>CM070783.1:35280084-37748209 GCA_036346955.1 Dipus sagitta
AAAGAGGGCTGGAAAGATGGCTTAGTGATTAAGGCTCTTGCCTGCAATCAAAGGAGCCAAGTTCAATTGCCCAGGATCCATATAGGCCAGATGCACAAGGTGGCACATCTGTTTGGAGTTTGTTTGCAGTGGCTAGATGCCCTGGCATGCCCATTCTCTCTCTCTGCCTCTTTATCCCTCTCTCAAATAAATAAAAATAAAATATTAAAAAAGAAAAAAGATTCAAATTAAATATGAAAAAATGTTAACGGTTTCCATTCACTAAAACATTTTCAACGATGAGAAACCATTACAATGTCAACACCTATGAAGATGGTGTTGGCAAAGATGTGGAGAAATTAAAACCTTCATACATTGCTGGAGGCAGTGTAAAAAATGGTAAGGCAACTAAGAAACATAGGTTGGTGGGCTTCAGAAGCTAATCATAGAACTACCATATGATTTGGAAATCTCTTTTCTATATGTATACCTGAGCGTTGAAATCAGCATTATTGATAATAGCCAAAAGATAGAACAAACTAAATGTATAATAACAGAGAATGAACAAACAAAATGTGAAATATAGTCAGTGGAATATTACTCACTCATAAAGGAATGGAGTTCTGATGCATATTATAACACTAATGAACCTTGAAAACAGTATGTTAAATAAACAAACAGACGTGAAAAAAAAAAAGATGGACTCACATCAAGGCAGAAGGGCTGGCCATACCTGCAGAATAACCCAGTGTCCTTTCTTGGAAGCCAGGTCCAGTGCAGCCTCAGCCACTACCTCCTGTCCTTGCCCCAAAGACACATTGTGGAAGTTTCGATTGTTAAAGGTATATCCAAGCTTTTTTTCCTAAAGAAAGTATGGAGTTGTTATTATTATTTCTTGAGTCTAATCATCTGCGTTATTTAATATTCAAAGGAAACACAAACTCCCATATCATCCCTGAAACCTGGGCACATGTGACCACATCCCCAAGCTTCATCTTTTCTACATCCTCCAGATATATATATATATATCTGAAAAAAAAATATATATATATATTCCCTTGCCCCTCTTCCTATTTCCCTCGAGCCCTACTCAGTGGGTTTACTGGAATTGCTGTGGTGTCATGAAGAGCTCAGTCATTTTTTAAAAAATATTTTATTTCATGAGATCCCATTGGTTGAGTGATTATTTAATTTCCTGGGCTACTGGGGTTTTGTTCAGGAAGTCTTTCTCCACTCTATATCATGAAGAGTGCCTCCTATGTTTTCTTCCAGTAGGAGAAGAGTTTCAAGTCTTATATTGAGGTCTTTAATCCATTTTGGACTTGATTTTTGTATATGGAGAGATGAGTGGGTCTAGTTTCATTTTTCTACATATGATCATCCAATTTGTCCAACACCATTTGTTAAAGATGCTGTCTTTTCTCCAGTCTACATTATTGGGACCTTTGTCAAAGATTAAGTAGCTGTAGTTACTTGACTTAAGGTCTGAGCCTTCAGTTCTGTTCCATTGACCTATGTTCCTGTTCTTATGCCAGTACCATGCAGTTTTTGTCACTATGGCTGTGTAATGTAGCTTTAGATCAGGTATGGTGATACCTCCAGACGTGTTCTTTTTCCTTGCTGAGGTTATGTTTGGATATCTGAGGCCTGTTGCCATTCCATATGAATTTTGAGATTATTTTTTGTATCTTTGTGAAGAATGATGTTATTGGTATTGCATTAAATCTGTGTATTACTTTTAGTAGAATTGCCATTTTCACAGTATTAATTCTACCTATCTAGGAGCATGGGAAGTATTTCCATCTTCTCAAGCCCTCCTCAGTTTCTTTCTTGAGTTTTTTTTTTTTTTTTAATGTTTTCATTATCTAGGTCTTTCACATCATTGTTTAGTGTTACTCCAAGGCATTTAATTTCTTTTTGTTTCTATTTAAAATGAGACAGCCTTACTGATTTCTTTCTCTGTTTGTTTGTCCTTTGCATATAGAAAGGCTACTGATTTTTGTGCACTAATTTTGTATCCTGCCACTTTACTGAAGGAATTAATCACCTTTAGAAGTTTTGCAATGGAGACTTTTGGGTCACTTATGTACAGGATCATGTCATCTGCAAATAGGGCTAACTTGACTTCTTCCTTTCCAATTTGAATTTCTTTTATTTCTTTCTCCTGTCTTATTGCTTGGGCTAGTACTTCTAGTACTATGTTGAAGAGCAGTGGTGAGAGTGAGCACCCCTGTCTTGTTCCCGATCTCAATGAGAACTCCTTGAGTATTTCATATTAAATATTATGTGGGCTTTGGGTGCTTTATATAAAGCCTTTATTGTGTTGAGATATAAATCTTCCATGCCTATTGTTTCCAGCATTTTGATCATGGTGTTGTATTTTATCAAAGGCTTTCTCTGCATCAATTGAGATGATCATGTGGTTCTTATGGTTAAGTTTATTTATGTGGTGTATTATGTTGTTTGATTTCCATATATTGAATCATTCCTACATTCCTGGGATGAAGCCTACAGACAAACATACCATAAGCAGAGCCAATAGATTACCCACTGTATGGGAGAAAATCTTAGCCAGCTATACCACTGGCTGAAAACTAATATCTAGAATCTACAAAGGACTCAAAAACTAAATAAAAAAATCAAACAACCCACTCCAAAAATGGTGTAGAGAACTGAATAGGGAGTTCTCAGAGGAAGAATTACAAATGGCTAACATACACTTAAGAAAATGTTCACCACGGATGGGGAAATGGCTTAGTGTAGTGATTAAGGCACTTGGCTGCGAAACCTAAGGACCCTGGTTCAATCCCCCAGGACTCACATAAGCCAGATGCACAAGGGGGCACATGTGCCTGGAGTTTGTTTGCAGTGGTTAGAAGCCTTGGCGTGCCCATTCTCTCTTTTCTCTCTATCTGACTTTCTCTCTCTCTCAAATAAATAAATAAATAAATAAATAAATAAATAAATAATTTTTTTTTGATGTAGGGTCTCACTCTAGCCCAGTCTGAACTGGAATTCACTTTGTATTCTCAGGGTGGCCTTGAACTCATGGCAATCCTCCTACCTCTGCCTCCCAAATGCTGGGATTAAAGGCGTGTGCCATCACGCCCAGCTTTACATATATATATATATATATATATATATATATACATATATATATATATATATATATATATATATATATATATAGTATATATATATATTTGGTTTTCTGAGGTAGGTTCTCATGCTAGCTCAGGCTTACCTGGAACTCACTATGTAGTCTCAGGGTGGCTTCAAACTCATGGTGATCCTCCTACCTCTGCCTCCAAGTGCTAGGATTAAAGGCGTGCACCACCACGCCTGGCTAAATTTTTTTTTTTTTTTGTTTGGTTTTTTGAGGTAGGGTTTCATTCAGGTCCAGGCTGACCTGGAATTCACTATGTAGTCTCAGGGTGGCCTTGAACTCAAGGTGATCCTCCTACCTCTGCCTCCCGAGTGCTGGGATTAAAGGTGTGCACCACCACGCCCGGCTTTAAAATATTTTTTTAAAAAAGAAAATGTTCAGCCAGGTGTGTTGGTACATGCCTTTAATCCAAGCACTTGGGAGGCAGAGGTAGGAGGATCGCCTTGAGTTTGAGGCCACCCTGAGACTATAGAGTGAATTCCAGGTCAGCCTGAGCTAGAGTGAGACCCTACCTCAAAAAAAAAAAAAAAAAAAAAAAAAGTTCAACGTTCTTAACCATTAGGGAAGTGCAAATTAAAACAACCATGAGATTCTACCTTACTCCATTAAAAAATTTAACAATGACAAATGTTGGTGAAGATATGGTGAAAGAGGAACCCTTATCCACTGTTGGTGGGAATGTAAACTTGTACAATTTCTATGGAAATCAGTTTGGAGATTCATAAAAAGGATGAACATAGAGCTACCAACACATCCAGGTTATTCCCTTACTGGGCATTTATGTAAATGCCCCATGCATCAATACAGAGACATTTGCTCAACCATGTTTATAGCTGCTCAATTCATTATAGCTAAGAACTGGAATCAACTCAGATGCCCATCATTGGATGAATGGATAACGAAGTTGTACATTTACACAATGGAATTCTACTCAGAAATAAGAAAAAAATGATACAATGAAATTTGTAGAAAAATGGACAGACTTGGAAGAGATTATACTCAGCGAACTCACACAGTCACAGAAAGGTAAACGCTGCATGATGTCCCTTATCTGTGGTTCCTTACCTGGACCTGTTGTCATCCCTGATGGGCAACTCAAGGCCCAAACAATAGGGATGGAAGGGCTTGGGCAGAGGGGAAAGGGTGGGGGGGGGACAAACACAAAATTAAATCCAAAATGAGCTGATAACATAGAAACCTTTATCCTTGGAGATAGTCTAAAAGATATAACCCTCAAAAGGAGTAAGGGGGGAACACCTGAAAAGTAGGGCCCTGGAAAGGGTGGGATGAAGCCTAAGCTTAAAAGAAATTTTTTTTGTCTCTGACTTGTAACTCCCAGTACTAGAGATTGGTTGATACCCATATTAACCTATTGATCGGAGAGGCCTACGAGGTCCCCATATCAAGACAGCTTTCTGTCAAAGCACTTGATTACCTGCATGAGACAAAAGCTAAGATCCTATGTCTGAAGATATCATATGCTGCTGATACAGAGCATGGAGAGACCTGGCTGCAATTCAGAAGAAATCCAGTCCCTAGCCAGTTAGTCTGACTAGTGCTAGAAAGTGCTGCATGAGCTCCTGGGTGAAAATGGCCAACAATGGTCTGAGTAACCAGAGGTCTAAGCTACTCAGAAGCAATCACCCTGACAAGATGTACATGCTATAGTGGCACATAGCCTTAGTGGGTAACCAGTAGCTTTCTGATTGGCTAAGAGATCTACTCAGTGTAAAGAAACCCATATCTGTAATTGGAAGTCAGATCAGAATCCTATGGAGGCAAAGATTATGCTCTCCAGTGTCAAACTTTCTCTACTCTTTAGCTAAAAGAGGGGTTACATGCATCAAATTCTCCCTAAATTAACAATGCTTCTCCCACTTAAACTATGCTGACTCATTCTCCATTGGAGAATCTGTTCTTCTTTTCAGAAGGTAGCGAGACTGGATGAGATAAACTACCCCTCGCACTTCAGTCAAGCTACAGCTGAAACCACAGAGGCATGGGGAGACAAGCAAGAGTGCTGCTTCCATGCTGTTCCTGATAATCAGCACCAGGGTATAGTAGACAGACCCTGAGAATACTCAACACTGAAGTAGACTTAAAACTCACCCACCACAGCTCATGGAATTTTGTAGAAGAGGGGGCGGAAAGATGGTAAGAGCCACAGGTAGAGACATCATGCCCAGAAGTATTCTTGCCCCTCAAAAAATAACTGACTGCTGCTCCCACAATGCATAAGCCCCTAACTCCATGGGAAAATACCTGTAACCCCTCTGAGAGTGTTCCCAATGGAATGGGCAGGGCAAGGGAAAAGAGGGCACCAACACATGATGTATGCATACAAAAATGTTGTTAATAATAATAATAAACATTAAAAATATTTTATTTGCTTATTTGAGAGAGAGACAGACAGAGAAAGAGAGGCTTATGTGGGTACTAGGGAATGGAACCTGGGTCCTTAGGCTTTGCAAGCTAGTGCCTTAACCACTAAGCCATATCTCCAGCCCCTCAGTCAGTTTTTATCCAAGATAAAAGCAAACATATTTCCATATTCAAGACACTTTACCCTCACTTTCCCAGGTAATCCCCAAGTTTGCTTTGGCGTGCTGGTGCTCTCCTACATGACTCCCTCCCAGAGACTGAACATTGGTCCACTCTCTAGAGTGCTCATGTGGAAAGGGCCAAAGAGTCAGCATGAGGATGTGGCCTCACTGGCTTGCTTAGTTCTCTGCATGTATTGTCAAGTCTTCTCTGGAACATTTTGGGGAGGTGTGGTCAGTAGGGACAGGATTCAGTTCATCCTGGCTTCTGATCTTTCCACTTCATTAGCCTATTCCTTCATTGTTCATAACATAGAAAACTTGATGTCAATTATCTTGTAGAAATTAGAGTGGAGAGAAGCAAATGTTAAACAAGAACAAGGCTAGGCTGCATAGGTGTGAATGTTGTGTTGTAGTGCTGGTGTGTGACAGGAAACAAAGGAATACCAATGATAACAAATAGTATCAGAGCCACACCATGGAAGCAAGGCCAATACCCAGGAGTCACTCTCTAGGCTCAAAGAACACTGAAAACAAAAAAGGACTAGTTTTGTTTACATATTAGCTGTTAGCCCAAACCAGTAGGTTTAAAGTTTTTTAGAAGCTATATGTCATTCTTTACATAAAAGTATCATAAAACTGTGCAATACCATGAAAAAATCATCAAGCAATTTCTTCTAGGAAGGCAAAGTAGATGCGAGAAAAGAGAAGTTACAAAAGAGAAAAACAAAAATTGGTACTCAAATTTACTTTCAGAATAAATTAAACTGAAGATGCAATTTGATACTAGTGCAAGAAAGGTTTGGAAAAGAAAACTGTTAATATTGGATATTTCTTTTAAATACCAAAGAGAAAACGTATGGAATCTCTTCAGCTGTGCACAAGGAAGATGATAACTTTTGTATTGAGAAATAGTTATTATAGATTCAACCGAGATGAACCCAAGAAAAACCTTTATTAAACTCTATAAATCCTAGCTGGCAGTACATTTGATGTCAGCTTTAGAATGGGGGAGATAAACAACTAATTCCGGAGAAAACACCAGGATAAAAGGTGCTGGGATTATTAGATGGCGCCTGTGACGTTTTTGCTCACAAAAGAGCCCATTTATTTCCTTTATTCGCAAGAGAAGGATATAGGGGGAAAGGTGTTAAATAAAGATTAGTTTGGAAAGTACAGACTGGAGAGGTTGGGGGAGGGGTGCAAATCTTACACTGCAGAGCCAGCAAGGATTAATCTGCATTAGTTCAGGCTGACAAAGGAGAAATAGATCTTGCAAATATTGGGAAGGGGACAATGGATAACTACTTATGACTGCATTACACATGAACCTCATGGTGTGTGAGCTGAACGCACAGCATTCTTCTACGTGAACATCGAGGATCTTAGACACCTTCTAGGTGGTGATCAGGTTCTCTTAGTCAGTGATGTTCTCATGGGGGTCACCTTCATACTGCTTTGTGCAATGGCCTCTATGTCGTCCCCCTACTATTTCCTTCTTTCTGTCCACCTTTCTAGATGGCCATGTCATCTACTACCCTATTTAAACTCTCACAGTGTGCTTCATCTGCCTCTAGTCTTTGTGAGGTCCCTATAGCTGCTGTGGCCCTCTCTAGTTCATGCACCCGTGGGGCTCAGTGGAAAGGGCAACAGTTCTCCAGGGTTCTCTGGCTACTTGCAGGCAATTTCTTCTCCACCCTCATTTAAAACTCTTCCTATTTTAGCACACATGCTCTAAAGCTTTGTTTACTATCTTCTGTGTCCCTTGCTTTAACCACTTCTAGGACTAGACTGCTATTATGGGGAACTTTGGAACTTGGTCCATGTCCCATCATTATCCTGGTAAACTTGAATGCCATTTTGGTTGGCAACACCCAGCTTTATGCTTCCTGCTCTTCTCATCTTCAAAGAACTTACCTCCATTCCATAGTGTCCCAGAGGCTGCACCTGATGCTTTCTCACTGCTGAACACTGCCCCATGACTGAACTATTGTTCTTGCATATCCACTCATGATTATTAAAGCCTATTCATCAGGTGATCACTCTCTTCATCCCACTCAACATACTCCTCTGCTTCTGAGGAATGCTCAGGCTACCTGTTGCAGTCAGGTTCACATTGCTGGCAGAAATCACCCAACCAAGAACAGCTGTTGGAAAAGAGGGCTTATTTTGGCTTACAGACTCGAGGGGATGCTCCAGGATGGCAGGGAAAATGATGGCATGAACAGAGGGTGGACATCAGTTTCTGGCCAACATCAGGTGGACAATAGGAACAGGAGAGTATGCCAAACCCTGGCAAGAGGACACTGGCTATAATAGCCAGTAGCCCACCCCCAACAACACACTACATCATCAGCTGGAAATGTAGCATTCATAAACTAAGTTTGTGGGGGACACCTGAATCAAACCACCAAACTACTCTAACCTTATCAAATGCTCCTCTGCTTCCACGGAATGCTCAGGTTACTCTATCTTTGTTAATACTCCTCTGCTTCATGGAACGTTCAGACTACTATGTCCTTATCACATGTTTCCCTACTGTCATGGAATTCTCAGACTACTATGTCTTTATTAATACTCCTGTACTTCCATGGAATGCTCAGGATACTCAACCCTCATCACATACTCCTCTGCCTCCATGGAATGTTCAGGATACTCAATCCTCATCACATACTCCTCTGCCTCCATGGAATGCTCAGGATACTGTGTCCTCATCATGTACTCCTATGCTTTCATGGAATATTGAAGCTGCTCTATCCTTGTTTGTCTATTCTTCACCTTTACCCTCTTGTCTTAGTTTATCTTGGATCTAAGAAAGCTGAATTTGGACAATGATCTTATAAAATTCTAAACCCCACTGCTCCCTTCTATGTCTTTATTATGGAACTTTTAGAAACTTAATCTCTAAATCAAACAAAAGCAAAAGAGAAAATTAATCAATGCTTTTGGTGAATTGGCACCATGACCAGTCCATGGCTCTCAGCCTTCATGCTATTGAGAGTTATCTCCGTGTGCCCAGAAGTTGGCTGTGTATTCCTGTCCCTCTGTCTTTAGGCCTCCTAAGAGACTATACCCTCCTTGCTCTCAGAAAATGACTTTACTCTTTCCTTCCTGAGAAAAACCTCTGTCTCTTCTGGCAGGAACTCCTTCAATCTGCTGCCATTGTATCTCTAAATTCCTTCTCTTTTTCTATCTTTATTCTCCCTGCTCACTGGCAAAAAAACAAGTGAGTTCTCTCATCACACAGAACAATACTCCATCAATCCTGATGCCGCCTGGAGACCAGACTTGGCCCAGTCATTAGGAAAGACAGTGGGCTGGGAAGAATGAAAAGAAGCTCAAAGCAAAATAGTGGTAATATGGGTGTAAAGGCACTGAGTGAAATTTGATTCTTTGAACATACCTGGTCACAACCCACACAGATCTATGTGAGTTTATGGTTCTAACCAGCACACTGGAAAGAGGAAAAGGAGGCAATAGAAGCCAAAGGAGGAATAGTTTCTTTCTGATCACAGAATAGAAATAACAGAATTTACTTTGTCAAAGCCAGGTACTTAAACAAAGAAGGAAGCAAGACCATACTACAAATGAGTGAAAGAAAGACCAGAGAAGATGCCTGTGTGAGGGTGGCAGGGGGGAGGGCGGAAGATGAAGCTGGCTTTGAAAGGATGTGACAGAGCATGAGAAGGAGGGAGCACGCTGAGCCACCGTGGAGAACAGAAACATCTTCGTCATCATGATGCTGTTCAAGGTGGTGTACTTTCAACTTTTCAAAGACATTTCACATCTGAGATTTCATTTTAATCTTCCCAGTAACCTGAGGGGGTAGGAAGACATCATGGGGAATTCAAAACAAGAGAGAAGTAGATGAGGCAAAAGTGAAAATACAAATGTGCAAAGATAGCAGCAAGAGAAGAGAGGAAAGGTAACACTGAAGTGCTGTTAAGAGATTAATTGGAAAATGCCAGAAGGAAAGCAACAAGGGTGGAAGAATTCAGAGACCAAGAAGAGTAGATTGAATTCTTTCTTCCTCCTCTTCCATCCCTTCCTCTCACTCTCCTCCCTCTCTCACACTACCACTTTAACCGATGGAAGATCCTAGAGGAGTATGAGTGGTACAAAATTACTAGAGAAGTACAGATTCCTTGACAAGGAACGGTGGGCTTCAGTTACTTAGAACTCACAGTTTCATTGGTCAGTGGCATGTGTATTTTGGCAAGGGAAGGGAAGGAAGGCAAGGGAACTAGTATTACATCTGACTTTCAGGATTTTAAAACCTTACCCAGTGCTAAAAACTGCCATGGCAAAACAAATGAATAGAGTAATAGAGTTAAGAACCTAAAACAAATTCCTGTAAGTGGGAAAGGATATCAAACCTTTTGAGTAAAAAATGGGAATACAAGTAACTATCAGATATACAGAGGGTACCAACAAAGCAAAGAAACAGTAAGTTTACTTAAAATCCTGGGGCTGGGGTGGGGCAGGATTAGGGAATCACGTGTGCTCCAAACTTAAGAATATAGGCTTATCAGACAAACTTATTAGATTTAAGAAATGGGAAACATTTATGCCCCCAGAATGTACTCTAAATTGGTGAATTAGAAAATAAATCAAAGCATCAAGAAGTCAGAGAGGGAGGGAGAGAGGGAGCAAAAGAGGCACAGGTGCCTAAGTGATCTAGTTGATGAGCAGAGATATTGCCTCTGGAAGTATGCATTAAGAGGCAGCCAAGGGCAGGCTGAGATAATGCATTCAGAGACAAATAACCAATACAGATCAGGGAGGGGTCAGTCTGCCTGAGATGACAGGATGCTTCAAATGACATGATGGAATTGTTGGAGGTCAATTGGCTAAGGACAGTAGGAAATTGCTCATAAACAGAGTATATGAAATCTTTCAAAGGGAGAATGGTGAATGAAAATGAAGAAACCGGATTTATCCATCTGAAACAAACAAAGACTCCAGTGGACAGAAGGAATGTAAAAGCGTATAAAAGTGAAAAGAGCAACCATCATGGTCAAAGTTGTTATCCACTCATGTGCTTGTTAATTAATTCATTCAACAGATGTTTACTGTCCACATTCTTTGTGCTAATTTCACTATGAAACTCTGGTAAGATGACTATCAAGATGATGCTGTCCCTAACCTTAAGGATCTTAGTGGCAGGCAGGCAAGTAAACCTGAATTCAATCCATGACAGGATGATTAAAATTAGAATTGTCTTAAGTGTGTAATGCAAATACAAAGAGGACCATGAGGCTGTATAATGAGGAACCAAATGCTTTGCAAGGAAGGGGTCAGGAGAGGCTGTTGTGTGCAGGATGAGAAGGTACTGCTGAGAACATTTCACATGAAAGGAGCTATTTGTTGAAAGGCCCTAGTTCAGGAGGGTCCACAATCTGAGGATCTAAAAGGGTTATGAGGCTGGAGAAGAGTGAGCTTTGGGAAGGTAAGAGCCAAGGCTGGGCAGAAAGGCCAGTCCCCATGGCCACATCTATATGTAAATGGTATTAGATTTAGCATTTAGAATACTGACAGTCCACTAAAAAGTCTTAAGTAGTAGTGTGATTGGTCCAGATCTGAGGTTTAGCAAGGGGATTCTGGTCGCAGATGGCCAAGGACTTAGGGTTGTGGTGGAGGGGAATAGAAATGAGTTAGGAGGCCATTTTGATAATCCATGTGAGATTATGGTTATTCAGCCAGAATTCAAATGAAAATAAAGACAATTTGATGGGCTTGGAACATGTATATAAGAGCTAGAACAAGAAGACTCAACATGTTGGGTGGTGGAGGTGATGTTCAAGATGACCCAGTGTATGGCTCGAACAACTATCTCTACTTGCAGATGACATGGTTTTGTATCTAAAAAATCTTTAGCAACTCATAAACCAGAGCACTGGAACCAATTGGCAAGCTTAGCAAGTTTTCTACATTGAAGTTAGTATATGCAATTTCACTACCAATGAAACTGAAATTAAAATAATTTTATTTATAATAGAATAAAAAATTTAAAAAAATCTTAGGAATAAATTTAACAAAAGTGCAAGATTTGTGCACTACAAACTATACAATATTGTCCAAGGAAATTAAGTTAGAAAACAACATGGAAAGATAATCCAGGTTCATGTGTTGGAGCTCTGAATGACACTCTTTCCCAAGTTTGTCTACATAGTATCATAGCAGTCTGTGTTGAAATCTCAACTGTCTTTGCTTAGTTTTGACAGAACATGTCAAACTAGTTAAAATTTTTTATGCAAATATAGCAGACCCCAATAGTCCAAGTAATCTTGAAATGAAAATGTTGGAGGACTCACACTTACTGATTTAAAATTTTGCCACAAAGGTACGATATCAGTGTTGATACTGGCATGCATGTAGCCAATAGTTCAATTGAACAGGATTAATTTTCTAGAATAAGTCCCTACATCTATGATCAATTTCATTTTGACAAGTTCTAAGATACTCTAATCATTTTAACAATTGCAACTGGGACAACTTGATAGCTACATGCCAAAGAACCCCATATTCATACTCCATGCCAACATTCGCTCAACACAGTCCATGGACCTAAATGTAGTAGCTAAAATTAAATCCTTTAGGAGAAAACAATGGAAGCAAATCTTTGTGACCTTAGGTTAGGCAGTACTTGATTAAGGTTGGGGAAATGGGATACTATAGATTGGGCTTTGTTTTTTTGGTGGGGGGAAACAAATTTTGTCTAAAATTAGAATGTAGAGCTGGTGGTATAGCCTTGTGCATGTACTAAAATGCTTTGAATTGTGTACTTTATTTTAATTTTGAGATGGGGGGCCCTTCCTATGTAGCCCAGGCTGGCCTCAAACTTTTGAGCTTTCTGCCTTGGTCTACCTAGCAGCTGGAATTAAAGATGCATGTATCATCATGTCCAGCTAAGTTTTGTAAGAAACAAAGTAATTTATTAAGAGATAGAGTCTCATTAATGAAGCTGTTAAAACACTGGGAGAAAGAAGAGAGTCTTCATGGGCACTAGTGAATCTGACAGGTTTTAAGTTCTAGGGCAACTTTGTGACAAGGGGAAGCTAATGGCACAGAAAGAAGACATTTGTTCCTTAGATTTCTGGAGAACAGAAGTTATGTTATACAGAGCTACACAGGGATACTGTGGTTTTGGTTAAATGGCAAAGAGAGATGAAACCCTAGGCTAGAACCTTTATTAAGATTTCCATGGGAAACACAAGAGAGGACAGGGCAATTTCAATAATTTTGGTGGACTTGGGGCACAGGGACTGTCTTTGCTTGTCTGGTACTTGGCCCTGGTTGGTTTAGGACAAGAGGAATACTGGCTTGGTGCATGCATGCATATGTGTATGTGTGTGTTTAGTGTGAACTTTTCTAGGGATAAACCACCAAGTGCTTGTTCCCCATAGGCATGACACCCATGGCAGGCTAAAGTCTAATTACATCAAAGTTCACTCTGGAGAATCAGTTGGGCTTTCTTACATAGCATGAGACCCTAAAGCAGCCATAGTACCAAAGGTCTCACCCCAGCATGGCTGATGACCTCCTCATAGCTGAATTGGTAGAATTCTCCATCCTTTGGTCTTCTACTCTCTACATCCTCTGTCTCCCTGAGGCTACTGGACCTCATTGCATACTGCTGGCATAGGAGCAGCTAATGATCCAACCTATGTCCATTCTTCTATGTGAATGGAAACAGGCCTATCTCTCGAGTTGCTCATGAGCAGTTGCAGCTGCTTTTGATAGAGATGGTAGCAACTGCTTTCCTTGGAGGACAGCATCACCCAAAGGGGGTTAGATAAAGGAGGTGAATAATGTGGCTTGGATGGCCTGCTGTGACAGGTGAGCTCTTTGCTCTCTCCAAGCATGGACTGACTTTGGGAGGGGCAGTTTTTATAGTTTTTACCAGTTATTCAATTTTTTGTTCATTCTTTTTTAAAAAATATTTTTTATTATTATTACTTTTTATTGACAATTTCCATGATTGTAAACAATATCCCATGTTGTTCATTATTTTCTTAAATAATTGGCCCTCCATATCGTTGGGTTTTATATCTGTGGATTCAACCAACCATGGTTGAAAAATATTTCAAATAATTTTGTGTCCATACTTGTATGTACAGAATTTTTTGTGTCCTTATTCTTCATACTGAAAAAATAAAGTAAAGCAATTATTTGAATTATTTGTATGCATTAGGCATTCTAAGTAATCTAGACATAAAATAAATGGGAGAGTGTTCATGGCTATATGCAGATACTATGTCATTTTATATAACAGATATGTGCCTCAATGACTCTGGTATCTGTGGGATACCACCCCTCTAGGAACCCAATCCTCACAGACACCAAGGAATGACTATGTACATATGAATATATTTACTGAGGCATAGAAACATTAACAGCATAGTATTTGGAGCTAGATACTATGGCCAAGTAGGACACCTGACTTCCAAGGTAAGCTCACTCATCAGCGGACACGCAGGTCCTTGGACAATGACAATATGGCTCAAAAATATAGGGTGCTTTGGAGGTACCTGGGAGGGACAGTCAAGTAAGAGTTATTGCAGCTGGAGGCATTGAAATTGGTATCTGTAGACAAGTAGAAAGTAGGTTCAGGAAAGGGATGCTGGGGGAGAAATGATATATTTGGGAGACTGAAAAGGACTTAGGTCTTGAATAACAAAGTACAGACTGGAAAAGTGGAGAGTAGCACTGTGACAGGCAGAATGATGATCCTCCAAAAATGTCCACATCTTAATCTTTGAGATCTACGGAGATGTTACATTCCATGGCAGAAAGGACCCTAGTATTGAACTCTATTAATGACTCTGAGATTCAGAGATTATCCTGGATTATTTGGTTGGGCCCAATGTCATAATAAGGATTGCTGTAAAGGAAAATGACTAGTTTATAACTTCTGTAAGATAAGGGCTGTGCTGTTTCAAGCCTCCAAGTCTGTGGTATTTTGCCACAGCAGCAACAGGAAGCTAATAATGGAAGGCAGGCTGGAGAAGCTGGTTGGGGTGGGTGAGGATGGAGTTCTTTGAAAGCCATTTTAAAGAGTTGAGACTTTGAAAGACCATACTTGTATTTCAGAAGATTGCTTTGGCTGTGGTATGGGAGATGGGAAGGGTGGAGTGGAAGGAAAAGGCTCCTCTTGGAACTGCTCAGGTGTATTCTACCTTGTATCTCCAGAGCGGTTCTTCTCCATGATGCACCGTGCTGTGCGCTTGCTTCAGCAATGACCCAGACTTCTCCAGGGCCTGCCAATGTCTAGTATGGCTTAGCGAGCCATGAATGTGGAGAAGGGTGGGAATAAGAGACCTAAACGATGCAAGTACAGCCTGGCCTCCAAGCAGAAGCTTTTCTCACCTTGATTTTCCACATCCTTCAGTGGGTCTACTCCTGGAGAGAGGATAAAAAACATGGGAGTGGCTGGTCCAGATTCTTCAAATGAGGATGCAAAATCAAGTGCTCTTCCTACTACGTATTTGCTTCCTAACTTCTCTTCAACAAAGTCTCTGCAGAAAGAAATGCATGTGTGCTTCAACCTCTAGATCATAACATTTGAGAAATGGAGGTCTCTAGAAATGGAAAAGACATGCTCAAGGTCACAGGTTGGACAGTTACAGAGTTAGGACTGGCTCCAACTTTACAACCTGTCAACACAGTTTGTGCTGTTAGCCCCAGGGCTGTGTGCTCCTAGATCAAGGATCCTAACTTTTGTCCAACCAGGCCATTGCTGACTTCTGAGGACCTGGGGCCCTCTCACATCATGTCATCCTTCAGGAGAACGTTAGGACCAGTTGCTCTGAGTGCTTGTGGGCAGCAAAATCCACCCTACTCTATATTCTTGCTATGCTATGTGCCACCCTGTCCAAGGTTTATGGCCCTATGGAACTCAATTCTTTCATGTTTATTTTCTGGAGTTTAAAAAAAAATTTTCAGTCCACTTAGTACCCTCTTCCAAAGTAGCCCATTTTGTGCCAAATTCTCCCAGCAACAACCGCTTGCTAAATGTCCGGTCAAATTCCTAACCTTCATTGAGTCTTCCACTGTCCCCTAAGCACACTGCTTTCCCTGACTCTTTCCTGGCTAGGCTCATTCTCCCACGCTCAGTGCTCCCTGATGGTGGTTGTCTTCAAACCATTCCTTCCCCATTTGGGTGGCTCCACAGAGGCTCATTTCACTCAGCCATGAACACCAGTGTCGTCTGCTGCCTGAACTGGTCAGTCTCACTGTTTGCTCTACACTTTGGCACTCAGCTTTCTCTCTTCTAGCCTGGGGGACATCAACATTCATGTGGACAATCCATTCTAAGTGACTTCAGCTCAAGTGATCTTCAAATCTTTTTACCTTTTAACTGCCTCAGTTTATAGCACAAGTTCAACCCTATCATTACTTGGGACCTTTTTCTATGTCTGAAACCATAAGTGGAAACATGCCATTTTCTGATTCAAACCTTCTATCCTTAGTTATTGTGATACACTTCACTGGTTCTTTGCCTGCGTGGGTGCCTACATGAATGCAGGAATTTCAGCATCTTTGCCCCTCTGATATATTTCTCACTACATTTTTGTTTATTTACTTCTTTCATGTCTAATGTACAATCTGTGTCTTACAATTCCTTAAAAATATTTTAGGCACTGGAGAGATGGCCCAACAGTTAGGGTGCTTGCCTGTAAAACCTAACAACCTTGGTTTGATTCCCCAGTACCCATGTCAGGCTGGATGCACAAAGTGGCACATGTATCTGGAGTTATTTGCAGTGGCCTGGGGCCTTGGAGTGCCCATTCTCTCTGCCTCTCTTCTTTCTATCTCTCTATGCTTGCAAACAAACAAACAAACAAACAAACAAACAAAAACAAACTTATAAATATTTTAGGAGGTATAATCAACACACCATATGATTTACTCATTTTAAGTACACTACCCAGTGACACTTAATAAACTTGCCAGTTGTATAATCTTCACCAGAGTCCAGTGTTAGAGGTTCTCATCATATCAGCAGGACCCCTCACAGTTAATTCTCAGGCAACTACTGACCTGCTTCCTGCCTCTGTAGACTGCATGGCCTATGACTTCTAATCATTTTTTTTTTTTTTTGCCAATATCTTCATCTCCTTTGCCTACCATTTCCTTCAACACATTGATTTGAACTACTTGAGTTTGGGATCAGTGTAACTCTGAATCTAGACGTGGGCTTCTGGAGAAAAAGGGTAATGGTGAAGTGTGGGGCTACTATGAAGGCAGTCTTATCTACGTAGGCCCCCAGTGCTAGTGGGAGTATTTGGCTTTCCCTGGACATTCTTATCTCCTATTGTTTCATAGACCATTTTTCAAGTCTTCTCCATTTCCTCCAAATATTTAATCCGACCACTGTTTCATTCACACAAACTCAGCTGATGATCTTCCTACTTCTAAGAGAAACTCGATGTTTCTGTCATTCATTTATTACCTTTAAGCCACAAACACCTCAGTTTCCCTTTTTTGTGATAAGGGTGGAATCTCCATAAATTTTCTGGATCCTACCATCTTCCCTTATCTTAGAGGTGACCAGCATCATTTTCAAAGCTGATTTGATTAACATCTTCTTCCAAACTGTGCTAAGACATTAAAAAAATAGATGACATACCCATAGCAACTGTCCTCTCATAGGCTTTAGGGTGTTGGTAAAAAACACTCCTCACTATAGGAACATGGCCTTGGAGTGTAACCTTGCTAGGCTGTCTTTCCCAAGACTACCCTGGCTGCATGTCTGCCTAAGACCTCCCACCATCCTCTGGGCCTACCGCATGGCATAAGTCATCCGGTCAGGCCGCATGGCCCTCATCATGCAGAGACGCTGCAGGGCTGTCTTGTTCTTCCACTCCTGGGGGAACTTCTCCTTCTCAGGACACTCTGACTCCACGAACTTTTTCCAGCTCTTGGCAGATCCCTCAATGTCCCGATCCAGATTGCAGAACTCCTCCATTGATGAAAGAGCCTGGGAAATTCAGAGAACCTGGCTCTGAAGTACAGTTTGTCTAGAAAGCTGTAGTTTATAGTGTGTTGGGAGTTGAGTGGCAAGTGGTATTCTATACACAAATCACTCTCATTTATGTCTGGCCTAATGTCTCTGGTCTTCCTCCAGAAGACACCAAGGGACAGGGCACACACACCCAGTACCATGCAAGGGTTAGCAAATGAAATATTAAGGATGCTACTAATGGCAGAAACTGAGCTACACCCAACTGCATGCTATTATGTGGAAAGAGGAGGCAAGGGGGGAGGACTATGGTTATTTTGGTCATGAAGTCTCAAGACTTAAGTCAAAGAATTTGTGGTGCTCTGAGTTAGGTGTCCCTCCTAAAATCATGTGTTTTGAAGGCTTGATCCCCGGAGGGTGAAAATTTGGGAATTAGAGACTTGCTGGAGGAGGTGTGCTGTTGAGGTGGGCTTATGAGTGTTATGGCCAGCTTCCCCTTATCAGGACATAATCCTGCTGCTGTTGTCCACCTGATGTTGGCTAGGCGATGATGTCCAGCCTCTGTTCATGACACATTTCCTCTGCCATCCATTTCCTCCCACAAGCTGCTTGGTGCCAGTAATAAGAAGGTAACTGAAGAGTGAAATTGGTTCTGAGAAGTGGGGTTGTTGATGAAACCTGACTGTGTGGCTTTGGCCCTTTGGGTCTGATTTACAGGAGGAATGTGGAAGGATTTGAAGCATTGGCCTATGAGATGCCTTGCAGTGCTGATGGTGGAGTTTGATGGACCATTCTGGTCAGACCCGAGTGCTAAATAAATTCTCCCAGCCAAAACCACTTGCTAAATATCTGGCCAAATTCCTAACCTTTACCTAGCCTTCCACTGTCTCCCAAGGACACTGCTTTCCCTGACCCTTTCCTGGCTGGGCTTCACCTCTTGTGTGAGCAAATAAGGCTGCTTACAGAGCTGAAATTTTCATTAACACTGAATTTGTAGACATTTGATTGCTGATAGCTTATGCCCTATCCAATCTTCTTTCTATACTTCTTCACATCTAGGAAAGCTGGGGAGTAAATCTGGACACTCTTTCTTCTGGTGCCAAAGGGAATTTGTACCATGTATGCTGTGCCTATGTCCTGGAGACCTCACCACGGCCCACTCATCACTACCATCAGCATCCTAAGGCAGTCTCCTTTCCTGGCTCTCAGCATGTTTCCAGACTGCTTCACAGCTCCTTGGCTTTTCCCAGAAAGCCTTCATATGAGAGTAGTAAATTTATCATGTGGCTTTGATATGTATACACTATCATCAGTCTTGACAGTGGAACCACACTTTGATTGGATGAGTATCATGGTTTTAGTATGACTCATGATTGGAATGTTTAGTCCCCAGCTTATGGTGCTATTATGGAAGCTTGTGGAAAGTTGAGAAGGGAGGCCTAGCTGGAGGAAGTAGATCACTGGGAGTGGGTCCTTAGGAGTATACTACTCCTGGATACTCTATGTCTTGCTCCCCAGCTGACCATGCTGGGCACTGAGCTGTTCTCATTGCTCTCCCACCATGATGGACTGAACCCTCTGAAACCATGAGCCAAAATAAATCCTCTTCCCCTGAAGTTGTCCTGTCAGGTGCTTCATTAGAGTGATCAAAAGCAAATGTGGGTTACAACATCAATATCACTCAGTTAAAGCACTTAGTGCTTGTCAGACTTTCCAGCGTTACTCAGCTCTGCTTGTATGTTTGTCTTCTCCAATATTAAACTGTGGGGCTAAGCACCTAGTACAATTTTAAGGAGCCCAACAAATTTCTGCTTTTGAATACATCCATCTGTTCGGTCTTTCAGTACTTGTCAAATGTCTACTACACGCCAGGGATATACAATAATGAATAAAAATAAGACATCTGCCATAAGGAGCTTATGGTCCTAAGTGAAGGAGAAAGGAGATGGGGGAGAGGTTGGGAGACACATAGAATTCAGTTAGGGAGACACAGAGACAGAGAGACTGGAAAAGTACTTTGTGAGAAGGATCAAAAAGAGCCAGAGCCTAGAGGGTGGGGTGGGACAGAGAGAAGTGTGGTGGCAGTAGATAAGCCTTACTAGGGACAAGACAAGGTAAGTCTGCAGAAGGGCACAAATGCTTGACCTGGGTGTATCTGCTCTCCTTTCCCACCTCACAATCGCTTCCCAAGTCTTTCCCAAGCACATAGAGTAGGGACTACCTTCATTCATGACAAGTGGTGTAGGGTGGTGTGAGGAGGCACAGGGAGACAGAGTTCTGATCCTAATACTCTATTTATGACCCACTGGACTTGCTTTTAAACATTCATGGGCTTTGTTTCGTTCATGCAGAAAATGAGGCCACTGATTACTTGCCACATCTCCACTGTGTAGGCACAGTGCTTTGAAGAATATGACACCCCCACTCTCCTTCCTTGGGGGCTTGATAACTATTGCATTCCGATTGCTGGCTTACTTGTCAGTTACTCCCACAAGACTGTGAGTTCCCTGTGGGCAAGAACTTCCTCAGGCTCAGCGAGCACTTAGGAAGTGCTCAATTAATATGAAGTTTGACATGTGCACGGCCAGCAGCAGGACTCCTGCTGGGTTGAGGAAAGTTGTAGCTGCTGTCATTATTTCTCTCTGTGCTGAGGAACCAACTTTCATCTTCTTCCAAGCAGCCACTCACCCCTCTTCCCAGCTTGCACCACCATTAACCCTTCTGCAGTCCTATTACCCTCTCTGGGGTCTCCTCAAAATGAAGCAAATTACTCTGTGATCAGCACACCCAGCTGCCAGGACTGGGTCTGAAGCCACATTCTTAAAGCTCTGCATCGAACACAATTGCAACATTTAATCTCCCAAATGAGGGAAATGGATTTCTAGCCTTCTAATAAGCTAAATGGAAATGACTAATTAACCTAATTACTTTGGACTGTGCAGCAAAATACAACCGAGCTAAATTGGCAACCAGAGTGGCAGCTAGGGGCCCTTTCAAAGGCTAACAAAGAAATTCATCATAGATGAGATTTTCTAATGAAGACCAGAACATACCCATTACCTGAAAGTTCAGCACTTGATGTGACTGAAAGAATCCTGACAAAAGATAACAATAAAAGCGGGATTTTATCACAGAAATGTCATTCATTACCTCTTATTAGTTCTTCTGCAGAAGGAAGCAAGGCAATCAACCTTTGTCATTAGATAGAATCTTTAAAACTTTTTTTTTTGTCATGTCCTATTCAATTATACTTATTTTGTTTCTTTAGGCCAAAATCCAAGCGAACACTTTAAAAGTATTTATCAAAGGCTTCTGTGAGGTGTACCACATGGCTTTGTGTTTCACCTGCACACATCCTGGCTGTGCCGTTTGATGGAGCTGGATTTGCGGCACCACATAACAAACTCATACAGCGAGAGAAAGTCTGCTCATTTGCAAAAGCCTTTGAACAGTCAGGTGAACTCAGCCCACAGGACAAAACAGCAAAGCAGAGTTAAGCAAGGCAACACAAAGCCATTAACAATGTGTTCTGTGAAAGGAGGGTGGGAGCAGAACTGGACAATAGCCTGAGCTGACCTATGTAAGATGGAAGCTGCGAATTACATTTTCTTCTTCACTACTGCGATGGGGGGTTTTGTGGGCCAATGTAGAGAAGGGCAACTGGATTTTTTTTTCCCCAACCAGGCAGCTCAAAGTTGCTGAAAGTTTTACTTTTTGTGGGCAAATTCCATTAGGTGCATCTCTATCAACTGCAGCCTGTAAGCCTCTTATAGCTGGGCAATTCATCAGAATTATTATGGGATAGATTGCATCTCTTGAAGACCTAATCTTTTGCCCCTTTGAATTTGATTTTCCTTGGAAATAGGGTCTTTGTTAGATGCAATCAATTTAAAATGACATCACTAGTTTGGGCCCTAATCCCGTATGACTAGTACCCTTAGAAGAAGAAGAAAGACATAGGGACATACAGAGGAGAGACAGCCATTTGAAGGCCATCAAACTGAAGAATGAGACTGGGTTGACAGGGCCCCTAACCAAAGTAGAAGCAAGGACATGTCCTTCCCAGAGGATTTGGAGGGAACATGGCTCTTTTTAAACCTTCACTCCAGACATATATGGTAGAAGAACAATTTAGGAGGTTGGGCCCAGGGCAAGGACCCTTACTCTGGGCCTGGCATAGCTCTGTGTTAAAGGGGCTATAATGGCCATTTTGCAGATAACAAAACCTCAGAGGAACTAGATAACATCCCAGAGGGGACACACACCACACACACACACACACACACACACGCACACACACACACGAATCTTGTATGTCTGACTCCAGATCCTGTGTTTACTAGCCCATCTCCATCGTTGCTCTGGTTCTGTACAATGGCTTCATTCAGAAAAGTTTTCAAATCATGTTTTTGAGAATGGCATTAGACCCTGAGTCAGTATTTTCAAGCCATTCTGTTCAACAAGATGGTCACTGGCCATGGGAGACTACTGATTACTTGAAATGTGAAATGTGGTTAGTGTGACAGAAGGAAGGACTGATTTTTTTTTCCTTAGGCAAGAGGTCTTTACTGTTTTCCAGGTTAGCCTCGACTTCCTGAACTCAAGAGATTTCCCACCTTCAGCCTCCCAAGTGGCCAACACTATATGTACATGCCACTTGCCTGGCTAACGGACTTAACTTTTCAAGTACATTTAATTTGAATGATTTTACATTTTAAGTGTAGAAAGGGAATCTCATTTTAATAATCTGGAAACTTTGAATGATGTTTGGGACAATTTGGGTATATGAATCAACCTTTTCAACAGTAACTTATAAAAATCTAAGTACAAATATTTTGGATGAAAAATTAACATCTGAATTGAGATGAAGTATATGTGTAAAAATTTTGCATACCAAGTTTCAAAGATTTAGTACAAAAACATGCCCCCCAAAGACTCATATCCTTTAGGGTTGTTTGCCAGCCTGTGGGGCTACTGGGACAAGGTGGGAATTTTAGCAGGTGGGGCCAGTGCAAGGATATTAGATCATGGATGGCTTGCCCTTGAAGTGGTCAGTGGTACCCTGGCTCCTTCCTCTCTGCCTCATTGTTTCCTGGCTGCTCAGAGGTGAGCAGATTTCCTCAATCACATGCTCTACCTTGGAATATTACCTCACATAGGGCCAAAAGCAATGGGGCCAGTGGGAGTGGTTGTACTCAAGAGGCTGAAGTGGAGGATCATGTGCCTAAGGCCTGCATGGGCTACATACTAAGATGCTATCTCAAAATAATATGTGTGAAAATTCCATAATTAATAAATAAAAGCAAAAGAAAATACAAAAACAACAATAAAAGCAATATGACCAGACAGTCATGGACTGAAACTATGAGCCTAACATGTTTTCTCCTTTTGAGTTTATTTTTCCCCTAATGCTGGGGAATGAACCTAGGACCTTGCACAAGCTAGATAAAAGCTCTACCACTGTGCTATACCCCAGCCACTGGGTACCATTATGAATGGAATCCTTTGTTTTTCCTTCTCAACATATTATTCCTCATACCATTCACTAGACTGGGCCAAGAATGTATAAAATTAAATTAAAAATCAAATTTCACCTTTATTTATTATTTAGATCAGGGGTCAGCAAACTATAGCTTGTAGGCCCAATCTGATCCCACCCCCTGTTTTTATAAGTAAACTTTTATAGGAACTGAGCTATGTCCATTCATTTTCATGCTGTATGATAATTTGGAATGCTTGAATAGTTGTTTAAATATTTACTATGTGGCCCTTGAGAGAAAATGTTTGATGGCCACTGATTTGGTTACAGTCCTGAGAGATAAAAGAACAGCTACAGACTATCTGAGAAGTAGTTAGGAAAGCATATTGAGCAATGGTGTTAGTGTAATTAGCATGGAATTTCCTAAGAGGACTCTTTGGATGGGGTTGGCACGCATATAAATGATTGCATCCTGGGCTTGTCATAAATTAACTTAGCCTGGACAGATGTCAAGGGAATTAATTTGAGTGAACAGGCAAAATTTTAAAGATGAAGTACTGTGTGTTTCCATCCATATAACATTCTTGTGATGACAAGCATTACACAATGGCTCACAGGTCAATGGTTGCTTGGAACTAAGGATTTGGGGAGGGAGAAGGTTGTTATAAACACAAAAGGCCAATATTAGAAATCTTTGTAAAGATGGGACTTTTGGAAATTTGACCATAATGGCGATTACTTGAATCTACACGTTCCCAGTCTGGCAAATAAGAAGGGGAATAATATACTGGGAAATAGCAGAGGATTCCGGAAACTCAAACCATATATTTACAAAATGTTGAAGAATGTATGTGATAAAACCACACACACACATGTACATGTAGAACTAGTGAAAACAGAGAAAGACTAGTAGACCATGTAAACGTCAGTTTTCTGAATTTGTTACTGTACTATAGCACTGAAAGACGTTAGCACGATAGGAACCTGGGACAGGGATATCTGGGTATTATATCTGAGAATTAACCTGTGAGTCCATAATTACCTTAGCATAAAAAGGTTAAGAAATATAAGGAGAGACAAAGCCAATCACATACTTTAGATACATGCAGTTTTTGCTATGAAGCATTTGTAAAAATGGAAGAACAAACATGAAGGATCATACACAAGGCTCATCTTTACTGATGCTATTTCAAGGGTGCCCACTCAGGCATGGCTGGAAAGCTGTCCACATAGAGTGTGGGCCTGAATTCTCTGGAGCTGGGATTCACTCAGTCCTAATTTCTTTCCAGCTTCTCTGAATGCAGATGTAGTCCCTACTGAAAGGACTTTCTAGATTGTGATCCTTTCAACACAGAATCCCAACTAAGCTAAGCTGCACTATACTATATTTATGTCCCAGATTTACTACATATAAGTGGTGGAGCCTCAGTTCCATCCTAGGTTAAATGGGAACAAATAATATTGATTGCCAAGATGGATATGAGACTGAAGCAAGACTAAAACCTTCAGCTCAGATTGACATGGAGAGCAGGGCCCTAGCACCTGTTTCCTGGCAATGATGTGGCAGCACTGTCACATCAGCTTGGGGACTCACCAAGGACCTCTGATTCTGGAGGGTGAAAGGTGGCTTAGCTGACTCTAGAAAGCTCATGGGAACTTTAGATTATCTCCACCCTAAAGGCAGAGGCTTCTCACAACAGAGTGCATCTACTTCTTCTCTTCAGGCTTGGGTAGAGTGAGCTTTCTGTGGCGTGAAAGAAAGGGGATTTGCCTGTGCTCCACGCAGCTCCATACTTGAAAACTCCAAAAGAGAGCCCTACTGATGTTGCAGAGACACGTGTCAGAATAAAACTCTAAGAGAACTTGACATTTTTCTAGTGTCCAGTACTGACCTTGATGATTCCCCAGGCCTGATGGGAGAGAAACTCCACTGGGCTGGGGGTACCTGACTGTATTGGCAATCGGAGCAGAAAATCCAACTCTGCTGCATCGACTTCCTGGTTCATGAGGAGAATCTGGAATGTGGAAACATGATAGTGAACAGGGTCCTAGACATCACAGGGCTTGTCCCTCAGTGTAGTTATTGCTGCCTCAAACCCTAGAGCTTGCCCACCAATTTTGGTTGTTTAAACAAGGTGGAGTGAAAGTGTATATTCACGCAAATTTCTTCTGTCTGCATCCTTTTTTAAAGCGCAAATATCAGAGTGACTTAAATCCACATGGTGGATGATGATTGATTTTCAATGGGTAGCAGTGTTTATTATGTATCATTCATAAGTGCCATGAAGTATGTGCCTGCAATGTAATTGAACAGATGACACATGCAAATGATATGATTGGGGGAAAGTTTCAAAGTGACATATGAATATATGCAGAGTAGGCATGCATATATGAATCAATAATGTGCAAGGGCTGCAGAATAGAGGAGCGTCCAGCAAGCAGGGAAAGGAAGGGATTAATTCAACTAAGGTTTCTATAAGTAGCTGTGAGTTGGATCTTGGAGCAATTAAGAAATGAGACTATTTGGACAAGAAGGTAGAGTTTTCCAGGGAAGGGAGACTGAAGTTGCAGAGACTTGGAAGGGGACTTAGAGAGGTGTGTGCAGGGAAGGAAAACCTTTGATTTGGATAGGGATATGACTCATAGTGAAAAGTGGGGCCCAGGTTGTTTTTTGAAGGCCAAGCTGTCATCTGGGCTGCAACAGGGAATGCAGAGGGCATGTGGCATAAAGGCACACTAGCACTTACCCTGAACTCATGTGCTAGGACATGCAAAGAGAGTCAGCCTAAGAGAATGACAGAATATCTGATTTCTATAATTGGAAGGGTCTTTTGTGATCATGTAGCCTATGCTATCTACTTATATATTGAAAGAAATTTCTAAGTGATAATGAAGGTAAATTCAAGGGAAGTTGATTTTTTTTTTTTTGCTTTATTTGTTTGGTGTTAAGAGTAAATGGAAGATCAAGGCTTTTTCTTAAAGTTGCAGTGACATAGGAAGTTCCTGACTTTTCAAGCCCTTGAAAATCAAAGCTGTTGGAAACTAAGCTACATAACACACTCCCATGACCCTTCTTTTTCTTCCCTTCCCTTCCCTGAACTTCTTCCCAACTAGTCCCGCTTCTAGTTTGATGTCATTATTTCCCCCTCCCCCATCAATGACAGCATGTTTATGGAGGGGCAATATATGCAGGTCTCATGCAGAGAACTTTCTTAATGTTGGCTGAATGGACATGAGACATGACTTGTCTTCTGTAAACTGTTTCAATTCACTTTTACCTGAAAGGTGAGCTGGGCAAGATAGGTCAGCTTATCACACTCAAAGAGCCCACGAGTGGTATACTGATACACTGAGAAGGTAATGCTGTCTATCAGATTGGTCACTCGTTCCTTGAGGTTTTCATTGGGAGCAGCCCTCTCCACAGCCTTCTGGAAAACAATGCTGAAGGCCTGGGGACAGAAGATGACAGATGGGCAGTTTACACATGTCTCTTCCCCATGAAGGATGCTATGGTTTTCAAGCCTACCCACAGAAATATCTTCCCAGAAATCTTGCAATGAAGAGACAATGGTAACAAGAAGGCATTTTATCAGCTCTTAGCTTGTCCCTTCCAAAATTCAGGTTGTAGTCTAATCCCCATTCTAAGTTATTATAAGTGTGGAAACTACCCTGACCATGGTATTTAAAGGTGGGGTCTTTGAGAGATAACTAGAATTAGATAAAATCTAGGTATGACTTCCATGACTGAATCCTGGAAGCTTTATAAGAGAGATCAAGACACATGGGTATGCTTCCTATCTCTGCCTAAATCTCTTCTATCACTTCAGGTCTCTACCAGCAAGCAGACCATTAGCAGATATAACCTTTTGACCTTGGACCCAGAACTATGAGCCAAAATGAAATTCTTCATAACTTACCTAGTCTGAAATGTTACCTACTCTGTAGTGTTGTTATTAGTAAATGGTCTAATATAGGTACATTTGCAGCTTTGATCAGTTAAAAACTAAATGTGCTATAACCACAGTACCTAAATCCTTAAGTTTACATTGGGTAACTATCTGGATACAAAGTTGACATGACCAGCAGTGCTCATCTGGGATAATGATGCTATCCAGTACATGAAGGAATTACTGGCGAGTAACAATGGTGTCTGTACAAATTTATTTTCTAAAACAGACCCTTGTACATAACCATGAGATAATTTTTATTGATCATTTTTCCTTTGGGGGATGATCCGACTCTTAGTGAGTTGGTTTTCTGTTAGCCTCCAGTTATCTGATGGATTCTCATAAGCATCCTCCTTTCCACTGACTTCTGCATGGTAGGAATAGAGCATGCTTTGAGATCCTCCTGTGAAGTACACACCATGAACATTGGTATGGAATAAAAATCATACAAGTCAATGGTCTATTGTTTTAAACACAGTGATTACTCATAAAAATAAATATTTGAAATGCTACCTCTTGGGGCTGGAGAGATGGCTCAGTGGTTAAGGCACTTGCCTGCAAAGCCTAATGACCTAGGTTCAATTCCCCAGTACCCATGTAAAGCCAGATGCACAAAGTAGTATATGCATTTGTTTGCAGCAGCTAGAGGCCCTGGCATGCTCATTCTCTCTCTCTCTGTTTCTCTCAGCTTGTAAATAAATAAATAAATATTAAAATAATGAAATGCTTCCTCTTGGATGTGATATGGATAGGACAAAGCAAAGCAAACAAAAAGCAACAATATTAGTAGATTTGAAAAATGTTGGCTATTCAGAGTTCCAGTCTTTTCTTTATTTTCCTTTTTTAGATTCAGAAAGGAAAAACAGGAGCTGGGAAGATGGCTCAGTGGTTAAAAGTGATTGCTTGCAAATCCTGCTGGCCCAGCTTCAGTTTCCTAGCCACCCATGTAAGCCAGATGCAAAAAGTGGCACAAGCATCTGGTGTTTGTCTGTAGCAGCAAGAAGCCCTGATGCACACACATTCACATGCCCACATACATGTGCAAATAAATAACTTTTTTTTTTGAAGAAGAAAAACGTAATTCTTTATAACTTCAAGTATTTGATCCTCAGTCGAGGCCATATAAGACTTGAGTCTCAGTGTTTTTTCACTTACAGAGTGGGTAAGTGATGCTGGTTTCTCTTGCCTTTTCACAGTTCCATGGTGTTTCTTATTAATGAGCCCATGGAGCTTTCTTCTTTACTCACTTTTGCTGATCTCAGCAAGATCTTCTGCCTATATTCAACCTAATTTACTATGAGGGGTTACCCTCTCCTGGTAGATTTTGGATGAATAACAGCTCATTAGAGGCTGATAATGTCCCCAGGACCACAGGGAACAATGTGAGAGCCCTGTACTCATAAAGCAGGTGCACATAGGAAGTATCTTCTGTCTAAAATTCTGTCAAAATGATGGGAAAGAACCTCTAGTCACCGAATTTAAGAAAAGTGATTCGTAGTTCAGGAGAAGACCAAAAGAAAATACAATCCTGGGGTACACCGAGCACCTCCTTTATATACAGCTCATCTGGGGCACCTTTCTTTTCCATCTTGAAGAACCTCCCTGTTCCTCTTTCTTCTGGTGTGTGAACGGCTCTGGTGGTGAGCCCAGTCCTTGCATTCATAGCTTCCTCCAGAAGGTCTCTTCTGCTCAAATGTTCTAGTCACTGACTCAAGCTACCCATGAAGATCCTCATCAGCTTTTGTGTCATTTTTAGGGTCCATCTCCATTGCCTAATATGTTTGTGTTTCAAAACATCTTCTTATCCACAGGAAGATGGCATGAGCTCTCTGTAGGTAGAGGCTGGACTGCATTCACTTTTTTATATTTTCCATGATATAGCCCAGGTCTGCATATCTCAACAGCCCTGAAAACATTCATTGAATGAATGACTATGTCCTGCTAATGCCTGAGAGAGGTCAGGGGAGGTATGAGGGATGCTCATGGAAGGGTCTCAGAACTAAATGCCTTCAGGAGCCTGATGTATGAGACCAAAAAGGGAGGGACGGGGACTGGCACAGCACAGAGGGCACTGGACACACAGAGGTCCTCTGGAGTAGAAGAAGCTTTGCTTCAACCAGTTCATACCATGTGGAAAGTGAAGTCATTGCTTCCAGTCTTCCTAATTTCCATGAGAAAGTAGAAACTGGGATATGTATGAATCTTCCTTATATTATAATTAGTTCTTTCAGTGCTAGGAATTGAGCCCAGGGTATTGCACAAGCTAGGCAAGTGCTCTACTACTGAGTTACATCTCCAGTGCAATTATCCTTACTTTGAAATGCTGGTAACAAAAGAGATGGCTCAAAGAGAACAGGTCAACAAGACCTCAGGTCTCTGGCTGGTGGCCTGTGATCTGCCCTCTGTTGGCTTCTGCTTAGCTGATGGCCCCTCTCAGCCTCCTTGGAAAAGGCTATTCCTCCAGCCACATCTCTTGGCAGCAGCACTGACCATTTCCCATCAGGCTGCAGGAGGCCCCAGCAAGCTGTCCCCTCATGCGTGGTTCCGTGGCATCTTGCATGTGTCGTAATAGCTCTCTCCCTGCTTTTGGCTGAGTCTTGAAGAAAAGTTCTTTTGAAATTGCTTAAGGTCCATCTTAACCACATCATGAACTTGTAAGCTCATTCAAAACTTGGATTTTGAAGAGTTTTTTTTTTTTTTTTTTTGCTTGATTAAAGCAAATACACACATTTTAATATAGTGTTGTTCAACACACTTTGAAAGCTGGGGCATGTAGCCCCTGGCACACTGGTCTAGACTGGCATATCCCTTTTTCTCCATCAGAAATGAGAGCTGTAAAATCCAGCCTCATGCAAAAGTTGATATTGTGAAACCTCCAGTGGCCCGTCCTCTCCTCTCCTCCCTTCTACTTCCCTCTCACTTTTCCTTTTCCACCCCCTCTCCCACACCTCCCTCTGACTCTTAGTTACATGTAAATGCATTGTTATTTTTGGTATTTCTGAGGGCCTTTCATTAAGCATTTAAATCTGTTTAAAACTTATCATTAGGCATTCAAATTTGTTTTCAACTATCAAGTTGACTAATGAACACTTAGCTGTTTTTTGGCCACTCTTACTAACAGCATGAGGACCTAAAGTGTGCCTCTTCCTTTTTGTTTTTCTGGAACAAGGTCTCTCTATGTAACCTAGATTGGCCTTGACCCTGTGGTCCTCCTGCCTCAGCCTCCTGAGTGTTGGGATTCAGGTGTGTGATGCAATTGCTGTAAAACAACTTAGAACACATTTCTGCACTTGCGTCTTCATGGGTTTCATCTCATTTCTTGTTTTCTTTCTGATAGATACTTACAATGAATTTCAAATACTATGAACTAGGGAGGTGATATCATAGTTAGCATATGCTTATTTTTATATGGGATTTTTCTTTTCTTTTTCTTTTCTTTCCTTTTTGTTAAGGTAGGGTCTTGCTGTAACCCACATTGGCCTGGAATTCACTATGGAGTCTCAGGCTGGCCTTGAACTCATAGTGATCCTCCTACCTCTGCCTCCAAGTGTTGGGACTAAAGGTATACACTACCCCACCCTGCTTATGCTGGACTTTTAATATAATTCTTTCACATGCTCCTATGATCTGAACATAAGTTTATAAGTCCATTTTTAAGCCACAAAGTATTATAAATGCAGTTCATCCAATCTACAGAGTCTGTAAGTTACAGGGAAATAGAGATATGCTGTGTCCAACTACATGAGGCTCAGGTAGTGGAGGCCTGAAAATTTCTCAGTTGCTTATCACCAGCTCCACACCTTAACCTCACTTGTTGATTTAGCTGGGTATATTTCGTTAAACTGAGGTTTGTGCTGTGTGTGTTTATGCAGTACATGTACGTGACATTTCTGTGCCTGTGTGCATGTGCCTCCTTCTCTGTTTGAGTGTCTGCATGTCCTTTCTGCTTGTTGGTTCAAACCAATGAAGTTGTCTAGAAATGCTTCATCACTTAATGTGTTTGGTATGTGTGTGTGGTGTGTGGGAGGGTACATGCAAACATATGTGCAGATGTGTGAGCTCTGTGCATGCACATGCGTGTGGAGGCCAGAGGAGGACATCATATGGTCTTCTTTATTGTCTTCTGCCTTATTTGCTTGAAACGGAATCTTTAACTGAACCTAGAGCTAGGTGTCTTATTTATTTACAAGGAGAGAAAGAAGGAGAGAGAGAGAGACAAAGAGAGAGAGAGAGAGAGAGAAGATGGGCTTGCCCAGTCCTCCTGCTGTGTAAACAAATTCCAGATGCATGTGCCACTTTGTACATCTGGCTTTACATGGGCACTAGGGAATTGAACCCAGGCTGTCAGGCTTTGCAAGCATGCGTCTTAACTGCTAAGCAATCTTTCCATCCCTGTTTTCTTTTTTCTTGTTCTGTTGTTAGACTGGTTAACCAGTGAGCCCGAGCAACACTCATGTCTCCACCCCTCTCGGTGTTGGGGCTACATGTGTGTGTGCTGCCATGCCTAGCTTTTTATGTAGGTCATGGGGGTCAAACTAAGGTCAAACTTTATGCTTGTGCAGCAAGTGCTCTTACCCACTGAACCATCTCCACAGCCCTACATCATCACTTCTTCATGCCTCTTTAATTACGGTCCTTTGATGAATGCACAAGGGGATAAGATGTATTTTCAGAGGTTCACTTAAAACTTATAGGTCTTTATTTTTCATTAGTAAGGTAAGTTTAGTCAGCACTTATAATTTGCTAACAACTTTGGTTTTAGGAACATTTCAACAACCATAAAGTAGGAGCTTTGGGAATATTAGGGTAATAAAAGTAATTTAAAGTTGGCCTGCTATAATTGCTAGAGTTGGCCTTTCATCAGTACAAACAATGTACATATTGGATCATTGCCACTGCATTTTAAGATCCTTGGGGACAGGAATCACTGCTTACATTTCTTTTTTTCTGTATGTATGTATGTATATCCAGGTTCATACGTGTATGGATGCACATGTATATGGACACACACAAGTGTGGAGGCTAGAGGTCATCATTGAATGTCTTCCTCAATTGCTCTCTGCCTTATTTCTTGAGACAGGATCTCTCCTTGAACCTGGAGCTCATCTACTCAGCTGGAGTAGCTGGTCAGTAATACCTAGGGATCCTCTTGTCTCCACCTCCCCAGGTACATACCAGCACACCTGGCTTTTATGTGAGAGCTGGAGGTCCAAACTTGGGTCCTCATGCTTACATGGCAAGCATGTTACCCACTGAGCATCCCCCCAAGCCCTCACTTCCTGCATTTCTTATATTCTTTTGGCATTCTTTATATCATCCAGTATGCATAGTAGCCACCATATTGGATCTGATAACTAAGAATGATGCTAAGATTTGCAGCAGCATCCTCTTGTTATGGTGAGTTATGTAGGTCCCAAACAAAGGTTTGAAGCCAATGCAGCAGGTCTTCTGGCCTTGACCTTGAAGACCTTCCAAAGCTGTTGGAGCACATAGGTAAGCTCTCGGGGAGCATTGGGTTGGCAGTGTTATACTGCTTTATTACCCTACGGGAAAACCTCAGGTGAACGTCACCTTGAGAGAGAACTGGTACATCGGGTGGATCCTGCTGAGGTCATTCATGATGAAGTAGAGCAGAGAGGCTCGGGCAGCTGCTGGCCGATAGTACTCCCGGGCCTCGTTGATTTTTACTTCTGTCACCTTGGCCTCCTGGACCTGGAAACATAGATAATGGCTCTTTGTTCAAACCAACCAGGGCTTTCAGAGAAGCAAGTCAGGCTGTCTGTGTGAATACATACATCTAAATAGTTAAGTCACAACCAAAATCTCTTCCAGTGGAGTATTTCATTTTCAGAAAAGTTCTTATGACAGAGTGTAGTGAAGGGAGACCTAAGTATCAGGGATATAGATGTCTATAAGAATACGTCACTAAATGCCAACTTCAACTTTCTCTGCCCTTAGATTCCAAAGCAGAAACAACTACTGGGAACTTCAAAGTCCCACAGGAAAAACCCATGAGCCCTGTGAATGTTCCCAGAGCAAACTATTGCAAACTGCAGAAGGAAGTCTTACCAGATGGGAAGATTTGAAGACTTCCACCTAGCACGTGGGAGGTTGAGGCAGGAGGATCACAAGTTCAAGACAAGCCTGGGCCACAGAGTGAGACCTTTTCTCAAATATGGGAATAAATTCTAAAACAAACAAACAAACAAACAAAAATCCATCTCTTCTTACCCCCAAATGAACCCCAGATTAACATCTCAAGAACTGAACATGGTTAGCCTAAATTTAACCATTAATTATGTTTAAAAATAGAAAAATACATACAAAGCTTAAGAAAGGTTATTCTAAAAGGACGAGGTCTATTGGAAAAGGAAATAACTAGAACTTATTAAAATAGAAATATAGTTATTTAAATGAGAAATTGTAGGTTAAATAGGAGTTTAGAGGGGCCAGGAAGAATGGCTTATGCTTGCCTCATAAGCATGAGGACCTAAGTTTGACCCCCAGCACCCATGTCAAAGGCTATGTATGGCCACATACACCTGCACCCCAGGGCTGAGGGAGGAAGAGGCAAGGGGATTTCTGGGGCTCACTGGTTGAAAACTGGCATGAGCTCCAAGTTCAATGAGAGTCACTGTCTTGAGGAGATAAGCTGGAAAAGTGATAGAGGAGAGCACCTGATGTCATTTCCTGGCCTCTGCACCCTTGCAGGTGAGGCATGTGCATCTTCATACACATATGTATGTGACACATACGCACACACGTACCCACCACACCACACACACACACACACACACACACACACACACACACACAAATAGTAGACTGGAGCTGAAAAGAGAATAAAGAAACTGGAGGGAATATTTGAGGAAGTTGTCACAAATGTAGCTTAGAAAGAAACAAAGATGGAAATTATGTGAAAGTTCACATTAAGCAACAGGTAGGATGAAGAAACTAAATACACCTGACTGAAACAAGAGAATAAAGAAAATGAAGAGGAGGCAACATATGAAGCTATAATAATTAAGAATTTTCTAATATCAACAAAATATTAGAGCCCTTATCTGGAAGATGTATATCACTTTTAAGCATGATAAGCAAAACTCTATCTTCAGTACCTAGTGATGTCAGAACATCTAAGTTGACAAGAAAACACTATTGAAAGCAATCACAAAGGACAAAGTTCCTTCACAGCAGCAACCATCCTCAAGAATTATTATAAAATAATGACAGAAGATGGGAAGGGATGATCAGAATTAAAATATATTAAGGTGTTTAAATTGTTTTGGAAGAAGCTAGATATACTGTTGAATTTTAAACTTCAATAGCATATATATTAAAGTCATATTTAAAGTGCAGCACATTTTATATATAAATAAAACAAGGTTAAAATAAAATAGAGTGAGCAGATTTCAAACAAATGAAGGATGAGAAGAAGGATAAAGAAAGATTGGTAAGAGAAAAAAAGACTACTCAAATTACAGAATGTCAATTATTAAAAAGACAAAAAGTTCTGGAAGGAATATAGAGAAAGGGAAGTCTTGTGTATTACTATTGGTATGAATGCAAATTACTATAGCTGTTGTAAAAAAAACAGTCAAAAAAAACTAAATATATGCTGGGCATACTGGTGCATGCCTTTAATTCTAGGACTCAGGAGGCTAAGGTAGAAGGAGGCTGTGAATTTAAGGCCAGCCTCAGGCTACAGAGTGAGTTCCAGGTCAGCCTGGGCTACAGTGAGACCCTACCTTGAAAAAACAAACATTACCTCCCCCTAAAACAAGAACTACTCTATAGTCTACCACTGGATATATATAAAGGGAATAATATCCATATATCAAAGTGATAGTTGCATTCCAATGTTTATTGCAACACTATTCACAATTCATAGCAGCTAAGTTATGGAATCAATAAAGGTGTCCAGTGAAACATGAATGAAAAAAGAAAAATGGGAGATACAGACAATGGAATAATATTCAGCCAAAAGAAAGAATAAAATTCTTTCATTTGTATCAAAGCGGTGAAACTGGAGGGAAATATGTTGATTGAAATAAGCCAGCCCAGCAAGACAGACACTCTATGTTTTCACTCATTTAAGGAAGCTGAGAAACTGGATGTTATCAAAGCGGAGGGGAAGAGTAATCACTGGACACATGGCAGGTTGGGGAAGGGTTGTTGGGAGACTAGTTAAGGAGGAAATACTGTTGGCATAGTATATCCAATAAGGTAATTACATTTATAACAATTTGGTGTACTTCAAACTAAGTAGAATTATACAAAGGATTGCAGCTCATACAAGTGAAAATGTTGCAGAATATGTGAATGTTAATTGATGAAAAATATGAGTTAAGACAGAAAAACTTAAAATTTAACTACTGTATGTCAATAATGCTAATAAATATAAATTGGTTAAGGTCAAAGTAAAGACAAAAATAACTTAGAAGGTGTTTTGGTTCCAATGTAATATGTCCTCCATTTACTCATGTGTTTGAACACTTAATCCCCGTTGGTACTGCTGTTCTGGGAGGTTGTGGAATCTTTAGGAGGCAGACCATTAAGATGGCACAGCCTGACCCTTCTTACTGTTCTTTCTCCTTACTGATGTGACAACATGACCCTGGTTTCCTGCTCCTCCCATGCTTTCCCTAGCATGGTGGACCCAATCCTCTGTAACTGTGAGCTGAAATAAACTCTTTCCTTCTTTAAACGGTTTCTGGTTGCATATCTTGTCCCTGTAGTGATAAGGTAATTGATGCAGAAAGGTCAAAAGTCACATCATTGTTCAGAATCAGTCATCAGTGTCATTACAGATTCATAGTCTTAGGGTTGTTATACCTCTAGTCAACTTTTGTTCCTGTGGTCCACAACTATTGTAAGTTTTTACCTGTCTCCAAGCCTCATACCTCATCGTCATTCCCTTATTCTCAGGAAATGAGCTTGACTCCTACATTTCCAAAATATGGTCCTGTGTCAAGGACAGATCACATATATAATGGAGTTACATACAATGATATTGCCTAGCAACATCTGTGTTCATGTTAGCATAACTGTGTTAGTGCTTATGTAAGTACTCCAAGATGTTCTCAAAGTGAGCCTCTTCTTAGGACACCCCTGTTGTGCAGCAATACACTGCTATGTAGATATCATCAGGAATGGACTACTTTATTTCTACCTCCTTTCTCTTAATTATTTGCCTATCCCAGTTGCCTACGTGGACGCATGAACCATATTTGCTCCTTATACTTATGATATTGGAAACCGACCCTATTTTTTTCCCCTAAAGATAAGCTTTCCATCTGTGACCTGAAGTAAACTTTCCCATGAACCTCACTGCATTAAAAATTTCCTTCCATTCCTGTGAATTCAGATCCTTTCCTCAACTGCTCATTCTCCTTCACAATCCTTGCATGTGTTTTTTTTTTGTTGTTGTTGTATCCCCAACTTCTGTCATGGAATTTAGAATATAGTGGCCTACAAATAAGGATCTATTGGATAAATGAGAAAGAAAAAAAATAAAAGATTCCCTCAAAGGGGAACAAAAATCACACAGTTCCACATGGCACGTGGCAGGCTGGAGCAGTCAGTAAGCGTTCACTGGTTTTAAAGAAAGGGCAGAGCAACAAGGAAGAGGAAGCTTGGCTGATTCCAGGGCCCTCTGTCCCAGAGATGGACTTTATACCCTAATTACGTCACAAGCTTGCACACCTCCGTGCGGATGGAGAAGCCACCGAGGACTGGAAGTCAATCTTGGTGGACACATAGCTGCTGCTGAGCTGCTAGACATCTCCTTCCAGAACCATCACCACACCCTAAGGGGGGCGTCGTCTACCTCAGGGTGGATGAGACCTGGCTAATCTGCCTTGCTCAACAGTGCTTTTGACTTGTCCTTTTCTTTCTTTCTGGAGGGAAAGGTATACTTTTCCACCACCTCTGCAGCAGTCTGGCTGGCGATTTCTAGGCTCTGTTTTGGTGGTGATGGGAGTTAAACTCAGGGTTTCATGTGTGTGAGGCAAGTGCTCTCCTGTTGAGCTACACCTCCAGCTCACTTTTTAGTTTTGGTATTTGGTTCCTACTTGGAACAATGTCTTTCCTATCTGGAGAAATCCCAGTAAACTGGAAATAAGCATATTGTTCCTAGACACTGTTAAACATGTGCAGTCTCCTTGTCCAAGCCAGTCTCTGATCAGAGAAGTCCTGTGCAGGTTTGGTGGTGTGTGTAGAAAGCCCGAGGAGTTGGGTTCCTTCCTTATCAGGTTAATTCTAGTCTCCACAAGGGGGAATAGAAGAAGCCTCCTAAATATCACAAATGTGAAGGAAGGAAAGAAGGAAGGAAGGAAGGAAGAAAGAAAGGAAGCTTGTACTATACTTGTTTCCCAGAATGGTAGAGCTGTTGACAGCTGAGTTTCTGGCAAGTCACTGACATTTTCTCCCTAAAATCAGACTGAGATTTTTGTCAGTACCCTGGGCTTCTCAGGCCACCCTAGCCAACACACACAGCAGTGTGACTCCTGGGAGCTTCAAGGCAATTCCACAAACTGTCTGAGGCTCTCAATTCCAGGCACAGAAGGCAAGGCCTCATGCACATGAAAGTTCTTATCAGAGGACTATGTAGCTGACCAAAAGCATTTTTATTTTTCCAGAAAGTGGGCACACTGTAACCCAAGGTGGCCAGTGGTCACCTCGGGAATCTTCCTGGATGAACTTTGTAGAAGAAACGTAGAAAGACTGAAATGCAGACTCAGGCAGAGATAGCAGGGAAAATGGAAGCCAAGTGAGGACCCGCCTTGGCCCTGCCTGCACTGGCCAGAGCGAGGGAACCTTTTCCTCCACCTCTAGAGTGGGGGTTCATTTTCCTCCAATTCCAGAGCACAGTACCTTTTCCTCCACCTCTGCAGCAGTCTGCTTGGTGATTTCTAGGCTCTCCACCAATGCTGTGTCTCCCAGGAAGTTCCCAGAGGCTGAGGAGAGGCTAGAGAGCAGGTTGTCCTCCAGTGTTTTGAGTGTGATTTTGAATCCGTTCTGCTGCTTCGTGAGATCTGACTGCAAACATCAGGGAAGAAGTCAGGTGGAGAAGGCAGATCATGGTACTCCAGGACAGTTATGAATCAAAGAATATTCACAGGACCAGAGTCCTCCCCTCAGAGAGGGTAAACAGAAGGAAAAGAGAAGAGTTCTGAGACCATAAGCAGGAGAGGTAAGCAGGGCAGTGGACTGCCAGCTGCAGCTGGATGCCGTCCTCTGGAGCCAGATTCCACATCTGCAGGCACAAACAACGGGGACTGAAAATACTGTGAAAAGTGCACCTGAATTGAACATGTACAGACTCCTGTTACCATTGTTTCCTGAACAACACAGTCTAAAAATACACAACATTTACATTTAAATAGACATTACACGTAATCTAGAGATGAGCTGATGAGTTAAAGTGGGTGGGAGGTAGTTGTATGATGCTCTCAGCACTGGCCAGAGAAACTTCTTTTTTTAGTGGGCACTGATTACCGGGGAGACTGAAACTTATCGAAGTACTGAGAATAAGTGGCTGTTGAGTGCTCATTTCAAAATGAGACATCCATATCACCCCTCCCAAGGCTCAGGGAACATCACAGAAGAGAGGGCAGGAAGAACATCAGAGCCAGAGGGTGGGGAAGGGGTATTGTGTAACGCTGTCTTCCAGATAGGACATGGCTGTTATATTCATGAGCTCACAGCAGCTGTGTAGTTACCTGAACAGTTAGCACAGGTACCTGCAGTTACCTGAATGGGTCCATCAATATTCTATCATGGATGGTGGAGGAACTCATGGAGCCCCCATCCCTCTCTGAGGAGTTACTGACGGTTGATGGTTGCTGGGGAAAGGGAAGGCATTTTCTTCCGTGGTGTAGCCATTAGGAAGTGGTCCATACTCCAGGAAATAAATGCTCTCCTCAATCCATGCAAATGACCTTTATTAAACTCAGTGGCTCATCAAAAACAAGTTGTTAAGGTAGAAATGTTACTAGTTTGGAAGAAGGGGTTCAATGGGAGGGAGAAAAGAACAGTAATGGGAGATGATTACGATCACAATATACCATATCCATGTATAAAACCGGGGCTGGGGAGATGGCTTAGTGGTTAAGGCACTTGCCTGCAAAGCCAAAGGTCCCAGGTTCAATTCTCCAGGGCCCACATAAACCAGATGCACAAGGTGGCACATGTGCCTGGAGTTCATTTGCAGTGGTTGGAGGCCCTGGCATGCCCACTATTTTTCTTTCTCTATCTGCCTCTTTCTCTCTCTTATAAATAAATAAATAAATATTTTAAAAAAACTGTCAAAGAATAAAAAAAGTGAAAAGAAAATGATACAGCCTGTGGTCGGATGTGTGTGTGCTTTACACAAGGGCTTGAGCATGTGCTGATCTTGGAGAGTGGTCCTGCATGCAATTCCATTGACTCAGAGTGATGACTGCTCTAGATTAGAGAGCATGGGCTGATTTATTCTCCTTACATGTCTGTCGGTGATTGCAGGTTAATCTCAGTCCCCATACCCAGGAGTTCTGCACTATGTTTAGCACAGTGTCAATGTAGTCAATGCACTAAGTGGAACTTACAAATATAGGGTTGAGTCATACTTTAGTTCTCTGGAAGGTTCTGCCTATCGCTTTACTGGTGTCAGATGACACCAACAAAATCCTTGCGGGTGCCTTCTCCTGGAGTCCAGGCAGATCTCTCCTAATGAAAGATTACCAATAAATACAACTAACCTGCTTCTTTGGCTTCTGTACAATTGCTTGCTTTACCTAGACATAAGGACAACCATTTTATGAAGGAAAAGCATGTTATACGTGACTTTCTGCAGTACGTGACTTTCTGCAGTACGTGACTTTCTGCAACTAGCCGCCTGGGCCCAGATAAGGAACTAGTTAACTGAAATGCTGACCTTTGCCCTAGAGATCTGTGCTCGTTTGCCCACCTGTGCTTGTTTGCCCAACCCCTGTTTGTTCAACCGTAACCCCCTTACCCAATTTCTGGAAAACCTCCGCTCAGAGACAATTGAACAATGCCTAACCGCAGGGGCCCTAGCTCCCTGCCTGAGGTCACGATCCCTGAGCCGAGGCGACACCCTGACGACATCTGAAGAATCCCTGAGCTGAAACGTGTTTGAGATATTTCCGCATGTTTTACGATCTTTTCCTTTAAAACCCCTACCTCCCGGCTGCTCGAGGCTCTTCACCCCTCCTGCGTGAGGACTTCGTGTCGAGCCCCGGTGCACCGGCTTCACAATAAACCTCTTGCGGCTTGCATTGAGAGCTCTCCGTGTGAGTGTCTTTGGGTCTGGTAGACAATCCCGCTTGGGGACCCTCCGGGGGCTCCCCACATTTGGAGGTTCCACCGAGATTTTCCGGGATCTCTACAAGACCCCAGACCTCATTCCGGATCCCTCAGAGGTAAGAGGCGCCTCCTGTTACGTCTGTCTGTCTGTATGTTCATTGTGTTTGTCTAACCTGGTCCAGTTTTGAGAATTCTCAATTCTGGGTGTCTTGCTCTGGGGTGTGGCAGGTCGGGGCTGACGGGCCTGAGGACCACCACCCAAGCAATCTGGAGGACGCTCTTGATTGCCCGGAGGAGACAGACCTGTTTTCTGTCTCCTATCTGAAGAACTCTGACCGAGTTCTTATCTGTCGCAAGGCACCATCCGGGCCTAGCCCCCCGCCCTCTGAATCGCTTTTGTTTTTGTTCAAGCGGCGGGCAGGCCAACTCAGTTTTTTCTTTGTTTTCTGTGTTTTTCTGTTCATTTTGTTCTACTTTCTCTATCCTCCTCCCAAAATGGGACAGACTGTTTCTACCCCTCTGGACTTGACTCTAACACATTGGACTGACGTTAAGACGAGAGCTCATAACTTATCAGTAGAAGTTAAGAAGGGAAAATGGCAAACTTTATGCCAAGGAGAATGGAATTTGCTGAATGTGGGATGGCCTCAAGAGGGAACTTTTGACCTAGAGGTTATCCAAGCTGTCAAGAAAGTTATTTTACAGGAGCCCGGAGGCCACCCTGACCAGCTACCCTACATTTTTACCTGGCAGGATTTAGTGCAGGACCCTCCCTCTTGGCTAAAACCCTGGATTTCCCCCAAATCTGTTAACAAGGACTCCTTGCAGTCCGCCACAGTTCTTGTTGCAGGTTCAGGACAAAGGAAGAAGATCTATCCGGATACACAGACAGACTTACTCCTGTTAGACACCCCACCGCCATACCCGCCATCTCATGCTCCCACTGCTCCGCCTAACCCCTCAGCCGAAGGAGCACGTGGGGGGCCGGCAGCGGGGACCAGAAGCAGACGGGCCCGGACTCCAGATGCCGCTATCACCCTGCCCCTTAGGGCTATAGGTCCTCCTCCTCCCCTAGGACCAGGAGATGACCCAGATCAAAGACCCCTGCCACCACTTCAATACTGGCCTTTCTCTTCTGCGGACTTATATAATTGGAAGGCTAATCACCCCCCTTTCTCAGAGGATCCCTCTAAACTAACTGCTCTCATGGAATCTCTAGTTTTCTCTCACCAGCCCACTTGGGATGATTGTCAGCAGTTACTCCAAACCCTCTTCACAACAGAGGAGAGGGAACGCATCCTGTTGGAAGCCAGGAAAAACGTTCCTGGGGATGATGGACGTCCCACACAGCTCCAGAACGTGATAGACGACGGTTTTCCCTTAACCCGCCCCAACTGGGACTTCAACAACCCTGAAGGTAGGGAGCATCTCCGCGTCTACCGCCAGGCTCTAGTGGCTGGTCTCCGGGGAGCCGCGAGGCGTCCCACGAATTTGGCCAAGGTAAGAGAGATTATTCAGGGACCTGATGAACTACCCTCTGTTTTCCTGGAGCGCCTCATGGAGGCCTACCGTAGATATACACCATTTGATCCAACTGCAGAGGAACAAAGGGTATCAGTTCTGATGAGTTTTGTCGACCAGTCAGCACCAGATATCAGGAAGAAGTTACAGAGATTAGATGGCTTAAGTAGGTATACGCTGTCGGACTTAGTTAAGGAAGCTGAGAAAGTTTACAATAAGAGAGAAACTGAGGAAGAAAGGGAACAGAGAAGAGTAAAAGAGCAGGAGGAAAGGGACAATAGACGAGATAAGAGACATGAGAGAAATATGACTAAAATTCTGGCCGCCGTAATTCAGGATAGAAAGAACCTAGACAGAGAAAAGCATAGAAATCCTAGACAGAGACAAAACCAGGGCAACAGACGGCAGTTGGAAAAGGACCAATGTGCCTATTGCAAAGAAAAAGGACATTGGATAAAAGACTGCCCCAAAAAGAAACCAAGAGAAATCTTGACATTGGAGGAAGACGATGAATAGGGGGGACGGGGCTCGGAACCCCTCCCCGAGCCCAGGGTAACCCTTAAAGTGGAGGGGGAACCCATTAGATTCCTCGTGGATACGGGCGCTCAACATTCTGTTCTGTTAAAACCAGGAGGACCATTATCAGGCAAAAAATCGTGGGTTCTCGGAGCCACCGGGAACCAACAATTTTCATGGACTACCTGAAGAACGGTGGACCTAGGCGTGGGCCGGGTATCCCACTCGTTCCTTGTGATTCCTGGTTGCCCAGCCCCCTTACTAGGACGGGACTTATTGACAAAAATAGGGGCCCAAATCACTTTTACTAAAGAAGGCCCCCATGTAACTGATAAGACAGGAAAACTTATTCGAGTCTTAACTATGAAGTTGGAGGATGAACACAGGCTATTTGAGGCACCTCAGACTAACTTAGAAGTTGATAAATGGCTCACTGAGATCCCTGGAGCCTGGGCTGAAACGGCTGGCATGGGGCTGGCCTCCCACCAACCACCCATAATTAAAGGAGGACGGAGGTGGCTGACGGAGGCCCGTAAACAGGCCGTGGAGCAGATTCCAGTCCCAACAAATGCCAGACAAGTACGGGAATTTCTAGGGTCCGCTGGGTTTTGCAGACTTTGGATACCCGGATTTGCCTCCCTGGCTGCTCCGCTTTATCCTCTGACTAAGACAAATACAGCTTTTAAATGGGAAAAAGAACACCAGCAGGCTTTTGACAGCATTAAGCTTGCCCTGCTAACAGCACCTGCGCTCTCACTCCCGGATATCACCAAGCCCTTTTACCTGTACGTGCATGAACAGAAGGGCATTGCTAAGGGAGTGCTTACCCAAAGAACGGGACCTTGGAGGAAACCAGTAGCCTACTTGTCTAAGAAATTAGACCCTGTAGCCGCGGGATGGCCCCCTTGCCTAAAGATCATTGCAGCTGTAGCGCTACTTCTAAAGGATGCAGACAAATTGACTTTGGGACAGACTGTTACTATCATTGCTTCACATGCTCTGGAGAGCGTTATCCGCCAACCTCCAGACCGCTGGCTCTCCAATGCCAGGGTCACTCACTACCAGAGTCTCCTCCTTAATTCAGACCGGGTCAGATTTGCTCCCCCCACCCAGTTGAACCCCGCTACCCTCTGGCCGGACACGGATCCCACCGTACTACATAACTGTGGGGAAGTCCTGGCCGAGGCCACCGGAGTCAGACCCGACCTCATGGACCAGCCCCTACCAGATGCTCAGGTGACCTGGTTTACGGACGGCAGCAGCTACCTCCTTGAAGGATGGGTAGAGGCCTATCCCACTAAGAGAGAGACTGCGGCTATGGTGACCAAGAAACTCCTAGAAGAAATTGTTCCCAGGTATGGAATGCCACAGGTAATAGGCTCTGACAACGGTCCAGCCTTTGTTGCCCAGGTAAGTCAGGAGGTGGCCAGAATACTGGGGATTAATTGGAAATTACATTGTGCATACAGACCCCAAAGCTCAGGACAGGTAGAAAGAATGAATAGAACATTAAAAGAGACCATTACTAAATTGTCCATGGAGACTGGCTGTACAGACTGGACGATGCTCCTTCCCTGGGCCCTTTTCAGGGTCCGCAATACCCCCTATAGATTTAACCTCACCCCCTTTGAGATACTTTTCGGAGTCCCAACTCCACTCAGCACATTGCTGACCCAGAGAGGGCCAGATACAATCTCTAACTCTGATTTGAACTGCAGGCTGCAAGCGCTACACCTCCTTCAGAGTGACTTGTGGCCTAAATTGAAGGAAGCCTATTTGCCTGCTAAGGACCCAGTTCCACACCCGTATCAGCCTGGAGACTCGGTCTACGTGAGACGGCATCGACCCACAAACCTCGAACCTCGCTGGAAGGGACCCTTCACTGTACTCCTGACAACACCAACGGCCGTGAAGGTGGACGGAATCGCCGCCTGGATCCACGCCTCTCACGTTAAACCGGCTCCCTCACCTGACTCTCACTGGCAGCTGACAAAGACTGACAACCCCCTCAAGTTGCGTCTCCGCCGTATTCCTGTTACTGTCTTGAATCATAATGGCTCATCTTAAGGTTTGGTTACAGTTACTACTAATGTTCTTATTGCTACCTTTCCCACTAGCAGCCGCTCCCTCTCTAAAATCTGTAACCAAACTGTCACTGTTAACTCCAGTCTCTCATTCAAATATATCTCTGCACCACTAGATACCTATCTTGCTTGCTCTATAGGACTCACTACTTATGTAAAAAAAGAGACTTTCCTAGCAAAAAAGACTATTGTATACTAATAAGCTTGCTGCCCAGACTTACTGTTAGAGACTCAGATGATTTCCAGAAGATATGAAATACTGATTCAACCTCCCCCCGATTTAAGAGAGAGCCCATCACTACTTTAACTTTGGCATTAGTAGTAGGACTAGGGACAGCGGGGGCAGGAACAGGAATAGCTTCCTTAGTCACCTCTAACCAGCATTATGCTACCCTCAGTGCAGCAATAGACAAAGATTTACAAAAATTACAATCAGGCATGCAGAATTTAAAAGACTCAGTCTCCTCTTTATCAGAGGTTGTTTTACAAAATAGAAGGGGACTAGATTTACTGTTTCTACAGCAAGGGGAATTATGTGCAGCCTTAAAGGAAAAATGCTGCTTTTATGCAGATAAGACGGGCTTAGTTGAGGATAGCCTGAAGCGGGTGCGAGAAAGCTTAGAACAACGTAAGAGAGAGAGACAGCAACAACAGTCATGGTATGAGTCTTGGTTTTCCAGTTCTCCTTGGGTGACCACCCTGATCTCTACCCTACTCGGACCTCTCTTAATATTACTTTTGCTTCTCACTTTCGGCCCTTGTATTTTAAACAGACTACTCACTTTTATTAGAGAAAGAATTAGTGCTGTGCAGATAATGGTGCTTAGACAACAATACCAGCAGTTGGCCCAGGCAGATAATGAATCCACAATTCCATGATTGGAATTATGACAAAGAAAAGGGGGAAATGAAAGATTACCAATAAATACAACTAACCTGCTTCTTTGGCTTCTGTACAATTGCTTGCTTTACCTAGACATAAGGACAACCATTTTATGAAGGAAAAGCATGTTATACGTGACTTTCTGCAGTACGTGACTTTCTGCAGTACGTGACTTTCTGCAACTAGCCGCCTGGGCCCAGATAAGGAACTAGTTAACTGAAATGCTGACCTTTGCCCTAGAGATCTGTGCTCGTTTGCCCACCTGTGCTTGTTTGCCCAACCCCTGTTTGTTCAACCGTAACCCCCTTACCCAATTTCTGGAAAACCTCCGCTCAGAGACAATTGAACAATGCCTAACCGCAGGGGCCCTAGCTCCCTGCCTGAGGTCACGATCCCTGAGCCGAGGCGACACCCTGACGACATCTGAAGAATCCCTGAGCTGAAACGTGTTTGAGATATTTCCGCATGTTTTACGATCTTTTCCTTTAAAACCCCTACCTCCCGGCTGCTCGAGGCTCTTCACCCCTCCTGCGTGAGGACTTCGTGTCGAGCCCCGGTGCACCGGCTTCACAATAAACCTCTTGCGGCTTGCATTGAGAGCTCTCCGTGTGAGTGTCTTTGGGTCTGGTAGACAATCCCGCTTGGGGACCCTCCGGGGGCTCCCCACAAATGCACTAAGTGGAACTTACAAATATAGGGTTGAGTCATACTTTAGTTCTCTGGAAGGTTCTGCCTATCGCTTTACTGGTGTCAGATGACACCAACAAAATCCTTGCGGGTGCCTTCTCCTGGAGTCCAGGCAGATCTCTCCTCTTTTCACTTTCTGATTGTTAGGGTCCTAAAGCACTTGGTACTTTTTAATTTGCAGCTGGGGAGTTAACATCAAGTGGTTCCAGTTTCTTTGCCTGTGTGCAGTCATTGGATCTGAGGACAGAACAGCCTTGGTTGTGAGGCTTTGGCCAAGCCGCCCTGGCTCTGTTCTGCTTCTGCAGAGCACAGTTCTCAGTGCAGCCCAAGGATCAGGATTCATTGTTCTCCGCTAGGAACACTGTCCAGAAGCTTACCAATCATTTAGGAAGCTGCTCAAATGCTAAGTCCTCATAGATTCTGACAACCACTACTTAAATTAGAACCCTAGACTGCCTACTGGGACAAACACGTAATAATCCTAGGACACGAGAAGCAGAGACAGGAGGATCACAGATCTCAGGCTAGCTTGCGCTACTTTGTCTCGAAAACCCTGAACAGGCTGGAGATGTAGCTAGTGGTATTATATCATTTGTCTACTATGTGCAATCCCATGCAAGGACCTAAGCCTTATCTTTAGACCTGGAAAATAAGTAGTAATAATTATAGTAATGTAACCTAGTTAAATTTCTGAAAAATTCTTATCAGCAGCTGAAGGACCATTTCTCTGTTTACAGTCTTACTTTGCATTCTCCTCCACCTGGGTAGAAGCTCAGTGAAGACAGGGAGGTGCTTTTCCTTGGAAGACAATGCCGGGTCTTCCATACTATAGTCTTGCTTGATGAAACTAGGCTTCATGGGTGTCTCTTCAGTAATGAATGATGGCAGGAGCAGAGTCCTGGGGAGCCTTGAACTCAATCTCCCATACATTATAATTTTAAGTCTATATTCTCAAATCTCACTGTATTTGAAGATGGGAAAGAAAGCACGCTACCTGCAATAGACTGAAACGTGCTCCCTCAAATTCGTATGTCGAGGCCCTAACTTGCCATGTGACCATGCTGGAGACAGGGTCTTTAGGAGGTGATTAAGCTCCACGGGGGAGAGCCCTTGCCAGATGGGGTGGTGCACTTAGAGGAAATACCTGAAAGAGGTCCCATTCCCCACAGCATACAAGAAGTTGTGTGAGCACCAGGAAGGGTGAGCTCAGGCTTTCAGCCTCCAGAACTGTAAGGAAAGAGATTTAAGCTGCCCTGTCTGTACCTTGACCCAAGATACAGCCCTAATTAGTTACCCTTGCAGAATTTGATTCCACTTAGTTCTGGCAGAGCACTGTTTCCTCCCGTCCTCAGAGGACCCCAACACACCTTCAGCTTCTCCAAGTCTGGTCTCTCCATGCTGACCACAGCAGCCAACAGCTGGTCCTCCAGGCCATCCCTGGTCACGGTGAAGTTGATCAGGGTGGCCTGAGCCTGCAGCTCAGGCTGGTAATGAGGATTGGCCAGCTTGGTGTGAAGGATGAGGCGGAACTTGGGATTGTATTCACACTCTCTGTCTCCAATTTTAATGAACCTGGAACATAAAGGCTCATGTGAAGGTAGATGAGGTGGCTTCTTGGAGATCTGGTCACAGACAGAATTTTGGATTTTTTTTTCAAGATCATAGTCAACAATGTTGACATATTCAATTGTATTTTTCTTACGTGTCTAGCATGCCCCCTAAATCCTTCTAACACTGGGAACAGGGGTGGGAGGTTGAGGTTTCTCTCTCAGCTACCGTATTTGATTTAGCACTGTGAAACACTAGGGAGAGCCAGTCTCATTGTGGTGTGGATTAGGATACTCTGAAAATGCTTCAGCTGGTGTCAGTAAAGTGAAGGAAATTCGCAGTTGACACAAAGATGGTTCTAGACTTGCTGTGATGTAGCTTTTCTCACGACTGACAGGAGAATGACTTTTACAGGTGAACATAAGTAAATACATAAGGGCTACAGCGGAAAGCAGTGTGGGGCCTGGGTGAGGCTCCTGCTATGCTTAGATATTTTTCCCCTAAAGGTTCAGTGCTGGAAGGTTGGTCTCCAATGTGGTGGTCTGGATATGGTGAATGTCCAAGAGGTGGGGCCTGGTGGGATTTTACTGGAAGGGATTAATTAAAACAGGCATCCATGGTGGCTCCTGAGTCAATTTTACCTGCATAATAACTAGAACTCACCACAGTGCTTGTTCCCTTTTACTGCCTCTCATTTCATCTGCACATCAGACTTCTCGGCCTCACATTTGCTAAGCCTACCCTGCTCATGTACCAGAACTTAAAGTCCCAAAAGTTTATCAAATTATTAGAGTTGAATTCTGAGAACTCAGATGCCTGGTTTGGATAAAGTGTTCATTTTAACAAGTTCATCTGCTTTTTGAACACTTTCCTTCAATGTTCTTTTCTGTTTTTTTTTAAAATATTTATTTATCCATTTTGAGAGAGAGAGAGAGAGAGAGGGAGAGAGAGAGAGAAAATGGACATGCCAGGGCCTCTAGCCACTGCAAATGAATTCCGGATGCATGAGCCCCTTGTGCATCTCGCTTATGTGGGTACTGGGGAATTGAACCTGGGTCCTTAGGTTTCACAGGCAAATGCCTTAACCACTAAGCCATCCCTCCAGCCCCAATGTTCTTTTCTAATTGCACACTGTGGCTCTTTAGAAGGCATTCAGTGATTTGCTGGTTGATGGAAACAAAGCTTATTCCAGGAAGCCTCTTGGAAGCAGAAGGCAACTATATACAGTTCTGTGGGAAGAAAGGAAAGGTGTTCTGGTTTCAAAGAGCCTCTTGACCTGGGTTGAGCAGAAGAGATTCTGGGGGGTGGGGGGAAGGCCCTCTACACTGCTCTCACCAGGGTCCTGAAGCAGTGCCTCACCTCACATGTGTGAGTCTTACCGTCCCTTCTTAATGACTTCTCTCCCAAGCAGAGGTCCCAGAACAGGATCAATGGACTCCTCTAGGTTTTCAATCAGTACCACACCTCCAGCTTCTAGGGCACGCTCTAGGGTCTGAAGGTAGCTGGGGGAGCAAGTCAGGCAGCATGAGCCCATAGTAAGGCATGAAGTCTGAGGCAATTTAATAAGACCACTGAGGCCTCTAAGAGGCACAGCCATTAGAAATGTCTTTAGTGGCCCCAGTTTCCTCTATTTAAAATGACATTTATGTGATCTTATGCATTTTTTAGAAATAAAGAGAAATTATAAAATGAAAAATAGTATGAGCATTAAACATGTTTTCCATCTGTTATGAACAACTTGCAGTTTACTGTATATATTTGGTTACTCAATGATTCTTTGGTAACTGTGGGGAGATTGGTTGTAGACCCTCATGGAAAACAAAACAAGTGCTCAAGTACCTCATATAAAATGGTGTAACTTGGCATATAACCTACATCCATACTTTTATTTATAAAACTTTATATGATATAATGTTACATAAATAGCTATTACATAGTATTATTAATGACAATGGAAAAGGTCTATATATATTCAGCATATATACATTTTTTTCCAAATATTTCTCACATGTGGTTATTTCCATGCAGAACCTGGAGACACAGAGGGCTGACTGCTTTATATTTTCAAGTTTGGTTTCTATATTATTGAGTTCACATGACACCTTTGATTTACAATCTAGTTTTCATAAATGGAATATATTATAAATATTTTCCCCAAGCCCTTGAGTAATCTTCCAATGTAGTTTTTACACATGTGAAACGAAACATGTTACCCTCAAGGATAGATTTTATTCTTTTTCCCCCAAACATTAACGTAGCACCCAGCATGGCCTGTAAGTTGATATATGCCATCAATCAACCATGAAATAAGCTGGTTTTAAGTCTTACTTTGGAAGTAATTAAAAAAATGTACACTCATAAATGTACCTTTATTAGGTTTTCAGTGAACAATAAAGGGAATTACTTCAGAAATATTAATGTAAAACAGCCCTCAGCTGTTAGGACCTGGGAACATATTTGATGTCGTCTCTGTGTATTAGCCGCAGAGAGCAGTCACAAGCCCCTTTTATGCAGGGTAACACTGCCAGCTTCATAGTTCGAGAAGACCTTTTTTATGAGAAAGCGCGAGTGAGAGTGAGCAAGAGAGAACTGGCGTGCCAGGGAATCCAGCCACTGCAATCAGACTCCAGAGCAGTGTGCCACCTTAGGCACATGTGCGACCTTGCGTGCTTGTGTCACCTTGTGTGTCTGGCTGCGTGAGACCTGGAGAGTTGAACATGGGTCCTTATGCTTCTCAGGTAAGTGCCTTAACCGCTAAGCCATCTCTCCAGGCCTGAGAAGACTTTTCTAAATTTAATATTACAATTTTATCATAAGATCTCCATTTAAACTGTATTTTAAGTGTGTGAAAGGAAAAAAAAGTTGCTGTAGATATAAATTATTCTATAAAATGCAGAAGTGGTAAGTCTTAATAAAAGTAGCGTAGGTAGGGTCTGGAGAGATGGCTTAGTGGTTAGGCACTTGCCTGCGAAGTCTTACGTCCTGGGTTTAATTCCCTAGCACCCATGTAAAGCCAGATGCACAAAGGGGTGCATGAATCTGGAGTTTCTTTGCAACAGTTGGAGGCCCTGGAGTGCCTATTTCTCTGTCTTTGAAAATAAATAAATAAATAAATAAATGAATGTATTGTGGGTGGACTGTACAAATACCTACTTCCATTAGTTGATCAGAGATAAACTGAGACAACTGGTCTCTGGGACTGTAACCCTTTTGAAGAGTATCTAAGATAAATAGAGAAGTTCACAAGGGCTGGTGATGTAGCTCGGTTGGCAGAATGCTTGCCTAGCATGCATGGGGCCCTGAGTTTCACCCCCAGCACCATATAAAACTTGGCATGGTGGTACATGCCTATAATACCAACACCCAGGAAGTGAAGGAAGGAGGATCAGAAGTTCAAGACTAGCCTGTGCTTCACAATGAATTTGAGGCCAGCTTGTGCTACATGAGCTTCTGTTTCAAGAACAAACAAACCCAAATAAAGAAATGAAACAAACAAACTTCACAATAATTATTATGTTCTCATTTGCTATTATACTGGATGTATCAATTATTTCTTGGAAAAGCTTCCCAATTATGTCTTTCTATCACAATTTAAAATATGCTTAAAATTTTCTTTCCCTATCAGCTAGCTTTCAGTGAATTTAAACTCAACGCAAAATTCATTTGGTGATATAAATCAAATCAGGAATTGAAAGTCTGCATTACATGTGTCCAGGCTTCATGTGAAAGGAATCATTCTAAGACAGCTTTTAAAACAAATCTATTTTCATTGTCCTGCTTGTACATTATCTCTGACACACGAACCTGCTAACTGGAAAGGACACAGAGCCAGTGACCCCAGAGTTATCTGAGACCACCTGAGGTACTTCTTGCTGGAAAGAATTTTTGCATCCTATTGTTTGGTCTGAAAACATGGGTTTTAGACAGTCAAAAAAAAAAAAAAAAAAAACCAGTATCTTGCTTCATTTCCTTAGGGAATTTCAGTACCGACACATGGTACTTGGAACCACTCAAATGATAAGTAAGACAGTGTTATCTCAGTGTCTGGCCACTTGGGAAAAGCACATTGATGGTTTACCCTTAAAGGTCCCATGGTCACAGTTTTGGATGGCCTGGTCATCAGATACCCAGGGGTTTCCTTTGGGTCACTGTCCTCTGTGGCTGTTTGTAGCTCTGGGCCTGTGTCACACCAATCCCCTCAGGGGAGGAGGACAGACCTATGGTCTTGCTTGTAAGCTGACTGAGCTAAATTCCTTTCTATTGATCCCTTCAGAGAGAGAGAGGCACTTTGTTGCTGCTGTGAGGCCACAGGTCGGCCTGCTGAGCTCATTTCTCATTTCCAGCGATAATGTCCCATCCTGTGACTTTCCACCTGTATCAACGCAGGCATCTGCTGGGCAAGAGCTCTCCTGTGTTCTTTTCTTAAGGCCACATAATAGTCAATCCCAGGCATCTCCTCCTGTTATACCCAGGTCCCTCTCCTGTCTGCCCATCTTGCTCTGTGTTCTCCAGTGCAGTGAGCACGGGGAGGTATGCCTGTCAGTTAGGAAACAACCTTCTGTGACTCTCAAGATAAACCTGCTGGAAGCCACGATGTTGAGGGAGGAGAAGTTAATGGCCAGTGCCAGGCCAGGTTCAAGATGAGCACTTTTCCAGGCTGCTGGCTGCAGAGATATCATGGGAGTCAGCAGTGGGTAGAGCACTAGAACCAGGTAGCATGATGGTCTAGCCAAGAAGGAAATAACCCATGCTGTGCAGGGCTGGCACTGCCCTGCTCTCTCCTTGCACCTGGTGCCCCAGCCTTACTTGCTGCTTCCCTGAGCTCAGCAAACTGGGGTGCCCGGGAACCCTCGGCCTTCTGAAGCAGATTTTACTAACTGGAAACTAGGTTATATGCATAACTATAATGTATTTATCAGTCAATTAACAAGGACCTCGGTTTCTTTTTAAATTATCAATAATTAAATTGTATTCAATAATTATGTGACTAGTTCAGTGTTACTGAAATCAATTTATGTTTCTGATTTAATTCCACTTCAAACCAAAATAACATTAAAACCTTATAAAACTGGAACAAAAGTCTCAAAGTAATTGAAAAGCTTGTAATGAGACTGGAAAAGAAACAAAGTTGTAGTAAACATCTAATATTAAAATATTTCATAATGACAGTAATACAGATGTACAGAAAGAAATCCACACCAAAAGTTATCAGTGTTTTTGAGTGATGAATTCTATTTTTCTGTAATTCCTACTTTTTTTTTTTTAAAGTTTTTGGAGGTAGGGTCTCACTCTAGCCCAGGCTGACCTGGAATTCACTATGTAGTCTCAGAGTGGCCTCCAACTCACAGCAATCCTCCTGCCTCTGCCTCCCAAGTTCTGGGATTAAAGGCATGTACCACCATACCCAGCTCCTACCTATTTTTTCTAATAAGGACGATCCATTGTTTTTATGATGAAAATTCCACAGTAAATATTACTAACATGGAACTAAAGAATTAAAAAGCCTGTATAGCATTAGCTACATAGAAAATAATAAAGACCCTGCTCAAATCTCTAATATAACTAGTCATAATTAAATGGCATCTTTCTTTCTTTCTTTCTTTCTTTCTTTCTTTCTTTCTTTCTTTCTTTCTATTTTCTTTCTTTCTTTTCTTTTTTGAAATAGGGTTCCACTCTAGCTCCAGATGACCTGGAGTTTGCTATGTAGTCTCAGGGTGGCCTTGAACTCACACTAATCCTCCTACCTCTGCCTCCCAAATGCTGAGATTAAAGGCAGGTGCCACCATGCCCAGCTAAATGGCATTTCTAATTAATTGAGAAAAGGCTGTAAAATTTAGTCAACAGAATCGGAGCTATAACAAACCAGCTGTACATTATTGAAGATCTTAACATTCAAGCAAGGTCACTGGATTTTAAAGTGAAAAGGAAACCCAGAGATAACAGAAAAGTATGAATGTGTATTTAAATAATTTCAGAAGAAAAATAAGGTTTTGCATAGATAGAATAGGTGACAAGCCTGATAAAATAAAAATTAAGGTACACAAGTAACCTTAAAGATAAATGAGATACTTCAACACATCTCCACACATGAACACAGAGGACTGTACACTTCACATGTCATGTGATGGTTGTATTCAGTACTGTTTAGAACATCCTGAAAACCGCTCGAAAGAAAAACAGTGGTCATGAAAGAGAAGCAACTGAACAAATATTTCTCATGCTTCAGGCACTGAAGACACAGCAACGGGCAGAAAGGACACAGACGTCTGCCTACATTGCATAAGGCAACTAGAAAGGAACAGTTTAATCAAAGTTGAGGAAGAGGCTCAAGGTTATTTTATTCTGTGATTAGGATATAGATAAAAAATAGGCATGTCATACCTGGACACTCTTCTTTACAAAGCTTCCTCTGTAAAGACATCTATTGTACTGACTATTTATTTCATCTAAATATCATTATATTTTTTTTTAAAAATTATTTGAGTGTGTGTGTGGTAGGCAGTTATACCAGGGTCCCTTGCCACTACATACAAATGCCAGATGCATGTGCCACCTTGCATTCAGCTTTACATGGGTGCTGGGGAATCTAACCTGCAAGCAAGTGCCTTCAACAGCTGAGCCATATCTCCAGTCTTTAATCTTATTTTTAGCACTGCATGTTTGACTTAAACAGCTATGGGTGAACTGGATCTGGGATTTGGGAGAGCCTGGTAGGGAAACGTGGCTGGAGGAGCAGACTCACAATGGTGACCATATGCTGTAGTAGACAAACCTCAGGTTTCTAGGTGACAATGATCTGGGTTCCAATACAATCTCCTCCTTTAAGAAACAAATAATGTACAAATATGCCATGTAATATAATATTCCAGGCAGTGACTGGCCGTGTATATGACAGTGGCCCCATAGAGTTATATTTTATCTAGTTTTATCATAGCTGTCTTAGTGCATGTTGGGATACTCTATGATGTTTACATGATGATGCAATTAACTAGCAATGCAGCTATCATAAGGTATTCTGTCATCAAGGGCCACATGACTATATTTTATTTTATTTTTTATTTTTTTATTTTAGAGAGAGTGAGAGAGATGGAGAGAGAGAGAGAGAGAGAGAGAGAGAGAGAGAGAGAGAGAATTGGCATGCTGGGGCCTCAGCCTCTGCAATCAAACTCCAGATACTTGTACTACCTAGAGGGCATGTGTGACCTTGCACTTGCGTCACCTTTGTGTATCTGGCTTATGTGGGATCTGTAGAGTCAAACATGCAGGCAAGTGCCTTAGCTGCTAATCCATCTCTCCAGCCCCTGACTATATTTTAAACTTTGGTAAAAATCTCTAAGGTTCATCCATGTTCTAGCATGTGTCAGAATTTTTATCTGCTTAAGACTGAATAATATTCCATCACATGTATTTACCACATTTTTCTAGTCCATTCATCTGCGGTGGACACTTGGTTTGTTTTCACCTTTTGGCTACTGTGAAGCATACTACTCCTGTAAATATAAGTTATCCATTACCAGGATCCCTGGATCTTGCTGGTTAGCTATGAAGTGGGCTCCAGGTTTGGTGAGAGACTGTCTCAAAGAATAAGAGAGAGCACTGAGGGGACACTCACTATTGCCTGCTGTCCTCCTCCTGCATACATGTGTACGTGTACCCATACAACGTGTCCACACTCATATGAATATGTGAATGCAAACATGCACATCACACACATACATGCAAAAAAATCTCACAAGGAATCTTAAAGGCAAATGAGATACTGTAACACATCACACAAGGACAGAGAGGGCTGTACACATCACATGCAATGTGATGTTTGTATTCAATACTATCTAGCACATCCAGAGAACCACTCAAGAGAAAAATGGTAGACATGAAAGAGAACCAACTGAGCAAATATTTCTTGGAGGTCTACTAGGAACTAGGCTTTTGTTTATATTTTTAGTTTTTTTAAAAAATATCTGTTTATTTATGTGAGTATGTGAAAAATCAGGCATGCTGTGGCTCATGCCTGGAGGTCAGAGGATGACTCCAAGGTGTGTGTTACACCCTTCCTGAGATAGAGCCTGCTGCTGTTGCAAACAAGCTGGCAGATTGTGAAAAAACTTCAGACTAGCTGGCCCATGCACTTTGGAGACTCCTGGCTCTACCTCCTATTGTCAAAGAGTTAGGATCGTAGATGCATGTGCCACATTGCAGCCAGCTTTACGTGGGTACTGGGGAATTGAACCTGAGCCAGTAGGCTTTGCAAGCAAGTACTTTTAACCACTGAACAGTATCTTGAGCCCCTTAGTCTTTTTTTTTTTTTGACCAAGGATCTTGCAATGTAGCCTAGTGTGATCTCATATTTGCTCTGTATCCCAGGTTACCCTTAAATTCATGATCTTTTTGCCTCAGCCTCTGGGTGTTGGGGTTTCAGGTGTAATCTTGCCTAGTTTATATTCATTACTTTTAAACATTGTATTCTTGGGAAATTTATTTAGCATTGGGAATGTCATTTTCCTTAGATGTGAAGTGGAACAAATATCAAGCTTATTGACTGTGGGGAATGTGGAGACTGAGGAAGGGAGATGGCTCAGTTGCAAAGTACTTGCTTTGTAAGCATGGGGACCTCAGTTTGATCTCCAGCATCCATGAAAAAAAAAAAAAAAGCAAAACAAAACCCCCCAAACCCTGAGTGTGGTTACACATGCTTGCACTCCTAGTGCTGTCGGGGGGAAGAAGCCAGGAATATCCCTGGGGTTCACTGGCCAGCCAGTGTAGACTACTTAGTGAATTTCATACCAGTGAGTAACTCTGTCCCAAAGCTAATGAACAGTACCTGAGGAATGACAGCCAAGGTTGTCTTCTGGCTTCCAAAAACAGATGGATACACATGGTCACAGATGTTCATGTTCACCTGCACACTCATACCTGCATGCACATGTACACACACACCAAAAATGGAATTTGTGATAAAGTCTATGACACATGCACACATCTCTCACAGCAAATGCTGTCTGCTTCACTTCCCCTTCCTTAACGTCTCATCCTGGTTTTCCCAGCAGCAAAGAGCTGAGTGTGCTGAGAATGCACAGCTAGGCTGCAACAAGGCTAATGAAGTGATGGGGTGACGGGTGCTCAGGCCCAGGCTGGCAAAGTGTGATAGCCACTGCCTGGACATTCTCTACCGTTCATATCTGTTCCTTCATGGAGTAACCTCTTCATCATGTATGCACAAAGCTAGGTAGCTCGTGCAGAGCTCTGGAGGATTCTTAATTACCTCAGGTGCTATGCAACCTAACTGAAACATAAGACTGCACCAGCATAGTCTGCTTATTTGGCATGGTTCCAGTATGTCAGTAGGAACCATGGAAAGAAGAGAAATGAGGATGATGGCTTTTGGCTAAAATATGTAGACTTTGTAAAATAGGCTTGGCCAGGTGTGGTGACACACAATTGCAATCCCAGCACTCAGAAGGCAGGAGTCTTGTGAGTGCAAGGCCATCCTCGGCTACACAGCAAGACCCTATCTTGAAAACCAAACAAAAATCGCCTGACTTGCAAATAGGGAGCTTTGATACGCAGAAAGGAAAGATGGAAGGATGAAAACCAGGGATGATGGGAATGGATTTCCAAATGGATAAGAAGGGACAGCATTGTTTTAACTAAGATATCCTAGTTGTACACCTTTATGTGGTATGGAATGACAATTTGATACATGTCTATCTTATGGGACCATTAGGGTAAATGAGATTTCCATTTCCTTAAGCACTTACTCTGCATCTCTCTCTCTCTCTCTCTCTCTCTCTCTCTCTCTCTGTATTGGGAAGCTTTGAACTCCCCCTTATACTTATTTAGACATGTCTTTGGTTGTGAGCTATAGTCACCCTACTGACAGCATATGAACAAGAAAAACAGAGAGCTGGTGCCCAGGCATCTTTGGCTGAGATGCTTCCTAAGCTGAGAGAAGAATCAGGAGAAACCAGGAGGCTGACCTGATGGAGAGGCCAGGAGGAGACACAAGCCATTAGGACTGCAGTCTGCTCCATTTTTTTTCTCTTGCACAAATGGCAAAAGTGGCAACTGATGTGCTTATCCACTTACCCTCTCTGACCGATCTGGATGACCTGGAGGTCTTCACTGTATTTGTTTTTAATCCACTTGATGCCTTGCAGCTGAGGGTCAACCATGAGTGGCCAGCGCTCACAGTTGACAAGGATGGTGGCATTCTCCATGGACATGCGGTCTGCGGGGAGGCCCTCATTCTGCCACGCAGCCACGTCAGCATCATCTGTCAGCATCCTCAGGGGATCCAGGGAGGGGGTGACTGGAATGGGAACCTGGTAAAGAAGTGACACAAACTCCATATGGAAAATGACCATCATGATGGGGATGAATATACAATTATCTCACCACATGACATAACTCCTTTAAGAGCAAGACCAATATAGTCCCTGAAGAGTGCTTTTCTGGCCATATCATTATTTCTGGAAGCAGGGTTTGTTAAGGCCCTGATAGTCTTTGTTTTTTTTTTTTTCATAATAGATACATGACAGAAGCTCAGCCTGTATGACCAACTATGTATCTATCACCTCCTACATGACAGAAGCTCAGCCTGTATGACCAACTATATATCTGTCACCTCCTTCCTGCTCACAACCCTGAGAATGTTGATTTCATCATTACATTTCTCTGCCCTCCCATGTGGGTTGTTCTGAGTCACCATCACCTGAACAGAACATTCTCTCCTCTTACCCTTTTCACCACTTGCAAGGGGATGGAGAGGCTTACCTCCCTCTGCCCCAAACATCTACCTCTCAAGTTGCTTGCAGGACCCTCCCTGCAAACTGCCTCCTGCTGCCCGGGGCCTTTCTTGTGTCCCCCAGAACTGCTTTGTATGTGCTAGCTGCTGCTGCTTTTTTTTTTTCTTTCTATTCTGGCCTCTCTCAGCTCACTTAATCCTTCTACAGTCTTTTTCATTGACGACACACATTTCAATAAAAGGCGAAATTCACATAGCATAAATTTAACCATTTGAGGGTATAGCTTAGTGGTGTTCAGCACATCCACAGCATTGCACAGCCGTTGGCCTGATCTACTCACAGGCATTCTCAGCACTCCAGAAGGAAATCTAGTGCTCACTAAGTAATTCCTTCCATTTCCCTCAACTCCAAGGCCCTGGCGATCACTAAATACACTTTCTGTCTGTATGCATTTTCCTCTCCTGGACAGTTAATAAAAATTGAATCATACAGGGGTGACCTTTGGTGTCTGGCCACTTTCACTTAGCATGATGTTTTTTCGGGCTCCACCTTATGCCATTTAAACTTGTCCATCTCTCTCCTCTCTGCCATTTTTTCTTGCCCAGTTATCTTGGAAAACTTTCCAAATTATCTTTCATGCCTTTAATTGTATCTCCGAGGGGCACTGATGACCCATGCTATAGCATCAGGAAAACTTTTTTTTTAGACAAAGACTTACTATGTAGCCCAGACCTTTAACCTAAGATTCTGCTGCCTCAGTCTTGAGTGTGGGGGTTACACTTTTATAAACCTAATCACCTCAAATGGACTACAAACGTGCTGAAGGCATCTTGGTCTTGGATATCCTCTGCACCTCCACTGGAGTGGCACGTCACTCACACATGCATAGCAAATGCTTGGAAACTGAAGCGTGTGAGTGAAGAGGATGCGCCGAGGGATCCTGGCCATTATTCTAACTATAGGACAAGGTGTGGCTTGGAATCCCCTTTAATCAGTTAGTATTTCCGCCTCTTAAGTACACTGATACTGAAGGACAAGATACAGAAGGAGGGGTTGGGAGTAAAATTCCCCTAGTTACATGAAGAGGGCTGGCTACACAGCCCATGGGAAAAAGCACCGGAGCAGAGGTGGACAGAGCTGTCTTTAGAGCCATGTCTCTGAGACATGGGTGCAAACTGCACAGCCTTGGGGTCCAGTGACAACAGGCAATGAAGAATAGGGACTGGGAATTTTTTCCGGCTGCCCCTATGACTGGCTTCGGAGCACAGAGGTCTTTTGGTGTCTCTCAATTTTTAACACTTTGGGGAAAGCCAGGAGACAGACTCTATCACAGAATCAGAGTTCCCACTAAGGACTTCATGAAGAAGTGAGATTCTAGGTGGTAGAGAGGTTAGTGGACCTCAAGGCAGGGTCACGTAGAAGGAATAGGTTTGTACGTCCCATGCCTGGTTCTCAGGAGGTGGCGGGAGTGAGTATGCATGGGGCACCAGAAGATTTGAGTTGTGGGGGTCGTGTGAGTCACAGGCTGACATAGTCAGGATAAATTTAGGCCATACGTACTTTCAGCTGGCTCAAGTAGGGTCTCCAGGTTCTATCCATGAGGCTCTGCCTGTATTTTTTGGTAAAGAAGCCCAGGTAAGAAATGAAAGCTGTGATAAGTAGAATGTCTCCACATAACGTCCTTTCTTGTTGTTTGAAGTTTTGCACTGCTTCAGCCCACCTCACATTTTCCGAAGCAAGTCCTCCAACCTACCATTTCAAAGGCAGACAGGAGAGAAGAGGCATCAGATGGCAGGCCACAGAGGTGTGGATTCATTATGGAGATCCAACATTGCCTGTTCACAGTAGGAAGTCTCCTTTCTGTAAGTGGGGATTTGTCCCAGAAGCAGCCCCTTGTCCCATGGTTTACATCACATGGGTCATGGAATGAGGACAGGTTGTAGAACATGATGACATGTTCTGAGCACAGCCCACTGGGCTCTGCCCTTTCTACATGTGGAGAAGGACATACCCACTCCCAAAGAGGTGTTTTGAGGAGTGAAGACAATACAACTGCATGTCATCCCTTAGTACAATGTCTGGTCAGTGACACAGGTTAGACATTTATATACTCTCCCTTCTCCCCTCCAAATACCAGACATACAAAAATAAACAAAATCAACCTTCTGTGCCACAGATCATTCATAGTGGGGGTGGAGGGAGAAAGATGTGTTAACTAAGGCAGTTTGGAAGCACTATGTATACATGGGTATGTACAAAGGACCAGAGACTGTACATCATGACTGGCCTGGTCCACTTTGGGATGGCTCCCCTCTCCTTGTGAGGAGATCCAGCCTTTGTGCGGAGGGCTGGTTGGTATATGACAGAGCTTAGCTTCTGTCTTGGGACTTGGTGCAGACAGAGGTAGCCCCAGAACATGTCTTGTGTACACAATGCCATCCTGCCTCCCACAGGAATAGACTTGGAAACACGCTCCAGCGAGGCGGCAACAGCAATGCCAAGTTTTGGAAAGTAAGCCAAAAGTCAGACAGAAGGCAGGCCAGATCTAGATGGTTTCTTGTACAAGGGGGAGTGGCTTTCTCTAAAGTTTTGGAAAGTAAGCCAAAAGTCAGATAGAAGGCAGGCCAGATCTAGATGGTTTCTTGTACATTTACAAGGGGGATTGGCTTTCTCTAAACCAAGCGGTTTTTGGATTTCTCAAGGCTATGCTGCAGCTGGTTCCACACACAACCACACAAGCACATGTGTGGAGTAGTCTTTTCATCACAGCATGGTTCAGTCCAATAGTAGCTATGATTCACTGCTGCCTAAATTAGAAAAATAATATGGCTGCAATATTTCAATATTTGGTAGCTAGAATGAATGTCAAAGGAACTGGTTGCATTTCTCATCAACGGTGAGCAGAAATTCCAGACTGAAGAGAAGTCACATCCAGTAGACACTACCTTGCAGGTCCTTGGTTGGTAGAGCCTGAGGCAGAATGATCTTGGGTTTATAAACAGTGTGGACTACATAGTGATACCTCAACACACCAAATCAAAAAGAGTTGCTGCCTATTTTCCTGTCCTTGAATTTTTGAGTATTTTGATATATCATAATAAAGGTGAAACTGTGTTAGATTTTGGTCTTAGGTTTTACAAAATACTATAAAATGGTTACTGTGTTTTATTCATGAAATAATTTAGTTATAGCATTCCTATATAACAAAAAGGGAAGTATTATCAATCTGATTCTTGGATATGTAAAGGTTAGAGGTGAAGCCCTCCAACACTAGGTCCCATCAAATTCAAGAAGAACAAAAACCTGCCTAACCCCCTCAGTGTTGCACTTCAGTCTTACTCAACTTCCCCTCCCAAATTAGCTCTGCCTACCCCTGACCAGGGATAGGATATCAAGGTAATTGTTCTGGGTAATCATTCTGTAGCAACGCATACTCTGAACATAAGCACCCTTTCCCTTATCTTCAGATTTTCTTTCACAGGAGGACCAGAGCATGCATGTGTGCATGTGCGTGTGTGTGTATACACACACACACACACACATGCATGTGTATGTGTACACATGTGCATGGATAAGGTGACATTCATAAATGCTCAGGATTTGACATTTTTTCCCGCTGCTTTTCAGTTCCTAACACTGCACTTGATTATCAAATATTCCATGGGTAAGACCTCTTACAGGGGCTGGAGACATGGCTTAGCGGTTAGGCACTTACCTGTGAAGCCTAAGGACCCTGGTTCGAGGCTCGATTCCTCAGTACCCACGTAAGCCAGACGCACAAGTTGGCACATGCATCTGGAGTTTGTTTGCAGTGGCTGGAGGTCCTGGTGTGCCCATTCTCACACACACACTCTCTCTGCCTCTTTCTTTCTCTGTCGCTCTCAAGTAAATAAAAATAAACAGCAACAACAAAAGACCTCTTACAGTTCATTGCAAAATGCTGGCATTGTCTTTTCCTGCTTCTGCTGGTCCACACACACCCATGCAAGCATAGTCACATTGCACGGACTGTGTGTCCTTCCACGCAACCATCTCTATTTATTTAATAATGTGTTTATTTATTTAATGGGCGAGAGGGAGAGATAAAGACACAGAGAGAATGGGTGTGCAAGGGCCTGTTGCCACTACAAATCAATTCCAGATGCTTCCTTTGTGGAAGCATCCACTCCAGATGTGGCCCTTTGTGCATCTGGCTTTATGTAGGTACTGGGGAATTGAACCCAGGCCAACAGGCTTTGTAAGCAAGCACCTTTAACCACTGAGCCATCTCCCCAACCCACATCCAACCATCTTTATAAGGATTTTTTTTTTAACATACCAGAGTGAGTACCCATATTTTCCTTGGGCCACAGTCCTGCCTCCCTGCACATTTCCGCACATGTCCCACCCATGTGAGTGAGTCAAAGCTGTGCTCATCTGTCTGCACCTCTGGGGCACTTGGCCAACATTGCCAATTTCATCAGAGTTCAGCCTCACCAGGCGGTTTGCAAGGGAGATGGTGCCTGCAGTCACTTCGGCTTCTTGCTGACACTTGAGTTTCTCTGCTGTTGCTTTCTCGAATTTTGCCGTGAGCTTTGCCAGGTTTTCATTAAGGTGCTGTTTAGGAAGGAACACAAAGTTGATCAGTCATCCCACTTCCGGGGCTTTTGAGAAGAAGCTTTGTGAGGAGGTGACTTGATGGAAGAGCTGGGTTTGGGGAGACAAGGGGGAAGGAGGAGGAAAGGACTGTGGAAAAGGATGGTGTTAGGCAGTGTCCCAGAGAGGACCTCAGCTTCGTGTTGCGGGGGGTGGGGGTATGAGAAGGAAGCCCAGGCAGAGACTTCTGACCCAAAGTGAGAAATCTGAACATCCACACCCTTGAGTCCCACCTCTTCTTGTGCGGGGGGGGGGGGGGGCGCCTTAGTGATTTAACAAAATTGCTCAGGAGTTGCTATTAGAAGTATACACACATCAAAGCTGAGGCAGCAAGGATGTGGCCAAAGGTCACCACTGGCTGTATGTACTATGCTGAGGCTGGGCTGTCTGAACCTAAGTCCTCCTCTGGCTGGACCTCTTACTTAACTGGATCCATTTTCTCCCACGATCATAAGGGTAGAACATTTTCAGAAAAGATAGTTTGGAGTTTTCTAAATGTACTAAGAACTGAAATATATGGCATTTATTGCCTTCAGAACACATATTTGCAAACAGTGAGACATGGGCACACAGCAGATCCCTCTGGTTACATCCTCGGTTGGTAATAATGGGAGTCTGAGCTGTTTTTTTGGCCATTACTGAAGCACAAGAGAAATAAGCATACTTCCAAGTTTTTATGCGGCCAAGCAGTTTAAAAAGCAGGGGCAGATCATGTGATCAGTGATGACAAACTGGAACCTTGTCACCTAGCCCTCTGCTGAACCTTCTCTAAGATGATTATGAAGCATTTGCAAAAGGCACAAGCCCGTCACACCAAGCATATCTGTGGGAACTGCTGCACAGCAAGATTCTAATAAGATGGTGGAGGACCAGGTCGGTGGAGGAGTGGACAGGCCAGAGCTGATAAAGCGGTGGCTTCCACAGTCTACCAGAGAGAAATCCCTCCGTCTGCAGAACCCCAGATCAACTGGAGAGTTTGGAATTACCAGACAAGGCACAAGGGGAGCAGAGGGCTAACTGGAAGCTTGCTATCTTCCACCTCAAATGCCCAGGGCATGCAGAGTACCAGGTACCTGTGCCACCAGGCAAGAGAGTCCATAGTGGCAGAGAAGACATCATCTAGCATTTCGGGTGCATGCAGCATAATGCATCTGATCTTGGGAATAAATTCTACTAATTAGCTCTACCTTCACCCACAAGGCTATCATCAGCTTTTGATCACAACTCTCCAAAACATGAAAGGACAGAAGATGTAAACAAAAGCCTGGATCAAGGTAAACAAGAAGAAAGAAAGAAAGAAAAAAAAAAAAAAAAAAACAGTCACTGGGAAAAAAGAGAGAATTTTTATAGCTACATGAATAACAACACTAAAACCCCTCATAACGAGATTTCCAGAGTCCCAAGATGCTTCATCTCTAAAGTAAGAGCAAGATTCTACTAAAAAGAGGAGAGAACAAAGCAATTCTTGCAGGAGTTTTCACTGTTAATGTTAATAGTCATGAATTCAGGTGCAGATGAAGGAGTTTGAGGAAATCTAAAAAGCATAAGAAAACACGCAATGATAAAAAAGATGGCTTCTCCCTTCCTCATCTTCCTCTAACTGATATAACCCACTATCTGTGATCCCAGGTTGACTGCTCTGCTCTTGAGAGTCAGTCCTAGCAGCTCATGTTTTTCCCCAAATAAAAATTTCCATCTTTGCCTCAAAAAAATGAGAGAAAAATAGAAGGCTAATTTGGAAGGGCCCAACATCCAATCCATATGCCTTCCAGAAAATACGATTGAAAACAGAAGGGATTGCCAAAGAATAAAACATTATATTATAGGGCCTGAGAAAATGTCTCCATGTGTCAAGCTTGATGAGTAAAGAATGAGAGCTGAGCATATCAGTGCAAAATTCAATAGTAAGAATAACAAAAAGGTTCATGAAGCTGAACAGATTGCTTAGCATGTGCCTGTGAAGACTAAGGACCCAGGTTCAATTCCCTAGTACCCACATACAAGGTGGCACATGTGTCTGGAATTTGTTTGCAAGTGGCTGGGGGCCCTAGTATGCCCGTTCTCCCTTTCTCTTTATCTACCTCTTTCTCTCTCTCTCTTTCCCTATCAAATAAATAGATTAATTTTTTTAAAGGTTCAAGAACTTTAGAAAGCCAACAAACAATATGACCACAAAGTTTAACAGATTTCTTCCTGGACAGGAGCTTAAAACATTGTGTCTCAAGGGAGAAACATTTACAATTCAATACTCAGCTAAACTGTTAGGTGAGTTTATAAACAAAATAAAGATGTTCCAGATTGTAACTATTCAGGAAATTGACTTCTTACTTAGCAATTAACTTTCCTGAGAAAGTGACTTTAGGATGAGCTACAGCAAAATAAGAGAATAAACCAATAAAGAAGCCAGCCACGGGGTCAATAAGCCACCGAAACTGTCTCAAGAATCACTAGTACTTGCTTACTCTTCCAGCACTGAATGGGGATCAGAATTGAGAACAAAGGAGGAAGATCCTGGAGGAAAATATTTACAAAAATGTTAAGCTAGATGGAGAGGTCAGAAATAATGAAGGCTATGCCATGGGAGCTAATGAACGAAAAAAAAAAAAAAAATAAAGGAAGGTAGAAATGCCAGGAGTGAAAAAGGTTGTTAAAGGAAAGTAAATATAATTATAGCTTCCTGCTTAGCTCTTCTGTGAACAATATTGACATATTCAGAGAACATAAATGGAACTTTCTAATTTTTTAATTTTATGAATCAGTCTATGGGTAAGGTTATAGAAAACAGTGTTGATGCCTTTGACCTTGGCAACTCCAAAACAAAAGGAATAAGTCATAATGTCAGAAATTTGGAGGAAGAGAGAAGTGCTGACATTTGGGATAACAAGTAGCTTCATCTTGAAAGATGAGGACTCCCAGGAAGCTACTTTTATGCGGTGGAACAAAAAAATAAAAGTTATACCAACTAAAGCTAGCTGCCACATTTTTACTGGAGACATAAAGATCAACAACTTATAGTCTCATCTATCTAGAAAATAGCCGTCTAAATAAGAGATATCAAGAAATAGAAATATCATGGGGGTGCTTGTCTGCAAAGCCTGCTAGCCTGGGTTCAATTCCCAAGCCACCCACAAACCTGGAGAGGCCTTTGTTTGTAGAGCAAGAAACTTGGAATACACACAACACACACACACATACACACACACACACAAATAAATAAGTAAATAAATTTAAAAAATGAAGATCAAAACATAAGCCTAGCACATGGGCAGAAATCAAAAATTTAAATGAGCAGCAAGTAGGAAGATAATGTAAACTAGTCAGATGAATCTAGTATTGGAAAAAAATGGGTGTTGGTAGGGTTATGGAGAATACAACAACACTGGGTGTGAATGGCAAGTTTCTAGTTAATTCTAGGATCAACAAATGATGTGAGAGGCATGGAGAGATGGCGAAGTGGTTAAGGCACTTGCCTGCAAAGCCTAATAACCCTGGTTCAGTCCCTCAGTTACCCACGTAAAGCTGGATGCACAAAGTACTGCATTCACCTGGAGCTTGTTTGCACTATCTAGAGGCCCTTTGTGCCCATTTTGTTTCTCTCTCTGCTTGAGAATAAATAACTATTTTTTTAAAAAATAAGTAAATGATGTGAGAATCTTCTGATTATATTTAGAATGACCAGAAATGAAATTGCTATATATAAACTGGTGCTATTTTAAATATTAGCAATTTGTTAAATTACTGGCCAATGTTATAGGTGGACCAGATAAGGCAGTTCAGCCAGTACATAGCAGGTCCTAGTTGAAACATATCAAAGACTCTCAAGAGGCTGCTGCTTCTCATTAGGTACCCTTCTCTACTGTGCAGTACTTAACCCTGTGTGTGTTTGGATGGTTGATGAAAATGCCCTGCTGGCTCTTATTGCTTTTACTTTTATATATTGTAATAACAATATATATTCATTTCCAAAAGAGAAAATATAAATATTCAAACAAATCCAAACCATGTAATACCACTACCTAGAAATAATCAGCACTGTGAACATTTCTTAGTTATTACCATTTAATATAACCAAATTAACATTATATTGTACAATCTGTTTGGAAATATGCCTCCCTCCACTTTATGTATCATGGACATAATAATACTTGGAATTATTGTAAAATATAAAAACAAAGCCAGTGTTTTGTGCAATGTGCGTGATTGTGTGAGTGTGTGTGTGACTGTGTGAGTATGAATGTGTGTGTATGAGTATGCATACTGGAGAGTGAAGAAAGCTTCAGTGGTCTTGTCAGCGCCCGTGGAGGCATCTTCTTGCCTGGGTGGGCCACTATGTTAAGGATAGGTGTTGACCCCTCTCTGACATAGCAGGAAGCAATAACATTCTTGAGATGTCGATGGGCACATGTGTAAGCAAAGGATGGAGAGGAAGCTGTCAAAAGCTATCAAAAAGAAAATATTTTGGCAGAAAAGAAGTGTCTTCCCAAGGTAGCCAAGTATTTGAATGATATCCTTCTTGCTTTCACAAGTTTAGTGGGCCCACCATTGAATGTTGGCTACTGAAGAGGCGCAAACAATTTGAAAACATTCCCTCTGTACCAAATGTTCCTTTAGTTAAAATAATTTGAGTAGAGTCTTTGGAAATTCAGTTCTCTACACTTTCCTGGAAGGGGCTGAGGAAGGCAAACATTAACAAGAGGTCTCTCATCCCAGGAAGGCGTGATGGGGAGGAAGAGGGGTTCTGTATTGGCCATGGGGAGGTGCAGTGATGGTGTTTATCACCTGTCTTAAGTGAGTGGGCAGTGAACATTTGGATTTACAAAGCAAGCAAGTAGAGGACACTGACTGCTTCCTCAAGTATATATTTTAGTATTTCTTTTTTGTTATTTTTGCAATGCTGAGAGTAGAACCTAGGACCTCGCACACACTAGGCAAGTAACTACTTGTCCACTGAGTTCTCTTACAATCCCAAAGTGCCTTTATTAAACAGAAAGATTGGCTGTCAGGATCTTTGAACTGGAGCCTTTAGCCATGGGTCATACTCTGTCAATAAACCCTTGCCACATGAGGTATGCGGCAGGCGTATACTACTTTTCAGAGCTTATTGAACTTTCTCTATAATTCTTGCAGCAAGAATCTTACTTGCCTGGAATATATGTATGTAGCAATTAATATTCAGAATATCCTTTGGACAGAATTTGATCATGGTATGACTAAATTCTTGCACGTGGTTGGGTGTGTAGGATTGATAGCACACACAGCAAAGGAGGGTGGGAGAGGAAGAGGAGTAGCAGTCATGACCATATCCTGGAGACACTTCCTGCTGCTCCTTTTATCATAGGCTGGCTCCAGGCTCCCGCTTCACGTATGGGATGTGCTTCTGTCCTCAGGACAATCCAATGACGCAGTTACTATTACTGTGTCCACTTTATACTTCAGGAAACTGAAGCTAGCCACTCTAAAGACACAAACACTAAATATTGCAGCTTCAATGGAAACCAAGGTTTGTCTAGATGCAAACATGTTTTAAAATTTTATTGATTTATATGTTTGTATGGTCATGCCATGGTCTGTTACCACTTCAGATGAATGCCAGACACACGTGTCACTTTTGTTACAGCTTTACATGGGTGCTAGGGAATTGAACCCTGGGCCAGCAGGCTTTGCAAACAAGTCCTTTTAACTGCTGAGCTGAGCTGGGCATATTTTAAACTATGCTGTATTTATGTGTTTGAGTGTGGGTGCTATGCATGTGTGTTTGTGTGTGGGTGCATGTGTGTGCACATATGTACATGCATATGTGAAGGCCAAGGACAACTTCTAGTGTTGTCCCAAGGAAAGCTATTTACCTCTTTATGATGCAAGGTTTTTCATTGGCTTGAAGATGCCCAATTAGGCTATATGGTGAACTGCTTGGGATCTTCCTGTCTTTGTCTCTGCAGCATTGGTATTACAGGTGTATGCTACCAAGCCCTGGCGTTTTTTTATGTGGATACTAGGAATTGAACTCAGGTCTTCATACTCACAAGACACACACTAAGTACAGAATGATCTCCTCACTCCTGCCTATACTTTGCTATCATAAGGACTGTTGCTTCTCACATTGACAGTGCATGCGTGTGTGTACATACATCCATACACCACACACACACAGACACACACACACACACATGTGCATGTGTATTTTTCCCCTGGGGATTGATTGCAGAACATCAGACAAGAGCTTTATGCAGCTGCCTGTGTACTACCTATCCAACCTGGTAGTATTCATTTCAATGATAAGGGTGAAGTTCCAGGGAAATGATCTCTCAAATAGGTGTGAACCCAAGATCACCATCACCGTTCCCCAAACCTTGAACGTAGATCTACTAATGGTATCTTCAAACCTGGGCTGGAGAAATGGCCTAAGAACTCATGTTCAAATCTTTAGGTTCCACATAGCCAGATGCACAGTGACGCAAGTGCACAATGTTGCCCAGGCACACAAGGGGGCGCACAAATCTGGAGTTCATTCACAATGGCTAAAGGCCCAGACAAATTTATGAAGGGTGTGAATTTTTTCCCCTTCACTCCTTCTATCCTGCACTGAGTGCACCCATACCACCCACAATTGTGAGAAGGCAAGACATCCAGGTTTGGGGCCAATGCAGATACTCTGCACCTACACAGCCAGCCATAGTGATCTGTACCACATTGGAATTTGCACAGAATTTCTTCCTTGCACCCTGTGAGGGTGCACACAACATGGCATTGTGACTGGGTCCAGCATTCTGGTACAACACTCAGAGAATCTCCTTAGAAATCCTCTTAACTCCACCAAGTGGGCACTGCTTTCCACTGGGGCTAGGACCTACACTGAGTTTCAGCATCCAGCTTCCCTATAGACTTGTCCCTCATCTCCCAAACCTTCACCCCCCCCACCCACTGCAAGCATTGGATACCAAAAAACCCCAATTTGGAAAGAGGCCCAAGTTTATGTTTGATCACACTGGAAAATAAATTGGAATCACCTACCTTGCCTGTGAAGCAGTACCAAGTACCTCCAAAACACAGCCAAAAAAACCCCACAAAGCAGAGCAAAGAACAGTGAGCACAAAGAGACATTCAGTGTCACTCCAAGTATTCACCTAACACAGGTGTGCCAGGCAGACCTGAGCAAGGCACTATCTCTAGTTACTCAATGTAACATGAAAAATCAAAGCCAGGCATGGTGATACACACCTATAATCCCAGCACTCTGGAGGCAGAGGTAGGAGCACTGCTGTGAGTTCAAGGCCAACTTGGAACTACAGAGTGAGTTCCAGGTCAGCCCGGGCCAAAGTGAGACCCTACCTTGAAAAAAAAATAAAACAAGGAAAAAAAAATCAAGCCATCTCCCCTGAGAAATACCAAATAGCAGAGAATACTCATTGGGGCTACCTAGAGGAAACTCCAGACAAATAGCTCAAAAGAATGTTTATAAACACACAAAACTCAAATAAGACACAGATAAACACATGAACGAATTTCTTGATAATCCCGAAACGACACAAACAAACAGCCCTGAGGAAAGGAAGGAGTCTAACCAGGATATGAAAATGAGACTCAGTAAAGAGATCGAGGGCTGGAGAGATGGCTCAGCAGTGAAGGCACTTGACTGTGAAGCCAAATGACTTGGGTTTGATTCCCCATTATCCATGTAAAGCCAGATGCAACAAAGGGGTGCATGCATTTGGAGTTCATTTGCAGTGGCTGTAGGCCCTGGCATACGCATTCTCTGTCTCTCTCCTGTCTCTTCTCTGTATATATCTCTGCTTGCAAATAAATAAATAAAAATATTTTAAAAAGAGGTAGAAACCCTTAAGAAAAAAACGGAAATAAAGCTGGAAATTAAAAAAAAATACAAGTCAAACACAAATCTCCATGGAAATCCTCACCAAGAGAATGGAGCAAGTAGAGGACAGAATATCAAGCCTCAAAGACAAAGGAGAGGAATTGGATTAGTCAAAACCAATAAGAGGTTAAAAAAAAAAGCAACGAAGAAATAAGAGAAATGTACGACATCTTGAAAAGACCAAATATCTGAATTATGGGCATAAAAGGAGAAGAATTTCATATCAATGGGAAATAAAATATTTTCAATAAAATTATAGAAGAAAAATCCCCAAGTCTAAGTAAAGAGATGCCCATCCAATCACAAGAGACTTACAAAACACCAGATAGATAGGAACAGAAAATAAATTCCCTACGTCATGTTATAGTCAGAACACTAAACATATGACACAAAGAAAGGGTAGTGAAAGCTGCAAGACAGAAACATCCTGTCATATACAAAAGCAAACCCATCAGAATAACAGCTGAGTTTTCAATGGAAACACTAAAAGCCATAAATGTTTGGAAGGTTGTATTTTGAGTTTTGAAAGACTACAACTGCCAGCCCATCGTACTTCAATCAAAATTCTCTCTCATAATAGAAGAAGGAAAGTCTTTCCATGATAAAAGTAGGCTAAAAGAATTTATGGGCACTTAGCCAGTCCCACAGAGCATACTAAATGGAATACTCCCCACTAGGGAGAAGAATAAACATAGTCAAGAAGCTGCTGAGAAACAGTAACAAATGCTAGAATACTTGTTAAGCAAATGAGCACCAAGTAAACACCAAACTTCACAAAATTATCAGCATAACAGGGATTAATACACATTTTCAACAATAATTCTGATTATTAATGTTCTCAATTCCCTAAACAAAAGAGAGCCTGGGTCACAAAACAGGATCCATCCTTTTGCTGTCTTTAAGATACTCACCTTACTGTAAAGGACAGGCACTATGTTAGGGTAAAGGGATGGAAAGAGATATTCCAAACAAATAGAACTAGGAAACAACAGGTGTGGCTATTCTAATATCTGACATAAGGGAACAGATATCAAGCCAAATTATCAGAAGAGATAAAGAGTGCCACTTCATATAGATCAAGGGAACAATCCATCAAGAGGATATTAAAATTCTAAACATATATGCAGCCAAACACAGGTGCACTTAATTTTATAAAGCAAACTCTACTAGACAAAAAAAGTGAGAGACAAATCCCAACACAATAACAGTAGATGACTTCAATATCCCACTATCACCATTAGACAGGTCATCTTGACAGAAAATAGAGTAACAGAATTAAAGGGCATCATAGATCAAATGGGCCTAAAAGACATTTGCAGAACATTCCATTCAAGCAATGCAGAATTGTAGCAGCTAGCATCCCATTGCTGGGACAAAATGCCTGACCAGAATCAATTTATGGGGAGAAAGGGTTTATTTCAGGCTTATAGTTTCAATGGGAAGCTTCATCAATTTGAAGGAAGCTGGCTTGCTTCATCACACATCCACATCCACATCCACATCCAAATCCACAGCAGAGAGAGAGAGAGAGAGAGAGAGAGAGAGAGAGAGAGAGAGAGAGATAAAGAGAGAGGGAGAGAGAAAGAGAGAGAGAGAGGGAAAGACAGAGAGAAGAGCAAGTAGCAAGTATGAGCTGGCTCTGTACGCATTGTGACCTGGACTCAAAGTTCACTCCCCAGTGACACACCTCCACCAGCAGGGCTCCACCTGTTAGGGGCTAAGTAGTAAGCTTAAATAGGCTACGGGGGACATTTACATTCAAACTATCATAAGAATACATATTCTTCTCAGCATTACATGGAACTTTATCTAAAATAGATTACATATTAGGACAAAAAGCAAGTCTCAATACATTCAGGAAATTTGAAATAACTCCTTGTATTATATCCAACAACAATGTGAAAAGTAATAAGAGAAACAATAGAAAATAAACTCCTAGAGATTGAACAATGCACTTAAACAGCCAATGGGTTATAGGAGAAATCAAGAAGATGGTTAAAAAACTCTAAAATTAAATGAAAATAAAAACACTACACACCAAAACCTATGGGACACCATGAAGATTATAGCTCAAAATACCCACATTATTAAAATAGAGAGATCTTGAATAAATAAATTAATAATGCATCTGAAGGCTCTGGTAAAAATAACAAACCAATTCTAAATAGATGGAAAAAATAATAAAAATCAGGGCAGGCATATATTGTTATTCCCACTTTTGGTTAGAGGAGCTTCTTTTTTCAGATGGCAGTAACCACTGGGGGTGACTCAATATTCACCATAGTGCTGAGAAGAAGAGACAATGGAGACACAACTCTATCACACCCTCCAGTACTCACAGACTGTGGAAGAAGAGGAGGCAGCATGAATTTAAGAACCAAAGGAAGGGGAGGAATGTTTACAATACCGTCTTCCACATACAAAGTGTCCTAGATATTCATGACGTCGCAGTGGAAGACACTACCTACAAAAGAGCTGCATAATAGGAGGGAAAAATGATGGCATTGAAACAGAAGAGAGACTAGCTAGAAAGAAGGAATTCACTGGAGGAAGAATTTGGGAGGGGGGGGGGGAGAAGGGTGATGGGATTATGAGCATAGTATATGGTCTATATGTATTAAGGTTGTAAAAAAGCTTAAAAAATTGGGTCAAGCCGGGTGTGGTGGTGCATGCCTTTAATCCTAGCACTCAGGAGGCAGAGGTAGGAGGATTGCTCTGAGTTTGAGGCCACCCTGAGACTCCATAGTGAATTCCAGGTCAGCCTGGGCTAGAGTGAGACCCTACCTCGGAAAACAAAAATAAAATAAAATAAAATTGGGTCAGAAAAAATGAAACAGAAACAAAAACAACAATAAATTAAAAGAATCGATGAAACAATTGATTCTTTGATAAAATAACCATTAGCTAAATTAATGAAAAGTAAGCAAGAAAAGACACGTTAGAAAGATTAGAGATATACAGGGAGGAATTGCAACAAATACCAAGGAAATAGAAGGAATAATAAGGATATACTTCAGAAAGCTATATTCCACCAAGTGGAAAATAACAGAAATAGATGAATTTCTTGACACATATGACTGACCTAACTTAAACTGAGATGAGATAAATAAATTAAACAGATTTATAATAAACAATATCAAAGCAGTAAATAAAAAAAATCACCCAATAAAAACATCTAGGTGCAGATGGGTTCACTGCAGAATTCCATCAGAGCTTTGTTGAGGATCTGAGGCCGCTGCTTCTCAAGTTGTTTCACAAAATTGACAAAGGGAGAAAATTCTTCCTACCTCCTTCTATGAAACCAGAATTATACTAATAGCAAAATGAGACTGATACACAACTAAAAAAGGAAAGTATAGACAAAAACCCCAATGAACTCAGATGCAAAAAATTTCAATAAAATACTTGCAAATCTTATTTAAGAATATATTAAAAATATCATCCACTCCAACCAAATAGACTTTATTCCAAGTATGCAGGGATGGTTCAACATATATAAATCATTAAATAAAATAGGTCATATAGGACATATAGGACTCAAGGACAGAAATCACTTAATTAGCTCAACATATGCAGAAAAGGCCTTTGACAAAATCTAACATCTTTTCATGATAAAAAGAGACTAGGTATGAAAGGAACATATCACAACATAATAAAGCCTGTATATACCAAACCTGTAGCCTGTATCATATGAAACGTAAAAAAAAACCTTAAACATTCCCACTGAGATCTGGAGAAACAGAAGGGTTCCCACTATCTCCACTGTTACTTTTTATTTTTATTATTTTTTTAAGGTGGAGTATTACTCTGGCCCAGGTTTACCTGGAATTCACTATGTAGTCTCAGGCTGACCTTAATCTCATAGTGATCCTCCTACTTCTGCCTCCCGGATGCTAGGATTAAAGGCATGTGCCACCTTATCCGGCTTTTTCATTTTTATTTTATTTATTTTTTATTTCTACCCACTGTTATTTAATATAGTACTTGATGTCTTAGCCAGAGTGATAAGACAAAAAACAACAAAGAAATAAAAGAATGTTATTGGAAAGGAGAAAGTCAAATTATCCTTATTTTTAAATCAACAGAATCCAACAAAAGATCCAGGCATAAATCTATATAACTACAGCCATCTGATTTTTGACAAAGATGCCAAAAACACACATTGGAGAAAATACAGAATTTTTCAACAAATAGTGCTGGGAACACTGGATATCTACAGGTAAAGAAAAAAAAGTCTAGACTCCATCTCTCACCCTGCACAAAAACTCCAAATGGAGTAAGCATCTTAAGACTTAACACCCCGAAATAACTAAAGGAAAATGTGGGGAGAACACTTCAAGTTATAAGTGAAGGGAGGGTCTTTCTGAAAAGGACCCCTAAGAAATAAGGCAAATAGTCAATGAATGAGACCTCATGAAACTAAAAAGCTATTGCTCAGCAAAGGAAACTGTCAAGAGTCAAGAGACATCCTACAGAATGGGAGAAAAATCTTTGCCAGTTCTGACAGAGGGTCAATATCTAGAATATATAAAGAACTAAAAAAAAAAAAACAAACCCAGGCAATAAAGAAAACAAATTGCTCAATAAAAGTGGGCTATGAAACGGAACAGAGAGTTCTTGAAAGAAATACAAATTGCCAAAAATATTGTTTTATATTTTAAGGTAAAAGTCTTGCTCTAGCTGACCTGGAATTCACTAGGTAGTCCCAGGCTGGCCTTGAACTCATAGCAATCCTACCACTGCCTCCTGAATCCTGAGATTAAAGGTGTGCACCACCATACCCAGCTCAAAAATATTTTTAAAATGTTTGACATCTTTAACCATCAGAAAAATGCAAATTAAAACCACTTTGAGATTCTATCTCATTTGTATCAGAGTGGCTGTCAGCAAAAATTCAAGTGACAACAAATGTTAGTGAAAGTGTGATGAAAGAGGAACACTTATTCACTGTAGGTGGGAGTGTAAATTGGTACAGCCATTATGGATATCATAGTGTAGGTTCCTTACCTTTAATCCATCCCCCTAAAAAGAAGAAGAAGAAGAAGAAAAAAATAGTCCTATCATATGACCCAGCTATATCCCTCCTATGCATATACGTTAAAATGACTCTACATTTTACTATAGAGACACAGCCTCTTCCAAATTTATTGTTGCTCTATTCACAATATCTAGGGAGTGCAATCAGCCTAGATGCCCATCAGTGATGAATGGATAATGAAGATGTGGTCACATGCATATGCAATTTTATTCAGCTGCAAAGAAAAATGAAATTATGAAATTTGTAGAAAAGTAGATGGGCCTGGAAAATTGTGTGCTAAGTGAGGTAACCCAGGTACAAAAGACAAGTGCCACATGTTCTTTATCATATGTGGATCCTCACATTGAATGTTTAGATTAATATATAAGATGGGATAAGAATCAGTACTTGAAGCCAAGAAGCTAGAAAAGGGCCATGACAGGAGAGAAGTGGTGATGTCTTAAGGGGAGGGGATATCAGATATCTAAGAGTGGAGAGAATTCTCTGCACAAAAAGATCTAACGACAATTAGGGAAGGGGGATGAGAGAGAAAAGGAGTAGGGAAAGAGTTAACCAACACAAAAGACAATATGAATAAGCCAAATGGAAACCTACTTATTTGTTAGATAACTAAAAATAAAATTTAAGCTACAAGTTGTCATAAAAAATTTCCAATATTGGGCTGGAGAGATGGCTTAGTGGTTAAGCGCTTGCCTGTGAAGCCTAAGGACTCTGGTTCGAGGCTCGATTCCCCAGGACCCACGTTAGCCAGATGCACAAGGGGCGCATGCATCTGGAGTTCATTTGCAGTGGCTGGAGGCCCTGGCGCGCCCATTCTCTCTCTCTCTCTCTCTCTCTCTCTCTCTGTCTCTTTATCTCTCTGTCACTCTCAAATAAATAGATAAAAATGAATAAAAAAAATTAAAAAAAATTTCCAGTGGAAGGAGGGCTAATCAAAATCTAAGAGGATGCAAATAAATCATATGGAATCCTCTACTGGCTGGCTGACATAGTGCTGGAAAGTGCTATGCAGGCTGCTGGGGGAGAAAAGCCATCAATGGTCTTAACCAGCAGAGAGCCACATGTACTCTGCAACTGGCCAACCATCCAAGAAACCCACTGGTGCAATAGTGGCATGACTATTATGTGGGCAACCAACTGCTCTCTGGTTCAATCTGAGGCCCACTCCGTGGATCGAAATTTAAGCCTTGTACTGAAAACCTGGTCTAAAGCCTATGGCTTGGAAGCTCATAGGCACTACAGGAGGACCTACTATTATTTTTTGGTTAGATAGATATGCTGTGCCCATCAAATTACCCTCTAAATACTTGTGTTTAAGCTCATATAGTAGTGCTGCTCTCACTTCTGATCAGAGAAACTTCTTTTCATGGGTGGTGATGGACTACAGGGGAAACTCAGACACATCTACAGGCTGAGGAGAAGCGACAGTTAAATGCCCGGCACTGAAGGAGAGATCTCATCACACTTCACAACGCTCAGAGAGTGTTGCAGAGGGGGTGGCAGAAAGAAGGTAAGAGCCAGAGGAGGGGGCGGAGTGCTGTGCAATGTTTTACTTTGGGCTCTTGGTGGCCACTGTATGCATGACCCCACTGTGGCTGCTCTTACCTCAGTAATACTGAACCCATCAATATGACAAAGGCAACAATAAAATGAAGATAGATATTTAAAACAATAGAGGAACTGACTGGAGGGAGGCAGGTGTTCACTGGAAGGGTCATGAGAGAGAATGGGCATTAGAGAGGGATGAGAGGGGACTATGATCAAAATAACATATTGTACACATACAGAAAATTTCAATAAAATATATTTTTTGAAAAAAGTAAAAAATACAGTCTCCTTTAAGCATGTCCACATCTCCACACTGCTGGAAGTGAGTGGCTATGGCCTGTATTTCTAGAAGGAAAAAGGGAAGAATTTCCAAATCTTAACCTTTTATTTTTAAGCTTTTTTTCCCCTCAACTAACAAAAGCACAGCAATGTTAAATTCATGGCTCTTTGCTCTAAGTATCTGTGATCCTCTTTCCTCTGAGGAGAAGACACTGATGGACCAGAGCTAGAAACCAATGGTCCAGTTGATTTGTTTGGCCTATATCATGTTGGAGGAAGAGATGTGATACCTTCTCCCTTTTGAAAAGGGAGGATTTTTTTTTTTTTTTTTGCAAAAAAAATGTTGTTTGCATGCTTCTTGCTTCTGCTTGGGAACCATATCATTAGGCCCTGGGTGGCTGGAAAGGGGCCGTGTATAGGGGCTGGCCATGCTGCGTAGGGGCAGGGTACTCAAGGCTCACTCACAGCAATCTTGGCTTTGATGGCTGCCAGCTTCTCCTGGGCAGCTGTGAGGTCCGATGTGGCTCTGCTCAATGCTTGGCGCTTGGGCTCCACTTCACAGAACACCTCATAGAACCTCACAATGTTTATGACCCAGGAGCAGAGGCCTGCAGCGGCATAGGACTTAGTGGCCACAAACTCTGGGTTGAATTCAGGGTCTTGAAGATAGGGCCTGATGGCTCTGAGACAGTTCTCATGAATGTTCTCCTTGTCAAAGTGGATGAGGGAGTCCAGGAAGCTGTCCACCTTGGCCATGGTGACCTTGGCAGCCTTCCAGCTGCGGTCCTTGGGCACCTTGCCCCTGGGGGCCATGAGTACCATCACCGCAGCACTGACGTTGCTGACAGCCAGAGGCGGGGAGCCGAATGATTTCAGCTCTGTCAGGTTGGTCTGAAAAGAGAGAAGGAGGTCGTTAGAGGAAGATGAACGAGGCTTCTTTGTCCTGGGCCGCTAATGGAGTTAGGCTGCAAAGTGATCAATCTGACAGGCTGCTCTGAAGCCTGTAGCGGCTCTCTGAATTTTAAATATCATGACTCATCAAGAGGAGAGCAAAGCTGCTCCCTGGGGGCTTCAGACTCCCCTGAATGGCTGCTGAGACTGGCTATGTTCTTTCGGCACTGACTTGCAGCCCATTAGAAACACACCGTTATTTCACATTCAGCTGAAAAATATAAGGATGCCAGCATACTCTGAAATATGTAACATGACATGAATAAAAAAATAAGGTTATCATAAATTAATTTCCACCTTGGATTGAAGAGAATAAGCACCGAAACTCAACTAATTGTTTTCTTTAATTAAACTTCTTTGTTCCATGAGTTCATTCTAAATACAGTCAACTTTTCCTGATAGCAAAATGGGAGCTTCTGCCAAGAACTAATTCAGAGGAAAAGCCAGGCATGGCTTGTGAGTCAGCTGATTCTCCCTGGTCTTGGCTCTGTCCTCTCTTACAAGTCTCACTCCATGTAGAAAGATGTGGCTCAAAGGTCGTCCGAGGCACGTCACCTACGCTCTAGGCCCTGGTGTCCTCATCTATAAGCTGGGGGCAGAGGCATTCACTAACCTTGGCATGAAATTGTGGCAAGGATGAGCGTATGAGGCTGACTGGAGGAGAGCTGTGACATGCGCTCAGAAGGCCAGGACACCAAGACACGACAGAGTGATAAGGAAAGTTTTGGGGATGCGAGAAGGGAAAGGAGCCCTCCTCCTTGGGAGTCTTGTGGAAGCCTCTCCCCAGCAGGCAAGCAAGCCTTCCAGCACAATTACAACTACTTAAGGACTTTCCTCCCTTCCCACCTATATAGGCCTAGATTTTCCAGGACTCTCCCACCAAAACCTCATTTATGGTTAAAGCTATGTCCTTTATCCCTTGTACAAACCTAGTAACTCCTGATTTTACTGTATCAGATTATGACACTTCCACAACCACCTTAAATCTCAATTATCAAAGAGGGAATCTGAGATAGAGCAGGGGAGAATCCCCTAGGGGCCCACTGAACAATGGAATTCCAAAAGGCTTCCAGAAACCTGTACATAGTCACCTGTGAGACTCCCACAGCCATGTTTGAGTTTGCTTCATTCTTTCCCTGAGTGACCCCCTCTCAGAGTAGCCCACACCCATGCTCTCGGGCATGTCATTCTCTCTAGCATTCCTTCTTTCCCCTAACCCTCATACCTAAGCCTGGACTAAAATCTCTTTTATAAAATCTTTAACTCTGCTTCATACTACCTCATCTTGGAATTCTTTGCTGGGTTGAAGCCCCGAATCCAGGGTCTAGCTCGAGTTCAGGTTCCTAAGAGTCAAAGGGAATCAGGCAGCTGAGGGCGACATTGTGGAGCCACGTCTCAGTCCCCCTTTCCACTGAAAAAATCCCCTTACGTATGGGGCTGATTTTGTAAATGGGGGGAACCTCACTTACTGCCTTGAATGAAGGACTATCAGCCCTGCGGTCAGCTGGGCAGCCCTCATGCTGGCACCAGCTACTCTCAGCACTCCATGGATGCCTTCCGAAAGTTGAGCAAGCGGGGTCCTTGTGCTGGTGACCTAGCAGAGGACCTCTGACCGGTACACACACAGTCCTCCATCCGCATGAGGGGCTGCTATTCATATGAGCACAGCCTCCGTTTGTAGGAAGCCTTGCTGCAATGGATGCAATCACCCTTGCCTGTGCCCTTTCTGGCTACATTAGCAGGCTATGGAGCATACGCATGAGTCAGCTGGGAAGACTGCCTTCTGCGCTGCTCCCTGGTGCTACAGTGCTAGGCACCATCACAGGCTTCTCTTGAGTGGACTTCTCTTGCTTATTTTTGACTTTTATCATTAAAACGTTTAGCTGAGCTAGTGTCATGATGGGAGGAAATTGGAAGCGGCAGTGGGCTGGTAACAGCAGAGAAGGCAGCAGTAGCCATGGGAGGACAGCTGAAGTGTTCTGGAAGTGATGAGGGGCACAGGGGACAAGGACAATGATGACTGTGAAGAGCTGAAGGCAAGAAACTATGGGTCCTGCTCAGTGAAAGAGTTCCAGAGGGCTTCTGAGGCTTAGAGGATCTCAGACAGCCAGGTTTAAGGGCTCTAACCCATGCTGCTGTAGGGCTGATAATCTTGCCCACTTGAAGCCTGTAGAAGAACCATAAGCTGCTTGTGGATCTCCTCTGCCATCACCTTTGCTGATGAAGGCCAAGCATCTCAATAACTGCCAAGTGCAGGGTCACTGGTGGTGGAAGCCCTGAATGACAAGCCTCCAACCTGAGTGCCTAGAGCCATATATATCTCTGCCTTCTAAAACCTGGAGCAAGAGGCCCTAGTTCGGCTCGGGGCCTGGAGCTGTAAGCCTCTGGGTCTGCCAGGTCACATGGGTGTATTAAAATCACACCAGGAAAACCAGGCCCAAAAAGTTATCAGACATGCCAGACCAAGGATAGGGTATCACTCTCTCACCTGCACCCCAGAGAGAAGTGGATATCCAGCACTGCAATGGTGATGGTTCCCCACTGACCTGTCATCTGACCACCTGTGTAAGCCAAGGAATTTTTTTTTTCTTTTAAATTTTTTTGTTCATTTTTATTTATTTATTTAAGAGTGACAGAGAGAGAGAGAGAGAGAGAGAGAGAGAGAGAAAGAGGCAGATAGAGAGAATGGGCGTGCCAGGGCCTCCAGCCACTGCAAACGAACTCCAGACGCGTGCGCCCCCTTGTGCATCTGGCTAACGTGGGTCCTGGGGAATCGAGCCTCGAACCGGGCTCCTTAGGCTTCACAGGCAAGTGCTTAACCGCTAAGCCATCTCTCCAGCCCAGCCAAGGAGTTTTAACTGTGACTTCGGCACGGCTCTGCCCACTGTATTGATACAGCGTACTCAACTGCCATCTGTCTCTCCACCTATTTGCCTGTCTAGACATTCATCTGTCTGTCCATTGGCCTGAACCCGATCCTGCCCTTCACTTCACCTCACTCCCGTAGCTCAGCTCTCAGCCTGCAGCCTGCCTACGGACAACAGCTGCTCCCGCTTCTCCTTCAGCAGATTATCTTATCAAAACAGAGACTTCCATACTTCTATTAGCTTCCCAGCTCACACCAATCAGGCCCCTTGGCAACTCTTTGCATCTTTAACTCTTTGTGGCCATTTATAACACACACATACACACGCACACACACACATACACACACGATTGTGATTTGAGAGTTAACATTAGTAATTAAGATGGAAAGAAAAGAACCTATATTTGCCTCAGTCAGGGGTATCAAGAAAAGAAGGAGTATTTGGGAAATTACTGCCATTGAAACTGTTGTATTTTGTGAATTTGTTATTCAAGAAGTTCTGACCAGGTAAAACACAAGCATGCTCATCTATTTCTGACATAGCATACTCACTACTGTGAGACAAGCAACAAAAAAGAGATATATTTGATAATTAATTTTTTTATTTTTGAAAGAGAGACAAAAAGAGAAAGAGGGAGGGAGGGAAGGAGAGAGAGAGAGAGAGAGAGAGCGAGCGAGCAAATAGATGTACCGGGGCCTTTCAGCTGCTATGAATGAGCTCCAGATGGATGCGCTCCCTTGTGTGCACGTGCGACATTGCACACTTGCATCACTGGGCTATGAGGGACCTGGATATTCAAACAGGAATTCTTAGGCTTCACAGGTAAGCGCCGTAACCACTAAGCCACCTCTCCAGCCTTATATCTGATATTTTTGATAGTGAGAAAAGAAAAAAAGCACACTAGGGCCGATGGGATGGGGAATGCTTGTGGTATGAAGATACTATGTTAGCTGGGGAGGGAGGTCTGGGGAAGCCATTTTTAAGATCAACATTCTAGCTGGATGCCAGTAGCACACAGGGTGGACCCACAGTCGGGTAGGTAAGACTTCTTCCCCAGAAGTTTGTGTAGCACTTTCTAGCACTATGGCAGTTAGTTAGGTGGGAGAAGACATCTAGTGTCATCCTAGTTTGAATTTTCAGTGATTCATGACCAACCCTTGTACTGTCTCAGCAATAAGGGACTTACCATATGGTTTTGGAGGACAACCAAGAGCCTTGACAATAGCTTCTATTGTTTTGGGGGCCTCAAACTTCTATTGTTTGGGGGCCAACAACTCACTGGGTGGTATCCTCCTAGCCCCCATCTGTGTTTTTCCTATAATGCTTTAATGGCTTCTGAAAACAGCATTATCCATTATCTACCCCCAAAGGAAGTTTCTGCCCAAGCTAGAGCGCTTTCTCTCTCTCTCTCAATCTCTCTCTCTCTCTCTCTCTCTTTTATTTTGTTCTTAATTATATTCTCAATTAGTCAACAAAGAAGTGGGTTTCCCTATGGATTTTCCATAATGTTTTTAGTTTTGGTTATCTCTGCTACCCCCTTTCTTCATCAATCTCCTCCCTTGGTCTCACTTTAATTCCCTAGTACCCATATGTGCTACAGTGGCATGACTGTTATGGGGGTCACCAACTGCTAATTGGATCTGAGACCCATTGCATGAGAAGAAATTCATCCCTAGCACTGAAAACCAAGTCCAAAACCTATGGTTGGACCCCAGGGGGAAGCCACTACTACTGGTTGACTAAAAGGATATGCTGTACTCGTTAAATTGTTATGTTTATGCCCACAATTAGTCCTGCTCTCACCTACGGTAAAAAAGTCTTTTTTTTTTTCTTCAGACAACAGTGACAATAGAGGAGACTCAAGACTCACAGAACTGATGGAAAATAAATGACAGTTGAATTCTCAGTGCTAAATTAGACATCCTTACCATACCATGCAAGGCTCAGGGACTATTGCAGAAGAGTGTACAGAAAGAATGGAAGCGCCAGAGGGGTAGGGAGGAGTGCTTTGAGATACTATCTTCTAACTTCATGTCTATTGCTTCATGACCCCACAGAGTCTGCCATTACCTCCACAAGACCTCCACTATATCGAGCTCATCAACACTTAAAAAATATTTTTTATTTATTTGACAGAGAGAGAAAGAGATAGATAGATGATAGATAGACAAATAGAGAGAATGAATGGGCATGGCAGGGCCTCTACCCACTACAAACCAACTCCAGACACATGCACCATCTTGCACACCTGGCTTATGTGGGTTCTGGGGAATTGAACGTGGGTCTTTAGGCTTTGCAGGCAAATGCCTTAATCACTAAGCCATCTCTCAAGCTTCTCATCAACATTTTGACATGGATAATGGAAGTAGGCAAAAAGTCATGGCTTAGCAGTTAAGGTGCTTGCCTGAAAAGTCAAAGGACCCAGGTTGAATTCTGCAGGACCCACATAAGCCAGATGCACATGGTTGTGCATGCTTCTGGAGTTCCTCCTCCTCTCCTCCCACTCTCTGCCTCTTTCTTGCTCTCTAATAAATAAATAAATAAAAATATTTTTTACAAACGTTATCAAAATTAAAGAGGGACTAGTCAGAAGGAGTTCAGTGGAAAGGAGGTGAGGACACGGGCAGAAGGAGGTATTGGTAAGTGAGAATGATCAAATAACACTATGTTCTAGTGCATAAATTGTCAGTTAAATATAGAAAAAGAATGCTTGACCAGGATGGAGGGTGGTTCAGGGTTGAACAACAATCAGGATAATGGTGGAAATGAGTCCCCAAGGGTAGGTGAAGTCAGACTGTGAGGGTTCCAGAAGCTATGGGGTGGGGTTTGCATTTTCTTTTCTTTTCAGTGGGAAGCCACTGGAGGGGTTTAAACAAACAAATAAACAAAAAAACAAAAAAGAAATTGTCTGGTTTATATATTAAGAGAAAATGAAAACATATCTTGCTTCAAAGACTGGTTTGTTTGTGACTTCATATTCCTGCAGCGGTACAGAGCAAAACACCTCAGGATGTTCCATTCACCACATGGGCAGTATGCTCATAGAGAAACTGGAGTGACCTGCAGGAAGCAGAAATAAGGCCAGCACAGCTCAGGGTCACAGCTTGGTGTCTGCCTTTGGTGAGCCTCCTTTGAACACTTGGGTCTGTGCTTGACTGAAGCTTGGTTGTTGTGATTGGCTGAGGCTCAGCTGCTTGTTACAAGAGTAGGTTGCAGTTTGTTTACACATCAAGTTAGGTTACAACTCACAATACTGAAAAACCTTCAGTCAAGCTTAAAATATGCATAGAGGCAGTTTTGAGGCCAAACTTAACTTAGAGCCTGTTTCAGTGTGGACAAGGTATTGCTGGGGTGGACCAGGAATGAGAAGTTAGGGAGGCTGTGGGCCCCCTAGGTTCAGGCTTTTCATAACTAAGATGGTGGAAAACGATTAGATGTGGAACAGCTTTGTGGAGAGAGTGTTGGTAGAACTTACTGATAGTTTTAGTAAGAACTGGGAGGAAAAGTCTTTTGTTCTTTTTCTTCTTTCTTTTTTTTTTTTTAAAGTAGAAATAGTGTCTTCTGTAGCCCAAACTATCCTTGAATCTTCCAAGTGCTGGATCTATAGGTGCGCATTATCACACCTGTTTATGACATGCTGAGAACTGAACCTAGGATCTCATGCATACTAGGCAAGGACACTACCCACTGAGATATAGTCCCAGCTGTCTTGATTTTCTTCTCCATCAGGATTTTTTTTTTTTTTTTTTTTTTTTTTTGGTTTTTCGAGGTAGGGTCTCACTCTAGCCCAGGCTGACCTGGAATTCACTATGGAGTCTCAGGAGGGTCTCGAACTCACGGCGATCCTCCTACCTCTGCCTCTCGAGTGCTGGGATTAAAGGCGTGCGCCACCATGCCCGGCTTCCATCAGGATTTTTAAAAGTCTGTATTCCTAAACCCGGCGTAGTGGCACATGCCTTTAATCCCAGCACTTGGGAGGCAGAGGTAGGAGGATCACCATGAGTTCGAGGCCACCGGGAGACTCCATAGTGAATTCCAGGTAAGCCTGGGCTAGAGTGAGACCCTCCCTCAAAAAAAAAGTCTGTATTCCGTCAGAAGGATGAATCATAATTTATGTAAAGTATACATAATTCTTGAAAACATATATTACCTCAAAATTTACATTACAAATAATGTTTTCCTGAATCTTCTTCTGTATAAATCTTTGTGAAAATCTTAGATGTTTAAAAATAAATTTGATGGGTTATTTTTTTTAACACTTATTGTATATATAGTTACATTATTTACTTGAAATTCAGTACCAGTTTTGGTATTTGAAGGAGCCTATATACATTCCCAACCTTTCAACACTAAATTGTATTATTTCCTTCATTAAACTTGATAGGTTAAATTGGTATCATGACATTGGTTTAGCTTGGTTATGTATATGTATGTGTGCACATATGTTTTCCAACAGTGCCTGATTTGAGTGAACTGTTTGATTTTTGTGTGTTTGGTTCTTGACATGGGCCCATTTTTCTTCAACCTATGGGCCCATTTTTCTTCAACCTATTTGTCCTTTCTTTTTGGTTACCATTTAGTCAGTATCCTGCAGGCAAAAAGATGTTATAACAGCTCTTTTGAGGAAAGGTATGCACAGAAGAAACTGTGTATAAAAGTGGAATCTTGGGTTTTATGGATGTGAATTTGCTTAGTTTGCGATTCCAGATTGTGGCAGGTCTGGAACAAAGCCATTCAGCAAGATCGGTCCATAATATGAGCAGTCTTCATAGCCAGAGTGTGAAGAGACCACAGTCTACCCTTGTAACAAACAAAGGAGTGTCCACCAATCACAGCAGCCAAGCTTCAGGCCTGGCACTTATTTTTGAGAAGTTTAGAGTTTCCTCTAATCTCATTTTAGAGGGAAATGGAGGGCTTGGTGGAGAATGAAATGAAATTTGAGAGCTGCCTGTGCTATGGTTATACTTGCAGCAGGGGAAGGTGAATGTGGTCATTCGACAGACTGCTACAGTTGTCTAGGCAGGAGAGGAGGATGGCTTAGGGTGGGGAGGAAAGATGAAAAATGGTAGATTTCTGTCAGGAATCTTTTGGGAGCTGCACCATTCATGTGTGCACAGGCTGGGGCTGAAGAAAGGGACACAGCGTTCTCCCTTCAATCATTTCCTGGTGTTCTCTGGGCCACAGTTACAAGAAGATACAAACCATGACTGTCAGTCTCCCAGTCCTGGCAAAGACAGAATGGGGCATGGGTGGAGGCAGTGGTGAAGGACAGACATACAAATGGGAGACTCCCAGTACAGTTTATGACAGCTGTTGATATATAAAGGGTATCCACCCTTTTTACGTTATTTTATGGTATTTTCTGTTCTGTGTAAGTTTAAAAAGTGTCTGTGGTCAAATTTCATAATCTTTTTCTAAACGATATGGTACTTTGTTCATAAGAAAATCTTTCACACATACTAAAATTGATCTGAGAACTTAGGCAGTCTTCTAGTTCTCTTGTCGTTTAAATTTCTTTCTTGTTCTTCACTATTTTATGAGGCAATGCTGTATTTTCCTTTTATTAAAAAATTATATACTTATTATAGCACATCCAGCAAAGATAAAATGGAAATAAGAACCATTCATAATTTTACTACCCAGAGAAGTTCTTCAGTACCTTTTATTTTGTGTGTGTGTGTGGGGGTCTCTTTAGTCTGGCTGCTGTCTACCAGTTGATCAATATAGTATCTATATGCCCAGCTACCTTTTAAATTTTTTAATTTTTTGCTTGTATTTGTAACGTGGTGTGTGGGTGTGTGATGTATTTGTGTGCATGTGCCCTTGTGGCTCCCCATGCATGTGCTTATGGTGGGGGATGTCTGGCCTGCAGAAGCTGGGGTGAAATGCCAGGGGAACTGTTCCACTGCTTTTCCATCTGGCTTGGTTTGGAGCCAGTCTCCTTTTTAACACTTGTAGAGCTTTCAGGGCCCTGAAGATTCTCCAATTTTGGCTCGCTTGTGGGACTGGGGTTATAGGCATGCATGACCATGCCTAGGTGTTTTATGTGAGCTCTGGAGATGTGAGCTTGGGCAATTTTAGCGCCCCTCAGACCCTAATGTTTGTGCAGGAAGGACATTTATTTAACTGCTGGGCTCTCTCTCTCCAGTACTCACCTTGCTTTTTAAATATATTATCTGCATACTTACAGATGTGTGCATGTATATATACACACGTATACATGCATATTAATCAATGTTCTACTTTGTAATTTTTAAAAAATTATTTACTTTATTTGAGAGAGAAATAGAGATAGAGGCATATATATATATATATATATATATATATATATATATATATAGAGAGAGAGAGAGAGAGAGAGAGAGAGAGAGTGTTAATGGTCATGCCAGGGCCTTCAGCTGATGCAAATGAATTCGACACATGCACCACCTTGCATCTGGCTTATGTGGGTACTGGAAAACTGAACCTGGGTCCCTTGCCTTTGCAGGAAAGCACCTTAAGTGCTAAGCCACATCTCCAGCCCAATACTCTGCTTTTATTTTTTTTCCGTCTTTTTTTAGATAGGGTCTCACTCTAGCTCAGGCTGACCTGAAATTCACTATGTAGTCTCAGGTGACCTCAAACTCACAGTGATCTTCCTACGTCTGCCTCCTGAGTGCTGGGATTAAGGTGTACACCACCATGCCTGGCCTCCAATACTCTACTTTTGAGCCTGATTTTTCACTGAAAATAACAAACATTTTATGTCATAACTTTCAAGCATGATTTTAAATTAACAAAGGACTGTTTCTTTTCATTTGGATATATCATAATTTATTAAGATAACTTCATATTGTTGAACACTTGGTTTATTGAATCTTTAATTATTGATTAAATGATATGAACTAATAATGACATTAGGGACAAATTAGACACCAAATTGGACTTCAAATAGACTAGCACTTAATTTATGAATGAATTAGAGAAACAATGGCATCCCTTTAACATGTAGTCCTCCAATGTACAAATTTGTTATGTGTATTTGTTTATTTATATCATTTCTATATCCTTCAATAAGAAGGTGAAGTTTTCTTCACAGTTTCAACAAATTTTCTTACACTTATTTGTATGTTATGTTTTGGTTGTCATTTTGAAATTGTGTTTTCCAACTGGCTACTGGAGATATTAGAAAAGCTATTACAGTTTATAATTTATTTTGTATTAAGCCCTTAGCCCTTCCATTTTCTATGCTTTGTTATAATTTTGTATTTATGAACAATAGTATATTTTCTATCTCATGATATGCATGTGATTAATATTTTTCATTTATTTTTGCATTACATAGAAATTTAGGACAAATATTTTAGTAATAATAGTGAAGGGGGTTGTTAGCATGGTTTGCCTATGTTAATGGACTACATCTAGTGCTCTGCTGGTAGGGGTTTTTACATGGGGTTGGGATTTGTTGCCTTCTGTTCATAATATGTCCAAACACCCCCTTATCCTTAGTTTGCTAAGAATTTTAATAAGTAGTGGATGTTGGATTGCATTAAATACCATTGTTACATTAGAATATGTAATGTTCCCCAAAGTCTCATGATTAAAATGCTTGGATCCCAAATGGTGGTGCAGTTATGGGAGGCTATAGAAACTTAGGAGTTGGAGCCAAGCTGGAGGTAAATTACTGGGTATGGGTCCTTGAAGGAGGGGTACATTATCCCTGACCATTTCCTGTCTAACTGTTTCCTGGTACACAGCTTTCCTCTGTCACATACTCCCACTGAAATACTGCCCAGGTGATGGGGCCAAGAGGCCATTAACTGAATCCTCTGAAACTGTGAGCCAAAATAAATCTTTCCTACCTTAAGCTCTCTATGTCAAGTATTTCATTACAGCAACAAGAAAAAAACTAACACAGCTATTTTGTTCTTTCTGAAAGTAACTACGGACCTTTACTCTTTAGATAATATGATTGACTATAGTTATAAGTAGCCTAATATACTGGATAAATCTTACTGGTTGATGGCCTATTGATATTTAAATATATTACTAGATTTAGGTTACTAGTACATCATATGCATAAAGTTTTATTTTCTTATGCTGTGCCTATCACTTTTGATATTGTGCTCATCCTATAATGAAAGCCTCAAAGTCCAATGGCAAAGATGTTTGTTTAACTCTGTAAACCTAGAATTTTCCAAATTATTTCCTTATAAAATGTTTTATTGTATTACTTGTTAATATTAAGTTAAAAGATGGAGAAGTTAATTTTGTATTACTTGCTGATATTAAGTTAAATGATGGAGAAAACATCACAACATATACACCATAGAATTGATAACCATGGACTATGAAAAAAAACTGTAAATCAGAAACAGAAAGGAAAACTTCTCAAAGAAAATGGGCAGAGAATCTTCTGTGATGGAAAGTCTAAATATGTGGATATATGTACAATCTCACCAAAGAAATTATTTAAAATTGAAAGTAATTTTTTTACCCATTTCTCTGTGAAAAACTAAAGTTAATGAGAACACTGAATGGTACCAAAAATGTGAGAAAAGTTGTGCCTGTAAGTATCAATACGAGTGTGCATCTTGGGTAGACATTTGGTAGTATCTGTCAGAAAAGAATGTGATTATTGAGATTCCCATTGCTTCTGTAAATAATTATGGAAATCTTAGTGCCTCACAACATCCTGGATTTATTATCTTATACTGTTGGAGACCATGAATCCTAACATGCAAATGCTGCTAGGTCTGATTCCTTCTGGAAGCTATAATGGAAATACACTCAAAGCTTCTCCATCAATGTCCTCACACCTTGACTCATGACATCATATCATAGCACCCTTTTGCCTAATTTTTCTGACACCATTCATCTACTTCCTCATTTGACTCTCCTATCTTTCATATCTAGAGACCTCTGTGATTACATTTAGAATACCCCCAAATACCCACTGAAGGCACTTTACTTCAACACATCTGCAAAATCATTCTTTTTTTAAAAAAGGTCTTTTTATTTTACTTTATATTTATTTATTTATTTATGAGAGAGAGAGAGAGAGAGGGTGCCCCAGGGCCTTTAGCCATTGCAAATGAACTCCAGAGCCACCTTGTGCATACAGCCATCATGGGTTCTGGGGAATCGAACGTGGGTACTTAGGCTTCACAGGAAAGCACCTAAACAACCAAGCCATTTCTTCAGCCCTGCAAAATCATTCTTGCCACATGCAGTAGCATCCACATGTTACAGGGATGAGGATGCAGATCTTTTTAGGTAAGGGAATCATTCAGCCCACCACTTTGCTGGACCAAACAACTGTACTGAATTACTCCAAAGAAATATTTGCAGTTGTAAAATAAAGATGTATGCATAAGGATATCTGCATTAGGAAAAATCCTAAAAGTGCTCAAAAATAGGAGAAGAAACACTGCAATTAAAACATGGATACTAGAATGAATTTAATAAATGATGTGAAATTATCTTGTTTTGATAGGGAGAAAATTTTCCACACCAAGTGAAAACATACAGCATGTCTTTTGCTTATGTCACTTTGCATAAGTGAGGTCCATTTATCTGCTGATAAATACAAGGTGTTTCATCTCTTAAATATTATAAATTATGCTACAGGTAAGATAAGGGTATATAGATATCATTTTACAAGATGTTTATTTCAATTTTTGGAGGGGAGGGAGGGTCATAAACCTGGAAGAGTCATAGGATGGTTCTATTGTTAATTTTTCGAAAGAACTTTAAAAAGCACTCTTTTGTATAAGTGGCTATTCCACTTTGCATTCATACCAACAGCTCACAAGCATTCCCTTTTCTCTGTACCTTGCTAAACTTTTTTCTTCCCTCTGTAAGAATCTGGCTATGAAAGTTGGGCTGGGGAGATGGCTTGGTGCATGAAGTGCTTGCCTGCTCAAGCTGGAGTGCCTGAGTCCAATCACCAGGTGCTCCTATAATCCCAGCATGTTGACACTGCCAGTAAGATAGGAGGCAGAGACAAGAGAACTTCCTGGAAGCTGGTGACGAGTACAGCAAAGAAGAGCAGAGTGAAAATCCAGGGAGAAAGCCTGCCTCAAGTGAGGTGGACAGGTGAGGACTGACCCAAAACTTGTCTACTGATCTCCACATGATTTGTGGAATGGGGCACACCCATACTCACACATTGGAAGACATGCACGCACGTGTGTGTGCGTGCACACACACACACACACACACACACAGAATAACATAGAATATCAATTTTAGGTGTTCTTAACACACTATAATACACATAAGCATGTGAGATGATGGCTCTGATGTTTTTATGGTGTAGTTATTATTTCACTATAGATATAAAACATCATATTGCATACTTTAAATATACAATATATGTTTATACATACAATAAAAATAAATATACAATAAAGGGGGAAAATTAAGTTTTTAGTATCTACTTGCACTTAAAATACCATATATATGTGTTTTTTTTGAGAGAGGGGCTTGTTACATAGCCCTGGCTTGCCAGGAACTTGCTATGTAGCCCATCTCAAGTATTCAGCAATTCCTGTGCCTCATAAGTGCTGATATTATAGGTTTGCACCACCATACCCAGCCAAATATGATATATTTTGTACATACATTTATGCAAAAATAAATGCATAGAAAAATTTCTGGTGGTAGATATACCCAAATTATTATAGGAGTTACCTTCTGGGGGAAAATGGGCTAGAGTAGAAAATGAGAATGACTTTACATTTGACCCTAAATATTTTATACTATTTGAATTATTTTAACAATAAAAGTGACATTTCATATTATGTGTATAATAAAAATAAATTAACTGTAAAATGCATGGGGAATAGAAAGTTAGAGTAACTTTGTGGAGCGAAAAAGGCCATGACATTGAAAGATAAACCATTCCTAAACTAAGGCAGAGGAAGTTATGCTGGATTTATTTCAGTTTAGCAATAAAAGCAAAATAAAGCTGCCAAGACAGAGACAGAATATACAGTTACTACCAAGCTCTGATTTACAGGCATTTTTTATGTATTAGCTAAAGCTCTATTGTTAACTTTGATAATAGTGAGCGACCTAGGAACATGGTTCCTAAGTGTGAGTTCTATGAGTGCAGAAGGATGTGAGGGTAACGTCTATGTGTCCTTGAGATCATGAAGTAATTTTGCTCCGGCACTTTCCACTCAATCACAACAAAACAAACAAAAAGCTATTTGAGATCCATGCATGGACTACAATCATTTCCTCTCAATCACTCCTCCATTACTATTTCAAAATCTTACTTAACATTTATGTGCACACTGAAATAGATATCTGCAATAGATATACTGTAATAGGTATTACTCTCTTCAAATTATACTTTCTTTTAAACCTTGATTTTCTGAAATTAATATTATTGGTTTCTTTATGTGCATACTGTAATAGATATCTGTAATAGATATACTGTAATAGGTATTACTCTCTTCAAATTATACTTCCTTTTAAACCTTGATTTTCTGAAATTAATATTATTGGTTTCTTTTTGCATTTGTATGTATATGTGGTGTGCATGTATGTATATACATAGATGTATATACACACATGCATATATGTGTATGTATTCATGTTCACATGTATGTGGATGTGCATGAACATATGTGTATTGATGTGAAGGCCAGAGGTTACCATCATGTGTCTATCTTGATTGTTCGCCACCTCATTTACTAAAGTAGATTCTCTCATGTGAATCCAGGGCTTGCTGATTTGGGCAGTTTAGCTAACAATCTTGTCTGGGTATCACTGGCGTCAGTCTCCTAAGAGGTGGCATTACAGGCAGCTGCTTCATCCACCTGGCATTTATGTAGGTGGTGCCAGGGATACAAACCCAAGTCCTCACACTTGCATGGCAAGCACTTAATCCATTCTGCTGTCTGCCCAGCTCCTATTTGCTTCTTGCTAAGGGAACTTTTGGGCAAACACCCAAAAGAAGAAAAGAGGACCCGGAAATGAGCATTTTACAGTCATGGAAGCACACTCTCAAAGGTTTTGAGGAGGGGCTGGCACGGTTGAGATGCAGCAAGGTTAGTGTGGGTGGAATGGAATGGCATGGGCAGAAGTAGAGACTGGCAGTGTGGGAGGGTGGCCCAAGCACAATCTCTGAGAGTCTTGTAGCTGTGACAATGACTGGACTTTATTCTCATCAGGATGGGAAGCCAGGGGAGAAACCAAACAAAGGGGAGACAGGACCGAGCTCTTGTTTTAGAGAGATCACCCCTATAGAGGATCAAAAGAGACCAGTATGAGAAAATATTTTATAAGCTAGAAAATCTGAATAGATTAATAATGGGTGAGGTGACTGAATCAGGTATAAAAGGTCTTCCATCAAAGAAAAATCCCAGGGCTGGAAAGATGGCTTAGCAGTTAAGACACATGCCTGTGAAGCCTAAGGACCCAGGTTAGATTTTCTAGGTCCCATGTTAGCCAGACACACAAGGTGCTGCATGCAGTTGGAGTTCATTTGCAGTGGCTAGAAGCCCTGGTGTGCCCATTCTTACTTTCTCCCTCTCACTATGACAGTAATAAATAAAAATAAAATCTTTAAAAAATTAAAAAGAAAGAACATCTGAAGCTTATTAAAAAAAAGTCAGGACCAGGAACTAGCAGCTTCAGTGATGGATTTTACCAAGAATTTAAAAAGAGCTAGCACCAATCTTCTGTAAGCCTTTCCAAAACTCAAAAACAGAAACCACAGAGGGAGAAATACTCCAGATTCTTTTTATGAGACCAGCATTGCTCTAATACCCAAGAGAAAGGACTATGTAAGAAAACTTTACTCCAATGTCCTTGATAAACAAAGATCTCAAGCAAATCCTGGTAAACTGGATTCTATACTGCATTAAAATGATCATTCACTGTCATCAAGCAGGATTTACTCCTGGAATGTGAGGATGGATCAACATTTGCAATCAACTTGCAGACTGAAGTACAAAAATAAATCAATAATCACTTTGTTAGATGCAGAAAAAAAACCCAAACATCAACCATCTTCACATCATTTGATGATAGAAACTACTCAAACATGGGGCTGGAGCTCAGCAATTAAGGTGCTTGTTGCAAAGCCTATCCACCAGGGTTTGATTCCCCAGTACCCATGTAAATCCAGTTGCACAAAGTAGTCCAGGCATCTGGAGTTTGTTTGCAGTCCCTGGTTCACCCATTCTCTCTCTCTCTCATTCTCTGTGTGTGTCTTCTCTCTGCCTCTCTCTGCTTGCAAATGAATAAATAAATGATTAACAAAAACCCCAACAAATTAAGTGTAGAGGGAAGGTACTTCTATACAGTAAAAGCCATATATAATAAAGTCACAAGTAACATTATATACGATGCAGACAATGACAATTGTTTCTTCTAAGATATGTAAGAAGACAATGTCGCCACTTCTCCACTTCTAGTCAATATACTACCAGAAGTCCTAGCAAGAGCAATAAGATAAGAAAGAAATAAACAGCACACATAAATAGGAAAGGAAGAAGCAAACTGTTGCTATTTGTTACCAACATGCTCAGGAATATGGAAAACCCTAATGATTCCACTAACAAGCTGTTAAGACCAATGCATGAATTCAAGGTTGTAGAAGACAAAACCAACACACAAACATTAGTAGCATTTCTGTACACCAACAATAAATTTTCCAAACAGAAAATCAAAATAATTACATTTAAAATACCTTAAAATACAAAATACTTGGGAATACATTTATTAAAGGAAACTAAAGACCAGCACAGTGGAGATGATAAAACTTTAAAGACACAGATAATTGGAAAGATATCCTATGTTAATGAACTGGGAGAATTTAATATTGTTAAAATGTCCTTAATGCCTAAAGTGGTCTATAGGTCCAGTGAAATCCCCTTTCAAATTCTAATGCTACTCTTCATGTGTAACAGAAAATCTGAACCTCAAATAACTATGGAGTCACAAAAAATTCCAAGCAAACAAAACTAAGAGAATAAAACTAGAGACATCCCATTACCTGAATTTAAACTATATGACAACATGATCATAGTTAAAACAGCATGAAGCTGGCATGGAAATGAACATCAATGGAACTCACTGGCCTATGGTCAACTGATTCTTGACAAAGGCACTGAGAACACACAATGGGAAAAGGACAGTCTCTTTAATTGTGTAAGAAAACTGGAACTTGTAAGCAAAAGAGTTAAATGGAAGACTTACACCACATATAAGGATCAACTCATAATACATAGGAGACTTTCACAGAAGAGCTCAAACTATAAAACTACAAGAAGAAAACAGAGGAAATACTACACAGCACTGGCTTGGGAAGTGATTTTTAGATTTGTTCCTTAAAATACAGGCCAGAAAAGCCAAAATATAAAAGTAAAAAAAAAAAAAAAAACTTCTATATGACGAAGTAAAGAACAAAGTGAAGAAAAAGAAATGTACAGATTAGAAGAAAATATTTGTAACCCACATACTTGATTTGTAGTTAATATCCAAAATATATGAGGAACTAAAACAACTCCACAGACAGAAAAAGCAAATATCTATTTAATAAGTGTCGAGGAATATGAACAGATATTTCTTAAATGAAGAAATATCTAAAGTGAGACCCTACCTTAAAAAAAAAACCAAAATAAAAAATAAAATAAATGAAGACATGTGAGTGGTAAACAGGTATATTGAGCTTTTCAAAATGTGACACAAAGTTGTTATCTACAAAGTACATGCTAGAGAATTACTCAACTGAGTCACAAAAGATTGGCAAAAATATCTCATGTCATAATTCTTTTAATATGTTTATAATATCGTGTTGGACTGCATTCATACCTATCCTGGGGTGTATGTGACTTGCAGCCTGCATGTTGCACACACCTAATGCCAACAGGTACATGAATAGACTCTCAGTATCACTAATTATTAGGGAAATACAAATTAACACCACAGTGAGACCCTGCCAGCCCCCCTCCCCACCCCGTCAAGTGGCTGTTGTGAAAACAAAGAAGGTAAGTGCTTTGGCAAGGCTGTGGAGCAAAGAAGACCCTTGAACACGGCTGATGTAGACTAATACGGATAAGCAAAGCAGTAAAGAGGCATCTAAAAGGCCAATTATAGAATTGCCATATGACCTTGCTGTGGAATGCTGTTCTCTGAGCACAGTAACTATCACCACCGTCATCAGAATGGTGTGACAACCCGCAAGAGAATCTCAACCTTGGACCTCCCTCATGGAAAGGGGTCATGGAAGGAGGGTGACAGGCTCCCTCCTGAGATCTCAGCCACTCCCTCCTGCACCCCTCTGTACATAATTCTTCCCTGCTGTGTGTAGTCTGTGGTCTCTGGACTTGCTATCATGTATGGCGTGTGGAAGGGTAGCTGAAGGGGAACTCCGTTCATGCAATTGTGGAGAAGACATCTTTCATGCAATATGAGAGATTTTGGTGATGCAGTTGCTTTGGGGGCGCCCATGCTGCCGTAAGTAAGCCCTCACCCATGCTCTGTGATGAAACCCATGGGTTCACCACACTGGGCTTTGGTGGACTTGTTACTTTGTCATTGGCATCCCATCTTGAGTGGGCCAGCAGACATTTGTTTACATTTTTCCAGGAGAAATTCATGCAATTCCAGCAATCCCACTCTGGGTTTTTGCGTGAAAGATTTGAAATTATCCCATCAAAGAAATGCCTGCACTACCATGTTCATTGTAGTATTGGTCACAATAGCAATGGTAACCTAATGTGAATATACAGAAATAATATGAGGAGCTGGGAAGATGGCTCAGCGATTAAAGGCACTTTGTTGCAAAGCCTGGATTTGATTCCCCAGTACCCATGTAAAAACCAGACACACCCAGTGGTGGATGTATCTGGGTTTCATATGCAGTGGCAGGAGGCCCTGGTGTGCCCATATTCTCTCTCTTTTTCTATCAAATAAATAATAAAAAAGAAAATATGCCATACATATAATGTAACATGACTCAGCATTTACAAAGAAAATGTGTCATTTTTTAAAACTTAATTTAATTTATTTATTTGCAAGCAGAGAGAGAGGTAGAGAGAAGACAGACAGACAGAGAGAGAGAGAGAGTGGGCATGCCAGGGCCTCTAGCCACTGCAAATGAACTACAGATGCATGTGCCCCTTGTGTATCTGGCTTATGTGGGTCCTGGGGAATTGAACCCGGGTCCTTTGTCTTTACAAGCAAATGCCTTAACCACTAAGCCATCTCTCCAGGCTGAAAATGTGCCATTTTTGGCAACATGGATGGATCTGAAAACATTGCATATGCTAAGTGAAGTAACTGAACCCAGGAAGGCAAACTCCACGTGATCTTACTTAGATGTAGACTTGGTGACAAGTGAATTCATAGAAGTTGGGGTTACAGCAGTGCCTACTAAATGCTAGTGGGGTTAGTATAGTAGGCATGGAGAGATTATCATTAAAGCCTCAGCTTCCTGAGATTTAAGGCACTGTGGGATTTAGTAATTGAGGACTGTACATTTTGATATCACCAACAGCATACATTTCAAACTCTCTCAGCTCCCAAACTGCTAAATGTTAAGGTAAGGGATATGCTAACTAGCTTGAGTCATTCCATATTGAGTTAAAAATTAGAGCACAGCTTTATATATATTATATTATATATAAGTATATAATATATATATTATATATTAATTTTCAGTGTGTAATAATGAATAAAAGACTGGATTGCAATAAGGAGTGCAAACAACACTGGGCACGGGCAGACAGAACACTTGAGAAGCTGGGGTTGCACAGGGGAGGTGACAGAAAGACAGGGGCAGGCAGGAGAGGGGATATATTTTAGAGATATTTTGAAAGTAGCATTGACCGCATGCATTAATAGACGGATATAAATCTACTTATGGGCAATAAAGAGCTCACCAACCTCTGATTCCCCCTTTCCTTGTCACTGGGAAATGAAACAGAGAAGCAATAACTGCTGTGACTTTGACCAGTCCACCCAGCTGGGGAGACGAAATCACCTCTCATGTTGTCCTGTGTGGATTTCAGGCCCAATACTACTTTCTACATTCTCTCCCATCACTTCTTGATTTACTTATTTATTATGCTCTGTGTTTATTTCTATTAGTAAATCAATCAGTTACCTAAGTAACCAACAAATTAAAGTTCATGGACATTCATTTTTTTTTTTTTTCCCAGCTCTGTGGAAAAGAAGTGATTATGGGGCTGGAGAGATGGCTTAGCGGTTAAGCGATTGCCTGTGAAGCCTAAGGGCCCCAGTTCGAGGCTCGATTCCCCAGGACCCACGTTAGCCAGATGCACAAGGGGGTGCATGCATCTGGAGTTCGTTTGCAGTGGCTGGAAGCCCTGGTGCACCCATTCTCTCTCTCGCTCTCTGCCCCTTTCTCTCTCTCTCTCTCTGTCACTCTCAAATAAATAAAAATAAACAAACAAAAAATTAAAAAAAAAGAAAAGAGGTGGTTATGTTGAGGAGCTACTGTTGGTTATGTGGTTTCCACACTTTATCTCATTTAATTCTTGTAATAATGTAGAAGGACTATATTACCATCACCTCCATTTTTAGAGACAGGAAGAGGAGACCCAGTAAAGATAAACCATTGTCAAGCCGGGTGTGGTGGCACACGTCTTTAATCCCAGTACTCGGGAGGCAGAGGTAGGAGGATTGCCGTGAGTTTGAGGCCACCCTGAGACTACATAGTTAATTCCAGGTCAGCCTAGACCAGAGTGAGACCCTACCTCGAAAAAACCAAAAAAAAAAAAAAAAAAAAAAGAAAGAAACTATTGTTAAAGCAGTACAGTAGACAATGTAGCCCATAGTTTGATTCAGGTCATCTTAGGAAATGTGATTCCTGTGTCAAAAGACCTTATGAATGACATTAATTTTCTTGACAAGAAATGGTCAATGAACATAGCACAGGCATGTAAACAAAATGACCCCACTTTTTTTTTTTTTTTTTTTTGGTTTTTCGAGGTAGGGTCTCACTCTAGCCCAGGCTGACCTGGAATTCACTATGGAGTCTCAGGGTGGCCTCGAACTCAGTGATCCTCCTACCTCTGCCTCCCGAGTGCTGGGACTAAAGGCGTGTACCACCACGCCTGGCTGACCCCACTTTCTTGAATTCTAGAAATTGGGAAAGGGCAAGAGTGGTCTAGAATGACAACTTTGTTTTGAAATGCAGGCAGTGTTTCGGTGACATGCAATGAAAGGGGAAGGTTCTTAAATGACAAAAGGTGGTGTATGCCATCTCATAGGAGGTGTGCAGGGTGGCATGGGTGCTGGTGTGATGGGCTAGGGAGAAACCATCCTGGCTGTGCTGAAGGCTTCCTGGGGGCTTGACTGGACACACCTCCCATTCCTGGCTCACTGGACAGTGAAACAAAGTCCTGTGGGAGAACGCTTGTCTCTGCTACTGAGATTGAGGCCTACTGAAAGGCTTTATTGGCCCTGGACATCCTTGCTGTTAGGGAGTTCATACATCACCACCGTAAAAATATTTAAATGGGGGCTAGAGAGATGGCTTAGTGGTTAAGGCGTTTGCCTGCAAAGCCAAAGGACCTAGGTTCAATTCCCCAAGACCCACGTTAGCCGGATACACAAGGTGGCACATGCGTCTGAAGTTAGTTTGCAGTGGCTGGAAGTCCTGGCATGCCCATCCTCTCTTTCTCTTTCTTTCCCTCTTTCTCTCTGTCAAATAAATAAATAAATAAAAATAAAAAGAATACATAAAATATTTAATTGGACATCCTACGCTAAATGTGATCTTTATATAATCAGATGTTGCAAGATTTTACAATGTACTAATTCAACCTCAGGTTTGCTGAGGTCTTTGATGAATGGTTGCTGTGTTCTCAAGTGAGGCATGAACTGGCTACGCAAAACTAAAGAAGGTTTGAGATGACTCATACTAAAATATTTCTATTTGTTTATGAGAGAGAAACTATTAATGTAGGCATGCCAAAACCTCTTGCAGCTGCAAACCAACTCCAGACACATTCGCCACTTTGTACATCTGGCTTTTCGTGAGTACTGGGAATCGAACCTAGGTGGCAGGCTTTGCAAAAATACCAGCCCTCTCTTGTACTTTGATTCTTAAACCTTTTATTCTTATTAAGGATCAAAAAGAAGTTGGACATTAACAGGAGATTTTTAGTGATACCGCTTGGCGAGTGTCCACTTGTGTGCTTAAAGGAGAATATGAGGTTGTCCCTTTCATACAAAATCTAATGGAGGGGCTTTTAGAAGATAGGTTAGTGAGCTTTGTATGTTTCCCCTGCAGTGCAATGGGTTTGAACTTACAGTCCAGAAATCTGAGCTAGGGAGTGTGTGGCCAGGGCTCAGAGCTGCTTGGAGTGGAGGCACAGGTTTTTGCCACGGAGGAGAGCTGAGTCACTTGCTGGGCAGATGCCTGCTGCTGTCTTAGATCCTGTCTGGGAAGGGCTCATTTAAAGGGGAAACATAGATCGCCAGGCTCTTAGAAGAGCAGGAGGAATCATTCTTAGCAAGAGATCTCAGGGAATGGTGGAATAATGACTAAAGATTTACATGAGCTCCTGAAAGAAAAGGCCAGCTTCTGAGCCCCTCTCTGGCGTCATGTTTGTAATGACATGGGACTAGCCACCTCTTTTTGTTCTTTCCTCCTTTTCCTTTCACCATGGTTATCCAGATGGGAAAGTCAACTGTGAAAAATGAGAAAAGAAAGAACTATGTGACCTTCCCCTGCCCTCAGAGTAAAGGGAGCCAAAATAGATCCTTCTACTGAAAACATCTCAGAAGTTGTGCTTTTTCCACTAAATGCTTATGCATGTGAGTTTCATTAACTTACAATGATGTCATTGATATTCACTTAATTACTTATTAATTTTGATTTTGTAGAATTTTTAATAATTTATAACAAACATCTTTCTCACTCACTTCTCTCTGTCTCTCTCTCTCTCTCGTTCCTTCCTCCCTTTCTTTTTTATTTAGTTATTTATTCGACAGAGAGAAAGGGGGGCGGGAGACAATGGATATGGCAATCCTACCTCAGCATTCATAGTTCTGGGACTGAAGGTCCACGCAGCTCCAACACATTATTTAACCCTGTATCTCAGACATTTAAAATAAGGACTTGTGGTTTGAGTGTAATGTTTCCCATAAGCACATGTATGGAACACTTGGTGGCGCTCTTTGGGAACCTTCAGGAAATGAACGTTGCTGGAGGAAGTGGGTCACTCGGGGTGTGCCTTCAGGTTTTGTATCCTGGCCCCACTTCCTGCTCATCCTCTGCTTCCTGAGCTCCTGCTACCTTCCCTGCAGCAAACAAATGTACCTTCTAGACCAGGAAGCTGAATTATACCCGTTTCTTAAGCTATTTCTTGCCATGTGTTTGGTCACAGCAGGATTACAATAACTAATACAGGAACCCCAAAAAAGCTGTGTATCTCTAGTAACTTGTGGGAAAAATGACTTTGGGCTGTCATAAACTTAGAAAGATCTCTGGGATTGAATCTTGAAGACCCAAGTTGAAGTCTTGATTCTCATACTAACAACCTTGACCCTGAGCATATATAAGTCTGCAGTCCAGGCCTTGATTTTTAAACTTGGAAATAAACAGGCTGGGCCAGCTGATTTTTCATGTTCTGGTTAGTTCCAAAGGGAACAAACTTGGGTCTTTATTGTTAGCTCTTGGACTCTAACATATAATCAATACAGGCTAATGTTTGTTTATGTAATGACTGCAGCAGCAGTGGTGGGGGTGGCTCATTTTCAACCCTCCTGGCTATGCCTGCATCTCTTGGGGGTAAGTAGGGCATGGTATCATGTCTGTGGTCTCTCGTGAGAGGTAAGCAAGCATGCCCAGCCCTACCTTGTTGAGGGTGTTGAGAGCAGCCTGCGCTGCTGTGAGGGCTGGCTCTGCCTTAGCCAGGTCCTCCTCACAGTCCTTCTGCTTGTGCTGCACCTCCAGCATGATGAGGGCCACCTTCTGCTCTTCCTCGTCTGCGACGGCTTTCTCTCTGCTCACCTTGGTGGTCTCCACACCCACCACCTCAATCAGTTTGTCCGCATCTTCATTCTTCCGCTTCAGCTCCACTTCCTGGGTGGCCAGCTTGGCTTTCAGGTCATCCACCTGCATCAGAAGGGCACAGGGCTCATCAAGAGCAGTGACCGGAGTGACAGAGGGCATGGCTCTGAGGAACCAAGTCTATGCAACGGACCCAAGAACCCATTCCTGATACGACGTAGAAAAGCTACACTCTCAAATGGAACCAAGCTCCTGGTCCTGGGAAAGAAAGGGGAAGAACCTACTGAGTCAGAGACATGGAGGTGAGGCGTGGCAGTCTGTGTTGATTCTGATGCCAGCTTAGGTTTGGGACTCACTGGTCCAGTGTAATGGCCTTTTCAGGTACAAAGGGAAGACACAGACCCATTAATTTCTGGAAACTGAAAAAGCCATTTGTATTTGCAGAATGACCCGCGAACCTTATATTTCAGGATGACCTCTCAGCTTTCTTTCTCCTACAGTTTATTGCATGCAACAACCAGAGATTACTTCAGAGCTCCTGGACGTGTCAAGTGATTCAAGGGCTTTATGGTGCAAAATGCATAAGGAGAAAATAAAACTGAGGCTTAGACACTGCTGATAATTCCCTTTTTATAGCTGTTCAAAAGAAAGAAAAGGAAAGGGGAAAAAAAGAATGCTCTTTAATTTTGTGTATTCATGGAAGCCAAGGACTGTGTTAACCTCAGATAGAGGCTGCTCCCTGGAAGTTGTCTTATATTCACATGTTGGAAGGTTAATCTGTTTCCATGTTTCCATCTCCCGTTGTTCAGCTGCAGAGAGATATTTCTACAAGGACAAAGATGCAATTGTAAATCAAAATGATTGAGTTGCATAATCATTCCAGTCAGCAAACACACCAGTAACTTTTTGTTCCTTTTTAAATCTTGGGAGATTTGAGAAAATTGAAGGTTTTTTTTTTTCTTTCTTTTTTGGTTGTTCTTTGGTTTGGCTGATTGTAGATATGGCTGTGACCTCAGGCCCAAGGTAAATAATCCCCTGCATTGTGAATAGGAGCTTAATAGCTCTTAAACTGTGACATGGAGTGACAGGAGGGTGCGGCCAGTCAGAATTAGGCCACTCCCCACCCAACTACAGATTCATTTTATGATTCTTCTGTAATAGAACAGGAAATTGGAGCAGGTTTGCTTCAACCTTTCCTTTTCTCTTTTTAAAGCATTCAAGGCACACTTTGCATCCCTTCTTATTTAATGCCACTGACACCATTGGAGAATTTGCTTTTCTTTTTCAGATGGACGCAGATCCTGAGGACAGAGTCAGCCCATCGCACCTCATCAGAGCCCTAACTGAAACCAAGAGTAACTGGGGAAATGAGCAAGAGTTCTGCTTTCTTGGTGAACTCGGTACCAGCACAAGGATGAAGGAGATAGACACAGAGAACACTCAACTCCTACCAAACCAGATATCCAGAGACACAGAGGCTCCCAAGACCTCATCACTGAAGCAGACCTAAGACGAACCCAACATGGCTCAGGGAAATTTGCAGAAGAGGGGGCGGAAAGATTGTTAGAACCACATGTTGGGCCATTATGCACAGAGACATTGCCTCTTACCCATAACTGATGGCTAACCCCACAATGCACAACCCACAATCCCCAACAAAGATGGTCCCTGCGGAGGGGGGAGAACAGGGAGGAGGCTAACGATGCTACCAACATAGTTTTATACACACTGTGTACATAACTGATAAAAAATGCAGCTGAAAAAAAGACAAAAAGGAAAAAAAAGAAAAAATACCACCGAAATGAGAACATGGGACAGACCCATTTTCACGGTCCTATTGCCTCCGTGAATCATGCCTGTGACACTGTGTGGTAACTGAGGAAATGCCCATTGAAAGGCAGACAGCATGGTAGGTGTGGGTGGCCCTCCTATTCTCTAAGACCTAGCACACAATGCCAATGAGAGAGGCTGGGCTCCCATGGCCTCCTCCCCACAGCTACAGACCCCTGGGGAAGGAGTCTGAGAAGCAATCAGAGGAAGCCAAGAAGGAGTATATTTCCAAGACAAAAGTGTTTGAGTCTTCTCATAGTTACCCTCTACTCAGGTAACTCAGTAACTGGGGGAAATGAGCAAGAACTCCTGCTTCAGGCCCCTTTAGATGCGTGGGGGAGGGGGTGTGATCCAATCACAAGCTGCTGGAGCAGGGGAGGGAATCCAGGGTAACCAGCAGCTGTCAACACATCTTCCTGCCTGGTCTGGTAGCACAGTCAGCTGATGTGAGGTTGGGCATCAAAGAAGATTTCTACGCAGGTATTGATGCTTCCCTCTGGTTACACTTCTACTGAAAACTTTTTCTTCCTATCCATGTAGTACAGTTTCATGTTTCCTTTGGAGAATGCTCTTTTCAAGTCCCATTTGGTGTCTCTGCTCCATTTGCCACCTGATCCTGGCATGGCCAATGAGTATCTAGGGTGCACAGAAGTTTAGCTATGGGCAGGACCCAAAGAAGACAATCAGAGCCCATGGCTATTCACCTTGAAACATGACTAACAATAGTTGGTGGCAACACAGACAGCATACGTGCCTGAAGGTTTCATTGGCCATGGGGTTATCTTCCTAACCATGAGTCCTGTGGAGAAGAGCATGAACCAAGGAATGGAGGAAGCCAAGACACAGGGGCATCAGGTGAGAGCTAGCTCCAGCCCTAAATTAAGGTCTACCATAACTTTTCAGCTGTGTGAACCAAATTCACTATTTTTAAATCTTAGTTTCGGGTCAGTAGGGATTCTGGAGCTGATCTCACTCCAATGTCCTGAGCAGTGAGCAGGGTACCTGCCCCCCACCCAATTGTAGAAGAATTAATATCATCCTATGCAAATGGCCATCCTATGCAAAGCAGTCTACAGAAGTGGGTTAGCCTCCACGGAGAGCTGTTTGTCAGGGAAGCCACTGAGCTCCCCAAAGCAATGCAAGCCATTGCCAAAACACTTTGCTACCCACCAGAGCTAAATAGTAAGACTGTTTCTGAAAACAGCTCAGGCTTCTGCAACAGGATAGCAAGGAATCACACTGGAACTAAGAATGAAGCCAGCTCCCTGATGGCTAGCCTTCATCATGCTGCAAAGTGCTAAGTGAGCTGCTGGGGGATAATTAGCAACAACAGCATGAAGAGCTACACCCAGGCCAGGTTGAGGACCATGACCACACCAACAGCAAGAACACGATTTGCACCAACTGTGGAGACATCAGAGGATAAAACTGAAAACAGAAGACGATTCCATCTAAAGACCTCAGGAGAAGCAGTTTCTCTTCATCAGAGCCAAGGAGAACTGGAAGACCGCAGCATGATGGTGATCAGCTGCCTCCTGAAATCCATCAGAGTGGAGGAGAACAAGCTCCCGCAGAGGAAACCATCCTTGAGGTGAAGTGTGAGCTCTGAACTGACTTGGGCTGACTGCCTTCCAAAGACTCAGTATTTTTTAACCTGTTCTATTGCTATAAAAATGCTTGAAGATGGGCAACTTGCAAAGTAATCAGGTTTTTTGCTTGGCTCGTGATTCTCATGGGTGGAGGGTCAAAATGGAGGCACCAGTGTCCTGGTGAGGGTCCCGTGGCTGCATCACAATATGGCAGAAGTGGGGAGGAAACTGGCTGTATTTAGAAGAGGACGAATACGTGCAGTGGCCGTGTCTGTAACAGCACACTCTTTATCAGGTAAGGTGACTCCATGCCTGTTAATCCCCCAGCACTTGAGAGGCTGAGGCAGGGGGATGGGCATAAGTTCAAGGACAGCCTGGATTACATAGTAAGTTTTATACCAGTCTGGGCTAAATAATGAGAACCCATCTCAAAAAATCAGAACCAAAGTAAAAATGCAAAACAAAACTAAGCCAGGCAACTCTTTCAAGAACTAAATTGCCGGTCAAGGCAATGAATCCCTTTAAAGTGGTGTCCCATGACATAATCGCCTTGTATGAGGCTTCACCTCTTAAATGTTCATTAACACCACCACAGTGAAGACCAAGCTTCCAGCATCTGAACTCCTAGAGGTACCCCAGGCATACACACACCACAGCAATAGAAGTGACTAAATCATGCTCAAATGCAAGATCAAGAGAACTTCCTCTAAAATGAACAAAATGGACACATAAACAAGTTGAATATAAACAAGTTGAATTCAGTCTATGCCATGCCACCTTGATCTCAGAGGCTAAGCAGTGTTGGGCCTGGTTAGTTCTTGCATGGGAGAAATGAGTTGAATCCAGCACATAAACATAAAGTTACATTCCTGACTGGTTCTAAGTGCAAAATAATAAGTCTAAGGTTGATAAATTTTGGACTAGCACCATACAATGAACTGTTAATTTTGTCATTATTAACACAATACAATTAATTTTAATAAATTTGTATTTTAGAGGCTGGGGAGATGGGTCAGTGGTTAAAGCCACTTGCTTACAAAGCATGCTGACCCGGGTTTGATACTCCAGTACTCATGTAAAGCCAGATGTACAAGTGCATGCATCTGGAATTCATTTGTAGCAATGAGAGGCCATTGTGTCCCCCCTCTTGTATTTTTTTTTAAAATCTGTATTCTATCTAAGACACAGCCTTAAGATTCACTTAGCTTACACATGCTAGATTAGGATCACTGAGAGATGTCATACTGAGGTAGTAGGATTCTGATAACAACACAATTCTAATGCTGTAATTTAGTATTTTTTCTACCACAAAACAATGGGAGATAAACAGTTTACACTGGAGTTAAGAACTGAAAAATCACCTGTTTTACTAGAAGAATAATCAGAGCAGCTCTTACTAAGTACTTATGGGATATATGACATATACACTGCACTGCCCCAAACCAGCCTGTTCTGTGAGTTTTGACGTGACTTAGGAATTGTTCACTGGCTAATTTGTCTATCCATCCATCATCACCCATCCATTTATTTAATCATATATTCATGGGGTATCTATTATGTCTTGGTTTGAGATAAAAGATAAATAAATCTTGCTCTTTTCTATCAAAGGACTGATAGGAGGAGAAGTGTAGTCCAAGGAAGGAGTCACAGAGGAAGAGTTGGGAGGAGTCACAAAATCTGGCAGCATTGCATTCTGGAATTGTGCTGTATACTGTTTTCTGTCAATTCAGAGATCAAAGAAACAGAAGGGGCATGATAAAGGATGTTATCTCTGTGTAGCAATGATGCACAATCAATCAGGTAACTTGATAAAAAGATGATATCTTTCTGCAGCAATGATGCACAATCAGGTAAACTGACAGTGCCTTATCTGGATCTATGTGTCTTGGTTTCCCTGAAGTAGTGCTCTGAGACTGTTTTGTTCATCATACAAACATTGAGTTTTAACCTTTACCACTGGACTGAAAGTAAACTAAGATAAATGGATGAGTAAATAAATAATGTGCATGATGTAGAAGAAGGAAAATATGCCTAGAAGAGGAAGCATGACAGGAGGAAAGAGACAGCATTAGAACAGGAAGAATGGCAGAGGAAGGAAAGAGATGGCATCAGAACAGGGAGAATGAGCTCAGAACACCACCCACTCCCGGGCAAACATGGCAGTGCTGTTTGGCATCCCTGCAGAGTGGGATCTGTGAAATAGTTCTACACAGAAACAGATGGAAATAAGGAAAGCAGCAGGATGTGTCGAAGAGGGAAAAGGATGAAATGAGAAGGGCCACTGGGACATTATAATGCAATGGCATAACTAAAATTTGCATTGCCAGCATGTGAAGCTGAAGCAGTATTTATTACATTACCATCAAACTGGCACTGTGGAGGAGAGACTTGAAAAGCTCTCCAGGAATGGAGGGAAAGTGACCAAAGGGATAGAAAGGAGCAGTGAGAACACAGAATAGATTCAACCACAGGCAACCAATGCAGCTATCTTTGCTCCTAGAGTAGAGGCTGGACCAGACCGACAAGACCATAGTCTAGAGGAGGTATTTCTGAGAAGGAAACCCATGCGTAATATATCATCTTTCTAGCCAAGAAACTAAAGTTCAGGAGAAGAGACAAGTTGAGAAAGAAAAGATCAATAGAGCCATTCCAAGGGCAAATTTCTGAGAGAAGAAAAGCTTCAGATATCTGCAGACACAGGTGACGTTCATGAATGAGAGTATGCAGAATGGCAGTGTAATTGTGCAAGTTCATGAAATACCACCACTTCAGTAAGGGGCAGGTTCTGTTGCTAATAGACAGAGGACAGAATGGGACCCTGAGCAAGCAGCAGCCCTGGTGAGCAGGGCAGGGGCAGAGCGGGTGCTCAGGTCTCCCCAGTGCTCAAGGGCAGAGCACAGGACCGATGGAGGCAAACTGCCCCGTTGGAAGAGTGAACACAAAACCCAGCAAGGGCAGGAGGAAAGACAGCACAATGGCCACCCTCTCAGACATAGCATAGAAACACATGGAATGAGACACGATTTCACTAAGAAATGAGATTATAATATTGTAAGACCAAAGAGACAAAAGAAAATCTTGAAGATCCCCAAACCATTCCTATCATTCATTTGCTTTGGTTACAAGGATGGCAGATGCTATGGGTTGGATATGGTTTGCTCCCAAGGGAGTCATGTGGTAGAACTGTGGTCCCCAGTAAGACGGAACCTTCTCCATATGGAGCCTAGTAAAAAGATAATCAAGCCTTCATAAATGGATTAAGGTTGTTTCTCAGGATTGGTCTTTATCTCATGGGACTTGATTAGTTCCAAAGAGAATAGGTTGTTATAAAAGTGAGCCTCACATCTTGCAATTCTCTCTTCTGTATGGCCTGTGCACTTGTACTGCTTGTGTTCTCAGTATCCACCACAAGACCCACGCTAGCAGTCAGATATAGGCACTCGGCCTTGAGCTTTGAGAATGATTTGTGAACTCTCTCTTCTTTATAAAACACCCCACCTTAGGTATTTTGTTATAGCAACCCAAAGCAGACAGAAGGGAAGTGAACTGGAGAGGAAAGAAGAATAGAGGAGGAGAAGATGGTAAAGAAGAAAAGAGAAGAGGTGTCTCAGAGGATTCCAGCCTCACTGAACAGGAGCAGACAGGACCTATAGCTGAGGGTGTGCATCTCCTCACCCTGAGGGGCCTCAGCCTTAGCTTTGGCACCTGTTTCTGATGTGATGGGTGTTACCTCTAGGGGCCTCCTTCCACCCTGCAATGGAAAATTCTCAGAACTAGAATATCTAGTATTTTTCTCGTTAAACTAAAACTGCCTACTCCGACTTTCTTTCTTCTGATGGGATCAGTAATAGCCACTCCCATTTCCTCCTCAGTGAGATTCTTGCTGCATAACTTTCCAGCCCCATCACCCCACCTCCTCCTAAGGGTCCTATAAAATACCCCAGTCTGTGAGCTGAATGTGGGCTCTGGATCCTCTGTCTTTTGGGTGTTTACCCTGAATAATGTCTGTGCTATTATTGACCCACCACTCTCCCTTGCTTCTTTTCTTTTGTGCCAAACTAGTGCCTGACAGTGGTCGACTGTTTTGGGGATGCTTCTCCTGCAGGGAGGAGAGAGGCACACTGCTCACCTGGGCTGCTGTGCTATGCAGCTTCAGGAGCCCGTTCTCAAGCCGCTGCATTTTGGACTTGAGCTCTCTTCCATTGTGCTGCAGGAGGTTCTGGTAGAGTCTGATGAACTCCAGAAAGGACTTGGGAGTTGTGTAGTTGTGGCGCTGATCATTGCTCACGTAGGTCTGCGACGCTTGATTGACACTTTTGTGGACAAAGGCCATGAACTTGCTAATTGACTGCTTTACTGTAGGCTAAAACCAAAGAGCAGGAAATGATGAGCTTCGAGGTGACTGTCCAGCCCTGCATCCCTTCAGCACATGGAAAGTAATGCTCCTACAGCTCTGTCCAGATCCGAACTTTCTCCTTGACCTCTGGATGACTGAGGTGAGAAGCACCCTGAGGAATCGCCTTTCCCCTCTTACCTCAATATTCTCTGTGTTCTGCAAGAAGCGGAGGCTCACAGACTCTAGTGCCTGCTGAGGCCACTCGTGGAACCAGTTGATGGCCGTACAGTTCACGATAGCTGGGAACTTCCTGCTGCGGACCCTCAGCTTGTTGCCCACCGGGGAGAAACAAAGAGTCACCTGAGAAGTTAGAAGGATGGGGAAAACCAAGCAGGTTTCAGAGAAATGTTCACAGTGAAGCAGACGCAGGTGGGGGTTACTCATCTCCCTGAAAGCGTAGAGGCAGACCCGACAGAGACAGTCTATTCATGCTAGTCCACTTGTCTAGCTAAGAGATCAATCACACCAAGGGCACATCTTGTAGCAGGGGACTTTGGTCATAAAGCAGAAGGTAAAGGGGCATCCTTGCAATGGTGCTCCACTCAAGAAGGGTGCTGCACCCTTACCACCTAACTCCCAAGACGGCCCAGAAAGACAGCAGTGCCCAGCATGCCAGCAGAAGCTCCCATCATCATCTCTGGTCCCCATCAAGCCAGTCACTAAACCTTTCTTTACCTTCAGTTGTCGTCGGACTCGATCTATAAAGAACTTCCAGCAGCTCTCTCTGTTGTCCACCAGACCCTGGCTCTTGACTTCATTCCTCACATTGTTTATGATGTTCTCAACTTCATCATCGGAATAGAGATCTGGGATCTCTCCTGGAGACAAATGGGGGACAGATGAGCAGCTTTTGCTGAATCATGCTATCAGACAGGGGAAGTTATTTGGCTTTGGGGCACGAGTCTCTTGATTTTTATACCATATTCAATCTATTGTTCGTGTAATTGCATAGACACCATTAGTAGCCCATACTCAGGAGATGAGTACATTAATGAGTGGAAAGGGTGTGGAGCACCATCTTATAGGCAGGGGTAGGCAGTTGGTGTCATTTTTGCTATTTAAGCATTTGTTAACTCGCTTCTGTATTGTAGATTTTTTATGGAAATTGTACCCTTAGGTAGCATGCTATTTTAGCAGAAGATAGAAAACATATTGATGCTGAAGGCTGTTGGTAAAAAGGCATAAACCAAACATACAGATTGGTGCATGGGGTTAAGATGTGAGAATAATCACTTTCTACAGGAGAAGAAAGGAGAAGACAGATTTGTGGAACTTAATGTATGATAAATATGGCACCCTGACCTGATAGAGAAAAGATAAATTACCCTATGGTTCAACAAATGGAGTACTTGCAAAACAGATCTCAAAAAGTTCTCATTGGATTCTTATCTTACACTCCATACAAGGGTGAATTTTAAATAGATCAAGGATTTAACTATTAAAAGACCATACCAATACAAGAAAAAAAAAAAGGTAAGGAAAATATTCTTATGACTTCTAAGCAATGAAGGGCTTTTAAACTATGACTCAAGTCTACTTTATAATAAAGGTAAGTTTAGGGCACAAAAAATGAATACATTTTGGCAATACAGAAAAATGTCAGTGGGGTTGGAGTGACGCTCAGTGGTTAAAAGCAATTACTTGCAAAGCCTACTGGACTGGGTTTGGTTCCCAAGCACCTACATAACTCCAGATGCATAAAGTGACACATGCATCTGGAGTTTGTTTGCTAAGGCAAGAGGCCCTGATGTGCCCATACTCTCTCTAGTAAATAAATACATAAATATTTTTAAATGTCAGAGTAAAACAACCACAAGCAAAGTATAAAAAGAATAAGAAAATCTGAGAAAAAAATGAGAGGAAATATTCTAATTCAATAGACAAATGGCTAATCCCTTTGCTAAAAAGAAATTCTCTGCAAATAACATTTAATAAATCAGTAAAAAGATGTATGAAGGAAATGAAAGCTAGTTCACACTAAAGGAAATGAAAATGTTTTTTTGGACATATTCGTAGCTACCTTTACTTATAATGTCAGAGAGGTTTATTAAAAATGGTTGATTTTTGTTTATACAATCAGATTGACAAACAAGAAAAGACAATCAATCTTACTCATAATGGCAGAAATATACATTTGCCTAATTGTTTTACAGTATTTGGCAAGAACTTAGAGTGAGATAAACACTGTTTTCATGAGGCAGTGTATGTGAGTAACAGTTCTATCCTCAATTCTACAAATAATAAAAATTTGAAACCTAGCTAACTATGTAAAAATTGATACAAGTTAAGTAAATAGAGGTTTTCCTGAAATGCAAAGATAGTGATATATTAGAAAAATATATGGAAATAATTTACCACATAAATAGGTTAAGTAAGTAAAGTAAGTGCTAGGAAGATGGTTCACCAGATAAAGGGCTTGCCATGCAGGCATGAGTAACTGAGTTCTGTTCCTCAGGTAATGTGAAAATGTGGACACTACAGAGGTAGCTCCTATAATCCCAGTGTACCTAGTGCAAGAAAGAAAGCAAAGACAAGAGAACCCTGAGAGTTTATGGGTCAGCTAGCTTGGAAAATGTACTGTGGTGAGACTGGGAAACGCTGCCTCAAACAAGGTGGAAGGCTAGGCCCAACACCTGAAGTCGTCCTCTGACCTTCACACACACTCTGCGGCATGGGTATGTGTGCATATGCACATGCAATGGCCTGTGTACACAAACACAGACAGACACACATATCATGCATGCAGACATACATCATAAAGAAGTAAACTGATAAGACCATTGAAATGAATGCATAGAGCTTCTAAAATCCTGTTGAAAACTAGGAATAAGGAAGTTTTCTCTCAGTCTGCTAACAGATATCAACGTTGCACTCAAAGCAAACATTCCATCTAATAACAAAATACCAGGGCTAGAGAGATAGCTTAGAGGTTAAGGCGCTTTACTGCAAAGCCAAAGGACCCAGATTTGATTCTCCAGTACCCATGTAAGCCAGATGCAAAAGGTGAAGCATGTGTCTGGAGTTCATTTGCAGTGGCTGGAGGCCCTAGTGCACCCATTCTTTCTCTCTCTCTCTCTCTCAAATAAATAAAAGATTAAAAAATAACAAGATACTAAATGTTCCCTTTTAAATCAGAGCAAGACAAACACATTGGAGTCATGTTTCCTATGCACATCAGGCAGGATGTCTCAGAATGTGCACAAAGTTAGGAAGAAGAAAAAAATGTGCAAGGATAGTTAAGAAAGCAATAAAACTATTATCATTTAAAATCCAATTTTATACATAGAAGACTTAAGAAAATATTCACACAAATAATCAAAACTCATAAGGGTGTTCAATGTCAAGCTCACTGGCTACAAAATCAATATTGTAAATTAAATTGCATTTCTATTCTCCAGCACAAGAAAAAGTTAATTTAAAAGTTACTGTTTAGAATACAAAACTGAAAAAAAACTTCAGGCAGTTAAGTAATAAATATATAAAAGATGTGCAAGGTCTTGATTCTGAAATAGCATTATTGGAGGGGTAAATAAAATCCTTAGCACAGGAGTGAAATATGTACTCATGGGGACAAGGCACAACTATCACAAAAATGCAATTTTAAATACAAAGTTTAAGTAGGGTTATTTATGATCCTTTCAAATATATTCTAAAATATGTATGGAACAGAAAAGGGTAAAGAATGAATGATGTTAGGATAATTCAAAATTAGTATTAAAATATAATTAAAGCATTACATTAAAATTAATTTAGGTGGGTTAAAATCATAAGTATGATAAGTAAGATGGTGACAATATGAAAATTAAAATATAGGCAATTAATTTTTAAATCATTGGAATAGAACAGAATTTCTAAAACAAAGCATGAAAAATACAAAACATTAAAAAATACAATTAACTTTTATAACACTAAAACCAAATTTTTGGGCTGGGGAGATGACTCAGCTGTTAAAGGCACTTGCCTGTAAAGCCCATCAGCCCAGCCTTAATTACCCAGTACCTAAGTAAAGCTAGGTGCACTAAGTGGCACATGTGTCTGGAGTTTGCAATGGCAAGAGGCTCTGTACCAATTAGCCTTAATCATTTAAAAGTCAAAATAAAAAAGTGAGTTATCATGAAAGTGATCATTAACTTTCTTCCCTTAATTGGACAAGTCCTATTTAATTTCCATTCCTTTAGATATTTAAATAGCATGCCTGTAAAATACCTTCTGCTATTACCTGTCAAAATCAAGGGCTTACTAATGGAATAACTTATTTCAGGTTTGTTTGATAAAACCAAGGATGAGAGAAAACTTCTGGGAAAAATGACATAATATTTATCATGTGTTAGGTGCTTAGGGGTTCCGGGAAGATTTTTTTTTTCACGAAGTACTCAAGTGAAATTGGCTTGAGCCCTACTCATGGTCACTATGTCTCCTTGGCCTATTTACCTGTATTTGCTTATCTGCTAATGTTACAGCTCTTCAGTGGGAACTTGGCTTCTTCTTGGTTTTAGAATATTTGAAATTGTGTGGTCCATGTCTTTTAACCTTTCTTTTATTTGAAAAATGCAGATTCTATGTTCTGTTGATATTTATCTATAACATGATAGATATTGAGAAAGAAAACTTTGGCCTACAGGGTAATTATTGCTAACTGCCTCATTTACATATGGTGTATATGCTAAGAATTGGACAGCTTTTGAGAACTTTAAATGACTGAAACAAAATCAAATATTAATGTTTAGTGGAATATGAAAATTATGTAAGGTTCAGGTTTTATTGTCTATAAACCACTTAATTAGACACAGCCATGCTATTTCACTTAGATGTTGTATGTAGCTATTTTTGCATTTTAATGATGGAAATGTATAGCTGTTACAAAGATTGCATGATCTGAAGGGCCCAAACTATTTACTTTCTGATGCATTATAGAAAAATTTTGCTCATCTGAGTTTATGGGGAATGATTAATGGCAAGATTCTAAGTGCACCTGGGACATTTACAGACTCAATCCAGGCTCAGCAGCAACAGTGTTTGTTCAATATCCCAGCAACCCAAAAGAAGATCAAAGGACTGAATGTCTGGGGATACTCTGCTCTTAATCATGAACATAGTTTGTATTTTTCAGATATGGTTCTTTCATTTTATGCTGACAGTGTTCCTGTTGCTTACAGAGTGATATGTTAATTCTGTATCACAAGGAAAACTGTAGTCTAATGTCTCCGAGTGCTTGCACATTCCATGTGGTCATCCAAACATGCTAGTGTTTTGTATGACCTATGTTCATTAATCTCTGTTAGTCTAGGCTCCTCAGAGGCCACACCTGCTATGGGGGAAGCAATCACAACAATTTCAAATGGCTCCGTTACTTGGGTTTTGGGATTAAGTGGGAGGAGCTAAGAGCTGGATTCTTCATGATCCAGTCTCACATTTGCTTATGAACTTTGATCCCACTTAGACCAGAGTTTTAAAGAGCAGTTCTCTGGTTTCAAGGAGAAAGTACAGGGGAATGCAGTGGCAGTTTCAGCATCTCTGTTCCTCGTCCATGGCATGAAGACTTACCAAAGTATATTATCCTATAGTAGTGTCTAATATATCAGATGTCATGTCAGTTTTCATGCTATCACCCACCTCAGTGTAAGGAAAACATCCTGAATGTCAATTATAAGCTGACAATACAAATGAATAGAATCTCTGCAGACAGTTATAGTCTTAAGCTTTGTGGTAGTTCCTAAACTGTGTAGTAGGAACTTAAACATTGTTTTGTATCTCTGGATTATTTAACAACACAAAATTAGCCAACGATTGACAACATAGTTTTCCCATCTTTGTTTCAATATAGTTACATTGTGTGCAGCCATTGAGTGCTTTAACCACATGCAGTAGGCTACTCTCGGGATTGACAGTGGAACAGTGAAGGTTTACTATACAGAGAGCACTTAAGACAAATCTTTTATGGGTTGAAGTTAATCTAGACCAAGAAAGTGAGAGGAGTGAGGCTCAAATGGAAACAGCACAGTGTGTTATTTCAAGAGCTTGGGAGTGCTGGATCATAACCACAATGGGGAAGTGTGGATGTAAACAAGAGAAGGGGCATGTTTAAAAGCATTTTTCCCATACCAAAGGAGATTGGGTTTAAGCTTGCATCCAGTTAGGGGCTAACAAAAGAATTATGGTACAGGCAGGCAGGAGAAACAGTCAGATTCTAAGGTTCTGCAGTCTGCGGTCAAATCTAATGAGTCTACAACATGAGTTCAAGACTAAGCTCCTTGGGTTACCTTTTACCCAGGCTTTATGCATCTTCTCTTTGCTGAGAAACTGAAACACAATGAAGTTATATAACTGTTGATGGCTTGTAAAGAAGTTCAGTTCTGGATAGTCACACAGTATCATCCAATCCCGGCCTGTCACACATATTTATAGACTCTGCATTCTCATATGTGTGTGGTCACAAACATGTCAGTCTGAGATCTTATCCAAAAAGCTTAGAAAATGTCACCTTTTCACGTTCTATATGACAAAAAGAGATTTTCCCCAAATATACCAAGAACATGGTAGGCATGCTGGCACAGGTTTATAATCCTGGCTATTTGGGAAGCTGAGGCTGGAGAATCAAAAGTTCGGGGTCAGTTTGGACTACAGAGTGAGTTCAAGACCAGCGTGGGCAATTTATCAGGGCTCTTTTAAAATAAAAAGAGTTAGGGATATAGTTCAGTGGTAGAGCACTTGCATGGCATGTGCAAGGCCCTAGGTAAAATCCATCAAGGAAAAAAAAAATAACTTGCTTCAGAGATGGAGAGGAATGTGACTTTAGAAGAAAGGTGGCCTAATTGGCTATAAACTCTTCCTCTCAACCATGCGACCACATGTGACACATCTGACCACGGTACTTAGTGACTGGAACATGGGAGCTTAATACATGATCCTTGAATAGATCCTGTGTGGGATGAAGGCAATTAAGCCTTTTTAAAAGGCATAAGGAAGTTCTAAGGTCTTCCCAGAAATGAAGCACAGAATTGGCCAGAGCTAACTGAGGAAGGGGCATCCTGCCTAGGTCTCCTTAGCTAGTTAGTGATAATTGGCTGGAGTATGTCAGTCAGATGAGCTTGGGTGGAGGCCGGAAAGCCGAGACAGAGCTGATGTCCTAGAAATCCAGGGAGTGCTTATCATTTCTCTAGATTAGTGTGGGGCCTTACTAAATTTGGGGCAGACTGAGAAAATAACTTGTTATAAAAAGAATTCTTAAAATACGCACATTAGATGGTCAGTACATATTCTTCAGAAACTATTGCAACAAATCAATAAAGGCATAGCAAGGTCACTAAGCTATTTTCTCAGTGCTGGGACAAAAATCGCTGACCAGAGAAGCTTAAGGAAGGAAAGGGTTTATTTTTGCTTTACGGTTCCATCATGGGGGTGAGGGTAGCAGGGTTGGGCTACAACACTTTAAGGCCCATCCTCAGTGACACAGTTCCCTTAGCACAATCTCACCTCCAAGAGGTTCCACTGCCACAGAACAGAACAGAACCACCAGCTGGGTTTAAGTATTCAAGCACATGAGTCTATGCGGGACGTATTGCTTTCAAACAGCCACACAAGCATAGGCTATTTTTTATGTGTGTGATGCATGCATGCATGCATGTGTGTGCTTGTTGGATATGCATGTGTGTAGGCATATGTGCACCCTGTACCTGGGGAGACCAGAGAAAGAGTATGGCTGTCCTTCTGTATCATTCATCAGCCTCATTTCCCTGAGACAGAGTCACTTACCAAACCTGAAGCTTGCTGCTTTTCAGTTAGGCCAGGGAGCCCCAGGAATGCTCCTGTACCTTATTCAGTGCTGGTGTTACAAGCACGCATTTCCATGCACAACTTTTTATGTGGATGCTAGGGATCAAACCCAGGTTCTCATGCTTATGCAGTAAGCATTCTTATTTGGTGAGCCTTCTACACAGCTTTGGGCAGACCTTTTAAGATGCAGTAAATTTTAGACACAGTTTATTTTATTTTATTTTTTAGAGAGAGAGAGAGAGAGAGAGAGACAGACAGATAGACAGAGGGAGAGAGAAGAGAGAGAATTGGTGCTCCAGAACCTCAGCCACTGAATTGAACTCCAGACACATGTGCTACCTAGTAGGCATGTGCAACCTTGCACTTGCCTTACCTTTGTGCATCCAGCTTACGTGGGATTTGGAGAGTCGAACATGGGTTCTTAGGCTTCTCAGGCAAATGACTTAACCACTAAGCCATCTCTTCAGCCCTAGACACAGTTTAATTAGCAACTGAATGATTCCTATTAGGGTTCTGGTATTAGTCAGGTAACGACTTCTTCCAAGAAAAGTAGCTCAAAGGCATATTTCATGTGTTTCTGCCCCTACTCTACATATAATCATGTATCTTTTGCTAATTAATCCAGAAATTTACTTGTTTTTACTTAGTATGTGTATTCCTTCCTGTCAAATTGGCTCACTGGAGATGCAGCTTGCATAAAGATGAGTTCTGAAAACCATTGGTTGGTATCAGAAGTAGGATTCATGAGCCAAATGTCATCATGGTTTGTTTTGGCAATGGCATCTTAGTTCCAAGAGATAAAATGGGGAACTAAAGCTGTGTGGGAGGAAATAAGATTACCTGTGACATGAGGTTACCAGTTCTGAGGGAGTTAATTTTGGGGGAGAATTGTATCAGTGATGTTCACTTACCATTATAGCCACCCTGACAGGACTTGCAGTGAACTAAAGAGTAATAAGTTATGGCAAGAGAACCTAAGGCATAGTTTCCTAGTCTTCCAGCCTGTGTGAACTGGGATACAACACCTGAGTTACTGAAGATCTCAACTGCATAGAATGGTAGAGTGATTTTATAATCCCACCAAGTGCAAAACTAAATAGACAGTGCAATTCTGAGAGAGCCCTACGACCTTGGCTAAACTGGCATTCAGTCACATTTGAAAGGGAAAATTAGAACTGTACCCTAATCCTCCGTATTGTTATGTTATTGTAATTCTCCGTATTAAGTTAAAAGGGAGAGTATTAGAAGAAAAAGAGTGTTAAATTTAGTTGGGTCCCCAGTTTACTGCATTGTGACAGTTTGAATGTGGAGTGTTTCTGACAGCTTCAAGGTGTTTGTGATTAAGCCTTACCCTCAGGCTTGGCTGGTGGAACCTTTGGGAGGTGCGGCCTTGTTGGAGGAGGTGGGACTCTAGAGGCAGGCCTTGGGCTGTAATAGCCCTGCCTTACTTACTGATCTGAGAGCACCTCACTCTCTCCTTTCTCCCTGCTGCTGTGGAGATGGGATTCTCAGCTGTTTGTCTTGTCATGATTTCCCTAAACCCTTTCCTTCATAAGCTGCTAATGGTTGAGTGTTTCGTCCCAGCACTGTGAAGATCACTGCTTCACAAACATTTGCAAATCCTGCTCTTTTAAAAATATAACCTCCTTAAAAGAGAACCATGGACATCAAACTCCATGGCTTTGGAACAGAATTGCATTAAGTTTTTATTGGGCAAGGTTTCATAAACTCACACGTGAAAAAAAAACTTTTCTTTTAAATGAAAAATTAAAGATACATAGATGAGAAGTAAGACTTCAACTGGCAAAAGTATAACAACTTCCGTGCCTCTGATGTTATTTTAGGAGAAGGTGACCTGGCTGGATTGGAGCCAAATAAAATACAGAATGAAGCTGTAAGTCTTCAGAACAGTGTCACTCTCTTGGTAATTTTTAAAACTAGGCTTCTGTATAACTTCAGGACGGGAGGAAAATTGTATTTCTCTCTCGTTTGATAAAGTCACCAAAGGTATTGATGATGTTATAGGTTAAATACTACCATAAGATATTAAAACAGTATTCAGGAAAGGGAACACTTATTGTATTGGAGGAGAGAAGGTATAAGTCTTGGTAGGAAAATTCCAGGATATGAAAGCTAAATTAAGGGCTGGGAAATGACCCAGCAGCTAAAGGCACTTGCTTGCAAAGCCCTGGTTCAATTCCGCAGTACCTATGTAGGGCCACATGCACAAAGTGATGCATGCATCTGGAGCTTGTTTGCAGTATCAAGAGACCCTGGTGTGTTCTCTCTCTCTCTCTCTCTCTCTCTCTCACACACACACACACACACACACTCACATAATGCACCAATAAATAAAACATTTTTAAAAGTAAAGAAATAAAGCTAAGTTCAGGAGGTTCAGCAGGATATTCTGGGGAAGGAATAAGAATGTGGAATCAGTGTAATTCGAAGCTGGCCAATCAGAAATCTTAATGCAGATTCTTATCAGAAGCAATCCATTACAGAGTTGGTTAGTGCATGGTCTGGACCAGGGTCCAGGTGCTCTTCATGGAATGACAGGAAGATGGTAGCGGGTGCAATTTCACCAAAAAGGAACCTGCCAATGATTCTGAAACAGAGAAGGTATGAGGCAATGGTAGGAGCCACTGTGGCCTGTTTCACTTGAAACACAGGATAGATAGTGGAGAAGTACACTTATGATTGTGGTCCTGACACTTTGTAATCTATTGAGAATGCTATAGAGCTTGGGTAGATTGTGGAGGAATGGACTTCAAAAGTGAATAAATTTTGATTCAAGATCCAGCAAAGCATTTTCCCTTTTTAATTGATATAAATACACATTTATGTAAATGCATAGTCTATGCACTACATTGTCAACACAGAATTTATGCACCAGATTGTTTTATTGTTGTATTTTATTTTTACATACACACACACACACACACACACACACACACACACGTGTAGATTTTTGGAATGTTTTATGTAAATCCCCCATTCCTAAGCAAACAAGGACAATAAAATAGCAAGAATTAGGCTGGAGAGATGACTTAGTGGTTAAGGTACTTGCCTGCAAAGCATAAGTACTCATGTTTGACTCTCCAGGTCCCATGTAAGCCAGACTAACAAAGTGATGTAAGCATGCAAGGTCGCACATGTGCACAAGGAAGCATACATGTCTGTAGTTCGACTGCAGTGGCTGGAGGCCCTGGCACGTCACATGCTCTCTTGCATAAAAAGTGTGTTGAGCTTGCCTCAAAAAACAAACAAACAAAAACCCCAGCAAGAATCGAGCTTGCTACTGATGCTGCTTTTGCACTGATAGTGTCACGGGGCACTTGACAATCACTGGGGACTGATAACAGCTGTGTTGTGACATTTTCTTTCATCTGTTCCTGCTTTCACTTTTCTTCCACAAGGTTCTGAATCCATGTTTAATGCCTGATTGGTAACTCAGTCTATTTCTATTGCATGAGTGTTGTGTATACATGTTCTGTGTGCATGTATCTTTTGCCACTTCCTAACTCACTCCCAGACCTACATATGTTCTCGCTTCTCTTTGTCACAGGAATGGAGGGAAAATAGAACCTTCTCTGAACTCAGAGATTCTCAGACACTAGCTGTTCTTCTTCCCATGAAGAGACTCAAAATTATTGTAGGATTAATGATGAAAGTAGAAGCTAAGAGCAGGACAGCTGCTGCTGCACTGATCCTGGGAAGGGCTTTATCAACCCAGCCTTCACTGTAACAACTTTCTTCTTTCCAATGCACAGCTTTTCTACCTTGGACCATGTTCCCATCTCTGAAGGGCGCTGATTCTATCAGACACTCATGTGCAAAGCATCTCTTACCAGATGCCAGGAGATCATTGATGAGCACAGGGAACCTCTCGTCAGCCACGTGCGCATCTGTCATGAGGAACACGGTGCTGAGGTTCTTCACTCCGGCTTTCAGACACAGGCTGGCCAGGTCTGCCTGGAAGAACATCAGTATGACAGACTGCTGAGAAGGCCTTCTCAAAGACATCCCCAATCCGGTCTTTAGGAATTAAACTGTTTTCTTGTTTACTCGAGTGGAAATGAAAGCAAGACTACCATGGGAGTCAGAAAGGAGTGATGATTTTCTAGGCTTTAGTGCCAAAGGAAGTGGAAAGTAAAAATCACATAGTGAGGCCCTTCACTCCTACTTCCACCATGGACCCTGCAAATGCTTTGGAGCTCCAAACCTGTGCAAAGAACAGAATTAGTCCTTCCTGAAGGACAGGCATGGTCCTGCTCATTTGTTTTATGTTATCACCATGCAAGTGAACGACCTGATCTAGAAGGCAAGCGATTGATCTTGGTTTTGACAGAAAAGTCATGTACTTGAAGCTACCTGCATGGGGATGGATGCATCTTATACCAGTGTCATATACTATAAGTAGCTTGTGTTCTGTGACAAGCTCCTGCATCAGACATTTGTTGAGAAAGAAATATATTGGGGAACACACACATTCGTTCACACACAAAGTCATCTGGAGACAATCATATCCACTTGGAGCTGCAGGTGGATGAAGTTTTGGATGCAGATGCCACACCATGAATTTAATCAGCTTGGTCAGCCTTGGTTCCTTTGCAGTATCACCCTCACTAAAGCTCTATTAGGCTGTGTTCTTCCAGCACCGCCCAGAACTTATTTCCTAACAGTCTCACACACTCTCTTATTGCGGAGCTTCTGTAATGTCCAAATAACTCTCCTTCAAAAAGAACAGACTTCCTTTTAGATCAGTGGTCCTCGCCTTACACTCAGAATGATCTAAGACAGTCGTTCCCATTAGAAACATCTGGGGGAAGCTTTGAAATCCTTATGCTGAGGCGGTTTTGCAATCTAGATGAATTCAAAGAGCTTGCAGTGGGGCGCAGGCATCCGCATTACTGGAAGATACCTAGTGATTCTGATACATTGCCAGGGCCATGTCTTGCATTCTTGTGCTCTGTAAAAAGCGAATTTCCCACTGTACTATCTTGACTTATCTGGAAGCACTAAGAAAGACCTAATGTGCATCTGATGTATGACGTTGGATGGAGCCAGTGTTGACAGCCTGAGTTGCATTTTCAGACAAGAAGCAAACATCTTTTGTTCTCCATGACTGGCAAAGAGATGATGAGGGCAGGTGGGTAGGGCTGGTTCAATGCTGGTAAGAGTTTTCCCAGAAACAGCAAGGGCAGATCCTAATGGAAGTTATACCATGACTGTCTCTTGTGACTTGGTTGTGGCCATGCATAAAAGAGAGTGTTTGGACAAAGGGTCTTTGAAGGTTATATATAATGTCTGTTTTTTTTCACTTTCTAGAACATGCACCAAGGCTCCTAAGAGCCAGCTGCCTGAAACTAGGAAATGTCACCGAAAGTCCCAGAGGCAGAGGTTACGCCCTGTCTTTTAAAAATACGAATTTCTTATAAAACCTAGGCAGATGATCAGAATCCACCATGTCTACCAGAACAGCTAGCAAGCTGTGTGCTAAATTTGATACAGATCTGGGCAAGAGCTAAGGTGCCACTGATATACAAGGGGCAGCTGAGGCCTCAGAAAGGTTGGCCTTAGAAAAAGCCATTCTCCTCAGCTGAATCTAACATGCAAAGATTCCCTATGATACCAGCCCATAAACTAAGAAGAAAATGGACAGTTAGGAGAGGTTCTGAGCAGGTAAAGTGGTGACCAGTGAAGGATGATAGGGATAATAATAAATGGTTGAAGAGAGACTGAGTCTCCTTCCTATGTCGTCCAACCTTACCTTGAAATCAGGTATCTGGTAGCCCTTGCGCAGTGTGATCTGGAATACATCCATTGAACTGATGAAGGCCTGCCAACCTTGTCAGACTCTGCTTGCCACTTCCGCCTACACCCACCAGCAGGGCATTTCCTCGTGGAGACTCCAAGATGCGATTGATGTGACAACTAAAGAGGAGGAAGCAGGGTCAGGAAACCTTGCTCAAACTTTCCACTGATAAGAAGCACCTATGGTACAATGGTCAGAGGGGGAATGGGTGCCTCTCTTAGAGGCACATCGAGCTCTGGGGAGCTTTAATTTGATTCTCCCCTAACCCTGACTTCATCTCCTTCTCTGAGTGCACTGAAATTGGCATCACTTAGATAAAGTCAGAGCTTCTGGTGAACAAGAGAGAGTAAGAGTCGAGCCCGAGGCAGGCAGGCAGGAAAGACTGGAGGGGTGAGCACTGGGTGGGTGGGGGGGACCATGGGCTACTACTTCACCACTTCTCGTCTCACTTATTTGTACCATCCTTGGGTGAAGGAAGGGACAGGAGAAGGAACAGAAGAAGACATGGTATTAGGAAAAGAAATCAGAAAAGGGTAGAGGGCAAGGCAAGATCAGAATAGTTTCTTCCTCTTAGGAAAGAAGGGAAATAAGCTCAGTCAGCAGGAAAAGAACAAGGGGGTCTGGCCCAGCTTGACTCCTCCTGTAGTCTTTCCTGGACACCAATGCTCTTGCAATGGATATTTGTAGATTCTTATTGCCAAACCACAGGATACCCGCTTCCTTTATTCCTGGATTCTTTCCTCCACAGCCTCACAGCTCACCATTCCCAGTGCCCATTTTTGCATCACAAGCAATGGGGGAATATTCCAGGCCTCTTCTGGGTTTACACCACCCTTTCCAAAGAAAGCTACACCTTCCTGCACAGAGTTCCTTAGATGCCACCCTTCATGAAGTTGCCCATAGCTTCTCCTCTAGATGTGCTGTCAACCTTTCTTTAAGCCCTTTCAGCAGTGGCTCTTATAGGAAAAGCCATGTTATTGATGAAATAACCCCAATTCTTTTTTCTTTCTCACCTTAAAAACAATGATGGGCGGGGGGTGGGGATGGGTCAGTGGATAAAATGCTTGTCATATGAGCATGAGTGCTTGAGTTTGGACCCCCAGAACCCATGTAAAAGCTGGATACTGTAGTGCTGGCATCTGTAATTCCAGTGCTCCTAGAAGGGACATAAGGGAGGAAGAGAAAGAATCCCAAAAGCTTGCAGGGCAGCTAGCCTGTGAGATGCAGAGGTGAACAAAAGACCATGTCTCAAAGTGGAAAGTGAGGCCCTCTGCCTGAAGTTGTCCTCGGATCTTCATATTTGTGCACTCTCACAAGTGAACACAACCACACACACATCAAAAAAAAATGGCTACTTAATATGTAAATATATAAAATACAGTAAAAACACACTTCCACTATTTGTCAATAAATACGATTGATATTACTTATAGGGCATTCCAGATTTTTTCCTACGGTTGTATCTGTATGATATACATCAACTGCAAAGGAATATATTTATATCCTACAGATTTTAAGCTTTTTTTTTTAACCTTATGTGTTGAGCAGTGGCACTTTTGTTTACTTCTTTCCAGCACCAGAGATCAAACCTATGTCCTCACAAATACTAAGCAAGTAAGCTACTATCAAATCACACCCCAGCCTCTGAACATAGTATTTTGAGACAAATTTTTCATTCAGCAATAGCGTGAACTTAGTTCCCTAAGCCTTTAAAGAATCTGATATCCTTGCTGTCTACAATGGAAAAATGTCCTGTAGAATATCAATACTACATTGATAACAAAAATAGAATAGGGCTGGAGAGATGGCTTAGCAAGGCAAATGCAAGGTCTCACATGCCCACTAGGTGGCACAAACATTTGGAGTTCGATTTCAGTGTCTGAGGCCCTGGCACACCAATTCTCTCTCTCTCTCTCCCTCTCTAAAATAAAAATAAATAAATAAAAATAGAATAAGTTGCTTGTCTGAAGTAGCTTACTGATGGATGTTTAGAATTTTTCCAATATTTCCAGTTATAAATGTTGTGATATGTTGTTTTGTTGATATTTATAATAATTTCCTTGGTCTAAGTTTCTAGAAGTCAAATCACTGAGTTCAACAGTAAAACATTTTTTTCACAGTTCTGAATAGATATTCAAAAATGCCCCTCAGGGTTGAAGAGATGGCTTAATGGTTAAGGTGATTTCCTTCAAAGCAAAAGGACCTAGGTTTGATTCTCCAGGACCCACATAAGCCAGATGCACAAAGTGGCACATGAGTCTGGAGTTTGTTTGCAGCAGCTGAAGGCCCTGGTGCACCCATTCTCTCTGTCTCTATCTGCCTCTCTCTCTCTCTCTCTCTCTCTCTCTCAAATAAATTAATAAAAACCCTCCCCAGGGTGGTGGTACCCATCTGTGCTCTTTTCATGGAAAACTGATCAAATACTGAGTCAATTATGCATGAGCACAGGGACATAATGGGTTGTGTTTATTGAGTTGCAATATTAGTCAGTGTGATGGTTAATACTGATTGTCAGCTTAACAGGATTTAGAATCACCATGGAAATACACCTCTGAGTGTGTCAATGAGGGTTTTTCTAGAAAGGTTGAACTGAGAAGGGAAGACCCACTCTGACTGTGGAAAGCATCATTGCATGAGCTGGGGTCTGCAACCAAATACAAAGGAGAAAGTGAGCTGAGTGTCAGCCTTCGTCTCTCTCTGCTTCCTGACTGTGGATGTGGTGTGAGCAGTGGTCTCATGCTCCTGCTGCCATGTCTCCTCTGCCATGATGGTCTGAACTCTCAACTTGTGATCCAAGAACTATTCCTCCCTTAGGTTGTTTTTTCACGTATTCTTGTCATAGTAATAAGAAAAGTAAGTAATATAGCCAGTAAATTCTGGTATTGGTGATCTTGGGAAAAAAAAAAAAAAGAGTATGAGAACAAGAGTTTGAGTCATGTAGTTCTGGCCAGAATGAGAAGAAGATACATTTGAAATTGAATTGTATATATTACATTCCTGTATCCCTGCCTTATGATAATGGTATGGCAATGGAAACTCCATATTAAATTTAAATGATGGTAGAACCACTGAAGTTATGGCTAACCTCAGCTAGGAGTTGTTTTTGGTTGATAGGTTTTGACATATCAAGAAAATATAAGTGAGTATGTGAGGTCACAGGGCTCTTATTGAAGCTGTATAGAATAAATTTTCTTGCTATCACAAATTTCTTGCATGTTTAGATGACTTGGTCATAATTAGCTCATGTAAGATACTTTTGTGTCATCATTGCTTCATCTTTATCAGATACATTTGCTGTTGGAAAGGAAACCTCCTAGCAGTATGTAGGGCACATGAACCAATCACACATGTATAATGTATGTATGTATGCATGAATATACACACATCTTTGCCAATTCTAATGGCTAAAATATAGTTTTAATTGTTACTTATTTGATTTCTAAGGGAATAAATAGTTGCCAACTTTATTAAAACTTTATATTTTCCTCTGTGACTTTGCTGCTCATTTCTTTTGCTATTTTTCATTGGAGTGTACATGTAGATTTGTAAACCCCTCTATATGCATTTTGAATTATCCTCCAGTTCTTTACATTCACCTCTTAGTTTTCTTTAAGGTATTTTATATGTATAGAAGTTTTTAGGACTTAACATCATACCTCAACAAAATTTGTGTAATCAAGACTTACCCACTCAAACATTGAGGAGTTATTTATTGACCTACATTTAGTTCTTTTATTAGTTTACTTTTTCACTCTAGCTATTTAATTGTGGAACCTACACTGTGTCATTATCAGCTGGATTTACCCTTCTCTTGCTTTTATTAAACCATCATTTCCACATGTCTGAAAAGCATGGGCACTCATTTTGTATCCATTATGGGGCTAGCATAGTGAAGCTATCCAGTACAATTTTATTAAGTTGAAACAAAACAACCAGCCTTGTACTCAGCATCACATTTAAGGAAATGCACGAGATTATTCATCTCACTGTGTGCGGGGGATTATTTATTTTGTGCCTGATGAAGGGAAACACTATGGTGCTGAGGCATCCAGGCCCTCAGTTCTGATTAAGGTGGGGCAGGAATGGATTCATGGAGGAGAGCGGCAGGTTGGGAGGAAGAGTTGGGGTCCAGCTGGGTCTCTGCACTAGCCAGCACCCAGCTCTGTTCTGGAAGACCTGAACTCAGCTTAGCATGGCCTATGTGATTCAATATCCAAATGGGAAGTGCATTGTTAGTGATGAAGTTTCAGAGAAGAATGGTTAATTCTGCAGCCGTCAGCATTAGATTCCAGCTGGGGCTTCATTAACAACCTTTGATGAGGGCAAGGGATTCTGCATTTAAATTACAAAATTTAAAAAAGATCAATATTCCAAATGGCTCCTGGGCCAGCAAAGCCAAGTCTGTCTATATTAAGCCTGTTACTAAATTTCTAGATTAAAAACAAAAGCTGTAGGGCCTCCATAGCATTGCTGGTGGAAGCTGATTTATCAAACATACACACACACACACACACATGCACACAGGAACACCTACACCACAGAGACACACACACGGACACACAAAGACATAGACATACACAGATAGACACACTTACTCACACACATACACAGATACACATACACACAGACAGACACACACACACACATGCACACAGGAACACCTACACTACAGAAACACACACACAGACACACAAAGACATAGACATACACAGATAGACACACTTACTCACACACACACACACAGATACACATACACACAGACAGACACACACACACACATGCACACAGGAACACCTACACTACAGAGATACACACACGGACACACAAAGACATAGACATACACAGATAGACACACATACTCACACACACACACATACACACAGATACACATACACACAGACAGACACACACACACACAGACATAGACACACAGGCACACACAGACCCACAGACACAGACACACGCACATACACACAGAGACACACCTACCTATCACACACAGACATAGACACACACACACACACACACACACACACACCCTGGATGACTAATGTGGCATAAAGGAAGCACATCTGAATCCCTATGTAGCTGATGACTGCCATGTTCCTCAGAGGAAAAAAGAGATGAAAATATATGAGGAAAAGAAACCAACAAAAAGCCAAAGAAAAAGATGAATGAAGATCATACCAAAAGCCAATAAGAAGATATAGTGTAAGGCTTTGAGGAAAAACAGGGTAAAATCCGCAGACTTGGTGAAGGAGGCTGAAGGGATTTACAGACTAGCAGGGGAAGACAGCGGTCCACACAGACGAGAGCTTGATGTTTCCCGCACTTACTCAGTGCACAAGCCCTTCACAGACAGCACCTCTCACCATGCGTGCAGTCTCTCATCCTCTTTCCAGGTGAGCATGTTGTAGCTAGCTGGGGAGGTGAAGTGTCCTTCCCAATGCACCCCAGCCAATTCAGGGCAAACCCAGGATCTGGAATTGGGTTTGACGATATCTTGGAAACCTGTGTCCCTTACCCACTACACACAGTAGTGTGTAGAGGCTTAGCATGGAAGCAGATCACAAAACAGGGAGAAGGTGCAGGGAAAAAGGACATGTAATGTTATGCACTCAGGTGGTGAGAACAAAACAGCCAGATGAAGCCACAAGGGCAGATGCCTGTTGGTCCCTAAAAGCAGGCTCTGGTCTTTCTCCCTTGACATGAGACCTGTGGGTTCCCTGGACCAAGGCACCAGTGGCCTCTCTCCTCTTGTGCATTCCCATAGTGGGTCTCAGAACATAGGCTCTTCCTGCAGTGAGCCACACATGCTCTGTCCAGGGTGCTGTGTGGTCATGTGAGGCTGTGAGATCTCCATGACTCACTACATCCTTTGCTTTGCCTCTGGTGTCCCAAGGGCACGCTCTGCTCTAAAGGGATGGCAGAGGCAGTGAGGAGCCCCAGGAATGGAGGGAAGGGCAGTGCAAGGATATAATAATGGACATTGATTTTTTTTTAAAACAAATGCTCAGAAATGGTACATCTTTTTTTTCAGTTGAGAGAGAGAAGGGGGGGGGGGCTAAGAAGGAGAGAGAGAGAGAGGAGAGAGAGAATGGGCTGCACCAGGGCTTCAGCCACTGTAAACAAGTTCCAGATGCATGCGCTACCTTGTGCATCTGGCTTACATGAGTACTGGGGGCTGCCGAGATGGCTCAGTGGGTGAAGTGCTTGCTGGGTAAGCATGAGGACTAGAGGTCAGATCCCCATCACTCACATAAATGCTGGGTGGGTGTGGCAGCTCACCTGTGGTCACAGCCCTGGGGAGGCAGGGGATGCTTGGCACCAGCTGGCTAAATAGACTAGCTAAATCAGTGAGCTCTGGGTTCAAGTGACAGACCCTGGCTAAATAAATACGGTGGGCAGCAACCAAGGGAGACACGCCACGTCAACCTCTGGCTTCCAGATGCACACACATTTGCAACTGGAGGCCAGGACCCCACACCAGTGCACCCACCCACAAGTGAGCACACATACACGCATGCAAGAACACACCCACTTGTAATAAAGTGTGGCTTTGGCCAGCATGTGGGTAGAGAAGGGGGCTCTGGTGCTTCTTTTATGATCTCAGCTCTCCGTTTTGTGTCACTGCAATCATGTCCTGGATGGTAAATGCGAACATGGAGATAAAGTGCAAGCTCTGAACTGTACTGCCCACTAAGGCCAGTGGCAGAAGGTGCAGTTGGAGCTCCACTGGCAGCCATCCTGACCCTCCTGGATGAGGCACTGGCTGCTTTTCCAGTTTGATGAGTGTTGTGGAATAGCTAAATGAGACCCCTGGCATTGGGAAGTGGAAGCAACTGACAGAAGGTACTTACACGTGGCACACGGCATCCTCAAAGAGAACGAGGTCCATCACTGTGTTCACTTCATTGTGGCTCTCCAGGGCTTCCAGAAGAGTCTGGGTCAGAAGTTCCCATGATCGCACTGGCATATACTTGGGCTCACCAATGCCATTTGCAAAGTGGCAGTAAATGTTCAGGCTTTGGTTCTGTTGCACCATCAACTCAATGTCCTGTAATGAGACACAGGAATGAGGACCTCAGTGCTACCAGGTTTGGTTCCACACACAGTGCATACACCCGCCTGACTACCTTTGATTTTGTCCACTCCCTGAACGTTAACCGTTACCATGACTTCCAACATGTCCTTCCCTGAGAAGCTCTTACAAAGTAGTTCTTTCACATGCCTGTATCAGCTCCCTGAAGTGTCCCATGTACTTCATTATGTCTTGTGGATTAAAGGTGAGAAATGGAAGGTGGGAGGCAGTCACTTTGAAAGCATAGTAAGAATGCTTCTGTGGTCACAAGTGGGTGAGGACATATGGATGGACTTCTCTATGTAGGAACCCCTTTGCCTGTGCTGAGTGTAGAGGATCACCGTCCAATGGCTTGACTTCCCCTAAATTCATTCAACAAATCTTATTCCCCAACCCATATCATGATCATTGTCATGGTTTAAATGTATGGCCCCATAGACTCAGACTTGAATTTTGAGTCTCTAGTGGGTGCAGCCCTAAAGGGAAAGAGGTAAGTCACTGAAGGCAGATCTTGGAGTCCAGCCGTAAGAGGTGTGGTGATAAGTTTGGAGGTCTGGCTGTTCAGATTTTGTGTTTGCTGATTGTTTGATAGTGTCTCTCTGCCATTAATCTATGGAAGTGATCCACCTTCTTCTACAATATGATAGTGTTTCCTTTGGATTTGTAAGCCTGAAATAAGTCCTTCCTTCCCATAAGCTGTGTCTGGTTGGATGTTTGTCCCCACAATGAAGAGCTGACTGCAGCAGACAGTCAGTTATTTCCTGTGAGACTGAACAGCACCAACATCATTGGCTCCATCCTCAAACCAATAGAGCAGAGTTTCTGAAGAATGTGCCAGTACCCATTGATAATATAAAAGTACTCACAGTAGAATCTACTATGTATGAAATATTCTCACTGTGTGTCAGTTTTCACCCATGGAGGCAAATGTTACCATATTGATCACATACCTAGTACAATTCAGTCAGTTAAAAAGATATGGACCCAATGTCTCTTTATTATCAATTTATCCTCTAAATATTGAAGAAGCAACTGTTTTTTAGTTTTATCATAGAGGAGGCAAAAATAGATTATTTGCTTGTCAAAATGTAAATGACTGAGACTTCGTGTAGGAAGACAAGTTCAAGAGGAGGAGGAGGAGGCATGTTGTGGTAAAAACTGCATTTATTTATTTAAGAAAAGAGAGAGAGACACACACAGAGAATGGTTGTACCAGGGACTTTAGCCATTGCAAACGAACTCCAGACACATGCACCACCTTGTGCATCTGGTTTATGTGGGTACTGTGGCATGGAATCTGGGTCCTTAGGCTTTGCAAGCAAGTGCCTTAAGTGGTGAGCCATTTCTAAAGCCTGTGGTAAGGCTTTTCCAGGACAGGTGGGAAGCTCATAGCAACACAGCCTGTTGTCTTTCTTTTCTCCTAAAATTCAGACTAGCAAACCTATGCAGGGAAACAGGTAACCAGGGTGCTGTGCACCAGCAGGGGCCCTGCCCAGCCTGTCACTGCAGTGCTAACTTTACAAATTCCTGGGAGAGGACCCAAATATCATGGAGGGAAAGTGAGGATGACAAAACTGCACACAGAGAAACCAAAACTACTGTCTGGGTATAAGAATGAAGGACTAGAAAGAGCCAACTATCAAAGGGTATGGCACAGTCTTTTGAAGGTAGCTTCTGGGCCACAGGAAACCCTAAACTGTTTTGGCTTTGTTGACACTAACAAGTACCCAGGCATTTGGGTAAGGTTAAATGCAGTGTGAGAGAGCCACTTTTGCTAGACAAGGGAGACACAGTGAGGTATTGTGGGAACACATTTGGAGTTCTGATGAGTGTCAGTTTACACTAAGGGACAAGCAAAGAAGAAATGAAAGATCAGCTTTAAAGAGCTTCGTCTACAAAGCTGCTTTGATGAGCAAAACAAGTCTCCAGTTTAATGATCAGAGCCATGCTGTGCGGAAAGGAGAGAGAAAGCCAACCAAACGGACTGAATCAAAGCTTCCTTAGCAGCGATGCCATGTCACACGGGGCCTCGTGTCAAGGGACTTTAGGCTTTCAGTGATGGAAACAGGACTATATCAATCTGGCAACATTTCCCTGATGCTGACACTAGAATACAGTGCTGGCATGAACATTGAAAATATTGCTTAGGAAGGTCAATGGCTGTAGCAATTATATTTGGGTCTATGACCAAAAGATGTACCCTTCGCATTCAGACCCACTTAAGGAACTCTACTTCAAAACCTGAGTGACAGAGCTGGGGAGATGGCTCAGTGGATAAATCACTTGCTGAATACCTGAGTTTGGATCTCCAGACCCCAGGTAAAATCCAGAAGCTGTGTCTGGCTTCTATAATCCCAGTGTGCCTATAGCAAGAATGGAGGCAGAGGCAGAATTTCCTGGAGACTTGCAAAAGGAGCAGTGAATGAGAAACCCTGCTTCAACATGGCATGGAAGCTGAGGACTGAACTGAAAGTGGTCCTATGACCTTCACAGGTATACTGTGATATATGTGTGCCCACATCCATGCATATGAACATGAACATGCATACACATACATGCAATAACTTAAAGCAAAACAAAAACTGATTGCTATTACTTTAAAGTTCTAGCTCAAACCAATTCATGAAGGAAAGGCTTATTTGCAAAGCCAACTGTGAGTACACAAACTGGATACCTCTGCAGTGCTCACAGAGACACCAAAGACGTGAGAGTTCTGGACTCCAGGCCCCACGCATGATGAGAGAAGTAAAGGATTAAATATACTTATCCAGTTACAAGCAGACTGAAACAAGTTACTTTAAAATTCCTCCCTACCCCTTCACAGTCTGCCTCATGGGTTGGGTGGATTGTACATGTCTTTAAAGGTACATCTGGGGTTTTATCAGGCAAAAAGGAGCTGAACCAAAGTAGGTGTTGTGGTTTGTCCCACCGAGGTACATGTGTTGGCAGGTTGGCCCCCCAGTGTGGCCATGTGATAAGCGATGAGATCTTTAAAAGGTGGGGCCATACAGAATATGATAGGTGACTGAGGATGCTGCTCTCTGAAAGCATCGTTTCTGCTGGTGTTAGGGAGTGAGTTGTCAATTCTTAAAAGACTGGGATGTTTCACCGCATTCTTCCCTCCACATATGCTCCTGCCGTTGTGATGCCATCCAGCATGAGTCCCTTGAAGAGGCTAACCTGCTGTGGCTGCCCCATCTTGGACTTCAGCCTCCAGAGTTGTGCTCTAAATAAAGTCTCTTTTATGTGCCAACTCTCCACTCTAAGGTCTTTTATTAAAACAAATGAATACATGGAGTATAGGGACAACACAGTATAATTATAGACAAAGTTGGATCATTTCTAAATTCAAGAGCAGATTGGCAGCACATCTAGAAAATATGAATCTGGCCAGTAGAAAGCTCACTGTTCATGGTGGGAAATATAGCCTGGCCTCTGACAATGTTCACACATTGGTGCTGCCCAAGCCATATTTCATGGACTAGTCATCCTAAATTTTATTAGTTCTTATGAATGAGGGTCTAGTACTTTTACAAAAATGGCATGTAAATTGTGGTTACTGCAGATTTCTGGGTTTTAATGTACTCACTGTGCTATGTGTTTCCAAGACAGAGATAAGGCATGAAACACTTTTCCGTAAATTTCACTATGGACACCTTTTTCTAGTTGTTTAGAAGAGCACATTTTAAGAAACATGCTGACAAAATTATAGGGTGTAAGAAAAGGGGGTTGAATGTGGTGCTGTATGTCTACAATCTCACAACTCTGGAGGTGGAGGCAAGAGAAGAACAAGTACGGAAAGCCTGGCCTATATAATGAATCTGACATGCAATGAGGACAAAGCAGTCAGAGTGTATAGAGAAACTCCAGCCCCAGTTAAAAAAAGGGGGGGGTACAAAAGGATGAGTAAGGAGGAGGGGGAAAAGGATGAGAAGAAGGAAGAAAGAAATGACAGGAGAGTAATTAGTAGTTATCTCTGATTTGTGGACAGAGAAATAAATTTAAAATAACTATCTCATCTTCAAAATTGTCCAAATGTTACAAGTTTTAGAATTGTTCCTTGTTTCTAGTTATTAACACTCCCCAAATGGCTACTACTGGATACTCAACCTGAGAAATGCTACTGAGGAGACTCAGTACCAGCCCAGCCCTGGGATCATATGACCTCTATAGACTTGACATGTGATCCATGGGCACACATGTCTTGGGTTCAAAGGGCCTCTACAGACTTAACATGAGACCCATGGCCACACCAGTCCTGGGATCAGATGACCTCTACAGATACAACATGAGACACATGGCCACATGAGTCCTGGGATCAGATGACTCTACAGACTTAACATGAGACCCATGGTTAACTTACATCTATTTTGCATCTTCATTTTTTGAAAAAAGTTTTTATTTTTATTTAAGAGAGAGAGAGAGAGAAAGAGAGAGAGAGAGAATAGGTGTACAGGGTGTTTAGCCACTGGAAACAAACTCCAGATGCATATGCCACCATGTGCATATGGCTCATGTGGGTTCTGGGGAATCAAACCTGGGTCTTTAGGCTTCACAGGCAAGCACCTTAACTGCTAAGCCTTCTCTCCAGACCTTCATTTTTTGACTAGAAAAAAATGATGAAATTCCTTTTCTTAACCTAGTCTCTGACTTTTTCCACAGTTAATGGACTAAATTTAATTATGTGCTTATCATTATGTTTCAAGAAGGACCCTCACCACTGCCTATCACCAAACAGAGGGGCAGACAGGTTTGTGATGGGCGCAATTTCTCTCTGCCCCATTCCTCTATTAGTGTACACCCTCATGGTGTTACAGAGGGACTGCTGTGAATCCTGTCTGCCCCACCTCTTTACTCATCCACCTGGTTCTCATGAACACACACCACCACTACTGTGGTCATGACTCCTTCCTACCTATACCACCGCCATTGACAACCAGACATGACTGGGATCTGTGCAGCTCCTTTTCTCCGCTTCCTGCCTAAGCAGAAAGGCATGACATTGTCACTGGGTCCAGCATTTAGTTCCAGCACTCAGAATCTCCTAATGCAGACCTGGCTGGCTGTTGGAGCTGGGACCTGTTCTGAGCTTCAGTACTCAGATTCCCTTTAGCAGCCTATCCCCACACTGTGTGTGTGTGTGTGGGGGGGGGGGTCACCAGTGTGCTACAATTTGAGCAGAGGCCCTGGTGTGTGTTCAAACACAGCTTCAATCAAATTGAGACCACTTCACCTACCCTTCCCATGAAGCAGTACCAAGTACCTCCAGAACAGAATCCCAAGCACTGCAGAACACACCCTGGAACAGTGAACACAAGGAAACACCAGGCACCCTTCCAAGTACTCACCTAACAGAGGTGTGTCAGGAAGACCTAACCAATGCACTGTTCCAGATAGAAAAGTCTCAATGTGACAGAAAAAAAACAAGCCAATTTCCTCTCCCAAGAAATACCAGTCCCATAGCCAAGAACCCCATGAGAACTAAGTAGAGGAGACTCCAGACAGAGAACTCAAAACAATGATTATAAACTCGGATAAATAGTCCCATTCAAAATAGCCACAAAATTCAATATTTTAGAACATCCCTAACCAAACAAGTAAAAGAACTCGACAGTGAAAACTTTAAAACATAAAGAAAGAAATTGAGGAAGACACTGGAACATGGGGAGATCACCCATGCTCATGGATTAGAAGAATTAGTATAAGGAAATGGCCATCCTACCAAAATCATTATACAGATTCAGTGCAATCCCAATAAAAATTCCAGCACCATTCTTCAGAGAAATGGAAAAATTAATCTCAAAATTGATATGGAAGCACAAAAGACCATGGATAGCCAAAACTATCCTCAGTAAAAAGAATACTATTGGAGATATCACCATATCTGACTTCAAGTTATATTATCAAGCCTTATGACTAAAAGTAGCATGGTACTGGCACAAAAATAGACACACACACACACACACACACACACACACACACACATTGATGGAATAGACTAGAGGATTCAGGTGTAAGTTTATGTAAGTACAGCTACCTGATTTTTGACAAAGAGGCCAGAAACATACATTGGAGAAAAGACAGCATTTTCAACAAGTGGTTCATAGAAAATTGGATATCTACATGTGGAAGAATGACTCCAGACCCTTATCTCACAAAAAACAACTCTAGTCAGGCGTGGTGGTGCATGCTTTTAATCTCAGCACTTGGAAGGCAAAGATAGGAGGATTGCCCCAAATTGGAGGCTACTCTGATACTGCATAGTGAATTCCAGGTCAGCCTGGCTAGAATGAGACCCTACCTTGAAAAAACCACAAGAAAAAAAATCAACTCCAAATGTATCAGGTATCTTATTTCAAAATATTTTATTTATTTGCAAGAAGAGGGAGACAGAAGAAGGCAGGGGAAAGAAGGGTAGTAAGGAAGTAGAGAGAGAGATTGGAAATGAGAGAAAATGAGAATGGGCATGCCACAGCCTCCAGCCCCTGCAAATGGACTCCAGATGCATGCCCCACTTGTTGCATCTGGCTTTATAAGAGTACTGGGGAACTGAACCAAGGATGTTAGGTTTTGCAGGCAAGTAAGTGCCTTAACATCTAAGCCATCTCTGCAGCTCCTGCATCAGATATCTTAATGTAAGATATGAAACACTGAGATTAATATGTTGTGCCCATCATATGGTCCTCTACTCATAGTTTTACTCATAGAGTAGTGCTGCTCTCACTTTTGATCAGAGAAGGTTCTTTTCACAGATGCCTGTGACTACTGGGAAGGCTCAGCTCCATCAAAGTCCTGAGGAGAAATGACCATTGAATGCTGAGCATTAAATGAGACATCTCTATCACACCTACCAAGGCTCAGGGAACATTGCCTAAAAGGTGGCAGGAAGAATGTAATTTTGGATTTCAGATATGTGGCAGCTGCGTTACATTTGTGACCTTGTAGCAGCTATTGTTACCTACGTGACATTGGGTCCATGAACATGTTGTCATGGATGATGAAGGAAGGCAAAACTAAAAAGAAAGACATCAGAATAGTAGAGGGACTAGTTGGATAGAGGAAGGGGCTCAATGGAAGGGGTTTGGGGAAGTGAGGATAAGAGAGGGGGAGGGTGGAAATGATGATCAAAATATATTTTGTACATACATGAAAATTATTAATAAGAAGTTAAAATATCCACAAAGTTATACGTACATCAAAATCAAAATTTTTCTTGAGTACTTCTGCCTGGATTTTATCAAAAAGATCAAAGTCATTTTCTTCTACCATTTTATCCCGATACACTCGATTAGATTCATGCAGATAGAGCTTTACAAGGTCTCGTGTGGACTTTACACATTCCACTGAGGAGAAAAGAATGCCCTTCCGGAAAACAGACAAAATGACATTAATAACAATTCAGAAGTACAACAGCTAGAAAAACATCCTAGAATATATTTTTTTCCAAACTGTGATAGTACCTGGGGATTGGCCCACTACAGACTATGTCACAATGGGTGGGACATTTGGATGTTGAGAAAGAGTATGTAGAAAGACAAAGTGTTGAATGAAGACATATTTGCCCTCAACTACTGTCACACCTTCATAGCTACTTGTGAGAAGCAACAATACTTTCTGAAGTTGTTGAAGTAATTTTAATTATGTCTAAAGAAGCCTATTCTGACACATCTCACATACTCAGTACTACAACAGTAATAATTATGGAAGCCATATATATGTGTCAGGCACTGGACTACATATTTTGTCAGGAAAAGCTCATCCAATCCTTAGGATGGTCTTAAGAAATAATTTCTCCTCATCCATATAATGTGGAGACTGGGATTTGGGATGATGGAAACATGTTCAGTATCACAGAATAAATTGTTTTATTTCAAAGTCACCCAGTTTTAAAACTAGGTCCTTCTGACTTTAATTCCTATAATTTAACCACTATATTTAAAGTCACCTTTGTGAGATGAGAGGTGGATTTGCTTCTGCATTTTCATTCTACAAGTGCCATTTTGAAAACTGACTAAGGTCGTGATTTGGCTATGTAGAATCAGAACTCTGACAGAGAGCTGGAATGGGTGTGGTTGACCTTGGCAGATCAGCAATCTCATCTCTATTCCATTCCCCTGCCTTGATGCTATATGGATGGCTCCAAATATTTGTCATTCATTCCGAGTTTGCCATCTTTCTGCTACTGTTAGCCAATGCCCTCACATCTGGTTTCAATAAAGAAAATGAAGACCATAAATATTGGAACACTTTAGCAACTTCAACAGAACCTCTAACTTTAATCTTATTTTTGTGTCTTCTCTCTCTTCTTTCTTCCCTGTCCTAGAGGACATGGGTCATTTAATGGCTCCTCGCTATTTATGGATTAATGTGCATGCCCAGACATCGAGCCTAGCCAAAGCATCCTTTATGGACACCCTCAACATTACTTCCACAAAGCCCAGATTCCATTTCCAGAAGATTTTTTTGTTCTGATCTTGCTCACATTTTGTGTTTCTATTTCTTCTTGTTTCACTTGCTAAGCTCATCTTTCACAATCTAGTTCAATTAGTATCTTTACTGAGTCTCCTAAGACATCCCCTTTCCTGTTCAACAGCATTGCCTCTGATATGCCCTACATAGTCCTTTATGCAGAAGAGTTACTAGTTTTTCAAATCATTTTTCTTTGTCTAAGTTTGTCTCATCTCACAGCAAGTGTCTCAACAGTAGAGAAGCTGACAGATTTCAATTTGAGGTTGTTTTTTGTCATTGTATTATCACTATATAGCATGGTACTTAACATACAAGTTTTCAGTGAATCAGTGCTGAAAAAAATAGTCCCTCTTTGAAATATTGCCACATGGTATAGGAAAAACCTCCAGTAAGATTTCTATTTTAGGGCTGGTTCAGTGGTTAAAGGTGCTTGTTTGCAAAGCCTGCCAGGTCAAGGGAACTTCACCAATTCTCTAGTGTTGCCTTTTAAGAGCAATGTGACTTTATCAAACAACTTTAGCTCCTGCTTTTCTATGGTAAAATATGCCCAATAACATCCCCCCCCACACACACACATGGTGTTGCAGAGAGATTTAAGAGCAGTCTGTGTGTGCATGCCTTTCTCAATCAGGGCTCTACGGGAGTTAACATGGGTAAGCATGGTCCAGGCCCGGGGCCAGCAATGCTTCTGTGTTTATTTTCCTACTCAAACGTTCAGGTGTGATGGGCAGGATGAGTGATGGAAAGGGTTCTAGGGGTCCAGGCCAAGAACCAAAGATTCTAGTTCCTTTGTGGCTACCTTTGGGCTCAGAGACAAATCTGTCTGATCTGTGTGTGTTTCTGTTGCTTTATTTGTAAGATGAATTTTTGCCCGGGAGTTAATCTGACCCAGGAATGCTGTTCTGAGTTGGCCAACCTGTGTCCTCCTCACCTTGTCATGCTGTGGGGCTCAATGGCACCCCCTATTGGTTAAATCTTTCTCAAAGCTGCTGTTCCTTCCAACTGAGAGTCCTGGCTGGTCATGTTGGCCCTACATCCTCAGGCTCCGGATCTTTGCTAGTCTGAGGTTCCTCAGGGTTATACCTGCACAAGAAGTTCTCTGGACATTTAATTCTAGCTCCATGCAGGCCATGTCACTCCCTCATGTGTGTGGCCTCTGTTTGGTGTATAAAGCATGTTTTTTTTTTCCCCTCTTCTTGAAAGGAAGGTTCTGCAATCGCTTGTCCAGGATGGAACACTTGTGGATATTACGAGGTAGGATGTTGTACCTGACTCAGGAGGACAGAGGGAGCCTGAGGTTGTGGCAATGCTCTTTGAAGCAAGTTCCCGTAGTGAGGGGCAGGGGAAAATTGCAGCAATGAGCAGAGATGCTGGCACTATTCAACTGAGCAGTTGCAAAGATACAATCTTTTCCGAGTTTTTTTCTTTCATTTTTATTTTGAGATAGGATTTCACTATGTCATACAAGCTAGCTTCTAACTTGAGAACCTTCTGCCTTCCAAGTGCTGGGACCACATGTGTGATCCACCACACCCAGAAGTGGGGAAGATCTGACATAGCTTTACTTGGAAATTAATTTGGAATTGGAGGGACTGAGGCTGTCTCAAGGAATGACAGATGTCACTGTGGGAGTATTACAACATGGCTTCTGTCTTGTATAGTTTGTGGGACATTTCTTCATCCTAAGAGCAATGAATATAATACCAAGGGTTCTAAAGTAATTTTTCTTTTTCTCCTTCTTACTCTCCTTTCTTCTTTTCCTTTTCTTCTGACTCTTCTTTCTCCTTCCTTTCCTTTTCTCTCTCCTCCCTTTTCTGTCATTTTCCTCACAACATACTAGAATAACTATATAATATTAGCTCCAAGATACTGAGCCTTCTTAGTCCTGAAGGAACCACCTCAAGAATGCATTCTCTATTGAGAAACAATAGTGTGCAAATACAACTAATTTGTTGAGGTCTTCTTCCCACAGCCCATGGCACAAATTGTGTCTTTGCCAAAGATTCTGGCATTTATAATTTATTTCATTAATGGGAGCTGCTACATGATTCCCTAAACCTTCTAGGGTATCTCAGAGTAGTTGAACTCACCTGGAAAATGTTGGCGAAATCTCTGAGATTGAAAATGTAGTGGAATTTGATCGCTGTGGGCAGAAATGTGGTGGCAATTTTCTGGTGGAAGGCGAGGGCTAGATTGATCAGTGGGGTGATGGATTTCTGCAGTAAGGCTGGGAAGTTTCCGAGCTTCAGGTGGTGGGTGAGGATGGTGCTGTAAATTGAGGAGAGGGCATCGGTTCCCGGGAAGGAGAGGGCAAGCACGCTGAAGTGGCGCTGTGCGAGGAAACAGAGGCAATGAAGAATGAGCTGGATGTCATGTTCCTCCCAGTGAAGATCACCTCTCCTGGACTGCGAGGTGGAGATGAAGGATTCTTTGGGGCTCTGAGTGCCCCATGCTGGTCAAATTTCTCACACTACTTCCAAACCTAGGTTGAACCTGAGGTGACTGAAGGAGCAATGGCTTTGGGCTTTTGTTCAAAATTGCCAATATGGAGGAGTGGGAAGAGAATCTGAGTCCAAATCTGAACTCAACACTGAGTGTCCCCATGTCACTGGGAAAGTCATTTCATCATCTCAAGTTCTCTCCTTTGAAGAATGATGGAGCTAAATTATATGAATGCTTTGACCCCCTCTGGCTGTAGACTTTTATGACTCTAGGTCTAGGAGTATATCAGTCATCTTAAAAAATGCAAGTTAGGACTTCCCACCAAATTTACCATGTTTGTTGGCTGAAGGGGAAAATGTCAGCTATAGTCAAGCGACATCAGCTTCGATAAGGTATTATTAGAACTCAGGGGCACCATCCAGGCCTGGCTTCTGTCATACCTGAAGTCGTGGGTTGATGGTAAAGCTACCTGCAGTGGGGTTCATACAGGAGACATACTGTACGTTCATGATCTCTCTCAGAGACAACTTGTTCCGGTCATACCTGGAACAGGGAGAAACCTCCAGTGAGCTAGGTGTGTTTACCTGTTTGTAATACCAGTACTCATGAGGCTGAGGCAGGAGAATTATGAGTGTGAAATTGGCCTGGGCTACTTAGATCCTATCTCAAACTAAATTAAACCAAATCAAACCAAACCAACCAACAAACAAACCTCATGGTGGCAGCTGGATGTGAGGTGAGTGAATGTTTGCTCAAGGTAAGAGGTATTATTTCTGCCATCCATGAAGTGCAGCTGCCCAAATCCACTGATGGAGATTGAGAAGAAACATGAACCCAAGACAAATTTTGGAGAAACCCAAAGTCTATGGAAATAGCCCAAGAGAAGAACACAGAGAGGGACTAAGAGGTAACAGAAAAACCAGGAACACAGCAGACCTTGAAAGAAAGAGGATGATATGTTCAAAACAAAATAGAAGAAATTTACTCAAGTTTCAATATGGAGACAGGAAATACACAGGGAGACTAGCTGATGAAGTGAGAACTTTAAGAGCAGAAGTTTGAAACCAGTATGCTGGCGAATAGATACACCTTTGGTAAGATGTCAAAGGAGGGTGGAGCATGGGGCGCAGGAAGTGCCAAGTAAGTTGTACAGATGAGAATTAGGGATGGAGTTGGCACTGAGGTCCTCAGAGAAGGCCAAGCCATCAACTTTGGTACAGTAGGAATTTGAGGACAGGAGATCATATAAGATAGGCATTTAGGAGAAGAAATATGCATAAAGAAAGAAATAGGGCAGAAATTCCATGAAGTTTCTATTTTCCATTTAATAATTTGTGATTATTAATCAAAGTAAAACAAGTTAGGTTGACTTGTTTTTCCAGTATAGTGTAGTGACTCAAATACTACCACAAATGTTAGGGATGGCTGCATGTGGCAGGAATCTGAAAGGCAACTCCTTAGCAGCTCCAGGGTGATTCTCCTCTCACTTCCCTCCCCCCCCCCGCCCACATTTTCTCAGGAGCAGTCACTGTGAGGGAGGAAGGAAACCCAACATCTCAACCATTGACTTCTTTTTTATTTTTCTGCCACTAATACCAGGCTGTTGCAAGAGACACCATGAGACCCTGTGCATTGCTATGAAGAGACCCAAGACTGAGCAGGTGTGTCTAATGTTACGTTGGACCACTTGCCCAGGTGGGTGGGAGAGTAAGTAGCTAATTCAATTTTGGTGTTATAAGAAATCTGGAGAATGCAACTTTTGAGGAAATCTTTTCTTGTTTATTTTTTTCTTTCCTAATCTAATACTTAAAAAACTTATGACCATATACTAATTGTGAATATTAGCGGGTTTTGGTATGATGTTTCTGTATATACATATAGCATATGCTGATAACATCTAAAGTTCCCCTTTCCATTCTCTGCCCCCTCTCCCAACCACGTACTTTCCAATCTCTAGCAATCATTGAGATGAGTCTTGAAGTAAGTTATAGGCTTGTTTCTTAGAAGAGGGCTCAGTACTTTCCCTGATCTGAAAGTCTTTGTCTGAAGGAACACAGCAGGAAGCACAGAATCCCTCAGGAGCATGCTTTACCCAGGGAACTTCATGTAGAACCAGAGCCCAGTGGGGGTTTTCCATTGTGGTAGCAGACTGAGTGGCCTGTGGCCCCAACTTTCCCACGCCATAGGCATGGACTCTTACCAGTGCCCATAGTCTAGATGCTGTCTGATGACAGTATGGGGCTGCACAGTCCCGTAGGCATCCACCTCAGGCATGTTCATGTCGTCAATGAAATAGATGAGCTTCTTGTTGCCTGGAGGACCATAATTTCTGCCAGCTTTCTTTTCTAGAGGCTTCTCCAGGACAGCTGAGGGGAGACACCATTAGTGAGTGTGATGGTTAATACGGTCAACCTGGTGGGATCTAAAATCAAAGAGGGAAGCCGGGCGTGGTGGCACACGCCTTTAATCCCAGCACTCGGGAGGCAGAGGTAGGAGGATCGCTGTGAGTTCGAGGCCACCCTGAGACTCCATAGTGAATTCCAGGTCAGCCTGGGCTAGAATGAGACCCTACCTCGAAAAACCAGAAAAAAATAATAATAATAATAATAAAAAATAAAATCAAATCAAATCACAGAGGGGACAGATCCCTGGATGTGTCTGTGAGAGTTTAGAGTAGGCAAATTGTGGCGGGACGGCCCACCCTAATTGTGGGTGTTCTTCCATAGGCTGGGCTTCCTGACTGGATGAAAAGCAAGCTGAGCTCCAGAAACCTTTGCTCACTGCTCCCTGAACGCTGGGGCTGTGACAGCACCTCCTGCCCTTGCTGCCATGTCTTTCTTATCCACCATGATGATATATCCTCCCAAACTCTAAGCAAAAAACAAACAACCAACAAACAAACAAACAAACAAACAACCCTTCCTCCTTAAGTTGCTTCTTGTTAGGTATTTGGTTACAACAGTAATAAAAATATAACTAATACAGAAATGTAGTACTTGGAGTGGGGTCATTACTATGATAAACCTGACCCTTTGGTTCATAGGCCCTTGTAACTGGTCTGTGGGAGGGATGTGGAAGATCTTGTAACTTAGGGATAGAGAAGCCCTAGAATGCTGTATAGAGAGCTTAAAGTGCCATGTCAGTGGGAGTTTAGAAGGCCAGAATGCTGAGGAATATATACAGTAGAGGCCTGGCTCATAACATCTTATATGGAAACAAGGGACTCTGTTGGAAACTGGGATAGAGGATGTTCATTTTATTCTATCAAAGAATATGGATGTATTTTGTCCATATCCTGAAAAAACTGAATGAGGCTGAGTTCAAAAATAATAGACCAATTTGTTTGTTGAAGGAAATCTCCAGACAGGATATTTAGGCTGGACCATGGTTACTGCTCACTGCTGTGACTCAGGTCTGTAGTGCTATGGAGTAACAAAGGGAGCAGAGATATATGAAAAACCATACAGTTTGGCAAGGAAAAATTTAAGTGTCAAGTTATGGATAAGACAGTTTTTTTAAGCAGTTGTAATTGAAAAAGATATTAGAACCCTTGAAGAGAAACCTGGTGCTCTGCATTGGACAGTAGGACAGGCATTCTGTGGGCAAGACCCCACTAATTCAAGGCTCCATCTTGTGACCATGAAAATTCCTATGAAAGGAGAGAGCCTGAACTGTGAATGCTGTTGATGGGGTTACCTACTCAAAAGCACTTGCCTAGGGAAATTTTTCCCAGGGTAAACCTGGATGGCACACAGATGCCAATGCCAGGATCCAGCCAAGCTGTTAGTAGCACTTGGCAGATTTTGCAGCCATAAAATATTCAGGATTGATGGGGCTCATGGAGTCCTACACTATTATTCTGGAGAGCTTCTGAGGCCAGCTAATATGTGGCTGTATTGGAGTTCCTGCAAGCAGGCCCTGAAAGTTCACTGCTGGCCTTTCATTGGTCTCCACTTCCTGACTGTGGATGTACTGTGACCAGCTGCCTCCTAATCCTGCTGCTGTGTCCTCTCCACCACAATAGACTTGTTTCCTCTTGAACCAGAAGACAAAACAAGCACTTAAGTTGCTTCTTGTCAGATAGATATTTGGTTACATCAACAAGAAAGTAACCAATGCAGTGAGGGAAGGAAGTTTAATCCTCAGAAGCTAAAAGCATAGGCATGTAGAACTAGAGGAGGTGCTGCCTGAGTATATATGTGAGCAGCAGTATCCCCACTGCTAGATTCAGCCATCCCTGGCACCAGAAGACAAGTTGGAACCTACCCGGAAAAAATTGGCGAGAGTACTCACCAGACTCTCTCTTACTATAGTGTGTTGAATTAGGTTGTTGCAAACATTTATTATCTCATCTAATTCTTATGACATGACTACTGATGAATAGCATCCTATTTCCTAGGTAAGGGAACCACAGCTCAGAAGAGCTAAGCATCATTAATACTATGTGAGTGTTACAACACTAATCAGAGCAGTTAACTTCAAAGTCCACACTCTTACACTACTTGCAGTACCTAGGTTTCTTTGTTTATAGATTAAAAAACAAATAATGTGCTCACAGTCACAAGGATAGATACTTCATCTCCAAGGACCTGGGGAAGACCTGAACCTATGCCTAATACAGTAAGGGCCTAACAGCTGTGGCTCCCATCCCAGGGTTCAGTGGAGGCCCTTTCCACCCTGAAGGCTATGGTAGAGGAGTCTTTGGATATTTTACCAAAAACCTTCGCAGAGAGTTCATCTCTTGTGAGGTCTTCCATCGTAAGGAGTAGAAACAACAACCTCAGAGAATTTCTCAGATGCCTTCATGGCTGTGAATGGCTCCCTCCCCTGTCTTAGGTCTTCTGGCCTCTACCAGAGAATCCCAGTAACTCTGCAGGATCTTATACACAGACACTTTTCTGGACTGATTTCTTCCATTATCTGGCCAAAGAGAAGGAGTCAGCCAGCGCTGCTTCCAGCCAGACAGGGCTTGCTTAGAACAAATTTATGTAATAGGGTGGAGAGATAAGACTTTTTTTTCAATAAAGCAATTAAATATTTATGGATTTCAAGAACCAACACTTTTTTTTTTTATTACAGATGGGAGCACTAAGAACCATCTGATTTCTTCTCTTGAAAAACAAGTTTGTAAACAAGAAGAAAGTGTCAATAGACTGGGAAGGTGACAGATAGAAAGACAAGTTCCTTCAAGAAGCTTGGATATTCTAATTTCCTGGTCCTGAGTGAAATTAAGTGTTTCAAATATGAATTAAATTTAAATTTAATTAGCATGCAATTAACATACACTATCAACCAATTAATCACCCAACACCTTCTTCCTTCCCCCACTAAAGATTTAACAACTACATGTGAGTTCTGTCAAAATGAAATATAATTAATGGGCTGCCAAGGACACATTTGGAGAACAGTCCTGCTAATAAGAAGCTCTTTCCTTAGCAATCTTTGTTTCTGGTCCTCCCAGGGCAAGGATATTCAAATAACCCCTGGAATTAAGCAGTCTCTGTAATTTGGATTGATTACGCGCTTTATGCAGCTACAGGACGGTGGAGGAGAAAAGCACACCAGTTATCAAGAAGTGGCCTTGGGCAGCACTGGATTGATTCCAATGGATGACATGAAGTTATCCTGAGGACGAGAGGAAAGGCAGACACTGTTCTGAGCTCTACGTCACATCCAACACGGAATGAGTCTATGTTCTGGCAGGACTAGAGGAGTTAGTATGATTTATGTTTGAGGGAAACTGTCCATGTTGAAGGACAAGACAAATAGGACGTCAAAAGAAATGCGACCTCTCGGCATGTCTCTGATTGTGCTGGATGTAGCATTGGAGACTCAGCCCTATCCCCGTGGGTACCGTGTTACTGAACTTCCCCTACAGGCCAGCCTGTGGCCACAGGGAGTTGTGCCATATGCCCCCAGGCTCTGTGTTTCCACTGATGTCCTTCTCTGCTTCCATGTGGCCACCATCGTACATGTGAAGACCATTTGATTTTTGAGGTGATTTCCCACTTGTCTCATTTTAGCATCCCTGTGGCTACTAGCCTTGTCCACTGGCTCTCGCCTGATGACTGCAATCCCTCCCAGATGGTCTCCCTGATTTCCAGGTAGACTCCATTTTGTCCTCAAAGACAGCAGAGTAGGAAACCTTGTACAGAATGAGTTTCCTACTGTCTGCTCTAGCCATCTACTTCAGTTTTACTAGTCACTTGCTGCTCTAGTGACTTGGTCTCTCTCTCTTCTTCTCTTTATTTGTTTTCAGTTTGACCAGATTAGGAATGGAGTGAGAGACTTGAGCAGGCCTCTGAGGGCATTTCCAGACACGATTAACTGAATGAGGTGGTCCTTCCTCCCAAATGTGTGTCCCTCCTGCTGGGAGACTGTATATAAGGAAACCCCAGGAGAACATTAGAGCTTTTCCTCCTTCTGTGCAGCAGGACAGGCTCCTGGCTGGTGAGTGCTTTTAGCCTGGCTCCTTTTCTGCTGTCTTGTGTAGACTTTTGCCTTTTGTTTGGCCTTGTGGACTGAGTGGCTATGTGGTCCTATGACTCTTTGTCCTGTATCAAACCTTGTGGACTGAGTATCAACTTCCTGTTCTGTGTACAGTTGTAGTTGGACTGCCCAGCCTGTAATTTGTCAGGTAAGCCAATAAATCCCCCCTTTTATATATTAATTCTATTGGTTCTTTCCTCTAGGGAACCCTAATTAATATTCTTTCTTCCCTCCCTTCCTTCATTTAAAAAAATATTTATTTATTTGAGGGAAAGAAAGAGAGAGAGAGAGAGTGCATGTATGGGTATACCAGGGCCTCCTGCCATTGGAAACAATAAACTGCAGATGCATGTGCCACTTTGTGCATCTGGCTTTATGTTAGTACTGGAGAATTGAACCTGGGCCAGCTGGCTTTGCAAACAACTGCCTTTAACTTCTGAGCCATCTCTCAAGTTCCCTTCCCTCCTATTGCATGCATATATGTATGTGTTGTATGTAGATGTGTCTATGTATGTGTGTGAGTCATGTGTGTTCCACACATGTATAGAGGCCAGAAGTCAATATCAGGTGTTACTTTCTGTTGCTCTCCAGTTTACTTGTTGAGATTGATTCTCTTCCTGAATCTGGAGCCTCTCTGATTCTACCAGTCTAGCTAGCCAGCTTGCTCCAAGGATCTACCTGACTCAGCTTACTGAGCCCTAGGATTACATTTCTGGGGACCTTGTCCTCACACTTGTGCTTTTTTTTTTTTTCAACTAGTTGAGCCATCTTCTAAAGCCTGGTGCCCTCTTCTTCCACATGCCAGCATGGTTTGTCAGCTTCTTAATTTGCTCACTCAAATGTTTTTATTTTTATTTTTATTTAACTCAGCGAGTCCTTCTTGATGTTCTTACTCCCTTCTCCTTCCCACCCCACTTCCTTTCTCTTTATTGCACTCATTATCACTTAATATGCTTTATTCTTCACCTATTTATTTGTTATCTCACCTGTCCCTTTCATGATCTAAACTCTCTGAGTTCAGGGATTTCTCTATTTTTCTAGCACATCCTTTAGCATGTAATAGAGTACTCAGGAATTGTTTATAAACCTATGGAATGAATGGATGTATTCTGTTATTATACAAAGTACCATGAGATGGGTAAATAACATCTTGTCATCCCACATTGCAGTTAGAGACACAGGCTCACTAAGAGGTTAAACTCCCTCTGGAGTTGGAGCCCAGGGCTTTGGATGTGATGTGATTACAATGCTTTTTCTTTTCACTGTGCTACAAAGGCTCTGTGAGTATTTCCAGCCCAGCCTCCAGTATAGGCATTCATCCAGGCAGCTTTGCTAAGGAGCCTGCTATAGGGAGTACTTGACTTGAATTATGTTATCGCTCACTCTCAGAACTCCAGAATGAAGGCTGGAGAGATGGCTCAGAGGTTAAAGGCACTTGCTTGCAAAGCCTGCCAGCCCAGGTTTGATTCCTCAGTACCCACATAGAGCTAGATACCCAAGGTGGCACCAGCATCTACAGTTCATTTGCAGGGGCAAGAAACCCCAGCACACCCCTTCCTTCCTTCCTTCCTTCCTTCCTTCCTTCCTTCCTTCCTTCCTTCCTTCCTTCCTTTCTTTCTTTCTCTCTCTCTCTCCCTCTCTCTCTCTCCTTTTCTCTCTATCTCCCTTTCTCTCTCATGCATGCTTTCTTCCTGCATGCAAGTAAGTAAGTAAATAAATAAATATAATATTTAAAGAAAAGAACTCCAGGATGAATTGCCATTACCTCTTGAAACTCTTTTAGCAGATGGGGAAGCAGAGGTTTAGAGAAATCAAACAAGTACTAAGGCAAAGCCAAGGCTTTCCCCTAGCTCTGCCTCATGTGGACCCTCAGGTAGCCACTGCCACCAACCACTTGCCAAACATGGTCTGCCTGGCATAGGCCTTTGAGAAACTCTCAGTTAGTTAGCTCATGGCATGCGCCATATTTTTCACAGAATTCACTAATAATTAGTCATGACTTACTTTGCAATGGCATGGTCTCTGGACCTGTGCTTGAACTGTTTTCTTTTAAATTATATGTATGTTTTCATGGCAAGACTTTTCAGTTATATTTGAAAGGCCTTTTAATTTATTCTTTCAAGAAATATCATGCTTTGCGTGTCTATGAAGATCATACATATTCATTTTAGAAAGATTAGACAGCATAAAAATGTCACGGCAATGAAAGTGACAATTGGCCAGGATTCTATTACCCAGCAGTTAGCATGACTTTCAATATTTTGGTGTGTTTTATTCAAGTTATATTTTTTCAATTTTTTTTAGTTTTTATTTAATTTTATTTAAACTTTTTATTATTGACAACATCCATAATTATAGACAATAAACCATGATAACTTCCTTTCCCATCCCCGGCGCTTTCTTATTCACAACTCTACTCTCTGTAAAGCTCCTCCTTTGAAAGTTCTGTCTAACCTTAAGTGTTAATGAACAAGTGACAGAGATTCATGTTACTTGGTTTCAGGCATTTGAGCTTCTCTCTAATTAGCATAATTCAGCTCTCTATTTGCTGAATGGTTCAAATGGCAGTTGGATGGTGTGATCATCTCTAATTGTCAGCTTGATAGGGATTAGAGTCACCTCTAGGAATGTCTGTGAGGGCTTTCTAGATGATGTTACCTGAGGTGGGAAGACCCACCTTGGCTGTGGGCAGCAGCACCATTCCATGGTCCGTGGTTCTGGACTGAATACAAGGAGAAAGTGAGCTAAGAAGTGACTTCCAATGCCCTCCGCTTCCTGACTGCAGACACAGTGTGACCAGCTGCCTCACTCTCCTGCCACCGTGCTTTCCCTGCCTTGAGCTGTCAGCTGAAAGGAACACTTCCTCCACTCAAGTGGTTTCTTTATCATGTATGCGGTCATAGAAACTTCAAAAGTGGTAACTAGGCTGGAGAGATGGCTTAGCAGTTAAGCGCTTGCCTGTGAAGCCTAAGGACCCTGGTTCGAGGCTCAGTTCCCCAGGACCCATGTTAGCCAGATGCACAAGGTGGCGCATGCATCTGGAGTTCGTTTGCAGTGGCTGGAGGGCCTGGCACGCTCATTCTCTCTCTTACTTCTCTCTCTCTCTCTGTGTGTATCTCTGTCTCTCTCAAATAAATAAATAAAAATGAATCAAAAATTAAAAAATTCCTTTAAAAAAAGTGGTAACTACTGCAGATGGCCAGAGAGCTCAGAACTACCCCACCATGAAGCTCAGCCAACTCCTTTTGATGTCAATGAAGCCCATGGGCCCTTCACCAAGGTCTTTGCGCTTCCTTTTCTGTCCCTAAAATAACCTATCTGTGGTTGTTTGCAGATGCTATTAGGTAAAACATTTTTTTTACATTTTCAAAATAAGAAGATTAAGGTACCTGGAGAGACAGAAATAGATCTATTAAAATAATAATAAAAAAAGTCCTGGCATAGTGGCACATGCCTTTAATCCCAGCATTCCGGGAGGCAGAGGTAGGAGGATTGCAGAGTTCGAGGCCACCCTGAGACTACCAAGTCAGCCTGGGCTAGAGCAACACCCTACCTCAAAAAAGCAAACAATAATAATAAAGAATCACCAAACAATTTAGAATGAAGGAAACTTATCAGTCATCTAAGGCGGCATCATTATGGTAGCCCATAAAGTTTTTCTCACATATTTCTTTCTTTTTTTGGGTTTTAATTTTTTATTATGTATGGGCATATTTAGTATGTAAACAACACATGTTGGTACTATCCTTTCCCTCCTCCCTGCCCCTTTTCTGAAGAGGCCTTCCTCACTGGGGATGTAGGTCAACCCCATGGGGATTGTGGGTCATGCAGTAGTCAGTTATGGGGGAGAGGTAATGTCTCTGTACAAAATGTCCCAACTTGTGGCTCTAACAATCTTTCTGCCCTTTCTTTGGCAAAATTCCCTGAGCCATGCTGGGAGCATTTTCAGTCTACTTACATATTTCTTTATGAGCTACTTGCTTTAAAGTTCAGAAGTAGGGGCTGGAGGGATTGATCAAGCGTTAAAGGCTCATGCTTGCAAAGCCTATTTTCCTGGGTTCAATTCCCCAGCCACCCATATAAAGCTGGACAGACGTTTGTTATCAGCAACAAGAGACCCTGGTGCATCTACACACACACACAGAGAGACACACACACACAAAAGCTCAGAAATAAATCTGTGTTTAATAATAGTAACCATGCCATCCCAGCTTAGTGATTCAAATCCAAATCCATCTCTTCTAAATAAGAAATCTTTTCAGGCATTAAATTCTAGAAGGTATATAACATAGATACTTACAAAAAATAAAGATAACCTAAAAAGGTCTTTTATCATACTGACCCACAACAGAACTCACGGATGGGCTCTTAAGATGTCACCCAGGGAAGGAATGAGAGTAACCCAGTTGGGTTCATGGGGATCAGAGAAGCTGGCGAATGGAGAACAAACACAGGCCTCCACCTAGAGGTGCAGGTCATCAACCGAGGTTTGTGCCTGGATTAGGAACAGCTGGCTGAAGTTTGAGCTTTCCATGGCCCGCTGAAGGTCCTACTATAGTCACCATCAAAGAGAAAGATATGTTCTTCGTGCTCCACAGAAACCAAGTAGGCATTCTGCTGTGGAAACTCAGATACAGGCCTTATACTTTATCAGAATAGAAGGCCTGCACAGTTTTACATGATCAGACAGCTTTGCTGTTAGCGCATGGGGTGACTTTGAGGGAAGTCACTCAACACCTTAAGCCTTATGGGCTCATCTTGTGAAAATGGAGGCTAGGCTGAGGGATGGCTTAGTGGTTAAGGCACTTGCTTGCAAAGCCAAAAGACCCAGATTGGATTCCCCAGGACCCACGTAAACCAGACACACAAGGTGGGGCATGCGTCTGGAGTTTGTTTGCAGTGGCTGGAGGCCCTGGTCTGCCCATTCTGTCTTCTCCTCTCTCTCTTTTTCTCTGCCTCAAATAAAATGAAATGAAATGAAATAAAATAAAATAAAAAAGGAGCTATCTTTAGACTTGTGACTGGCATCATTCTCAAACTCATTCTCTTCCATCACTTTCCAGATGTGTGGCCATGGGACACAGTTGTGAACAGGAAGACAAAAGCATATGAGGTTCCTGATCAGCCTCTCAGGAAAGCTGGGGTTGCAGGTGTGCTCCTTTTCCCTATTTGTGATGCAAATGGGGTGGAGGAAGCAACAGCCATTCTCTCACCAACAGGGGTCAGTCAAGGCAATAACAAATACCTTCACATTGGGATTGAACCATTGATCTAGAATTTGCGATTGCCTACCTCCCTGGGGATCTCTATGCCACTAGTATTAGATTTTCTGCTACCTGCAACCAAAAGTATGACCCATACAGGGACTAGACGGATGGAGGGCCAAATGATGGATACTTTGTAACCATTAAGTACCATACTGATCCTAAAGCTGTGACGGCTATGAGAATGTCTGAAGCACAGCCCTCACCTGTCTTCTCAGGGAGGTCTGCTGTCTAAAAGAGGCCTCGGTGGAGACTACAAGACTGGATGCAAGGAGACGGGAGATGCAGGTATTGTTAGCAGCTGCCTCCTCTGTACAAGAACTCTGGATGTAGAGAAAAGTAGCATAGGCTGGGCCAGCATGACATGTGAGCTGCAGGCTGTGGCTGCTTGGCTTCTGTGACCTATTTCAATGCTGGGAACTCTTTTTTCCCCCCAAAAATGTTGTCTATCCCCTCAGCTTCCTTGTTAAGTAAAAGAATTTGGCTTGTGTTCTTTTTATCTCCGCAGTTAGAGCTTGGGAATTATTGAATAATAGAGATTCTTAATTTGAGGAGCACTTTGTAAATATTATTATAATAAGAACTTCCGCTTGCTAAGTACTTGTTGTATGTTAGGAGTCATTCTGGGTATGTTACAAATTTTACCTTACTCTTCAAGCATGAAGAGGATAAACCACATAGACAAATCTCAAAATCATGTAGTGTGAAAAAGCCCCCCCCCCAAAAAAGGAAAGAAAACAAAGAGCATGCATGTTTGTTATTCCATTGTAGAAAGTTGTAGAAAGTGCAGACTCATGTGCTGTGCCAGAAAGCAGACCCATGGCTTCCTGGAGCATGCAGGGTGGGAAGGTTGGGAGGGAGCGAGGAGACTGGGAAGAGGTGGGAAAACTCAGTGTCTCTACTATGAAGACAGTTGCATGGACCTCTAAACATGTCAAAGCATATCAAATATTATACTTTAGTTTATTACATGTCAGTTACAGCTCAATAAGACTTTTTGTGTTTTAAACAGGAAAAAATGCAAAGAAAATGATGCTACTTTTCAGTACAATTATAGAGAAAAGAGCAGGTCTTTATTCATGCAGTGAAATTCTATGCAGGAGTGAAAATGAATGAAACAGACCCATATGAATCAAAGCACTGACTAAATGAGTGAGCTGCGGAAGGACAGTTTAGGATGAAGCAGACATAAACGTTAAACACTGGGCTTAGCAGTTAAAGCACTTGCCTGCGAAGCCTAAGGACCTGAGTTCTGTTCCCCACCTAAGCCAGATAGATGCACTAGGTGGCGCATGTGTCTGGACTTTGTAGTGGCTAGAGGCACTGGTGCACCCATTCTGTCTCTCCTTCTCTCAAATAATAAATAAATAAATAAACAAATACTTAAAAAAAAAGTTAAACACACAACACCAGCATATCTTATGAATCCATGAATCCATGTGGGGATTGAAAGTTTAACAGTGCCGGGGATGGAGGACTTCGGCTCTTAAGAAGCAGGAGACAGGGCGATGGCTCAGTGGGGAAAGTGTTTGCTGCACAAAGTGTGAGGGCTAGACTTTAGATCTTACATAAAAAGCCTGGCTTTGTGGTGCCTGCTGTAAGGGTTAATAAGTTTGGGGTCCCAGCAATCATTAGAGTCACAGAAATTACTGGAACATGTTGGCCCTGGAACAGGCTTTAGCACAGAGGGAATTCTTTGGGGTTGTAAATAACTTCCCAAACCACAACCTGATAAGGTCACCTGGGGGGAGTTGTGTTGGGAAACCATATAAACTGGCTATCATCGCAGAACTGGTCAAACCCAAGAGTCCTACTTGGGAAAACAAGTCAACAAAGGAAATGGCCCTGTTACAATCGTTTTCACTCTCCCTTCCCCCCATTCTCTGCCCTGCTTGTCTCTTTCTTTTAAATATCCAGCTCAGCCACGTCTGAGCTCAGCAGCCTCAATCCCCCCCTTCGCATCCTTTGCTGTTTACCCGCTTGCTCTGCATAAAGAACAGCCTGCTGTTGAGGTCGTATATTCTCTCTCATTCTAGCTGGTTCAGCCCTGACTCTGATCCAACACCTGCCTGATATCCTGGTGTTGGGGAGGCAGGCACAGGGAGTCTCTGAGGCACACAAGTAGCTAGTCTACCTGAACCAGAGAGGAAGATACTCAACGTTTACCTCTGGCCTCCACACACGTGCACAACTGCCTGCACACATGTGAGCACACACAAATGAACATGCAGACACACATGCATGTATGCTATTGGCATTTATACATATAAAGACGTGGGGAGGAAGGAATAGGGGCTGATATATTAGCTGTGCTTACAATGCTAGGACTATGGCCAAATTATAACAACTGTTAAATCTGGGTAGTAGCACATGGCATCTGTTGTATTGTTTACTGTGCTTTTGTGCATGCTTAAAATATTTCAACATTTAAAAAAGAATTTAAGTAATTATTCATCCTACTCTTCGCATCCAGCTTCCCATGCCAGGGACAACTGCTGTACTATGTTCTTTCTTCTGTATCCTCTGGAGATACTGTATGTATATTCATGTGTGTATGTGTGTTGTGCATGTCAGCTTTTATAAATTAAAAGCCATCTCGTGTGTACACTTTTATATACTCCTGCATAAATAAAGTGGCTTCAAGCACATGGCACACATTGCTCTGCATCTGGCTTTCATTGCTAGACAGTGCTTCGGAAGTCATTCTGACGGAGCCGATGTGAAATGGGCTCACTTTGTAGCCCCACTTGGCCTCTATCCCACCGCATGCGCGACTGAGTGGACTGCATCCCACCCTCTGCCATTGCAGGCCTGTTACAGACACACACGTCATGCACTTGTGCATGCAGACTACCTGTCTGAAAGCAGTTAATCATTCCACACTCAGTCCTCTCTTAAGTCTTAAGCCGTCACCCCAGCAGCAGTTAAAACCCTGAACTGGGCTGGAGAGATGGCTTAGTGGTTAAGCACTTGCCTGTGAAGCCTAAGGATCCAGGTTCGAGGCTCGACTCCCCAGGACCCACGTTAGCCAGATGGACAAGGTGGCGCATGCGTCTGGAGTTAGTTTGTAGTGGCTGGAGGTCCTGGCATGCCCATTCTCTCTGTCTCTCTCTCTGTGTCTCTTTCTCTCTCTGTGTCTGTTGCTCTCAAATAAATAAATAAAAATAAACAAAAAATAATAAAAATAATAAAAAGTCTTCTGAACTGTCAGAGAGTGTGGGCTTTGTGGAGCAGCTATGGTACTTGTCTCTGCTAGTGGGCCTGCTTTCTCAGTTTTTCACTTCCCTTTTGACACGAGGTTTGTGGTCCCTTTTCTAACTGTTGGTAGAACCTGATCGCTTGCTGCTTGTGAAATAAATCTGTTATTTAAAAAAAACCCACAAAGTTATAATAAATTATAATACAAAACAAATGTTTGCCACATTTTACCATTCTCTATGCCCCTGAGGTAATTTCCGTCGATGGAATCTGTAAGGTGGAAGTATGGGACAATGGGTGCTATGGTGTATCTCTTTTTGACTCCATGTCCTCTGACATCACATGAGTAGCTCGTGACTGGTTGTGCTGGGAGTATTTCCACCACCAACATAGGCTTGTGACAGTTACGGTTGACATGTACCAAGCAAGATGATGAAAACTTGGGTCACAGCATCACTCCTATAGAAGGCCTGAGCATCTCTCTCATCCGGAAACAAGAGCTCTTCCACTGTTTGTGTTCCTCACTACGGTAATAGCTACCATCCATGTAGTAGGTCATCTATGAGAGCTCTGGCTGAGTAACCAGGGGCGTGGGGGGACTGCTGCCATTTGGAAATAAGCAGGACAAGGTTTCTCCCCAACGCTGCATCTCCATTTGTTTTGTTAAAAGATTGGCTTGGGATAGGATGGCTCTTCAAAAGAAATCAGGATTTTCTTTGATTGTTTTCTTTTTAGGAGACATGGTCACACTCTGTAGTACAGGCTGCTTTGGAACTTACTATGTAGCCCAGGCTGGCTTAAGTTTGTGACGGTTTTCCTGCCTCAGCCTCTAAGTGCTGGGATAAGAGGCATACACTGCCACATTTGGCTTAGGAATCTGATTTTATCTAATATGCTAAGTGTTTCTTTGGAAAAAGAGACCCTGCTGTAAGAGTGGGTTGACAAGAAGCGGCTGGCAGAGAGGAAGACATCTACAGTGAGCCTCTGACCCGGGGTCACACCCAGAGAGCTTGCTTCCATTAGGAGCCAGGGCATGAGTATCAGCCTGTCCCAGGTGAGTTCACAGGACAGGATGTGTCTTGTGTGTGAGTACCCACATATCCTATGTGAATTCAGAGGACACTGTGTAAGCACATGCATGTCCCATGTGTGTTCACAGGACAGTATGTAGACACCTGCATGTCTCATGTGCATTCAGAGGCAGGATGTGTCTTGTGGTCTTTCTACTTAGCGACCTTGGACACTTATCCTCCTTCCCAAGTCTTTGATCTTTGTCTACGGCATGTGAAGGGTGGATGGAGCAATGTTTAGAGACATTTCTGGTGCCTGGAGCCTATAAGTCTCTGCACACCTCAGCCACTGCACTGCTCTGAAGGAATCGAACAGGCCACAGAACACAGGGGGAAAACGTGGAAGAAGGGCAGTGCTAAGGAGCACTGGAGATGTGGGGCAGAGCTGTGTGGGAGACAGTGGCAGAGGCAAGGAGGAAAATGGACAGAAACAGTGCTGTGAAGAATGGAAACCCAGCCAAGTAGACCCCATAGGCTCTCTTCTAGGTCTGGTTCAGGGGACATGGCCACACAGACACCTCACACCCAAGGTCGCTGTGCTCCTTACCCTGCAGCATGGCTGATGTAGTGTAGTAGTTGAAGGGCACATTTTTAACCAGGTATTCCTCAGGGTCAAGGCTGGCCAGTTTTGCTCCCACCAGCACAGACTTGCCTGAGCCAGCAGAGCCCACCAGCATGACTGGCCGCCGCCGCTCCATGAGCCGTTCTAGGAAGTAGCACACTCGGATGGTCTCACTCGTGTGCACCAAACAGGCCTGGAATGGAATGTGACAGGGATGCAAGGCTTGAAGGAGAAATAGGTACACTGTATAGTGTTCCAGAGCATTCCAGAAAAGGAGATTCTGTTATGGGGGAAATCATCTAATAACTCTACGTCTGAGTGTCTTTGCTAATATTTGCAACAGATACATCCTGCCAATGCATTCACACTGGGCCCTGCAATTCAGAGTCTTGCTAATCTCCCTGTCCTCTGTCTCTCTGTGGCCTCTCTGACAGACTATAGAACCTTCTGGTCTCCTCCCTTCTGTCCCTAGGATGTTGGGTGGATATTACACTTTCTTTTCCTCCTTTAGTGGCTTCACTATACCTATGATTTGCAGAAGCTTGAAGCTGGGGGCTGACATGCTTCTACCAGGTCAAACACTCAGTACCAGCAGTGATTTGTTGCAGTGATCTGCTAAGGACCAGTGGGGTCACTGCTCATGCTTGGCTGCTTAGTCCTACTCACCTGCAAAGGCATCTCAGGGTCAAATTCGAACTGGGGGATGAGCTTGGCCCACGGCTCAAATTTCTTGGTTTCTGGGTCTATGTAGAAATCAAAGACAGTTCCCTGGGAAGGAAACTTGACTGTCTTGAACTCGGTCAGCCACCATTTGCTGAACTCTGCCCGGTAGTCCACAAGCTGCAAAGACAAGGCTGGTAAGGGCCTGGGAGCTTCAGGAGCCCAAGAAGCCCTGGCAGGTGGTCTAGTCATTGATAGGTTATGGTTTGAGCACAAGGAGTTCCTACCTGTACATGCCTCCTAGATGGAATAGCTCCCCAAGGAGCATCCCTGAGCAGGCCCAGGAAGCAGGGATTGCCTTCGGTTTGCTGTAGCTAGATCTGAAGCATTACTAGGTCTGAGTGAGTTTCAGAGTTCATGAACTGGAAACTTAATGGCCAGAGCCATATGTGAAACATACTTGGAAATGGAGATTTTTGGAGGAGGGCAATTAGTATAAGAGGAGGTCAAATGGCATGGCCTCCATAGTGACATTTGTGGCTTTAACAGGAGGTGTGGTGGTATGAATCATATGTCCTCCATAAAGTCATGTGTTTCAAATGTTTGGCCATCAGCTGATGGAAAAATAGGAGTGGTGCCTTTCTGGAGGAGCTATATTGTTAGGGGAGGGCTTAAGAGTATATAGCCAGCTCTTCCTTGCTAGAACTCAGCTCACTCTCATGCTGCTGTTGTCTACCTGAAGTCCAGCATCTGACCTACCGTTTTTTCCCTGCCATCATGAAACTTCCCCTCAAGATTGTAAACCAAAAGGAAAAAGAAAAAAAAAAAACTTTCCAATCACAAGCTGTTTTTGTTGGGTGCTTTTTTCTATCAAGAAGAAGGTAATTATACAAAAAAAATGGTACCAGGAGTGGGGGCATTGCTGAGATGAATCTGACCATGTGTTTTAGGTCATTTGGAATGTGTTTGTGGGAGGGACATGGAAGGATTTGGTACTTTGGACTATAGGAGCCTTACAGTGCTATAAGCAGGGCTTCGTGGACTATTCTGGTAGAAGTTTTCAAATTCTAAATGCAGAGAAAGTTGCGGACTGTGAAGGCTTGGCTTATAAAGTTGTGAAGTGGAAAGAAATAAGTTTTTTGGAACTGAGGTATTGGCAGAAAGGCTGGCTGCATTCTGCCCATGTCCAGAGAATTTGAGAAAGGTTGAATTTAAAAGTATGGACTAGTGTGCTTAGTGGAAGGAAGTATAGAACAGAAAAATATGAAAGATGTAAAGTTCAGCAAAGAAGGAAAGGGCCTGAAGGAAGTCTCTTGAGGGAGTATCTTGCTCTTCAAGATTAAGCTTTATTACCCCCTGAATTTATAAATGTAGCTATGCTTCCCACCTGGTAATGGTTTTGGAAGCACGAGAAATGCCAGAAAAAGGATCGTGAAGTGCATACAATTCCAGAAGCTGCTAAGATGCAGCAATGTGAAGCAGGGTTGAATTCCTATATGGAGACCCAGTAAGGCCATTATATAGAGCTATGAAGATGAACTGTGATTTGCAATGGAGACTTAAGGAACAAACGTGGATCCTGAAACAGGAACACTTCTCAATTAGCCACCTACTAAGTAGGTAAGATTGAATTCTTTAAAATGTGAGTGGAGCTAGATTTGGTAGCACAAACCTATAACACCAGCACTCAGAAGGCTGAAGTGGGAGAATCAAGGGTATAAGGCTAGCCTGGGCTACGTAGTGATAGCCTGTTTCAAACCAAAAAGCAAAACCAAAAACCAAACAAACAGACAACAGCAAAAGAGAACGGAAATTGACTATAAGCTATGGGCAGGTTTGTGTGTTGTTCACACTCTGATTTTAATGCAGATTTAGGGGACACTGTGGCTCTCTAATCTCTTTCTCTGCCACCATAGAGAAAAGCTCCATTAATTAATTAATTTATTTATTTGAGAGAGGGAAAGAGGGAGAGAGAGAGAGAGAGAGAGGGAGATTGAGAGAGAGAGAGAGAGAGAGAGAGAGAGAGAGAGAGAGACTGAAAATGGGCATGCCAGGGCTTCCAGCCACTGCAAATGAACTCTAGATGCATGTGCCACTTTGTGCATCTGGCTTATATGGGTTCTGGGGAATTGAACTGAGGTCCTTTGAAAAGCCCCATTTTTGATGGTTAAAATTCTTTGGAGACCTTTAACCTTTTATGAAAACCATATTTTTGAGATCACATGGAAACTCCAAGGTAAGGTCTCCTCTAGAAAGAACAAGGTTGTGCATCTCCTCCTCTCACCCCAATCTTCCTAACTGCTCAGTTTCTCAGTCAAGGAATTAGTCTGGCCTCATTAACACTGTCTTGCCCTTGACCCATAATCTACCACTTGGCCTAGGCTTCTGCTATGATGGGACACTGAAGACACAGATGCCCCCTCCCCCCATGAGCCACGCTGCTTTCTAGATTCAGATCTGTAAGCCTCTTTTCAGCACTGTGCCATAATTAAATCCCAACCTGCTGTACATTAAGACAATTTTTTGTCCTTTGTGCCCTTTCACCTATATGACACTGGCATGTTATGAGTGTACTACTATCAAGTTTGGGATCCAGTTTCACCGTTGGACCTTTACAATGCCCTGGATTATTCTACCTGGTTAAAATTATCCTTATTTTTATATTTATGAAAGGGTAGAACTGGGAACTGGATGCCTGTTTCAAGTCCCCCATTCTGTGCTCTCCCTACCATGCATCTGTGGGAGATTGCTTTTTTGTTATGACTGAAAAGTGTTCAGTCAGGACCAGTTTTTAAATTGGACTTACTCAGGCATAGGCTCCATTTTTGTATTTCTGCATTTTTTTTAAACTAAGCACCACTGGTGCTCCTATTGCAAATACATGGCCAAATTCCTACTCTCCAGTCTCTTTGACTTTTGGCTTTAATGTAGGCTGAACGGGAGTCCTACACATTTGCCCGCTGCTAAAAGCTTTCTCCTGTGTCTCTCTCCACGGGCCAGCGTGGCTACCCACAGCTCCAAGTGCTTCAGAGCCCAGGAGACCTGGGGAATGCTTTCTCCTAGGCTTTTAGAAAGAGTGGAATAGATTTAAATTTCTCTATACACAGACAGAAAAATTGACCAAGTGTCTTCATCTTGATGTCCCACTGCTTGTTTGGCCCCCAATAAGGGTGAGCAGCCCAGCAGGTGCTGCCTGACATCTCAGCAGCTGAAAGGTCAAGACTGCACTTGGTGGAAAGAAAAACTTATACATTTTGGGATCTTTGTGCCTGTCAGCCAAGTCCCATCACTACCGCTGCACTCTTTGCTTTCCGGGGTAAGTGCGGAGCTGTCAAAGAAGCCACCCAAGGAGTGCGAGGCAGACGGCACAAGGCCTGGAACGTCTGTGGATCCTCTTGCCCTTGGAGAGTTCCATCAGGTTCTGGGGATGGAGCAGGTTCAGCACACAGGGGAGCCTGTGAGAGTTGCCCTGAGAAGTTTGAGCAATATAAGATGGATGGATAGATGCTATAACAAGGGCCCATGTGCATGAAGAAAGAGCTACATTTTAATTCTTTTGGTTCAGTTTTTTTTTTTTTAAACCTTCCTTTTCAGGTTCCTCAAATGTGGCTTTGTCCTATAAGGTTAAATTTTTTTTTACTTGTTTTTGGAAATAAAAAGCCCCACATTATCCCAGACTAGAGTGATAAATCATATCTCCATAACTCCTGCATTGGTTTGGTCCTCTGCTGTGAAACAGCACCAGATACTTGCTATGCCACTGAATATTTAGGTTAGGAGACTATTAATGCTTATAAGTACATGTGTGCCAGCACAATCCTAAGTGCTTTGCAGGCATTCACATTGTGTGATTGTGACAGCGTGCATTCACCCCATCCTCATCCACATCCCCATTGGATCCATGGGGAGAGTAAGGTAGAGACAGGCTACATCTCTTAACTCAGTCTTCCAGGTGAAATTGGCAGTTGCAATTCTAATCCAAAGTCCCTTTCCCTTTCCTTTTCCTTCCCTTCTCTACCTTTCCTTCCCTTCCCTTTCGCAGATTTTTTATGGTGTGTGTATACGTAGTATGTGCTGTGTGGCATGGGTGTGTTGTATGCAGAGGCCAGAGGAAGATGTTGGGTATCCTCCTGTTCCACTCTTCCACCTTATTTTCTGGAGACAGAGTCTCTCATTGAACTTGGAGCCCCTCTCCTGACCGCCCCACCACTTTTTGGTTAGACTCTGGCCATGCCAAGTGTTTTACTGATTTTCATGGGGAATAATTGGGATTAAATTTAGGTCTTTATGTTTTTACAGTAAGTCCTCTTGGCTGCAGATCCCTCTGCTTAGCCCCTCTCAGCTTTCAAAGAAGCCCGTTTTACTGTGGTGTGATTGAGACAGAAGCACTGCCCATATTTAATGCACGAGACCTAGCAAGTTTGGAGGTGAGCACACACCTGTGAAATTATCACCATAACTGATGCATAAACTGTCCCTCTCCTCTGAGTTTTCTACCAACTTATATTATCGCTTTACTGTTGTTGTTTGGGATAAGCATTCTAAACATAAGATATTTGCCCTCTTTGTAAAAAAATGTGAAGAAAGAAATCCTTCCATTTATGACAATGTAGATGAATCCAGGAGACAATATATGAAGTGAAATAAACCAGACACAGGAGGACAGCATGTAATGCATCTCAAGTAGATAAACTCATAGAAGCAGATAGTGAAATAATACCAGCAGGGTCTGGGGAGAGGCAGAAAATAGGTGACTTTGGTCAAAAGGTATAAAATTTCATGTATACTAGGTTATTAAATCTAAGATGACCAAATATGTACAGAACAATACCTATTAGCAATATTTCATTCCTAAAACTTTGTTAACAAAGTCCATGTTTCCAACATCTAAATGATATTGCATATAGGCAGAGTCCTTTGTGAAAGATTGTTTTGCATAATTTAAATATGTTGTATTGAGACACAATGTCTTATTTATTTATTTATTTATTTTGTGGCTTTTCGAGGTAGGGTCTCACTCCAGCCCTAGCTGCCCTGGAATTAACTACGTAGTTTCAGGCTGGCCTCAAATACATGGCAATCCCCCAAAGGCCTGTGACACCATGCCTGGAAAAATATCTCATATTTAAGTAAAGAAAATGCTCTTGACTACAGAAATGGTTAGGGGATAGGACTCAAACCAACATCTCTTTTCTTGACCAGCATGAGGCCATGGCAGTCAACACTACATGACAACTACTACTTGGCTTTCCACTCCCAGATGCTAGGAAATAATTTCCCAGCTTCCTTTGGATAGCCCTGTGTTTGGAGATGGGATATTGAGCTGGGAACTCTGGCTTGGTATACAGAAATCCCTCCTTTTGCAAGACTTGTAGAAGGCCAAAGATATGACAATTCTTCCACTTACATTTATATAGCACTGCATCTTCCCACTTCTTTCTACAAAGCTCACGTCACCTGGCAAAGTAGCATATATACCCCAGCAGTTGTTTAAATTCCAACACTATACAATGTTCAATATAAGCAAAGATGTGTTCATTGGCTCAACAAGCACCAGCCTCAAGTACACCACAACCTCATCTGTTCCATCCCATGAAGCCCTTGCAAGGAGACTCATGCCTTTAGCACAGCAGTGTGTAGATAACTAGTCGGGGGCATTCAAGTGCATTGTAACATTGAGCTATCTTACCTTCTGAGTCTGTGGAAGGGTCATTTTTTTTTTTTTTTTTGCAGCTACTGGTTTCAACCTGGTGCTGATCTCCAAACGTACTCTTACCTGATCTTGGACCATCACACCACCAAAAGCCCAGATGGCAGCAAACACAAAATAGAGCTCATAGATTTCCTTGGGGCAGTCTGTGGGAATTTCCTCCTTGGTTAGGAGACACTCAAGAAGGTGGCACACCATCTGAACCATGCTCTGCTCTGGGACTGGAATTATCTTCTTAAATCTGCAAAGAGAGAACAAGGCGTGCTCCAAGATAGCATGGGTATTCCGTCCTAGAGGTGTGGCGGGAGAGTCAGGCTGCCCTTGGCTTCAGAGGCTGCATGGTTTGTCAGGTTCTCTGGGATCGCAGAGGACCATGGATGGTGTTGCTGGGGACCTCATTCTCTCAGCTCCTGCCGGGTCTTCCTTACAGAGAATTGAGAGTGTATAGCTCTCCTGAGAGATGGTTCTCTTTCACCTTTCATGCAATTTCTTCGAATGGTCAAAAAGCACCCAATGGGGCTGGAGAGATGGCTTCTGTAGTAACCACGTAAGCCAGATGCACATGGTGGTATATGTGTCTGGAATTTGTTTGCAGTGGCTAGAGGCCTTGGCATGTCCCTTCACTCCCCCCTCATATATAATAAATAAATAAACATAAAATATTAAAAAAGCATGCAAGGGCTGGAGATATCACTCAGTTGTAGAATAGTTTCTTAGAATGTGCATGAGTCTGAGTTCAATCTCCAGCAATACACACATACACACACACACACACACACACACAGACTGACAGAAAGAAGTTATTCTGAAATCAACCACTGTGGCACATACCTATTCCCAGCATTCAGGAGGCTGAGGCAAGAGGGTTGCTAAAAGCTTCAGGCTAGCCTGGGCTACTTTGTGAAACCTGGTCTCAATGCCTGCCTCTGCCCAGCCCCACTCCAAGTACCTCAAGAGGCAATTTGGCCATAGTTCTGAGGTTTGTTCTTTCATCACTCCATCTCAGGAGTGTTTTTTTTTAAATTTTCTTTTCTACAAATTGGAAAACACCACAAACCCACTTCTGAGGCCAGAGTTTGGTCTGGACATTGAGGGGACAGAAACCTCAGCAATTGTATAGTCTTGAGAGGAAAGGAAACCCTCAGCTGAGAGCGCACCTCGGTGACTTTTCCCCGGCATTTGCTTTGTTCATCGTGGCTGGGGAGGTGTTAAGCGAAAGGTAATGTGGGTGGGTGAATGGAAGGCATCCCAAGCAAGCAGGACACAGGCCCAGCTCCTTCCAGCCCCTCCTCTCTGTGTCTGCTTTCTTGCCACGCTGAGCGGTCAGGAGCTACAACTACTAAGGAAGGCAAAAAGAAGTCATGAGCACTTTCCTTTCCCACTGCAGGCCAGAGCAGCAGAGGCAGAAGCTCTCATTGTAAATGAGGTTTACAATGCTCTTCAAAGTTTCACTGGCTTGATGTGCATGCACATGTGTGTGTATGTGACTAGAAGTAACTAGACAGCTTTCATTTTAATTATTGAAGAATGACCAGAAAAGTTGTGGACATTGGCTAAGAATCATTGTTTCCATATGACAGTTATTTTGATATATATATATATATATATATATATATATATATATATATATATATATATATCATATACATATGTATGATATAGATATCTATCTATATAATCTATCTATCTATCTATCTATCTATCTATCTATCTATCTATCTATCGTACAAGATGGCCTTAATATCACAATTCTCTTGCTTCATCCTCCAGAGTGCTGGGATTATAGCCATATGCTGTCATTTCTGACTCAGACCTGTATCTTATCCAGGGCAGGAGGAGAACCAGCCACACAAAATGGCTTTGAAGAGATACTGGGAAACAAGTTTGATCTACAAGTACCCCCTGTTTCATAGATAGCTTAACATGAGTTGACATATCATAGGTTTGTAGTAGCAGGGCTACATCAGCACAGCGTTGGGATCAGTGTTGCACAGAACAGAAGTAAGGCCTTGAAGTCCACACCTCTGCTCCTTACTGGCTGTCACACTGCGGGGCATCATTATGGAAGCTCTGCTCTTATCTGCAGGCTCATGACTCTCTTAGGAGAACTGTGAGAACTGAACAACACCAGAGTAGGTACCGGCAAATGACGGCTACCATCACTCCTTGATAACTGCATGGTCTAAGGATGGAAGGTGGTCTCTGGATAGTTTTGGGGGAACCAGATTCTTCACGTTGTTCCTGCACATGCCAGCACACACATTTGGACAAATGTATGAGTTTTGCCTTGTTATGAATGCCTGGGGTGGAAAGTATCCCAGTTTGTAGTCAGAGGATACCCCGGACAGGTGTCAACATAAGCCAGCACAGCAGGGGCAGAGTATCTTGGCTGACGCCTCACCCTTCTCTGATACTCTGGTTCATTTCTGCACTTGCCTATTTGTGCCCACTGTGCTTGTCCTTCCAGACTCCACTGGCTTCTAAGGCTGCATTAGACTCCAACTCACTGAGCTTGGGGCCACCAGGGACTGCATGCTTTTCAAAGGCTTGTGAGAGTTGGACAAGTAATTATAAGCTCTAAGATATCAAAACTACAGCAGCAAAACTAATGTTTCAGTACGTATCTTAATTTATACTTAAATGTACCACTACCCCAACTAGCAGACTATAACTTGGTTTTTAGCTATAAAAATACTTAGTTAACATGGGTGGCTTTTCTTTTTTTATGGCTTTTTTTTCTGTCTCCACAATGCATGAGGCAGAGTGCATGGGAGCCTCGAGAGCTTCACTGGCGGCCAACGTTCTTCCCCCTCTGCCTTTGCAAGGTGAGGAACTGGAACCGCAGTTCCCAGGCCTGGCAGACCAGTGAATAAGGAACCAGAGACCATTTGATGGGTGGACTGTAAGCTCTTAGAACCGTAACTTTAACTCCAAATTTTTGGATCTTCACTTGCTTTAACTCTGAGGTCAGCATTGCCTCTGGTGGCCATTCTTGGCTGAATTATGGTGATGGGTGGCAGGTTCACCTTCAGAATGATGTATTAAATAAAAAAAAACAAACAAATAAACAATAGAGAAATAAAAGCAAGTTCCAAGCCTGGGGACTTCATGGCACTGACCTATGTAAAAGTCTTGCTGTAATAATTGTCTTCTTAGCTAAAAGTAATTGATCTCTCACTTAAGTGGTATGTAGTGTCATAGCTGAGATCCTGCGTGTTCCTTTAAAGCTCATGTGTTAGTGGAAAAGGTTCTGTTTTGGTGCTATTGAAAGGGGTTGGAACTCTTAAAGTCATAGCCTGGCAGAAGGTCTTTAGGTTGTTGGAGGTGTGCCTTGAAAAGAACCAGGAGACCAAAACTTCTTTCCCTCCCTCTTTCACTTCTCAAAGGAGAGATGAATGTTTTTGTTCTGTCACAAGCTCCTCCCATGTTATGACTCCACAGATTAAAAAAAACCATAAAACAAAAGCAACAGAGTCACCCAATCATTGATTAAACCTCCAAAACTGTGAGAGAAAACCAAACTTTCTTCACAGGTCGATTGTCCTATGCATCTGTCACAGATGGAATTCTGACTAACTTAGGTGGTCAGAGCCAGGAGGTTTTGCTTTTACAAAACTATAGAACAAAGGTGAACTCACAATGACCAGCAAGGGTAGGACTGGTCAAGTGGCCCATTGCACTCTGTTCCACATTACCACACATAGTCAGGAACACAAGGTGGATGCCACATGTCCTTGACAAGTGTGTTATTTATCCCTGGACCAGCTGGTCTGGCCTGTGGATGACCGTAGGAGGGCCAGCTGCTTGCCCTGAAAACTGAAGGCTCTTGAGCCTCAGGGGTGCTATCTGCTATTAGAGCAGGCTGCCTCCTTTGGATACACCCATGTGGACTTTACATAAGATGCTTTAAACCTTGCCCTATGTTATCACTTCCTTTCTTGCCTGCAATGATGACAGACATCCCATGGCCATCCTAAAATGCACTCCCATTCACAATCTGCTGTGCCTGGAGGGGTCTGGCTTTGAGGGCAGGGCAGAACATCAGTAGGATATCAAATGTCAGCCAGTGGGCTCCTTATGGCTGCATTAATCAGTTCACTTCCTATTTCTTGGCCTACCTGGTTCTGAGTGTGTCTAAACAAGTGGGAAGATATTTGTCAAACAGGATGGTCAGGTTGGCTCTCTCTGTCTGGACTTCCCTCTGGTCAATCCAGCTGCTCACTGGAGGGTTCCACCCCAGGTCTGCAGGGTTGATGTACAGGATTCCCTGGGAACACAGAGAATACTGTACAATGAGTATTCCATACACACAAACAGAGTCTTCACCCTAGGGAGTCAGCTCCTCATCTTAAAAGCATGTAGAAGACTTGACTTAATTACTACAGAGACCTGGCCTACATCAAAGAAGGCACATGGATTTTCTACAGAGAACCAATGTCAACTAGTAGGTAAATAGATGAATGAAGAACAGCGTTGAAAAGGATCCCAGGGTCGAGTGTAGAATCAGGGGGAAGGAAGGCTGGGATTGATCATCAGTGCTTGTCACCACATGTGAGTGTACAGGAAGTGAGATGGTGGTGTCTTAATATGTCTACACCCTAAGCACTGGAACCTGTCCATATAGCATTATTTGTCCCCCAAAAAGCCTTTACAGATATAACAGAGATAGAGATCTTGAGATGAGATCAACCTGGCCTGTCTGAATCGGACATTTTCTAGTGTACAGGAGTCAGAAAGGAAGAGACACATGCAGACAAGGAAGCCACATAAAGAAGGCAGAGACTGGAATTACAGGGCCACAGGCTAAGGGGCACTTGAACTGGATGTTTCGGGGAGAATTCTCCTGAGAGCCTTCAGAAGGCACAACTTTTCTGGCCTTGACTCTGGAGGTCTGGGTTCCAGAAAGGTGAGAGAATACATCTGTGAAACTGTTTGAAAAGTCACTAAGTGTACAGTAACTTGTTATATTTGTCATCTCAGCCTGAAGAAACCACAGAGGGGAGATGTTTCTCCCAACCTGTGCTCACCAATCTCAGGATGGCCTTGCAGAGGAGGCCTACAATATGGCTGAGATCAGAAAAAGCTTCTCTTTGTTATTTATTACTTAAAAAGTGTTTTGACAACTTTAGTGAAGTACCTTTGATATTTATAGCACACAGTACACATTCAATGTACACTACTTGTTGGACTAAGATACAGGAATATACCTGTGAAAACATCAACACAATCAAGGTAATAAGCATATTGGTCACATATCCAAACATTTCTATGTTTTATCACAGTCTATTCTTTTCTTTTTGCAAAAGAAGACTTAATCTGCCATCTGACTCCATAACAAAATTTTAAGTGCACAATATCACTTTTCTAGAACTTGCTTATCCCAAACAGCATAAGCTTTCCACCTACTGAAGGTCATCTCCCCAAATTCATCCTAGAGTTCCAGGCTCTATCAACCACCATACTTCTCTACTTCAGGTTTTATTATTTTGCCAAATCTGTTCTTTTTATCCTCTGGTCTCTGTAAGTCTATTGAGTGGATGAAGACAGAAGGGACAGAAGAAAGTAAGGCCACATTGCTATTTGATACCAGGGGTTGATGTGACAAGGTGATGTTTGGTGTCTGCACTGAAATGGAAGCTAGAACTGGCTGGAATGTAGTCTAATTCAATATTACTCTGCAGTGAGCAGTTGTCCAGCTTAGGGGCTATTCTCTTCCTTACCACCACAATGTGTCTGAAATAATAGTCACCTGGCTCTTGCCTTATGGTGCCTGTTTGCCTTTCTGGGTATGGTTCAAGGTCAGATTTGTGGATGGTCAGATTTCTGGCTATTGTTTGGAGACTCCTTCAGCCCAAGGAAAACATGTTTACCATGAGAAGTACCTGCCTCAACTGAGCCACAAGACCTCAAGGACCATACCTGCCCTGGAGACAGTTGCTGGAGTGGCTGTGCGCAGGTGGCTGATCTCAAAGAGGAGGCGCATTGTGGGGTTGAGAGGAATCCTCTCATTGCTTGCTAGGGTCAGCACCTAGAAACCGCAGGACAGACGTCCACTTAGAAGGAGCGATGATGTTATGGTTAGAGTGTGAAATGTCCCCATGGGCTCATGGGTTTGAACACTGCGTCCCTAGCTGCTGGCTCTGTTTTGGGAGGTTGTGGAACCTTTGGGACTTGGGCCCCAGATGGTGGAGGTGTGTCACATGGGACAGACCTTTGCAGGCTATAGTCCAGTTTTGTTTCTAGTCCTATTCTCATCACCCTGTCTGACAAAATGTAAAGACCCATCTCCATGTGCTCCAGCAAACATGCCTTCCCCACAAAGAAACTGTGGAACTTCCCCTCTGAAACTCTGAGCCAAAGTAAAACCTTCGTCCCTTAAGTTTCTTCTGTCAGATAATCTGATGAAAAAAGTGACTTACACAGATGCATTGCCAGCTGCTGGGGTTTGGTGGGTTCTTTACTGACACCAAGGGTTGACAGAACAAATAAAAAGCCTGTATTTAGGGCTGGAGAGATGGCTTAGTGGTTAAGCACTTGACTGTGAAGTCTCAGGACCGTGATTTGAGGCTTGACTCCCCAGGACCCACATAAGCCAGATGCACAAGGTGGTGCATGCATCTGGAATTTGTTTGCAGTGGCTGGAGGCCCTGGTGTGCCCATTCTCTCTCTCTCTTTCTCTGTTACTCTCAATTAAATAAATAAAAGTAAACAAAAAATTTAAAAAACATGTATTGACACCCAGGTTTATCGAACTAATAAAAAGCATGTTTTGGAAACTTAAGTCTCACAGCAACAATATCAAGAAATGGACATTTTAGAGGTGATGAGGCCCCGAAGCCTCCATTGGTCAAACATGGATTAAAGTCAATTACAGAGGCTTGGGGCTGTGACTTCTACTCTTTGCTCTCTCTTCCCTTTCACTTTTCTACCAGGTGTTACCCAGCTAGAAGGTCTCCACTAGAAATGACTTCTTGGTCTTGGATTTAGTATCCAGAACTGCGGGACAATCTTTCCTTTCTAAACCACCCAGTCTCTAGTATTCTAGTATAATAGCACAGAACATGGGGCAAGGTCCCTTCCTCCTTCCTTCCCTCCTGCCCTCTATTTCTTCTTCTCTTTCCTGATAATGAGGATTTTTCTAAACATTTTCTTTCCTTCCTTCCTTCCTTCCTTCCTTCCTTCCTTCCTTCCTTCCTTCCTTCCTTCCTCCATCCCTCCTTTCCTTCCTTTCTTCTCCCCTTGCTCCTTCCCTCCCTCCCTACTCTTTCTTTCTTCTTTTAGACAGGGTCTCACTATGTAGCCTAGGCTGGCCTCAAATTCACTATGCAGGCTACATTGGTTTTGAACTTAAGATCTTTCAGCTTCTGCCTTCCATATCCTGGTATTATAGACATGCACCATTACATTCAGTATATTTTCTAAATTTTCTACACTAACATTCTCTCTCTTTCTCTCCTTTTTTTTTCTTCCACTCCCATTCTCCTGTCCTCAGTATGTATCTGCTGAATCAGGACAAAAAGTTATTTATATATCTCAAATTGATAATTTGAATGAACTAGAACTGTATTGGGACAATAAAATTATTATAAGAAAAGAGCTTCAGTTTCATATCACTAATCTTTCTTCTAAGTAGTCCCACTGAGAGATCATGTATTTATTCTAATGATTTCATGAATGCTGAAGCCAGTTTAACATTTCCAATCTAGATGGACATGCTTTGTAAACATGTTTAGAAGCTACCAGCTGAACAACCACTTTAGTGGCATCAGGTACTCTTAATTGTTATAGGAAATAATCTGTACTCACAATGGGTAGGTATTTATCATCCTGGATAGTACTTAACAGGCTCAGAATGTTTCTAATGCTTACTTTCCTTATTTACTAAAAAACGGAACAACTTATACAAAAGATCTGAGTGGACTAAGATTGTTTTCAGCTTTAAATACATTGAATGAATCTACAGGCAGAAGATTCTGAAGGAAATGGCAAGCAGGACTGGGCCAAGTCTTGAGGTGTCTTGTAAATACACCAGTGATAGTAGCTTACTCCACATGGCCACCGTGTGGGAGATTTCCAGACATACAACCACATTGGGAACTGGCTTCACAGATAAGGAGAGATGGGTGGGAATTTCCTGTTCCCGTTCCATACCTTGTTATCATCCATGACAGTGTTCAGAGACTCTATCCACATCGGATCTATGTCACCATCCAATATAATCCACTTGGGCCCATCATGGGAGATGTTGGCATGCTCTCGCATGATGGAAGAGAAGAGTCCTAAAAGGAGTTATGGAAGACTTATTTTCCATTTCACCATTGTACCTTCCTCATTTACCCATTGTCTACAACACTCAGAAGGCATAAACAGATGAGACAGGTCAGAAGAGGCTTTGTATCTCACTCTTCCCTACACCCAATGGTGCCCAGGGTCCATTCCTACCGTTCTCCACAGAAACTTCAGAACACCAATAGGAACAGTCACAGCAGTGCCTGACAGTCCCAGTTTTTTTTTTTTTTTCCAGGTAAGTTCTCACTCTAGCCAAGGCTGACCTGGAATTTACTATGTAGTCTTGGGCTAGCCTTGAACTAACAGTGATCCTCCTGCCTCTGCCTCCCGAGTGCTGGGATTAAAGGTGTATGCAACCATGTCTGGCTGAGTTCCAGCTTTTTAATTGACCCAGTAAATCATGCTAGTGATTGTGGCATGAGAGACTTATATTAAAGTTTTTAAAGGTAAAGTTTCCATCCTTTCTAATTGTAGCCTTGGCAAAACTTGTGTATGACAGGCTTAGGGAAAATATTCAAGTTAGTCTCATTGTCACTACCTTGAAATCTATGTATTATTTTGGATAAAACAGATTTTTATCATGTTAAAACTTCCCATTCAATAATATGGTATGTCTCTTCATTTATGTAGATATTGTCTTATATCCATAACAAAATTTTACAGTTTCTCAAACATATTTAATTGACCAAGAGAATCCTAAATACTCCTAAATATTTCTTAGTTTTTATTGCTACTCTAATGGAATTTTCTCCCCCTTGTATTTCCACTTTTAGCTGGCTACTGCTGGCTAGTATAGAGAAAAATCTATGAAATTTTTATGTTTATTTTATGTTCTGTCACCTTTAAAACATGTCCTTATTGACTTTAGTAGGTTTTTAAATAATGTTTCAAGAATTCCTATGTTTAAAGTTGCATAATTAGCAAAAAATTTTCCTTCCAATTTATGGTATACATTCAATTTTCTTGTCTTATTGCATTACCTTAAACTGTTATAAGTAATGCTGAATAATATTGACAAGAGGACTTCCTAATTTCTTTCCCTTTTAAATGGAAAAGAATTTAGTAAATAATTCAGAGTGGTTCTATTTTCGTATTTTAGCTTCAGGTACAGAAAATATCATATGTAAAATATTTCCTTCTGATCCTATTTGACTTAGAACTTTCTGTTAGAAATAACTGTTAAGATTTTAGGATATATAGAGCAAATGTTTTCCACTTTAATTTGAGAGCATTTTGTTACATTTTATGAAAAAATAGATTTATCTGTATATTCCTAGAATATATTGTACTTGGTCAAACTGTATTATTCTTTTAAGATATTGTTGGATTTTATTTATTGATACTTTATTTAGAATTTCTGCATCTACATTAATAAGTAAAATTGAAATTTCTTCTTGTGTATGGAATGAAATATGTGTGGTATGTTTATATGGTATATGCATGGGTGTGCATATGTGTGTGCAAATACATGTACCTCATGCACAAATGTGCAAAGGCTGGAGGAGGACATCAGGAATCCCTTATTGCTCTTTGCCTTATTTCCTGAGACAAGCTCTTCCACTGCACCTGGAGTTCAACATTTTCCTTTTTCTTTCTTTCTTTTTTCTTTTTCTTTTTGATTTTGTGAGGTGGGGTCTCCCTGTAGCCTAGGCTGACCTGGAATTCATTATGTAGTCTCAGGGTGGCCTTGAACTCATGGCGATCCTCCTACCTCTGCCTCCATAGTGCTGGGATTAAAGGTGTGAGCCACCACACACATCTCAGAGTCCAACACTGTTCAACCAGACAGTCTAGTCAGTGTGGTGGTTAGAGGTGGGGGCAGCCACACTTGGCTTCTTATGTGGATGCTCGGGATTGAACTCAGGCCCTATGCTTGCATAGCAAGTACTCCTATCCTTTGAGCCATCTCCCCAACCCTGAGATATCCATTGTGTTCTACAAAAAAGCTAGTATCAACATTATTCTGGCTCTTTGAAATGATTTCACAGCTATTCTTTTTTTATGACTGGAATAATTTGTTTTTGTTCTTCTACTATCTTTACATTTTCATGAGTTTACCCAAATCTACTGATTATTGAGTAAATAAAATTAATTTATATTTTGCTAGGGGAAATCTGTTCTAGTTTTTCAAATATTGTGTCACCTAATTAAATATTCTTTTAATTTATTCTTATCTGTATCTACTATTATATTACCCTTTCTAGCTCCTAATTATACATATTTTATCCATCCTTCCATTAATAATGCTCACAATGAACAAATTTTATTGTTTGTTATAAAGAACTTTTCTATGATTTTTGGTCACCTTCTGACTAATTTTAGAGTTCATCTTCATTATTTTCTTTTACCTAGTGTGGGGGTTTGGACTAGCTGTTCCCCCATAAACTCATGTGTCCTGGATGCTAGGTCGCCAGCTGGTAGCAATTTGGAAATTGCAGCCTCTTGGAGGAAGTGTGTTGTTGGGGATAGACTTAGGGGATTTTATGGCCAGTTTCACCTTGCCAGTGTTTGGCACACTCTCCTGCTGCTCTTGCCCATCTGATATTGGCTAGGAGGTGATATTCAATCTCTCCTCATGCAACAGTTTTCCCTGCCATCATGGAGCTTCCCCTCTTGTCTGTAAACCAAAATAAACCCTTTCCCTCCCACAGACTGCTTTTATTCAGGTGTTTTGTGCCAGCAACCTCAAGCTAACTGCAACACCTAGTTTTCTTTGGGTTTAGTTTGAATAACTGCCTAATATGGATACTAAATTTGCTCACTTTCTGTGATAGAGTTTCTGATTTTTTCTTGTAGAATTTGGATCTTCCCATAGATTCTGTATGAACTACTCTTTTCACTGGTTCCTAGAAGGGTTTTGATTACATTTTCTTTTTGATGCAAGAATAGAGAGCATTTAGTGGTTTAGATGAAGGAAAACTATTCTCATTTATTTTCTTGCTGGTTGTTTCTAAGTCAGTTATATTCTCAGAGAATGAGGCCTATAAATAGATATCTTTGAATTCACTATACCTTCCCCTACAGCCAACTGAATTCCTAATTTTTGAAAATGTTCTGTGAACCAGACAAGAAAGAAATATTTTCAGTTTATAAAATGCAGTTTATATGTATTACATTGAGTTTAATGATGTATTTTCAAGTCTCTTTATATTTATAATTACTTTTCTGTCTATTGGAACCATCAAATTTTGAAAAAAGTAAGCAAAACATATAGCTCACTATATTTTCATTTTTATTAAATTCTCTTTAAATATCTAAAATGCTATGTTCCATTTTCTTTGAAGTTGTGTTGGTTAGTGAATACATATTCTTCATGATTATATCTTCTTTGTCAGTCTCCCTAAATGTAATCTATAAATTGAATAGTTTTAATTAGAATTACAACAAAGTTCAAAATACTGAGCTAACATTATTCAGCCTAAATTTAATATGGGAACAGAAGTACCTGAGACTATTCAAGAAAATAACAAAATGAATCTTGGGGATTAACATACCTCAATGGATAGTAAAATGTGCTGTAAACTGATGTGGTTGGAAATAAGCTGTTATGCAAAATCAGATAGAGAGCAGAACAGAATGGTAGGCCTGGAACATACATGCACAGAATCCAGTAAACGACAAGCAGGAGATTGGATTTCAAGGCAGACTAGTGTGTTTAGAAAATGGTACTGGCACAATCAATTATCCATCTGGAAGAAAATTAGTTGATTTTCTCATCTAAACCCAAAAACAAATTCCAGATGGACTGAAAAAATGTTAATGTAAAAGATTCCTTCTTGACCAAATTTATGATACTATCTGTAGCTGAAAACTAGAGTTATAAATGAATAGGAATCCCAGATGCTAAAAAAAAAAAAAGGCCAACATCTCTTTGTTTAAAAAATGCACAATGAAATATGTCATGAAGTGTCTGTAGATAAATGATAGGAGCGACCATGTATGGATGTAACCAATAAGGAGCTGTTATCATCTATGACAATATATGTGTGCTTAGAAAGCAATAAAAGATAATAAGGGGAAACAAAGCACGAAAGAGCAGAGTCCCAGGATTAACAAGAGGGAAAGATGATAAGCTTCACTAACAGTGAAATAAAAATTCAGACACAGCTCATGAAGCTCCCTGCTCCAGGCTTCTGACTGAAGCCCCGAAATTAAAGAAAGGCAGATTGTTTGTCTCTGATGTGGGTCAAACACCAGAAAAGGAAGGTGACATTTTCTTACCCACTGCACACGTGAACATGGGTTTGGATTCATCTGCATTGCTACGGAAGGGAACATGGCTCTAGGCTCTTCTGGGATGTAGATGGACTCCCCAGCATCCTCAGTGGCTGAGCCCAAGCAGAGTGCTTCCTGGGAGGCAACTTCCCCCTCATTGCTGGGGCAGTGCTCACTAGGAGAGAGGGCGAGGCTCCCTCCCTCTGTGTGAGAAAATGGAGCCTATTGTCTGGGAATGAGCCATGGGATTCCCTGCCTTGTACACACCATTGCCTGCTTTAGAATCAGCAAGCTGCAGCTGATTGCCTTCCCTGCTTTATCCTCTTTCAGGCTCTCTCAAAAAGGTGCTTGCAACAAGTCTTGAGGGAGGGGCATCTGAGAAGCTGAAGTTCTCCTCCAGCCTTCTGTAGCCTTCCTTAATCTACTCAACAATCGTTCCTCTGTACACTCAACCCTCAACCTCCAGGCCTACCCAGGAATCTCGATGGGTAGCAGGAAGTTTCTCCTTGAAGAGTGTGTCTCTTACCATCTTTCCATTCTCGTGTGGCCGGATTGATGATGCCAAAAAGTTCATCATTTGTGACGGCTTTGGGGTTGAGGTCTGTCCAGACAGGGCGGCGTTTCATGATCTGATAGGTCTTGTGCAAGGACCTCAGCACCTGTGACTTGCCAGTTCCAGGGTTGCCCACCACGAACACAGAGTGCCGCACAGCCAGCAGCTCCTCCAGCTGGACCACCTGGGAGACGGGAACATCAGCAAGGGGGGCCAGTCGGTCACCCATCAATGTGCTACCTGCTTCTCTGTGAACCAGCCTGGTGTTTAAAGTGGAACTTGAAGTCAATATTGGAAGGGTATTTACCACAGAACATAACAGGATCTGACATATGAGGGAAGCACAACCCATCTATTCACACATTTGTCATTCATCCATGTAATTCTTAGGCACCGGCTAAGTACCAGAGAAGGCACCAGAGGAGGGCCATTTGGAGATGATACCATAGTGCAAAAGTGAAAAAAGTTAATTTGGCAAATGAGTGTAAGATAAACGCTTAAGAGAGGTGTTTACAGAGTGCTGTGGAACGGGGGAGGGAACTACTGATTTTGAAGTTAATGAGAACAAGGGAAGCTTTCCTGAGGAGGGAACATCTGAAACAGGGCTCCAGGGTGAGTAGGAGTTTGCCCAGAAGATGCAGAGAAAGGATCCTCTAGGCAGAGGTGACAGCACAAAAGTTTGCAACATGACAGGAGGTGAAGTGGTTGGCTGAGTGGTCTGATGAGTATGGAGACCAGCTGCCTCGTGGAGACCGTGGTAGCATCAGACCATTATACAATCAGCAGGGCGTTTAATTTGAGGCCAACATGAAGAAAACAAGTTGTAGGAGAAAGTGTCTTGCAATGAGGCCACTGTTGTGCACTTCAATAGTTTTCCATAGCTCTGGAGATAAAGTCTCAGATTCTTAGACTGGCTTACAAGGCCATTGTTCAGTCTGGTCCAGTGGTCTCCCCTCTCCCCTCTCATTTCTCAACGTGCACATTGCAACCAGACAGCTCCAGCTCCTTGGAGTTTCTCCCTGACACTGTTTCTTCATGTCTGTGCCTCTAAACACCCTCTTCTGCCTTCTGCTGAGAAGATACTTTCCTTTTTGCCTCCCTCTGGCCAACTCCTGCACATTTCTCAGAAAATCTCTGTCTACGATGGGAGTCTCAGATCTGCCTGTTTCCTAGCACTTAATGATACGGCAATGACTACTTTTCTGCTTCACTATTCAATTATCAGCTGACTGAAGGCAAATGGGCTTTAAGAGGCACGCCCTAAGGAGTGGAGCTTAGGTCAGTTGGAGACATGCTATCAGGAGAGATGAAGATATTTCTTGTAAGATCGTGGTTTGTTTCCATGAGAAGATTGTTGTAAAAATATATTGTCTGAGCCTGGCTCACCCAAATTTTTTTGGCTTTCATATTGAGATTTGATTTCTTATTTCTTCCTTCCTTCCTTCCTTTCTTTTCTTTTTTTCTTTCTTTTTTTTTTTTGTTTTTTTGTTTTTTTGTTTTTTCGAGGTAGGGTCTCACTCTAGCCCAGGCAGACCTGGAATTCACTATGGAGTCTCAGGGTGGCCTTGAACTCATGGCAATCCTCCAACCCATGCCTCCCGAGTTTTGGGATTAAAGGCGTGCGCCACCACGCCCGGCTGGGAGATGTGACTTCTTAATCCAGAACAGAATTATGACATTGCCACCCACTATGATGTGACATAGTCATGCAGGCAGGTCTCTTTCGGGTGGTAGGGCGGGAGGACTGAGTGGAAGCTGTGTGGACCTGGTCAGATAGATGCTGGCCTGTGTCCCGCCTTTCACTGTGGGTGTGTGAGCAGGCATCTGTCTTCTGTTGAGGGATTACAAGGAAAGTACAAAGGCACCAGGACCCTGACAGCCATTTTTGGCCTTGAGTTGAATGCCTGGCTGCACCTGTGGTCTGTATCACCTGGGAATCAGGAACTGGAAGGAGGTGTTGGGAGAAGTCAAGGGGCAAAATTATAGAGCAGACAGATTTCCTGATGACCCCTGGCTATGTTCAGTTCTCTTCTCGTTGGTGCCCTCTTTCTCCAAGCCCAGGGCTTCTCCAGGGTCCTGCTGGAAGACCAGCTCTTCCCCTGAAGTTCAAAGGCTATTCTCTCTGCAACCTCTCTATGCTGCTTGATCTGTCAACTCATGGTTACCATATTTTCAAAAATCTACTGTGATATCACTTTCCCACTTTCCACAAAACTATGAGCTTATTTTGTTTCTTAAAAGTATTCTGACTTTAAGAAATCTCAGGATGCCATTAGAGCTCCATGAGACAATTTTTCCCTTCCAGTAATTTGATAATTTATTCCTCTAAAAAAGTGTGTAAAAGTATATAGCTCTCATCCACAAGGTATATATGAATGACATTTTAAGTGGAGGCTTTTTAGTCCTGTTTCTTTTTAATCAAAGTCTTTGGTTTACTAGACCAGTGCTATACTGTAGTTTTAAATGAAATTCACATGGTTTTGTATTCTTTCAAATTGTTTGCTATATATGAAAGAAGTTCACTGCCAAATGCATGAAGGAAAAAGGGACAAAAGAAATTCAGAACTTCCCAGAAATGTACAGCTTTTACACTTTAAAAAGGTTCTATAATAGTCATACAAGCATGCTGGACAATCCCACCTTCTCCCCTCCCCACTTCCTCCTTTTAGTTCAAAACATGGGAAGAGTTCTGATTTTGGCAGAATTTCCAAAATTAAAAATTAAAAAAAAATTAACTTCGTACTCTGTAGCAAATCCAGAGCTTGTGCATTTCAGATTAATTTCATAAAAATCTCACAAGACAGCTTTGAGGACTTATGCTTTAGGATTTTAAGTGGACAGTGCAAAGGTAAAGTGGGCAGAGATGTTGTCCTCTGCTCCAAGATGTAAAGTGGGTAAGGGTGTTGTCCTCTGTCTCAAGAACCTTTAATATATAGCCTCTCTCTTATTGAAAGAGCAGAAAGCAGCTAAGAAAAAGGAGAGGAGGAAAAGAAGGAACTAGAATACTGTGCAAATGACAAGTAAAGAGAAAGATAAGATTCTAGTAAGAAAAAGATACAGAACACAAGGGAAAGAAGGGCCAGCTTCCCTGACAGATCCTAGAGGATTTCCAAACATGTGGCCTGTCCTAATGCTAAGAGGGCATATATATAGCTATAAAAATCTTATGACCTGAATCAGATGCCTTTTAGAATTAGACCCTTCAAGGGGAAAGCTCTTAGCCTGGCATTCAGAGACTTCTATATCATGACCAGTGTCAGTCTTAACTGCTGTTCTCTACCAGGGTTCCCATTAAACTTCATTATTATTGTTATTATTATCATTAATTTAGAAATACTAGACTTCCTGCTGCATGCACATTCTCTGTTTCAAAAAAAATCCCCCTGTGTTGACCTCTTTCACCCTACATGGTGGTCCCTTGCATTTCCAACATCTACTCACTGAACTTGGGAGGAAGAAGATAGGGAGTGAGGATGGGTCAACCATTTGCAAAGTCAAAGTAACACAGTGCTTTCTTCCATAAAAAGAATACCAGGAATGAAAGTGGGCACTTACTGGCAACCAGCAGGGTAGATTCCAATTCACTTGATTCTATTTCTATGTTACAAGGGCTTAATCTGTACCAACAAGCATATTGTGTATGTTGAAAATGCCTCCTGGAGAAGAGGGAGCCTTTCCTTTTGTGGAACGTCCCTCCAGAGGGCGCACTTTCTTTCCCACTGCTCTGTCTTGGAAAAGTTATAGGGCTCTAATTTCCCCACCTGTAAAGTGTCTCCTCTGCATTTTGTGCCTCAGGGGTTTCTGGGTCATCAAACAGGGACAGCATGCATACAAAACCACTGGCAACTCTAACTGAACAGGAAAGAAACTCTGCCCTTGTCTCTGAACTTCATAAGCCTTGGTCTTTCTTTTGTGGCAACTGTCTTCTGCTATAAGCAAAAGGTGCTTATAGGTATTTCTAACATCATTGCATTGTTTACATCCTGAAAATTCACATTATGAGAAAAAAAATGCACAGTGTAACTATCATATTCATGGAAAAACCAGATTGAGGTAGACCACAGACAGAACTTTGGGTTCAAAGCCCTGAAAACTCATCAATGAATTCTGTCCCTAATGAAAATGGTAGCACATAATTCCAAAGCATTTCCACCTTGCCTCGCACTGTCTGTCCTTTGTAGCAGTAAACTGTTCCTGGATCTCCTCACTGGAGAGGTAGGCCCTGAGTACATTTTATTTTGATTTTAATCACAATTAAAGATCCACTCCAGATGGAGCCTTCTTCATTAGTCCACTGTTTAATGGAAGGGGGATGGTGTCACAGGCTCTCCATGTGTTAATGTAGCTTCTGTAGCAGACAGATAACAGAAGTGGTTCTTAAAGCCACTAAACTAGCTGTGCTTCCACTAAGCTAAAGTTGCAACTTCCCTTCTTAAGGATTTTACCACTAAATAAATCAGTCTCCAGCTGATGCAGATGGTAGGGTCTCTCCCCTCTTTCTCTTGGCTTTCCTATCATCTTTCCACATTGTGGATCCTCAATAAAGAAACAGTAAATAAACTGAGTTACTTCTAATCTATTTAACTTTTCCTATTATTTATTTGAGAGAGAGGGAGAAAAAGAAAATGGGCATTCCAGGGCCTCTAGCCACTGCAAACTAACTCCAGATGCATGTGCCACCATGTACAACTGGCTTATGTGGGTACTGGGGAATCCAACCTGGGTCTTTAGGCTTTGTAGACAAATGCTTTAACAGCTTAGCCATGTCTCCAGCCCCTAGACTGTGTTATTTCTAAGTGGATGCATATTTGTACACCTAAGAGTCCTATTTGGGTAAAGGATGGTCAACATATTGATGGAGAAAAGAGTTCAGAAACAGAGAAGCCTTGTGCAGGAAAGCCTCACATACCTTGAGCACAAAGTTATCCTCAGCTTGGAGTTTCATGTCCAACACCGCTTTCCTAACTAAGGCTTCAAATTTCAGGTCTCTCCTCCGGGGAACATCCAGGGCAGGAAAGAGGTCCCCAATCAGACCCATGAACACAGGCATGTCATCAGTCACAATCTTGGGGATGTTGAAGTCTCGTAAGGAGCGCATCAGGACCTGGTTCTCTGGCCGGTCAGGGTCTCCTCGCTTAAGGGATCCTGCCACCACGAGGACAGACTTGATGGCCCTCAGGCCCCAGTCATAGTGATCCTGTGGGCAAACGACACAGCTGAGACCAAAGTTGCTAGGATGCAGAGCAGTATGCTTGGGCCACAGAATTACAGCTCCACCTGCCAGAGGTCACTTCTGAAGCTCAGGCTGAGAATTGGAGAAGACCAGTGACAAAGAAAATCCCTGTTGCTGAATTCTAGGCTCCTGGTCTGGTGCTGCCTATTTTTTTTTCCAGCTATGATGAGGAGGCAGACACAGAACATGCAAAGGACTCAGGCTCTTGGGGACTAAAAACAGCCATTTTCAAACCTATGTGGCTACTCCTGATGCATTCAGAAGGTGGTAAAGTTGCTGAGGAGGAGAATGTTAGTTGTCAGAACAGGTACAGGTGAGCTTACACCTCCACATGTGCTCTACCTTGGAGACTTCCACACTCACTGCAAACAGGTTAGTAACTGTGGTTCCTAAGACTGGGGTGTAGCTCAAAGGCATCTACTTGCCTAGCATGTGTAAGACCTGAATTTGATTCCTAACGCTACAAAAAAAAAGTTCATAATGTTTCCTTGTAGATACCAGTGCTACAAAGGGAAAATCTCAAGTGTAATGAAGGCAGACACAGTGGTCGTTCCTTGAGTGGTGGATGAAATTCCCTGAAGAAAAGGCATTAAAGAGGACCAGAAGGAGTAGAAATCAGTCAGGCCTGGATAAGGAAGAAGTTCAGTCAAGGCCACAGAGACAGGGCATTGACTGGCTCACAGAGGGGAGAAGATAATTAACTTCAAGGAGCTCCAAGAAGACTCATGCAGGTTGGAGCACAGTATAAGAGGAAGAGAACTGTGAGCATGAGATGCTGAGAGCCACAGGATCTAGAGCACCATTAGTATAGCCTTTAGTATAGTGATCAGATGTTTATCTTCAGACCAGTGAGGAGCATTTAAACATAATTACTTGAGCTAGTATCTAAAGAATGTATTAGAGCAACCGTGTCCCAGGAAGAGAAATTAGTCTGGAGGCAAATGAAAGAGTTTAATCAAGAGATATGGGTGCTTGGAACCAAAGTAATAGCCGTGATTATGCGAGGGGAGGGGGGGAACAAAACTTACTTGAGAAATATCCAGAGTATAATCAACAGTAGTTTGTTCATGATTAGATGTAGGTGAGGGAGAAGACAGTGTCAATGACATTCAGGGTCCCAGCATTAGCCAGAGAGTGAGCAATGGCTCCACATATTGTCAGCATGTTAGTAGGCTTGGTGGGTCCTTGCAGGGAAGAGAGAAGCTTTTGATGTGTGGAGTGGAGGTGTTCATCAACCACTCAGGGAGACTGATGGGGTAGACAATTGACAGTATATGTTTAGAGCTCAAAAGAGAGGTTTCAGATTGAGTCATGAGCACAGGAGTTAGGGACCCAAAGGTCATTGTGGTGGAGAGCCTCGAAAAAGGGTACAATGAGAAAGGCAATATGAAGGAAATAGGATTCCTCCCCCTTGGGCATATTTCAAAGGGCTGGGAGGGTCAGGCAGTAATAGTGATCAAACAAGATGACACCAAAGGGAAGGTGACACTCATGGGAACGCCCCTGGACTTGGTCAGCTGTCCTTGCTTCCAAGACATTCTTCAAGCACTGTGTAGAACATGCAGGTGCTGGTCGTGCTTTGTTAAGGAATTATTTTCTGCAGTGCAGCAAGCCAAACTTAAGGCCAACCAGTGATGAGAAGGGTGGAGCTATTGTGCTCAGTGCTTTCCTTAACAGCCTCCCCATCACACGTTTCTTCAGGTAGACACCATTCCCTCCAGGGGTTTTCACTGGCCGCTTCAGTGTGTCTCATGGAACACTGGTGTCTATGAGAGGTTATGAACTTAATCTAAAAAAATTATTTTAGTGGTCACAAAGATTTTTGAAAAAATGCTGAGCTGAAAATTGAACATAAACTTTTATTGCAGAAGTACTCAGAGCTTTTTAAAACATATTTATGAGCTTAGTGCTTCTCTATATGAAAGCTCTGGTACATCAACCCCAGGACCCTTTCAGAACTAGGAGCATGGCCCGATGCTTGGTTGACAGCCCTCCTGGAGATCATACCTGCTTGGATAGAAGCTCTTTACACAATTGGTAAAGGGTGATGAACTTCCTGGCTAATAAACGGGCTTCAATGAATCCTTCTGCTACCAACATGATCTCACAGATCAGCTCAAAGTCTGGAACAACCATCGCACAAGGCCTGGGTGCAGGGAGACAGAGGCCAAGATACTGAGTTGATGTAGAGATGACAGGACGAAACGCTGAGATCACACATGGAGCCATGTGAGTTCATCATGACATAGAACATGTATCGTCTTACCCAAGGTGGTGGGTAATGTTGAAAGTTGGAGGCACAGTGGAGGTTACAACTCAGGTCTTATAGCTTGAGATTAATGTGTCTCGAACAAGGTGGTATTTAATGAAGTAAGTTGTCTAAAAATAGATTAGGCGTAGAGATTGAGGAGCTGAATCTCCCTGGCTACCTCCCGTCACCTCATCCTCAAGATGTGGGTCTCCTCCACGATTGAGACATTCTGAATTTATTTGTGTGCAAATGTAAATCTCTATTAGGGATGTTTAAGGTGGGTACCAATTAACCCCACCTCGACAGAAGATAGCATACAGGAGAACACAGAATATCTGGGATTTTTGTCTATCTGTAAGGATTTGCTATAATTTTATTTCCCATCTGACACTAAGAACATTTGATTCCAAAATGGAATTTTGTTTATTAATTAGTTAGGTATTGTCTTCCTTACTTTGTCATTGCCATGATCAAATACCTGACAAGAAGCAGCTTAAGGAAGGAAGGGCTTCCTGTGGCTCACTGTTGGAGAGGCTATATGATCTATCACAGAGCAGAAAGCGTGGTGGCAGGAGCGTGCCACAGTTGGTCACATTCACTCCTCCATGGGGAAGCAGAGACTGATGAGCCCTGGTGCTCAGTTCGCTTTTCTCCTGCTAATCCAGGACCCCAGCCCATGGACGGTGTTGCCCACAGTTAAGGTGGGTTCTCCCACCTCAAATAAACTAATATAGTACCCTTCTCATACATGTACAGATTTGTTTCCGTGATGACTTTTAAATCTTGTCAAGTTGGGAACTGAGATTAACCATCATAGTGTGTCATGAGAACCTAATGTTGCATTTCTTTAACTGCGTTTTCTCTATATTGATAATCAAGAAAAAATTTTTTTCTATTCAAGCACCTATTTTCCCTTAAAATACCTTACACTGCATTCAAATTCAAAGGAGCCACCGAACACTCCAATTTTCAAAATGATTAGGCAACCTGGACATGAGGTTAACAACAGTATGGTCATGAAAAATAGTGCCGTGGCAGGATATTAAGTGGCACAGGAAATCAGCAATCAATGAAAGCAAGATACTAACAAGATAGTGCTGGGCCCCAGCTCTGAAAGAAATGCTAGCCCAGGATATGTCAGTGACGTAGTGTAAAATGTAGGTAACATAAGGCAGGGCCAAAAGGAGCCGAGGCTCTGAGTTCCAACTCCACTTCTGCTATTTACTGGCTGGGTTACTAGGTAACTCTAGTGACCAGTGTTACTAACCAGAGAATTCACCTGCTTCCTCATGGTACTGGGAGCTCTTTGTGTGAATTAAGTGCTTTTTAGGAATATTTCTCTTATTATTTGTAAGTTTTCTTCTGTGGATATACATTACAAATTATCTAGATGCTCTTAGATCTTACATGTGTTGAAACTTGTGTAGAAATCCTAACCTGTAGTGTGATGGCGTTAGGAGGTGGGGCCTTTGGGTGGTGACCAGGCCATGAGGGTAATGGGAAGAGGCCAGAGAGTGAGCTCACCTGCTGCCTGCCATGGGACAGCACGAGAAGGCAATTGGCATCAGCTCAGAGATGGGCCGTCACAGAACCGAGTCATGTGGGCAGCCTGACCCAGCCTTCTGGCCTCCAGAACTGTGAGAACTGTCTACTGTTGATGACATCTGGCCTGTGGTTCTTGGTTAATGCAGCCTGACTAGACTAAGTCCTTTCAAATTTGGAAAGAGATGATGAGGAATAATGTTTGTTTCCTTGCTTGTTTTTGAGGCAAGCTCCAGGCTGACTTGGAACTCAAAGGCTGCCTTAAACTTGTAGCCATCCTCCTACCTCAGCCTCCCGAGTGCTTGGATTAATGGCATGCTCTAGCACAGCCGACTGAAGAATAATTCTTAAACTTACTTACAACTTTTTGTAGCCCACTGTGTGGCGAACACCTTTAATCCAAGCACTCGGGAGGCAGAGGTAGGAGGATCACTGTGAATCCAAGGCCGGCTTGGAACTATGGAATGAGTTCCAGGTCAGCCTGGGCTAGAGTGATACCAACTCAAAACAAAACAAAAAAAGTCCTTTTGTAAGCAAACAGAAAACAAATCCAGATTCTGTGGCATTGTGATACTTTTTGGTCAAAGTGGGACATGCCTGAGTGAAGGCATACCACCCTGCTGTGACACAGAGAGTTGTTATACTTGAAGTGATTTACAAATGAGGGGCTCATCCAGGTGTGGAGATGCACATCTATAATCCCCGCACTAGGGAGGCTGAGGCAGCAGGAGCACAAGTTCAAGTCCAGCAGGCACTAAAGACCTTGGAAAGTCCGTGAAAGTCTGGAGTCCATCGCTTCCCCAGGCAGAGCACTGGGTCACCACTACCGGAATGAGACAGAGAGCATTATCATAGCTCCCCACAGTCTCACTTAGATAAAAGTTTAATAAGCAGAAGATCAGAAGGCAGGAAGCATCCTTTGGTTTGGTTTCCACTTTGTTGTGCAAACTTCACTTTTCTGGAAAAAGAATGCAGACTCTAGCTCCTGCTAGGAGAGTCATTTGTGTTTTCTTATCAAAATAAAGAAGATTTAAAAACATTGCAATGTGCACTGGTGACCAGGGTGAAATAAAAGAGGTGTTCCTACACATTGCTACTAGGAGTGTAATTTGGTACTGAGCTTTTTAGAAAGTAATTTGGCAATGTGTATCAAAAGCTTTAAAAATGTTCCTACTCGTTAACTCAGTAATTCCGCTTCTGGGAAGCTAGCCAAACAAAATAATCACGCATACAGAAAAAAAGATTTATATACAAAATGTACATTACAGCATTATGTATGAATTTATTTTAAATGCTAGAAATAATCTTAATATTCAGCCATGAGGGACTAGTTAATTACATTGTGGACCATGTACTTGATAGAAAAATATGTACACATGAAATGAGATTTATTAGATATCTAGTAGGAGAAAATAGTCATGATAAACTATGACATATAAAGCAAAACTATACATAAGTCACCAGTGTAAAATGCAAGTATATAAAATTTGAAAATATATGTATATATATAATTAACTATAATAAAGTAAATTTTGGGCAGTGATGCCATATATATCTTGTTTACTATATAAGCTGTACAGTTTTCAGTAGGAAAATAATAGAAATTTCTGTTTTTTGGGGGGGTCCTTGTGAGAGTTCCAAGCTGACACTCACCTGAAGAGAGCTTTGAGGTTCTCCGGCAGCTCCGTGCGGCCGGCATAGCCAGGGTTCATGGTAATGAAGATGCCCACAGAAGGATTCAGGCTGATCTCCTCTCCAAGGAAGGTGAACCGAGGCTTCTTGTCTCTGATTGCATCTTGGATACTCTTTACCTGGTGAGCCAATCAGTGGGTAATGTCTCCCTGCATTTCACTAGTGGTTGGCACAGCTGAAAATTTGCAGTCACACACAACATGGGACAAGTGTCCTACGGCCTCTTGTACTGAAGGACAGGCATGATGTCTGCACCTGAACCTGTTGCTAATGGGTACTAAGTGTGTGTCCAAAAAGAATTCTGGACCCTCACATTCACATTTATAACACTGACTGGGAGGTATTTCATTTGGAATCTGGCTTCCCCTTGTAGTGGTAACTAAAGTGTATATCCAGGCAGACTACTTGTAGCTACTGCTCTGAGCACTGTGTGTGTGTGTGTTGCTGAGAATCAAATCCAGGACCTTGCACATGCTAAGTAAATGCTGCACTACTGAGCCCCACCCTTGGCTCCTGAGCAGGTTTTGTGCATATTAATTTACTTGAGCCTCACTAGGATCCTTGGAGGGAGCACTTTTTTTTAATGTATCCACATTTTTTTTCTTTATTAGTTAGTTTTGTATTCAGCAAATACAGTCAGTTTGGTACCATTATTAGGCTCATCCGTGACCTACCCCCTCCCCTTAGCCCCTCCTTGTTGAGGTATACGGGTCATGCATTGTGGAGTTAGCCCACAGTTATGGGTAAGCTAAATGTCTCTGCATATCATGACCCAACAGGTGGCTCTGACATTCTTTCCGCCCCCTCTTCCACAAAATTTCCCTGAGCCATGTTGGGTTCATTTTTGATCTGCTTCAGTGATGAGGTGTTGGGGGCCTCTGAGGGTCTCGCTCTCTGATTTGGTAGGAGTTGATTTTGCTCTCTGATGAACCGGAGGGAACACTTTTAACTCATCACCTCCATTCCACATGTGGAAATAAAAGCATGGAGAGTTGCAGTGGTCTGTTCACAACAGCAGAGATTTAATCCAGGCCAGTGGATTCTGGATTTCATGCTCTTGGCCACTGTATAAACATGACAATGCCAATCCCTGAACCCTGGGTTTGTTGAAAGGGTTAAACAAAGTACACAGTAATGATCCTGGTATACAGAAAATGCTTAAAAATAGCAGGACATATGGGGATGTTTGATGTGAGCATCATTACCAGAGATGTGGTCCTATCTTGGTTTTAAATCCCTACTTTTCTCTGCAGTGACTTCATGAGCAGGCAGAGGGTTAATAATGTCCTCTCTGGTGGTGAGTATAGAGCAGTTACCTTCTCACTATTAGGACAAAACACTAATCCATCGGTAGCTAATGGAAAGAAAGGGTAAATTTTGGCTTATTGTTTTTAGGGGAGTTTCATCATGGTGGGGAAGGCATGGCAGGACCAGGAAGCTAGCTCATATCATCACATATCAGCAACAGGAAGGCACTGGCAAATGGGACTGGACTATAAAATCCCAAGACCCACCCCAGTGGCACATCTCCTCCAACAGGGATCCACCTCCCAAAGGCTCCTCCAGCTGGGAGTGAGGATGTGGCTTAATCACAAACACATGAGGTAATGGGAGACATTTCACGTTCAAACCACCAAAGTGGGGAATCCATACTGAGGAGTCTCATGAGACATAATGGGAAAGGTAAGCTGGGGCCACACCCGAGACCTTTCTAAGGAAACATTACAGTTTCTTAAATGCAGTTGGGAGCCAGAAAGCTCCATTAGCTGAAGCTTGACCTGGCTAGAGCTATGTTCTAGATCACTCTTAGAACAGTAAGAAGAGTTAGAAACGAAACTCACATACTTACACAATTTTTTTTCAAGGTAGTGTCTCCCTCTAGCCCAGGCTGACCTGGAATTCACTATACAGTCTCAGGGTGGGCTTGAACTCACAGCAGTCCTCCTACCTCTGCATCCCAAATGCTGGGATTAAAGGTGTGTACCACCACGCCCCGCTAATTTTTACATGTAATGCTTTAAAATGTGTGAAAACAATCAAAAGACAAAAGGCACACACTTGCATGCTAACTTCACTCAGCCAGGCCTCAGGTTGTCTCTGGAAACTTCCAGCCTCTCAGGATCTTGAGAAGCAAAATGTGAAAGCCAGGACCAGAATATGATTTAAATGAACTTCTAACATGTCTGTGGAGTTTGGCTGATAGAATAGCTGAAGATAATCTAGTTCTAGGGAGATCAGGCTATAAAGGTTTTGTGGGGGGAGGGGCCTGGGGAGAGGGAGGGAAGAAGGGAGAGAGACATGAGAGTATTTGATATGCCAGGAATTGTGCCAGTTCTGCAATTAGCATTCAGCTCCTATCCTAAAGTACAGCTCTAGTGACTGAATGTGTTTGAGCACATAGCAAATAGTGGGAACCTGAAACTTCTTTTCAATGTGCAGAATACCAAGGCCCTCCAGGCAGAGGCAGTCTCCAGCACTCAGCAAAAGGCCAACCAGGGGACCTCTGCTGGTTTGCATGGGGCTCACAGCCCACTGCAGCTCTGCCTGCTGCCCTTGGCCTTTGCAAGTTAGGTAGCTGGTGAAGACTGGTTCCCTCCTTCCATTGCAGTCCATCTTCAGAGCATTTTCCAGGCTAAGAGTGGAGAGGTGAGTTTAATTAGTGTTTACAAGTTTCTCTGCTACCTTTGGGTGAAGGCCAAGCAAGGCTAGAGCCCAGGACCCCTGCTGCTGTTTGCACTGACTCAGCACTCTCTCCTCAAACACTGAAGCCCAGAAATCTCGCACTCAGCAGGAATTTAGGATGCACTTTTGGATTGGAGGCATCTGTGCCTTTGTGCAATATTCTGTGGTGAGGCCCTTGAGAGAGAGGGCTGATAAAGGGTAGAGGGTTGGTGTGGGGGGGGGTGACATCAGAACCTTGGTACTCACAGGAATTTCTGTGAGCCTGCATTGTGCTGGATAGGAGACTGTACGCTTCCAATCTGCTCACAGCTTTTGCAGTAATTGAGACACTTGGGACAAACCACTGGAATGTAAAAATGATCAGAATACAGGAGAGACAGATGAAGTCCATACCCTTGAAAGGTCCAGAAGTTTCAGAGTGCCAGAGGGGAGAAGAAGGTAGTCTGAGAAGGAAAAGATTAAAGGCAAGGCCAGCCAGATGGTGGTGTACACTCGGGAGGCACAGACTACTTGCTAAGGCTATGGGGCCTGTTTCTCCTTTAAATATGCATCGGTTTTAGAAAGGTTGAAGACATAGGGAAGACAAAAATTACTATGTGACTTTTTGGAAGCCCTTCATAAGTTCATTGCACTGTTCTGGGTATTTTACATGAATTGTTCCACTCAAGACTTTCAACAACTATTCAAATTGGTGTCTTATTTTATAGAGGTAGAAAGGGAATTAGAGGGCATTTAAGAAACTATTCTATGTGTGCATGCTGGCACTAGGGGAAGCTATGGGAGGGACATGTAGGAACGCTACTATACTTGTAAATCTAAAGTTGGCTCAAAATCAAAAGTTAATAGAAGTGCGGCTGATATCCAACAGTTACTAGGAGAGGCAAGTCAGATCTTAAAAAGCGAGCAAGCTGGTACCAAAACACATGTGTTTAGACACCTCCCCAGCAGGGGCACTATGCCAGCCACATACTACATCCACACCAAATACAGTCATAAATTAGAGATACATTCTCAGGACTACATAGTTGGGCAGTTCTGTTGTGGTGTGAACATAACAGGGCGCATTCCCACACATTACAGTGGCTATGATGTCACTTAGATATTAGACTCTTATGTGCATGTTCTGTCACATATTGAAATGCCATGTGGTGGGTTGAATCAGATGCCCCCCCCCCAAACTCATGCGTTTTGAATGTTTGGTTCCCAGCTGATGGCAGCTTGGGAGGTGGAGACTTGCTAGAGGAGACGTGCTGTTGGGTGTGGGCTTTGAAACCAGCTACCTCCTGCCACAATTTGGCTCACTCTCCTGCTGTTTTCTACCTGCTGTGGTAGAGGTGATGTCCAGCCTCTGCTCACGCCATGCTGTTGTTCCCTGCCATCAAGAAGCCTCCCCTCAAGATTATGAGCCAAAATAAAAAAACCTTCCCTTCTCTCAGCTGCCTTTGATCAGACATTTTGTCCCAGCAACAGGAAGGGAACTACAACATGCCACACGCAGCATTAAGATTATACATACATTTTCACACCTATTTGCTTTGAGTTGAAGATAATTATGTTTATACAATAGAGATAGTTTTTATAAAATAAGAAAAATTGGGTTGGAAAGAGGGCTTAGTCGTTAAGGTGCTTGCCAGCAAAGCCAAAGGACCTAGATCTGATTCCCTAGTACCCATGTAAAGCTGGGTTCACTAGATGGCACATGTGTCTGGAGTTCATTTGCAGGAGGCCCTGGTACACCCATTCTCTCTCTCCCTCTCTAATTGCATCTCTCTCTCTCAAATAAATAACTAAAAATATTTAAAAAGAAGAAAAAAAATATGTTTTTACTACCCTTTAAAAACCCAGAAAACAGGTTAGGCATGGTGGTGCATGTCTAATCCAGCACTTGGGAGGCTGAGGTATGAGGATCACTGTGAGTTCGAGTACAACCCAAGACTACTACTAGTGCATCCCAAGTGAGCCTGGGCTAGAGCAAGACCATACCTCAAAAAACAAAGCAAAACAAAAACCCCACAAAATGTAACATTTTGAGCCAACTAGTATTCTCAACTGGGGGTGGTTTCACTTTGAACCTCTGGGGTATATTCTCATAGCCCAGAGGGGGATGCTGCTGACATCTGATGGGTCAACATTCTAGAGAGCACAGGCGGGATCTTTCAGTACAGAACTGTCGGCCAAACCATTGTGCTGAGGTTGACACTGATGTAAGTGCAACTATTTTACTGATTGAGAAAACTGAGGCAAAGACATGTGTCCCTGGGTGCAACCAATCCCCTTGCAAAGTTTTGTTGTTGCTGTTGTTTGTGGGTGTTGTTTTTTTAAATTTTATATTGCAGGGGACGGCAAGTGCTCCACTACTGAGCAACACTGGCAATCATTCCATGCAAATTATTTTTTTTAAAGATTTATTTTTGTTTATTTATTAGAGACACAGAGAGAGAGAGGGTGAGAATGGGCACAGCAGAGCTTCTAGTCACTGCAGACAAACTCCAGACGCATGTGCCACCATGTGCATCTGGCTTACGTGGGACCTGGAGAATCAGACCTGCATCCTTAGGCTTTGCAGGCATGCAATGCACCTTAACTGCTAAGCCATCTCTCCAGCCCCACATGCAAATTCTTAACACCAACCCAGGCTGACTAAATCAGAAATGGGGGTGTGAGTCTGACAACGTATTCGTACTCAGCCATCCTGGTGATTGTGATGCATGCTAAAGCTTGACAGCCCCCAATGGCCTGGCCAGTTTTTAGATGTCTCCTGTTCCTTGCCTCTGTCTAGGTGTCCCCATTCACAGCTGCACAGTGCTCTTCTTTTCTCTCCGGGGAACTGAGCCTCTCACTTCCTTTTGTCTCACCTGGCCTAGGCTTTGTTCCTTCATCTATCTATCAAGACCAACTGGGCCTAGTCTTTTGACGGGAGGATCTTGATATGAACTCCAACTCTAGGGTCTTCAAGAAGGTTTTCCTTACTTGAAAATTTCCCTTTCAGGTCTGTTCCTCAAAGTCGGCTAAGGATGCAAACAATGTGGAAAGATTTCTTTCTGAGGCAAGCCCAACACACTGGCCTTTTTTTTTTTTTTTTTTTTTTTTTTTTAATGAGAGAGAGTGAGAGAAAGAGAGAGGATTGGTGCACCAGGGCCTCAGCCACTTTCATTGAACTCCAGACATGTGCACTACCTTGTGTGCATGTGCGACCTTGTGCATGCATCACCTTGTGTGTCTGGCTTACATGGGATCTGGGAGTTGAACATGGGTCTTTGGACTTCTCAGGCAAGCACCTTAACCACTAAGCAATTTCTCCAGCCTGGAAAGATTCTTTTTTTAAAAAATGCTAATGTGCAGACCAATGAAATCAGTGCATGTGCCTTTCAGATGTTGCTGTCACAGCACCATCTCTAGTTTCCCATGGGCAGGGTGGGAAGGAGGAACTTGTTAACAGCAAGATGCTGCTTTGGCAGGCCAGCCGTGGCTTCACACTGTCAGTCCTATTCCCCATCTTGTGTGACCATCAGGGTTACGTTTCTCACTTGAGAATGCTCTCACCCTTCCTAGCCTGGAACAGCACTTTCAGAAGGTTCTGTTCTGTGTCCTCCCACGCAGCCCTTACACCCGTCATACTCAGTGATGTATTTACGTGGCCCTGTCTTTCTGCAAGTGTTGTACTTTAAGGAGGCCATGGGCTAGCCCCACTCGGTGTGAATGTTCTCAGCTTTTCTCCACTCCTCTATCTTGCTCCTTTCATTCTAGGGACATAGTTATTCTTTATCTGAACCTCTGCCCAAATGCCAAATGCTACTAACCTCCTGTCTGACTTCTATCTGTAGTTGCAGGTTGGAGTATGTTGCTTTCAGGAAGTGCAACCCAATCACCACTTTGTAAAGTTTTTCACATTTCTGCATTTTTTCCCCCCACTATGACTTAAGCTGTTTTTTATAAAGGGTGGGACTTGGGACCTTTCCTTGGCTCTGAGATAGGAGCAATTTGTACTTGAAACCCTGCTACACTGGGGTCCCTTGCTAATAGATATTTGGCTTTTTTTTTTCAGAAGGTAGCAAGACCCAAGGAGATAAACTACCCCTCGTACTTCAGCTAAGCCACAGCTGAAACCACAGAGGAATTGAGGAGACGAGGAAGAGTGCTGCTTCCATGTTGATCCTAATAATCAGCACCAGGGTGAAGGAGACAGACCTTGAAGATACTCAACACCTACCAAAGCAGAGATCCAGAGGCTCCTAAGAGCTCGTCACTGAAGTAGACTTAAAACTCACCCACCACAGCTCAGGGAATTTTTCAGAAGAGGGGGTAGAAAGACTGTAAGAGCCATAAGTTGAGATATCATACTCAGAGGCATTGCCTCTCCCCCAAAATAACTGTCTGCTGCTCCCATAACTCATAAACCACAACCCCATAGGGAATACCTGCAACCCCACTGAGAAGCATCTCCAGTGGAATGGGGTCAGGGATGAGGGAAAAGAGGGTACCAACACATGTTGTATCCATACAAAATATGTTGTTAATGATAATAATAAAAGAAAAAATTTTACAAAAACACATGTTCTCATTATGTAGCCAAGGCTGGTATTGAACTCATGATTTTCCTGCCTTAGCTTCTCAGGTTCTGGGTTTACAGACATGTGCTGCCACACTTGGCTGGGATCAGCTGCTTAGCTGCTTTCTGCCTCAGCCCAACCCCCGTCAGCGCCTATACCATAAGAGAGAAAAGGAAGTAGCCAGAGAGGATGGAGGAGGACATGGGTCTGAAGTACAGAGTGAAAACATATGCCTTGGTGGCATATTTCCCCAGGCTCAGGTAATCCAAGTTCTAGAGTGCTGATTGAAGCAGTAATGAAGAGATTCTGAAAAGAATTAAGTGGTATCATGCATTTTAAAAACAGCAAAGTAAGTTCTCTTGGAATTGCCTCACTGAGGATTTACCCAAATGGATATGCAATTCTGCTTGACCAACCTGGCAGAGACATAAAAATATCTAACAAGACACTGGGCATAATAATTTCTACAGAAGTTATTGGGATGAGGAGCACAGACGTGTGAGGAGAGGGGAGGAGGGAAGAGGAGGGTGGTGGAGAAGAGCTGTTAGCAGCTGGCATGGTTTCCCAACCAATATGCCAGCTAGGATTACTGTGTGAATAATTAAGCACAATTTTCTCCTTGGATGGTGTATGATTTTAAATGTTCCCAGCTCAGATTCAACCCGAGCTGTTGTGAAATCACTTTCTTAAGAATGTCTTTCCATGGGTGTATCCATAGACTGGAGTGTGACACCATCAGGGAATCTAGGAACAAAGGAATAAAATGGTTTTAGAGAACCCCTTACTTACTGGCCTTGTGTTGGGCACTCTTCTTCTTCTTCTTCTTCTTCTTTTTTTTTTTTTTTTGAGTTTTCTAGGTAGGGTCTTGCTCTAGTCCAGGCTGACCTAGAATTTACTATGTAGTCTCAGGGTGGTCTCCAACTCACAGTGATCCTCCTACCTCTTCCTCCCAAGTGCTAGGGATTAAAGGCATGCACTGCCCTGCCCAGATGTGTTGGGCACTGTAAAAATAAGGTAAATTCATTGTGTACTGAGAAGTGGGCACTGGATGCAGGGAAGTGTCTTGTCAGTTTGTGCACAGTTAAGGGCTGGTCGAACATCTGAGGATGAATGAGAGTATGAGAAAGGCCTGAGAGAACCAGATGTGGATCCTTATCCCTGACCCAAGGGTCCTAGCCATCTACTTCTTTTTAGCTAATTTCCTGACATGTTGAGACAATAATGATAGCAGTTATCTTCTCTACCTCTACTGATTTTGTCACCACCACCAAAAGCATAATCATTTCCTTCATCATCATCATCACCACCATTATTACTACTGTCATCATTGTCCTTATCACCATCAACTTCATTACCATACCACCACCTTCATCACTACCTCTGTAATCATCAGTTATCATCTTCATCACCGCCATGACCACTGCCATAATCATTATCATCACCCATGTCATCACCACGGCCATCACCACTGCCCCCATCATTATCACCACCACGACCTTCATCATCAACACCACCACCACTACCATGATTACCTTCCTAATATTTGTTGAGCACTCGTTATCTACAGGGCTTTGATTTAAGTGCTTTAGGTCTCAAGTTATTGAAAAATTATAACAACTAAAGGCCTGGGGTTTAACTCACTGATGGAGCCCACGACTAATCTGTGCAAGGCTCTGGGTTGGATTCCTGGAAACACACACAAAGCAAGTAGAATCATGCCTGAAAATTATTCCGGTTGCTTCAGGTAAATACTACTATTAACTCTTCTTACATATGCAGGCAGAGTTGCCAGAGGTCACACAGCTAGTAACTGGTGGACAGAACTGGACACTTAGGGGTATAATTTCAGAGCCAACACACTGGAATACTTTCTACCCCATTGCCTGGATAACCCCAATGTATAAAAAAAAAGCCAGTAAAAAAAAAAAATTCCCAATTGCACATAGAGCTTGCTTACATAATCTCTGGAGCCCAAGACAGACTTGATGCTGACCCTGTTCTGGCTCTCACAGTTTCCTTTCTAGTGTGACTCTGGGCTTCCTGTGGTACACTGAGAAGAATGTCTTGAAGACCCACACTGAGGCAGTCTTTGGCAAGCTCCTACTGCTAAGCATCACCCTGGGGTACCCATAGATGGAATTATGCATAATGAATGACCTTGGACTTAAGTGAGTTCAGGCACAGCAGTGCACCCAGGCTGGTAAGAACAAGAGATGTCCTCCAAATTCTGTGGCAAACAGCCAGAGGAGAGGGTGCAGAAAATCACAACTGCAAAGATGAAAGAGGCAGACACATGGGGGAGTGGAAATAACAGGATGGTGGGCCAGGGAATAAAAAGATACATGCCTGTGCTGGAAGAAGAGGAGGAACTCCAAACATACAACATAACGCAAGGAAAAGAAACCATCTCTAGTGTCCAGAGAAGGGAAAAGCCAGCTTCTCCCCAGCTTGAATGAATGCGCTGAGAAAGGTTTGTTTGTTTGCTTCACATTGTACACCCTCAAATGGATTAATGCCTGAAGTTCAAGTAGAACCCTGAGGGCATCATTCCTGACTCAGGTTGTGATGTGACCACCCAAAGGTGAAAACATGCAGAAAATATGCTTGATTTCTGTTATCATGAGGATATGGCTTGATATGTGTCCCATGTACTGAAATTAAATCCTTATTGTGAGATACTGAGAGGGTGGGAGCTTAATCCAACTATGGTATCTAGAGTTTGAAGTTCAGGCGGTGATCAGTGCTAGATGAGGTCACCAGGGTGGAGCCTGTAACTGAGCCCTATGGCTTTATAAGAGGGAGATCAGAGAACACATCCACGTGTACTTGCGCACATGCGTGTGCACACACACACTTCCTGTCTCTCACCATGGGATTTCCTGTGTCACCTAAGGCCTCTGCCATCCAGAACCCATCTCCAGATATAATCCCTTGAGCCTCCAGACATGTGATCTATCTAAACCTCTTTCTTAATAATGATGCCTAACATCAGGTGCTTCAGAATCATAGAGAGAGAAATAACACAATTTGTGAGAACAGTCTGAATGCTCTGTTTCAGATTTGGCAACATTAGGCCCACACTCTTGAAAGACAGGGGTTTGCCGGTAAATGTTGAACCACTGACTCTCCAGAAAAAAATGAAATACCCTTCATGTGTAGAATTCACCAATATCATGATGCAAGGTAGCCTTGTTGAGGGCGGTGATGGGGATTGAACCTAGGGTTTTGTGCAGGCTAGGCAAACACTGTACCACTGACTCCAATCCCCTGGCCCAGTTTCACGATGGGAACACTCCCAACTAGCCCATTTCAAGCTATACCAAATGCGATACCGCAGACATACACATAATCATCTTTGAACTGAGGCAGACCATAGTTTGGGCACAAGGGAACATGTGTGCCAACAATGGGTCTTCCTTCTCCTACTGACTAACTCCCACTGATCCTATGTCAGGAAGGGGGAAACCACGCCACAGTATGGGGAAATAGAAAAGATGTCCACATTTTGACAAGTCTGGGAGCCTCACGAAAGAATAATCTGGACAAGGTTCAGTACCAGTAGAGTAGCAACGGGCCATCAGAAGTGAGAGAAGGAAAAATTGAACACTTAGGGGGCGAGTGCAGGGTCCCGGAGTCCATGGCCTGTGGCTCCCAGTGGCTGCAGGTCAAGCACTGTGGTTGCTTCAGCACCCAGCCCACAGCCCCAAGTCTAGTCTGCAGTGACAGGGACAGAATGCTAGGTGAGAGAGGAGACATGTAGGGGGTTAGGTGTGTAGAGGCTGGCTCCTCCTACCCAGGCAGATCTGCCAGCAGAGGGGACAACACTGCCTAAGCCAGTTTTCTCACCATCATGCCTGATGTTCCATCATTCCCCGATCTACCAATCATCCCTCCACTTCATGTTCCTGACAAAGAAAAATATCAGTCCAGATGAATGTTACTCATATTTCTTTGTCTGGACCTGAAAGAGTTATAGAGACCTACAGGGACCTAACTGACCAGAGACTAATAAGCAGAATTATTTTCTTCCTTCCCTTTCCATCTTTCCATTTTTCCTTCCTTCCCTTACTTTATCCTCTTTACCATTGCTACCTATACACATTGCTTTGGAAATGAGCAGAAAAGAAGAAAATCCCACCACTTTGCATTGTGTGGTATGTGAGCACAAACTAGGAGCACCAGGCATACCAAGGCCCCATGAACCTCAGCGTGGCTTTGGTGATTAGATGGTACTCTGCAGTAGCTTTGCCTTGATTAAGGAAAGGAGGGAGGTAGACCCTGAAGTCAGACCCTTGTGGGAAATGGAGGTTGTCAACTTGCAGGGAGGGGCACAGGGACAAGGGCTGAGGACAGGGTTCACCTTGGTGATGGGGAAGCGCAGGGGACCAGGAGCCTTTGCAGTTCTAGAGAAGGTGCCTGAAGAGACTCACAACTTGACTTCAGCTAGATCTTCCTACTGCTCCACTCTTTAAAGCTGCCTCCCAAACACAGGCTAACTTCCCCTTGAAATCTTCAGAGATCCTGGTCGCCTACAGAAGACAGCACTTAAGTCTGTCTTGTTTGTAGTTTGAATCTGCCTTTCTAGCTTATTTTCTCCTCTAGAGGTACATACCAAATGTGCATTCAAACCTGCACTTGCGTGATATTGGATGGGAGTGCTGGGTTCAAATCCTACCCTGGTCATTTGTAACAGTGTGCCTTGGACCAGTTCCTCTTCCTGTCTGTCCAGTTTTTAGATGCAAAACAGCAGGTATAACAATAGGGCCATTGGAGCACTATAAGATATGAACTACGAAAAATGTCTGGTGCCAAAGAGTGATGGTTAATTTCTACTGTCAACTTGACCAGATAAGGAATTAAGTAGGAGACATGCTTTTAGGGCAGGTCTGTGAGGGCACTTCCAGGAAGGATTAACTGAGGGATGAAGTCCCTCTCCCAGAATAGGAAGTCTTTAGGGTGTTGGCAGATTATTCCAGGGACAGACAGGGCCTTTTGCCTGGATGCCTTGCTACTTGCTGGTGGAGTGCACTGCTTTATGGATATTGGGACCCAGCTTCCTTAGCCTTCCAATGTGTACTGAGGACCGGTGGCTCTCCAGGAATTACTCCTGCAGACCTTTAATGCCAGATAGGGACTGCCATGGCATCCAGCCTCATGGACTGACCAGCTACCAGGTTCTCAAATTCTCTAGCATGAAGATAGCCATTGCTGGAATGCCCAGCCCATAACATAGAAGCCAATCTATTAAATCCCCTTCATAATATACATTCATTTTTATTGGTTCTATTCCTTCTGAGAACTCTGATAAGAGACAACAAAAATTCACCTCCTGCCTTCCCCTCTTACATTGCTTCCTTTGTCCACGGGTCCCTTACCTAAATTCAAATCCTCTCTAGTCAGTTTTTAAGGATTGGCTTGGGAAAATCCAAATTTGGAATTTGGAAGGCCTGACCCATATCATGAGTTCAAATTCAGGTTATATCTAGAGCATCTAAAGTGCTCATATTTTTTTTTCTTCTTGCTTCCTTTCACTTTTTTTTTTTTGCTTTTTAAATTTAATTTATGTTTTACAGTCTTTTAAAAGTGTGTGTGTTGGTACCATCATTTCTCTCGTTCTTGACCCCTGGGGACCTTCCTCAGTGGGGTTGCTGGTATTCCTCATGAGGTTGTGGGCTATGCATTGCAGAAGGTAGTGAGACCTGAGGAGATTAACTGCCCCTCGCATTTCAGCCAAGGCTCAGATGCAACCACAGAGGATTTGGGGAGATGAACAGAGTGCTGCTTCCGTGGTGAGCCTCACAATCAGCCCAGGATGAAGGAGACAAACGCTGAGGATACTCAACACATTCCAAAGCAGAGATCCAGAGGCTCCTGAGAGCTCAACACTAAAGTAGATTTAAAACTCACCCATGAAGGCTCAGGGAATTTTGCTGAAGAGGGGAAGAAAGATTGTAAGAGCCATAGGTTGGGACGTCATACCCGGAGGCATTGCCCCCTCCCCAGTATCTGATTGCTGTTCTCATCACACATAACCCAGGGTATTTCTGAAGGTAGGACTCATGTCCTGTTCAACTGGGTCCCTTCACCACGTCTTCAACACAGTGTTTCTTGAGCTGTGTGCCTCAAAACATAAATGTTTTGCTTGCATAAAATCTGACTTGAAATGACTTCATTCAACAATAGTGATGCCATATCTCATGCTTTCAACACCCCCGCCAGGACTCACTTGTTGAGCGGAGCTGAAAACAAGAGGTTGAAGACTTCCACAGGCTGGAATGAAGACCCAGAGGCTCCTACCAGCTTCTAGCCCCTTACCTGCACTGCCACCACAGATAAGACCTCCACGGAGATTCGGTTAAACTCATCAAAACAGCCCCAGGCACCAGTCTGAGCCAGGCCTTTATAGATGTTGCCACAAGACTGCAAGGAAATGCATGAAGATTAAATGACCAACAGCATCCGGCTTAAAGACACAGTCCAAATTCATTTCATATTCTGCTTATTACAGATACTTCCAGTCCCCTCAGGTCCTGGTAAGAAACTTGCATTGAAATTTCAAGAACAATTAAATTTTTGATGGTGATTGGGTAGTAACAGATCCTTTGCAAGACACATGAATGAAAATCCTTTAAACTGTCATCAAAGATGCTTTCTTGTTGATCTCATACTAGGAAATGAATAAAAGATGATTTTTCTTATACCATAAAATAGCCTCCTGCTCAGGATTTGGCATGCCCTCATAGAAAGCTCATGTCTGTATCTTTAATCCATGGCCAGCTACCCAGATTTCTCAGATACTGAGAAGCTAAAGATGGGACTGAGGTGACAACAACCACAGAACAAACTATAGGTAAATCTTTTCAAAAGAGAGAGAGAGAGAGGGGTAAAGAGAGAGAGAGAGAGAGAGAGAGATTAATGAAGTTTTAAAAAAACACTTAATTGGATGGAGAGATGACTTAGTTGTTAAGGTGCTTGCCTGCAAAGCCCAAGGACCAGGTTCTATTTCCCAGTACCCATGTAAGCCAGATGCACATGGTGGCACATGCGTCTGGCATTCGTTTGCAGTGGCTAGAGGCCTTGGTGTACCCATTCTCTCTCTCTACCTGCCTCTATGTCTCTTTCTCTCTCTCAAATAAATAAATAAAAATAAAATATTAAAAAAACATTTTTATTTATTTGCAAGGAAAGAGAGAGGAGAGAGAGAGAAGAGAGAGGGTGCCAGTGGAGGCAGAGGTAGGAGGATCATTGTGAGTTCAAGACCAGCCTGAGACTACATAGTAAATTCCAGGTAAGCCTGGGCTAGAGCAGTACCCTTCCTTGAAAAACAAAAACAAAAACAAACCAAAAAAAGTTTAGGAAGTATGACATTCTATAGCTCACTTTTGCCAAGTAACACCATGGGGGTTTCTCAGTAGTCTAGTACTTGCCAGCATATGTAAGGTCCTAAGGTCAGTCTATCAATCACTTATATATCTATCTGTCTGTCTATTTACATTTTAAAGGCCCTGAGATTTTCTGCAAAAAAAAAGTTAATTTAACTTGGTTACATGGCTAGGCTTCTTTTTTTCCCTTTTAATTTGATTTATTTTTATTTTATAAAAGATTAAACTCTAGGTCCCTTCACCCACCCACACCCCCTGCTTCCCTTTTCCTGAAGGCTCTCCTCTGGGATTGTCAGTATTCACTGTGGGGTCACGAAGGCCTCCTTCTATGTGGGGTACTGTGCCTCAGGATATTCCTAACCATTCTGTGGCTCTTAAAATCTTTCCATTCCCTCTTCTATAATGTTCCCTGAGCCACAATGGACCTGTTAGCAGTCTGATTTAGTGTTAATTTTTTTTTTTTTTTTTTTTTTGTGGCTGCTGGGTTTCTGTTTTGATGGGTTTTAATTGGCTTTGTTGTCTGTTGCCATCTTCCTGGTGCTGGTTGTCAAGCTAGCAGTGAGAGTAGTCTTTGTGTTTCTGTTTCCTATGCAGTGTCTCCTGGGCCCTAAGGAGGTATTAGATGTGGGAAATCTTGTGGAAGGCAGTTGGCCATCTTTTATTGTTGTATTGGATCACCTCAGTATTCTCTGCCATCTGTAAAATAGAGCAGATTCTCCAACCAAGAGTGAGAGCAGTTTATTTGAGATACTTTTTTTGGTGTCTATACTTGCTTTTGATATTCAGAGAGCAGTGGAGGCTTTTCAATGGAGTCTCTACGTTTCCCAGCCATTGAATACCATCTTCGTTCCCAGTACCAGGTATGAGTTGTCTCCCCCTCCGCAGGTATCATGGGCAATCATAGAGCAGTTGGTTACCTGCACAGGCTGTGTGCCATTATTGCATAGGTGTATTCCCGGCATGACTGGTTTATAGCTTACTGAGTCCCCTACTTATTTATGCTGTTGGTAACCACTGTCTCCTGCAAGCTCCCATAGAACTTTCCATCAGTTCTAGCATGATGACTCTATGTCCTGTTGTCATAGCCTGTGGTGCCTTCAGCAATACAGCCATACCTTTTTTAATTTTTATTTTTTTAGTTCAGGCAGGTAAGCAAGTGCTTTGACAATAGCCTGCATTCTCTTTTGTGAACCTCATGGGTCTCTCTGATCAGCAGCTTGCCTTGGGGAGTAACCCATTTCTGGGGCTAGGATTTACTAGCCAGTGCCCAGGGCATTTCTGTCCAGACTGTCCCCCTCTCCATTTACTGGTGATTATATCTTATAGATTGCTGTCTAGTAGGAAGGTTTCTATGGTTTTTGATTCATGTTGCCTTAAGTTTTGTATGATTCCCCTCCCTACCCTCCTTACCCCTCAAAGACCCTCCTACCCACTATATTCTTTCCCTCACCTAGCCTGTCACATATCTCCTCCTTTTCCCCCTCCCTATTGCCACTTATTCTGGTCTCATTTATTTTCTGTGTCCATATTCCTGGTACGTACTACTGTTCAATCTCATCTCTTGTTGATCCTAGGGAGCTCATATGAGAGTGATGATGAGGCATTTGTCTTTCTGATCCTGTGTGAGCTCACTTAGGATGTTTCCCCCCCCCCCAGCTCTATTAATTTTTCTGCAAATTTAATTATTTCTTTCCTTGTTGATGTATAAATTCCATTGTGTATATATACCACATCTTCACTATCTATTCATCAGTTGATGGACGTCTGGGCTGATTCCAACTCCTAGCTGTTGTGACTAGTGCAGTGACAAACATGGCTGAGTAAGTGTCTCTATAGTAGAAGGAATAGTATTTAGGGTAGATGCCCAAGAGTGGAACAGCTGGGTCCATACTGACTTCCATAGTGGTCGTACAAGTTTGCACTCCCACCAGCAGTGGACAAGGCTCCTCTTTCCCCACGGCCTCACCAGCACTGCTGTCATGTCATTTTTGGGTAAGTGTCATCCTTACCGAAGTGAAATGGAATCTCAAAGTTGTGGAGGTTTCATTGCATTTTTCTGATGATTAAAGTTGCTGGACATCTCTGTAGGTGTGAATTGGCCGTTTGCTTTTCTTCCTTTGCAAATTCTCTGTTCATTTCTCTAACTGATTTTGATTGGATGGTTTGATTTTTTTTTAATATATATATTGCTTAGGTTTTTGAGTTCTTTGGAGATTCTAGATATTAGTCTTCTGAGGTGAGGCTGGTGAAGATTTTCTCCCATTATGTAGGTTGCCTGTTGATTCTGTTGATGGTGTTTGTCTATAAAATAGCTATTTAGTTTAATGTGATCCCAGTGGTTGGATGATTGTCTAATTTCCTGGGTTACTGGGGTCTTATTCAGAAATTCTTTCCCTATGCCTATATTGTGGAAAGTTCTGCCTACTTTTTTCTCCTGGGCATTTTAGTTTCTGGTCTTATATTGAGGTCCTTGATCTATTTGGAGTTGATTTAGAGAAATGGGTCTAGATTCATTTTTTTTTACAGGTGTTTGTTTGAAATGCTGTCTTTTCTCCAGTGTGGTTTTTTGGCTCTTTTGTTAAAGATGAAGTAGTTGTAGTTGCTTGAACTTAGACCTGTATCTTCTACTCTGTGTCATTGATCTATGTGTCTGTTTCTGTGCCAGTACCATGCTGTTTTTATTACTGTGGCTTTGTAGTATATCTTGAAATCAAGTATGGTTATGCCTCTAGATATATTTCTTGTGTTAAGGATATTTTTGGTTATCTGAGGCCTTCTGTTCTTCCATGTGAATTTTGAGACTATTTTTTTTCCCCAATTTTGTGAAGAATGTTGCTGTTTTTTATTATTGGGATTGCACTGAATCTGTATATTGCTTTTGGTATGACGGCTTTTTTCACAATATTAATTCCTTAAATCCATGAGCATGGGAGGTCCTTCTATCTTCTCATATCCTCCTCTGTTTCTTTCTTCAGGATTTTAGTGTTTTATTTGCACAGGCCTTTCCCTTACTTGGTTAGTGATATTCCTAGACACTTAATTTTTATGGCTATTAAAAACAGGATGGTACACTTTATCTTTTTCTCCATCTGTTTGTTTTTGGTGTATAAGAAAGTTAGTGATTTTTGTGTATTGATTTTATAACCTGCCAGTCTGATAAAAGAATTTATCACCTTTAAAAGATTTTTGGTGGAGTTTTTTGGAGTCATTTATGTATAGTATCATGTCATCTGCAAAAAGGGTTAGTTTGACTTCTTTGTTTTCAATATGTATCCCTTTTATGTCTTTCTCTTGTCTTATTGCTTGAGCTGAGACTTCCAGAATATGTTGAAGAGCAGTAGTGAGAGTGGGAACCCCTGTCTTGTCCCAGACCTTAATGGGCGTGCTTTGAGTTTTCTCCCATTAAGTATGATTTGGGGCGTATGTGCTTCATATATAGCTTTTATTATGTTAAGATATAGTCCCTCCATCCCTAATCTCTCCAGTGTTTTAATCAAGAAAGGGTGTTGTATTCTTTTGAAGGCCTTTTCTGCATCTATTGAAATGATCAGGTGATTCTTGTGTTTGAGCTTATTTATGTGGTGTGTTATATGCATGTTGAACTATCTCTGTGACCCTGGAATGAAACCTACTAGATTGAAGTGGATGGTGTTTTTGATGTGTTCTTGGATTCAGCTTGAGAGAACTTTATTGAAGATTCTGTGTCAAAGTTCATCAGGCATAGTGTTCTATAATTTTCTTGTGTTTCTCTCTGCTTTTGACATTAGAGTAATGCTGGATTCATAGAAAGAGCTTGGAAGCGTTCCCTCTTTGTCAATTGTGTGAAATAGCTTGAGAAGGAGTGGTTTCAGCTCTTCAAGGTAGAATTCAGAAGTGAACCCACCTGGACCTGGACTTGGTTTATTGGGAGGTTTTTAATTACTTTTTCAATTTGATAGATGTGATAGGTTTGATTCATCTGTCCTGTGTTTAGTTTTGGTAGGTGGTATGTGTCAAATAACTCACTCATTTCTCCCAGGATTTCCAATGTTGTGAAACACAGATTTTTGAAATATGCCCTGATTATTCTTCCAATTTTGTTGATATCAGTTGTTACACCTCCATTTTCATTTCTGATCTTGTTGATTTGGGACTTGTCTTTTTTTCTTTTGATCAATTTGGCCAGGATTTTATCAATATTATTTATTTTTTCAAAAAACCAGCTTCTTGTTTCATCAATTTTTAAAATTGTTTTTTATTTATTTTTTAATTTTTAGCTCATTGATTTTTGCTTTGATCTTGATATTTTTTTTTCCATCTGGTATTTTTGGGATTGCACTGTTATTGTTTTTCCATTGCCTTTATTTGGATGGTTATTCATTTGATATTTCTCTGCTTCTGTAATGTAGGCATTTAGTGCTATAAACTTTCCTCTTAGCACTGCATCATTGCATTCCTCAAGTTTGTAAGTTGTGTCTTCATTGTCATTCAGATCTATAACTTTGTTGATTTTTTTTAAATTTCTTCAATTACCTACTTACTGTTTAGTAGTGAATTATTCAGTTTCTACATGTTGGTGTGTTCTCTGTTATTACTGTTGTTGTCGATTTCTAGCTTTATTGCATTACTGTTGAATACAGTGTAGGGTGTTTTGCCAATTTTTCTGAAATTGTAGAGGCATGTTTTATGCCCTAGCATATGGTCTATTTAGTAGAAGGGCCCATGAACTGCTAAGAAGAAGGTGTATTCTGTAGAACTGTGGTGGGTGTTCTATAGCTATCTCTTAAGTCCAATTGGCCTATGGTGTTGTTTAGCTCTGATATTTCTCTGCTTATTTTCTGCTTAGATGATCTATTGCCACTAGTAGGTTATTAAAGTCTCCCACTCTAATTGTATTGGGGTTTATTTCTGATTTAATAGTTAATAGACTTAGCTTTATAAGATTTGGTACACATGTGTTTCATGCATATAAGTTTATGATTGCAATATCCTCTTGTTGAATTGTTCCTTTAATGACTATGAAGAGGCCTTCTTTATCTCTTTTGATTACTTTTGGTTTAAAGCCTATTTTGTCAGATATTAGTACAGCCACACCTGCTTTTTTAGCATTCCCATTTGCTTGGAATAACTTTTTCCAACATTTTACCTTAAGATGGTTTCTGTCTTTAATGGTAAGTTGGATTGGTTTCTTAAACACAGAAAATGGATGGATTGATCCAACCTGTTACCTTTTGTCTGTTTACTGGGGATTTGAGTCCATTAATGTTCAGAGTTATGATTATGAGATGTAAATTAATCCCTGTTATATTGAATGCTTTGTTGAGTTTGATGTTTTCTTAGTCTTTATATGATTTAGTATCTGTAAATAGTTTTGAGTATTTCTTTTTCCCTCTTGTAGCTACATGTGAATGATTATTCATCTCTTCAGTGTGAAGTATTCCATGCAGTATTCTCTGTAGGGCTGGCTTATTGCTAATATATTCATAAATCTGGTTTATGTCATGGAAAGTTTTTTTTCACCTTCTATATGAGTGCTAATTTTGCTGGGTATAATAATTTGAGTGGCAGTGATGGTCTTTTAGCTTTTGAAATACTCCATCCTAAGCTCTTTGGGCTTTTAGAGTTTCCATTGAAAAATCTGAGGAGATTCTAATGGGTTTCCTTTTGCATGTAACAAGCTGTTTTTCTCTTGCAGCTTTTAGTACTCTCTCATTTTTTTTTTCTATGCTTAAGGTTCTGATTATAATGTGACATGGGAACTCTCTTCTTTGGTCCTGTCTATTTGGTGCTCTGTGGGCCTCTTGAACCTAGATGGATCTCTCTTTTGTAAAGTTGGGGAAGTTTTCTTTGATGATTATGTTGAAAACATTCTCTATGCACTTGGACTTTGTTTCTTTAGCTTCCTGTGTGCCTATTCTCTGAATATTTCGCTTTCTTATGCTGTCCCACAGTTCCTCATGTTCTGTTTGCAGAATTTTTTGAGCCTGGAATTATTTTTGTAGTCTCAGTGTATTTCTTCTGTCTTGTCTTTGAGTTCTGATATTCTGTCCTCCATGCGGTCAATTCTGTTGGTGAGGCTTTCTTGGGAGCCTTTAAAGAGAGATATTTCATTTTTATTTTCCATTATGTTTTCTGTCAGCATCTCAATTTCTTGCTTGAATTCCACTTGCATGTCCTGGTTTGACTTTCTTATTGTCTCTTGAAACACATTTCTTCATTTGACATGTCATCATTGGGTTTATTCCCTTGATCTATGAGATCTTGTATTTGTTGATTCTCCTTGAGTTCCTTTAGCCTTTTGTTGATCTCTGTTTGGGTTTCCTCAATTTTATTGAGCTGTCTAGTGAAAACTGCTTCTTGGTTCTCTTTGATTTCATCAATTGAGTTTCTTTTGTTGCATTTCTTCCATGTTGTTGAGCCATCCTTTGAGTTGTATTTTGAGCTCTTTTTGCTGATTTTTTTTTTTCATTTCATTCAGCTATTCTTAGAGTTCTTGTTTGATTACTCATCAATTTTTTTCATTTGTTCATGGCCTCCTTGAGTATGTTTAAAATCCCTATCATATTGTCGATGGGGGGTTTTATGTCTTGGGGTTCTTCTGGGCTATCTTTGGAGGTTTCCATTGTTGTATGTACTAGGCAACTTTGGTGGGGATCCTTATGCTTGATGTCATGGGTTGTTTGTTTTGCATTGGGGTTTCCCCATCTTGAGTCTGGCAAGTTGTCTTGTTGAGAATGCATCTATAGCCACTGTTAGATAGACTGTGGTTGGGTAGCCTGGTCTGGTTAAGGTGGGTGTGGAATAGTGGTCTATCTACTGGATTAGGTGGAGTGCTTTTAAGTCTGAGCAAGGTCTACTTTGTTTGTGTTATCTCCAGGAGGTCTAGGTGAGACCTTGAGAGACCCAACTTACTCAATGGAAAGGATGGGCCCTGTTCTTCCAGTGCTGTTCACTGTTCACTGTTTGGAGGTTTGGAATGAACGCAGCTCCATGCAGATCCTTGGAATTGGAGCCAAGACATGGGTATATGCAGCCCTTCCAGCTTTTTACAAGGTGGATGTGGGTAGTAGATTGCTTCCTAGTCCGTAAGTTGTTGCTGGCCTAGTGTAGGCCTGGGTCTGGCAAGTAGGAACACTTCCCCCTGACTGACAGATCTGATTTCTTTGTACCTTTGTGTTCTTCTCTGTATGCTAGCTGGTGATTACTGGCCCCCTTGAGGATCATCCCAGCAATGGGTTTTCCCTCTCCTGACCTTGCCCCTAAAGATTATCCCCTGTTGCTAGTTAGCAGTTCCTTGAATGTTAACCAAAAAATCTCCTTTCAGGTCTTCATGAATTGTACTTTCCCCTCAGATGTAGGCTGCTGTTTCCAGAAGCCCCTTATAGCCAGACGGGGGCTGTGGTGGTTTGATTCAGCTGTCCTGCATAAACTTAGGTATTCTGAATATTAGTCTCCCCAGATGATGGCAATTGGGAATTAACTCCTTCTGGAGGCAGTGTATTTTTTGGGGTGGGCTTATGGGCATAAGAGTCAGTTTCCCCTTGCCAGTGTTTGGCACACTCCCCTGTTGCTATTGTCTATCTTATATTGGCCAGGGGGTGATGTCCACCCTCTGCTCATGCCATTGTTTCCCCTGCCATGATGGAGCTTCTCCTGGAGCCTACAAGCCAAAATAAATCATTTTTTCCCCCCAAACTGCTCTTGGTCAGGTGATTTCTGCCAGCAGTGAGAACCTGACTGCAACAGGGGCAGCCCCTCTCACTGGGCCACTGTCATGCTTGTCCAGGGCCCCACTTGCCAGTTGGCATTTCCCCTAGGTTGTACTTTCCAGTAGCAGCTGTGGCTGCCACCAAATGGGAACTGGGCCCCAAATGTTGGGACTTCTCATGCCCCGACTCTCCAGATTTTCCCCTTGGTTACTCGGCGCCTGCCGACACTGGGTGAGAGTTGAAGCCCAGAAGTTTGACCACTTGCACCCTTGCTCTCTGCAGCTTCCCCTACTCTGCTCTGCACCACGGCCACCACCACTGGGAGACAGCTGAGCCAAACTGTGGGCTTCAGCCACCCACTGAAGCCTAAACCAAGCTCATTAACTTGCTGGAAACTCCTTATTTGTCTGCCTGGGGCTTTTTCTGTGTTGCTAGTTAGGGAGACCTTTAATGTTTCGAGCAGAAAAGTATATTGTGGGGTTCTTTCCTCTGATGCTCCTCCCAGTTACGGCGGCATGGCTCCCATTTTTCCACCTTTACTGGAAGCCTCTGGGCAGGGTTCTTTTTTCGTCATGTAGTGTATGTTTTTTTTTTTAATTTTTTTTGTTCATTTTTATTTATTTATTTGAGAGTGACAGAGAGAGGAAGAGGCAGAGAGAGAGAAAGAGAGAGAATGGGTGCGCCAGGGCTTCCAGCCACTGCAAACTAACTCCAGATGCGTGCCCCCCTTGTGCATCTGGCTAACGTGGGTCCTGGAGAATCAAGCCGGGGGTCCTTAGGCTTCACAGGCAAGCGCTTAACCGCTAAGCCATCTCTCTAGCCCTGTATGTTTTTTTCAGAATATATTGGCAAACAATGGTACAGCACCAGGATCAAAGAATATAGACAGGAGATATGAGCACTAGCATTTCACAGAGCTATACACTTAGGAACCTACATGGGCAGTGCTTGCTCAAATCTGCATTGACAGAGAACGGGAAATTTCTGGGAGAAGGAATGATTACAATAGGAAAATGAACAAAATGATGATGTGTTTGGAGAGAAACAAAGATGCCATTTGGAATGGCAAATTGAATCACTCAAGGCATCTTACAGAAAGCCCTAGACTATTATGAAGGAGCTTTGGGAGTTTGTATCAGAGAACATGATAAGGCAAAATTTTGTCAGAATTAGTCAGACATATACCTATGCTAGGTTGTTTATGGAGGGTAGACTTTAAGGAGGGAGGGAAGATAAAAACTCTACTTCTTATTCAAACTCATATCAAACATATGAAAACATGGAAAAAGAAAAACAACAGAGAACCAAAACAAATTCTAGTAGTTATCAGTATTTTGAGGGAAGGATGGAGTAAAGAAGAGAGTGAAGGAGGTGGTATGCAGGCATTTTAGAGCTGAGAAACTGTTAAGCCTGTGGTGCTTGATGTCAGATAGATAACTAAGTATACTTGTCAAAACCGGTAGAACTAGAGACATCACTATCTATACTTTCTTCCAGACTGAAACCTCTTGTAATCTTGGAGTATTGTTAAAGATTTAGTTATCTTGTATTTTCATTGGCTCAATAGTTGTGAAGGCTGTGCTATACTAATCTATGAATTTAATAATAGGGAAAATGTGTAAGGGAGAAGGTGATATGGGAGTGCTGCACACCATCTATTTAATTTTTCTCTAAACTGAAAACTGTTAAAAAGCAAACAATTAATAAAAATAAAGCAAAAACTCAATCATCTGTCTGTCTACTTATTCAGTGAATAAATATGAATTGAACATGTATTATATGTTGGAGATTGTTCTAGGTCACGAGGAATCGCAGATAAAGACAGGTCTCACAGACTTTACATTCTAGTGACAATAAAAATATGTGAGAAGTTCCATTGCCACCATACAATAAGGGTGGCATGAAGATCTTTGAGCACTCTGGGACAGTGTCTCTGAAGAGGTGATATAATCCCAGGCACTGAAAGTTTATGCATTTATACTATTCCATCAAATAATTTCATAGGTGGAGATTTGATGTCTGTCCTTCCTTCTCTCCCTCCCTCTTTTCCCTCCTCCCTGCATTCCTTCTTCCTTCCCTACCTCCATTCTTTCCTTCCTTCCTTCCATCTATTTCTATATATTAATTCCTCTATTATCTATCTATTTATCATGTATGCATGTGTTTGTCAGGAATCAAAACTTATGCCTTACAGTGTTTTTTAATGCATATGTCTGTGTGAGTGTTTATGTGTATGTGGAGTGCATGTGAATGTGTGGAAACTTTGCATGTGTGTGCACATCACGGGGAGGCCAGAGGACAACCTCAGATATCACCCTCAGGAATCTCATCCACTTCCGTTGAGACAGGGTCTGCCATTGGTATGGAGCTCACTAATAAGGCTACACTGTCTGACTAGTGAGCCTCAGAGATCTTTCTATCTTTACCTCCCCAGTGCGGGGATTACATGTGAGCACCACCATGCCTGACATTTTTACATGGGTCTTGGAGAATCACACTTATGTCCACATGATTGTCAGACAAAAACTTTATTAATTGGGAAATCTTCCCAGCTCTTAACATGAGTTTTGAAAACTTTAAAAAATGTTATAGATCCCTTTCATAAAAGGAAACTCAATGTATAAAAATTGTAAAAGTGAATTTCCTTAAGTAGACACATGGTCCCTAACTCATCATTCCCTGAGTACCACTAGCAGAGCCCTAGGAGTCCATATCAACCCATCTATCTATTGCACTTATCTCTTGGTGCTGTTGGCTGTGCAGTGATGTTATATGGCCGTGAGGTGGTGGGTTTCTGGACTGGAGTAAGGGCAAGGCAGGGCAAAGGTTCCAAGCAAGAAGGATGCTAGAGAGGAATCAGTGATGACCACTTAATGGAACTGGGGAAGTAAAGGGCATGGACAACCAGGATGAACCAGATTTCTACATGGTCAGGGAAAGGAGAGGTCCTTACTGATTGGATGAGGAATCTGCCAGGTGGAGTGGGTAGGTTCCTCCCAATGTAGGGGAAGACCTTGACAAAGACACCCTTTGCTTAGTTAGAGGCAGGACTGGACTGTGGGCAAAAGTGGAGGAGGTGTAGAGTTGCCAGTACACATAGGAAAGTGGACAGTCTAGAAAAAAAAAAACAGGAAGTGAGATGGGAGGCCAAGATGTGAAGGGAAAGAATGTGGAAGTGTAACAATTGGGAAGTTGATGGAATGGGAGGTCTTGAGAAATAGTCATGTCTGTCACAGGAGTCCAAGGTTCAGGAGGATCAGAAATCATTCTAAATGTTCTTAGGCTCAAAGCATTTTGATGTTTCAGCAGTAGCCTCTCCAAATTGAGCTAAAGGAGCAAATACTGCTGCTATGAAAAAATAATGTGTATGCTGTCCTGGGATGGGTGGCTGTGCTGAGTCATTCCAGCCTCGGAACAAGGCCGCTTTTGCCTCAGAGAAGGCTGAGCTCAGAAAAAGGTCACTGCTCTGGGGACTGTTATCTTGACAGAAGAGTTAACCTTAGCAAGTCTTAGTAGCAAAATGGGAAAGGTCTTGTTAAGGTGTTTCTGACTGGAAAAAATCAACATTTCCTCAAAGCTAGATTGTTGCTAATCATGACAAGTCTCAACAACAAATACTCTGGACACTATGACATTGAGGTACTCTCTGATGACCCCAATACAAACCCCTCCCACAAAGCAGCCCCTGACAATGCCTCTGTCTACTATCTCTCTACTGCTTTGTCCATTGCACTGTTCTAATAAACTCTAGTTCCGTTTTTCTGTCTTTGGTGAATTTGTTTATAGCTCACATGCTGACCCCTCTCTGCAACATATCTTAGAGAATATTTCAGCATAAAAGTGGACATTTTCAGAGACTATGACTAATTTGGGGGGATTTCCCCCTAATAATAGCAGAGCAAAGCCATACATTTTCCTTTTCTCTGTGTCTCAATGCTCCTCTGAGAGCACTCTGAACCCACAATCATCTTTATAGATCTCAGTGGGATGGTCCCCCTGATGGAATCCATGAGGCCTAGAGTGGCACGGGGCCATCACCTACAGCCAAAACCTTATCTGCTCTAACACCTCTTTGCTTCACCATCCACTGTCTCTCCACAGTCCCCGGGTTATCATCTGGCTTTGCCTTCTTTAAGTCTCTTGTTCTTTATTTCCTCTTCCTAATGCCCCAGCATCTGGCTCCTGCCTCTTCCTATCTCAAAATCCACGAGGCTCTCATCACAGACTTACCCCTTCCTGCTTCCCTGCCTCTGTCTGCCTGGCTGTTCACCAAGGCATCTTCCTCACATTCACATATTATGCTTTACATATTTTCTGAAGCCTCCAGACCTTTCTGTAGTCTGCTGCTTCAAGTTATACCCTTTCAGTGGCCTTGGTCTCTGCCCTCCTATTCTACCTTATCACCTTTCTTTCATCCTCCTACTCTCTATAGCAGCTTGGTCATTGTACCAAGAGCGGTATCTAGCTTCCACTGTAGAAAGACATGTGCATAATATACTACTGTGAGTGTCATAAAGGACACATCAAAGTGTCCCTGGATTGATGCATGACAGTTCTTCTTGACCCCCATTCCCTTCCTTTCATTGTCCTAGCCAGGCTTTAAGAGAAGTGCTGAGGGGGTGAAGTAGACGAGAGTAGGGGAATAGGATATTGGCTACATAGAACTAGGTCCTGACTTCAAAGTTGAGGTTTCAATGGGTTAGGCAGTGTTAAAATGCCACTACCCCAATATTCAAATAGTCTTGGGTGTCATCTTCTCATTAGTCTTTCCTGGCTAATAATTTCTATGTCTATTATCCTATTCTGGAATGTTCCAGGGTCTAGATTTTGTAGGGCACACATTTGTAGGATAATGCTGTTTGAGTGTTAATTAACTCCATTCATTTTCTCATATAGAAGTTTTGTCCCCATATAGACTGTATTGTATTCTACCTGTTTGTCTATTTACCATCTACAATTATTGATTCATCATATCTATCTATCTATCTATCTATCTATCTATCTATCTATCTATCTATCATCTACCTACTTATCTATCTTTATCTATTTAACCTGATCTATATATCATCTGTATCATCCATAGGGCATCCCAGCATCCCCCACTCTGCTTTAACTACTCTGTGACTCAGCCAGTGGCAGGTTTGTCCAGCAGCTTGAACCCAAGGAGGGCTCTTGGATATTCCTAGACACTGGTAAAGACATCTGGGCTGCTGCTCAAACCACTGAAAGAGACTGCTTATAATTCTGAGTGAGAATTCTATAAGCTCTTATATAAAGTGTACCTACTAACCCTTGCTGAGGCCATCCCTAAGCTGAACATCCCTTCCTGTCACTGTCCATCTTCAGAGATAAGCTGGAGTTCTCTGCATGTTCCTCTGGTAAATGCTTCACACCCACCATCACTCTATAGTTTGATGCTTCTTTCTCTTTTCCTGCATTTAGTGATGAAGATCAAACCCAGAACCCCGTGGCTTTGTCCATGCTAAAACACTCTATCACTGAGCTACACCCCAGCCCTCAGTGCATCTTTCTTTGGAATCCCAACCAATCCCATCTTGGGATAGCCTGGGATATTCCCTGTTGGGAACTCCCCTGAATCTGCTTTTGCAGAATCTCCAGCTGCAGACTCTGCATGATAAAATATCCTCTGTTTTTGGTGTCCTCCCCAACCTGTCCTGAGCAATGGTAATAACTAATAAATACCTTTGGGTTCTGGAATACTTTATCATAAGCAAAGATTTCTGAATGGCTGGGCAGGAAAGAAGAAAGGATATGTGCAAACAGCTCAGGAAGGCTGTCTAGTGACAGGGAAGCTTTGTTGCATAGGAAGCGATCCTTGGCTTTGTTCTGGTGTGTCATTGTACTGTCCCTATAGGTTCCAGTATGTGCCTGGCTAAAGCCTGATGGGCAAAGCTTTAGTGACAGTTCACATGAACCAAGGAGACTCCTCCCCCTATACTTCCAGAAGCACAGAGAGGGTTAGATATCAGTAATTAGTTTTGACAGAATTATAAGAAATGGCCTTAGTGACCCCTGGCTGTGGGGGACAACTCATCTTTTCTGGTTTACTATGCTCAATTTGACTTTGAAGAAATCTGTTGATTTTTTTCTGAAATCAATATGCACATCTTCTATACCTAAATGAGTGTGTCTTTCATAATGTTCCTCTTGGGAGACCACATTTATTGCAGCAATGCTTCAGATACTCAATTATAGAAGAATCTAGAAGATAAAATAATCCTTAAGGCCAAGTTTATTTCTTTAAAGGGAAAAAGTTCCTTCAGCCTTGAAAAGAAACATTATCTTAATGTATTCTTCTATAAAAACAGCTGTGCTCGAATTTCAGGGATCTGGACCATAGGAAGGACTGTATTTTGGGTCTAATGTTATCTGTTTCTTCACTTGCTATAAGAAAAATACATGGCTTTGCAGGACCTCATCATTTTGTGCATAGAAAAGTGATATATTAAAGAAATTATTCAGGTCATAGAAAACGGGTCTCATGCAAAGACTATTACAGATCTTTAACTATAGAGTTATCTTACAACATTGGAAATTATCTCTACATTAAATCTATAGCATAATCAATATATCATGATATTATATTTAGTCTATTTAATGCAACTGGTTTTATCTACTCTAAAATTTATATGCCATTTTGTTTACGAAAGAAACATAATGTGGCTTATTAAACACATATACTATGAGAAAATAAAAATATTGAGGACATCCATTATTACACATCTTTAAAATGAATTTTTATTCAGTTGTGAACAGAATGTTAGTAGCTAAGAAGTGACTTTGTAAGCCTTTTGTTTCTCTGGATTTCCACCATGACATATGAACCTCAAATTTATTAGTTTTTTTGGAAAAATAATGACTGCCTGAATGAAGTACATGGGCATTGCATCTGTCTTTTACAAGCATCTCTGGTGATGAGCATTGGCTAATGTAGTCTGTTTTCAGAAGTTTCACCTGCTCTTGTGCAATATTCAGGAAAATGTCTGCATTATGGAGGAGCAAAGCTGTTATACAAAGACAAGGGTTTCATGATAGTTACTCATGAGTCTTTCTGTGTTCCCAGATCCAGCAGTGAGTTTAGGTATATGTGCCACCATGTGAAGTATCACAAAGTTCATTAGCGGTGTCAGACTCCATGGAACTGTGCCTCCAAGCCAAAAAGCTTCAGGGACAAAACCTCAAATCTACTGTGAAAGAGCAAGTAGGAACCTCTTAGTCTGGACTCCGCAACCTAAGCAGGAGTGGGTCAACACACTAGCATAAAGCAAATCCCTAATTTGATCTACCACACAGTTCTTTCTTTAAGCATAGTGGACCTGTACCTTGTAATCCATTTGCTCTGAGCAGTTAAACACATAGACCATGATGCCCAGTGCTCGACCCAGGTCCTTGGTAGTCTCTGTCTTCCCTGTGCCTGCAGGTCCTGCTGGAGCTCCACTCATGGTTAGGTGCAGAGACTGGGTGAGAGTGATGTAGCACCTAGAAAACACAGGAGGCCAAATGTCATTCTCAAGGCCATAGGACCCCTGCTGAGTGCCAGGGAGATTGAGGTTCAAGGCCAGATGGGTCCTGACTCAGCTTCTGTGAAGGAAAGAAAGCCTAGAGTATTTCCCTTGTCTGCCTTTCTCTCTCTCTCTCTCTCTCTCTCTCTCTCTCTCTCTTTGATATTTTTATTTATCTGACAGAGATGGGGAAAGAAAGGAAGAGAGGCAGGTAGAGAGAGAATGGGTACACCAGGGCCTACAGCCCCTGCAAATAAACTCTAGGCACATGCACCCTCTTGTGCATCTGGCTTACGTGGGTCCTGGCAAATCAAGCCCGAGTATTTAGGCTTCATAGGCAAGTGCCTCAAACGCTAAGCCATCTCTCCAGCCCTCTTGTCTGTTCTTGATAGAGCTTGAACTTCCCATGTCCCCTTCCCAAACGGCAGAGTGGCTCTCTGCTTGTCTGTCCTAACCTTGGCCATGCTTCTCCTTTAGCTTCATTTCTCACTGCTCCATGTCTCCCTTCCCCGGTCATGCTAAGGACAAGCCATGTGGAGCAATGCTCACTTGCCAGATGCTCCAAGAATATGTGAGGCCATTTCTTCTTCCCAACCAGTCCCCCCCCCCCTTCAGGTCTACTTAGATGATGTTCCACTCCAATCTTTACCTAGCTAATGGCTAGTAACTCCCGGTTTGGAAGGTTGGGGTGACATTAATTTACCCAGTAAGTATACTTGGAGGCCAACAGTAGGATAAGTGAACAGATGCCACCTCAACTGAGCTACTCCGCTTTGCTCTACTTTAATTTCCACCACATTTATCACACATATCTCTCAGGCATAAATCTGCAAGATTCACAAACCAGGGCTGCTTTATTCATAGCTTTACCTTCAAAACCCAGCACAATACCAGCATAGCACATGTAAGCCCTCACTAGGTATTTATGAAACACGTGAATGACTCCATAAGTGACTGGTTCGATCATTCAATCCATTTAATCTTCCTGGGACTATTTTTTACTAATGGCAATAAGATAAACAGCTTTATGATTACTTCTAGTACTTACACAAAAGGTTTCATAGCTCAATTTAGTTGAGTCTATTTGATAATCAACACCTGAAATGATGCTCAGGTTGGTCCCTGAGGGAAATTCAGGAATACAATGCATTATGTAGCCATGGCTCTGTAGAAGTGGGAGCAGTTTTTGCCTTTCTCTGTTTCCTGGCTGCCGTGTGTTGCGCAGGCCTTGCCTGACAAGTACTCTCACCATGATCTACTGTACAACAACAGGTCTAAAGCAACATGGCCAAGTGATCATGGACTAAAATCTCCGAAGCAGGTTTTTTTTTTTTGTCTCAGTGACTAGCCCACCTTATCGGAAAACACACACATGCATGGAAATTATTTCAGCATAGTCACCAATTCACCCAAACTCCAAGCGAAAGAGATTTTACAAGGCTGATCAGTATTGGCAAGACCATTTTTAGAATTCTGCCTACCACGTGGTTCAATGACAATAACCAAGGAATAACATTACCTTGGTCAGTCACATCTATCTGGCAGGACACCTTCAGCGGCATATCCAGGACTCAGCTGCCCCCACAATGTTCAATATCTTTATTGCTAACTTGAGCTATGAAACAATTAATTTGCTAGAAGATAGACAACATTTCCAAACAATTTTAACAATTAAAAGTGATAGGCTAAATGATAGGGAGATGGCTCAGTTGGTAAAGCACTTACTATACAAACATGAGGATCTGAGTTTTTATCCTTACAACCCCCTTAAATTCCAGCATATATGGCACGTTCCTTTAATCCCACATCTGAGGAAGCGGAGACAGGTAGTCTCCCCAGGCCAAGCTGGCTAGGTACACTAGCTGATTGGTGCGTTTTGGGTTTAGTGAGCAACCCTATCTCAACAAATAAAGTGGAAAGTGATTGAAGAAGGCACCTGATGCTGACCCTCTGGCCTCCACATGTATGTGTGCACATGTGCATGTATGTGCTCCTGCTAATGCATGTGCCCACACACATATGAACATGTAAACACAATAAAAATAAGAATGAAAGTAAATAAAAATTAAAAATATGATGACCTAGACATGATGAAGTCAAATACCAGAGGAACAAGTACAAAATAATTAACTTATGTCCACAGAGAAGGGGCTGTGTGGTTAGATGGCAACACATGTGGAAAAAGCCCAGAACTTTTACCATTCCCTCAGTCAAAACATGAGGAGTGGCATCAGCATAAGAAAGTTGTCCTCAGCTTCAACCTAAGAAAATCTGTTCCTCTTACAAAGCATTATTACAAATTCTTTATCCTTATCCTCAGTGCTCCTAATTCTGTGGTATATTTTGATTCTAAGTTCCAGTGCTCATCTTTCTGTGTGCCTAAACTAGCTGGAAACACCCTTCTCAAAGTTTGACAGGAACTGCTGACAGAAATGTCCCACATACCTGATCTCTCTAGAAAGAAGAACAATGTAACTAGGGCTAGAGGGATGGCTTAGTGGTTAAGGCATTTGCCTGTAAAGCTAAAGGACCCAGGTTCAATTCCCCAGGACCCACGTAAGCCAGAGGCACAAGGAGCACATGTGTCTGGAGTTCGTTTGCAGCGGTTACAGGCATGCCCATTCTCTCTCTGTGTATCTCTCTTCACTCTCTCTCTCTCTCTCTGCTTGCAAATAAATAAATAAAATTAAAAAAAGAACAGTGCAACTAAAAGTGAGCTTTAATGACTATGAGTTGTTACTTAGAAAACCCAAGAGAATCAAGAGTAAAATTCTTAGAATTTTTAATGCATAGCAGTAAACAGGTTAAATAAAAGATAAATATGTAAAAAGTTACTTTTTTTCATATGCACACCATAAAAGAACATTAGAGATATATGAACTTAGGCAAAGAATTCTTAGGTGTAATGCCAAAAAGAATGACCTATTAGGTAAAAATGGACACACTGGACCTCATCATATTCAAGACTTTTGATCTTCAAAAGAGTCTATAAAGAAAATGAAAAGGCACACCGTGCTAGGATGCAATATTTGCAAGAACATAATATATCTAGAGCATGCAACAAATTTTTACCACTTTTTAATAAAAGCACAAACAGAGCATCAAAGGATAGACAATAGATGTGAGGGGACAATATACCAAAGAAGATACACATGTGGCTCAGAGGCCCCCCAAAACTTGTTCAGGGTCTTTAGGCAACAGGAGAAAATGCAAAATAAACTCTTAATGAGATACCACTCTACACCCACCAGAATGGCTATACATAAGACAGACAAATAATAAAAGCTGTCACAGATGCAAAGAATTGGAAGCCTTGCATGTTATTGGTGTAGATAGAAAATGCTGCAGCCACTTTGCAAAACAGTTTGGCAGTTTCTCAGAAAGTTAAGGACAAAAATACAGGACACTTAACAAGACCCCAGGCAAGGGAAAGGAAAGAAGATATCCACACGGAGATTTGCATGAGAATTTTGGTACCTATATTGTTTCTGACGGTCCAAATTCAAATCAATCTGAGTTTACTTCATGGAAAATGCATGGGCAGAATGCAGTGTGCGCACAAGAGCGCAAGCTCTGAGTTCTCCCATGTAGACCCCAGAGCTGGCTATGCGGCAGCCAGCCAGGGTCAGTTTCAAGTACATGAGAGAACTCCTGGTCTTGGTTTAAAAGTCAGTTTCAGTTGAGCTGTCATCACTTGTAACTAAAAACGTTTTGACAAAAATATTTTGTCTTGGGCTGCTCAACAGTCAAAATTTTTCCCAAAGAATCAAAACAGGCTAAAAGAAAAACAAAACAAAAGAAAGTGAAATTAGCTAGAAAAAAATGTAGGTGAATATTGCATTTCTCTTTGGACAGTGACTTTCTAAGCCTAAGAGTAATTTTAAAAAACCCAGAGGGAAATGAGTGAAGCCATAATAACTCTCAGGAGAAAAAAAACGTAAAATTCAATAGGTTTGTGATTCTGTAGCATGTATCCAATTAAGGACGTCTAGACCCAAACGAAGTATGATTTGAACCAGAAAAATGAATCAAAACATTAACGGTGTTATAAAAAGCTATTTAAGGTATTGTACAGTGAACACTTCCTAAGCTTGTGAGTGTGGGAATAATATTGTCTTATAAAAAATTGCAAGCTTGTATCATTGGGTTATCCTGCTTCTTAGAATACAGCCTGAGGGCAAGGGAAAGTTGAAATATTCACATATGAGTTCACAAATCTTCATTTTGAACAGTAAAATCTTAGCTATAACACGAATGCCCTGTTACGTGGTTTTGCTACATAAATTATGAGATACTTGCAAATAGGTTGTGTTTCCATTACTGAAGTGTTTTAGAAGGATATTTAGAGATTTGAGAGTAAGGCAGGCAATCTTTGGTATTTCTTATTAGCATACGATCTGAATTTTGGTTTTTCAAACCTATATGTGGAAGGAAACGGCTGAAATAGTAATACATATATCTGAATGACTGTGATTTTCTTTCTGAGATCATTAAATTTTTTTCAAATTCTCTCCAATAAAAATATCAAGGAAAAACTTTTACACTCGCTGGCTGTGTCCTTGTTCAGTGCATCACCTTCAAAGACTTTGGCATCAATTATAGCTCACCTACTTGCAGTTGTTTCTGAGAAATTAAGAGGTGCTCAAAATTGAAAAGCAGTTGATTAAAACTACTTAATGTAGCTCAGGGCAGAAAGGGCATCTGTGTGTGAAGGTGAGGGAGAGGAGGAGGGAGAGAGAGGAGGAACGTATCTAAGAGACAACTCAGAATAACTGCTTTTGTTCAGCTTGAAAAAACATTTCCATTTAGTGCTCCAACTTAATGTTGTGGCCAAGTCCTATGACAATGGCTAAGCCATTGTACCTACTTACACATTCAAGTCCCATCCAGGCAGTGGGAAATTCCAAAGAAATAGGCATAATCTGTCAGATGTACTGTACTATGGTGCGTTTTTAATGAGTGTGCAAAGGTTGTACGGATCAATTGTCCATTTGATTAATTCTTCTCACAGGAGAGAATTAAATGTACCAAGGTAACAAACCAGTAAAGGCTGAATGCTCTTTAAAATGTGATTTTCTATGTGGAGGCCATTTTTTTTTCTTTTTTTTCCGGGGCAAAATATTTCTTGAGATAATAATGGAAGTCAATGAGAAAATGGAATTTATCATATAAATACTCAGCCACATACTACTTTGTCAGAAGAGCACCTAATGCACAAAACAAGGTCAAGGTCTATGTAGACTTCACCATTATTTGCAGCAAATCTTTCTTTCAGGTTGCTCTTTGCATCATTCCACAGGAGAGCTGATGATCCCAAGTTTAGAAGTAATTCTTTGTCAAGCTTTGTCCTTCACTTCTGGGAGGCATTCAGCATGAGGGTGCTAGAGACCTCTAAATCCAAAAGAAGTAATTATCATCTTCAACTCTCTAGCAGGTGTGAAGACCCAGGGAAATAAGAGAGTGTTGGGCTTTTTTATCACCCAGAATGATAATGTCTGATAGGTTAGTGGGAAGAAAGGAGAGGGATACTCTAAATGGTGTAAATGGGGGGAGCTGGGTTCATATCCCAAGCCTCAGAACTCGTTCTCCTGCAAACACTCAGGGAGTATGTCTACATGCCAGTTAAGTGCAGGACACAGTGCTAGGTCCTCAGTGCCAAACAGGGCAAATCAAAGTCAACATTGTCACAGAGCAGACAGCCGAGCGTGGGAGACAGACATTAATCAAACTGTTCAAACACATAATGGCTTTATTATACTGTTCCAAGTGATATAAATTCCCAAACTATTAGCTCATATTCTATCACAGGCTGAAAAAAGGCACACAGAAAGAAATACAGCAGTTTTCCTATTTCTAATGATGGATGTCATACAAAAGGTACTTGAAAATGTCCAGTCTGAATGTACCGTGACTTGGAAAACTTTTGCTTCTCACAGGAAGAGCCCCAAGAACAACTGGGTCCAAGTAAAACTCTAAGATTTCAGGACCCTCTCCTCCTGGACTTGCTACTGCCTTCACCATGCCAGCTGCAGAGAGACCTGTAAGAGCCCAAACATACAGAAACCTGGGCAGAATCCTCCCTGTGTCAACACTGCCTTGGTTCTGCCTGATCTTAGGATTGGCAGCATCTGCATTTAACCATCATTCACTCATTAAGTAGATATTAACTCAACTACTAGAAGCTGGATGCATCTAGGCAGATAAAGGTCCCTCATCTCACAGAAAAGCAAGTAGGTAATTCCAGAAGGTGGAACATGTTAGGCAGAAGATAGGAAGGGGCTTCTATAACTCTTCTGCTATATGTGCATGTCAAGCAGGAGAGGTTGTTTAAGAAAGGTCAGCCAGGGAAGGCCTCTCAGAACCATCAGCAGAAGGAAAGGATGGAGGAGCAAAGCTGAGGTGGAGAGGGGAACTACAGGTACAAGGCTCTGAGTTACAGTGAGTTTCCAGTGATCAATAGAAAGGAGAATGTGTGGATGGAGTATGGACAGCAAAGCCCAGAGAGGTTGGCAGGAATTAGCAGGTCCTAAAAGAACTTCGGATTATTGTTTAAGTGCAGTGGAGAACCATTGGAAACAGGGATGAGGTCACATGAGGAAAAAGGGAGACAGAATAAAAGGAGAAGGACTTAAGGAGGACTCTAGGGAAGAAAGACCTTTCAAACTGGGCAGGAAATGAATTAAAGTACTGAAAATCATGGGGGCAAACAAGCCATGAGGCCCCCATCTATAGAGAATGTTGAGATAGTAGAACCCTTAAGGCCTTCAGTCTCCATGTCATTTCATTCCATGAACACTGATAGTGTTTTAACTGAATTGGAAATATTTATCAGATATTTGGAAGTGCATTTGAGGATTTGATTATATGGAGGATTATATTATTTAAACTAAGAAAGAGGAAATTAAGAAAAAGCTGATCTAGACCAATTTAACTCTCACAATTTATGGCAATCTCTTCATTAATGCAAGCCATTCACGTGGGGAGCCAATCACTCAAATGCAGCACTCTGTCTGGATAAGAGATCTAGTGTTCAGTGGTCTTATGAGGAAAGACAACAGACAGATTTTAAAGAAAACTCAGAAGAATGGAAATGTCATTTCTCACGACATTGTTGCCTTGCTCTCTCTCTAGTTTGTCCCTTTTCTGTTGCCACACAGATCTTCATAAAGTACAGTCCTCATTTCTTGGCTCTTCTGATAAAAGATTTTCAGTAGTTTGTCACTATGTCCAGGATACAGAATATATATCCTCTTGCACACTTTATTCTAACTCCTTAGAGTCTGGCTACTTCCCCCAGAGTCCACAGTCTACACTCCTCTCTAAGGAACACAGCTTGAGCTTTCCCATTTCCACTACTTTGCCTGCAGTATTTCATTTATCCACTATACTATGATTATCTTTAGCTCTTTAACCTTTGGAGATCTACTTTAAGAACTGATAGTTAAGTGGGGCGTGGTGGCACACACCTTTAATCCTAGCACTCGGGAAGCAGAGGTAGGATGATCGCCGTGAGTTTGAGGCCACCCTGAGACTCCATAGTGAATTCCAGGTCAGCCTGGACCAGAGTGAGACCCTACCTTGAAAAACCAAGATAAATAAATAAATAAAAGAATTGATAATTGTGTCAGGCATGGCAGTGCAGGGTGGAAATCTCAGATGAGAGAGGGCAATCAAAAGTCTGAGGCCACTCAGTTCCCTAGTCTGGTTTCTCTGTGCCAGACAGTGTGTGGGCAGGCACAGTGGCATGGAGTGAGTAGGCCAGATCCCTGCTTCCTGGCTCCTCCCAGTTCACTGGAAGCCTGGTCCCTGTGTGGGATGTGGAATCAGGATTTTTGCTCTGGTATCCTGACTGGTCCCTGAGTTACCAACATCCTTGTTTATCTGATTCAGAGGGTACACAACCAAAGTACAAAACCATGCTTCAAACCTCAATAAAATAAAGAGTCTCCCTAAAATGGGTAGACCACAATGCAAAAGAGCCAATGAAAGTCAGAAAACTGAGAGATCTCCACCATGGATGCCTAGTCCTACAATGGAAGCCTCCAATGAAATCATACAGAAATTAACAGAAATTCAATCCCAAAATGAAAACACAACAACCAATGAGACCCTGATCAAAAGAATGTTGAACTGGAAGCAAGCATACCATTAAAGAAGCAATAATCATATCAATGAAGTTGAACAGAATTGTCTCTTACAGTGTTCAGCTTTTGAATGTAGGCTTAACTTGATTGAAGAAAATGTTAGAACCCTCAAAAGAGATATGAATGAATTGAAGGTGAGTCAAGAAATGGAAGATCTCAACAACCAATTGATTAAGCTTAATGAAGACTTATCAAATGTAAGAATGAATTCCAGGAAGCATCAAGAAAGTCAGAACTTGAACTGAAATCATACCTCAAAAAAGAGATGGACATGATGCAAAATAACACAACAGGAAACAAAAATCAAATAGAACTTATAGAAACCTCTCTAGAACCCCTCATGTGGAAGATAGAACTCTGACCTGGAAGACAAGACAGAAGAAATTGATTAGGAGGCCGAAAACTTCACTAAATTTAAAAAAAAAAAAAATCAAGTGAACAGAGTACCAGGGAACTGTGTGACACCCTAAAGCGACCAAACATCTGGATCATGGCTATACCAGAATGACAAAAAATCCAGGCCAGAGACATAGAGAACATATTCAACAAAATTACTGAAGAAAATTTTCCAAATTGCTCAAAAGAGAGGCCCATCCAGATTCAAAAAGCCCACAGAATACCAAACAGACAGGACTAAAGAAGAAACTCCCCAAGGCACATCACAGTTAAAACTCTTAACAATGAAAGAAAGAGAGAGTGCTAAAAGCAGCAAGAGAATCTGCTTCTCTTTTTTCAGATGGGAGCTGGACCTGAGGACATAAATGACTCAGTGCACTTCACCCCGGCCCCAGCTGAAACCACAGAGGAACTAAAGAAGTGAGCAAGAGTGCTGCTTTCTCGGTGAACCTGACATCAGCATGAGGGTGAAGGAGATAGACACTGTGGACACTCAACACCTACCAAAGCAGAGATCCAGAGGCTCCTAAGAGCCCATCACTGAAGTAGACTTAAAATGCACCCAACATGGCTCAGGGAATTTTGCAGAAGAGGGGGCAGAAAGATCGTTAGAGCCACGAGTTGGGACATTATGCACAGAGATATTGCTTCTCCCCCATAAATGACTGCTGCTCCCACAATGCATGACCCACAATCCCCATGGGGTTGATCTGCACCCCCAACAAGGAGGGCCTCTTCGGAAAAGGGGCAGGGAGGAGGAGAAGGATGGTACCACCTGCCATGTGTTATTTACATACTAAGTATAACCATATCTAATAAAAATAAACTGAAAAAAGTTTGAGGCCAGCACAGGCTATATAGTGAATTCAAGGCTAGTCTGAGCTACATAGGCAATCACTGTCTCAAAATCACCCAAACAGACGTTAGAGATTCTTTCACTAGAATGAGTGACATACAGATTTCTGTTGTTTGAATGATACCCCAGCAGCACTGACATTATCCCCCTGGAACCCAACATACCCTACAATGTTCAGGTCAATTTTCCCCTGCTGTGGCCTGAAACTCTTTCAGGCTTCTTCCTGCCGTGAGTGGGACCATGTGTCAGAGGGCTCACTCCTGTGCTACACATTCGTAAATTTTTAGCAAGTGGTTTTGAGGCCTATTTTATATTATGTCCTTGTACTTTTCTCCCTTGTTCTTTTTAATTTTTTATGTACATATATCTTATTTCTCTCACTGGAATTGGAATTTAAGGGCAGGAAGTATTTTAGTCATCTGAGAAATACCTTGACCAGTTCAGTGTCTGGCATGAATTCATCCATGCATGAATTAACCTGAATGATGATAGTATGTTATGCTAAAGCCTTGTAAGCTCTTTAGTGATTGAGAATATGTTGCTGGTATGTTAAAATTCATAGAGGGAGAAATATCTATAAACCAATTAATAAAATAATAATAGGGATCAATTACTGAATGCTTATTATAAGGCAACCTCTTTAAAGAATTATTGTCTCATCCCTATAAATCATGTGAGGTATGAATTATCACCCCCATTTCACAGATGAGGAAAATGATTATGAGGTCAGTGGGTTTTTTTTCTTCTAATGGTTAAACAGCTGGTACATGTTTGAGCTGGTGCTAGAACCCAGGTGTGTGTAACTGCCTAGTAATTCCCCACAACCTCACAGTTCATCAACCTGCTCCAGGGTTTGTTCTAAGAAGTTTTATTTTACAACTGCTGCATTGAGCCAGGTCCTCCTGGCTCAATGAAAATACCAAGTGATTATGACCTTGACCCAAGATAGCTCCTGGTACCCCTGACTAGAAAGCAGTAGACCTGTCAGCGGCTGACACCAGCACTCACCTGTCAGTCAAAGGTGTGATCACCAGGCGAGGTGTATTGCCCAGGTACTCATAGGAATATAAAAACTGGGCATCACAGATGTTGGCAAAGCAGTGCTTGTCCTCATCATCCCAACGATGGCGTAGCTGGGACAACCAGAGGAAAGCCTGGGCAGTGTCCACCTAAAGAAAGAGTGGCAGAGAGGGTGGGTGAGTTCCACTGCTCAACAGGACTCTGAAATCTCTGGGTGATTTTGGTGATGTCTGATACTCAAGAGTGCAGGGTGCTCTGATCACAGGACAGAAAGCACAAGATGGTCCAATTACATATGCTTAGCTTAATATGGGGCTATATCCCATCAAACCCAGGAGAAGTTGAAAATGTCAAAAGTGGAAAATAAACCCAATATACCTAACCTACTGAACACTTTAAAAAAAAAATCATCTCAAGTATTTTCATCACACTATGCTTGGACACAACCATTCAACATACTGCCTATTATATAATGCATCATGAGGAGTTCGTGCCATTTATGAAATGCTGTAATGAAAGCACAGTTTCTATGGGAAGCACATTGTTTAACCACCATCAGAAAGTTAAATATCATAGATCAAGGACCATCTACATTCTGCTTTGCTGGAGGTTGTCAAAGGAAGAAGCACCCACCATGATCCCCTCCCAGCTGATGCGCAGCCCCAGGGCACCGTGTTTTGGTCATATGGGAGCCACTCCAATGGCACAGCTGACGACAAAGAGGAACAGCTCTGCCTGTGTCTACAGGACTTACCTTCTGAGCGATCATCTTGGCCACCACATCCCGGGCATGCACATCAATAGTGCATATGGTCATGATCTTCTGCCGGTCTCCCTTGGAAAGCTGGCCAATCAGCATGGTGATGAGGGTCTTGAGTTGGGCCACTTGCTTTCTGTAATAGTCCTTCATGGCATTCTCATAGCCTTCCTCCAGCCGGGCGAAGGCAAGGCCCACTTCTGTCGTCCACCAGATCTGAGTGCAGGTCAGGGCCACCTGAGGCACCAAAAGCTGCTCAGTACAGCTGTTACCAGGACCGTCTCCCAGCAGCCCGCTCACGACACAGCAAGGGCTCACGTGTGACTGTGTGGTTGGCAGGTCCATTTTCCCCTTCCCTCCAGCACTGACTAAACGAACCATATGCTCCAAATCCTTAGAGGTGTGGGAAGTCATCACAACACATGCGGGAAGAATGCTTTCTCTTCCTCAAAAAAAGTGTATCACACGGCTGAGAACAACCAAACCCTGACTTGCCAATGCCATTCCCTTCTTCCCTCCCAGAGACAGCATCACTCCTGGGTACCACAAGTTGACTCAGCATCCCTGTGACACTCAGTCTGTGCTCTGTTTCTCTCCATCCTCTTGTGGTCCAATATGCACTGGCAGTTCTCCCTGCCTTCTTCTTATTCTTCCATTCCCAGAGCATGGCCTGTTCCCCACCACCCACTGAAATGGCCTGAAGGTGAACCACGGACATTTTCCATTCTCAGTTTGTTTGGTCTTATAGAACTAACTCGTTGGATCTTCTTGCTATCACAGCTTATTTTCTTTCTTTCTTTTTTCTTTATTAATTAGTTTTGTATTCAGCAAATACAGTCAGTTTGGTAGCATTATTAGGCTCATCCGTGACCTACCCCCTCCCCTTGGCCCCTCCTTCTTGAGGTATATGGGTCATGCATTGTGGAGTTAGCCCACAGTTATGGGTAAGATAAATGTCTTTGCATATCATGATCTAACATGTGGCACTGACATTCTTTCCGCCCCCTCTTCCGCAAAATTTCCCTGAGCCATGTTGGGTTCATTTTTGGTCTGCTTCAGTGATGAGGTATTGGGGGCCTCTGAGGCTCTGGCTCTCTGATTTGGTAGGAGTTGATTTTTCTCTGTGTTGATCTCCTTCCCCCTTGTGCTGGTATCTGGTTCATCAGGAAAACAGCACCCTTGCTTGTTTTGCTGTGCCTTGTATTTTCCTTACCTGAGAAGACCCATTCCTCCTGTGTTGTTTCCCCTACCTGCATAACTTCTCAGCTCTTCTTTACCTGCTTGACTTCCTGGTGACAGTCAAGGATTTCCCCCTGCTGTCTGCGGACCACTGCCATCTGTAACCCGAAACCAAACCAGTGCCTGTGCTACCCTATTCCCAGGGGAAGGAAGAGTGCTATACTGTCACTAGTATCATTAGACATTTTTCTCATTTCTATATTGTGACACTTCTGAGAAACCTAGAAAGGTTTCAGATAAATTGTTGAATCAAGTTAACCTCCATATCATGGTGTGTGAGAGCTGGAAGCTAGTTCTAGACTCATTCGGTTCGGCTGCCTGCCTACCCCCCTCCCCCAACACACTTAGCTTTGCTCCAACCATAACAGTTCCTATCCACTCTTCAAATACCTCGTGTTCTAGTTTGCTTTTGAGTTTGCTTCTTGCTCATTATTATCCTTGTATGTGTTGTTCTTTCCCTCCAATTTTAGCTACTAACTCCTTATTCGAATTACGGTTTAAATATAGCCTCAGGAAGGTGGTCTCAGATCCCACTAGCGAGCTATCTGTTCCCAGGGAGCCCTGAGCCTTCCCTGTGGTGATGCCATTGACATTTGCAAGTCACAGGTCTACAGGATCCTGGGAGATACAGTAGGGTAGGTTAAGTCATCTTGTTTCCTGATGGTCTTTCCCTCCTGCACTTAGCATAGAGCTGGTACATAAAGTATATGGTGATTCAGAACCTAACTGTTCACTTCTTCTTCCTTCTGTAGCCTACAAGGGTACAAATATATCACCCAAATAATCCAATCTGCCATGGCTCAAATTTCCCTGCTATGTCTTATGGCCCACACAGCTGCCTAGGACTGAAGCCCCTCCCCCTTTGAAGAGTGGTGAGCTTTATCTGCAGCCTTATCTGGTACCCAGAGGCTATTGGGGAAGAAAGCCAGGGAAGATTAAGGTCCAAGAAGATCCAGCTGAGAAGATACCTGAGCTGGGAAGTCAAACAGCCACTGTTCCCTGGGCTTCTCCTCATAGGCAGTCACTCCCTCTGTCATCTCATGTCTCACAGTGGCTTTCATGTGACAAAGCACATGGTTCAACCATGTTTCCACCTGGTATACAAAAGCTTTGGGTTAGACACCATGAGCCTAAGAATCTTTGGTCAATACTACCTGTTTGTTCCCACTCAGCCTGAGGGAGGAAGAAGATGGAGCTCGACACTGTACTCAACCCCAAAACTACTGTGATAGTTTGAATGTAAAACATTGCCCACAGCCTCAAGTGTTTATGATTAAACCTCTTACTTAAATCCCCTTTGGGGAGCCTTTGGGAGGTGGGGTCTTGATGGAGGAGGTTTATCACTGGGGCAGGTCTTGGATTCTTATTGTCCAGACACCTTGCCAGCGCTGGGGTTAGCTCATTCAGACCTCTTCCTTCCTATGCTACTGTGATGAGACATGATGCTCAGGTGTCCGTTCTGCCATGCTTTCCCTATCTTTAGACTGTAAGCCAAAATAACTGCTATAGCGGCCGAAGGCAAGAGGAGAAATTCTGTTTGTAATCTGGGATTGATGAGTGAGAGATAAGCAACATGTTAACTTGAAACATGCAGGAGCATATGACAGGGGCAGTAAACTGCCATCCAGAGTGTGCACAAGCAAACTCAAATGTGAGTTGAACTAGGTTTAGCATAGTGGATTCTCATGGAGATGTAAGCTAAGTGTGAGCTTCTCCACTGAATGCATCCTGGTCTATAAAAAGAGCACATTATGAGCTGGGCAGATAGTTCAGTGGTTTAAGATGCTTGCTTGCAAATCTTTCTCACTCTGGCTCAATTCCCTAGTACCCACATAAAGCCAGGTACACAAAGTGGCACATGCATCTGGAGTACATATGTAGGAGAAAGAGACGCTGGAGTGTCCATTCTCTTTCTGTATTTAAGTAAGTAAATAAATAAATAGATAAAAATATTTGTTTTTTTTTTAATTTTCATTTATTTATTTATTTGAGAGTGACAGAGAGAAGGAGGCAGAGAGAGAGAGAGAGAGAGAGAGAATGGGCACGCCAGAGCCTCCAGCCTCTGCAAACAAACTCCAGATGCGTGCGCCCCCTTGTGCATCTGGCTAACGTGGGTCCTGGGGAATTGAGCCTCGAACCAGGGTCCTTAGACTTCACAGGCAAGCGCTTAACCGCTAAGCCATCTCTCCAGCCCAAAATATTTGTTTTAAAAAGGAAAATTCTGGGCTGGAAAGATGACTTAGTGATTAAGGCACTTGCCTGCAAAGCCTAGGGAGTTATGCTTGAATCTCCAGGTCCCACATAAGACACACAGTGACTTAAGCATGCAATGTCGCACATGTGCACAAGGGGGCACATGCATCTGGAGTTCATTTGCAGCAGCTGAAGGCCCTGTCATACCCATTCTCTTTCTCTCTGTCTCTGCCTCTGTCTCTCTCTCTCTCACACACATAAATAAATTAATTTAAAAAAATCTCATTACATTGTATCCATTAGAAAAATAAGCACATGTTCTGAGTTAGACCACAGGGTCACCAGCCGCTGCCACCTGAGAAGTTTGGATTACTGTCTGGTATGATAAGTGCTTTCCAAGGTGCATGTAAAGAGGGGGCCTTGTAAGAGGTCTTGCTGTGCAGGTTTTCTTTGCACTACATAAGAAACCCCAGGGACAATGCTTGTTAGATCGTTTAGGATCATGACCAAGGCAAGGCTTACATTTTGGTGGTGCTGAAGGACAGGGAAGAGGGTTATAGGGAAAATAGCCCCATGACTCATGTGGCTGCGATTGCACCTGGGATACCTGGAGGTATAGTAGTAGTTTCTGGAACAGTGTATGTAGTTGGCTCTCCAAGGGGAATGGCTGGGGGAGGAAGTGACTCAGAGGTGCATTTGCAAAGAGCAGGTACATCTCAGGATAGCGGTTGGTTTCAAAGGACACTTCCACCCCAGGGGAAGGTATCAGTGCACTATATTCCCCTTGTGAGTGCTCCAGGCATTTCCAGTTTAATGTCTCCCGTGCAAGGAGTCATTGTCAAATACTTTTCTGGTTGACTCGAGCAGTTGTTTATGTGTATTTTATTTCTCTTGGCGCTAGCCTTTGGTTAAGGTAGAGATATGACTCTTGACATGTGTCTTTTCCAGAGAGACAGCTCCAGTCAGAGGAAGTTGCTGACCCAGAACACAGACTAAGGCTCTGGCTGGAGGGAAGCTGATATTTGCCATATTTAATTTGAGGAGAGAGACAGAGATGAGGAGAGAGAGGGAGAAAGAGAGAGAGTAAAAGAGAGAGAGAGGGAGGGAAGGAGGGAGGGAGGGAGAGAGGAGCTGTCATGGTACCTGGCCACTGCAGTCACAGGGCTCACTGAAGGTAACATATTCTCCTTCTTTGCTGTACATGCCAAGGCTTATCTTGGTTGGGTTTTCACTGGCATCTAGCTGGAATTGCATCTGAGCCATGTTGTCAAAGAGTTTGGAAAGGTGGCGTTGAACCTGTGAAAGGAAACCACGGCAAAAGATTGGACTACATGCATAGGATCTGACTATAGAGCTGTCTGGGCCTGACACATGACAACCCTGGTATAAGACAGAGTGGCAACTGTTCATCCTGTGGAAGGAAGATTGTGGGGTCATGAAGCTGTGAAGAGGAAGGCATGTGAACTGGAGGATCCAAAACTATTGGGGATGACACCATTATGAGTCCATCACAACAATGAGTATCCTCTCCAGAAGGTGAAGAGGAGAAATCAGGCATCAGGATGTTAAAGAAAAAGTGTGCGTGTTTTTAGAAGGATTTAACAACAGAAATAAATATCACCACATTTTGCTCTTAACTAAATCTGAAAGGAACACAAACTCTGTAAATACAAGGCAACTAATGAGTAATCAAACCAACACTAACAGCTGATAACAGTATTCACAATAATAAAAAAAGGCTCAATTGACATAAAATTAACGTGGTAGACATGCTCTAAAGAATGTCAAGGAAGTAGACTAAGAGAATAAAATACAACTAAAGAGCTGAGGCTGTCCAAGCACAGAGACAGAAGCTCAGGTTATAGAAATATGATGAGCATGAAAGGAAAAAACTATCTAGGTAAATGGACTAGGATTGTTATTTTAAAGCATACTGGTGGAACCTTTCATGGAAAAAGATGCCATGGTTTCCAGATGCAAGAAAACCTCATCATATGTCAGGAAAAAAATGACAAAGCAAATACCTAAAGAAATACAAGTTTTTAAGCATTTAACTTAAATCTTGATTTCTATAATGATCTAAATAAAAAGAATTAGGCTATCTAAGGATGTTCAAAGAAAGCAGACAGGCCTTAGGTGACTTCTGTTCACAACCAAGAGCAGAGCAAAGCCTGTGGGAATGGGAGGGAAGGCTTCACCTGTGACTTCTAACTGAAACCATTCAGTCATCACCCATACAACCACACAGCCACAGATACAGCAGCAGTAAGAAATTACTTAAGGGCTGGAGATATGGCTTAGTGGTTAAGGCATTTGCCTGTGAAGTCAAAGGACCCAGGTTTGATCCCCCAGAACCCACCTAAACCTGATGCACAGGCTGGCAATGATCTCACAGCTTGCATACATGGAATTAATAAGAATATAAATAGTGTACATGTCTTTAATTCCAGCACTCAGGAGGCTGAGATAGGAGGATCACTGTGACTTTGAGGCCAATCTGGGATACAGAGTGAGTTTCAAGTCAGCATGGGCCACAGTAAGAGCTCGCTTCAAAAACAAAGAAAGAGAGAGATACAGAGACAGACACAGACAAGAAATATAAACAGAGTGCTATGGGATAAATATTTCAAGCTGATTCTGCTAGGATTACTTTGGATGTACTTCAACCTCTAGGGAACAAAACAGAATGACACAGCACAAAAGCAAGGGACAGTTGCTCTCTAGTACTTGCTTCTTATCCACAGACAAACACGTGCCCAGGTGCCACATTTTGTAGAGACTGGAGGTAAGGCAAAGGAAAAATTCACTTCTGTGCAGGGAAGTGTGTCCATGTTCAACAAGACTGCATACGCGCTCACATCTTCATCCAGCATTCTCATCTCTAGGGATTTACCTGGAAGACCTGCTTCCAATAATACAAGATTTTCAAAGCCACATGGTTTGTGGTTGTAAAATATAAATAATTTGTGGGCAGACCATGGTATGATATACCAGTCCATACACTATGATGCACATGTTGGGACAGAGAGAAATGGGGTGGAGGGAGGAGGGTGTAGAGGAAGAAAGAGAGAGGGAAGGGGGGAAAGAGGAAGAGAGAGATCTTACCTTTGAATTCATGAGAAAGGATTTCCAAAATACACAACAAAACAGAAAAAAAAAGGCAAAATGCAAAACTGGTGCCAAGCCCTTGTAATTTCAGCATGCATTAGGCTAAGGAAGTAGGATTATATATTCAAGGCCAGCCTGTCAACAAGGAGAAGTCTTGGCCCTCCTCAAAAGAGAAGGCAAAATGCAAACAGATATGCACAGCATGCTACCTTTTGTGTAAGAAATAAGGGACAATAAGGGACCAGCAGAGGTAAATATGCATCTGCCTATTTCTGCAAAGATAAACACAGGAAAGGTAAACCAGAAACTATTGAAGCTGGCCAACCACAGGGTGTGGAGGGGACATCCTGACGATGGGGGATAAGCAGGGGCAGGAGGGACACTTCTGAGTATATCTGTTCACATGATTTGACTCTTGGAATCCAATCAATATTCTATAAGAGAATAAAACCAGTAGGGATGAAAAAAAAAAGTTAACTTGAAAACAGAGAAATTAACGAATGCCTGTATGCTTCAAATGAACAACAAAGTGACACAGAAGGGAGAAAACGAGCTCATCGACCCAGTTTTTAGGCTGTATATCCTGCACTTTAAGGAAAAGTAATGGAGGTATGATCTCTTCTCAGGATGACCATAGAGGAGAGCTGAGCATCTGTCACCACGAGAGTTGATGCCACCTGGATGGCCATGGCCTCTCACAGGGAGGTCCTCAGTGCTCCATACAGTCCCACTGAATCAGAAACGTGGGGACTTAAACTGTACTTAGCAGACCTTCCACATGGTTCTGATGTGTTCTCAAGTTTAAGGACCAGTATCTATCACTCTAGATACCAACAGAGTTTTAAGGAGTGACTTGCATTCTCTAATATCCTTATTCCAGTAGGAAACTCCTATTTTGTAGACAAGAAAAAGTTGATGTAAAGAGGTGATAGGCCCAAGACTATACAGCTAGTAAGTTGCAAGAATCAAAGATGAGATCCCAAAATTTGGGGTTCCTCACTTAGGCTTTTGCAACTGAGCCACTTTTAGATCCAGTCAATAAAAGTTCCAAACTTTTATTCCTGTGGGAATCATAGCCACCAATTTTCTTGACTATTTTTTTTAAATTTTAATTTATTTAAGAGCGAGTGAGAGAGAGAGAGAGAGAGACAGACAGACAGACAGACAGACAGACAGAAAGTATGGGCACACCAGGGCCTCAAGCCACTGCAAACAAACTCCAGATGCTTGTGCCACCTTGTACATATGGCATATGTGGGTACTGGAGAATCAAACCTGAGTCCTTCCTTAGGCTTAACCACTAAGCCATCATTCCAACCCCTACCACCGGTTTTCTTAATAAATTTTTATTTTTAATTGATGCATATGTACATGATTATTGCATATGTTCATGGGGTAAGCATAGCACTACAATACATGTGTCCAGTGTGTAAGGATTGGGCCCCTGTAATTGGTACATTCATCATCTCACACAGTTATTGTTTCATGTATTGGGTTCATTAAAAATTCTATTAGCTGTTTTGAAGCATACAATTAATTGTTGCCCACAATTGCTATCCTACCATGCTATAAAATATCAGAAATTATCCCTCTTACCACACCATGCCCCCTGAACCTGTTACCTGTTAAGTGCTCTCCCTATGCCTCCACGATTCTGGTAACCCTTATTCTATTCTCTACCTCTGTGACATCAATTTTAGCTTCGGCATGTGGTGTTTGTCTTTCTGTGACTTGTCTCACCTCACACCACATCCTGCAGCTCTGTCCATGTCATCCTGCCAGTGACCAAATTGCATTCTTTAATATAGCTGTCACTGTTGGCCATGATTTACCAGGTGTCTCTTCAGAACCAGCTCAAGAGCATTTCCAGTAAAGACTTAACTAGTTCTCCTTTGCAGTCCTCCAAGCTCCACTTCTGCTTTAGCTGCTGGTGGGGGAGGGGTGGTGGGGGGATGGGGATGGGGCATACTGAGCTGCTGCGATAATGGGTTAGCAGTGATGCCTACAGCGGCGTGGCCTGCAAGGCAGGTCTCTCACTGCCCATGAGAGGAGACTGGAGACTCCTGGGCTTACCTGTTGTGGAGCTGTGCCATTGGAAAGGATGTCTAGCAGATCAGAGGAGGAGAGAAAGTAAAACCGAGGGAAGGCAAGCCTCTTGGTGTCTAGGTACTCTGCCAGGGCTTTCTCACACAGGCACAACCTGAGGGTACAGAACACAGCATCTCCTAGTTACACAAGCTCAGTCCCAGAGCTATAGGCATTATCAAAATGCAAATGCAGCTGGTCTTTGCTATCCATACATTTCTTATGTGGGCTTTAACCAATCCAGACTAAAAATATTTGGGAAAAACTGCATCTGTATTGAACATACAGATGGGGACTATGACTATTCCCTAAACAATATAGCACAACTATTTATAAAAAGCACTTCTAATGTATTCGGTATTTCAGGTAATCTAGAGGTGACTCACAGTCTATGGGGAGAATATATGTAGATTATTCAAAAAAATACCATTTTATATAAGGGACCTGAGCATCTGTGAGTAGATTTTTGCATAGCTTCTGAGTGTCCTGGAACCAATCATCAGTGGACATTGAGGGAAGACTGTCATGCAACATATGTAGGTCATGCAGATGCAGGCAAAATAAACACCCGTGAATTTTTGTGACATTCGTGAATATCATTTGTGAAGACACATAGAGACACACTCATTTCAGCATCAACCCTGCTAATAGCACCCTGTGCTATCCAAACCTGCAGGCAAAGAAAAGGCCACGCACATGCGCTCATTGGGCCAGTCACAGAAAGGCCAGAGACAGAAGGGGCGGAGGAGCTGTGTAGTGAGTCCACCCACCTGCACTGGATATCCTCCAGCTTTTCATAGAGACCTGGCCTAGTGGTGGCTTCCACGACATTTGGGGTTTGCCGAGCATCATACACCAGCTCTTTAAAGTCAGCATTGATACCCTCAAATCTCTTAGAGTCCTATGATAAGAAACGTGGAAAAAGGAATCAACAGCCACTTAGCCACATCACCCTGACCCAAGAGAACATGCTATTTGTTTAAAATGGCAGAGCTCACACACGTTGGTTTGAAAATAGTTCACTTCAATAAAATGACTAAGGGGTCCAAAGAATTTTTGTTTTATGCAGTAAATATCATGCCAAATAATAATTTCTGTTTTAAAGGCTAAAACATTTTTTAACTCATGGAGAAATTTTATAAAGTAATAATTCATCCATTATGCTAGCATAAATACTGTTTTCATCTAAAGTAATTATTTCCTTAAAAAAAACAGCAAAAAAAAAGAAATAAAAATACACAGTAGAGAATGAATAACATTCTTTCACTTTCTCTTTTCCTCCCAATTGTTTTATCTTCTGATGTACTGCATGTGGGAGCTTGAATGTAGGGTCCCATTGACTCAGGTGTTTGGATTAAGAATTGAGCTTGGAACTTGGGTCTCCAGCAGCCTGGCAGGAGGAGGTGTCACTGGGGGCAGATTGTGTTGTCCAGTCCTAAGGTGGGTTTGGGGGCAGATCTTGAGCACAGTCCCACTGAATGTACTCCATGCAGTTTGGGCTCTGGCAGTTTATGCTTACTGGTGTGGGTGTTTGCTTGCTGTGGTTGTTTTTTTCTCTGCTTAGATCTATGGAACTAAGCAGCTTCCTCTGCCATTAGTGGAGTTTCCCCTAGATTTTGTAAGCCTGAAATAAACCCCTCCCTCCCATAAGCTGTTCTGGTTGGATATTTGCCCCAGCAGTGGAGAGCTGATTGCAATGCCAGAAGTCAATGGTATTCTTATTTCTGCATTCAACTTGCTGTGATGTCACATGCCACACAGCCTCTGAGAACATGTTTGTGTGTTCATAGAACAAAAGTACAAGAGCCAAGTAACATGTAGAAAGGAGCAGAACAGTTTTAACTTTGACAACTCCTGGAAAGGTCTCAGGAGCCCATTACCTCTATCCCAGGAATTTGGTACATTCCTAATTCTAGAGGCAGTGGGTCCACCGTGCTTCCTAAGTCCATACAAATGTAGGACCAGAGATTTCCTCAGCAAATGTACTACTATGATGTCAACATTATCTAACGTAATCATTCCCTATCCCAAACACATACACCTATGCAGTATTGTTAAAATGATTGCAAGACCAATATATGTGAAAAATATTTTAGCTCAATATCTGGTAAGAACTTGTGGCTTCATTATAAAATAATAATCATAATGCCAGTTCTCTGTGCATTGTCATTATGAACTCTTTGAAATAGGTGCTAGCACTTGTTCTGACTTACATATGAGGGAACCAAGGCACAGAGATATCTACTAACTTGCCCAAGGTCCCACAGCTACCAGCGCTACAGGTGGGAAAATAAGGCTGAAGCCTAGGCCTCCCATTTCTGCCTTCTGTAATTCACATTCATCTTCTAAGAAGATCTAAAAACAAGAGATGTATGTAAAACAAATTATGAGTCCTCAGTGAGGTATTTTGCTCTGATTAAAAATGAAATGGTATCAAGGTTAAAAGAAGTACAGAAAATAATCTGGCATGAATGTGTAAATGAAAAGAACAGAATAGAAAATTGTAATTACAGTGACAGCAATTATGTAAAATATGTGTATGCACGAACAAAAGTTGGGAAATAGTCATAATGAACAAAACAGTTGCTAGTTAGGGTGTAAGATTATGAATGAAACCATTTCTGTTATATTTTTCCTACAAAGGAATTAAATGTATTTACATGTGTTGTGTTCAAACCTGTGGCACTGTTTAGATACCAAATTCTTTAACGTTTTAAATAAAAAATTCTCAAATTTCTCCTTAAAGTCTCTATCAAAGTCTACACTTACATCCTTGCCCCATCTAATTTAGCCTACTCTTTTCAGTTGCTGGCATTTGAGATAAATAAAATCTGACTTGTTCAATACGGTTTCATTACAACTGATATAACAAAACAGTTGTCTGCTATTTTTCATCATGAATGTCAACCTTTAATCCACATGATTGCACTAAGGATGCTTTTTCAAGATGAGCTGGAACACTATAATGTTTTGATGGTATGTGCTTTAATTTCTAAACAAGGTCTGGACAACTGGTGACATTTTAGAATCAAAAGTAATTTGTAAGCAAAGAACCTGCTATACTGAATGGAGACAGAAGTTTAGGGGAAAAAGGAATTAGCGTCCACGGAGAGAGGGTTGGTTAATGGCATGTTAATTAGGACTAATGAGAAGACACAAGGAAGGTAATAATAGGAATGCATATTTTAGGGAAACCCACTGTTAGTCCCTTGCTGACAACCAGCATCGAGCATGCTCATGCAGGCCAGAGGTTTGCAGAATGCCTTCCTTCTGAGAAGGAACTTGAACCTGCTTGTGAACAAGACTCATTTTCCTTTAGTTCCTGTGTTTTAAGACTGATGAAATGGCCCATGAAGAGCTCCTTCCAAGGGCTGGAGAGATGGCTTAGTAGTTAGGGCGTTTGCCTGCAAAGCCAAAGGAACCAGGTTTGATTCCCCAGGACCCACAGAAGCCAGATGCACAACGAGGCGCATGCGTCTGGAGTTCATTTGCAGTGGCTGGAGGCCCTAATGCACCCATTCTTTCTCTCTCTCTATCTGCCTCTCTCTCAAATAAATAAATACATTTTTTTAAAAAAAGAAAAAGAGCTCCTCCCAAGTCCCCACAGCTGACATTTTCCACTTCCTTTCTCATCACACTCCAAGACATTTCTTTCTTTCCTGTCCCTGTCTCAAGTCAAAATGGCCTTGTGCATTTTACCTTCTCTGTTCCACCATCTGATTTTGAAGGGTCAGGCCTGCATTTGTAAGGAGGTAGCAAAGAAGGAAAGCCAATAGGGAAGGAGTGGGGTGATCTCCCTCCACCTGGACCAGTGCAGGATTCCCCAAGCAGGTACCTGAGGTAGCTGAGCCCGGATGTCTTCAGATCCAATGAATATGCTCTCCAGGTGAGACCAAGTGCGCTGTACGTCAAACCAGATAGAGATGATGGCATCGGCCGTAGACAGCTTCTTCTGCCAGCCTGATACTTCCTCCAGGAAAAAAGCAACATACTTGGACATCATCAGGTTCTGAAGTTGCACTTGGTTGTCTTCCAGAACCTCGATGAGGTCCTCGTCTGACTGCAACAGGGGGATGCTGGTCCGCAAGTGGGGCTCATACTGGAACTCCATGCCAGCCCAGGTGGTCTCAAGCTCCTTTAAGGTCTTCTCCATACTCATTTCTTTCACAGCTCTGTCCACAATGTCCCGGACCTCATCCTCAAAGTGGTGCAGCTGGAGCTGCAGGAGGTGAGACAGGGTGGTGTCCTGATCCATGGTGAAGCTCACACCCGTGGCTTGCATCAGCTGCCTCCAGTGTCTCTCCCGGATGGCTGGATTCTGCAGCTCTGCTAGAGCCCTCAGGGAGGTCAGAGTGTTCATCACGGTGCTCTCCAGGCCTGTGAATGCATCCCAGGCTCTGACCTCCTTGTCTAGGTTCCGCATGTGTCGAGAGAACTGTTTGCACTCCAAGTCCATGGCTTCCACGTTGATATCCCTCCACATGGTAGCCTCCCAGGCACGGATACTGGAGGTCACCATTCCAATGGTGTCCCAGAGCTCTTTCAGCAGACAGGCCTCCTTCCTGCACTGCCTCAGCTGCTTGTAGTCAGGAACATTGACCTCAAACAAGCCAGCTGACTCAGAGATGGCAGCCATGGTGGATTCCATGTGCTGGATCTCCATGTGCCTGGCATCCAGCATTTGATGCGGGTCGATGCTATCAAACCTACAAAACATAACACATTTGCTGGGTAAGCACAGCACACAGGGATCAACTGCTAGCACCATTAATTCCTACCCTAGAACTGCTGAAATGCTTAGTTTTCCATGTGGCTTTCATCACAGCATTTCATACTGGAAAGAGGAGACTTCTGGGAATGTTTGGGTTGGCGTGAGCACAGGAGAAAGAGCAGTTCAAGGGGAACATCGAAGAAGATGCCTGGCATGGTGTGTACCTAAATTCCCAGCACTAGTAAGGCTGAGGCAGGAAGAATGTGAGTTCAATGCCAGCCTTGGCTACACAGTGAGATCTTGTCTCAGCACACACATACACCCCCCCCCACACACAACAAAAAGAAGAATATCATGCTTAAGATCATTTCTCAGATATGAGAAGGTAACAAAAATATATTCCTTTCATCTTGTGATTCTTCACATTTACCTACCCAGATATAGAGAGGGAGACCATTTTATTATAGCCCCCATTAGACTATGTCCTTCATTTAGCTCTTGGCTTTGCTGTCATATTGTTACTGAGCCGGACAGCCAAAGGCCCTGGCATGAAGTCTGAGATGGGCTGTCTTTACATGAGAGCCAGCACGCACTAGGAGTCCAAAACTGGCCTGCTCAGCCACTGCTTCCTTTCGGATCATGCTGTCAGCCTTGGTTGCATGCAAGGTTCTTAAGGAAGCTTTACAAATTCCCTTGCACAGACTTCCTAACAGACCACTTAAAACAGAATCATTGGGAATGGGGTCCAGGTAATGGAATTTTTCAAGCTGTCCTCAGTGATCCCAATGTGCCAAGGTGGTACCCTGGAGAAACTCACATTGGTATCCTGCTATCAACATCACATGATAGAGTGTCAATGAGTGTCCCATGGCAACTGAGTACAAAGCCCAAAAGTTCAGTTATTTTTCCTCACTGTGCACCTCAAGCTAGGTGCCCCACCTTTGTGCGTCCTTCCTATAAACTGATATGTCACCCATCTGCTAACTTTCACCCTTCCCTGGCCAGTTCCCTCCTGCCTCCTGGAGTAACCTCTAGTTCTGCACTTGACTCTGCTAAGTGCTGTATCTGGCTTTGTTTCTTTGGTTCATTTTCTCATCCCTTTCTTTACAACGTCCAAGACACACATCCATCTGGGGATGGCTTCTAACACATGTGTCAACACTGTGCACGGCCACACCACAGGTCTGCCTTTATGACACAGCCTCTCCCAGTGGGAAATGGGCTCACTTGGCCAGATAGCTGTTGCTTCATCAGGGGATATTTATAACTCAAGTTTCAAGGAAGGTCTCCTTTTCCTTTCCTCACTTCCTGCTATCCTCCCTCCTTACCCCCAAGGCTAGGTTTTCTTGTTTCTGAGTGGGAGGCTAGCTACTTGGAACAGGATGATTTAAAGGGAAATGTGGTATTCTCCAAAAATCCGAACAGGACTTCACAGGCTCACCATTGAGGAGAACGTCAAGACAAAAGGAGCGGCTATAGACTTGCCATTTCCTCCTATCTATCATGTCTATCTGTGTGAATGTGTATGCGTGCTTGTTTGCTAGTAGGACATGGAGGGGAGGGAAAAAGAAAGAGGATGTTGTTCAAATATGTTTACTTCAACTAGCCTGTCCTTCCGTTGTCTTTAGGAATATCTAAGTTGACCACTGGAAAGTAATCCTAATTAAAATCATTTACCTGAGCTGCTTACCACTTATTCCCAATTACTGCACAACACAGTAACAATTATGCATGTCATTAAATTAGTGTTAGATTAAGTTTGATGCTTGTGTGTTTGATGCCCACTAGCTCCATCTGAATCTGTTTTGGCTCATGGGCTCTGGCCGTAGAGACACTGTGATGGAACATCATTCGCAGGTCAGGGCTACTCTTCAGCTTCCAGGTGTTTCATAACAGAAAATCAGGTCGGAATTTTCAGAGCTGAAATGAGCACCCTCTCTATCTAGGCAGGAGTGTCTTACCTAAAAGGACCAGTAGATAACAGACCAAACGGAAAGAAACAAAATATTCTCGTGGCAAGTGGCTCACCAAGAAAGATCACCAAGGCATGAGCGAGTCTTCACTTTCCAAGACTAATTGTTGGTGCCTGTGGATTCTGCTTTTTCTATTGACTACAGTAAACTTAGAATGTGAAGTTGGACTTTTGGTATGGAAAAAGATTTATGAAATAAGACAAACTAAAAAAAATGCTTTATTTATTAGGAAGTGTGATTCAGGAATAGCTTATCAGAGTGTCTGAAATACATACAGAAGATAATAAGTGTGTGCTAACTATTCTTTCCTATTACATATTAATGATGGTTCCCTGCAAATCTGTATGGGCTGAGTAAGCATTTATCAACCTGTGGTATAATTTTTCTTTGTTGTTTAAATATGTGCATAGTCATTTCCTATAGCTGAACATGCATCAGAACTAATTGCCTAAGCTTGGGGCCTCTACACATGAGAACAGGTAGCACCCTTGCCATTTTAAAACTGGAAAGCCAGATGTGGTGGCACACCACTCAGGATGCTGAGGCAGGAGGATCATGAGTTCTAATCCAGACCAAATTACACAGTGAGACCCTATCTCAAAATCATTCATTTATGTCAGATTGTCAAGATATTCATAAACTTGATGCATATGCCTAATAAACTTGGAATAGTTTTCCAAAACTAATGAGGAATGAGGTGATTTAAGAATTAGGTCACAGGTGCTGGATATATGGCTTAGCATTTAAGACACATGCCTGCAAAGCCAGAGGACCCAGGTTTGATTCCCAGTACCCACATAAAGCCAGATGCACAAGGTGACACATGTATCTGCAGTTCATTTGCAGTGGCTAGAGGCCCTGGTATGCCCATTCTCTCTATTTCTACCTGCTTGCAAATAAACAAAAAAAATATTGTTAATATATTTTAAAAGAATTAGGTCATAGGAAGGATAATGGCATATTGAGTCTTTGAGAAAATAATGCTAAGAGTATTCTACTCTGAAAGAGAAATTTCTTTTGGGGGCAGGGTGTACTTTATGAGAAAGTATGTGTGTATATGTGTGTGTGTCTGTGAGACAGACAGAGAGAGAGAGAGAGAGAAAACTGGCGTGCCAGGGCCTCCAGCCACCACACCACAACTCCAGACACGTGTGCCATCTGCTGCACATGTGTGACCTTGTGTGTTTGCATCACTTTGTGCATCTAGCTTATGTGGGATCTACAGAGTCAAACATGAGTCCTTAAGCTTCATAGGCAAGTGCCTTAACTGCTAAGCCATCTCTCCAGCCCATTCCTTTTTGATTTTTGAGGTAGGGTCTCAGTCTAGCCCAGGATAACCTGGAATTCATTAAGTGGTCTCAGGCTGGCCTTGGACTAACAATGATTTTTCTATCTCAGCCTCTCAAGTGTTGGGATTAAAAGCATGCAGCACTGTGTGTGTGTGTGTGTGTGTGTGTGTGTGTGTGTGTGTGTATGAGAGAGAGAGAGAGGGAGAGAGAAAGAGAGAGAGAGGGAGGGAGGGAGGGAGGAGAGAGAGAGAGAGAGAGAGAGAGAGAGACAGAGGTTGGACATATCAAGGCCTCTACTAGCTGAAAACAAACTCGATGCATGCATCACTTTTGTGCATCTGGCTTTACATGGATACTAGGGAATCAAGCTTGAGTTGTTAGGTTTTGCAAGCAAACACCTTAAAAAATGAGCCATGTCTCCAGCCCTGAAAGAGAAGTTTCTATGGAGCAAGCATGAATAAAAGTGTAATTGAGGGCTGGAGAGATGGTTTACTAGTAAAGGCACTTTTGCTTGCCTGAAAAGCCCAATGTTTGAGTCCCTAGGACCCACATAAGCCAGATGCACAAGGTGGCACATATGTCTGGAGTTGTTTGCTTGTTTGCAGTGGCTGGATGCCCTGGTGGACCCTCTCTGCCTCTTTACCTCTGAAATAAATAAATAAAGTATAATTGAGAGAAATGGAAATGTGGCGCTCATGTGTATGATAGTAGAAAAATATTTGATTTAAGTCTCCCCCAAACATGAGCCCAGGAAGAGAAAGAAAGATGAGTGACGTCTATTATTACTGGGAAGCTGGCCTCTGGTCATTTTTAGCCTCAGGGTAGAGGATGGAGGAGGGCATACACTGATGATACCAGACGCATATATACAATACAGATTCCTCACCAGAATATGTGACTCCCAGGTTGTCATATTCTGTGCCTGCCCATCTCAGTGGACAGTGGAACAATACCATGGCCCATAAAGTTGTCCATCCAGAATATAATGAATCATCCCAGGTCTCCTCCCTCAGCTCCTGCTGGTTATCTCTCTTAACTGTCTCTCAAATACAATATCTCTGCCAGCCACTGCTTCAGGGCTATTAGAAACACTCGATGGAGACTTGGCCTGTCTTTCTCAATGAGAAAGTGAGATTTACATTACAGACATTGTGATTTTTGACTTTATAATGGCTCAAAAGCAGTACAAATTTAACAGACTTGTAATTTGAAATATAAATTTTGTTGTTCTCTTGGGCTCTCAGTGTGTAGGCATTACATCAGTATGTAGGCAGTACAATGCTCTGTCACAATGTTGGGCAGCAGGTGGCAGCAAAGCAGCCATGGGCCATGAGGAAAACAACCAACACTATATCCTACTATGTTGCGAACTGTGGTGTTTGGTGAACTAGATGCATTAAATGCATTTTCATCGTGATACTTTCAGCTTACAATAGAGTTGTCAGAACGAAACCCACTGGGGAGTAGTCAGTGGATGATTATGGCCATTCCAGCCGTATACATCTGCAGGTCTTCCCTGTGTTGTGCATTTTCAGTCATCATGCCTTTGTAATATGTGCTTGTTTGCCCAGAATCTCCCTATTTTCCATTCTTTTTAAAATCCCAGTGGATTGTACTCAGCATTGCTTCCATACGACCTCTCCTGTGAAATGTGCACTGCATCTGTTAGATATGTTATCTAGAGCATGTCTTCCTATTCATTTCAAAATTGTCCCTAAGGGTATACATTGTTGAAATTAGGGAATACATATTATTGCAAAATTCTCCACCTATATAATTTCTTCCTAACTCCATTGTTGAGACCAAGCCTCATTATACTCTATGGAAACCTAAATCTTAGGAATGAGTCAGGTTAAATGGATAATCCAGGAGTATGTCTTATGATGCTGATATTTCCTGATAATGTTTTCTTTTCTTTCTCATTTATTTTTGAACATACATACATACATACATACATACATACATACATATTACATTCACCCCTATTATCCTCTAATCCCTTCCATTACCACTGAACTTAGTTTTTGATTTTTATTTTTTTTTAAATTTTAGAGAGAATGATAGACGGGGGGTGGGGAGGAATTGATGTGCCAGGGCTTCAGCCACTGCAATTAAACTCCAGATACTTGTGTCATCTAGTGGGCATGTGTAACCTTGTGGTTGCCTCACCTTTGTGCATCTGGCTTACGTAGGATCTGGATCATTGAACATGGGTCTTTAGGCTTCACAGGCAAATGCCTTAACCGCTAAGCCATCCCTCTAGCCCTAAACTTCTTTTTAACCTTCTTCTACTTTCATGTGTTTTTTTTTTTTTTTTTTTTTTTTAGTAACCCACTGAGTTAGGGTTACTTGCATGTGTATAGTTGGGAGGTTATTTGTTGGAGCACAGACAAGTTACCAGCAGCTACAACACTGAAGAAAATGATTTCCCCTCTCCCAGAAACCATTAACTGCCCTTAGCTCCTTAGGGATGGGTGGGGCCTCATGATACTCTTTCCTATCAATCATTGGATACTGTCAGGTCCAGTCTTGCTCAGGTCTTGTGCATGTAACCATGGCTGTCACTTCATGAGCACAACAGCCATGCCAGGTCCAGTGTACGGTGCTTCACAGCACTCCTCCCCACCCTCCGCCTCTTGCATTGATGACTTTCCTCCCTAGGAATGTGCACAGCACTGTGAGAGCTAGCCAGCACGGAGCAAGCTTCCAGCACAGTTCTAGCTTAATTTCTGCACTTGTGCCTAGCACTAACTTGATGAACACCACTGCTCTTTTCTCCATCTTCAGAAGAGGCAAGTACTGTGCAAATAGTGCCCAAGCCTTTTTGTCTTCATGTGTCCCAAACTGAGCCATTTGCAAAACCTTGTTCTTTGCAACTGCCACAGTGCACAGATCCCAGTGGAAAGAGTTTTCAGGAAGTTTCTGCTAGCCTGTCATGGAATTTGGTGGCCATATGATAGCCCTACTGGCCTCCATTGAGCTCAACTCATATAAATAGTCTATTTAGAATAAAAAATCCTGGGACAATCTTGATCTTGAGGTAGGTAAGAAAAGTGATTACCAAGGCACCATTCATTAAAGTCAGAAAGACTGCTCATCGTCAAAGACTGAATAAGAGAATACCAGAGGCCTGGAACATTCCTTGCATTCAGGAGGAGAATCTGTCACCAATTTTAAGAGTGATAAAAGGGTCCTTGAATTTTGGTGTAACAGTTCAGCCAACAACTGTAAGCCTGAGAGCACAGCTAGGAACATGCTCAGGTGGTTTAGAGTTAAGGACTAAATGAGGAAGGGAAGTTTGACTTGGACATGGAGAATCTGAATCCTGACAATTTGACTGACAGCACAGACCAGATGGCAAGAGCCTCATGAGACTCTTTCTTTCTTTTTCCTTCTCACAGACAAGGACATTAGAAGCTGAGCTTAACCTGTGAAATCTAATTGGAACAGAAACTTCTATTCACAGAGAAAGCACAACTTAGAAATGTATAGATGACCTAAAAGCAAATGCACATACTCACCCTTGATGGCTACAAAGCTTAACTGCGCTCACACACCAAAGGAAGAACAAAATACAACCCATGAACTGACACGTTCTAAGAATCCCTTTAGCAACAAATCCATGATTCTGCTGTAGTTCTGATGGTTTCCTTCACAAGAAGAGAAATACATTGAAACTGCAGTTACGTTTGGTTTCCCACATAGCTATGAGCAGTTCTTTTCAAAGCATTCTCTTCCAAAGATTCATCTGCATGTGAAATTAACAGATGTGAATTTGGAGAGCCCAGCTAAGAGTAGAAATATCACCACAGCCAGCTAGGAAATAAAAATGAATGCAGCTATCAGAGAAAAATAAAATAAAATAGCCCAACAGCTGACTGATCATTACACACATAGGAGAGCCATGAGCAATGGATACCAGGAATCTCACAGACATATAGAAACATACCATGGCTGGTTCCTTTCACTCAGTCTCAGAAGATACTTCTCTAAGCATGTATGGAATCCATTTGAGAAATTATAAGGGAGACAGTTGACACAAGGGCATGTTTTTGGCTGCTGTCGTGGACGTGATTGTGGTTGACACTGAGCAGCTGGAGAGCCCACCCCTCCCTCCTCACAATCTGAGTTGAGTGTGGAAAGATTCCATTTCGTGCCCAGAGGACGATCAAAAGGATAAACCTCAGACTTGAAAAGAGTGGTCCACAAGGGCATTCCATAAATGTTTTCAGCAACAGATACTTCTTTGGAACAGATCATGGCACCTAAAGTGATTATTCTCACAGTTCCTGGTCCTTGCATGGTTGCTTAAAATTAAACCAATTGCATCCCACTGGGGTGGCAGTCTTAAACTCGGGGGCACATGGAATCACCAGGGGAGCTTCACCAAATACTTACATCTGAGTCTCACTGCTGGAGGGTGTACTTTTGATGATCTTCAAGACGGGCTGGACATGGGGGTTTTCAAAGCTCCTTCCGCTCACTGGAATGTGCAGCCAATAATGGCGGCATTCTGCTTTTGAGCCCAACATACGCTATACACATTTGTATCTTGTGTGCAGTTTATACACCTCTTCTGTCCTCCTCTTAACAACTTAACATCTTGTTCTTTATAAGCCCCATGGATAAAACTTGAAAAGTAGCAGGTGCTTAATACACATTAGATGAAAAAATGATAAGGATAGGTCCTTACTGAGGGAGAAGGAGAGGGGTGTGGGGAGAGATAGGACAGTGGATATAGAGTCAGAGAGGAGGGAAATATTCTGCTCTACTACAGAGAAGGCTGAGTGCAGACAACAATATTGTAGAATATGATTCAAAGCAGTCAGAATAGAGGGTCTTGAATTTTCTCATTACATAGGATTGATAAATGTTTGAGATGATGGATAACCTCAATATCTTGAGCGGATCATTATAGAAAATATAAATGTGCCAAAGAATCACACTGGACCCTAGAAGCACAATTATTACCTGTCAATTAAAAAGAGGCATTAAGGGGCTGGAGAGATGGCTCAGTGGCCAAAGGTACTTTCCTGCAAAGCCTAAGGACCTGGGTTTGACTCCTCAGTACCCACACAAAGTGGCACATGTGCCTGGAGTTTGCAGTAGAAGGAGGCCTTGGTGTACTCTTTCTATATCTCTCTCATTCACTCTTTCTCTCTTTCTTTCTGACTGCTTGCAAATACTTATTGATTATAATAAAAATATTATTAAAAAATAGAGTCCAGGGCTGGAGAGATGGCTTAGTGGTTAAGCGCTTGCCTGTGAAGCCTAAGGACCCTGGTTCGAGGCTCGATTCCCCAGAACCCACGTTAGCCAGATGCACAAGGGGGCGCATGCATCTGGAGTTCGTTTGCAGTAGGCCCTGGTGCGCCCATTCTCTTCCTCTCTCTTTCTCTCTGCCTCTTTCTCTATCTGTCATTCTCAAATAAATAAATAAAAATAAATAAAAATATTTTTAAAAAAGAAAGAAAAAATTTAAAACAATAGAGTCTGAAGAGATGTCTCAGTGGTTAAGGTGCTTGTCTGCGAAGTCTAAGGACCTGGGTATGATACCCCAGTACCTATGTAAAGCCAGATGCATAGGGTGACACATGCATCTGGAGTTCATTTGTTTTCAATGGCTAGAATCTATGGCACATCCATCATTCATTCTCTTTATATATCTATCCCTCTCCCTCTTTCACTCTCTCTAAAATAAATAAATAAAATATTTCAAAATATATTTTGCTTTTTATTTATTAACTATGGACATACTTAGTATGTATACATCATGTGTTGGTACCATCCTTTCCCTCCTCCCTACCCGATTCCACTGGGGGCCCCCCCTCAGTGGGGTTGGAGGTATTTCCCATGGTAAATGCATATTAAAAAGGATAGGTCCTTATGGTGCGCCAGGTTGGAAGACCATCCCTGACAGTTTGCTTGTAATTGAGGGACTTGCCTAGACAAGAGACTTTCGCTACTAAAACTAGAACATTCCTGGTCACCAGGATGCCTGGATATCAACATGCCAGCCAAATGATGCACACTTATAGTAATTACTGCTCTCATTCTAGTAACAACCTATGAAGTATACACTATCAGCATGTGAACCTTTTCCACAAAGAAACTGAAGTCCAGAGGTAACCTGGCATGATGTAGGCATAAGTAGTAGACCTGGAATGAGACCCAGGCGGCCAGATCCAGAGTCCTTGTAGTCAGTCATCATGCACTCTTTCCTCAAAATAAAGTTGCAGCCTGTTTGGTTTGTGGATTTACCATTTCTGTCAGAAATGAATGTTCAAGAATGTAAACCTTTCTAACTCTTTATATGGGGCATTCTGCATTTGGAGATTTTTCAGTTCTGCCTAATCCAAACTGTAGAGAAGCCATGTCAGGAAACGCAGCCCTGGGAAAGAGACACAAAGCAGGGGCCTGTGGGGAGGAACCCAGTCATTCAGAACTGGCTTCTCCTCCTTGCTGGCGTCCTGGGTGCTGAGCAGTGCTAGGAGGCGGATACCCCACAGACGTGCATCCAGGCATATGCCATGGAACATGTGAACGGTGTGCTCTCTCCACAGCTTGCTTGGTTTAGATAAGACCTATAATAGCCAGTAGGGGAATGTCAAAGGATGACCTTTCTAGGGTTTTTCCTCCCCCCACCCCCAGATTCTACAAGTACTTCTTGTTTGTTTGCTTGTTTTGCATTTTAAGTCTGCTTTTTGACATTTCAATACATATATGTTGTATTTCAATCAAATGCATCCCATATTACTCACTCTTCCATACCCCCCACATTGCCACTGTACTCCTCCTAATTTCCACCACTACCAGTGGTTATGCCACTGGGAAGAATGACTCCTCCTCTCCTAGCAACCATGACCTGTCAGCTCCTCACAGGAGTGGCCTCCTAAGCCTTGCCCTCATCCATAACAGAATGTATACTGGGCCCAACAAATGCACATCCTGAGGAGGTAACAAAGCTGCTGTGACCTATTAGTACTGCTCTCAGTCCGGGGCAGAAAAAAAGATGATGACGTCAAAATAAAAGAGAGACTGATTGACAGTGGGAGGGTATATGATGGAGAGCGGAGTTTCAAAGGGGAAAGTGGGGGGGGAGGGAGGGCATTACCATGGGATATTGTTTACAGTCATGGAAGTTGTTAATTAAAAAGAAATTTTAAAAAAGCATTTCTTTTTCCTTCCTTTCTTCCCTCCTTCCTTCCTTCTTTCTTTTTTCAGCAGTGGGAGGCAGAATGCAGAGAATCATAGCTGGCCAAGTGCTGAAAACAAGTGACTGTCTGGTAAGTGCTCGACTCTACACAGGACATCATTCCTTCCAGGGCTCAAGGAACACCATGGAGGCGGGAACAGGAAGATCATAAGAGCTGGAGGATGTGGAGGAGTGCTGTGTAACTGTGATTTGACATGAAAGGGTGCTGCACTCATGAACTCATAGCAGCCATGGTTCTCAAGTCACTGAAATGCCTTCCAGCATCACATAAACATTTTAGCAGCTACTTTGTAAACTGCTAGACATTTTACCAAAATTCCCTTATGAATTGGGGACTCAGATGCTTCTAAACTTTTCTTAAAGGGAGAGTGCTTATCCAAACTTTGATCACTCCTTGCAGTCATGATAGGGCTCTACCCAGGTTAATACCCTGTTGTAACCACAAGACCTGAATGGAGGGAAGACTACCAGCTAGTCTCCATTTGCTAAAGGACATGGTGCACAAGCTGAGGAGAAAGACCATCAATTCATCCACAGCCCCGAGATCACAGTGTGAAGGGACTGGAGCAGTGGTACTCTAGCCATACCTGAAGGGGGCTTCTCTGCGGAACCGCTCCCAGAATTGCTGCTGCTCTACATTGAAGGCTGTGCACCTCTGGCGGAGGAGGGTCACTTCATTTGCTTGCAGGGGGGCCACCTGCTGCCTCACAGCAACAGCCATCTTTTTTATGTTGTTCCACTTCTCAGGAAGTTCCTGTAGAGAAGATCGTGGTATGGTTGGCCCGTGGTACTCTCTGCTCTCCAGATCTGGAGGAAGGACATCGTCCAGTGGCTTGCATGGATGGTTTGCATCAAACTAGAATGTGCTGGCCCCCATTCGCCACTCTCTACCCTCCCACCCTACCTTTCCTCAACTTACCTCTCGGATTGCCTTCTCTCTCCATGGTCCTATGCTCATCTACTTCTGACTCAACACTATCCCTCTGGCTTCAACCTTCAACCCAGTAGCCATTGCCATTTTTCCCTTTGGATATGGGTTGAGTTTATTTATAATATCCGATATACTGTAAGTGCTATGTAAATACAGTACTGAGGACAAAATGACAACAAAAATGTACACATTCAGTTTGGGTGCAATTGTCATTCTCCCTGGCTCTGGCTGGCACCTTGGTCCCTCTTTCCAGTCAGAATCCTCAACACTTATCCTTTTCTATGTTCTTCGAGAGTCCTTGGTTACTTTCTTGTATCCCCATATTTCCTCCCATACCTTCTTAACGTCACTCAAGTGTACATATTTCCTCCAAATCAAAACCTTGGCTCAACTGGGCATGGTGGTGGCACATGCCTTTAATCCAAGCACTCAGGAGGCAGAGTTAGGAGGATCTCTGAGAGTTTGAGGCCACCTTGAGACTACATAGTGAAACACAGGTCAGCCTGGGCTAGCGTGAGACCCTACCTTAAACAAACAAACAAACAAAAAACCCTTGGTTCAAGCACAGTGGGAGAGCCAGTGTTTTAGCATATGAGTCCATACCCAGGCCCCTAGAAAAGTACCACCAAGAAAGGGAGGAAAAAGTTGGCTTCTCTTTAATTCTGGGAGAAAGTCTGCATCTACACAATTCTGCCATGTTCACCACCCTACATTCTTCTGTATTTACTGATTTACTGTTTCCAGAGTGTGGTAGACATTACCCGGGTGTTGCACACTATGGCTTCAGAGCATTGGCCTTGAGTCATCACCAAGTTCTGTTTTCACTTTTCTTCACTGCCCCCCCTGCCCCACTCCCACTCTCAGAAATCCTAACACTTTCTTCCGATGTCTTTGTAAGGAGGACTTCTGTGCACTAACCTCCAGCTGCTTGAACACAGCTCCAGGCAGCTCCTGCTCATAGGCCTTCAGCAGTTCGATCGTCTGTGTGAGGGGCTCAAACATGGCGTCAGTGCTGCTCTGCCGCTCCTTGAGGGCCATCAGGTGCCCCATGGTCTCAACCAGGCCCTGGAAATCTCCCTTCTCCACCTTCTTGAGCAAACCGTGCTCACTGCTTTTTATAAACACTTCAAGGTCTGCCAGGCTGAGCAATGCAAAGAGAACAGGAGGGCCAAGCTCTTCATATTCCTTGGAGGAGCTGTTACTTATTATTCCCAACAACAGCTATTGTTGCAGACAGCTGCTCTGAGCCTAGTACTTGTAGGGGCATTTCCTATGTCTAATATGGCTTACTTCACCAGTGGGAAGGTTGTGAAAGTTAAGGATAGATCTGTACCCTCAGGAGACATAACATAAGAGTAGAACGTGAGAATCCTGGATAGATTCCTGGACTCAAACAGAACATCAGTAGGATACATAGACAAACTAGAATAAGCCTTTAGAGTAATTACTAATTTTATGTTAATAATACCTTCCAGGGTTTGATCATTGTACTATTGTGCTATGAAGCTATCAATTGGCAAAGTTAGGTTAAGTGTAAACAGAAAAAAGTTCCAGTGTTTTCGTAAATTTTTCTTAGGTCTAAAATAATTTTAAAGCAATCATATAAAAAATAAGGTAATATTCTAAAGTCACACACATTTCCGTTTGATTTCAACTATTGCTTGATATGTGACCATAAAATCCAAGTCTTTCAACAGCTCACAGCCTTACTTTCTTCACCTCAAAGAGTGGAAGAGTCATTTCCATCTCACTGACTATTGTGAAAATTGAGCCAAATTCATTCTGTAATTTAATAAATGTTCATTGGACATCTATGATGAGCCCCAGTAAGCCTCTAGGGCTCTGAGGGTAGAATGATAGAGAAGAAGGTAGATAATAGAGAGGTGGTAGAATGATTGAGAAGATCTATGATGAGTTTCAGTAAGCCCCTAGGGTCTATGGGTATAATGATAAGAGAATATAACACATTATAGAAAGATCTGTGATGAGCCCCACGAAGTTTCTAGGGTCTGGGAGCAGAATGATAGAGAAGGAGGTAGATGACAGAGAGTTGGAAGAATGACCAAGAAGATCTATGATGAGCCTCAGCAAGCCCCTAGGGTCTAGGGATAGAATGATAGAAGATAATAGATGATCTAGTGGATCTATGATGAGCCCTGGCAAGCTTTGAGGATTGGTGTAGAATGATGGAGAAGATGAAAAAAGATGTGGTCTTTCTGAAGCTTGCATTCTGGCAAGAAATGTAAGAAGGAAACAATTCAATAAAATACATTACAGGGTGTCATATAGTGATGAGTGATAATGAACACACAATGACAATGGGATGGGGTCTAAGCTAGTGCTGTCTGTAATGGGAAGGGGCAAGGTCTTTCTGTGAAGATAATATGGAGCAGAAAAACACACAAATGAGTAACGGAATGAGCCACAAAAAGCACTCCAGGTGGCAGGAACAGCATGCACAAGGCCCTGTGGAGCTAGATTAAATTTCGTGTCCTTGAGAAGGGAAAAATTAGAGTCAAGAGAGGAACAGAAAGAAGTATGGAAGGAGGAGCGTGTAGGATTAATACAGGGTCAGGTGCCAGAGGGCTCTATTGGCTATGAAAAAAAGAAGTACAGCTTTTCTTTTAAGTGTAAGAATTCTGAGCAGGAAATATGCACGATTTGATTCATTTTCAGGCATATCTGTTACTGAAGGAGAAAAGATTTTAGCTGGATGCCTGTTTCTGTGGATGGTAGCCTTGGTGGTAGGGAGATAAGAACAGAAGGTAGGCGGGCAGCTGGAGATGATTTTGTTGTCCAGGTGACAACAATGGTGTCTTTGTCACACAAGGAATGGTCAGAATCAACATAATTTTGCCCATACAGTCAACAGGGCACACTGGTGAGTTGGATGAGAGGGGTAAAGGAATGAGAAAAATCAGTAGTAACTCCTAGTATGGTAAATGGTGACACCATTTACAGATGTGTGGAAGAGCTCAGCGGGAATGGGAGAGGAATCGGTCTTGTAGGTTTCTGTGTCTAATAGACACTAGACTCCTCAGGGAGATATGAGGCAGGTATATACAATTCTGGAGTTCCTGAGAGATGGGGCTTAAAATATAAACAGCCATCACATAGTTGTTTGTTGTTATGTTATTTTGAGACAGGTTATCAATGCACAATACAACAAAACAACAACAACTAATGAATAAAGTTACGAAAGTTTATGGACTCTCCAGACGCTGAAACTATAGTGGAAACAATAACAGTTGGAGGTCTACAAGAGCCAAAGCTGCTTTTGCACAACAGTTGCCACTGAACATAGAGACCTGAAGCTTCCATTTTGATTGTTTTGTGATATTTAGAGAAGAAGTATCTCAGTCTAGGGTGCACACAGGTGTGGAAGCTAACAGGAAGCCACACACAAGGCTAGGAAACATAAGGTAAGTAAGACATGAATACATCCAGGCAGAAAGGGTTAGCATGGAAACTTGCCTTTCTTGACCATGGAAGCGGGTGGACTACAGCAGGTTGTAGTCCAAATGATTCAGGGTTTTCTAGTCCCTTGATAACTGGCAGAAACACATGCAAATCCTTCCTGTAGGAATCAATTACAGTCTAGTCCTCAAAAGATTCCCCACAGGTCAAGGTCCAGGGAATCAAAACTCACAAGTATACAAAGAAAGAAGTCACCATGAGTGACAGTCAGCAAAATGAGTGAAATTAAAATGGTGACATTTTCAGGTGCAGGATACATAGTTATGAAGTGTTATACTTAAAGACAGAGAGTTCTTGTCTTGGTGCCTGGCTTCACTGTTTCTGTCCAACATAGCAGGGAATGTGACTTCTCTATAGTTTAGAGCCCAGGTAAATGCTTGCTGTCCCAATATGACCCTACCATTGCCCCTGACCCTGGCGTGACCTCTTGCTCTGAAGATGCTAGCATAAACTTGGTTTTGAGCCAAGAATGGGGCAATTTGAGAGATACACCATACATACTCAGAACACATGACCATGAACAGAGCTTTTCATCCAAGGACAGATTGAGGAAAGTAGTAATATTTACTGAATCAGGAAATAACAACACGAAGGGCTGAAGAGGTGGCTTTGCAGTTAAGGTACTTGCCTACAAAGGCAAAGGACCTAGGTTTGATTCCCCAGTATCTACATAAAGACAGATGGAAGAGTTGGCACATGCTTCTGCTGTTCGTTTGCAGTGACCCTGGCACACCCATTCTCCCTCTAGCAAACAAGTAAATAAATAAAACACTTTTTAGAAAAAGAAAATAACAACATGAAGAGGGTTAGCACTGATAATAACTCTAGAATTAAGGATTATGAGTTGCAATGTCATTGGCCCTGAAAATAACTTGAGTATTATGGACTGTGATATCATTAGCACTATAACTTTAGAGTTATAAGGATTATGGGATGTGATGTCATTAGCACTGATAACCTTATGAGGATTCTGGGCTGTGAGGTCACTAGTAACTATAACTCTAGAATTATGAGGGCTATGGGCTGTGGAGTCATGACTTTGTTAAGGAAAGCACAGAAAACACTTTCTGTATCATTGCAAAATAACCCTGCTGTGCTGGGTTAAAGAACAATTCCAGGAGAAAGAAGTTAACAATTTTCTGTAGGGCTTATATCACCTTTAAGAGATGGTGTGAAGAAACAACCCATTTTAAGTTGACAAATGATAAGCTGTCTTCTCTTCATCCTCTTAAAATAGTATAGTAAATTTCAAAAAATGATGGCATGAAAGAGAACATGTAATAGCTCAGCAAAGAATAAGAGAACTGAGAACAAACAAGGCAACAACCAAGAAGACCAGCAAATGGAAAGTATCATTAAAACACACATTTGAGTGAATTAGATCAAACTGCAGAATTAGAGCTGATAGACTGCTCTATGATACAAATGGAACTATTATCTAAACTATAGAACAGAAAGACAAAAAAAAAAACATGAAAGTTGTAAAAAAAAAAATAAAAAAGGACAGTGAAAAGATCTTACATAAATAAATGTAACAAGGCTCCAGAAGCAGACAACTGAGAGAATGGGTAAGGAACAGTGTTTGAGAAGAATGGCTAAGTATTTTCTTCACTTCCTCAAAGTAAGTGCAATATCAAGAAAATGTAACAAAAACCAGGTAGAACAAATTTATAAGGACAACCTAACAGAAGTACTTCAGAATAAAACCTTAGGTTACCAAAAAAAAAAAAAAAAAAAAAAAAAAAAAAAAAAAAGGCAAAAGAAGAAGGAGGAGGAATAAAGGAGGACAGGACACAGTGGAATATTTAGAACAATCAAAGAAAATTTCCTAGATTTCTTTCACAAACCACCTTTAAAGAACAAGGGCAAAATAAACCCATTTTAGACAAAGAGTGAGTGTTCCATCAGCAGACCCTTGCTGAAGGTATATCTAATGGACTCATCCCCGAAGCAGGTCTGCAATATTTACAGAAGTAATGAGCAAAGTTATCAGTAGGTTGGTTCATCCAGATAATTAACTGAACAAAATGGGGGTCTAGGGATGTCAGGGGCACAGGACTTACATACAAAGTACAAGCTTGGGTTTGATCCCTAGCACTGCAAAAAATGTGTAAATATTTAAAGTATAATGGAAGGTAAGTAGATGATAGGAGGCAATCTAGGTCACCAGGAGTGAAAGGCTTTGTACTTTGTCAGATGGAAAACAGAAGTAGAACTCTTCTCATCTGTTTTGCCTTGATGGTGATGCTGGGCGGAACCAGGTCTTTCACAGGGCAGGAAGGTGCTCGACCACTGGAATATCATCCCAGCCTTCTGTGTTGGTTGTGAGGAAAGTGAGAATGAAAATACTGCTGGACTTGTTCATTTAAAGGTGCTTATTAGAGCATCTATGGAATTATAAAGTACGGCATTTGAGCCAGCCCAGGGGCAGAGGAATAAGGAAAGGAAAATAAAAATATTCAACCCCAAAGCAAGAAAGAAATGCACAAGAAAAGAAATGAGTATGAAGTACAATGGTAGAATGGAATCCAAGTGTATCACAGTAAATGTGAAATGTAAGCCCAAAGTTGGAACACAAGTGTTGTAAAGGTGAACTTAAAAATTCAGTTCTATGCTGAGCATAACATCCTAACTTAGCCTCTCTTTGTGTGATCATATAGGAAGGCTGGAAAGCAAAGGATGGAGAGGTGAACCAGACATTTATCACTAGAAGGAAAGGAGCTTAGCTATGTTAACATGTGACAAAACAGACATCACTACAACAAACACAGCTAGAGGCAGAGGAGATCTTTAATGTTTGATTAAAGATTTAGTTCCCCAGGAAGATACAAAAAGTCAAATTCTGTAAGTCCATATAGCATAACCTTAAAACATGTGAGACAAGACTGGAGAGATGGCTTAACAGTAAAGGCACTTGTCTGTGAGATCTAAGGACCCAGGTTTGATTTCCCAGTACCCACATAAGCCAGATGCACAAGGTGGCACATTCGTCTGGAGTTTGCAGTGGCTAGAGGCCTTGGCATGCCCATTCTCTCTCTACTCTATATCTGCCTCTTTCTCTTGCTCAAATAAATAAGAAAACATGTGAGACAATACTGACAGAATTACAAGGAGTTGGTAGTTCAGTACAGCATCAACATGGAAGGCTTTGAACACATGACCTGGGGAATCAAGGAGGTAAGCGAAATGAAAAGCCAGCAAGGAACAGCAAGTCTGAGAGGGACAGGCCACAGCGCCGCACAAGTCGGGGTGCAGAGATCAGTGAGTGCTTCCAGTGGTCGAGTAGGTCGAAAATCACCTGTGCTCAACACTTTTATAAAACTGGCAACATATGGGGGGATATGTCAAGAAAGTTAGATGGGAGAGTGTGGTGGGGGAAAATGTTCTTAAGGGAAGGTTGGGGAGGGGATTAGGACAGGATAAAGAGGAAAACAGAAAACATGTGACATGAAAGCAGAAGGAAGGGTAGTGGGGAAGGAAAGGGTCCAGCAGGAGAGGTCAGCGAGCTGGGGGGATGGACAGTGAGAGAACCATAGCACCCCAAACAAAGTCTGTGTGAAAATACAATGAGAACCATCATTGTACCAATTAAAAAAATTTTCACAAGTAAATAATTTATATGGATGCTTAAAAAAATATGACGGCAGTGTATCAATCTTACTTTAGCAGATTTCAGAAACTTGTTTGACACACAGCACATCCCCTGACCATAGTGCGATTCAGTTAGAAGTAAATGACAGAGTAAAACAAGGACGAACACACCATATCTGGAAAGTTAGGAAGATCTAAACACATTGTGTTGAACACCAAAAACATTTAGAACATTTTATAATCATATAAATTACAAAAGAATTACATACTAAACGTAGGTATGTAAGCAAGCTTGCACTCAGAAAGGAATTCATAACATTAAATGTTGGTATACAAAGACAGAGGGCTCAAAACAAAGTGTCCATCTTAAGTCACCCAAGGAACAGAAAACATCCCCAGGAAGAAGTGGCAGGAGAGAAGCCATGTGGAGAAACACATGCCTGAAATGAACTCTTTCTAAGAGACAGAACTGAACAGCATGCAAGGCAGCTCTCTGCAAGTCTTCTCAAGAGAAGTCCAGAAAGAAAACTCCAAAAGCACACATGCAAACAAGCAGATATGCAAAAGGACACATATAGTACACTTTGCAGAGATTAAACATGCAACAAATAATTTGATTATTCATGTAAGATGGATTTGTTTCTATAAAATGACTTATTAACAAACAGAAAATCACAGCATTTTTGTAGCTCCTAAGAAATTGTAGCTTAAAGTCTTCATACAGAGAAAATTACAAGCCTCAATGGCTCTATGAAAGATTTAAATCAAACTTTCAAGGACCAAAGAATCCCAATATCACACTGGCTTTTCCAGAGAATAGGCAGGAAGGATCACATCCGAATGTGCTTTACAAAGCTGGCAAAACTACAAAAACCCAAACCAGACAGAGCCAGGATAAAAGAGCCACCCGAAAGCCAATCTCTCTCCCACACACAGGATCAGCAATGCCAAACAAAGTATTTTCAGAAAAACTCAACCAGTGGATAGATTGGAAATGATCAGACTTCCTGTTGAGTTTATCTCAGTGACAGCAGGTTTGTTTAGTATTAGAAATAAGACAATCTTCACACAATTTAACATTTTCAGGGGATGAACAGAATTATTTTAATGCACTTAGAAAAAACACTTGATAGAATAGTATATCCACTTATGCTAGATACGCTTAACAACTTAAAAGTAGGATAAAACTTTAATTAGATAACGAGAATTCACACACAGAAAATATACTCAGTAGTAAAAAGTTGACAGTGGCTCCCATTAAGGTCAGAGGCAGGACAAGGATTTCTGTTATCATACCTGTATTTAATAATATACAAGGAAGTCCTCAGCTGTGTGATAAGGAATAGAGATAAAAAGCATAATGGCTGAGAAGGAAAAAATAAAATTCATAAAATCTGTATTTGGTGGCTATGTATACAACATACCCAAAGAACTTATAGATCTATTATTGAGATTAACAAGTTAATTTAGCAGAATTTCATGATACCAAAATTAATACAGATTTGGAGAGATGGTTAAATGTGCTTGCTTGCAAAGCCTGTGACCTGGTTTCAATTCCCCAGTACCCATGTAAAGCTAGATGCACAGAGTGGCACATGCATGTGTAGTTTGTTTTCAGCAACAAGTTGCTCATTCTCCCTGTCTCTCTTTGCTTACAAATAAATATTTTAAAAATCAGTACACAAAAATCAATTCCATCTTAACAGAAAATATGACTTAAAATGTTTTATATCAGAAACAAAACATAAAATACTAAGGAATAATCTTAATAAATGACATGCAAATTCTTTTAAAGGCAACAGTTGAAAATTTCCTTTGGTGACAATAAAAAGGTTGTAAGTGTCAAAATAACACTTCTGAACAGGAATTCTCTGTATTGTAAAGATATCCTCAAATACATTTCTAGCCAGTGCAAATGCAATGACGAATCCCAATTCTCCTACAAACTAATGAATAAAATTCAAAGAGACAAGTAATAGCCAAGAAACTGTCAAGATATTCTTAATGGAAATGAGCAGGTGGAGACCTGCTCTACCAGATACCAGCTTTTATCACAAAGCTACAGTAATTAGGATTTTGTTATTTTCATTCAGCAATGGACGAGTCGACTTAACATGAAACAGAGTATGCTAAAAATTCTAGATGAAAATGTAGTAGAGTGCCATCAGGACCATCAGGAAAAAAACAAAAAAACATTATCTAAGAAGACAAAAGAAGAACCTAGGGCGAAAGATGGATATAGTTGCTACCTGGAAGCTGAGACTGCTCGGTGGAGACAGCCTCCTCACTCAGAACAGCAATGTTGGTTCCAGGACTACTACACGCAGCAAACCTACAGGAGCAGTCCAAATCCTTTTGATAAAATGGGGCAGGATTTGCATATTCTCCACACACATCACCCCCATGTACTCCAAATCATCTCTAGATTACATATAATGACCTTATACAATGTAAATGCTATGTAAATATGCTGTGCTGTTTAGGGAATGTTGCAGTCAGGTTCACATTGCTGGCAGAAATCATCTGACCAAGAGTAGCTTGTGGGGAAAAAAGGTTTATTTTGGCTTACAGACTTGAGGGGAAGCTCCATGGTGGCAGGAGAAAATGATGACATGAGCAGAGGGTGGACATCACCCCCTGGCCAACATAAGGTGGACCATAGCAACAGGAGAGTGTGCGAAACACTGGCACAGGGAAACTGGCTATAACACAGATAAGCCTGCCCCAAAAATATACTCCCTCCAGGAAGCATTAATTCCCAAATCTCCATCAGCTGGGAGCCTAGCATTCAGAACACGCAAGTTTATGGGGGACACCTGAATCAAACCTCCATGGGGAACAATGACAAAGAAGACATCTGTACATGTTCAGTTGCAATACAATTTTTTTAAAAAAATATACCTTTGTTGTCCTCTAAGTATTTACATTTTTGTCCACATATTAATGCTGCTCTCACTTTTTGTTAGAGAAGCTTCTATTTTCAGATGTTAGGGACTACTGGGGAGACTAAAAATCCACCAAAGTTCTGGTAAGTAAAAGTGGACTAAGTGAGACATCTCTATCACACACTTCAGTGCTCAGTGAACATTGCAGAAGAGGTGGTAGAAAAATGTTACGAGCCAAAGGATGGAAGGAGTGCTTCAGAACATGATCTACTAAACACAAAGTGGTGGATACATTTATAACCTTATATAGTAGCTTATATAACCTTATAGTGTCTGTGGCTGCTTGCACAAGACCTGAATAATATGAAGACAAAAAAACTAACATCAAAATAGAAGAAATACTAGTTGCAAGCAAGCAGGGGGTTAGTGAAGGGGGGATATGAGAGGGAGGATAAAAGAAGACCATGGGAAGGGATTATGATCAGGTACATTGTGTATATGTATGAAGGTTGTCCATAAAAAGTTTAAAGACATAAGTAAATACCTAGCAATCATAAAATACATATTTTTGGTGTGCAGACCCTACAGATATAGAAGGCTAGCTGTATGCCACCGATGGTGTGGGAAGACAGGCCACAATACGACAGACTAAATTGGATAGTTGTATATTTGTAATGCAAACAACTAGCAAATGATTAGATGTAGAACATACAAGTAACTCTCAAATATGAACAAGTAAAAAATAAAGTCAAATAGAAAATGAGCATGAGATAGGACTAGCACAGAAAAGGAAACACATGAACTAAAAGACATGAAAAGATGAGCCACCTTATTCACACTGAGAACAATTCAAAGGACTTACCTAAAGGGATACCATGAAACTCCCACCAAAGGCACCAGATGGAGCAACTTGTAGAGACTGAGAGGTGTAGAGGGTGCTTGGACCTAGAGACTGTCACACATAGCTGCTCAGCCTTGGGGAGAGCCCGCTATATGCCTGCTTATGTCATAGCAATTCTGGTGTTAGGTAGATGCCCATGCATGTCAATGCACATGTGTAATGGTACTTACAGCAACATTGTTGTTACTGGCAAAATCACCAGAAACAATGCACACATTCATCAGGCATGAGATGGAAAGCAGGTCATACTACATTCATCTAGTGGAACAATCTACAGTCGTTAACAAAATGAATGACCTGCTGACATACGGTCACCATGGATGAATCTCAAACATACTGCTGAGTTCAAGAAACAGGACATGATGTGCAGGTGTATAGATGGTTTCATTTATAAAAGTTTTCATGTAAACATGTCTACTATATGTATATGTGTGCATACATGTGTACACACACAAAGCCAGGGAGAAGCTTGAGGAGCATGTCACATCTGGGATATGGAGAAAATCTTTCATAGAGGGAAGGACAAGGATTTGATGAGGGAGAGGTGAACTCCTTAGCTTTAGGATGCAAATGCAAATATATGTTTTGTTGTTTTTCTCTGAATTATTTGTATCATACATGTCATAGTGAAATTCCTTAGAAAGGAAACTGGAAGTGAAAAACAAACAAACAAAACAGAGAACACAGAACAGACAGCGTTTTTATAGAATCTTGCTATGAAGGAGCATATGCAAAAATGGTGTAACTGGATTGCCTGTAACCAGAACCACAGTTCCTTGCTCTTCTCAAATATGGAAGACATGACAATGTGTTCACATGCTATCAAGAATGTACAAGAGAAAAACTGAAAATGTTAGAGACAGGGAATACTTGAGGCATCTGCTGTTCCATTTTCTGTTGCTGTGATAAAATACCTGAGGCTGCCTATACAGTAAAAAGGTTTACTTAGCTCGTGGTTTTAGTGGGCAAATGATCCAAAGGCACAGTGCCGGCATCCTGACACCCTGGCTACATCAGAACACAGTAAAGAAGCACAAAGAGAATTAGCTGCAGGTAGTGGGGGTGCCAAGCATGTGGGTGGTGTGTGGCTTGCCTTCTACAACCTGCTGTAGGGAGAACTAACTCACTTCATGAAACTTAGCACTAATCCCTTTTGAATGTGGTGCCCTAATAGCCTTCATTGGACTCCAAGGCTTAAAGATTCTATCACCTCCACAGAGCCACCCCAGGGACCAAGCTTCCAGTTTAAGAAGCTTTGGAAATGAAGCCATATCCCAACCATAGAAGGAGGTAGTAAGTCCTTGAGCAAATAATAACAAGGTGGACTTGTAAAAGCAGAACTGCTTGTCCACTGCCACGGGTGAGGTCGTGGGGCCCAAGACTTCAATTCAAGTGGGCAGGCAGGCTTGTTGGTGAAAAGTGAGCCTTGAGGTCTTGTGGTTTATCACTGAGATATGAGAAGCAAGGCAACGAGGGCAAAGAAGGTGTTTGAAGTTTGTGGAGAGCTTGGACTTAAGACTCAGAGAGCTGGGAAGTGCCTACTATGATGGAGGAACTTGGAACTTCTAGAGGAGACAGATCAGAAGATTGGTTCGCTTTGGCTTCCATGGAGATAAATTTTCTTAGTACAGATGTGGAGACTGAGTTTAAATTTAATAAGAGTTTTGTAAAGTGAGGATGGGAGGGAGAAGGGAGCTGTCCTGACAGGCATGGAGCAGGCAGTGAAGGCAATGGGCTGGAAATCTCAGTGTGTCTGAATAATTGTGCATGGGGGCTGTCAGGAAAGATACCAGGTACTTACACCAGAGCTGTAGAAGGGAAAGCAGATACTGACCCATCTTACACACACACACACACACACACACACACACACGGAACACAACATGCAAAGCGGGGAGGATATGGCCGGCAGAAGGGGCTTCCCTGAAGCTGTCAACCAAACACCACTCCGGTACTGTAGAGACTCCTTGGGGATGCCACGTCTCTGTGGGTGATGGGAAAGGATGCTGAGGAAGAAGGACTAAGTAGGGGGCGGTGCCAGCAAAGATAATGGCCCTTGGTGCTGCCTGACAGAAGTGGATCCAGTGGAGCTGGTGGCGTGGGGGGAGAATGGAGGCAGCAGGGCAGAACAGGGATACCTTTTCCACTCTATATCCAGCAGTCAGAGCAATACAGGAGAGACAGCCTCTCCCCGGGAACAGCCTGGGTCCAGTTAGGAAACAGTGAGTGTTTGCTGATGGCAGACTGGGTCTAGCAGACGGGCACAGGGAGGGTGGGGTTGGCCTTTTGAGGACTGAGTTGGATTCGGGCTGGAGGAGCTGAGTTTAGGTAAAAATAGAGGGTTGGCCTTCAGACAGTGAGTGAAGCGCATAAGGTAGAGGGAGAGATGGGATTAATCCTGGCCACAAAGGACAGCCAGAAGTCCCATAATCTGCATGACATATAACAGATAGATACTCAGTAATAAAACGGCTTTACATTCTGCTAAGTGTTGTAAGGTAGCCAGTAAATGGAATCCCCAACGTCTTCCAAGCTGAAGTTTTCAGATACTGGCTTTTCATATAAGATGAAACAGAGGAAAAGGACTGAGGCCTCCTAACTCTTCAGCTGTGCTTCCCTGGGAGGGTCTCGCAAGCTTTACACGGTGGCTGCTGTCACTGTGTGCAGCCATTGTGTGGTTTTGATCCATTAAGCACTCAAGGCCTTGGAGTCCCCGAGAGGAACCGTCTCATGCAGGAAGAGCCAGTCCTTGAGATGGCTTGCCTAACTTTCAGGAATGCCTTTCATATGCCTACCAACCTGAGAGCCCACCTCTCCAGCCAGGCTCCCACACTCTGCCCCTGTCATCCCAGGGACAGCCCTGGCTCCAGACTCTTGAAATCACTCACACTTGCCAATCTCAATCCTGCTTCTACTCCCTTATTTACTCCTTCGACAGAAACCACAGTGGAAGTGCGTGTCCACTTTCACCCCTCTCCAGGTCCATGAGGCCCTGCAGAGTGTGGCCGGCTCCTTCCTCTTGGGAATTGTAACAAACTATATTTTTAATGGCAGCCATTTTATTTGTTTATTTGAGAGAGGGAGGGGGGAGAAAAATGGGCATTCCAGGGTCATTGCAGGCCACTGCAAACAAACTCCAGATGCATGTGCCACCTTGTGCATCTGGCGTTACATGGATACTGAGGAATCGAACCTGGGTCCTTTGGCTTTGCTGGCAAGCATCTTAACCACCAAGCCATCTCTCCAGCCCACGTACACTAAATTTTAAAACATTGTTCCATGCTCTGGGATTGCCAGGTCTACCAAGAGAGGACCACACAGCAGCTGTCTTCCTGATGGAGTTTCCCTGGGGTATCTGTTACCACCCACCAGCATTCTCCTCATGTTGCCTTCGTGATCCTTAGCTAGCAAAAGCTTTCCTGAATGTAGAAACTGGCAGCTGCTTTGGAATGAACCCTGGAAGCCATATTTAAATAACAATGCTTTACAGGAGTTTTCTACAGCAGTGCTAAAATCTCTTGGGGTCTACTCTTAGATAATTTCTTAGTTTTCTTGTTTCTTTTGTGCTGCTGCTCTGGATCATGGATGGGACCACTTCAGTGTGGAGCAATGTCAGGTCAGCACAGGACCAAGGAGGGGGCAAGTGATTTCCCTACAGTGTCACCTGACATTCCAAGAGTGATCACCCAGTAGAGAGCCTGTGTTCCCCACCCCTCAGGATTTAGGACAAAGCAGATGTTGAGGTCCTGACTGTGGCATTTGCCTGGAGACAAGGACCATTTAGATTACTCGCTCAGAGGACAGTTCTCTGGATTAGAGGGTGCAGCATGTGTGGGGGCCCTGGTGGGACACGGAATTCCAAATCCCACAGATGGCATGGCTAGGATGGCAAGGCAGGTGCACAGGAATCTGAGGCTCTAGTGTCTCCCACATTGCACAGCAAGGAGTGAGTGGGAGTAAATACATCTAAGAGGCACACCCGACCACCTCTGCTTCCCAGGCACAGAGAGTTCACAGTTGGAGCTGTGAAGGGAGGCTGAATGCCTGCTTATGGTCTCTAACATTACTTCTACTAACTGGCACTTTTTGCCCACTGGCACCAAGTGGAAAATAAAACAGAGGCCATCCGCTGAGGAATGGGGAGGGGGGCAGCCCTGATGTTACCAGCATTTCTGAAAGACTGGAACCTCTGACTGGATGCTTTAATTTAACCAGTGAACCAAAGGGGGAAAACTATAGAGATGATTTATAAGCATGGTGTCACTGGAAGCTTGGGATGCTGGAAGATGGCTAGGACATCTGTAGTACCTGTTGGTGACATAGTCAACGAGGTGCTGTTTGAACAAGAGGCTCCACTTCTTGATCACGTTCAGCAGAGACACCTTGAAGGGTCGCACATCGACTTTCATCCAGCCATCAAACACCTTGGTGGGCTCCAGGCTGCCCACCTCTTCATAGAGCTTTTCATAGGAGTCGATCTGCATTTTAAAGTGACAGAGGAGGGGTGGGTTCTCGGGGATGCCTTCTTCTGCGTGAGCTTCTATCTCCTCGGGTGTGAGGATATGCCCATACAGCAGAAACTGAGCAAGAATCTCCTTCCGGTCTTCCATGTAGAGGTAGGAATACTGGCTGAAGGTGTTCCGGTAGCCACAGCAGAGAGCCACCATGCTCTGCATCCTCTCCATGAACGCACTCCGCAGGCTGGCCAGGTCAGCCATGCCCTCCAGGTCCACCTAGGGGAGTGATGATAACAAGCAGGCAGGTTACGCTGGTGCTTGCTGGCTGGTTCCAGATATGGAGGTGTGGGGGAGGACTGAGGCTACAGCAGGACCACTACCTGATAATGAGGAGAGTCACGCTGTGGGGAAAGCCTGGGGACCAGGGAAGACATCCCAAAGATGCTGCTGACGAGGCCCTCAACGATGTCATAGAAGCCCCCCTTCACTCCAGACTCCAGAGATGGATGGAAAACTAATTCTGGAATGGCGAGGCTGAGTTGTACTTCAAATATTGGGGTGAGTCCAGCTTTACACTCTGGAAAAAAACAAAACAAAACAAAAACAAGCAACCAGGGACGATGGAGAAAGTGGGCAAAGAAGAATACCATTTTGAAACACCCAGGGCATCCTTCAGAGCACAGGGAAATGGAAATGTAAAATTTCCCAGAAAAGACGAGGGGAGCAGCCCTGAAGTGGTTCTCAACAGGGGAATAGCTGGTATTCTGGATGAACCAGTTCTTGCACAGGGCTCTCCTGGGCATTCAGGACATCTGCTCTCCTTATTCTCAGGAGCACACCCACCTCAGTGACTGACCAGCCCAAGCCTGTTCCTTCCGTGTTTGCAAATGCCTCCCTGGTCAAAGCTGCTTCACGGGTTCTTCGACCCCACTGGCAACCTCTGGATACTTAGGGTATGGCCAGCAACACCCCCGCTGATGCAGAAAACAGTTACCCTTTCTGCTCCTTTCCTAAAAACATGAGGCTTATTTTAATTCTGTAGCCTTGTAGTGATAAAACTTTTAAAAACAGTATAAATAATTCACAAATTCCTGATTACTTGCTAGACAAACTTGCCTCACTACATTTACATCGAAATACAGCACGGAGCACAAAGCTGCAAGTGTGAGATAAATGCTCACCAATTACCACTTATTTTCATGTATCTTTCAATTATAGAAAGTTTTGTGATTATGGGTTAGACAGTGTGGGAGGGATGCTCCTCACTGAACCAAGGATCTCCTAGTTCTTAAAATAGAGCTAAAACTGGGCATGGGACAAAATTTTTCATCCATAAATGATTTTAGGTATGGCCCTGTGATGATTGTGCCACTTCTGTTCTGGGATTTTTGAGGTGAGGTGAACCTTCTCTTCACATTATTTCTTCCTCCCTGCCCCCAGGCTGAAGCATGGGTATGACAATGACCCACTCCACCACAGAGCAAGGACGAGGCCCCAGAGAACAGAGGAACCATGGGATGGAAGGAACCTGCCACTTATCGCGGTGTTCATGGGGCTGCTACTAGAGGGGGAGGCTAACGTGTCCTTTAAGCTACATTGTTGCTGGAGCTTTTGTTACCACAACTTAGCCATTCCCTAAAACTGAAAAAAAACTGCAGGGTCCTTAAACACCCTCTGTAAGAATAAGGCCTGCCTTCAAAACTGTAGGAATCAGCCTATGGATTAGAATTATGGGTCTCAGTAGGGTCCCATCTCACATGCATATTTCACTTAAGGGAATACAAGTTTAACCAATGGTGTATAAGTATTCTAGCATACAATACACACACACACACACACAGACACACACAGACACACACACACACGCACGCACGCAATTGCAGATGTCAGTCAGTGACAAAGCACTTTCCTAGCAAGTATAAGGCCCTGGCTTTGATCCCCAGCACAGAAGAAAAGACTAGATAAACAAAAGTCCTGTAGAATTAGGTCTTAATTAGGTTGGATATCATTTATCTGAAATGCCTGGGGCTATAGGCATTTTGGATTTTTGGCTTTTCAGAGTATTAGTACAAACTTGGCTAGTCCAAAAGTTCCAAAGGGTCTGAAATGTCAAACTTGAAACTTAAGAAATATAGTATGCCAGAGCATTTTTGATTTCATATTTTCCAGCCAGGTATGTTCAACATGAACATGAAACCATGACACATTATTCTTCCTGCAATACATACTTGTGAGTGAATGGATTTTATATGCTCCATCTGGTTTACAGGTTTTGGAAGACCTTAAAGAAGACTTCGGTCTAGAAGACTGTTGCCAAATGTGCTGGTATATGCAGATGAGAAAGCAAACTGTTCTGCTTACAGTCGTGGTACAAGTCAGTTGTTTTAGGACAGTAGGGTTTGGGAACTATAGCAAGTTTGGATGTCATAATTTGGAATGAGACAGCAAGAAGGCTAGTACAAGCCATGTGGGTGTATAATTTTGGCCACACTCAGAAAGATAAGCATGGCGGGCATGGCAAGAGAAATTCTTTTGGCTGCTTTGCTCCCTGGCTATCCAGTGCCATTTAAAAATGTCTTTGTTGCTGGGCATGGTGGTGCATGCCTTTAATCCCAGCACTCGGGAGACAGAGATAGGAGGATCGCTGTGCGTTCAAGGCCACCCTGAGACTACATAGTGAATTCCAGCCTGGGCCAGAGTGAGACCCTACCTCGAAAAACCAAAAACGAAAAAACAAGAAAAAAATGTCTTTGTTTATTGAGATAGGGTCTTGCTATGTAGCCAGCTAATGTGGAATTTGCTGTGTAGCCCTGAATGGTCTCAAACTTGCAATCGTCCTGCCTTGGCATTCTGAGTGCTAGGATTACTGGTTCATTCCACCACACCTGGCCTTAACTTGTACCTGTCGTGTCTCATGTCAAGCAGCTGGGAAGTCCAACTTTTGCCCACTTTTGCTTTGAAGAAAAAAAAACATTCCCTTGTCTTCCTGTCCCATGGTGCAAAGATAATTTCCACAGCCTGGGGAAGGGACTACCAGCTTCTCTTCATTCTTTTGTTTCCACTGTGACCTTCCAGCAAGAGGACAATTGGCACATCAGGCCACTTCTTATAAAGAGACTCAGCTAGCCATTGGACAAGTGCAGAGCCACTGTACTGACATGGCATTGAGAGGGGGGTACAGTTAGGGTGACTGGACCCCTAGAACTAAGAAAAAGATAGGAAAGTGAGCCCTTGCTAAAAATCAAAAAGGATCTGACTTCTTATCTCTTGCCTAGTTCCCTAGACCTGTTTTTCTCCGAACAACTAGGACCCCTCCTGGGAGGGAGGTCTATCAAAGGATTTAAACATTGTCCTTGGTCAAGTTCAGCCCCTGGAACTTGGTGTCAGGGCTAAGTACTTCCTGACACAACCCCTTGCTCTAACCAACCACTTTGCGGACTACACTGGATTCCTTGGAACCTACAGCCGGACGCTTTTTACTGTGACACACCCCGCTGCTGCAGGCAGAGACCACTCCTCACCCCTTGGCCTCTCCAGTCACCAAGACCCCAGGGTTGTTTCTCAGGGTAACACTGTGTTGTCTGTACTTCCAAACCATGTGTGTACTCCCTCTTATAGGCTGGATATTTGGACACATGTTGGCCTACTTATTTTAACTCAGCATTTGATTTCTATACTTGTGTTAGGTTTGACATATTGAATGCTCATTTCCCTCATTCTCTGCCTTCAATATGTTCATTCTGCTGTTGCAGTTTGACTATGTGACCCTTTCTAGGCAATTCAGAATGTGCCATAATCGGAAAGGCTAATTTACCTTTTGGTTTGGAACTCTTTTGCCCTTTCCATCTCACCATTTGCTAGCCAAATTTTGTCTTTCCTAGATAGCTGACCCTGCACCTTAACAGCTTATCAACCACAACTTCACAGCTTCACCTATTTGTTGTCTCTTCAAAGAAAGCTTGTGACCTTTTAAGCATTTATTTTCTTTTTACAAGTTGTCTTTTCCCTTTGCTTCTCATTTAACTCTTTTTCACAAAGAAAAAGAGTTTTCTATTTCTTCTACTTTACTGGGCTACCACAACTCCTCTCTGTGCCTCAAAGACCACAGAGACCAGTACATAGAGCTTGAAGGCACAGAATATCTCCCCACCTCCCACCAATGCTCCCTGAGCCAAGTGTGGAGGAAGCCATCCCTATTAACTAACTACTTCTGCTGCTCGAACACATTCAGTAACTGTACTGGACCTTCACTTCACTGGAGCTCAAGGTTGTTTTCTACACGGACTTCAATATCTTATAACCTGCTTTGTCACTTGACTTACAGAGCCAGGAATCTTCTCTCTGAGCCAACCATTGCTAGTTTACTGTATACTGTTCACAAAATATCCTAACCCTTTGGGAAATACCACAGAACCCTCAATTGCACTTCACTTTAACCCAAGAGAGGCTAACGATGTTATCTTCCCTATTTAAACCCCATCCATTAGCTGGCAAGTACCGGTGTTTTCAAGTAGGTACTTGAGCGAGCACTCAATGGCAAGAAAGAATCCTTCCAGTACCATGTCATCAACATAGTTAACATAGGTCTTCCACATGTTGGAGGTTGGGTCTGCTGAAAACAGAGCCAGGTTTTCCTACAAAAGAAAGCAGACAGATATAAACCATAGCAGCACAAAATCTGGTGTAATCATCATCAATAGGCGTGAACAAAACACACAAAGGAGACAAAGCCCTCTTTGTAGAATTTGCTATTACACGTCCACACGTCCTTAGAATCTGTTTTGTTGAAAGGGTAAAACCACTGATGGGAAGGAAGGCAGATGCAGTTTCATGAAGAGGACTTGAGGTCTTTCTCTCTCTCTCTCATAAAAATAAAATTGAAAACAAAAAAAAAAAAAGAAAGAAAGAAAGAAAGAAAGAAAGCCAAAGGTGGACTCATGTCTATAACTATAGCACTGGGAAGACTGGAGGATCCTGAGCAGAAGGCTAACCAAGGCTACACAGAAAGGCCCCGCCTCAAAAAACAAAACAACAGCAAATCAACTAATTAAGTAAACAACAACAACACCTCACTACATTTGGTGAAAAGCAGATCCAAAAAGCTTACAAACTTTAAGCAGATGAATATAATGAAAAGCACGAACATATATCATCGCCAAACTGAGAAATAATCAAAAATTAAGAATCTATTAAAGGAAAGTTGAGAGGAGGTAATGTGTCACCTGCAGAGGAACAAAGGTACAAATTTTGAGGCTTCTTATGCAACACATTGTAAGGTGAAGACAATGGAATTATGTGTACAATAAAACAAGACTACTCAGACATCCTCGAAACATCCTTCAAAATCAGAATGTAACCAGGAAATGTTTTAGATAAAATCTAAAAGAATATGTCCTTAGCAGGCCTGAACTTTAAGAGACTGAAGAAATTCCTTTACTCTGAAGAGAGAGGAACCCAGACAGCATCTCAGGTCTACAGAGAAATAAGCATGAAAATGGCATGGGGCGAACAGACAACACTGACAAGATTTTTCTTAAGTCTCTAATGTAAAATTACAACAATGAATTATAGGATTTAACATGTTGATTATGAAATATATTTAGTATATATAAATATATATATCATACAATAGTAGCACAAAAGAGAGGTAAGGGGCTTTGTTGAACTCCTACTATTACTAAGTTGCTAAATCTAATGATAAAACTAAATTGAAACCTCTCTCTCTACCTACTTGTAAATAAATAAAAATATTTTAAAAAAGAAACCTAATACAGCCCCCAAAATTTAATGCATAAGGTAAGATCTTTTTTTTTTTTTTTTTTTTTTTTTTTTGGTTTTTCGAGGTAGGGTCTCTAGCCCAGGCTGACCTGGAATTCACTATGGAGTCTCAGGGTGGCCTTGAACTCACGGCAATCCTCCTACCTCTGCCTCCCGAGTGCTGGGATTAAAGGCGTGCGCCACCACACCCGGCTAAGGTAAGATCTTAAATAGCAACTGAAGGGTGAATGTAGGGTGCTGACAATTATACATGAGCCAAGAAAGTAGACATGGAAATTGGAAGAGCAAAACAGAATGAAGACAAAATAAAACATGTAGCAGGACTGGAGAGATGGCTCAGTAGCTAAGGCACTTGCCTACAAAGCCCAACAACCTGGGTTTCATTCCTCATTACCCCTGTAAAGCGAGATGCACAAAGTGGCACTTGCATATGGAGTTTGTTTTCAGTGGCTAAAGGTCCTGGTGCACCCATTCTCATTAATTCTCTCTCTCTCTGTCCTTGCAAATAATAAATATTTAAAACAAAAACAAGTGGCAATACTGTAAACTAAATCCCACCATGTCAATGTTTATCCTAATTGTAAATAGTCTAAGCATTCCAACTGTTGTTAGATCAAAAAAGAGTATATTTTTACTATGCATGATGGAAAAATAGGTTAAAGGTAAAATCATGGGGAAAATGTAATGAATTAGGAGGGAAAGGCTATCTATTAACAGAGTTTCATATCCACAATAAAAAAAAAACTTTGACAGAACTAAAGTATTAAATACACAAATCCACAATCATAGAGGAGATTTTAATAGTCTATGTACAGCAATCAACAGAACAAATACTCCAACAAGGCCAGAAAACATACACAACATCATTATTGCCGTGTTTCCCTTTGAGCTATTTTTGTTTATATAACACCATGCCTAGCAGAAGTATAAACAATTTCAAGTGCCCAAGAAATAATGAATAAGCTGTACTATTTTCTAGAGTGTGGGAAAAAACTTAGTTAATTCCAAAATACTGAAATCTTATGAAGTATCTCTCTGACCACAGTACAGTCAGTAGAGTTAAATTAGATATCAATTACACTGGTATCTAGAGAAGCCCTGAATGTCAGAAAATTCAACAATACCCTTCTGAGTGACCCCTGAGTTAACAAAGAACACAAAAGAAACACCTGAACTTTGGGATAAGAAGGAAGCAGAAGCAGAGAGACCCTGTGGCATAAATTAGTGTCATTGAATTCTTATTTATTTATTTAGTCAGTTTAGTTTTTTGAGGTTGAGTCCTGCTCTAGCGCAGGTTGACCTGAAATTCACTATTTAGTCTCAGGGTGGTTTTGAACTCACAGTGATTGTCCTACCTCTGCTTATGAATGCTGGGGTAAAAGGCCTGTGCCACAATGCCTGGCTAGTGTCATTAAATTTTTGTAGTAGGATGTAAGAAAGGAAGAGAAGGAATGAGGGAAGAAATAAGGAAGAAGAGAAAGGAGGAAGGAAAGGTAGAAAGAAGAAAAGGAGAAAGGAAGGAAGAAGATGGAAGGAAAGGAAGGAAGGAAAGGAAGAAGGAAGACAGGCAGCAAGCAGCCCTAAAATCAGTCTCCTAGGGCTGAGCCATGGGAAGCTAGGACAAATAGGTAAAAAATAATAACTGGAATGAAATAATAAAAATATTAATTAATGAATGAAAAAGGTCAAGCTTAAGATAGACAACTAATGGAATCAAGATCTACTTCTTGGGCTGGAGGGATGGCTTAGCAATTAAGGCGTTTGCCTGCAAAGCCAAAGGACCCAGGTTCTATTCCCCAGGACCCACGTTAGCACAAGGGGGCGCACACATCTGCAGTTTGTTTGCAGAGGCTGGAAGCCCTGGCTCACCCATTCTCTCTCTTTCTCTGTCCCACTCTCTCTGTCAAATAAATAAATAATTTTTTTTTAAAAAAAGAAAAGTATCCCTTCCAAAGCATAACTATCCAAAAAAAAAAAAAAAAGATCTACTTCTTTGCAATGATTTGCAAATTTTTCTTTAAATCCCTTGTAACTCACTAAAAATAAAGTGAAGAAACAAATTATTGCTATTAGGATGAAAGGGAAATCATCCATATGCATCTAAAGATAAATAATGATAAATAATAGTGAATGATTCTTAATCAATACATTTGAAAACAGGTAAAATGGATAATTATGAGAAGCAACCTGAAAAAGCAATAAATGTGACATACAAAACCCTACCAGAATTTCCTTTTATCTACCAAAGAAATCACTATCAAGCACTTATCCCCCAAACAACCTCTCTCTCTCTCTTTCCATATATATATATATATATATATATGTATATATGTATATGTATATATATTATATAGATATACATATATTATATATATATATATATATATATATATATATATATATATATATATATGTGTATGTTTAATTTTGCCACCATTTAAGATGGAGATAAGAACAATCCCCTCTAAACCAAGAAAATTTTAAAAAATGTTCCCAACTTATCTTATAAGGCTAGAATAGCTGTAACTCAGTGGTAGAGAGCATGTTTAGAATGCCTGAGGGCCTGGGTTCAATCCTCAATACAAAAAAAAAATCTCCCAAATACTGTTGATGTCACATGCTTGGGCTGCAGGACACTGAGAAATAAAGGTGAAGCAGAGATGGAAAACTCCCTGTTGATTAGCTGTCAGGATGCAATGAAAACCTATGCAATCTGTTGGGGGAGAAAAGTTATCAATGGTCTTAGCCAGCAGTGGGCCATGCAAGTTTTAAGTGTAACTACTGGTGCAATATGACATGTCTGTTATGAGGGTGAACTTCTCTCAGATTGAACTTGAGGCCCACTTGACAGGAGGGAATGCTTATCTGGTACTGAAAACTTGAAAAGCCTATGGCTAGGGAAGTCATAAGCCATAGGGGGGAACTTCTACTGTCTTCAGATTAAATGGATATTTTATGCTCACCAAACTTCCCTCAAAATTCATATGCTTATGTCCAAATATTAATGTTACTATCACTTTTGATTAGAAGCTTCTCTTTTAAGATGGCATTGACTACTGGAGTGACTCAAAACTCACCAAAGTGCTAAGAAGCACAGTTCAGCACTAAATGAGACATCTCTATCATACCCTTCAAGGCGTAGGGAACATTGTGGAAGAGATGGTGGAAAGAATATAAGAGGCAAAGGAAGGGGATGACTGCTTACAATACTACCTTCCAGACACAAAATGTCCTTCATATTCATAACCTCAAAGGGGCTGATGTTACCTATATAAGACACACATAACAGGATGGAAAAAAATTGACATCAAAACAGAAAGGAGACTAGTTGGAAAGAAAAGATTCAGTGGAATTGGGATTCTGAAGGCTAAAAGGGAGGGTGCTATGAGGGATTTATGACCATGGTATAGTGTTTATGTTTCTTGAAATCATCAATAAATAAGTTTTTAAAATCCCCAACATTAAAACATAAGGCTAGAATAACCTTGATACCAAAATTGGATGAGAACATCAAAGTAGACATAAATATTCATGTTTCATTGTGCACAAAATCTCTTAAAGTTATCAAACCTAACCTGATTTTATAATGTATGGAAAAAGATTATAACATGATCAAGTGGATTTATTTCTGACATGTAAAGTAGGCTTAACATTAAGAAAATAAATATACCCATTGTCAGAATAAAGGAGTAACATCATATAGCCATTTTAGGAGATGCATAAAATCATTGCTAAAATTTATGTCTAATAATGAGAAAATATTTCATCCAACTAAGAAAAGAAGGGAATTTCCTTAATCTGATAATGAACACATGTACACAACTCTACAGATAATACTATATATACTTGGTGGTGAATTAATATATGTTTTTCCACATAATTTGAAATGAGCAAAAATGTTCACTCTTACCACCTTAATGCTATATCAGAAATTCTAGACATAGTAATAAGGGCTGAAAAATAACCAGAAGTCATAATGGGGCTGGAGAGATAGCTCAACAGTTAATGCACTTGCCTGCAAAGCCAAATGACCCAAGTTCAATTCTCCAGTACCCATGTAAGCCAGATGTGCAAGGTAGTCTATGTATCTCGAGTTCATCTGCAGTGGCTAGGTGGTCCTGGCCACCCATTCTCAGCCCCCATCAAACAAATAAATAGATAAACAAATAAATCAGTAAATCTGCATCCAGATGCCATTATAGCTTCTAGAACCAGCCACTCATCCAATTTAAAATGAGCAACAGATATAGACACTTCAAAAAGAAATGCACATAAAATGGCTAGTCAGCACAAAAGTGACATTTCTGGAAACACAGAGGGTGGATGGGGAGATGAACATGAATAAAAAAGGTAGGTATCTGAACTTTTAACTTTCTCTGCTGAATTACTGAATTTAGGACCAGATGGTGTTAAAGAAATCAAGTAAAAGAACTCTAGTTCAAAGGCAAAATTTAGAAAATTATTTCATTCATTTCACTAGCTATAATTTGCATATGGCTGGACATTTTAATTATGTTTCAAAGCACAAACAACTCCTACATAGCGACTATGTGATTAATTCTGGCAAAAGCCAATCTACTGGACACTGCCTGTGTGTACTTCAGTGGGGTTGGTACTGATGGCCATTTGTATCCTCCCCAGTGTTTACCAGAAGCTTCAGCCGTTGATGGTGAGGCATGCAGTTGCCCTGACCACAGCAGAGCACAGAAGCTTACTGTAGAAAGCACAGAGCTGAGCATTCTCTCCCCTTAGATCAAAGGCATCCAGGGATGCTGTGGCACTCTTTCATCTCTCCAGGCTCTCTAGATGCAGGCTGTGTGGATGATGTTACTGGGCCACATTAGGTTGCACGGTGGGTTGGGCATAGGGTAGTTAGGGTGGTGGACCATTTAGGATACTGCCCTGGGCATCTCTTTCTATTCCCTTGAGGTTAACCCATGTAACAATCAAGCAATGTCACTTTTAATTAACAGCGTTAATTAATCTTGACATATTGATACCAGAATGTAGCTTTGTCTTTCCCTTATTAGCTTTAGTTCTGTTGATGCTGGTATGGATTTTAGTCTTACCCACAGAAGATACAAAATCTATTAATGATTCTAATTTCCAGTCCCGCCCCCTGCCTTTTTTTTTCTTCTTTTTGCCTTCAAGCATCCTAGCTGGTGCTGTCCCCTTACTGTGTCCTGTGTCTCAAAGACTGGTTATTACCTGAACAAGGGAATGAATCTTAAGGCCAGATTCTTTGATGAGACTGTAGTACTTTTCTATGCGATCCTGTTGATCATCCAGAGAAAGAGTGCATTCTGTTTTTCCATCTTTTCTCTTAAATATAGGAGACACCCAGGTTTTCATTATGTTTTGAATTGTTTCCACATTGTCTTTAGTTTTTTGAATTCGTTGCTCAAGATCATGAATGCTACTCGTGATTTGAATGACATAATCCCAAATGCCTGTTCCCCAAAAGAAATGTAGTTAAATGAAACACCGTGGCAAAGCTAAAGGGCTATTTGTCATGAAGATGAGGACTTAGGCCTGTGGGTTTTATGAGACCTTTCTGCATGGGATACTTCATCATCATCAGAACATTTTCCTTCCTTATGTTAAAAGCCAACCTTTCCCACAATCCTGATTGTGGAAGAAGAGAAACAGAAAAAAAAAAAAAAAAAGGTGATGCTTACCTACCCAGCACATGAAAATTGAAACAGTTGCTAGGAAATATCAGTACAGCTTGTTGACTTGGATCAATCAGTGATTTTTCATAGCAACTTTCAATGTGTTAAATGTTGAAAATATGTTTCCTGAATTCAGTCTGAACATGTTCAATATGACGTTTCAGGACTTTCATGAACTGACTTTCTTTTCAAATGTGAACTTCCTTGAGGACCCTCCTTTTAATTAATATCTTTCCCCTGTGGTTCCTGGCATTTCACCTTTAACTCAATGATGGCTTTAAAAATATTTTATTTGGGCTGGAGATATGGCTTAGCGGTTAAAGTACTTGTCTGCGAAGCCTAAGGATCCCGGTTCGATTCTCCAGGCCCCACGTAAGCTAGATGCACAATGGTGGCGCATGCATCTGGAGTTCGTTTGCAGTGGCTAGAGGCCCTGGCGTGCCTATTCTCACTCTGTCTCTCCCTCTCCCTGTCTCTAATAAATAAATAAAAATAAAATCTTCAAAAAAAAGTAAAAAAAAATGTTTTATTTATTTATTTATTTCAGAGGGAGGGATGGAGAGAGGGGGAGAGAGAGAGAGAGAGAATAGGAATGGGCATTCCATGGCCTCCAGCCACTGAAAATGAACTCCATATACATGTACCACCTTGAGCCTCTGGTGTACATGGGTACTGGGTAGTCTAACCTGGGTCTTTATGCTTGACAGACAAGTGCCTTAACTTCTAAGCCACATGATGGATTTTTACATTCATGGCCAGTCTTGTATGATTTAGGTTGTAAATATATCTGTTGTGCCCACTAAGTGTGAGCTCCTTTTGATGGATTTTTACATTCATGGCCAGTCTTGTATGATTTAGGTTGTAAATATATCTGTTGTGCCCACTAAGTGTGAGCTCCTTGAGGAAAGAGAACATGTCTCATATACCACATGTCTCATCTTCCTGGAGTCCCTCAAATTCTACCCTCTTCACGTTAATCAATCAGTAAAAGCTGAATTGAATTGTGAGTTATCCTTTAACATGTATATAACATTGTTAAGGAAACTGAGCAGTAACGATAATAATCAGAGTGTTATTCATGGAGCATACAGTATATTCAGAGTCTCCTAAAGTGCTGGCTGCAAAAAGTTCTAAATCTACAAACCACTTCATAAGAGGAGGAGAAAGACTTCCAATCTTCCTTGCTTTCTGGGTTAGATATATGTTTCCAACCCAAAGCAGAGTACCAGTGAATCATTTGGAGTTCTATTTTCAGACTATGACACCCTCTTTCTTTCAGACTGCAGGTGGTTCACTGTTACCTTCTGTTTTCCAGTCCAAAGCTTCCTCTGCAGCTCTCAAGCGCAGATCAATATTCTGCAGCTCTTCCTTCACTAGAGGAAATTCCACCTCGAGCAGAGTTGTCATAACCTTGTTGTACCAATTTGCCATCAACTCCAGGTTGGCCACAAGCTGCCTGTAGAACTCCCTAGAGGAAAACATGGCAGCTGCAGGCTCGGGGATATGCTTCGTCCTTCTGGGATCAAGATATCTCATTTCTTTCAGCACTGAAATCAGCTGGAGGAAAGAGGCAAACATAAGGAGCAATTGTTCAGGGCTGGTGAAAACGCAGTGTAGAGACCTTGGGTCTCCCTGCCTCTGCTTCCTTCAGCTCCTTAAAGCTAGTCTCAGAGAAGAAAGAGAACTCGGGAAGCAGCAAGACTGCCACGATATGTGTAAAACACAAAGCAAGAGCAAGAAGAGGGATCCTAAGAAAGGAGTTCTCTGCAATAAAGGGGAAAGATACTTCTTCCCTATGCTCAGGGCACCTGGGTGCTGAGAGATTGGCTCATGTTGCCAGCCAGTTCTGCAGAGGGGGGCTGGTTTGAGGTAGCAGGGTGACCTGCCTGAGCCACCCACATGCATGTGAAACCTCAAATGTAGACTTCGGTTTTCTCTTCAAATATCATGCACACAGGCATAAAGACGCTGACCAGACTGAGAAAAGCCCATAACAAGGCTTGGTGCCATGGGCTTATTTGGGATATCTCATATTTCTGTAACCCTGTGCTGGCATTTTCTTGTATTTTAATATACTGAGAGGTCAGGATATCAGGATATGGAAGTCATTCAGAACCCTCTGAACTTCTGTGGGCTCTCTCCAAATTTACTGGCAAGTGGGGAAATGCAAATCCAAACAGAAGAAATCCAAGGAAAAAGTAGAGAGGTCTTGGTGGGTTTGCTGGACAGTTCTCTACTCCTGCTTGTTTATCAGTATGCGTCTGTGGGAACCTGCCAGGGCTGGGAGTATGGAGATAGGTGACAAAGCATTCATAAAGCCACAGGTCTCCATCCCCACCTCATAGAAAGGCTATGGCTGCCAGCTCACCTTCCAGTGGACAAGCTTTCTATTGCTGACCACAAGCCCTTCCTTCAGAGTAGGGCAAATGCTAACCCTTTGGAAGGGAAATGAACTTAGTATCCTAGCTTACTCTGAAACAAGCTTAAGATGGATATAAAAAACTTAAACATAAGAGGATAAACAAATAAGAGAAAATGTGTGTGGCTATTTATATGATACTGAAGTCATAGAGGCCATTGGAAACATAAAACCACAAGGCACAACATAAAATTTTATATGCATAAAATACCAGACACATAATAAGATGGAAAACTGGAGAAAATACTTGAAAACATTTGTTTTGTTTTCTTTTATTCCCTCTCTCTCTTCCTCCCTCTGTTTCATCCTTTCTCTTTCTTCTTTTGTAATTTTTTTTATTTATTTCCAAGCAGAGAGCAGGGAAGAAGTACGATCCAGGGTCTCTTGCCACTGCAAAGGAATTCCAAATGCATGCACTACTTTGTGCATGTGGCTTACATGGGTACTGGGAAATCAAATCCAGGCCAACAGGCTTTGCAAGTAAACACTTTTAACTGCTGAGCAATCTCTCCAGCCCCTCTTTCTTCTTTTTTGAGATAAGGTCTCATTTAGTCCAGGCTGGCTTCAAACTTGCTATGTAGCTGAGGCAGGCTTTGAATACATGATCCTTTTGCCTTCACCATCAATACCCTCTTCAAGTTTCATACACCAAAATGTTACCTGGGGACACTGCTCTCAGCTGAGCACCACAAATCTATAGTCTTTTTCCAAATCTACTCCTTTGGGATTTATCATATGTGGCCTAGTCAAGATAGATTTTTGCCTGTTGGGATGCTGACTCCAATTTAGACTATAGGCGGATTCCTTGAGGACAGGAGCTAAGTCATTACACTCCTGGTGGTACCTCCAATGTCTTGACAGTTGCCTTCACATAAGTATTCAAGGAAGATCTTGAACATTTGGGACTGAATGGTCAGTCAGAGATATTTTGCAATAAACTCACAAACTATGTAATGTTGTCTTGGTCATGAACAGACAGCATACATAACCATGGTTCTGTAGGATCATATGTAGTTACACTGTAGCGGTCTTAACTCATGTAAGCACACACTATGATGCTTGCACAATGACAAAATCATTCAACAAGGCATTTCTGAGGAAGTATCCTTGTCATTAAGCAACACATGTCTGCTTTACTATTGTACAAAAATAGTCAAATGCAGGATGTAACTTCTTATGAGAAGTTCTTATATTTTTTTATTTAAAAAAATCTTTAACCCTGAAACCAGCACAGAGTGAAATGAAATGCCTCATGAACCCCAAATGAAATTATTGTCACCCAACTGACCTGTGGGTTAAAGTTGACTGTAATTTGCTTTGTGATGGGGTCACGCTGCAGAAGTGGCAGGGACAGATTGTACTGTGACTTCTCTGATACTGTCTGACACCAGTCCTCATAAAGCTTTGTCTCGTATCTATACCAACCAGAAACAATAGTCACCTCATACATAGCCTCAAATTTCGTTGACTCCAGGCTGTGCTCCATAACACCAACTGTAGAAACTACTGGTCTCTAATTTAGCCAAGCTGGGGTAGTTCTTGCAACGATCTACTGGCATCTCTAGGTGGGTCAGATTCAACCATAGGAGAATATAAATATTCCATGTGATTGGGGAGATAAGAGAAGTTGTGACTATCTCCAGAAACAGTGAAAAAGGTTACTGGTAACATTTTCTTTCATATCAACCTTCATGTTGCTAATGTACATTCGTTATTCAGTCATCACACATTGATTGGACATCTACTATGTGCTAGGCTTTGGAACAAAGCAGTGAATAAACCAATTATGATATATTCCACTAAGGTTTGGGCCCACAGATAGGTCACCATAATAGAGTGTAGCAAGGATAATCCTGGAGAGTTGTATAAAGCATCATGTCCCTGCTGGCAGAGGTAGGGAGTGGAGAACATCAAGGAAGGTTCATAGGAGAGATGATGAAGCAGTTCTTGGCTGAGCCTCAGGTGGAACAGAGGAGGGAAGTGAAGCTGGAGTATTCCTGATTGGAGCACCAGTGATGTATAGAGGAGAGGAACAGCATGGCTATGTTGGGAGTAAGGGAAGGAAGGTGCATCTGAGGCTAGAGGTGGAGACAGGAGAGTAAGGCCATGCCAGGGATAGTTGAGGGGACCACAGGAATCTCTGAAAGAATTCTGATTGGTGGAGCTATAGTAACATTATTGGATTTGGCCCAAGCATGGGCATCAAGGGATACACTGAAAAGACGTGGGAGGTGAAGGGGGCAAAGCACAAGGACTTGGCAGGTGGAGGGGCCGCTAACTGATTTAAAATCAGCTCAGTGCTAAGGACAGTCAGAACCCAGAGTCAAAAGAGAAAGAGCAATGGTAGAGGGGGAATGGCAAGACCATGGGCTGGCTGTAGACAACTGCACCCCCAAACGTCTCAATCATATGAAATTTCCTTCTTATGCTTTCTCTGGAAAAGGAGGCAGGAGATATTTTTTGAGACTTCCTTCCTGCCCTGTAGCATAAACTGTTGCTTTCTACTAGTAAGCAGTGGCTGCAATTTCTGGGACTCTCATCACAGAATGCTACTTGTGACATTTCCCTCCTCTCTGCATGGCTCACAATCCCAGGAAAACTATGTGGAGAGCACATTTGCACCTAGAATAGGGATGCATTTCACCAGTCCCTGAGAGTGCGATGCAGAAAAGCTATACCCCAATGTCAGGGTTAGAGCATAAACCCCACAGTAACATCTCTGAACCGCTAAGGAATCTGCACTAGAACAGCAAGCAGCTTGGGAGAGCTGTGAACTGCAGCAGGACGCCTCACTGGGAGATGCTTACTTTTCCAGCAATGACATCATATCTTCATATTTTTGAATCATTTGCTTTCCTTCGGCAGATTTCATGCAACTATCCATACACAGGAGGAAAAAAAAAAACACGAAACGACAGAATTAGAAGTCAAAATAATGATTTACAGCCAACAAAGAAGACACTCAGGGAGGTATTGATATTAGGGAAGCTGAGGCAGGAGAATGTTGAATCCAAGGTCTGTCTGGGCACTTTCCTATCTAAAAAAAAAAAAAAAAAAAAAGAAAGAAAGAAAGAAAAGAAAGAAAAGAAAAGAGATCAAATGGCTTCTTAAACTTGTTTCCAAAGGCCTCTGAACAAACTTTCCTTCTTCGGGAACATCCTCCTCCGCCACTAGAGGGCACCTACACTTCCTAACAAGCCGGTCCAGCCCTCAGGTGACCTTGGTGGTGTAACCTTTCCAGCCTCACCAATCCCCTCACCTGGCTGAGTTTATCATGTACAAGGTAAATGAAGTCCCTCAGGAATAGGGATAAAAGTTGTGAGACGAAAAAAAAAAAAAACCTGGGTGGTAGAGTTTTCTGTATATAAGAAAAATTACTTATATAACATTATAATATATGCATATCCATGCACAGAAAAATGCTCATATATAACAATCAGTAGATGGGTACTTACCTTTCCCTAGACGGATATAGATTGAGGGATTTCTGAAATCCAGCTAGGACAACTGATCGGAGGTACTGCCATTCCTTGACATGTTTATATAACCTCATCCCTGAAATGTGTGCACATGCAACTCACATACACATATGTGCCCTAGCATGTAAAAGCTACGTACAGCAGTGCACTCACACGTATGCTGTGACTTTCACTGGGATGCTAAGGGCCGCTGTGGGGAAGAGTGGAGCGTGGCTCCGAACACTGTTACCCACAATGTTTCCCTTGCTTTTGGTACTGATTGCAGCACTAAGTAAAAGTCCAGCTCCTGGGAAAATAGAAATCTTCACACTAACTATGTGGAGTCTGTTCTGTTTGCCTTGCTAGCAAAAATAAGGCCATTTATTGCCAAGTCTTTAAAAAACCCAATTGCTCTTTAATCCAGCACAGGTTTCTTCACATGGTACTGGAGCGTTCCACAACAGCCCTCGTGCCTGCGAAGAAAGCAGCACAGTGGTTCGTGTCCTTTCGTGGTGAGCGAGTAGGTACGGTATGAGCAAGCAGGAAGAGAGCGCTCCTGACCAAGCGGGCAGCTTCATCTCGGTGACAGGATTCCCACAGACCTCACAACCCCTAGATCTTACTTCTGTATCTGGCAAGAAGATGGGAGAGGCTCATCTCACAGGGCATGTGAGAGGTCACAGAAAGCAATACAGTGAGTGAGAATCTCTAGCTTCCATTCCCCTTCATGGTGAGGAATGTGCAACATTTCAAATCAGTACAATGCACATCCGAATTCCTTTTGAAAACACAGGAGTTTTTGTGTGACTTGTGAAGGTCATCACGGTGTCCCATGCAGACACTTTTGTGGGACAAGGCACTCTGCCCACCCCAGGTCTTGGCGCTGGCCAGGCATGCTTGGTTGCAGCAAAGCCCACCTGCCAGCCTCTTTGGCCAAGGTCCAGCTCTTTGTGGAGAAGGTCCACAGCCCAAACCAGGTGAGGTACAAAGGCCAAGCACCTCTGAAGAGGTCCCATTGAAGCCTCAGATGCCGTCAACCACAAGCTCAGGCCCCCACTTCCCTCCATCCCTCTGTGGTGTTTCCTGGAAACTGGACCTATAGCAACTACACAGTCCCTACTGCTGGAAGCAGGACAGAGCTGCTCCCTGTTGTCTCTCTTCAGCCATAAGGGTCAGGTCTGAGAAGCCTGAGGGCTCAGCTGTGGTCCAGGTCAAACTCTCTCTATGGCAAGGGACCCTGGGACAGTGCTCTGGACTAGAAGCCCTGAGTCCCACATGATTCATCCAGGTCATGGGTCATTCCCTGGCTGTCTCTAACATCTTAGGTGAGTCATCTCCCTCCTTTCACCCTTATTTCTTCATCTTCAGAGTAAAGAGCTTGTGCAGAGCAAAGCAGACGCTGCAGATGGTCTTGCACTGGGGGGATCTCATCCACAGGCACGTGTGGTCAGATCTGTGCAGGGTTTGGGAAGGGGATGGAATCCTTACACATTTAAAGTTGGACATCCTGGGTTAGAGAGATGGCTTAGTAGATAAGGTGCTTGATGCAAAGCCAAAGAACCCAGGTTCCATTCTCCAGGACCCATGTAAACCAGATGCACAAGTTGGTGCATGTGTCTGTAGTTCGTCTGCAGTGAATGGAGGACCTGGGGTTCCTTCTCTCTCTCTCCTCCCCCTCTCTCTGTCCCTCTTTCTCTATCTCTATCTCTTTCTCTCAAATAAAAAAAATAAAAAATAAAATATTTTGAATTTGGGTATTCTATTTTAAAATCAGACTTTCAGCTTCTCCAATAGCCAGACCTGTTCGTCCTTGGGCTGCTTCCATGGCTAGTGGACCTAGACCCTTTCTGACACAGTATCACACCATCCACATTATGTTTCTTGGGCTTCCCTTATCTTGGGAGCATTTAAACTTGTTTCATGTGCAGATGGTCTCTGCAGATCGTCCAAAGCACCTATGACTGCTGGCAAGCTTCTATCTGCTCTGCTTCAGCCACATCTGTCCAAGGCAAGCACTTTGTAAGACCGAGTCTTTCATGAAGAAGGGTCAGAGAAAGACTGCCTGGACAGTAAGCTCCTAAACACTATTACAAAAAGCTCCTTTGACTCACTTCTAGCAGTTGAAGGCCTGTAAGTTTCATAGTGCCCAGGCCTGGCATGAAGCAGGCTCAAGCTTTCTTACCCTGACCACCATCAGAGTTCTCTAGGGAGACTGTCAAAGAAGGAAATTCCCAGCCCAGAGTCAGACTCAGAAGGTGACATTTGAGGCAGGGGCTAAATCTTGACAAGGTACCCAGGTGGTTTCTAACAATGCACAGACCTCATTCTATGGTTGGGAAACACTTGTGATTTCCCAGTAGATCCAGAAAGGAAGATGGATTTTCTTCAGGGAGAAATGTAGAGCACCTCCCCAGAAAGTGAGTCTCTTGATTCACTCAATTCCAGAAATGAATCCCCCAGTACAGAAGTGTCAGCCTGGAGTCAGCTAAGGGACCCATGCCTGTGTCCACAAGTATTAGCATCATTACTGTTTGAGTGACAGGAACCTAGTCTGCAGCTGGAAATTGAACAACAGGAAAATGCTTTTCATGCCTTGGGCAAGTAAGCAGGAACAAACTTGCTTTTTTTTCTGCTTTTTTTATTGACAATTTTTATGCATGTACATAATGTACATAATGTATTTTGATCATGACCTCCTCCCATTACCTTCTCTCGACTCCCCCTTTTTGTCCTCCTTCCACAGAACTTCTTCTCAACAAGTCCCTTGTCAACTTTGATGTGTTCTCTCTTGCATGTGTGAGACCCATGGAGTTTAATTAATGAGCATGGTGGGGTTTATCTACCACAGCATCTGCAACCTACCGATGGCTACACTACTACAGAAAAATGTCTCCCTCCCCAGCAAACTCTTTACCTCTGGTCAGGGAAGCTTTTGGGGGTGGGGTGGGGCACATGATAGTGACTGCTAGAAGTGACTCAGAAGTTACAGTGCAGATTATAGTGCTCTGCACTAACTGACCTTTTAGGAGTCAGATACTCACAGGTGCGGGATGCGTGTGAAGTTGCTGAAGGGACCCTGGATGCGCTGCCTCAGCTCCTGTGCCCAGCGGATGCCCCCAGCCATGGCAGGCATGTTCTTATGCACTATAGAAAATCCTGGGGGACACGGACAGCCATACTGAAATGAGGGTACATTCCCCTGCTCCCTCTGCCCCACGAGAGCCTCCTTCAGTTACCCCAGTAGTGCTGCATCTACTTCCAGACTGAAGCCACCCTGGGCCCACACTTTTATGTGTCCTAGTCAAGAGGATCCTGGGGAGAACACAACAGCTCCGAGGACATAGGTTCCATGCCCAACTATCCCGATTTAATTGGTCTGAACAGCTGGTCATAGATGGTTTATAGAAGCTCTGGAGATGTTTCTACTTATACAGTCAGGGCTGAGAGACATGGCCTCAGCCATGTAGGACTTCAGTTGTCTTTCAGATATACCAACGGTTCTTCTAAAGAACAACAAGAAGAGATGAAGGAGGAGGCCGAGGAGGAGAAGAAGAAGATCAATACTATCTTGGAAGATGTTTGATGTTTGGGTTTTCATGCTTCGTATTTGCTTGCAAGAAGCTATGGTGGTACCCATCTCTCCCCCTAGCACTAGGGGGGCTGAAGCAGTAGGATTATGAGTTTTAAGGCAGCCTGGACTATATAGCAAGACTCTGTCTCAAAATGAAAGTTCTTACGATGGCCTGCCATAAAGTTGGACTAATAAACTTCTTAAAAATGACATCCTCAGTGGAGGCAGCCGATGAAAACGTCCTCATGAAGCCTGTTGTGACTGCAGTAGCCCTGTTACTCAGCTATTGTAAAACCTTTCATAAATTCCTGTTGCTTAGATATGATTTTTTTTTTTTTTTTTTGCTTTCTCAACATAGTGCTCAGAGCACTTTACAGCCTGGCCCCACCCACCCATGGCTGGCCTGATCACTCCTCCACATGTTGAATGGTCCCAGGTGGTTCTGATGGGTCAACTTTCATATTTCTCCTGCCTTTGATTCTGAGTCCTTTGTCTCATCATCTTTGCTGTCAAACTCTCAACTCCCAGGGTCAGCTCAACACCCTCTTCCCTGTCGACTCACCCTTGAACCTGTTGGCCATGATTCACCTTCTTTTGTTACCATTCCTTATAACACAACAGGGGCACGTCTCACAATGTGGCCAGTCCCTTTCAGTGTTAATTACCATATCTCTTATCCAGACCCCCTGTACATACGGTACCCACAAATGTGCCTTGCTCAAGAAATATTTGTGAAACCAAAATGAACTTGTGTTTGACTTTCAAACAAATAAGGTAGGGCATCTAACTGTAATGAAAAATGAAAATGTCACACCTCTGCAAGGTGACTGCCCTTCATCAGGCTCCTTCCAGCTCCTCCTACCAGAAATACAGTTGCTATGGCAGTGGAAGTGCTAGGGAAATTTTCCCAAGCACATAAAATTCGACTGTGAATTGAGGTATGTTGAAGATTAATCAGTGTGGTGGCACTGATCAGGGTCAACTCATCCATTATGCCAAAGTCACAACTGACCAGTGTTGGTCGGGGTCTCACTGATATGGGCCACTCTGCCAATCTCAACCTCAGATACAGGGAAATCCACAGTTCAGTCAACTCTACAATCACCCCAGATGATCTGGTACTTCAAGCATGAGGACTACACTTGCTCTTCTTGGAGAGTGTCCAAGAGCCATCCGTGGACATTTAGCGATCACGGGAGGACCGCATTCTAACCTACCCAGTGACAGACTGCCCCTCAAATTCCCTAGGCAACCAGCTTACCATGATCTGCCTCTTCCTGGACATGCTGACTGTAGATGATTTGCACGGCATCTAGGTCTCTGCTGAACATTCTGATGAGGACCGGGTATTTATGAGACACATCCCGTGCCACCAACGGTCTTTCGAGGAGGCCTCCTGTGATGTCTAGCAGCTGTGAATGGAGACAGAATAAGGGCACATGTGGAGTCTTGCTAGGGTTTTACAGAAATGTAGGTTCCTGGGTTTTCCTTCCTGTCCTACAATGTAAGAGGGACACACACTAGCTCTTGGGGAACTACAACATTAATAGCCAGTATGGAGCCGTGTACTCAGGCCCCTTCCCTTGCTGTGTGGCTTTTTGAGGGGGGAAGGGCTTAGCTTTCTCTGAGACAGGAACTCATTGTGTAGCTCAGTCTGGCTTTGAACAGGATCCTCTTTGCTTCAGATTCCCTAGTACTGGCATTCAATGTGTGGACCACCACACCTAATTTCTCCTCTGTGTCTAAAAATCCTGCCATCTGGATCACTACCAGGTTCCCTTCTGTTAGAAGGATCTGGATAAAAGAGAAAAAAAAAAACTAAAGATGCCAGTAAAGTATGTTGAACTACACAATATAATTGACAATAGAAGGAAAGTAGTTATGGCAAACTAATGAAAGAAACAAGTAAAAAAGAAAAAAGAAGAAAGTCGTGACACTGGGGAATCTGGAGGGCTGAGATTTGGAAGTGTGTGTGTGTGTGTGGTGGTGGCGGTGGGGGGGGGGTTAGTTCAGTTACCAGCTGCTCTGAGAACAGATAGGGTGACAGGGAGATCTGAGGTATTTTCCTGTGCATTAAAACTGCCCTGGCTCTTAGGTGTTTACTAAAGCAGCAGAAAAACATTGTGAAATAATCTTGACTTCCTTCCTGATTGTGCTTCTTGTACTGTGACACTGCCCTAAGCCTAGGCTATGTAGGTCTTCCCTTGTCTTTCCCATATACCAACAGTTCCTCTAAACCTGCCAATCATTAAAACTGGCTCTACTTCATGCTTCAAGTTAGGCATTAATAAAGAACTGCCAGTGGGTTGACAAACCTGGTCCACGACCTTGGTGCAGGGCACATTTAAAAAAAAAAAAAACTTCCCTTGTTTTAAAATGAGTGTGGGTGATACAATGTTAAGACTACATCCACAGCTCCTGAAACTGGAAGCTGAGACAAGCCCATGTGTATAAGAGCTCACGCTCATTCTGGTACCAGCTCATTTCCCACTGGGTGGTTCTTGTCACTTCTTTCCTTCACCACATTTCAGAGCCTGCAGTACAAGGAGAGAGGACAAGTGCCATGAGCTGTTCAGCATGGGCTCAGAATTTGAGATGGTTCTGGAAAGTCCTGGGTGTCTAGGTCACGTCGGGGGAAGTGTTCAAACTCATGAAAGCGCAGGGCAGGGAATCCTACATTGATTACTTCTCAGGTCAGGCAGATGGAAGGAGTTACTTATTAAAACTTGATTAGAGGTACTAAAATTTTTCCACAGAAGGTTCTATGCTCATGTTTTCCTCCATAAGAATCACCCAGATCCATAATAGAAAGCATCTCCACTTTGGTGGAGGCATAAGAGCAATTCTCCACTGTGCTCGGGGGCTCAAACCTCCTGTTGAGAGCATGCAGGTGTGGCGGTTGAGGGACCACTGTGGCCAGGCTGCACTGCCAACCCAAGGTCGTTGACCTGCATGTACCCTCACTGATCATGACTTCCAAGCTACTTATTCTGGTTAGGTGATTGTGTGACAGCAACTGGGGCATCTGGTGTTAGGCCTGATCTCTCTGACCAGTCAGTCCCCACTTTATCAAATGGAGCTTTAATCTCACCTGAAGAGGGAAAGGTTTTGATTTTTTGTTGTTCAGATGACAAAAAAAAGGGAGAAATGAATCAAGCAGAAGGGACAAGATGGCTGTAAATTTCCTGCCTGTTTCTACAGGATACAGAGAAGAAGAGGAAGGGCCAGATGGCAAAGGATCCTGCTTCAGTAAGAGTGTTTTGGGACTCTGGCAACAATCAGTGATGTTTCAGGACCAGGCACCAAGTCAGAAGAGGGTCTCTCTTCTTTTGCTTAGAATCTTTTGTCCATAATTTATCAAGGACTGGCTTTTCTAGAACTCATAGACAGAAGTCCTTGTAAATGTAGATAGTAATAATAGAGCAATAATAAGCCTCCTTCATACAGCTTTCTGCATGGTTCAAATTGACAAGGGTGGCTCCAGACATAGAGCAGTGGCATGGTGATTTCAAAGGCAGAGTGAAGAGAATACACACGAACATCCTCGAATCGCAGGCCCAAAGGGAGTCAGTCCTGGATGGGCGATCTCAATACATGACTGGAGGTAGAACTTCAGAGTTCCAGTTAGTCCCCATTTATGAGAGTTAATGGCACATGGGATCATGTTTTAAACACATGTAAACCCTGTCCTTGGAATTAGCTCGTATGTGTGAAGATGGAATCCTAGTCAATGGTCATACCCCCGCCGGATCTCCTCTGAAGAGGAGTGCTAGAAGTCTTCATATGGGAGTTATGAAACAGCAGCTGTTTATTAAGGGCTTCTCTCTCTCAATGGCAAACGAAGCCTGGAACACTTGTGTCAGTTAATATTCTAGAATAGTATACATTCACCTAGTAAGAGTTGAGGCCCCTTACACAATTGTCCCATCAGTCATTCAGTCTCTGGATGTTTTTCAGTCACTTGTCAAGAAAGTTCAATCCATCTTGAGCAGCTTTGGCAGAAATCTGTTTTCACTGCTGTACCAAAATTTGTCTTCTTATAGCTTCCTCCTCACTCCAATCTTTAAAGCTTTACAAGTATTCCTCTATGTAGTTTACAGGAGACTTACCATGCTCCCCTAAGTCCTCTCACCTCATTACTCGATGCTCCCAGTTGCGCATCTACTTATCTTCTTTTTATCCTAAACTTTCCCCTCCATCCTTGTGTCACCTAATATGAGTGAAAAAGGGCCAGAGCCAAGTCTTGTTTCAGTTACTTGCGCCTGAATCTTAGAGCCCGTTTTCCGGCAGCAGAGTCAACACCTCAGCAACACAGCTGTGGGACTGCTGCGCCACGTTTCAGTACAGGGGCCGCAGAATACCTTCTCACCCTGAGAAGCGATTCCACTGACAAAGGCAGAGCCTTGCAGAAGACTGATTGTCAAAGTAGCTTTACACGTTCAGAAAAAGCATCAGCTCTCAGCCGGGCGTGGTGGCGCACACCTTTAATCCCAGCACTCGGGAGGCAGAGGTAGAAGGATTACCGTGAATTCGAGGCCACGTGAGACTACATAGTGAATTACAGGTCAGCCTAAGATAGAGTGAGACCCTACCTTAGAAAACCAAAAAAAAAAAAAAAACTTAAAAGAGAAAAAAAAGAAAAAGCAACAGCTCTCGACATCAAAAGTCAACTCTGCACACCCTCTTTCCTAGGACTTTTGCCCTCCATCTATCAAACTCCTAAGAGTAATATTTTCAGGGAGAAAACAGTCAGGATAAGAGCATTTGTGATGGGGGCTAGGGGAAGCACAAGGGTGTTACTGGCCTCACTTATACCTTAAAGGCATGCTCCACATCAGGCGTGTCATCGAAAGCTTGAATAAAGATAGTTCCCAGTCTCTGGTCAAGATCTTCTACTCTCTGGTTAAATTCAGAAACATCATTTTCAAATTCCTGAGGAAACAGCACATATATGTAAGGAAACCGTAATTCTCTGAATGCCAATCCCAGCATCAACTTGAATACTAACCTGTGTACTTGGATCAGTTATACCACAGACATATGTTAGTGCTATACATTTCACCATGGTATATCATCACCTCTATCCACGTAGAGCACTACCCTTTTGTTACATCATGTCTACCTAAACCCTCTGGGAAAAGTAGCAAAGTGAGTCAAATATAAGGTTGGCATCCTTTTACTCCATTATTTCTGTGTTCCTTTCCTCTACTTCCTGAAACCCCTTCTCTCCTACCCATAATGTTAGCTCCTATTGCCCTTCACAAACCATCTCAGCAGCAATAGCCCAGCATGCCCACCTACTTATCTTCCTCCTTCAAGTCAAATTCAATTTCTTTTCAGTGTAACTGAACTAATCTAGTCCTTAGTAGGAAAGTAAATTAATTAAGTGAATATATACCATTTCTTCAAAATATGCCTTGCTTGGTTAAGATAACAATCAGCCATTGTTCCTAAAGTTGCTAAATTTAGCAAATGAAAAAAAAAAAAAAAACCAGAGCACTCAGTTGAATTTGTAATTTAGATAAACCATGAATTTTTAAAAACATAAGTATGTCCTAATATTTTATCTGACAACCTGAAGTGTGTCTCTCTTCTTAGAGTGCAACATTTTTTGAGGAAATTTTGTTAGTTCAACTCTCTAATTAGTGTAATTACTATTTGGTGTTATTGTTTCACAATAAGATGTTGGTATTTAAAAAAAAAAACAAAGAAAACAGTACAGTTTTATTTTCCAACTACATTGACATTGTAATGCACTAAAATATATCCAATATCTGACATATGATTATCTGCGTATGAAATTTTCTTATTAAGCAGAAACTTTGTATGGACACATCACATGTTGGTACCATTTCTCTCCTTCCTACTCCCATTCCACTGATGGCCCTCCTCAGTGGGATTGCTGGAATTCACCATGGGTTGTTAAATAGGAAGTGTGTGTGTGCGTGCGTGTGCGTGTGTGTGTGTCCTGCTTTGTAATCCATCTTTTTCTCCTCTTTTCTATGATAAACTAATAGAATTTTTAAAAAGTGGTGTTTCCCTGGGTCTAGCCGGCGAAGATCCCCTGGATGTCTGAAGGTGCTCAGGGCAGATTCCTGCCCCAAGTTTTTTCTCCTTTTCCCTTCCATATTAAAATTCTCCTGCAGTAATTCTGTCTTCCTTTTCAGGGGATTCTATTTCCTTTTTCTATGATTGCCCTTTCTCTATTTTTCTGCTGTGCTTTTGAATGCACGGGTCTTGGCTTTGGGTGGGGGGTGGTTGTTGTTGAAATCTGGGCTCTTTGTCACAACCTGTAAATGGCATCTTGGCCTTTCCTTATCTTGAATGATCTATAGCTTAATGTACCCATTCTCCAGCCACTAAAACCATCCACCTGGTGCCTGACTTTCACCGAGCAGCCTTTGCTCAAAGCTTAACATTTCTTCTCATCCTTATTGAGGTATAATTGGTAAATAAAACTTTTGTATGCTTACAATGCAGAATGATGTTTGAACATACGTTTTACCTTGTGAAATGATCAAAGCAATTGACATAATTAACATGCATATCACCTCACATAGTTATCATTTTCTTCTTTGTTTTTATATGTGTGCATTCTTAAAATCTATCCTCTTGGAAAATTTTAAAAACAAAAAAACAATACTGTTAACAATCACCCTTAACAATATTGTACATTAGATCAGCAGAAGTCATTCATCTGGCATGACTGAAACATGCTTTTTGATCAACTTCTCCACATGTCCTCTTCCCTCTAGCCTGGTGACAAGGTCCATGATATTCTGCATCTGTAGGCTTGACAATTGGACTCTCTTAGATTCCACATAACAGTGAGATATGCAGTATTTGTTTTCCTGCATCTGGCCTATTTTGTTAGCTTAAACTTTTGAAGCCATGTGGTGGCTATACTTCCTTTGTCTTCCTACGCCGGCCTCAGCATCTCTGACACCCTGGGCATCACTAGTGTGGGCCAGTTAGTGGCCCAGTTGAGAGGACCCGTTCTGATCCTTCTACAAGCACAAAGAATGAAAAGAATCTTCCTTATCACATAGGAATATTGCTGATTTCTTCTAACACAAATAAAGATTAACAAGTTCACTTGGGGCCATAGAGTCAAAAAAAAAATTGAAGAGAAAAACATGCAAGAAATTACTGCGGCCCTCCTGCTAGAGTACGTGAAAAAGGGGCGGAACATCTGATTGGCCCTTTCAAGCCCTACCATGTTCTGGGGGTCCAAGCAGTCGTAGGAGCACTCTGAGAAGACCTTGTACATCTCCTGAAACTCCTCATATATTTGCTGGACCTGCTGACTCAGGGCATTTCCTCGGATGCCACTAAATTCAAGCTTCTCCAGTTTGTGGAAATCCAATGCTGTCTCCAGAAGGTCCTGGGCAACAATTCACAAAAGAGGTAAAAGAATCACCATCATCATCACAAAGGTGGCTTGGAGGAGCTGGGACTCGCAGGAGGAGGGTGGCTGCTCATGGAAACGTGATGCCTCATTACTTTTGTAACCTTACCATTAGACTGGGCTTGGGGGAAATAATTCTTGGTTAAACTCTGTAACGAAGCAAGTGCAGATAAAGAGAATTCACAGAAACCAAAATAAGCCAATAAATAAATCGTGAAATAGCTGCCTCGGTATCTCTAGGATAAATTGTAGAAGATGGTATTAACAGCTTTTTATTGAAAAGTCAATTTCAAACCAGGCATAATGGCACATGCCTATTTCTCAGGACTTGGGAGATGGACGCATGAGAATCTGGAGTTCAAGGCCAGCCTTGGCTAGATGTGACCCTGTCCAAAAACAAACAAACAAACAAACAAACAAACACCACCAACAACAAAAAACTTCAAATGGTCTTTGCTCTGCTGTCACATAAGGACAGTTGTCTCAGAGGATAGGGTCAGGGGACAGATCCAGAGGGCACCACCAGCCTTCTTTGTAAGTCTTGCCCAGGAAAACGCCATGCTGCTGTCTGGGTGCCAGAAGACAATTACTTACCACCTCTGTGCTGGGTTTTTCTATCTGAAACAGAATAACCATAATCTCTAATTCTTTTCGCCACATCAAGAGCAGTAACTGAGTTAATGCAGGCCCAGGATTTAGGTTGGTGCTGGGCACACATTGTATATTGTTATCACTGCTACTGATATAGCCACATCCCAGCTACACTGAGAATTAACTGACAGATGCATGCCACAGCCCAGAGGACTTGGCGAGGAATCCCTCCCGAGTCTATGGAAGCCACTGGACCTCGAATAATACAAAGACCTTCTGAACAAGTCCAATAGGGAGGACTGGATTTATCTTTTGTGAGTTGCCCAAAATCATGAAACATCCAAACCAAGATGTGCTTGCTGGTAGAACTTCCACTCTATGTCCATGTCTAGTCAGCAGCAGAGAGGAAGGCCAAGTTGCATTTGTATTATAAACGGTTGCCATGGACACCAGGGAGGGTGCCCTTTACTCTGAGGAAGCCAGAAGAGCAAAGCAGTGTGACACCAGAGCAGTGGACCCTAGCAAGTTCTGGGTCCACTCCCTGAGTTTCCCACTGCCTGAGGTCACTGTTACCACGGACACCAAGTCCAACAGCAGGGACAGAGACACGAGTGGAGAGATGTGACCAATATTCCACACAGAACCAGAAAATTACCCATGCTGCCTCAGGCAGCCATCCTGCAATGTCTGTTCTGCTCAGCTATTCAAGGGCATGGTCAGCAACAAGCAGGAGAGGACAGAGAAAAGGGAAGACACCAGCTTGGAAGGGAAGACAAAGACCAGAATCAGGGTTCTTGCCATCTTTAAGAGGGAGTGAGAGAGTCACTGTATAAAAATAATGCAACTTAGCTCAGTAGTAAAACAGAGCCAGGCATGTGGGAGGACCTGGGTTCAATCCTCTGCAACAGAAAAAGAAAGAAAGAAAGAAAGAAAGAAAGAAAGAGAGAGAGAGAGGGAGAGAGAGAGAGAGAGAGGAGAAAGGAAGGAAGGAAGGAAAGAAGGAAGGAAGGAGGAAAGAAAGAGAGAAAAAATACTAGAAAAAAACCATATGGAAACACTTGAAGACATCAGTTTGGGCCACAACTTGGTAAACAAGAGCACATGAAATGAAAATGACAATAGTATTGTGTCAGACTCAGGAACTCCTACACAGCAGAGGCAATCATCACTAGGTAAAGACACAGCCTAGAGTACAGAACATGTATTATTTTTAATTTATTTTTCTATTTTTAATTTTATTAGTCTAGAAATAATCAGGTTTCTTCTGGTGGTTTTCAATTTTTTTTGTTTCCCCAGTCTCCCTTTTTACCCATCCCTTTCTGCCCACCACCCCATCACAGCCTCCTGCCACTTTTATATTATACTTCCTTTTGTCCTCCCCTGCTCTTTCTTATCACATCATGCTCCCTTCTCATGGCTTCCTATGTCCTTTTGTATCCTCTATCTGCCCTTGGATGGATATCCTCAATTACATACATATATACATTAAAAGTCAGGTTTGGCATATGAGAGAGAATATGTGATTTTTGTCTTTCTCGCTTATCATACCGTTTTCAAATTCCATCAATTTTCTCACAAATTTCTTAACTTCACTTTTTTTTAGAGCTGAGAAAAATTCCACATTTTCATCATCCCATCACCTGTTGATGAACATCTCAGCTGATTCTATTTCCTAACTGTTGCTGACAGAGCAGCGGTGAACATGGATGTGCAAGTATCTCTGTGGTACGTTATAGAATGCCATGGTACATGCTCCTGGTATAGCTCAGTCATATAATAGTCCAATTTTTAGCTTTCTGAAAAACTTCCACACTGATTACCATAGTGTCCTTGCCATTTTAAAAGCACATCAATAGTAAATAAGGGTTCTTCTCTCATTACTACCTCACCAGCATTTGCCATTAGTTTTCTTTGTTTTCTCTTTTTATTTATTCATTCATTTGTAAACAGAGAAAAAGGGAGAGAGTGTGAGAGAATGAGCACACCAGGGCCTCTTGCCACTGCAAATGAACTCCAGATATACGCACCACTTTGAATGTCTGGCTTTACATGGGTACTAAGGAATTGAACTGCAGCCAGCAGGCTATGGAAGCAAGCACCTTGAACCACTGAGCAATCTCCTCAGCCCATGTCCACATTCCCTTGAAGGGACTGTAGTCATTGGTTTTCTTGAAGATAGCCATTCTGACTGGGATGAGATAAAATCTTCAAGTGGGTTTAATTTGAATTTGCTTGATAGTTATGGATGTTGAATATTATTTAAAAAAATGTCTGTTGGCCATTTGTGTTTCTGCTTTTGTGAACGGTCTATTCATTTCATTAGCCCACTTACTGATTGAGAGGGGTTGTTGGTGTTTAAGTTTTGCAGTTCTTTGTATATTCTAGAAACAGCCCTTGGTCTGAAGAATAGCTGGTGGGAGTTTTCTCCATTCTGTCGGCTTTCTGCTGGGTCTGCTGATGGTCTCCTTTGCTGCGCAGAAGTAGCCCTACTTGTTGCAGTTCTTTATATAGTCCAAATACCAACCCCTGTTTGAGGAATAGCTAGCAAAAAATTTATCTCATATAATGGAAAAAAAAACTTACAAATAATTCATCTGATGAACAAGTAATATCCAGAATATATAAAGAACTTTAAGAAACAAGTAACTAAAAAACAAGGGCTGGAGAAACGGCTAAGTGGTTAAAGCACTTGCCTGCAAAGCCTAAGAACCCAGGTTCAATTCCCCAGTATTCTATCTCTGTCCCTATCTCTCTGTAATAAATAAAAGAAAAAAATTTCAGTATGTTTTCATTTACTTATTTGAGAGTGACAGACAGACAGACAGAGAAAGAGTCAGATAGATAGAGAATGGGCACATCAGGGCCTCCAGCCATTGCAAACGAACTCCAGATGCATGCGCCACATTGTGCATCTGGCTTTCGTGGGTCCTGGAGAATCGCGCCTCGAACCAGGGTCCTTAGGCTTCACTGGCAAGCGCTTAACTGGTAAGCCACCTCTCCAGCCCTAAAAAAATTTTTTTTAACAAATGATCCTATTAGACACTTCCTTATAGAAGAAATTCAAAGGACTAGAGGCTAGAGAGATGTCTCAATGATTAAATGCACTTACTTGCAAAACCTAATGGCTAGGTTTTGATTCCCTAGTACCCACATGAAGCCAGAAGCACAAAGTGTTACTCTTGTTTGTATTTCATTTACAGAGGTAGGAAGTCCTGGTGCACGTCTATATTCTCTCTCTATTTTCTCTCTCTCCCTCTCTTTTCCCTTTCCCTCTCCTTTTTTTCCTCTGTCTTTCTCACTTCCACTCTCAAATAAATAAAAATGTTTTCTTTTGAAAAGAGAGAAAAGTAACTCAAGGGGCTAACAAGTTCATTAAAAAATGCTCAGATTCACTGGCGAGTGGGGAGACGCAAATCTAAACCACAGTGAAAGGCAGCTCACCCCAGTCAGAATGGCTGGACTCCAAAAGAGACGAAAATAAAAAATGATGGTGGGTATGTGGAAGAAGGGGAGCTTTGTGCATTGTTGGTGGGGATATAAATTAGTAAGAAAACTAAAATGTATCTACCATAGGACCCACGGTTTCACTTCAGGATATATATTCATAGGAAATGACATCAGCATATCAAAGGGACACCTGCATTCCCATATCCGTTGCTGCACTATTCGCAATAGCTACAACATTAAGCCAGCCAAGATGTCCATCAACTGATGAATGGGAAAATTAAATTTGTTATGAATAATGATATCCTATCTTTGCAACAATATTAATGGAATTGGAGGGCATTATGTTAAGGGAAATAGATCAGCTGCATAAAGACAAGTTATGGTGTGTTCTTCCTCATATATGAGGGTTAAAAAATTCAACCAGGGCTGGAGAGATGGAGCAGTAGTTAAAGGTACTTTCTTGCAAAGCCTGATGGCCCAGGTTAAATTCCCTAGTACCCACATAAAGCCAGATGCACAAAGTGGTTCATGTGTCTGAAATTTGTTTGCAGTGGCAGAGGCCCTGGAAATGCCCATGTTCTCATTCTCTCTCTTTCTTTATCAAATAAGTAAATAAAAACATTATTTAAAAGTCAATAAGAAGAATCATAGTGATTGCTAGGGACTGGGAAAGTTTGGGGTAGGGGAGATGGTGGGAGTTAGAAAATAAGTACTCAAATACAACTAAACAGAGTAAGTTCCAGTGTCCAGAGCACCCTGAAGAGACTACAGCTCACAATAAACCATTACATGTTTTATGATGAACTAGAAAGGAGAAACTGGAAGACTTCTAATACAAAGTAATAAATAGATGGAAACATTAATTACTCTGATTTGATCAGTACATATTGCACAGTGTATTAACATATCACACTTTTCCCATAAATATATACAATTATGATATTAATAATTTTAGAAAATATTTTAAGGAGAAATTAACTACTCTGATTTGATCATTGCACACTATGTACATATATCAAACTGTTACACTATTTTCCATACATTTGTACAATTAAAATTATAATAACAAAATGCTGGAAAAAGTATGCATGGTAATATACTTGTAACCCCAATTTTTAGGAGACTAAGGCAGATGTCTCATGAGCTCAAGGCCAGCCTACACTACATAGTGAGACCCTGTCTCTAACAAGCAAGTATATTTAACTTTATATACAGAGAAGAAAACAAATGAAGTTGACTGCAACAACAATTCAAGCCTCTCTCAAGCTGCTTAGTTGTAGAGGGATATTTATAGGACAAAAATATTTGTGCTGTGGCATATCACCCTGTTAGTCATTCTTCACAATTGAATGGATGTCAAGTGCAACTTTCACAAAATAGTCCCTCATCATTTTAAAAGACAGATGCATCTTTATATGTTTGGTTACATCAGAAAATAAAGATGATAATTTCATTATGCTATTTTATTTCTCAAAAAGATTTGACACATGATCTTGGGTGGGCACTGGGGGCATATTTTAACTCTAATCTAATGGGTGAGTCATAGGTATTAGAGAAATATTTAATTATTGTATTTTCTGAAAAAGTCTGTTCACTAAAACCAATATATATTTACATTGTGTTGTCGGACTTAACAAGTGCATGGTGGATGACATATTTATTTAGAGTTCATTTTCAAGGTTTAGGGCTTTCCTTCTACTCCTCTCAGAAGGCCTTCCTGTCCCCACCTCTCAGTAGCACCGTCTCTTCTCTTTTTCTGCCCTGGCTTTCTTCAGGGCTATTACCATGCTGCCATTATATTATCTAACATTACATTGTGTGATTTGTTTATTTTCTTTCCATCTTTCCAAAAGATGCCCTGGTACTCCCAATGCCCTGTAAAGCTTGATTCTGCCCAAACAATGGTTGGATGAAGACATACCCTTTGTGGTTTGTCTTACAGCTCCACACCCAGCAGAAGGAAGGTAATAAGGTGGCAGAGGATCCAGGGACCATGACCTCTCTGGAGCACTTGGTGAAAATAAAGAAAATTAGATGGGCAAAGAGAATATAAAGGAGAGTACCTTAATGTTGAAAGGGTCTTTCACAAGTACATGGTGGAACTTCCACAGTCCTACTTTGAAGTAGACTGAAGGCGAATGACTGGATGATCAGGGAGCAGATGTGGTCTTACTATGTAGGTTGAACTTATGTAATTTCTGATATGTGAAAATTTTAAGCTACAAAGCATGACCATTCCCTATGGGCCCACTGACTATAATAAAACCATCTAATGCTAAGACATATCCAACAATAGTCTGCATTGTTTAGGGAGTGAGTGGGCTCTCATTACTGGATGGATACTAGTTCAGTGTGCTGAGCACGGTGTGGTCAGCATGACAAATATATAGCTGTAGACACTGATTTAACATACTGACCACAACCCCATATTTGATTCTGAAATTATTCAGAGGAAAGCTCTTTTCATAGCTCATTTAAAAGTCCTCACTTGGGCTAGAGAGACTGCTTAGTGGTTAAGGTGCATGAAAAACCTGAGGACCCAGATTCAATTCGCCAGGACCTACATAAGCCAGATACATAAGATGGCACATGCGTCTGGAGTTTGTTTGAAGAGCAAGAGGCTCTGGCATGCCCATTCTCTCTCTTTCTCTATGTGCCTCTTTCTCTCTTTCATAAATAAATAAATAAAATATTTAAAAGTCCTCACTGAAGATATAAAAGGCAAGCTTATGACAATAATAGGTTTAAACATTTTAGACTATCTATTTTATGCATCAGAGTAGTAAACACATGATATCATTATGCTATTTATAGATTATAGGTGTGGAAAAAATTGGTATCTACAGCTTCAAGCACTGACGTTCACACATGCCTGGTTCTGTCATTTGCTAACTTTGTGGTTTAAAGCACGACACTTAGCTTTCCTAAGGCTCGCTTCCCTATTCTAAATATTTAACATGACAGTGGATCACCAAATTACATGAAAAGTGACTTTGTAGGACTTCAGTAAAGTGCCCCCATCATTACTAATTATGATAATCCCAATGTTCTTAGATCAGGCTGACAGATACTAGATGTATAATGGCTTATGAGGGGACATTCTGGTGTTCTTTTCCAAGCAGGTATCACAAAGAGCCCCTAGGTCCCAGGAGACTTACTGGGCTGATTGGGACCTATTGTTAGGAAAAATGATGCAACATTTAATAGTGGTGGCAGGTGGAGGGATGGGAGTTCAATTTGTGCTCTGACCCATGAGGTGAAGAATCAAAATGAGGCATGATGACAAGCTTCACCAACAGCAATCTTATTCTTGAAGGAGAGGTCACAGCGCCCATCTTAAAAGAAATGTCTTTGGAATTCATTAAGGAGAGCACAAAGCAGATATTCACAGAAGCAAATCTCAAAAGGTCATCTGGAAAAAGGCTGTTTTCTTTACCTTTCGATTGCCACTGACTTTATGCAGCTAATGACCTCATATGTGACCACATGTTCAAGCTGGGCTGAAAGGGAAGCAGCCCAATTAGGCTGGGAATCAAAGAAGGCTGGAGAGAGGCTGGAGATGGCGGAGGGAGCAAGAGGAAGTGCAGTGTGCATCGGGTCAGCTTATTACCTATCGCCCTGCTAATCACTGCATAAAACCTCAGCAGGAAATCATTTTGTCTCCAAGTGAATCACAGCAATTTTATAATGAAAGAAATGAGAGCTCTTTGCAAGTTGCTCCCTGCTTTGTTTGTAGGAAAGAGGTTGCAGGCAGAAACATAAACAAGGATCTGCAGATTCCACAGTATTACAGTACAAAAATGAACTGTGTGAGTGTGCATGCATGCATGCCTACATACGTATGTGCATTTGTGCTGGAGCATTGTGCGGGTAGGTAGGATGAGAGAAGTAACCTAGAGGCAACCAAAAGACTACTTTTCTTCCATTCTTTGACCACTCTTTCAAACTGCAAAAATTCTGTACACTTTTGAGATTCCCTGAGTTAAAGTCATAAAAAAAAAAAAAACTAAAGCCCTTTCATGAAATGGGAATCACAATTTTACCTGGATGACCTATTTAGTTATAAAGACCTAGAAATCATATGGTAAAAACAGGGTTTGCAAGATCAGACGAGATCGGGTGTGTTCAGGGTGGTAAGAATTTATAAGGGCAAAAATAAAACCACAAAACCAGTTTGAGACCTTCAAAAGGAAAGACACGAAGGGAAGATGGAGCAAGGGAAGGGAGGAGGGACAGGAGGAAGGAGGAAGGAAATCAACCTCTACAGCTCCCTTCAAGATATCAAAGTTTGGGGAAGGAATAACTTGCTCCTTTGTAAAAACCCTAGCTCATCTCTCTGAGCTGGGTGACTGTGGATAAGTTAACTGATGTGCCACATGTTAACTGTGCACAGGTTTGAAAGAAGGGAATTTGCACCTAGCTTTTACGATGACTATGAAGATATATGTTGGGGTATGAGAAAAGTTCTTGCACATGTCTTCTTTTTTTAATTCTTCTATTCTTCCTTTTCCTCCACAAGGGTTAGCTGTTATGATGATGAGGATGAGGAAGAAAGTGGACTCCTGAGAGCTCCATTACTACACACTACGACCTCACACATACCCTCCTTTGAAGTAGCACTCTCTCACCCCCTCATTTTATAGCAAGCACTCTCAAGGGAAGCTTTGACCTGCACAACAAAATTCCCTTGTGTAACAGAAAAAGAATAAAAACCATCACAGATGAGAGGAAAGAAATCTAGGAGAAATGCAGAGATTAGAAATCAGTCACTCACAATATAACACAAGCATGAGCATGACAATAAGCAGGGCTAAAGGCACTGATGTCATTGGATTCACTTGACTTCATCCATTTATTAATTGCAGGTACCATCACTGTGGTGGTCATATATTGCATTAGAACAGAAGATGAAGGAGGTTAAGTTCATGCTAATTCTTGCCGGAGAGAAGCAAATTAATCCCATTTCAAACAGGCATCGATCACCGTGATACTCAGAATGTTAACTAAAGGGCTACATGAAATATGCCAGAAGACAATCAATAGTCCCCTGCCCTGCTGCACTGAGCTGAGGAGGGAAGACATGGGGGGAGGAAGACAGCAAAGGGCAAGGGGGATGAGTCTGAGCCAGCATTTGGAAGATGAAAAATAATAAAAGAGAAGAAATGGTGGAGCTGTGCCCAGGAACAAAGAAGTGAAGCAGAGCACACAGGACAGACAACTTCGGAGGGGCCGACACCAAACGCCAAGGGCATGAGCACGCACATCTCCCTCTAATTAAACTGGAGCAACTGCTTCTTATGCATGTGCACCCTTGATTCAGGAAGGAAAAAGCAGCCTGAGATGGGACTATTGTGTGGGTAATGGCTCTGGGAAGGCTTGTGACCATCTCTGCTAATATTTACTGATATCCCCAGCAGATTAGGTGCCTTAATGTTAGAGCAGCTGTCTTTATGCAAAGTCACATCGTTAGCTTGTGTGCGCATGGCCTGAGGACCCTGCCCAAGGTTCTGAGCCATGGCCAACGCTGGAGAACCTGAAAACATGACCGCTGAAGGGTGACAAAGGCAATGAAGCCTCTGTGATCAGCCTAGGTCAGAGTGCAGAGTGTTAAGCAACAGCCAAGGAGCTGATACAGGAGGTGAAGAAATAAAGAGGCGAGGGAGGTGGAGGGGCAAGGGCTGAGCAGTCAGAGCCATACTGGCAATGGCTGAGAGAAAATGAGGCATTTAAGATGAGGCTAGATATCAATTATTAACACTCTCCTGATTCCGATGAAGGATTTAATGTGTGCCTTTCATAGATCTAGCTTCTGGCTGTCTCGTATATTTTCTGTCTATATGCTCTTCCCCATCTGTTTTTCCTGGCGATTTCCTCGTTCAGTTTCAAAATTGATTTCTTGCACTCTTCACTATTTTTCAAAGCCCTGCTGGGTTAGGACCCCTTTTCTCTTGCTCCCAGTAACTAAGCAATTTCACTTTTATTGTGGCATTCAATTCAGTTTACTGAAGTAACTGAATCTGTGCCTTTCTACTACTAGGTCGATCTCCTCTATCAGTCTGCCTCCCTCTTCCCATGCTATGAGCACAGGTTCAGAAAGTTCTTACAGGCAAAACCATTTTCCACGCATATCTATATCTTAGTGCTTTGCTCAGTGCCTGATACATGATTATGCTCGATCTGTATCTTTCAATAGTTTTCCAGAATCTGTCTCATATTCTCTTATTGTTATCATCCAGTGGTTTGTCGAGTTCATCACAATGTCTTTCCAATGCATCTCTCTTTACTCCCAATCTCTGCTGCTAATAGCTGGGGACACGATTCCAATTCCTTCTCTGTTCCCTCAGCCATTGCTTTAATATTGAACTTGACTCTGAATTTCATAAGGCAGTCTGAAATATGTGCTCCTTTTTCCATGACTAGTCTCCTTCCCTCAAAGCTCAACCAGAAAACCTATAGCTACAATGTGTTAAATTCTGAGATTTAACACAAAAGTAAAAATCTCATTCATGTCTTCTCACCCTAGTACTTAACTGAGCAGTCATATTATTTTTTGAATAACTGAGGGAAAGACAACTTTCAGCCAAATTTGCATTTCTTTTCTCCAAAGGTTCACTCGTGTTGGGGATTTGGGAGACACATGGGCAGTCTGGGAATGGAGGAGAAGATCAAAGTGGCCCCTTCTGTGAGAATGAATGGCTGCATGTGCATTGCCTTGCTTTTCTTTTGCACACTGGACTTTCCAGCCAAAGTTTATTTGAAATGTACCTCAGACTCTGGGCAAGTTGAAAACTAGCTGAGTCTTTGGGCCTTCTTCCTAGGTGGATCTATAAGAAGACCCTCCTATCAACTCAAACAAATGATAGCTATTTATTGATTTTTTGAAATGGATTCTTACAACCAATGGAGGACTGATGGATTAATATTTTCATCTGAACCCAAAACGTCACCCACAAACTCTTGAATTTGAACACTTTGTCCCTATCTGGTGACACTTTGGGAGGTTGTGAAACCATGAGGTATGGTCTCTAGAAAAAGGCCTTTGGAAGTCAGAGCTCAGCCATTATTCCTAGCCTTCTTCCTGCTGCCAAATTTCTCCCCCTGTCAACAGCCTCTTCCACACGCCTCTGCTGCCACAGACTAACCTAGGGACTGACACTCTGATCAAGAAGTTGTTGTTCGTTTTCCACATGTGGGGCTCCTGCATTTCCTCCCATGTGGGGTGGGTCTGGGGTGAATGAGCATACTTACCGCCACCACATGCAGCCGGCCTAGGAAGCCATCCAGCCTCACAAAGACCAGAGAAGGCTGGAAATCCCATTCCTTGACTTCCTGCTTCTCCTTGAAGTATGTGTGTAGATTCTCCCTTCTGTCCTGAAACACCTGCTTAAAGAAGCTGAAGGTGTCTGAAACCATCTGCAGTTTCCTCTGACTTTCTTCTACCTCGTTTCTCAGGAGGTCTTCGGGGCTAAGGTAATTGGAAGCCTGGAATGTAAACAGATAAGTGGACCTGAGTCTGGCTGATTAGTGCAGGTTATCCCATAACTGTGTCAACAACATCTCAGAAGTGAATCATTGTCTATATAACACTTTCACTAGTACAATGTAGAAAACATTTGCTCAAACCCTCCAGTTCCACAGGTGGCCTGGAACCTGGGTTTAAGCTACAGTCATGGCCACCCTTCAGCCACAGTGACTTCAACTAATCAGTGTGATTGGGCCAGTGACAAGTCACAGGGAGGCATCGTGGGTTCTCTTTGTTGAGTCAGCTCAGCTGGGACCAGTGAGTGACCTCACCTATTCCTTGTGCCTTATTGGTCTTGGTAGTGAAATAACTTGAATGCAAGAATTCTCTGGGCCATAATCATTTATGTCTCCAAGAGACTTGAATGTGGAAAACTTGGGAGGGAGAGATGCTGGGCAGCCACCTTCTCTAGCACAAGGAGAGACAGGGAGACATGGGATATCATGGCAGCATCTGGGGCCACAATTCAAGCCAGGGCTGCAGCCAGCCTTGCTGTGGACTTTTCCAGTACAAGAGCCAATAAACTGTCTTTTGCTGATGGTCCTTTTTGTTGGGTCTCCTTTCATTTTCAGTCCCCAGTCCTGACTGACAGCAATGGCAAAGTACTAGCTGATGCATCAGACAACCTGGGACTGGGTGTCCTTGGGTAAGGTAGCCAACATCTTTATTTCAATAAGAATAGATACTAAGACCCTTCTTGACCTCCACATAAGCTTCACCTGATTACTGACTGAGATCATGCATAGAATAGCACTGACGGTTCAATATGTTTCGGGTGCACTATGAGCCGCTCATAGTAACCACAGCGTCTTGTGGTTCATTGAGCTCATGGTGCCAGTTACTGTGAGCCACTCATAGTAACCATAGCGTCTTATATTCAGTGTGCTCAAGGAACCGGTGACTATGATCTACTCCTAGTAACCATAGCATTTGGTCGCTCAGTGTGCTCAGGGTACCGGTTACTGTGAGCCGCTCATAGTAACCATAGCATCTTGTGGCTCAGTGTGCTCAGGGTGCTGGTTACTAGGAGCCACTCGAAGCTCTTCATTCCTTCCTCAGAGTTGTCACCCTCAGAGGCAAAGGAAGCCATTATGGGGAGAAGGTCACCCCAATGAAGGCTTCTCATTCCATTTACAAACACAATCCTTAACATTTACACAGCTACTCAGGGGGTGTGGGTAGGGGGGAAAGCCAGAGGACTGCAAGTTTGAAGCCAGCCTGGGAAGCTTAATAAGATCCTGTCTCAAAATAAAATTAATAAAAGAGGGGGTATGTAGTACAATGATGGGGCACTTGCCTAGCTGTCTGGCATGTGCAGGACCCTGGGTTCAATCTCCTGTGCTTGAGAAAGCAGCAGTATGTTAACAGTTCACAGGTTTGGGCTTTGACCACGTGCAGGCTATGTGCATCCTCGCACTGAACCTCTGGATTACTCTGCGGGTCCTCCTCTCTGCACCACTGTACGAGAGGAATGAAGCACGGAGCTGTAAGTGGCTTGCCGTAGCCCACACAGGTGATAAGTGTGAGGCCAGGGTTTGTAACAGGGTCCTTTGACTCCAGAGGCTACATTCTTAATTCTTATCACAGCTCCGTTATTGACTTAATACCAACCCGTCACACAGATCCCAGAGGAAGTTGTGACTTACTCACGCTGCCCTTTGCCCCACCCAAGGGCTTAGACAGAATATAAAGGAAGACCAGGTATTTCCTGCAATCTCTGTGTGAATTTCTGGCTTGTGGAAGTATGATCATTCAAGTGTGAAAATTCTTTGGACACAATTACTTTCACACCTGGGGAAAAGGCATTTTCCTCTCTCTTTACTCTGCTTTCATGCCAACCTGCCCCAGAGGAAAGGTTACTGAGATGCCCAGGCAGCCCACCTGCTGGATGAGAAGGTTGCAGATCTCCTGCAGCAGCACCATGAGCCTCTCTGGGGAGCGGTAGCCCTTGCAGGAAGCCCAGATCAGACAGACCACGTGGAGCAGAGGCCGCAGCTTGGCCTTCACGCCGGGGAAGCCCACGCTCTCTAGGGCCTCCAGGTGGTGTTGCAGTGGTGACAGGTGCACATGGATGTCCCGAGCCTCCATCAGAGCTGTAAGGAATTAAGAGATGGTCAGCCATCCCCGACAGGAGCCATGGCTGTCAGTTTCTTCCTGAACCAACAAAGCAGAGAGAAGTTATAGGCAACACAGAATCAGCATGAGCAGGGGATGGTACGGTTCTCTTGGTTTCCAAAGTCAGGAAAAATATTATACACTGTCTTCTTTGAATATAGCCAAGGAAAGATGGAAGCCTTAGCCAGCCATGTTGTGGTAACTGATAGGGGAAGGGAGAGGGAACTCGGGGGTTGTGAAAGCCTTTGTACAAACTTGGCTGAGGGGAACGTCTGCAGATGATTTTTATCCCAAGAAGATAATCATGTGCTGTCCCTTGAAAGCAGATGGCCTTCAGTTACAGCATGTGGATGAGGCTGTGTGTTCACCCTAAACTCAAAAGATCCCTGATTCAGCAAGTACTTACAATACACGGGAAAGTCTTCCACTAGACATATGCCATCCCATACAAAGGCCACTGTGGTAGCTTTAGCACCTCACTTTAAAGTTTTGTTCATTTGTTATCTATTTATTTGTGTGTGTGTATGTGTGTGTGTGTGTGTATGTATAAGAGTGCCATGGTCTCTTGTCACTGCAAAGGAAAAACAGATGCATGTAACATTTTTGAGTATGGCTTTACATGGATGGTTGGGGAGTTGAAGGTAGGTTGGTAGCTAGGAAAGAGTTGAACCTGAGCCAGGAAGCTTTGCAAACAAACACCTTTAACCACCGAGCAATCTCTCTAGCCCCCCAATTTTTGTCTGTATGTGGTGTGTGTGTGTGTGTGTGTGTGTGTGTGTGCGCACATGGTATAAGTACATGTGTGTAGCACCCTGCTTTATAAATGACATTAATGCCTGACAACTTGCATAGGCTCACTTTGTGAATGAGTCAGCCAGCCTTGACTACCTCCACAAGAAAAATAAAAAAAAAAATTACCCAAGTTTATTATTCTGACCCCTTGGCTCAGTTGCTGTGAGGCTTAAGATACATGGAGATTGTGGATGTAGATGTTTGTACTTTATGTCCTTAATCGATGATCATGTGAATTGAATTCAAATGCCAAGGGAAATTGGTAAGAGCAGTAATTCTTACATCAGAGGTTGGTGTCAAGTATTAGAACCTCTGGATTAGGGTAAGAGACTAATACCTAATAGCCATTCCAATGAGCACATGCTCTGGCTTCATATGTGCCATGAGAGGAAGTGGTAAAGGAGCAGCAGGCATAGGAGGTTTTTCTTGATGACACTCTGTTGCAAATCCCTTTAAAAAGAATCATGAGAGGCTGGAGACATGGCTTAGCAGTTAAGCGCTTGCCTGTGAAGCCTAAGGACCCTGGTTCGAGGCTTGATTCCCCAGGACCCACGTTAGCCAGATGCACAAGGTGGCGCATGCATCTGGAGTTCCTATGCAGTGGCTGGAGGCCCTGGTGCACCCATTCTCTCTCTCTATCTGTCTCTTTCTCTCTCTGTCTGTTGCTCTCAAATAAATAAATAAAAATAAACAGTGAACATTCTGAACACTTAAAAAAATAAAAAAGAATCATGATGTGGGGCTAAGGGATGGCTCAATGGATGAAAATGCTTGCTGCACAAGCATGAGGATCTGAGTTCAATCCTCAGCACCTATGTAGGAAGCTAGGTATGGCTGTGTGTATCTATAACAATACTGTTGAAAAGAACACAGACAGGAGGATTGCAGGTACTCCCTGGTTAGCCATTTTAGCTGAGAAGATGGTGAACTCCAGGTTTAGTGAGAGATTCTTTCGGAGGGAAATCAGGCAGAAGAACAACAAAGGAGGACACCTGAAATCCTCCTCTGGCGTCTTCATGTATGCACACTGGGTGTGAGCATCTGTACACAAATGTATACACACACATACACATATACCTATACACACCAAAAAAAAAAAAATCATTACCTTCCATCATACAAGTGGGTACTACTTTACTTTTTAAAGACCATAATATTCAAGAATACATGGTGGCTCTCTAATTCAAGTGAGGAGCACTCATATCGATGAGAAAGACCAGTGAATACATACAGAGATAGGTTTACACTTTGTTTTAAACAGAGTTGCTCCTCATTATCTAAGGGGAATTTGTAGTTGGACCCACTTGGAACCCAAAGGCCAAGGATTCAGAAGTCCTTTGTGTAGAATGGTGCAGTATTTACATATAACTTGTGTGATCTTCTTGTATATTTGAAAGCATCTATAGATTACTTATCATACTCAATACAACATAAATGATAAGTGACTGTGGTGCTGTATTTGTGTATGTGTGCGTGTATGTGTGTGTGTGTGTGTGTGTGTGTGTGTGTGTGTGTGTGTGCTGCTAGAGGTCGAATCTAGAGACTCATGCCTGCTAACCACTTATACTACCATGCAGGGACACCCCCAATTTGCTTCGTTTTACTTGTATTCATGCAATCCCCATTGGCTGATAGATCTTTAACAACTGGATCTCCAGAAGCAAATGTCTCTACACATCACTGTACTCATCTCTGTATTTAAACAGTTCTGGTAATCTCAACTATGTCTAAATCCCAGCTACCCATTTAGCTTCACTGAGTGTATCTTAGGAAATCAAAAGAGATGCATGTAATGGAAAACTAGTCCATTTTGGCTCTAGTATACCACTGGACTTTACCACTTACAAAAATGCCTGTTTGGGGCCATCGTTTGTTTGACTGTGTCCCTTCTAAAAGTCAGATGTTGGAAATTTAATGGCCAGTGTGATGGAATTAAGTAATAGCACTGTCAGGCCACAGGGCTCCTCCCTTGTGACTAGGATGAAATCTTCTGTAACACTAAGGTTTGCGTTCCCCTAACCCGTCCACATGCTCAGACACAGCAACAAAGGAAACAGAGAGCAGCGCTCACCAGGAAACGGAATTTGGTCATGATCTTGGTCTCTATAGCCTACAAAACAGCGGGGAAGGAATGACTGTTCTTTATCAGGTATCATCTGTCATAGCAGCACAGATGCACCTACACAATTGGCAACTGGGTTGCACATTGACAGTCATGTCCCTAATAGCCAGGGAGGAGCAATCCATAGCCAGGTTTTATTAAGAGGGTGATGACTTCCTCTCCCTGTTTTCCAAAGATTTCTTTTTGTTTTGTTTTTTGGTAAAGTGATCAATTCCACTTCTCCAATCTTTCCTCCATTCTTTCAAGCATCTTCTTTATTTCTAGTTCTCCAGTTAATGCTCACAGATCAGTGACATTTCTTTTCCTCTCTCTTTAATCTACCAAGATCCAGTGAGCTGCCCTGACTATGACTAATAAGAATGCAATACTATATCTACTTAGGACAAAGAAAGCCAGATGTTCTGAAATTAAATTAGAAGTAATAAAATCAGTCAATAGCCTTTAAAATCTTTTTATTCTTATAGACTCTGCCAAATTTCTGACCAGTCTCTGCCTAACACCTAGAATCAAATTTTCTCTTATCCCATCATGGGAATTGAATTACACATTTAAAGGGTTTCTACTATCATAGTGTCTATTTGGTATTATTATTGTGGTGTTTCTTTTCTCTTATTATCATTGCTACTACGCACTCTACTAAAAAGAAAGTATTATCAAAGCTGGCCTAGGGAGACAAATCTTTTACAAGCATTAATGTATGTGAATAATAAGTTTCTTAACCTACCACTGTGAAAAACATATATAATAAATAACCAATTCACAGTAAGCTTATACAATAGTCATTTTATCTCACAGCCCCAAATTATACATATGTACATACTTCCATTTTGAGATGTGTCATATCTGTATAAACCTGTAACATTGCTTCCCTGATAGCCCTCTAAATTGCCTCCCATTTTAACCTAAATAAAACTTTAGTTGTCTCTATCTGCATGGGGGATTGGTTTTAAGGCCCCCCCTTACATATACCAAATTCAAAATATACCCTGGTACACCACTTGTTGTTTTGAGACAGAGTTTTATATGTAGAATGGTCTCAACCATGAGATCCTCCTGCCTCAACTCTCCAGGTGTTGGAATTTACAAGGTGTATGCCACCATGCCTGGCCCTCTTGTGTACTTGAAATCACTTCTAGATCATGTATGCTACTTGTAATATGATGCTATGTAAGTAGCTATGTACCTTGTTGGTTAGAAGAAAATGACAAGAGAAAAGTCTATACATGTTCAGGATAGACAAAATTAAGGGGAGAAAATTGCTCCACAATTGGTGGAATCTAAGAATGCAAAACCCACAGACATGGAAGACTATGTACAAAATGACAACTTCAAATTTCTACCCAAGGACTGGAAAGATGGCTTAGTGGTTAAGGTGCTTGACTGCAAAGCCTAAGGACCCAGGCTTGGTTCTCTACTACCTATGTCAGCCAGATGCACAAGGTGGCACATATATCTGGAATTCATTTGCAGTGACTGGAGGCCCTGGAACACTCATTCTTCCTCTCTCATCTGCCTTTTCCTTTCCCTCCTGCCCTCTCTCAAATAAATAAATAAATTAAATAAATTAAATTAAAAAAAAACAACCTTTAGGGCTGGAGAGATGGCTTAGTGGTTAATGCTTGCCTGTGAAGCCTAAGGACCCATGTTCTGCTCTACAGATCCCACAAAGCCAAACACACAAAGGTGAGTCAAGCGCACCGTCGCACATGACCACTAGGTGGCGCAAGCGTCTGGAGTTGGACTTCAGGGGCTGAGGCCCTGACATGCCAGTTCTCTCTTCCTCTGTCTCTTTCTCTCTCTCTCAAAAAAAACTTAAAAATATCTCTATCCAAAATAGAAAACTACTATCATTTTTCAAACAGAGCCACTCTAAAGACATTTTACAAAATACCTCTCCCCCATCCACAAGTGTGCTGCAGTTATCCGTCACACCAACAATGGTATAACAAACCACTTTTGGGGATATTTATATATTTTAATTGAAATATAACCATGGAACACGTATGGTCCCTTTGGGACACCATCTCTCACAAAAAAAGCAGTTAAACTGAGGCATCAGGAGACATCTCTTTCCACACCAGCTTCATTGGCTGTCTCAGCAGCCGTGTGAAATCCCGGACAGGCTTCATTTGCTAATTCTCCTCTGTTACATGTCAGAACCCAGCACAAAGTCTGAGTGTGGTGGTTCATGCCTGCAATCCTAGCACTTTGAAGAATAAGGCAGGAGAATCTTGAGTTCAAGGCCAGTCTGGGTTACACAGCAATGAAGGAGGATAGGAGAAATCTAGCTTTTTAATTTTAAAAGGCAGTTTTAGTTAAGAGATTGAAGTCCAAAGAGAGTAGGAGGACTTACCACACCTACATGCCATCTCGCCCTGAAATATGGAAAAGAGACTGATATACAGTGACCCCTCTTGCCCAGTCTAGCAACTCCTAGACAGACAGCCCTCAATGGGCTGGCCTAGGGATCCACCCTGCATCTACGAACCAATCCAGTCTTCCCCTTGCCTATAAAGGCTCCTGTCTTTTTCCTGTTGTAAACTCCACCTGCTCAGCTCAGCTCAGCTCAGCTCTTCTGCTCTGCCTACCACCCTTCCCTAGGGACACGCGTGTGTCGGACTTCCCCCTCACCCAGCCCGGCTGAGTTGGGGAAGAGCATAAGACTGTTTCTTGGTTTGGATGGCATTTCTGCTTGTCTCTGCTTTATAGTTTGGGGTAACTTCTCTCTTTGATTACATGCATGATTTCCCTGTGGTTTCTGAATCTACCATATGTGGGTTCTTCCCAAGTTTCCCTGCACAAGCTCCTAGATTCTACTTTCCACATGCCAGCAGCTTTAATCTCTCTTTAAAAGCCTCAGTTTCCCTCAAGTCCATGTGTTTGCAGCTTTTCTCTAATTTTTCTTTAAAAGCTTCAGTTTCTGTCAAGCCACCATGCTTTCAAGTCTACTCCACTTTTGTCCCCCAAACCTCAATTTCTCTTAAACAAACCTTATAAACTGTTCAGTGTTTCCAACTCAGAGTGTGTTTCCTACTCCCCATTTGTTTATGAATCTTTTCTAGCTTTCCTTCCTAAACCCCACAATTTGTGATTTCCCCCTCAATACATTTAATAATTTATAATTTATCCTTCTTGAGTCCGACCTTATCAATTCCTTGCTAAAGGTAGGACAGAACCCAAAACTTTGAGTTCATATGTTGGGGACCCCTCCTGAACCCCCAAAATCCTGCATCAGTAATATGCTATCTAAACACACACCAAAAGTAGAAAAACCAATCACTAACACTTGTATTCTATTAGTTAAATGGTTACCAAACTCCATGCTATTAGGAGAAGGTAAGATTGCAGATTGGACAATGTGTTCTGGATACAGAGTGCTGCTCTCATTAACTGAGAAAGTAAATATTGAGTAATTTTATATTTTAGTCATATGTGGGACACAATATTTAAAGAAGGTTCTAGGGGAAGAAAAGTATTTTAAAAATCATGTCTTTGGTTAAATGGAACTTATATGAGATTTTAAGCACCTTTAAAGCACATTCTGCCCTACTGCACTGAACAGCAAGGGGGAGATCTGATGGGGAAAAAAGGAAAGAAGAAATAAAATGCACCAATGAGGGGACAGAGAGCCCTGAAAACATGCACCTACTTCTAATGATAGACACTGCTGGCTTTGCAATTTTGACAAAGGCTGATCTTGTCTGGTACTTACAGCAACAGGAAATTGCAGTCCCATCTGACCATATGGATAGAAAAGGCAGACGAAGGTAGAAATGAAATAGACATTTCTCCAAGGAGCCAAAGGCATAGAGACTTGAACTATAGAGGTGAGTCCACAGCATGAATTTCCACAGGTGGTGCAGCCAATAGTGGTCTCATCTAGATGTCTCGCAAAGGAAGGTAGGGTGGGCAAGAAGCATGGGCGCCACAGCCAGGGTTGGCAAGGCAGAAAGGTGCGTGGGTGTGCCTAAGGTCACAAAGCAGCTGGACTACAAACACAACAGAATGTGGCGGCTCCTGTGTTCCAGACCCATCCTTCCTACTAGCACATTCTCCTGAGTCAGAGGAGAAGACAGCAAGGACTTGAAGATGCTGAAATTAATAATAATAAAAAAAAAACAGATGAAGGGAGGCTGGGAGTTGCTCAGTCAGCACAAGCATAAGTACCTGAGTTCAAATCTCTAGCATTCATATAAAACTGGGCATGGCAGCACATGCCTGTAATCCCAGCTCTGGGGAAGCAGAGACGGAAGGATCCCCAGAGCTTGCTAGCTAACTAGTCTAACCAAATAGGTGAACTCCAGGTTCAGTGAGAGACCTTGTCTCCAAAAACAAGAAGGAGTTGGGGGAGGGAAGACACTTAAGAGATCTCTAGCCTCCACATACGCTCACACATGTGCACATGCATCCCCGCATGTGTGCGTGTGCACACATACACACAGAGTGGTAAATGTAGCACTAAATAAGAAATTTGTGTCTAGCTTGTTTGCGAAACAACTTGCCGGTTCTCACCTGTGACAACATCTCTAACCATGGCTTGCAGAGCTGGCAAGTAGCTGCTCTGTAGCTTGTCCAGGAGGCCAGCCATGCCCCTCACCTTAGTTGTCCTCAGCTGGTTATAAACGGATTCCAGATCCTCACACCTGCAATGCCGTGGAGAAGGACAAATCCAGGTAAGCTTCAGGAAATGCAAGTCATACTGTGGTGACCCCACCCTCACACAGGCAGAAGAGCTCTGCGTCAGGGTGCTTCCACACAGACTGCACTCCAGCCCTGGAGAGCCAGGACATCTGTTCCAGGACAGTGAGGGCAAAAGCCCAAGTCAGGAACACAGGTTCAAAGGGACAGCTCTAGGAAACACTGCTGTGACCATCTGGTGGCCCAGAATCCTGGCAGCTGGAGGTCATTAGCTCTTGCACCAAGGTTGGGGCAGGGTGACAGAAGCACTGTTGGAGCAAGGCGGATAGAGAAAGGCCTTGCCTTAGATCACAAATAGGTCAGAAACCAGGCGAGAAGATGGGAATCTCAGCTTGGCGGTGCAAACAGCATTGGAGCCTTAAGGCAGTCCTGGTCACAGGGCACATATACTCTGTGTAAGGTCAAAGACATCTTTACCCAATGTCCATCCATTTTATTCATCAGAAAAAATTCACAAGCACAGTGATGAAGAGTAGCAAGGACACGGGGGTGACAGGAAGTCACCAGAGGCAATAATGAGTGGTTTCTGGTCACCCCATGGGTCTTAGACACAGCATGTGCTAATGATACGCTGGGACCTAGGAGAGGCTATGTTGCAGCTCTTCTTTGTCTTCAGATCCTTACAGGAGGTATGTGTGTCTAGTCTTGACTGGTCAAGGAGAAAGGAGGAGAATTTGGAAAAAAAAAATGACACAATTCACATGCAGTTGGAAGCTCCTTCTACCACGTCTCCCAGTTCACAGAGATAAGCTATATTGTCCCAAAGACACCAAGAAAGATGTCTACTCTAGGAAGAGTGGTAAACACCGGGAGGGAGGTCCCGGACTTGTAAGACGTCTTCTCCCCAGAACTGAAGCATAAGCCCCGTTGCCTACCTGCTCTTCCAGAACTCCAGCTCCACCTTGGGTGTTGGATTGTCCCCTTGTAAGAGTGGTTGAGAAGATACTTTCTTGAGTACCGCTTGGACTTGGTGGCTCCAGTTGATAACTGCAGATTCAATGTCATAGACAACTGACTTATCTATGGACTCCAATCTGTAGCAGATGAAAGAAATATGGAACATGTGGAAATAATTTAAACCTGAGTATATTAGCCCGTACTGTGTTGCAATAGCAAAATTTCTCAGGCTAGGAACTTATAAAGATGAGAGTTTTATTTAGCTCATGGTGTGGAGGCTAGAAGTCCAAGATCAAACTTCTCCATTTGTTTGACTTCTAGTAGGGATGTCATAGAAGATGGAATCATGGGGACAAGGGTCATGTGGAACAGAGGAAGCCAGAGACTGGAGAGGGGCCAATCTTGACCTTTTATTTTTTTATTTTTGTTTTATTTTATTTAAAAAAATTTAAATGTATTTTGCAAGCACAGAGAATGAAGATGGGTGTGCCAGGGCCTCTTGCTGCTACAAATGAACTCCAGATACATGTGCCACTTTGGGCATCTGGCTTTATGTGGGTACTGGGGAATTGAACCCAGTTGTTAGGCTTTGAATGCAAGTGTCTTTACCACTGAGCCATCTCTCTAGCCCCTTTTTATTTTTTTATATTTGTTTCATTTATTTATTTGCTAGAAAGAGGGAGAGAAATAGGTAGAAAGAGACAGAGAGAGAAAGATAATGGGCACAACAGGGTCTCCAGCCACTACAACTGAACTCCAGATGTGTGTTCCCCTTTGTGCATCTGGCTTACATGGGTTCTGGGGAATCAAACCTGGGTCCTTTGGCTTTGCAGGTAAGCACCTTTAACCACTAAGCCATCTCTCCAGCTCCAATCTTGCAGGTGAGAAATTCCACTTAACTTTTGAATTCTTAATTTTGTTTCCATAAAAGACTACCTTGAGTAAGTCAGTGAAAAGCCCAGATTCCCCAGAAAACACTAATTTTCTTTCTTGTGTTACATCCAACATTAATTATACAGACTTGAGACTCATCAATATTCTGAGGACTGATTGAAGGACTTTTACAGCCACCAGCTCTTCTTGTCAAGGCAGGGACACCTTCACAGCACGCATGTGGGGGTGTTTAGCAGCTTGAATCTCACTAGAGAGGGCCTTTTACACAGAGAACACAGGAGTTCCCCAATTTTTTTTTTTTTTGTTATTTCTCAGTTCTGTACCAAGAATAAGTGGGTTGCTACCTCCTCCACAGGACAGACTAACAGCTTTCTGAATACCAGCACAATAATTTCATTTTGTCTTCTTGATTCCAATGAAAAATGGAATTTCCAAGCTTTCCCCTTCAAATATGTTTCTGTTTTGCTTTAAATAGACAAGCTTAACTTCTAACAAAATTAAAAAAAAAATGGGCTGGAGAAACGGCTTAGTGGTTAAGGCACTTGCCTGCTAAGCCTAAGAACTTAGGTTCAATTCCCCAGGACCCACAGAAAGCCAGATGCACAAGGTGGTACATGCGTCTGCAGTTCACTTACAGTGGGTAGAGGCCCTGCTGTACCCACTGTCTCTATTTATTATAAACAAATAAAAATTAAAGAATAAAGTTTTTTAAAAAATAATTTGACTCTGTTAAGAATTAACATGCCAAGTACCAGGACACAGAGACCAAGAAAAGAAACCATACAACTCCATGTACAAGTCAGGAAACTACCTTAATTTAAAATTCATATTGGTTGAGAAACCATATGGCACAAGTGATTATGAAAGGAATTAAAGAAAGAAATTGCTCATCCCCCCCCCACCCTCAAAATGATGCAGCCTTTTGGGAAATTATCAAATTTGAACAAAAGGAGGAAAACTTAGTAAGACATATATACTGAATGTTATTAAGTTAAAATATAAAGGGAACAGAAAAATGGTACTTTTAATTTTATTTATTTTGAAAATTGAATATTTTTAAACCATAATGTTTTCCAATTAAGTGAGATACAATTACCAATTATATTACTTCCAATAGAAAAAAATGGTTATTATGAAGTATATTGCTGTTGCACACATTACTTATTATTCTTCAGGCTCTGGAATAAACAACAGTGACAGTAATATATGGAGGAACTCTTGGCAACATGACAGACTGTTCCTATGTAGGAGGAATACTTGTTTCCACAAACACATACAAACATGAAACTATGAAATATATTATTTATGTATATTTATTTATATACATATTTATATAGCTTGGCTTAAAAGGAAAAGAATATATACCAGGGACAGACGCAAGAAGAACTCAAAGCTGGAATACTGACAGGAAGCACAAAGTGGGAAAGGACAGGCACTGGGGCAATGGCACAGCCTGAAATCCCAGCACTGGGGAGCCTGAGGCGGGCACTTTGTGAGTTTAAGGTCAGTCTGGGCTACAGAGCAAGCTCTAGGAGAAACTGAGCTACAGAGTGTGATCATATCTCAAGATATGCAAATAGACAGATAAATAAATAAAAAGTAAAGGTAAAAGTAGGAAGCTGGGGGCTGGAGACATGGCTTAGTGGTTAAAGCGCTTGCCTAAAAAGCCAAAGGACCCAGATTCTATTCTCCAGGACACACGATGCACAAGGTGGCACATGTGTCTGGAATTTGTTTGCAGTGGCTACGGACCCTAGCACGCCCATTCTCTCCCTATCTATCTATCTATCTATCTATCTATCTATCTATCTATCTATCACTTATCTATCTCTATCTGCCTCCCTCTCAAATAAATAAAAATGAAATACAAATACAAAAAAGCAGGAAGCTGTTTTTTTAAAAAAGTATTTATTTATTTATGAGAGAAAGAGGGAGGGAGAGAAGGGGAGAGAGAGAGAGAATGGGCACACTAGGGCTTCTAACCATTGCAAACGAACCCCAGATGCACGTGCCATCTTGTGCATCTGGCTTTACGTAGGTACTGGGGAATCAAATCCAGGTCCTTAGGCTTTGCAGGCAGGTATCTTTAACCACTGAGCTGTCTCTCCAGCCCAGAAACTGGGGTTTTAATGCCTACTCAGAGGCAGGAGACATGGACTCCCCAATGGGGCCACATTTGTTCCTAAAGGACCTAATAAAAGTCTGTAGCTGCTAGAAGAGGTTATAGCAAGATCCATGAAAATTTGGTGACACTGTGTACTTAGTCATGCTGAGAAGAGGTGCACAACCTCCCATCCCCATTGGCCAATGAGAAGTTGCACTCCTATAAGCACAACACTGAAATCAGTATGGCTGTCCTGAGTCCTCAAACAATTCTGGATGTAAAGAAGGTCACTATGTTGAGATAGCCTTTAAAAAAGTCAGACAGTAGGACTGGGGTAAGGGACACCATCTGTAAAAAATAAACACAAAGTCTTGACAGCTGGCTGTGAGCAGAATGAGGAGACCTGCCGAGACAGGACCAGAAAAGTCACTGAAACCCTCAGAGAACCCAGATTCCGCCCTCTGCTGAGGCCACATGGCCACGAGGCTGGTGCACTTACACTGGTTCACTTTGGCACTCCACAAACTCCATATTTTCTGAGCCTACTGGAAGAGGCAGCAAGGTTCTCCCCTTTGCATGCTCAAGGGTTACTAAAAGGCCACACTGCAGGGCGTGGGCATGCCGCCTGATGTCCTGAAGCACCATGTGGGGCCAGTCTAGATGGTTCTTCTCGTTGGCAAGGACAGGTATAATGACCTGCAACAGAACAGAGGTACACTGGGAAGAAAGGCAGGAGGGTCACAAGTTCAAAGCTAGTCTGGGATACTTAATAAGCAGCTTGTTTCAAAAGAAAAATAAACAATTCTGAAAGACACCTGCACATATCCTTCTGCAGGCCACTGTGCCACGACATCTAGGAAAATCAGGAGGGCCTCCAATAGTCTGTCCACAGTTTACTCCTCACTCTACTCACTGGAGAAGGTCTCCTAGCTAAGCAACTCTTCTCTGAAAGAACAGCCAGACATAGTGCATTTTATCTCATGAGTGGCAGGCTTCAATTCCTTGCCAGCCTATTCAAACAAGGCAATCACATCTTCCCATGGGAACCAGGGGTACTACGCCCTCTTGATGCTGCAAAGTGTGCCTCCCCCAGCCCTCAGTTGGCCTGATGCCAAGGATAAGCCCATGAAGTCATGCTTGGTACAGTGGCCTCCCGTGAGGAGATGTGACTAAAAGACTACAGTCCGTGTCATCTACTCCGTGCTGGGTGCTGTGTGTTCAGCTGTCACCACAATCCTCAGGCAGCAATCTCACCTTCATCAGCAAGGTCAGTAGGAGCTGACTGGGGTGGCCACAGAGGCCAGAAAAAAAAATGATCAATACCAATTAAAATGACTATGTCTCAGGGTAGTATAGAGAAGCATTTTTAAATGCTTCTCTTAAGCAGCCAAGTTAAGATTTTGACTCCACTTTTAGGATGAAAATCAGCTGACTTCTATTACTCAACGCAGTTCTTCTTTGGGGGAATTCCCACATTGAAAGGTATGAGTGGAGCCCAACTTGAGCCACTGAGAATCTAGGCCAAAGCCTTTTATCCCAACTTTTCAGAGAAGATAAAGCTTCTCTTTTGTACTAGCCCAGAGTTGTTTCTTTTTTTAAAATTAGTTATGGACATACTCATTGTGTAAACAGCATATGTTGGTACCATCCTTACCCTCATCCTTGTTCCCCCCCCTCCAAAGGGACACTCCTTGTTGGGGATGCCAGTTATCCCCTTGGGGATTGGGGGTCTTGCATTGTGGGGTTAGCCATCAGTTACAGGGAAGAGGCAATGTCTGTGCATAATGTTCCAACTTGTGGCTCTAATAATCTTTCTGCAAATTTCCCTGAGCCATGTTGGGTTTGTTTTAGGTCTATTTCAGTGATGGGCTCATGGGAGACTCTGTACTTCTGTATCTTTGGTTTGGTAGGAATTGAATGTCCTCTGTGTCTATCTCCTTCACCCTTGTGGTGATATCAGGTTCACCAAAAAAGCAGCACTCTTGCTCATTTCCACAATTACTCTATGGTTTCAGCTGGGGCCCTGGGAAAGTGTGATGAAGCCCAGAGTTTTGTGGAGGTCATCTTGCTCCCAGTAAGTGTTAGAACAAAGTCAACATACAGAAGAGAGAATTGGCAGAATAAAGACCACAGAGATTTTTAAGTTTCTGAATCAGGCTGCTCTTGAGGCTGTTGAACTAATTTTAATTGTGTTTCAATCACTAGCAATGAGAATAGTACAGCTTACTAGGAGCCCCTTCACCTAAAGCATTGTGAACACCATCCAGGCAGGTGATGGGGTGGTCAGGTGATATAATGAGGAAGCTCCCTAGGAAATCATGAAAGGGAAAAATGATGGTTAATGAATTCTGTATGTGACCAGTAAGTCCTGGCTCTTGCAAAATAGAATGCCTAGACCCATCATGTTACATTTCAGCCAGATGGTCCTTGTCTGACTGTTCCAGAAACATTCATGAGAAGAGGACTTATATGTGAACAGAGAGTTCAAAAGGGGGAAAGAAAGCATCATATTCATTATGAAGACGGACCCTTTGGATCCAGGGCAGATGGCCTAAGAGAGAAAGGGGTGACTTGGAATTTTCCTAGGATCTCAAAGGCAAAGATTGTATCAAAACTTACCTTTAAGCACTCATAGTCTCCCTACGATCTAGCATCTAGGGAGCATTCTGTAGAGGCTTATGAGTGTATGTTGTCTGAAGGAAAAACTGGTGAGAGGTTTGGGTTGGATTTTGGAGTGCAGTAAATAAGACATCTCTCTCATGTTCTCTAGGGCTCAGGGAGCATTGTGGAAGAGAAGGCAGAAAGAATGTAAGAGCCAGAGGATGGGGAGGAATGCTCTGGAATGCTGTCTTCTGGACGTGAACATTGTATTCAAGACCTCACGACAGCTGTCATTACCTGCACAAGGTCCGTACAATATTGGACCGACCAGCATCCCATCATGTATGGTGAAGGAAGAAAAGAAAAAAAGACATAACCCCATCCCCATAGCGTCAGGCATTTTTGGTTAAGCTTTCTACTTGGTTTCTATCAGGTGGAGAACTGCTGAAGGAGGTGCATCACTGGTGGGGGGTCACTTTCTACTTCTTCCTTGCTAATGTGAAGACATGACTCTGGCTATCTAGTCTCATGATGCTTTCCCTGCCATGATAGATATTTGCCTCAGTAACTGTAAGCCCAAACAAACACTTTCCTTCCTTAAGTTACTTCTGGTCAGGTACTATGTGCCAGTAATGAGAAAGCAACTGATATACATGTTTAAAACAAGATGGAGTCACTATGACTCCAAGATTTGGGCTAGAGCAACAGCAAGAATGGATCAGCCAGAAACTGGTAAAGTGAAGAATAAAGGCCAAGGAACCGAAAGAAAATCAGGAGCTTGCATTTTGATGGGATGGAATTTGATCTGTGTCTTAGATTTCAAGATGGAGATACTGAATAGGAGACTGGATATGCTAGTAGGAGGTTAGAGAAGATTACATCCAACAAATATGGGATGCGTCAGGTACGGGCAGTTCATAAAACTCTGAAATGGAATGGGAACCTCCAAAGCGAGGAGTATGTATAGAGATGTCCAGGAGGTGAGTCCAAGGTCTCCCTGATACTCAGAAGCTGGGAGAAAGAAGAGGCACCATCAGCAGACACTAAAAAGGAATAGTCCTGGTCCCAGGAAGAAATCAAAATTCTGAGGTCTTGGAAGCCAAAGGAAGAAAGTACTTCTGGGATAAGAAGCTGGTTGTGACAGTGACAATGGTGCCCCCAGGTTAAGCAAGATTACCACCAATCATGGCTATTTGTTTTGGTATTAGAAACAATGCCAAGTTCTTTTCTTCTTCTTCCAAGGGGTGTGGGAGCAAAGGCCCACATATGAGACAAAAAGAGGCACGCATAGTAAAGATACATTGCAGAAATTTTGTTGTAAAGGGGATCATCATGAGGTATGGTGGCAAAGGTGGGTAATTCCACCACTTTAGAGGATGAGATGGGAGCATTATGAATTTGCAGACAGTCTGGCAATATAGGGACCCTATCTCAAAATAGAAACTTCAGAAAGAGGATGACAGTCATAAAAATAGGTGACAGTGGGGATGAGATGTCTGTTAAACGAGAATTATCTGGTAAGCAGGGGTAAAATAAGAATAGAGGGAATTTCTAGGTAAGACTCGGGGTGAAAAGTGGCACATTAAGTCTTAGGGTTGACACCAGACAAGACAGTCCACCAGTTTAGCAAGAAAAGGGATTGAAGAGGTTAGGAGCGGGGACATTGATAAGCAGGGAAGATATGTTTGTGGAAATTTTATTTTATTGTTTCAATTTTCTTTCTTTATAGAAATGGTAAATACAGAATGAAGTTGCAAGGTAAAATTTGGGTCATTTGAAGGAAGGAAAAAGAAAATTGTCAAACAGGGTTCTAAAAGAGCAAATAAGTGAATAGAATGATAAGAAAATATGACCCCTTCTTGGAAACGGAAAAGATGTGCTAGAAGTTCAAGGTCAGGGATTTAAAGCGGAGCCATGTGGCTTTCCTCCAGCCCCACTAGGCTTTCTGGAGCAGGGGCAGAGCATACTGAGAGCTATATTCCACCACAGATGTGATTTGCTATGAGTTACATGAGTTATGTCCCAAAGAGACAGAAGCCAGTGGGGAGACAGCCCAATGGGGTTGCCACTCAAACTGAGCAAGATATAGTGGGCAGTCAGCAGGGCAGTGGGTTGGAGGTCCCAGCAGAGTCCAGACACTGCTGTAGTCATGATCTGAGATGACTGAGCTGGAAAAGTAGATGAGCTGATCAGAGAGGGACACTCACACAGGTGGTTACTGGAAATGTCCTGCCTAGAGTGCGTGGGGAGCTAAAGACAGGAAGGACCACTGCAGGAGAAAGGCTCAGGGAAGCAGAGTCCCCATGATTGGAGGATGATTGATTTTTTTAAAATAATCGCATACTAAGGCATGAACCATGCTAGGAGGGCCACAATGAACCAGTAGCCAAAATCATGACAAAATTAGATCATCACACATGATGCAACCACAGGGGCCAATCTCACCAGATAAGTGTTAGATTTTAGGGAAGGAGAGAAGATGAATCATTCTTCAGGAGAGAGTTTTATTAACAAAAGTTATATTTTTCAAATGTTTTATTTGAGAGAGGGAGATAATGAATCAAAATGGGTATACTAGGGCCTCTAGCCACTGAAAAAAACTCCAGATGTATGTATTACCTTGTATATGTGGGTTTACATGGGTACTGGGGAATTGAACCCTAGTCCTTAGGCTTTGCAGGCAAGTGCCTTAACTGCAAAGCCATCTCTCCAGCCTTTTACCAGAGTTATAGCACAGGAAGTACACTGGGATATGAGTCATTCTCTTCTCTCTCTTTCTCCTTTCTCTCACCATAAAAAGTGACCAAACTAGAGCCGGGCATGGTGGCGCACACCTTTAATCCCAGCACTCGGGAGGCAGAGGTAGGAGGATCGCCATGAGTTCGAGGCCACCCTGAGACTCCATAGTGAATTCCAGGTCAGCCTGAGCTAGAGTGAGACCCTACCTCGAAAAACCAAAAAAAAAATAAAAATAAAAAATAAATAAATAAATAAATAAATAAAATAAATAAAGTGACCAAACTGGATGCCCATCTCCATGTATGGAGAAGCAGCAAGGAGAAATAAGGAGGTCACCCATTCTATCTTCAAGCCCACAGGAAGGGCTGTGGATAAAAATACAGTGAGTTCTATGTAGGAGCCAGTGTGGGTTACAGTAAGGTAAGGAGGACCAGTTAGAGAAGCAAGGAGGACTGTACTGGGATGTCAGGGATCAAAACTGCCCTCCAAGCCGGGCGTGGTGTTGCAGGCCTTTAATCCTAGCACTCGGGAGTCAGAGGTAGGAGGATCGCCGTGAGTTCGAGGCCACCCTGAGACTCCATAGTGAATTCCAGGTCAGCCTGGGCTAGAGTGAGACCCTACCTCGAAAAAGGAGAACAAACAAATAAACAAAAAAAAAACCTGCCCTCCGTTATAGGAGACATACAAAGGAACAAACTTGGTACTAAGTATCCTAGTAGGTGAAGACATTGTATAAACCAAGCTCATACCTGTAATCTCGGCACTTGGGAGTCTGTGGCATGAGGATTTCTACAAGTTCTAGGCTAGTTTAGTCTACATAACAAGTTTCAGGCCAGCCTGAGTTAGAGTGTGATCCTGTCCCCAGAATACCAAGACTAAACTTCCTAAGCCTACTAGAAAATCTGGACCTGACCGAGTGCTCACCTCACCTGCTCGAGTGTGATAGAAACGGGGCTTGAATGCATGTCTATCCCACTTTGAATATTCACTCACCTCCCAAAACACAACAATTCAAATAAGCAGTCAAGTTCCAGAATGCTAGGTAGAAATGCTGGCAGCAGTGAACTAAGTGATTAAGAGGAAGGAGAAAGGAAGCAGGACTCCCCCCAACCCACCCATAGGTAATGGTAATTCTTCTTTCACATATGTCTCCCAGACATTCTTTTTCACCTTGAACAAATACAAGGATGAATCCAATGTTGTAATGATAGTTCCCCGCCAGTCAAAGCCTCCCCTACTGCACATGCATGCATATGGAGAGCAGGAAGACTTCTCTTTGGTTCAATGCTGTGTTGTGGAGAGGTAGAAGGAACAGGGCGAGGAAGGGTCAGGGGTTTATCCTGGCCAAAGCTGTACTGAGAAAGAGGTGGGGTGGACAGAAGAGCCAGGCACAGGGAATAGGAATCAGCAGGTGGAACTGGGCAAGGCTTTTCATGGGCACAGGATCAGCTTCAGTGCAGGTAGCAGATGTAGATATAGATGGGACGATTGGAGGATTCCTGTCACAGGCTTTGAGAAATCCAAGTAAAGGATCTGAGGTACTTTTAAATTATTTTATTTAAAATATAAATAGATAATACATTTATATGGTACAAAAATTTTGAGTACAAAAGCTTTTAAAATGAAAAATCTTTGACCAACCCCTGTGCCTCTACCACTCAGTTCCCCTCACTAGAGACTACTCTTAGTGTCCCCATTCCTCTCTTCCTTTTTTCTCTCTTTCCCATCTTCCCTCCCTATTTCTCTTCTTTTTCTCCCTTTCTCCTTCCCTCATTTCTCTGTTTCTTCTTCCTTCCCCCATTATCACTCCCTCATCTACTTTTACTCTCTTCTTTCTTCTTTCCCTGTCTTCCTCTCTTTTTCTCCCTCCATCTTCACTCCTCTTCCTCTCTCCCTTTCTTCCTCCCTTGTTTTTCACCCTTTCTCACTGTCTCCCTTTCTCTCTTCTTTCCCTTCCTCCCTCACTCCCTCCCTCCCTTCCTCCTCTCCTTCTCTCCTAACACAGGAGAATATGCAGCTGGCCCTGAATCCACTATACAGCCAAGGCTGGCCTTTAATTTGTGTCAATCATCCTGTCTCAGCCTAAATGCTAGAATTACAGGTGTATGCCACTGTGTCCTGCTGCCCTTTCTTTTTTTTTTAAAAAAAAATGTTAACATACTGTATATATAATTCTTCACCTGTTTAAAAACTATTTTATACTATAACATTATTCAAAATAGCCAACCTTCCTGTCCAAGATGGAGCATAGTTGAAAAAGTGTGGTATATTCATACAGTACAGTATTATTCGGCTTTTAAAAAAGAAAACAATGTCCTATCATGTGTGACAGCAGGGATAAACATAAGGACATTAGATTCAGGGGAATAAATCAGTCACAAGCAGACAAACACTGACTGATTCCACCTACACGAGGCACCAAGAGCAGCCATGTTCATGGGGAAAGACAGGATGGTTTCTTCTGGGAACTGAAGAGTGGGACTGGGCGTCGGCCAGAGAGTACAATTTCAGTCATGCTGGATGGAGAATGCTAGGACATCTTGGATGGGGGGACATGCAAGATGTATATGCATGCAAATACTGTACTGTATGGTTGAAGATATTTGGGGAGACAAATCTTTTTCTTTCTACCAAAATTTGTTTTAAAAGATCACCTTAAGGAGTATTCCATAGCAACCGTTCTTTTTTAATAGCTCCACAGAATTCTATGGTACAAATGGGCCACAATTCATTCACCTAGTCCCTGACTGAAGAATAATGTCTATAACTTTGTTTTTAAAAGGGCCAAGCTAAATTCTTGAGTATTTGAGGATTTGAATTATTTTAAGGAATCAGCTGAGCATGACTGGCACATGCCTGCAATCCCAGCGCTCTGGAGATGGAGGCAGGAGGATCCATAGTACAAGTTCATTCTCAGCTACAGAGTGAGTTCAAGGCCAGTCTGGGCTATGTACGTCCATTTCTCAAAGAAACAAAAATAATAAATAAAAACTTACTTTTGCTTGCTGGGTTATACTTCCTAGCCACAGGACAGTTCTGAGACAGGCTGGCATCCTCACATACACTCATGAGTCCTGTCTCTGAGTCCTCAAATGGTTCCTTGTTTTCTACCCATCCGGACATTGCTACTTGCTTGCAAGTCAGCGCAACACTTAATGCCACGTGTGCTTCTGAGACCACATGCATGCCTCTCCTTTGAACCAATGACACTTCATTCAATAGGAGATGTGACCCACACTTGAACTTCTGCAGGGATGGTGTTCAGACATGGTGCAATGGGAAGACCCTTTCAGTGGTTAAAGTGACTATTTAACCACCTAGCTTCCCTGTGCCACGAGAACTCACTTATCTATCCTGCCCTTCCTTGGAGTTCTTCCTCCCACAGCCTCATGATAAGGCAACTAAGGGAGCTAACACCAGATGTAGCAAGGAGCATCCAGGGCCTGACTGCACCAGTAGGGTCCACTTTCAGATACATGCTATCCTCACAGTCATAAATTTTAAAAATTTTGAATATACGATTAAGGGCATGCTTAGGATGGGAACTCAACTATTTCTTTGGTGTTCCTCACAGCACTAAGCACATGCAGCATGATACACCAGTACTCTGTGCACATTAATTTCACAACCTGCTGGACCTAGAGTGCTAGCCTTGAGCAGTGCATGTGGTCAACTGCCAGGGCAACTTTCTTCCACTCCAGGAGGTATTCAGGGCCCAAGATTCTCTCCGGATCCTCTTGTAAAGCCTCTCTCCTCCCTCCCCCTTCGTCTAGAGGCCTCCCCAAAGTACTTCCTAACCCAACTCTGACCTTTCTCTCTAAGCTGGGGCAGACCCTTCCAGATACCTGCCAGCCATTTCCAAAAGGATACTCAGTTTCTGTGGGCACAGGGCTGACCTCCCGGTGAAAGGTTACATGTAAATGACTCCACACCAGACCACCTCCTGCTAAGTTCCTCTCAAAAGTAAAAGCTGTCGGTGGCTTCTCAGCTCCTTCTACCCAAAGAGCCATTTGAAATACCTCCTAGTCTTCTGCCTTTCTCAACTCAAAAATGATGATTAACAAAGCAGTAAGGACCCAGGAACTCTTTACACTCCTCCCTCTTCTTGACTTTGGCTTGAGCCCAGACCTGTTCTCCCAGTGGTCTGGCCTCCACCCGGCTCACACCTTAGAGCTCACCCATGCCATCTATGCCTCAGATGTCTCTCTCTCTCTCTCTTTTCTGCTGTTTGGTTTTCCTCCAGTTCCACTCCCACTATCTTGCAGACTCCCAAACTTGGCTTGGGGTCAGCTTTTCTGCCCTGTCCTTCCTTGTCTGCAGGTGACCCCGCCCCTTCGCCCTCCCCTGGGCCTAGACCCGCAGCTCTCGACGTCTCCCTAACCCCCAAGCCCAGTTTCAGCCAGCCGGGGGCCACCACCGACCCTGTCTCACCTGGGAGAACAGCGCGGCCAGGTGCCGCAGGGGAGCCGCGGGCAGGTCCCCGCACAGCACCGCACCGCGGAGGCTGCCGCTTCCTGGGGGCTCGGGCCCAGTGCGCAGGAAGAAAAGCCCCTTGGCGCGAGCCGGCCCGGACTCAGGTTCTGCATCCAGCCCGGATCCCACCGTCAGGCCCCCCGGCCCGGGACGCACCACCACCAGCAGCGGCCGCGACCCCTCGGCCTCCCCGCGGCCCAGGAAGGCCCGGAGCAGCTGCTCCGCCTCGGCTGTCCGCACGCATCGCTCCCAGGCGCCCGCGGCCGGCCGCAGGCTCTGAGCCACGTACGCCCCCAGGAGCCGCAGCCGTGGGTCGACACCCGGTTCCTCGTCTGCTTCCTCCGCGCTCCGCATCGCGCGCAGTTTCGGGAGGCATCGGTTTCCCTAGCGACCTGGACGCGGCCGGGACTGTCCGCCTCTGCTCCCCTTCTATTGGACACGTGGATCGGGGCCACACCCCTTCCAGGGAGCATAAGGTAGGAGGAGACTGGGGAATGTGTGTGTGGTGCATGTGTGTGTAGGGGGTCGGAGTGGGGTTAGAGGACGCTTGTTTATTGCTAGGAAACCAGCAGAGGCGCCCAGTGTTTGGTTAGCCTGGAGGATTGGAGGTGCTGGACATGACCATGGAAAGCAGTGGATTACTGGTGGGGTACGTTGGGATTCTTTGTCCAAGGTCAAATTGAATTGTTCAGTGGTCTCCAGACACCGCAAACTGCACGGTTCTCTCATCTGTGCCAACCCAGTGTAAAATCATAAAACAAATTTAAGAAAGTCGAATGCAATTCCTAATTCTTTTCTGTGACCACTCAAGGGCTTCAGCAGAGTGCCTTCTGAAATAACTTTTCATGATCTGTACTCCATGCTAGCCACAGGTGAGCTATATACATGAAATGTGCTGGCTGCACTGATGAATCAATTTTATATTTTGTATTTTTTTTTTAAGACAGGGTCTCATGTATCCCAGGCTGACCATGAAGTTACTATGTAGCTGAGGGCGACGAATTTCTGATCCTTCTGCCTCCATTTCCCGAATGATGGGATTGTGGGTGTGTACCAGCACTGTCCTGTATGTGGTCCAGGAGATGGAACACAAGCTTTGTGTCTGCTAGGCAAGTAATCTACCGACTGAACTGTGTTTCCAGCCCCGAGTTTCTGATTTTATTTTAAATTAAAATTAAACAGGCCCATGTGTTTAGTAGTTACCATATTGGACATTTCAGCTTCAAATTGTATTATCAATTCTTTTATAAAGCTTTTTTTTTTTTGTTTTCACTGACTTGCTCTGCTTATGTGGCAGAAAGGTCATGGTAATAAAGGCTCTGAGATATCCCAACAGGTTCTTACATGTCCTTGAAGTTCTTATGGACGTCAGGATGCTCAGAGCCTTCTCCCTCCTGCCCTGCATGGAGGACTTTCCTTCCAAAAGTGATGGTGTGAAGAGCCTTGCCTAAGGTTGGACATTAGCATTCGTCACCTGCTGAGCCCTTCTCCATGGTCAGAACAAACATCTCAGCCCTCTGCATACATGCAGTGTGTGGGAGTATGTCTTCCAAAGCAAGGCACAGCTTAGCACTGGGTCTGCTGCTCTGCAAGGAGCTTCCCCTCTGTCCTTCACTCTGATTCCTTCCCTTCCCAGGGACTGCAGAGTTTCTGAGTGAAGTGAATGCTTACAACAGGCTTCAAGGGAATATTAACAGAGACACTTATCAAAGGCAGCTTGACTTAATGAGACCTCAGGACAACACTGGTAGCTGGAAGGTAAAATGTTTGATTTTTCAAACAGGGACCCAAAGGTTGCTGTGATTAAAAAAATGTGATATTGCAAAATGGTTCTTTATGTCTATAGAGAACGTATTTAATTTTTAAAAATTTATTTGTACATATGTGTATAGGCATACCAAGGCCTCTTTCCACTACAAACACCAGATGCTAGTGCCACTTTCTATAGCTTCCAGCTTTTCATGGGTAGCTTGGAAGTTGAACCCAGGCCAACAGGTTTTCCAAGCAAGTGCCTTTAACCCTTGAGCAGTCTTCCTGCACCACCCCACCCCATAAGGGTTTTATCATTGTTGTGTTAACAATAAACAGGTCAATCATGAGGAAAGAGACAAAAATAATTTTAAAGATGAATTTGATAAATGACTTTTCTAAAAAGACATAAGGGAAAAATAGAAATGTCCAAGAGGCTTCTTACATATGTCATCCTTCCTGCCTTCCTCCCTCTCCCACCCCCCTTCTCCTCACTCCTTTTCCTTCCATAAGTAAGAACAATTATCATTTTGGATGTTTAGAGTCTCCAGTGTGTCAATCCTGCTTATGTTTGTACACAGAGAAAATTTTGGACCATTCACTTTTAAAAAATTATTTTATTTTTATTTATTTATTAGAGAGAGAGGGAAATTCAGAAATAGGAAGAGAGAGAGAGAGAGAGAGAGAGAGAGAATGGGTGCACCAGGGCCTCCAGGCATGGCAAACGAACTCTAGATGCATGCACCCCCTGTGCATCTGGCTTATGTGGGTCCTGGGGAGTCAAACCTAGGTCCTTTGGTTTTGCAGGCAAGTGTCTTCACCGGTAAGCCATCTCTCCAGCCCGACCATTCACTTTTTATAAGCCATTCAAATAAAATTTGTGTCATGCTTATCTGGTCTTTTTACCTCTATTGTCCCAGTGTTCCAACCTACATAAAAATAGGACAGAAGGGGCAGTGAAGATGTCTGTTTGAAGGTGAAATCTCCTGAACACTGCCACCTTGCTATTTTTATCCCCCCATAATACAATTTCTATCCATTTTAGAAGATTATATATGGAAATATCCCTATAGGTTTTATTAAAAGTTGACATTTTCCATGCATTATATAGGTAAAATAAGAAAAACAAAACAAGTGTATTAGTTATTTATTGCTACAGAACAAATTACCTCAAAACTTAGCAGTTTCAAGTAACAATAAAGACTGACTGTTTCAGATAGTTTGTGGTGAGTGCAGATTTGGGAGCAACTTGTTTGGATGATTGGGGCTTATTGCATCTCGTGATGTTTCTGGCTGTCACAGTTGTCTTCTTGTGCTGGTACAAAACACCAAGTCAAAAGCAGCTTATTAAAGGAAAGGATTTAGTTTGGTCTGTACTTTCTAGGGGAGATTTCATCATGGCAGGGAAAGTATAGCAGGAGTAGACAGGCAGGCATCACATCTCCTCATCAGAAGGCAAGAAAGACAGAGTAAGCTGGCTAGCACTGACAAGCTGGACTGGACTATAAAATCCCAAAGGCCATCCTCAGTGACACACCTCCTCCAGCAAGGCTCCATCTCCCAAAGTTTCTATCAGCTGAAGATTAAGTCTGAAGCCTAATCACAAATACAAGAGGCTATGGGGGACATTTTTCATTCAAACCACCACATTCCACCCCTGGCCCCCATAGACTCATGGCCATTTATTTCATGATGCAAAGTGCATGTAGTACAACTTTAAAAGTTCCCATATTCTTTACCAATCCCCACACTGCTCAAAAGTACAAAGTATCATCTGAGACTCAAGACAGTATCTTAATTGTGAGTCCTGTAAAGTCAAAACACATGGCACATAGTTCCAACATAACAGGACACAGTAAACATTCCCATTCCGAAATGGAAGAATGCTGGCATAGCAAGGAAAGATCGGAACAAAGCAAGGTCAAAATTAAGCATGGCAAACATCAAAGCTTACAGCTCCATCTGAGGCACCTGGGATTTGTGATGAAATTCTCTGCACTCCAAAACGCCTGGTCAGCTCCATCCATCCAGCTGTGATGCTTATTTCCTGGGAAGAGGCCACCCCAAACCAGAAACTTTGCTTGGCAGCTGGCTCATAGTCCTGGAATCTCCAAAATCTTGGGAACTCTACTGAAACCCATCGTTCATCTCGATAGCTCCATACCATAGCCCTCCATATCCTCCACACAAGAATTTCAACCCTTCCTCACACTGAATAGTGGCCATTTCCAGAACCATGTACACGTCATGACCCTCTATTTCCTGCATCTGTTATACTTCTAGAACCAATACCAGGTAGGCAGTGCTGCCAAATGTGTTCATCCTTGGGCTTAAAGGCCACTTAGAGGAGCAAGAAACTCCTTCAGTATTCTTCCTTCAGGTCCCTCCTTTCAAAATAACTCAGTATACCTCCTACTTTCTCAATAAGAAGCAGCTGTTCCATCTTTAGTGAAGATAAACTTTTTAAAAAATATTTTATTTGGGTCTGGAAAGATGGCTTAGTGGTTAAGCCCTTGCCTGTGAAGCCTAAGGAGCCCAGTTCGAGGCTCTGTTCTCCAGGACCCACTTTAGCCAGGGGGTGCACACGTCTGGAATTCGTTTGCAGTGGCTAAAGGCCCTGGTACACCCATTCTCAGTCTCTCTCTCTCACCCTCTTTCTCTCTGTCACTCTCAAATAAATAAATAAATAAAATTTTTTAAATTTATTTATGGATGAGAGGTAGAGAGAAGAGAGAGAGAGAGAGAGGGAGAGAGAGGGAGAGAGAGAGAGAGCCAGGGCCTCTAGTCACTGCAAATGAACTCCAGACACATGATCCACCTTGTGCATATGGCTTTATGTGGGAACTGGGAATTGAACCCAGGTCCTTAGGCTTTTCAGGCAAGTACTTTAACTGCTCAGCCATCTCTCTAGTCCTGTTGGTAATCTCTTAATTGCAGCTGAAATGGCTGCAGTCTATGGCTGGAGATTGAATCTGTTCACATTTCTTCTGTGTCAAACATTACATCTTTTATATCCTTCTGTTCTCTAGTTTTCTTCACCAGACATGACTCCAGTTCATGACTTCCAAATTTCACTTGCTTGAGTTCCATGAACACTGGCAGAATGTACTGTAGAATATTGTACAAAACTGCGTTTAGCCTCATTCCTGACAAAGTCCTTTTTTTTCTTCACACTCTTACCAGAATACTTCATTAATCTCTGCTCATAACATTGCTAGGCTTCCCCCATTCAAAGTTCCGAAACCCTTTGATATTCATCCCACAAACTAGTTCCAAAAGAAGAAAACCCACATGATCAGGTTTATCACGACAATGACAACACTTCTGGTACTAATTTTCTCTACCTTCTCATTACTGGGACAAAACACCTAACCAGAAGCAGCTGATGGAAGGGTTTATGTCAGCTTACAGTATTAAGAGGAAGCTTCACCGTGATAGGGAAAGCCTAGCATGAATAGACATCTGAGCATCATCACATTTCCTCATCAGCAGACTGAAAAGAGAAAGAGAGTGAGCTGGCTAGCATTGGTAAACTGGGCTGGAGTATAATGTCCCAAGGTCCATCCCAGTGACATACCTCCAACAATGCTCTACCAGCTGGGGATTAAGTATGTGGCTTAACAACAAGCACATGAGGCTGTGGGGGACCACACAGGTAAAATATCACTGGCAGCAGTCATCTGAAGGCTTCCCTAGGTTTATAAGAGCCATCTGCAAGATTGCACACTCCTATGGATGGCTATTGGCAGGGGGCCTCAATTTCCTAGCACAGAGTACTCTCCACTGGGTGCATGAGTGCCCTCTTGCTATAGCAAATGGCTACCCAGATCAAGCTATGGCAGAAGCTTTCATGTCTCTTATGACAGCCTTGGATGTCACCTACTGTCACTTCTGCAGTAATGCAATGAGTCACAAAGGTCTGCTCTACTGAATGGGAAAATGAACTATGCAGTGATGTCAGCACAAGAATCACTGGGTGCCTTCTTGAAGTCTGGCTATGACAACTGTATTAAGGACTGTTTTCAACTGGGTATAATATTCAGATTAAATAATTTCTATTTTAAAATTTAAAAGCATAAACTTGCTTCTATAAGTATTAATTTAAATTAATTTAAGTATTAATTCTATGAGTATTAAATTTAAATTGCTTCTATAAGTATTAAATAAAGTAATTTAAATTTAATTAATTTAATTAAAATATTTAAATCAATTAATTTAAATAATTAATTATATAATATATATTATATTATATATTATATAATTATATATATATTATATATTATATATATATAATATATATATATACTTGCAAGCAGAGAAAGAGAGAGAGAATGAGAGAGAGAGAAAGAGAGAGAGAGAGAAAAGAGAGATGGACACAGAAAAAGAGTATGGGCATGCCAAGGCTTCCAGCTGCTGCAAACGAACTCCAGATTCATGTGCCACTTTGTGAATCTGGCTTTATGTGGGTACTGAGGAAATGAAGCCTGGTCATTAGACTTTGAAGGCAAGTGCTTTAATCTCTGAACCATCTCTCCAGCTAAGTGTTAATATTTTTAAAAATCAGATGTGTTTTGCTTGAAATAGCAAAACACAATTCCTGTTCAACTGTCAATGATGATCATTTGAATTATTTGTTTATATTATTTCTTTGATTTTTTTCTATGCTGGCCTTGAACTCATTATGTGGCTCAAGATGGCCTGGAACTCTGTTTCTTCTTCCTGCCTCAGCCTCAGGAGTACTGGATTATAGTGTGTACTACCATGTCTGGCTTGATATCTTTATATTCTGCAGAGGAACATGTGATGATAAATTTGTTCACACAAACAACTAGCACAAAATGTAAATCCTTTAACCATTACTCAAAAATAAGTAGTTGGTATTACTTACGTAAAATCAAACAGTTCTTTTTTTTCCTTCCTTAACTAATGTTATATTGAAATATCTTGGTATCCTATACTGAATATTAACTCTTCACCAAGCTACCCATATTAAACATTTCAAAATAATGCAGAAGACCTCATTCAAAGAATGCATGCACATTATTAGGATAGTGTTCTTGCAGCCCTGGGCATTTTTGATTAAGCTTCCTACTTTTTTTTCTGCAGGCAGAGCCCTGCTGGGGGAGGTGTGCCACAGGGAGGCAGGTCATGTAGTCCAGCACTATTGGGTTTGCCGAAGGCCATCTTGAGTTCTGGCTCTTTGCGCTTACTAGTGCTGGTAGTTTTCCTCTCTGCTGTGGAAGCTGAAGTGAGTCAGCTTCCTGCAGCATGATGGTGCCTCCCCTGGATTCTTTAAACCTGAAATAAACCCTTTCCTCCCACGAGCTGCTTCTGGTCAGGTGTTTGTCCCAGCAATGAAAAGGTAACTGCAATAACAGCAAAACAATAGGATACAAGTAAAGTATCTAACAATGGCAGAACAGGCAAATAAATTATGGCATAATTATTCATGCAGCAAAATATTGTACAGCAGTGAAAATAGGGGGACTATTCCCACACCTAAAAACAAGGAAATGTGGACAAATTAGGTTAGTTTCAAGAATTATATTCAGTATTACCTTTATGAGAAGTTTTAAATGAAGCCAAAAAGCAGTATTTGTTTGAGGAACATATTCACACCCACCCACCCACCCACACATGTGCACATGTGAGTGTGTGTGTATGTGTGTGTGTGTGTGTGTGTATTCCAAACTAAAGAAATGTAAGGGAAGCCAGGTGAGGTGGCATATGTTTATAATCCCAGCACTTGAGAGGCTGAGGCAGGAGGATCAAGAGTCTGAGATATACAGAAAGATCTTATCTCAAGAGCCGGGCGTGGTGGCGCACACCTTTAATCCCAGCACTCGGGAGGCAGAGGTAGGAGGATCGCCGTGAGTTCGAGGCCACCCTGGGACTCCATAGTGAATCCCAGGTCAGCCTGGGCTAGAGTGAGACCCTACCTCAAAAACCGAAAAAAAAAAAAAAAGATCTTATCTCAAATAAAAGGGGGGAGGAGAGGAAGGTAAAGGAATGATTATCATAAAATTCAGATATTGGTCACTTCCACTTCCAAAGAGACTAAAGAAATATGGTTTGTTGATACATAAGCCTTTAAAGTTCCTATTGATCCATCTCCCTCCTTCCTTTTGTCATCCTCCTGCCTTAACCTCTTGGGTGTTGTGACCACGGATGTGTAGCACCCCACCTTGTTATGTTATGTGACTTCTTAATATGGCTTATGGGTTTTTGTTTTTACCATTCTTCTTAAATGTGTTTATTTCTTTGTGTACAATGATATAATTCATGATTTAAAAGAAAAAGTAAGTCTGGTGTAGTGGTACATGCCTATATTCCTTGCCCTTGGGAGGCTGAAAAAGGAGGATTACAGTAAAGGGTAAGAAAAAACTGAGATATATAGTGAGGCTCTGTCTCAAGTAAGTAAATAAATTTGTAACTTATTTACTAATAAAAGAATAAATGAAAAATAAATAAATAAGGAGGCTCATACATATAATCCCAGGACTTCAGAAATAGAGACAGAAAGATTGGGAGTATGTCTTTGGCTGTATAAGGACATTGAGGCCATTCTATGCTACATGAGAGCACATCTCAAAAAAAAATAAAAAAAGATAAATAAATTCATGTACTGTGAATGATGAAGGGAAACTCATACCACTTAATGAAAATAAATGCATTTTTGTTTATATACTCATAATGCATTCTGTTTTTTAAACTACAATCACATCTCTTAGAAATTAAGTTTGACAAACAAGTCTGTCACTGGTGGCTTCTTTATCATCAGATCTAGTCAGCACTGCCCAGCCTGTCTCCTAATGTACTATTTGGCTATGTTCAGTGTAGTTGAATCCTGATTCTTAGATGTGGATACGTTTTATTCATTTGACTCACTGACAGTTTCTCTCCCTCTTGTTTGACTACTTCCTCTCATTCTCTTTGACTACTTCCCCTGTGCCCATCCCTTCAACATCACCATTGCTTAGACATCTGCCTTACATCCTTGATTCTCACTCCCAAGCCTGTCTTTGCATGAACTTATACACCCAAGGGAACAATTCTTCTCTGTATGCTAATGGTCCAACATCCTCATTTCCAGCTCAGAAATTGGTAAAATACAATCTTTTCAGGTAATTTCTCTTTTCCCTCAAACTGAGGCAGGATAGAAAAATGAGGAAAGTTAAGGGAGCATGAAGAGAAAAGGAGCCTCTTGCCCTGATCCTGATTTAAATATCTCACCAAAATTTCCAAAACACCTACAAAGGACAGCAATCCCTTTTCTTAGGAAGTCTCACAAATTAGATTTTAAGCCATATTGACAATCAAAATATGTGTCATAGAGTCTTTGGCCTTTTTTGTTTTTATTTGATCCACCTGTAAGCTTGTACTATGGACCTATAGACCATCTTACACTGTCATCATTTACTAATGAAATGTTCCTTAGATAAAAATAAGCATAACCAAATATATTTGATCATCTGAATCCTTTGCGTAATGTAACTTTGTATACATAGCTATTGTTAGAACACTTAAATATGACTCTTGTAAAGCCATGTCCCTACTTGGCAGGGTCACTCAACCTGTACTGCCACCAGCAACCCCTTAGAGACCTCCACTTAGGTAAAACCAAATCCCTGACCACATTGCAGAAAAGAATGTCAGCATGAACCAGAGTGAAGCAGTTGATGAACTTAGTATTTAGACAGACGACTGTCTAGGAAAAGGACAGAATGTAATCCCAAACAAGAGTGCAAGTTAACGGAGAGAGTCACATTTGAGTGTCTTTATGATGGCTTATGTATGTGACCTTGTGGCTTTCTAAGTAATAGTCCTCAAAATATATGATCAAGGTCTGGAGAGATGGCTCAGTGGTTAAGGCACTTGCCTGTGAAGCCCAAGAACTCATGCTTAAATATCCAGGTCCCATGTAGCCAGATGCACAGTGATACAAGCATGCAATGTCTCCCATGCGCTAAAGGGGGCCATATGCATCTGTTCATTTGCAGTGGGCTGAAGGTCCTGGCACACCTATTCTCTCTCTCTCTTTCTCTCAACAACAACAACAACAACAACTATATATATGTGTGTGTATGCATATATATATATATATACATATATATATATATGTGTGTGTGTATGCATATATATGTGTGTGTGTATGCATATATATATATATATATATATATATATATATATATATATATATAAACATACATACATACATAATCAGGGGTTAGAGAGATGGCTTAGCAGTTAAAGTGCTTGCTGGCAAAGCCAAAGGACCCAGGTTTGATGTCCCAGTACCCATGTAAAACCAGCTTCACAAGGCGGCACATGCATCTGGAGTTCATTTGCAGTGGCTAGAGGCCTTGGCATGCCCATTCTTTCTCTGTCTAATAAATTAATTAATTAAAATAAAACAATCAGAAGTTGCATGGGGACATAGCTCAGTGGTGGAACACACAACCTTTGGGAGGCTCTTGGTTCAATCTTCACTACTTACAAACAAACAAGCAAAAGAAAATGTCTCTCTCATCTTGCAATACGGGTGCTTGTCTCTACTAAAACCTTAGCAAACCCCAAGTCTGTTTCATACTGACTTATCCTGAAATTCTTTGTTGTGCAAAAGACAAGATCTTGGCTGTGCCTGAGTAGAGATCTTTGAGGAGAACTCCTCAGGCTGCACAGTCATTGACATCAGGAAACATCTTCCACTGCGATAGGCCACATCGCTGTAGAGATTGCTCCATGTATTTCTGGAACTCAGTGTGGAAGAGAAATTTAAAACCAGCTTGATGTTTGCTTCTTTGTTGGTAATGTGTTGAAATTACTTGAACATTTAGAAATTTTACTCTCTTTATTTTTGTGATTAAAAATGTTTTAGGATAGAGCTAAAGCCCACTGAATGAATCTTTGCCCAAAATTATACTAGACCACTCTGTTCTCTTTAATAAAGTGTTTTCTCGCTGCAGGAAACATTCTATGCACTTTTAGAATGTTACTTATTTTCCTTTTGTACTTTCTGGTCTAGAGTTTTGGTGATGTAAACTGATAGAATATGCTAGCAAACAGGGAATAGATTTTGAGATAGTAATTGAAGTTCTTTATTCCTGTATGTTTTGATATTATCCTATGGTTATCTACCCAGTGAGTTAGCAACATGTAAGGCCTCAAGGGAGGATAGATTCAGTCTAAACAGTTCATTCACTCTGAATCATTTTTTTTTTAACTCAGAGCAGAGACAAGAGCTATGAAAGCCACTCTATTTATTTTCTTATATTGAAATAACCAAGCATTTAGAGGAAAAAAGGTTTACATTGTTGTGCTTGTTTTAATTCTAAAAGCTTGGCTTTTGATATACAGGGCCCAGCAGGAGGACTGTGAGATTAGAGTGCATTAGCTATGCTGGGATGGATAAGGCTGGGCTATGAGGAACAGATTTCCTTACAAAGGAGAGATAAGAGCTTTTTCTGAGGTAGAGAGTGAGGTTGGGGCACAAAGGAGCAAGTCTATAATATTAGAACTGGGAGGCTGAGGCATGAGAATAGTAAGTTCAAGGGCTGCTTAGGCTGTAGAATGAATGTAAGGCCAGCCTGAGCAACTTAGGAAGACCTTATCTCAAAGATTACACACACACACACACACACACACACACACACACACAAGGGTCTTGGGATATTTGCTTTGTGGTAAAGCATTTTCCAGGCATGCCCAAGGCCCTGTGTTTAATCTGTAGTATTAAAACAACAGTATCTTTGGCATGGTTATAAAATTCTTGTCCCTTCCAGGGAGGTCCAAGTAAAGGGCAATAATAGAAGAAATACCTGAGTATCTGAGAGAAGGGGGCATTACAGCCATGTTTTTCAAGGGAGTCAGGGAAAACTGCAGACTTTCATGCCACCCTGCCCCTGGTGTTAGGGAAGCAGGGGCACTACTGAGGAGAGGGACCAAAAGCTGCTTGATCCCCGCCCCCCCCCCCACCTAACCATGATACAAACACATGCAGACTCTAAGACCTTCATAGATAGGAAGAAATACACTAAATATATAGCAGGCCAATTTGGAGAGAAAGACCCAGTATAAATAGCTGTATTACCTAGAGGCATTTATAGTTGACAGCATGTGATCATAAAATCTATATGCCAAGTGTACTTACACATGCACATGATCCCAGCACTTGGTACCAATTTAACTATTGCAGTCAGTTTCACACTGCTGTCAGAAAACACCCAACCAAGAGTAGTTTGTGGGAGGAAAGGGTTATTTTGGCTTATGGACTTGAGCAGAAGTTCCATGATGGCAGTGGAAAATGATGAGGATATTACCTCCAGGCCAATATCGGGTGGACAACAGCAGCAGGAGAGTGTGCCAGACACTGGGAAGAGGAAGCTGGCTATAACACCCATAAGCCTGCTCCTAACAACACATCTTCTCCAGCAAGGCTCTAATTTCCAAATTGCCACCAGCTGGGGCCCTGACATTCAGAACATATAAGTTTATGGGTGACACCTGAATCAAACCACCACAGCCTGTTATTGCAAATATAGTTCTTCTGGAACACAGCCCAACCATTCATTTATATATTGTCTGTGACTCTTTTTTCACACTATAAAAGCAGAATTCATTGGTTTGTGTATGTAGAGAATAGATTGTCCAAAGCTTAAAACATTGATTATCTGACTCTTTACAAAAAGAGTCTACCAACTGCTACTTTAGCAGCTATGAAATTGGTTGAGTGGTAGAGCCTCAAGATGGGAAAGCTTTAAAGAACCTAAGTTTCCTGGTGAAACTTGTGAAATGTTATTTTTTGCACAAATCCTACATTAGTTGGTTGGGTTGTTGTAGAAACTTTTTTTTTTTTTTTTTTTTGCTCAGATGTATAATGTGGTGTGTGTGTGTGTGTGTGTGCTTGTGTGTGTGTGTGTGTGTGTGTGTGTGTGTGTGGTGTATACACCTGTATGTGCCCTTCAAGACCCCCATGACCTTGCCTGCATCAGAGTGGGCTTGACTGCTATAGCCCCAGCAGAATGTCCAGCACCTCACCCCATAGCTCTTCCACCTGTTCTCATTTTGTGCCAGAGTCTCATACTGATAATGGAGTTTCTGTTTTTTATGAGCCCAGGTGGTTCTCTGATCTCTGCTCCCCTTTGTGGGGCTGGGGTTATATACATGTATGGCCATGCCCACGCATTTATGTGGGTTCTGGAGATTTCTTCTCAGGCAGTTTCAGGCCTCTTGAGACCCTCATGGTTGAGCAGGAAGCATACTTAATGGCTGCGACATCTCTTCAACCCCTTTTAACTTTTTAAATGATATTTTTCATACATGGGCCTATGTATTTTATTCATAATCCCCCACTTCCTTCTTTTCTCTCCCTATCCCTGTCAAAATACTGACAAGACCAATAGTGTGGCAGGTCTTGTGCAGTAGTGACAACTCCCAAGGGGTCACCACTGCAATGGCTGTCTCATGTCTGTTCCAAAGTACGCCTCCCCACCAAATGGTTCTCACATTCTTTCTGGCCCTCTCCCAGGAGGTTCCCTGAGCCTTGGAGATTGTGGCTAAGGGTTTTTCAATATTGTTTATCTTTTGAAGAACCAACAGTGTGTTTCATCAATTTGGTTTTTTTTTTTTTTTGGTTATATTTTATTGACTTCTGCTCTGATCTTAATTATTTCTTTTAATCTACTACTGTAAGGTTTGGTTTGTTCATTTTTTTTTCCAAGTCCTTCAGGTACATCATTATTTATTTAAGAGCTCTCTCTCTGTCCGTTTGTAGTATAGGCACTTGTAGCTATAAATTTTCCTCTTGGGGCTGCCTTCATTGTGTCCCATAGGTTTTGGTATGTTGTACTTTCATTTTCATTCAATTCTAAGCATATTTTTATTTCCTTCTTGATTTCTTCAATGGCTCATTCATTGTTCAATAATGTGTTTTTCAGTCTCCAAGGATTTGTGTATTTTCTGTAGTTTTTCTTGTTGTTGATTTCTATGTTTATTGTACTGTGGTCAGATAAAATGCAAGGAGTTATTGTCATTTTCCTTAATTTTATGAGACTAGATTTGTGACTTAATATGTGATCTATTTTTAGAGAAAGTTCCATGGGCTGCCAAGAAGAATGGGTATTCTGTATTGTTTGGAGTTTTCTGTAAATGTCTCTTAGGTCCAGACGAACTATAGTGTTATTTAATTCCAATGTTTTCCTGCTAATTATTTTTGTCTAGATGATCTGTCTTTTGGTGATAGTGAGGTATTGAATTTTCCCACTATTATCATGTTGAGATTTAACTCAGATTTTATATCTAGTAGAATTTGTTTTATAAAATTACGTGCACCTGTGTTGGTACATTTATAGTTAGAATTATAATGTCTTCTTGGTGGATTGCTCCCTAAAATAGTATGAAGTGACCTTTTATATCTCACAGTTGGTATTTGTTTGAACTCTATTTTGTCAGATATTAGAATAGCAACACTTACTTGTTTCCTAGCTCATTTTGCTTGGAATATTTTTCCAAGCAAAGGCAGTGTCTATTTTTGATGGTAAGTTTCTTGATGACAGAAAAAGACAGATCCCATTTCCTCATCCAGTCTGTTAGTATATGTGTTTTGTCTGGCGGATTAAGACCAATATTATTTATTTATTATTCAAAAGTATAAATTAATCCCTTTAATGTTCATGACTTTTGTGGTGCTTGGAATTTTCTCAGTCTTCATTTGCTTAACAGTTATTCTCTAATTAATTATTCTTTTTTCCTCCCATATCTTCTTTAATTAAAAATTATTTATTTGTACAGACATGAGTACATGTGTGTATATATGGGTGTATATGGGCATGAAAGGGTCTCTTGATGCTGCAAATGAATGACTGTCTAGTTTTATGTAGGAACTGGGGAATTGAATCCAGGTTGGTAGGCTTTGCAAGCCAGTGCCTTTAACTGTTGAGCCTCTCCCCAGCCACTTCCTGTATCTTTTGAATATGGTTATTCATCTCTTCAATTCAAAGTCTTCTGTCCAGTGTCCTCTGTTGAGTGGACTTTGAGCTCATAAATTCCTTTAGCCTGCTTTTATCATGTACAGATTTTCCTTTTCCTTCTACTATATAAGGAATAATTTTTGGGGGTGTAGTAAACTGTGTTGGCATCTATAGTCTTTCAATTCTTAAAATACATCATTCTAAGCCCTTCTGGCTATTAGAATTTTCACTGAAAACTGGCTATTCTCATGGGCTTGCCTTTATATTTGACTTGATGTTTCTTTCTTGCCACTTTCAGAGAATAGGATTTGGGAATTTTCTTTTCTGGTTCTGTCTATTTGGTGGTCTATGTGCCTCTTGTATTTGGATAGTCATCTCTTTCTCTGGATTGAGGAATTTTCTTCTACAGTTTTATCAAAAATAGTTTCTATGGCATTGGCCTGAAGATTTTCTATGATCCTTATTCAAACATTTGGCCTTTTCATGCTGTCCCAAATATCTCTCATGTGTTTTTTGAAGTAGTCATTGGTATTGAATAGCTGACTCAATTACTCTACTTTGTCTCCCAGGCTTGATGTCCTGTACTCTACTTGATACATTTTATTCTTGTGGTTTTCCATAGTGATTTCTACTTGAATTGTTGTACTTCTCATTTCCAGCTTCATTTCAGTTGGGCTTCTCATCATTATTTCTACTTTCTGTATTAAATTCCATTGTAATATTCAAGTTTGACTCATTTCATTAAGCTGTTTGTTTATGTTCTCATGGGATTTATTTAGGCATTTATTTGTGTCTTCATTTAGGATTTAATTGAATCATTGATTCATGTCTTCTTTGAATTTTTTTGTTCATATTTATAATCATCCTTTTGAGAACTTTGGAGTTTCCTCTAAGTTACTGTCATTGGAATCCTCTACTATGGGATTGATAATTCTTGAGGGAGACATATTTGTTTGTTTTTTTATGTTACCCATTTTGTGTTGAGACTTACCCACCTGGAGATAGACAGTGCATTGGTCAGTGCTTTCTGACATGCCTTTGCTAAGTAAGTACTTGCAACTGTAGTTGGTGTTTCCTTTTGCTGGCTTGTTCTTGTCCTTGCTGTGCTTTGTGCTGCCTGTAGTCCAGTCTCGGAAATACTTGGTGCACTTCAAATATGGGATAGATGAGGTGATACATGAAGAGAGGGGACTACCTGAACATGGATCCCAGACATTTGAGAACCAAGAAATTGAGAAAAACAAGCATGTCCTGATGAGATTTTTTGGGCGCTAAATCTAACGCATTCACTGGAAGTCTTGTTTGCATAAGGTAAGACATTCCCTCCTCCAGGGGCCAGCTTCAGTTCTGTTTTCAGTCCCTCATAAACAAGACTTATAGCATATACAGGTGGTAGGTAAAGTGAGGCTTTGCAGAATGTCTATTGATAAGGCAGAAGGGGTCTCTAGAGGGGAAATTTGGGAGAAAATACAAAAGGGATTCTTCCTGAGACAATTCTATAGGAGATGTGAGGGGTAGACTCAATGCCTTTGGTAATATGAACAGTTCCAGATTGTAGACAAAGCCCTTGGGTTCCACCCTTCTTTTGAATGAAGGCAGTAAACCAGAAGCTAATATGGGCAGATTTCCCTGTGCTTATTCACTGCTTAGTGTTTAATTCCCTGAAGGGTGAAAGAAATACTTACTTAATTAAACATGCTAAACAATAATAATCCTTGCTTGCTTTTCACATGTATTTGTTTTTCAGAAATATTCCATGAAGAGTTGATGAAGCTGTTTTTAACACTGAGTGCTATGCACCACTTAATTATAATAATCTAGGAAGTATAACTGAACATTTTACACTCTAGGACATAGGTGGGCAGAATAAGGACTGCTACAGTAAAAACACACTTTCTTGGATCTTTCTTTCTGCAGTTATTTGAATTCTTAGGCTTGGGGTGAACTTTAGTTCTTAAATATTGTCTATATGGTTTTAGGGGAAAATGTTCTTCTTAGAGATCTAGGGAATTTCTTTGCTAGGCGTACACATTTTAAAATTTATATTCATTTATGAATGCAACTAGAAAAATTTTGTTTACCTTTGAGCTGATCAGAGTGGGTCAAGTTGTTTCCAGGACACAGTGGTCCAGTGTCCATGGAGAGGTGCTTCCCAAGTGGTTAGAGATAACATCCTTGGAATGGACTGCTTTCTGTGCTAGGGCTTCTTAGCATAGCCACAATTTAAATCATCTGGTTTGGGGGATATTCTCAAAGTGTCAACACAGCCCAGGCTATAGCTTCAGGCAATGCTCATGCATATGCATTAGGCCCTTGGGGCAATACCCAGCACATGAATGGGAAAATGATTACATAGTCTTTTCTCAGTGCAGCTGAAGTCATGTCTTGGGATAGGGAGCAAGTCTAGCCATGGGTTGGATGATCTTTTGCTTGTTTGCTTGTTATTTGAGGTAGGGTCTCACTCCAGCCCAAGCTGACCTGGAATTCACTCTGTATTCTCATGGCCATCCTCCTACCTCTGCCTCCCAAGTGCTGGGATTAAAGGCATGTGCCTCCATGCCCGGCTGGGTTGAATGATCTTTAAGTGACTTCATTGCAAAGCTAGGATAGTGAACCACTAGCCCATTGATAAAGCCTTCCTTCTCTAGAGCCAAGCTCATGTTCCCTTTCCCTTTTCTCTGACCCTTGTAAGAATTATATACATACATACATATGCACATATGTAAGATTATATACATATACATGTCCATAGGTAATTTGTTTTTTACTTTTGATAAACTCAAAGAAGAATAAAAAAAAAGAAACATCTTCTGGTTAAGAAGGCAGCGTAGGTACCATGCCAAAGCAGCCTAGGGGGAAAAAAATAAAAAAAATAAAAATAAAATAAAATAAAATAAAAAACCCAGCAAAATACACATTTTTATGAAAAAGTGAGGGATATAGGAAATTGAAACAGCAGCAGAGAAGTAGGAGAGATCCAGAGCATCCAGAGCCCACACAGCCTGGCAGAAGCAGCTCTGGCAGGTCCGTGCGTGGGACTGTGGTGGTGTGCCAGCCAGCCTCCAGGCTTGGCTTGAGCCACAGGAAAGCCAGGTGAGGGGATTTTCCACTCACATCAGAGTTTTCCACAAACTCAAGAAACGTGAAGGGAGAACAGCAGTGAACAACGGAGGAGCAGATCACAAGGTAGAAGAACATGTGGAACAGCGAGTGAACTAGAGCAGCATCAGCAGCCTCCACTCCCCCAACACCATTGCCCATCTCCTGGTGAACGGAGCAGTGGTCCACAGACCCGGCCACGCCTACTTGAACCTACAGCACACCAGAGGGACCCAAGAAGGAGTGCAGCTGAGACCAAAATCATCCCAAAAAGTAACTGGGATTACACCAGGATGAAAAAAATATATGCATTATAACACAAGGAACACCAAAAATCAAGACAATATAAATCCACCAAAAAGTATTAATGCATCAGAAATGACCTCCAGTGAGAATGTGTTAGAGGAAATGCCTGAGAAAGATTTCAAAAGAATGATTATAAATATTTTCAAAGAACTCAAAGAAGAAACCAAAGGAAGCAAAGAAGACACAGGATGCCAATTTAATGAAATAAAGAGGTCAATACTAGACATAAATAAGGAAATAGAAATAATAAAGAAAAACCAGTTAGAATTACTAGCATAAAGAGCACAGTTAATGAAATAAAAAACTCTGTAGAAAATCTCACCAATAGAATGGATGAAGGAGAGGGCAAAATATCTAAGCTAGAAGACCAGGTGGCAGATCTAATACAGTCCAACAAAGAGAAAGACAAAATAATAGAAAAGAATGAGTGGGAATTTCAAGATATTTGGGACACTATGAAAAGATCAAACATAAGAATTCAGGGCATAGTAGAAGGAGAAGAATTTCACTGCAAACATCACAACAGATGCCAGAGAAATTAAAAAAAAAATCATAGAGACATACTATAAAAGCATACACTCCACAAAGTACGAAAATCTGAAAGAAATGGATGATTTCCTTGATTTGTATGACCTACCTAAATTAAATCAAGATGAGATTAATCACTTAAATAAGTATGGAGATCCAAGCAGTTGTCAAAAATCTCCCAACTAAAAAAAGCGCAGGCCCAGATGGATTCACTGCTGAATTTTACCAGACCTTCAGGGAAGAACTAACACCATTGCTTCTTAAGCTTTTCCATGAAATAGTAAAAGAAGGAATCCTAACAAACTCCTTCTATGAAGCCAGCATCACCCTGATACCCAAACCAGGCAAAGATAGAACAAAAAAAAAAAAAAAAAAAAAAAAGAAAATTACAGACCAATCTCCCTCATGAACATAGATGCAAAAATTCTTAGCAAAATATTGGCAAACAGAATACAAGAATATATCAGAAAGATCATTCACCCTGACCAAGTAGGCTTTATCCCATAGATGCAGGGATGGTTCAACATACGCAAATCGATAAATGTAATACACTATATAAATGGACTAAAGGACAAAAATCACATGATCATCTCATTAGACTCAGAGAAAGGGTTTGACAAAATCCAACATCCCTTCATGATAAAAGTCCTATAGAGACTGGGAATAGAAGGAATATATCTCAACATAATAAAGGCTATTTATGACAAGCCTACAGCCAACATATTACTAAATGGGGAAAAACTGGAAGCTTTTCCACTAAAATCAGGAACAAGACAAGGGAGTCCACTGTCCCCACTTTTATTTAATATAGTGCTGGAAGTCTTAGCCATAGCAATAAGGCAAGTGACACACATAAAAAGGATACAAATTGGAAAGTAAGAGATCAAGTTATCATTATTTGCAGATGACACGATTCTATATATAAAGGACCCTAAAGACTCTACCAGCAAACTGTTAGAGCTGATAAACACCTACAGCCATGTAGCAGGATACAAAGTAAATACACAGAAATCAGTAGCTTTACTATATGGTAAAAACAAATACACAAAGGATGAAATCAGAGAATCAGTCCCATTCACAATTGCATCAAAGAAAATAAAGTACCTTGGAATAAACCAAACCAGGGAAGTAAAGGATATCTACGATGAAAACTTTAAAACACTCAAGCGAGAAATTGCAGAAGACACTAGGAAGTGGAAAAACATCCCTTGTTCCTGGATTGGAAGAATCAATATTGTGAGAATGGCAACCTTACCAAAAGTAGTCTGCACATTTAATGCAATCCCCATCAAAATTCCAATGGCATTCTTCACAGAAATAGAAAAAACAATCCAAAAATTCATTTGAATCACAAAAAAACCTCGAATATCTAAAATAATACTAAGCAACAAAAATAAGGCTGGTGATATCACCATACCTGATTTTAACCTATACTACAGAGCCATAGTAACAAAAACAGCATGGTACTGGCACAAAAGCAGACATGTAAATCAATGAACAGAATAGAGGACCCCGATGTAAGTCCAGGTAGCAATAGCCACCTGATAGTCAATAAAAATGCCAAAAATACTCATTGGAGAAAAGACAGCCTCTTCAGCAAATGGTGTTTGGAAAACTGGATATGTACCTGTGGAAGGATGAAAATAGATTCTTCTCTCTCTCCATGCACAAGAATTAAGTCCAGATGGATTAAAGACCTTAACATCAAACCAGAACACTGAAGCTTCTAGAGGAAAAAGTAGGGGAAACCCTTCAATATATTGGTCTTGGCAAAGATTTTCTGAATATAACCCCGATTGCTCAGGCAATAAAACCACAGATTAACCACTGGGACCTCATGAAATTACAAAGATTTTGTACTGCAAAGGACACTGTGAGTAAAGCAAAGAGGCAACCTACAGAATGGGAAAAAAATCTTTGCCAGCTATACATCTTATGGAGGATTAATATCTAGGATATACAAAGAACTCAAAAAATTAAATAATGAGAAATCAAACAAGCCAATTAAAACATGGACTATGGAACTAAACAGAGAGTTCTCAAAAGAAGAAATACGAATGGCATATAAGCATCTAAAAAAATGTTCTACATCCCTAGTGATCAGGGAAATGCAGATTAAAACTACATTGAGATTCCATCTCACTCCTGTCAGATTGGCTACCATCATGAAAACAAATGGTCATAAATGTTGGCAGGGATGTAGAAAAAGAGGAACCCTTCTACACTGTAGGTGGGAATGCAATCTGGTCCAGCCAGTGTGGAAATCAAGGTGGAGGTTCCTAAAACAGCTAAAGATTGATCTACCATATGACCCAGCTATAGCACTCCTAGGCATATATCCTAAGGACTCATCTCATTTCCTTAGAAATATGTACTCAACCATGTTTATTGCTGCTTAATTCATAATAGCTGGGAAATGGAACCAGCCTAGATGTCCCTCAACTGACGAGTGGATAATGAAGATATGTCACATTTATATAATGGAGTTCTACTCAGTGGTAAAGAAAAATGAAGTTATGAAATTTTCAGGAAAATGGATGGATCTGGAAAGGATTATACTAAGTGAGGTAACCCAGGCCCAAAAAGCCAAGTGCCGCATGTTCTCTCTCATATGTGCAACCTAGCTACAGATGATTGGGCTTCTGTGTGAGAAGGAAAATCTCAGTAGCAGAGGCCAGTAAGCTAAAAAAGAGATACAAAGGAAAGAGAAAGGAGGAGAGCAGGGTACTTAATAGGTTGGTATTGTATATATGTAAGTAGAAGAATAGATTAACGGGGGTGAAAAGGCCCCAAGTGAGGTCAGGGGAGGAGATTGAGTAAAGGAAAGGTGGAGGGAGGGCTAATCAAAATCTAAGAGGATATAAATAAATCATATGGAATCCTCTGGTTTTGGACAATGGAACACTCAGGAGCCATAGATCGTTGTTAGAAAATTTTCAGTGCCAGGAATGGGATACCTTCCAGTGAGCTGATGGCCAGGGAGGTCCCTGACGCCCCCAAAACATTATAGGCCATTGCCGAGGTCCTTGGTTTCCCACCAGGAATAGATCGTAAGACCCTATTGCTGAAGACTCCACATATTTGGGCTGCAAGGCCACTGAGAAATCCTGCTAGAACTGAGCTGATAACCTCCTCCATGTAGACCAGCTGACAGAAAGCTGAAAGAAGCCATTCTACATGCAGTTCAATGGGAGAAAGAGATACCACCAGTGAAGATACTCAACAGTGGACACTGCAAGCCTTATAATTGGCCAACCAGACCAAATGAGCCAATGGATGCAATAGTGGCACATCTATCATGGTGGAAACCAACTGCCCTCTAATGGAACTGGAGGCCCACTCCATGGGAGGGAATACATCCCTGATACTGAAAACTTAAAACAGGGGTAATCATGAGCCCTAGGGTGTAACATCTGCTGATGTCTGGATAAATGTATATACTATGCTTATTAAACTGCCCAGTAAACACTTCTCTTAATATTCATGCCCTTATATTAATGCGTCTCTCACTTTGGGTAGAGAATCTTCTCTTTTCCGATGGCAGTGACCTTGGGATGACTCAGAAGGTATCATGGTGCTGGAAAGAAGTGACTGGAGTACTGAGTAATATATCTCGATCACACCTTCCAAGGCTCAGGGTCTAATGCGGAAGAGGTAGCAGAAAGAATGTAAGAGCCAAAGGAAAGGTAGGACTCCTTACAACGTGCTCCCTCCAGACATAAAATGGCCTGGGTATCCATGACCTTATAGTGCCTGACACTACCTTCACAAGACCATCATAAGAGGAGGAAAAGATGATGACATCAAAATAAAAGAGAGACTGATTGAGATGGGGAGGTGATATGATGGAGAATGGAAATTCAAAGGGTAAAGTGGGGGGAGGGTGGGTATTACCATGGGATATTTTTTATAATCATGGAAAATGTTAATAAAAATTGAGAAAAAAAAAGAAACGTGTGCTAGCACAAGTCCTATTGAGAGCTCCAGTCATGACTTCTTATTCTCAGCTGCCCTCACAGGGCTGAGGGGCCAGAGCAGATACATAATCACCTATCCTCAAGACAAACTTGTATTCCCATATGTCTGTCTATCTAACATCTAGCTAATATGTGGTGTGAAACTTTTTCTCTAGGTAGCTGGAAACATACATCCATTCACCCCAGTTACATTCAGATAATAGACCAATGTAACAGTTGTATCAAAATCCAACTTTGGTTAACCTATGCATTTATTTAGTGCTACTTACAGAGCATGAGTGAGGGGTGACTCAAAGACATCTGTATCACCTCAAAGTCTTACACATCCTGGATGGCAATGTCATGGATGCTACATCACAGAGCCCCCCTTCCAGTTATCCTTCTATATCTCTATATAATCTGGCATGTTCTTGTAGCTAGGAGAGGGTACATGAACCTGGAAAGGTGACAAAGACCCTAAGAAAGTCTAAGCCACCAACTACTCTCGCTCTTTTAAGATATCTTCAGATCGTAGGGGTTGCAAGCATTGCCAGTAGTAGATAATTTGTCTATAATACATAGGTCCTAGGTTTAGTACTCAGCAACCCCCCCCCCCCCACACACACAGATAATTTTTGCTGGGTCTTTTGGTACAAATGTGTAATCCCAGATACCTGGGGGGCAAGAAGATCATGAGTTCAATACCTACATGGGTAACTTAGACCTTTTCTCAAAATAAAAATATAAAGAAGGGTTAGGGATGTGGATTAGTGGTATAGAATGTATGTCTGACATGCTAGAATCTCAAATACCAGCACAACAACAACAACAACAAAATCATTCACATTCAGAAGCCATAACTGAAGTAAAGAAACTTACAGCAGATGGTAGTTCTGTGATGAAAAACTGATCTCTGTCCTAACCAGCCTTTAGACAGAATGACTAGGTCTGTTTAGCTCAAGGGCAGGCGCAGCAGCAGTGTCAGTAAACTTAATAGAAATACAAAATCTTGTTCCCCGAGTCAGCTGTACTGAAAAGCAAACTGAGCCTGGGTCTCAGCCCATGTGCCTTTTGAAGCTGTGCAAGTCATTATGTTGCATGCTGAAGTTTGAGCGCCAGATCCCACAGAGTGGGGTTCTTTGGAGTTCCACATGTTTCCTTCTCAGATAAATTCTTCAAGCTTATGATCTCACAAAAGGGTTGAGACCTGTATCTACCCAAATCCTACCTGCTGAAAGACACCTCTCCCACAGAGTATCAGTGACCTGTGTGGAACTAAACAAAGACCAGCCAAATGAGAATGCACAGGAGTAGTAGAGACAGAACTTTTCTCACTAGTGAGTGCTGCCATACTTTGAAACAGGTGGAAAGTGAACCATTGATAGTATGTGTCCTAATCACAGATTGTAGTCTTGGAGAAGCTGGAGTTGGGCTTCTTAGATATGGAGCCTCCCAGTGATTGGGTGGAGTACAGAGCTGGTTTTCTCTGCTTGGTCTTACATTAGAAGTGGGTCAAAATTAGAGGAACTAAGTTACTGATTGTGATGGTTCATTTTGTGTTGTATATTAGCTTGAGTTGGTTACAGGTTAGTCACATAGATAGCTGGTAAGGCATTATTTCTGCGTGTTTGTAGAAGAAATGAGCATTTAAACTGGCAAGCGTATTCTATAAAGCAGATGGCCCTCCTCATGTGGGTGGGTGTCATCCAATCTGCTGAGGGCCTGAAGAGAACACAAAGGTGTTGGAAGGGTGAAATAAGGGTGCCTAAGTGCATGCCTAGTGTCCAGGCTTCAGATCCTGCCAGAATCCACACTAGTGCATCTGCAGCTTTCAGGCCTTCCAATGATGCCAGAGCTGTCCCAGGTATTCAGCTAGTAGGGGCAGCTGGTGGGAATTTTGATTCTCTGGAGAACTCTGACTAATAAAGGAAGATAAGATTCCATGGGGGCTTCTGCCTCCTGCATCTCCTCCTATGACCACATTAAGCAAGCCAGGCAAAAATTTGTAGAGAAATTAAAAGGCAACTGGGAACAACAGAAGAGGAAACTCCAAGCAGTATTTATTGATTTGCAGGGTTCACAGAGTTGTGAGTGGAAGGTTGAGGGTCAGTTCTCTGAGAGATTGGAAACATACCAAGGGCAGCACTAGGGGAGAGGGAAGGGCAGACTTGCATTTCCCCACTGTAGAACTACCCTCCTAAAGAGTTATCTTCTGTAGATAACACTTAAGATAATGTTGGATGACTTTTCAAGTGAAATCAGAAGAAAAACAATAGGAATATTTCTATGCCTCAGGTTTTGAAAACTGAACAGAAAAATCATTTATGGTGAGCTGCTTGCTCAAGTTTATTGAAAGCTGACATGTGTTGGGCATGGTTTTTAGCACTACTGTCAGAGTCACCTTCACGTTGCTGGCAGAAAACACACAACCAAGATCAGCTTATGGGAGGAATGGGTTTATTTTGGCTTACAGACTTGTGGGGAAGCTCCATGATGGCAGGGCATTAGCAGTGGCTAGACATCATCTCCTGGCCAGCATCAGGTGGACAATAGCAGCAGGAGAGTGTGACAAACACTTGCAATGGGAGGCTAGATATAACACCCTTAATCCCAACCCCCAACAATACACTGCCTCCAGGAGGATCCAATTCTCAAATTGTCACCAGCTGGGGACTTTGCATTCAGAGCACATGAGTTTTTGGGGACACCTGAATCAAACCACCACAACTACTAAAGCTATTTCATCATGGATGACCTTATTATTATGCAGTAATAATATACCCAACTCAAAGGGGAAGAAGGCCCAGGAAGGTAAGTTACTGCCCAATATAATTCAGCTGAGAAGTGTTGCACTTTAGTATAATGCCTACATTTGGGGAAAGCATGTGTGTAATAAAGTCATTTCACCCAAGAGACTGGATTCATAGGCCTTAGGAAGGATCCTTACCCTTGGCTGATCTAGCATAACTACAGCACAGGGCTGAACAGCCAGATAAAGGTGTTTGAACTGAATGTAGTCCAAGAAGATGATCAGAGACTGAGTGTGGTGGGAGAGGTACCTGTTCTCTGTAGGACACAGGGTGTTTCTGTCCATAGATTTTACAAAGGAGAATGTTAAAGCACATGTGTTTTTGAATGTATTTAGGTATAATTAACATCCACATATGCCTGTGTTTAAAGTATATGATTTGATAGATTTTGACATATATGCACCCTTGAAACAATTAATGTAATTAAGATAGTGCATATCTCACCCCTCAGAATTCTTTGTGTTGATCTCACTTTTGCCTCTCTTGACTGCTTCCTACCCAGAAACAAAATCCATTTTCTATATTTCTAGATTGTTGCTATTTTCTATGATGGTATATAAAGTTGCATGAGTCATTATGTCCTGAGTATTTACTTCTCTCAGCATAATTACCCTGAAACTTATCTATAGTGGTTTGAATTGTGTGACCCCATAAACTCATGTGTTATGAATGCTAGGTAATTTGGGAATTGGAGCCTTATTAGAGGAGGTGTGTCACTGGGAGTGGACTTGATTTTTATTAACCCTCAGATTGCCAATGTTATTGAGCTCACTCTTCTGCTACTATTGTCCATCTGATGTTGGTAGGGAGGTGATATCCAGCCTTTGGTATGCCATCTTTCCCCTGCCATCATGGAGCTTCCCCTTGAGACTCTAAACCAAAATAAACAACTTTCGTCCCCTCAGGTGCTTTTGGTTGAGTGTTTCTTCCCAGCAGTATGAAGGTAAATACAACAGAAAATTGGTACCAAGAAGTGGGGTTATAAATGCTAGAAACTTGATTATGTGGCTTTTAGCCTCTTGTGACTGATTTGTGGGAAAATTGTGGAAGGATTTGAATACATGGGTTAGGAGAAGACTTGCAGTAGAGCTTTCTTGGATTATTCTGGTCAGAGTTGAAAGATCTGAATGGAGAAAGAACTGCAGAAGAAAGATTTGTCTGTACTGGGCTAGAAGCAGTTGCGAGACAGGCAAGCTGCATCTTCCCATGCTCTGGGAAGTTATGAAGGGTTGCACTGCATGGAAATTGACTGGTATGAACAGGTAGATATAGCATAGAAAGAAATGAAAGTTTCTAGCTGGAGACAGTTTCCATTAAGCTGTAATTGTTTGACAAATGACAACTGTTGAGATTGGAGTGGGGAGCTGTTCTGCATTGGGACAGCAGGACGAATGCTGACTCTTTTGAGAGTAGGCAGGTTACCAAATTTGTTAATCCAAGGTGTATGAAAGCCAACTTTGAAGAGCAGGACACTCCTTTAGCATTTAGGCCTCCTACTTTCAAAAGATAGTAGGCGAATAACAAATGCAAGAAAGAGGACCATTCTATTTGCATTGTGTTTGTTTTAAGTATTTTATTTATTTATATATATATATATATATATATATATATATATATATATATATAGAGAGAGAGAGAGAGAGAGAGAGAGAGAGAGAGAATGGGCATGTCAGGGCCACTATCCACTGCAAATGAACTCTGGATGCATGTGCAATATGCATCTGGCTTATGTGGGCCCTGGGGAATTGAACCTGGGTCCTTTGACTTTGCAGGCAAGTGCTTTAACCACTAAGCAATCTTTCCAGCCTACTCAAGAAGGTTTTGTTGGGGCTGGAGAGATGGCTTAGTGGTTAAACGCTTGCCTGTGAAGCCTAAGGACCCCCGTTCGAGGCTCGATACTCCAGGACCCACGTTAGCCAGATGCACAAGGGGGCGCACGCGTCTGGAGTTCGTTTGCCCTGGTGCGCCTATTCTCTCTCCTTCTCTCTATATGCCTCTTTCTCTCGCTGCCTGTCACTCTCAAATAAATAAATAAAATTAAAACAAAAAGAAGGTTTTGTTTTTTGGAAAGGGCCACTAGGTGATGTGAAACAGGCTTGTTGTAGTTCCTATGTGGAGGCCCAATGGAGCCATGAGAATGAACTGTGGGTTACAGTAGAAACCCCCAGAACTTTTGACATGGCAAGACTGTGGAATGGTTGCCAAGAATAGCTGCTGGCTTGGGATGGAGTTTTCCTTTGGATATGAGCAGCCAAGCTATAGGTGCAAAATTAGAACTCCAGAGAACTCTTCATTGGTTAGAGATGTTGGACTTGGACAGACAGGATTTGATGTTTTCCCTGTTTGTTCTAGATCTTGTATTGGTTCAGTATTTCCTTGTAATGCCATCTTTTACTGTGTGAATGTTTATTCTATGCCATATTTTCTTTTGGTTTTACAGACACAGTTAAGAGAACTTGAACTATGTGGATGTTTGAACAGTATTGGGATTGATAAAACTATGGAGACTTTTAAAGGTGGACTGAATGTTATTGCATTTCACATCATAAATGGTCATCAGTTTATGGAAGCCAGGAGTGGAATGTTGTGGTTTGAATTAGGTGTCCCCCATAAATTCATGTGTTATGAATTCTAGGTCCCCAGTTGGTGGCAACTTGGGAATTGACACCTTGCAGTAGGAAGTGTGTTGTTGGGGGTGGGTGTATGGGTGTCCTAGCCAGCTTCCCCTTGCCAGTGTGTGGCTTACTCTCTTGCTACTGCTTTCCACCTGCTGTGGCAGAGGTGATGCCCAGACTCTGCTCATGCCATCCTGTCTCCTGCCATCATGGAGCTTCCCCTCCAGACTGTAGGCCAAAATAAACGCCTTTCCTCCCATCAGCTGTTTTTGGCTAAGTGCTTTGTGACAGCAATGAGAAAGTAACTGCAACACCTGCTCATGTCACTGTATCTAAGCCCATCTCTTCAGGTCTGAGTTTGTATGTCATTATCTGGGTCTGCCAAACTTACTTTTTTTTTTTTTCATCTGTTGACGAATGAGCATTTGGATTATATCCAGATCTTGATTATTACAAGTTTGTAGACAAGTTTTTGATGGGCACATTTCTATGGGCTTTGAGTGCTTTTGGGTAAGTCCTGGGAAATAGAATGACTAGATTATATAATAGGTATGTACTTTTCTTTAAAATGAAATACCTGCCCAGCCCTAAGCCAAAGTGGTTGTGCCATTTTGCATTCTTCCAACGAGTGAGCGTTCAGCAACCTCCACATCCCTGTTGACTGTTGCCACGATTAGTCTTCCCAGCTTTAGCCATATGACCAGTGTGCCAGAGCACTGTCTCACTGTGCTTAAAATTTGCATTTCCTGAAGGATTACATAATGTTGAACATATTTTCATGATCTTACTTGACATGCATATATCTGTAAATTATTATTCATATGTTTTGTCCTTTTTTTTAGGTTTTGCTGTTTGATTTATTTACTTTTTAGAATTGTTTATATATTCTGGATACAAGTTCTCTATCAGATATATAATTAGCTTTTTTCCCCCCTCAAACTATAACTCGTCTTTATTTCAGAATCTCTTTCCAGGCAATAAACTGAGGGCTCACATTTTCTGATTCCGTTCTCCTTGGAATCTCTGTTCTTTTTCCCTAATATCTAAATAATATCAAAGCTATTGTTTTAACTACATAAACATCTTCAAATATACATAATACATGTATATGTGTACATATATGTGAGAGTAGGTGCACATGTGTCACGGTGCATGTGTGGATATCAGAGGACAACTTTCAGGTGTTGGTTCCTACCTTCCACCTCACTTGAGGCAGGGTTTCTTATTGTTCACTTCTCTGTTCACCACACTAGCTAGCTGGTCTGTAAACTTTCAGGAAATTCTCTTGTCTATGCCTAGAATATGGTCCTAGGCATGTGATCTGGAGGTCCACATTCAGGTACTCACACCTGCACAGTAAGTGCTTTATTGACTAAACAATCCCCCCAGCCTTATATATACACACATTTTAAACTTGCTTCAGGAAGAAAAGTAAACCCACTATTAGTTATTCCATTTTGGATAGAGATAGAAGCCCCTGAAAGCAATGCTTTGGAATTTTTAATTATGCAAAGAAGACTCTAGAAACATCTTTTGGTTGCCAGGAGCTATAATGTAAATATCTCAGTATTTACTGCAACAGTGCCGATTTATTCAGCACAGTCACTCTCAGAGACAGGAGAACATTTGTATGATTATGTGGCAATCCCTACACACAGTCATTAGTTGGAAGCTTCGTCACCATGTCTTCCAAGCTTTATTGAACTTATGCTGTGCTCAGTGCTATTTTGTTGTTGGTGGTTGTGAGTTTATTTATTTATTTATTTTCAATGACTGGGGAAGGGAAAAAGGGGGGGCAGCATGGATGTGCCAGGGTCTCCATCTGCAAATGTACTCCAGATGCATGTGCCACTCTTTTCATCCGGCTTTACGTGGGTACTGGGGAATTGAACTCAGGTTGTTAGGCTTCATAGGCAAGCACATTAACTGCCGAGTAATCTCTGGAACCCCTCCTTTTTTGAGGTAAAGTTTTTCTTTGTTGCTGTGGCTGACCTTAAACTTGGTATGTGTCCCAGGTTGCCTTCAAACTCACTGTGATCCTATTTTAGACCCCCCAAATTCTGGAATTATAAATGTGTGGCTCCCATTCCCTGCCTAAGTGCATTTTTGCGTGAGGAAAAAGGTTTATTTTGGCTTACAGACTCGAGGGGAGGCTCTGTGGTGGCAGAGGAAAATAGTGGCATGAACAGAGGGTGGATATCACCCTCCTGGCCAATATCAGATGGACAAGAACAACAGTAGAGTGTGCCTTTAAGTGCATTTTTAAGTGTGTTATTTGTATTGACTTATTTTTTCTTCAGAAAAACACTAAGTACACTTTTTACCTTCGTATAACTGTGTGATTGAAGTGGGAAGAGATTACACATAAAGTCTAAAGTCTAAGGAGAGAAAGTGGCCTTGCTTCAGAGCCCTTCCCACCCTTTGTTGCTACGTAGCTCTTATCCTCTGTGGTGCGTGTCCTTCCGAAGTAAGCATGGTGTTCAGGCATGACAGATGATACCGAAAGCATTCTTGTCTGGACTATCCCCTGACAAATGAAAAACAGGAAGGTTTTTCTTTTTCAGCGGAATGAACAAGGTTCATCCCGTGAAATCTCACAGGATGGCATTTCAAATTGGTGGTGTTGCCCTGGTTGGGCCAGATTGTTTTCTGGTACATATTGTACCATCCCATCTAGTGAGCTAATTTGGAACAGGAACTGACCTTAATTTCTGTGAAGAAATAGATGGCCTTGCATCGCCTGGAGGCAGCCTAATTTTTGCTGTCTTTGATTCATCTGTTTCATCAGATTCTGAGAGCAGAATCAAAAAAAACAATCAAGGTAGTGGAGAGGGGTTGCTGTTGACAGCACTGGGCGCCACAAAATTCAGATGAGATCTGGCACAACGACTGAGGAGGCAACCTGTGAAGGCTTCCCTGCTTCCCCAAGGAAAGTGCAGTAGTGCCCCTGGCTGGCCATAGGCTCGAGATGGGCCCAGAAAAGCACAGGAATGTCCACATGCCCTTCCGTAACCTACGGTGGGGACGCTTGTGGCTACTCTTTAGGCTGTCTCTCTTCCCACTGTTCCCAGCCTAATTTCAAAGAAAAGGGCCTCTGACCTGGACTGATATCACCCCTGGAAATACCCCAGTCCTTGGGGGTCAGAGGGAGCTTTCAAAAAAGTTGAACTTTTAGTGAAGCACCAGCATGCCCCTTTCTTCATTGGTCCAGACAAGAAGGCAAGGATGGCTCACAGAGAAGAGTCAAGCAGTTCCATTGTACCTGGGCTGTCCACAGTTTCTCTACCACATTCCGTCCTCTCCTCCAATCCCAGAAAATGCACTTGGACATACTTACTCAAGGTAGATGATACTAGACTGGAGTGATTGACAGAAGGCAGACCCTTTTATTTTTCTGCTTGGCTTTTCTTCCTCTGAGATCTTTCTTCTCCATGTTCAGCATAAGCTGACCTGGAAATGCCTTGAAGAATAGTGACTGGAGTCTGTCAAGGGTGATTTATACAACTGTGTCCTCTTCTTCAGAAACAAGTCTCTCCCTGTATGTTGTTGTCAGCTCCACATTGCTGGGATGAACATCAAAACCAGGCATAATTGATAGGAAGAACGGTTTATTCCAGTTTAAAGATCCAGGGGAATTTCTATAATGGCTGAAGAGGATGGCCCCCTTTCACAGATCCAAGCAGAGACACATCACCAGCAGCCAGCACCATAAGCCAGCAGACACGGGCAACAGAACAACATGGAACTGAGCAAAGCTAAAACTTCTCTGCATACCTTTACACTGGAATTCAGATCCGCCCCTAGTAAGCTGTAAACTTAATTTTAATAAAACACCCAAGTGTTTGGGGGACAGACATTCAAATTACCACAGTATCTTATTACTTTTCAGCCTTCTTTTTCAGTTTATTTTGTTTGAGGCAGGATCTTGCTCTGTAGCTGAAACTAGCTTGGAAATTACTGTGTATCGCAGGATGGCTTTGAACTCATGATATTCCCACCTTTGCCTCCCAAGTGCTAGGATTACAGGTATATGTGTCCCCATCATTGGAATTATTTTCCTTCAACTTTTAAAATTTATTTCTTAGAGAGAGAGACAGAGACAGACAGAGAGAGACAGAGACAGAGAGAGAGAGAGAGAGAGACAGAATATGGGTGCACCAGGGCTTCTACCTGCCACAAATGAACTCCAGGCTCATGTGCCACCATGTGCATCTTGCTTAGGTGGGCTCTGGAGAATCGAACCTGGGTCTTTAGGCTTTGCAGGCAAGCACCTTAACTGCTAAGTCATTTCTTCCACTTTTAACCAAAAGAATTTTCCACGAATTTCAGCTGAGTTGACTATAGTTCTACATGGACCTAGACAATGAAAGCTTGTTGTTTGTTTTGTTCTCTTCTTGTGTACATTTTCCTCTGATATTTGCACTAGGAAGTTACAGTTTGGGGAGAAATGGTAATTTTTGGTATTTTTCTTTCTTTATCTGCTATGTTGTGATATGACTTTAATTGACTGTCACCATGATGTTTTCTGAGTGACACAGCTTCATATGGTTCTCAAAGCTACTTGGCGACATCAAAGATTGGTCCAGCACAGACCCATCCAGTTCAGTCTTTGGAGGCTTTACTGATCTCTCAGAAATGTATAAGAGAAGTAAGGAAAATGATGCTTCAAAACAAGTGAAGCCAACATTGTCAGAAGTTTGTACAGATGATGCTGCACCCATATTGTACCAAATGATTCCTTTTGTAGTTATCATTCTTTACTATAAAAAGCTATATCCCAAGGCCAAGGGGTAGGCCTTAGACCCAATTTTCAGCATCTCAGAGAGCTGTTTATATCTAAATGCTCTTGTGCTCTTTTGAGTCCATGGAATCCCTAACCATATCCCTGGGGTCAATGTAGTCCTCATTTTTGGTTTCAGGACTTTCAGATTACAGGTGCTAAGATGCATATCTAGTATCAATAGTTAAGAGAAGCTATGAATCTCGAAAAGGGAGGAGACTTAGCTATGACTACTTGAATGACAGTTAATTTGATTATAGGCAAACTACCAGGCAAACCGTGGTCACAGAAAAATGATTATTCAAAACTCATTGGTCCATGGAGTGTGTTTTGAGCATATTTTGCATTATGGTTAAATATGTATTTTAATCCTTTAACTATCAGGAATTGCTGGTCATCTACAATCTCAACACTTGAAAGGCAGCTTTCTTTATAAGGTTTATGCACTCCAGTTTGATATTGACTTTACCATTTAACAAACATATTAGACTAAAATTAAAAACAGTCAGGGCATTGTGTCTTGTAGTTGACTTGTAAGGGATACAGTAGTGTTGGAAACTGAACAGCTTAGAGAGAACATGCTCTTTCTCAAATGAAATTGTTGACATTTGCCAAGCCCAGTAGCCTTGGTTGCAGCCCCTGATTCGTTTATTTTCCAATCACAAAGAGAGCTGTTCCAGGAAAAGAAAAAGCCTATTAGCAAGTGAAAAGATCCTTGTTCCAGAAAATAAAGAAAAAGGATGCAAAGCTAAGAGCAGGTTAAAGGTAGACTTGATTAGTTCTTAAAAAAAATTTTTTTTATTAAGTAGAAACTTTGTATGGACACATCATATATTGGTACCATTATTTCCCTCTTCCCTGCCCCCCTTACACTGATGGCCCTCCTTAGTGGGATTGCTGGTGTTCACTATGGAGTTGTGGATTATGAGTTGTGAGAGCAGCAGTTGGTCATTATGGGGAGGGCAATGTCTCTGGATATTCCTTCCCACCCTGTGTCTCTTACATCGCTTCTTCCCCCTCTTCTGTAAACTTCCCTGAGCCTTGATGGGTGTGCTTTAAGTCTACTTTACTGTTGAGCTCTCAGCAGCTTCTGGATTTCTTCTTTGGTGTGTTTTGAGTATCTTCAGTGTCCGTCTCCATCACCCTGACCCGGGTTGTCAGGTTTGTATTGGAAGCAGCACACTTGCTCATCTCGTCAGTTCTTCTGTGGTCTCACCTGGGCCCTGGCTGCTGTGTGAGGGGTGGTTCATGTCTTGCCAGGCAGGCAGCTATCTATTCTCATCTTGTTGATAGATTATGGTAGTCAGTTCTTGCTGCTTTCTGTGAAAGAAAAACAGATTCTCCAATGGAGAGTGAGATCAGGATAGGCTAAAGAGGATAAGCATTGTTAATTTAGAGAGATTTTGATGGGTATAGCCTCACTTTGGATGATGACTAGTGGGAGCTTCTAATTGAAGTCCATTATCTTTATCTCCATAGGATTCTGACTTGGTTCCCAGTTCCAGTTATGGGTCCCTTTCCATTGAGTGGGTCTCATAGCCAATCAGAGAGCCATTGGTCACCCACCTAGGCTGTGTGCCACTATTGCACAGGTATGTACATATTGTCAGGCTGATTGTTTTCATATAGCAGTGTCCCCTGGTGCTCAAAACATTGTTGGCCATTTTCCTCTAGTCTTGTCTTCTTGTGGTCTGTCATCCAGATAGTATTATACTCCCCCATGAATTCTTTAATGCAATGTTTCCTTCACCTACAAATGTCCCATGTCAGGGGTCTTTCTTTATAATAATTATGTAGACCTGTCATCAACAAACAACTTTATTCCTCCTCCCTATCCTTTACTTTTCAGGTTCTCCTAGAATAAGGAGTCATGTGGAAATATCTCCAGCTTAATCACATTCAGTCTATTATAATTGGCTTCTAAGTTACTAGAAAACTGTAGTGCTTCCAGCCCTCAACTTTGGGCTGAGCAGCAGCCCTGGGGAAGGGAGGCTCTCCCCTCATTCCTGTCAGAGTGTCTATTCCTTCTCCTCGTGTTCAGCAAGCTGTGCCCGAGGGATGCACAGTCTGTTTTCAGCAGATGAAATGCAGAAGCAAACATCAGAATCTGCTCATTTTCTAGAAGCCAGACATTAAACAACTGGCAAAAATGTAATACAATTTCACTCTCCTCAGTAATTTGCCTTTTTAAAATGTAGTTTTTAAATAAAAAATATGTCATTCATGTTATCCTATTAAGAATATATTGTTATTGTAAAATGAATTAATAAATATATTTAATTTTTATTTGTCCCTCATAGACAGATTGAGATTGTACATGTTTATGTGGTACAGTGTGATGGCTCACTGCATATTGACTAAGGGATATTTAGTTTCTTTGCCATCACAAACATTTCATTTTTTCGGGATGAGAATATCCCAGATTCCCTCTCCCAGCTATTTTGAATTATGCAGTACAGTATGGCTAACTACAATCACTCTTCTGTGTAATAGGACACCAGATTTATGCCTCCCACCTGGCCGTGTCTTTAATAAATTAAGTTTATATGTCCTATAATTTAACTTTGAATGTAATAAACTTATGTAGATATATGTTAAAGAAGCAGAAGCTCACTATAGTCCTTAATAATTATAAGAATATAAAGAGAATAATAGTTGTAAGTCTATAAAGAGGTCCTGAAATGAAAGGGTTTAACAAGCACTGCTGAAGGAGTTTGGCCCTGAACATGTGGGTGGACCAGCGTCAAGCTAATGGAGGTGACTCAAATGTGCATGTTTCTGTTTGTCTTCATTTCTCAGGATGGTGGTGCTTTCCTGTTCTGAGCTCTGAGATACCTCTGGAGACGTTTTTCAAATTCCCCACCAGGGCACTGGGTTTCCTTTGGGGGGGGACTAGTGGAAGGATGGGGAGCTCCTTGCTCTGTGTGGTCCTGCCTTCCTACCTTTTCTATGACACCACCACTGCCTTATGTGGGAATGGGTCATTCATCAGGATTTTGCTCCCCAGAGGGTTAGGAAGGAAGCTGGGTAGAAGTCCATTGTGCCTGAAGATCCTCTAGTGTATCTGGATAGTTCTGCTCTTCATTTTGCCCTATCCGCATTCTCACCAGCTCACCCCAGGGTGAGTGATCATGGTGAGAGCTGTCTCAGAGATCTACCTCTCTTTCATCTATGATTCTCCCTGAGCCTTTACTCCCAGTGTAGAAGGTTTTCCTCTCTGTCCTGTGTACATGCTTCTCCCACATCTTGTATACCTTCTATTTTGTGGTTTATTGTAAAAACTCAAGCTTCCAGAGTTTGATTCATTGGTACTCACAGGTCAGGGTTTACTGTTAAAGAAAAAGACTTTCTCTTACCGCTATGAGACTCTTGCAAGTGCATGGCACCATGGAATGGAAAGTGTGTATTTTGAAAGTCAAGTTCACAGAGACTTTTCCCTAGCGAACGGTGGGTTACTGTTGTTTGGGAGGAAGTAAGTCAGAGTAAAAGGAAGAAGCCAGCACAGTCCATCATGCCCTGTGCTAGAGAGGATTTTAACATGATTGCACAGGGTCCACTTTTAGTGTGGCATGGTCACAGTCTTCTCCAGGGCCCTGGGATGGAACTACCGAGCAGATGCTCTACCATGGGATATTTTTGTGAACAGTTGAGGGATGCTGTACTACAGAGGGGCTGTTGAACACAGGTAATCTCCCAACATTTCATTTATGAGAATTGCCTACACCTCTAGAGCAGATGTTTGTAACCATTTTCTTGTATGTGATGTAAGTTTTTCTGACTACAGCTGTGGGACTAGAGATAGACACTTGACCCAACATGTGGCAGATTTATCTTCTGAAGTTAGCCACAGCAATAACTTCCTTCATCGTGCTTTACCTCCAGTGTACCTTTACTATTCTTCCGTCAAACAATTGCCTTTCCTTGAGCCTGTGCAAAAAGTCACAAATGTTTGACCCAAAAGTACGTTATGCAACTTCTGAGACTGTATCCTATGAAGCAGTTTAGCTGTTGCTTGGCAGGGACATTCTCTTAATATGTTTCTCCCACTTGCCCTCTCTTATTCACATCTCTGCACACTTGCTCTTGGAACCCAGCTGCTGTGCTCTGAGGAAACCATTGTGACATGGACACATTGTAAGCATCCTAAATGATCAGCCTGTTGAGGTCCAACTGACAACTAGGCTTGCAGACAGACATGTGAGTGGAGAAGCCTTTTGTAATGACTTCCATCAGTCACCACCTGACTGTGACCATAAGGGATCCTGGATAAGAACTATTGAATTGAAGTCGGTTGGTGCCTAGAATCACAAGTGATAATAATAAACAATTGTTACTAAGTTTGTGACAGTCATGACTGGGAATGAACTCAGTGGTGTACCATATGCCTAGCATATACAAAAGACCTGGTTTAATTCCTAATTCTTGGGGGTAGGGGGAGTTTGGGACATTTTGATGTGAAACATTGAGTAACTGGTATATAAAGGGAGTCATAGAGATGTCCATGTTTTCTCCCAGCAATTTTAGAATTTAGACACAGAAGCCTGAGTCAACTAGCTATAAAGGTTGGACAGGGAATGTTGTGAAGACTTAATGGCTGAAAATGTCACTTCATTCCTTTAACCATACAAGAAAGGAAGCATACACATGAGAAATGAAAATGTGCTGAGTTAGGGAAATGAAAGTGTATGAGTAAGAAGAAGAGCTTAGCCTTGGGGAAGCCTTATGCCTTATGAGCTGTTTTTATATCTCTTAATAATACCACTGCTACTACTACTAATAATAAATAGTAACCATATTCTCATTATTTGCCTCAACTAACTTGAGTGCTTTTTTATTTCTTACCACCAAATGACTACTGAATAAGACATCTAATAACCAATTTGCTGCGGAAATGGATATGCTACTGGCTCCAGGTACTAATATTAAATCAGCTGCAGAAAATTCCAGCTACCTTAAAAAAAATAAGAACTCTTTGCTAAGGCAACAGAGAGGGACCTTATCTTTGTGATTTCGTTTCTTTCGCTCTTTAGTTTAGTGTGGCAATGCGTGGAGGCCACTGGACTTGTTCACTGGATACTTCCTGTTCTCTGTAGAATAATACTTCCTGGCTCTCCTCGGGAGGGACCAGGACTGTGCAGCCAGGTCCAATCAAGAAGACATGAATGGAAATGACATGTGCCACTCCAGGCTGCCACTTAATTGTCTTGCCCAGACCTCTAGAATTCTCTTTTCCCTTTGCTGTGTGACAGGAGACATGGCTGCTGCGTGTATTGCTGGGCTCTTGAGTAAGGGTGAGAAAGAACAGCAGAAGTCTGGCAGATCAGCATGGGACAAAAATAACCTTTGGTGTTTGAAGAAGGTTTTGGCATGATTATAATGGCACAGCCAGCCTGTCCTGTGTGTCACAGTGACCTTCCTCACAGTGGAAGGCGTCTGGGCTTCGCCAGGAACCACCCTTGACAGCCACGATCCTCTTCCTTCCCTGGAAGTCAAAGGAGCAGCTCCAATCACCCCACAGTACTCTTCTCTGCCTGCGGGTCTTGTTCTGTGTCCACATCCATATCCTTGTCTCCTTTCACATTTTGACACTCAATGTGTGTGAAATCTAAAGATTCCTATTTAGCCTTATGGGGCTCTCTTGAAAAGCCACGCAACTTCTCTTATATTAACCTTTCTTGCAGATAATTTATACACCATACCCAGATTTTCTCTCATTTCCTAAATACATATCATTTGCAAACTCATTTTTCCCCTAATTTGTTCACTAAAACTGGTGATATAGACCAAGGCTACCCTGATCCTCAGAACTGAAGCTCATTATCATATTGGTAAACAGTTTCAAAACTGAAAAATTAAAATTCCAAGCCAGGCATGGTGGTGAACGCCTTTAATCCCAGCACTCAGGAGGCAGAGATAGGATGATCACTGTGAGTTTGAGGCCACCCTGAGACTACATAGTGAATTCCAGGTCAGCCTGAGCTAGAATGAGACCCTACCTCGAAAAACCAAACAAAAAAAAAAAAGTAAAATTTCAAATGACGTTCTTATCAAGATTTAATACATACACAAATTCCAAGGTCCCAACACCCAGGATTCTTGGCTGCCTGCACCCTGGGCATGGGCAGTGGATTGAGTGTCAGGTGACCCAGTGCTGCAGCTCTATGGGCCCCACTTTGAGAAGCAGAAGCTTAAATATTGGCTATTGCTTTCTCCAAGGCAGAAAAAAAGAGCAATGTCAAGGCTGGAGGGGTTGCTTAGCGGTTAAGGCATTTTCCTGTAATGCCAAAGGACCCAGGTTCGATTCCCCAGGACCCATGTTAGCCAGATACACAAGGGAGCATATGCGTCTGGAGTTCATTTGCAGTAGCTGGAGGCCCTAGTGCGCCCATTCTCTCTCTCTCTTACTCTCTCTCTCTCTCTTTCTCTGTCAAATAAATAAATAAAAATAAAATATTTTTTAAAATAAAGAGCAATGTCTCTTTGGAGCAGAGGAGGCCTTCTCATGCCTGCCGTGATAGCTTCACAGGGACAGCTCTTGTAAATGGTCCAAATGAGAATCTTTCAAACTCCCTGGTTGGTTACTATTCATCTCCACAACTTGGATTTTAGAGTGAGACTAAAGTGAAAAATTTTTTCTCCTCTCTGTGGAGAGAGCTCTGCTCCTGAACGACCTTTGAGCTGCATTTTTAAAGGCAAAATGGTAAAAATCATGAAATGCTGAGAACTTTCTGAGAAAATGAAAACTTTGGGATTTCTTTGACAGGACAAGATGTTAATTTTGAGAAATCATAAAACGTTAAGTCAGCTAGGTATGGTGGCACAATCATAGCAAATCTAGGAGGCTGAGAGAGAAGGATCACAAGTTGTAGGCTGGCCCAGGATATGTTGTGATTGATATCAAGAGCAGCCTGGGCAACTTAGTAAGATCCTACTTCAAAATAAGTATAAAAAAGTGCTGGGGGTATAACACAGTGGCAGATCACCTGCCTTGTCCATGCAAATCCCTTAGTTCAACTCCTAGTACTGCTAAGGACAAAAAAGTTGAGCCACATAAGAGATTTTGTTTTCCCTGAAAACCTTGCTGTTCCTATGGTTCAGTATTTTTGTTTCCTCTGTAGCCTTGTAGGACAAAATGGAGATGAAAGCCTAAGGCTTGGAAAGACATAGGCTCTAGAGAAAAATCACATGGCTCTTTGGCTAAATAGTAAATTAACCCCAACAAATTGTCTTTCTTTTTTGGTTTTTCAAGGTAGAGTCTCACTCTAGTCCAGGCTTACCTGGAATTCACTATGTGAATTGAGGGTGACCTCAAGCTTATGGTGATTCTCCTACCTCTGCCTCCCAAGTTCTGGGATTAAAGGCTTTCTAAATGTATATGTTTCTGACTATTAATTAATACTGTTTGCATTTTTCATTAGAGAAGATTTCTTTCTCTCTCTCTCTCTTTCTTTCTTTTTTTTTAACAGATGGAAGTGAACCTTGGGTAGGCCCAAATCTCTTTAAGGTAATGAGTAGAAAAGAAAGCCAGTGCTCAACACTGGAGGAGTCACTTCTGTCACATGCTGCAGGCAGGGCTCAGGGAACAGTGCAGAGGAGGTGGTGGAAAGAACCGGAGTGCTGCTCTCACTGCCAACCAAACTTGTCTAGGGAGTTGGCCATAGACACTGAGAAGACTCAAAACTCATCAAAGCTAAAAACTGCAGGCTACTTAGAGCTCACCACTAAAGGAGACACCTTCATTTTCCTGGAGATTTTGAGCTTTATTCTTGTGCTCAACCAGGGGGAGAAAAAGATGCACAGTGTATAATGTGACACCCACAGGTAACTGTTATTTAGAAGTCCTCCATTTCAGTGCTTCAACCTGAGTTTTCTCTTGGTCTTGTACAGATAATGATGGCATACCAAAACTTTATTCATTCATATATCACCAATTTGCAATTACAAACGTGTTAGCTTTGCAAATCAAAGAGAAAAGGGTGAGTTGCTAGAGTTGATATTGAAAGGAGGACATGTTTAGCCTATTTAAGAAAAGAGTCTTTGGGGTGGGGGAGATGGCTCAGTCAGTAAAGTGCATGCTTTGTGGATATGAGAAACTGAGTTTGGATGCTTAACATGCTAGTGCTGGGAAGGTAGAGACCCAATGGTCAGCTGGTCTAGTTGAATCATTGAGCTCCAGCTTCAGTGAAAGACTGTCTCAAAAAGACAAGGTGGAAAGTGATTGAGAAATACACCCAATCTCACCCTCTGGTTTCCACACACATGTGCACACATACCCCCCCCACACACACACTGAGATACACACACACGTACACACACAAATTAAAAGGTAAGATTCTTTTAGTCAGATATGGTGATACAGGCCTGTAATCTCAGCTGAGGCAGGAGGTTCACAAGTTCAGTCACTGAGTTACATAGTGAGTTCTAAGTCAACCTGAGCTATCTGGTAGAGAGGGATGGAGGAAGGGTGAGAGACTGAGAGACTAGCTTTGAAAGTATTTTAGAAGAATCATTTTAAGCATGTTCATTGCTCTCTGATTAGTACATCTTGAATGTTTCAAGTATAATCATACATCACTCTTGCCTGTTCAATAAGGAAAGTCTTTTGAGAGTTTCTGTTGGGAAATATGTGTTAGCATTTTTAAGCATTAAAATTAACTTTTACTTCTCTAAAAAAATCTTTCATTTAAGAAATTTGTTTTGGGGGGTTTCTTTTGAATAATAGATGTAGACCAGTGGAGCTTTTCTATACTTTTAAGTTGTGGATGTGTATGTATGCCTGTTCAAGCTATGCAGACTGACTTAGAAATGACAACTTTGTAAAACTGATTGTTGTAATGGACAAACGTATCATAGAATATGTGTCATAATGTCCAAGAATAGCAACCAGATTTGTACTTTGTTCTGGAAAATGAATGACCTTGATAGTATACAACAAAAGGATCAACACCCCCCCCCCAAACTGTGGGCTCAACCTTTGGCCTTGTGCATACTAGGCAAATTATCTACCACTGAGCTAAATCCTCAGTCTTCTTGTTTGTTCTTTCTTTTTCCACTTTTTATTTTGAGTCAAACTTTAGTTAAGTTGCCTAAGCTGACCTTGAAGTTATTCTATAGCCCAGAAAGGCCTTGAACTTTCAATCATCCTGCCCCAGTCTCCCTGAGAAGTTGAGATTCATGAGTCTCCACAACCAAACCTACTTAGGATTTTTGAATATCTTTCTAATGCCTCTAGAGTGGGGTTTTATTACTGGGGAGGTGGGAAGTTTGGAAGAGAGTGTGCTGCTCTGGACTGCAGAAACTTTGGAGGTGCTGCGGTTGGGGGTGCACACCAACTGTGCTGTTGGCGACTCTTTGTTTTCTCAGCTTGTATCTAGGCTCTGGTGATCAACAGAACACCTTAGCAGCCAAAGTGCACATGGCACCAAAGAAAATAAACATCAAAGACACATCTAGAGAATGAGAGTCTTTAGCAAACAGCAGATCTAAATCAATTTTCATGGTGGACTTGATGCATTGGGTTAGGTGTCCTGGGTACTTAACCACCTTTATTCCAATACACTAAGGTAGCTATAGGAACTAACTTTGAAAACAAACTAAGACCCAGTAGCCAAAGATAATGGTGCTGGAGTAGATGAACATAGACACAGCATTGGAACTTTTGATCCTTCTTTCAGTTGGTGTACTGTCTCTGTCCTGGGGCTTATCTTTCTCCATTCCCCTTTCCCTCCTTTTTTTTCAAAGCACAACTAATATTTGATTTGTATACCACAACATTCGCTCATTGTGAGTGTACACTTTGGTGATTGAGGTAGGTTTATACATATGTGCAACCATCACCCTAATCCATTTTGTGACATGTCACTTTGCATGTGGGTGGTGTGCTTCTATGTATATTGTTTCATATGCGTGTAGGTGCATGCTGTGCCATATGCATGTGTAGACCAGAGGGCAACCTCATATATCATTCCTCAGGTATGCTGTCCTCTGTCTTTTGAGACAAGGTCTCTCATTGGCCTGCAGCTTGCCTATGGGCTAGACTAATTATCCAGTTAGCCTCAGGGCACCAGCTGTCTGCCTCTCTGGTGCTGGGATTACAGGCTCATGCCACCATAGTCAGCATTTTCATGTGGGTTCTGGGGATCAATCTCAGGCCCTCAGGCTTATAGGATAAGGACTTCACTGACTGAGCTCACGTCCCAGCTCTGTTTTTAATTCTTGAGACAACATCTTGCAGTGTAGCTCAGATGGCTTCAAATTCATAACCCTCCCTAGCTCAGCCTCTTGAGTTTTGGGATTATGGGAATACACCACCAAGCCTGGTCAAAATCCAATTTTAAACTATTCTTATCACCCCAAAGGTCCCCTAGCCCCTGCTTGCAGTTAATTTCTGCTTCCACCTTCAAGTGTGATTCTCCAGTATTCTTCCTTACCCTTTGACTGTCTTGGTCTTGGCTCTGTGAATGAAAGCATGTGGCTAGTTTAAGAGACAAGGTTATGTTGAAACAGCTTTATTTTTTTTTTAATCCATAAATATCTGTTACTGACAAAAGTGGAAAAATCCTCAGGACTAAATCTTACTAAAGCAGTATCCGTTTACAGTACATATAGGATGTGCTTTGACAGGTAAATAGAATGAAGAGATTTACAGAAACAGTAACAGGAGCACTGCTCTTCATGAAGCTTTCCTACAAGTAATGAAGAAACTGTGCAAAGGTACAGATAGAAAGGTACTTCTCATCAATGCTACCATATAATAAACATATAATCCATAAATTGGGCTAATGCATAAAAATGTTCCTTAACACCCCCCACTTTAGGAAATTGTGTCCCCGAACTAAAAATATTACAGTAAGAATTGCTTTTTAATAGAGATTTTCAAGAATTCTTTACTACAAAATGTCTATTTGAGTTTGTAGAACTAGAGGGATATTTGCCACTATGAAGCAAGTGGGTGGGTTCTCCCACAGAGTGGTGTCTGAGAGTCACTGCAAGGTGGAAAGCAGGGTCGTCTCCTCCTTCATCAGGAGGGGGTGATTGAGCAACACGTGACATCATTTTTTTTTTGAATGACGAATGGTTAATGTGTTTGTTGATTTACAAGGTAGGTTTGATGATGTTGACTTGGAATTTCCACTCGAGCTTCTCAAGCCTTCACAGGAAGGATGTCAGTGTGACGAGGAGGGCTAGAGAGATACTGGGACGGGGTGAGTGCCCACCTCCCAGCAGCCCAGGTGGTGGTGCCTCATCTTCTCCAGTTGGATGGAGCCTCAGCATCCAGACGCGGTTGTCCAGGACGCATAGTCTGGAGATAGGGTAGTATCTTGGCCACACAGATCCTTAACGAAGCTTGTGCCCCTGGGGCCTGGAATGAGTTTTCTAGTTGTCCTTAGATACAAATCCATGTCCAAATGTTGTGAATAGACCTCTAAATCTTTCTATTCCAGCCTCTCCCCTCTCTAAAGTTAGAATTGCCTCCCTCCAGCTATAAGGACCACATAAAAAAATGAAACTCCAAACTCCTAACTTCACAATGATGGACAGAAACTGTAGTCATGTGAATATGAGAGGCTTCCAGAACCTATAGTTGGTGGGTGACTTGTGGAATGGTTTGGCCCTTAACATTCAGGTATGAGAACATCTGTGGGTGGCTGAACCCATTGATTCCACCCAGAATCTGACGAGGTGCCTGGTGGCTGTCTAGGGCTTTGAAGGATGTCACTATGAGGCAGATGGAGTGGAATGGGTACAGCTTAGCTGAAATATGGTGGAGCATGGTAAAAAGAAAGGGTATTGTGGGGGGAATGAAAGCCCTAGAATATAAGCAGATGAAACTTTGGGGCTGTTCTAGTCAAAGTCTTTCATTTTTGCAGATGGAAAAAACTGAGGCACTGAGGGGGAACATGATTCTTGCCTTTAATCACATGGCAAGATGGAGAAAAAGCTAAGCTGAAAATCGTGCTTCCAGAAACTCAGCTCGTGTTCTTATTTTTTCCTTGATATGCTGCCTTCCCCCATCAAATGTAGAGCCCAGGAAAGACATGTCTTTCCATTAAATCTGCTGTTAAAATGAAGCACTTACAAAACAAGTAACTTTTGAGCACAGTAAACTTCCTTAAAAAATATTCCAAGTTCCCTAGATTCAGAGATGATGATAGAGGGATGCATGCAAGCATAATGTGTGTGCATGCTCTTCCCAGAGCAGGGGCTTTCAGGGGTCCAAGTAATGGTCAGCCCTTTCAAAATGACATTGGGTCCAGTCTACAGGTGTCAGTGGGAGGAACTGGGGAGATAGGTGGCAGCCAAGGAAACTCTGAAGGCAATGGGTTGAGTTTGCAGACAGGGAGGTTGGGATGATATTCCTCCATGATTAGAGAATTATGAGGTACTCACATCTTTGGGGGAAAGAGGGAGCTATGATGCCCACTGGCAGAAAGGGTGTTGGAATGGGAATAGGGGCTATGAGCCCTGAGGATGAATCTTTGGCCAGAGAAGGAGACTCAGGGGTAATAGTAGGATTGGGTCAGGTGCTTCTTGGGTCTTGCAGCAGCAGGAACCAAAGCTGATCTTCTGGCCCACAACAACTCTGGCCAGGCATCCCTCCTCCCCTTCCCTTCCCTTTCCTCCCCTTCCCTTCCCTTCCCGAGATCAGAGGGTGAAGAGTCTCCATGACCTCGTGTCCTTGGACATTACCTTTCAGGTGTAGGAAGTGACTAAACCAGTGATGGCCTGAAAAGTATCTGATTCCTCCAGTGTTTACATCAAGAGTTCTAATTCTTAAAACTAGAAACTATAGCTGGGCCAAAGGAAAGTTGGGCTGTAAAAGAAAAATAGAGGAAGAGAGAGGTGAGAGGAAACAAGGAGGAATCTGGAGAAGACAGAGGTGAAGGTGAGTGTGAAAGTGGAAGCAGGGGAGAGAGCTCAGCTGGAGAAATGATTGGGACTTTCTCATGGAAATACATTAATGTCCAAGACACTCGGAGTCCTGAGGCAAGAGTCCAGTTTGGAGGGTAAGGAACTCTTGGCCAGCCTTTGGGACTCATGAATACATTAAGCCAAGCATTCACTAGAAGAAGTAAGATGGGAAAATGGAAGGCTATGAGCGATCATGAGGTCTTCAGGAAGAACACTGAGAGTGGAAGAGCCCCGTCTAGACTCCAGGGCAATGGAGACATGCAAGGAAGAACAAATCACACAGAGGGAAGTTCTGGATTTCCTGTATTGGGGCAAGGATGCTTTATCATGAGAGTGATGACGTGTGTGGTATGTGTGGCAGAGGACACCTGCCTGCTTAGGCTAGCCTGGCATCTGGGTCCCAGCCCCAGAAGTTACTCTTAAGTGAACTCATACGGCAATGTGGCTTTGCTGGTTCCTTAACAATGGGTGGACAACTGAGTGGGATCCAGTGGTCCTCCCTTCTGGCTTAGGGGTACGTTCCAACACCCCAGTACATGCCTGAAACTGTAGATAGTACCAAAGTTAATATATACTATGTTTTTTTTCTTATACATACACACCTATGATAAAGTTTAATTTGTTAATTAGGCTATTAGGCACAGGAAGAGATTAACAAGTAATAGAACAATTTATCACAATATAGAGTAATAAAAGCTATGTAAGTGTGGACTCTTGAAAGAGTTAAGACAAATATTTATATTTTTGGAACATGGTTAACTGTAGGTAACTGAATTCAGGTATGCAAAACTGAATAAAGGGGGATCTGCTGTATATGTCCCAATTAAGACATGATTTCCCAGATTTTGAGATAGAGGATCACTGAATTGCAGTAAGGGTTACAGACCTGCTTCTATTTCTGTTATTCCTTCCCTCCCAAGGGTGAAGCATAGGAAACCCCTTTAGTAGAAGAATCCCCTCAGAATTTTCTGGTACAACGTACACTAGGGAGTTTAAATAAGACAGTGGTCAAGCAGCAATGAGAAATGTATTAGAATCAAACTATCAAACGACCCATGAAACAGACAGATATACAGAAATCTTTTCAGGACCAGGGTTGGGGGAAGAGCTTGGTATAAAATGTCCACCAGAGGACGAGAGAAGTTGGTGTCTGGAAGATGGTCTGATGGGATGTTATAGACACCTGGAGGGACATTCTCAACCACCGTGTCCTTTCCCCACCCCCACCCCTCTCAGCAGCAGATGTCCTTCCAGGAGACTAGCCAAGAGTTAGAGAGTTTGAGGGTGATGGACTCAGGGACTAGTAGTGAGACACACTTTGGATTCTTGGAGTGCACTACTGTGCTATGTAGACAGAGTTCCTCTTTTCCAGCCCTCTAGGCTTACCTTCTGGAACAAACAAACAAACAAACAACATAAACCAGCGGGGACCAGCCCTTAAGAAGGTTTATGTGTTTGTGGGGAGTGAAGCCAACAGAATCAGTGCTGACTCTGGCCTTCTGGCCCTGGGGTGTCCGAGAAATCTCACCCCAGAGAGGAGGAGACCAAGAACACTGAAGCTCTTGAACATTGTGAGAAGAAGTCTGCTGACTTCTTTGTGATTGGCGGGCTTGGCTAGATTAAAATTTATCAGAACAGACACCAAGCATCCCTTCCACCTCATCTTATTTTTTTAAGGGTCAATCCATGCAGAACTGAGGAACTGTAAAATCCCACACATGTGTATTGCTGCTGGAGCCTGACCATACTTTTTTTTTTTTTTTACTTTTCATATCACTACTTCACCAGATAGAACTGAATCCCTCCAGGCCCAGCCCAGTGAGGCACCTTGTCTGAGAAGAGAGTGTCCCCTTATCTTCAATCACTCATCGTATAGGAGTGGAGCTGCTGTCTTCAGAGAAGGTGCTGAGCTGGGCTAGTAGTGGGGACCCTCACAGGGTTTAGGGGGAATCTGTCTGATGCCCGAGTACCTCTGCAGGGAGGAAGTTAATGTGGCAACCCCCAGGTAAACAGCCTGGAGAACCATTATTCATTTGCATTTGCCAATGGGTCTTGGTCCTTTGGATCGACTGGTCTGAGGAACGAACGTCAAGGAATGGAATTGCAGGAGGCAGGGCAAGCAGAGGGGTATGGGAGGAGAGGGAGAGAGAGAGAGAGAGAGAGAGAGAGATTGATTTCTAAACAGAGAGAAGATCTTGTGGACTGGGCAGAGATAAAGGAAAGGAGTGGGCAGTGTCCAGCACAACCACCTGGCTCATATCTATGGGACTAAGCTTCCTCTGTCTGCAACTTTCTGCCTCTGTCCTTCCTGAGGCATGTGGCAGGGGACAGGCAGAGCCCTAGAAAATGAGAATGGTGAGCTCCTGAGATCCCGGGCATCACAGTGGCCCTCCCCACCCTGGCCCTCAGCCCTCTGCAGGTGCCTGCTGGGAGCAGAGCAGGGGTGGGGAAGGCAGGCCTGAGAGACGATCAGAGTTCAGACCTAGAGGCCTGGAAGAAGTGGGGAGACAATCAGGTGGCTGTGACGGTACCCCTAACACCCTTGCATCCCTTTGCTACCCCTTCTTTCGAATACAGGAACTAAAATCCCAGACAGCCTGAGGGTGAAACAGCAAAGGCTATCCCTCTAGGACAGGCGTCCACAAGGGACAGACCACTTGGTGGGGACCAGAGCTCCAGCAGGCAAAAGAGAATCATATTGTGCTTATGGACACAGCAGCTCTCTGGCTGAGAGCGAGCAGGCAAATTTTAGGCACTAGGAGATTTCTCTGATGTGGTTCTAAGGTACAAGATAGAGACGCAGTAGCCTATTTGGTCATCCAACTGACTGCACATTCAAACCCAGGCAGCTTCAGACCACTGTCAGGCAAGGGTCCTCTGGCTGGCAGAACCTGCATCTGACTTCCTAGGAGGGGAAAGGGGAAGGTGGGTACTGAAGGGAGTTGGTGCAGGTGGTGAGGGAGACTGGGGCCTCTCCTCTCCTCTCACTCCCTACAGATTCTACTGGAAGAACCAGAGCAAACTGCTCTGTATCCTGGTCTGTGTTTGTTGGACCAGGCCATCAGGCCACACCCCTGGTGGGCATGGCTTTCCAAATAAAGGCAGCCCACCTGCAGCTGAGCTCCGATGGGTGGGACCAGGGGGAGGACAAGAACAAGGCCGGAAGCTGTGCCTTTGAACCCTGTCCTGCCCTGGCCTGCCCCTGCCAACTAGCCCGGCCGTGCCCACCGGTCACACGGTCACTTCAGTCTTGCTGGCGGTGTAGCAGGTGTGGTGGCCTGGGATGTAGTGCAGCTGCTCCACAGTGTTGTGTCTGCGCGAGGCAAAGGCGTGGCGCTTGGCTGCTGTCTGGCTCTTGCCCAGGGTGGCATATGAGTTATTGGAGGCACTGGGATGGGAGTGCATCTTGGTCATGCGGTAGCGGTCCAGCACGGGCGTGGACACAAAGACGTCCGTGTGAGAGATGGCCCGTGACAGCGACTGCTCAGGGAAGGCCGTCCGCTCCGGGGACAGCAGAGGGTCCTGGGAGTGCAGGCGCTCTGTGGAGAGCAGCTGCTCATCTGACAAAATGCGGTCGTAGGGCATGCCGAATTCATCAGGCAGGCCCCGCTGTGGGGACAGGACCCTGTCCTGGGACATGGCCCTGATGGGCCTGCGTGGTCGTTCCCGTGGTAACGGCTTCTGTTGTGACATCTGGATGACATTGAGGGGCAGGGTGCCACGGGCTGCGAGGTCCGGCAGGTGCCTCCGCCTCATGTAATACTCGTCAGCCTCTTTGTCAGCTGCAGAGAGACACAGAGAGAGGGCGGTGGGTGACAGCAGGCAGCACTGGGGCCAGGGGAGCCCTGTAGCCCTCTTGCCCAACCACAGGCCTGGTGTTCTCCAGGGAGAGCATGAGCTCCTTGGATTTATCGACGGGGAACCAGAGGTGGGACAGCTGATGCCCCAGGCACTTTCCCATTGCATGTGCTGCTCCTAAGGCTTATTGTGAAAGGCTGATTCTGCCTGTTCCTAGAGTCTGCATCTCTGACAGGCTCTGGTCAACGGACCATCCTGGGTGGCAGGAATTTAAGGGACTGTCTTAGTGGCTCGTGGCAGAGCTGATGGGAAACCCAATGAGCTCCTACCATTTCTCTGCTTCATCTACTACATGTGGTCCGGAGTAGAATGGCTCCCCCCACCCCAAGGCCTGCGAAAGCACCTATGTAGGGCCAACTGCTTCCAGAGCCCCTCTTTATGGAAGCTAGGGTGCAAAGATGTTCATCTAGGAGGCACTTGTGAAAAAATTCTTCATCAACAATGTAGCAACATAGCAGCACTGCCTCTGGAGTAACAGCCAATGCAAAAGAAGCCAGCTCATGGGCTCCCAGCCCAGCACAGCCACAGCATTTGCGTACGAGGCCTGTGCCTACCACATGGCAGGCTACAGCAGACCTACGTGTGCCCCTCACTCGGATGCTGTGGCTCCTACGACGGTGACGACTGGGTTCAGGACTAGAAGCACAAAAGCGGGGATTTTAATTTGTCGTCTTCATCCTGTCTACGACCTCCTTTTTGTTCTTGGGATTACACAGTTGGACTTTGAGTGTGGGACAAGAGTAACACAAAGAAGGGAGGGGTTCTTGGGAACCCTCAAGACAGATTGAACCCCACACGGGCTTCACTTACTCAGCCTCTTCAGAGATGAGTACTTGCTTGGGTTGGTCTTCACTGCAGACTCATACGATGGGGGTAGGTGGGCCAAGTTCTGGAAAGAGCGGGAGAAGGAGAGGTCATAGGGCTCGGTGGCTGACGTCAGGATGTTGTTCATCCGTGGCTTCTCTGCAAAGACAGGGAATGGTATCAGTGAAGAGAGAGGCTATGGAAGCCAAAGGGAAACTGATCCACCTCTCTTTCTACTTCCTGTCCCATCCCTGGCTAGTTCTGTTTCTGCTTCCCTGTGCTAAGACACGGGGGGGGGGGTGCTGTGACTCAGTTTCCTTCATGTTCAGTTCAACTTGTGAGAACTCCCAAAGGACAGGTGCTGTTTCACCTGCCCCTGGATTCCATGGCAGTTGATTGTTCCTTGCATGGAGGACTCAGTTCTGACACTCAACAGAGGACTCTTTGTCCATGCATACTACTGGCTGATAGAAATGGAAGCTGATACAACTTAAGAGGGTCATGAAGTCATCCATATCTGTGTGAACATGCTGACCTTTCCTAGGAGCTGCAGGCAAACCTAGCTCTCAAGCTCAGGCCGTTGACCATAAAGGAGCTAAGTCCAGAGCCCACCTGTGCCGCAGCTGCAATTCACACTCTATCTATAAGCATTACATCTCTCTAGCAGCTATCTTGGGCCTCACAAAGCTCCACACCTGACAAGCCTCTATGAACCACACACCATTATTCTTCACTTTAATCCCTTTCTCCAAATCCACTGAAGCCCTTTCTAAACTTCTAGAGGGAAAATCTTGGGCACAGTGTTTCTTAGATCTTTTTTTCTCCTGCTTCCTTTGGGATGGAACCTTGAGATTCTACAGTCAGCAGGGAAACAACAGAGCATGGTCCATTGCTAGGCGTGGTGAAGGATCACAGGAAGAAATGGAGATTAAGGCGAACAGGCAAGGCAGAGGATGACTAGTGAAGGTCCATGCAGAGTGAGCAGCCTCTGGAGGCCAGATGAGCAAATGAAGAGAGGAGAGAGGGCTGGATGAGGGAACAATGAATGTGGGGGTCTGACAGGAAAAGAGGTCTAGGGAGGGAGACAAGAGTGTCTTGGTGCTTGACTGACATGAGGAGGAAGAGCCACAAAGTCAACAGGTGGTTTCCAGGGAGATAGTGGATCCATTCTCAGGAGTGAGGTAGTTGTGAGGCAGTAGTCTGGCTGTACTATCCCTCCATATTCTCTGGTTGGGACTCCTCTAGGCTGAGGAATTTCTGAAAAGGGGCAGACTCTAAGTTGGGGCAGAGGTACTGGTTGGACTGTGGTTTCTCCCACCTCTTAGAAGAGAGTGTTACATCACAGCTGCAAGAGTTCTGTGGCCCATGGGAAAGACTGGGGCCTCTTAGGAGGAGACCTTATTGAAGGGCTGCCTCAAGTATGGGGAACTTCTGGCCTCTCTCTCCCTCCCTGCCTGCATTGTCACCCCAAGCACGGGGATCGAGCCAGGGGATTTCAGCCAATGTGCTGGTGTGCGTGCCAGCGTGGTACATATGTGAGGGGGTGAGGGATGCTCTGCATCCTGAGAGATCAGAACATGCTGTACAGAAAGAGCCTCCCTGGCATGGATAAGGACAGATGCCAGGAAGTGGAGTGGGCAGGAAGCTGGGAGTGTTGCTCCGTCGACTTGGTTAATAGCCACGGATCCCTTACTTCTTGCCTTGTCTCTTCTTGCCCTGCTGGAGACAGGGCTTTCTTCTGTTTCTTGGGCACCTTACTCCCACTGAGGACCTCACTCAGCTCTCCCCTTTCCAAAAGCAAGGCTTCTAGATACTGTTGTCTGCCACTGTTTTCTGAAACATGCCACTGATTCAAGGCCACCTCTGTCTGGCCTTCTGCCCTGACCAATTGCCTCTGCCCTGTTGATGTTCTCTAACCTATTGGAATGTCCGCCTCATTCTTCTTCTCCCACGCCCTCCCCTGACATGAAGATCTTGGCTGTGACTTTGTCATATCTCCCCAGCCCACAATGATATCTGCTGTTCCATCTCACCTTCCACCCCTGTCAGCTTCTTACTGACCTCTAATAATTTAACTTGACTTTGTCTGTTGGTCTTTGAAGACTACTATCTTTGCATCAGCAGGCTTGCTTGTCCAGTTTTTCTGATTCTATCATATTGCATGGCTCCAACTAAGGATCCAGTTAATGCTCTTTGGTTAATCCAGTGGACACAGGCCTTTTCTGTCAGTCCCTGGGGAAAGGGAATCACCCAAGACAGGAATTCAGGAAAGACTTGTTCTGCTGCACTGGGAGCTGCTTATGGCCAGGTTTTATTTATTTACTTATTTATTTGTTTTATTTCAAGACAAAGTCTCACTAAGTTTCCCAGGCTGGCCTTGAACTCAATGTATGTCCTTTAAAAAAGGCTGTTAATTTGCAACTTTAACTGACTGAGCCACCTGAGTGCCTGGGATTATAGGCTTGCACCACCAGGCCTGGCTTTGAATGTATCTTTGTTTTGAGTGGCTCTCTCCTGTTTTCACTCTTTTGTAGCAAAGAGATAAGATGACTAACAGGATCAAGTTTACAAGGTTCTCTTATGTTCTATTGGGTTGAGTAGTCACCCCAAAATAGTTTTTGTCTGTGGCCCCTAATGTTAAGTTGTGACCTTCTGGGGTAATTAGAACCTGAGGGAGAAAAGTGGCTTTGCAGCCTTGGCGCTTTGCTAACATTCCCCTATAAAGTAATTTTCAGCCTCTTCCTGCCAAGAGGCTAAAGCCTAAATCAGTTTTGAGTTTCATTAAATCTTAATTAGTTTAGGGACAATCAAGATAGTTCAACCAAGTCTCATGTCATTTGTAAATGATACCACAAGTAGCTTTGGGCAGAGGAGATCATTAATCTCCTTGCCATAGACATCTGGATTTATGATGCCAAGAAGTGATATAGGTTGCAAATATAAATGTGTTGAGAAAAGTTTGAGCTTTTCCCATTTTATGGCAGAAAATCACTCTCATGTTAGAGACAGAAACACCAAGGGGACCATAGTCTCTAAGGAAGAGTGAAGCTTTGTGAGCCCGGAGGAGATCGGCACGTGGCACCTTACAACTTATTCATCCATACTTAGAATGGAGCCCCTTAGAAAGCAGATGGGCTGCAGAGGGCTCTCCGTCAGCTCTCACCGTGTGTAGGGGTCTGGGTAGCGCTGCTTAAGATTGGATGATTGTACTGGCGATCACCTGCAAGTCACAGAAAAGAGATTTATAAAGAAGAATTCAAAACATGAGTTCAGACATTCCTCTGGCTCTCCAACATTACACCATCTCATTATCTCTCTAGTGTCTAAAAGGAAGCCTTTCTGAGAAAGACAAAAGACAGTGCATTAGTCTCAGAGAAACTCTCCTGCTGTTTGTCTCTCTCCTACTTTATTGGGCTTCCTCTGTCTCCATGATAAGTCCAATTCTGGATTTGGCTAATTAGCCATAGAATCAAGGAGGAAGGGAGGAGAAGAGACGAGGGAACATGTGTAAAGGGCACACACACAGGTAGGTTACTGGGAAGGAGATTCTTCTAGTGTGGGCTGTCGCTTACCAGGAAGAAATGCCATGACCTAAGTAAGGTCTGGGCAAGCTACCTGAGATGAGGCAGCCTCATAGTTCAAAAGCATTTCCTCTATTAGTGCAAAAGCTCACTTAGATTAATTCACAAAATCAAGAGAGTCATACTTCTTAAAGCTTAGAGTTCAAGGCACTCCGCAGGCTTCTAAAATGGTTTGAATGATGATTTGGCTTGCCTCTAAAGTATACTTTAACTTCATGCGATGGCTTTCACACAACATTGTGTGCATGCTTTACACTGGTACATCTGACTTCAGCCAAAGCAAAGCAGAGAAAAGTCATGAGGTCTTTGTTCTATTCCACGAATTATGACTTAAAATTCTGCCATCTTTGCAGGGCTGGGAGACCAGTCTCCATTTCTACATATTTTCTTACTGAAAGTGTCTTTGCTGCACCTTACCTCATACTCTAGTTCCTTCACTCTATCTATTTTCCTCTTCTCTAAGCCTAAGGATTCCATTAGGCTCAGGTGTCTTCATGAAGATTTCAACTCTGGTTCATAGCTTCCATCCTCTTGCCTAAAATAATTGTTCTCAAATCAACACCTCTAGCCTGAGGTCAGTCTAATCAGCAGAGTAGATTTTAAGCTGTTTATGGATCTCTTTCATCCCCTTGGAATCCTGCTCTTACCCAAAACCATTAATTCCCAAAGTGAGTTTGACATTTTATTCTTGATTGCAAGCTCCTGCACACAACACTAATGTTCCATGGGCTTGGAATATGAAACTTTAGTTATCTTCATGATTTTTCTACTTTCATACTTCATAATCCTGTCTTCTTCCCATAGCAATATCCTGAATCAGGGACTACCTTCCTTCCTTCCTCCTTTCTGTCTTTCCTTCTTACCTTCTTCCCTCCTTCCTTTCTCAACCTTCCTCCCTCCCTCCCTTCCTCCTTTCCTTCCTTCCTTCCTTCCTTCCTTCCTTCCTTCCTTCCTTCCTTCCTTCCTCCCTTATTTCGTTTCAAGATTTCACTCCAGTACCCAGGACACACCTGAAGTCCCAGTACTCAAGAAGCTGAGGTAGAAAAGCTGTGAGTTTGAAGCTAGTCTGGGCTACACAGTGAAATAGAGAGAGAGAGAGAGCATGAGAGAGAATCCATTATTGGTTACATCTGCTTATTTGGTTTGTTTGTTGGGTTTTAAACATTACAACATATCAAGATATAGGAGAGGCCAGGTTGAGGAGGAATGACAATTAGAAGCATTTCTAGCCCTCCATCTTAGGGTCACTGTACTATGGGACACTAGAACCTATTCCTTGTGATGAAATGTATTGGTTACTATTATCCCCTGCCTCTGCCCCCACTCTCCCACATCCTTTCCATGCTTTAGAAATCACTACTCACCATTCAGATCAGCTGTGTCAGTATCCACACGCGAGATTTAATATACACTATTGTCTTCCTGTGGCTAACATAGTTCACTTAACATAATTTTCTCCAGTTCTATTTATTGTCAACATGCATTTTGTTTTTCCTAACCAGTCCTTAAAGTGACTTTCATGTAACTAAAGGAGTGGAGTAGAATGAATACAATGTTATTGGCCTATGATTTCCAAACACTGCATACACATTGCTAAATACCTTCATCACAATCTTTATTGCACTTTAAAATGATGAAGCTACATCAGATAAATTTCTTGAATTTAGATATTAGTGTAGAGCCTTTAATTTTAATGAATCCCCCTCAAAATATTTTTCTGATATTTGATTTTTTTTCCTAGGTTGACATTCAGGAAAACTCTTTCAAATGAAATAAATGTATAGAGATGAAAATTCCTACTGTCCTGAAAAACCACTGTGGCATTTTGTTACATTTTCTTGTGTTTTCCTTGCAGTATAAATGACTGTGTGCACCCTCTCTCAGTTATGCATGCACGCACACACTTAAAAAATATTATGATATATAATTCTGTGAGTGGCATTTTCACACAGATTAAAGTTCCTAAGATGAATTAAGAAATGATAAGGTTTTGGTTATTACATATGATACAAATGTAGGAGACTGGTGCTGCAGCATTTGTATATGAGCAACAGTAAGGAGAGAGCCCAAATGTATATACGTCACATATATACACACGAAAATAAAAAAAAATTATTGTTTCCCCATTGTAAATTTAACCCTTTTGTTCCCTGATGAGATTGGGTGCATTCAGAGTGATATGGCTATTATAAACATTAACCATGTGATGTATTTCATGAACAAAATATACTGAATATATTTTAATATTTTGAAATGTTTTCTAGGATTTCATAATAGACTCCCTACAGAATAGTTTTTTTTTATTTTTATGCATGATTTAAGCATAAGCTATTCATTTATGAATAATATATTTAAGTGTATATGAGCATTCCTCTATTTTTGGTCTTTATATTGCTTGAAAGTTTCATAATGCTACCTCAAACAACCTTGAGCAGAAATCACTGGCCAAGTCTTATTTCCTTAGGCTAATAACTAAAAACATTTCTAGGTCAACACACCACCAATTGCATAGCAATTGTGTGTGACAAAGGGGGCCGTGGTTTTTTCGTATTGAAACATCCATCTATTCCTTGGACATATTCTATTTGATTCTATTGTCTTATGTCATTACAAGTCTGCATTGTATTTATTTATATATAACTTATGTGTGTGTTTGTAAATAAAATTTGTTTTGTTTGAGTTAACATTGTGAGGATTTGTGTTAAAATTATGATTTTTGTATAAAGCCAAATGATGTCATTATACATTTTTCTATGCTTTGAAATTATTCACATGGCATATGGAAAATTTGAAGGAATGCAACAATAAAAATGTCTGGTGTCTTTTAGAGAGTCCTTCTGTTAGCAAAGTGCTAAAAACTTGGCTTGTGTTATTTGAGTGACAACTTCATATGGTACTTATTGCTGTCATCTCTAGTTTAAAGGTAAGGAAGCTGAGGTGGGGAGAGGTTGGTTATTTTTCCCAGTGTTCTGCAGCCAGCAGTTGAAGGTGACATGCTGACAGGCAGTTGGCACCAGACTGGTCCTGACTGGTGTGTGCTGCCATCTCATACCTGACAACATAATACTAGCCTACCCATCCATTCACTTTGTAATTATAATTTCAATTTACAATGTCTATTTTTCTTTGAATTAGCCATTGGACATTTAAGTCTTTATTAGCTCTAAGCCCTAATGCCTCCTACAAAGCTCAAGATGAAAGCACGTTCCTTCTCCTCTTACTTTTTGGCTGTCAGTGTTTTCTGAATTAGCAGTTTATTCATGTTGGGATTCTTTTCTAAAACACTGCCTCTTACCGATTGTAAACCTTTTAATCTTCAAATTATTGTTTTGTACCTTAGGATTTGTTTATTTCTGCTTCATCATTTTCTTTGGATTGATTCATTACAGTTTTTCAGTTGCTCTGCTCCAATCCAATTACACCAGGTCTTCAGCTGTGAATTTCTCTTGCGTTACACCATAAGCATCAGTGCACAGTGTCTTATTGTTGTTGGGTCCTTAGTGACCCATAATTGCAGCCTGGGTTTCTCATTGACCCAAGGGTTATTTATTAGAGTATTGTTAAATTTCAAAGGGTTTGGGGTCATTGGTTTGAACTTTTGTCATTCATTTTTAGTTTTATTGTACTATAGTCAGAGAGCAACGTCTGCCCCAATTTTTCTTTTTGAAACTTATTGAAATTTCCTTTGTGGGTTAATGTAAGAGCAATCTCACAGATGTTTTATGAGTACTTACCGAAAACGTATATTTTCATTCTGTAGAGTGCAAAATTGACACCTGTCTATTAAATCAGCATATGAAATACATTATCCAGCTGCTCTACACCCTAATTCATTCTTTGCCTACTTAATCTGTCAGAGACCGAGGGAGGTGTGTTAAGGTCTCCCACTACTCTTGCGTTCCTGTCTTTTTCTCTCTGTATTCGTTGCAGAGTTGGTTTCATATATTTCACGGACACATTCTGTCTGCAGCACTAAAAGGCTCATGCTGCTTGTATCTTCTGTGTGGAGCATTCCCTTTATCAACATCAAGCAGCATTCTGTGCTGTGTAGTGCCTTTCTCATCCTTTCAGTTCACTTGAGCTTATGTTTATATTGCCAAGCTAGCTTCCTTTCTGTTTGCATTAGCCTGATAAACTTTGCCTATCCATTTATATCTAACCTTTCTGTATCATGTTGTTGTAAGCTTATCTCTTGTGTATAATACACACACACACACACACACACACACACACACACTGCTCTTCCTGGGTTGGACTAATAACTAATAGTGATCTATCCTTGTTGCTCATGAAACTGTACTATCTTCAAGGCTATAATTATGTAATATGGCCTGACACTCCCTCCTCCAATTCCTGGCTGATTTGCCCATGTTTGTGTACTTGGCTTGGCCAGGATTAATGAGAACTCCTCTAGCAGTAATGAATCATTATGAGAAGAGGTTTGGGAAGATATCATGTAGGTTTGGAAGACAGAAAGTCAGTCTTTAGTAACCGAGGCACACTGAATGTTCAGAAATGGCCACAGTTGTACTCCCGGCTTTACCTGATTCCAGAGAACCTTACCCTTCCTCCTTTAGACAGGGCACATTGAAACTAGAGGGCCTTGGTGTCTGTCTCAATGAATAGAGAGCAACAGAAGTACAGTATATCTTAAGTCCCAGCACTGAGAGGCAGTGGCAAGATGATAGCGAGAGGCCAGTCTAGTCTAACCATACAGTTCCAGGATACCCAGGGCTTCAGAGCGCGAGCCTGTCACCAAACAAGCAGCAAGCAAACAGCAAAAAAGTTACAGTGTACAGTTTCCAAGGCTAGGTTGTAAAGATGATCTATTCTCTCTCTCTCCCCTTCCTCCCTCCTTCTACTCAACCATGATTATATGGACGTCCTGCAAAGGGGCTACATGTGTGGGCTGACAGCCCAGTAGATCTCAGTCAACAGCCAACACCCACTGTCCGTGGGAACAAAAGCCTTTCAGTGAACCTGGCTCTTCTGGATGCCAAGAATGACACAGAGGAACAGAGACAGACAGCCACCAACTGAACCTTCCCCAAATCAATGATTTGTAAGCAAAATATGTCTGTATTGGCCGGGCATGATGGTGCACGCCTTTAATCCCAGCACTGAGGAGGCGGGGTTAGGAGAATTGCTGTGAGTTTGAAGCCAGTCTGAGACTACATAGTGAATTCCAGGTCAGCCTGGGCTAGAGTGAGACCCTATCTCAAAAAAAAAAAATATGTCTTTATCATATTTTTTTGAGGTAGGGTCTCAATCTAGCCCAGGATGACCTGGAATTGACTATGTAGTCTCAGGCTGGCCTTGAACTAACAGTAATCCTTCTACCTTGGCCTCCTTGGTGCTGGGATTAAAGGTATGTGTTGCCACGCCAAGCATCATTTTGAATTACATCATTTTGAATGTTAAATGTTTAGTTCATAAAATTTGTAAACTCCCATGCAACTGTAATAAATACAAGTAAAAAAGCTATGGACTCTAGTCAGTTTTCCAAGTTGTAATGTTTTTTTCTAAACTATAGAACTATATCAAAATAGAATTTTTCATATTGGTAGAGTCTATTGTAGAAAATATCTTATTTTTATTTATTCATTTGAGAGAGAGAGAGAGAGAGAGATTGAGAGGAATGATATGCCAGGGACTCTAGCCAGTGAAAATGAACTCTAGACACATGCACCAACATATGATTCTGCCTTACATACTGGATCCTTAGGTTTTAGAAGTCAGTGCCTTAACCCATAAGCCATCTCTCCACCCTGACTGTAGGCTTTTCTATCACTAGATAGATTTCTCATGCTCACCTTTCATATGTTCACATAGGCTTCCTTCCTGCCCCATCCTCTCCTTAACCCCTAGCAGCCATTAAACTGCCCATGATCTCTAATGTACCCACATCAAGAGTGTCATATAAATTTAGTCATGTAGTACAGAACTTTTTAAATTGGATTTTATTTCACCAAGTATATTTTAATTCTCTGGAGATCCATCAATTGAATCTATAGATCAATGTTATGTCAATAAATGCATGTGTTTTTTACTAGTGAGTAGTAAATGCTCGACACTAGTTCCTGGCCTGATGCACGGCTGACATTACTTTGTCATCTGACCCAAGAAGATCCCCCAGCCCCTGGTCTGCCTTGTCCCTTACAGAGCAAATACTTTAATTTTGAGGAAGTCCGATTTCAAATTTTGTCTTTTATAGATGCTTCTGATTTTAGGCCTATGAACTCCTTTCCTTGCTCTCAGTCCATTGTTCTTTATTCATTATAGTCATAAGTTCTAGATTTAAATCATTGACCCATTTTGAGTTAGTTTTTTAAACCAAGGTAGGATACTTTCCCCACACTCAATCATCCTATGATCATTTCTTAAAACAAATGTTTCCTCACTAAATTGCTTTAGCATCTTTACAAAAAAAAAATCAGTTGTGCATATTTGCATGGGTCTGTTTCTAGGTTTTCTTTTCTGTTCCGTTGGTCTGCATGTCTTTCCTCCTGCCAATACCATGTGGTATTGATTACTATATGATATTTCTTTGAAATTGAGGTCAAGCCTCCCACTTTGATTTTGTTTTTCAAGCATTTTTGTCTTCTCTAGTTTCTTTTCCTCTTCATAGAAAATTTTGAATAATATTGACAATATGTCTAAAATGTTTTGCAGGGAATTTGACAGGAATTTTATTAAATTGTATGTTATTTTACATAGAATTGATATTGTTACTCTCGCACCACTTAAATTACTTTGTTACTCATACAGTATTTTAAAAGTTATTTTCTTGGTAGGTACTTTAGGCATTACAATGCATATTGATCTCAATTTTCAGAATTAACTTAATTTCAGAAAATATGTGAATTTTGCTTTAATATTATTCCAATGAAGCTTCCTTCTTTTTCTTATCATTGCCATAAGTATTACATCTATCTGTCTGTCTGTCTGTCTACCTATCTGACAATATCTATCCAACAATACAGTATTGAAATTATATATCTATCTCTCTTTATATATCTATATCTATTTCTATCTTCATATATATATATATATATATATATATATATAATTTGTAGTGAGTGCCACGTTGCTGGGACAAACAGACAAAGCTTATGGGAGGAAGGGATTTATTTCAAGCTTACAGAATCTTGGGAAGTTCCATCAATGGTAGAAGAAGCTGGCTGTCTTTCACAGATCCAAGCAGAGAGAAAACACCAAACAGCCATCAAAACCAAAACATAGCAAGTAAGCACAAAGCTGCCTGAGCTCAAACTGCTTTCTCTGTACCTTTGGGATGGAATTCAGGCATGCCCCCAATGACATGCCTCCCTTGTAGTTACAGGAATATAACTGCTAGGACTGAGTTTGCAAACTCAATTTAATAAAACACCTGAGTCTGTGGGGCTATACATTTATATCATCACATTCAACCACTGGCTTTAAACTTGCAACTTCTGCCTCAGCCTCCTAGGCACTGAAACAACAGGTGTTTGCCACCATGCTAGGTTTGTCTTCCTTTAAAAATTAGAAGATTGAATGAAAATATATTTATAGAGCCTTTTATATTAATCAGATTTTTATCATTTATGGTGCTTTTTTATTTCTCACTGGGCTTTTGAGTTATTGTATAGTGTCTATTTTACTTGAGCTCACATTTAATTACTTTTTTATAAGTTGGATCTGCTAGCAAAGAATTTTCTTTTTCTTTCTTACTTAGCGTGAGTATGTGGATGTTTAAATGTGTATGATGTTTGTGTGTGTGTGTTTACATGTGTGTACCATGACATATGTGTGGAGGACTGAGGACAACCTTGAGGTGTTTGTCCTCTCCTACCACCTTGCTTTAGATAGGATCTTCCTTGTTCTGTTACCATGCCCAGTAAACTAGCTGGCCTGTGAGCTTCTGGAGTCTTCTGGTTTCCCCTCCCATTGCTATAGGCACAATGGCATTACAGGTCTGTGTGCCAATTTGTGTCTGGGTTTATGTGGATGCTTGGAATTTAACAGGCTGACAGGCTTACAAGGAAGTACCTTTAACCTCTGAGCCATCTCCCCAACCCAGTATTTTCTATCTTATCTTAGGTTGTCTATTTAACCCTATATTTGAAGATTAATTTTGTTGGCTATAGAATTTTTTTTTGCTTTGGCGCTTATTTTAGATAGTTTCAGTGTTGGGGATTGAATTGAGAACCTTGGCTATGTGTATACGCACTCTACCGTTGAACTACATCCCCACCTTTTTTGGTCCTAGGACAAAAGCTTCCCAGTGACCTTGGCAAGAAGATAGCCAGTAGTCATGTAGTTTCTCCTGTATATGTGATGGAAAAAGGATGCCAGGAAATTCTCCACTTCCAGCCAGTCTTGTTATACCATAGAGCAACACCATCTCCAGTACCCACACCTTGTCCCACCTTGTCAGCACCTCTGTGCTGACTGATAGGAGGATGATGGAACAGCTCCAGACAATGACCAAAGCCACTAAACACTCACTGTTCCCACTGAAGTTCAGCAGTTTTTAAAGCAGACATGTTCCTCTGATTATTGAAATTTTTGTATATTTTATTCAAAGCTCTCCAGAGAGACAAAACCAATTGGTTCTCTAATATAAACATGTAAGAAATGATTTGAGTTGACTCACACAGTTAAAGAAGTTGAGTGGTCTCACGATAAGCTGTCTGCAGGCTACAGACCATGGGACACTAGTAGCATAGCTCAGTCACAGAGTGAAGACCTCAGAACCAGGCAGGGAAGCTATTGGTTTAACTCTTAGTTCAAGATCAAAAGCTTGAGACCATGAGGGGAGGCTAGGAGAAGGAAACTGTTAATGTCAGTTAGGTAGTCCAAGGGCCAGAGAGACTAAAGTTCTAATGTCACAGGTAGCAGAAAAGAGCACCTCGTCTTGGAACGGAGATCAGTTCATCTTCTCTGTCTGTCCTCTCCAGACCATCAGCCCTTTGGAGAGTGACCACCAACATGGAGAACATATCTTCTCCATTTAGTTCACCCAGCTTCACATGCTAGTCTTCTCTGGATGTACCACGAAACACCTAAAATAATGTTTTAGTAGTTTCTCCAGACAGTCCTTCATCCAATCAAATTGACACCTAGAATTCGCCACAGGCAATTTCCAGCACTACAAAATGGCCAGCTTTACTCATTTTTTTTTTACCAACTATTTCATAATTATTGACCTTCCTGGGGCATAAACAGCTATGTCCACTTTCTATACATGGCTTCCTTTGCTTCCTTCCAGCAGCCTTGTAATTTGGAAGCTTCTGGGGTCAGCCAGAGATGTTGGGTGGACGTGGGAATTAGAGGCAAGCTCTGGCTATGTACTTGGCCTCTGAGCAGCGTAAGAATGTTTTCACAACTTTTGATATCGGTGAAATACACAAATATTTTATGTATGTGTGTGCATATGTGTGTATGTGTGTGCACGTTGGCATAGATGTGAATACACATCCAGGCGCATGCCTGTGAAAGCCAAAGGACGACTTTGGGTATCATTCTGTAGAACTGATGTCCATTAGTTTCTGTTTCCTACAGATACAGTCTCTCATTGGAGCTCATCAATTATAGCTGGCCAACAGTCCCCAGGGATTCTCCTGTCCTGCCTCTCCAGCACTAAGACTACAGGCATGAGCCACCACGCCTGGCATTTTTCACCTGAGTTCTGTGGACTGAACTCGGATCCTCATGCTTGCAAGATAAGCATGATACTGACTAAGCCACCTCTCCAAACTCCTCTTAAGCATTTTTGTATCCAGGGAGAATAAGACAAGTGTTTGTATTTCAGCATCATTGACACACTTTAATAGTTAGACTGTTGGCAGTAAGGAGACCATCAGCACGGAACAAACATCCTAGGAAGGTGTGATTGGTTTCAAAGTTCCTTTACCCTGGGACCAAGGGAATTATTGACTGTCTACCGTGGACGCATTTTCAGGAATAATAGTACTGATACTAAGGGTTCTCTGATGGCCCTTACCTGCCTTGCCCCAAGGGCAGGCTCAGTGGCTCTCAGTATCTGCTGTAGATGGAGCCAGTGGTGACTCTGTGAAGACCTATTTTGTGCTCACGTCAAAGCAGGCCCCTGAGCAACGCGTCTAGGGCAGTGTTTACAAGCTTGCCACTGTCGAGCCCTGTAGGTTTTCTTAGAAGCACCTCAACGACCACAGTTCAAAGGACAGAGTTTAGGGGGGTGGGGTGTCCTTATTGTCGCCCCCACCCTACCCCTGCCTCACCTGGAACAGCTTTGTTTGCGAGTTAGGATTGTATCCAAGAGTTAATTAGAAGAAACCTTCACACAGGCAAGACATCAAATTAAAAGATAGCAATGAGATCCAGCTGCTGCACAGGTAAGGAAAGTGGCCCAGGCATGTGGCATGACCTGTCCTAGGTAACAGAGTTGGTAGCAGAGGCAGGAGGGGCTCTTAGACCTCACTTCCTAGGACTGTAGTTTTTTTTTTATTACTTGTGGCAATCTAAAGGCTTGCTTGTAAAATCTGGGAATAGTGTCTCATACCTGTGTATTCCCAGCACCTCGGAAATGGAGGCAGGAGAATCATAAGTTGAAGGTCATTCTTGGCTACATAGTGAGTTCAAGGCCAGCTTGGGCTACACTGGACTCTGCCTCAATCAATCAATTAATCATCAATCATACATAATTAAAAAAATACTACAGTCTTCTCTTGGATATCTGCTATGCATGTTGAAGTCTCTGAGGAACTCAGCCACAAATAATCTGTTTGCATTTGATATTTGATCACGGGGCAAGGTGCAGATGGGAAAGACATGCATCCATCTGGGTACCCAAGGAGAACCTTAATAAATGCTAAGGTATGAGAAGGGCATGGGAAATCCACTAGGATGTTGTAGTGCCCTTTATCTAGTAAGGATGGGAGCCTTTGCCACACTGCTGTGCCTGGAGAGGGAGAGGTGTGGATGGCACCTCCTGATCTTTGGTTGGGGGACACAGCCAGGTCCCCATGTATGTGTATGGAGATAGCCTGGGATTTATGTGTCATAGCCTCACTCTCTTTCACTTGTTTATCCTTTGTTGAGCATTTTCCCATTCATCAGGCTCAACCAACAACCATGATACAAGGAGCCCCTGGGGAAGTGACCCACTGAGGTTAGCATCTGGACCAGTGAGCAGATGAGGGAGTACATTTGGAAGGTCAGATGAAAAAAACAGAAAACCTGTTCATTAAGCATAGACTTATTAGCACTCTGACAAGTGTACCCAATTAGGTGCTGTGGGGTTTAGGGTGATGGCCTAAGTTGTATGGAAAGTAGATACTCTTGCAGGAAGAAAAGAATTCATGATGTATATAGGACAGGAATCTGACAGGCCCCAGAATTCGCCATGAGTTATTACTGTGTGTGGGGATGTGTAGGTGGTCTGTTAAGTTTGACATCCTGTTCCTCCCCAGAAGTATTGACTGACCATGTTTCTGTTCCTTCATTTGCTAGACTCTCCCTCTCCTCTTCTCACTTTCATGAGTCCTGGCTCTTGGCATCCTGCCCAGTCTGGGCCAGCCTTCTGATGGATGGATGGAGAAGGATAACATAACAATTAATTAGTAATCGGGACTCATTGATTGATATACTGCACAGGCCATAAAGTGAAAAACCATCTCCTCGTGAGCTCTAAGGCTACAGGGAGGGAGCGGTGAAGCAGGGTGGGGACCCTCTACCACTGGTAGCAAGCGGACTTCTGTCAGAGAGAATCAGCCTCAGAGAACCTGACCTTCCTCCTCACCTGATGCTGATGGAGCTGACCATGAACCTCTTAGTGTTGGTGCCAAGTTTTCTAAGGGAAGTGGCTAATTTTCTTTATAGAACAAATAAACTAGGTGAATTTACGTGTGTGTGTGTGTGTGTGTCTTGGTAGTGAGAGAGTATAAGAAAAGAATAATGAAGACATGCTAGATCATACCTGCAATTCCAAAGCTTTGTCTCAAAAAAAGGAAGGAGGGAAAAAAGGAGGGGAGGAAGGAAAAAGGAAGGGAAAGAAGAAAAGGGAAAAGGGGTGTGTGATAATAAGGAAAATGGAAGGTGATTCGGTGTCAGGTACTCTTATTGGTCATTCAGTCCCAGCTCCAGTAAATGTGATTTCTGGCTGACTCAGGAAGATTGGGGGAGGGGCACCAGTGTGCTACACACATACAATGACTTGATCAACAGGACCCACAGAATACAAAGCAAAGTGGTGAGCTGGCACACTGGCTGCAAATCTGGATCCTGATTCTACACTTGGCAATTGGATGACAACTTTCTGACTTCTTCACTGTTCCAGGTTCTGTCCCTTCGGCTATGGGAGGAGGGCTCTCTGGATATGAATGCCATCCTGGCTTTGACTCTGTGAGTGTAACTCAAGCTCCCATTAGGTTGAGGTTTAGATAATAAAAGTTAAAGAGATTTAAACTATACCTAAGAATCACCTGAAAAAGATTCTTGCCCTCTTCTGACTACTAAGGTAATTGGCTAGTACCTATGGTCCAGGCCCATTTCATCTCACCCATCATGTCATAGACTCATGTGCTGGCATTTCCTCTGCTCTTTGCCACCCTGCCCTTACCACCACAACCACCTCAGTGCTTGGCTGTGAAATATCTTCCACCCAAATGGTTCTTGTCCTGCTCACTTTGCCTAAATCCTTACTATTATTGTAAACAAAATTCCAGTTTCTTCCCTATGAAGTCATGTTTAGGTTCTCCAATGCACAACGATGTCCCTCACCTTCTGATAACTGGAGTATATTACTGCCACTCAGTGCTTTGGTGCTTGGTTATATTCCCCATTGTTCTGTTATTTTCCCATCTTAATAGCTCACTCTTTCAAAGATGATTAATCCCCCTTCATTCAAGGCTCTTCTTCCCAACTACGAATGCACTGGACACTTCTGGGGATGAAAGGAATTACAACTCTATGTTGGCATAATACCTCCTGGGTTCTGTGAAGCACTTACAAAGTTCTTTGAATGATGAGAGAATGCACAACAAATCAACTCTTGGGGCATAAAAATGTGGCAAGAGACCATGGGGATAATCCTTGATTGCATCTTCTGCTTTCGCTCTTCTTGCTGCTACTCTCTTCTTAAGACCCAAAGTAGAACATTACCTGGATCACGTTTGTGAGTTGTAATGTTTTACACATTTAAGTATGGGTGTGTGTGGAGTTGGGCAACTCTTATTCCCCACCTTACGTCTAATGTACCCAGAACACTTCTTGAGGAATGATTCCCATTCTACTTTATCCAGGCACAACCTCTAATTTTGGTGGTATGAAAACCCCAGTGTTGAGAGGTATGCTGTGTCCTGGTGTCAAAAGGTGTGATTCCTTCAAGGACAGGTTGATTGCTGATGTCATTATGAGGTCACTGAATCCTATATCCTTGTTCAGTCTCCCTTCCTTCTTTCTGTCTTCTTCCCTTACCACAGAAGTTCTCTCTGAGAGTGTCCTCTCTCCCACCCCTAAGATCCACCCTTGTAAGTCCCTCCCCAGCAAACATGCTCTATCTTCTGCTGGCAAGAATTTCCATTTTCATTTCTGCCTGAAAAAGATGATATTGCATGAGCTGTCATGCCCACATGGGGAAACAATGTGTTTTCTGCCAGATTCACTTAAAAAGACAAGCTTTAGGTCTCTTTGGGAGAGCTGTGTGCCACCTGCTGTGAGACACTTCTTCAGGGGAGTTTGAGAAGCTATGGCTGGCTGTGTTGGCTCTGCTCATGGGCTTTGTAATCACCACAAAAGGAGCATTTGCTATCCTCTTCTCAGCTCCAGGGGCCAATCCGCATCCTGACACCAAGGCAGGCTCAGTGCGTCCCCATGGGCTGTTTAAATCAGGTCTAAGAAGGACAACCTTGGAATGTTCTGGAATTACCTGGAAGTTCTATCAAGTATGAGCATCAGGTGTGTGATAAGATGGGTCTGAGAGAGGGTGCAGTTAACCTCTGTCACTTTGCCAAAGCTGCATTTCAAGGTCTGTCTATTGAGTTTCAAGGCTTAGGATATCTTCTCAGAAGAGGGACTGTTGTGGAATTCCTTTGAAAATTTCAGATTCTGTTCACCCCAAGCCAGGCACCTCAGTCTATACTCTCCCAATCTCTGGGTTAGCCCCTCCCCACCAACACATCTACTGGGTGACACAAAGTGACTTGATATCTGAAAATGTGACTTAAATTGAAATAACTGCTAAAGGGGATGAATGATATTTCAAAAATGTGAAACCTCTTGGAACCACCTCCCCTACAAGATAGATAATCACAGGACCTATACCTGTTTTGTAATATTAGGAGTGTATGTGATACATGATTATGTTTTCCTCTAAAGAGTGGGATCTACATCCATGTTTTATTTTTATGCTGATTATACACATTATAATATCAATGGGAGGACATTCTAGGTTTGGAGGCTGCCTCAAGAAACTGCATAGGTTGCTATTCCAGTGTAGAATAGAGTTTATTGTGATTAAACAAAGATCATCTATCTTATCTATCATCTGTCTCTCTGAATGTATGTCTAAGCTATCTGTCTGTCTATCTTCTCTTTCTCTCAGATACTGATAAGTAATCTATATCATGTCACTGAAACCTCACAACAACTGTATAAGGCCATTCACAGTTTATAGGTGACACTGAGTTGATCAAGTAGCTTACACAGAAAAGAAGGGGCTGTGGCAGGATTCAAGCTCTACAGTGTGAGGCCTTGAGCCCTACGCTAAACTGATTTCTAGAATGGATTCATTCAGACTTGTCTGCTGAGCTGGACTGAGTTTCTAGGGGATCCAGTTTTGGCAACTGGCAAATCAGTTAATAGATAAAAATGAACAATATTTCTATATACAACCCAAACACCACACTATGCAGGCTGTTTCTGACTCAGTGTGGAGCACCTCACTATCCCGAACCCTTGCGTCTGACTTGGTGTGGAGCACCTCACTATCCTGAACCCTTGCGTCTGACTCAGCATGGAGCACCTCACTATCCCCAACCCTTGCATGTTCTTTAGCTCCCATCTTTAGCTCCCATGGCAGCTTTTCTCTTCCTTCACTTGAGGCCATCATTCTGTTGGATCATGCAGCCTTTGACCATGCTTCTCGGGATGCCTGTTAGGCATATAAGACCAGGAGTTGAGCAGTTAGTGCTCCTTTTCAGGTCACCGTCTTGCCCAGCATTGCTTCCAGACAATGAGTCTTGACCATCTGCAGATTGGTGAGCATGCTGGTGGTCCTCGTATCCCCATTCCTTTCATCTTCCAACAGTTCTAGCATCCAACTTCTTCCTGGTTTTGCCATAGAGTTCTTTTTGTGGACAGGATTAATTTCCTGATCTCTGTTTCCTTCTTCCTGGAATATATATTGCTGATTTACTACTTACTCAATTCACATTCCTCTTTCAAGGCTATCTAAACACTGCCACATCCATTACAGCCTTCTCCAATCCCTTCAGCTGCAGGTGATTTCTCCTTGGTGAGAAGTCACCTAGCCTCTGTAGTTCATTGGCATTCCTTACCACTTTCTACATGTGTGTGTGTGTGTGTGTGTGTGTGTGTGTGTGTGTGTGTGATTTTTCTCATTCAGCCCTCAAAGTTTCTTAACTTTGACAAGAGATTAAGGATTCAACTTTGCATTTTCCAGAGATGAACATTTGTGGCATGAATAAATCAAGACGTTATGCTGGGCATGTGAGCAGATGCAAAGCTGCATCAGACGCAATATACCCTGCTCGTAAGTTCTACTCAAAAATATTTTAAATAAAATAATAAATACACATGTATGTAATTGCAGAGAGTATGGAAAATATTTTAAAGATTTCAATACAGTAAGAATAATTAAGAGAAGCTTAGTGAATCTTGAGTAAGGCGATATAAGACACTTGATTCTGGACTTGGGGAAGAGTGGTTGGAGGAGGGAATCTTCTTCTGTGTGAACAAGGGCAAAGAGTCGAGAGTGAGGGAGGAACTTGAGGACTGGGATGTGTCGTGGAGAAGGTGACAATCTTGGTGGGCAGATTGAGGTTAGATTAGTTTTTAACGGCAGGTTAAAGACTAGATCTATGTTGAGAGATATTGTCAGTGATATGGTAAAAACCTCGTTTCCCCAGAATTAATCAATTGAAAGGAACAGAAGGAAGAATGGAAATCCATTAGGAGGATACTGTGGAGATGGGAATGGGAGACAGTGAGAGCTGAATCAACGTGAAGATTTCTTCCAGCCGGAGGTCTTTCTAATTTATTATGTTTGTGCTGGGAGCAAAGGAACAGGCAGAAGATGTCAAGAGGGTTGATAATAAATATTTGGCCATGCTTCTTCCCCAGGGGCAGGGAGCGGAGCTTAGTCCACTGGCTGTTGGGAACAGCGTTTGTATCAGGCATTTGGGCTAGCTGCGTGGCAAACAGTCAGAGCTCGGCACCCAGAGTTGCTGCGGACAATCACCGCCTGTCACATCCCTGGGAAAGCCCCTTCCTGTTTTGAGACAAGAGCTTGCCATAGTAGCCCAGGATAGCTTCAAATTCCCGATACTCCCACCATGCCTCAGACGCCAGAGTGCTAGGCTTATAGGCATGCACCACCATGCCTGACTTTGAAAGGAAGGTCTATGTGAGGCTATCATGAAATGTGGGGAAGGAGAAGAGATCTGTGTTCTGTTCCCCACCTCTTCCGGAAAAAGCATGGTCATTTTGCAGCACATCCACACTCAGGTAACTCTATTCCTGGCAGAAAGGTATATGGGGCTCCCTTTGGGCATACTCAGGTGAGAGCCTGGAAATCATGCTGTTCTAGGAGGTGTGTCACTTGGGGGTGGGGGGGGGGAAAGCCTGTAGGGCCTGGGATAAAAAGAGAGAAAGTAGTATGTCTTCATAAAACGGGGAAGGATTTGTGCCTTGGCCTTAGGGCTTGCATTCAATCTAATCTAGAACCTGAATTTCAAGACTGGCAAAAATCCCCATCTGTGGCTAATTTGCCTTGATCCTTGTGTTTAAATGGAAACTGAAAGTTGAGGGGAGGACATGACATCATAGGAAAATTTTGCTATGAAGGAACTAGAGGGAAAGGGCATTTTCATACAGAGACACAAATTTATACATCCATGCCCCACAACACCATAGTTGCTTTCTTTCCTTTTCATTGGGTGTGCCAGGAAGATAAAGGTGGGCAGGAAAGATGAATCTGGGATCACTGGGCACAAACCACCTAAATCCTGAAGCTCACCGACACTTTGTTACCTTAGCTGTGTCTCCTTCATGGCTTCCTTACGCGCTGCATGTTGTTTCAGAGAGGAGCGGAAGAGGGCGCTGTGCGGATCACTCCGCTCCTGGGGAAGACTCCGTTCCCACTTGTATCCCAGTTTAAATCTACCAGTTGGTGCTGGCCGTGTGATGACATGAGTCACTCCAAAACCATCTGTTTCAATATTCTTTCGATTATACCCGATTTTCCCTTTGACAGCACTGTCTTATCTGCCATTTTCTTAAATTTCTTATAATCTGGCTTTTCCATATTTTCTCTGCTTGGTTTTCACCAGGCATTTTGCGCGCGCGTGTGTGTGTGTGTGTGTGTGTGTGTGTGTGTGTTCTTGTTGCTGTTCTTGTGATGGTGGTGGTGTTGTGCATGTGTATGCATGTGGAGTGCAGTGGATGACACTGGGTGTCAGTGATTTTCCTCAGTTGCTTTCCTCTTGCAGACAACATCTTTGACCTGAGTCCAGTGCTTGTCGATTCAGCTTGCCAAGCTAGACAGCCTGCCCCGGGGCTTCCCCGTCTCTACCACAAGTGCTGTGATGACAACCGACATGCCTACCTGGCATTTCTATGGGTGCTGTGGGTATTAAATCTGGTCCTCACATTCAGCCTTAATGGCTAAGCCATTTCCCGAGCCATTTGTAAAATTAAATTAAATTAATGTTGGGTGCATGTCTGTGTATGTGTGATGTGCATGAGTCAGGGGCTGCATATGCGTATGTACATGTGTGTGCAGATGCATACCCTATGCAGAGGCCAGAGGAGGATGCCAAGTGTCCTCTTCTAATTCTCTTCTGCCTTAGTACTTCAGACAGGGCCTCTCACTGAACCTGGAACTCAATGCCACTTCTTGGTGAGACTGGGTGATCAGAGAGCCCCTGCCATCTTCCTGTCTCTGCCCTCTCTACTGCTGGAGTTACAGGCATGTTCAGCTATGCCTGGCTTTTAATGTGAGTGCTGGCAATTGAATCCTTGTCCTCACGCTTGTGCAGCAGCACTCTGAGCCACTGTGCCATCTCCTCAGCCGCTACCAGGCATTGTTTATTTTAAATTGTACTTTGACTATGATGAAAACTGAATGTATCTAATTTTTCAATATGATGTGATGTTTTGATAGGTGTTTACACTGCAGGAGGAGTAAATCAAGCTAGTTTGTATAGCCATCGTCTTACACATTTATCAGTTTTCTCCAATGAAAGTATTTATTATTTTAACATTAATTTTGAAATACCCATTGCATTATTATTAATTAGAGTCACTATTCTATGTAACAAATCCCTAAATCTTAATCCTACTGACTAAGTCATTGTTTTTTAATCTGTGCATGAAGCCGCTTATTAGTGTCATTGTTATACATATGAAAAGAAGTCTTGGGGCTGGGAAGATGGCTCAGCCATTAAAGGCACTTTCTTACAATGCCCAGTGGCCTGGGGTTCAGTTTCTAAGCCATACATGTAAGCTGGATGAAAAAAGTGGCACAATAGTCTAGCATCCACTTGCTGCAATAAGAAGCCTTGGTACACCCCCCCCCCCCCGCACTCCCGCTCTCCACACACAATAAAAATCAGAAGGCAGAGGCTGGAGAGATTGCTTAGTGATTAAAGTGCTTGTTTGCAAAGCCAAAGAACCTAGGTTAGATTCCCCAGGACCCATGTAGGCCAGATGCACAAGGTGGCATGCATCTGGAATTTGTTTGCACTGGCTGGAGGCCTTGGTGTGCTCATTCTTTCTCTACCTGCCTCTCTGTCTCTCTCTCTCTACTCAGATAAATAAATAAATAAATAAAAATAAAAAAATAAGAAGTGGGTAAACTAGAAGGTCTAAGCATAAATCATTACAGTGACTCCTGTTATGGTCTGAATGTAAAATGTTCCCCTATAGGCTCAGGTGGTTGAATACTTGGTCACCAGCTAGTGGCACTTTCTAGGAAGGTTGTAGAACCTTTAAAAAGGTGAAATCTTGCTGGAGGAAGTGGGTCACCATGAATAAGACTTGGGTTTTATACCTAGGCTTAACTTCCTATTCAATCTATGCTTCCTGACTGCCAGTACAATGTGACTACCAGGCCTCCAAGAAATGGGACTGAGTATGTGGCTCAGAGGCCTTTGGATCTGATTTTCAGGATGAATGCAGAAAGTTTGGAACTTTGAGCTAGAGAAACCCTAAAGTGCTATAAGTAGAACTTAAGGAGTCATTCCAGTGAAAGTTTGGAAGACCAGAATGCTGAAAGAAGCATGAACCATGAAGGCTTCATGAGTTTTCAGAGGGAAACAAGGACTATATTAGGAATTGGGTCAGAGGCAGTTCATGCTATAATTTTGCAACTGTTTGGTGGAGGACGTTTCAAGATAGGATCACACTGAGTCTGGATCACTGCTCTTATTCAGAGCTACATTGAAAAAGAGCAAAAGGGCTGGAGAAATGGCTTAGTGGTTAAGAAGCTTGCCTACAAAGCCAATGGGCCCAGTTTCAATTCCCCAGGATCCACGTAAGTCAGATGCACAAGGGGGGCACACACATATGGAGTTCATTTACAGCGGTTGGAGGCCCTGCCATGCCCATTCTTTCCCTCTCTCTCTCTGTCTTTTTTTCTCTCTTTCTCTTTTTCCCTCCCTCCTTGCCTATTTATCTCTCTCTCAAATAAAGAAAAATTAAAAAGAAAGAGCAGATTTCCCACAAAAAAGAAAAAGAGCAAAAGATATGATAAAGTGATGTTTAGAGAAGAAAGGTTTATAAACTTAAAGTTATGAACAAGGAGACTGATATCCACAAAATATCTCTCGTAGTTAAATACATTAACACAACTAAAGTGAAACCTGTCCCTTCAGTGGGACAACAGAAAAGGTGACCATAGCCCAAGTTCCTGCCCATTAAAGACTATCTTTTGAGAAGGTAAATTCTTTTGAAAGGAAGGGATTTCTTGCTCAAAAACAACTGCCTTGGAAAATATCTCCACAGATTCAGCAAGTAAGCCATCTAGATATCACTACAGCTTTGGTCCAAGGGGCCTGTGTTGGCAGCATCATTCACATGGTTTTGTAGGCATGCATGGAGATAACAATATTGTGTGTGTGTGGGGGGGGGGGGTTGTGGAATCTTGGCTGTATGGTTTCAGAGAGCTGCTAAAGCCAGGAAGTGTGAGACAAAGCAGGATTCCCTACAAGGAAGCTATGAGAGGCCATTCCATGAAGATTGCAATGGAGACACAAGAATGTTGGAGATGCCACGACCTTGAGATACCTGCCCAGGAAAGTTGCAGGCTTAGAGTGGAAACTGCAGAAGAAATAAGCTATGGGAACTGAAAGCAGCAGAGCTGGAGTGGCTGGGCTACTGAAGCCCTGTGGAGCCCAGATAATTTCATCATAAGTCCCAGATTACAGACGGATTGCTATAGGATTTGATATTTGTCTTGATTTGGTGCACTTTCATAGCTATGCCACCATCCCTCCTTTTTGGATTGGGAATGTTTACTCTGTGCTGTTTTATGTTGAAAGTATGTACTTTATTCTTTGATTTCACGAGATGTCACAGTTCACAGATTGCCTTGGGTCTCAAAAGACTCTGGACTCTTGAACTGCTTGTACTGTAAGAGACGAGAGGGACTTGTGAAGTTGGAGTGAGTCCATTTTGCATCATGAGAAGACCGTGGGTTTATGAGGGTGAGGAACAGAGTAGTGTGCTTTGAATATAAAATGCCTCTGAAAGGTTCGTATGTTTGAACACTTGGGCCCCAGCTGGTGGGAAGGCTCTGGCTCCTTTCTGAGCTGGAGGAACCTATGGGAGGAAAGGTATCACTGGGAGCAGGCCATGAGATTTTATAGCCTGGCCTGGCTTCCTGCTTGCTCTCTGCTTCTTGACTGCCAATGCAATCTGACCATCCTGTCTTGTGATCCTGCCAGTGCGCCTTCCCACCATGACAGAACTGTAAACCAGAACAACCCTTCCTTCCTTGTGTGCTTCTTGTGAGGTATTTGGTCACAGAAATGAGTAAAATAACTAATACACTTCCCATTGTATAGATTAAAGAAAAAAAAAAAAAAGGTCCCAGAATTATCACTTGCTCAGGTCTCCACACTGGCTGGTAAACTCACTGTATACCGGTCTTCTCTACCCAAATCAGGGCTGCTGCTGTTTTCCAGTTCTGTACAGTTGATCTTGTGAACACACTCCACTCAGGTCAGTGTTGAAGCCAAATAAAAAGACCTTTTGTTTTTTTTTTAGGAATCCTACCTATATGGATATTGCAACAAAACACCAAACATCAGCTGATATTGCCAGGGGGAAGAAAGAACAATTAATAGTTCACCATTTCCTGAACAATTCCACCCTTAGCTTGTTGTCCTGAGAAACGTCTGCCATTATTACAGAGTTCTTCGCAATGAGACATCCTTGCTTTTTGTTTGTGAAAAAATCACATCCTGCTTCCTCTTTGTCTCAGGAGCACCGAAAGCCGTTTGCAAAGAACACCTTAAATAAATGACCAACCTTGACGGGAGACGCGTCAGTGATACTGCTAGAAAGCTGTAGCAGTGTTGTGAAACAGGCCCTCAAGTGTGATGAGGCAGGCGAATCTGTAGGGCACTTCCATGTCTGTGTGCCTCTGTGGGGCTTCTGAGAGCAGCAGGGGGTCTCTTGTCTTCCCTCGAAAACAACTCCAGTTGTTACTGGTTTTAATCTTTAACAACTATATAAAGTAATACATGCAATTTTTGAACAGCTAGAAAGTAAAACTTAGTAAGCAAAAAAAAAAAAAAAAAAAAAAAAAAAAAACAACTATGATTGTATATCTCGTCCATAAAAATGTTACAATGTTAAAACACTTATTTTGGGTGTTTTTTCAGTGAAATAGTATGATTATTCTCACACATCAGTAGTGAGCACTTCTATGATGATAAGTGGTAGCATAGCCTTCAACTATATATCATCATCTTTGTAGTGATGGATGTTTCCTTTAAACCAGAGCCATGTTGTTGCATAATGACATTGTTTCTATTGCAGTGTGTTAGAAATACCGCTTTACAGGAAGACCTTTATCATGTTCCCTAAAGAAAACGTTTACATTCTGAACTTGTAGGTTATAAAGGATGCAGTTTTAGGGCTGGAGAGATGGCTTAGTGGTTAAGGTGTTTGCCTGCAAAGCCAAAGGATCCCAGTTCGATTCTCCAGGACCCACGTAAGCCAGATGCACAAGGGGCACATGAGTTTGGAATTCGTTTGCAGTGGCTGGAGGCCCTAGAGTGCCCATTCTCTGTTTCTCGCTCTCTCTCACTCTGCCTCTTTCTCCTCAATTAAATAAATAAATAAAATATATTTTACAAAAGAATGCAGTTTTAAAGGTTTTGGTGAAATTTCTTGTCAGAATTGTGGAGATAGAGAAAGAAGTCTTTATTCTGGTGACAGTATTCTGATGGCTTCCTGTGACCCTGAGTGACACTAGAGGTTTGGGGGGGGGGTGGGAGGGTCATCTTTGCCAAATTGAAAGATATGTGCAAATATCTAATTCTTCTTATATACTATTAATATCTAATAAAGTTAATCATTTTTAATTTCTCCTATGTTTGATAGGGGAAAATAGGTTTACTGTACATTTAAATATGTTGGGCTGGAGAGATGGATTAGCGGTTAAGCACTTGCCTGTGAAGCCTAAGGACCCTGGTTCGAGGCTCAATTCCCCAAGACCTATGTTAGGCAGACACACAAGGGGGCACACATGTCTGGAGTTTGTTTGCAGTGGCTGGAAGCCCTGGTGCACCCATTCTCTCTCTCTCTCTTTCTCTGCCTCTTTCTCTCTCTGTTGCTCTCAAATAAATAAATAAAAATAAACAAAAAATTAAATATGTTTAATAGGTTCAATATTTTGTTTTTGTTCATTTCTTACCTAATGAGGTGATTTTCTAAGAGTTTTATATTTAAAGGATATTAACTCTTCCATCTTTAAAATGTCACATTTCCCTGATTTAAAAAAATGAATATTTTTATTTATATATTTAAAAGATTTATTATTATCATTATTATTATTTTATTAGAGACAGAAAGAGGGAGGGAGATAGAAAGAGAGAGTGTGAGAATGGGAGTTCCAGGGCTTCCAGCAACTGCAAACTAACTCCAGATGCAGGTGCCACCTTATGCATCTGACGTACATGGGACCTGGAGACTCAGACCTGGATCCTTAGGCATGTGCCTTAATGGCTATGCCATCTCTCCAGCTCTTTATTTATATATTTTGCAAGTGGTGTGTGTGTGTGTGTGTGTGAGAGAGAGAGAGAGAGAGAGAGAATGAGAATTGAATGTGGTGCCAGTGCCTCTTACCACTGCAACATATTCCAGAAGCATGTACCACTTTGTGCATATGGCTATATGTGGGTACTAGGGAATCAAACCTGGACTATCAGACTTTGCTTAACCATTGAGCAATCTCACCAGCCCCTTTCCCTGATTTTTTAGTCTTTTGCCATTTTATTTATTTATGTATTTTTATTCCCGAATATCATACATTCAAATGTAGTCAATATTAGTATTTTTTTCTATTTTGTTTCCTTGGATTGGAATGTGTCTATCCTTTTATGTAAATTCATCTGCATTCTATGTCAAATTATCAGCTACTTTGGAAGATGGCAGTTTGGCAACTAAATGCCCAGAGGGGGAGGACAGAAAGAGCACAGAGAAAACTGTAGAGAGAACAGTGAATTTGATACAAAGTTGCCATATCTAGCCTACGCTGGCCCTGAACTTGGGATCCTCACAGCCTTTAAGGTACTGGGATTACAGGTCTGTACCACTTAACCCATTGACCTTTTTTTTTTTTGGTTTTTCGGTTTTTTGAGGTAGGGTCTCACTCTAGCCCAGGCTGACCTGGAATTCACTATGGAGTCTCAGGGTGGCCTCGAACTCACGGCGATCCTCCTACCTCTGCCTCCCGAGTGCTGGGATTAAAGGCGTGCGCCACCACGCCCGGTTCCATTGACCTTTTTTGACAGGAGAGAAGCAGCTAGGGGAATTCAAGATTGGGGCTAGGAACCCAGCTCATGAAACAAGCAGCAGTAGAATACCAAAGCAGGAGTGCTTACTGAGATGTGCCCAAGTCTCTGCCTCAACATGGGCTTTGGTTTGTCATCAGGACTTGGACACTAGCTTCTGACAGCCCACCCTGTTGTCCCCTGGGTGGCCACAGTTCTTTATTATTAAGTGAACACTTATTTCCACTAAATGTCTTTACCATAATGTTTTCATGCCAGAATTCCTCACACTCTATTCCATGCTGACTGTTCTATCTGTTTAAAAATGTACATTGCTGAGCTGGAGGGATTGCTTAGTGGTTAAGGCATTTGCCTGCAAAGCCAAAGGACCCAGGTTTGATTCCCCAGGACCCACGTTAGCCAGATGCACAAGGGGGCGTATGCAGCTGGAGTTCGTTTGCAGTGGCTGGAGTCCCTGGCAAGCCCATTCTCTCTCTCTGTCTCTCTCTCTCTCTTTTCTCTCTCTCTCTCTCCCCCCACTTCTCTGCCAAATAAATAAATACATAAATAAATAAATAGAAATAAAATATTTTAAAATGTGCATCGCCTTTAAATATCTACATATTCATAAGTGCTGATATCCATCACATGGGTGTATTTCTCATTTATTCTTTCAAATGTGTTTAATTCCAGATATAGTTTTGCCAAATTAACAAATTCAGAGATTTTATCTGGAACTACATCTGTCCATTTGAGATAATTCTGAAAAGTTCCCATTTGGGCATTTGATATCCTCTATTTATTTAATCTTTTGTTTTGCACCTTAGTATGATCTCCTTCTTTATGTTGATCTTAGATTTGTCTTACTTTTACTGGTGCTAGATATCAAATGCAGGGCCTTAGGCATGCTACACAATTGCTTTATCGCTGAGCAATAGCTCAGTCTGACCTTTATATATATTTTAATGATAAAGGTTATTTGTCTTTGATTCATATTTTTCTCATTAAATTGATGAAAGTTCCTAGTCTGACAATTACAGTCAAGTTGCTAAAAACGACACAGGAGAAATCTCAAATTACCAAAATTATAAATTTATAGGTAATCCTCTGGATCATATAATATTTAAAGTTTATTGTAAAATTGTGTGTAAAATGCACACAAGTATGTATTTACAAATAATACTTGTGTGATGCATCTGACTGATATATTTGGCAATTGTATTTGACAGATGGCCAGATTCAGAGGTGTAAAGTGTATGCTTGCATGTTGAGTATTGGAGTTCTACAGCATTGCTTCGTATGGGTGAAATAAGGAAACTATACTATATGATTATTATAGGAGTTCATGCAAAGGTCAGGCCAGGTCAATCAGTGTGAGTGACACCAGGAGGGAGTTTTGTCTGTATGTCTAGGTAACTGCCGCGAGTTCGGATGTACCTCTGCCGGCATGCCCGAATCCCTGTCATAAGTCAACATCATATAAAAGAAGAAAGAACTCTAGATACTCGCCCTGAAGCTTTACCTTAGGTGAGTCCTTAGAACTCAGTAGCAGTTCCTGATCATGGAGCTGAGAGTTACAAATTAAACTGAATGTGGCATTGAAGGATGGAGTACTTAAAGAAGGTGTTAGATCCTGTGCTGCTGAGGGGCCATTCTGCAAGGTGGCTCAGCTCCTCACTGGCTGCTTGACCTCACCGGGCACCATCGGGAAGCACACACCTGCCTGGACCAGGTGGAACGTGGGCCTCATTTTCCAAGAGAAAAACTATTTATAACCTCATTTTATGGACTCATTTCTTTCCTGAATATTTTCTCCAGAGAATAGGCTAGCAACTTGCTTCAACAACCAGAGGTTATTCACCATTCATAGGATAAATGGTGGAAGTCAGCCTTAACTATTCCATAAAGATCTTGAGGGTGGAGGTATATTCTCCTGTCCTGTGAGGAACTTTGCAAACTAAAGTAAGAGATACATGTGGATTTGATGGAAATTTCTTTGATCATTGGCTTATAGCCAGGAGTGAGCTCAAGGTTAAATTATAGGAATTGAACATGTATTCTTTCTATGGGTAAAATAAAGAAACTCTACTGAAATATTATTATAGATGTTAGTAAAATTGGCTGGATCAATCCATTTGAATGGTATCTTGTCATTTGTGTGTCTTGCTGTTGATGACTTAGAAACTATATAACTATACAACCATTCATTTATACCAAGCCAATATTATTCCTTTTATTAGATTATTAGGAATAATCTGACAAGAAAACTTACCTTTAAGTTTTAATGGAATCTATTTGTTTTCACTCATTTAATATTGCCTGGGATGCTAGAATAGTAGAATGGAGAGGTTATGAAAGAAAAAACTTGGTCTTCAGCCCTTTATGAAAATGTCTGCCAAACCCTGATGTAGACCATGCTCTAGAAATCTGAAGTGATTGGTTTTTACAGGTAGTTCCTAATTTTCATCAAGTTGCGTAAAACTCATACAAGCCTTTACTCATTCTACATTTGTTTTAATCCCTGAAAGATGCCATGGTATGACAGGGCCAAACTAGAAAGTTGGTGAGAGTTTCATTTTGGCTGAGGTTAGCATGTGGCCAAACATGCTTTCGGGGCTGGTGTGATGGCTCGGCAGTTAATGCACTTGCATACAGAGCCTAACAACTTGAGTTTGATTTCAGTACCCACAAAAAGCTAGATGCACAAAGTGCCACATGCATATGGAGTTCGTTTGTGGCAGCTGGAGGCCCTGGTGTGCCTATCCTCTGTCTCTGTCTCTCTTCTTGCTAATAAATAAATAAAAATAATAAATAAAATAAACATGCCCTAAAACTTTGTAGGCCAAGGTAGTTTTATCTCTGCTCTGTGGAGTACACATGAGATGCTCTGGCTGCTCGGTACACATCAGCAAACAATGGTAACCGTGGGAGTCTGTGACTCAGGGGTGCCATCAAGCCAGACCAGCACACTTGCCACCTTCTTGGTTTCTCAAGCAAATATGACCTTCTTTCAGAATATCTGCACTGCCCAGGAATATGAGCTCCTGGTCCCTCCGATGTGCTACATATCAATAGTGTGGCTGAAGGAAACAGTATCCAGGGAGCGCTAAGGAAGCAAATATAGACCACTTGTTCATGCTGATGTTTGAAGCCATAGTGTGCAATGCGAAGTCAGCAGAGGACAGGGAGTCCTGGGCCAGTGCCACACCACCACCAGCAGCATTTGTTGACATTGACTTTGGAGAAATCCTCTCCCTTTGTTGAAGACCGCGTTGTGAAGCAGCCCTGTAATGCGCAACATTCCTAATAACCTTGTTCATGACAACAGAGTTTCTTTATAAGGGCTGCTGAGAGAACGAATCATGATCTCCATTCCAGTAGATAGGCCTTGCCACATAGCTGGCTGCCTCCTCCTAGGGGATTATGGATTATACAACTCAGAGGATGCCATCTTTCTGGCTGGCTGCTGGAATAGGCTGCTCAGATATGCAGGTGAGCGATGTCTGAGCCCTGCAGTCTAGCTTAATTCCTGCCTTTTCTTTGTCCCCTCCACTGGGTTGTACTTCTTTTTAACTGGGTTGCTCTTTTGCTTTGCAAGTTTCCTTTCACTCATGTCTGAAAAAAAAGGTGAATGCTATATGAATAATGAAAATCAAATTTAAAACAGGTCACTTTCTAAAGCAATCTCTAGTCTCTTTTCTTTCAATGGAGAATGTTTTGTCTGTTTTCTTACCTATTTAACCATGCTGGGAATTGAACCAGGGACTTGCATATGTTCTACAAGTACTCTAAAACTGAGCCACACCTCTAGCCCCATTTTTTTTTACTTTTAAAGTTTCATATTATAGAAGCAATTGATGTTGCAAAACATTCAGAAATTATAGACAACTAATAAATGAAATGAAAGCCTTCTCTAAGTCCACTACTCAGAGAAATATGTCTTAAAACAACTTTTGTTAGTCATGGGTTTAACATGTTTCCTCTGGTATACTTCCTTAACAATTCTGGACCATATCATTCCTTAGAAGAAAACATACACTTGCCTTTGAGGAATACCTGTTTTCTGTGTGACTTTGCTACAATTTACACTGCTATGATTTTTTGAATTACTACTTCATAACTGAAAAAGAACGGTACCATCCCTTTCTAAATAGTTTTGGGACCTTGTTACCCTTGAGATGGTAGAAGTATGAACTCATTCTACAGTTCAAGCTGGAAGGTATAGATATTATTTTCAACGGATGCAATTTCCTTACCTCGACACCCAGTAAATAACTGTATGGAGAATAAAGGAGATAATACAAACACATTTGAAATGAACATCACAGCATGCTATTTTCTATGCAGACACACACACACACACTTCCCCCCAATCATAAATTATTTAGGCTCATCTGAATTAAGTGGACAAAATCCCTTTGACAGCACAAATTACAATTTTGATTCTCCCTCAAGTTTTGGGCCAGTGTGTGTTTCTCCTCTCAGGCACTCCTACTTCCCTGGCTCATGAGAGAGACCGCTGCCTGCTTCTGTAGTGATATTTCAGCAGTTTTATTCAGGCACACTTCTCAGTGTTATGTCAGAATCCCTTTGCAGGCTTTAATCCACCCACAGACACCAGGAGGAATAAATTGCTAGAAATACAAACACGTGAAACTGCATCCTTGAGCAGCAGCAGCAGATCCAGCAGACAGGGTGGGCTTTTCTCTTGTTTCTTCTGATTAGGAGTCTTTTGCAACTTCCTGCAAGTCTAAGAATGTTCCCGTCACATGATCCTTGCTGGATCACTAACAGGCTTAGCTGGTGGTTCCTAGAAAATATAGTGATGGATTTTTTTTTTTATACCTAATGGAGTGCTCAGCTAAGTCTGGAGATGGAATATCTACTGAGAAATTGGGCTTGAGTGGTGGTTTGAAAGGATCTTTAGGGCTGGAAAGTTGGCTCAGTTAAGAGTCCTTCTGTGCAAACATGAGTGCCCGAGAAGGCCTGAGAGATCACTCCAGTTCAGGTTCCCAGACCCACATAAACAGCTGGGCACGGCCACGTGTGTCTTAACTCCAATGCTGCAGGGGAGAAGAGATCTTAGAATCATCTGAACTCCCCCCAAAACTGGTGAGCACCAAGATCACTAAGAGAGCCCAGCTCAAATAAAAATGTGCAGGAAGAAAGGCTGGTGTGAACAACCCTACACTTAGATCTGATCATTGCAGGTGAGTGCCAGGCGTGCCATAAAGCATATCCATGTGCATACCCCAGGTCACAATCACACACTACACACATACATGTGCATACCTCAGACCACACACCATGCACCACACACAGAAACACACACACACACCACACCACACACACACTTATAAACATACCCCATATTACACACATACGTATGCACACATCACACATATACCTCCCTCACATACACCACATTATACTAATAAGCAAAAAAAGATTATTTGAAAAATTATTTTTGGGCTGGAGAGATGGCTTAGTGGTTAAGGCACTTGCCTGTGAAGTCTAAGGACCCATGTTCAGCTCTCAAGGTCTCACATAAGCCAGATGTACAAGATGACACAAGCGCACAAGGCTGCATATACACACAAGGTGGCACAAGTGTCTGGAGTTTGATTATAGTGACTGGAGGCCCTGATGCACCAATTCTGTCTCTTATTCTCTCTCCTCTCACTCTCTTGCATAAAAATAAAGGCCATTCTGTTAGCTTGCCTCAAAAAAAAAAAAAAAAAGAAAAAAGAAAAATTATTTTCAAGCAAAAAGTACAAGTTGCATTAGAGAAAAAGCTCTGAAGACAGTGACTCAGGCTGCCTCAGATCTCAAGGCAAATCTTGGAATTTGACAAGGCAAAGAAACTTCTACGGGACTATATTTAAAGTACTGAGGCATATCAGTATAAGGAAATCCTTATTCAAAATAAATCATTGGATCAGGTAAGAAAGTCACATAATAGGAAATTCAACATCTAATAAGAGATCTTAATTGTAAGTTTGAGTTCTTTTTAAAATTCCTAGTACAGTATGGTTTCTCTTAATTACGCCTCCTGTCCCTTCAAAGGTAAGGTCTAACTAGTCATATTGTAGCTACTAATTTAAAGGCAGCTCTTGCAAGACAGGGTCTCTACAAATTTGTAACCAATAGCTTGAAGAGGTCCTAAAAGTATTTTCAAAGTTAAGTTGATGGAATCTCTCAAATCTGAGAATTTTGATTATAATTAGGATTGGAACAAACAAACAACAGGAATTGCTTAAAATGATACCAGTAAATACTCATTTAAAAAACTTTCTTTAAGGGTTGGAGAGATGGCTTAGTGGTTAAGTGCTTGCCTGTGAAGCCTAAGGACCACGGTTCAAGGCTCCATTTCCAGGACCCACGTTAGCCAGATGCACAAGGGGGCGCATATGACTAGAGTTTGTTTGCAGTGGCTGGAAGCCGTTGCACACCCATTCTCTCTCTCTCTCTCTGCATTTCTCTCTCTCTCTGTTGCTCTCAAATAAATAAATAAAAATAATAAACAGATAAACTTGCTTTAAGCACAAAAATATACATTTGATTAATATTATCAAAACCTTGCTTTAAAGACAAATATACTCTGGTTCATATAACTTGATATTATTACTTTATTAAAGAATAAAATTTCTATTCATTAAGAAAATGCAGAAAATTCAGGGTTATACATTTCTAGAACATGACCAGAAACATTTATCTTAATCTAAGCCAATCTTTACATCCAAGGTATCATGCACTATGACAGTGTACCCCAATCTGTCAAGCCAGAATTTATTGAGAGCACCATATTCCAGGAACTTAGTTGTTTTCTAGAATAATGGTGCTGAACCAGACACATCTATGGTACTCATTGGCAGCAGAGTTTAGGAGACGAGTAAATAAAAATAAGTTACCAAACACACATGAATAATTGCTTATAGTGGTAGTGATGATGATCATTAGAAAGAAAAGAGAACTAATAGCAGAAGGTGGTACCAATTTAAAGAGAGCAAAGAAGGGCTGGAGAAATGGCTTAGTGGTTAAGGAACTTATCTGCAAAGCCAAAGAATCCAGGTTCAATCCCCCAGGATTCATATAGGCCAGATGCAGAAGGTGGTGCATGCATCTGCAGTTCGTTTTCAGTGGCTGCAGCCCTGATGCGCCCATTCTCTGTATCTGCCTCTCTCTCTCTCTCTCAAATCAATGAATAAAAATTTTAAAAAATTAAAGTGAGCAAAGAAAATTTCTTTGAGGGTGTGATGACTTTGCTGTGATCTTCAAGATGAGGATGGGCCAGCCATGAAAATGGGCATGGGGCTCAGAGAGCAAGAAGTGAAACTGAGTGTGTGTTGTGTGTGCAAAACCCTGGGGTAGGGCAAAGGCAAGCTGAGTTGAGCATCATTGCAATATTGGAATGACTAATGTCAAGAGAGTGCCATGGCTGAGGGCAAGGTGCAATAAGTGCGCAATCATACAGGACTCATGGCCAGGAAGGATGCTTCTGCAATAGTCCAGCCCAGGAAAGATGGTGGTCAGACCAAAGAGGCCGTGAGTATATAGAGAAGTGGGCAGGTTCAAGATATCATTTGAAATTTATATATATCCAGACTATCCCCCCACCAACTGTGTTTGTTTGTATGTGAGGGGGTGAGGAAAAGAAAAGAAATAGAACAATTTAACCTCTGCTGAGTTGGAGAAGAATGTAGGATGCATGATTTGGGGCTGTAGTATAAAGTCAAGAGTTACAATTTGAACATGTTTGGTGCAGCCAAGTAAGCATGGGGAAGGGAACGTTGGAGGAAAGGTCTGGAGTGGAAGTGTAGCATTGCAAGTCATCGATGTGTGTACCGCATCTAAAACTAAGAGTTGATGAGGTGCTCTGGATAAGAACGCAGTGACACAGAGAAGAGGAGAGGCACAGAGACTGTTAGAACTCTTAGATCTGAAACCTACCTCTTGGGGCCAGAGATGAGGGGCAGTTAGGAGTTAAAATCAGGAGCATGTGGAGCCATGGAAACCAGAGGACTAAGCACAGAGAAAGGATATTTGGTGCTTCAGTTAGGGGAAGTAAGGGAGGAAGGGAATCCAGTGGGCTGTTGGATTTGTAAGCTGACATGTCAAGGTGACCTTGGCTGAAGCAGTTAGGAGGAGTGGGAGAGGCAGAAGCTAGATTCCCTGTTGGCTGAGAAATGAATGGAGGGTTAGGGTAGGGAAGTGGGTGTTTAACAGTGGTTACTATCTTTTTGATTGTGGTAGAGCATACAGAATACAAAATGAATATCTTAACTATCTTTAAGTGTACATTTATGTGGCATTAAATACATCCAAACTGTTGCTACACCATCACTATACACAAATCTCCAGAGTTTTTACTGTGATCTCAAACTGTAATTCTGCCCCCATTAAACACCAACTTCCCATATGTTCTGGCTCCCAACTCTGCTATACTCTATTCTGTTATCTGCCTCTATGAATTTGTTTGCTCTAGATACATCATATAAGTCAAATCATTTATTTGTTGTTTTGTGGTTGTTTTATCTTACTTGAATGCCTTTAAGATTCATCCCTATTGTAGCATGTCAGAATTTTGTACTTTTTTATGGCAGAACAACCAAGCTGGCCCAGTATATTAGTTTCTATGTCCACAGATCCAACCAACCACAGATCAAAGATATTGAAAAAATAATTGCATCTATACTGAACATTATGTACACACACACACACACACACACACACACATGCACACAAATGTTCTCATCATTATTCCCTAAGCTATTCAATCATATTTACAGAACATTTACACTGTATTAGGCATTATCATTAACCCAGAGACAATTCAGAGTATATGGGAAGATGTACACATATTATATGCAAATAAATGCTATGTCATTTATATAAGGGACTCGAGCATCCATGGATTTTGGTATCTGAAGGGTCATGGAGCCAGTTTACTCCATGGGTACAGATAGATACTGCCTTCTTCTGTATGGCTGTAGCACACTTGGCTTCTCCATTGATGCATCCATGTACACTGGTTGCTTCCATACCCTGGGCTGTTGTGCATAGTGCTGCTGTGAGCCTGGGGCAGATGGTTCTTGTGGGCAAGCTGTAGGGCATGTGCATTCAAGGGAGAGGTTTTGCTTTTCTTGTTACTGTTGTGTCCCAAGGTAAGAGAAACCAAAACATACTTATATACCATGGGCAGTGAATGTGCAGAAAAAGAGACAAAGAGTGAGCAAAGAAACACTTGGAGGAAGGGAAGGGGAAGACAATATTCACAACGACCTGGGCACAGTATTCACACTTGCTCCACCAAAGAGAAGAGGATGAAATGGCTGTAGATTTTAATAGGTCTTTTTATTTAAGTAAGCCAGGCATGGTGGTGCATGCCTTTAAATATTTTCATTTATTTATTTGCAAAGAGAGAGAGAGAGGAGAGGGGAATGGGCACCCCAGGGCCTCTAGCCACTGCAAATTAACTCCTGATGTATGTGCCCCTGTGTATCTGGCTTTATGTGTTCACTAGGAAACCAAACCCAGGTTGTTAGGCTTTGCAGGCAACTACCTTAACCACTGACCCATCTCTCCAGCCCTTTAATAGGTCTTTTATTAGGTTTAAAGTAGGCAGCTAAAGGGAAGATTCCTGCAAGTGGCTTCAGTTTTCTCTGTGCAGTATTCAGCAAGTTTATCACTTGGGGTTGAAAGGAGAAACAAAAGGAGGAAATACAGAAAGAAGAGCAGGGATGGTCTGCTCAAGGATGGTTGCTCTGTTAGACCCACCTGATCTGTACAGGATTCTGAGAGCACCTTAGACACACCTGAAGGCAGAACCTGTACAGGATTCCGAGAGCTTCTGGCTCCTCCACGTTTGCTAGTGATTTAATTGGTTTTGAGTGGGCCCTGGGCATCTCTAATTTTAAAAACTCCCTGGTTGATCGCTATGTGCCACATGGATGTAGAGCGACTTAGAGAAGAAAGGAAACTCCGTCAGATGCAGCAAGGTGAATACTGCGTATGTTCAAGGCACTGTGGCATCTGCAATGGGGGAGTCTGAGCCAGAGGGCTTGGGGAACTAATGCTCAAGGGTTTCAGGATCTTAGATAAGTGGACTAAATTTGATTTTTTTTAAAAACTTCATTGTGGGGCATGATGAAGGACAGCTGTAATATAGTACTATACACACCAGTGTCACAGAACTTAATCATAAATAGTCCCATCACAAACATTTGAGTACTTGAGGTGACAGACATGTTAATTAGCTTGATTTAATCATTTCACACTTTATTAAAAAATCTTAACATTGCTCAGTACTGCATACATGTCGACAACTTTTGTTTGACAATATAAAACAAAAGAATTCCCCAGGAGAGTTTAGTATGCCACATTGGTTAAAGATGACTGTCCTAGAGTGGGAAAGAAAACTTGTTGAAGGAAAATTACTGGATTTCTGAGAGTTTCAAAGCCCCAATTTGAGATTTGTAATCATAAATTTCAAGTGAAATGAGCCAGCACAAATTACAGAGTATATGTGTTTCCAGTCTACGTTTTAAGAGTCTACTCTCTTTTATCTGTCTGTTTCTTTCTTTCTCTCACTGTGTGTGTCAAATATATACAATAATTTTTTTTAAAAAGGGGGCTGGAGCGATTGCCTAGTGGTTAAAGTGCTTGTCTGTGAAGCTAAAGGCACGAGGTTTGATGCCCCAAGACCCCTGTAAACATCTGCACAAGGTGGCACATGCATCTGGAGTTCATTCATAGTGGTTGAAGGCTCTGACATGCTCATTCTATCTACCTATCTATCTATCATATATCATCTATCTGTTTCTCTCTCTGTCAAATAAATAAAATAAAATTTTAAAAAAGAGTCCAGGAAATCTCTGTCACTGTCTTTATTTTCCTCTTTAAACTCACTCATTTAAGAACCCATCTATTTATCACCATTACCTCTAACACTAACAGCTAATGTCACAGTGGACTAGGCACATTGCACCTAACAGTCCTCCCAGTAAGTAGTGCCTGACATGCCCATTCTACAGAGAAGAAAATGAGACTGAGAAGGAAACCCAGGCACTTGTCAGCGCTCATATAGTTAACGTGAGATGAGGAAATTTGGGTCTTCAGTCTGTGCTCTCATCCCAACCCCCCCCACCCTCTGCATGCCATGGGCCTCAGCCCTACCCTGCCTGAGACCAAGAACAAAGTATGGGATTATCCAAAATTCATTGGATGAGGACAGGACACTTGGTAAGTTTGAAAGAAGTTCTTTGACAAATGTTCTGACACCAGATGTGATAACACATACTTCTAATCCCAGCACATGGGAGGTGTATGCAGGGGGATCTAGAGTTCCAAGCCAGTATGAGCAACACAGTGAGACTCTTCCTCCAGTGAAATAAAATAAAATAAAATAAGGGACTGGAGAAATAGCTCAATGTGTAAAATACTTGCCTTATATTCATGAGGACCCAAGTTTGGATTCCCAGCGTCCATGTAAAACGCTGGGTATGTTGATATATGTTTATAATCCCAGGACTGGGGAAGGGGAGAAAGGGAATCCCTAGGGCTCACTGACTAGCTGCTATACCTGAATAGATGAGTTCTAGATTCAAGAAGAGACCTAGTCTCAAAAAAAGTAATATGGGGAGCAATTAAGGAACATACTTGACCTCTGGCCTTCATATGCATGTTCATACATGTGAATGCACCCCCTGCTACCACACACATGAATCTATAACATATGAACATATATACATACAGGCATATCATACACTTACATATGCAAAAAAAAAATCACGCAAACAATCAAACATAAACCTCTGACGAGCAAATGGTTCTCCAGGACACACCGGCATGGCAATGGGTGCTGGGCGGGCCTGATGAAAGCGGGGGACAGTGGCTCGAGCAGTGGGCTATGCGGGAAGTGCAAGCCTGGGGCAGAGCTGAAATGCTCCACAGATTACAGGAGCAGGCAGCAAAGGAGTGCCAGCAGAGGCAAGAGTCAGGGGAAGCTTGGCAGAGAAATACATCTGAGGCAGACTTTGAAACCCTACTCTGCATCTCCTCCATGGAATCATCTGAGCATCCTAACTGCTCATGGCTACTGTCTCTGGGGGAGTGGGACATTTGGAAGGCAGAAGGGCAGGTTGGGGTCTGGGCCAAAGTTGCAGGGTAGAAAGCAGAGACAGGAGTAAGTGCATGTGTCTGTGCCACAAGGGCCAAGCTGCTGTTTTGATAGCCTCCTGGACATGAGCACCGTCATTACCTCTGAAAACCTCACTCCCTCAGATTCTCCTCCTGCATTCCTTCATTCAGTTTCTCCTTCTGGATTCTAGACTTCTACCCCCCATATTTGATTCCCAATCTCGATGGTTTTAAAGTCTTAACTGAATTTTTGACATGATCCTTTTTTTCTAGAATAGGCTGGGCTTGGTTTGCATGAGAATAAGATTCTTTCAATAATCACTGGGGAGAGTAGTCCTCCTTGGCCTATTTCCTAAACTGTCTGTGTGTAGAGACTCCAGGAACCACCATTTGATGGGCTTAGCACATCACTGCTTTTGTGTCTTGTTGTAATCAGGTGTTGTTGTGTTCATTTGGAATCTAATCTCTGTTCTGTCCCTGACAATGAGCTCAACAAAGCTGAAGGGGAGGTGAATGAAAGAGGTGCGTTGTTAAGGGTCCCTTGATAGCTGAGCAACAGAACTGCTATTGGAATCTAGGATTTTCAGCTGAAGGCTTGCAGGCTGTGGAACTAGACCCTGATGTATTATTATGACGAGTCATTTTGGCACCTGCCACTAATGTTTCAGCAGAACAGACACACATGAGCTTTCTGTCACAGCCCCTTATAGGAGAATAGAGGCTTTACATCAGAGGCAATATGATACTTGAGAAAACACTCATATTCAGCTTATGAAAGATACCTAATGATCATTGTGCAACCTGGAGGAGCTATGAGGATTTATGAGCAATCTCCTGCTAATGACTGAGATGATGTGATAACACTTAAGACATCTTCCCCCCAGTCTGGATTTGGAGAGGATCTCTGGCAGTCCACTGAGCTCACTCAGTTGGAACTTGTTTTTGGATAGAGACAAGAAAAGACTCCTAAAAATGAAAAGGTAAGTTGAAAATGGAGATGTCCAGCCATAGCCCAAGAGAAAGCTTCTGCATCAAGAGGAAGCTGACAGGAAAGTGACTCCTCAGGCCATCTTACTGAGCAAAATGTAAGGATGCTGCTAGTGATCTTCCCTCGTCCCCTGACCAGGTCCCCCTTTCCCTGCACTCAGGCCCCTTTGCGCACTCTACCTCTGTCTCTCTCACTCTTGCTCTTTCTCTCCTCAATCTAGACAAAGACTAACAGTGCTTAGGCCTTGGCATGCTAAACAAGGACTCTATACTGAACTACATCTCTAGTTCCTCTTTCCAGCTCCAAGGAAGATTTTCCGCCCCAAATCTGAGCCACATTGCTAGGGAAGTGCTGGGCACAAAAAGGTAGCCGTTAGTCAATGCTGTGTTGTGGAGCACAAATGACACCTTTTGCATCAAGGTTTGACCAATACCTGCTCCACTTTCTGATCGAGTTCCTGGTGGGGTCCTGCATAAGCAAGTCACCAGCTAAGAGGTCACTTGCTTAGCTTTCTTCTCCTGCCTCATCCTTGTTTTCCCCTCTACTGTCTTCTCTGGAGAAATCTTCCTTAATCACTCACTTGCCCAAGAGTTTCCTCTCCGGCCCAGCTTCTAAGAACCCCAAGGTAGGGCTGCAGAGATGGCTTAGCAGTTACCGTGCTTGCCTGCAAAGACAAGTGACCCAGATTTGATTCCCCAGCACCTACATAGAGCCAGATACACAAGGTGGGGCAAGCATCTGGAGTTCATTTGCAATGGCTGGAGACCCTAGCATGCCCACTCTCTTTTTCTCTATATCTTCTTCCCTCTTCTTTCTCTCTCTCAAATAAATAAATAAAATATATTTCAAAACCCCAACCTAAGACAAGTAATTCTTCTACCTGGGAATGCAAGAACCCAAGGAAGTCTTGGTTGTTTGGAGTCTCTTCTAAGGGTTCTCCTGCTAGTGTCACAGTGTTCCCCATAATGGACTGGTAGAAAGATTGAGGGAATTGGTATCCTTGTAGTGAGAACTCGTGATGCCTGGCTGTAACATCACTTGTTGTGGCCTGTGAAGGAGCTTCACAGGGCTCCATGTACTGCCTCCTCAGCTCCCTGTGTCTGCATACAACCGCCTCTCATGACCCTTATACACCCTATTGAGCAGTTAAGGCCTGCGTGTCTGTTTGTGGGGAGGGTGATTCTGAGGTTGAGGCACAGGAGGAGCACAAGCCGCAGGTAGGTTGTTAAGCCTGCTTCTGTGTGACAGGACGCACGCTCTGTGTAGGACCCTCCTAAGGAAGGTACAGGTGCCTCTTGGCATTATCCCTGGGAGGAAGGCAGGCTAGACCATTTAGAAGCTAGCTTCTGTCCCATACTGGCTGAAAGCTTCCCAGGGTGCATTGACCTCCTAAAGTTTCTGGGCTCCTGTTACATTGCTCTTGACTACAAAACAAAGGCACAGTTGAGATAGGACACCACACATGTGAAGAGCCTGAGGTCACACAGAACCGTCCCTCGCAGCTGAGGCTGAATGTAGAGATGGGCCATGGGTTTGGGTGCAGGTGGTAGATAAACATGTCATAATGCTCTGGAGCATCTCCACATAGCTAAAAGGAAACTCCTCAGAGGCCGTGACTGGAAATGAAGACCCAGGCTCCCTTAGAAAACATAAAGGTTGACCATCTTACTTTGTAACTTTGTTCTCTCGACCACCACTAGAAACCCAAGTCTATACGTCCAACAGCAGCATCGCAACACCTGAAAGTCCTCAATATGCATGCACTGAACCCACACAAAATGAAGTATGGAAAGCAGGGCATTAGCGTGGGGCAAATCACTTTGCAGAGACAGAATGACTGGCAGCACGGGGAAGCAAGAAGGTAATCTTCCTGAAAGAGATTTCAGTCAAGCACACCAGGGTTGACCATGTAGGAGTGAGGGTGTTGGGCAGTTAGCCACAAAACTTAGAGTCCAACTTGCTGTCCCTGCCCAGGCACTGTCCAAGGAGCAGGCAGGAACCAGTGCATCATTTTCTCAGGGCCTGATGTCAGTGAAATTTCAAATCCTGCTACATGCCCCCTTGTTCTGTTCTCCGGCCATAAGCTGTCTTTTGGGATGTCTGGCTGCTTCTGCAGTTTGCCTGGGGGATAAATTGTCCAGCAGCATCCGGCAGTTGTCTAGTCTGCCTGACAAGTGTTTCTCATCACAAATAAAGAGTTGGCTCTCTGCTTTATACACCCGGATCTCTTGTGGATTTAGCAGTGGTGAGTCAGCCTGCTTGAGATCAAGTCTGGGGCACCAACAAGGTCAAGTTTCTGGACATGTCAGACAAGAGCTTGACTTTGAAGTTTAGTGAATTCATCTTAAATCCCACCCTGCAGTCTCCTATGGTCAGCTCACTGGCCCTCTCCCAGGGAAATCTTTTTCAAATTTCTGTGCTCATTTAGTGAAAAAGTAAAACAGAAGTCCAAGGCAGATCAGTAACGAGGTCCCAGGTGCATGGATCCCCATGAAGGACCCATGCAGGACGGGGGAGAATGTGTGCAAGTTAGTGTCTGTGACCTGGAGATGTGGTATGGGCGGGAACTGATGAGATTCTAAGAGTAATGCTCATTAAAAGGTGTATCTGTTCACATTAACAGGAAACCCATGGGAGAAGAAATACTAACAGGGTGATTGGCTGCTTGGCATGAATAGGTAGTTATTAAATGTTTGTTGGATGAGTGAAATGTGCTTGGTCAGTAAGCATAGGAACAAAAGAAATGACCTCCATGAGCAAAGAAAAGCCTAGTAAAGTGAGATTCCATTTCACCTCTTGTAGGAAAAGACATATATACTTACACATATTTGAGGACAGCATTTGTACATAAAAATGGCACATGCTTCCTAACAAAGAAAATGCACATTCCTAATGTACATTACAATTTCCTAGAATTAAATTCATAAATATTTATCCAAAATCTTGGAAATATATAGGCCAATTCACCAAGCCGTTTCACTAACAGTAATGAATCCTAAGGAATTCGTAAGCCAGAAAATTTCACTAAAAAATTGTTGATAATTACAGAAATTCAGAAACAACTTCAGTGTCCAATAATAGTAGATTAGTTGAATAAAATGGCAAACTCTGGGCAATGGACTACCATGAGGCCTTTACAGATCATAAATAAGTAACAAATTTATGCATGCAAAATTGGGCAAAGCAGGGTAGAAACAGTGTAATAGAATGATGCTATAAGTTGTATAAGTCTATAAATAATTCTGTAAATTAACTGTATTAAATGATCTGTAAAACATAAATAGTGATTTTTGAGTGGTAGGATTATTGGCAGCTTTACTTGATTTTTGGCGGACTCCTGTATTCTAATTTTTCTACCACTTTTTTTAGGGTTTTCAATGATTAATAAAAAAGTCACAATTAAAAAAAATTGAAGTCATTGAAAATTTTCCAGTTTCCAGCTGACTTTGAGTAAGCATACAGGTATAAAGTTATATGTGCAAGATTAACAGAGAAGCTATGTGAAAGGAGTGGAAGGATAAAGGGATTCTGGCTGAGCGTGTGGGGTGAGGGGGCTGCTGTAGCTGGGCCTTGCACTTGTTGGCAAGGATCCTTGTAGGAAAGGCAAAAAGCAATCATGGGGAGGGGAGATTGCTTCCACTTGCCAGAGGGGAAAGCAGACAGATTCATCCACAGGGGCACAAGGATGAAACAGGTGACCTTCATTCTACTCCAGACCATTGGTGATGCAGTTATTATTTTATTTAAATAATATTTTTATTTATTTATTTGAGACAGGGAGAGAGAGAGAGAGAGAGAGAGAGAGAGAGAGAGAGAGAGAGAGAGAGAGAGAAAATGGCATACCAGGGCCTCCAGTCACTGCAAACGTACTCCATATGCATGTACTATCTTGTGCACCTGGCTTACTTGGGTCCTGGGGAATTGAACTAGGGTCCTTTGCCTTTTCAGGCAAGCACTTTAACCAATAATCCATCCCTCTAGCCCTCAGTTATTCTTTATTATGTAGTCACTGTAGACTTATTTAAGGAACTGAGTTTTAAACAGAATTATTTTTTCAAAAGTTCTTTGAAAACAAAGTGTGGGGGGAAAGCAGTAAAGCAACTAGCATGAAATTACACTTAGAAATCATTGATTGAGTGATCAAACTGGAAGAAGGGCATTGGGTATCAAACTCATTTGCAGATGAAGAAACTGAGTTTTTTTTTTTTTTCTTTTTTTGGTTTTTGGAGGTAGAGTCTCACTCTGGCTCAGGCTGACCTGGAATTAACTATGTAGTCTCAGGGTGGCCTCGAACTCAAGGCAATCCTCCTACCTCTGCCTCCCGAGTGCTGGGATTAAAGGTGTGCACCACCACGCCTGGCTGGTAATTATTATTATTTTTTTCCTGTGAATTGAAAAAGTTGAATGAGAATCTGAGTCTCTTGATGTCTGGCTCAAGGCTTCTACACCCTGAAGTCTCCGCCCTCGCTGCCTGCGGTGGCTCATCTGCATACAGAACTGGGCTGGCCTTTTGCAGCCCCATGCCACAACCATCCAGCAGATGATCATTTCTACCAGCACAGGCATCTGGTCTATGTCATACACCAGCTGTGTGGTCTGTGGCAGGAGGCATGTCAGGTAGCTTAGCTGATTTCGATGAAGAGATCGTGCAGAGATGCAAGCATAATGACAATTTCGCTTACTTTTACACTGCTTTGAAATTTTCAGTGACAAGATGAGTTGATAAGACCAAGCACTGCAGGACCGACTGACACATTGATGTTTACCAAGCACCTGATGCATGTCGGAACCCCGGTCTTGCGGCCATGACTCTGTCAGGAAGGAGCTTTTCTTACTTCCATTTACCTAATGCAAGCTTGAAGCACAGTGCAGGGAGGACCTTGTCTGATATGTCACATGTGGAAGATGGCCAAGCTTCTACTTGCAAAACCCGGACCATCTGTCTTGGACCTGGGTCTGTAGCTACTAAGCACTGAGGCTCCTGCTGTGGTGATCATCATGCAGACCTCCCATAACCTGGAGGCTGCTATTTCCCCAAGGCTAAGTTGGTGTGTGAAACCTGCATCGAGATCTACATCTCATCAAAGTCTGATCTTTCTAGTCGGGCAAATACAAGGAAAAAGACGTCCATAGTAAAGCATCTTCTGAGCTGCACAGGAATTGGGAAGAACAAGGTCTTACCCACCCCTCAGCATGTATGAGTTAAACACTACCCAGCAGGTGTGAGGTGTGGGCATTACACTCAGTGGCCAGCCCTGTCCCTAGGCAAGACACAGTGCATTGTGCCACTGTACGAAACAGGCTTCCGACTGGAGCAGGGGCCGAAGTTCTTTCCTGTGCCCTGGTTATAGTGTCAGGAATGAGACAACCCAGGCAACTGCGGCTCTGTAGGCTCAGTTTCCTGTATGCCTCTCGCCACTGTGCTGAGCCTCCATGGAGTTGGAGGTGCTGCACATGTGGCTGAGGTGCAGGTGGAACCCAGTGTGTGATGCTGTATGTACCAAGTGAATGCCATCAGTGAAGATTGCTAAAGTGTTCTGGGGTAAATCAGAGACGTGGTTCCTATCAGAGACACATTAGCTTGTCGTGCTAATGTCTGGGCTCAGTAAAAGCCACAGCCAGAAAACTGATCCTTCCAAACCTCCTTGGACCAGGTTTGCTGACGAAACTCAGGTTGGGTGGGCATGTGGGCTGCATGGGTAGTGTAGGAGTCCGTATTGCCTCTGCCTGCCATTCTCTGGGAGAGTTGATGCTTCACTCAGCTAAGCCTTCCCTGACAAATTTAAGACAGTGTTATTATCCCACTCAAATGTAAAGGCTTGTCCTTACTGCTCATTATGTCTATAAATGCCAATGATTGACTTGGAACTTTTCAATGTAATTCTCAGACAAGTGAACCAAAACCTATCATCACTTGGAAGGGAATCATCTTGGAGGAAGGGAGCCAGACTCTCGAGTGGAAGAGACACCTTCTGAACGACATGCAGGGAAGGTTCTACTCCTTGCTGGCTGCCTGTCTCACAGCCCAGGGTGAGCTGTGGGGGACATTCAGTAAGAAGAACAGGAAGGGACAGGATCATGATGTGTTGGAGATGCTCTGAGCTAGTTGGAAGAGCAGTCTTGGGAGCTTACTTTTTTCCATCTAGTTGATCTGGGGCCTGTGTTCAGGAAAAATAACTGTTCTTGGAGCTTTTTGTTTTTATCAGATAAAGGCTCATATAGCCCCAGTGACTGGAACTTGGCATCTGATGAAGGCAGTATCCTATGCAGCTTGGACATCCACCCTCCATAACTATGGGAGCAAGATTTGTGTTTTGGTTTGTTTATGAACTACTTAGGTTGTGGTTCATTTTCACAGCAGCAGACATGGGCTGAGGACCTCAGCTTCTAGACCGTGTTTTCTTGTTGCTTTTAAAGTCTTGGCATAAGGAAAATTAAACCAACTTCAGTGTAAGGGTTAGTATATCCCAAAGTAGTTACCTGAATGGTGGAAAAGCAGGCAGTAGGCCAGTGGTTAGCACTGGACCCCTTGGGCTCACTCCTTTGGCTGCACGCCTTCTAAGTATGAGGAGAGTGACATGTATCAGTGTTTGCAAGTCACAGACCAAGCGGGATTTGAACAGCTGCTTCATTAGGAAATGCAAGCGGATGAGGACATTTTGATATTGCAGATCAGAAGTTAAAGACTCTTATTGTTTTAAAGGAGAGATGTGCTTTGAAGTTAGTGGCAAGAGACACATCGGGAGCATAATGTTTGAAGTGGGGGGGAGTGTGTCGGGGGAGCAGAAGGCAGATTTGTGCCACACTCATTTTTTTTCCAAATGCTGTTTTCTAGTAATAAAGTGGGGAATTGGGAGAATATCTTCACTTCCGTATTGTGGGGGAATTTCATCTCAGAGACACAGGGAAAGAAATAAGGATGAGACCACTGTTTAAGGGCAAGCGGGAAAGTCAGAGAATGGGTCATGTTCCCTAGTGGGTGGAAAACATGCGGCAGCAAGAGGAAGGCGGTGGGGAACCCGGGAGGTTCCAGAAGGAGTGAGGGAAATGGTGAGAGGATGGATGAAGAAGAAACACCTATGTGGAAGACTGATGTGGGGGAAACGTCAGTGCTCCGCACATCACCGAGGCCACGAAATCCTCAGCTCCATGTGGGTGACGAGTCTTATGTGAGGTTGGTAAAGGACAGACAAGCCTCCTGTCCTCCAGATTGCCCGTCAACTTTTAATAATAAGAGTACAGAACACAATATTAATTGAGAAATTTATAATGTAGGGTATTTTATATGTATTCATTCGTTGAGCCTTGATGGCATTCTTTTGGGACAAGCATATTTGTTTTCCTCATTTTATGGATTAGTAAATTGGGGCTGAGAGAGCCAAGTGACTCCTTGTGGGCACACGGTCAGTGAGTGGTCAAGTAGATACTAGATCCCTTACTCTGGACCTTGGCAGGCCCCAGGAGCATGCCTGCCCTGACAGGTAGCTTTGTCGGCAGTGCACAGCACCTCTCCTCATGCTTACCCTTGAGAACACATGGCGCTACTTCCAGTAAACATTACCTGACACACTGCAGGACTGTCACTGTCCTAGGTTCTGAACATTATCTTTTAAGACTCCGGGTGACAGAAGGCATAGAAGGGAGACCTTTGTCTGCCTTATTGATTTTAGACTTAAATTCATTTGTAAGATGATCATGTAAGTACAGATTGCTATGACTTTTGTGTCAGGAGATCACACTTTCCCCAGCCCACCCAGAAGCTGTCACATAAATGCTTCTCTTCTACTTACTGTCTGTTCTGGCTTGACAGTGATTCCAGGGCACTGGTTGCATTCACCTACCAGATGTCATCATAATAGCATGAGTCAATGCATGGATTCACTTTGTGGGGCTCCATCCTCTGTCAGTTCTCATTTGACTGATTATAACTAACATGTTTTGAGAGATTAGAACAAATAAAGATGATGCTATTTGTTCAAGAGATAATGCCCAAAGGATTTGTCTAATACTAAACTACTTGTATGTGGCACTAAATACTGAAGATTATCTCTGCTATTCTACATAATCTTACCAAAATTATTACATTTGTGAATCATGGAAGGGGAAGAAGGATAGAGCAAGAGGAAATGAAAAGTTAGAAAGAAGCAAAGGAAGAAGAAAGGAGGTAGAGAGGTCAGAAAGAAAGTAAAAATGATGTGTCAGTGTGTTGGGGTAAGTGAATCTGATATTTTGTCACCTCCTTAACTATCACTAAGAAGATAAGCATGGCAGGGCATGGTGGTGCACGCCTTTAATCCCCAGCACTCAGGAGGCAGAGGTAGGAGGATCACTGTGAGTTAGAGGCCGCCCTGAGACTACATAATGAATTCCAGGTCAGCCTGAGCTAGTGTGAGACCCTACCTCGAAAAACAAAAACAAACAAACAAACAAAAACAAAAAAAGAAAAGAAGCATTGTATTAGCTTCAAACATATCAATGCTTCAATTAAAAACATGGCCCCTTATATATGTTTTGTTTCTTATCTCCTATTTCAATGGAAATCAGTATTAGTGACTAGTGTCATGTTATAACTACAAATTAGAAATCAAAGTCTCTTCCCAGTTCTACCATCCCCATGCCCCATAAGCATTACCTTCTTTTCTCATCACGCTATTTTCTTTGCCCACATAATCTTGTAACCAGCACGTGCTTGGTCATGGAGTCCTTGAGAGAGCAAAAATATTTCCCAAGTCCCTCTCCAAACAAATCTCCTCCAGAAAGCTTTCCTAGATAATTATACTTCAAGAAACTTGTACCTTGAGTTCTCCAGGCTCCTTTGATTACATTGCTATTACAACACTTATCATGGACCATTTTATGAACTGACAGGCTATACTAGTGTCTTTCTTCTCCCTTTAATTTTGCATTGATTCTGGAAAGTATAGGGTCTATCCTATTGTTTTTGGGTCTTGCCTCCCCAAATTTCTGGACATACTGGTTCACAAATAAACACAGGATAATGCTTAAATGGATGGACTTTTATTTTAGATCCTTAGAATGTAACTTGGACTCGATCATATATAGGTGGCATTGCCATGAAAGAACTTCTCCACCCTACGTTGCTCATGTTCTACTTTACAGAGCATTGTGCACTATGTGTGAGGTGTCCAGGCTAGGAAGACTTAGAGTAGGAAATACCTTAATGGTCCACTCTGGGGTCTTCTTACACTGACTCCTAGACTCACCAAAGGGGGTGAAGTGCACGGGGCTGTCTGCTATTCTTTGTCTATTTCCTCAAGGGTAGCTGACAGGAAAACTATTCATGAATCCAAGAATGTATAAGTAAGATATTCCTGGCAAGAACTTCTCCAAATTGCTACAGTGTGTGAGTCCAGAAATGTGGGAAACAAGGCCCATTTCCTTCTCCTTTTAGGAAGGAGAGATAATTGTATTCTGCAAAGCGCTGAAACTATTGCCTAGACATTTTGAAAGCATTGTACCTTTTTCCTCAGCAACACAAAAGGTGAGATTCTGTCCAGGTTTTGGCAACTGCTGAGTGCCCAGACTTTGCTTTGTGAAAATGTGCCAGTGGGGGTATGTAAGGCTTTGAAAGTCTAGTTAGGAACCCCAAAAAGAATTGAGCAGCTTGGGGCTGGAGAGGTGGCTTAGTGGTTAAGCGCTTGCCTGCGAAACCTAAGGACCCCAGTTCGAGGCTCGATTCCCCAGGACACACGTTAGCCAGATGCACAAGGGGGCGCATACGTCTGGAGTTCGTTTGCAGTGGCTGGAAGCCCTGGCACGCCCATTCTCTCTCTCTCTCTCTCTCTCTCTCTCTCTCTCTCTCTCTTTGTCACTCTCAAATAAATAAATAAAAATGAACAAAAAAATTAAAAAAAAAAAAGAATTGAGCAGCTCCCTGGTAGTGTTAGGCAAATAGTGACTGAATGTCTTTATAAGACACAGGTATTTGAGGACCACGGGTTCTGTGGTCACCTCCCTTACAAGTGAAGGGCCACTGGAAATATATGTCTCAATGCAGCAGCTGCTCTTCAATCCCACTGTCTTCCAGGTCCTTAGAACCTGTCTCTGGCCCATAAAGAATGCGAGAGAGGACAAGTCTTCCCCTTCTCCATCATTATATTGTTTGTGGCATCTCTGAGGAGGAATTTTGCCCAAATGTTTCAGCTCATTATACTCTGGAAAGTTCCAGGATTATGTTTTAGCCACAGATTCTCTTATTTCTCTTCCCACAAAAACCTCTTCATCTACCTAGGTTGATTCATGTGATCTGGAAGTCACTTTCCCTGGTCACACCTTCAAATTTCTGCCCAAGGACAGCAATACTGAGTTTGTTCTTTAACGATAGAATGTGTCAAACTCTTAAGCCTCCCCTAAATGGGCAAGTACCTTATGCTCCTAAGATCATAGGGGAAGCATTGTTGGGAGGGATTGTCCTCCTCTCCATGATGAAACATCATTTCTCCAGGTGAAGTTTGGCTCAGTGGTTTTAAAATATATGTGTGTATGTGTATGTATATATATTTTTACTAAAGATTGGTTCCATCGAACTTCCACAGCTACCAAAAAGCACAGTCTGCTAATTAGCTGCCTCATTTCTGCTCTGCACTTGGGGATTTCATGCAGAACACTCTAGATTGCAATGACTCACCTGACAAGCCTATGGAGTAAGCCCTCCCACTTCTTTCACATGTGTGAGCACTTTCTTACCTATCTACATTCAATGGGGACTCTCTGACCCTTCCAAGGTCATTGAGAAGTCATTTATTTTAGTAGTAATTCTTGCATCCATCCCAGATAAGGGAGTAAAATCCCCTAGGTTTAAAAATCGCCAGAAGGCGTTGTATTGTTTTGCTTCTGTTTTTATTACATTCTGAACATTGGTACAAGGTTACATATACACAGAGACAGACATCAGAAGGCTATAGCGAGCCTTCACATTAACACACTTTATATGTAGAATACAGAGACACAGAGAGCATGCAGATACACATATGGTACAGCCAACAGGCATGGGTATGGCCACATTCGGCTAAATTCTACACAAAACAGCATAGGATACAGACCGAAGGTGTCAGTTGATAAATACCCTTTTGACATCATCATCAGCCATTGGTATTACATTTGACAGCAGTATACAAACAAACCCTCATTACCCCCTTGGGTCTTGAAAGATCTAACAAACCTCAGTGAGTTCAGGGATCATCTCAGGTTGGGCTTGGAGGGCAGGAAAGAAGCAAGTAGCAACCACAAAGAAAGTGAGGGGAGGGGAGAAGGCAGGCAGAGTGGGGGGTGGGTCAGTCAGGAGCCCAAAGGAACCACATTTTCCAGAGCCCCAGTGATATCATGAAGGCCAAACCTTTCTCTATGACTCAGCTGGGCTTTGTCCAGACCCTCAGCACCCATCTCCAGTGTGTCTGGAAAAACCCAGGGTTTGTCTAGGACTGAAGAGAAACCTGTTTCTGCTTTATATAGTTTGTTTGGTGGCATCATAGGCTAAAGATGTCTGTCTGTGTGTTGGGAACTGGCAATCAAATTGTCCATGCTGTCAGTCTTGGGGTTATAGCCCTGGTTCTGCAATCAGCTAGCTGAGCCATCACAGGCAAGTCACTTAACCTCTCTCTTCATCTGTAACATGAAAGTGCTGGCTAGAAGTTGACCTTTGTAACCCTGGACCTTATAGAGGAAAACTCAGGTGAGCTTTAATAGCACCTTTCTCTGAAGGAGAAATAAAAGGAAAAGGAAAAGACTGATCAAAGGTCATCCAGCAAAGGCCACTCAGCTCCCTACCCCTTCTCCTCACATCCACAGTCACCTCCAAAGACCAGATCTTGAAATCCAGCAATTAGATACCTTGCGAAGTGGCTCTGTGTGCCCAAACCCACCCCAAAAGGCTGCCTCTTATTTTGTTCATGGCAGATGTCAAGGGATTTGGGATACATTAGCACCTCACTAGCTAGATATGACTGTGTGTGCATTGCTGGGCAAACCCCAGGACCCCAACCCAGCATCCAACAGAGTATGTGGGCTCCATCTCTGCTAGGGATACATTCCAAACATTTTTACCTCTTCCTTTGTTCTTGATGCCCAAGGAGACTGAATTTAAAAGAACCGAAGTGGGAACAAGGAAAGGCAATGTGATTTGGTAAGAAGGAATTATCCACTTCCTAACAAAGCCTTAGCCATGGGCCATGAATTCCCTCACCATGACTATGCATCTTTCTCTCCCTTGTCTGACCCTCCTCCTCCTTCCCCACCATTTCCACCACCAAGAGGTCTAAAAGACTTTCCTCCCCGTCTCTGTCTTTTTGGGCCATGGAGGGTATATGATGGGAGGCTCCCTTTCTTTGAATCTCTCTAGCTCTAGTGCCCATCCCTCTCTCCCACCCCCATCTTCATTGCTCCATACTCTAGAAGTGCCCCTAGTGAGCCTCAGAGATACCTTCTTTCTCCTCTGTCCTTTGACAACTATAGAGGGTGCCCCCAACGCATTAGCCTCCCACTCTTAAATTTGGGATTACATCCCCCCCTAGGTTTTCTCTTGGTGTATCCAGCAAGCCTTGTTAGTCTTATAATTAGCTCAGAGCCCTTTAATTGTCTTCTGCGTCTTGTGGAGAGCATCTGTTTTGTTGGCTTGAGAACAGCACTTCAGTCTATACTCTGTAATGCTTGAGTCCTGGCCTCTGAAGTCAAACAGTCTTGAATTCAAGTAAACTCACAAGCTGTGTGATCAAGGAGAAAGTTACTTAACTTTGTTGTTTCATCTCTGAAACCAGCATTACCCAGCCCTGGTGTAGACTGAGCAGGCTTAATCACAATGTGTGGTATACTGTTCACTTGAAACCACATTTTCTGCTTTGCCTCATGGTTTCGCTGTATATGCCATGATCCATAATTCAGCTATGTCCAACAGAAAATCCTGAGGAGATGGAAACTCCAATACAGCAACCACAGTAGCCACATGTAGCTGCTGATGATTTTCGAATGTGGCTAGTGTAACTCAGAAATAAAATTTTAATTTGATTGCATCTGAATTAATTTAAATTTAAACAGCCATGTATGACCAGGGGAAGTGGTATGGGCAAGTGCAGAATGTTTTCTCTGTGGCTATGCCTGTACTCTACACAAGGGGAGAACAGGTTTTCCTAACTTAGCAAGAAAAAGGTGCTATCAGTTGTGGCTGCTTAACACTGCCATGGAATATCGAGCAGGTCAGGTCACTTCTGTGCCTGGGTTTCCTCACCCACAAAATGGAAAAGATGGTCAATGTTCCAAGACCGTTTGTACATACACTGTCCAGCACAGCCTAATTGCAGGTGGCTGGTTCTTTCAACAGACCTAGATGAGAGTGGGGGGGCATCTCCTGGACCTGCATGACTATATTGTCTGTGTCTCTCTAAAAACTCTGGGATCTAACTAGGCTGCTTTTCCAAACTGCCTCTGAGAACACCTACAAGTTTGGAAGGGCTTTACAGTGCAGTCTGTGAGGAAAGGGATGACCAGCTTGGATGTGGCATCGATCAGTTTCCCTTTGCCAGTACTGTCTGCAGTTGTCTGTCCAACTGTCTGCGGAGGTCTTTCTGCATGATGGATGTCCATAGACCTTACTTAGGAAAAGACATTGCTTCTTAAGAAAGCACGGGTGACTGTGGAGTCTTCATCATCATTTACCTCTCATAGCCTGTTCTAAAGGGCTTAATAGCTCAGAGCTGTTTAGATGAGGCAGACATATTTGGGGCCTGCCAAATATCTTGAGAAGGGCGACCTAGGGAGGATGTGGTGGAGAGCTAAACAGGGATACTGTGTGTGTGTGTGTGTGTGTGTGTGTGTGTGTGTGTGTGTTAGTGGTGTTTCCACAGAAGTGTGTGGAGGGTCTATAAGAGGAACAATGGTGAGCCTTTGCCCACTCTAGGGTTGCTCACCCTGCGCTAGATGGATGACAGAGTCCTTCTCAATGCCCTGCTCTGTCTCCCTCAGCTCATGGATGTGACAAATACTAAGCCCTGGGATCTTGCTGCTCCAGAGTGGTCCTGCCCTTGCATCCTCTTCAGTATTTTCAGAATAGAAGCTTCAGTTGGTGGGACATTAACTCCATCTCATTAGAAATCCAGCTAGCATGTTGCTACTGAGAGGTGATCTATAATTGTTGGCGACACCACACGTGGAGGTCCATGGGCTGTGTTGGTAGCAGCAGGGCGGTGTAACAGCAGCCTCCCCCTTTCTTTCTGTTACTGATGACAGTGATGGTAAAGTAATAATAACCATAGTGAGTGAGAACTGTGTGCTGAGCACCACACTGAACACCTCAGACCTCTCCCTCCACCAGTTGTCAAGGAAATCGGTTACAATGTAGGGATTCAGGCTCAGGGAGGGTAGGCTTCTTCAATAGCCACATGATTTATTACATCATTGAATTGATAATTCAAACTACCTCTCTCCAACTCCATGACCCAGGCTTTCCCCTCTTCTCCTTTCCTACCTCTTTTTTTGCTCTCCCTTCCTTGGCTGGCCTCTACCTCCTTTCTCTCTCAAAGGAGATTCAGGACAGCCATGGTTCCTGGGATCCCCCTCTGCTACAAGTGAGTCTCCAGCTATGAGCAGTGGCAAGCAAGCTGAGTGTGGCCTGCATGGGTGTTTCTCTGGTCTTCATGGTTTTAATGGCTAAGAAATTATAAAGAAAATCCCAACTCCCAACTTCTCTTAGGTATGAGAAGCAGCAGCCACACAGGACCAGTGTTTCCACAGGATAGGAGTTGCAGGAAGTATAGGACTTAGCTGGCTCCTGTAGTTGTGTCATGTTTTCCAGCTTGCCACAGAGCCCACCACTCCTCATTGTTTTCCAGTGTATCCCACATTGACACGCTCCATGCCTGGATCTGGTAGGCACTGGAATTTGCACTGCAGGCTAGGCAAAATTTTACAATGTCTTCTTTTAGCCCATCTTGTTTACTTATTCTGCTTGCGTTGAAGTCTAATCCATGGTGAGTTGAAGGGTGAAAAGGAATTTCTAGTGGTAGAAGATTGGTTGGGAGGAAAACAGTGGTACCAAAAAAAAAAAAAAATACTTCTTCCTATAGATCTGGAAATATTGCCAAGTTGAACAACATTGACCAATGGGGGAGACAGTCTGTTTCTAGAAGCTTATACTTGGCCATTCTTAAGTGTTACTGCAAGGTGACAGTGAGTAGACCTTTGATAATTTCTGGTACATGGTAGGCCATCAAAAACAGTGCATGGGCTGGACCCATGTAAGTCGAATGCACAAGGTGACACAAGCACACAAGATTGCACATGCACACTAGGTGGCACACGCATCTGGAGTTTGATTGCAGTGGCTAGAGGCCCTCACACACCAATTCTCTCTCTTTCTCTCTCTGATACACACACACACACACACACACACACACACACACAATAAATAAAGATTAAAAAAAATTTAAAAACCTGTGTAATGAGTGGGTGAGATGGGTGGATGAATGGACGACAGCATGGTCAGATGGACATGGAAGGATGGAGGGAGGGATGAGTGCATAGAGAGATGGACACTAGATAGATAGATGTACAAATAGATGAATGGTGGATAGACGAATGAATGAATGAATGAATAGGTGCCTAGGCTAGATAAGAAAGAAGTACTCTGAAAGCTTTCTCTGGGAATACTCCATATACAGATGGCCTTAATAATTGATACTTCTTTTCCTTAGCTTCTAAGTATGTGGTTTAAACGAATGGCCTGTAGCCAAAACAGTGCAACTGTTACACATTCCATAGATAAATCAACTCCTTGATGGTCCAAAATGAAGGGGACTGAGAGAATCTGAGCCCCAAACATATGAGCCAACATGCCCACATAGTTCTCAGGGGTGGCACAATAGCTGTCCCACGTCGTGAACAGCAGAGAGATGGCCTGCATTTGTGCAACACAACAGTCTTTACATGGAAGCCGCTGCCCAGAGGGTTTGGTCCCTCGCAGAAAATCCCAGACATGGATTTCCTCTTTGCAAAATTCTGTGACCTAGCACTGGGGAAGGCCAGAGGAGCATATATATGTGCATGGCTGGCAAGGACTCTGCATAGGGAGAGAGTTTCTCTCTCTCTCTCTCTCTCTGTCTCTCTCTCTCTGGCTCTGCCTCACTTTAGTGGCATGTGGAGAGGCTGAGGTTCTCCTGGCCTCTGAAGAACTTATTTCAATGTGGCCACAGTGCTGGGAACATAATCCATGATACAGCTTGGTCTGTCAGCTCCAGAGAAGGTGGACAGGAAGGAGACAGAGAGCAATAAGAAGTGCTGTGTGACAGGCACGAGACTCAAAGTCACGTAGCTGTTAAGCAACAGAGCCATTGTCACCCTGACTCGGAGACACTGATCAATACATGTAAAAGACTGGACAAAGGACAAGATGCTTTCATGCCGAGGTTAGGGCTCCTTCCAGCGGAACTCGGAACACTCTGCTGGAGGCAGGTGATCACCTTTGACCACCTCACTCACCTGCTTGTTTGTTTGTTGTTTATTTATTTTTGCCCTGGAAGCCTCATATCTCAGGGGTCCCCAAGTTGTGGGGCTCAAAATGGCTTCTGCAAGAGGGTTGTAGTCCTCAACCAGTGATCCTTAGCTTGGCTGTTCAGTGCTGGGAATTTTGACTCCTAATAATGACTGGCTCCTGATCCTTAATGCTTTAGGTCAATGGATTCCTAACTTCAGCCTGGGGAACCAAGCTCCCAAGCTCTGTAAGTGATTCTAAACATCAAGCCAGGGTGAAACCTATAGCATCACCTGAGGGATGGAACTTGACACTATAATCAGGGTACCAAACCCTGGTTAGCACTGACCATCCCCTTCCCACGATTCCCCATCCCTACCAAAATGATCAGGAAGCCTTCGGTCTGGGTCTCAGGATCCCCTCCCCCAGCTTCAGCCTGACCTCCCACTACTCCTATATTTTCTCACCCTGTTCCAGATAAAATCATAATTGTAATGCTCATGAGCTCCCTGTTTACAGAATGCTGTGTGTGTGCAGAAGTGAGGTATTGATGGATAGTCACTTAACCATCAGCATCCTAGCTGATCAGTCAATCATAATTCAGGAAAATGGAGAATTTCATTTTTTTTTTTTGTTGGGTGGAGGTGTTAATGAGGATCGCACTCTGTAGCCTTTTTTGATTTTGGACACAACATACAGGCCAGGCTGGCCTCTATGTTGCAGCCATCTTCTTGCCTCTGCCTCTCAAGTATTGGGATTAAAGGCATGTGTAGCCATGCCCATCCAGTTTGGTTCTGGAGATAAGGTCTTGCTACCTGACCTGGGCTTATTTTCCAGCTCACAAGTTCCTTCTTCTCCAGCTCATGTGTGTTAGGGTTACAGGTGTGCCCCACCACATCCTGCAGAGAAGAGAGACTTGGGGGTTGGTTCCAGGAGCCAGACACATGAGGAAAAGAGTCTTTAGGGCAAGGCAGGAAGAACAGTGTGAAGCATAGGCTAACCAGAAAATGCTAACCAGGGTTGCAGCAGGGAGCACAGGGAAAATCTTCTGCTCCCATCTTGTTGGGTTCAGTCCCAGTTTTGTTCCGCACGTGGACTGTGAGCAGCATGAAGGAGACAAGTGCCCCCAGCTCAGCCCCTGTCTCAGATGCCATGTGACTGAGGCCTGGCTTCTGCATGGAGAGCCTGCCTTAATTGGTAATTCTCCTAATTATCAGATTTAATCACTACCTCTCCAGTGAGATAATTTTTAACTCAAATGAGAAATTAGTATTAAAAAAGAACAAGTGTTGGGGGAGGAGGACAGAATTCAGTGAAGAATGTATTTTAAAGAGACTCTGTATGGCGAAACATTACTTCCTTTGTCATTCAAACCATTTCTGGGTCAACTCCTGACCTTGTCATCTGTCCCCAGTGGTGGGGAGAAGTTGACTCCCCTTTCTTTGAGGCCTTCCATATGGTGTCCCTTGGGTCTGGTGACAGTGATACAGGATCAATAGAATAATACAAGACCTCTTTTGAATCATGATGTTTGGATAGGGTATGGATAGGGTGTGTGTGTGTGTGTGTGTGTTTCTGTCCAAGAATTTGAAGTTTATGTTTGGCTGACTAGCCAAGTGGCCATTGTGGTCAGTTCATGGCTCTGATATATATATAGCCCCTAGACTATATATATATACTAGCCCCTAGACTCATAGTGGTAATTAGTCAAAGCTTCTGGAGCATTCCTTACAACCATGGAAAAGTCAAATACATGGTGGTGATGAGAAAGTTAGGAAGAAGGTCCCTTCCTTCCAGATGGCAGCAAATAGATGCTTCCTCCCTGACAGCAGGACTGGAGAGATGAGGTTAGAATGAGAGGGAATGTGGGGAGGAAGAGAGAGAGAGCGAGCGAGAGAGAGAGAGCAAAGTATGTGTCTGTGAAGACAATGAAGTGTAGAGAATGTGAGTCAGCTAAAGAAAGTGAAGGGAAAGAGAAGGGTCTGGAATGCTGAAGCTGTCCACACTCCCAGGAAGCCTGGCCCAGGGCTTGACCTCAGGAAGGTGTACCTGCCAGGGTTCAAGGAGGTATCTCCCCTTGCCTTGACTTGGTCTCAGGTGAGTGAACAGTGGGGTGAGGAGGACAGCAGCTCTTGATGCACTGAATGGTGAGAGAAGACAGGGTTTTACTTTAACCTCACAGAGTACAGAGGACAGTTTTGGGCACTTCCACATATTAACCCTCTGCAACAGCCTTAGGATGTACACATCACCACCCAAATTTTATGATTGCCAAAGTTCAGAATATTTGAAGATTCAGAGGAGGAAGAAAGCCATTTACTGATAGGAAGGGCCCACTGCTAGTCAAGGGAGATCCAAGACAGTCTACACTGTGGGTCTTAATGCAGGTCATCCATCTCATCTGCCCTGCTTCAGCAACTCTCTAGTCACAAAACTGTGGCTTTGAGTGAGTATTGGGTACAGTCTGCACAGTGTTGTTGTAACGATGGGCGTCATGGAGCGTAGGTGGAAGATCAGCTAGTTTGGAGCCTTTCTTCTTAGCCACCTGTGACCTTTTGGTACCTCATCTTTCTTATCCTACTTAGATTGGCCATGCTTGGATAGCTGTGAGAAAAGCAGGGAGATCCAGGCAGAAGACCCTTCTTCTACCCTGTCTCCCTCCAGAGACTCCAGTGACATCACACTTCATATCTGCAAAACTGGCAACAGTTCGCCTGTAAGTGTGCACACCTGGACACTAATTTTCCAGTGGGCACTAGGTTCCCACACATATGGTCTACGGAGACCCTTGAGCCCTTCCCATTCCCTGTCATTTCCCAGTCAAAGATACACCCATGAGCTATTTGCATTGTGGCTCCCTTTACTTCAAAAATCCTTTCCTTGGGCTGGAGAGATGGCTTAGTGGTTAAGGCGCTTGTCTGCAAAGCCTAAGGACACAGGTTCAATTCCCCAGTACCCATGTAAACCGGATGCACAAACATCTAGAGTTCATTTGCAGTGGCTGGAGACTCTGGCATGCCCATTATCTCTCTCTATCTCCTTCTTTCCTCTCTTAAAGAAATAAATAAAAAATATACTTTTAAAAATCCTTTCTTTTTTCGATTACAACTCCTGGGGCTCAAATGTGTCTTTCAAGCCACTGTTTCAAGTAACTCTTCCTTCTGGGTCACTTCATGTCTTACAGAGCTGGGCCTGTTCCCTAGCATCCCACTTCCAAGCCCTGGGCCTGGTCCTTTTAGAGAATCTAGGATCAGAGATCAGACACTGACATGGGAGGAACATAAGAGAAGCCCAGGCCAATGGAGTGAACTCTCTCTTTTCTGTGGTCTCAGGCAGGGCTGGAGTAGGAGACCCTGATTTGGAGCCATGGATCTGCTTACACCTTGCTTGTCCTGGGCAGCCTATCTAAGGACACAAAGCTAACCAGAAAAACCCTTTTCTGACTTACACTGTTAGTGCAGAGAAAGAGGTTACCAGACTTAAATGTTCCCTGGATGCAAGCTTCTCTCTGGGCTACTCATCTCCTCCCCCACCCCAGGAATTTATTCACCATCACCTCTGTACTCTCCAGCTCATCTGGAGGAATCAGGGCTGCCTGCCTCCTCTACAAGTGTGCAAGGACCCCAGCCAGAACCTTGAACGTCCCCAGAGTGAAGTGAAGCGTGTGGCTGCAAGGCTGTGGCCACCAGAGCTGTGTGAATAATAGGAACTGCTTCTGACTTAATTAGAGACGAATTAACGCTGCGCTCCTTAAAGCCTGCAGAGGCGGCAGGAGGCCTCCTGCCTCCAATCCGGTGAACTGGCATGCCCTCAACCAATCAGGTCCAAACACCTTCTATTTCAAAGGCAGGCTGGGGAATCCTGCTTCGATCACCCTTTGTTTTTTGCTCATCATTGCTCCTGCTTTCCCTTCTCCTTTATTTCTTCCTCTTGTCTGATATGCTCTCAGTACCTGAACTTGAATTTCATGTGCCTCATCTTGCTGAGTCTCTCCTCTTTCCACCATCTGTCTCTACTGTCTTGGGTATCAACAACCTAGAGATATGCATCTACTCCATCTCTCTGCTGAAGCAGTGGCCAAAGACTGGGAACCCTCTGGTTGAGTGAAAGCTAGAAAGGGTAGTAGGAAGAGATGTCTCCTGACCAAGAAAAATAATCACGGTAATGGCCCATTTGTTTTGCTGGTGTCTGTGGGCCAAACAGAGAGCTATGAGGGGCTAGAAGCCCTATATCCTTTGGTTATACCAAAGATAATTTCCAGCCAGGCAGTGTCGGCAGTTGGGGCTAGCTGATTCTTTGTGTGCGGTAGGGAGTGGCTGGGGAGATCAGGAGGTGTCGACCAGTGGTAGAAAGTGTTCAGCAGTGTCTCTGGATTTTACCCATTATGTGCCAAGAAATTAACATGCCCCTCAAAGCTAAACCAATCAAAACTCTCTTCAGACACTACCAAATGTTCCTCGGGTGGCAAAATTGTCCTCAGCTGAGAACCACTGTTTATGCTTCTCTGTTAGGCACGTATGTGGTTTGGGGAGAAGTCCATGGGCCTGGGTGTTGGGGTCCTGTGCTGAGTACCCTTGCTATCCTGCCCTAGGGCTCTGTCTGCTGCACTTAACTGTGAGTAGTTTTTTTTTTTTTCTTCCCATTTTGCAAATAGGGTCATTGCTTATTTCACAGATCCATGTGAAGAGCAAATGAGGGACAAACTGTAAAGTACCACATAATATTACATAAAATATGGTTAAGCACTACACTATGTTATTATATGCAAATAAGACTCCAGCCAGATACTCAAGGGGAGTTAATTTTACTTGATGATGAATAAGGACATGCCAAAAACCTAGTTGATGAGATTGGGAGATTTGTGAAAAGGCTCTTAAAGGGAGGAGGGACTCAGCCTTTGACATGGAAGATGAGAAGAACAAGAAGCAAAAGAAAAAGACTCCCAAAGGAGGTAAAGCCCTGGTCAGGAACTGAGGCTGTGAGCTAAGGTTGGTCTGGGCCAGTTTCTTAAGTGGAAGAAACAATGTGAACAGACAAGGGAGGGTCTGTCACCCAGGGTTGGACAAAAAGTGTGGTAAAATAGGGCATTGGGGAAAGACCAGAAGACTGGAGAGGTCAAGCCCAGAAGAGAGAGAATGCCAGAAGAAAGATCCAACCAGGAGCCAGAAAACCAAGAATCTTCAGGGAGGGGCTTGCTAGGGAGAAGGGCACATGGCGGCTGGTTCGGCTCCTGCCCCATCCTTTGGGAACGGTGTTCTGCTGCTTCTTTGTAGAACCACCTGTTTGTTCTCTGTCCTCGTGACTTCCGAGATGGATATGAATATGCGTCACATTCTCCCGGCTGCAGGAAGAGCCTCAAGGATGAATGCCTATTTCATATGAGGGCCATCGCATCTGATGGGCATCATCCCTGGCACCTCTAAAACAGAAAAGGATGCACATTCTTCCTGCAGAGGGTGCTAACCTGGAAGGCGGTACATGACCCCTTCTGAAAATGAGGCCAACAGTGATTGATTAGTGATGATGCCACCTTTTCGCCTGGATCTAGCCATGCCTAAAGCCCAGACAGTTCTGATTAAAATGAGATTCTATCAAACGAGATTCTAGTCAAGTGCAATTTCAGTTGGTCTTTTGAAGCAGAAAGATCCCTTGTAATGTGAGAAGTTTCAGTGACAAAGCCGGAGAAGAAGAAACTGATCTTGGTAGTAAGAAGCCATCTCACTTCTCCGAGCTTCACCTTTTACTCTGCAACAGGACACTGAACACGATGTAGAAGACCTCCAATGCGATGACTCTAATGCCCTATCAAGTATCATTCAGGCCTACAAGTAATGGGTACCTAGATTCAATCAGTACTCTGGTCCAGGTACTGGACACTTCTCTGTGTGACTTTCAGCTACTTGTCCCCACAAACTAGTGCTTTTAGCAATGGCCTTGGACAAAACCATATACGGTCAGGGAAGGTTTCTCCATTGGAAAATGACCCTCTTCTTCCACTGTTCTAACACTCTGGGTTCTTCATCCCAATGCCCCTCTTTTCTTGTCACTACCAAAACCAATCTAGTGATATGATGCTTTAACCTTTTCATGGGAACAAGAGTTAAATGAACTTTTACTTTTCTAAACAGCTTGTGTAAACACTGGACCAGGCTACTAATAACCCTCACTGAGCAGTTCTCTATGACCTGCAGGAAAGTTGGCCTGAAGTAAGTGGAGGGTCTAGAGGGTCCTGCAAGCTAACTTCATTCCAGGATGGAACTGAACAGAGACTGGAAAGACTGAAGGGGAGAACATTTACAGGAGGCTGTCAGTGTTAGCAACTGCTAACTTGATTCTTAAAATTTTAATTTATTTGAGAGAGAGACAGTGAAAGAACAAGGGCATGTCAGGACCTTTAGTCACTGCAAATGAACTCCAGACACATGTGCCACCTTGTGCATCCGGCTTTTCGTGGGTACTGGGGAATTAAACTTGGGTCCTTTGGCTTTGCAGGCAAACACCTTAACTAGTAAGCCAACCCTCCAGTCCAAATTGCTAAATTTAAATGTTTCCAGCCTGATCTGAGGGCAAGGGCATGGCAGGAGTCTTTGTTCCATTTCTGCTCCTGAGCCTCAGTGACAACTTTCTGGATAACTGGCTGGCTTAGGACAAGAATGTAGTCAGTTGTTCCCTTCCCCCTTAACTTTCTCCCAACCTACTCCCACATACTCCCTGGGAAGGAACACTGTTTATAGCTAATTGCGATAGGTTAGTGAGAAGGTACTGTGGTATGGACATATGTCCCTCAAAGGTTTATGTGGAATAGGCTATTGGAAGATGGTGGAACCTTAATGTGGTTCCTTTAAGAGTTCTTATGTCATTGAAATTGAGACCTTGGAGGGGAGCATGGGACTGTAGTCTACCCCTCGCCACCTCTCTCTCCATCCCTCCTTCCATCCTGGCTGATGAAGTTAGGGGTTTAGCCATGCCAAAGGCTCCTGCCATGATGTGTCACTTCACCACACACAGTGAGAGTAGATGACAGCAGACTAGAACATCGAAAGCTGAACCAAAATGAGCCCTTTCTCAGGTGTTTTGTTATATTGATGGAAAGCTGACCAAAACAGGAAGTCTCTTTTGCAAAGTTTCATTGCAAACACAGCAATGGAAATCAACCTCTCACTCTTGACTTTGCAGCTTTAACCAGTACATGTGTACCCTTGCCAATGGTTAATGGGAAAGGAGGAGAGATTGTCATACCCTGTGGTGGACTGTGGGGACCAGGGTGCTCCGTGCTGTTGATGGTGGGGTGATGAGGGTCTGCCTGTGCATAAGCAAACCTGTAGTATGTGTGTACAGACAGGGCTAGCTAAGTTTCCCCAAAGGCAGAGGTTAGAAGACTCTAGATAGAGCCAGAGAATCAGCTCGCTATCACAGTTATTCAACTTTGCCATTGTGAATCTAAAGCAAGCACAGACAACAGGTAAATAGATGGCCTGCTTGTGTCTATGGAGACTGTTTATAGAGGCAGGTGATCTGGATGTGGCCCACATCACTGCTGACTCCTGGGCTAGTGCCAAGTTCATGGAGTGACATGGTTGACAAGTGTGGACTTCACACAACAGTCTCACTGTTTCAGACACCCTGTTCTTGGGAAGGTGCTGGAGTTGCCCCACTCCTGGAGGGGTGACAATAGCTGCTGACAGGGGACCCATGAGATGGCGCTCTGACACCACGTGGGGTCAGACGGCATGAAGAAGAAGAGTGATGGCAAACTCCTCCTCAACATGTCCATCTGCAGGTGAACCTTGGGCGGGTCTACTGGTTGGGCAAATTAAACATGTAGCCAGATGTGGTAGCTTCCTTCATTCAGAAGGTTGGGCATGGAGCTTGCTGTAAGTTTGAAGTCAGCCTTGTCTACATGATGAGCTTCAGGCCATCCTGGGATACAGAGTGAGATGCTGTCTGTCTCAAAACCTCCCACCACCAAAATGGTTATATCCCCTCACTCAGGGCTGGGGTCCCTGGCATTTATCTATTTGGTTCTGCTGACTGTGGTGTCCAGGTGATGTGTCATGCTTCACATTCGGCTTTTTTTTTCCCAATTTAAACAATGGCAAATTGAAATACTTGGAAAGTAGTATCTATCCTAAATTGTACAGTTTTCTTTCTTATAATTCTCTGAACATGCAACAGCTACTTGCTTAGTAATTACATTTTATTCTAGATTTGATTTCAAGATTATAAAGGACTTCAGGGCTTACATTCAAAAGAATTATAATCTGAATGTCAAAGAAACATCCACACTGGGGTGATTATTGGAACATAATACTTAAATCAAAGGTAAGATGTGGAATCTATTGATGTGTCAGTTGATGGATAAACAACAAAATGTAGATTATGCATTGTGACATATGTATATGTAAATGTTATATTTCCACCATAAAAAAAAAAAACAAAAATGTTATTTGCAGGAGCATGGATGCAATGGGAGGATGTTATTGGATGTGAAATGCCAGATACAGAAGACAAATATCATATTATCTCCCTTGTATGTAGAAGCTGAAGTGTGTCTCATAGAAGTCCAGCATAAAGTGGTGGTTTTCACAGTCTGGGCAGGGTGTGGGGGAGGAGGCTGGAGTAAGAATGCGTTACGGGGAACTGCACAGGAAGAGTAACTTCTAATGGTTTACAGTACACTAGATTAAGTATGGTCAACAGTTATTGGACATCAAAATCACTGGCAGAGAATATTTTTTTGAGACAAGTTATTACTCTATTCTTCAGGCTCCTCAAACTCATGTTCCTTCTGCCTCAGTCTCCCAAGTAGGTAGGATTTAAGATACGTCCCTCTGCTCTGTGCCCACCAGCAGAGAGAAGTTTGAATGTTTCCTATACAAAGAAATTATCGACAGCTGTGGAAATAGATGTACCAGTTACCCTGATCTTACCCTTGTCTCTTGTACACATGTGGAATGGCTATACAGAACCCCACAAGTGTATAGAATTACTGTATGACAATTAAAATCAGAATATATAAAAGTCAATAGAGACTACAGGAGGGCATGTTATTCAAGGGACTTGAGCGTCTGCAGGCAGGGTTGGTATCTGCAGGGGGCCTGGACCACATCCCCCATGGGTATGGAGTAATGATTGTCTCAGCCCCTTGCTCTTCCTTTGTGTAGTACTCTGCATGCTGATCGTAAGAGAGGTTCCATAATTACTGGGTGAATATCTGCTGATTACAGGTCAAGCCTTGGGCTAAGCATTGTGGCTCAGAGGAAAATGTTGGCCCCAGAGAGCTCATAGTGTACTTGACTGAAAGAAAAACAATTACAGTACAGAGTGATAAGTGTTATGATATCCCAGCAAGCAGTATTATGGAATGGCAAGTGGATCCAAGTTCTGTTACAGGACGAAGTGGGAGAGGCTGAAGCTTTATTTCTTTCCATAACCAAGGAAAGAATAACTGACTTTGCAGAAGCCACTGAGAAACCCTGAGCGCCATTCACTTACCTGCCTAGAATCCCAGTGAGCTGTGGCCTGGGCCTCCAAAGCATATTTGTGGAAATGAAGAAATGAAGAGCAGCCCATTCAAGGGGGAAAAAAAAAAACTCCCCCTCTTTGCTTCTTACAGCAGTTTTTGTTTATCTCATTATCTCCCAACCTGAAGAACAGGACCATCTGGCATGCGGGCATGTTAACAAGATCATAAATTAGGAGGAGAAATGAAGCCAGATTTCCATAATGGTCGCAAGACAGAAATCAACAGTGCTGCAATGGAGTCTGCTTGGAAGGTAGGGTGCGAGGGAGATGGAGCAAAATGAAAATGCCTCAGCACATCCAGCCTGAATGAAAAAACACAAATGTAGACTCATTTACAAGGAGTGTGTTAAAAAAAATGTGCTGTCGAAGCATCTCTCCTCCCTGTCTTTCTCCTCCTCTCTCCCACTTCCTGTTTTCGGATTTTGCCCCTAGGAATGGGGCCAACTTAAATCCCCTTGTCCTCAGAGGTCATTATTGTAATAATCATGTGGAAACTTATTTTGCAGAGGTAAAGGTTCACCCCATTCACCGGCCACCTGCCTGGGCCCTGCTTCCGGGCAGTATTTAACAACTGCTCCAGAGGTTTCTTGAGGTGCCTAGTGTCTGCTACAACTCTGGACCTGGGCTGTGGGCAAAGACAACTGTGGTAATTAGGGTGAGAAGAAGGTCTAACCCAGCAACCACCTGCAAGCTCAAGTCCCCAGGACAGCTGCATACACAGGCAGCTTGAGCTGCTGGGGGAGTCGCATCTGCCCTCCTTTCTGTGAATAGGGACACACCTTCCTTTCATTGCTGGGAACATACTAAGTACCCCCATCCATGTCAGGGCTGACATCCTTCCCTTCTTCCTGTTTTTCCACTTCTTTCACTTACTTGGAAATGCAGAGTGTCTTTCTTTCTGTTCTTTCCCATGTATCCCAATAACAAAATATCATCTTTGTTTGACAATGCACATAATGGGAGATGATTTTGGTGCATTCCTTATACTTACAGGACATCAGGGAAAAGTTTTTTTTTTGTTGTTGTTGTTGTTAACTTAGGAGTGCATTTGATAGATCTAGTCTTTTATGTCCCTCTTTTCTTATCCTACTTTGTATATTCAGATCTTTCCCTAGTTCTTCCTCATTAATGCAGATGCATGCTCTGTATATTTTATTTGTACTTTAATCCACAATTCCTCGATTGAATAATCAATTCTGCTTTGCAATTTATTAATTTCTGCTCTTATCTTTACAAATTATAAACTCCCAATTTTCCAGAAGTTATTTAATTATATGTTCCTACACTCTTCAATGATTAGGTAATTGATTTGTTTTCACTTAATGCTTTTTTTTCAGTCAGTGCATGATATTTTTATAACCTAATATATGGTCAAATTTTGTAAATATCTCAGGCCAACTAGAAAAGAGAATGATTTTACCTCTATAGGTTAGTGATGTAGATATTTAACCACTGATTTTCAGTTAAGTCCAGCCATGTTTATTCTTTGAATTCTGTTTCGTTCAAGAAATAGTCTCCCTGTGTTATTGTTGTTAACTTTTTCTTAAATTCTATTTTTGCTTTAAATATTTGGACATTATTATATTTGTGAAAGGATAAGCCTGTTAAGTTCTCCTTATGCCTCATAAATTTTATCACTGAAATAGCTGTTCTCTGAGTGGTTCATCAGTTGGACTCTGTGCAACCCTTGCTTTCCTTTCATTTGTAACCCTGGGATTTCACTGGCCAGTGATTGTTGGTTAGCAATTAACATTTTTAAATTTTTTATTTATTTATTTGAAAGAAAGAGAGAGAGAGAGACAGAGAGAGAGAATAGGTGCTCCAGGGCCTCTAGCCACTGCAAATGAATTCCAGATGCATGAGCCACCTTGACTTGCTTGGGTAGTGGGGAACTGAATAATGGAACCTGGGTCCTCAGGCTTCACAGGCAAGTGCCTTAACCACCAAGCTGTCTCTCCAGCCCCAGCAATTAAATTTCATATTTTTGAAGTAATCATGTTATTAATGTAAGTCTTACAAGTTTGCAAAAAGTCAAACCTTATTTCCTGAGCCACTTGAAAGTCTGTTATTTAATACAGGAGTTGCCAGGGAACATTGTGGAAGAGAGGGTAGAGTCAATGTTAAGAAACAAAGGATGGGATGGAGTGCTGTATCATGCTATCTTCCAGACATGACATCACCATTGCTTTCAAGAACTCATAGTTTACTGCCTTCACTGGCACACCTGTACAGTTTTGGACCCATCAAGATTCCATCATGGGTGGTAGAGGAAGGCATGTGGCCGTCATACCTCCCAAAGGAATTATTGGCCATTAATAACTGAAAGGGGGGAGACATTTTCTCCAGTGGTCTAGCCGCTGGTAAATTGCACATGCTCTTGTAAATAATCCCCCACTAATACTCAGGCAGGCAATGCTAATTAAACTCAGTGAGGTATGAGGGATAAACTGGGAAGAAGAAGGGACTGAGTGAGAAGGAGAAGGGAGGGGAAAAAAAGACAATGGGATGTGGTTGTTATCAAAATACAATATGTAAATAATAAAAATTGTCACTAAACAATATCACATTAAAAAAAAAAAAACAGTGGGAAGGCTGGGGAAATGACTGAGCAGTTAAGGTGTTTGCCTGCAAAACCTAAGGACCCAGGATTGATTCCCCAGGGCCCAAATAAGCCAGATGTACAAGGGATTGCATGAGTCTGGAGTTCATTTGCAGTGGCTGGAGGCCCTGGTGTGCCCATTCTCTCTTTATCTCTGCCTCTTCCTCTCTCTCTCTCTCTCTCTCTCTCTCTCTGTCTCTCTCTCTCTCTCTCTCTGTCTGTGAATAAATAAATAAAATATTTAAAAAAAACAACACTGGAGCTGGGCATGGTGGCGCATGATTTAATCCCAGCACTCGGGAGGCAGTGGGAGGAGGATCACCGTGAGTTCGAGGCCACCCTGTAACTACATAGTGAATTCCATGTCAGCCTGGACTAGGGTGAAACCCTACCTCAAAAAACCAAAAACAAACAAACAAACAAGCAACAACAACAAAAATAAAACAGTGGGAGTTGGACCCATTTATGTTTTTCTTATACCTGATTTGTTTGTCCTTGTGTCTGAATGATTACTATTATTACTGGTTTTCCTTTTACATTTTCTTGTTTTTTTTTTAGCATTATTTCATAGCATTACCTTCATGGAATCATATTTTTCTTTGTTGATTTCTAATTGTTTGTTCTTATTTCCCCTCTCTCATGTGATACTGAATCATACAAATTATTATTTAAACTTTACAAATATCATCATAGCTACATTTTATAAATGCCAAAGCCAATAACAACACGCGAATAACAACATATACACAGAGGAGGAGAAAGTTACTATATCATCACATCTTTTTCCTTCCTTCTTCCAGCTTTGCCCATTTGGTACTGGTAAATATTGATGAATGATTATGCATGCAATAATTAATTTATTTTTAGCATCTGAGAATCACAATATCTGGAGTGGTGGAGCAGGGTATCAAATCCAGGGCCACCCACCCTGCATCCACTTGCCACTTGCATTGACAGTAATTATTTAGACCCATGTAGTTTTCAGGTACAACATCAAGGTCAGAGTCATTTCTTGTGACTCTTTGACTTACTGAGTAGTTATTTTATGTGAACATCTTCTTGTTTATTTTTTTGTAGTGCTGAGAATTAAACCCAGAGCCCATGATGTTAGACAACTGCTCTATCTCTGAGATACTTATCAGCCCCACGTCAATATTTTAATGTAGTTTGGAATTTGGACATCTCTAAGAAAAGTAACTGGTATCTTGCTTGGCTGGTGTGTTCTGCAATCAAGGCCTCTCCTCAATGAGTGACTGCTGCCTCCTGTCATTTACATAACTTAATGCTGTGGGGCCACTGTGGCAAATTCAACTTGTGTTCCTTTATAGGCAGCTTTTTCTTTTTTTAAATTCCTTGCCTGGACATTTGTCAAATCCTTTCTTTATCCTTGACATAAAAATTCATCAGTATCTGTGTGTTGACTACTTTTAATAAATTGTGCCAGGGGAGGCCGCCTCGTCGATTTATTCAAGGCTTTCTAATTCAGGTACGGTTTCTTCCATCCTGCCCTACTTTAGTCTGTGCTCTGTTTGATTCCTATTTTTTTTTTTTTTTCTAGATGTCTGAATTGTAGAAGTTGAAGGCCTTTCCTCTTCTTTCCTAACTTTTTCACCCTTTCCTCAGACATGTAGAGCATCCCAGGCTGACATTTACAACCCTGTGGACTTTCTTCATGGAATCATTTTGCCACTTCAAGGTCATTTGCAGGGCTGGAGAGATGGCTCAGTGGTTAAAGGTGCTTGCTTGCAAAGCCTAACTGCCCGAGTTCAATTCCCCAGCACCCACAGGAAGCCAAATGCAAAATGTGGTCCATGCATCTGAAGTTCCTTTGCAGTGGCAACAGACCCTGGTGCATCCATACACTCTCTTATTCTACACACCCTCTCTGATTGCAAATAATGAATGAATAAGAAATATTTTAAAAAATAAGTAAACAAAAAGTCTCGATCAAAAAAGTAACTTCCAATGGCATTATTTGCTTCCTTTCACGCTTTCCTTTGCTCACCATGTCATGAAATAATCTTCAATTCGTCATGTTATTATGTTATTCATTCATTCATTTAAGAAACAGAGTGTGAGTATTGGTGTACCAGTCTCCTGCCACTGCAAACAAACTCCAGACACATGTGTTACTTTGTGAATCTACTTTTACATGGGTACATGGGGAACTGAACCTGAGCTACCAGGCTTTTCAAACAAGCACCTTTAACCACTAATTGATCTCTCTAGCCCTAAAATAAATTCTAATATCTACACATTTTAATATTTTTCTTTCATTTTTATCCTAATCCTATAACACTGATTATCATTTTATGTGATTCACATTTGTGACGTACTTTATCTTTCCTATCCTTCATGGCCTTACCTTTAAATAAGAAAGCTATCTCAACATGAACCAGCCCCATAAGTAGTACTGAAAGATTTTCCCCAAGGGGTCCTCCTTGTTCTGTTACAGAAGGGGTTCCCTACTTAGTTGCTAAGCTGGTGTGAGTTTACACATGATGAGCTCAGTGCTCACTGAGCCAGAGGAGTAGTGTCCATGTTCCATGGGACCTTGGTCATGGAGCCATTTCTTGCCTATCTTCTAAATAACAATGTGGCAGACTGTAGAACCTTCTTGACACTTGCCTGTGACAACAGTCCACAGTCATGGAAGAATCAGGTGAATGGGGATACCTGTCACGTTGGGGTGAATCTCACCATGTCCTGCTTCTCCTGGTAGCTGTCAGCTATGATAGTAAATTGTATTCATTCTTTAGATTTCCATTTCAAAAACACTAGATTTTAATCAATTCAACAAGTGTGTGAAGTTCCCTAAATTAATGCCAGGCACAAAACTACAGATCCAAGAAACTCAAAGACCACCAAGCAAACTAGATGGGAAGAAAAGATGTAGACACAACATTTTCAAACTACAGAAAACCCAAGATAAAACATCTCAAGAGAAGTTGGAGTAGCTGGTCCTTACCTCCAGAGAACCATGGCTAAGAATCATGTCCTACTTCTTAGAAACTATGCAAAGAGAAAACAAAGTGAAATCACTAAAATATTTAGATAGTAAAACCACCAAAATTATGTACCCTTCAATGTGTACTTCAAACACAATGAACAACTTGCTCAGGAAAACAAACACTGGGGAAATGTGTTGCGAGTATATGTGCCTTACATGAAATATTAAAGGAAGTTCTTTAGAGAGAAGAACAATTGCATAGATAAGAACTTAAACCTACATAAAGAAAACATTTATACAATGGAGTTCTACTCAGTGGTAAAGAAAAATGAAGTTATGAAATTTGCAGGAAAATGGATGGATCTGGAAAGGATTATACTAAGTGAGGTAACCCAGGCCCAGAAAGCAAAGCGCCACATGTTCTCTCTCATATGTGGATCCTAGCTATAGATGATTGGGCTTCTGTGTGAGAAGGAAAAATCTCAGTAGCAGAGGCCAGTAATCTAGAAAAGAGATATAAAGGGAAGAGAAAGGAAGGGAGGAGGGTACTAGAAAAGATTAACGGGGGTGACAAGGCCCAAAGTGAGGTCAGGGGAAGAGATTGAGTAAAGGAAAGGTGGAGGGAGGGCTAATCAAAATCTAAGAGGACACAAATAAATCATATGGAATCCTCTGGTTTTGCACAATGGAACACTCAGGAGCCATAGATCATTGCTAGAAAATTTTCAGTGTCAGGGATGGGACACCTTCCAGTGAGTTTTGCCCAGGGAGGTCCCTGATGCCCCCAAAACATTATAGGCCATTGCCGAGGCCCTTGGTTTCCCACCAGGAATTGATGGTAAGACCCTATTGCTGAAGACTCCACATACTTGGGCTGCAAGGCCACTGAGAAATCCTGCTAGAACTGAGCTGATAACCTCCTCCATGTAGACCAGCTGACAGAAAGCTAAAAGAAGCCATTCTACATGCAGTTCAATGGGAGAAAGAGATACCACCAGTGAAGATACTCAACAGTGGACACTGCAAGCCTTATAATTGGCCAACCAGACCAAATGAGCCAACGGGTGCAATAGTGGCACGTCTATCATGGTGGAAACCAACTGCCCTCTAATGGAACTGGAGGCCCACTCCATGGGAGGGAATACATCCCTGATACTGAAAACTTAAAACAGGGGTAATCATGAGCCCTAGGGGCGTAACATCTGCTGATGTCTGGATAAATGTATATACTATGCTTATTAAACTGCCCAGTAAGCACTTCTCTTAATATTCATGCCCTTATATTAATGCTTCTCTCACTTTGGGTAGAGAATCTTCTCTTTTCAGATGGCAGTGACCTTGGGATGACTCAGAAGGTATCATGGTGCTGGAAAGAAGTGACTGGAGTACTGAGTAATATATCTCGATCACACCTTCCAAGGCTCAGGGTCTAATGCGGAAGAGGTGGTGGAAAGAATGTAAGAGCCAAAGGAACGGTAGGACTCCTTACAACGTGCTCCCTCCAGACACAAAATGGCCTGGATATCCATGACCTCACAGTGCCTGACACTACCTACACAAGACCATCATAAGAGGAGGAAAAGATCATGACATCAAAATAAGAGACTGATTGAGATGGGAGGGGATATGATGGTGAATGGAATGTCAAAGGGGAAAGCGGGGAAGGGAGGGTATTACTATGGGATATTTTTTATAATCATGGAAGATGTGAATTAAAATTGAGAAGAAAAGAAAAGAATATCTTTGTAATGATAGTCAAAATAAAAACAACAGTTCTGCATGCATTCATTTCAACAAAGGAAGTTATCAGGGATAAAGAAGGATATTACTTAAGGGAGTCAATTTTCAAAGAAGGCATAACAGTCAGTATAACATAACAGTCTTTATAAACTATGTAAAAGAGAAACTAACAGAATTGCAAAAAGAAGTGGATGAATCATCTATGACAGTTGGAGACCATAACAACCCTCTATCAGAAATGGATCTACCCAATAAATAAAAATAAATCCATAAGGAAATAGTTGAATTCCATGACACCAAAAATTCGTTGGCTATAATATACCTCTACTGTCAGTTTCATTAAACAATAGCAAAATATTCACTTTTTATATTTAATTTTTATGAGAGAGAGAGAGAGAGAATGGATGCCCCAGAGTCTCTAGCCACTGCAAATAAACTCCAGATGCATGAGCCACCCTGTGAATCTGGCTTATGTGGGACCTGAAGAATTGAACCTGGGTCCTTAGGCCTCACAGGCAAGTGTCTTAACCGCTAAGCCATCTCTCCAGCCCAATATTCACTTCTATAAAACTCATATGAAACATTCACCAAGATAAGGTGCATTCTAGGGCATTAAGTACACCTTAACGAATTTAAAAGAATGAGAATTATACAATGTCTGCATTCAAACAACAGTGGAAGAAACTCAAAATGAACAACAGAAATGTAAGTGAAACATCCCTCCACATATAGCTACTAAAAAAATTAATTTCAGCTGGGGCTCTTTTGAGGTATGATGGGGTGGTTTTTTCCTTAGGATCTGCGTGTATCTGAAAAAGAGAAGCAGATTCTCTGATGAAAAAACCAATTTCTAAGTAATATATAGGTCAAATGATAAATCTCAACAGAAATCAAAAGGCATTTTAAACAACATGAAAATGCAACTTATCAAAATATGTGAATTCAACAATAGCAGTTCTTAGAGGAAAATTTAGAGCATTGAGTGGATATACTAGAAAAGAAGAAAGATGCAAAATCAATCAACATTTAAGCTTCTACCTTAACATATTAGGAAAATAAAAGCAAATTAAATACAAACTGAGTATAAGAAAAGACATAATAAAAATTAAAGCAAAGTCACTGAAATTGAGAATAGGAAATTAATATATGTTCTTTGAAAAATAAATGATGATTTAGTTTCTAGCTTGGCTATATGAGAAAAAGACATGCTACTAATATCAGAAATTAAAGAAACATTACTATAGATTCCATAATGCTATGAATGATTCTAGACCCACACATTTAAGAACCTAGGTGAGATGGGCCAATTCTGTGGAACAGACAATCTACCAAGACTGACTGACTCAAGAAGGAAAAGACAAGTGCACATGTAAGAAAGACATAGAACACAAAATGTATAAACTTCCAAAGAATACACCACCAGGCCTAGATTAGCCTACTTCCAGAACACACATGACCAGATCAAGATTAGCTTATCAGAACACACATGACCAGATCAAGATTAGCTTACTTCAGAACACACATGATCAGATCAAGATTAGCTTACTCCAGAACACACATGATCAGATCAAGATTAGCTTACTTCAGAACACACATGACCAGGTCTAGATCAACTCACTTCAAAAGAACACACATGAGCTGGACATGGTGGCTCATGCCTTTAATTCTAGTACTTGGGAGGCAGAGGTAGGAGGATCATCTTGAGTTTGAGGATGCCCTGAAACTACATAGTGAATTCCAGATCAGCCTGGGCAAGAGTGAGACCCTGCCTCAAAAAACAAAACAAAACAAACAAAAAAAAACCACATGACCAGTTTTACATTAGCCTACTTCCAGAACACACATGACTAGGTCTAGATTAGCTTACTGGTGAATGATAGCAACCACTTAATGAGAAAATGTAACACTCACTAAATTCTCCTTTAGCAGATAGAAGCCAAGAGAGTTTTCCCTAGCTTGTTCTGTTAGGCCATCATTACACAAATCCTATAAATCCAAAAGAATGCATTATAAGAAAACTACCCATATTGCTCATGAAGTGATATGCAAAAATACTCAAAATATTAGCAGGTAAAAATCCAATATAGGGCTGGTAAGACTTCTCAGTGGTTAAAGGCACCAGCTTGCAAATCCTGAAGACCTGATTTCAATTACCCAGTACCCACATCAAGCCAGATGCACAAAGTGGCGCATGCATCTGGAGTTCATTTGCATAGGCAGGAGGCCCAGGAACACCCATACTCTTTCTCTCTGCTTCTTCTCTCTCATAAATAATAAAAATATTAAAAATTCAATATGTATAAAAATAATTTTACTTCATGACCAAGTGGGATTTATCCTACATATGTGAGGCTAGTTCAACATTCAAGAATCAATCTATGTAAGTATCCTGTCCACAAGTAACAATGAAAAGTCACATGGCAATATCAACTGATGCGTATCCCATACCCACTCATAATTTAAAAATAAGAGGGCTGGGGAGATACCTGAATGGTGCTCACCTGAAAAGCCTTGAAGCCCAGGTTCAGTTCTCCAGCACACATGTAAAGCCAGATGCTAAGTGGTGCATGTTATCTGTGATCCCAATGCACCTACAACAATGGAGGCAGAACCAGAAGCATAGGAAGCCCACAGTCCAGCTAATCTAATATTTTACAGTCTGGCAGCTCATTTACACCAACAAGTGATGCTGTCTCAAAGAAGGTGGAGCACAAAACTAGCTTTCCTTTCACCTCCATACATATGCCATGGCAAGCAAGATACCCACATTAAACAAATGAATAAATAATCTTTTAAAAAATGTGACAGTGACTATTAAATGTTGTTGGGGAAAGGGAGCCTTTCTCTTTCATGTTATAGCCACAGGTAAGTTTTGAGAAAAAGAATACAATGAAACTCATGGGAATAAGGGAGGATAATGTCAGGTATATATGATCAGAATATAATTTCATTATATATATATATGCATATATATATAAACATACATATATATATACATATATATTCAACAAACAATAAGAAGTCTCAGTAAATCAATAATAGAAAGTAATTTCTTCAGCTTAATAAACAATAACTACAAAAAATCCTTGGGGTTGGAGAGATGGCTTAGTGGTTAAGGCACTAACCTGCAAAACCAAAGGACCCATGACCCACATAAGCCAGATGCACAAGGTGGTGCATGCTTCTGGAGTTTGTTTGCAGCGGCTGTAGGCCCTGGTGTGTCCATTCTCTCTATAAATATCTTCCTCTTCCTCTCTCTCTCTAATAGACAAAAATAAATAAATAAATTTGAAAAGGAATAGAAAATATCTCAATAATTAAAACAAAAAGCCCTGTACAGCTCACATGATGATGAGACACTCAAAATGCTTTCTAACCAGCATCAGAACCAGTTAATGGAAGAACCAGTTAATGCAATACGACAAGAAGAAGAAATGAAAGTCATATGGGTTGTAAAGGGAGAACAAAAGTGTTTTTATCTGCATATGAAAATCTGAAAGAAACAACAAAGCCCTTCAGGAACCAATAAGTGAATAAATAAGTTGTAGACTTCAAAGTCAATTCACAAAAGTCAATCAGTTCTCTAAACAATGAAGATAAGACAATGGAGTGTGAAACTGAAATAATAGACAAATTGCAGCAGCATTCCAAACATGAAATACTTAGGCATAAATCTAACAAAACATAATATCTGCATTAAAAGTATGAATTGATGGTGAATGAAATCAAAGAACTATGTAAATAGAGAAACATTCCATATTAATTGGCAGGTAGATTCAATGTTGTGAAAAATTCCTCCCACCCTGATAAACAGATTCAATGACATTCCAAGTTATGGTTATTACTATACTATACTAATTTTGAAGTTTATTATTGGAATAAAATGACCCAGAATAATGAATACAATATTGAAATAGAACAAGGATAGGGCCAAGATGAACCAGCTTTAAGACTTACTATACAATTGCTGTCAGCAAGGCAGTGTGTTACTGGTGAAGAGTCAATGGAATAAAATTGGGATCCCAGGTCAGACCTACACAGATACAGTTAAGTAAATTTGACAAAACAGCAATACATTGGCGTAAAGAATGTCTTTCAACAAATGGCACTGGAACAACTGAATAGTCATAGAGGACAAGTCAATCTCAACACAGACCTTATATCTTTCTCAAAATTAACTCAACATGGATTCACAGACTTAAGTGAAGAACTCAGAACTATCAAACTTCTAGAAGATAACTTAGAAGAAAATCTTGATGACCATGGATATAGCAATGACTTTTTAGATACAGGCATGATCAATCCATCAAAAAAATAGTTGAAACTGGAGATATGGCTTAGCGGTTAAGGCGCTTGCCTGCAAAGCCAAAGGACCTCCATTTGATTCCCCAGGACACACACATAAGCCAGATGTACAAGATGGCATGCATTTGGAGTTTGTTTGCAGTGGCTGGAAGCCCTGGTGGACCCATTCTTTCTTTCTTCCTTCCTTCCTTCCTTTCTTTCTTTCTTTCTTTCTTTCTTTCTTTCTTTCTTTCTTTCTCTCTCTCTCTCTCTCTCTCTCTCCTTTCCCTCTCTCAAATAACTAAATAAAAATAAAATATTAAAAATAATTGATAGGCTGGACTTCATTAAAGTTGAAAAAAATCTACATGAAAGATATTTTCAAGTTAATGAAAGTCAAAGCTCAGAATGGGAAAAACTGCAAAATAGACATCTGATAGAGAACTACTAATCAAAATATACAAAATCTCTTCAAGCTCAACAATCAGAAAATAAAACTAAAAAAGTTTGATTAAAAAAAATGGTTGAAAGGTATTAACAGATACATCATCAAGTGTGCAGATGGAAAATAAGTACAAGCATAGTCGTCACCAAGGAAATGCAAATTATAATGAGATACCCCGACACATCTAATAGAATGGTCACCATATGGAACACTGATAACTCAATACTGAAGAAGATGTGGAGGGTCCAGAACTCTCATTGCTGGTAGAAATACAAAATGGTACACCCATCTGGAACTTGGTTTGGGAGTTTCTTCCCCAGTTAAACATATACTTATCATATGATCCAACAACTGTGCTCCTTAATATTCACCCAAAGAAGTGGAAACGTATGGACATACAGCCTTGCAGAAGATTATTTATAGCATTCATAATCATCAAACTTGGAAGCAATCAAGATTCCCTTTATTTGGTGGATGTGTAAATAAATTGTGGGGCATTCAATGAAATCTTATTAAGTACTAAAAAGAAATGAACTGATAGCCATGAAGAGACATGGAGAAACATGGATGAGCATTACCGAGTGAAGTGGCCAATCTGAGAAGGCTGTCTACTATATGATTCCAGTTATGGAATTCCAGACTGTGGCGACAACAGAAAATAGCAGTGGTTGATGAAGGGTGGAGGGGGGAGATGAGCAGGAGATATTCCAGTGAAAATACTCTAGTGTTACTATAATGACGTCTCATCATCATGCATTGGTTCAAAACACAGAGGACAGCCCACTGCAGAGACTTCAACCCTCATGCAAACCATGGACTCTGGGTGAGGATGGCATATCAGTGTTACTGTACTAATGGTAACAAGAGGCAACACTCAGACAGGAAAGGCTGATCATGGAGAAAGCTATGCAGGTGAGGTAGTAAGAGGAGTAGGGGGAATCACTGGACCTTCCTATTATATAATATAAACAGTGGTGTGCCCAGCACAGTGCTAGTTAGAGGGTCCCATACTATACTTTCTTCCAGTGATTTATACCAGCTCAACAGTGCCATTCTAGGGACATAGAAAACAACTAACCAATCAATCAGCTGGGCAAGCAAGCAACAAGTTGATTACAGACTGTGCGGATGCTTCAGAAGAGCTCCAAAATGTCAAGCACCATTGCTTTAGAACATTATCTTAGAAAGAACAGCAAAGGCTTCCTCGGAGCAGATGGCATTTGGGCTGAGACATGACACTTAATGTGGTGCATCAGGGGCCAGAAAAGAGACAGCATGTTTACCTCGGGTGGCTCCTGAATCAACTCCCACCATCTCCACTCTACACCCATGTTCCCTGACCCTGTGGCCACTAGGTAAGATGGCTCAGTGGGTGCATCAGTAGGAATCTGGAGGGCAGACAAGGCAGTCAGTGGCATATGTATCTTAAGTCACTGTCCCATCATTCATGCATGTGGTCCTTCCCCGCCTTCTCTGGGTCCTGGAACCTACACCTCCCCCTGTCCCTTTAGTCCTAGAGATTGTGACAGTTTGCCAGCATCATCAGCCCTTAGGAACTTCACTATGCTTCGCTAATTTTCTTAAATTTTGTTGTTTCCTCAAGTACTATTGCTTCTAGACAGGAGAGAGTAATGGGAGATGACATCACCCATTTGTCAGGGCACTTCATGACAGTCACTCTCCACCCTGAGCAGCCAGGATTTCAGTGCTTGGTGAACTGAGTTACTGCCCCTGCATACCTGCCATGTGCATTTCACCTGGTGGCACCAGCTGCTGGGGGAGCTGGAGCAGGGGATGCCCACTGTCTGGAAACCTGAGTCTTGGCCTTTCTTAAGGAATGTGTCATCTTCTTTATAAAGTGAGAATCAAGACTGATGGGACTTGTGTGACCTTGGGTTTCCCCTTGAGGGGGATGCTCATCCTGAGCAGGAACAAGAAGAGGATCAGCAGTTTTCTAAGTGTGTCTTCAGGGACTGGTGCTACAGGGAGCGTTCCCTGGAGCAGCTCCTGACCTCCTTCTCACTGTGTGTGCATAATCGGTCATTTGAAGTGGGGAGGCTCCAAGGGGAGATGGAAGCAGTGCTCTGCACTGACTGCACAGAAACAAGAGCAGGGGAGATTGTGCTCTGAGTCAGAGCCTGCTGGTCCCAGCACGAGTATACTTGCCTGCTCTGGCTGTCCTGAGCCTGGGCGACCTAAACAACGGCAAGGTACTTTATCTTTCACTGCTTTGGATGGTGGGAAGTCCAAGGTTCAGGTGCCATCAGGACTGGTTTTCCATGAGGTCTTTTCCTAGGATTGGGGAAGGCCCCTTTTCTCTGTCCTCATGGCCCTAACTCTGAGCGCACAGACAGCCCTCCAGTTCTTTGCGGTCTTCGGACTTCACCAGTTCTATGGGATGAGGACTCCGCCCTATGGCCTTATTTAACTCCAGATTATTTCTTTAAAGACCCTGTTGCTAAATACAACCTCACTGAGAGGTAAAGTCTCAGGTTTTGAACTGTAGGGGGCGCGGGGGGGGGGGGTGGAGTTCATCCTAACAGTGAAGCAATGCTGTTTGAAGATCTATTCCTAAGGCCAGGGAGAAAACAGAGGAGAGAAAATTGCTTCTTCATGTCAGAGTAGTAAAAGGTTGAAGCTTGCTGGAGAGTAGAGGAAGAAGAAAGAGAAAAGGCCTGTGCTTGGGAGAGTGGAGATTCTGGGGTTACCTCTTATGTAGCCCACATAGGCCAGGCGATAACAGATTTCCTCACCTCCTGCTCTGCTCTCCTCTCCTTGGGAGATATCACTAAAATCAGTCCCTGTTGCGGCTATAGTTAGCATAAACCTAGTATCTTAAAACAGTGAAAACAGCATCCCATAATACTGGAAGTCAGAAGTTCACACGGACTAGAGCCTGCCTGCTCATTTGCCTTTGGCCTACTTCCCCCTCTTCACAGCCAGCAGGATTGCCTCTTCCACATCCTCTCCCTGACTCAGTGAGGAGAATTCTTCCTCCACAGGTGATTGCACTGGGCCTACCCTGGTGGTGATCCTGGCTCCCCTTCCAATTTTCTATTTCCTCCAACTTATAAGGTACTGTATTCATAAGCCTGGGAATGAGGACTTGGGCATCTTTAGGGCCATTATTTTGCTATTGCCATAGGTTTCTCTGCTTATGCCAGAGGTTGTCTTCTGTCTTTGGAAAGGCACTGGGTCTCAAGAAATGGTGAACATCCAAAGCAGGATGAGGCGGGGGACGGGGGTTCTCAGCCTGTCCTGCTCAGGTGTGATGGGGAAGTCCATTGAATGGGACCCATCAGGGCAGGCAGGGTAATACTGTCCTCAGAAGACAAGGCCTTGGCACCTGATCTGGGGAGTGTTTGGTTTCCCATATCAAATGCACTCTCATCCCTAAAGCCCAAGATAGCTCACAACTCGATGCCATGTCATTTGGATTATAGGGAGTTTATGCAGAAAATAATTAGGTCCTTCATGGTGGGCACAAGGGTGCCCTCCTATGACGCTGACCTGTGTCTGGACGGCAGCCTCAGGAGTGGGAGGCATTGAGTAGCTACCTCTTTTCCAAAAAGGAAAAAAAAAAAAAAACAGAAATAAAAAAGAAAAAAAAAACAATAGGTTTAGAGTTTCTACTTCATGAGAATTTAACTTAGACTCTGCTAATAAATCTGGGTCCATCCTCTGAGTCCTCCACAAATAAGTCTGGAGAGCCAGACTTCCTTTCTCGTCAGGTCAGTGTTCAGATTGAAAGTTGCCTCCAGGCCACTTCCGGTCTCCTGGATGACAAGCCCAGGCCCAGTAACCCACTTTACCATGAGCCATGGCAAACAGACTGCTCTTGGAAAGTGCCCCTGGCTGATTCTGTCCCCACTTACAAAATGCGGGCCTTGTCATGCACAGCCTTTCTCTTATGACTCAGCTATGATACTTGAAATGTACACCAGCTATGGCTGTACCCTAACTTAAGGCCACAGTCGATGGGCACCAAGTGAGTAGCTGCTCGTGACAGTAACAGACATGCAGGGGGGAGCTGGTCTGGAGGGTAGAGGGAAGCAGGAGGAAGGGGCAGGGAGTGGGCAATGGTTGGAAGCAACCCAGGGAGAGGAGGGCAGCAGAGCAAATAAACTCATCTCCCCAAAGTTGTTGAATTAGGAAAATTAAGAATATAAATTAAATAGTGCATCTGTTCTCCGAGGTCTCTTCCAGCATTAAAATTTTTATGCTTTCATAAGCTTTTGGGGAAAAGAATAAACCAACTACTAATATCAAGGAGATTTCGAGAGCTTTAAAGGTTTTAGGAGCTGTATCAAACAGGAACAAGGATGTTTGTAGCACACCCCGGAAAGCCATGAGGGAAAAGCCAATACTAGTTTCTCCTTGGTTGGAGTGGAGGCTTAAGCCTTAGCAAACCTGTGTTTAGCCACAATAAGCTCCAGGAGCAAGGAGATTGCTTTCCTGTTACATCACAAGAAGAGGTTCCTTAATCCATCACATATCCATGCTCAGGGAGAGGCGAAGCAAAGCAGTTTCAAAGGCGTGGGAAGCTTTCAGCTTGAACCTTGATGAGACCTGGTCCTGTGGGAACTCAGAGACTGAAATGCACTTGAATTTTATGTCATAAGGATCCCTCAGCGTGGTGGTCTGATTCAGGTGTCTCCCATAAACTTACGTGTTCTGAATGCTAGGTTCCCAGCTGATGGAGATCTGGGAATTAACACCTGCAGGAGGCAGTGTATTCTTGGGGGTGGGCTTATGGGTGTTATAGCCAGTTTCCCCTTGTCAGTGTTTGGCACACTCTCCTGTTCCTGCTGTCCAAGTGATGTTGGCCAGAGGGTGATGTCCACCCTCTGCTTATGCCATTGTTTTTCCTTGCCATCATGGAGCTTCCCCTTGAGTCTGTAAGCCAAAATAAACTCGTTTATTTCCTAAAAGCTTGTCCTGGTTGGGTGACTTCTGCCAGCAGTGCAAACCTGACTGCAACACACAACGTTGGTTCTGACCAAGGAACTCACTTCATAGCCAAGAAGTGCGCCAGTGGGCTTGTAATCATGGAATTCAATGGTCTTACTGTGTGCCCCACCACCCTGAAGCAATTGGCTTGATAGAATGGTGGATGGCCTTCTAAAGAAACAGCTATAGTGCCAACTAGGTGGCAATAACTTGGAGGGCTGGAGGAGTGTCCTCCAGCAGGCTATATATGCTCTGAATCAGCATCCTATATATGGTCCTATTTCTCCTATAGTCCGGATTCATGGGTCTAGGAACCAAGGGGTAGAAATGGGAATGGTCCCGCTTATCATAACCCTACATGATCCATGAGCTAAATTTTTGCTTCCTGTTCCCGCAACCTTATGCTCTGATGGCCTAGAGGTCTTGGTTTCAGATGGGGGAGTGCTTTTGCTAGGAGGCACAAACAACATTCCATTGAACTGGAAGCTGAGACTTCTCCCTGGCCACTTTGGGCTCCTGGATGCCCTTGAGTGAACAGGTTGAGAAAGGAGTTACAGTGATAGCAGGGGTGATTGATCCAGGTTACAGGGGAAATCAGACTGCTACTCCACAATGAAGGTAAGGAAGAGTATATCTGGAGTTCAGGCGATCCTTTAGGGAGTCTCTTATTGTTACCATGCCCTGTTATCAAAGTCAATGGACAACTGCAACAACCCCATTGAGGAAGTGTGATAAATGGCCTAGATCCTTCAGAAATGAAGGTATGGTCACCCCTCCAGGTTAGAGAACCAAGACCTGCTGAGGTGCTTGCTGAAGGTAGAGGAAATACAGAATGGGTAGTAGAAGAAGGCAGTTACAAATACCAGCTAAGGCCATGTGAACAGTTACAAAAATGAAGACTGTAATTGGAAAGTTTCTGTCCTTCTTTGATAGAGTGTTTGCACATATCTACACCAATATTAAGATTATATCACTAGCTAACTGTTGAATTAGATGTATTATATTAGAGACAAAGCATTCCTCAAGGAACCTTGCTTTGTGTTGGAGGGAAGATTTTGTGTTTCTAGTTCTACGTGGGACAGTAATACAATGTTAGAATTATGAGGTTACTGTTTTCATTTGTAAATTAAGTATGATGTAAGGAGATGTGGTTTGGTGTCAAGATGACAAGGGGTGGACTTGTGGTTAAGGTGTTGTCAACTTCATCTGTTTAGTAATGCACAGAAATCCCTTTCAGGTGGGTCTCTGAGGTTGCTTCCAGGAAGGATTAACTGAAGGAGAAAGTCCTTCCCCCAGAGTGAGCCCTTCCCCTAGAGCGGGCAGCCCCTCTCAAAAGAGCCCCTTCCTTCAACTTGGCTGCCAGAGCTGCTTGCTGCCTTTCAGCATGGATTAAAGACCAGCACAGACTGAAGACCAGTGTCAAATGAAGACCCGTGTGGATTGAAACCCAGTGGCTCTTCAGGAAGCCTCCAGGCCTTCAGTGCCAGATCAGGACTGCTGAGGTGTCTGGCCACGTGGACTGAGCAGCTACCAGGTTCCTTGATTCTCAGGCCTGCAACTGCTATTGGACTACTGTAACTAATCCAATAAATTCCCTTTTTAATATAATTCATTATAGCAGTTCTGTTCCTCTAGAGAACCCTGACTAATACACTCAGCCACCAGCTTGTAGCCTTTCCTTGTAGGCAGAGTCATCCTACATGTTTGTTTTCGTTTGTTTGTTTGTTTGCCATGCAAGAAATAACAAAAGGGACTTGCTGGCAAATCTATGAAATATATTGTCATACTGACATTGTATGTCTGATACTATGCTATGGACAAGATTATCAGAGTCACAGGTGGTCTTTAAACTTTATAAACTGAAGATGGTAGTGGTGATTTATCCTTAGATAAACATGAGCTGACTCCCAGATGGAAATCAGTGTGAGTTTGTTCACTATTCATTTTAGTTTAAATCTTAAGTGTTCCCCAAAGGCCCATGTGTTAAGGCTTGATCCTGACGTCACTGGGAAGGGTAGAGTCTTAAAGTAGTCTGGCCTAGTGAGAGGTCGTTAAGTTACTGGGACTGTGCCCTTCCTGGTTTCTTCTTCTTCCTTTCATTTGCTTCCTGGCCACGAAGTGACCATTTTTCTCTGTCACATCCTCTTGCCATGATGCACCACCATAGGCCTAACTGGAGTCAACTGATTATAAGCTACAAGTCCTGGACCTGTGAGCCAAAATAAACCTTGTCTCTTTATAAGCTGGCTATATGACACATTTGTTCTAGTAATTGAATTCTGAGTGACCCTCCGTTATATTATAACCCTGTCTCAGAGCAGTACTCGGACAAATAGATACTCATCACATATTAACTGAATAAATATTTAGAAAGAAACGAATCCTCAGACTCGTGTATTTCTTTATGAATGCTCAGAAGGAAGACCCAGAAAGCACTCTGTGACATTTGGGAAATGCAAAGAGCAGGGCTGGAAGAGAGAGGTGGTCACAGGCAGAGAAGCTGGTCTGCGTAAATGCCCTAAGCAAGCGGACAGCAAGAAGGGCAAGCCTGCTGCTTGAGCATGCTCAGAGGGAAAATACTGGAGGGAGGAAATGGCCAATACATTTCTAGAGTCGACCATGTATGACGTCGACTTTCAAAAGAACTGTTTATGCAGTCAAGTCTCTGGAGAGTGGACGGAAAGGAGGGTAGATGATATCTGGGCTGTATGGTCTAGAGGAAGAGGGAGTCTGATGGGAGAGCAAAGACCAGCGATGGCCAGGCACATGGATTTATTGGCCTGGCAACGATCAGGGATGAACATACTGGTGGAAGGTTGATAACAGCAGCCCCCTCCCCCTGCTAATGAGGTCCCTGAAGAGTGTGACATTGTCAGCCTCCATGATAATAAGGATCTTGAGGATGTCATTAAGGATTTTGAGGTGGGACATCATCCTGGGACTTCTGAGTGGTACAATGTAATCACAAGTTCTTTATTAGAATGTGAAGACAGAACCCAATGTTGGAGGGATGTAGCCATAAGCCAAGGAAAGCAGCAGGCCTCCAAATGTTAGAAAAAGCCAGGAAACAGATTTGCCTTTAAAGTCTTCACGAAGCAGCCCTACTGACACCTTGATTTTAGCCTAGTGACTCCTATTTTGAGGGACTTCTGGCCTCTAAAACTGTAGAAGAATAATTTGTGTTCTAATGCTACATTTGTGGCTCTTTGTTGGAGTCCCAGCAGGAAGTTAATACAACACCGCCCCCAGAAAGCTGGGAAAACCCAGTCCATTAAAGGAGGGAGGCAAAGGCAAAGTCCCAGAGAATAGATGGGCAGTGGTGACTTCTGACCATCTGAACTTCTGGGTTCAGTGCCAGGCTTTAAAAGAGGTTTGGGTGTAGAACAAAGCACAGGTGTTGGGGGCGTGTCCGACCTTGGCGTCAGTGCTGCAGGAGGCTCTTGCCTCATCAGTGGATGGTTTTGGAGAAGCAGGTCCATTATAAAAAATGATCTTTCTCTTTCTCTCCTTTCTGCCCACTAATGAGGTGAGCAGCCTCCTCCATTAAACAAGCTCCTCCCAAGCCCATGATGCTCCCCTCCCCTGAGATCACAGCAATGGCATCAGCTGACCGTGGGGTGAGACCTCCAAGACATGAGTCAGAATATACCTTTCTTCCTTTCAGGTTGTTTCCCTCGGGCACTTTGTTATGGCCACAGAAACTAGTACAAACATTTCAATGTGACTGTCTTTTCCTCAACTTCTGATTTTAACTTTTATCTGCATGTGCATGCACACAGACGTGTGTGCGCATGAGTGCGTGCACCAGGGTCTCTTGACACTGCATCCAAAGGCTTGTCTGGCTTTTTGTGGGTGGCTGGAGGAATTGAAGTGGGTCTGACAGGCTTGGCAAGTCAGTGCCTTTCTTTAATCTCTCTGAGCCATCTCCCCAATCCCTCTTTTCTTTTTAACAGCAGTAATTTATTTCTCACAGTAGGAGTTCAAGATCAAGGTGCTGGAAGATCCTGTGTCTGGTGAGAGTTTGCTTCCTGGGTTATGGATGATCATTTTATGTGTGTGTGTGGTGTGAATGTATGAATGCTTGTGTGTGAGGGCACGTGCAAGTGAAGGCCAGGGGTTGACATCAGGTGTCTTCCACAATTGCTCTCCATCTTATGCTTTGAGACATGGTCTCTCACTGAACCTGGGTCTTATGGAGTCAGCTAGATTATGGGATTGCAGGTACACACTTCCATGGCTGGCATTTACATGGGCACTGGGAATCTGGACTCCGGCCCTCTTGCTGGTGCAGCAAGCAGTCTATCCATGGATCCATCTCCCTAGACCCACTTTTCCTCATCTTAATCTATTCACTGGAGACCCATGAAAGGGCTGGTGGGTATAGGAACTGTTCTCACAAGCCCACATTCTGGTCTTCTCCATCAGCCATGCTTCACCAAGATCCAGGTAGGAAAGGACTGATGGGCAGATTTGATGGTTAGACTGCTGAGCAGAAATACCAGGTCCTCCTGTGATAGAACTCATAGGACCCACATTCAGGCTCCCCATCTCATAGATGTAGAACTGAGATTCAGATACAGGATGTACACAAGGAAGATGAACGGATATGGAACCAGAACCTCAGGCAGCTGATTTTAAGCCTGTGCTCTTTGTTCTAGAAACATCCTTGCAAAACCCTGGGTCTCTAGCATGAAGCTAACTCACCACTTTTCTGTAGGCAATACTTCTCTGAAATGGATAGTTAAGTGAGGCGGTGTGGAGTGTCCATGGCTCCCTCTCCCTTGTGGTGATAGCCCTTTGGAGACCCCAAGGTGGTCATCTGCACCCATCTGAGCAGGCTATTTCAAGGAAAGCTTGCACAGTGGTCATTTGACTGCCTTTGTAGCCAGAGTTTTCACCAACCCTGGGGGGCACTATGGGGGCCTTGGGTGACAGCAGTTTACTTCCTTCAGGAATTGCTCACCCATGCTTCCTTTCCCTGCCTGGCTTACTGTCCTTGGATTCCTCCCATAATTGATGCCAGCAGACCTCTCTGTTGGTGGAGCCCTAGCATCTTCTGGCCCCATCAGCACCAACACTGTTGATCTAGCACAAATGTGTTCCCTCACTCAGGGTGCTTGCATCCTTCCTTTCCTAGGCTCAGCACACACTTTGAGCCACCCTGCCAGCACCCTGGCGGGAGCAGCGATGTGTGCTAAACGCTGGACTCCGGCTCCTTGCCCAATCCTGTGATCCTTGGAACAAAGGTTGCTGTAGCCACCCTGCATGACAGTAAAAGGATGAGGTCTTACTCCAAGCATTCTCCCATAGTCCCTTCCCCAGGCTCCGCTATATGAGGACCTCCTTTGACATGAGGGTTTCAGCACTAGCTTTACTATGGTGATGGAATATTTCCTCTATCAGAGTTCAGCTGAGAGCAACTAAGTCAACATGGTTATTTGTAAGCATTCTGTTCTCAAAGAGTGTTTTCTCTGTTGCTGGGGAGAAAGGCTTCCAGGCCACAATGAACACAGGTTCAGTTGGGCATACAGCATGAGCTTCTAATGGCCACAGCTGGGGACCCAGTGGGAAGGTCAGCTTTGGCGCAGTGCTCTTCTGATTCTTGTCCTAGCTCAGGACAAGCCTTCTTCAGAGAAAGACAAGTACTGCTCTGCTGGTGATCAGGCAGGAAATATAGAAGAAAACATGAGGCTTGGAGGAGACAGGAAGTGTGTGCGAGAGCAAGAAGTGGGCCAGGATGAAGGTGGGGCTTGACTTCAACATCTAGAAGTATTCAGATCACCTGGTCAGGCACCTAGGGCCTCTCTACTAGAGATGCCAAAGAAAGAGCCTTTCAGGGCTAAATGACTCATTTCTGAGATATCTCCAATTTGTCAACTTCTTAGGTCTCCCAAAGGCTCCTCCTGTCCCTTTGATAGAAGACCACAGCCACTACTTGTCCCAAACTGATGCCTGTGCCATCCTTGCTGGAGGCTGTATTGCTGAGTGATCCGTTTAAGGAAGCCTGTCTTGTTCATTTCTTCTCCACACACTGGGGAGAGCCCATCAGCTAGATGCTGACTTGGAAAAACTAGGAAATACTCATCAGAAAATGAAGTGCAGCTATATGTCAGGCTCTTAACTTAGTGCAATGTTTTAAAATATGTATTAAGTACTTATGATGTGGAGGGCACATTAGATTGTGAAAAAAATGCCTCCTGTGGTTTGGGTCCTGTCCTCTGGAACTTGATAATTTAATAAAGGACAGAGGCATATATATGCAAACAGCAGCAATGCATGGCTGAGTACGAGATGCATAATGAATATTAAAATAATTTAAAAGAGAGAAACAAATGTTCCAGCCATGGCTTCATGGAGTGCAGCTTTTGTGCTATGTGCTGAATGCCTTGTGGGACGCAGACAGCTGGGGACAGGAAGGCAGAGGGAGCACTCAGGACGAAAGAGGACGTGGGAAAGATGAGCATGTTGGGAAGATAAAGGTCACTGGGCAGACCTTTGCTAGCACAAAAATGGAGTAGTCATTAGTGAAGACTTTAAACATAGTCAAGGTCAGAACTATCTGCTTCATTCAATGAACAGCACAAGGCTGGGGCTTACAAAGGGGACTCCTCTTGATGTGATGGGTCTTTATGTTATTTTATTTTTGCATGAGAGTAATATAGGTTCTTCCTCCACTGTGGACGTGGAGCCTTCCTAGCTCCCTTCTCCAGGGAGTACAGTACAGGAAGTAAGTAGGGGATGGTGTGTGCGTGTGTGTGTGTGTGTGTGTGTGTGTGTGTGTAAAGTAAGGCAGTTAATAGATGGAAGTGGTCAGTTTTACCTTCCCTGTGTTGATAAGCTTTGAGAATTGCTTAAGCAGCAAGGTAAAAAAGATAGGCCTCTAAGCAGGGCATGGTGGCACATGCCTTTAATCTCAGCACTCAAGAGGCAGAGGTAGGGGATTGCTGTACAAGGCCACCTTGATATTACAGGATGAATTGCAGGTCAGTCTGGGCTAGAGCAAGACCCTACCTTGAAAAGCAAACAAACAAAACAATAACAATAAATAAAAGTAGGCCTCCTACCTTTGACCTCCAGAATTTGAGAGACAAATTCTTCTTTGGCTCAAGAGCAAGCATGGAGATTAAGTCAATTACATGATGTGAAAAATTACTGTATGTTCAATTAGAAGGGGGTGAGAATCTACTGATGACATGGCCAATGGTATATAAGAAACTTAAACAAAACTCTCTGTGCCATGTTTGAGCTAATCCTCCCTTTTCACATACCTGGAGGTTTTTGGCATATACTCCCAAAACAAAAAAGCATTATTATTATTATTTTTAACCAGTACTGGGGATTGAACCCAGGACTTTGCCTGTGCTAGGCAAGTACTTTACAACTAAGTTATATCTTATTATACTTTTTTAAATTTGGAAACAAGGTCTTATTAAGTTGCTCAGATTGGCCTTGAATTGCTCGATATCCCAGGCAGATTCTCCTGCCCTAGCCTTCAAGGCTCAGCTCTCAAAAGACTTCTCCTATCAGATAACACTTAATATATATAAGCGTCAAAACCTAAGGGTCCACTGATGAGGGCCTAAATAAGGAATGACATTTATACTGTGAAGTACTATGTAGCTGTCACAATGAGGACACAATTAACCTGACCATGAACATTCTGCACAATACGTTGTCAAATCCCATCCTAAACTGATAGCAGGTCTCACTTCCATGTAAAAAGGTACGTGCACATACACATACAGATACACTAAACAGGTAAAAGTGTTTTAGTAAACTGGGTATGCTGGTTCATGCTTGTAATATCAGCACTTTGAAGACTGAATCAGGTGGATCACCCTATCTCAAAAAAAAAAATGCTTTAGTAACTAGAGGCTGAGATTAGAGAAGATATGATAGAAGACCACACTTTCTGCTCCTTCCTTTAATCATAAGTGATGGGATTTAAGAAAACTTTTACTTTCTGTTCTTCCATGTATTAAAAAACAAAAAAAGCCTTTTAGAAGATTTATAACAGGCTTTCACTGTTTGAAGGAGTGGGGGATCATCTGATAAAGTTAAGCATAATGACAGCCCTGCTTTGTTGGGTGCTTGCTCGATGGCAAATCTTGTGTCAAGAGCTCCAAAAACATTATCTCATCATCACTGTTCTTGAAGTTGATACTATTATGAGCTCACTGTAGAGAGGAGGAAGCTGGCTAAGTGGCCTGAAAATCCCAAGTCAGATGTTTCCCCTGCTTCAGGACAATCCCCCGGGAAGTGAACCATTCTGTGCTCTACATACAGGATTTCATCAGGCAGGTGTGAAAGCCCACGGGTCTGAGACGTCAGGATTCATGAGCATCAGCAGCATCATGAAGTCAAAACAGCATTCTTTAGCTTCACCCTTCCTCTTTGCATAACACCTTGCCCAGTCTTACCTGATGCTATGAGACAGGGTCTCACTATGTAGCCTAGGCTGGCCTTGAACTTTATATGTAGCCCTCAAACTGAACTTGTGATGCTATTACCTCAGCCTTCCACATGCTGGGATTACAGGTGTGCCACCACATCCATCTTCAAAAAAATAGTCTTTAAAATCACTAATTACTCTGTCACTGGTGTTTCCTAAAAAACTAAAATCTTTATTGCATGAATTACAATGACAAATTACAAATGAAAAAAAAAAACAAGTTCAAATGCCTTTTGATCCTTATTCCTTTCCTTTCTTTCATCTACTCATCTTTCCAACCATCCATTCTTCTCTTCATGCATCAGTCCTTTCAAACTTCCTGTCAACTTTCTGTATATCCATGATTGGAGAAAAGGGAATTTGTTAGGATCCGTGAGGAATATGAAATGGTCAGAAAATTCTCAGGGAATATTTAAGTTGGCCCTTTGACACTGAGATGTGAGTCTTGAGCTAGGTCAATTGAAAATTCACTGTCTGGAAACAGAGGAAGCCCACACCTATTACATCCATGGAGGGGGTGCTTCCCAGGAGCATCTTCACAGAACTCTTGGGATGTGGACTCTTGAGAGGTGTCATCCTGAGACTGCTGGAGAGGAGGTGGTGCTCACAGTCTTTTGGCAAGACAGAACATCTTTGGAATAGGATTATGTTAGATTCCCATTACTGAGACAAAAATACCTGAGATAATTTAAAGAAGGGAATGTTTATTTGGCTCACAGTTTCAGAGGTTTCAGTTCGTGGTTGCTTGGTAACATGACTTTGGGCCTGTGGTGTGGTAAGGAAGAACAACATGGCTGAGATCCTGTGGTAGATCATAGCTGCTGATGTCACGATAACCAGAGGCAAAGGGGCAGAAGGGGGCTAGGTTCCAATACCCTCTTCAAGGGCACATCCCCAGTGACTTAACTTCCTTCCATAAGTTCCACTACTGCCAGCACTGCCATCAGCTGGGGACAACATCTTTGGACTATAAGCCTTTCATAGAATATTTAAATACTTTTATTTATTTTCAGAGAGAGAGAATACCAAGGCCTCATACTGCTGCAAACAAACTCCAGACACAAGTGCCACTTTGTGCATCTGGCTTTACGTGGGTACCAGGTAACTGATTACAGGCAATTAGGATTTTCAAGCAAGTGCCTTAACCACTGCGCAGTCTTTCTAGCCCCTGGGAGCACATTTAAGATCTAAATCATAATAGGGATCATGCATACTTTGGGCCTTGTTAGAGAGGGACCCATGCTTTAGAAAGTGCAAAGAAACCTCACTTTGTTCCATGGAAAGTCACTGTCTTTTCATCATGGTGTGACTGTGTGAGTCTGGAAGGCTGAAGCAAAGAGGACTGTCATGGATGCTGGTGAAGAGCATGGTGGTTCCCCAGGAAGGCACAAGGACACTTAACTGAGGTCCTGTATGGCTGTGAGTGACGGCAAAGCTGCAAGATCAGGTGTTCTGCCCCTGGCTTGAGAAGGGGACTTATCTCTGGTATTTTCTTCCCTCTTACTCTTTTATTTTGTCATGCCACAGACTGTGCTATAGGGAAAAGGTAAAATATAGCATCAAAGTCCTCAGTCCAAACCCTGATCCCAACATGATGACCTCATTTTCATAGAAATGTATGCAACTTCACCTCACTAGGTCTCTGCTTTCCTGGGTGTAGATCCAGTAACTATAGGAAAGACCACTGGCCAGCACCTCGCCTCTCTGCTTTGTGTTGATTTTTGATCATATTTTTGCTATAGGGTGATGCCTGTACCTTAGATTCCCTGGCTGCCTTATACCAGAAGCTATAGGACATGCTCCAACTCAGCAGAAAGACAAATCAGATTCCCCATGCAACTAGCAGGCATATCCTCTCCACATGTATTTTCATAAGCTCTTCCCAGTCCTGAGTTCCAGATCTCTCCTAGAGGAGTGGTTCTCAGGCAGGGTTAATTCAATCCTTAGGGGAACTCTGCAGTGACTAGAGATGTTTATGGTTGTTGAAACCAGGGGTCCCCTGATGTGTGGGGGTCAGGAATGCTGCTAATCACCCTATGAAACATAAGATGTCAGTGAAGAGTTACTCCCCACAAATGTCAAGCAGTGTATAAAGCTGCCCCTCACAAGAATTACGAATTACTTCCTCCCCAAATGTCAGCCATTGAAAGACTCTGTCTATGAGTGAAGCAGGAGGAATGCTGATGCCCAGAGAGAGAAAACTTGATGCATCATGACCGAATGTTGATGTTGACACTATCATTTCTGAGACCTGAGGTGAGTGAGCGTTATTAGTCACTGTTGTGGTCTGAGTGTGGAATGTCCTGCACAGGCTCACGTCTTTCAGCTCTTGGTCTGCAGCTGGCACCACTGTTTGGTGAGGTTGTGGAAACTTTGGAGTGTGGGACCCAGCTGATGGAAGTAAGACATCAGGTGTGAGTCTTTGAAGTTATACCCGGTACTGGTTCTGGTCCAGTATTCTCTGCTTCTCACTGTTTGAGAAATCTGTAATGGTTAATATTGATTGTCTACTTGACAGAGCCTAGAAACACCCAGGAGGACAAATCCCTGGAAAATATCTGTGAGGGAATGTTTAGATTAGGTAAAGTGAGGTGGTGGGAAGTCCCACTCATACTGTGGGTGTCAACATTCTATGGGCTGGGGTCCCAGACTGAATAAAAAGAAGGCAAGGTGAGCACAAGCATTCAGGGGTCTCTGTTTCCTGGCTACAGACTGAATGTGACCAGCTGCCTCATGTTCCTGCCACTGTGCCTTCCCTACCACAATGGACTGTATCCCATTTGGCTGTAAGCTGAAGTAAACCCTTTCTCCCTTAAGTAGCTTCTTCTTTTAGTATTTTTACTTATTTATTTGCAAGGAGAGAGGGAAAAAAGAGAGAGAGAGAAAAAAAAATGAATAGGTGTGCCAAGGCTTCTTGCTATTGCAAATGAGCTCCAGATGCATATACTACATTGTGCAATGACTTAATGTGGGTACTGGAGAATCAAACCCAGGGGGCATCTGGCTTTGCAAGCAAGTGCCTTTAACCACTGGGCAATCTCCCCAGCCCTTAAGTAGCTTCTGGCTAGGTTTTTGGTCACAGCAATGAAGAAAGCAACTAATACAGAGTTCTACCACACACTACCACTACCACCAAGCTGTTCAGCTGTGCCTTCCCTATTACAATGGGCTGAACTCTCTGAAACCATGAACCAAAAGAAATCTTTCCCTCCTCAAGTTGTTTCTGTCAGGTATTTGGTCACAGGGACAGAGATAAATAGCAATGATAAAGCTTATATTGCAGATAGAAAAGCAATAATTCGCTCTCATGCTTCTTTTTCAGTCTTTTCCATCTCTGAAAAAGGCATCTACTGTCCGGTAGCCAAAGACTCCTTGTAGGTAGGCCTTAATTCTTTTCCCTCTCTGCCCTGCTCCATGATCCACTCCGTATGGCTCCCTCATCTCAATGTGCACCTTGAATCCTCCTGCTGCCCAAGGTACCCGGTCTCTCATTCCTTCCACTGCACCAGCCTCCTGGCTGATTGTTCTCCTTCTTGCCTCCCTGAAAATTAGTACCACAGAGCTGCCAAAATGATCTCTTAAAAACATTAATTTAATCACATTATGCCCCTGTATCAAACCCTCCCACTGCCCTTGGAATAGAATCTTAATTCCTTGACATTCCTCTGAGTTCAGTTCCTAGAACGAGTCACATTTTCCCCTCCTTGAGGTGTTTTCACTTCTTGTTCTGTGTGTGCCTTGTCACAAGCTGGCTTCCTTCCTCTCAGCTTTCAGATCTGCTTTCTTCCCTTGAAGAAGCCAAACCTGATATTTCTAAATAGCCACCCCCCCATCATTCTCTTCCACACATCCGTGTTTATTTCTGTCACTGCACTTATACAGAGTGTAATCAGCTAAACTAATTATTTTGTTTACTTACCGTCTATCTCCCGCTACTAAACAAGGGCATGACCCATGTCTCCTGTTCACTGTTTTGCACCCCCAGCACCTAACACAATACCTTACTTTAGCAGGTGTCCCCCACCCAAGGATGAACTGCCTGTTAAAATTATATGGGGTGTTCTAATTGACAAACACTGTCAGCCAGGGGAAGTAAGCTCTCAACAGTGCCATTGATTTGGTTTATTTCCAAGTAGATGCTGCTGATTACAACACCCAAGAGAAGCCCCAAAAATATGCATCAGCATCGTTGGGTCAGTTGAGAGAAGACTGAGCAGGTGTTTGGTCTGGGCCATCCGCAGTGACTGCACACACTCGGTAGATGTCAGAGCTGAGGGGAGGATCTATGGTTTTGAAATACAGACAAACCTTTGAGCCCACCTTGGGGAGACATAATTACTGGCTACATCCTTAGAACTCATGTAACTAACTGGCTGACACATTCAGCCTCCAGGCATGTGTCAGGGATCACAGATATGCAGGACTTTGCCCTACCTATGCCCAGCCTCAAAAGGCAGAGAGAGGAAGGAAGAGAGGCAGAGGTGAGCTTCAAGCTCTAGTCACTTTGCTTGTTTTCCTAACTTGCATTTCTTGTTTGTTATCTGATTTCCCTCCTTCTATTGAAACATGGCTTCATCTAAACCCTTTTGCATTTCTCTAAGGTACACTTAGTGCATTACTCTAAGTTCTCTATGGTTTTCCATCAACATCAGCACAACATAAACAGTATCCATATTTCCACCTGGATTTAGAGTTGTAGGAATATAATTTCTTATTGTTTGGTTGCTGTTGTTTGTTTCCTTTTGATTTTTTTGTTGTTGTTGTTATTGTTGTTGCTACTGCTAGTGATTGAACACAGGGCGTCACAGAAGTTAGACAAGCACTCTGCCACTGAGCCATAACCCCAGCCTCTCACGATATTCATGAAGCTCTGGAATCCAGTGTTTTCTCTGGGGAGGAACTGTCCCTCCTAGTGATGAGGAATTCCTCCACATAGCAAGCTTGCTTGCCAGCATGTTTTTCATAAATAAACCAACCATCTCAGAGCTTCTTCCCACCCACTCCTCTTCTACTGGCTGATGAGGTGCTTGAGGTGCTGGGCCACCCTCTTCTTGCCTCAATTACCTCAGAGACAGGTATCTAGTCCCTGGGGACAATCTCTATGCCCCAGAGCCCATAGGCATACTCACATTAGCCAATTCTAAACCTGCTTACCTTCCTTGGAAGCCACGGGAATTCTCTGGCCCTATGTTTCCCTCCCTCCCTTAGCTTTGAAGACCTGGTCCTAGTGCTGCTCCTTAGGGCTCACTACACTCTCTACTTCTAGGTACCCATGACTATGCAACCTTCTTCCTTCACTTCAGCTATTTATATGTCTTAACTTGCATGACTAAAACAAGTGTATTTTTATGTTAGGCAAGTTTTCTTTTTCAATGACTTATATTTATTCCAAATAGGGTTATCTTAACAGTCAATTATTTGTAACAGATTTGTCACATATTTTCCTAGGTACTAATGGCTTGGGTAAAGACAGACACCATTAGGCAGTCATTCAGTAAGTTAAACTATTAGGTAACCACTTATGAATTGATCAACAAATCTGTATATTTAAAACCAAAGTCTCTCTACGTCAGAAGCACACGCTCCAGTAAGTGTAGCATTCTGTCCCTCTTGAGCTGATTAGGAGACACCCGTGGATTTGTCTCTCTGTGGCCTCAGCCAGGTCTTAGGGTCAGTGACAGGACTCATATCTAGTCAAGCATCTGAGGGCCATGCTGGCCTCTCTTACTCACTCACCCTATCAAGTGGACCAGTAGGAATTTTAGAGATACTCAGAATGGGCAGATTAGAAAAGCTCACGATTCTTTCTTTCCCAGTTCATAATACAAAACCTCGCGCTTCTCAGCTAGACCCAAGCCTGTCATCATCGCAAATCTGATTCTGGGAGACTGAACTGGTGCCTGGATGAGTAGCTTCCAGGTAGTGGAAAAGTTCTTTCTTTCTACATCTGGCTGAAGACCTTGAAGAGCAAGCAGTTCATACCTTCTTTTTATACCCAGGCCTTACTATGTTGGGCCCTGCTATCCTTCTTGTAGAAAATTTCCACAGTCATCTATGTTGCTATTTGTCCACCTCCACAATAAATCAGACAGATGGCTTCATCCTTTCCTCACAGGTCCCATTTTCTGGTCTTTAATCACGTTTGTTGCTTAATATTGGGCAATCCACTGGGTAGCCATTTGTCTGAGACCTCCACAGTCAAGGCTGTCCATGCTCCCTCTTGAGTGCATTGGAGTTCTGGCATTTGATGAGTAATCACCCCTATCAGTGGGCAGGTTATTAAACAGCTGGGATTCTGCAGGCATTTCCGGACTTGTCCACAAGACAGGGAAGCAATTTCGGAGACAAGAGGCAATTGTTTCCAAGACTCCATCCAGTTGCTGGGATGCTCTGTGGCTGAACATTGAAAATAATGGAGGGGGGCTCTGTTTCACAAATAACACCCCCCCACCTCCACACTTCCCATTATTTCTCACTGTGTCATCAGCCTGCTGGAATAGGGTGGACCTTACCCATTCCTCTTTCACCTGCAGATACTGATCATCATGGAAGGGGTAACCTGCAGGGTGAGGCTTGGTAGAAAGAAGGAGTTGATTATCTCACATATCAAGCACATATTGAGTACCTACAATATGGCGAGCAGTGCTGCATCTGGTGGGGATTGTGAAGATATGAAACAGCCATGTACTGGCCTACCTGCCCTGTAGACAGGGTGGCCAGATGCTCAACTGATGCATGTGAATAATTCCTTACTATCCAGCAAAGATTTTGAGAAGTCCTGTAAAGCAGGGTCACGTGACTGATCTGATCTGCAGGAGGCAGTACAGAGGGATGTAAGATTAATTCAGTGTAGGAGGGAGGGGGGAGGAGCTTCATGGAAGAATGAAATATTTGAAATTAGTCTTGTATTTACAATGCTTTATACTATGATTTTTTTAAAAATATTTTATTTATTTGAGAGAGAGAGAGAGAGAGAGAGAGGCAGGTAGAGAGAGAATGGGTGTGTCAGGGCCTCTAGCTACTGCAAACAAACTCCAGATGCATGCACTACCTTATGCATTTGGTTTTACATGGGTACTGGGTATAGAACCTGGGTCCTTAGGCTTTGCAGGCAGGTACCTTAACTGCTAAGCCATCTCTCCAGCCCTGCCATGATTATTTTGATTCTCACAACTATATAATGTCAGGGAAGAATTTATGTTTCTTTTCCAAGTGGAATATGGTGGCTCAGAGAGGTTCATTAGTTTAGTACACACAGAACCTGCCTAAGCCTCGCAGTACTATGGAGCCATCTTGCTCTTGGGGTACACTGTGGTTTTGGCTGGTTCCCTTACTGGATGCCCAGCGGGGACAAGGACACAAGTTCTGTGTACTACACCAGAGGATGTGATCCAGTCTGTGAGTTTGAAGGTGGCCTTCATCTTCATCCACATGGCTGTCTGAACCACAATTCTGTTTTCTGGGAAACTGATCCTTGCTGCTTCCCAGTCTTGTCCATCCTCATTAGCATATAGTCTGCTATGCCACACAGGTAGTCTCAGAAATAACTGGTTCTCCCTGAGTATTTGGTTCATTTGGCTAAATGCCAAGTGCTCCCTCTTGGAGATGTTTAACTTTTTTTACTCCTTGACCATAAATCCAGATGGTGTGGGGAGGGCTTATCAAAAAAAAAAAAAAAAATGAGAGAGGAGGACTATTTCTACCAGTGCCTGGTGACTAGCCTTACAAATAGATTTCCTTCATTATTTCATTCATATCACAATACATGACAGAGGAGAAGCAATAAGAAAACAGGAGGCCAAGAAAGTGCTACGAAGACTTAGGAAACAGAAAAGTAAAACAAAAGAAGTGCGAGATGTTATTTCCACATGTAACATGCTCAGTAAACACTCATTTGTTTTGTCAATGATGATGTATTTGTTGGTCATTTCTACCTTATCTAACTTCAAAGAATACGGTGGGATTGCCCATTATACAAATTTACCCCCAGAAAGTTCATGAAAGCTTCTATTCTGAAAGGGAGAGGTTTTCTCCTGCCTTATGTCTGTGGTTTGTGTGAGTATAGGCTGTAAAGGCTCCTTAAGAAAACTGAGGACTAAAGGGCTGGGATCAGTAGTGAAGGAGGAGGGATGCGATGTGAAGAGATAAATGACAAGGACTGGGGTGGGCAATGGAAGACACTGAAGCCACCTCCTTATGAGGGACCGAGGGCTGAATTCCTTAGAAAGACTGCATGATATAGGGAGGGAAGCCGACAGGGTCCTATGGAGCTTTTTGGGCATCATGAATATTCAGTTGGTCAACATGAATATTCAATCAGGCATAGATTTACAGATAAGCTTTTGAGAAAGCTGGAACTGACAAGGGGGCCTGACTTCTTTTCAGCATCTCATAATATCAAGGGAACATATGCCACTGCAGAGATGTGGATGGGATCATAGGTGGAGGCAAAGATCTAGAAGCTTTGATGAAGAGAAGTAAGTGAATGACAACCAGCAGAAGGCAAGAAACGGAAAGTCTGAGAAGCATTCAGACTGCACAGTGGGACCCTGGGTCTTTTGATTTGCATTTTGCATTTTGCATTTTGCATTTGTGTCCACATTTCCTGTCTCTGGGGTCCATTTCTCTGCTTGGCCAGTTCTTATGAAATAAGAGATATATGGCACGAAGGAGGATGCTACAGATATGCAAGGACTCCTGCTCTTCACCATGTATGGAGGGACACACTAGGCTGAGCAAAAGCCAAATGTTCAGGGCCCTTCATGCTACCAGTAGTACAGTCACAAGGTCATTTCTCTGCTCATTAGCTTTGGAGAACAGGTCTCAGAGGAGGGGAAGGCACTGCAACTATGAAATAAAATGTGGGAAAAACAACTGCCTCGTCCAATTGCACATGTGAGAGTCAGAGATGAGTTCAGTCTGGGTCCAAGTTTCCAGTGGAAGAATCCAGGGTGGAATGAAGCTCTTCTCAGTCTGGCAACAGTTCCTTCCGACTCTGATCTGTGGTGGAGGCTGTTCATGGAGTCAGAGCTACCAGTTCATTGGGTGCCTTCGTGTGAATTAGGGAAAGGGAGACTTCACTGGGTGCCCACAGCCACAGTGAGCAAAAAGGCTCCCTTAACCTGGGCACAGAGCCATCAAGCTGCATGGCCAATGTGAAGAGAGAGTGGCTCTTCAGGGATCCCACCCCCCAAGGCTATTTGTGCATCTTCCTCCCTCCCACCAGTCTTCTCCCTCAATCACTTTAACACTTGCACTTAGTAAATAGCTTTTGTGTACACAATGGCACCTTGATAACTCACTCATCTGGTAAAGGATGGCATTAGAGAAGGAAAGTGATGAGTTTTAGGGCTTTTTTCTGGGCACGGCAATTTCAATTGTTAGTGTAATAGTAAGCCACTGGAAGAGGCTGGGAACTTAGGTGACAAGAGAGAGCTTCTTTCAGACATTATAGACTTCTAGATATTTGACTCTATTGTCAAAACTCATTCCTTTACATTCACTAGAAGAAAACAGATTTGGTGTAGCAGAGATGTGATTTGGAGAATATCCTGAGATGCCATTTATTACTTTGAGTGCAAAAATCTTAAGAGATTTTTTTTTTTTTTGATGCCTAAAAGGCTCTGTAAGTGGTAGGTGTGTTGCAGATGAACAGCAGGTGGGGCAGTGTGCTGCTGTGTGGGATACCCTTCCATAATTGAGTGCAAAATGATGCTGCCCATGGGAACCTTCACTCCTGAGTAGTCTTGGAGCAAAGTGAAAAGGCCCTGTCATCTCATGAGGAATGTCATTTAGGTCTGGTGCTTACATCTGTGCCCACACTTCTGTCCACAGACATAGGAACAAATATTTGTTAAAGGAATGAAGAGATGTATTCCCCTCAGAAGTTTGAAACTCCCTTTGGTTTCATTAATCTAATACTGCCATCATCATCTTTGAGACAGGTTCTTGCTCTGTTGCCGAGGCTGGTCTCTAACTCCTGGCTTCCAACAGACCTCTCACCTCAGTCTCCCAAACAGCTGAAATAGCAGGAACTGGCCACAGTGCCTGAATTCTATTTATTTTTAAAGTCCACCTTATTTTATGTTTATCATGTGCCAGGTTGGGGTGGGGGCTTGACATGTCCTGGCCCTCACCTGTGAGGTTCGTGTAGTTGTTTCATACAAAATCTCCACGAACTCCCTTTTGTTTAAAAAAAATAGTAGATACTTTCATTCTTTCATTTGTTTTGATCATTCTGTATTTTTAAGACAAACTTGCCATATGTGAGGGACTAATCATCCCAGATACTGGAGTAGTCAGGATGAGTCCCTCATTCTAAACATGATCTTACTTAAGTTGGGACTGAGCAGACAGATCCATGCCTACAACAGTGGCCAGTTTTGGTAATGTATCGATATGATGAGTATGGAGAGAAGGCCAGCATTCAAATCGAGTTGTGAAGTAGCCACATGCCTTATGGCCAGAGAGGAGAATGTCATGAGGGACAGTGTACCCGAGGGCCCTGGGATCTGGGAAAGTGCCACTCATCCAGGGAACTTACAAATGTGGTTGACTAAGGTGGAGAAAATGCAGAGGGAAGTGGAAAAATGGAGATACCGCCATGGGACAATTGCCAAGTGCTATGAAGATCAAGTCTGTGGAGCATCAAGGGTGGGCATTGAGTGGGGAGCCATTTGCTCAGAAGGAAAGTCTGAAATGGGCCAGTGTGGCTGCTCTGTAGAGAATGGGCTTTAGAAACAGGAGCAGAGAGGATTTGGGGCTGAATGGGTAGCATTGGCAAGAACCCAAGCTAGAGATAACGGTGACTCACTTGGAGGAGGAGGTAGTGGTGACAACAGAGGGGAAAGGCTGTCTGAAACCACTGTGTGGAAGTACAATCACGAAGACTTGCAAATAAGACTGCATGTGGGAGACACGGAAAGAGAAGTGGCAAAAGATACCCAGGTTTTAATCTCAAACGTGCAAAGACTGGCAGTCACTCCAGACAAGTAGTTTGGTTTATTGGGTTTACATAAGCCAATGCAAATTACTTATTTAGCTTCTAATGTTAAACATAATCATACTCTGTGACCCAGTAATTTCACTCTCAGGCGTTTACATTAGTGATATGAAAACTTACTTTCTGGCAAAAACTTGTGCCACAAATGACCTGCAGTGGGTAAACCAATCAACACCTTGTGTTACCTCCGAAGCCATAGTCCCTGGTCACTAATGATCTGCCCTCAGTTTCTATAGGACGCCCTTTCCTAAAATGTTACATCAATGGAACCCTGAGCCTACAGCCTGCTGAAACTGGCTTCCTTTGCTCAGCCCTGCGCCTTGTGTGTCTCAAGCTGTCCTCTGCTTCACAAGATAGTTCCTTATTACCAAGGGGTTTCCCACCAACATTTTAATTGAAAGCCCGTTTTGACATACAGTTTAAAAATTATAAATACTTATTGTTTTCATGCAGTTAGGGGTTGCATGTTCATATAGGTACTGTGACATGCATGTTTGCTCATATAATGTTTATCATGTGTGTCAGTGTGGAGCCCAGAGGTCAACATAGAGTGCCTTTCTCTACCACTTGTTTACCTTATTTTCTTAAAACAGGGTCTCTCACCTACACAGGAGCAGCTCACAAATTCAGTTATACAAGCTAGCTAGCAAGCTCTGGGGATTCTCCAGCCCTGGGATTATATGCATGTACTACCACAGTCAGTTTTTTTTCCCTATCTTTATTATTTGCCTGTGTATATGTACATGTCTGTGAGTGATAGCATGCGTGTGGAGGTGTTTCTCTTCTCCTTCCACCTTTCTGAGACAGTGTCATGCTGCTGCTGCTGTTGCTGCTGTGAGCTTCCAGATTCTCCCAGCTCCACCTCCCCTTGATACAGGCACACTGGGATTACAGATGAATGTCCCAGTTTTCATCCAGCTTTCTGCAGGACCTGATGAATACTGAGCTTGGGTCAGCAGGCTTGCAAGTGAGTACCTTTAGCTGCTGAGCCATCTCGCTAGTCCCACATTCAACTTTTTGTTTTTTTACATGGGTGCTGAGGCTATGAACTCTGGTCCCCGTGCATGTATGACAAACACTTTGTCAACTGGCCTATCTCCCCAGCCTCAAAAAATATATATTTTAAAACAGAAGGAAAGCAATAACCAGGGAAACATTGAGTGGATGGTTGTACAATTTTATGAGCTGGGCAAGAAAGAGGAAAAAAAAAAACAGACTGGGAGAATAGTGTGGAAAGGTAAGAAGCTGTATTAGATATCTATATGCTCTAGGTTGAAGGATTGGTTAGCAGCAGGTACATTTAAGCAGTGAGAATGACTCCTTGAAAGTTTATGTGGTGAAGAGGTTGGTTGAGCTGTGTGAAGGAGGGGTTCAGACCATGACCGCCTAGCTTCCCCAGATATGCTGAGATGGTATCCTGTCTTTATTCCAGCCAGTGAATACTCGGTAACCAGCACCATCATTGGGTCAACCTAACGAAACTACCCTCTGACACCTATTTCTAGTCATCTTTGGTATCTCTATGTGGGTCTCATCATGTTTGGGGGTTGCTTTCAGTATTCCTGCCCCTTATCCAAAATTGTGACCAGAAATGAATGAGTCATTAAGAAGAGGAAAATAAAGATTGGTAGGAAATAAATGCAGGTGCCTTGGTATGCTCTAAGTCCAGGGAACATGGGGAAGTGTTTCCAAGAACCTGGGTCCAGACTGAGGGTGGAGAGGGAAATGAGAAGGGAGGAGGAGGAGAAGGAGGAAGGTGAGAGGAAAGGAAGAGGGGAGAAGAGGAAAGGAAGGGGAAAAGAGGGCATGAGGAGAAACAGATAAATGAAGGGAGAGGAGAGATGAAGAAGAGAAGAGGAGGGGGGAGAGATGCTGGCCCCATAGGTTTGTTGAAATTGCCATGTTCTCGTCAAAATCTCAGGCCTGTAGTGTACTTGCTCTACCTACCTGAAAGCTAGTTCTGCAAACACAACACTAGGCACAAACTTTACCCAGTGAGAAGGATATGTATTTATGGAGCCTGTATTTATGGAACAATTGACTGGAAAGGAAGATGCTAAAACGTGAGCAGTTGATTGTCTTTAAGTGGTATAATTATGGGTGACTAGGGGTGAGGGAGATTCATTGAGCAAAAGAAAGACATTAAGGACCCCACTGTACATATTGCAACCACAAATAGCAACAGTAGAAGTCACTAGGCATGGGGAGGCTCTTGTCCTTTATCTCCTTCCTCTGACTTGTCCAGCATCACAGCATCTTGCCTTTTCCCTTGGACATTCTGTAATGCGAGGCTTTATAGAGGTGCTCCAGGAACTCTAAGGAGTATGTCTACTGACCTCTGTGATATAGTAGCTATTCAACAAACATTTGTTCTACACATAGGAAAAACCAAGCATCGTGCTCGGAGCCTCCAATAGAAATATAGTATGAGCCGCAGGCAATTCTCAATTTTCTAATAGGCACATAAAACAGGTAAAATTTTATTTGATTTAATTATACATGTTGATTAATCACATAAATCCAAGACACTAAGATTTCAATCTCCAATTAAATACAAAATGAGTGATGGGATTTTCCATTTCTTTTATGTTTATACTAATTAAGTCTTCATAATCTTGTGTGTTTTACCCACAAGTCAGTTTTGACACATAACATCCAAAGTGCTCAAAAGCCATATAGGCAAGTGCATGTGGCCACATACACACACACACACACACACACACACACACATGCATGCACATGTATGACAGCACTTAGGGCTCTAAGACTGCAAGTGCAAAGCCAGCCTGGTGACATAGCGAAACCTTCATGACCCCACTGTAAATCCCATAATCCCACAGAGAAGGGTCCCAGAGAAATAGGGACAGGGGAAACAGAATGAAAGAGCATATAATCTATTAAAAATAAACTAATTTTTTAAAAGAACTATGTGGATGCATTATTGGGAGGCATGACATGTGGTTAGTTCCTAATACTTTTCTGAATGACTACCTGAGGAAGGACCCATGGGATGGGGGAAAGGCAGACCTTTGGAGGGCCTTGGGAAATGGCACAAACCTCTATAATCCAACATCAGACACCCAGATTGTTAGCGGGGATATAAATTGTTGATGGAACTTTTTAGCTCTACCTACATCTGTGGCATGAAACACAAAGGTGCTGACCCACTGAGTCACTCTTATTCCTTTGACCTGACCATAGGAAAACTAGCCAGACTCTGCACAAACCACCACTGCTGACAGGAGAGGGGAAAGAACTGGGCTTATAGGTATACATATGGGACAAGTTCACACATGTGGAAAAGCCTTCCTTAGAATGAGCAGGAGCACAGCTATGAGGTTGTGCACGTGGAGGTACACATCAACACATATGCATCCCACAGTGAGCACTGTACAATGGGGAAGAAACACCAAGGTTATGTACCGGTATCTCCAGGCATTCTTCTTGTCAGAGCACCTGAGTCAGCTGCCTTGTCTCCTGCAAGCTACTGCCAGTTCCTCCCCTCATGCCTAGTTCTAACTTGTGGAGCCTTTGCCCATCACTGCAGGCAGAGTATTCCCAGTGGCATGGCCCTGACTCCTTGCTGCTCTTCATTGCCAGGCCCAGCTGGGTAAGCGTGTCCTGAATGATAAATCACAGACTCAGAGTGGGAAAGCCGTCATTTCTTTCAGTCCTCTCCATTGATGCCCCTCCCATATTAAAACATCTCTGTAGACAGACAGGGAGGTCATGACACCAGAGTCAGCATATTCCATCATGGTCATTCTTATGGTCTAAAAAGACTTCTTTCATTTAAAAATTAATTTTTACCATGCTGAGGAATGAACCCAGGACCTTGCACATTCTAGGTAAGCCCTCTACCATCGAGCTGTATCTCCAACCTCTTATTACTTTTTATTTTGATGCAGTGTCTAAGTTGCCCAGGCTGGCCTTGAGCTCACTCTGTAGCCCAAGCATGCCTTGGACTTTCAATCTTTCTGCTTCACCCGACCAGTAGGTGGGATCACAAGCCTGTGCCACTGGGCCCAGTAGAAGGACATGTACTAGATATACCTCATTCTGCTAGTCCCCACAACTTAACTTGGTGTACCTTCTGGTCTGACACAGAGCAAACCTTCCATGGGAATCACATTAAGAAGACAGCCACAGGGAGAGCACTGTGTGGGGATCTGGGTGTGGACTGGTATGAAACATTCACAAGCCAAGGAAGGGCCAGGCTTGCTGCCACAACCAGATGCCATGAAGACACGGAACAGATTTTCTCTCAGCTCCCAGAAGGAACCAAGTGTGGCCACCAGCAACCCTGAGAACTGGGGGAACACCTTTCTGTTGTTCCAAGTCACCCAGCTTATACTTGGTCACATAAGCTGTAGCAAATTCACATGCTTCCTTCCTTTCCTGGGAGGATTTCTCTCTCTCTCTCTCTCTCTCTCTCTTTTCTTTTACCCATCTTTAGTCACCTGAGCTTCCTATTTCATTTATTTTTATAAGATCCACCATTTCTTCAGTTTCTCTTTCCGCCCTAATGAAGTCTTCCAGGCCATACTTTCTAATCTCACCTTCCCCCAGTTTCCTAAATGTCTTTTCAATTGCAGTGCCCCAAGAACATTTAAGACTCAGAGGCTTCATGTGGGTACTGAGGAGCCCAACCTGGGGCATCGGGTTTTGGAAGTACGAGCCTTTGCCTGCACAGGCCTTTCCCCAGTCCTGAAATCAGTTTTGATCATGTAAAACTCATCTCTCCTCATCACGCTTGCCACTTGCTGCTCTCATGCTTTTCCACACTTAGACCTGAAACCATCGACCTCTGTATTCTACTGCTTAAGTAGAATACAACTTTCCCACTTTTATATTTATCTATTCAAACTTTTTACTACATTAACTTAAAGCCTCATAACCTGAGTTATGACAGTAGCCTGTAAGCTCACCCTTGACTTTGGACTTGTCTCATGTGGGGATGACAAGCTGTGTGAGACTCAGCTTTCATGGTCCTCATTCCCTCTCGAAGTGTCTTTCAGGGAGTAAGTGGCTCACTGTGGGCCAGCCTCAATGGCCCATCTTCTCACTGATCCTCCTTTGCCTGTGGGCCTGAATACCTCACATAGCAAGAGCTCATCTTGCTCCTCTGGGCTGACCACGTGCTTCTTCCAGCCAGCACAGCAGGTCATGGGATGTAAAGGTAATTGTTCTTTCTCCGTGTGACTGAGAGTTGCTTTGTACAGTAGGATTTTATTTTTATTTTTATTTATTAAGTTTTTGAGTAGCAATAATTAGACCGAAGGCCAATGGAATACAGGAGTCCATGGGTGATTTTGACACTCAAGGCTACTTACATAGCTAGAGTGTCCCTGTGTGACCAGATCACTGTGTGTCCCCACCACAAGGACCTCTGAATCAAGATGCATTACAGTTATGCCAGAGAGTGGCTCAAGGCATGGAGACAGTACAGAGACCATATCCGCTTTCACCTGAGATGTTTCCTTTAATGCATAACCTCCAGCTCTTGCAGAGTGGTATCGTCATCCCATATCAAAGCTGTTTCTCTCAATAAACTGTAGGCCTTGTGAGCCATCTTGGCACTAGAACATTGAAGATGGTTGGTGTGATTAATGCAGGCTCAGAGAAATGCCACGTCCAGCCTGCTCGTACCACTTACCACAACCTGGCAAATCTCTCAAGAGGTCTCAAGCCTAATTCTTCCTTAATGATGGCCACAGAACTTGGCTTGAGGTGCTTTGGGACAGGGTTGAGTTTGTATTCTCCTGTTTGTAGATGTCAATGTTCAATGGGAAACCCCATTCCAATCTGGCTGCTTTTTAGCTATATACAATTTGGGAAGTTTACTTAACCATTCCAAGTCTCAGTTTCCCCATAAGTAAAACAGGGATGCTAATGCCTGCCTTAAGGGTTGCTGTATTCCCTGAACAGAAGCAGACCATAAATCTGAGCTCTGTTCTTCCCTTCCTATATTTCCTTTCTCTTTCCAACTATTGTTTATTTGCACATTACTCTTGCAAAGCAATATACCACCACATGGGACACAGACACTCCAATCAGAGTTCAAGAAAATAATCAGAATGCCAAAGACACAATTAGTGTTGAGTAAACCTCCATGGACACATACATACACTGGGATGCTTGAGACAAGTTATGAATTAGTTTTTTTTTTTAATCTTGCATATGGTATCATTTAGCCTACCTCAGAGTATTAATGAGAAATAAATAAAATAATGTAGGCAAAGTTCTCAAAACCCAGATGCTCATTAAATGAGTTCTTTCTGTGGTTTCTCCTCCTGCTCTGCTCCCAGGGGATTATAAAGAGAGCATCCACCCCATCAAGGCTATATTAGAAAGTCTGTGGGAAGGAACTCCATGAAGAGACTACCCTCCCATGCTTCCTGCCCCTCTGCCCCACATACTGCTCAGTTTAATTAGATAAGCCTCACCTTTGCTGACCAGCCCTCCATTTCATATCATGCCCCTCCTCACACATAGGAGGGTATACCTATCAGAAGCAAAATATGCCAACCACCAAACTCCTTGGCTTATAAAGGAAGAGAATGGGGGCAAAAGATAACTGATACTGAAAAAGCTTGTGACACGACTTTAACTGTGCAGCTCTCTCATCGACCCTCATTAAGGACAGGAGGAGGAACCTGTGAGATCAGCAGGGGAATGATATTATGGAGAAATATGAAATGGCTGCGTCTGCCATGAAAAGGTTTAGCCGGAGAAAAAAAAGAAAACCTGCATAGGCTGGAGTGGAGTGAGCTGTTAATAAAGCTGGCATTAAGAGATTTGTGTTAACCTGAAGGTGGCGGCTCCATTCCCAGATTTGATTCAGCCTGTTCTGGGAAGCTGTGGGGTATCTTCTGGGAGGTCAGCAGTAGCTATGTTAAAATATTCAACTGCTCATTATCCCCACAGATTACATCACTTTCTCTGGAGTATTTTGGGAGTCAGAGAATAAGCTCACATTGGGTACTTTATTCTAGCCCTGTATTTTGTAGGATGCTGTCATCAATTCAGAGTCTCGACCTTCCCTCTTCTCCATTCTTCTCAAAACTGTGACTGGGGAAGATTAGCCTGGGTCCAGAATGTCGCCTCAACACCATGTCTTGTACTCACATGTGTATTCGCTGTTGCACCCGTGCCGGGGGCTTTATTTCCATCTGCAGAAAGTCTGTTGTTGAAGAAACAAAATGGTGCTTGATTGGAAAGAAGAGAGATTCAGAAGAGGCTGGGAGAGTTTACATAGGAGTGAGATCACAGAGTGAAGATTTTTAGGTAGGCAAAAAAAGTTAAGGAATGGGATATATGGTCTTTTGAGAGTGATTGGACTGAAAGAATAGAGCGTTCTAGAAGTGGTATTTTACTGGCATCTCCCACAAATATGGGAGATGAACATGTGCATAGGTCTCTTCTTTGCTGGGAGTTTTTTGATGGAGTCTGTAGATCACCTAAATATAGAATCATGACATCTGCAAATATGCATAGTTTAATTTCTTCATTTTCAATTGTTGTCCCTCTCATGTCCTCTTGCCTTGATGCTCTAGCTAAGCCTTAAAGAACCACACTGAACAGGTGTGGAGACAGGGGGCAGCCTTGTCTTGTTCCTACTTTTAGAGGACGTGTTTTCCAGTTTGCCCCACTCACTATAATGTTGGCTATAGGTTTTTCATATACAGCTTTTATTTTGAGGTGTGTTCTGTCTGTTCCTAATTTCTTTATAACTCTTATCACAAGGGCATGTCGAATTTTGTCAAATGTCTTTTTGGTATCTATAGAAATGAGCGTATGATTTCTGTCAGTTAGTTTATTTATATGGTGAGTTATGTTTATTGATTTGTGTGTTGAACTGACCTTACATCCCTGGGATTATGTGTACTTGGTCATGATGTATAATTGATTTAATGAGGTCTTGAATTCTTCTTGTAAATACCTTCTTGAGAATTTCTGCATCTATGTCCATCAGGCAGATTTGTCTGTAGTCTTTTCCTTTGTCATTGTGTCTTTATTCAGTGTGGGTAACAGTGTAGCACTGGCTTCATAGAATAAGCTTGGGAGTGTCACTTCACATTCTACCTTGTGGAACAGCTGGAGATAAAAATTGGATCAATTCAACAGTGTATCCATCCAAACCTGGGCTGTTCTTTGAGGGGAGACTTTTAATTACTGCTTCAACCTCATTGCTCATTATTGGTCTGTTTAAATCATGTCTACCTTCTGCTTTAGATTTCACAGGCCATATGTATTTGGAAATTGATCATTTTCATCTAGATTTTCAAACTTTTTGGAATATAAGCTTTCCTCAATTTCCCAAGCTTCTGGATTTCACTGGGGTCAAAGCCATTTCCTACCACCAGGTATTATGTCATATGAATACACAAGTTGTATGTACTATACTTTCATGTGCCTGGCAGCTAGTAGTTTGTTCAATCAACATTGCCACAAACATGCCATTAATGATGTGTTGTAATGCATTAGTAAAGCAGTAGTTCCACTAGGTGATATGAATTTCTCAGCCCCATTATAGTCTGATAAACCTACACTTCTGTATGCGGTAAAGTTATGTAACCTGTCACTATAGTTCCCAAGGCCCCAAGTCTTTGTGCATTATGTGTGCCTACCATTCTTTGCATTTTGATCACATGTATATTTTATGTGACAATCATCAAAACAGTCCAGAGACAGAGTTCCATCCTAGTACAATGAGTTCATCCATGCTCTTCTCTTTACAATTCTCTCTGAATTGTTTGTCCTGGTTTTGTCAATTCCTGCGCATCTTTCAAGACTCAGCCCACATATCATCTTTTTGTTTAAAAAAATCCTCTGGGTTGCTTATTTACTTGTATGGACTTTCTTCTGGCCTCTGAGAAGTACTCACCATTATGTGACTCCTTGTTGATTTATTGGGTTTACTGCCCCTAGCCTGTGAGTTTCTTGTGGCCAAGGACAATATCTTATATCTCTGTATCACCAGGACTCAGCATGGTGCCAGACATATAGTAGAGGATCAATCATTATGTATTGAATTTGATTGGACTTTATAAAGGATAAGTGCCCCATAGCCTAGGGAAAAATATACACAAGAAAACTATCATATAATTAGCATTTGATATATTTGATTAACACAAGGACACTCAAAATGCTAAGCCACATTAATATTTAATTGATGTGAGCTAATTTGCAAGAGTGTATGGGTGAATTTGCATGTGCAAGTCTGAATTCAATCTGTCTCCCTCTTCAAGAGGTTTGGTGAAACACTGCTTTGAATGGAAGCTTTGTTTCCTCTCCACCAACATCATATACAGAAATCCACACCCCCAAGGTGATGATATTAGGAGGAAGGACCCTTGGGGGGCTGCACAGATCATGAGGGTTGAACCCTTATGAATAAGACTAGAACCCTGTGAGAGTTCCCTATCTTATTCTGCCTTGGCAAGAAACTAGAAGAAAGTAGCAGTCTACAATCTAGAGGAGAGCTCTCACCAGAATGCATCTGTTATGGCCCCATCATCTTGGAATTAGACTCCACAATAATGAAAATATATTTCTGTTGTTTATAAGCATCCAATCCAGTTTATAGTACTTTATTATAGTAGCCTAAATGGACTAATGCACATGATAATCCTCCTGAGCACTGCCTCTGAGCTTTGCTTCATGTCATGAATATGATATGAATAGCTTTACCCACAAGAGCATGTTTAAAACTTGTCTTAGGGGTGGGGAGATGACTCAGTGGATAAAATGTTTGTCATGTTTCATGTTGTCGTTACCTTCACATTTCTGGGACAAACACCTGACAAAATCAGCTGATTGGAGGAAGGCTTTTTGCTTTGCCTTACAGTCTCAAGGGAGAAGCTCCATGGTGGCAGGGGAAAGCATAGCATGAACAGACGCTGAACCTCTGCTATAGCAGCTGGGAAATAGTAGCAATAGTTTAGCTAAGCTCTGGCAAGGAGGATCTGGCTATAAAACCCTAAATCTCACCCCCAACAACACACCCCCTCCAGCAAGGTTCCATGTCCTAAATTGCTTCCAGCGAGGTACCAAGCACTCAAAACATATGAGCTTATGGGGAACACTGGATTCAAATCAGCATTCTTTGAATTCCCAGACCCCATGTAAAAGCTGGATGCTATAGTAAGAATTGGTGCACGCACATACATGCATACATGCTTACATACATACATAGATACATACATATTCCAAGGGGTGAAGTAAAAAAGAGGGAAGGCAGATTAGAACAGGTAACTGAGGGAATAAGCATGTATGGAAATATGATAAAATACTTTTTCATAACTAATATTAAAATTAAAAGCCCATTACTTCTTTCTTTTCTGGGTATAAGTCAGGTGGAAGTGCCTGCTTGAGAAGCAAGTCCATTCCAGATCTCTGCTGTCATCTTAGAAGTTTCTCCTTTGGTGACATTTGGGATGGTGTTCAGATATTTTATTGTTATTATTCTTATGTTGGGTGGATCAGAGCATCTAAACCCACATAGCATGCCCACCCTGACCTCCCAGTGAGAGAGCTACAGTGGATCTCACTTTGGTCTGCTCTGGGGGGAACATTCACCTCATTAAGGATTTTTTTCATAACCCTGCCCAAGACATTTCATATGTACTGAGTAATCTGGGTGGAAATTCCTCATGGCTATTTGCATAAAGCATGGAACAACCAGGCAAAAAAAAAAAAAAAAAACAATTTTGTTCTTCCCTTCTTATCTTGATGGATGTCCCTGATCTTCTGACTTTATTTCATGCCTGTCATTTATGATAAGATGCCTCAGATCCTTTACAAAAAAAAAAAAAAAAGAATGCATCTCTATGCCCAGCTCTGACTAGGAAGCATGTTTGTGTACATTCAGCCATTCAGCATTTATTCTGCAAATATTTGGTGAGCCTTAAGTCATGCCATAGATAGTGATGCTGAGCATGTGGAATACTGGAAATACTAACACTGCCGCTATGTTTTCGAGGGGCATAGTGCTGTCTGCTTCTGAGACAGGGATATAGAGGCAAAGCACACCAGGGGGTCCAGGAGAATTCAGGGCCACATGCTCCAAGCACCAAGATGTGTGGCTTTCGACTGTGGCTCAGGCAGCTGCAAGAGAAAAGAAAGTCTTCAAATCCCAGGGGTGTCCTTCAAGATTCCTAAAGGCAACGTTCCCAGGCTGGGTTAAGTGTGTGTTAAACCTGTCAAGTGCAGCCTCCATTCAAATGCTTAAGGCTGTGCAGGTAAGAATGAGCACTGACCTCAGTGTGGCTCTGGCCCTTCCACTTCATCTCAACTTGGATCAAGGTCTGGGCTTTCTGTTTCTGCTAAGAAAGGCCCAGATGGACAGGGATAAAATTCATCTCACTCCCCCTCATTGCTCTGAGAAAAGTCCTGGCTAGGCTGGAAAGAGGCTGCAGAAGACAGAAATTATTAGATTAGAAGCTTAACAGAAGTCCAGAAGAGAACAACTATGCTGCTCACACTACTCTTGTGTGTGCCCAGGACCTTGCAACCTCATGTCTTCAGGTTCTCTCCCATCATCCTTACAGATAATAAGATCTTTGCCTGTAGATGGATGCTATCTAAATGCAAAATTTGATCATTGAATCTATTTGTATAGGTTTTGTTCACCAACAATACTGAGACTGTTGTGCTGTGTGCCACTGGGCAAAATGTTAGCCTCCTTTCCAGGTGAAACTCCAGGCTTGCAGAAGCTAAGCGCTTTATTTAAAGTCACATAGCTAGTGAAGGGTAAGTTGATACTGCACCCAGAGAACTGCTTTATATAGCACAATATGGTGTGTGTTTTTTGCCATTTTTCAAAATTAGGGCTCTGATAGAATGAAAAGAAGGACAGATAGGTTCCTTTGAAGAAAGAGGAGGACTTGTTAGAGAGGAAAGAGCCAATAATGGAAGGCTCTTTTATTGAACACAGCTAAGGGGATCATGTTCACACTGGTCTCAAAATGACTTGTAAAAAGGCATTCATGTAGCATTTATGTGACTTTGAGTCTTGGTGGGAGAAAGAGGGACTCTACAAGAAGAAAAGAGGCTGCATTTATAGTTTTCCTACTTCTTGGCTATAGTCTGCCTCTAAGGAGGTGCTCTGGATACTGTACTTGTTAAGAACAAAGGCCTCCAGAATCTCTCATCATCATTTGCAGTTGCTTTGCTGCTGCTGAGAGGCTCCCTTTGAAGTTTGTACTAAGTGGTTCCCTAGCACTGTGTTACTATTGTTCCTCATGGCACCAGGCACAGGTCTTTGGTCATCCTGTTAGAGTGGAAGAGTGTCATGGAAAGAGATTTACATCAACGGAATGCAAAATTGTCTAATACCATGTTTGAATTTTGTACTTACTACTGTATTTTCCTCCTCACTCCTTACCATGTGTACACTCAAAACTAAGAACATTTGGGAGTTCCTGGAAGAATAGCAAAAGCGGAGAGCAATTTTATTCTTCTTGTACTGATCATGAGGGCTCAAAGCAGAAGTGAATCTTAAAATGCTGAATTCATCCCTCAGCTTCTCACTAAGGCTGAGTTCCAGGAAACCTGTGAGTGAGCTGGGGCAGGTGAAAGTCCTTCACTCACAGAAGCACAGGTGTGTCCTCACCTTCCCGACGCTAGGGGCTCAGCTGTGTTGTGTTCTTCACGTCTCTGTGGCCCCATTCTTTAGAATGTCCAACCTCTTTTCAAAGTAAAACAGTCTTACACTTTTATCCCTACAGTCTTTTCAAACCTCACATGGGACAGTGTGAAGTCTTTTCGCTTGGTCTCTGACATATTTTTTTTTGTGTGTGTGTATGTGTCAACATCGTCTATTTCACAGAAAACAGTCCAGCTGCCCCACAGCAGAGCTTCTCAGATGTACCCGAGGGAAGAAGTCCCTTTGTTAAATAGAAAAGGGAGAAGCTTTCTAGGAAGCTGACAGCAAGAGACTCAGGTTTTGTTTTTTTCTTCCTCAATCTCTCCTCCTTTTTCATTGATGTCCTCTACTTTAACAAGGCTTTCTTCCCTTTTCTTCCTTCCACTTGATGGGCCAGTTTTCCATCTTACCACACCTCCTCTCTCATGTCTCCCAGTGAATGCTATAAGAAGATGGCTGGGAGTGTTTGGAACAGTAGGCGGCCAGCCCCAATTACTCCAATGATTCTCTATGTTGGATACTGGAAGCAGGTCAGCAATGGAAGCAGAGCAACAGCAGCAGCGGGGTAGAGGATACAACACCCTCCCCCTGTAGGTGGTTATTACTATACTTAGCACTATACTCCATATTTACCTCAATTCTACATGAGATGTTAATGTGTGAATGGATGCTTAGAGAGACTATGGCTTACCCAAGTTCACAGAGAGGTGAGTGATACAGTAAGACCGTGGTGGTTTGAACTGGGTGTCCCTCATAAACTCATGTCTTCTGCGTGCTTGATCACAAACCGATGGCAATTTGAGACGTATAGCTTTACTGGAGGAAGTCTGTTTCTGGGGGTGGACCTTGATGGGTTATTAGCCCTGGTTTGTCCGTGTTGGTTTGGCTCAACCTCCTGGTGCTGTTTTTGCCTCCTGCTGTTTCAGATGTGATATCCACCCCCTGCTCATGCCATCATTTTTCCCTGCCATGATGGGTTTCCCTCTCAAGCCTGTAATCCAGAATAAACCATTTCCTCCCACAAGTTGCTTTTGATCAGGCACTTTCTGCCAGCAACGAGAAGATCACTGCAACAGAGACCTAGCCACCCTCCCCACCCCCGTCAGCTACTTAAATCTAAATGAAGAACCCAAGTTCTTTGCCATACCAGCCTGGTTTTTCATTCACTCAGGGACTGAACCTGGATCTCACAGAACGCCTAGAGGCATAAGGTGAAGGATGAAAACAGGAATCGGTGGAGGAATGGCATGCTTTCTTGCTGCAAATTGGAGTTTTCACTATCCTCCTTCCATATCCCTTTTACTCTAAAAGAAATTCATTAAGTCGCTAGGTATCAGTAGCAGTACATTAGAGTTCCTGCAAAGAATGAAGCCTAGGCTTTTTTTTTTCTCTTGTTCTCACCAGTCTTCCACGTCTGCACTCTTCATCTGTTCCTAGCCATTGAAGAGTGAAACTCTGTAAGGCACACGGATTTGGTGAGAATACCAATTAGTCAGTAACAATATATTCTCACCAAATCCACATGCCGAAACCCTAATGCCCATAATAAATAAGGGTAGGGAAAGAGTCTTTCAAACCTTTAAAAGAATGATTAAGTTAACTGAAACCATAAACTCATGTTCTCTCTCTCCCCACACATGCACACACATGTACATACAGTGAATACAACGAACAGAGAGCTGCACCCCATCCAATCAGTGAGCCTTCACCAGACCCTGAAATGCTTTTCTGTTGCTTAAGCCATTCAGTGCGTCATGTTTTGTTTTAACAGCCCTAGTAAATGAACAGCTATTCACGGTGCATCCTGGGATTTTATACATGTTGTTCTTTCTCACTGCTTGGAGGACAGGGAGGATGCAAATAGGAGAAAACAGTTTAGTTTGTGAAAATAATGCTTATGTCAAGAAGTCATTAAACAATTGACTAAATTAAATGAAACCCATGTACCAAGAAAGGAAAGGGTGGTGGCAAGATGGACAGCACACAGAGCTGGCCCTCAGGAACTCAGCAGAATGAGAGAACCTTCTAGAAATGGCAGAAAGCACGCATGGTATGAATACTCACCCACCCTAAGTGAACCTTCTAACGTCCAGTGACATTATGCCCAGAAGTCACTGCAATTTCCAACATGATCATCCTCAGCCCTTCATCAGTTTCTGTATAACACTAACGGCAAACCCAGGCTATATGGGTTATTCCCTGAACAAAGTCAACACTAGCTCATAAGGGCCTGTCAAGGTATATGGACAGGAACATAGAGTCAAAAATGAACAAGATAATAACATGGCATACCAGCATTAAAGAAACCTGTGGGCAGGGGGGAAGCTAGGTAGTAGGGGTTTACATAGCATGTGTGAATCCATGTGTTCATTCTCCCACACTTCGGTAAGACAAAACCTGAAACGTGGTATGGCAGCATATGCCTGTAATCCCAGCTCTCATGAGGTGGAGGAAGATCTGTGTTCAAGGCTAGCCTGCCTGGTCTCAAGAAGAGACAAAATAAAGAAAGCTATAAGCATTGAGTGAGTTACTTTGGGAGTTCTGCTTCACGGATCTGGATGCAGCTGACTGTTGTGCTGCTCATGGGGACTCTTGTTGTCTGGTTGCTAAGTGCTCTATTTAGTGTGCCGTCCCTCCATGTGTAGGGTGCTCACTGAACAAAGAAGTACATTATCACCTGCGCCTGAGGAGAAGAGTAAAGGACATGAGTTCCCCCAAAACTAATGATAATTATGAAGTAAAGCTGTTGTTTACCACAGTGGCATTGTCATGGGAGTAGGGGCAAGTCTCTGCAAGTGAAAACTTAGGCTGCCCCAGCCCCCTTCCAAAAACGTACCTATTGTGACTCAGAAATCCCCTGGAAGTCCTCTTAGCCTTCATTCACAGGCAGACCAGAAGCACAGGCCTGGAGGGTCCCAGGATGATCCTCAGCCAACAGGAGTCAGGGCCGGCGGTGCCTGTCTTCATGCACTACCACAGGTCTGTGCACTTTGGTGATGTTGCAGCTTGATCAAGCCCCCGTGTCTAAGACGATGACTTTAAAAGGCTCCAGCCCCTTTTCTCTCTCTTTTACTCATCTCCCTGTCTCTCACCATTACTTCATCAGTATACTTTTCCTGCTGAGACCCAAGTCCAATTCTCATGTTCTGCTCTTTGTTGATCAAGATAGATGCTGTTTCATAGCATGTGTCATACACAGGAGGCTTCTGATCCACCCTTGCAGGTGTTTGGGTTTAGTTGGCTGGCCATAATGTGAGCAGCCATTTGAAAGTTTGGTATTATGGGACAAGCCAGGACTCCAATAGTGGTATCGCTGTGTTCAAGACTGACTTTGGCAGTTCTAGTAGGCTGTTCCAATGTGTAAATCAGACTGGCTTAGGAAAATAGTCAAACAAAGTTACTCATCAGTAACTTCTAGCATTTGGCTTCATTCACACATAAGCACATTCAATAACTATTCATAGCACCTGCTGTGATAAGTCCTAAAGAGAAAGTGGAGTCCTTGCCTTCATGGAGCTAAGAGTAATTGAGTAGACCAGGATAAGTACAGCCAAGAAGAAATCCAGAGCTATGGTGAAAGTGAATAAGGGTGCGATGGAGAATGAAGTGGCCCAGGAGTGAAAATCCAAACACGTGTCAATGGATGCTTACAGGAGAGCACTGGGATAGTTGGTGAGCTGACAGAAAACCACGTGAATATATAAAAATATTCAATTCTCTAGCTATCTTTGTTCATGTGCTTGAGTCATCTTAACAAAATGCCACAGACTGGGTTACTTAACTATTGAGGATTTATTTATAACAATTGTAGAAGGTGAAAAGTCCAAGATCAGGGTGTAGGCAAGGTAGGTTTCATTCCGAGACCCTTTTGTTGGACTATATAGGATCCATCCTACTGTGTGCTCATATAACCTGTACTTTGTATCCATTTATGGACATGGGAAAAAGGAGAGAAGAAGAGAGGAGGGATAAGGGAAGATAAGGGGGAGCAGAGGAGTGGATGAGCACTCAGGTGTCTCTTCGTATTTGGGCACTGACCACACCCTCAAGCCTTCTCCCACGACCTCATCCAGGGCTGATTATGACCCTCGAGTTCTCATTTCCAAATGCCATTACTTTGGATGTTAGAGTGTCAACATATGAATTTGGGAAGCCAGTTTAGTCCATAATTGTGATCTGTCAACAGCCTTGATCTGACTTCCAATCTGAAAGCATAGGGAGAGTCAGCAGTATGGTCACAAATCACCCTTTCCTTTCCTCTGCCTTGGATATTTCTTAGCATATTCAGGTTCAAATATTATTTAAGTTTAAGTAGAGACTGGGACTATTCAATAGACTAGAATAGAAGTATAAAATATGAAAGAAAATGCTACTAGGTAGCAGAACAAAAACATATATATTTTTTTCTTTCTTCTTCTTCTTTTTTTTTTTTTTCAAGATAGGGTCTCACTCTAGCTCAGGCTGACCTGGAATTCACTATGTAGTCTCAGGGTGGCCTTGAACTCTCTGCAATCCTCCGACCTCTGCCTTCTGAGTGCACCACCAGGCCCAGCCCCAAAACATACATTTTAATTAAGTTTCTCTCATTCATTTGTAGAGAAAAACGAGTTGTGACAAGAGGGACAACGGAAGACAACTGAAGATGAGTCTGTCTGAGCCTCTTGTTTTTTGCTCAGAAGCGTGGGAATGCTAACCTCATACATGGAACTGGCTGGGGGCAGGTCCAGTGGCAAGGGTGCTCAGGCCAGTCTTTTTGCATTGGCTTTAGAAGTCACTGTTAATATGAAAAGAATGCATAATTATCAGAACTCTAGGAGGAAAGAAATTTAGGCTTCAATAAGTCTGGATCCAGGTGATTGGACAAAAGGATTCCAAAAATAAGTAATCTTTTGTCGTAAACAGAAGCCCCGGATGCTAGGGTTGCTAAGCCCTGACATTGACACTGGCCTCTAGCACTCATTTTCCTACTGTGGTAACAACGTCTAGATTTTCTTTGGGAAGATTATTTCCTTATTGCTTGGTGTATTCTTATTTGGATTGAAAATCTGTAAGTGATGTCCACTGCTCTCCTGGGGCCTGGTATCTTGAATAGAATCAGAAACCACGGGGACAAGAGGCAGTTGAATGTCATTTAATTGGACGTAATCTTATAGGAAGACTTACCAGAGCTGCCAGCATCCCCATTATAACAAAGCCAGGACTTTGATGTATGTTTTTTGAAGATTTTTCTGAATGAAATTGTGTGTGTGATATAAACATGTATATAATACACACACACATACATACACACACACACACACAATAGATAAGCCTTATTAAGATGCAGTCCACATACCATACCGCTGATTCATCTATCTGAAGTATATCATTCCATAGTTTCTAGAACATTCACAGAGCTGTGCAAGAGTCACCACAATCATTTTGGAACACTTCAGCACCTCACAAAGAAATTCTGTACTTACCAGCAGTCATGTTCTACTTACTGCTGCTCTCAATCGCTAGACATCCACTAGTTTCCTTCCCAGTTCTATAGATTTGCCTACTCTGGACAGTTCCTATGAAAGAAGTAACGCTGTGTGGTCTTTGGTCACTAGGTCCTTTCCCTTTGCAGGATGTATTCTAGCTTTGTTCACGGCAAGCCTTGCGTCTGTGTTTCATCCCTCTTGTGCTGGCAAGTGTTCTAAAGCATGGAACTAGTGCCTCTGTTCATCTACTCACCAGCAGATGGGCATTTGGACTGCTCCTCCCATTTGTTTGTGTAAGTAAGTCAATCCCTTTCTAGTAAATTCCTCCTTCATGTTAGGTAGGCTCAGTTTTCATCACAAGTATAACAAATGAATATTTCTCCATATATATTGTACATGTCAGATTCATCCCTAGGACATGGGCAGAGAACACTTGTCTGTGCCTCATTCCATGTTGGCTTGATGTTTTTATAACTGAGGCTCAGCATAAACACTGAAGAACTAGACCCAAGCTTAAGGCTGGCTGAATGTCACGAGTGTCTAATGTCCCATTCTCACTGTCTCAGAGCACTGCCCTCCACCTAGTGCCCCAAGGATGATCTTCCCTGCCAATGGCAGAATCCGTCCTAAGCAGAAGCATGAAACATATTTTTTATGTTCATTTTCATCCTTTCACCCAAGGATTTTATTCTCTTTTTAGCAACCTTTCAACTTCCCGTCTCATGGAAGACTTGATATTGGGTGTACAGACTACCAGTATGAGTTTTGTCTTTTCACTCCATCTTACAAGTAAATTCGCTTTACAGTTGTCAATTGTACTTGAAAGGCACTCTATGAGTGACAAGGCACTTGACCTCAATTGGTTTTATCTGTAAAAGGGGAGCATGGAGTGTCTGGATATGTCAGTGATGTTCCAACTTTCTTCAGTGACAGAACTAGTTCTTCACAGGCTATATGGTAACAAGCCCACACATAGGGGAGGCCAAGGAAGGAAGAGTTACTCTTTCTTTACTTTTGTTACTGGCAACTTTTTCACATGCATATGGTCTATTTGATCATAATTCCTTCCCATTTCCTTCTCTCCTCCTCCTTCCTCATTCCCCTTCCACTGAACCCCTTCTTCCTCCATATTTGCATATATGGGCATGTGTGTATGTGCCACAATGTATACAAGGAGGTCAGATAACAACTTTGTGCTCCACCTTCTTTGAGACAGGGTCTCTTGTCACTGTTAATGAATACCCAGGATGCAGAAAAGTAAGACTAGCTGGCCTGGGTCCACAAACTTTGGATTCTCCTGGCTGTGCCTGCCACTGCTGTGGGTGTAGTGTGCTAACAGATGCATGTGCCACTTTGCATCTGGCTTTTAGGTGGGTGCTACAGAACTGAACCTGGGCTGGTAGGCTTCGTGTCTGTGTATATCAGTATACTTGGACCTCTTGCTGTTGCAAACAAATCTAGCTTTACAAGAATGGCTGGGGAATTGAACCCTGGGCCTTCAGGCTTTACAAGCAAACACCTTTAACCACTTATTCATCTTCTCAGCCCTGGTCTATACTTTTCTGACTTGGAATACCTCAGTCTACCTTAGGAAGTGGTACTAGAGCTTCTGTCACACACCCTGGAGTGCTTGTAGACTAAATGACTCAGGTTAGGAAATTTGCTGTCACATGGAGAGGAACACAGACCAATAGCTCCAGGATGAGATCAACGTCTATGTTGGGGTTTTCTAAAAGTTGGGTACAAATTTACATGGTAGAAGTCTGAAGTAGGAATGAATCATTATAAATACGCTGGGCATGGAGGTGCATGCCTTTAATTCCAGCACTTGGGAGTCAAAGGCAGGTAGTCACTGTGAGTTTGAGGGCACCCTGAGACTACATAGTGAATTCCAGATCAGCTAGGGCTAGAGAGAGAAGGGTCCTATGTCAAAAAATCAAAAGAATAAAAATTAAAAAAAAAACTTGGACTTAAGAACAAAGATGTGACATGAGGAGCTGAGATGTACATAATGTCACTCCCTCCAGACGGGTGTTCTTCTTAGAACATAGGGAAACTGTGGTATCAGTGAAAAATGTGACTTCTTGTCCTTGGTTGACAGACTAAACCCTTGGGTAGAGTCTGAGTCAGCCATATTGCACTGTGTGGTGGGAGAAGTACAGTCAAAGAGACCAAGGAGCGTATCCTGCCCTACTCTCCTCTCTGCTGCCTGTGTAGAAAGTGCCAGTCTAGCAAGGGAAGACTGCCCAGCAGGAACAGCAACAATGAGAAGAACCAGTAGTTGAGATGATGAGAAAGGAGAAGAGAATTCAGCTTCTTAATGAAAGAAAGTGTGGGAAGCTCATGCTGACTCACACAATAACCCATGCTCTAGTTGCTCCCCACATTGCCCACCCTAGGCGCCCCAGCCCTGTGCAAGCCAGTCCCCAGATCCATGAGGGACAGCAGCTTGGGAAATGCTCTGCCAGCCACATGGGCTCCTTAGTGACAGCGAGCTGGTCAGATGGAGGATGCTGCTCCCACGAAGCCCTTTTCTGAAGCTGCCTTGCACACTGGAGAACAGTCCTGAGAAGGGACAGCACTTCTGCTCTGTTTGTGTTATTTGCATTCAGAGTGAAGGGAGTGACAAGATCTCTGAGGAATGCTGTTCCTGTCTTCTCATTATTATTCTGCCCAGGTGTGTCCAGAAACCAAAGTCTGTCAGTCTGTAGACACCAAAGACCCCAGTTCATCTTGGGAAATGATGAACTATTGAACTGCCCTCAGCATGGCATAATGAGTTGATCACCCATTGGGGAGGGCCTCCACACTCCTTTGCTTCTTCATCTTTACTTTAGTGGCATACCACGGAAGGTAGGCTGGATGGTGCTGGCATAACAAACATCTGCCAGTCCCCAAACCTTCGTGACTCCTAACTACTGGAGTTGATTTCCTCCTCATGTTGCATATGCTCATGCACTGTGTTGGTGGAGGGGTGGGATATAAGGGATGGCTCACCATATCCACTGGGGACCACAGAAACAGGAGCACTTAGTGCACAGCCTGGGCACAATCGTAACCTATGGCTAAGAATGGCGTTAACCATCATTGTCTAAGATACATGCCTCCTGGTAAGGCAGAATGTGTGTCTGTTGCACATCCTTTCTAGGATCAGTGTGTTTCTGGTCTTAGCAAGTGCACACAACTTGCATTAGTAGAGTAGGTAGGGCCAGGCCATGCATGGTCATGATTCAGCTCTTGACTCCACCCAAGAGCACCATGCCTTGAATCCTCACTGTAGGAAGGTCTAGTTTTCTTTGTTTACATAATAGATTTGCATACTCTGTACTTTTCACTGGCCACTGGCATGCATCTAGTATGAAGAAAGTCCTTTAGCACAATAACACATGTAAGTTATGTCACATAATCCATGTGAGCAATCGTCACAATTACTTAGGCAACTCAATGAATTCATTAACTTAATGCTTTGCTTTCAACAGCAAGGGTTCAGTGTAGAACAGGACTCATAGAAGTGTCATTGGGGGAAAGGCCAGTCAATAATTTGGGATGGAAACCAGCAGAATAAACCTTGGGCTGGAGGTCAAGGGAGCAGAAAAGGAAAGAGGAAGGCATATGAGAAAGGTGGCCTACTGGATGTCTGTAATGGGAGCCAGCCAGGGAAGAAATTTGGAATATCTTTTCATCATCTTCTGGACCCCATGTCCATTCCTGATTCACAATATGTAATGCTTGCTACTTCTGTTGTGTCTTTCCAGCTCTTGAAAAGGTAGCATGTATTTTCTGGACAGAATGAGTGAGGAAAAAGAAGATAGCAGGTATGAAGGCAGAGAGGAAACTTTGGAATAGCTGAGTCCCTTTGTAGCTCCCCTCTATGCCACCGTCCTTACTTCCAGAATTATTTTCCTCTATGGGAATCATATCCAGCAAATACTTACTGCTCATGTGGTATAAAACATCTATCATATTTTCAATGTATTATACTTATTTAGAGTTATTATGCATTGAGTGTGGTTTAAAAATAAATGCAATTATCTCTTGCAGTTCTGTGAAGACAAATGACTTACAGAATACCATGGTTTGCTTCCAATAGAGGTATTATGGGCAGCAAGGATTCTTGCCTTATGAAGCCCTATCCCCTGCAGGTCCCCAACTCCTAAGTGTTCACTTGAAGACAGGAACACTGACCAAGAGCCTCAGCTATTTACTAGCAAATGCTAGGCCAAGGACATGGGTAAGCAAACACTCCCTTGGGGAATTGGAAACACTGAGCTACTCTGTTATCAACAGGCAGTTACTGCATGGGAGTTCAACACTTCTATCTAATGCAATAATATCCTTGTATATTCCTCCAGTCCATGGGTAGGCCTTCCAGAGGGAGTTTTAATCTCATTCCCACAGGGGTGTGGATTCATCTATTCTATGGGGCAATGGCATCACCGGCCTGAGAACTGGATTAAGGTCAGTAGGATGGATCTTTCCTTCCTTAATTCCTTTTTAGAAGCAGGGTCTCACTTTAGCCCATGCTGATCTGGAAGAGGCATACATAGCTACAAAGGGACATGACCAGGTAAGGCTCTCTACAGCATATCATGGTAACAGTATCAAAAGTACAAAGTAGGGTCAGAGAGACGAGTTAGCTGTTAAGGTGTTTGCTTATAAAGCCAACGAACACAGGATCAATTCCCAGGACCCACATAAGCCACATGCACAAGATTGTGTGTGCACCTGGAGTTACAGTGGTTGAAGGTCCTGGTATGCCCATTCTCCCCACCCACTCTTTGTATATGCCTCTTTCTTTCTCTCAAATAAATAAAATTTAAAAATTGAAAAAAAAATACAAAGAAACAATAAATAAATAAATAAAACAAATAAACACTGTAAGGGAAAATTACTAACTCACATAGAAAGCAGGAATAAGAGAATGAACTCAGACTTTTCATCAGCAAACCTAAAAGCCAGAAGAGAATACAATGATATATTCTGTGCTCTGAAAGCAAAAACCTACCAACTGAGAATGCTATATATAGCAAAGCTATCTTTCAAAATGATGGAGGAATAAGGATATTTCAAGGCACAAACAAAGGCAATTCATGTCAACACAGTCAGATCTACAGAAAAATTGAAAGGAATGTTATATAGGGAAGAAGAATAAGAAGTAGAAGGAAGAAGAAAGAGGAAGGGAAAACAAGAAGGAGGAAGAGGAAGAGGAAAAGAACAGGTCCATCTTCGAGAACACAAGATAGGGTACATGTCATGAAAGAAACATATGAGCAAAAAAGAAGTAGGAAAGAATAAACTATGCCTAGCAAAGCAAACTTTCAGGAAAAGAAATGCTTATAATCCAGTGAGCCAAAACATCACCGAATAAAATATTAGAGAATAGCATGTTTTTCTTTATACTAACCCTAAATGTAAATGGCCTCAACTTAAAGACACAGACAGAAAGATTAGATTACAAAACAAAACCAAACTATTTGCAGACCAAAAAATTCACCTAGCCAATGAAGATATTCAAAAACTGTTTATCAAAGGATGGAAAATCAAACTACCAACTAAAAGTAAGATGAAAATAAATAGGAGTGGCTAGCCTTATATCAGACAAAAATAGATTTCAACCCCAAACTTGAAACTTGAAAAGACAAGAAGAGGAATTTTGTATTAAGAAATGAATCATTTATCAAGAAGATATACCTATAAACATTTATGCACCAAATTTTGGGGGGTCCTAATTTCGTAAAATGAAGACTAAAAGACCTAATAGATAACATAAGTTTAGAAAGAATGGAATACATATTCTGCACTCTCATCTCAGAGTGAAACCAAACCATAGATCAAGTGGACCTAACAGATATATGGAGAGTATTTCATCCAACAGATAGGGCATATGCATTCTTCTGAGTGGCACCTGGAACCTTTTCCAAAAATGATGACATAAAAAATATGATCACAAGACAAAGCTCAACAAATACAAAAAATAAATAAAGTGTAATCCTTTATGACTTATCAGGACACAGTAGAATAAAAGTAAAAATTGACAAGATAGAATGTAGAAACTACACAAGTTCTTGCAAACTGAACATCACACTTTGGAATGAACAACAGGTTATTGAAATCATGAAGGAGGAAATATAAAAATTCTTAGAAACAAAACAAAATAATGAAAACAGTTCCGAGAGGAGAGTTGATAACTATAAATGCTTATATGGAAAAGTTAGACACATCTAAAATAAATAACCTAATGACCTACCTCAAGGCTCTAGAAATGTAGAAATAAGCCATCTCAAACCCAGTAGATGGCAACAAATATAAAAAGATCTGGGCATAAATTAGTTAAGTATTAAATCTACTGATTTACAGAAATGGTTCAACATTCATAAATCAATAAATGTAACATACCATATACATAAACTCAAGGGTAGAAATCACATGATCATCCCAATTTATGGAGAAAAAGCATTTGACAAAATCCAACAGTCCTCCAAGAAGAAAGTCCTGGAGGAAGGTGGAATAGATGGAACATACCTCAAAATAATGTAGGCCATATATGATAAACTCACAGCCATCACTATATAAAGTAGAGACCTTTTTCTTTAAAATTAACTAAAATTTGGAGTAGAAAGTGCTTGAGGAAAAAAATAAGGAACATCCTTCAACATACAGGCATAGATGAGAACTTCCTAAACAGGACTACAATAGTGCAGAAAATATTCCAAGAATTAACTTCATGAAATTAAAATGCATCTGCACAGCAGAAGATACCATTAACAAAGCGAATAAACGACCTTCACAATGATGGAAAATCTTTACCAGCTCTACTTCATACGGGGGGGGGGGCTAATAACCAGAATTTACAAATAACTGAAAAAGATAATATCAAAACAAAATAAATTCGGCAATCACCAAATGGAATGAAATGAACAGACAGTTCACCGAAGAAGAAATACTAACATATAAAGTGTTCAATATCTGTAGCCATCTGGGAAATGTAGATTAAAACAACTTACCTCATTCAGAATGGCTAGGATCAAGGAAATACACAACAAATGCTGACAAGGATGTAGGGATAGAGGAACTCCCACTCACTATCAGTGGGAGTGCAGACTAGTACAGCCAGTATGAAAATCAGTATGGAGATTCTCAGAGAATTGGAAATAGACCTCCCTTATGACTCAGCTATCCCACTCCTGGGCATTTACCCTGAAGACCTGACACTACTACAAGAGGCACTTGCACATCCACATTGATTGCTGCTGTACTCAAAATGGCTAAGAATTGGAATCAGCCTATGTTCTCATAAACAGATGAATGGATAATGTCAATGTGGTACACAATGGAATTCTACTCAGCAGTATGGGAATATGGAATTATAAAACTTTCATGAAAAATGGATGGGCCTAGAAAAAAATGATAGTAATTGAAGTGACTCAAACTCAGAATGACCAAACCTGTATGTTCTCTATGATATGTGGGTCTTAGCTAGCAATATCTACATGTATGTATGGGGGGAGGGGGCAAATGTTGACAAAACCTATAAAGGTAGAATAATGATCAAAAAAAAAAAACAATTTAAGGAGGAGCTGGAAGAGATGGGAGAGATGGGCAAAAGAATACTGTGACATGTCTATGGAGAAGGGAATACTAGGGGAGGGAGACTGGGTGGAAAAGGGGATTGGGGATAGGAGAGGCTATAAGAATCAGCAAAAACAAACTGTTTGAAAATGCCAGAATGTAGGATATCTAAATCTCAGTATGACAACTAATAAATAAACAATAAAAAAGTTTGACTCCTGTGGTGGTATTATTGGGAAGTGTGCCCTGTCTAAGGTCTTTAAGTTATTGTGGGTTTGACTCCTGAAGGGGACTGTGGGACTCCAACAGTCATTATTATTGCTCCCTGGCTTGTGATATAAACCATTCTGTTCCCATGTGCCCCAGCAGTAGGTGCTGCCACAGGCCCTAAACCATGAGACCAACCAATCTTGAACTAGAACTTTCAAAAGTTTAAGCCAAAATAAACCTTTTCCTTTGTGAGTTAATTACCTCAGGTATCTTGTCATGGTGATGGCAAGCTGACTAAACCCATCTCCTTTCCACACTGGGAACATGTTCAAGCATAAGCCCAGCCCTACCCACAATGAATGGGTCTGAGTTGGCCTTATGACTTTACCAAAGCTAATAAAACACAGTGTGTGTTTACTGGGACGAGGGAAGAAATGTTGCTTTTCATGCTGTGCAGAAAACTCCAGAGATTAAGATCTGAGGCTGCATCACCATCTGGCTACAACCACCATCTGGTGTGCGCATCACATGATGGAGAAGAATGCTGATACAATGAAGATAGCACAGGGATCAGGAAGAAAATTCCTGGGGCTCCTGATAGCATTTTTGGAGCCCTGTAGCAGTTAATTCCTCATTGATGGAATAGAAGCAGCTTATGGGAAGAAGGGGTTTGTTTTGGCTGTAGTTTTGAGGGGAAGTTGCATCATGGCAGGGAAAGCATTGCAAGGCAGGGAGCCAGGGTGTCACATCTTGTCACAGCAGCAGGAGCAAAGTCGCCTCAGAGTGAGTTCTCTTAACTCCCAGAAGGGCTGGACTAATAAACCTTAAGGTCTGCCCCCCCATGACACACCTCTTCTAGCAAGGCTCCACCTCCCAAAGGCTGGGAACTAAGCAAGAGGCTTAATCATAAACACTTGAGGCTAGGGGACATTTCATTCAAATCACCACAAGCCTAAACTTAGGTGTGCTTAGAGCTGGACCTGGTCCTGTTGTTTTCACCTTATAAAAACCAATAACATTTCACTTTCAGTGAATTTGAAAGAATACTGTGTCACTTGAAGCCAAAGGAGTTTTACTAACACATTTCTGGGAAGACTCCTTTATGTCTGAACATGTGGCCATCTGAAAAAATAAAAAAGAAAGAATGGAAAAATGATGGAAATGCAAAGAGTCTTATAGATGAACTATTAATTAGTTATGAGATGAGAGCACTGAGTCAGAATGTGAGTCTTTGCCTGTTTACATGGTTGATCTGAGGGAGAGGTGGGGACGTGGTCTAGATGGGACTTCCAGTGTGCAGTCAGCTCACCCCAGTCATACTGCAAGAGCCGTTCCCTGTTCCCTTTCTACCAGGGTCAGGTGTCTCTGGCTGCTTTCAATCACCCTTAGACATTTACCATGCTGACCTACCTTCTCTCACTCTTTCCTTTCTTAACTTCTCCTATCGGGTGAAGATTTATTTCTTTAATTATTTTGTTTTGAAGTATTTCAAATGCAGAAAGAACACTGTGTACCTCCATTTAGAGTTAACGAATATTAATACATTGTCATCCCCCCCCCAGTTTTCTTTTATTAAATAAAGACAATAGTAGCTATACCTAAAATCCAACATCCTTTCCCATACCTCACCTTGGCTCTGATCCTACCTGATAGTGCTACTATCTTAAATGTGGCTGTGTTTGTCTTACTGCAGTTTTAAAATTTGAATGCACAGAGTAGTTAGGAGTTGTTTTGCCGTGGGCTTCATGGCATTCTGTCAACACTTATACACATTGCTCAGGCTGCTTTTTTTTGCTCAGGACTATTTTGTGATTTGTTGGTAGTGAAAGACCTGAGTGACTTTTTCTAGCTGTCAACTTCTAGTCTGATGGGCTCTAGTTTTTCTCAGAACAGCATCATCTGGCAGTGCTGTGTGTGCAAAGTCAGCCACCTGCTTAAAGCTCTTCCTGGGCTGGAGAGATGGTTTCGTGGTTAAGGCACATGCCTGCAAAGCCTAAGGACCCTGGTTTGATTCTCCAGGTCCCACATAAGCCAGATGCACATGGTGGCGCACGCGTCCAGAGTTCGTTTGCAGTGGCTAGAGGCTCTGAATGCCCATTCTCACTCTTTCTCTCCCTCCCTTTCTCTATCTGTAATAAATAAATAAATAAATAAATAAATAAATAAATAAATAAATAATTTTAAAAATATTTTTAAAAAGCTGTTCATGTGTAAGGATCACTAATATATGGCCACTTTTCAAGGATAGGTGTGATTTTTGGATTTTGATTATTTCACCCCTTGATAGTCATTATGTTTTTTTGAATTTGTTGATTCGGATCATGCATCAGTGTTGGAAAATATGATTATCTATGCAAATACTGTTTCTCTCTTTCTCTCCCTATGCCATTCATTCTAGAAGTACTGCTATATATCTGCGGGGTTTACATATTCCAAATTATTTGGCTTTACCCATTCTTTTATATTCTCTGTCTCTGCTTTTCAATATAATTTCCTCAAATTTATTTTCCAGCCCATGAATCCCCCTTTCAGGGGTGTGTAAACTATGACTTCATCCATTCATCAGGCTGCAGTTACCAAGTTTTCCAGATTTACATATTGTATTAATACTTTTCCAAAGTTGCCTATTCTGTTTTATAGGGTTTTAATCTTTTCTTAGTAGCTTGAGTCCCTTTATTTCTATTTTAATAATTTTAAATCTGTTAATATTTTTAATATTTTCATTTATTTATGAGAGAGAGGAAGAGAGAATGGGTATGCCACTGCAAATGAACTCCAGACACAATGCACCACTTCATTCATCTGGCTTATGTGGGTCCTGGCGAGCCAAACCTGGGTCCTTTGGCTTTGCAGGCAAGCATCATAAGTGCTAAGTCATCTCCCCAGCCCCTTAAATCTATTAATATTTTAATTTAAATGTGTTATTTCAAACATGTAATTATATATTATTTTAGCTTAATTTTTTTCAGATTCTTCTGTTCCATTTCCAGAACTCTAATTGTCATGAAGTATATTTGCTATATGGTAGACTAATCTTCTGTGGGATGCTTTTGTTCCTTCAGCATCCCTCTAGCTTTTTTAGTCTATTTCTGATTTTGCTTCTACTGAGCATCCTAGGAGTATAACTGTCAGAGAATCAAATTTTATGATGAATTTTATGATATGTTTTTACTTCATGGCTCCCTGTTCCTCTCTAGAAATACAAAATTAGACTTCAAACCTTTAGGAAACGGTTCCTCCTTAAACTGCATGTCCTGTAATAATAGATACTGCACAGGCTCTATGTGCATGTCGTTGAGGTAGTACATATATTTTAGTATTGTTCCTCACATTTTATTTTACTAACAAGAAATCTTTTATTTCATTTTATTCTTTGTATCTCTAGCTGCTAGATTGTAGTTTACCATTACTGACATCTTTTGAGAAAGGCTGTATTCCTTGCACAGTTCACAAGAGAGACAAGTTTCAGCTCTCAGTGCAGTTCTTTGCTTGATAGGTATAAGTTAAATCAGACAACTGAAAAAAAAATCTGAGTATAACCCATTCCAGAGAGGGTTTCCTCACATGCCCTCTGGAGTAGGGTGGGTGCGGCCTGAAGCTGTATGGACAGCAGGTGTGGATCTCAGTGGCAGGATGTTCCCTGCTAACGTGTTACTGTGCATAAGAAGTTCCCAGACTTCAGTTCAACAAGTAAAGGTCAACTTCTGTTTTGAAAAGATGAGGGAGGGAAGGAGAGGGAATCCTGGGTTTGATTTCTCAGATTTTCCTCCCGCTCCAAACAGGCCCAGGCAGAGAAAGAAACATGTACCGTCGTCATCACATGCCGCTGTCACGTGCACTTGTATTTGCACTAAGGGCACCTCTGAGTCCTGACTATGTTTCCCATTTCTCACTCCTTGGTCAGCTCTGTCCCTCCTCCTGGGGCCTTGTGGTGTTCCCTTGGCTTCACTGATTGGCCTTTTGCAGCACTGCTCTGGGTCCTTCAAGCACACCTTCACTGTGCATCCCTCTCACTTCGGGCTTTGCTGTTGCTACACAGGTTTGTGTCTCTGCTGGGACTCTTGTTGACCTGCCTGCTTGGAGGTTGTAAGGGGAGAGACAGGCAGTGCCACAAGCTTGCTCTATCCTGGCCGGGCATGCCTGGTTTTCTTCCTGGAGGCTGCCCTTCTCTCCTGAGACCCAGTTCCCAGGAGACTGCCAAAGGAGTTATGGGGTAAACCCAGTAGTGAAAAAGAATTGATGTCACATGAGAAACTGGCCCAAGGGAGACATGAGGAGGTATGAAATGTTTCCTCTCTTCCTCCTTCTAGGATTATGAAAAACAAACAAAAAGCAGTCCTTTCAGTAAAGCTCTGAGATATGCTGAAAGGCTGAGTGATCTATTGTGCTCTTTTCTTCTCCTCTATTATCTCCTCTTTCTCTGCCTTTTCCTTTATTTTCATGCTGGGGATTGAACCCAGGGATTCTAACATGCTAAGCACATTCTCTACCACAGAGCTATATTCGCAGCCTCAACCGTACTTTTTATAAAAGCTTTGATATTCCCAAAACTGGTTCTCTTGCCTCTCCTAATGTCCTCTTTGCTTTCCAAACTCTGGCTGTCCTAGAGTTGTGCTCCTCTACCCACTCAGCACTTAAGAATTTTCCTCAAGTTCTATGTCCTAGTGAACTCATGTGTTCTCTGTCTTACTGGGATCTATAGCCTCTCTCTTTATTTCCAGTCAGGCAACATTTGGAAAAGTATGCCTTTGTAAAGAAAAGTTCAAATATAATATAATGATCAATAACCCTAAGTGAGATCCTTAACCCCCTAATAGGTTCTGTTTCAGGGTCATATTGTATCCCTGGTATGTTGTACAAGTAAAGTAGAGAAGTGATATGTGGCTCGATGCAATGCTGAATGGAGTTAGCTTCTATATTCATGCTATGGGCTCAGAGTCCTTGACCCATATGCCCTGTTCTTTGGTTTGTGTAATATACTTTTAAAAACTCATTTGTGTGTGTGTGTGTGTGTGTGTGTATGTACATCAGAGTCCCTTGCCACAGCAAAGAAATACTAGATGAATGTGCTTTTTACCTCTGGCTTTCCGTGGGTCCTGGGGAATTGAACCTGGGCAACACGCTTTGCAAGCAAGCACCTTTAACTGCTGAATCATCTCCCCATGCCTATGCATAAAAAGCTTTAACAGTGGACATTGCTGGGGCTTAAGAAAACCTCCTGGCATTGTTCTTTTTCCTCTTCCTTTCTGTGGAACAAGTGATCTTCTCTCCACTGAATCTGCAGGACATGTCTGATAGTAATCTTCATTTTACATTTAAAACTCTCTCAAGTTTCATTGCAAAAACAATGCTCTTCACACAGTGCTTTGTCACACATAGAAACATTTCCTCATGGTCTCAGAACAGGAGAGCTGCAGCCAGGCCGCCACAGTGCATGGCACACAGGGCAGAGCCTTTAATAGATAAATTTAGATGAGGACATGTGAAATGGTGCCAAGGTCTGGGAGACTTGGAATGAGTAAACATGTGATATAGCCTTTCCAGCAGCAATCTGTGGCCCATGAGGAATTCATTTAACACATGTGATCCTGAAATGGATCTCTGAGTACCCTTCCAAGGTGTGTGGGGGGATGGGGAGGAGGGGGAGAGGGTGGGATCCTAGGAAAGACAAGAGAGAAACTTGCTTCCTACTAAGGGAGCGGAAGAGGTCAGATACAACCGCTCTGGACATCCTGACAACTTGAGTATAGGCAGATTACCTCACAGTAGCCAAAGGACTGACCCCACCCTGGACTTCAAATGTGGAGTAAATGATACTATAAGGCAAGTTAACATTTAGAAATTATTTGGGTGCACTTAGAGTCCTCTCTCTTCGAAGGTTAATGGCATGGCCAGTATTGCTGGCACCAGCTGCTACAACAGCAACGCCTAGCCACCCACTTCCTGTGGCACGTGATAGCTGCTCTTCTGGCCCTACCTTCCATCAATTCCTATATATTTTGCACTAACACATATTAATTATGCAAATTAACCAGAATCAGTGTGTCATTTCTGTACCTGAATTGTATGTTGATCAAATCTGGTCTCTCTTTTTTTCCCATACCCTTTTCCAAGTCTAATAATCACTTTATTATTTTATACTCAAGGTTTTTTTTAAACCTTTCCCACCTGAAAAAGAGCATGTGGCATTTGCCTTTACAAGCTGGGTTTATTTCACTCAGTACCATGCCCTCCAGTTCCATCCATTTGGCTCCAAATGACAGAATTTCATTCTTCTTTATGGCATTATAATGTTTCACTGGGTCTACATGCCACATTTCCTCTATTCATTCATCTGTTGAAGTCTCCTAGGCTGGGATTCCTATCTTAACTATTGTGACCGGTGCAGCAATAAACATGGGTGTTCAGCTGTCTTCTTTGATAGATTGATTTCATTTCCTTCAAATAAGTACCCAGAGAGGGATAGCTGGATTGTATGGAGGATATAATTTTAGTTTTCTGGATGTGGATCTTCATTCAGCCCTGATATGGGGTCTTTGAACTCTCTGAAGCTGCTCCTTTCTGGCTTCGGTTACAGGTACTTGCTGTTATTTGTAACCAGCACCTCTGCTGGAGGAAGATCTAAAGTTTCTCCCGTGTTCAGAAAACCCCACAAATTTCTGTGTGACTCCCTGGTTTAAGCTCAGCCTCATTTTGTCCTCGACTAGCCAAGTGGTAAGACTTTGTTAACCACAGATGAGAACAGATGACTGCTACAGAGAAGGATGGTTCTCTCCGACAACACAACCAGCCTGTATGAGGGCAGAGCTTGTGCTCAGTTGAATTAGTTGTGTCACTACTGTTCCCATGGTTGGATTCAAATTGAGACTAGACCATGAGGACATTTTCTCATCTGAAGAGCACTGTATGGAGAAGGTGGGAGAAATCTTAATTCTAGTCCATTGTCATTTCCATTATTCTACAACTTCCCCTTTTCAAAGGATTCTTTGGTCCAATTAAATTTACAGGCTATTTTGGTACTTATTTTTATATGTGGTTTAGAGATAGAAATAAAGCATTTCTGAACTATATTAAAAGAATTCAAAAAATTGTTTCATTTTTAAGCATTACACAAAAGTATCTCCTCTCTGATCCTTGATTCACTTGAGTTGTGCACTTCAAGAGTAACAGTGATTTTAAATACCTCTTATGTGAATTAATGATAGCATTGGAGAATTTCTTTTAATATGTCAGCAGTCTCTGTATTGTCTTAATGTTCTTTTCTCAATTCCAGTCCCTCCTGACCTCTGCTCCTGTGATGTAATCATATGCCTTAATATTCCTGGCAGCCTCTCCTCTCTTGCTAGAGAAGAAAACCAGGTAAGAGAAGAGTGTAGAAACAGGCAGCAACCAATTAAGAGTTAATGCTTAGCAGGTAAAATGGCACAAAAATGAAAATATCACCACTGACTATATGAGACTAAAACAGCCAAGAGGGAGAAGAAGAAATCCATTATGAATCAAAAGGTGTGATCAGAAGAGAGAGAGAATATTGAGATAGATAGAGAGAGAGAGAGAGAGAGAGAGAGAGAGATTTTCTTTTTTGTCAGTCTTGTTTGCAAGCGTAATGATGGACAGCCCCAGTCAGAGCCAGGCTATGTTAACACAGAGGAGGTAGGGAAAGAGCAAAAGTAATCCCAATAACAAACATATATTTAAGTAGCACCTTACAGCTTTGGAAGTGAGGTGGAGAGATGCAGTCACCACTTCCTTGTTACAAATGAGTAAATAGACTCCAAAGTATCAAGCTGTGGCAAGTACCACGCAGACATTAAGTAGCATCACCAACAATCAATCTCAAGTGATGCTGGGAAGGAGGGAATGATAAAAAGAGAAGAAAGCACAAAGAAAAATATCAGAAGTGATGATAGAAAATACAATTTCAAATCCGGCATACAGACTAAATTTTTTTCTTACTCGGCATGGCTTCTCAAAATGGGTTCAACCTCATTTCAGCTTTTTTTTGCAGTAAACTATGAAACAGAGAGGCCTCTCGTGACAAGAAAATGGAACTAAGAAAGTGTTGCTCATAACCACCATGATAAGAATTTAAGATCCTGTGAAGAGCAGAATCCCTACCAAAGAGAGACAGTCCACATGTGGGGCTGTCATTACATGCAAACACCAAAGTAACAAGAATTTTAAAAATGTTTCTACCCATGGCTTAAAAACAATACAGAATATAGAGCACAAAGAACTGCACATCTCACAGTTCTTTATGCTACTTTTGACATACCCTGTCTTGTTTCTGATTTCCCGTTGTGAAGCTTGAGGTTTAGAAAGGAGCCCACAGGGCTGTGGCGCCACAAGTTCCCCAGTCACAAGACATACTGATGAGTGCTTCTGCCTTCAAATAAACCACAGATATGCCTAGATCTCTTCCCTCATAATGACAGCAGCAAGATTTATCCAGAAATCTATAGCCCGACTGATCTGTTAGTCAGTTGTTTAACAAAAGTGACTATCTCAAACTCCAGAAGCTCTACTCCTCCATGGCCAAAATGTCCACGGTGACAGCTGAGAAGTGGATGTGCAGTCTTCAGAAGGTGCTGTCTCCAAACTGCCCTCTAGTCTACAATGGACATGTCTGCTCTAAAGAATCAAACACAGTGACCATCAACATCCCAGCTTGGGTCTACATTTCCATTATTCAATACTAGTAGGTTATCAGGTGGCACCCGTGGCTGTATGGAAAGCAAGCATGCTTATCTTACATGACCTTAAGTCAAAAGCTTAGATGGAGGCTGGGCTGTGGCTTGGTGGTAGAGTACTTGTCTACCATGCACAAGGCCCTGGGTTCCATTCCAGGCACTGAAACAGAAAGTGGAAGGCTGCTTTGGCTGGGGAGCACTGAGTTCTAATTTGAGATAATAGGAGAGCAAAGAGTAAGGTGAAAACTCACATGCCTTCATTTTATGTCTGCATTGTTTAGTAGCTGAAGGCACAGAGTGAGTTATTGTCCTTCACCTTTCTTCTTAAACCACCTTGGACTTCTGGAACAGTAGAACCCTCCAGGCCAGACCACTGCCCAGACAGGGGAATTATCCATGAGGGTGAGACTGCAGACTGGACCGCAAATGACCATATTCTTAGAACTTGCTTGTCCCTCAAGCAGTAAGGATTTCTTTGGACCACTTCGCATCACCAAAACTGAGACAATGACCCACACTCAATTGCTGTTCTATTAAGCCTAAGGTTCATGTCAGTGCCTCAGAGTCTTCAGGGTCACTGTACTCTTTTATCTGTTTCTTCTCTCAGATGGGAACACTGAACTAATCTTTCTCTGATTTTCACTATCATCTGCCTCTCAATTGCTGGGATTATAAGTATGAGCCGAGCTATAGACTGGGTTCTTCATTACCAGAAATATATTTCACCTCATTTTATCATTTTCCATCAATAAGACATACCAGAGTAACCCATGTCCTTTGTTAGTCAGTTTCCTCATCACAATGACCTAACACTTGACAGAAATGACTGATGGGAGAGAAGTCATTATGTTCTTGGATTCAGACCTGTATGGTGAGGAAAACGTGGTGGAACAACTTACATCATGGCCCATCATAAGCAAAGTGGGGTGTTAACTGGAAGGAACCTGGATAAGATATACTTCCCAAGGATGCCTCCAGTGACCTACTTCCTCCAACCAGGTGTCCTGTTCTACACTTCAACCATCTCCCCAAGTCATCTATTCAGATGATGACTCCATCAATGGACAAAATCATTCATCAGACCCAAGCCTCCCTGGAAAACCTCACAGACACACCTAGAGGAGTTCCTTGCAAATGATCCAGGCGTTGCTCAATGCAATCGAGATATCGATTACAACTAATCATCATATTTCCTAAGGAGCACAGTTTGAGAAATCTGTTGGATGAAACCAAAGCCCTATAGCATAAAAACAAAACCAAACAAAGATAATAAGCAAGAATCAACCATAGCAAAACCATGATGAACCCCAGGCCTGTCAGTATAAGTTATTCTACATAAATGACAGGGCTAATGAACAGTTTCATTAATAAAGATATTGTTTACACCTTTTAAAATTGTCAATACTCATCTGGCTTAAGTGATCTATTCTCCTTCATTAAGCAGCATTAAGCAAGGAAATGCAGATTCATTCGGGTTTTCATTGTTGGGACTCACACAGGGACACAGCGACCCAGACTCAGTCAAGACTGTCAGATGATACTTACGAAGCATTAATTATTTCCTGTTTGTTCATAATTAATTTGCACATGGATTATAAATTAACAGACTGTAGTGAGTCCTAATTCTCAGGAGTGAGGGTTTGAAATCACAGAGGTGAATTTGCATCCTGACTCTCCAAGTGAAAATACTTTCCTTGTTTGTGACTCAGTTTCCTTACACATAGATTGAGAATATTTCCTACTTTATTGCTTGAAAATTAAATAGAGTATATGAAAATACTTGGTACACTACCAGGCAACAGTGCTTAACACATGCTGTTGCTTTATGAACCTCAGATCATGAGTTTTTCATATAAATATTAAAAACACATGCTGTTGCTTTATGAACCTCAGATCATGAGTTTTTCATATAAATATTAAAAACCTTTGTTTCTCTCTCTCTCTCTCTCTCTCTCTCTCTCTCTCTCTCTATATATATATATATATATATATATATATATATATATATATATATGTGTGTGTGTGTGTGTGTGTGTGTGTGTGTGTGTGTGTGTATGTATGTATATTGCCATTAAAATGCCAACATAGCCAACACAATTCTGCATCCAGACTGATATTGACCTCTGTGTCATTGAAAAATCATTTTGCTTTCAAGTAAAAGTCCTTAGGGAGTTATTATTCCATGTGGGGTTTTGAATGTTGCCTTCATACCTCATCAGAAAATATGTTTCTATGGAGAGCTGTGAGAACTCCAGGAAATCCAAGCAGCCATTCTGTGCTCTTGTGTGAGTTTGAAGTGACTGACATGTCAATGGCAGGGAGGGGCAGAGGAAGAAAAGAGGTATACTTTCTGTATCACTCAAATGTCTTCAGTGTCTCGATGGGAGCCTGGTGTTATTCTGAGGGCTTCCTAGGTCAAAATGAGTGCTTCTAGGGGACTGCCAATCGAAGTATGACAGGGCTCAGGATCTGACTGGCTGCTAGACTCACAGAATAAGGAAGTGGTCTAATACCTTTCCTAATCAAGGCCAGAGTGAGAATTTAGAATTATGGTAGATACTGCAAAGTGTTTGCCAAATGCTCTTTCCTGGCACCCTTCCCTGGGATGTCTTTGCTTTAGGATCCGATAATGCTTACAGAAGAAAAGGGAAAGGAAGAAGAGGAGAAGGAAAGAAAGGAGAAAGGGAGAAGGAAATGTTGGTGAGGAAGATGGAAGGGGAGGAGGAAGATGAAGGGGAAGAGAGAGAGAAAGAGAGAGCAAGGAAGGAAAGAATGAAGATAAGAAGGCAAGGAAAAAAAAAAAAAAGTTCTGTTCCCAGTTTCAGATACTGTGAAAGAGCATATGATAGTCTGATGGTTCCATTCTCCAGCCCTCCCTGTATGCTCATCTTTTTGGGTTGTGACATTCAGCAACTCTAACCTAGGGGACAGGGTCTATTTTTCCCACTTCCTGGAGTTCAGCTGACTTTATGGATTGCTCAGACCAGCAGAATGCTGTTGGTACCACATAGATTTGGAAGCTAGGGTTTAAGAGGCTTTATATGACTTGGCCCTACCCTGGAAACACTGGTATGCTGGCATTCAAAATGAGCCCACATTAACTTGTGGGTGATGAGAGACACATGGCCCAGGTGCCCATTCACAGGGGCTGTCAAACTCAGGTGATCTAGGTCCATCAAGTACAGACATACAGCCATCCCATTCTGCCTCTCCACCTCCAAGTTATTTATATCATTGGTGCTTGTCTGGTGCCCAGTTTGGGGATAGATGGCTTGGTAATGAGCCAAGCATTATATATGCCAAAGTCTACATCTGCTAGCATCGCCCTGCTTCTGCTCTCGCTCTTCCTCCACGGAACACCTGCATGGTGGCACTGGAGTCTGAACACTGTGACAGCTTGTTTTGTAGCCATAAAGCCATCTGAAGGGATGTACAAGATTTTTCTTTTTTTTGCTTTGTGAAATAGATAAACTCTGGGTGGCTGTATCCAAGTTTTCTAGAACTTGCAGCACAACACAGTCAGACTGAAATGATGGTGTTACAGGAAGTAGCAGTGGATTAAAGTAGCTTCTGATGGTAGTTATAGAATGGTGAACTGGAAGAAGATGGTAGCCTGAGAGATGCACAGTTAGAGTGAGGACATTTGTTCATGCATGGATGCACTTCATCTTTTTCTGAGCCACTAACTATACCCCAAGTGTCTATTCGCAGGCTTGGGCATGAGGGTAGCCTGGTAGACATGAATCGCATCCTACAGGCTGCTCCCATTGCTGGGGCAGAGGAGAGGAGTAACCAAGTTCTATTTGTTCATCAATAGTTCCCTTTATGACACCTCTAACAGATGAGATGTCTCATCATTACAATGTAACCTTTCCTCTACTTGTTAGGAACTATAATACACCTCCTTATCATAGTCATCCATTGGCCACAGCTGTCTTTTCTAGTACGTCTGATTTTTCCTGAAGCATGTCTATGGGAATAGAGGTATTGTCCAGGGTTTGAGATGGCAGAAATATAGGAATGCACAGAGAACTAGGCCGGAAACAAGCTTGTAGGAGTCTCAAAATACGAATTCAAAAGGGCTGGAAACATTATATAAACTCTTGGCTTTTTTTTTTTAAATACAGAAGTCAGTTCTATGTTTCTTGTAGAGAAATAAGGTTGATCCTTGAGGAACAAGTACCGCTTTATCTTGTGGCTTCTCTACTGTTGCTCCCAAGGAAATTAGATCTCAGTATTTTCTACAATAATAATAGTTATTGTAGTTGATACATCCCACATGCTCATGGGCTATATAACTCTCTACAGCCATATGTGGTATTATTTGTTCCATATTAAAAATGAAAAAAAATAAAGTTTTGAGATTTGAAGTTATTTCTTCCAAGGCCTCAAAGCTGATAAAGTGGAAATAATATTTAAACTCATCTCTGAAGAACTTCAGAGCTCATCTATGGCATTACAACTTGCTATTATTAAGCAACATCACATACACAGACCTTCTTATTGTCTTCATTACCCTTTAGGGAAAAGGAAGCTAAAATAAAATAGCTTTCTCTTTCCAAAAGGGAACCATAGTTTTATAGGTATTCATTAATTAGAGACAATGTAAGGACCCAGCAGTGTCTCTGTACTTTGTTTCATTAAGTCACTCTGTCCAAGAAAGCCTGGGAACCATTTGATCATACCTATTGGAATATCTGGAGTTTGTGTGTTGAACAAAATTCCAAGAAAAGCTTAGTCATTCAGCAAGGTCATAGAGGCAAGGTGAAGATGCAGGTCATGGCTCCAAAGACAAATGGGTTCTCAATGCCAGGCTTGGGGAGTCCATGATATCTTTAGTGAATTAAAAGTGATTTTGGGGGCTAGAGAGATGATTTAGCAGTTAAGGTGCTTGCCTACAAAGCCAAAGGACCCAGGTTCAATTGCCCCAGGACCCATGTAAACCAGATGCACAAGGTAGCACATGTTTATTTTCAGTGGCTGGAGGCCCTGGCTCACTCATTCTGTCTCTCTCTTCCTCTCTCTCCCTCTTTCTCTCTCTTTCTCAAATAAATTACAAAAATACAAATATATATAAATTATATATATATACAATTTATATATATATAAATTTTGGTGAACCCAAATCAAATATGAGGTTTCCAAGCCAAACTTGGAATTTTTTTTTGTTTTTGTTTTTGGTTTTTCGAGGTAGGTCTCACTCTAGTTCAGGCTGACCTGGAATTCACTATGTAGTCTCAGGGTGGCCTCGAACTCACAGCGATCCTTCTACCTCTGCTGCCCGAGTGCTGGGATTAAAGGTATGTGCCACCACGCCTGGCTCGGAAATTTGTTTTTAAGTACATGAAGGTCAGAAAGAACAAACAAGATTTGACATCTACTTCACCACCTTAGACTGACCTAACCTAAACCAGGCTATAGATCGCTGCTTCTCAAATCAGAACCAGCCTAAATGACCTGTGAAAACACAGATTGCTTGACCCCATCTCCAGATTTTGCCAATCAGTTGGTCTGAGAATTTACGTTTTCACTCTGCTCATCATTAACACTTGATGTTGAAGGTCCAGGGGCTATCCTTTGAAAACTATGAAATCCTATTCGCAGAGAGAATATGAAAACTATTCACAGAGAGAGTGTACAGGAGTGAATGGGAAGAGCATTCTGAGCCTAATGAACGTGCTGCTGAGTGCCCAGTGATGACACATCGACATTATAGCTTGACAAGGTTATTAGAGAGCAGCTTACCAGTGTAACTTACTTTTACAACAAGAAATAGTAGAAGTTAGACTTCAAAGTTGTACTATACCTGTGGTAGATTGAATGACCCTCATAGGCTAATGGGTTTGAGCACTTGGTCTCTAACTGTTTGGGAAGGTTAAGGAGGTGCGGCCTTGTAGAAGCAGGTTACTGGCGGTGGGTCTTGAAGTATAACACCTCATCCTGCTGCTATTCTTTCTCTTTACTTTGTTCTCTGCTGATGTGGTGATATGCCACCAGCTTCCTGCTCCTGCCATGCTTTCCCCATTATGATGAACCCTAACTGTAACTATAAGCAAAATTAAACCATTTCCTTCCATAAACTGCTTTAACTTGGATATTTTATCTCAGCAATGAGAAAGTAACTAACACTGTAAATTGGTACTGGGAGAGAAGTTTTTGCTGTGATAAGCCTGGGCATGTAATTCTTAATCTTTTAGACCTAGTTCTCAGGAGGAATTTGGATCTTTGGACTAAAGAATCTTACAGTGGCATAAGCAGAGCTTAATGGGCCATTCTGATGGGAATTTGGAAGACAAAAGGCTAAGATAAGTGTGGACTATGAAGGCTTAACTCATGAGGCTTCAGAAGGGGAAACATACTTTACTGGGAAGTGGAATAGAGGCAGTTCATGTGATACTCTAGTAAAGAAACAAGCTGCATTCTGCTGTTGTCCTGAGAATTTGAATAAAGTTGAATTTAAAAGAATGGACTAATATATTTGGTGGAGGAAGTTCCAAGGCAGAAAAACATTAAGTCTGTGGCATGGTTTCTTTTTGCTGCCTTGACTAAGATCTACAACAAAAGAGAGAGAGAGAGAGAGAGAGAGAGAGAGAGAGAGAGAGAGAGAGAGAAAGGGCAGAACAGAGAGATGTCAAAAATATATAGTTTAACACAGAAAGAAATATCATCAAATTTAAAGTCCTGGACCCAGAAACTTTAGCCACTTTAGCTGTAATTGCTAGAGAAATTGCCACCATTAAAAGTAAGTTTCTCTGCACTGGAACCATAAGCAAGATGACCTGAAGGCAGGATCTAACCCATGGAAGACTCTAGACAGGAAGAAAGTGATTGTTTTGAAAGGAAGAGACCTGAGAGAAGAACAGAATACCGAGGCATACAGAGACTGCTGCAGCTGTGTTGAACGGGTGCCAGGCTTCATCTCAGTTGGACAACAGAATGCAGAAGCATCACCCATGTGGTGCTGGTTTTATAAGCAGGAAAGATGCAAGATGGAGAAGGTCATGGGATCTTTCACCATTGTTCCAGAAAGCTACCAATGCTAAATCATGGGAGGCAGGTCAAAGACCCTGCATGGAGGACAAGGAAGACCACTGAAAGAAGCTGTGAAGATGAGCCACAAGTTTCCATGGAGACACCAAGGTGTTGGAGATAAGAGGAACATGGGGAATTTGCCAAGAAAAGCTGGGGGAACCTGGAAGGACCTGGCCCACGAAGGAAGCTATAGGCAACACAGCTGGAGGAACAGAGTTATCCAATCTCCTTTGAAGTCCAGAGGATTTCATCAGGAGTTGCTAATGAAAACACAGAGTTGCAGGATTTGGTGTTTTCCCTGCTCAGTTTCAGTCTTGATTTGGTCCAATTTTTTTTCTTGCTATGAGCCCCTTCCTCCATTTGTAAGAATAGGAATTTTTGTTCCACGCCATTATATATTAGAGATGGGTAACATGTATTTTGGTTTCATAGGGCTCACAAGTTAAGAGATTACTTTGGAGCTGGAGAGATGACTCAGCAGTTAAGGGTGTTTCCTTGAAAAGCTTTATGGCTCAGTTTTGATTCTTCAGTACCCACATAAAGCCAGATGCACTACATAGCACATGCTATCTGGAGTTTGTTTGCAGTGGCAGGAAGGTCTAGCATGCCCATACTCACTTTCTCTGTCTGCCTCTTTGATGGTTAGAGGTAGAATGTGGTGGTTTGAAAGGAAAATATCTCCCTGTAGACTTGTGTGTTTGAATATGTAATCCATAGCTGGTAGTGCTATTTAGGAAGGTTGTGATAACTTGAGAAGATGGAGCATTGCTAAAAGGGTATCTCTAGGGGTGGGCTTTGAAGTGTCACAGCTTACCCTGCTTGTTGTTTTTATTCTCTCTCTTTTTCTCTCCTTCCTCTCTGCTGATATAATGATGTGATACCAGCTTCCTGACCCTGCCATGTTTGCACCACCATGATGTACTCAAACTCTTTGGAACTATAAGCCTAATAAACCTTTGCCTCCCATAAGCTGTTGCTGATTCCCAACAATGAGACTACAACTGATATAGTACCCTAGTCTTAATTCTAATTGGTCCATTACTTAAATACTGGCTCTGCCAATGTGGTAGTTTGAATTGAAGTCCCCCAATAGATTCATGAGTTTATTAAAGCTTATAACTTAGATCTTCTGCCATGTGGCTAGAGGAGGTGTCACCGTGGGCAGATCCTGGATTCCAGCCCCAAAGTATTACTGGGGCAGATATGAATCCCAGCTGAAGCTATGGAGAGTGCTTGTGCTCTGCCTGAAGTTCGTGGCAGTGGTGGCTGCTTTTCTCTCTGCGCGGATATGTGTAACGAGGGCCATATTCTTCTGTTATTATGGTTCTTCCCCTGGATTTGTAAGTTTCAATATATTCTGTTCCTCCTATAAACTGTCTAGACTGGAGGTTCATCCCAGTGACATAAAGCTGACTACAGAAGCCATCTAACTAATGTACAAATCTAAACAAGGAAATCATCTCACCAAATATGTTTCTCCCCACCTGCAAATGGAATACCATAGTACTTCGCTCCTAGAATTGTGAGAATTAAAGATGATATAGATGAGAGATATTTGGCCCAGTTGATGGCTAAGCATTGATTAGGGAACTTGAAAAACATACACAGCTTCTTAAGGCTTATTGGTTAATCCTGAAAAGGTAAGGTCAGAGCCAATTCCTCTTTGTGTGAGTCTGACCCTAATGATAGAAGCATCAGAGAATGAAGGCTAATTTAAAGAGCCAGTGACAGTTACTAGACTCCTGGAAGACTTAGTGGTATCTAGACCTTATTTGCAACTCATTCCATCAGAAGGGGATGCAGGAACATGATCCCTTCCATCAACACAAAGGGTTCTATGAACCTGACCTCCTATCACTTTGCTTCTAGCCTCAAAGAAACTGTTTATTTAGTGCCCCTGGACTTAAGGAAAAAAAAAAACACATGACCAAAGTTACATTTGTCAGGGAACATGTCAGATCATACTAATAGCTTGCTTTGGAAAAAAAGTAATATATATTTTAAACATTTCATTTATTTATTTAGGAGAGAGAGAAAGAGAGGTAGATATAGAGAGAATGGGTACACCAGGGCCTCTGGCCACTGCAAAAGAATTCCAGATGCATGCACCACTTTGTGTATCTGTCTTATGTGTATGCTGAGGAATTGAACCTATGTCCTTAGGCTTCACAAGCAAATTTCTTAACCACTAAGCTGCCTCTCCAGCCCTGTCTTGGTAAATTTTGATGATGATACCCAATGCAGGGAATGTTTCTGGAATCTGACTCTTTGTAAGGTTGTCTGCATGTGATCAAATGGATATCCCAAGAACTCTCAATCTTATCAGACAGACACCAGACATTGTGTTACACAAACAAAGAACAATAGCCCCTTAAGTCTGAAACTGTGGGTCTTCCTGTATTTTATGAACTTCCATTTTGTTCCTGACCTCTCATATGAGCCCAGTCCAATTTTTATTTTAAGAGTATAATTATAACTAGTATTCTCTCTAGAACAGGATTGGAAAGGCAAGTTAGTTGCTGTCTGACCTAATTAGGTAAGTAACTTTTAGAATATGTACTGACTTCTTCAAAGAGAAAAGCTAAGTTATTTTAGACACTGCAGCTATAATGGCACAACAGTACATGGGTCTAATGAGTAATTTTATCAAATTAATTATTTCTGAAAGGATAAATTTTTATGCTCAGAAAAAATCATTCCAGCTTTTTAATGTTTTGATCTTTGTAGCCAATTTTAAGGATCACGGTGTGCCAGCTCAGTTGGCTCTGTAAGTCTCTCAATAATCTCAGTCAAAAGCAATAATGTTTGAATTTGACCAGAGCCCCAGTCTTCATGGACTCTCAGTGTGTCCTGTCACCCTGGGTGATTAAAGTCAGTTTGTTGACTTAGCTTTCAGAATCTTCATAGTTTTAATATCATCACTTCAATAAGGCAGCTGTGAGTAAGGACCACAGCTGAGCTCTTCCAAGTAAGAAACAACTGAATTAATTATCTGCCTCCAACCACATCCCACCTGCCTTGATCAATGAGCAAAGTGATGGTATGTACACTACAGAGGTATTTTTCTGGGGTCATTAATGAGCAGATAGCTTCAATTTCTTAGCAGTTTCTGCATAGCTCTTTACCATCTAACTGAAGCTTCAGGCTTGGTATAGAACTACATTACTAGTAACAACAGTTGACATATCCTTGGAGGACACAATACTGTAATGGTGAGTCCTCTGCATTCATATACATGTATTGCCTATCTGTGTACTAACACAGGTGTCATATATTACATATCATAAATAGCTTCTGTTAAATATCTTAATTCTGATAACACTGATTCCAGGTATTACATTTTCTGATGTGTGGGTCACTAATCAAATCACTTTATATAGAAAGTGAAAACTCCAGACAGACAGATTCATTTCACAGGTAGGTTTCCAACTCCAAGACAGAGACTCTGCCTTGCTAGTTTCCCTTATTTAGCAAGGGGATCATGCCTCACCCTAGAGGGATAAGAACTGCTTAAAGTTTCTGGTCTGGTGGTTTGAGCAATAATCAACAAGAAATACTAAAGAGTGATATTCCTATCAGATGTATTTCAGACAGATTGGGCAGGCTTCTCATTCTAGAACTCAGTCTATCCTCCCCAAACTCTTTGGAAACAATGGTGTGGCTCTCCATGTGACACAATGGTGTGGCTTTATTTCCTGAGAAATCACTCTGCAAAGTGCATACATGTGTGTGTATTTCAGAAAATTAAAAAAAAAAGAAATTCAACTGTATATATGCAAAGTTTGATTTGATTGAAAAAAAAAATTAAGCTTGTTCTGAGCTGCAAACCTCCTCCTTGCTGGCTAACTTTCATAGTATTGGAAAATGTTAGGTAGGCTGTTAGGGGAGAAAAGTCATCAATAGTCTTCACCAGCAGTGGGCCATGTTAGCCACTCAACTGACTAGATAGGCAAGATGTAATACTGGTGCAATAATGGCATGACTGTTATGGGAGCAACCAATTGTTCCCTGCTTGGATTTGAGGCCTGTTCTACAGGACGGAATTCATGCATGGTAGTGAAAACCTAGTCAAAAGCCTATGGCTGGGAAGGACAAAGGCCTTAGGGAAGAAAGCCACTACTGTTCTTTGGCTAAACGGATATGTTGTACACATTAAATTGAAGTCTAAATATTTATCTGTATGCCCATAGACGACTGGTACTCTCACCCTTCATCAGAGAAGTTTATTTCTGTAGCTGTCAGTAATTACTGGTGAGACCCCAAACTGTTTAAAGTTCTGGGAATAAGTGACTGCTGAGTACTCACCACTAAATAAGACATCTCTATAACGCCCCTTCCCAAGGCTCATGGAACATTGTGGAAGAGGGGCAGAAAAAGTTTAAGAGTCAGAACATGGGGAGCAGTGCTTTGGAACTCTGTCTTCCAGACATGAAGTGGCCACTGCATTTATGACCTCACAGCACCTATTGATAACTGAATAAGACCTGCATAATATTGGGCCCATTGACATCCTATTACGCTAATGGAGGAGGACAAAAGGAGATGTCAACATGGAAGAGTGACTATTTGGAAAGAAGAGAGGGTTCAGTGGAGGGGGAACAAACGAAGGTAAGAAGAGTGGGTTATGATCAAAACACATTATGTACATGTATGAAAGCTGTCAACACAAACGTTAAACATGAATTCTGCTATCCAATAAGATAGAGAACTCTGAAAGTCCATTCTATATCCAGGGCCCAAATTAGGCCTGTTATTCATTAACACATGAACTATTTTATTAACACATAGGAGATGGAGGAATATTCACATAGTCATATTGCAAAGTTTGGCTAATATTTCTCAGGAGAAACATAATGACAGCTACATACAGCAAAGATGTGAAGAGTATAGTTTTGTCCAGGATGAGTCATTCTGGTCCCAATAGCAACACTACCTTTTGCTGGTGGTGATCTTAGCTAAGTAACCTAACCTCTTTGTGCCTTAGTTTCCTCGCCTATGCAATTCAGTTCCTAATAGTTCTTATCTTATTGGGCTGCAATGCTGAGTGAATGAGTAAGTATATGCAAAGCACTTAGATGTGTGCCAGAACAGATAAAATGCTATCATATTGTTATTTATGGCCAAATACTGTGCTATCCTTCCTCTTTTGTTCTATGCAAATTCATCATGCTAATGCGATTTAGGTTGGCTAACATTCAACATTGAGACTTCTGTCATAATTATCTACATATGGCAGCAAGATTGTTCCAGAACCACCCTAATGACTTTGATTAGAACCAATCGCCGGTGCCTGTTTACACAGCAGAGTGATTGACAGAGTTTTGGAAGGGCTGGCTCTTCCAATTATGTTCTCATTTAGTATGGACTGGTTTGAGCAAATATGCCAGTCAGAATTTTGCTAAAACAGATCATTTTCGGTACATTTTATATTACTTAACAGAGAAACTACAGGGAAAGGAAGCAAGAGAAGGGGAATCCCTGGTAGATTCAATCCCAAGTTGTTTGCACTTCTGCTGTGTTTAGAGCATCCTGTCAGACTGAAGCACTGTATGAAGATTAAGAAGTGGACAAGGGGACTGGAGGGATGGCTTAGCAGTTAAGGCACTTGCTTGTGAGGCCTAAGGACCCAGGTTTGACTCACCAGAGCCCATTAAAGCCAGAGGAACATGGTGGTGCATGCATCTGCAGTTCATTTGCAGTAGCTAGAGGTCATTGTGTTCCCATTCTTTCTCTGATAAGTAAATAAAAATAAAATATTTTAATAAAAGGGGCTAGAGGAATGTCTTAGTGGTTAAAGCACTTGCCTGCAAGGCCAAAGGACCTAGGTTCAATTCCCCAGGACCCATGTAAGCCAGATGCACATGATGGTGCATGCTTCTGGAGTTTGTTTGCAGCAGCTGAAGACCCTGGTACATTCATTCTCTCTTTGTGTCTGCCTCTATCTCTCTCTCAAATGAATAAAATAAAATAAATTAAAAATATATTTTAATAGAAAATAATTGGACAGGGCACTCCCATCCATTCACAACTTACAGACTAGTGGGAAAAAAAACAGTTAGAAAATTAATCAGCAGAACACAGTGCATGAAAGATTATAGAAGACATTTCCATGGAATGCAGAAGGGTTGCCTAGAATTTCAGCTCATTTTTTTGGCCAGAGAAGAGGGCTTATGCAAGTGGGAGGGACAACCTCATGTGTGTATTGTTCCTTTGCATTCCTGTTTTGCAGTGGTATAAATGTCCTGTGTGGATTGCCCCAAGGAGACAGAGAGAAGCTAAGAAGCCATGACGAACAATTGAGAATTAATTTTCTGTGCAAAGGGAATAGACTGGATGACTGGCTTTTCTAGTATCATTATTGGTTATCTATAGGAAGAGACAGGTTTCAATAAGTTCTTCTGTGACGATAATATGTATTGCCTAGCTGTCTGGAAAACATGTGCAGTGCCCAGCTGCCTGGAAAATGGGTTTTGGAGAGTAGGTGGCAGGGCTATGGTTGAGCTGGGAGCTGAGCAATGGGTCACAGACCCGTTCTAGTGGAAAACAGCTTCCAGATTAGTAGTTCTCTACAGGGCATGCACAATGTTATCATCTGGGGAGCTTTCCATCTCCCTGAAGTCTGAGCCCTAGTCCTAGAAAGTATCATTTAGTTGGTGAGGGTTGCAGCCTGGGCAAATGGATTTTTCAAACCTTCCTAGATGACCTAACATGCAGCTGGGCTTAACTACACACCTCTGCTACTGAATATTTGTTCCTGAACTAGAAGCAAATTCCATAGCTCATTGGAAATGCCTTATCCCAGGTTCACCCCATACCTGTTGAATTAGAATCTGCATTTTAATATCATCAGTTGATCCAAATACTTGACCATTCCAGAAACACTTGCCACAGTTGTATATCAGAATCTTCTGGAAGCTTATTATATATGGGTCCCTGGGGCTGGGGAGATGGCTGTCAGTAAAGTGCTTGACCTATAAAGCACAAGGACCTGAATTAGGACCCCCAGTACCCATATAAAAGCGAGGTGTGGCATTGTGCACCTGTAGTCCCAATGCCAGAGGCAGACACAGGTGGTTCCCTGAGTCTGGCTAGCTAGCTGTGTGTCTAAATCAGTAAGTTTTTGATTCAGTGAGTGACCATGTCTCAAAAGAAAAATAAGATAAAAAAAATTGAAGAAGATACCCAGTGTTGAACTCTGGCCTCTATATTCTCTCTCTCTCTCTCACACACAGACGTGCATTTGCACACCTATGAATACATATGCACATACATGGCACACATATACACATTTGAAATCAAATAAAGCTATGGATTCCTATTTCTGTAGATTATATTCCTGGGCTGTTTGGTGGAGCCTTTTATAGGCATATATTTTAAAGTACTGTAGATGGATGTACGGATGTGGTATTGCATGCCCATAATCTCACTACTTGGGAGGTTGAGGGAGGAGGATAGCAAGTTCTAGGACAGTCTGTGCTTTCCAGTATGAGGTTAGCCTGGGCTATACAAGGAGATTCGATTTAAAAAGGTGGGGGGAGAGAAAGACACAACAAGATAAAGAGGAAAGGAAAGGAAAGAAAGAAAAAACAAAAAGAGAGGAACGGACAGAAGAGAAAAGAAGACAAGACAAAACTTTGGTATTGTGCCCATGGGGGCGGACTAAAGTTAAGAACGCTGCTGAGCAGAAAGTGGGGCTAAAAGGAAGCAAATGACACTTCTCATGTAATGGAGGTTCTACTTGGAGGAGGAGTTTTGTTGGGGAACTACACAGCCACTGTAGTAGGATAAGGAAGAAATGGAGGTATGTGAGCCCAGGGTGAGGTGTTATGGTTTCAATGTGACCCCCTTTTTCATGTGTTAAATACCTAATCTCCAAAGTCATATGTTGATGATATTTGAAAGATGGGAACATTGGGAGATAACTTTCATGCAGGCCCTTTCCTCATAGAATATTGTAAGGTTAATGAGTTTTCACAGGAGTGAAAATTATAAAAGTAACCTCTTTGTGTCTTGCTGGCCCTAGCTCACTACATGATACCCACTACTCTGTCATGTTCCAGCAGGAAGACCTTTGTCAGATGCCAACAGATGTCGGAACCACACTTTTGGACTCTTTAGCATCCAGAACTGTGATCCAGAATAAGCAAGCCTCTTTGCTAAATAAATTACCCAGGTTCAAGTATTTTCATATAGTAATAAAAAAATCAACTAAGATATGATGTCATCTTTGTGCTATAAAATGGCTCAAAAACTCAGGGTGGTCCTTCAGACAGGAAAGGGCAGAGGGTTTAAATCTCCTTGTGTGTGGGGGGGGGGGAGGGAGTGAGAAAGAAACAAAGAGAGCGAAAGCACATGCAGGAGAGTCATGTGCTTGGGCAGCCTTCCATTTCTGTACAAATGTCTCCCCATCTCAGGAGTCGCTATGAGTCATTCCTCCTCATTGTTCCTTCCCCACCTGACCTTAAGTTTGTAATTGATAGAGAGTTCCAGGCCTTTCTGAACAGCAAGAGGGCAATGGGGAGGATAGCCCAACATAACCAGTCCAGGCAATTAGTCCACAAGCCTCTTCCTTCCTTGTTTGTTTTTCTTGACTTAAGAGCAAGCTGGGAGCAATTTAGTATGGGGGCAGCAGGGTATCGAATTGCATGGGTGATAAACCCAGCACTAAGTCCATCCTTACTCCATCCTCAGTGGGCTAGGTGAGGACCCCCCTTACACATCTCCATTCCCTGCCCAGGGAGATTTCTGCCAATAGACTCACCCAGCACCTCACACAGGCTCAATTGTACTTAGTGAATAAGTAAATATAAACATGTTATTCCTCTTGCCATTAATCTTTTCATTAAAAAAGGCCAAGACACAGCCTCAGAATCACCTGTATTGGGACCTGTTACTGACTACTCTGACTTTGATTTCCATAAACACTAATTGATTTCTTAATAGGGAAAAAAACAAAAAAACACTTCTTTAATTAACGTGGACAATTTCCTGCCTAGGTCTTGAGTGGTACCTCAGCCCCGGATCAGTAGTCAGCAAGCAGGTGAGTGTTGCCTGGGGTTTGGCCTCAGTGACACAGGCTGCAGCCCCCTCTCCATGCTCTGTGGCTACCAGTGACTGAGTTCCAGGGTGGCTCCAGTGGGACCTGCCTGTGACTGCGGGACTGATTGACAAGAAGCCTCTGGGAATACCACCCAGCCTTTCTTCCTCTCTGCCTCCAATTACCCAGGGAGGGAGCAGATAGAGAACATATTTAGCAAATGTGTTCATTGTTGCTTTTAAAAATCTCCTCTGTAATTAGGTATCTGGGGGTAGTCAACCACGAAAAGCCGCAACCACTGCTGTCAGGTTCCATAAAACAAAAGAAAAACCAATTAATCAAGAAGAAAAGGCTACTGAGCTTGAGTACCTGTCGTAGCCAACCTACGCCCATGCCCATACCCACCCAAGAGGAAGCCTTGATGATCAGGCCATCCCCACTCTGCGGGAGTGTTTCCAGGCCTGTGTGGATAGGTAAGCGTCTTTGACTTCTCTCCGACAAACCCATGTCATCAATAATAAGTACACTGGTTTTGTTGTGTTCATAGTAAAGCTTCCAGAATGGACCTTGAACCTGATGCTTGCATAAAATGAAATAAATCAATAAAGCAGTCAGATTCTAGGCACGTTTTTTTTGCAGTGCACTGAGTCTTAGTATTTGCATGAACATGAAGAGATGGTGTGTGTAAAGACTTGCTCAGATTCCAGCCTATTCCCTGATGGATTTTGTAGTTCCTCCCAGCAAGTCTTAGGATGTCTTGGAAGCAATTACTGCCTAGAAAATTGAATTATTCTTGTGATCTATATTCACTACAGTGGGTAAAGAGGAGCATGGAGTTAAAGAGGGGCGCTTTACGCAGCCTTGGGGATATCTCTCCCTGTTATCAGCATAACCACCTAATAGAGCATTCTGTCAGGAATTTTCCTCTCTGAAACCCCAAACCACATGGGACTGAGTTGTCACTCAGACTTTCTTCTCCAAGACTTGAAGCTATGAGGTTCAGAAGTTTTAAGGTAGAGAGACCAACATCTTCTTTTTTTAAATTTTTTTTGTTTATTATTATTTACTTGAGAGTGACAGAGAGAGAAAGAGAGAGAGAGAGAGAGAGAGAGAGAGAGAGAATGAACGGATGCGCTAGGGCTTCCAGCCACTGCAAACGAACTCCAGACGCGTGCACCCCCTTGTGCATCTGGCCAACGTGGGTCCTGGGGAATCGAGAGTCGAACCGGGATCCTTAGGCTTCACAGGCAAGCGCTTAACCACTAAGCCATCTCTTCAGCCCTGACTAACATCTTCTTGACCTTCTTGCTCCTTTGCTAAGGCCTGCCTGGGTGGTCTCTCACAGTTGGAGTATAGAGTTTTGACATGGAAGTGACACATTCCATAATGTTCACTCACTCTCCTGCCAGTTCTTCTCACTCCACTACACACATGGATATATTTCTTTGTTGTCTTCAAATCTGGAAGGCCCATGTGACTTGCTTTGGTCAAAGACATATTAATGGGTATCACATACATCATGTCAAACTGGAAATACTGAAGTACAATTTTCTGTGCACTTCTCCCATGGTCACATGCAGTAAGAAGTTTGGCATTTTAATTGGACAGAGTGACTGTGTGCAGAGGGCCCAATGCTGGTAGGCTTAGAACATCTCCCATGAGGTGAGGAAAGAGGAGCGGCCTTAGAAACCTTAGAAAGAGAGGAAATAGGCACTCTGAGAACTAGGCCTGTGAATTAGCATATGGAACACACTGAAATCAAACAGGTTAAAAACATTCACAATTTAACAGTTAGCCTAGCAAAAGAACAAGAAGTCGGAGACTCACAAGGATATCAAGAAATCTGGGGCTTCTGATGCTCTATGAGAAGTTTATAAGGAGAGAAAGAGAGAGAGGGATTTAGTTTTTAGCCATTTCAGATACACAGCTAAGGGAAACAAGGGAAAATGGAAAGAGGGTGGAGTCAGGCACTCTAGCAGACAAAGGGCAAGGGAGCCCCTGCAGGATGCAAGAAGCCAACTGAATCAAGATGCCTTTCCCACCCAGATCACCAGCCTCTCACAGTGTCTTGATCTCAGAGATCTTCTAAATTGCTAAGGGCCACTGTCCAATGAATACTGTCTCATACCACTTTCTAAATGGAAGTTGTTTTTTTTTTTTTATTTTTCTGTCCCCATTCTACCATAGTGTGTATGGGGGGGATACATGTATTTTTGGTTTTTAGATGTGCAGACTTGTAGTGGTATGAAGAAGAGACCCCTCTAGACCAGCTGTAGAGGCTGCCATGCATCCTTCAGTGATCCAAGCTGCTAACCTCCATGGCATGAGTTTGGGCATTTGGTGTTGCCTTGGGAAAAGAGGGAGGTGTTCAGTGTATAAGAAAGCGAGCAATTTGAACATGTAAACCCCAGGCTGCAGTCAACATTAGTAAGCTTTCACCATCAAATCCTATGTTCCTTTCTGTTTAGAGGATGGAACCTTTTAGAACCTTCACAGTTCTTCAGAAGATTGGAGCTGATTCCCTCCTCAGTATGGGCATGGCACATGACATGCTATGGGCGTTGGTCCATTAGCAGACATGATATGTCATTTCTTGGTGAGAGCTTTCAGGAGCCAATGTCCAGGGTTCTTCTTCCTAGACTGTGTCAACAAAGAAGGCGGCTTGCTTCAGGCAGCTAAAGAACAGTGTAGCTCATGTTAGTCTCAATTATTGAGGTAACACCAGGGACAAAATTGTTTCAAAGGGTTGTCCAAACAATAAAATTCCTGTGGAAAAAAAATCAACCTTTGTATGTTCAGCCACCAATTCTTTTTATTGCTGTCAGTTCCCCAGAGTCTGTTATTCTGATGACTACAGAACTCTACCACATAAACATGGGTCTAAGATGATTTACTCTGAACTCTCCACTACAACTCTGAAAACACCTTATACAGTTAAAACATTTAAGTGTTTCAGACAAGGCCAAGTGCCAGGCCTTGTAAATAACTGCTAAATTCAAAAGTCTCCATGTTAGACCTAGTCTCTTTATGCCACACTACTGCCCTAAATCGAGTTTAACCAAAATTTCACAGTCCCACTAAAAACACATGGTATATAGATATGCACGAGTCATTAGCTAACATTATAAGCAACAGACACTTTAAAAACTGGCATTCCAGACATGATAGCTGCTCCATGACTCAGATGTAGGAATCCTTTGGAGGCCAAAACAGACCAAAAATAGATACATAAATAACAAATAATGCCGAGATTGTCTAGAGCCATAAAGTATAAGCAGGGCTTACAGTACTTGAAAATTTGGAAAAAAGAAACATTGTAGGTTTCATGGATGAAAAAAATAAATGTGCACATTTAGTGAAGTTAAGATAGAGAAGAGAGGTCTGAACTAAGTAGAAAGACAATCAGAATGCCTGGGAGGGTGGAGAAACTTACAGGTCTAGCTGATGGAAACAACTCAGAAACCAGAAGACCCTTGAGGATTCCAAGCAGAATGTGACTTGCTGAAAATGTTACCAAGGGAAGATTACTTTGGTAATAGGTTGTGGAACGAACAAGGGGAGAACAGAGTAGGTGAAGGTAGGAATTCCAGGTGGGAAGTTGTTAACTTAAATTGGAAATGAATTGAAAAAAAAAAACAAGCCTGAACTGAGGGAGTGGATGGACAGGAAGGGTGCTTGGAGAAGAAATGAATACACAAGGATGGGATGTGTAGCAAAAGAAATGAGTGAATGTGATGCTCATGGCCATAAGTTGAGAAAGTAGAGAGGAATGAGATCAATGAGTATTATCGAAAAAGACATTGGTTTGGGCTGGGGAAATGGCTCCATTGGCCAAGTAAGCAGGATAACCTGAATTTGGATCCCCAGCACCCATGTAAATGCCAGGTATGGTAGTGAGCACCTATAATCCCAGCATGCAAGAGGAGTAGACAAGAGAATCTGCAGAGCTAGCAAACTTGCTAATTAGACCAACTAAATCACTGAGCTCTGAGTTCAGTGAGAGATCCTGTTTCAATAAATGGAGAGTGATTGATAGAATTGAATATCTACTTCTGATTAATTTTATTAAAAGCATCCAGAAAATGGGAATAAAAGGACCACTTTCTTAACATAGTTGCATTTTGGTATAAATATGTGTATGTCTAGATTATCATTTGTATCAAGGCATTCTCTCTAATGTCATAAACAAAGCAAGGATGGCCTTTAGCTCTCTTCCTATTCAACATTTTGGCAGTAGTAATCAATTAAGGGAACAAGAGAAATTAATATGAGTACAAAGGTCAAAAAGTAAAACTGCCTCTATATGCATATGATAATATGATACTATACCTAGAGTGTCAATGGCAAAAGTACTTCCAACAATAAAACAAATTACTAAAACAGCAGGATAGTCAACTGACATAGGCAAACAATTCTCTTCATACACACAAACATGCCCAGTTACACAGCATAATGGGACAGAAACCCATTTACAAAGAGCAACAAAGACAGGCAAGAAGTTAGAAACAAGTCAGGTAACAGGAACCTCATCCAGGGAAACATGCTTCCTCTCATGTTAGTGGCACATTTGAATAAAAACTGTTTATTAGGGATTTGTATTCTATCAGTGGTAATTTTCTGATTTTGATAATCATACTAGGATTATAAAAGGAACAGCCTTAATTGTAGGGCATATATACTTAAGTGGTTAGGGCCAAGGGATCATAATATATGCAAGTTACTCTCAATATTTCAGGAAAACAATGATATATATTTAGAAAAATATATTTGTATTTGTAAAATCTCTCTCTCTCTATATATATATATACACATATATGTACATATGTATATATGTAAATATATATATATACATACACACAAAAAGAAGAAAATAGAGAAGGAATAGTAAGGCAAGAATGATAAAATGTTAAAGTTTGAAAAAGTGGATGTCAATACAGGAACAATCTGAATTTTTTAAAAATAAAAGTTTTATGTAGTCCAAAGATTATTTCTAAATAAAAAAAAACATTTAAAAATAAAAGTCAAAAAAATAAGCTGTGGATTACCAGAAGATGTACAAAAGTTAATAGGATGGATTACTAAGCAGCCATTGCAGAGGGAATGCTATTCAGCTAGATCAATATGTGACCATGCATAGTTACAGAACCCAGAAGGCTCTCTATTGGAACCAGAATCTCAGATATTAATCCCGATGTTGGATTAATGTTATTGGGACAGTGGTGTGTTTATGAAAAACGAGACAGGCCCCACTAAGTCAGAATACAGCAAGAAGACATGCACCAGCAGCCTCTCTGAACTTGGACTTCCCAGCCTTCTGAACGGTGAAATAAATAAATTTTTATTTATAAATTACTACACCAATGGTATTCTGTTACTGCAGTTCAGAGTAGACTAAGACAAGGGAGATGTGAGGAAGGGAAATTCAAGCACAGCAATGAGGTACTGGGCCCAACTAGGCCACTACAGATAGAAGGTGTAGTCTGCTTAAAGGTCCCAAGAATGTGTGACCAGAAACAAAGTCAGTGTTGGCCACAGTGCAATCAGCAAATAAAGGGCCTTGAGCAACCAGCAGGGCCTGGACAGCATAAGACCATGAGTCTTGTGAAGCAATGAGTGTAGAAGCAGAGGGAGAGAGAGTGTGCATATCACCACTTAAGAGCTCTGAACTCAGTGAGCATTTGTATGATGATGAGTGCTGTTCCAAAGGGTTGAGATTGATACTTAAGATTCTGGTTCCAATAAAACCACAGCAGACCAGAACTTAAGCCAGGAAGGTGAAGTAGACTAAACTAGATTAAATCAGAGTAGAATAAGATCCTTCTGGCTGCTCAGAAGAGGATAGCTTAGGAGGACCAGAATGGGCTGTGATGTAAATGGCCTCTATAAACCATCTGGATGGCAGGTGAGAGAGGTATAGATTGAGATGCTGGCAAAGAAGGGAGCAAATATGCATATGTTGAAGATCAGGGAATGGAATGGCAACAGACTTGAATGAGGAGCTGTGAGGGTGATAAAGACGACCGGGACAGGATGGGGTACACAGGACTTTGCTTGAGTGACCTAATGAGGTGGGGACATCAAGACACACAGTTATAACCTTTGGCATTCCCAATCCTTCAGTAAAATGCAGAACTCTTAAAGATGAGAAACGTCACACAAATAAAGCTCGAATGGCAGGACTGGACAGAATCATGGGCTGAGGGCAAATACTCATAAGCCTCTCAGAACTCATCAACTCATACCACGGGGCCCCTGAGGATGCTCCTTCGACTCACTTGACCCACTGCTACCACTACCTGGTCCTGGCTCAAGACCCTCAAAGACCCTGCTTCCCTCAGCCCTGGCTACGTAAGCTTTTCCCCATGGAGACTGCCTGAGGCTCTGTCTCCTTCTAGCTGTACAGATGTTCTCTCCCCCTTCTTTCCCTTATTCTGAGACCCATGTTTTTACCTACACATGCACAAGCCTCTGTCAGTCTGTCCCCTCCAGTCTGGACATAGCTAGGCCTGCACCTTTGCTCTGCACTTTAAAAGTTGAACTGATTCAGGCATTTGTGTTCAATTGCTCTTAGTGAAAAACCAGAAAACCATTATGTTCCCCCGAATTACTCCCCTAGGACAAAAGAATAAGTGGTTCACTGGGAAGCTATGTAGAAACCAACCTTCAGCATTCATCCTTGTCTAGGAATGAATGCTTCATAAGCTCTTGCCCCCGAGAAGCCAGACTGCACATTTATGAATTGCTGGTGGATGGTCCTTCAGGGATGAAGCAAAAACAGTCTGCTGTTAACCGCAGGGGGAAATCACCTCCTCTAGCATCGAGCTCATATTGAGCAGGTCTTCTTGTGGCTACTTTGGAGGGCAATCAAGTAAGCCACTCTGACAATATATGGGGTACTCAATCTCATAGGCTGTTTCTGGGGACAACTCCCTGGAGCACCGATCCAAGGGCTCATTCAGCTCCTTCCAGCTCTGTTGTGTGAGGTGCCTCAGTACAGTTTTGCACAAGGGAGGCCATTCTCAGTGGAGAAACAGAGGCCAGGGGAATGGCACACTACATGGCTACATCCAGATCTCCACCCATGGAGGAGTCTGCAGGGCACAACAAGCCTGCTCTTTGTGTGTTTGCTTTGCTTCTGTGCTTAAAAAGAAAAAAAAACAAAAAACAAAAAGAGTAGGAAGGAAGTGGAGGGTATGGGTAGGGCTTATCAGCTAGACTATTTTGAATTTTATTTCTGTACCAATACTTAAAATGGCAAAAAGAACTGCATACATTAGTGGGGCACCATGAGAAATGCCCAATACACTTTCTTTCTTTTTTTTTTAATTGTTTATTTTTATTTATTTATTTGAGAGCGACAGACAGACAGAGAGAGAAAGAGGCAGATATATAGAGAGAATGGGTGCGCCAGGGCCTCCAGCCACTGCAAACGAACTCCAGAAGCATGCGCCCCCTTGTGCATCTGGCTAACATGGGTCCTGGGGAATCGAGCCTCGAACCTGGGTCCTTAGGCTTCACAGGCAAGCACTTAACTGCTAAGCCATCTCTCCAGCCCTTTTTTTAAAAAATTTTTTTTGTTTATTTATTTGAGAGCGACAGAGAGAAGGAGGCAGAGAGAGAGAGAGAGAGAGAAAGAGAGAGAGAGAGAAAGAGAGAGAGAAAGATAGAGAGAGAGAATGGGCGCACCAGAGCTTCCAGTCTCTGTAAATGAACTCCAGACACATGCGCCCACTTGTGCATCTGGCTAACGTGGGTCCTGGGGAATCGAGCCTGGAACCGGGGTCCTTAGGCTTCACAGGCAAGCGCTTAACCGCTAAGCCATCTCTCCAGCCCCCAATACACTTTCTAATGTTTCAAACAGAGTAAGTGTATTTGCCTCCTCAAACATTTATCTTTATGATATGAACAATCAAAATCCCCTCCTCTAGCTCTTTGAAGTGTGCTGTACAGTGCTATTACCTAGAGTCACACAAAATATAGCATCATACTAGACGTTCCTACTCTCATCCAACTTTGCCTTAGCACCCACTGATCGCTCTTCCCTTCTAACACCCCATCACACCTTCCTCCCTATTCCTTCAAGCCTCCTGAAGAATTTTTAGCTCAACCCATATTTTACATTAGAAAAGGTTAGGGACACTACCTGTACCTTGCATTTCTAGCTCTACTTCCATGTCTTCCTTGTAAGTGTCCTATGCTCTGGTCCCTTTCCTGCTATCCCATGCAGATGTTCTGTACTTCCACACCCATGACTTTATGGATGTCCTGTATATAAAATGGAGGCACTACCCCACACCTGGCCCATTCCATTCTTATCACCCTACAAAGACCATCTCAACTCCAATTTCCTACAGAAGGTCATTTAGGACACCCACATGTAAAGCCATGCTGTCTTCACTATTCTGTCCTGTTCCCAGATTCTACTGCATAGAACTTCCCCTTGACTTCTTCTTAAAGTCAGTGCCATGCTCATCCTCCTGGGCTAATATTTAAATGGGCCATTGTTCATGACCTGTTTCCATTTTGGTTCCTCATGTAAGACAAGTCTTGGGAGTCCTAAGAAGTCCTTTTTGTATCCCACCCTTGGGATTCAGATCCTCCTAGTGAGATGGTCAGTGGTCACTGTCAGCTTGACTTGATGGAAAAGCACCACGGAAGCATACTTCTGAATTTGTCTATGAAGGTGGTTCCAGGAACGTTTTGCTGAGGAGGGCAGACCCACCGTGGACATGGGTGGCACCATTCCATGAACTGGGGCCCTGCACTGAATACAAAGAAGAAAGCAGGCCGAGAACAAGAAGCAGTGTCCATCTCTTTTATTTCTTCTAGCCTACAGTTGCAATGTGGCCAGCTGCCCCATGCTCCTATCACCATGACTTCCCCACTATGATAAACTATACCCTTTGGGATAACTCCACAATGCATGACCCGTATACCTCAACAAGGAGGGGCCAAGGGGAGGGGGTAGGTCATGGATGAGCCTAATAATGGTGCCAAACTGACTGTAAAAAAAATTTTTAAAAAATTAAAAAAGATTATAAAAAATAAAATAAAATAAAATAAAAACTCAAAAAAAAACTGTGAGCCAAAATAAACACTTCCTCCCTAAAAAGTTGCTTTTGCTAGGTATTTTGTTATTGCAGCATGAAAAATAACTAATACATCTCATCTTCCAATTACTTTTTTTTTCTTTTCAGCCAGAGACACCCTGGCTTATGATGTGGAAGTTTTGGCAAATGCATCTCATAAAGAGAAGTGACCTTAAAGAGAATTGAGGAGCTACCACTGAGTTAAAAATAAATTCTTCTGCATCAGTGTTTCTCAGTTATTAATGTGTATATGAATTATCTGAACCTTGTTAAAAACAATGTTTATGTTCCAGTTTGTTTGGGCTAGAGCCCAAGACTTTGCATGTCTAACTAGCTCCCAAACAAGACCCTTGCTGCTGGCACAAGTGTTGTTATACAATACCCGAGATTGGAGCAATAGGAAGGGTTGGCCTTGCTTGAGTCCTTAACTTCTCTGTCATATACGCTATTCCTACCATCTGTATCTTCAGCCCCATTCATATGGGCTTTACTAAAATCTGATCTTAGGGATAAATGTCATAGAGGTTTAGGTCACACAGAAGATGGTAGAGCCAAGACTGAGCATGTACTTATCCAATGACTGACTCCAGTGAAACCATGACATTCTTTATTTCTCCATATTAATATGCATTGAGGGAGAGTCCCAGAACACTGTAGCTATGGTCCGGAGATGAACGGTCTGAGAACACCAGTCTTCTGGCCCCCGCTTCTAGGCCACCATGAAATCCTAGCAACTGTTGGAGAGGTCATCCTCTATTGGCCACAGACTCCAGGAATTTTACCTAGCTCTACAATTTAGCAGTCAGAATTTGCGAGACTCTTGTCAACGAGCAGAGGACAAGGGCAGCAAGTGCCATGACTGGCTCCCAGGAAGTGAGATTCCCAACTTTGATGACCAGTCAGGGCCAATTCTAGTGCCAGACAGACAGACTACTGGCCATAAACCTAATCCTGGGGCCATCCTGAGTCAAGAGCCATGAGGAAAAAGCACAGACATGGCATCTGCAAGGGACTGAAATGAAATAGTACATCAGTGCAGAGAAGACCAACCCCTTGCTAGAATAAGCCAATCTCTGGAAGACGGAATAATTAGATCTTCTGATATCTCCCAAAGAGACCTTCAAGACAGCTCTGAGAGCCAGGTTGTAATATACTTCATGTGAGCCTCCCTTCGTGCCTGGTGGGAGGCAGAGTCAGGGTGGTAGGCCTGAGGAGTAAGGGATGCAGTCATCATCTGCAAGCCCCCAAAAGTCTTCCCTCTTGTTCCACTGCTGGAGGCCATGGGAGATCTAGCAGTACCCAAGTCACTCTTCTTTTGATGAGAACACTCACAGATTTTTTTTTAACATAAAAGAAATGACATTTCCTAAAGCAAGGAGCCTTGAAGTACATCCTGATGCTCATACTCTGTCCTGGATTATCTTTCTACTTCAGCAGAATTTTCTGCTAGACTGTCCCAGCAACTCTATAAGCCGATGGTACTCAGATCCACATTACACAGGAATATGTGTGACTCGTGACTCAACATAAGAATTAATGGTCTCTACAATCTCCTTAATTAAGGGAGTATGAGTTGGCATACAGCTTAGACACCACGTGAAAATAATAGGCAGCAGTATGTCATTTCAATACAGGTCTTCTCTTAGATTGACTTGGGCTAGAGAGGAATGTTACACATTTGGTCAGCTTGTAGCCCCACTTACTAGTGCCATGAAGCACATTTCCTCAAGTGAGTAGCATCATGAAGACAAACTGGGTGGGCTTTGTGTATGGCTTGGGAAGTGGACGTAGTACACTGCGATCCTCATACTGACTTCCATAGTTGATGACTCTAGATGGGGATAGAGTCCCGTGTTACATGGAGGAGAGTCAAAGCATTCATTCAGTCTTCTGGAGGGGTGTTGAAGTTCTTGTTAATGGTGCCTATAGTACAAAAGTTCTGTGGAATAGGTACTATTAAGCAAAATGGGAGAGCTTGCAAACAGAAGTGTACAACTGAGAAATTTTCAAAGCTACTGTGTTTTTGCCATATCTTTTGGTTCTATTGGAATAGCAGGTACGCCAAGAGATGGACACACTAGGTGTGGGTGCACTCCACTCATGCAGACCCCTCCTTGATTGTGACACATCAATCAACCACCAGCAAGCTTGACTCAGTTACAACATTGAAGAATACAAGTGCCATGTAGATTCCTAACTGTAAGACTCAGAGATAGCCCTGTGTGCTTCTAGCATAATGTGAAACACCCTCGATTAAAGCTGGGCAGTAGTTCTGGGTAATTATAAATACACTATTCAAGGAACTTGTCCCACATACACATATCAAACCACAGGAGATGGCTTAGAGCAGTGGTACCTTTGGCTGTGAATTCAAGAACCTGTAGAAAGGTACAGGAGAGTATGCTCCCAGTTAGTATTAGCTTCTCACAGGCCATCTTCAGGAGTGCTGCCCAGACCTTCTCTCTTTCTTTTTGTTCCTTCTGTCTCACTGTTGCCATGGAGGCTGGATGCCTTCTGAGCTTTGTGCTGTATCCAGAGTCAAGCCTTCAAATACCTTAGTACAGTGCAACCCACTCACTCCTCTGGCTCCCCACACTATGAATATCTAGGCTGGATCCCTTCAGTTTAATGGCTTAAGGATCTTCTTTTTTAAATTTTTTTTGTTTATTTTTATTTATTTGAGAGCGACAGAGAGAGAGAAGGAGGGAGGGAGGGAGAGAGAGAATGGGCGCACCAGGGCTTCCAGCCACTGCAAACGAACTCCTGATGTGTGCGCCCCCTTGTGCATCTGGCTAACGTGGGTCCTGGGGAATCGAGCCTCGAACCGGGGTCCTTAGGCTTCACAGGCAAGCGCTTAACCACTAAGCCATCTCTCCAGCCCTCAAGGATCTTCTTGACAAAATCTTCTAGAGGTCTAAGGGTTCCTGCTCAAATCTTAATGTGGGAATGATAGCCTGTGGTTCCACAGTTGCCCAGACATGCACATCTCCCCCTACTTTTTTTCTATAAGAGAACTGATTCCAATACTTGTAGAAGACAAGGCCACAACAATGCCCAGAAAATGCACTTGTGAAAGAGGTGAACATGGCTATGGGGTGCATGTGGATCAGACCAGCAGGTGGGCCTGAGGAAAGGAGGTAGGAAGTGAGCAGCCATAGAGGACAATACTGAGTGGCATGAGCTACTGGATGTGGAGCCTGAAGATGATGAAGAAGGTCTCTGAACTCAGTTTTCACTTCCCTCTTTTCTCAGCCACCCAGATGCAGTTAGTAACCTCTCAGTCTTGATCATTACCCAAAACTATATCTCCTCTGAAATCTTACACAATAATACCCTTAGCCGTCACACTAACAAGCTCTTATTTTTGCAAGTTACTTACCAAGAATTATCATTGGCTAAAAATCTGCATATTTTCTGATTTTTAAAGCCAATTTCTGGCTTCATCCTCTTTTTAAGGTATCAGAGATAAGGTGGGTGCTATTGGCTCAACCTTTAGAATTCCCCCAGCCTATCAGTCGCTGTTCATGTTCGGATTTGTGGTTTGAGATAACAGAGCGCTAACTTGCAACTTGCCTTGTTGCTGAGATTTCTAAGTGGGCATCAGAGTTGTCATTTTTCTTTTGTCTTTGTCTAATTACATGCCACAAAATGCTCACCCCGTTCTTAGCATCTCCTCCTTTACTTTATTTTCTGCTTCAGATCCCATGATGTCTGACTGGACATCAAGACTGTTCATATCCAGCCTCTTTTCTAGAAAGTGTCATCTAGACAAAAACAACCCACTCAGGATCACACACAAGGTCTGGCGAGGTCCTCAATGGGAAAAAGTACTGACATTTTCACCTTGTCTCCATCTCCCAGGTAACATCAGAGTAGTCCCAACATCATTTGGGATCTTGAAACTCTTCTGTTCCATGACCATACAAACCTCCTTCCAGGTTCTTTATGCACATGAAAGCTTCTACCTCAAGCCTTCCCATGGCCCTTGCTTGGGATGTGGGTCTCTGTTTATTTGCCACCTTACCTGAGAGTCCATTCCTGACAGGGGTAGCACCCTCCTATCACACTCTTTGGACTCTTACCTGTTCCCATTCTTCTCCTTGCACTTTTTGTCAATATTTGATTTTGTCTGTTGTACTAGTGTACTGTGAGATTCATAAGGAAAATTCAAGTTGGCCTCCTTTTGAAATATTTGGTTGATATGAAGATTTCTACTATTGTAAGTTCTTGGTGTTTTAATGCAAACCACCTACATGGGTCCGGGATAAGGATAGAAAACCACACAACTGAGAAGTCTTGGTAAGAGCTGCTTTGCTCTGTTTGAAAAATCCAGATTTGAAACTCTACTCCACGAGGTTTAGGTTATCCACAGAAAGCCAGGCCTCCAAAACAGCCCCAGTGCTCCACTCCTCCTGATAGTGTATATGTATGTCTGTAAACACACATATGTATGTATGTGTGCATGTCTATATACACACACATATATGTGTATGTGTGTGTATCTCCATATCCTAAGGAGGACTGATTTGTGTACTCTATAAGGTATTATGAAAATGATGATGCGTCACCAACAGGTTTGGTATAAAAGACATTGTAGCTTGTGTCTCTTTTTCTTGGACCATTCACACTGAGGACACCCAAGTACCACACCATGAAGCCACTCAATTAACTCGTGGAGTGAATATCATGGGGAAGATATTCTGCAGCTGACATCACTTAAGTGCTTCACCTCAGCAGTATGTCCAACCACCCTGTTCAAGCCTTCAGATGACATAGACTTGCTTCTTATAGTGATTGCAAACTCACACGAAACTCACAAGAATTCATGATCCCCAAAATTCCCAACCCACAGGAACTATATGAGATAATAAATGTTTACTCTTGTTTTAAAATGCAAAGATTTGAAGCCATCTGCTTGACAGTGGTAGGTAATTACCATAAAGTGGATATGTAGGGCTGGCAATTCCAGGTTTGAATTGACACAAATGTCTCTAGGAGTGGACCTCTCTGTGGTTAACCCTGCAACCCACACCCCCTTCTGGAACCAGCTGGCCCCAATTTGACTCTGAAACTTTTAGTAGCCACAAATGCCACCTGTATCCTCAATAAACTTTATTTAGACACAAAGACAAAACAGAAAATACATACACAGATACAGTTATATATATATTTTCTCTACAGGATGAACAAACATCACATGGGGATTTAAAAAGTAGGAGCATGGAATGTAAGAAAATACTGCAAAGTTCCTTTTTCACTCACACTTGAAACAGACACATATTTTAGAGAAAGACAGGGATAGAACATCCCAGGGTTCACATTTGGTCTATAACAGCACACAGTGTTGGGAAGGTAATCAGATGAGTCAGGAATCCAATGACTCTTGGTGTGACAGAATGCTCACAACACTAGCAGGACTCCGTTTAAACAAAGGACATAATCGGGGAGGATTCCATACCCCTGCACAGATGCTCTGCAAGCTGTCTGTTAGATCGTAAAGCAGCACGGCAGAGACGCTAGCTTAGCTTTCATCTTGCAGTGTGAAGGTCTGAACAACCTCTATCTTTGTGTCCATGGCACAGAGTTTTACAGAGACACACCGAGGATGCTGAGACTTTCCACATACATGCTGGCTGGGAAACTCGTAGTACAGAACATTGACATTGGGATATAAAATGAGGGTTTTGAAAAGGAAGGGAATAATAGCCAAGAGACAAATACACAGTTACAAATGCTGTGTCCATTGGTAGCATTTCTCACCATGCTGCCTGTGGTCCAGACCCACAGGGACCATCAGCATCTGTGTCTTGTTCCCCAGCATGGATGGAGTGGGGTGGATGTCTCTTGGAAGTCTATTACCCTATAAAGTCAAACCTGTGATTTCCTGGACACTCCTGTCCCCAGGACACTCTGTCAAGAAACTACCCCACTTATTCCTGATCCCAGGAAAGCCTCTGGACTCCACACCATCTTCACATTTCAGACTTGGGTTCCCCTAGGTAACCTCTGTATTTTAGTAAAAAATGGTTTCCACTGTACCCTTCGTGTGTCCTCTTCCTAATGTGACAAATCCAGATGAGATGAAGTTATGGAGATCTGGTCCTCCACTTCGGTAAGCATCCTTCCCATAATGCCCTGCAAGAAGATGGGGGCAGAATTACCTGACACATTGAGGACACTAGCACAGAAGACAGTTGCAGCTCCATCTCACCCAACAATGGTGGGTGCTTATGTTCAAACCATAAGCAAAACAGAGACAAAGTTGTCAAGGAAAAGTACACTATATATAAAATATATATCACAAAGAATATATTTGTGGAATCTGTGTGCTGGCGGGCGTGGTGGTGTGGAAAAGGCCAGATTCCTGTTTCCTGGCTTCTCCCAGCTCCCTGGTCTGGGTTCCCTGTGATCGTAGGTGTGCTGGCAGGAGCAGCAATGTGCAGTAAGTAGGCCAGACCCCTGTTTCCTGGCTTCTCCTAGCTCCCTGATATGGGTTTCCTGCGCTGGACTGTGTGTGGGCGGGCATGGCACAAAGTAAGTAGGCCAGATCCCTATTCCCTGGCTCCTCCCAGTTCTCTGGTCCTGGTAGGTTCCACTGTGCCTTGCTTGGGGAGGACTGGACCCTGTGTGAGCTGTGGAATCAGGCATTTTGCTCTGGTATCCTGACTGGCCACTGAGTACCAACATCCCTGTTCACCCGAGTCAGAGGGTGTGCAGGCCATAGGACAAAAACTTGCTTCCACTTCAATAAAATGAACAGTCTTCCTAAAATGGGTAGAAAACAATGCACAGAGCCAACGAATGTCAGAAGACTGAGAGATCTCCAACAAGGATGCCTAGTCCTGCAATGGAAATAGCCAATGAAATCGTAAATTCATTCCCAAAATGAAAACACAACAACCAATGAGACCCTGATCAAAAAAGAAAAAAAAAATCACTGAACTAGAAGTAAACCATCAAAGAACATACAATTATATCAATGAAATTGAACAGAATTATCTTCTAGAGCACTTTCCTTTTGACATTAGGCTTAATTTGATTGAAGAAAATGTTAGACCCCTCCAAAGAGATATGAATAAATCGAAGGGAGATCAAGACATGGAAGATCTCAACAACCAGTTGACTAAGCTTAATGAAGACTTGATCAAATGCAAAAATGAATTCTAGGAAGCATGAAGAAAAACAGAACTCAACTTGAAATCATACCTCAGAAAAGGTATGTGCACGATGCAAAATAGCACAAGAGAAAACAAAATTCAAATAGAAATTATTAAATTTCTCTAGAACACCTCTAGAACCAACAGAGTTACTCATGTGGAAGACAGAACCTCTGACCTGGAAGACAAGACAGAAGAAATTGATCAAGAGGCCAAAAACTTCACAAAGTTCAGAAAAATCAAGTGAACAGAATACCAGGGAACTGTGGGATACCCTATGATGACCAAATATCTGGATCATGGGTATACCAGAAGAAATCCATATCAGAGGCATAGAGAATATATTCAACAAAATTATTGAAGAAAAAATTCAGAATCTTTCAAAAAAGAGGTACATCCAGATACAAGAAATCCACAGAACACCAGGCAGACAGACCAAAGAAGAAACTCTCCAAGACACATCATAGTTAAAACTCTTAACCATGAAAATAAAAGCAGAAAGAGAGAAACAACTCACAACATACAAAGGCAATACCATCAGAATTATACCAGATTTCTTAATGTAAACCCTGAAAGCCAGAGGGACCTGGAATGGAATGCTATGGCATCAAAGCCAAGATACTCTACCCAGCAAAATTATCACTCATAACAGATGGTGAAAGGAAAACTTTTCATGAAAAAAGTCAACTCCATGATTATATGAACACAAAGCCAAACCTACAGAGACCACTTAAGGGAATCCTTCACACAGAACAGTCAAACAACCAGTCTCAAGAGGCAAAAAGAAGAAGTTCACAATAACCAAAACAGACCAGGCTCAAACCAGTACAAAACACAAGAAAGCACCAAACCCCATAAAACACCTCAGCATGGCAAGGATTAATTCAAACTTCATGATAATAACCTTAAATATTAATGGATTTAACTTACCCATCTAAAGACACAGGTTATCAGGGTAGATCAAAAAACTGGACCTTTCTACCTGCTGTCTTCAAGAAATTCACCTCACTACTATAGAGAGACACTTCCTCAGGATGAAATGTTGGAAAATTATAATCTAAGCAAATGGAAATAAAAACACAAGTGGGTGTTTCTATATTAATATCTGATAAAATAGACTTTAAGCCAATAGTAAAAAAAAAAAAAAAAGAACAAAGAACTTCTTACTTATCAAGGGAATGATCCAACATGTGCACACCATCACAATAAATATATATGTACCAAACATGGGGCACCACAGTTTATGAAACAAAATCTACTAGACAACAAAACATACATAAACACCAACACCATCATAGCTGAAGTCTTCAATACTCCACTATCATCAATAGACAGATCATCCAAGAAGATAGTCCACAGGGAAATAATAGCGCTCAACAACATCATAGATCAACTAGACCTAATAGACATCTACAGAACTTTCCACCCCAACTCTACATAATACACATTCTTCTCAGCAACCCACAGAACCTTCTCCAAAATTGAGCATATGTTAGGCCATAAAGCATGCCTTCATAAAGTCAGGAAAATTGAAATAACTTCTTGCATCATGTCATACCACAATGCTTTAAAGCTAGAAATTAACAAGAGACGCATCAAGAACTCCACCAGCTCCTAGAGATTAAACAATACACTTTTAAGCAATAAATGGGTCATGGAAGAAATCAAAAAAGAAATCGTAAAATTCCTAGAATTGAATGATAATGAAAACACAACCTGCCTAAACTTATGGGACACAATGGAGGCAGTCCTAAGGGGAAAATTCATAGCCCTAAATGCTTTCATTACAAAGACAGCGAGATCCCAAGTTAATAACCTGACTGTTCACATAAAGGTGCTGGAAAAACAAGAAGTGTCCAACCCAAAAAGGTTCAGACAGAAAGAAAAAAATCAATATTAGTACATAAATTGATGAATTGGAAACTAAGAAAACAGTTTAAAAAAATCAATAAAAGGAAGAGTTGGTTCTTTGAAAAAATAAATAAGATTGACAAACTCCTGGCCAATTTGAACAAGAAAAAGAGAGAGAAAGAGAGAGGGGGGGACGTCTCAAATTGATAAAATCAGAAGTGAAAAAGGAGAGATCACAACAGACATCAATGAATTTGGAAGAATCATCAAGGGATACTTCCAAGACAAAAATGGAATAATTTGGAAGAAATGGATGAATTTCGAGACACATATCACCTACCAAAACTAAACTCAGAGCAGATTAATCTCCTAAACAAACCTATTATATCCATGGAGATTGAAAAGGTAATAAAAAAAACCTCCCCCAAAAGAAAAATCCAAAACCGGATGGCTTCTTAGCTGAATTATATCAAATTTTTATTGAAGAACTAAAACCAATTTTTCTCAAACTGTTTCACATAATCAGAGACCAGGGAATCCTCCCAAGCTCCTTTTATGAAGCTAGAATAACCCTAATACCAAAAGCAGACAGAGTTGCAACAAGAAAACTATAGGCCTATATCCCTAATGAACTTAGATGCAAAGATCCTGAACAAAATCCCTGCAAACCGAATTCAACAACACATCAAAAGCATTATCCACCTTGATCAAGTAGGCTTCATCCCATTGATTCAGGGATGGTTTAACATAAGGAAATCGGTCAATGTAATACACCACATAAGTAAACTGAACCATTAGAACCACATGATCATCTCAATTGATGCAGAGAAGGCCTTTAACAAAATACAATACCACTTCATGATCAAAACACTGGAAAGAATAGGCATGGAGGGTTTATATTTCAACACAATAAAAGCAATATATTAAGCTCCTAAAGCCCAAATAATACTTAATGGGGAAAAACTCAAGGAGTTCCCGCTGAGATTGGGGACAAGACAGAGGTGTCCACTCTTACCACTGCTCTTCAACATAGTATTAGAAGTACTAGTCCAAGCAATAAGATAGGAGAAAGAAATAAGAGGGATTCAAATTGGAAAGGAAGAAAAGTTAGCTCTATTTGCAGATGACATGATCCTATATGCAAGTGACCCAAAAGCCTCAATCTCAAGACTTCTAAAGGTGATAAATTCCTTTAGCAAAGTGGCAGGATACAAAATCAATGCACAAAAATCAGTAGCTTTTCTATATGCAAAGGACAAATATACAGAGAAAGAAATCAGTGAGGATGTCCCATTTTCAACAGCAACAAGAAAAATTAAAAAGCTTGAAATAACACTAAACAAGGATGTGAGAGACCTATATAATGGAACATTAAAAAAAAACTCAAAAAAGAATATGATGAAGACTTGAGAAGATGGAAAGACCTCCCATGCTCCTGGTTAAGTAGAATTAATATGAAAATGACAATTCTACCAAAAGCAATGTGCAGAAGTAATGCAATACCAATAAAAATTTCAGCATCATTCTTCACAGAGATTGAACAAAAATCTCAAAAATCATATGGAATGGCAGAAGGCCTTAGATATCCAAACATATCCTCAGCAAAAAAAAAAAAAAAAAAAAAAAATCAGTTCTACTCAGCAGTAAGAAAAAATGACACATTGAAATTTGTAGAAAAATGGTCAAACTTGGAACATATCATTCTAAGCGAACTCACATAATCACAGAAAGACAACCTTCACATGATCTCACTCATCTCTGGTTCCTAACCTGGATCAGCCCGAGTTGCTGACATACTTGAACGGCATCTGGAGTCTTGGACAATAGGGAAGAAAGGGTGTGAGAGAATGGGAAAATTGGGGAGGAGGGCACAAAAGTTAACCCAAATTGAACCAGTACCATAGAATCCTATATCCTGGAAGTTAGACTAAAAGATGGAACTCTCAAAAGGACCTTAGGGGGAGCACCTGAATCGAAGTACACCACAGAGTGTGAGATGAAGCCTAACCTTAAATTTCTTCTGCTTCTCTTACTTCTCATTTTCTTTTTAACTTCCCCTTGGTGCTGGCCTGTAATTCCCTGTACCAGGATGTGGTTTACATCCACAATGAGCTGTGGATCAAATAGACCTATTAGATCCCCCAAAACAACGAAGACAGACTTCGGTCAGAGCACTTGATTACTCACCAAACTCTGTTGGTATGGACCATGGAGAGACCTGGTTGGAATTTTGAAGAGAGCCAGTCCTCAGATAATTAGCCCTTCTACTGCTGGTAGGTGCTACATGAGCTACTGGGGGAAAGTGGGCAACATCTATCGAAGTTAATCAAAATCTAAGCAACTCAGAAGCAAACAACCTGACGTGATGCTCACACAAGTGCAGTAGTGGAACACAGCTATGGTGGGTAACCAGTTGCTCCTGGATTGGCTAATAGACCCTCTCAGTGGAAAGGAAGTCATGTCTAGAACTGGGAAACAAGTCAGAATCATATCCAGATAATGATTTTGCTTTCCAATGTCAAGCTCCCACTTAATTTGGCATACAAGAGGGTCTACACTCTTTAAATTATCTCTAAATTAATAATGGCTATCCCATTTAACTGGTGTTGACTTCACTCTCTGTTGGAGATCATGCTTCTCTTTCTCAGATGGGAGCAGGACCTGAGGAGATAAATGGCCCAGTACACTTCACCTTGGACCCAGCTGAAACCACAGAGGAATTGGGGAAATGAGCAAGAGTGCTACTTTCTCAGTGAACCTGGTATCAGCACAAGGGCAAAGGAGATAGACACTGAGGACACTCAACACCTACCAAAGCAGAGATCCTGAGACTCCTAAGAGCCCATCACTGAAATAGACTTAAAATGCACCCAGCAAGGCTCATGGAAGGGGCAGAAAGATTGTTAGAGCCTCAAGTTGGGACATTTGGACAGAGATATTGCCTATCCCCCATAACTTACTGCTACCCCCACAATGCATGACCCATAATCCCCATGGGGTTGACCTACATCCAAAATGAGGAAGGCCTCTTAAGAAAAGGGGCAGAGAGGAGGGAAACAATGGTACCAACATGTGTTGTTTACATACTAAATATGTCCATATATAATAAAAAAATTAAAGACTATATTTTTATATATACATATACACATATATACATTACACATACACACATATACACATATATATATGTATACACACACACATATATATATGTATGTGTGTATATATATACATATATATATGTATACACACACACACATATATATGTATATGTATATATATATTACTCTGTGACACTGGATAACATTATAATTGAAGCAGAGGACGAAGAGGAGGACACACAGTTTGACTTGGGCATTTCTGATTGAGTACAGAACACACAAATTTTACTGTGCCGATAGATATTCTTCAACCTACAATGTGGTTACAAATTCTACTCAACCCATTACAAGTTGAAACAGCATAGGTCACAAATGCATTTAGCATGCCCAACCTGCTGAACACTGTAGCTTGGCAACATGACACTCTAGAGTGGCAGCTGTTTCCCCTGTGACCATAGAAAGTGTTTGCTGTGGCCTGGGGCCACTACCCAGCATCAACAGAGGATTCCACCACATCTTGAAACCCCAGGAAGACTAAAGGTTCAATATTTAGAGTATGTTACTGATTGTATACTACTTTTGCATCTCTTTTAAAAAATATTTATTTTATTTATTTATTTGAGGGAAAGAGGGAGAGAGAGAGAGAGAGAGAGAGAAGGGTGGGGGAATGGGCAGGCCAGGGCTTCCAGCCACTGCAAACAAATTCCAGATGCATGTGCCACATTGTGTATCTGCCTTATGTGGGTCCTGTGGAATTACACCGAGGTCCTTTGGCTTTGCAGGAAAGTATCTTAACTGTTAAGCCATCTCCCTAGCCCTACTTTTGTATCTTATGAAGTAATAATAATAATAATAATAATGGTAATAATAATAAAGAAAAATAAATTGTTCATTGAGTCCGCATACACACCCTCCATCTTTTATTCTGTCCCTCCTTTTGTTGCTGCCTTTACCTTTGACTTCTCCCTTGCCAGTGCACAAAGGATGGGGCTGAGGAGAGCTGCTCATGCACATGTGTGTTTATGAGTCACACACAGCCTATGGGACTACAGACTAGTAACTGCAGAGAAACCCAACCACAGCTGAAGCTAATATTTATGATATTTCCTTTCTTGACTTTCTGCCGTAAGAGTGTATCCTTTATCAGCTAGATTCAGATGAAGATTGAGGTCTGTACAACACGGAGAGCAGGATAAAGACTATGGGAGAAGAAATACATAGAGGAAGAAGTTAATAGCCTGCCTCTGACAGAGTAGGATTTTACAATACATTTGAATATGGGCATTATAAACACAGTAAAGACAGAATGTTCCAAATACCATTCTGAAGTATGTCTGTGCAAAAGTGGAGAAGTGTCTCTATTTTTCACAGTACCACATTATGTCTTAAGAGTTGTACTTACTACCTAATGTGTAAAGTTTAAAAGTGTCTAGCCACCATAGGCTGTGGTTGAAGGACATTGAGAGATCATGCTGGAACTGTGATGGGATCCAGCTTCCTGCCAGGTAGTTCTTATAGTGCTAGAAAGGGCTTTGTGAGCTGCTGGTGGATACATGAACAAGCAGGGGATCCTACAAACTACAAAATCACCCAGCCATGCAAGGTGTACACATGGATGCAATAGTGGCATATAGGCTATGGGGGTAAGCAATTGTCTTCTGATAGAAATGAGGCCCACTCAGTGGGAGGAAATTCATGCCTAATACTGAGAACCAACTTAGAAACCTTTGGCTTGGAGCATCTTGGAGCCTGAGTGGGGGGAAGTTTCCACTGTTCCTGGGCTAACAGGAGAAGTTGTGCCCATCAAAAGTCTTCTAAATGTTTATGTTAATCCACTTTGATCAGGATGCTCTTACTCTTATCTAAAGAAGACCTCAGACTCAGCAGAATGACAAGAAATGAAAGTTGGAAGCCTAGCATGAGACAAGTTACCTCTATTACACCCACTAGAGCCCAGGAAACATTACAGAAGTAGGAGCAGATTAAATACGAGTACTGTTGTCATGGATAGCCTGAGAATCTCCTTCATGGATAAGGTGGTAGACACTGAGGACACTCAAAACTTTTCAAAGCAGAAAATCAGGGACTGCTGAGAGACTTACAACTAAAGGAGACTTCTAACAAGCTCTCTAAGGCCCAGAGAGCATTTTGAATGAGGGGGAAGAAAGAATGTTAGAGCCACAGAGTGGGAATATATAATCTGAAGATTGTCCCACCACCAACAGAGACTGGTACACCCATGATCCCACAGTAAATACCAATAACCCCACTGATATGGGCCTCCAGTGGAATGGAACAGGAGAGAAAGAGTATAACCTGATGAGAACATGACCTAATTGCAATATGTTCATATATTAAAGTTTTCAATTAAAACCTTTCTAGAATGGCCTGTCATGGTGGCACACACCTTTAATCCCAGCATTCAGGAGGCAGAGGTAGGAGGATCACCATGAGTTCGTAGCCACCCTGAGACTACATAGTGAATTCCAAGTCGGCCTGGGCTAGAGTGAGACCCTACCTCAAAAAACCAAACAAAAAAACTTTCTCGCTAATATCAAGCTACCATCAATCATGGGCTACCAGAGGGCCTACACCTATTAAATTCACTATAAAAAAAGTAAGCGTTATCTCTTTTGTCCTGGTGCTAACTTACTCTCCATTGGAGAATCTGCTTCTCTTTTTCAGATAGATTTAGATCCTAAGGAGAGAGCCACCCCATCATACCTCCAAAGGGCCCCGGCTGAAACTAAGAAAAATTGGCGAAACAAGCACAAGGGGGAAGGAGATCAACACAGAGAAAAATCAACTCCTAACAAATCAGAGAGCCAGAGCCTCAGAGGTCCCCAACACCTCATCACTGAAGCAGACCAAAAATGAACCCAACATGGCTCAGGGAAATTTTGCGGAAGATGAGGTGGAAAGAATGTCAGAGCCACATGCTGGGTCATGATATGCAGAGTCATTTATCTTACCCATAACTGTGGGCTAACTCCACAATGCACGACTCATATACCTCAACAAGGAGGGGCCAAGGGGAGGGGGTAGGTCACGGATGAGCCTAATAATGGTACCAAACTGACTGTATTTACTGAATACAAAACTAACTAATAAAGAAAACAAGAAAAAAAAAAACTTTGTAGAATGTAGTATATTAAAATGATGAGTACTGTGAAATTTCAAACTGATGCATTAGAAATATTGAAAAGACACACAAGTGTTGGTAGCTACCTTTGGGTAGTTGGAATATGAGTGTTAATTATTTCTCCTTTCAACTTTTCTATACTTTCCAAGTTTTTCCTACAGTGGTTGTACACTTTTAATAGAAAGTATAAAATGAAGACCTTGTAAAAGTATAATCCATGTAAACAAACCAAGTTAATTTTTCTTATCAGGTGCTTTCTGAATCAGGAGACCTCAACCCCAATCCATATCTAAATCATAGAATAGGTTTGAAAAGCCTAGATGCCCAGACCATGTACAGCAATTCTAACACAGATGTGCAGAGTCAAGGCAGAACAGGGGTAATGCGAATTACTGATGAGAACAACTTCCCTTGCAGAATTAAAAAAAAAAAAATCCTAAGCTAGGTTTGTTCATTGACTATTTGCTGGGACCTTCTTCAGTATTATTTATGTTCAGAGCTATGGTGCTCTTTTCTCTGGAAGGTGGAGTCTGGCCCCAGTTCTTTCCTTCTTATCCAAGATCTCAAACCTGAGCAGGTATCAGAATGAGTAGGAACATTTCAGAAAGGTTGATGGGTCCATGCCAAGAGTGCCTAATTCAGCAGACATGAGACAGGGCTCAGCACCTACAGCTCTAAGACTATGATGCTTTTGGTGCAGGGAGCAAACTTAGACAATGCCAAAGCCTCCAAACCACACTCACGATTCGTGGTTTCATAGCACTATGAGGGCTGCATTATCGGCTTCTGTTCATGTGACAGCACCAGATGTACTCTGGTACCAGCAGAAGTGTGTCTTTCTCAGGGGAGAAAGAATGCCTGCAAGGTGGCCTCCCAACTGAGAGAACACCAGGACTATTCTACCATAGCAAACACAGTTGTTCCCTCCCCATCTCACCCAATCACAGAACAGAAAGAAAGAGAAGTAACAACTGAAAGCCCTCATAAATTTGGACCTCATTAATTCAGAACCTGTGAGACATCTTGCAGAATTTGGGCTGGTTTATTTTTGTGCTCCTTATAAATAAAATTTTTTTATAAACCAATCAATACTGAGGAAGACGGAACGTAAAGCAAGGCTTGTGGTATTTACAAATCATTCTTACCTGTCAGCTAGAACAAGGTCCCTCAGGATGACACATTGCTCTAGTATGCTGGGGCTCTGCTTGTTGGAAAAGGGAACTGAAGGTTGTGGACCACTTACTGTGGGCCAGAAAGAGGAATGGAACCTCTGCCCATGTGGCTTTTTGACATTTTCTAGTATTTTTAAAATGTGAGATCCATTCCATATACTGTTTACTTGTTTTATTCCACACTGCCCATAAACCTTTTTTGTTGCTTTAGTATTATTTTCAATTTTAGTGGTCAAATGTAGGTAATAGGATATAAACTGGAGGATGACTAAGCTAGCACTTGCATCTAGTCCTATGACTCAAAATACTATGTTCATCCCATTGCATTGAACTTAAGTTCATGGTCCTAGTTAGAGGTTAATCTGGAGCCCATCCAGATCTGGTTGCTTTCCAAGTCCAGAGTCTCTCTAAAGCCCTCACCCTCATGATCTGACAACTGTAGGCGTATCTCTTCTCTAAAACTGTACCCAAGATATATAGTGGAAATGTTAGGTAAGGAGAATTCCAGTTTGTAACATCTATGTTTGTAGAAGTTGGATCTAAGTTGGGGGAAAAAAAAAGATGAGCTGAGTATTAATGAGGCAAGGTCAGGAGTACTGGGCAGGAAGAAAGAATTCTAATTGAGTCAAACAAATTGAAGAGCTTTGTGAAAACCAAGTCTACAGATTCCTTATGTCTGCTATTGTTTAAGACAGTGTAGCAAGTACTCACTCATTTCTGGGACAAAAATATCCAACCAGAAGCTGCTTAGGGAAGGAAAAGACTTATTTTGGCTTAACAGTTTCAAGAGGCAGTTTCATCGTAGCAGAGGAAGCATGGAAGAGCAAGCATCCAAAGTGTCACAACTTGTCACAGGAACATGGAAGGAAGAAGCAGCAAGAATGGGCTAGCAAGTTTTATCCAGTGAAGCTAAACTAAAAATCCTCAGAAGCAACATGCCCCCTCCAGTAAGGCTCCAGCTCCCTGACTCTACCACCTGGGGACCAAGCATGAGATTTGATCACAAATACTTGGGGCTATGGGAGGGGCACTCTGCATTCATACCACCACTCACAGGGTCTCTCTATGGACCTTAGGCTGAATTCAAAGTCCTCATCCTCCTGTATCCAGTGGTGGGATCAAAGGTATACCCCACCACACCAACTTTCTTGTTTTTTTAAAAAATATTTATATATTTGTAAGGAGAGAGAGAGAGAGAGAGAGAGAGAATGTGCATGTGAGTTCTGGAGGCTGACAGACAGAGTAAGAGAGCATGGGTGCACCAGAACTACTTGCCACTGCACATGAATTCCAGATGCATGTGCCAAGTTTTGCATCTGGTTTTACTGGAGAAATGAACTTGGGCCACTGGGCTTTGCAAACAGCACCTTTAACCACTGAGCAATCTCTGCAGCCTCTGTGTGTTTGTTTTAATTAACGTTGTTTTTTTTGGCACATGCTCATATATTTGAATATGTGTATGCACACATGCATGCATGTGTGGAGGAGGTGAGGTCAACATGATGTCTCTTTAACCACTGCCCACCCTGCTCTATTTCAGACATGGTCTGTCTCACTGAACTCAGAGCTCATGATTGGTGGGGACTACCCAGGCGCCAAGACTCCGGAGATGTTCTGTATCACATCCCCAGCACTGGAATGTGTTGCTACACCCACTGCTTACTTGAGTGCTGGGAGTGCCAAGTCAGGTCATTGTGCATTCAGAGTAAGCACTGTACCAACACTGAGCTACCTCCCCAGCCTTCCCCTTATGCTTTTCCAAGGCATCTCTAGTTTTTCTTTTTTTTTCTTTCAGGTGTTTGGTCACAGCAACAAGAAAAGTAACTAAGTATCAGGTTAAGGAGGTGCACTTTGGCCCAAGGACCATATGGCATGAACAAACCCAGGGTCAAGGTCTAGAATGATTAAGTGTATTCACTGTAGCGTCTAAATGAACAAGGGAAGAAGAGATGGCGAAAGCGAGTCCTTATACAGGCAGACAATCAGCACAGGCAGAAGTCAGTGTTTCTTTTGCTTCATGTTGATGCACAGAGTTGATGGGCTGATGCTATGAAGAGGTAATCCCAAATTCATTAGCTGGAACCCAAACAACCATCATCCCTTCCATCCTGTAGCAACTATCCTCAGTGTGTGCCAACTTGTCTGACAGCAGAGCCAGAGGCCAAAGATGCATAAACAACGACCAAACTGCGATTGCAAAGAAACAGCCATGTATTTAGCAAGGCTTTAGGCAGAAGTAAGTAAGGGCTCCGTGAAGCACCTGGTCAAGTGGCATGAGCAATCCCCATGTCACAGTATAGAGTAACACATGTTTCTGGTCCAAGCCAGGAACAAAGGTGGCTCCAGAGCATGCATGCCACCATCTGCTGAGCAGCATCAGGATGGCATCTCTACCAGCAGTTCTTCTGCTGTGCTCTCATCCTCAGCGTTGGTCACTCTCTTCAGAACACAACGGCTTGCTTCTAAGCACTCAGTCTCTGTCCAGCCTGCCTTGACTTCCTGTCAGAATCCCATGCCTTTCCCATATCTCTGCAGGAGTCCATGAGGGACAGTACAAAGGGACAACTGTCCCAGCCAAGGGGAGATTAAAGCAGAGAGGTCAGAGGCTGAGCTCCTGGAGCTGCCCAGAGCTGCTGACTCTTACAAGGAAAGATGCTGCATGGAATGGGAAGAAAAATGAGATCGTATTCCAATGGTGATTTCTGTAAGATGTAACAGAAGTTTACACCTGTGAAGTGAGATGAACAGCCATGGGAAAGGAAACAAACCAATCAGGACTGTCTGCTTGCAGTTGCAGATCCGGGTGACAGAATGGGTACAGAGTGAAACTGGTGAAGGAGAGTACAAGGAGAGAAATTCACTGCACACTATCCAGGAAGGACAAAAGGACAACTCAGGACTCATACTTTATTTAAAATAAGACTTCCTGAGGAGGAACAAAGGGATGGTCCAGAAGCAATAATCAAAATGTTAGAGCCACATGTGGGGACATTGCCTCTAAATATAACTGATGAGTACCCCCACAATGCACAACCCACATTCCCCAATGAGGAGTGTCCCTGCAGAGGGGGAAGGACAGGGAGGAGGCTAACTATGGTACCAACATGGCTGTATACACACTTTGTACATAACTAATAAAAAAGTGACCAAAAAAAGGTTAATTTTTTTTTTTAATTTTCCTGAGCAGATGGAAGAACTTCAATGCTCAGATCCAAAGAAAGAGTCAAGTATCAGATTACAGATTAGAAGGGATCAATGTCTAAATATTTCTGGAGGAATTGAAATGCTACTAAAAATGAAGGGGGAAAAGCCCAAAACATCAAGTCAACTTCATAAAGCATGAAACCTATAGGAACTGATGCAAGTTTCTTGGGAACTTGGAGATTTGCTCTCACGGAGGTAGGAGGGAGGCCCACTTGAACCCAGAATTCAAATGACATCATTTCAAGCTTGTCTTTGACACAATAATGCTACCCACTTCATGGGATGCTGAGCAGTTTAAATGAGTTTATGCACATGGTTCACATTATGCAGGCTTTAGAACATCACTGCTAGAACTCTCTAGAAGTTTCCTGATAATCTTGGAATAAAGATGTTTTGATTCTATTCTTCTACCTTAAATCTCATGGGAATCAATGAAAACAAGGGAGAATAGAAAAACTGCTCAAAATACTCAGGCTTTTCACTAGGCAGAGATAGAAAACTTGGTAAAAAATACAATCTCCATGGGGATGACCTGCATCCCCAGTGAGGATGGTCCCTTTGGAGGGGGGACAGAGATGAGAGGAAGGATGGTACCAACATGTGCTGTTTACTTACTATGTCCATAACTAAAAAATTTAAAAAATTTAAAAACACTGAAATATATATGTACACATATATATTAGTTCAAGGAGGACTGCGGACCTAAATATAAAATATCAAACCCTAAAATTTGTTAGAAAATAATAATGGAGAATATATTAATGATTGAAAAGCAGGGAACACTTTTTAAATAAGAATCTAAAGGAACAAACTAGAGAAGAAACAATTGAAATAATTTAAGTCATGATACATCAAAGGCAATAATAAAACTATATGCCAAGGACTAGAAAATACATTTATATTAATATCCAGAGAACATAAATATCCTCAAAGTAATAAAAAATAAAACAGAATTGGAGAGATGGCTTAGTGGTTAAGGCATTTGTCTTGGAAATCTAAGGACTCAAGTTTAATACCCCAGTCCCCACATAAGCCAGATGCATAAGGTGGAGTTCCTTCACAGTGGCTAGAGGCCATGGTGTGCCCATCCTCCCTCTCTCATTTTCTCTCTCTCTCTCTCTCGATCTCTCTCTCCATCTCTTCATTTCTCTCCCTAGCCCTCTCTGTCATAAATAAATAAATAAAATACATAACAACGAAAACTATCCAAGTAGCAAAATCAAACAAGGCAAACTCTCAGAGGAGAAAACCTGATGTGTCTATGGACATAGAGTGGTGCTAAGTCTCCCCAGTGAACAGGGAACTTCAAATTGAAGCCATAATAAAATATCATTTCATAACCAGTAGACTAGCAAAATATTTATATTTTCCTGATTTGGATAAGCATCCTGATGGAAGAGTAACTTGGTGCACAGTCTTTGGAAAGATCTTTGGCAGTGTTCAACAAAGTTGAGTATGAATACTGTAGAACTGGAGACTCTGGCATAGATGTCTACCCTAGACCAGCCATTCCATGTGTAAACAAGTAGCTGTACACAGACAAGTTCATATGCACCACTACTTGTGAGATCAGTCTTCCCAAGAGACAAGGGACAAATCTGGTGTGCTTGCCAAATAGAGTCCTACAGCAGTGAAAATGAAATGTAATGAGGGGACTTCACCAGAGTTCTGGGTGTCAACATGGTTGATCCTCAGTGGTAAGCTGAGCACACAAAGCTGACGGAAGAAAAACAGGCAGCATGATGTCAAGGGAGTTCTGAAATATGCAATATAACATTTGATATTGTTTTAGGACATGTGCATATGTAGCATTATGCAAATACAAAGACATTTAGCAAAAAGGATAAATATAGATTTCAAGGGAACAGTTACTTCAGTAGGTAAGAGGGAAAATATAGTTGAGAAAGGGCATACAAGGTACTTCTGGGTTTTATGTCTTACCCGGAGAAGTCAGAGACATGTTTTGCTATTGAATAATTGTGTGTGTGTGTGTGTGTGTGTGTGTGTGTGTTTTGAGACAGGGTCATGATATGTAGCTCAGATGACTTTGAACTAATGAAACTCCTACCTTAGTCTCCCCAGTGCTGCAATTACATATGCACCACCAAGTAGGATTTTTTTCAGTATTCTCTTTCTTTAGTGCTGTGAATGTAACCTAGGATCTTGTGCACACTAACCAAATGCTCTACCACTGATTTACATCTTAGCCTTAAGTAATTCTTTATTCTACTTTGTGTGTAAGATAAACAGACTTAATGATATGTTAGGTAGTGTGTAGACAAATGGATGCATTATAGATGAAGGAAGGACAGGTATTGGATAGATAAATGGCTCAGTGATTAATAGACTGGACAATTGTGTTGATTAAGTAACTGTTGCTCAAAGATGTTATACATTGCCAGATTTTTCTTCAAGAATAAAGTCAACAAAGAATCTCCAGTCTTAAGAACTTGGGAACAAAACACCCACTAGACTAAGAAGTTATCTGACAATGAAATCTGGCAGCAGAGGGAAAACTATCAAATTTCTAAACCCATGACTGCATGTATCTGTAATCCTTAAGCAGTCCTGCAATTTGAAAATTCATTAGGGAAAGATTGGTAAAGTGGCTTACACTTAAAAAAAAAAACATTTAATAAATTTTCTTGTTAAGGGGTACTAAGATGCTCTGGAGATGTTGGTGTGCAGATAGGGCAATAATAGTACACAGTGGGGATGAAATAAAACCGAGCAGCTTCAGGGACAGAAGGAGCAACTCTCCACCTCCACAGCCTGCTTGCAATGCAGAGCATGTCCTGGAACCGACGAGGAGCCAGCCTCTGACAGCTGAGATGGAGCTCGAAGGGCACCGAGGCCCAGCTTTGCAATGAAACAGATAGCATAAACTCCTTTGTGGAAAATTTACCCCAGACAACAGATAGAACACAAACGAAACCCAGGTATGGTTGTTCAATGCATGGGGATTAAGGGCTTTCCTATCAATAACATACAAACTAGAAAAATACACACAAAACAAGTATCGCCCCTTCCATTTCCAAGAAAGCAAGCAAAAACATTTTAACAGCTAGAATAGATATAAAAATGGTTAACCTTACCTCTTAATTAAGGAAATGCAAGTGAAAATAGGAGGTACTTTATTAAAGAAACAATCAATATGATAAAACTTTGGAATTCAATGATACTCAAGGCCAATGGAATTATTGCTCATTGGAAAATGCCTATCAACTAATGCTGGGAATTTTCCCTATATACCAACTTTCAAATTTTTCCACATTATATGAGCCAGGGTAAATAATACATGATTGATTCCAGATCTTTTGTATATGGAGGACTGACTAGGGGACTAAGAACACTGTAGTGATAAAAGAGTATGCAAGTGTAAAAAAATGAGCAGAGCTGTGTAGACTGATGTGAGATTACCATGACATAGGAAGAAAAGGAGGAAGAAGAGGAGGAGGAGGAAGAAATAAGGCACAGGGCAGTGCTGCAGTGTAGTCCTTTCTATATAAAGAATGATAAACATTTATACAAAGAGAATATCCACTGAAAGTAAGTTGGTCTATACAAATATTTTTATGGAAATAATCATACACACAAAGTATTAAGATTTCATTTCCTTTGGGGAAAGGGATTGTGGTGGAAAGTAAAGCTGTGCTTACCTTTGATTTTTATTAATTTACTTTTTACATTTTCTAAACATATATAGGTCTATTATTTTTTTTACAATATTTGTAGTTAATCTGAGATCATGAAATAAGGTAAGGTTATGGTCATTTTTTCCCTTCTTGGTGCTTCTTTAATGATTAAAAACTCTAATAAAAGTCATTTTATAAGAAGAACAAAGGCCAGGAAGCAAGCAGCGCCACTGTTCCTTGTGTAAATGACAGATGCTAACACCCACCTCACGAGACGGCAGTGAGGATTAAAGGCAATGACGTGTGTCTTGCTGATATTCCACACTAATAATCCTTCAGCAAATTGTTGCTACACTTGTATTAAGCCCACAATCTTTCCTCTTTCCCAGAAAGGGAGTTCCTGTGGGTGGCGGGGAGGCTCTCACTATGCATGTGCTGCAAGATGACCTGGGGCCAGAAAGAGGCTCAGTCAGGAGTTGCTGCGGACAGTCCCAGCCTTCCCATATGGAGAACCCCTCTAGCTCCTTCCCCTTCCCAAGGTCAGGTAATTTCCCCAACTGCTCTATCAAGGTAAACCGAGAAAGGCATGGTTTGGTTTCAGATCACACTGACAAGGACTACTTACTAGCTTAAAAGCCTCCAGCAAGTAGTAATAGACTGAAAATATACTGTTTAGTTCCAGTGATAATTCTTTTAAAATATTTTTGTTGTTTATTTTTATTTAAGAGCAACAGACAGAGAGAGAAAGAGGGAGAGAGAGAGAAAGAATGGGCGTGCCAGGGCCTGCAGCCACTGCAAACGAACTCCAGATGCATGCGCCCCCTTGTGCATCTGGCTAACGTGGGCCCTGGGGAACCGAGCCTCAAACCGGCATCCTTAGGCTTCACAGGCAAGCGCTTAACAGCTAAGCCTTCTCTCCAGCCCTCCAGTGATAATTCTAATGTTCTGCTTACTCAACCCCATATGGACCATGTCCTCCTTCACCTGTAACTGGTAGAACTCTTGGTAAACATTCCTCTGTGAGGTCTTCTTCTGCCTAGGCTATGGCCTAGGGAAACAAGTACCATGGGGCCAGCGTCATGCTCAACCCCTACCTCATGAAGATGGAATGTTCACAGTGGTGAGGACTCAAAATAAACAGAGAGAGAAGAAACCAAGAGCAGTAAAAAGGGATATTCTGGACATGATCTCATTTACTTTCAAAATGGTGCCATTGCTCTTAGAAGATCTCATGGGATGTAGAGAAATGCAGGAGAATCAGACAGGGTAGGGGGAGATCAGGAAGTTACAATCCGTCCTCACAATCTACCATGAAGGTGTTTGAAACAAAAACTAAATGAACAAAAACATAAATATGTTTTCTACACACATTTCCAGCTGTGGCCAAAGGCAAGGGAAATGCAGTCCAGGGTGAATTTTAAGTCAACCTCACCCACTGGAGAGTTCCTTCAACATCTGTTAAATGTTACATAGGCTAAGGGGATGTTTTATGTGTTTTATTTCAGCAGGGGCGGGGAGCAAGCTCATGTTTATTCATAATTTGGTATAGAAATGGACAGGGTCTGAGCTTAACTTAGCCCATACACCTAACTTTATGTTTTTCCTAGACTTTATAATATTTAAATATCAAGACATTTCATAGAAGTCTACACTTCAGCTGCTTTAGGCAGAGAGAACCCTTCACATGTAGATGCCCCTATCTGTATCTCATTCCTGGGTCCTGAGCACATCCTGTCCTTTAGCTGCTGCTTTCTTAGAGGAACAGGCTCTTTGGCTGGGAAGTGACACAGAGGACTGTGTCTACTCCCTCAGCTAACGCAGGCTTGAGGCTCTGCTCAGTTCCAGGGCTCTTTCCTCCTTGGGAAGGTCTCTTCATGGAGAGTGGAATGCAGGAGTCTTGCTGGACACAGGCTACAACTGAAAAGGAATTGATTCAGTCTCACTATGACTGACCTTTAGTCTCAGTTCTGTTTCTTCTTTTTGGTCATTGCTGACTCCAGTTGTTTCCTCTGGATGTGGCCTACTTCTTTTCATCCCATCATCCCCCCACTTCCCAAAATCTACCATCATTTTCCTCACTTGTCCAAGCCCTCCTCCTCCTGATACTGCTCTTTTCTCTTCTTTGCTTCTCCTGCCTGTCTTTGTGCTTCGGTTTGACCATTCCTTCCCTTCCTCCTCCCATGTTTTCAAGTCCTCCCCATGCTGCCAGCATCTCCTTGCTCCTGCTGCAAGGGTCCATGTCTGCTCCACTGTACACCTCCTTTGGCCCTTCTGCCATCCCTGGCCTCTCTACCACAAACCCCTATTTCCTCCTCTTCCTGTTTGTGGTACACCTTCTTCTTTTTTCTTCTTCTTTTTTGGCATTTATTTTATTTTATTTATGAGAGAGAGAAAGAGAGAGAGAGAGAGAGAGGGAGAGAGAGAGAGAGAGAGAGAGAGAGAGAGAGAGAGAGAGAGAGAATGGGCATGCCAGAGCCTTCAGCTGCTGCAAACAAACTCCAGACACATGTGCCACCATATGCATCTGGCTTACGTGGTTCCTGGGGAATCAAATCTGGGTCCTCTGGCTTTGTAGGCAAGTGCCTTAACCACTAAGGCAACTTTCCAGAACCAGCCTCTTCTTTCTTTGTCCAAGGAACTTATTGGATTGCTCTCTGGTCTTCAGTTCCCCAGGCCCACGTCTTCCTGTAGCCTTTTCCTCCTCACTCCTCAGAGTGCAGACATCTTTATTGTTTCCAAGATTTTCTTAATTAACAAAAACATTGTATCTTCTAGCTGGGTGTGCTGGTGCATGCCTGAAGTCCCGACTACTCAGGACTCCGAATAGGGGAGGATCACAAGTTCAAGGCCAGCCTGAGCTACATAGCAAGTTCAGAGTCAGCCTGGACAATTTGGTGAGATGCTGTCCCAAAATTTACATATGGCCTGGGATGCAGGTCAGTGGTAAATTGCTTGGTAGAATACTTGCCTAGCATATGCAAAGATGTTACTTCAATCCTCACCACTGGGGATTAGGGGAAAAAGAAAAGAAAGAAAAGCATTACACAGCGAAAATTTAAGAGTCTGAAAATATTACCTTTTATGAATCCTAATGATTTACCAAAGGGATGAGTGAGAGGATTGCTTGTACGCTCTAAAATATTAATCCAAATTTTAGGAGGTCTAAACATCCCTGCTCTCAAGGCAGAATCAGTGCATGTTGCAAATAAAGGAACGTCTGAAGCCACCTTTCCTAGCCTCTGCATTTATGGATGAGGAACCTGGGGTCGAGGAGAGAGTACACAGTCCAAGGGCAAGAAGGTTAGACTGCTAGCCTCTGATATCCCAGACCACAACACTTCCCTGAGCACCACCAAGCCCACAGCCTGCTCTGTCAAGGAGGAAATGACGCTGGGCTGACTTCTATTCCAACGGACCCCAGTGTGCCACTTATTTTCTCTTTAGCTACATTGGCTGTGGTCCCCTTGGAAAGATGCCCAGTCAAACTAAATCCCTGCCTTTGACTGCAATCAGCATCCCCATGCTCTCTCATTGTCTCAGGCAGGACTCTGGCCAAGTGTAGTCCTGAAGAAGACTGGGCAGAAGGGGTGGAGGGTAAGGAGCTCTCTGCAGGGAGGGAGGCCGTGTTTTTGCTTCTAACATCTTGCAAGGTTATGTGGGTTAGGGTAGACCTCAGGGCACTGTTAAGAAATAAGTGAACCTGGGAAGTCCTTCTTACCATGAGCAGACAGGCACTTGATCATCCCTGGGGACACTGCGACCTCCTTTACTTGGTTTCCTAACCTGCTCATGTGCTTGGAAAACACTTAGCTGCCTAGAAGTACACCCCAATTCCTGCGGTTTAGTGCAGTGACCCTCAGAAGTTGTCATCACACATTGCGTAGTCTGACTATGTGGCTTGGGGTTGAGGCATTAGCAGGAAGTACCTTAAATTCAGAGGAAGATGTTTGAGGAAAATCTCAATGTTTTCCATATTTTACAGATGAGTAAACCATCTCAGAGTGACCAAGTACTTATCTAAGCCACACCATGGATAACCTGTACTTCCGCACAGTCTCTCTATGTGGGGGCTCCTGTCATTGTGCCATACTTCCAGGGAAGCTAAGCTTGAGGTGTCTGAGCACTCCAGACAGGGGACAAGAACATAGGCTCCAACAAATTGGTCTTGCTCTGCCAGTAGCACTGGGAAATGGGCATGTTGTCTGTCTCATGTGATGTGGTGAAGACAAGTTAAAATCCATCCATGTAAAGCACACAATGCTTATTCACTAAAAGGCTACTATTATACCACTGTGAAAGGGAAAAAAAAACCTCCTCAAGTATACTGAACATTCAAAAACTTATAGGGAGGCTGGGGAGATGGCTCAGTGGGTAAAACGCTTGTCTTGGAAACATGAGTACTTCAGTTCAATACTCAATATCCATGTAATAATAAAAAAAATGCTGGGCCTGGCAACACAACTGTGATCCCTGGAAAGGCAGAGAGAGGAAGATCTCTGGAACTCACTCCAGTCTAGTCTAATAGATGTGCTCCAGATCAGTGAAAGATACTATTGCAAAAAGACATGGACAGCATTCCTGAGAATGCCACCTGAGGTAGTCCTCTGCCCTCCACATGCATATGCACATACATTCATAAGAATTTTCATACTCACATGTGCCTATACACCTATGAACATATGTACACACATGCATGTACACTACATATACACATATTACACATACATGCACACACACACATACACACACAAAGCAAAGTAACTAAAAGAAAAAAATAATTTAAGGAAACAATAAGGAAGGGTCTTTGGTTCAAAGTCCTTTAATGCTCCAGTAAAGTCTTGCCTCTAACCACTAATTCTGTAAGAATGCCAAGGCACACTGGTAATAGAATTGTTCCTCAATGGGTTAGAGGAGCCATTGCAATTCTTATAGAAGTGTTTTAGAAATGATAAACTGACTAAGGGGTAATTGGGGGAAAATGCTCAAGTTTGGCTTGCCTCTCATCAGAAAAGCAATGCTCCCTCTTACACCTGCCTACCCAGGATCTATGGTTCTACGACTTTCATCTCAGTCCTGGGATTCTTAGAAATCTAGTTTGTGTGGATTGGACCATGCCCTTAGTTCTGGGAACAGAATATTGCTTAGAATTAGCCAGCGCCCTGTGCTGCATGATTCAAATGCTGTCCTTGTGTTTGGCATCTCGTGGTAGTTTTCCTTTGGAAAAGGGGACCACATGACAGTATTGGGGTTTAATAAATTCAGCTTTGAAGGAGCACAGGAACTAAAAGCACTCCAAGTGGGGGGGGGGCTGTCTGATGCACTCCTCCTTGGCACACACCACCTCTTCTGAAATACAAGACATCCTTCTGGTGGAGACAGAACAGAACAAAACAAGAACTACAGGGAGAAGAGATTGAGGGGCTGAACTTTTGTTTAGAATTTAACTCCCAAGAAGAAGGTAAGTGAATTTATGAACTCTTAAGATCCAGCGCAGAGTCTTCCTTGCCTCCTTATCCAGCTGAGTGGTTGTGGTTCACCTTGGTAACCACTCCAGGCCACATGTCATTCTACCATGCCCACCCACAGTTCTTCTTTCTCTTTCTTCTCTGCTATTTTAGTCAGTGAAATGTCCTTGCTCCTATCATAGCCTAACATCCGTCTCTTTCTGCCTCTCAAGGACCAAACTCCAGAAATTATTATTCTCATACTCAGTCATCTATCCAGCCTGCCCTCATTCATTCACACTGAAGTTGTCCTTCTCACCTTCACCCCATGTTCCTGCCATCCACTGACCACTTCTCTGCCACCTGTCACAGTGAAATTTGACAAAAGTGGTCCTGATAACAACTCATCTAACCTCACAGTTTAGGTCTCAGTTCTTCCCTGATAGGCTTGTAAGTCCATCTGTTCACCTCTCAACTTGTTAGCATAAGACATTGTTAGAATGGATTAATACACCCCAGTTCTGAAAGATTTCATGTGACTACATCTATAAGAATCCTACTTCCAAATAAGGTCACTCTCACAGATACTGGAAGTAGAATTTAAATATACCTTTCTAGGAGAAGCTATAGCTCAAACATATTCCCCAATGATTCCAGCGTTGGTAACATAATCCCCAAATTTATATGTTGATGGTATTTAGAGATAGCGACTTTGAGAGATAATTAGGGTAGGATGAGGTCATAAAGGCTTTCATGAAGATATTATAGACTTTGTCATAGGAAAAGGTGGACCTGATATAGTATGGTCCTGCTCTCTCCCATGGGGTACCCTCTGCCATGATGATATAGCACAAAGCCCTCAGTTTATGTAGCCCCTTGATCTTGGACTCCCACTCTCTAGAACTATAAGCAGAAAATTCCTTTAGAAATTATCCAGTCTTTTGTATTCTGGCCCAGCAGTATGAAATGGTCTGAGACAATTCAACTCCTAATAAACATCAAATGAAAACTAGATGGAAAGAAGGGGCTCAGTGAAGGGGACAAGGGATGGGTAACAAAAGGTCATAGGAGGATATTATGATCAAAATACATTATGAGCATATATGAAAATTACCAAAAATATTTAATAAAAATCAATAAAAAATTAAATAAATGTCATATAATAATAATAAAATTATCAATAGAAAATTATATACTACTTCCTGGGCATGTTGCCTTTAATCCCAGCACTAGGGAGATAGAGGTAGGAGGATCCTTGCGAGTTCAAGGCCACCCTAAGACTACATAATGAATTGCAGGTCAGCCTAGGCTACAGCAACACACCACCTCAAAGAAAAAAAAAGTATATACCTATCTCTATAAGTCTATACCTAACTCAGAAGATTACATATATATATATATATATATATATATATATATATATATATATATATATACACACACACACACACACACACATACTGACAGAGAGAGAGAGAGAGAGAGAGAGAAAGGAAGAAAGAAAGAAAGAAAGAAAGAAAGAAAGAAAGAAAGAAAGAAAACTTTCTTTACTTCTACAACATCCAAATCTTTCTCCTTCAGTCTCCCACATAATCATCATACCAAGACCCTGCGTTGCAGTCAGGTTCACATTGCTAGCAGAAATCACGTGACCAAGAGCAGCTTTTGGGACAAAAAGAGTTTTATTTTGGCTAACAGGATCGAGGGCAAGTTCCATGATGGTAGGGGAAAACAATGGAATCAGCTGAGTGGAGGGTGGACATCACCCCCTGGCCAACATAAAGTGGAAGTAGCAACAAGAGAGTGTGCCAAACACTGGCATGGGGAAACTGGCTATAACAGCCTTAAGCCCACCCCCAACAGCACACCACCTCCAGGAGGCTTTAATTTCCATCATCTGAGGAGACTAGCATTCAAAAATACCTAAGTTTATGGGGGATACCTGAATCAAACCACCACGGTATGCTCCTTGCCTCCATAAACTGATAGCCATACACGATTTAAAATACAATGCATTCATCCAACTTTAAAAGTCAACATAGATTTTATCAATCCCAATGATTTTCAAACATCCCCATAATCCAAGGTCTTTTAACTGAGCCATAACACCAAAAAATCCTCCCCCAACCCATTATGGCACAGAACAAACACCCACACTGCAAAAGATGGCATTGGGCATAGATAGCAAAGAAATATCCAAGATTTAAAACAACCAGGGCAAACATAAAACTCTGTATTTCCAAGTCCAACAACTCCAGCCAGTAAGAAGTCTCCAAGTCCAATAATTCTAACCAGGAACAAGTTTCTGGAGTTCCAATTCCACCCCTCCAGCTAGGCTACTCACAGTCCTGGAAAACTTCATCTTGGGCCAGCAGCTTTCCTTAGCAGCTGTCTCGTGGTTCTGGCATCTCCACAGGGCCTCCACTGTAATCCACGGTTCATCCTTACAGCTCCATTGGGTCTCCATGCAGGAATACAACAAACCTGCTTCACATTGCCCATGGCCATTTCCAAAACACAAGACCACATTGCAAACCCAATGATCTCTCTTTCCTGCATTTCTTATACTCCATAATACCATGTAGGGTGCCAATTTGTTAATCCAGGATGAGATAAAGCAGGCTTTGAAGAATGGGGCACTCCTTGAGCACCCATGCCCCTTCAAAAGAGTCTACATTCTTCCTGTTGCCCCAGTACAGGTCAGCTGGCCCAATCTCAATGGCTGTAATCTCTCATACAATTGCAGCTGAATGGGCAGCAGTTTCAGCCCAGTGATTTCACTTCTGTGCCAAATCCCTCTGGACACACCAGTTCATTTCTATGCAAAGCAACCCTGAACAAGTTCTCAGGACATGAGCATAGCAGCAAGCCTCTCACACAAACTGCTTCTAGCCAATCAAGGCAAAGTTCTTTCTCTCCCTCATAAGCCAAATGTCACAGTCCATTGTTCTTACTGCATTCAGGTCTTTCAGCTCTGACCAGAATAGTCCATCAATCTGTAATTATTGCACTGCAAGGTGTTAGATCCAGGTTTCAAATTCTTCCACATTCCTCTTGAAAATCAACTCAAAAAGGCTAAAGCCACACAGTCAGGTGTCTAGCAGCAAATGACACCACTCCTTGGTACCAACATTACTGTTGCAGTCAGGTTCTCATTGCTAGCAGAAATAACCCAACCAAGAGCAGCTTTTGGGGAAAAATTATTTTGGCTTACAGGCTCAAAGGGAAGCTTCATGATGGAGAAGAAAACGATGGCATGAGCAGAGGGTGAACATCACCCCCTGACCAGCACAAGGTGGACAATAGCAACAGAAGAGTGTGCAAAACACTGGCTTGGGGATACTGGCTATAACATCAGCCTGCCCCCAACAATACTCCAGGAGGCTTTAATTTCCAATTGCCATAAGCTGGGGAGACTAGCATTCTGAACATCTGAGTTTATGGGGGACACCTGAATCAACCACCATGCTCTGTATCCTTTCCCTTACCTTCCTTATCATCAGCAAGGCCTTTCAGGACTACAATATTCACCTCAGAAACATTCACTCTTCTCCAGCTCTTCCAGCTCCCATTCAAAGCCACCCTCTCATCTGATCTCCTACAATAATAGGAACAAGTCTCCCACTTCAGCTCTGGATCCATTGCCATCTATTCTTATTGGTAGCACATAGAGAATCATCTCCTAAACATGGGCATTATATCACACTTTGTCTCCTCTTAAATTTTTTTGGGCCTGTAGATTTAAAAAAAATGTAAAAATATGTGCTTCTTCATTATATGTCATTATCCTGCTGGCCTCTCTAGCTTGTATCAATTTCCTCATGTCTCACTGTGGCTACAACCCATTCTTTTCTGCTCTTTCAGCGAGCTCTGCTTATGTTTACCTCACAGCCTTTGCTCCTGAAGCTTTTCCTACCTGTAATCTTTGCAAGCCTAGATCCTTCTCAATCATTTAGTTCTTATGACAAGTGTAACCTCCTGAGAGAGCCCTTGAATCATCCCACCTTCTGTGGGTTCTCTACATTTTCCACTGAATGATTGTACATTCATAACAGGTGTGCTTCATTATAGGAGACCATGTTGTTCAGCTGTTTATTCATGGTTTATAGTCCATCTCTCTTCATATGCCATAAAAGGGGGATCAAGGCACAGGACAGTGTTGGACAAACAGGCTGATCCCACTAATAGCTGCCAATGGAGTAAGTGAATTTCTTCTCTTCTTAAATGAGTCCAGGAGAAGCTTATACTATAAAACATTTTTTTTTTGTAAGCTGGCTACTAGTATCCCATAATATTAACTGCATAGGAATTTCTTTACCTTAACTGTATCATTTGCAGTAAAAGTAATCATCATAAAAATAACATCTGGGCTGGAGAGGTGGCTTAGCAGTTAAGGTGCTTGCCAACAAAGCCAAAGGACCCAGGTTTGGCACACCCATTTCCTCTCTCACTATCTGTCTCTCTCTCTCTCAAAATAAACAAATAAAATATTAATTTTTTTAAATAAACAAGAAATAACAACATCTGTCATGGTTACTGTTAAGAGTACAGTTTTTATGAACCAAGCCTTCTGCTTTATAACCACTATCTCAGTTATTGTTCTTAAAGCCTGTTGAAATGAGTCTGAGGATCCCTTATTTTATAGGAGAGGAAACTGAGTTTCTGAGTATTTAGATTTATTCTTTCTTTTCACAAAATACATCATGGCTTACTTATGGCTTTGTGTGTGTATACAAGTATTTCAAAAAATATTTAAAATTTTCAGTTTTTAAAACACAAATTTCAGGGATAGAGAGATGGTTCAGTGGTTAGGGCACTTGCCTGCAATGCCTAAGGACTTGGGTTCAATTCCCCAGTACCCAGGTAAAGGGGTGCATGCATCTGGAGTTTGTTTGCAGTGGTTATAGGCCCTGACATGCCTATTCTCCCCCTCTCTCTCTGTCAAATAAATGAATATATTTTTTAAAACACAAGTTTTGTATGACTTAATTACTCATGCTTTCAACTACAATAAATATTAGTACACATACATCAGAATGACTAAAATGTAAAAAAACCTGGAAACATCAAAAGTTGGTGAGGATTTGAAGCAAATAGAATTTTTATTCACTGTTGTAATAATGTAAAACAATAAAAAACTTTGAAAGACTTTTTACATTGAAGATAAAATATTCCTGCTTTATACTCCAACTATCCCACACCTAAGTATTTATCCAAGAAATATATGGCTACAGCCATGTGCCAGAGTATTTATTACAGCTTTGTTAAAATAGTCAAAAGCCAGAAATACAAGCATCCATCACATACACACTGGATAAATATACTCTGGTATATCTACAAGATGCAATCCTATACAAGTATAAAATTTTGACAGATGTAAGAATATGGATGATTCATAAATATTCTAAGTGAAAATGCAAACATAACATAGCACCCGCCATATGACTCCTCTCATATGAAGGCTAAAATAAGTGATTTTGAAAAAGATTACAGAATAAAAATCAAAACTACTTGATAATGATAGTGGTGGTCAGCCTAAATTTGTACTATAAAGGGACATAAAGGAATCTTATGGAATGACAGAAGTATTCTATTTTTTAAGAGAGTTGCACAGATAGCTAGATGGAAGACATGGATAGATAAGCATAGCATTAAATATTTTAAGTTAGTATTCTTTCTATATTTTAGTAGAAAATATGTTTCTGTATTTATCTTATACTTCAATTAAATGAAGGTAGCTGTACCATTCTTAGTATTCTAGTTCTCTAAAAGTCTGTCTTTTAAGTTTATGAATCATAGGCCATCATAGTTGCAAGGACTCTGTCTTAGAACCTGCCAATATTCACCTCCTTATTGGGAGAATGAGAAAAACCAAGTCTGGAAAGAGGAATGAATTAAAGAACTCAGTGTTCAAAAGAGCTCATCTGAGCCAGGCATGGTGGCTCATGCGTTTAATCCCAGCACAGAAGGCAGAGGTGGGAGGACTGCCTTGAGTTCGAAGCCACCCTGAGATTACATGTTAGCCTAGGCTAGTGCGAGACCTAACCTCAAAAAACAAAACAAAACAAAAACAAACAAACAAACAAACAAAAAGAAGCTCATCTAAAGCAGCTTACTTCCTAACTGTAGGTCTAGTCAATGCTGAGACGGCTTTTGCTGTTCTCCTGAGGGCAATACTGTTCCCAGAGTCTTAGCTGAGCTGAGTGAGGGACGGACTCTGAAAGAACACGGTCTGTACCTGCCGGGAAGGACAGTATTCACCTCAGCAGCTGGCCTGGAGATGCTTGTTCTCCTAAGGAACTCAATGGATGTCGAGGAGTTTAAACCTCAGAACTCCTTCAAATGTAGTGACTTAAGTAAAAAGTATTTTCACTAAAAGATAAAGCCTGGCTAAGTCCAGAAGACATGTGATAAATCTCTGGGCTTAAGGGACCTCTGTTCCACAGGGAAGGGTCTGGGATTAATAACATGGTAATCGTTTTGGCTGTGGCACTTGACTAGAAGCTTCATATAAAAGCTCACTTAACTGAAACCTTGAAGCAACCTTACACTGTATTATTAATTATTCCCACATGGCACATAAGAAAATAAAGTCTTCCTCATTTTAGATCATTTGTCCAAAACCACACAGTAAATCATATAAGTCTTGAGGATTTGAGCAAAGCTTTTTCACCCCACAGCCTGTGGCTTTTTGGCAGCGTTAGGCTGCATGGGAAATAAAGATGTACCAGGCTGCAAGAAAGGGGAATTAGTAAAGGTCTCAGAGAGTGAGCTGGCAGAGGTCACGTTCTAAAGAGGTGGGTCCAGGAATATGGATGCAGAATCAAAGTTTAAGCTCAGTGGTTCAGGGTAGAAAGAAACGGGGGAGGGGGGACAGATGCAGAGGAGCAACAGCCTGCCTGCCCCCACCTCAGGAAGCGACTGCATATGTCCTGCAGTCTGTGGCTGCCATGAGATAGATAGAGAAAAGGTCTCTGAATCTGGAGGCCGAGCAGATCTCCTCTGAATATCTGTAGCATGGCATGTTGTTCACGGCCATGGTAGGATTCTGCCTCAGTGTGCTGCCAGGCCCAGACCCCTCCTTTCCTGCCACCTGGCATCTAGTCAGTAAGTGCTCATGAATGTTGTGTTAATTAAATAACAATACCTATTTGTTTGTGTTCTCAGTTTTATTATTTGAGGCTCTGAGGCATGGAATTGTCAGGCTTTGTCTCCTGACTGGTCATTACTGTCACAGGTTCATTCAGTCATAGAGCAAAGCATGCGCCTTCAGCAAATGCATTCCTTAAGCACCCACATAATTATCTCAGCTTTCGACACCCCTTCATATTTGAAATCCATGGCCACTAGGCTTCAGGGAAGGTACAAGTAACTCAGAGGGCTCTAATCCCAGCAATGCAATAAAAAAATTAAATTAAGTCTAGTGTCCAGGGATATAAACTAAATCCAATATTCTTTTATTAATTTGTTCAGTAGGACACAGAGTGAGTTAAATTGGTACTCTCTCTGTTTGAAGGGAATAGGGTAGTTTTTAAGTTCCATGACATGCTAAAAAATGAAAATCTCAAAATGAAATGAAGCGAGATGTATGTAAAAGCAAACAGAAATACTATAAAATATAAATTCTCCTCAAACTAAGTTGTTGCTTTCAAAACAATTCTAATGAAAACAATGTATATGTTTCTCTGACCAAAGGTGAGTACAGCACTAATCTATAGGCATGAACATAAATAAAGAGGGCAAATGGATGAGCATCTATGTATATTGTTTATATGAATTACAAAACTGAAAATCCAAGTCTAAACTTGAGCTGGAAAAAGCAAGAGAGGCAAGACATTCTGAGGAGGATGTAGTAAAGAACTTGCATAGATAACACATATGAAAAGATCAGTACAGAAGAAGTATAAGAACTGATACATGCAACAAAATGGAAAAGGCAGGAAAGAGATGATAGCAAACTTAAAGAATGAAGATAGGATAAAAATTACATTCAGGGGCTGGAGAGATAGCTTGGCAGTTAAGGTGCTTGCCTATGAAGCCTAAGGACCCAGGTCCCAAGTAAGCCAGATGCACAAGGTGGCACTAGCGTCTGGAGTTTATTTGCAGTAGCGAGATGCCCTGGTGTGCCCATTCTCTTTCTCCTCTCTCTCTCTTTCTTTCTCTCTAACTTTTTCTCTCAAATATAAATAAATTTAAAAATATTACATTCAGGGGCTGGAGAGATGGCTTAGCGGTTACAGCATTTGCCTGCAAAGCCAAAGGACTTTGGTTTGATTCCCTAGGACCCACATAAGCCAGATGCACAAGGTGGTGTATGCATCTGAAGTTCGTTTGCAGTGGCTGGAGGCCCTGGTGCTCCCATTTTTCTCTCTCTCTCTGCCTCTTTCTCTCTTGCTCTCTTAAATAAATAAATAAATAAGTAAATAAATACTAATTTTTAAAAATTGCATTCAGATCAGTGAAGCAAAGAAAGAGAAAACAATATCAGTTATCTGATTTAGGAAATCAAGAGCGTGGTCTACAGTTTCTTTCAGCACCAACATATCATGGTGCCTGCACAGGCCACACAGTGGTTAGAAATCCCTCTCTAATTTCCTGATTGATAGAGCCTCAGGTTGGAAAGCCTGGCTACTTTGTAACACATTATCCCTCTCCTACTTCCTGGTGCCAGTGTTGATTTATCAGGGTGGAACCAGGTCCTTTTTTCCTTCAGGATTATAAACAATGATCTTTTTAGACGTATTTTTACATATAAAAGTATATAAAATTAGACCCCATTGGGCTCTCGGTCAAAACACCTCAAAGTCATATGCAAGCCCATAAATCTGTGAACTCCTAAACCATGTGAAAGCCGAAAGCCCTGGTCCAGAGAGGAAAGAGCAGAGGTGGAGAAAGGCCACAGAGGAGGCTCACTGCCCAGTGGCCTCCTGGTGAGCTTCAGTCCCAGCTGCTTCTATAGCTGTGTGATGCCTCTGTTGATTAATAAACTTCTTTTCATGTGAGGTATTTTGAGTGAGTCTGGGTTTCTTGCCAAAACATAGGAGTAACATACACCATTAATCAATTAATGATCTGTGTAGCACAGAATTTGATATGAAATATATGAGATGGCAAAAGAAGTCGAAGCAAACATTTGTGACTTTTCTTCAAATCCTGAATGAAAAAGAGATGTCCGACTTGAGAGTAAAGAAGGAAGAACAAAGAAAGAAGTAATAGGTGATATTTTCCTTAAAAATTAGAAGACTACATATTAAAATTACCATGAATATAAATATCCATGTTCATAGTAGTATTATTTCCACTGGCCAAGTGATGGAACAATCCATGCATGCACAGATGGATCTTTGGATAAATAAAATGTGATATGAACATACAATGGGATATTATCCTGCCTAAAGAAAGAAAATAGGACTGGAAAGATGGCTTGGCAGTTAAGGTACTTGTCTGCAAAGCTAAAAGACACAGGTTCGATTCCCCAGTACCCAAGTAAAGCCACATGCACCAGGTGGCACAAGCATCTGGAGCTTATCTGCAGTGGCTAGAGGCCTTGGTGCACCCATCCTCCCTCTCTCCCTTCTTTGCTCTCTCTTAAGTAAGTAAGTAAATAAATAAAATATCATTTTTAAAAGAAAGTAAATTGCTTGACTAAATGGATATGTTGTGCCCAACAAATTGTCCCCCGAATATGGGTATGCCCATAAATTAATGCTGCTCTCACCTTTGGTCAGAGAAACTTCTTTTTTTGTAGATGGCAATGACTACTAGAGACACTCAAAATTTGTCAAAGTGCTAAGAAAAAGTGAATGATGAGTGCTCAGTGCTAAACGAGACATCTCTATCATGCCCCACCCCAAAGCTCACGGAACATTGTAGAAGAGGAGGCAGAAATAATTCAAGAGTTAGAGGATGGGAAAGAGTGCTTTGGTGTGTTGTCTTTGGAACATGAAGTGGGCGCATTGCATTCATGACCTCACAGCAGCTGTCATTTCCTGCACACAACCCACAAAATATTAGACCCATCACATTCTATCATGTATGATGAAGAAGGGCACAAAGAGACATCAAAATAGAAGAGGGAGTAGTTAGAAAGAAGGGGTTCCATGGGAAAAAGTTCAGTGGGGCAGAAAGAAGGTAATGGGGGCTACAGAGATGGCTTAGTGATTAAGCCACATGTCTGCAAAGCCAAAGAACCCAGATTTGATTCCCCAAGACCAACATAAGCCAGATACACAGAGTGGTACATGTGTTTCAAGTTCCTTTGCAGCAGCTGAAGGCCCTGGTGTTCCTGTTCTCTCTGTCTGCCTCTTTCTCTCTCTCTCATAAATTTAAAAAATTTAAAAAAGGTAATTATGATCAAAATACATTATGTATATGTATGAAAATAGTCAATAAAAATTGACAAAATTATCAGAAGGAAATTGGGGCTAGAGAGATGGGTTAGCAGTTAGACGTGCTTGATTTCAATCCTTCCAACCTGAGTTCCATCTTCCCCAGGACCACAGGAAGCTGGATGCAAAGTGCCACATGAATCTGCGATCCTAACATACTATGGCAATTGGAGGTGAAATTAGGAGAATCTGGAAGGTTGGGGGCCAGCCAGACTGGTGCATGCAGTGGCAAGACAAGAAGAGACATCCTGTCTCAAAAAAAGGTGGAGAACACAAACAACTTGAGGTTGTCCTCTGACCCCCACATGTGTGCCATGGCATGTACAGACATACATATATATACACACACACATATATATGCACACATACATATACACATACATGCAGACATACATATATAGATATGGAGTATAAAAGAAAATTCTGTCACATGCTACAATGTAAGTCAATATTAAAGATATCAAATACACATGACACAAAAAGACAGACATATTCATATTGACTCCTCTTAGCTGCCTAGAGCAGTCAAATTCATAGAGACTGAAGTAGAATGGTGCTGGCTAGAGTCTGATAAAAATGAGAGAAAATTTTTAGTGGGTGACAGGTTTTAGTTTTTCAAGATGAAAAAGTTCTGGAGTTCTGTTGCATAACAATGTGAATATACCTGGCCATGATTAGGATGGAAAGTTCCATGTTACGTGCACTAACAGGCCACAAGTTAAAATTAAAAAGCTAAAAGAAGTATATATAAAACCATTCTTACAAATAAGGAGAGATGAACCACCTTGAGGGGGAAGTGTTAGAAGAGACCATGGACATAAGCCAGAACTCCAGGAAAATACAAAGTGGTACAGCATCTCTTTAGAACAACATAGCGACAAATCATCCGAGTTTAAACATGCACACCCTTTGACTTAATGACTCCACTTGTAGCAATTAAGCCAAGGGAAATAATTACAGATGCAGCAGAGATTTATGCACAATGATTGTCATCACAGCATTATTTATAATAATATAAAACTACATCAAGCCAAATTTGATCAACAGGAGAATGGCTGAATATATTAGGTTATATCCAAAGAGTGGATGCCATGAAGTCACTTAATGAGATCTTTTCTAGAATATTCTAATGCCATGATAAATTGTAACAAAGTAGTAGTAAGTAAACAAACTATTTATGATTAATATGTGATGTAATTATATCTTTATAAAAATATATAAGTGTGATATACCTGGGATGGGGAGGTTGATATAATAGTTGTTCTCAAGAGTCTAGTTAGGATATAATATGAACAATTTCCTACACGCTGTGTTTTCCAAGGTTTCCTTTCATCAGCAGAAACATTTCATGTTAGAAAGAGGTTGTATCTCGATGGAGAGGGTAATTGGGATATTGTGCAAAATCTAATGGCAGTTTTAAAAGAGGAAGAGAGGCCAAGTCCTCCCTGAGCAGCCTCCCTGCAGTCATCTCTTGGCACAGAGCACTGAGAGGTGATGCTTGGTGGATCCCTGCTCACTGGGGTTACTACCCATCCCAAACACCCATTTTTCCTGGGAAAGACAGGATGGCCCTTTGACCACCATGCAGGTATCATCTCACCCAGCAGGGAATTCAGTGAACAATATGAAGGAGACACCATGAGGCATTGATCTTAGGAGTGTAGGGCTATTGAACTGATAGCCTTCCACCCATATATAACCCCCACCCAGATATAGCACCAGCACCAGCAAAGGCCAGTCAGATGGACACAGCTCTCTCAGCTTTTAGCCATCAGGAAGACGCCGCCGGGTTCTTTTGTTCATTTAAAAGAAATTATCCATTAACACTCTCATCAACTTGGGTGTGAACTTTAAATAAGATGTTCCAGCTAAACTGGAGAGAGGAAGCTGCTTTGCTGTGGCTGGGGATAGAATAATTGTGTAGGATGTTTGCATCTGCTAAATGGCAGCTCTGGGAGCTGGCTTCATGTGAGTGAGACAGACCATAGGGAAAGCCCTGAGGAGACCAGCTGAAGGCAGCTGCGTTCACACGAGCTGATGGAGCTGGCTTGGGCAGACTGCACACTACTTCTAACTCATGCAGCTCAGACTGCTTGGGCTGGTGCTGGAGGCTGTAAGCACTTGAGGAGGGGTTGCAGCAACAGGGATTTTTTGGACTGCTCGTTAAGCCAATCCTGTAGCACGTGGCTCATTTTCTGGTCTTAGCTTTGTTCAGAAACTTCTCTACACATGGAAACTACTGCACAGTGCCTCATGCTTTAATGTACACACAGATAACTCAGGAATCTTATTCGAGTGGATATTTGGACCATTCCCAACGACCAACACCTGATGTTCACCATTTTGGTCTTGGCTGCCCTGTTGCTCTTTGCGCCTTATGGTATATTGTATGTCTGTGCTTTCAGATCACATGTTTTTGTGTTGAGGGCAAGCACTGTAGAGTATTAATCAGGCATCAAGCAGATTATGATGGGAACAAAAAGAACAGACGCTGTCTAGCACACCAGACCAATCATCTGCTTTTGCCCTCGTTCTGAGCTCCAGGGAGCTACCCCATGGAGTATGTAGATTCTGGGCCTTTCTCTCCAGCCAGTTCCCACTGGAGGCACTCAGCGATGGTTCCATAATGGGAGAAAGGAAAGCTCAGTGTATTTCATCATTTTGTTTTATTTTGACTAGTTATCATGTCCCTCCACATGACATAATGACTCTTGGAAGCAATGCCTACCTCCCCCATCCTTTCATAAGGCCTTGGTAGGGGTAACAGTTTCCCACCAATGCTAGTCTCTGGGTACCACAAAATATAATAATAATGATGTCCATTATTCGCTTCCTCTTTTCTGTGGCACTGGGGATTGAATGCAGGGTCCAGTGCCTTCTAGGCCAGCCAGATCCATAATCTTTTCAAGTGACAAAAGTGATGATTGTTATTGGTGGTAGTAGTAGTAATTATCTTGTCCATCCAAGGCTTAATCCTGAAGTGCTTCGTTCAGAAAACGAACAAGCTAGATGTGGTAAAGCAGTGACAAGCTATGTACACACTAGAAGGCAGAGCCTCGGAGGTGCAGTAAGCATGCTGCCAGGGGGAAGGCTCTGCCTACACCCCCTGTCAGCAGCAGAGGTGACAAGAGAGCTATGCAAGGGAGAAGTAGTTTAGGTGTGTGGCTAGCGCCATTTCCAACCATGGTGCAAATGACTCTGGGGACTTTAGAAAGTTAAAGGGCTAAGCATGTGAAACGGCTGGCATGAAGCCTTTGCTTCAGCCCCAGGAAGATGTATAGGACCGGGGAGGGTGAAAGCCAGAGTTCCTCAGGGCCTCCTCATGGAAAGTCCATACTATGGGGACATAACTGACCTCAGTTTTTAAATTCTGGAAGTGTAGGGACAAGCATGCCCCAGGTTTACAGCTGGGAGGGCTGTCCATCTGGCTGAGTGACTGCTCAGGATAACAAGTGAGGGACCTTTTCTGTTACCTGTGGGAGAGACATGTGACAGCCCTTGGATTCTCCCTTTTCACAGAGGTTTGGGGTGTACGGTTCTGGAAAAGGTGCTCTCAGTAAGCTTGTGTGGGCGGTTTGAATAACAAGCTTCACCTAATGTGTGAATAGTAAAGTGCAAATATATAACACCTTCAGTACTGATTTATACTTAACAGGAGATAACCCCCTGGCTAGGAATCCCACCTTAGTGAATGAGATCAGAAAAAACATTTTCCCTTTTTCATTCTGCTCCAAATCATGACCTTATTTGGCTTCCCAGCAAATTGGCTGCTGGGACTTTTAAAGCTAGTTCCGTGATTAAACGTATTCACATCTGAAGGCTCAATGGCAAACAGACGGAGAAGAAAGAAAGCCTCCAGTCCCATTTCATTTAAAAATGGCCATTCTGTTTCCGGAGACAGAAAACAAATGGGGAAATCACTGTGATACTATGGGTGGGATGGTGGAGACACGTGCCCACAAACAAGGCACAGACCATCTGCTTCCATTAGAGGCTGTAGCCTCTGAACTGCACCCAACGGACAGAGACACAGCTGCCTGAGCTGATGTGTGAGCTCCTCTAGGCCTCACCAGTTTTGAGATGCCCAAGGCTTTCTAAGTGACCTCCAAGACATTAGCAACATAGGCGCAATGTGCCTCCTTGATTGAAACCCATCTGCTCTATGTACCTCCAACTGAGCACGTGGAGAAAGGGGCAGGAAGTAGGTGGGTCTTTGCATCCTTGTTAACAAGAGAAGTCCAGGTAGCACGTCTGCTGTCACCTCCAGCATACACTGAGGGAAGGACCTGTAGAAAACTCGGCTCTTCAAAGTGTGGTGTGTGAAGCTTCAGTCCCAGCATCACCTGGGAGCTTACTGGAAATGGACAATCTTTTGCCTCACCTAGACCGACTGAAACAATCTATATTTGAATCAGGTTCCTGGGGGCCTTTTCTGCACACTAAAATTAGAAAAGCATTACTATAGAGCAGTGGTTCTATACCAGGAGTGATTTTGCACTCACAGGGGAAATTTGTCAATGTCTGGAGGTACTTTTGGTTGTTGCATCCAGGGAATAGTAAATGTATGATGTCCCGACAGAAGCCTGAGGGGAGTAAGGGATATATGATTCCCTGGACAGAAGACTGAGTAGAGTAAGGGGTACACAATGTCCTGACAGGAGCCCGAGATACTGACACAGTGAATGCACAAGAATAACCCCTCCATCTCCCACAGAGCAAAAAGGTACTCAGACCAAAATGTGCCAAGTGCTGAGGTTGAGAATCCCCTGCAAGAGAAGGTTCTCTTAGAAAAGGAAAAATATGAGAGCTGCTCCTATCTCTTATCGCCCTCATAGTTCAACCGAAATTATTATTTAAACATGAATTTCTGCAGCACTCCCAGTTTAACTCTGTAAACAGATGGCTTCTTCTAGCATTTAGTCCCAGAGGGCAGAAATGATGTCTCCCATTTCAGAGCAACATTAAAATCTAAATTATGAACAGATAAATTGTGTTTCTTCTATTCCTCAAAGCATCTCTCGTTTCCTCTTGTTTGCTGTGGTGCCTTCTGTATGTATACACCATGGTAATGTTCCCGGGGGCTGTGGGCAGACCTGTCACAGAGTTTCCCTATGGCTGGAAAGAGACTGCCTTTGCACAGTGTGAGCATCATGCTTGCAGTACTTGTTAGTTGGAGTGCTTAGTAGCAGCTTAAGTCCTGAGACCAGCTTGTCAATAGAGGTGTAAGGACCCATTTAGGGGTCATTTTATGGAAGCCAAGGTCCTTACCAAATAATCAACCATCAAAGGTTAACTTATATTTTTAAAGCTTTGTGCTTTTATATTTTATTTATTTATTTATTTATGGAGAGAGAGAGAGAGAGAGAAAAAAATAAGCATACTAGGGCCTCTTCTAGCCACTGCAAATAAACTCCAGGCACATGTACCACCTTGTGCATCTGGCTTTACATGGGTAGTAGGGAATCAAAGCTGGGTCCTTAGGCTTTGCAGACAAGCACCTTAACTGCTGAGCCATCTCTCCGGCCGTTTATTTTGGTTTTCAATTGGCATGATAAATGAATAGATTTATGAGCTACATTGTGATGTTGTTTCAATGCATGTATGTTATGTGTGATGAGAAAACCAAGGTATCAAGCATATTCATCATCTCAAACACTTAATACTTCTTTGGGGTAAGAACACCCAAGATTTTTCTCTTCTAGTTATTTTAAAACATGCAGTGTGATGCTGTTGCCATTCTACCATGCCATGGAACACCAGGACGTATTTGTTCTAATTATAAGTTTGTGTCTGTTGGCCAACCTCTTTCCCGCCCCACACCTCTGGTAACAACTATTGTACTCTCTGCTTCTTAGAGATCAGCTTCTATTTATTTATTTACTGATTTTTGAGAGAGAGATACAGAGAGAGAGAGAATGGGTGCACCAAGACTTTTCAGTTGCTGGAACAAACTTCCCATAGATGCGCCCACCCCCCCGTGTGTGCCATTGGATAATTGCATCACTGTGTGTCTGGCTTAGTGAGACCTGGAGATTCAAACATGCATTCTCAGGCTTTGCAGGCAAGCACCTTAACCACTAAGCCACCTCTCCAGTCCCATCTTTTAGATTCTACAACCCAGAGAGGATATAGAGTATGTTCTTGGTTTATTTTGCTTAATATAATATCCTCCTGGTTCATCCATTTTTCCACAAATGATAGGAGCTCATTCATGTTTAAAGATAAATAGTATCCAGCATGTATATATGTGAATATATATAATTATGTCACATTTGTCTTTATCCATTCATCTGTTGGTAGGCATTAGTTTTATTTGACCAATGTTTGTTGATTCTTCTCTCTCTCTCTCTATATATATATATGTGTGTGTGTGTGTGTGTGTGTGTGTGTGTGTGTGTGTGTAAATCTTATCCCCTCCCTTAAATCCAATGTCAATTGCCCCTCACAGAACCACAAAAATCCCCTACTTACTATTTTTTCTGTCTTTGGCTTTACTATTCCCTTTATTTAGTATTGTAGAATGATTAGGGCAATCTTTCTACTATATAAATGTGGCCATGTCATTCCATCACTCAAAATTTCTTAATGCTAAACTCCTTAGTATAGTGTAAAATATTCCTGCCTTTTCCCCTGCCACTTCTGACTTTTAATATCCTAATATCACATTATTTGACTTTCTTCAAACCATGTTTCATGGGTATCCCCACCCAGTCTGCTAACTGAATACTCAGAATTGTCTTTCTTCAAGTTTCAACTCAAACATGCCCCTTCTCTATGTAACTCACCTGAATTCTTGTCACCAGGATTATTTGAATGAATATCATTCTGTTGCCTCTGTTATTTCTCAAGCATGTCTTCATTACAGCAATGATCAAAGTTTGTTACTATTGCTTGCAAATTGACATTCCTTTTACACTCTGAGATTCATGATGACAAGAACCATGGATTTTTGTTTCTCCATATTGTGGCATAGATTCCAATACTTATCAGTAGCATAAGAGAAAAATATTGAATTAATTTAGCATTTTAGGAAGATAGAATTGAAAATGTCATGTGGACTAAAGAGGCTTGGCCTTTGGCTACATAAAAAGCCATACTGAAGAAGGAATCAATGATACCTCACAGGTTATGTAGGAGTGGGAGATATAGATTGGATGTGAAAGTTAAGTTTAAGTTTCAGGCAGATTATTTGTATAGAAACATTTTAAAAGATGTTAGAATTGTAGTGACCAAGTATGAGAACAAAATTAGAAATCAGGGGGTAGATTTAAGAACATCTTCCTAGAGGTTAAAACACAGATCCTTGAAGGGAGAGAGGGAGGACAGGAATGGAGGAAGGGGAGGAGGGAGGAAGAGAGATAAAGATAGATAGATGATAGGTAGATAGATAGATAGATAGATAGATAGATAGAAAGATAGATAGATAGATGATTAGGTAGAGGTTAAAGAAATGAACCTCATGGAAATCATAATTGTGGGTGGACAAAGGAAATGAATCCCAGAAAGAAGAGAGATCAGTTTGAAAGGTGGGCATATATAATGGACAGAGTATTCCTGCTGGGAGATCAGATGGCAGAAAAAAACTCAACAATAGGAAGTTGGTTGATAGTCTCAAATGCAAAAGAACACGTAGTAAAGATTAGAGGGAAATCATTACATTTGGTAATTAAGTGGTAACTGGTGTTTAAATTCTGGGTTATTTCAAGAGAAAAAAAAATATTACATTAGTGACTTCAGGAAGCCTGTGGGATGAGGAATGGGGGTTTAGGTTCACTGTTGGCTTTACAATTTTCACTTTTATCAGTGCAGCCAATTTTGGTACTGCCATTACTCATAGTCCAGCTGCTGGGTGAGGCTCTGTGAAGCTGGGGAGAATGAATGACCAAGAAACTAGACCACCAACAACAAAAGGAGTGTCAGCCTGGGGCTGAGCTCCCGCTCGTGATGCAGGTAAGGTTGGCACATTTGGGTGAGTGGAGGTGGGTCAGAATCGTGACTCTTGCAGCATTTTTTTCATTGTAATTCATTTCCTTTTCCAGTGCTAGGTCTCGAATCCAGAACCTCACACACGCTACGCACACACTGTACCACTGGGCCATGCTCCAGCCCACCCAAGGGGCAATTCTGATTATTTCCCTTCTCCTAACTAATGTCAACAGCTATTTGGGGGGGGCAGTGAATTCCACATATTTCTATATTCCCCCACAAACATTAGCATTTGGATATGTGAACATTTTATTAGCACGATCCATACTTTTCAAATCCTGACTGTGCCCCGCCCCCCCCCGGCAGAAGGTCACTCGCACCATGTTTCTGCTCCATACAGCAGCTCCCAATGTCCAGTCCACCAATTACTCTCATGTTCATTGCGAGTTATTATAACACTTCCTTCTTTTTGTGTGTGTGTGTTCAGTACACATGGAGCCTAGGACCCTGTGCATGCTATGCAAGCTCTCTACCAGCCTTATGTCCTTATTGATATGTGGTAACCAGGGACAGCTTTCTACCTGCCAGTGATTAATATTCAGAAAGAAGGGAGGACATTACTTTTGGTGGTTTTCAGTAAGCCACACCACACTGGGGAACACAGGAAATTCTAAAGAAAATGTTGTCAGGTGGGCAATGGCGTTTCTCCATGCTTCTTTTGGACTCCTGGATTTCCATTAATATCTACTAGCAGATGCATAAAATATTAATACAGCCTCCATGTGCAGACTGAACTCCACATGCTTAACTTTGGCCTGTTTCAAACTTATTGATTTTCTTTTTCATCGTGTGTGTGTGTGTTTCCTGTGTGTGAGTGTGGGTGCAAGCATGTCACAGGACACGTGCAGAAGTCAGAAGACAACCCCGGGTGTCTGTCCTTGGCTTCCGCCTGGCTTGAAGCCAGGTTTCTTGTTGCTCACCACTGTGTAAGCCAGGCCAACTGGCCCATGCACTTCCTGGGGATTTTCCTGTCTTCTCCCATCTTGTCATAAGAGTGCTGAGATTAGAGACATGTGTTACTGGGTCCTGCTTTAAATGGGTTTTGCTGCTCCAAACTCAAGTCTTCATTCTCACATGGTCAGTATTTTGCCCACTTAGCCATCATCCCACCCTGATGTGAAAATTTAATCTGAACCTAAGGCCTTGCACCAGCCACATAAGCACTCTGCTGCTGAGTTGTATCTCCAGCCTGCTCTTTTTATCACTCCCATCCTTTATCACACTTAGGAGCAGCTGACGGGTGCTGACAGGTAGAATGCTGCAGGAATTTGGAAAGCACTGGATTTTTGGAAGCAAAGCCCTTAGCACAAGGCATCCCCCTAGGTAGCTTAGCTACAGGACCAGGAAGGCACAGTCAGTGTGCCTTCTAAGTGCTAACCCGTAAAATCTGTATGAGAAATAACTGCCACTCTCACTGTGTAGGAGGGGAACAAAAACCTTAACTCAAAAGACTTCAGGAAACACACACACACACACACACACACACACACACACACTACATAAGAATCTGATACTGAAATATTACTCCAAAACAGAGATCATGGAATCTGGAGGTGTTAATCTAAGAAGCTTTGGACGAACCTGAATAACAAGCTCGAAGCTTCCTTCTGACCCACAGGGAAACCAGCAATGTGAACACAGTATTACAGTGCCAATAGGAGAGCATGTCAGGCACTCTTCTCTTGATGACCCATGATGGGAGGTGGAGTGGCCATTATGAGGTGTTAGCCCTACTGAAATGACATGCCCAGCCAAGGTCTGACACTTCTTTGTAAGGCACAGATGGACACATCTAACTGTCAGCATGTTTCCAATGTCAAATGAAACCCAAAGATTCCATGCCACACAGGGTGGTTAGCTTGTCTCATGCTTTAGCTATTGCTCTCTTCTTCAGTAACTCTAAGCCTATAGGAGTTACACCAGCTCTTCCTTGCATTAACGAAGGCAGAGCTAGACAAGTGGAAAGAAGATCAGGCCATGCTCCTTGATTCCATTTCTGAGGTTTGTTTCTGCTTGCCCAATTCTGTTGATCAGTACAAGGAATACATTGCTCACAAGATAACTACACAGCTTAGAAATGAACAACTTTGACACAAATATGGAATATATATTCTGTTTAACTGCTTGGGATCTCCCTCATTAAAACTTACAGATTGGGTAGACTGCTAAATCTAGGTTAAAAAGGAAGTTGTTTCTGTAAGAGGAAAAGGAAAACTAAAGAAGAAAAAGAACTTATTCAGTCATGACTGGGGACTCACAAAAGAACAGAATAAGATTTCATTCACCAATTCAGAATGAGGACACCAATATAACCTTAGAATATTTGAAAAAGTTTATGAGATTACATAATGATTTAAATTTTGTGTTAAGAATTGCTGAATAATTTTAAATGCAGAGGATAACAAGTGTCGTTAACTTACCAAGAACTAGACAACAGGTTGCTGAAGCTTGCTTTAGTAACTTAATAAGAGTCACAACATTAACTGGGTGTGAAGGAACAAGCCTATAATCTCAGCACTTGGGCCAAGGCAGGAAGATCAGAAGTTCAAAGCCAGTTTGAGCTACATAGTGGGACTCTATCCCAAAATCAAAACAAAGCAAAACAACACAAAAACAGAAACTAGCAGAATCAAAGCATTATTTCTAGTTGATGAATTTCTTTGTAGGTGTATGGATATCATATCATTGGCAGTATGTAGGTGTATGATATCATGTCATTCATGGTTTGTAGACATGTGGGTATCAAGTAATTCCTGAGAATCATTTATGTTCTTTTTAAAATGCTTATTTATTGCATTTGAGAGAGAGAGAAAAATGAAGATGGGTACCCCAAAGCCTCCTGCCTCCGCACATAAACTCAAGACACATGTACCACATTGTACATCTGGCTTTGCATAGGTGCTGGGGAATTGAACCCAGGCCACCAGGCTTTGCAAGCAAGTGCCTTTAACCACTGACCTATCTCTCCAGCCCTCATTGATGTTCTGAAGAAGATAAAACTACTCATCTTTGTCTATATAAACAAATAATGCATAAATTCCTTTTCTCCCGTGAAGTCAAGGCAAGAATGTGTAAAGGCAGGGCTATGGGCCAGCCTAGCTCCTGACCAGTGCTTCACAAACTTGCAAGGAGTGGGGCCCATTTACATGCTGCTTTTTCATGTACTCTATCCACATGTGGAAGCGAAGGGGGCTCATCATTCACTGAGGACCCAATTCTGATGGCACCATGGTGCCATACAGAGCACGATATTCTGTAAACAAGGCAGACTTTAACATCCTGTAGTGGGCCACCAATTAGGTCTGCCAGCCTGAAAAATAAAAGTACTGATTACTGTCAGAACCCAGATTTGTGTGATGCTTTTCTATGGCCCAATGGTTCTTTATTTTTAGGTCAGGTTGGTTCATGGGAGTTGAATACTTTAGATGATATGGGACGAATCCCAAGAGCATGAGGCCAGAAGTCACACCAAGTGTCCTTTGTTGTCACTTAATGGGTTCCTGGGAGAAAGGGCATCCAGTTTCACTCTTGGGTATAGCTCTCCTTTTCTGACACCCACGTCTTTTCTGTTATGGTGTCGATTTCTCATGTGCCTGCCCCATGCTGCTGTGAGTTTTCTTCTTTTCCCATTTAGAGTCTCTTTGGGTTTGAATTCCAGCATGTGGTTGACTTCTGTTTGAAATTGAGCAAGCCACTTGATCATAGGCAAGTTATCTGAAGTTTCTTTTTATTCTTTCATTCTTTTTTTGGGGGGTGGGGGAAGAAGGAGATTATTTGTGTTCAAATGTGTGAGTGTGATGTGTATGTGCCCCACCATGGGTGTGAAGGTCCTAAGACAAATTGCTCGTGTTGGTTCTCACCATCTGACTCCTTCTGAGCAAGGTCTCGAGCTGTCCACTACTGCTGTCTTGTCAAGCTTCTGGCAGATTCTTTGTCTCCACCTCCCTTGTTTGCCATAGGCTTGCCTGAGGTACAAATGCTGGCCGTAGCATCTAGCTTTTCCCACGGTGCTGGTGCTGGGGATCCAAACTTGCTTGTGTGGCAAGTGCTTTATGCACTAAGCCACCCCCTCAGCGCTGTTGATGTTTCTGTGCTACTGTTTCCTCAACTGTGAGGTGGGAATGATAAGATCTATCTCATTGAGCTGTCTTGATAATTTGTAAGACAATGCTTGTGAGGCATGCAGCCTGGGTTCTGGCACGCATCTGGTTCTCTGTTGAATGCAATGTGTAATGTAGAGAGTATAATGAAGCATGCAGTTCCTGTGTAATAACCCTGCAGGAAGGACTCCCCGCAGCCAATTAGCCTTTTTCACTTATTGGTCACCCAAGACTTCCTCTGTCTTCCTGGTCCTCTGTCCCTGTCCTTTTCTGGCTGTTTCTGTTTAAGATGGGAGTTCCATGTTCATCCTTCTCCCCTGACAAAGTCAATGACTCTCAAGGTACAGACAGCTCTGAAGTGCTCCCATTATTTTCTCTGAAAAGATGATGCCAACTTTCCAATTCCAGCCGCAACCTGCATCCTCACTTTCCACCTTGCCTATAAGCACGTATATGTGGAGAACAAGACATCCCATGTGGGGAACTCACAAGCGTGTACTCAGCATTGTTGATAGGAGTCTAAACTGAGAAGAGACCCAAGTGCCCGAAAGTGATCCAAGAATGAAGAGTAGTGTAAGCATACAAGTGGATTTTGTCACCAGGCAGATACTCTACCAAACTCTAAGAACAAATTCATTACCTTTTGCTACCAGGCATTCTGTTATAGACACTTGACCTGCCTGGCCTGCCACAAAGACATCTGGGCTCCTGTCTGCTGCTACAAAACAGGAGGCAGAGCAGAACTGGGAAAAACCATTTCCACCACACAGGACACCAAGGCGGTATCTAAACCTCTGCCCAGGCTGTCTCCCATTCCATTATAACCCACCCTGGGAACACCCTGTGCACCTGTGCCATGTCGGCCTGGTCTGCTTTCCATGCAGAGGAACCACACCACATCAGGATTAAAGGAAAGTGGTGAGCCTCCCTCTCTGCGATGGACCCAGGCCCTTCCTTGGAAAATGCCATGAATAATCTTCCTATTATCTAAAATCCCCTCTTTCCCTTCATGATCAAAAGGGTTCTCATGCACTGTTTGGTCTGAGAAGCTGATTCGTGAGGCCTTTGCTCTCTGCTTTTCCTGTAGTTGGAAAAGAATATAAAAACTCTCATCTAGACCATACCACCCCAAACACACCTGATCTCATCTGACCTCAGAAGCTAAGCATGGTCAGGACTGGATTAGTACTTGGATGGAAGAATATGACAACTATCACCATTTATTCATCACTTAGTCTCAGAATTGGTTCTATAATTCTGAGGAGAAAGTACCTATTTGGGGATTAAAAATTGGTAACAATATTACTCGGCTACATAAAAATAGTAAATTGTGACACTTGCTACAACATAAATGACCCTTGAAAATATTATGCTAAGTGAAAAGAATCAATCACAAAAAGCAAAAATTGTATAAATTTATTCGTATGAAATGTCTAACAGAAGCAAATCTAGAATGACATAAATCAATTAATATTGATAATCCTATTATTCTACTTCTCACATCAATTCTACAGAGTCAAATCCAGTATCCATCACAAAGTCGATTTGATAAAGGATGATGCTCCTGAGGTTATAAAGATGACCTGACACATTGTTTTGGTGCCATTATGGCCAGGTCTACTAGAAACCAGCCTCATCCCTTCTACTTCTCCTCTCCTCATGAGGCCAGTGAGAGGCAGTGGTCCATGGACAGAAAACACTGCTATGTTGGCAGGGGTAAGCCATCCCCTCACCCCACCCCTGACCATCTCAGAATTCCTTACAGAGCTGAGCTGACACACACGCTGAGTCCTATGGTCCTCTACCTGTCATTTACACACCAGAAGCACTACCTAGAAACTTGTTAGGAATGCAAATTCTCAAGTCCATAAAGACCTCAGGAATTTAAAACAATGGATGGTGACCAAAATACATGTTTTTATATGTCTTCCAGGGTTTCGAGTTGAAGGGCACTGCTTGAATGAAAAGCCCAACGGACCTTGGGACAGAGCCAGGTATCAGGACCGCACAGCTACCTGGCCACATCTCAGGTACAGGGAGACAGCAGAAGTGAAAGCAGTGCCATTTCAACACATCTGTGCACCCATCACCTTGTTGTCACATCTCACATCTTCCTGCCCTTCAGTTTTGCCTTGGCCATTACCAGAGAAAATTGGCTGCGGACAGGACTATCAGCACTCCTTGGCATGACATCCCCAAGTAAGATGATGAATTACAGGACTGAGCTCAAGAAAAGCCATCAGAAGAATCATCCAGACAGCCTCTAAGACTTGGACAAATAATCAAGTGCTGTTTAATTCACAAATTTGGGGGAATAGCCTGATATACAGCAAAGGGAAAGTAATATGCGTCTCAGATCAACACCCTCATTGTGCTCAGGCTTACAGGGTCATGTAATGGCTCTAGAAGGCTCTAGGGCAATTTTACCAGTAGTAGTTGCTAACTATAGGGCTAGAGGATTAAATTGTTATGTAGTGGGCTGTGGGGAGAGCTGATGATATTCCCACATCCTCAGTAGCTCATGAATATTAAGACCCTATCAAGACCGTGTGTAACTGTCATTGAAAATTCATAAGTTATACACTTTTAAAATAGTTGAGGGAACAGCCTGCAGGAAAGCAAAACATAGGTAACCAGGACTATCATTGGTTAATTAGCTTGACACAATTAGAAGAGCAATTAGCTTTTAACAGGTTGTCCCTTTGTTTCTCTCCTGGGCCATCCAGGACCTCCTTTAGTATCTAAAAGTCTCTCCTGGCAAGTCCTTACCTTACTTCTGGATTAGTGCAGGCTTTCTCCAATTCCTTGACCCTCAAAAGCCTTTGAGTCCAGACCCACATGCTCAGTCCTCCCCCCCCCCCCCGCGCCATCACCAAACACCAAAAAGGAAACATTTTCTCTGAACTCCCACTGGCTAAAATCTTCTGGTCTAATCTCAGTATCTCACTTTGTCCTGAACCCTTACTCCTTGCAGTCACACTCTGCTGCAAGATGGAAGAAAAAAAGAGGAGTATGGGCTAGGGAGATGGATAAGTGGTTAAGGACACTTGCTTATACAGCCTGTCACCTTCGACTCAATTCCTGAGCATCCAGGGCCATGGTGTACACACACACACACACACACACACATACACACATACACACACACTCACATGCATGCGATCATGCACTTATGCACAACTCACACACACACTAAATAAGTAAGTAAAAACAATCAAATAAAGGGAAAGAAAAGGCTTGTGGAAAGTTGCTAATTTTCATGGGTGTCTCTCAAAATTTACTACTATTACACAAAAATGAAACATGGTTATTGAACAAATATTAGAAATCACAAACAAAAACATGTGATGGTGGCTGCCTTTTTACTCATCTTTAAGTAAGTACAAGTAAAAACTTTTAAAAACATCATTTGTTATTTATTTGAGAAGGAGAGAGAGAGAGAGACAGAGTGAGAGATGCAGATATATAGAAAGAATGGAGAATGGGCAAGCCAGGGCCTCTAGACACTGCAAATGAGCTCCAGATGCATGTGCCACCATGTGCATCTGGCTTACATGGGTACTGGGCAATCAAATCTAGGTCCTTGGGTCTCACAGGCAAGTGCCTTAACCACTAAGTCATCTCTCTAGCCCAAAGTAAAAACTTTTTATTCATGGAATACATGTGGAGTTTTACTTATTTAATTTAGTATACGATGAATATATCCTTTTTTGGAGTGCACCTGGGTGTGTATGATATGTGTATATGACGTGTGGTGTGCTTGTCCATGTGAGCATACACCATGGTATGCAAGTGAAGACCAAAGGACAAGTTTTGGGTGCCAATCCACACCTTCCATCTCATTTGAGGCGGCATCTGTTTGTTCACTACTGTGTTTGCCAGGCTGGATGGCCTATGAGCTTCTGGATAATATTCATGTCTCTGGCTTCCTTCTTGCTATAGGGGCATGGGGATTTCAGATGCTAGTGCTGCAGTGTACAGCTTCATGTGGGTTATGGGGATCTGAACTCAGGTACCTATGCTTTTTTGGCAATTGAGCCATCTTCTCCATCCATGAATATCTTCCACTCAACACATTGACACCAATAACATTGCATGTAATAGGCTGGTGCAATTTAGTGGTCTCATATTTTTATACCATTAGAATCTTCCACATATATTTTTAATAACTCCTCCCTAGTTGGAAATGCATGTTGCTCTTAGTTTTTCAATATTTTTAAGGATGTTTCAGGTAATATATGCATAGATGTTGATAATTGCATGTATATCCTTCAATTAATTCAATAATCCCTTATCATTGTACATTTAGGTTATTGATAGTGTTATCTCCATATCCAGTGTACCAGGTGCCACTGCCCATTCAACTCAGGGTTCTGCCTGACCAGTGGCAGGTGCATGCCAGAAGTTCATGGAAACAAATGGTTCAAGGGCAGATGGCTAATGTCCCACCCCCCAGTGGGACAGCCCAGAGGCTGGCATTACATGATAGCACATGCGGTCTGGTTGAATTCCTGCCATGATAACCAATTCACCTATGTATCCTAGGACAGGTGTTTCCATTCTGTTCCCTAGATCTTCTCCCAAGTAAACTACCTGCATTTGGGGAAATGCAAACTAAGACACACTCTATACTGTTTGTCATTCTGGGGTCCTATGAACAATGGAGGATCAAGGGCTTGATTTTAGATTGAAAGATCCAAGCAAAAACACAAAACAAGTCCATCTGGGGTTTAAGTACTCTCTTCCTTGTCCAACTTTATACTCTGTTATCTCATCTCATATAGACTCTTGCTACCTTTAACTTGAGGAATCCTAGCGTGTTCTCACCACCTCTGTGCTACCTACCCTGGGAGGGTTTGCAGGTGTTGGGGTAGCTCCCATACAGGTCTGCACAATGACATTCTGGAAGAAATCAAAGGTGACATGAGCAGTGTAGAGTATCATAGTGTGCCAGCTCTGAATCCTTTTGCCCTGGGCAACTGGGTAAGGACAGGACAGATGGCAACTGTCAGCCCTTTAATTGTACAATGTTCCCCAGAGATGGTCAAGGGATGGCTGTGCTCATGGCTTGTAGGAGGGAAGGAACCGGTATCCAGGTTTCTTCCTCCATCAAGCCCAAGCCCTCCTCATTGGCCTTTGCAAACCCCAGGTGTGTGATGTGGAGAAGCTTCGTCATGGGGTTAGAGTGACTGTGAACTGTCATGGATGGGAAGTAGGGACATTTAGGACGTGCCCCATGAAGTACTTAAGGAAGGGTTCACTACAGCTATGTTAGTGTCATCAGTGTGTAAATCCCTCAACGTGCTTGCCTTCTCTTTACCTCCTCCCAAAGAATGGCTTTTTCTTGCTCCTAGATGAGTTCAGCACACCTCCCAGCACATGGGAAGATTGTTTAGGCAAAATCTTGTCTGTAAAAACTAGTGGCATAAATTTTTTAAAGATTGTGGACTTAGCTAACATTTCAAAGCACTTTATAGTTCTACAAAGTAGCATTTGCAAGTCTCATTTGAGCCTCCAAACTGGGTAGTGGAGTCAACATATCATTAATACCTCTCCCCCAATTCTACAAATGAGGGAGAGGAAGTTTAGAGAGGAACATACCTCATGCCTCCCAGCCAATGAGTGATGGCATTGGGAGGAACCCAAGTTTGTCTCTTTTGCCCTATGCTTGCTAGAATCCATTTATCAGAAGGATCCCATCTTCTTTGGAGGGAAGGTCAGTGGGACTGTAGGTCCCATTCCATAGGAGCCAACAATCAAGAATTTTGTACCATGTTCCTCTCTCCCTGCCCTTATAGATGCTAACCCCTGGGAGATCACCTACAGCCCTAAGGCCACCCTTTTCCGAGTACTTTGTGCTCCTCTACAAGTGCAGGGAAGAGCAAGATCATACAATTTCTCAACTGTTCACCTGTTTGCCAGCATCCTTTATCAGTGACCTTTTGTGGCTGACAGTCAGAGGGAGCAGTGTGCATCTAAAGACAGATGTACAATGCAGGATGGGTCTTCTATCAGATAGAAGAACATAATTGTAGCATCCCAAAACCGGGGCCAACCTGCAAGGCTAAAGGTCTTTGAGATGGAGAAGAGAGTTAGGGGTTTTCATTTGTTACTGGGTTATAAAACTGTCATTATTTCTGAGTTGCTGAGGGCACGCTCTTCCCTGTAGCCTAACAGAAGGTATTAAAGTGCCACCTGTCAATGCCCATAAAGTGTTTAAGGGCCCTGAAGCTAACTTTGGAGAGGCCAGCATTCCATCAGCACCTGTTCAAGAGCAATGGAGCAACTGAAACAATGCTTTCAGATCTGAAGGCCAGGACTACAGGAAGACACTGCCTTGCCGCTTCGCACATCCCTCCCCAGATCTTCAGGTACCGTCAGTCCCGGCCACCAGCACAGCGTGGCTTTGGCATGAAACCTAAGATGTAGACTTGCTCATCTATTTCTCTCCTGAGAGTGGAGGACAGAACCTGATAAATTGTGCTGTTGCAGCCACCTGAACCCTCTTAGGGGCCATGCTCCCCAAATGGCCAAGTTCAGTGGAGAAGGCCATCTTGTAAATTAGATGCAGACAACGGTTTTCAGACCCCATGGACGAGTACTTATGTACTCTCAATGAGATTTTGTTTTTTGCTCAAGCTTTTAGCTCCAAATTGTGTGCACATTTATGGGTGTGTGTGTGTGTGTGTGTGTGTGTGTGTGTGTGTGTTTCTCAAATCAACCAGTTTTCAACTCCCCAGGCACAAAGTGTGTGTTTAACAATTTAACTCAGTTTCAATACTAATTGTCTAAAGTTAAGGCAAACCCCATAGCTTAAAACTTCAGTCCCGTACGACTCTTCCCTCCCCCTACCACCAACACTGAAGGCTCCAGTTGCAGGTCTTGGGCCTCCTGCATTTTTGATCAGCTCACTCTGAGTGGGGAGTTGCCATGATTCTCTCTACAGGTTCCATAATTTTCTGGAATGACCAACAGAACTCAAAAATATAATCTATTCCTTATACTAACTTATTATAAAGGACACAATTCACCGAGTGGAAGAGGTACATTAGACAAGGGAAGGTAAGGGGTGTGGCTTCACATAACCTCTTTAATTTTTTTTTTGTTTCTATTTTTATTTATTTGAGAGTGACAGAGAGAAAGGCAGAGTAAGAGAGAGAGAGAGAGAGAATGGGTGAGCCAGGGCCTCCAGCCACTTCAAACGAACTTCAGATGTATGTGCCCCCTTGTGCATCTGGCTAACATGGGTCCTAGGGAATTGAGCCTCGAACCAGGGTCCTTAGGATTCACATGCAAATGCTTAACCATTAATCCATCTCTACAGCCCTCACATAACCTCTTAAAGAATCAACTTCCCTACACCTTCATGTGTTCCCTAACCTGAAAGCTCTCCAAACCCCACGGTATAGGGGGTTTTATAGAGGTTCCATCAAATAGGATGGCACTGTTTATTCAGTCTACGCTCTAACTCACCCCTGTTCAGTAGGGTCTGCACTTGAAAACTCCAGACTTCTAATCATGTCTTTCAGGTGACCACTGTCCATGCTAAAATTATCCAGAGGTTCACCAAGAGCTGCCTCATTACCACAAGAAATGTCCCTCCCTCAACACCTGGGAAATTTTGTGCCCCACTCTCCAGTTCTTGGGCTCTCATGGGTCTGCTTTCCTCAGGACCAGAGGAACACCCATCTTACCACCATGAGCATCAAAACATGAGAGAGAAGAATGCCACTTTTTTTTTTTTTTTTTTTTGGTTTTTCAAGGTAGGGTTTCAGTGTAGTCCAGGCTGACCTGGAATTCATTATCTAGTCTCAGTGTGGCCTCGAACTCATGGTGATCCTACTACTTCTGCCTCCCAAGTGCTGGGATTAAAGGTGTGTGCCACCAAGCCCAGCTAAGAATGCCACTTATAATGCAGGACCCATCCCTAGTCCTTGAGCCATCTCAAAAAGGAACCTTTCCCGTTATGTTCCTGGGAGCCATCCCCAACACCACCAGCTGCCATAGTCTTAGTTCATACTGACCTCCTGCTGTCATGTTCACCTGGGTGGAGGCACCTCCAGTCACTCATTGGAAGTCGTGCTTCTTCTGCCACCCAAGAGACAATAGCATCCAACCCTCCTGTGAGTTCTGGAGCCAGAGACTGGGAAGGCTTCCCATGGAACAGCCTGTGGTGGTCAGCTCCCTCAAAATGTTCCTCCAGCGATTTCTCCACGATTTCCACCAAAGCCTTGAGAGTGGACTCGTGACTGACGTGGCAGTGAGGAGGTGCTATGCAACCCTGCTAAATTCTAACCTACCCACTTCAGCCCAGCACTGTAAACTGGAAGGAGCCTCTGCCAGCTGGTTTTCAGTGAGCCTCACCTGTACCAACAGACACAGAAATGAGATCTAAGTAGAGTAAAGGAGCAGGCTGTTTTTGCCCTGTTCCTTCCATCAAATGTGGCCCACATCCACCTTGCACCACGAGTAGTGGGGGATGCCAGGGATAATTTATATCCAACAAAGAACAAAGGAGCCTTTTCAAAAGTTTTGGGAGTCCATGGATTGGAGCCAAGCACAGAATGAGCCCATGTTTATTCCTTAGTGTCAAGATAGAGAATTTATCATTGTATCCAGAGGGAGGGACAACAAACAAATTCTCCTCAGTCTATGATCCACAGAGTGGCAGGGGATTGGTATAAAACCCGAGAAAGCCTATGGATGACTCATTCAGCTGGGAGAAGGTAAACACACTAGTGCCTTTCCATTTTTTTCCCCTCTAGCCTGTGCTCCTGTCTGTTTGCGCCAATGAGACAGGTAATATTTTAATTAGGAGGTTCGCTTGTCCTCACTTTTCAAGCCGTGTGTGGTGGGGGTGGATGGCAGGGTTTGGATAATTGAATCCATAACTCCTGTGGTTATAAGTGTGTATAACCCATCAACAGGAGTATGTGCTTTGCAAGAGAGAAGCACGAGACAGAAAGAGGAGGGAGGGAAAGAGCCTGAGGAAGATGGATGAGCACCAGGGGATGGAGAGAAGAACGGAAGTGACTGAGGTCAGTCTGGCAGTGAGTGTGTCTGTGAATGAAAGACACGAAGAGGGAGGAACTAGCCACTGAAGGCTTGTGTTTGTGTGCAGAGCTGGGTCAGAGAAAGGGGCCAGGAGAGGACAGCAAGACTGGACATTTGTGTATGTGCAGAATGGCTGAGTGGGGAGAGGGTCATGAATAAGGAAATGACAAGGGGAGTGTGTGTATGTGTGTGTGTGTGTGTGTGTGGCAGAGACAGCAAAGGAGAGAGGAAAATAGTAATGAGAAGGAGAGATGAGAGAATGCACACCATGAAACTGAGAACAAATGAACTGTGTGTGGTGTGTGTGGGGGGGGGTGTGGGGGGAGTAAGACAGAGAAAGAAAGGCTGGTAAAAAGGCAATAAGGAAAGCTTGTGTGGGGGGGGAGAAAGCAACCAGGTATCTGAGCTTAAATGTGAGCGCTGTGATCCATGTACTTGGTTTAAACATGCCATCTTTTCTATTTTAACTGTGCATTGTTTCTTTTCATTTAAAAAATAATAGAGTACATAGTCATTAAAGTAGGAATAGATAGAAACCTGAAAAGAGGAAATCACCCATAGACCTGCTTCTTAAGAACAAAAGAAGCAGGATTTGTGTTTTTTTTTCTTTAAATGTCATTTTAAATCCTACTTAATTGGACTTGTGAATTCAGTGGTGAAATTCACCTGAGATAACTTATATGAAGCGTGTAGCGAAGGGCCCAGCAGAAAACCAGTAAGCCATGACTGCTGTGCTTAGTTCTGTTGTCTTTTCTGACTGTAGGTTCCTGAGCAAGAAGCCTGTGCAGAGGACTATGGCGTGTTCAGTGACAGAGCTGGCCGTGTAATAATGAACCATAAAGAGCTACAAAACCCCCAGCCTGGTAAGCTTCCTCAGTGGCTGTAGGTCAGAAAGCCACTCCATGTTCCTGTGGTCTGGCCAGTTCAGACCAGGTGAGGGGTACTAAACACATGGACTTGCCTGGTGTTCATCTCTCACCTTCCCCTCAAAGACTGGGCCAGTACGATAAACAAAATATCCCCTGACACCTGAACTTCAGACATCGCTGGGTTGCACAGAACTCCCAATCTGTGACTGTAAGACTGTTGTATCTAGGAGTGACTGCCTTAGGTAAAGCCTCTGGCTTGCAAGCACACAGACCAGTGGGCCACATTCCCATCATCACTTACCCTTGATGGGGCCACTCTACATGTCAGTACTTGAGTATATAATAAATGTTCAGTTATCTTAAGAGTCTCGATGCTTCCTGGTGCTGTTCTTTGTGCATCTACGCTGGTAATTTGCAATCCAAACTGGTCTTGAACTCACAGCAGTCCTCTGTTCCCCACCTTCTCCTCTTCAGGTGCAGGGGTTGAAGGAATGCACCACCATGCCAAGCTTACAACATGGCTCGTTCCCCTTGTTTTTGCCTGTAATAAGGTTTTCTTCTAATGTGCATCTTAGAGGAGTCTGTGCTTTTACTAGGACTTCTCAAGAGCTCTGTGTCCTTCTTAAAAAATGTCTTTTCTTTGTCTCTTCAACCTAAAGTCCTCCCTCCACCCAGCATCACCTCCATAAATGTAGTGAGCCACCTTCACCACTGTTTAGAATTTACTCTGTTAGTTCCACTCACTACTGCCTCTGACATCTAACACAGCCCAGGATGTGATATTTCCCCCTTCTCATAGGGGGACCATGAGAGCCCCTTTCCATAGCATTTTTTCCTATTGTATGTGGCTTTGATGGGGAGGAGGTCTCTCCTCCTTCAGGGTCCTGAATGGCAACCATGGGACTATGCTTTAACCAATCAGAGTACCCCATGCCCTTGAGCTTGGTTTAACTCTACGCCAATCCTGACAAATCAGCCAGTATCACAAAGCAGTTGCTACAAATAGAAGAAATGTTTTTGGTTCCCACTAAGTGAGGAAACTGTGGGGAAGACAGACTGAAGCCTGGAGCTATGGAAGGCCATATCCTTCATCTGCAACAGCCTGCCCAAGAAGGAGATAAGGAAGACAGAGAGATGGGACTGAGGGAAGAAGGTGAGAGGGGAAGAGAGAGATAAAAAAGAGACAGACAAGTGTCACTTGAGCACTCTGATCTATCTGTACCTGGACATTATACACGATGAGCTAACACATTCCGTTCCACATGAGATATCTTAAGTTCCATTTTCTATACCATCAACATCTCAGATTACAGACCAGAGCTTCTGGTTCTGCTGGAGCAGTGGGACTTTCTCAGACTCTACTGAAGAGATGCCGCAGACATCTTAATGAAAACAACATGAGAAGAATTGCTGCAGCCAGAATATTTGTTCTCAAAACTCTTCTTAGATTTGTCCCATGCTAAAGCATTCTACAAGTACACTCACTACACATCCCAAGATGCACTGTGCCACCAGCCATTTCTCATGACCACCACTTCCTGTTGTCTGGAGTTGGCAGAGAAGATTCAGGAAGGGCCAAAAAGTTATCACTTGGACAGAGGAAGGATATTCAATTTATCTAGAAACTGAGTTCTCAATCAGGCGGTTGATGAGGTAACAGAGACTTATAAGCACACATACACCAATTCTACAGAATTGATGCTAGTTTACATGTTTTAAGAACCCAGTTGATGCAGTGAAACAGTGAGTAGAACTCCCTCGAAGCTTCTGAGAGACTGACTCTTGGCATGTGCTCAGTAGTCCATGGGTAGCTGTCCAGATTTGTGTATTGTCAGGTCTGTTGATGGACAGCCTGAGGAGACTTCACCATGGGCTACTTGCTACACAGAGAGCATTTCAAGTAGAAAGCCCTGTCCTCATTCCACATTCCCTCTTTGAAGACAGTCCATTGCAATTCAAAAACACATGCTGAGAACAGTAACTTAAGGGCTGAGATAAGAAAATGTGCTGGCATTACAACTTAAAAACAATCCATCTTTTTGAAAATATTGTTTGAAATTCACATTATTACCATTATAATCAGCATTATTAGCAGAAGTATAATTGAACCTTTACATTTGCTGCACTCTTCCAGGAACACAGGACCCCCTGGTAGCCCAGGACACACTCCTACACTCCTCAGAGGGGGCTCCCTCAAGGAGCATCCCTCCGCCACTACCTGCTACATCTGTTTCTCCACCACGTCTTTCTCTACCCATCCATCCCATGCTTATGTTTCATTTGTATGTTGCCTCTCTCTTCACAGACATGAGTTTTATTATTTGTGATTTTGCTGAAATTTTAGTCAAATGGCTTGAGTATTTTTACTTTACAAACACACACACATTCAAATTATTTACTGAGTACTACATACTAGTCACTTTGTAAGCACTTTATTTATAGTAACCTTATTCATGGGGAAATTCTGTAAGATGAGTGCTGTTATCATTCCCATTTCTAGATGAAGAATGCCAGGCATGAGAAACGAGAGCTATACTGCTGGTGCTCTGGCTCTGCACACTTCCAAATCCAGCTGCGTCCCTCCACACATGAGAGAAGCTGCCCACAGAGGAGAGGGAACCTGCACTCACAGGGCCCAGGTCAAGGCCCTCATTCCACACTAACATGCTGTCTTCTTTCATTTGTTGCTGCATCAGTCCTTTGACACAGCTTTCTCATCTCTTTTTGGCAGATAAACAAAACCAGGCTTACAAGGGTTAAAAGACCACACCACAGCAATTGACAAAAGATTAAGCTATGTCTCACCAGTAAAAGAGTGACTTCTAAAATTGAAATTTCTATATTCATGTTTTCAAACTATTAAAATTATATATGCATGTAATTCTTCTGGAATAAATCTGAATGGAAAACCTTTCATCTTTTATATTAACATATATTAAGTACAAAATAATGGTCCTCATTGTGACAATTTCATACATTCATCTAATGTACTTTGATCATATTCAACTCTCAATATCTTTTCTTACTCCCTCCTCCCTTTTGACTAACTTTTGTCATGTGATGACATGGTTATGCCCCTTTCTTCCCTGTCACTGGATTTAACATGGCCCCAAATGACAAAGATTTTATACACAAAAAAAAAGGGAAATTGAAATGTTCTTTCTTCTTCTTAGAAGAGCCCTAGCCAAGCATGGTGGTACACATTTATCATCTCAAAAATTGATAGGCTGAGTCAAGGGCTAGAGAGGTGGCTTAGTGATTAAGATGCTTGCCAGCAAACCAAAGGACCCAGGTTCAATTCCCCAGAACCCGCATAAAACAATATGCACAAGGTGGCACATGCACTTGGAGTTTTTTTTTTTTTTTTTTTAGTCAGCTACTGGCCTTGGCATGCCCATTCTCTCTCTATCTGCCCCCCTCTATCTCTTTCTCTCTCAAATAACTAAATAAAAAATAATTTTAAAAACTTTTTTAAAAGAATAGGCTGATTGAATAGGACTGAGTTTGAGGCCAGTCTGGCCTATATAATGCAACCCAAAAGGAAGAAGAATCCAGAGATTTCCTTATGCAAGAGTACTACAAGTCTTTTTTGCCTGACACACATTTATTGGTTAGAGAAACTGATCCTCTGGGAGCTGAAGTGACTTGAACAGAAACCCACCCAGAATCCACTAATTCAAGATGCATGCAGTTAGGCCATTCAGAGCCACTGTGTGTTTGTGGCAGACACTGAGGAACATCCCCTCTGTATTGGCCTAGCTAGAGAAGGTAGCTCACGGGGGTATGCATGCACTTGAAGGTGATACTTGATCTCTCTCTCTCTCTCTCTCTCTCTCTCTCTCTCTCCTTCCTGGGAACCATGAGATGAGCAGGCTCTGGCACATGGTCCGGCCTCCATGATTATGGGCTGAAACTTCTGAAACTGTGAGCTAAGAAAAATGTTGCCTCCTTTTAAGTTATTTCTGTCACAGTGATAATAAAGCTGGTAGGCCTGTCCTCAGCCTCATTTTATATGAGTGTTGGTCCTCACTACATGGTTTCTTTATAGTTCTTAGGTATATTCAACCCTATGGATCCTATTAAGAAGATTAAAATTTGCACAAAGTTGAAGGGTAAACACAACTGGGCATTGACACAAAACAGTGAAATTTTTACTGTAAGAATATAGGATTAAATGTGTTACCTATATGTGAAGACATATTTCATATAATCTAGTTTGTTATTTCAGAATCTCTCTTAGCCAAACATGGTAACACACATTTGTAACCCAAGAATTGAGGTGCTAGAGAAAGGAGGACCACAAGTCCCAGGCTAGCCTGAGCTACATAGCAAGACCTTGTTTCAAGGAAATAAAAGCAGAGCTGGAGAGATGGCTCAGTAGTTAAGGCTCTTGCCTGCAATGCCTAACAACCTGAGTTCAAGTCCCAAGTACCCACATAAAGTCAGATGCACAAAATGGTACATGTATCTGGAGTTTGTCTGCAGTAGCTAGAGGCACTGGCATACCTTTTCTCTTTCTCTTCCCTTGCAAATAGGTTTAAAAAAAAAAAAAAGAAGAAGCAAAAGTAGACAAATAAAGAATCTCATTTTCATAGATTGTTTTCCTAGAGTCTTGCATTACTGGGGGTGTGACGTGTTAAGGCTGAGGCTGCCTGTTTCCAAATCAAGAAGGAATCATCTCAGGGATGTTGGGAGAAGAGGGTGTGGTCAAAGGGAAATTTCTCCATTCTTCATTCTTAGAAGCAGTAGTTCAGTGGACTCATGGGTGGTCAGTGAACACCCTAGCGTCTGGAGTATTTGACCCAGTGATTTGGATCCTTGGATTTCATCATGGTCAATGTGCACCAGCTGAAATATTCTTTGGGTGCCACCCAACAGCCACAGACAGATGGTGCAGACATCCGAAGACTGGGTACTAGCCAAGAGGGGTGCCAGGTCATTATGAATGACAGAATAAGTGCACGTGGACCCCAAACTCCAGTCATTCCCACTCTGTTGCTAATAACTATAAGGTTCACTGACCGTTAAGTCCTGCCTTCTCCTCAATGTCATTAGGGGAAGCCACAACATGCCACACACTTAGATGGACACAGGAAGACTCAAATGCCAGGGGGAGGGAGAGAACTGGTGAGTGTTCACACCTCTACAAAGAAGAGGAGAAGCAAGTGGCCTAGGTAACTTTCTACATCCTTGTCAGAGGTTTTCATCACTGTTTGGCGGGTTCTAATCACTAGATTGCCTAGCCTTTGGGGATGGCACATGGACATCAAGACAGTGGCTCTCCTCCTTGTTTTTTTGGCTGTGTTAACTAGAGATTGTGTATAATCTGAACTTTCAAAGCAGGAAAGAATCATAGAGACCATCTAAGACAACCCTTTCATTGTCCCACTGAGACAGACCCATAGAGAAAGTAATTTCTCCAAGTTGAGTGACCCAAATCAATATCCCTTGACTTTAAGGCTTTAAAAAAATGGCATACTTTTCTACAGTCATTTTGCTTATCCAGCCTATAAAACGGAAAAGTAGAGGGGGAAGATTTATTGCCATTTCACTTCTTAATTCTGTCTCTCTCTTTTTAAGACTGCCAAACGCCTCCTTCCCTTGTTGTTTGGGATACACTTCCTGCAACAAGAATGGGCTTGATTCCATTTGATGTTGTCAAGCTCTCTTCTACCTAGAGGTTGTCAGAATTGGGGGCTGGAATTCCAGATGGAGCTGGACAAGGAGATGACCATTTCTGGGTCACCCAGCTGCCCAATGCCCTCGGGTAGCTGCAGCAGCGGGGAGGGTAACCTAGTTTGCTTAGGAAATATTGTGGATGTCCCAGTTTATCGGATGCAGTCCTAGAAAAGTATTGGCACTGTCCTGTTTCTCCAGCTCATTGTGTGGCTCCACCTGCCAAATCCCCATTGCCCTTTCAGCCTGATAAAGAAGCAGAGTCCAGCTTCACTTCTCCATATCCAGACCGTGGTTTGCCCCCCACATCTCTTGTTTCTCTTTGGGGGTTCCTAGCCAGTAACAAGAGTATTATGACATGACAGAGGGACATACAGGATTTGTGGCACATTTGTACCAGACCCTTTGATAAGGGGCCAGAGCCAAATGCTACACTAGGAATTCAGGGATTGCTCAGTTTTCTTGACAATATGGAACAACCTGGCAAGATGAAGTTTCTGGGAGGAGCTATAGAGGCAAAGAAGGCCTTGGGGACTTCATAGGCAGGTGATTGGAGACCCTGTCCTGGATGGACTAGTAACCGGTCAGGTCACTTTGGGGCACTTCTATCACCTCTCCATTTTGTTTTGCTCATATGTGAGGATGACTATAATGGAAAGGGGCACAACTTGACATGACAATTTGAGTTTTCACCATCCATCTGAGGTCATACCTTACCAGATCTTCAAAATATTGTTCTGGGTTTTCTAGCTTGAACTCTTTAATGTTCCCAGAAAAACCCTGGGTGGGATATGAGGAGATTGGCTGTAAGGTCAAAATCCCTGCTGGCACAGTCACTGTGCTTCACTCCCCAATAGGGCCATATGTGTGTCCTCCAGCCCCTATCTCCCCAACCACCCTCCAATCTCAAGACAGATTTCGGGACAGAAGAGGCTTCTCATCACCAGGAAGCTGGACAGTTCCCTTGCTGTGAGCTCCACAGGGAAAAACTCGTTTTCAGTGCCTCACCATGTGCCCCTTTGTGCCTGGCGTAGGCTACCACTCCCAAGAACTATTCAAGAATGATTTGCCAAGTGAACAAGGGAATAAGTGTTTTTTTTTTTTTTTCCCCTTTCATGCAAAAGATAACTTATAGATAATTCTTGCCATACTGTTGCAGGGGAAGAAGGATGTCATAGAGAGGAAACATGTCTTCCCTTGTGTATGGGCATAAACGCTGACAGACCTACAGATGCCAGTCTGACACACTTCTACGAATCTCACACAGGACATCAACCCGGCACTAAAGCTGAGAAGAGCTGCAGATGGGTGGGAAAGATTCACAAGAGATTTGGGCCAGAAACTTAGAAATGTGGGTGTTCTTACATTGTTACTTCCTAGAAACAGGAATGTGTATGGTCTTAGGGAGACAGAGGTCAAGGACTTCTACCCCTTCTTTACTTCACAGGTTGTATTTGGGACACAGACCTCAAGCACAGTGAAAAGTCACGGAAAATCCAGGTACAGTGGTGCGTGTTTGAATTCTCAACGCTCAGGAGGCTGAGGCAGGAGGATTGCTTTAAACTTGATGCCAGCCTGGGCTATAGAGTAAGACCCTGTCTCAAACAAAAGTAAATAAAAATTCAGTTCATTCTCAGGTATATAAATTAAATGCCAATGCAGTTGTTTGAAAAAAGGGATGAGGTTCAGTTAGTCAAGACTGTAGATCAGGGGACTACATTCTTGCCAGGGAAGCAGCTGTCAAAGGCAGGGAAGGGACATGCCTGAAGGGATGACTGAGAAACTGCCGCCTGGGCTAGGAGCACAAAGCCCACAAGTTCAGTCCTAGATTCCAAGGACAAAAACTGTGACCTTGAGCAGTCCTTCCTCTCTCTCTTAGGCTCCTCATTAGTAACACACAGGTGGCCCCGTGTGATGAGAGCTAACATTCTATTACTCCTTGGTTTGGAAATTAAGACAGGCTAATGAAGTTTAAATAAAATTAGAATGGTGTTGAGTTTGAAAGAATGCACCCTGTTCTCAGTGACAGATCAAGGAACAGAATGGAATCCCAGGCTCTTTCATGACTTGATGGAGGACTTATGAAACACTTGTTCCTGTGGGCATTGGGGGGGGGGGAAGATTGGTTAACATGACCTGAAAATACATTTTATCAGTGAATCACTCCTCTTTTCTCTTGGTCTCTTTCTCCCCCAACCTTAAAATACCCCTCAAAATATAAACTCTAAAAATCAATTTCTAAAATAAGCATTCCATAGAGATGTCTCTGTCAAATATACTCTGCAAAGAATGGATAGAATTTAGCAATTTTACTTGGAACCTGTATCAGTCCACTTGGTGCAGAATATTTGAGAATGGGTAAAGTATGCAGAAAAAGAAATTCGTTCTGTCCTGGTTTTAGAGGACTGAGGAATAGTTATTGGGTATGGCCTCCTTACTTCATTTGTGTGTGGCGGAACATAGAAGTGTAAGAGAGAGACTCTGTGTTCTCAGAAGAAAACAATCCCTCTCTTCCAGGCCCCTTTTATGGCAGCATCAACCTTCTAAAGGTGGAGTTCTACCTCCAAGTATCCCCCATGTGGCTTCACCTCCCAGCCCTGTTGCACTGAGCATTCACATTTCCAACATGTGAGTTTTAAGAAATGGATTCATACCATAGGGGAGTATGAGACTCCTTAGGTATGATACTTGAAGAATACACTCAGATGGAAACCTGGAATCTTATATTTGGATCAACTTATTTTAAGAAAAGTGAATTTTTCCCAAGTGGAACAAATGTACACTGGGTTAGTATCCTTCAGAAGGGAATAATTTATTGAAAATTAATAAAAAAACTAGATGTTCCATACTGGTATGACTAAAAAGGATTGATGTGCCAGTATCTTAAGTCATGTGCTCTAGTTCTGATAATGGTGCGTATCAGACTAAATTTCCTAGAGAAACTAATTATAACTTCTGGACGAAAATAGGAAAAAGTAAGCCCAATTATTTGAAAGCAGTATGTATGGAAAGATCAAAGAAGCCGAAACTGGAAGAGATTTGACCCTTGAATAAAACCTTGTCTGGTTAGATGTATATTTATATGACTCATCTCAAAGGAATGCCTCAGTCCACATGGCTGAGGACCCATTGAGTTCAAACTGGAAGCCAAGTCCCACCGGCCTGAGTCAGGACGGCTCCTGCTATTTTCAGAGGGGTTGAAAACTGAAAGGAAAGTTTTGGAAATGAGAGAAGCACATAAGGTGAACATTCAAATCTGATCATAAACTCCATTTAAGTGCTTCACCTATTTCTGACTACAAGGAATGGGAAGGAAAAAAAAAAACACAACAGCTTTAAAAGCCATATATATATATATATATATATATATATATATATATATATATATATATAATATATGTTGCTTAAGTAAATAAGTGTATATCCATGTTCCTGTGTGTACACGTGGCTTCATGTGTGAGTGCAGGTGCACTCATGTCGTGCAAACCTGGACATCAGAGGACAAATCTGGGTCAGTCCTCACCGTCCCATCTCATTTGAAACAGGGGACTTTTGCTCTGGATGATTTTGCCTTGATGTTACTTGCTGTGCTTGCCACAAACTTCTGAGAAAGCTCTTGTCTCCACCTTCCATCGTGCCATCACCATTAGTGCATTAGGATTACAGAAGTCTTCGTGGCTTATGGTTTATTTTTTTTTAATGTAGGATCTGGGGATCAAACTTGGGTACTCCAGTTTGAGCAGTGAGCACTTTATCCCCTGAGCCATTTCCTAGCCCAACAATTGTAATGTTAAAGAGCCAGGAAATATTTTAGCTGTTATAACTATGAGTCCAACAACATTAGAGAAACTCAGCAAATGTCTTCGATTTGATTTTTTTTTTAGAGAGAGAAAGAAAAAGAGGGAGAGACAGAGGGGAAAAAAATGAAGAGAGAGAATTGGTACTCCAGGACTGCTTGCTACTGTAAATGAACTCCAGATGCATGTGCATTTGTTTGACATGGGTCCTGGGGAATTGAACCCGAACCATCAAGCTTTGCAACCCTTCACCACTGAGACACCTCTCTTGCCACAGTATCTTGGATTTTTAAGATAGCTCCAAAATGCCATAACAGAGATGTAGATTATATTTCATGCCCAAGGAAGTTACCTTAATATCTGAGGAAAAAAACACTAAGAAACCTATAGAATGGAATGTGACAGCAAGTGCCTACAAGCTCATAGTCCCTCCACCTATTAACTGCTGGACAAAGGATGATACTCCAGAGCATGTTAACATAACCAGACCCCTGCATGCCATCCACAATAGACAGTTAGCTTTGTTTGCATGATAGACATTCAGGATACAATGTTGCTAAAGGTTTAAAAGTGTAGTTTTCCTTCAGATAGAATTGAGTTCAATCTGGGAAGTATTTATATTGTTAATGAAACAGTTGATTCTTTTGAAGCTTATTTTTAATACTTTCTAGGAGAATTTTAATTTGTAGCCAGTGCCTTCAGGCTAGAGTGGCTTACTTCTTGGCTGTGGACTCTAGCTATGGTTGTATGATCAAGGATATAACTCTTAGTACTGTGAAAATTCTGGAATCTCTGCCAAGTATTTATTCTCTGCTATACTTCATAGGGTCTCACCCTGCTCCAGTACATCTTTGTATTTTACTACTCTTGTAGGGCCTCTCTATGTATAAGAAGTTCTCTGTACTAGTTTTCCCTTATCTGGCTTTCTCCCTTCCAAACTCCAGGCACTTCAGGAGACCTGGCTTCTTAGCTTTGCTTCCACAGCTCAATGAAGTCATTGTGCCTGTCAAGGATTTTACCTGGTCATCATGCACCTATCCCATGCATCTCCCCCAGAATTCACACTCAGGACTTCAATTTTCTTTTTGTCCAGTTTCTGAGTTGTTTACAACAGGGAGGCCAACCTGCAGCAGTTACTGCATCATGATTCCCACTTTTGTGTGATGAATATTAATTCTGTACTTTAAATTTTCAATCACATATGCGTTTCTAAAATATTTCTCTACTTCAGTACCATGACTTCCACTGTCCTGGCTTAGACTCCAAATTCCAGGTTAATCATGGATTCACTTCCATTGGATCCCTTTCTCTACAGTTTCCTATCTCTTTAGCTGTGTGTCACTTTTTATTTTTATTTTCACTTTTTATTTGACACTGTCTACTGTGCATGGCATGCAGGGGTCTGGTTATGTTAACATGCTTTGGAGTATCATCCTTTTTCCAGCAGTAGAGACTCAGGAGGCTGAGGCAGCAATGGAAAACTTGAGGCCAGCTTGGGCTAGAGTGAAGTCCTGTCTCAAATGAACAACCCAACCCAACCAACAAACGCAAAGAAGCAGCAAGAAAATCTAACTGTTCACCAGGAACAAATACAAGGCAACTCAAACTAGACACAAAAGGATGCAGATGATGGAATTAAAAGCAAAGACTTTAGAGCACTTACCATAAGTACATTCGAGCATCACAATGAAAATATGGTATTAAGTAACTGGGTTAAAAAATAATATCAGAGAAATGGAAACTGTAAAATCAAAGCTGAACAAACATTGTACATCTAAAAACAGAAGAATTATCTTAAATGAAAAAAAAATTAATGGATGTGCATAGTGCCAGACCGAAGATATCAGAGGAACTGGACTTTGAAACAAACCATTAGAAATTATCTAATCCAAAAAAACAGGTGGGTAAGGTCGTTCTGAATCCACAGTAAGATTTGATAGAGTATCAAGCAAGCTATCATCTATGTAACTGGAATGCAAGAGAGGAGAGAGAAAAAGAGAGAGAGAAATGTTCAAAAATTTTTATCTGAGTAAATTTTGGCTGAACTTCTAATTTCAAGACTTTAAAAATCAACTACAGTAGCTGAAGAGATGCCTTAGCGGCTGAGACACTTGCCTGCAAAGCCTAAGGACCCATGCTCGACGCCAGATCCCACGTAAGCTAGGTGCACAAAAGTGAGGCAGGCACAAGGTGGCACATGTCCACCAGATGGCCAAGTGTCTAAAGTTCAGTTTTGGTGGCTGAGGCCCTGTTGCCAGTTCTCTCTCTCTTTCTCTCTCACTTGTTCGCTCTAATATAAAATAAAAAAGCAACAACACATATAAGAAACTCAAAACCCTCAAGTAGGTTTTTGTCATATTTAAAAAGCCTCAGATGTGGGCAAGCATGGTGGCACACACCTTTACTCCCAGCACTCTAGAGGCAGAAGTAGGAGGATTGCTGTTGAGTTCAAGGCCACTCTGAGACTACATAATGAATTCCAAATAAGTCTCATCTAGAGTGAAATCCTACCTCGAAGCCCCCCATAACATAAAATAAAATAAATAAAAAGCATCAGATGAAATATAATCTGAAGAAAGAACAAACCAAAAGAAAATGTTTATTGGCCTAAATGAACAAATCCAGAAGACCCAGATATAAGACAAATAACAAGTCATTAATTTGAACTCAACTGTATAAATGCAGTCATCCCACAACTTCCATCAGGGTGGACCATAGGACCATTCATTGATGGATACCCAAGTCTTCAGATGCTCACATCCCTTGTACAAAACAGCACACACCTCACCCTGCTTACTTCATCTTGGAATTACTAGCTACACCTAATGCAGTGAAAATGTGTTTCAATACCCGCTGATCTGTATTATTTAGGGAATATTGATGAGAAAGCATGCACATGTTCATGAGAGTATAAATTTAAAAATGACATTTTCTCTGTGAATTTGGGTGACTCTGGATGTAGAACCCACTAATGGGTAAGGCCAATCATAATTATATAAAATATATTGAGTAAACACTGTAATTAAAAGACAGAGATGTTAGACTCTCCACAAGAACAAGAGCTAATATGCTATTTGTAGCAGATGCCCTTTAAATTCAAAGTCATAAGCTGAGAACTAAAGGATGCAGAAAGAACCAGCATGCAAAATTTCAATCCATGAGCAATATTATTGGTCACAAATCCAAAGCTTATTCTCTTTTTTTTTTTCTTGCTTGCCTAACTGTTCCCTAAAGAATCTGAGAATGCTACTTATTCTTTCCTAGCCTCCTCTCCAACCAGAGGTGGCCATTTTATCTAATTCTAGCATATAAAATATGAATAGAGATAAACAAAATATATACAGAGATACAAAATCATCCTTTATCTCTATACTCTTCACTTGAATGTAAATGAGATGCACAGTGCTATAGCAGCCACCTTGTGAGATGGGGAGAAAGGACAGAAAAAAGTGTTGGCTAATACATCACTAAGCTACTTAACAAATACTCTATGTCTCTTATTTTAAGAGAAACAAATATATCTGAGATTATTCATGTGATAGCCCTAAAGAAAATGTTAACTCAAGAAGCAACACAAGAAAACAACTTTAAAATAAGTAAAATTAGTTCCCTGAAAGACGTAAGAAATAAGGTGTTTAGGAAATAAACATCATACAAACAAAACAACCCACGAAGAGCTAAACACCAAAGGAGACAAGACTGAGCAAAACTAATACAGACTAGTGTCAAGAGTGAAAAGTTTCAAACCAGGGTGGAGATATTTCTCAGTGGTTAAGGCATTTGTCTACAGACCCTAACAACCCAGGTTCATTTCCCCAGTACCCACATAAAGCCAGATGCACAAAGTGGCCCAGGAATCTGGAGTTCATCTGTAGTGGCCAGAGGCCCTAGTGCCTCTCTCTCTCTCTCTCCCTCTCTCCAGATAAATAAACAAATAATACATTATTTTAAATTTCAATCCATTAGACATAGTTTGGGAGAATGAAATTACTCAGAACTTCAGAACCATAAGCCATGTTCATGGTTATGGCACAGGTCAGTAGTAACAGCTACCGCAAGAGGCTGGGGGAGAACTGGGAGTTCAAGGTCAGCTTCGACTGCATAGGCAATATAGCAAAACTCTGCCTCAAAAAGAAAATAAAACTTTACTAGTTTATACAAGCAAAACAATAAATTAACTTACAAAGAGAAATTTCCATATTCTTTTCCTCACCTGCATAGCTAGTGTTGGACTACAATGACTTCCAGGTATTGAAATTCAAACATGTGCATGTATTTTGAATCTAATATAAATATGGCAAAGAAGTAAATTTATCTTTAGTGTCTGTGGTCATGTTCCTAAGAATACGTCTTCATGTTTTTTTTTTTTCTGTCAGAAATACATATAAAACTTTTACTATGTATGGATGAAATTACTTGATGTCTAGGATTTGTTAAAAAACCAACCCAGAGCAGTGTGAGGTGGAAGGAGTTGGTAGGTGGAGACAGACAAAACAAGTGGAGAGAGAAGTACAAAAACTCATCACACCATTCTCCATGCATTTTTAGATGCTTAAATTTTCCCATAATAAAGTACTTTTAAAAATTGAAAGTGGGCTGGAAAGATGGCTCAGTGCTTAAGCTCTTGCCTGTGAAGCCTAAGGACCCCGGTTCAAGGCTCGATTCCCCAGGACCCACGTTAGCCAGACACACAAGGGGGCGTACACGTCTGGAGTTCGTATGCAGTGGCTGGAGGCCCTGGTGTGCCCATTCTCTCTCTCTCTCTCTGCCTCTTTCTCTCTCTCTCTGTCACTTTCAAATAAATAAATAAAAATGAGCAAAAAAAATTTTAAAAATTGAAAGTAAAATTAACTAGATCTTGTTTAGCAAAACAAATTTCAGAACTATGAACACAGAATTTGGCAATCAAATAATAATCTACTATTAAAAAGGAAGCAAGATTCTACTGAAACAAAAGCAAAAAATGACAAAAAAAGAAGAGAAGGGAAGAAGAAAAGAAGAAAGAAAATAAATAACCATAAAAAATAGCTTGTAAAACTGAAGCCTAAATTATCATTTACACTGTGGAGGTGAAATGCAATTAATTATTTTCTCAAATATTCCTAAGAAATAAAACCAAACACTAACAAGTAACCAAACACATATGCACACACATCACTTAATGACAGGGAGACATTCTGAGAAGGTGATTGTGGGGAATTTTGTTGCTGTATGTACAACATATTGTGTGCAAACTAAGACAGCTATGATGTCACTAGGTGATAAAATCTTACGAGATAAACATTAAATATACACTCTATCATTGGCCAAAGTATCATTCTTCAACATATGATTGTGTATAGACTATATACACACATATGTACAAAATAGACATGTATTGTATAATATATATGTTCTACAAACAAAATGATTTTAAAAGGCAGAAAATAAACTACGCAAAGATAAGCTATGTATTTTTCATCATTAAGAAACCAGAACTCAAATATTAAGTAATTATGCAAAACAACAACAGTAACAAAGAACATGAAAAGGATATCATGTTCGAGTAAAACCAATAGACAAAAGAAATAGCAGCCATGACTTCTTGAACAAAAGCAAAATATAATAGAAAAATCTTTAATGCAAAATTTAAAGAAATGAAGGAGAGTTGGACAAAACCATAATTATGGCATAACACAATTAATTCACAAGTTTTTACATACTAGGAAAAATTGAGCATAGGACAAATAATTTTATACAACAAAATGTACAACCATTGACATATAACTGATTATACAGCTAAAAATGTTTTTGGGAAATCTATAAAGTATTTAGGAAAATACATCACTAAGCCATAAAGAAAAACTTAGTAAATCTCTCAATAAGGAAATCATTTACAAAAAGCTTGGGCTGGGAAGATGGCTCAGCACTTAAGAGGGCTTACTGCTTCAGCATGAGGGCTTTCTGGGCCAGAGACTGCCAAGTTTGACTCCCCAGAACCCACATAAAAAGTTAGGTTTGGCCATGTACATCTATGATCCCAGTCCACCAGAGACAAAGACTGGAGAACCACTAGGGATTACTTATAGGCAGTATCTCCAGTTGAGCGAGAGAACCCATCTTATTGAAAAAAGTAACCAGATGAGAAATAAGAGGACACCTGTGCTCTCTCCCCCAGGCTCACACATCTGCATACAACACATACATATACACAACACACATACTCCATACACAAACATGGACAATAAAAAGGCTCAAATCAAATCAAAACCATATATTAGTGAATGAGCAATGGCCAAAATAATAGCAAACATAAAAACTCTTCAATAATTTTTATGTAAAAATGGAAATTCAATATATTATACAACATTCAGAATATAATAAATTTTAAAAATCTATATATTTACAAATAGCATTGTGGTCAAAGTTTTACTGCGAGGAGAAAAACAACACCTTATACACATGTTTAAGAAAATAAGAATGAACAAAGCTTGGACTGGAAAGATGGTGTAGTGAATAGGGGCTTGCCTGCAAAGCCAAAGGACCTCAGTTCAATTCTCCAGGACCCATGTAAGCCAGATGCACAAGGTGGTACATGCACCTGGAGTTCATCTGCAGTGGCTGGAAGCTCCAGCATGCCCATTTTCTCCCTCTCTCTCTCTCTCTCTTTCTTTCTCTCTCTCTCTCTTTCTCTCTTTCTCAAATAACTATTTAAAATAAAAGAATGATCAAAGCTAACAAACCTAAATAAAGATGATAGAACAAATACACACAGAAGGAGAATGCAAATTAATGTGAGGAAACAGAAATGATAATCAAGGCGAACACAGTGGATTCAAAAGCCCAAAACTCAAATACTGGAAACCCTGATCTTAGCTAAGCAAGGAAACTCAGAGAAACTCATCCAACAATAGGAATGACTATGAAAGGATAAAAAGAGAGAGAAAACTTCAATGATGTTTTAAAATACCATGTTCAACATTATGCCACTATGTTTGAAAAACCAGGTAAAAAAGACAGTAGTGGCCCAGGATATAATAAGAATTCATATACTGGTAACAGAAAAAGATGACAAAATTAGTTGTGGTGGTGCACACCTTAATCCCAGCACTTGGGAGGTAGAGGTAGAAGGATCACTGTGAGTTCAATGCCAGTTTGAGATTACATATTGATTGCCAGGTCAGCTAAGGCTAGAGTGAGACCCTATGCTTGAAAAAAAAAGAAAAAAAAAAAAGATAACAAACAGGCAAGGAGCTGTTTCCCTCAAAATTAACCATGCTGTGGGCAGGGAGATGGCTCAGCAAGTGAGAATGCTTGCCACACAAAAATGAGGGCCTGAGAAGGACTGATTCCTTCTGAGCTCTGTCTCTAGCATCCACATAAAAAGCTGAGCATGGCCACGTATATTTGGCACCTGAGTTCTGTGGTGAGTTGAGGCTTGCTGGTCAGCCTGTCTGACCAAGAAAACAGCAATTGCAAGTTCATGGAGAGAGTTTGTCTTAAGGAAGCACGTGGACGAGCAATACAGAAGCAATGCCAATGTTCTCCTCTGGCTTCCACCTGTATGTGCACAAGGCACACACATTTGCACACACAAGTGTACACACTATACCTACACACCCCTCACTACACATACTATACCACATACATACACCAGAAAAAAAATAACCTTACTTAGGTCATTTAACAACTAATTTTGCTCAAACAAGAAAATGCATATCTTCTTTGCTATTTAAACCTCTTCAGAGCATTAAAGGTGGGAGGAGGAATCTACTCATTTTTTTTTTAGTCTAAATAAGCAAATATCTTTTGACAACTACAAGAGAAGTGACTAAATTCTATCTAGTTTCTATAAATCTTAATACCAAATTGAGATAAAATGTTAGCAAACTAACTTCCAGGGTGAATTTGTTCTTGGGACACTGGAAAGTTCACAGGTGAAAAACAACATTCCACTCACATAAAAATGAGAAAAGTCACATGATTCTTACCTTGGTAGATTTACCCTAGTAGAATTAAAAAAAAAAACATATTCCCTCATTTAAAAGAAAACTGGAAAAATATATTTTAAGAAATATATTTAAATACTTATTTTAGTAGACTTGAGATATTTTCTTTTCACAAAAGTCATCTTTTGGTAATTTGAAAAAGCTAACTTATTGATAAACCCCAAAAGGTATTTCTATAAGGAGTTTCCGTTACCAGTATAATTATTTACCTTGTTAAATGAGTTAACAATCAACGTACTAAGTAAAAAGTTAGATTAGGAACATAGTGAAATAGGAAAGGTATAGCTGTGATTATTTGTAGATGATATGACAACTGACTTATAAAATCCAAGGCAATCAACTGAGACACTATTACAACTATAGAAGAAAATTCAATAAAGTGAACACATAGAAGAAAAACACAGAAAAATCAATACTTTTCCTACACACTGGCAAAATCCAATGAAAAAAGAACTCCATTTCTTTAATAAAAAATAATAAAACACCTGTAATAAACTCATGAGATGCATCAAATAGAAAATTAGGGAAATTTGGCTTAAGGGGATAAAAGAGGAAAGTGTGAGTAACTGAAGACAAGTCACTGGACAGGTGGACTCAACATATTTAAAATGTCTAGCAAATTCATGAATTCCATTCAACCCCTTTTAAAGTTTCATGGAGTATTTTTTAATGGAACTTGGACATGCTGACTCTGTGAGTCATATAACAAAATGAATGCTTATGAATATTCACAAGAGTGCATATTCTTAAAAAATAGGATAGGATTTGCATTCCCAGACACACCAAAATGTATATAAAGCTACACTTTTTTAAAAAATACCATGGAAAGATATAATAGTATATAGTAATATATATGTATATATAAATTTAGTCTCCTTATTTATAGACCAAAGTAACTTCCAGATTCATTGTAAATCTAAGTATTTTCTTCCAATACAAATATTGGAAGAAAATAATGAAATCATATTTTGTAAATTTGAAAAAAAGAAATCTTCCTAAATAGGACAAGAAACTCTGAACCAAAAAAGGAAAAAAAAAAAGATGAATACATCAGACTTCAAGAGCATTTACATTTTTGGTACACTGAATTAAGAAATAGTTTGAGGTTTATCTACCCCAAAGAGAGATGGATATCAGCAAGGAGGGAAGCCAATGCTGCTGCCTTTGTCCACGGGACTGTCAGCGACAGAAGAGCCCAGAACCTCCTGGAGTTGTTCACCAGGACTAGTACAACACAGTCTCCTCAACAGGCTCACCTAATGCATTTCTATCACTTACTCACTTCATAGCAGGATGAAGAATATTTATGCTTTTATTTCTAATAAGATCCCTCAGGCTTCTTTCTATTGAAACAGCTCCTGTAGCTGACTAGTCACTCAGAATCAAAAAGCAATCCAGGGCCTATAGGGATAGCTTTGCAGTTAAGGCACTTGCCTAGAAAACCTAAGGACCTGGGTTTGATTCCTCAGTGCCCAGGTAAGCCAGATGCACAAGGTGGTGCATGCATCTGGAGATTTTTTTTTTTTTTTGCAGTGGCTAGAGGCCCTGGTATACCCATTCTCTATCTATCTGTCTGTCTGTCCATCTGTCTATCTATCTATCTTCATAATCATCATCCATGTACCTATCATCCATCTGTCTATCTATCTATCCATCCATCCATCCATCCATCTACCTACCTACCTACCTACCGACCTATCATCCATGTGCCTCTCTTTCTTTCAAATAAATAAATAATTTTCAAAAACCAATCCAGCAAGGTCCCTCAATGCCTTGATTCCTCTCTCTTAGTCTCACTCACCTCTCCTCTGCCATCATCAACTACCTTGCTGATCTTCACAGATCGCTCTGGATCTTCACCAATTCTCATGAGCTTTGCAACAATCGTTGATGCTGCATGAAAGTTTACCAGAACCATATCAGCCCCTGGCCACCACTCACCCTCTATCTCTCTCCTCTGATTCGTATAGGTATTGTTTAAATGCCACCATTCCACAGATAGTATGTAAAGGAAGTGGCTGTTTTATGTTGTGGCTTAGCTCTCAGATTATTACCTTCATAGTTTGTTTCAAACTTTTAATAATTTATCTGTCAGGTTATTTGTTTTTGATTATCTTGTTCCCCAGGATAGAGTCTAGAACCTATCTGGTCAGCTTCTATGTCTCTCACAGCTAAAGGAAAGCAATGTGTATAGAAAATGGTCAAATACAATGTTGAACGAGAGCTGGAGAGATGGCTCAGTGGGTAAGGTACCACACAAGCATGAAGATCTGAGTTCAAATCCTCAGGACCCATGTGAAAAAGCAAGGAATGGAGGCCTGTAATCTCAGCTCTGGCGAGGTGGAGACAAGAAGAGTCATAGGGCTTATCCTTACTGGATAGGTAGCCTAGCTGAATAGGTGAACTCTAAGTTCAATGCAAGAATGCAAGACCCTGTCTCAAAAAAAAAAAAAAAAAAAAAAAAAAAAACCAGAGAGTGACTGAGGAAGATAGTCACTGTTGAACTCTGAACACTCTAACCCATGCACACTTGTGCAATCCATATGCATACAAATACACATATGCAAACACACCAAAAGCACATATATGCAAAAAAAAAGTTGAATAGGGAAAATAACATATAAACTTATTTATAGATGAAATTTAAAGGGCATTAAACACATGAAAAAATGTAAACTAGTGACCCATATAGGGAAATAGAATCTTAATATTCAGAATTGTTGAAGTGAGAGAAAAAAAAGGGAACCACCATACACTGTAAGGATATTTATCAACTCAACCTTTTTGGAGCTAATTTGTTTTTTCCCAGGGGTGTGCTAGAATTATTTTGAATTGATTGGTACATTTTTTAAAAGGCCCATAGTTAATCATTCAGTACTTGTTGAGCAGTTGGTAGCTTGAAATCCCCCATGGCATCAGCATTTGCACCACAGAAACTGGCTATTGATAGGGATCAGATGGTTGTTATGTCTGCTTCACAGCCAGCTTAAAATCATATGAAGACCTTTATGAATAAAAAATTTTAAAACATAGTTGTAATTGTGGTTTGATACTCTTTCACAAATTATTGCATGAGACAATGTAAATTAAAAATGCAGATGGTCTAGATGCCTAGATGCTTATTACTAGGTGAATAATTTAATAAACTTATTGCATATTGGGAAAGAGCCATTTAAAGACAATGAGACCCGTCTACTATTTAATGAGTAAAGGAATTACAAAAAATATCTATAGTATTACTTAAGATTAAGAAAACTATCTACGTTTACATTGTTACATATATGTTTGGACAAAGTCTATTTGTATGCATGCCAAACTGTGATAAGTATCATCCTTTGGACCAGGTGGGGGTGGGGAATGAGGTGAGATTGGTTTTGCATTTTCTTGATCTATAAATAAATGGTGTGTATTTTCAAAACAATAGCAAGTGTTTTTCTTCCAAAAAATTCTGACATAACTTTGGGATTAGAAATAATCAAATTGTAATTACAGCCTATTTAAAAAATCATGACAATAAGAATAACACAAAGCAAAGGTTGTGGATGGTGGAAATGGCTGTAATGAGGAAATTCACAGCTTTACGTAATTTCATCATTAAATAAAAACTATGACAAGATGTTAACGATGCTCTTGACTCATAACTTTAGAAAATAAAACTCAGGAAAATCAAGAGGAAAGGATTAACAGGTTAAAAGCAGCAATTAATGAAAGTATTATTTTCCTAAGTACAGATGTTCAAGGTACATGCTTTTCTGTTTCCTATCTGAAACACACCAGCCAGAGGTGATTGTCTCAAAACACAAACAGGACAGTGTTGCCCCTGCACCTGACCTTCCAGGCTCTTCCATTTTCATTAGAATGAAGTGCAGAGCTGCCTTTCTCTCCATAAGGCCCTTCCTGTTGCAAAGGCTCTCATGACTCCTTTCTTCTCTTGCTCCCTGCTCCTTCTGTTCTTGTCATTTAGAACTCCTTCATGTTCCTCCCAAATCCTAGCTGCAACCCAGTCTCAGGCCTTGCCTTCTCTGTCTTCCTTGTTGTGGACCACTCCATCTAAGGAGCAACTGGGATCACCCTGTACTCCCTCACTTCATCAGTGAGTTTGCTGCTGTGGCATGCTCTATCACGCACTTGGTCACTTCTTTTCACTGGCTATCTTTTTGAGAATACAGTGTCACGATGGGGGCACAGGTTTTCATTGGGCCTGCTCCTGGGGTCTCAGATTTAAATGGTGTGTGGTGTGGTGTCAATATAGGTAAAGTTATATTCTGAATTTGAATACACAGACTTCATGCTTATGGCACCTGCCCCACTCTCCATTCCAATCTACCTCCCCTATCTTCCATGTCAGAAGAACTGCAGGATGGAACTCAGGCCAAACGCTTGCCCTTCCTCAACCTGCCTTGTGTGACCATGCACCTATCGTCTCACCTACAAAAGGTAAGAGCCCTGTGTGCTGTGCTACCTCCAGTTTAAGCCTGAAGATGATGTCTCTGCACTCTCCCTCTTATCTACTTTTCTTCTATAACCCTTACCTTCTTGGAGGTAAGGACAGTGCTTCAACATGTCCGAGTGAAGGAAGGAGGAAGGAAGGGAATGAGGAAGGAAGGAAGGAAGGAAACGGTGAATAAATTCCTTTCCTTCATATTTCTATTCAAAATTGGGAAATTTGGAAAGGAAATTTAAAAAACAAAATTTACCATGGAAAGCTCTCACAGGAAGAATTTTAGGAGAGAAGCAAGCATTACTTGTACAATGAATTGAGAAAGTCATCACATAAAGCCAGAGCTGAGCAAATGTTTATATGGAGAACATCTCTATGCTTGATTTAGTAAGAAGTCAAAGTTATTGACAAACCACTCTGTAATTATTGATGATGCCTTGGAGTAAGGGCCATGTAGCAGAATTCAGTCATCACTCACAAAAGAACAAAAATCTAATATCAGAAATTTCAGAAACATCGATGCATCACAGAATCAGAACCCAAAGAAAAGCTAAGGACAGAAACTAGTGACTAGTCCCACCCTGCTGACCACCTGTTTCTTGAGTCTCTGGTAAGACAGAGACAGATCCAACACTGGAAACAGTCAAATGAAGTTATTGCATAAAAACAGGTACAATTAGACCCACGCAGCATCCTATTCTCCCCACAGAATGAAGCTAGTTCTGCATAATCCCCACTGCGCATGGGCTTCTGGGAAGTGCATGTGGGGCTTCTACTCTCTAGCAACAGTGACAACTGTTCTTTACCAAGCATTAGGTGAACGTAGGAGACTGATTTCCCACACATTTACAAGCACACTTGTCACTGTGCCTTCAGGTTCACTTTGAGAGGCTGCAGTGGTCTCTTGTTCACATAACAAAGTACTCTCTTTACAGATGTTGCCTGCCTCATTGCCACCAGGCCAGGAGAGTCCCGTGTGCATACTTACCAAACAGAACTCCAGTGCTGGCTGCAGCCTGAGCCCTGGGCAAAGATCAGTTATGAGATCATGGAGTTTCTTTATTAAAGAACAAATCATGCTGGACAAACTTGATTTCCTGTTGGATCAGGTGGTGAAACAAGAGGCTTAGTGAGCACAGAGGGGGTACAGTATCTGGAGTGTTGAGGGAGTTCTTTAACAATGTGCTCTGGTCATCATACAGGGAGGCTTCTGATGCCTGCCTGTGGGTGGAGAGGGAATGAGGAAAGCTTACACAGTCCCCTCAGATGCAGAAAGCAGCATGAGCACTACCGCCATTTCCAAACCAAACATGGCTGACTAGCATTTGTAAGCACTACTGAGCATGGGAGAAAGGGTCAGGCACAGGCAGGCGTGTGTGTTTAGGGTTCTGAGGTCATACTGAAAGAATTCTGTAGGTCTGTCCCTGCATCCAGGCCTTCTCCATCCCAGCATCTCTGACCTGTACATAGCTATCGTCACACATGGAAAATATAAAGAGGAAAACAAAAACAAAAAAAAGGGTGGACATTCAGGGCAATTGGTTCTCTCTCTGATCTCAGCTCCCTCATTTGCAAAATCAGAAGTCATTGGATGAAGAAGTGTGAGGACGCCTCTACCCCTGCTCCTCCATGGCTAATTTTAGTAACACGAACTTCTCCTAGTCCCTGGTACCCATTTCCTTACTCCACTTCAAGTCACACTACCAGAGTGACAACTTAGACATCAAACTCCATCCTATTATCTGAACGTACCAGAAGAAATTTAACCTTTTCCCAGCCAATGGCTGTGAGGTAGGGAGTCTCCTCCAGGCTCTTTCCTTCCCTGGGGGCCTGGGCACACATAGTTGTGGCTCAGCTCTTACACAGAAAATACTATGGGTTTAGGAAATGGCAGGGCCAATAGAGAAAAAGGAAATTCCATTCTTGGGGTGAATTTTGGATCCTTCTGTCACAGCAGATAGACCAGTTATCCAGAAGGACTTACGGGCTAATCTACTGGCATGCATTGGTTTGGGAGGGGCCCTGGGAACTTCAGTTTTGCTTCCAGTTTCCCACACCCCATTTCAGGGGGTTCTCAGCTCAACTAACTTTTGTTTCTCATCTCTGTCCCACTCCTTCCTATGTATTGTTGACAGATCTTGGAAATTTATTTAAACTCACTGAATCTTGAGTTCCTGGCCTGTTGAATATGAATATAGAATTAATAAGACTTAACAAATACCCATAAAATATCTAGCTTTACCAAGCAAAGGCAAGGCACTGAGTACATTATAAAGACTCTCGTTTATTCAATAAAAATAACATTCCGTCAGTGAGGCTGATTTTTGCTTTTCATCTGAGCATACTAAGGCATAGAAAATGTACTGTAAGTTCAATCTCATGCAAGGATACACTGTGGGAAAGTGCTTGGCCACCAGGGATGATATGCAATGCGTGTGGAAGTGCCTCAAAAGCCCCAACGGTCAGTGTGACCTCAGGGCCTATGGAACAACTCTTTGAACCAACAGAAAATCTGAAGCAGAAGTTTGGGGATGCCCACTTACAGACAGGGCCAGACAACTCTGTTTACTTACTGTGGTGGTTTGATTCAGGTGTCCCCCATAAACTTAGGTGTTCTGAATGCTAGCTTCCCAGCTGATAAGAGATTTGGGAATTAACACCTCCTAGAGGGAGTATATTGTTGGGGGAAGGCTTATGGGTATTATAGCCAGTGTGCCCTTGCCAGTGTTTGGCACACTCTCCTATTGCTGTTGTCCACCTTATGTTGGCCAGGGGGTGATGTCCACCCTCTGCTCATGCCATCGTTTTCCCCTGCCACCATGGAGCTTCCCCTTGAGCCTGCAAACCAAAACAAACCCTTTTTTTCCCACAAGCTGATCTTGGTCAGGTGATTTCTGCCAGCAATGCGACACTTCCCTTGGGTCATGTGCACCAACCAGCCACCAAGCAGCTAAGTGTGAAGAAGTCTGACCAGTGAGGGTCTAAGGATGTGAGACCTGCTTGCACTGTGCCCTCAGCTCAATCCCTGCAAGGATGGTTTTAGCAGGCCACAGGGTTAGGTCTCTTGTGCTTCGGGCCTGAAGCATCCCCTGGAAATTCTCAGCATTCCTGTGGGTTCTTCTCTCCTCCACTCTTTCCTTGGCATCATCACTGAAGCATAGCTCTCAGGGTGTTGTGTCTCAGCTTTGGTCCCTCGTCGTCTCTTCTCCTGAAACCTCCCTCCGCTGCCAATCACTTCCTCCCCAATTTTCTCTGAATGCCACTGACAGAGATCCTTGCTGCCACCTGCTAGTACCCTTGTGCCCTTGGCTTTTCTCTGCTGGTCCTCCACTTCCAGGCTCTTCTCAAGACCTGTCTGGGATGTGGCTGAAAATACAGGTCCTCTGGGGCATCTTGCCTACCTCTCCGCAGGCACCTCACTCTCCCTGGGCTCATGGAACATGCTCAGGAGGAGCTTGTCTCTGGACACACTCGTACCCTAGTCTCAAGAGTCCAACCCTGCAAACTCCCCCCATACAAACACTCCTCACTGCCTTGCTCCCACTCTCTTCAGGTCAGTGCTGTGGATGTTGGAGGGGAGGAGTGGCGTGACCAGATGGGGCCAAGAGCTCTACAGCAAAGCTTCTTAAACTGTGGGCTATGTGTATGAGGTCATGGAACACTGGTGTCACAAAAATGTGGCAACTTAGAAAAAGGTTTCTAAATGTGCAACACCCCCAAAACGTATTCAAAATAGAACAGATAATGAGCCCAAGGTGTTCCTGGCAGTGTTTACCCATGCTGCACCGTAAGAGTTCATGACAGCCTTGGCTCAGAAGACAGCAGGATGAGTTCTTTGCATCACACCATGCAATCAACAGATGTGGCCTGAAGCACCTCAGATTTGAGACTACTGAATGCTCCATACTCCAGTGCTGTTCCACAGTGTTTCTGCTCTTAGAGAAACATAATGGTTCAACTAGGGAAAACAAAGATGTTTAATATTTTTCTATCAACCATCTTCAGCATGTAAGTTTCAAATTAGTACATCTTTGGACTATACTGTGCTAGATAAAGTACATCCATCTCATTGGAATGTAAATTTTCTTTCATCTTGCATAAATGGAAAAATCATATATAATAACAAAAAATTGTTTTAAAAATCACTTTATTTGATTTATTATCAGTAAACGTTTGAATTGTATGCATATTTAATTTGCACACCTATTTTCATATAGATATAAAAATTTCTGTGGTGAAAAGGGGATGCAAGTAGAAAATGTTGAGGTGTTGCTCCGAAGAGCCAGATCTTTCATCTCCTGACATTCCTGGAGTATCTGGTCCACTATGGGTGATCTTAGGTGGGGTTTTCCCAGTACTTCATGGTGGGATGAAGTCACATACACAACCACACAAATCACATTCACTCACAATTATCCATGCACAGTTGTACAAATGCAACCACATAATTGCACAATCATGTACTCAGATTCTCACATGCCAGACAATACAATTACACACACACATACACATACCATACTCAAAATCATACATGTCAATCACACACCCATGTAGTTACCTATACAACCATGCAAACACAAAAAATCTCATATACATTCCACACTATCTCACAATTACACTCAACAATCACACATAAGCACAACCACAGTCACACATCCATATGCTACTAACCTCCACATAATCCCATAACCATGGAGATCCCAGCACTGTACTGGAATGGGAAACAATCATACTCTTCTTTCCCAAGAGGCCCTCAGGCCCACAGAGAGACCCTGCTATACCTCAGAGCTGGAAGTGACAGTTTCCACCCTACAACTAAACACCAGCAGGGCCTTCAGGAACTTCATTTCCATCAAGAATTCTCTAATTTCAGACATCTCCCCACACTCTACTTGGATTAATCTCTATCTTCCTCCACCCCATATTGTTTCTATAGCAACCTACAGTCCCTGGATATCAGTGCTACTACTGAGCTGTGGCCTTATGTGTGAGACTGTTGGGTAAGGACCTTTCTACTTTCTAGAACCTGAGCAGGACCTTTTGTGCTAGAAGCCATGTCAGGTTCATACTGGTCCTGATGTCAGAGAGGCTGCCAAAGTACTCCAGCTACTTCCCAACATATTCATGCTCTCTGTCCATCTGTCTGTCTGTCTATCTATCTATCTATCTATCTATCTATCTATCTATCTATCTATTTATCTATCTATCATCTATCATTTATCATCTATCATCATGTATCTATATCTTTCTATCTCTCCCTCTGTCCTCCCCCTCCCTACATTCTTCCTTTCCTCTCTCCCTTCATCTTGCTCTTCTCTCAAAAGCATATGAGGAGCCTCTTGCCTGTTCCAGACACTTGAACACACAGAGCCAATAGGTGTCAATGTGGAGAAGCGAGAAAGGCAAGGCTCTGGATGTCCAGGACCTGGATTCTGACCAGAAGTCTTCTAATTCCTGTCTGTTGGACCCTGGGCAAATCCCTCATCTTTACAATGAGGTCTTTCATGCTAGATGAGCTTGGGAAGATCCTTCCAGCATAGCATTCAGTGCTCCATTTTCTTTTCTCCAGTTTTGCCATCAAGAAACAGTGCTTGAAAAATACCTGGATTATTTCAGAGAATTCCAACCATAACCCCAAAGTAAAGCTTTAAATCCTTAAATCCAAGTTTATGTAAACAGAGAGAATAACACATCTCTCAGTTTACTCTTACAGGGAATCTTGTAGGTGCCATGTCTGAATTCCCATAGTTTCTACCCATGTGACATTGACTTGGGTTTCCATAAGGACACATCTGTTGTGCAGGAAACTTTGTGGGAAATGCACCAAGTGTGGGAAGTTGTCTTGATTCTGCCTCTGGCTATAGGAGACAATGAAGGGGGGGAAGTAATGAGGTCTACTGAAGCATGCTAGCAAGAGGAGAAAAGATGATGCATGCGTGGTATGGCTGGAAGGTGAAAAGCCACACCTCTCTGGCCAGCACCTCTGCAAAGCAGTGACTTAAAGGAGATATTGACCCAAAGTGTTGCAACCATTTTAACCATCTCATTACGCCCTAGCTGAGCCTGGGGGTGGGGGGGGAGCCTAAAAGAAATGGAATATCAGAAAGACAAATAAAGGTCAATGCACCATGCCCTCTTATTACAATAGGATTTTTACCCACCTGGGGACTGGTGCCACTTTAGAGAATGCATGGTTAATGGTCCTAGAGGTTGCAATGAACCCAGGGGATAAACAACCCAGCTTTGACCTGAGAATACAAAGCTCTCACAGCAGCATCTACCACTCCACTGTAGGCTGTTGTGGAAAAGAGCACTAAAGAGGGACCTAGCTGCATCAACAGCCTTGATGTTGGTCTTCCAAGGGTTGTCTGACACCTAGAAGTGGAAAGACCCAAGATAAGGCTGTGAACAGGATGCCAGGTGGCTCTGCCAGGGATTTCCTTTGGCTTCAGACCTTGCAAAAACCCTTTTGAAAGTGTTTTCCTTGACTGGTAGTGAAAGCTGTTTGCTCTGCTTCTGTGTGAACATGCTGTGTTTTTTCTTATCCCCTCCCCCCCACTGGCTCACACAGTGCTCAGCAATTAGAATATATTCTTGAAGCCTGGCAGACAGCGAGGGAAGGCAGAGCTGTGTCCCCCAATGTGTACCACCTCCCTTTCCTACTGCCCAAACTCTGAAACCATGTACAGACATCCCAGGGGGCACCCCAAAATCAGTGCCTGCTTTTCCTACAGTCATCTCCCCTCAAAGTTAACTTTTAGACTTACAGCCACTGAATCTCAAAGGACAGACTCTCCAAAAGGAAGTCTCCCCAAAGGAAGAGTCCTGACACAGGCAACTCTCTAAAAGGTTACTGGAATCACGTAGGCTTTGAGTGCCACATCCACATGGGTCATGAGGAAAAAAGCAGAACAGCCCAAATGCATGGCCACTCAGAACCACTGGTGTCTCCCTGAGATACAGTGTTGAGGAGAGCTCCGAAGCTCTGCCTGGATTCTGAGGGAAACAAAGCCTGTGGCCAGATGCTTATGCTCTGCTGGCACTAGAACAAGAGGCATGATCTTTGTGCCCCATGTGTGGCCTTCCTGAGTCAACACAGCACTGAGAAGCCCACAGCCCAGGTCCATGCTGAAGAGAAGCTCATGCTTCAGGTGTTTGAGGCAGATGGCACAACTGCCCTAAAAGACAGTCCTATCCTAATCCCTAAACCTATGGCTTTGTCACTTTGTACAAGAGCAATATTGCAGATGGGACCAAGTAAAGGATGGGGAGAGATGGTCAGGGTGATGTGGGAAGAGCAATAGCATCATGGGGTCCTTGTCAATGGAGTTTGTTGAGCCAGAATCAGGGAGAAGGTACAAGTGGACTTTGGCAGCAGAGACTGGAGCAATGCCCTCTGAGGATGAAGGAGGGACCATAAGCCAAGGTCGACAGCCAGCTTCCAGACTTTATAAGGCCAGGAGGTAAATTCTCCCCTAGAGCTTCTAGATCCTGACATTAGCCTAATGAAACTTATTTTAGGCTTCTGGCCTCCAGAGCTATAGGAGTATAAATTTGTGTTGTTTTAATCACAGGGAATAAATTTGTGCTGCTTAAGTCTGTAGTGATTTGTCAGTGCAATGATAGGAAATGAATACAGCATGTTACTTATTCTCTGTATCTCTCTGTTCCTTCACTGGGAGAAACAGAAATAATGATATCTACCTCGGATGGTGCTGTCAGGACAATTAAATATAATATAACATATGTAAATCACTTACAAAAGCATCTGGCACCCAGTAATTCTCAATAAATATTAGCTACAATGACACTGATCCAACTGCTTTATTTTATAGGGGAGAACATTAACGTCCAGAGTGAGACTATGACAGAGTAGAGGTCACAATGACACATTGAGGAAGTGTGGTCATTCCTCATTCAGTATTACTGCAGAGTAGCTGTCTTGTTTATGGAAGGGACGCAGGAGCTACAGAAGATTCAGCTGTCCCAGAGCATAGGAGGAAGGTAGCTGACGGTGACTTTTTGCTGTCTCTAAACAAGTCTACCCAGTGACACTACAAAGAGGTGAAGAATCCAGCTTCTTCCTCCAGGAGCTGAGCAATGATCTCTGCCTCTGTCAGCTGCTGAGGGTGAACTTGCTACATGATTTGCCCACTGGGGACCATTTGTCAGTGTTCTTGGTTCTCACTGCACATTCTCCCAACTATCCACCTCCAGCCTCCAACCTCGGGTCTCAGATTGCCAGAATTTGTAAACTTTCAAAATATTCCCTCCAGATGCCTACCACACCACTGCCAAGCAGGTTCACTTACTCAGTTCCAAGCTATGAGGTTCCTCAGCCTCCTGAGGACTATCCCTTGTTACACAGGTGCAGAACCTCAGCGTTCTTATTTCACAACCCAACAACGTCGCCTCTTTGGATTCCACAGTCCACCATGATATTATCTGTAGTCCCCTCAATCTCCAGCCTCTAGCTATGTACCCCAAAGCACACTGGTTGAACCTGTCCATGTCCTTCTCTGTGCCTCCATTCAACAACTGAACTTGAACTTTCCTGGGGAAAACTGTGTAAGACAGCTTATTGGCATCACCTTTAACTTGTGCCCACAATTCTCCACATTTGTTAAGTGGGAAACATCCCTCACTCTTACAGTAAACCTCTGGTTCCAGGTTAGTGGACGAAGGCACAGAGGTTAGACAGAGGTGCTGGAAACAGTCATTCAAGTTCAAGCCTGCAGCTCTAACACCCACATGCTGTGAGGTCTTAATCAATTAATTAACGTTCTCTGGGCTTCAGAATCCTCATCGATTCTTGAAATAGTTATGTAAACTAACAGACATAAAGAGTTTAGAGCAGAGATGTTGCAGAGAAAGCACGCCAACCAGCAGCAATTACTGTCCTCAGTTCAAAACTCTCAGGCATCCTACGTTCCATCTGATGACCTCACCTTTGATCCTTAGATACAACAGAGAAAACAGACGTCATTGGATGGGAACTTCCTGACCATTTAAACTCCAAATGCATACACCCTCCAGCATCAGCATCCATTTTTTATTTCTCCCTACTAGCATGGAGGAATTAATCATTCCTTCTTTTGCTTCAGGACAATCTCTCCTCACCTTATGTGGTGATTCTCTTTGTACTAAATGGCACAAGCTGCTGCAGACAGCTAGGCTTCAAAAGGGACAAACCACTAATGACTGTTCCTCTTCCTCCATGATAAGAGAACCCAATTTTCAGTGGACCACATGGACTCAAGTTAAAAAAAAAAAAAAAGTGTAACAAGGCATGGCTGTGTGACCAAGTTCTGACTAATATGATGACATGAAGGGAAGTGACAACTATAATACCTGGGACATAGCCTTAAAAAAGTAGGTTCTGTTATTTTCCCCCCTGAAAACTCCACATGCCTGGGATGAAAGATCACTGAGACATCAAACTGGGGCTGAGCTGAAAGCCTCTTCCCTGTAGACCCGCTGACAGAAAGCTGGAAAAGGTTGCATTGCATGCAGCCTTGTGGGAGACAGAAGCCGTCAGTGGTGAAAACAGTGGACACTACAAGCCTCGAGTTTGGCCAGCTATGCCAAATAGCCAAACAGATGTAATAGTGGCGTGTCTGTTATGGGGGAAACCAATTGCTCTCTAATTAGACTGCAGGCCTCCTCTGTGGGAGGGAATACATTCCTGGTACTGAAAACCTAGCCAAAAGCTTATGGTGGGTGAGGGCATGAGCCTTAGGAGTGTAATGCCTACTCACATCTTGCTAAGTGCATATAGTATGTCCACTAATCTGCCCTGTAAGCACTTTACTTAACATTCATACCAATATGTTAATGCTACTCTTGCTTTTGGTTAGAGAATCTTCTCTTTTCAGATGGCAGTGACCATGGGATGGTCCAAAAGGCACCATAGTGCTGAGAAGATGTGGTAGAGGAGTGTTCAGCACTGAAACATCTCTTTCACGCCTTTCAAGGCTCCGGGTCCACTGTGGAAGAGGTGGTGGAAAGACTGTAAGAGCCAAAGGAAGTGTAGGACTGCTTACAATGCAATCATCCGGACAAAAACTTGGCCTCGATATCCATGATCTCGCAGTGCCTAGCACTACCTTTACAAGACTCTCATAATAGGAGGAAAAGATGATGACATCGAAATAAAAGAGAGACTAATGGAAAGGGGGAGGGGATATGATAGAGTGTGAATTTGTGAAGAGGAAAGTGGGGGAGGGGAGGTAATTATCATGGTTTATTGTCTGTTGATGAAAAAAAGATAAAAGAAAACAATAGGCTCTATTATTACTCTGTTTTGATGTTTGGAAAACAGATACAGTGGTAGCTCAGTCTGGGCCCCAGGGCCGGAACTCTAGAGCTGGCCAAACAAATTGTATGAAAGGTTATCTTGGGCAGTTATTTGGAATGCCATCAAGCCCTCCCTGACACAAATGCAAACCCTGTTGCCAGGCATTTCCTTACACTTATCTTGAGCTTCACTTCTGCATGTTCTTTCTCCATTACCTTCGTCGTACTATATATTGGATAAAACTCTGTGTACACACACACATCTGGTCTCTCTCAGCTGGAAGGAATGCATGCTTCATTCCATGCTCCCTCTAGAACCATTGTTTCTCTATTTCCAAGCAAGAGTTCCAGAAATTTCATCTGTATCGTTCTACTTCCCCTCCTCCACCACAATCCTGGAAAGCCAGCTTGAAGAGAAGGTCATGTTTAGGCAAGAGAGAGAAAACAAGCCTCTTTATCCCATCTGAGTTGGTGAAGCCCCAGGGAGACTTCGTTTCTGACCTTGCTGATCAGTCTGATGTGAAGGCCCGAGGGGGCTTCTCTCTGTTCACATATGGCTTAACCTCTCTGTAGCTGTAGACATGATGAACGGCTTTTCTCTTCCTCTCTGCTGGAGCACCTCGGCCCCCTAGATTTTCTTCCGCCTGCTCCTGGTAAGTTCCATCCTCTATATTTTTTCCCTATGTTCCCTTCTTCTAACCAACCTCAAGAGGTGGACTTCTCAGGGTTTAGTGAAGGGCCTTCTCCTCTCCTGGCTCAGTATTCTCCTCCCAGAAGCTTCACTCTATCACTCTTATCACTGTTGGACTAGGATACCCACCCTTTTACATTTTAATTTAACCTGTTCATATATGAAGCAGCTCCTTTGGAATGTCTCCATTACAATGTATCCAAATTAGAAGTCTCCATTTCTAGCTTCCAGTCCTGGCTATTTAGTACATTTCTATTCCATTAAATGTCAGCAATCCAGTCTGATCCCTGGGATTTCCCATTGGTTGTTCCTTCCTCCTATCCCTACATCCAGTCCATAAACAAATCAAGCTCCATTTATTTGACTTCAAGTTCCTATTGATAGCAACACCCTTTTTTATTACCTGGTTTAAGCCACTATTTCTTTCTCTGGCTTGAACAATAAGTTCATGCTCAAGGTGGCTTTCCAGGATTGTTTCAAATCACTCGTTACTTCATTTGTTTATTGTATGCTTTCCCACCCTCTGTTTCCTTTAAAAGCTTACAATAATGGGTATTATTTTGATTTCTGGAGTGTGTAAGTGTGTTTGTGGATTACTACCCATCTCCTCCCCTGACTGATAATTGCATAAGAGACAGGAAATCTGAATTCATTCTCCATTGTATCCCTAGCTCCAGGTGTGCCTGAGACATCAGAAGCACTCAACAGACATCAGTATAATGAATGATGACACATTCATTTGGACGCTGTGATTGTAGCTTTGGTGCATCAAGAAAAGAATGTGACTTTTTTAGTTTTGTCTGTTGTCTGTGGTAGAATAATCCAGATATGGACAAGCTATATCATTCCACCTGGGAAATATGCAAGAGAAACTGGAAGTAAGCTTTGTGCCCCCCAACTGTTAATTTGTTCAATATGTTAAATTGGTAACAAGGAGAAACCTAGCACATACAGAGAAAGAAACACTCTACAGTGTCTATCTCTACATCTTCTGCCTACTTTTAGTTGAATCAAAAGTCCAGGGGTGACTGGGGTGGTTTTTCCTCTCTAGACACAGCCCTGCCACTGGTCAGAGCCTAGGGGACATTCCTACAGCTAGTAGAAAATAAATAAAAATAAAATAAAACATTTTTTAATACTGAAGTGAGAACCAGTTACTAGGCTAGATAAGTGGACTTCAGACTGTCCAAGAACCACTGGGGACTTTTGCAAGGCTGCGGTAGAGTCAGCCAACTCCATAAATAAATAAAAAATCAATAATATTAACAAGGAAAGTTCATGCCAACTGTCCAGTGTGCTTACATTCATTTCACAAGCATGGCACTTTTTGAATGCTAAGGACAGATTATATATCCTTAAACCTATTACATTTGAGAGCCCAAAGGCCAGCTGTGAGCCGCTGAAGTCAAAGCCAGTGAGCACACACAATGTGTCCTACACAAAGCCTCATGTGTTCCAGTCTTATGTCAAGGTATGGATTTGATCACAGAGAGGGGATCGGATTAGACTGCAGTGGCTTTGGCCTAATCAATAATCAACCCACTGATGGGTTCATAATTTAATGGCATTATTGGAATGTGGTAGAAAGTAAGAGGTGGGAGCATGGTTGGAGGCCCCAGGGGTAATGCTCTAGAAAGAGACCTTGTCTGCACTGGCTTCCTTTTCTACTACTCTTCTTGAATGCCACAAGTCTCCACCTAGACCAAACCCTCTGTCGTGATGTTCTACCTGATCACAGAAACAAAAGGACAGAGCCAAAGCCTGGAATTTTGAGCCAAAATAAATATTTATTCCTTTTAAACTGTGTCTTTGAGGAATTTGTCACCATAATGAATAAAACAACTGCTTACTTCCTTTGCATGTGACCTAACAACAAAGACTATAACCTTTTGTTCACATGTATCCCATAATCCGCCTCCTACATTCCAATTCTATAGCACCTTGCCTAGCCTTTACTTTCTCTTGATCTACTACAAAGTACTTCTTGATGCCATATTTATCCCTGTTTTCATTCATTTTCCACAGATCAACTGAAGAAATGTAAAAAGAAAACAAAATCAGCCCAGTTGTGCCTCAAACTGTATCTAATCACTAAAATGATGATCAGGGGATGGAGGAATGGCTTGGCAATTAAGGCATTTGCCTACAAAGCCAAAGGGGCCAGGTTCGATTCCCCAGGACCCATACTAGCCAGATGCACAAGAGGGTGCATGTATCTGGAATTCATTTGCAATGGCTGGTGGCCCTGTTATGCCCATCCGTTTTCTCTCTCTCTCTCCCCCTATTTCTCTGTCAAATAAATAAATAAATAAAATATTTAAAAAGATGATCGGATCATGAAGACTGTAGGCTGATCAATAACTAATCTACTGATCCACTGATTAGAATCCTCTGGTGACTTCTGAACATACACGAATAAAATCACAACCAACTTGACAGATCCCACTAGAATTCTACAACTCCCTCTTCTCTCAACACTTTCCTGCCTCATGGGTTCCAGTTCCTTCAACTCAGCCTACTCTCTTCCATTTCAAGACCAGTGCTAATCTAGTCCCTTCATCTACCATTTCCTCCCCATGACCTTGGCATGCTGTTTCCTCATTACCACATTACCTAGATCTGAGTAAATGCTGCCTTTTGAGAGACTGGTTGTGGTGATTTGATTCAGGTGTTTCCCATAAACTTATGTGTTCTAAAAGCTTAGGTCCTGCACTGGTGGCAATTTGAGTATTGAAGCCTCCTGAAGGCAGTGTATTGTAGGGGGCAGGCTTATAGGTGTTATAGCCATCTTCCCCTTGGCAGTGTCTGGTACACTCTCCTGCTGCTGTTGTCCATCTGATGAAGGCCAGGAGGTGATGTACACCCTCTGCTCATGCCACCATTTCCCCCTTTAAACCTGGAGCTTCTCCTCAATTCTGTAAGCCAAAATAAACCCCGATGGAAAGAGGTGCTAGCTAGTTTAATTCATTAAAATAGATGCACAGACATAATAAAATGTGAGAAATAGAAATCAGAATTGTTTTAAAGGATTAGCAAACTTGTAATAAAACTTGCTTTATATTCCAAGACTAAATCATATATCAGTGTTAGTTTATCATATACCAAGTCAGAGAAAATATAAGTAATAATTTAATTAGACACTTCTCAAGAAAAGCAGTAACTACATTCAATTCCCCTTCTTAACATCAATATTAATATAATGAATCTTGATCTCTGTAAAAATATAACAAAAATATGGTTTGGTTATCTATTATTGAAATATTTTATATACAATTTTGCTATTTAATAAACTTTAATGAGGTTCAATGATGAACCAAGTTAAAATCAATTAAAAACGAACATTCAAGAGAAAAAAAACACAAGCACATTCATTTACACTCAAGATAGAAGTGAGAGCAAGTAATCCCATTTATCACTTACTCTCCTCCCATCACTGACTCCCCTCCCATCACTGACTCCCCTCCCATCACTGACTCTCCTCCCATCATTGAGTCCCCTCCCATCACTGACTCCCCTCCCATCACTGACTCCCCTCCCATCACTGACTCTCCTCCCATCATTGAGTCCCCTCCCATCACTGACTCCCCTCCCATCACTGACTCCCCTCCCATCACTGACTCCCCTCCCATCACTGACTCCCCTCCCATCACTGACTCCCCTCCCATCACTGACTCCCCTCCCATCACTGACTCTCCTCCCATCACTGACTCTCCTCCCATCACTGACTCCCCCCCCATCACTGACTATCGTCTCATCACTGACTCCCCTCCCATCACTGACTCCCCTCCCATCACTGACTCTCCTCCCATCACTGACTCCCCTCCCATCACTGACTCTCCTCCCATCACTGACTCCCCCCCCATCACTGACTATCGTCTCATCACTGACTCCCCTCCCATCACCGACTCCCCTCCCATCACTGACTCTCCTCCCATCACTGACTCCCCTCCCATCACTGACTCTCCTCCCATCACTGACTCCCCTCCCATCACTGACTCCCCTCCCATCACTGACTCCCCTCCCATCACTGACTCTCCTCCCATCACTGACTCTCCTCCCATCACTGACTCCCCCCCCATCACTGACTATCGTCTCATCACTGACTCCCCTCCCATCACTGACTCCCCTCCCATCACTGACTCTCCTCCCATCACTGACTCCCCTCCCATCACTGACTCCCCTCCCATCACTGACTCCCCTCCCATCACTGACTCCCCTCCCATCACTGACTCTCCTCCCATCACTGACTCCCCTCCCATCACTGACTCCCCTCCCATCACTGACTCCCCTCCCATCACTGACTCCCCTCCCATCACTGACTCCCCTCCCATCACTGACTCCCGCCCATCACTGACTCCCCTCCCATCACTGACTCCCCTCCCATCACTGACTCCCCTCCCATCACTGACTCCCCTCCCATCACTGACTCCCCTCCCATCACTGACTCCCCTCCCATCACTGACTCTCCTCCCATCATTGAGTCCCCTCCCATCACTGACTCCCTTCCCATCACTGACTCCCCTCCCATCACTGACTCCCCTCCCATCACTGACTCCCCTCCCATCACTGACTCCCCTCCCATCACTGACTCCCCTCCCATCACTGACTCTCCTCCCATCACTGACTCTCCTCCCATCACTGACTCCCCCCCCATCACTGACTATCGTCTCATCACTGACTCCCCTCCCACCACTGACTCCCCTCCCATCACTGACTCCCCTCCCATCACTGACTCCCCTCCCATCACTGACTCCCTTCCCATCACTGACTCCCTTCCCATCACTGACTCCCCTCCCATCACTGACTCTCCTCCCATCACTGACTCCCCTCCCATCATTGAGTCCCCTCCCATCACTGACTCCCCTCCCATCACTGACTCCCCTCCCATCACTGACTCCCCTCCCATCACTGACTCCCTCCCATCACTGACTCCCCTCCCATCACTGACTCTCCTCCCATCATTGAGTCCCCTCCCATCACTGACTCCCTTCCCATCACTGACTCCCCTCCCATCACTGACTCCCCTCCCATCACTGACTCCCCTCCCATCACTGACTCCCCTCCCATCACTGACTCCCCTCCCATCACTGACTCTCCTCCCATCACTGACTCTCCTCCCATCACTGACTCCCCCCCATCACTGACTATCGTCTCATCACTGACTCCCCTCCCACCACTGACTCCCTCCCATCACTGACTCCCCTCCCATCACTGACTCCCCTCCCATCACTGACTCCCTTCCCATCACTGACTCCCTTCCCATCACTGACTCCCCTCCCATCACTGACTCCCCTCCCATCACTGACTCCCCTCCCATCACTGACTCCTCCCATCACTGACTCTCCTCCCATCACTGACTCTCCTCCCATCACTGACTCTCCTCCCATCACTGACTCTCCTCCCATCACTGACTCACCTCCATCACTGACTCCCTCCCCATCACTGACTCCTTCCCATCACTGACTCCCTCCCATCACTGACCTCCTTTCCCATCACTGACTCCCCTCCCATCACTGACTCACCTCCCATCACTGACTCCCCTCCCATCACTGACTCTCCCTCCCATCACTGACTCCCCTCCCATCACTGACTCCCCTCCCATCACTGACTCTCCTCCCATCACTGACTCTCCTCCCATCACTGACTCTCCTCCCATCACTGACTCCCCTCCCATCACTGACTCTCCTCCCATCACTGACTCCCCTCCCATCACTGACTCCCCTCCCATCACTGACTCCCTCCCATCACTGACTCTCCTTTCCATCACTGACTCCCCTCCCATCACTGACTCTCCTCCCATCACTGACTCCCCTCCCATCATTGAGTCACCTCCCATCACTGACTCTCCTCCCATCATTGAGTCACCTCCCATCACTGACTCCCCTCCATCACTGACTCCCCTCCCATCACTGACTCCCCTCCCATCACTGACTCCCCTCCATCACTGACTCTCCTCCCATCATTGAGTCCCCTCCCATCAATGACTCTCTTCCATCACTGACTCCCCTCCTATCACTGACTCCCCTCCCATCACTGACTCCCCTCCCATCACTGACTCCCCTCCCATCACTGACTCTCCTCCCATCACTGACTCCCTCCCCATCACTGACTATCCCTCAATCACTGACTCCCTTCCCATCACTGACTCCCCTCCCATCACTGACTCTCCTCCCCATCACTGACTCTCCTCCCATCACTGACTCTCCTCCCATCACTGACTCCCCTCCCATCACTGACTCCCCTCCCATCACTGACTCTCCTCCCATCACTGACTCTCCTCCCATCACTGACTCCCCTCCCATCACTGACTATCGTCTCATCACTGACTCCCCTCCCATCACTGACTCCCCTCCCATCACTGACTCTCCTCCCATCACTGACTCCCCTCCCATCACTGACTCCCCTCCCATCACTGACTCCCCTCCCATCACTGACTCCCCTCCCATCACTGACTCTCCCTCCCATCACTGACTCCCCTCCCATCACTGACTCCCCTCCCATCACTGACTCTCCTCCCATCACTGACTCCCCTCCCATCACTGACTATCGTCTCATCACTGACTCCCCTCCCATCACTGACTCCCCTCCCATCACTGACTCCCCTCCCATCACTGACTCTCCTCCCATCACTGACTCTCCTCCCATCACTGACTCTCCTCCCATCACTGACTCCCCTCCCATCACTGACTATCGTCTCATCACTTACTATCCTCCCCATCCCTGACCATCCTCTGAATCACTTAGTTTCATCCACATTACTTACTCATATGGAAAAATTAACTTGTGTGTGAACACTTAAAGTATTATCATTATTACCAAATAATGCAGGCCTTAGAAAAATACTGGAAAATAAACAGTTAAAAAATGCACTGAAATATAATGATTTTCAGAAAGACTGATGATTAATAACTGTCTATAAAATAAATTATTTTGGTGATGCTGAGAATGGAAACAGGGCACTCTACTGATAAGCCCCACTGCCAGTACTGAAAATGGATCATTTACTATCAGCAATAAATAGTTTCTGTGATTCCCCCCTCAAAAAAATAAAGAAAGGAGAGGGCAATGACCTTTTCACCATCATAGAAAATTATATAAAATGTTCAGTGTTTTATCAAAAACAGTGAAAAACTCATTTGAATAAGACATCATATTCACTGAGGTGTATAAAATGCTTGTACCTGGATAACATTCCTTGGTATTGTTACACCAAGTGCTCTAAAATAATCTCCCATATAGAAATTCACTAAAATATATCCATGTTACAATTTTATTTTGACAAACTAATTCTAAAGTTTACACAGAAGAATAAAAATAAGACGACAAGAATAATGAGGCATTGACCTAGTGCTTACAAACTGCATAAGCAACTGCAAGCAGTGAGAAAGGAAAATCGGCATTCTAGATTAAGAGTCTTTAAACATGAGCACAGCCTCTGAATCAGCCCTGGCACTCTTTGAAATTTATTCTAAGAACATAATTAGGCAGGTATGCACATATTTTTGTCAAAGTTATTTACTGCAGAATTGCCTGTAATAGTGAAAATCAGAGTATAATTTTCTATTGCCAACAAGACACTAGATGAATAAATTATGCACCAGGAGTCACAGGACCGAGAAGGAGAACTTTACTGGGTCTGGTGGCTCATGCCTACACTCCTAGCCCTAAGGAGACAGAGAGAGTATGATCACCATGAGTGCCAGGCCAGCCTGAGCTCATCAGCAACAACAATGTACTTGTAACTGACTGGGTATTTAGATAGACTGAGGATGTGCTGATAGCTTCTTCATGTGAAATAATAGCAATTTGAATGTGTTTTTTAATGACTCCTCTTCTTTTAGGGACTCAACCCTAAAAAGTCACAGGTATGGTGATATGGTATCTGGAGCTTACTTCCAAACCTCTGTTTTTTTTTTTTTTGTTTGTTTGTTTTATTTATTTATTTATTTATTTATTTATTTTTGTGTGTGTGTATGTTTAGGGGTAGTGGCAGATGATAGACAAATTACAGGAAGAGCTCTGAGCTGACCATATCTGGTGTTGAATGATAGTACCTGAGGGTTCATGGGACATAATGCTCTCTGTTTTTATTGATGTTTTAAAATGAATACAGAAAAAACAGAGCTGTCAACAGCAAACTTTCTACATGTGTTCACTAAGGATAAAGATAGCTCTGATCCATTAAATAAGAAAAGAACAAGTTTTGAAATGCTTTATAAAGTAGAATCCCATTCTAAAAATTCAGATACATGTGAAAATAAAGACTAAATGCTATTTTTTCTTTTATAAAGGCTAAATACCAGACATCAGTTTTGAGTGTGATTATTAGCAGGTCTTTTATTTTATTCATTACATTTCCTCTTTTTTTTTTTTTCTAAAGCAGCAAAACAGGACAGGGGGTTCCAACAGGCTCACAGGAAAGCAGCCTCATGTGATGGTGAGACTGCTCCTTCCTCACATCAAAACCTAAACCTGCCTGGCGTGGCGGTGCACTCCTTTAATCTCAGTACTCAGGAGTCAGAGGTAGGAGGACTGCCACAAGTTCGAGGCCATCCTGAGACTAAAGAGTGAATTTCAGGTTAGCCTGAGCTAGAGTGAGACCCTACCTTGTAAAAAACAAATAAATAAACAAACAAAAAACCCTAAACCTGTGCAGGGCCGGCATGAAGGCCAGTAACTCCTCTTCCATAATTCTGATGACACTTGGGAATTCCTTCTCCTGGGTCATGGTTCTGAGGCTTCAAGCATTATTCTATACCTGTGAGCTTCCCAGTTGTGTCAGTTAAAGTAAATGAATGTTAAGATGAAGGTCCTTCACTGGTTCAAGGGCAGACATCAGAACAGGGGTTCCTCCTGTACGACAGCCTGCTTCAGAACCTGGTTACGGTTCCTTTGGAGGGAAGCTGACATGAGTCCTGAACCACAAGTGAAAACTTTCCTCTGCCTCCCTAGCACTACTTCACTCCTAGTGACAGTGATGGTTTTCCTTGACTGCATTCCAGCAGCCTCCAGACACCTAACCAGTGAAGGACAGAAGTGATGGGAGCCAACCTCAAGGTCCCAGGCCAAGCAGCAGCAGCAGACAGGGAGAACCCTGATAAAGATGAAGGGTGGCATGTGGCAAGAAAGGGGTACTTTCAAAAGACTCTGGGGGATGAAACACACTTCATAGGTTGCCTGAGAGGTGTTAAGACGTGTATATGTGTGCATGTATGTGTGTCTCCCTAGCCCAGAGAACATCAAAACCAAAAACACAGAGATTAGCAAGCTCAGGTGCAAGACCATTAAACCGCTCAGTTAAACCTCTCAGTAAGCTTTGGTAGAGAAGGTGACACAACTATCATTGGACCCTGATAAGCTGTGAGATGGAAATGTGGGATAGGTGTGGACTAGGATGTAGGATGGGGGACGGGTGGCTACTGGAATACTTGGTTTCCTTCACATAAGCATCCTTGCTCCTGTTGCCTTGCAAGGTGGCCAGCTCAGGGATACACCATACAAATATGGGGCCTCACCTTCACCAGTGTGAAGCACATACATATATTTGCCACTAACACCCCTCCCTCTCATCTTTTTCTACTACACCCCTCACTCTCGCTGTTTACCACTATACTCTCCCTCTCGTTGCTTACAATGACCCCCTGACACACTCCCTTTCATTGTTTACCATGACCCCCTCCCTCTCATCCCTGACCACTGCAACTACTAGTGTCTATAAAATGCCAAAGATCCACGGGCAGTGTTCATAGCAGCTGGACTCTGCCCGCACTCAATGGGTGAGGGAGGGGGTAATGAAGGTCTGTCCTATCAGCGCCCTATGTAGATGCAACTCTCTTCAGCATCTATTGTATGAAACTGGATCATGTCTCTAAGACAGAGGCCCCTTGAGACCAATCGCAGTCATTATTTAAAGACATCAATATCATTTTTCTAAGCCAATAAATGACACCCCCCCATTCCTCTTAACACACAAGCTTTCTCAGTTGCACAAACTGGACTGCTTCTCTCAGGAGATGGAGGGAGGAGAGAGAATTCCCCAGATGTGTTGCTACATGGGAAGGGAGAGAACATAGCAACACGCAACACCTCTAAGTCTCAGGATGAGGAATCTGCCCTGTCTGTCTGACACACCAAATGGGATGTGCAAGTCTAATCCCAGCTCAGCCTTCTAACAATGCATCTGAAGTTCCTCATGTCAAACAGAAGCTAGCAGACAGAAGCCTGGCAGGGAGTCTTGTGGGGCGTATCTGTCTAGAGGGGCATTGCTTATTCCTGTGAGTAGACAACTGAAGCTGAAATCCCATGAACACTTTCAGAGACTTTGTCCCATGCTAGCTTCCTCTCCGTTAAAGGCTGTGTGCATTAGCATGCTGAGAGGAGCTGAGCTAAGCTGAGCAACTGGTTGGAGGGCCAGTGAGGGAGGCTTGGCTATTAAATGTCCTCAGTGGTCACACCTCCTGAGGAGCACATCAGCTGTGGGTGGAAGTATGCAGGGAGAATGAGGAAGACCATGGACCAGGAGTACCTAAGCATAAGTTACCACCAAATATGTCTCGGCTTCCTCCTTTGAAGCATGAAGATGATGATATTGCTTAATTCTGTGACTGTGTGGAGTTTAAACAGGATAGCGTCAGCGCAAATGCAAGGTGCTATGTAAGCATAACTCACCACTAATGGATGCATCGAAAACAAGAAAGACCCAAGGGGTACCCAGATTATTTTATTATAGGAAGTTTTGTTCAAGTGAGCACATAACCTGAAGCCATTTTTTATTAAGGAATTCTGAGGTAAACCTGGAGAAGACAGAAAAAAATTATACCCAAAAGATAAAGCAGATACTATACATTGTCCAGCCTACATTGAACTGGTCCTATACCTTCCTGGTTAACAAAATCCACATGATTCAGAGTAATACATCCAGCTAAATAACTGTCACTCCGGCTGCTCTTCTCTCATTCCTGTTGCGTGGGATGTATATACAAAGGTCAGACATAGGGCAGCCACCTTGCACTCATGATATAACATGCATAAAGAAAGAAGGCAGGCAAGCCATTAAGGAGGCTGGCGAGGAGGTTGAAAATATAGTTCTCCCAAAGCCATCCTGAGAAGCTGAACCAAGTTTTATCTTTGTGATCCTGATTAATAAGGAAATCAGCCTTTATCTGTTTAAGACTAATTGGTTGGTTTCCTGCTAGTTGAACTTTAACATAATGTCAAATAATACAAATGATTCCCTCACTAAAATATCCAAATAAAAGATCTATGAGGTGGATGTTTGGTAGTTGCAGTAGTCAAGATTGAGAGTAGGGGTGTAGTGGTAAGAGATGAGAGGGAGGGTTTTGAGATGTAGGCTATGTGGCCACTTATGTATAGAGTCCTGTCATCTGCAAATAGGGATAATTTAGCTTCTTCCTTTCCAATTTGAATCACTTTTATTTCTTTCTACTGTCTTATTGCTGTGGCCAGGACTTCTAGTGCTATGTTGAAGAACAGAGTTGAGAGTAGACTCCCCTGTCTTGTTCCTGATCTCAGTGGGAATTCCTTGAATCTTTCCCTATTAAGTATTATTTGGGCTTTAGATGCTTTATATGTAGCCTTTATTATGGTGAGATATAAACCATCCATGCCTGTTCTCTCCAACATTTTGATCATGAAGTGATGTTGTATTTTATGGAAGGCCTTTTCTGCTCCGGTTGAAATGATCATGTGGTTTTTGTGATTGAGTTTACTTATGTAGTATATTACATTGACAGATTTCCATATGTTGAACCAATCCTGTGTCCCTGGGATGAAGCCTACTTGATGAAGGTGGATAATGCTTTTGATGTGTTATTGAATTCAATTTGAGAGTATTTTGTTCAGGATATCTGTGTCTAAGTTTATCAGGGACAAAGGCCTATAGTTTTCTTTTCTTATTCTAGCTTCATAAAAAGCATTGGGGAGCTTTCACTGTTCTCCAATTATGTGGAACAGTTTGAGAAAAGTTTGTTTCAGTTCTTCCATAAAAGTTTAAAAGAAATTGGCATAGAAGCCATCTGGTCCCTGAGTCTTCTTTTTGGGGAGATTTTTGACTACCTTTTCAATCTCAATGGGTGTGATAGGTTTGTTTAGGATATTAATATGCTCTGAGTTTAGTTCTGGTAGGTTGTATGGGTCCAGGAATTTATCTAGTTCTTCCAGATTATCCAGTTTTATGGAGTAGAGGTTTTGGAAGTAAGTCCTGGTAGTTTTTCTAATTTCACTTATGTCTGTTGTGATCTCTCCTTTTTCATTTCTAATTTTGTTAATTTGAGGGAGGGTGTAGTGGTAAGGGATGTGAGAAAGGGTTTTAGTGTAAAGGGTGTGTGGGAGGGGTGTAGTGGTAAGGGCTTGTGCATGTGCATGAGTGCATACACACACGTGTCTGGTAGTTTTGATATGGACTTTTTTTTTTCTTACAAAATACAAGAATTTGTTAATGAATGAGTGAGTGCATGAAGAAAATTTAGAACTAAAACCCAACTGGAGAAAAATACCACAACAAAACAAGGTTACAATTGGGCAAGGTGGTTTGTGCCTTTAATTTGAGCACATGGGAGACTAAAGTAAGACAATCAAGGATTGCCCTGAGCTCAGGACCAGCCTGAACTAGAGTGAAACTCTGTCTCAAAAATGACAAAACAAAACAAACAACTACAATGACAAAAAAAATACAAGCTTACAATACAAATCACACACAAAGCAGTGCTAAAGAATGTCATATTTTATTTTCTAGCACTGCACCATAGTAGCAATAGAAATATGTGTAATCAGTTCCTTGAGAGCCCAAAACAAAATTTGGTTTTATTAGCCACTGATGTTTTATGTTACTGAACTCCTGAACATTCCTCACTTTCATTATGTGCGCCTTGGCCGTTCCCACAACATGACCGTTGTGTGAGCTGCTGCACTGTACCCTGGCATTTATCATTCAACATACATGTTCTGCACTCACAGAGCCTGGTGCTGGAGTCACATGCTTGGTGAAGCAGGTGCTGACACTATCTTCATATGACTAGCTTCTTTTCTTTAATTCAGATTCAAAAGAACAGAAGGATTAACAGAGGTGTGCTTTTTTTCAGTATGAGGCTTCTGACTTACTGGCTTTCAGTTCTGTGGGAAACAGACAAATAACTTACCTGTAAGTAAGGCAGGGTGGAGAAGGGGAAGGAGAAAGAAAAACAGGCCTTGAATCAAAAGACTCAAGTTCAAGTCCTGAGTTTATTATCTGCTGGCTATGTGACAGTGAACCAATCACTTAGAGCTTCAAAGTCTCCATAAAGGATCATGAGTGAGGTGGATGTGATGTCTTCTTCCTCAACTGATTGATATGATTGGAAGCTAGACATAGTTAGATGATATATATGTATAGATAGATAGATGGATAGATGGATAGATAGATAGATAGATAGATAGATAGATAGTTATGTATGTATGTATCTGTACCTATATGTGTATAAATATAATGAATTTATTGCATATATTTGTAAAAGGACAGCAAGTAACAGTAAATGTTTATGTGAGGACACTTCATAGTTTTTTTTTTTAATTTTTATTTATTTATTTAAGAGTGACAGACAGAGAGAAAGAGGCAGAGAGAGAAAGAGGCAGATAGAGAGAATGGGTGCACCAGGGCCTCCAGCCACTGCAAACGAACTCCAGACGCGTGTGCCCCCTTGTGCATCTGGCTAACGTGGGTCCTGGGGAATCAAGCCTCGAACCGGGGTCCTTAGGCTTCACAGGCAAGTGCTTAACTGCTAAGCCATCTCTCCAGCACCCACTTTATAGTTTCTAACCTTGGAAAGCAACATACCTTCATTTATTCAATAAAAACTTTCAATTCAGTTGGTTGTGTGACTGTCACATTGCATCAGTTCAGCCAGCTGCAGTCACCTTGGCTTGGTGTGAGTTACATTTTGAGGATTCTCTGCAATCAGAGTTCAGTAGCATTTTCAAGTGCTTTTAGTCATATTTGGGTGTTGAGATCTTTTTGTTTTTTAAATAATCGGAATGCCTATAAAACTATTAATTTGTAGTTGATATATCTTGTTTTTAAAAATATCTCTAGACTTGGATGACATCACTGATAGTTTAAAGTTTTCCTATATAAACACCTTTAGGCTTTAATAGCTTTACTGATCAAGTATACAAAAATTCTACAAAAATGAAAGGAGGGAACACATGTTAACACACAACATGAAGCCAGCATTACTCTGAAACCAACTAAAATTACAAGAAAATAGACAGCTATAATGCTATAACATAGGTGTAAACATTCCTTAACAGAATTTTAGTAGATTTAACCCTAAAATAAATAAACACAGCAAGACACTATGACCAAGTAGGTCTTACCCCAGGAATACAAGGTTAGTTTGATATTTAAAAGCAGTCAATATAATTCACTAAGTTCACAGACTATAATGAAAATCCATTGATACAGAAAACCCATTTGACCCAATCCAGCATCTTTTCCCGATCAAAGCTCTGCAAAAGATGGACATAAAAGAAAAGTTTCTCAACATAATAAGGACATCTCTGAAAAATATAAATCTACCATCACAACATAAAAGATTGATGGCTTCCCACCTGTAATCAGGAACAAGGTTTGGATTACTTTGGTTTAACATTATACAGGCAGTCCAAGCCCAGAGGGGTAGGCAAGGAAAGGCAGTAAGAGGTATCTGGATGTGAAACAAGGAAGTATACTAGCTTTGTTTGTAGATGACAAAATTTGTGTCAAAAATCCTAAGAAGTTGTTAAGCAGCTAGTAAGATGAATAAGAGCAGCTTCATATACTAGCAACAGAAAAGTAGAAATTGAAATAATCAGCTTTTATAGGAGGAGAATATAAATGTTAATAAAAAAATTCATTCTGATATTTCCTTAGAATAATCCTGCCATTCAAAAGTCTCCATAGACTGTTTCCATCTTTCTTCTTTACCTTTCTGCACTATTCCCCAACTCCAGTGTGCATGCTGATTTAAAAGATGGCAAAAAAAAAAAAAAAAAAAAGACATGAAACTAGGTTGAGTAGTTGGAATGAGGAAGGGGATCACTGGCAACAGGCAGGGTAAAAATTATTAAAAAGTGTAAATCAGCCCCTCATTCTATGAAGACTAGTGTTTCTACTCTAATGGCTTTCTTTATTTCACCCCATTATTATCTTAGTCAATCCCTCCAGAGCTTTCTGACATCTAAGGCTTATCTACCCTTCAAGGTCACTGACAATATGCAATGCCTCTCAGGCTGCCAACTTGGACCATTCCAGCAGCTGGCTCAGTGCCTGGTATACAGAAGGCCCTCATCAGAGCCTCAGATATAAATGAACTTGCAACACACTTGATGTTTAAATGAATACCCATGTAAAAACTCTGGCTTGTATGACATGTAGCTCTCATTTGTGCACCTCAGTTCATGCTGGCTCAATGTTCTGACACCTCTCTCCAAACACCTAAGTTCAGTGTCTTGTTCCTAAGGATAAATGAACATTCCTGTGAGCACATTCTTCTGACAAGCCTTAACTCTGGCACTGCTGTGCTATTTCCCTTTTCCTGTGCATGTCCTGTGCGACTCAGTGAGACTTTAAGATCTCCACGGGCATAGAGGCCCATCATTGTAACCCATTCATTTACACAGTAATTCTAAGAACCACTACAATGTTCAATAAATACAATAGTGGTATGATTAGTTAATCTCAGTTTACCTGGAGTAAATTTTAATCATTTCAATCAAACAGCCAGAGGCCAATATAAAAAAGTAGCAAAGTACTTTAGCAAACCTTCCTGTGGCAACAGCAAACAGAAATGCTTGTCGATTGGTTGGGTCCTGTTTAAGGGTGTGCTTACAAAAAAAAAAAAAATCCTTCCTCCTTTTTAGAGGAGAACATACCTCAGAATGCCCATGCTGCCGTTCTGACTCACTCAGGCTTAGAAGTGGTAGTGGCTGGCCAGTCTCAGTGAGCCACACCTACTCTCCCACCAGAAAATCAACAGAGACAGCCAGCGAGTAAGAGCTTGCTAATGAGTACTAAAGATGCAAGCAAGGAATTACTTGACCTTGTCCTCCCCCTCCCCACACCGCCTCTTTGTTGCGTTCTTGTCACAATGACTTTATGGCTATGGATGAAAAATAACAGGAGGGTTGTTAGCAGGGGCCAGCAAGGGTAGTGGAGAGGGCCTGCCTTACAGGCTGCACACATTGCCAAGACAAACTGTTGGACCCTGACCTTGCTAAGAAGTCAGCCTTTCTAAGCTTCACTTGAAGGTGCTAACAAAAGTAATGTTATTACTGACTTCCTGCGTTTCTCTTCCAGTGACCACTCAGGAAGCAGGTTTGCACAGACCCCAGGAAGTTCCAGGGCCTCATGTCCTGCAGGCCATGGAGAAGAACCTGTCGTGACTGTACAGCTGATCACAGATGCCAGGATAAGGAAGGAAGGATGCCACTTTGTGCCCAGCAATCATATGCCATGTCTAGCTAGAGTCTATCCATTTTTTTTTTTTTTTTTGGATCGTATATCTGCCAGGTTCCAGGATAGCTAAGCTAATGCTCCCACAAGAGAGCCACTTGGTAATGACTCCTACCATGGATGAAGCTTCACACTGTTTCAGCCCTCTGAAGCTGCCATGTTACCTGGCAGAGACCTGCAGCAGGCTGTCTCGCCAGGGGGGGCTCTCCACATGGCTGCCAGTGTACGCTTGTAACAACACCATAGGGACAATAGTCAAGACCCCCAAATGGCTTTGGCAGGGGCATGGGCCAGCAAGCAATAAAATATGCCATTTTGACTTTTTTTTTTCCATGAAAAACATTGGGCCATTTTGCTGCCAAGGCAGACCCCCACCACATCACTACCGAGGAGCCCCATATGCAAGCCATGTGGCTGGTGGCATCTTTTGCCTGCCACAGCCACTGAGTTCTGCCTTGCTGCCCTGTCAGCCTCTTCCGAGGCCTACTTCCTTTCATCTAATTCTTAAGGGAAAGAAATACCACATTTATTAAAGTGCACCTTATCTAGTTCATCCTAGATCTAAGCTGGACTGATAAGTTCCTAGCTAAGCACACAAAGGGAACACAGAGCTTGAATACCAATCAGAATGAAGAGGCAGGGATGGGAACTGTGGCTCTCACTCTACATGGCTATGGGTCTGTACCCAATGGAGGCTCTTCTTTAATTCTCTGTGAGATGATCAGATGGAGCTTACCTCCCACAACACCCCACAACCCTTCTACATAGTTCTGGCCTAACCTCCACATGTGTTCTATTTAGGAAAAAAAAAACTGGCTTTGTTGTATCTTGGGCAGCTTCTGAATTGTCAAACTGACTGCCATCTCTTCACTGAGCACAAGGGAAAGCCCTAGCAGAGCAAATGCAGAAACCCAAGATGAAAATAATACAGCCTCTGACTTCCAGGAGTTCTGTTCAGGACATTGAGAGTTTTCTGAGAAGTCCCCCAGCTGTTTTGACTTCACTACGTACTGAGCACTATTCTATGGCATGCATGGCACCATAGAGGAGAGCAGGCCCCTTGGGTCCATCACATTTTTGTCCAGCAGTGTCCAGTAGCCTTGCCTATCCTAGTATCATAGTCCTTTTAAGGGCAAAACTATTCATGACAGTGGGAAACATTGGTTGCCACAACTGCTCATTGCATCTGGTAGCTTTTTATAACCATAATTTCTGGTAGAAACTGCCATAGACCCCTTGCATACTTTGACACAGATCTCTAATTGTCCCCATGAGCCATTTGCCCCTACTCAAGGCACCATCATTTCAACTGCTCATGTGGCATCTGAGCGAAAGAATAAATTGGCTATTGTATAGTAAGTGGGAATGGGGACACTTTAAACAACTATCTGTAAGCAAATGGGACATTCAGGGAGGGGGTATCTCCCAGTGTGTTGTTGGTCAGAGAGGTCCCTGAGTCCCTAAGAGTAATACAGATCATTGCCAATGCTTTTAGGTGCCCACCAAAATTAGAGTGGTAAAATCCTATTGCTGAAGATACTGCATACTTTCATTGCAGGACACAGAGAAATCAAGTAGGTACTGAGATGAAAACCTTCCGCCTACTAGCTGTCATAAGGCTGGAATGTGCTATGCAGACTGCTGAGGGAAAAATAGCCATTAACCATCTTGCTACCAATGAAACCTGTGAGTTAAACAACTGGCCAGAAAGACAAGTCATGTCACTATTGTCCACCAGGGCAATAGTGACATGATTGTTATAGTAGTAACCAAATGCCCTCTGGTGGAAATTGAAGCCCTCTCCATGGGAAAAAATTCATACCTGGTACTGAAAATCTAGTCAAAAACCTATGGCAGTAAACATGTCCCCTGCACACTACCTGGCACAGGGGACTAGATATATTGACCAGAAATGGCATGCATAAGTCCTGACAGTGTGCTTCTTTCAGAAACTCTATCCCTTTCACCTTGTGAAGCACATTGAACCTACTTACTTGACTGGGATGGATATGTGTAAGTTCTAGCAGCAAGTTCTCTTTAGAAACCGTTTTCCCTTTACCCCAAAATACACATGACCTGTCAGCTTGATAGAGACCTAACTGGGACAGGGGGCTTAAGTTCCAGAAGCTGGGTTCCTATTGGAAATCCTCTTGCCTTTACCTTATGGACACAGAAAGACTAGATAGGACACAGCTGTGTTCCAATATTCAGATTCCCTTCAGCAATCCTCTTCCCTACATAGTGGGGACACCAAAGATCTTCCATTTGGGCCAAGTGTAAGTTCCAATATGCTGCAAAGAAATTGAGGCCAAGTCACCTCTGAATCATTAACAAGTACCTCCAAGACTGAACTCAAAGTACCATAGAGCAGAGAAAGGACAAGTGAGCACACACACACACACACACACACACAAACACACAGACATGCACATACACCCGCATGTGTGTGTGTACAGTCTTCCAACTACTCAACAAAGGTAAGCCAGATAGACCTGATCAATGTGCTATTCCCAGGTGGGAAAGTCTCAATATAACATGAAAAAATCAAGCCAATACCATCTCCCCTAAGAAATACCAAGCCCATAGCAGAGAACACTCATGAGAGCTTGCTAGTGTAAATTTCAGACAAAGATCTCAAAAGAATGATTTAGAAACATGCACAAAGAATTCAAGAAAGACACTGATAGATGCGTAAATGAAATACTGAATAAGATCAAAGAGGACAAAAACAGCTAGTTGAAATGAGGAAATTTAACAAGGATATGAAGATGAAACTCTTCAAAGAGATACAAATCCTGAAGAAAGACCAAGCTGAAATAAAACTGGAAATGAAAAACACAAGTCACATAAATAGCACCATGGAAAGCTAGATCAATAAAGTGGATCAAGCAAAAGACAGGATATAAAGCTTGAAGACAAAGAGGATAAGTTGGATCAATTATTCAAATTCAATGAGATAAGAAGTTAAAAAAATAAAATAAAACATGTGAACAGAACATAAGAGAAGTGGGTGACATCTTGAAAAGACCAAATGTCTGAATTATGGTCACAAAAGAAGAAGAACTTCAGGCCAAAGGCATAGAAAATAGTTTCAAACAAAAGTATAAAAGAAAATTTCCAAAATCTTGAGAGAAAGATACTCATCCAGGTAAAAGAGGCATACAGAGCACCAAATAGACAGGAAAAGAAAAGAAATATTCCAAGTCATATAATAGTCAAACCACTAAATACACAGAACAAAGAAAGGATACTGAAAGTTGTATGACAGAAACAACTCATTACCTACAAAGGCTGACCATCAGAATACTAGCTGACTTTTCAATGGAAACCCCAAAAGCCACAAGTATTGAAATACAACAGCTGCCAACCCAAAATACTATACCCAGCAAAATTATCCCTCATAATAGGAGAAATAAAAACATCCCATGTAAAAGGAAGGCTAAAGGAAATTATGATCACTAAGCTAACCCTACAATAAAATTCTAAATGCAGTACTACACATTGAAGAGAAGAATAAACATTCCAGAAACTCCAGGAGGAAAAATAGTAACCAAATCTAAAGCACTTGTTAAGCCAAGGAATCTCAAAATATAATGAACAAAATCATAAATATAATATGTATTAAGACATATTTTTAGTAATAACTCTCAATATCAATGGTCTCAGCCCCCCAATCCAGAGACACAGATTAACAGCCTGGATCCATAAATGATATTCATCCTCATGGTGTCTTCTTTTTTATAATGCTTATCTATTTTATGTGGGTTATAATATTATATCTCCTCTCCCTGGTCCTCATCTCCTTGAGGGCCCTTGATGATAAGGCTATCAGTGTTCATTGTGGGCCTCTGTCCATCAGCATGGGTGGCTTGTGCCTCAGGATAGTTACTTCAATCTTCCTGCCACATCTTCTCACAACAGTCCCTGAGCCTTGTTAATTGCTGTCTTCAAGAAATTAATTGCACAATCAAAGATGGACACTACCTTAGGGTAAAATGGTGGAAAAGATATTCCAAGCAAATGGAACAAGGAAACAAACAAGTGTGGCTAGTCTATTACCTGACAAAATAGATATAAGGGCTGAAGTGATGGCTTAGTGGGTAAATCACTTGCCTGCAAAGCCTAAGAACCTAGGTTCAATTCCCCAGTACTCACATAAGCCAGATATACAAGTTGGCACATGCATCTGGAGTTCATTTTCAGTGACTAGAGGACCCGATGCAAGCATTATTCCTCTTTCTCTCTCTTTATGTCTGCATCTCTCTCTCTCTCTCAAATAAATAAATACTACAAAATTAAAAACAGACTTCAAATAAAAATTTTATGTATGTAAGTAGAAGAATAGATTAATGGGGGTGAAAAAGCCTAAGTGAGATCAGGAGAAGAGATTGAGTAAAGGAAAGGTAGAGGAAGGGCTAATCAAAATCTAAGAGGATAAAAATAAATCATAAGGAAACCTACATTTTTGGACAGTGGAACACTCAGGGGCCATAGATTGCTGCTAGAAAATGTTCAGTGCCAGGGATGGAATACCTTCCAGTGAGTTGTGGCCCAGGGAGGTCCCTGATGCCCCCAAAACATTATAGGCCACTGCCGAGGCCCTTGGTTTCCCACCAGAAACAGATGGTAAGACCCTATTGTTGAAGACTCCACATATTTGGGCTTCAAGGCCACTGAGAAATCCTGCTGGAACTGAGCTGCTAACCTCCTCCATGTAGATCAGCTGACAGAAAGCTGGAAGAAGCCATTGGCATGCAGTTCAATGGGAGAGAGAGAAATCACCAGTGAAGATACTCAACAGTGGGCACTGCAAGCCTTATATTTGGCCAGCTAGGCCAAATGAGCCAATGGGTGCAATAGTGGCACGTCTGTCATGTTGGAAACCAACTGCCCTCTAATTGGACTGGAGGCCTGCTCCATGGGAGGGAATACATCCTTGATACTGAAAACTTAAAACAGAGGTAGTCATGAGCCCTAGGGGTGTAATGTCTGATACTGTCTGGCTAAATGTATATACTATGCTTATTCAAATGCCCAGTAAGAACTTCTCTTAATGTTCATACCCTTATATTAATGCTACTCTCACTTTTGGTAGAGAATCTTCTCTTTTCAGATGGTAGTGACCTTGGGATGACTCAGAAGGTATCATGGTGCTGGGAAGAAGTGACTGGAGTGCTCAGTACTACAATATCTCTATCATGCCTTCCAAGGCTCAGGGTCTATTGTGGAAGAGGTGGCGGGAAGAATGTAAGAACCAAAGGAAGGGTAGGACTCCTTACAACGTGCTCTTCCCAGACACAAAATGGCCTGAATATTCATAATCTCACAGTGCCTGACACTACCTACACAAGACCATCATAGTAGGAGGAAAAGATCATGACATTAAAATAAAAGAGAGACTGATTGAGATGGGGAGGGAATATGATGGAGAATGGAGTTTCAAAGGGGAAAGTGGGGGGAGGGAGGGTATTTCCATGGGATATTTTTTATAATCATGGAAGTTGTTGATAAAATTTTTGAAGAGAAAATAAATAAATAAATAAATATAAAGATTTTTAAAAAGTCAATGATGGCTTGAGGAATAGGGTAGTGGTTAATGCGGTTGCCTGTGAAGACTAAGGACCCAGGTTCGATTGTCCAGGTCCCACATAAGCCAGGTGCGCATGGTGGCACATGCATCTGGAGTTGGTTTGCAGTGGCTAGAGACCCTAGAATGACCATTCTCTCTCCCTCCCTCCCTCCATCTCTCACTCTTCCTCTCTCTCTCATAAATAAATAAGTATAAAATCTTTTAAAAAGTCAAATGACAACAAATCCTGGTAAGGATGTGTAGAAAGAAGAACCCCTATTCAGTGTTTGTGGGATTGTAAACTGGTACAACAACACTAGAAATAAGTACTAAGGTTTCTTAAAATCCTAAGAAAATAGATCTATCATATGACCCAGCTATGTAACTCTTGGGCATATATCCTAAAGACTCCATATTTTACTATAGAGATACTTGTTAGCCATGTCTGTTGCTATGCTACTCACAATAGCTATGAAATGGAATTAGCCAAGATGTGAAACAACTAATGAAATTATGAAAATGTGGTAAACATACACAATGGTGTTTTACTCAGAGTTGCAAAATTTGTAGGAAAATGGAATGGCCTGGAAAAAATTATGCTAAGTGAGGTAATTCTGGCTCAGAAAAACAAATGCTGCATGTTCTCTCTCATATGTGGATCCTAGCTTTGAGTATTTGAATTTGTTAGTAAATTGGAGTAAGCGTCAGTAGTTGCCTAGGCCAGAAAGCTAGAATGGAGCTTGGAGGGAGAAGTGAAGACAGAATGGGGAAGGGAATTGTACTCGAAAGTAGAAGGACAGAATAGAGGGGTCAGAAAGATCTAAGTGGGAACAAGGGGAAAAGTGGGAGGGGGAGTGAAAAGAACACATATAACTCAAGAAGTTTATTAACAAGTCATATAGAAACTTATTTTTTCTTTGTTAAAATGTATTTTAAGAAGAAGTTATGGGGAAGGAGATAAAGAGAGAAGGACTGAAAGGAAGGAGAGAGGGAGAGAAAGAGACAAGTACCTTGCTGGAGCAGAAAAGGCTTTGCCTGAAACCATAAGTTGTTGCAATTAAATCCCAGTGCCATATATGGGTCACTCCCCAGTGAGTTTGTGGTCAGGGAGGCCTATAAGCCCCTCCCCACAACAATGCAAGGCTATCATTAATGCTCTTTGTTATCCATGAGAACTAAATGGTAAGACCCTATTGCTGAAGACAACATGTGTGGCAACAGGACAATGAGAAAACAAGCTGGAATTGACTAGGAAGCCTTCTTCCTGCTAGCTAGCTGCCATAGTTCTAGAAAGTGTTTTGAATGGTGCTAGGTAGTAAAAGTTATCAGCAGTCTTAACAAGCAGTGGATCTTGCAAGGTACCAGCCAGGCAAGATGAGCCATGCGTGCAATAGTGGCACATAATTAATGAGGGCAACCAACTGCTCTCTGATTGGATGTGAGGACTGCTCAATGGAAAACAATGCATGCCTGGTACTGAAAACTGAGTCAGACGTCTATGCCTTGGAAGGATATAAGACCCCAGAGGGAAACTACCACTGTTCTTTGGCCAAATGGACAGATTGAGCCCATCAAATGACCTTCTAATGTATAAGTTTATGAACACTGATTAATGATATTCTATCTTTTGATTACAGAAGCTTCTTTATACAGATGGTGGTAAATACTGGGGAGACCAAATATTCATCATGGAAGAAAAAGAGAAGTGCTTATCACTGGTCAAGTCACCTTTATCACAACCACTGGGGCACCGGGAACATTGTAGAAAGAATATTAGTACAGCTGTCACTGATAGCCAGAGAAACATCTCTGTGGAGATGGTGGTAGACCCTGAGGAGACTCAAAACTCATCCAAGCTGAAAATAAGAGGCTGTTACAAGCTCAAATCTAAATGAAACCTCTCTATTATACTATCCAAGGCTCAAGAAACACTGGATAATAGGGTGTGGAAAGAATGTAATAGCCACAGGTTAGGAAGGAGTACTCTGGGGCACTATACCCCAGACATGAACTCACTGTTCATGAACATTCATGAACACACAGTGGTTGTTCTTACCCCCACAAGACCTGCACAGTTGTGAGCATTTTGTCATAAGGGACTGAGGAGGTCAAAAGGAATTAGACATCAAAACAGAGGAAAGACTACTTGGAAAGAGGAGAATGGGAGTGAGGAATGAGGAAAAAACTAGGCTAATGGGACAGGAATAAGATCAAAATTACAGCATGTTCATGTATTAAAATTCTCAGTAGTTTTTTTTTTTTTTTTTTAAAGAAAGCCCATGGCTAGGTTGATCATAGGCCCTAGTAGAAAGCTACTATAATTATTTGGCCAAATTGATATGTTATGTCCATTCAATTGCCCTCAAAACGTTTGTGTTTATGCCCGTATGTGAGTGCTACTCTCATTTTTAGTCAGAGGAACTGTTTTTTTTGTTTGTTTGTTTGTTTGTTTTGTTTTTGCAGATAGCCATGACTACTGGGGAGACTCAAAGGTTGTCAAAGTGCTGAGAATAAGTAATTGTTGAGCAATCAGCACTAGATGAAACATCTACAGTATGCATTCTAAGGCTCAAGTAACATTTTCCAAGAGGGTGAAGAAAGAATGCAAGAACCAGAGGATGAGTAGGAATGTTTTGGGATGACGTCTGCTGGACATGAAGTGGCCATTGTATTCATCACCTGACGGTGGCTACTGTTCCCTATACAAGACCTAAAATACTGGGCCCATAAACATTTCATCACGGATGATGGAGGAGAACAAATAAAAGAAAACAAACTAGAAGAGTCTAGTTAGATGAATAGGGTTCAAGTGAAGGGGGACAGGACAGCAGGGACAATAAAAGTTAATGGGATGGGATTATGATCAAAAACACCATGTGCATGTAGGAAATGTTATTAAAAAGTTTTAAATGACTGAAAACATAAGAGAAATGTGGCACTGGACAAGCCTGGTGGTACAGGCCTTCAATCCCAGCTATACAGGAGGCTAAGTCAGGAAAATCACAAGTTCAAAGCCTGCTTGAGCTACAGAGCAACTTCAAGGCCATGCTGGGAAACTTTGTGAGATCCTGTCTCAAAACTAAAAAGAGAGAGGGAAGAAGGAAGAGGAGGAGGAAGAAAACATGGAAGAAGAAGAGGAGTAGAGGAAGAGGGAGACACAGGGCATGATACTAACCCTTGCTCTTATTGCCTGGAATACAGACATAATGGTGTAAACTTGGGCAGCCATCATGGCCCAAGACATGGAAGCTGCACACTTAGGAAATTAGAGTGAGCCAATAGAAGTCTAGTCCTTTATACAATAGAGATATGCCATCTACTACAACAGAAAGAGAGAGGGAGGAAGGGGGAAACTTCTTTTTTGCATCAGCAACTATTATTTCAGAAGTTCAGTCACTGTTAAACAGACATGGTCATAACTGCTGCACCCCAACGTATTAAATAACAATGTGTCATTTACTTACTTAGGAAACAGTCGTGGACTGCCTAAGAAGTGACAAGAATGTACTGGACCCTGGAAATACAGTGAGCATAGTAGAAACTGACATCTCTGTGCTCAAGGTACTAGAGTTGAAGGGGGTCTGCTTTGAGAAATGAGTGAAGGCATATACCATGACAACATTCGGACCTGGAAGAAGGAAGTCTGTATATACACACAGTAGGTGTGCATGGGGGAGGAGGGTTTCAGGTTCTTCGATGCCTCTGGAAACACCCACTAGACAGCTGGAGCTCCCAGGTCCACCCTTCTCCCCACGTGTCACCCTTTCCTGACCTTCTCAGGTATCCACTCCAAGTCCTTGCCCTGAACTGACCAATCCCATCTACTCTGGCCCAAATGTTTGCAGGCATTTTTGTCTCCTACTTCCCTCATGCCTCCCATATAACCAATCTGCAATGCTATCATTGGATAAATCCCGAGGTCTTTATTGGATATTAGTATGAGAACAATGACAAAGTTCATAAATCTGCCCATTGCACTGGCTTACGGAAGAGAACACATCTGTGAACTGAGAAGGGACATGCAGAAGAAAGTCACAATGCTGGCATCTACTTGTCACATGGTTCCATGGTGATGGCGAGGGTGACAATGAATGGAATGGGGTGACTGCTACTGCTGGTGGTGACAGTGGTGACAATAATGTTGATGAAGAGAAGAGAACGGTAAATACAGTAAAATGTTAACAGATGCTGCAGACATAGAAGTGTTCAATGTTATCATTCTTGAACTCTTTATATTTAGTTAGAAATTTTTCAAAATAAGAAGTTAAAATATGACTAAATCTGTCTCACAGAAGTGTAGCTTTCTCAGTGACCACCATTAATATTCCAGTCCAAGTCTTCTCCTCCCTCCTACCTCAGTGATGTGGCAACTTCCACCCACCCATCCCCTCTACTCCACCATGTCAAAATGGTGACAGTTCTCTGATGAACACCCTAGAGTGGCACCCATCAGGGCTAGAGGACACCTACGACTCTGGTGCAGCCCGTAAGGCTCCACCTCTCTGACTTCAAGCCACATTCTACCCACTCTCTCTGTTGGCTACACCGATCTCTCGCTCTCCAACATGCCCTGTTCTTTCTTCTCGACCCTATATGTTCTTCCTGCATGTGACCACGTGTAGCTTAGTCATTTGGTTCCTTGCTTCAGCTCAATAAGGCTCTTGCCTCCCCCTTCCCAGCAGATTCTGCATTTTCCTGCTTTAGTTCTCTTCAAGTCTCTTATCATTACCTGCTTTTAGACTATGTGTTTATCGTAGACCACATGCTTATCTATTGAGGTAAATACCAGGGACTTTGAGCTTTTGTTCCTTCCCATCTCCTCGGTGCCTGATACTGAGAAAAAGAAAAAGAGCCAGATTAGTGTGTGTGTGTGTGTGTGTGTGTGTGTGTGTGTGTGTGTGTTTATTTATTATTTACAAACAGAGAGAGGAGAGACAGAAAGATACAGAGAATGGGCATGTCAGGCCCTCCAGCAGCTGCAAACAAATTCCAGATGCATGAGCCACTGTGCATTTGGCTTTACATGAGTAATGGGAATCAAATTCAGGCAGTTAGGCTTTGCATGCAAGCACCTTAGCTACTGAGCTTTCTCTCCAGCCCCCAGATGACTTTTGAGTGGACAAAGGACTCAGTGTCCTTCTAGACTCTCAATGATTCTCCTCCCCTATTCTGGGCTGGGCTGTGGTTCTTAGGTCGACTCCTCTGCAAGCCTCTCACCATAGGTTGTCGCAGATCTCTCCTTTCTGCTTATCTCCACTGTCATGAGCCACATGCTGCTTGGGCAGTTGCAACTTCACCTCCTATCCCAGGGACACAGCCCGCATCTTTAATGAGGCAGAAAAATTCCTCTGCTTGGAGCATCTTTCTCCAGTAGTACACGGAGCTCCAGTTCCTTCCTGGCCTTTGGCCCAATTCTTTAATCACTGCTGTGTATTGACAGACTGACAACCAATTTTTCCAAAAGAAGTAGCCCCTTAAGCATATTTTCCCACATCCTGTTCTTGTTGATCTCAAGCTAGCATCCTCTAGGGTGGCCTCTAGCTTAGCATCCTCTGCCCTCATTCAGTTCCGGTGCTGAGCTGTTGCTCCGGGGCAATGATGATGGTGCTGGTGAAGACGATGGTGACAGTGAAGCCCCTCTTGACCACAGGCAGCCTCCCTCTATATGATCATAGCTGGTGGCCTGCAATTCTGGTGGAGTGGAGGATCTGCACAGTCAATGACCTTTTGTACCTTTAGTACAGTCTTTTCTTTTGCTCCTGGATTTAAGCTTCTGAGGAGAGACTGTGATTTCCCTATCTTTTTTGCTCCAGTAGGACATGAAAAGTGCTTAACACACAGTGGTGCCTCAGGTCTGGCTGTGAGAAGGTCCATTCTGCTGCCTCCTCCAACTCTGGTTCCTAAATATCCTTTACTTGTAGACAATGGACAATGCGGCCCTTGCGAGGTGGTGGGGAGAACATAACTGTAAAAGATCACTCACCTTCTCTCTCTCTCTGCACCCAAAGCACTTACCCTTTGCAATGATATGAGTGCACTTCCCCATAGGGTGGCTATATTGAGAGGTGGGGTCCAGAAGGAGGTGTCTGGGTCATGAATGGCTCAATGCCTTTTTTTTTTTTTTTAACAGAATGAGGCCCTCTCTTCTCCAGATGTGCACTGGTCCCTGGCTTTTTATCATGAGCTGCAATACTCACAGAGTCCCCAGATGCCAGGCAGAAGCTGGCATCATGCTTTTGGACTTCCCAGTCTCCAGAATGGTGGGCTGAAGATGCCTCTTTGCTTAGGAAATTATCTAGTTTCAGGTATTTTGTTCTGGAAATGGAAACAGACTCAGAGACCTCCCCATGCCCAGGGCCAGGGCAGGTGGCTGCCCTCCCTTGTGTCCTGCTACACCCTCTTCCCTTGCCAACATCCCAGCTATCAGCACTGCACCGTGCTCCATTTGTTCCTCACTTTTGCCAACTCATGGAGGTCATTTGGAATTCTAACCTTGCCCTCCCTCGGTACTCAGGCATGCCCCGCTGTCCGCTCCTCACTCAGAAAACAGCAGAGCATACTCTTAATCCGCTGGCTCCTAGGTGAGTGCAAGGAGTCATTGTCATTGTCTCCAGTTTACAGACCAGAAAAACTGAGGCACAGAAAGGGACAGGCATGTAAAAGGAGGTCACAGTAGGAATCTAAACTTCTTACCAGTATTCCCACTGTCTCTCTTTGGGAAGAAAATGGAGCCCAGGATGAGCCTGAAGCAGTGGCGGTAGGAGGGGGATGTTGCCCTTCAAGACATTTTGAGACACAGGCTTATCATCATCTAGAGTTGCTGCTGTCCAAGCAATGTGTCACATGGTTTATCTGATATGTACACTTTCTACCTTGTCATAAGCAAGTGATAGACAAAACCACTAATATCAGTATGGAGGAGTCCCAAGTCCCAATGTACTTGTCCATTTTCTGTTACTGTAATGAAATACTTGGATGCTGAGTGCCTTATGAAGAACAGAAGTTGATTTGGCTTATAATCCTAAGGACTTAAGGGCATGCTTCCACTGGCTTGACTCTGGTGAGGGCCTCAAGGCAGAGGACCTGACAATAGCAGGAGTCCATAGGAGGAAGAGAGATCACATTGCCGGACAGGAAGCCAGAGCAAGAGAAAGTAGCCTTGCTGTTTTGCTGAACAATTCTCTATAGTGAATTAACATAGGGTCCCACAGAACTGTCTTCATCCCTTTTGAGGGTTCACCCCTCCATGACCCAACTATTTCTCATCTGGCCTCATCTCTAAAAGATCCTGCCACCTCCTCTTGTCATATTGGACTCCAAGTTTCTAAACAGCCACATCCAAACAGAAGCATATGGAACAATCTGGAGACTCTGGTGTGTGCATGAGGTGACTCCCTCATCATTCCTTACAAGGATGGGTTCAAGCAGCTACCAGTTAGGGTCCAGCGCCTGGCCAGAGGCTTAGGACTAGCAAGAAGAGACAAAGAGCCTGAATTTTGCAGAGCACTTCTTGAGCCCTGTGCTTGCCCCTGACTCTCCCATATATCCTGGTGAGGATGGATCTGTAGTCTCATGTCACATGAAAGGCAATGTCACATGGAAGGAGTCTATAACTTCCAAAGAGAGGTTAAGAGCAGAGAGTGACAAGTTCAAATCCATAGGCCAAATCCTGCATGGTCCATTTTCATTAAAAAAAAAAAAAAAAAAAAAACTTACAGGAATGCAGCCACACCTACTCACTGCCTGCTAGCTATGACTGCTTTTGTGCTCCAAGGTAGAAATGGGCAGCTTCAGAGATCCTGTGGCCTCTAGAGCCCTAGGCACTGCAATATGGCCCATTTCAGGAAAGGTTTGATAACCTCTGTTCCAGAGCCCTGGGCTGAAAATATCTGGGTCACCTATGCTGGGTGCCTTGGGTTTTCTGAAGCCTGCATTGCTCTGCCCCCTTTTCCAGAGACGTACCTTGGTGGGGGTAGGGGGGATGAAGAGGGCAGAGAGTATTCTCTCCCTAGCCTATCCTACTATTGCTAAGATGGGATGACTTCCCTGCTTCCCGGTCACAGCCCTTTTCCAGCAATCAGATTGCAGTGTCAAATAGAAGGCACACTCCTCATTGTGATCTCTAAGGAGCTGCATAACTGGTGAATCTACCCTATGTTCTCCTGCATTACTCATTCCTTCATTCATCCCTCACTCATGCCAGCTTAACTTTTACCTCAGGAATTTGCACTGGCTACTCCCTCTGTCTGGAATGCTCTCCCTCTAGATGAGTCTATGCCAGGGGCCTGCTCAGTCAGGTACCAGCTCAAAGGCCACCTCAAGTCCACAGCACCAGAGGCCACTCTATCCTCAGTGTACCTCTGATACAGATCCCCAACAGTGCCGGGCATCGATCACTCTGTGGAGGGATTCCCTTGCTTGCATTGCCTCTCCTTCAGTGTAGGGGAGGCTCTGTGAGGGGAGAGAGGCTTGGTTCTATTCATGATCTACACTCAGGCAGATACTCCAAACTAATGCCATTTGTATAAGCTCTGTTTGAGAGAATGCCATGTGACTCAGATGTGAGCCACAGATTCATTTTCACATTTCTAACAATTGCATTAAAAACAGGTGTGATGGATTCTAAGCATTTTTTGCTCAACAACCGTAAGTTTTTGTAAGGAAGAACAGACTGGATAGTGCAAACTTAGAATGGCATTCCCTTTCCGCCAGACGTTGCCTCGACACTCTGTGTTCATGTTTCCATTAATGTTGATGTTGCATCTCACCCTAGTGCCTCATGAAAGCCTCCATGTGCTCCCAGGCCCAGTGTAGACGGACCAACCTGTCTCAGCCTCTTCAGAGTCTTCTGAGGCTGCCTGCTCCACAAAGAACCAGCTCCATGTCCTTGGATGACTGAGACGAGGAGGACCTCACCCCCATGACAGGTGGAACAGATCCAGAATGAGCTCAAGGAGAAAGGTCCAGTTTTCTGGCTTCAGAATCAACCCTAAGCCTGTCTAGCAGGAGGAACTCTCTGGTGGCCTGACCTCCAAGCCTCCCCAGAAGTCTTTACTTGCAGGTACAGTAAGCAGAGTAAGTAGGGTATCCCAGGTGACAACCTCTTTTAAGCTCAGCTGCCAGACAATGATGTGAAGCTCCCACACTCTGCCTATGTGGAACCATCAAGTTCTGGGACAGCCTAGACAGGGTAAAAGGAACCATGGGGCTTGGGAAGAAGTCTAGGCCCTAGAAACCAGGGCCTATGTTCAACCAGCACCTTGTGATAAGGCTAGGGATAGCCACAGAGCCTGAGCCTACACTTCTTTATAAGTGGGAGTGTAACCTAGACAGGCACTGCAGTCCCAGCCGGCATCTGTGAGTCAATCCTATTCCCTGCCTCCCACCCTCCCACCTCTGCAAGTAAAGAACCCTTTGCTCTCCATGCATTCCCTGACACAAAGGCACTGAGCAGCTAGGAGCTTTCTAATGGTGCTGCTGGCTTGTGATCCTGCTGCTGCAATGAAGAGATAAAAACCTCTGCCGCCATGGATCTAAAATTCTGTTGGGGACAGGGACCGTGAACAGATGAGACAACAAATGTGGTCATATCTTTGGCAGATCTTTGGAGCTGGTGAAGTAAGAGGGTCTGAAATGATGTCATCTAAGCATGTATGTCGCCAAATATTTAGTACACAAAAACTTAGGGTCCTGTGAATAGAGTAGGAAAATGTCCTGAGGTAGGTAAGACTATGGGACAAGAGGGACAGTCATGGGGAGAGGAAGAAGACAGTCAGAGCTCAAGCGAGAGCTGGCAGGAGTAGGGCAGGCCACGCAGAACTGTGGCAAAGCACTCCTCTGTCAGCCGCACATCCTTCACTCTTGGTTTCTGTAGTGCTTGTCACATGTTATGGCCCCTTAGTTGACCAACCCAGGCTATGGCAGTGACAGTAGGCAGGGTGACCGGCTGTCGTTTAGACAATGCACAGTGGTATGAAGATGGCACATAAATATTTATTGCCTCCAGCTCACGCCACTCTGGATTCTTGGACCTGGATGACAAAATTCTGGAACTTCAAGTCATGATCTCATTAATGCTGCTAGTGAGAGTACCCCACTCTCCCAAGACACCCCAAGGCAGGCTCTTTAGGAAAGTGTCAGAACAAACCAGTCCACTCAGTTTCCCTCCACCCCTCTCTGAAGACCAAGCCACAGCAAGGCTCTGGAGCCCTGACATGAGACCCTGCAAAGCAGGGCTGGCACAGCTGTGAATGGTTCTGTATGGTCTTCCTATAAATTCTGACATTTCTTCTTGCACCAGATTCTTCCCAGGAGTCTCTATCCTGGCTTCACCCTGACCTCCCTCTGTCCCCCATTTTACCCCAAGCCCCATCTTCCACCAGGGGACTTCTCACTCAGCCCACTGACTCTGACCAGCCAGGCTCCATCCCAGGGCCTTGATGGTTCCCAAGCTTCACAATCTTCAAAGAATTCCTACTTAGCAATATTCCTCTAGAACTCAGTTCTCAAAGTCTGCTGAACAGAACAGAATAGGGAGTTTTCAAGAGCTGTTAAGTAGATGCTTACGTTATTATCCAGAGCAATTAAGTCTTTGCAGTAGGAGGGAGGGGCAGGCATTCATGTTTTCATAAGTCCCCATGCAATCCCAATGTGGCCAGGACTGACAGTCTGTATACTGGAGGGGCCTTTCATGACTCCACACATGAGCAGATCACCTGGAGGTTTGATTAAAATGCAGACTGAGTCAGGGAGTCAGAGGAGGGGACTGAGCTTCTGCATTTCTAACCATTTCTTCTGCATTTCTTGAGACAGACAGAGAGAGAGAGAGAGAGAGCTGCTGGTTTGAGCAGCGAGGTTTCTTAGACGCCTAGAGTTGAGGAATATGGACAAAGCAGGCTTCAGTGACATAGTAGTTCTAAGTATCTAGTGTGAAGTTTCTTGTCAAGTTGGGATGAGGCTTTTTGGAAGAGCTTAGGCAAAAGATTCAGAGAAGATTAGGAGCCTCCATACCTAGCAAATACTACAGGATCCATTCTGCTATACATAAAGGACATAGTGGAGTACCCAGTACAATGCAAGGACTCAATGCATGATACTTGTACTATGTGGGCTATCATTGTTTTATTATGATCCTGGGATCTCTACTTCATTCCCAGGCCAAACAAGCATCTAAATATACTGTCAACTTCCAAATCTCTTAAACCATGGCAGACACAATCCCACAAGCACCATCTGCTCTCAGAACACTAATGCATGGCCCTTGGTTCTCCCATTCACCCATTCACCTGTATGCTTTCCAGTAGCTCTGGATAAACTCTCATGGCATTGTTCACAGCTATCAGCAAGTACTATGGTGAATAAGGGACCTCTTTGAGTGTTGTACTTGGTTAAACTTGTACCCTTAAAACAATCTAGGCAGCATGCACTAGCAGTCACAGTGGCAGACAAGGAAACGCAGAGATCAAGATCATACACACAGTAATAGAAGGAGCCCAAAACGAGAGGAGCGCATGCCTTTCCATGTTTCTCAAACTAACTGCTAAGTGCCTGCACCAAGGTGCAAGGGGTTCATTCTGCAGGTAAGAGAGAGCCTGAGATCCTGCAGGCCTCACTCACCAAAGCCGCAGGCAATGCTGAAGTAGCCAGTCCAAGGACAGCACTCTGAGTGGCAGAGCTGGCCCATGCTCTGGCGCCTGCTGGCATTTCTGGATATCTTCCTTAAAAATTCCCCTAAGACCTCTTGCCACTTTACAACAATTGGCGGGTGGCTGATCTGACAAATGGCAAGATCACAGTAAATTTCCACTTTGAACATTTACTAGAAGTTCTGCTTAAAAGTCTGCTCAAATTGCAATGTTGTGTGGCAAAGGAGAGAAGCGATTAGGTAAAGTATTGTGTCTGGTATAAAGCTATAGAAGATGCAGCTTGTTGTGAAATTGCTTGTACATTTCAACTCCATCGCAGAGGATGCTTTCCTGAGCCAAGGAAACCATTCCCCCTGCTAAAAGCCAAGTGGAGAGCTATAATTTGAGGAATACATGGAGGGATTTCTTGAAATGTAGAACTGAGTCATGTAACTATAAGCTTTCCTTCTCAGCTCAGTAGAAGAAAGGTTGTATATATATTAAAAAAAAAAAAACAGAAGAGATGGGAAAATATCCTGCCTTGTAAATGGTATTTAAAGTCAAATCAAAACTGTCCACTTAGTCAGTCTGGATTCAGTGGCTGGAAATAAGCATAGTTACGAAAAAAAGACAGAAGAAGAAACCTGAACAGAGTGTTGAGGATCAACAGTCAGGGGTGGCCTAAAGTTCTTGAGGCACCAACAAGGGCCTTAAGGAGACTGACCTCATGTGATGACTCTTCAGGAAAGCAAAAGTTTCCTCCTCAAAGATGGCTGATACTATCAAGGTTAGACTAAACCACGATCGAATGTCATCAGTACTGGACAGAACAGCTCCTTTGTTCAATTCCCAAAAGTCCAGTGAGTCTTAAACTTTGCAAATTAACTATAAATCCCAATGCTAGGGAACAGATACCTCCCAAAGGGTCGCTGGTCATGGAGGCCTCAGAGACCCTTAAAAACAATATAGGCTATTGTCATTGCTCTTGGTTGCCCATCAAAAATAGATAGCGATGCCCGATGGTTGGGGACACCACATGTTTTGGCTGCTGACCATAGAGAAACAAAGCCAGAACTGAGCTGAAGGTTTCCTCTCTGCCAGCTAGGTTTCTTTGTGCTGTACAAGCTGCTGGGGAGCCCATTCTCTCTCTCTCTCTCTCTCTCTCTCTCTCCTCTCTCAAATAAAATAAATTAAAAATAAATATGAATACATCTATTCACCTATAGGCCCTGTGTATTCCACAACTGACCTGCCATGTAAGGTATTACCATTGGTGTAATAGTGGCATGAATGTTATGAGAGTAACCAACTGTTTTCTGATTAAACTTGAGACCCATTCCATAGAAGATATTTCACATCTGCTACTATAATATAAACCTGGCCAAAAGCCTATGGCTAGGGATGTATGCCCTAGGTAGTAACATGCTACTGTAGTTGTGTGAAATGGACAGCATGTCAAACTACCTTCTGGATATCTGTATTTGTTCCCATGTATTCATATTGCTTGACATCTCAATCACAGAAGTTTCTTACTAGAATGTAAAGTGGTTAAGTGAGTACTATCTGCTTAGCCTCAAATAGGACCTCTAAACTACCTCCTCCAAGGCTGAGGGAATCTTGGGGAATAGGAGGTAGAAAGACTGTAAGAGAAGGAGGATTTGGAGGAGGGCTGTGAAACACTGTCTACTGGATAGCTATTACATTCATGAATTCATAGCAGCTGTGGTTTCCTGCACAAGAATGAGCCTGTCAGTACTTCACCATCAGTGGTGGAAGGATATATGAGACCCCCCAAAGTGTATATATATAGTTCCCAGATACATATACCTCCCAGAGTAGATAATGGCAACTAATGGTTTCTGGAGAGGAGGTGACAGACTCATCAGTGGTATAGCCACTGGTAACATGCCCATTCCCCAGTAAATAACCTTCCATCCATAATCATACAAACAACCCTAATATAACTCACTGGATTAAAAAAGGCATGGAGGGTAGAGATGTCTTAGCAGTTAAGGCCCTGGCCTGCAAAGCCTAACGATCCAGATTCAATCCCCCAGTACCCACATAAGCCAAATGCACATGGTAGTGCATACATCTGGAGTTTATTTGCAGTGGCTAGAGGCCCTGGCACACCAATTATCTCAATCTCTCTCACTCTCTCTCTCTCTTTTTCTGTCTCTCTCTTATAAATAAATACATAAATTAAATATTTTAAAAGGCATAGGAATTAATTGAGGAAGAGGGTATTACAGGAGAGGGAGGAGAAACGGAAGGGCAACTGGGGAAAATAAGATCAAAACATATTATATACATGCATTAAATGTAAAAAGTAAATACAAATTTTAAAACTTCTTATATTTTAAAAACCTTATTCATATTAAGTGGAACTTTAAACACCTCCCCGATTCTTAAGCCACATCAATCAATTCATGATCTCTGTAGGCGGGGCTCAGGCATCTTTAATTTCTAAAGCTTTTGATATGATTCCAACATGCAGTCAAATTGGGGAATCACCAGGCATTCAGTGTCTTCGCTCATAAGAGGAAAGAATCCATCTGCATCGGTAATTCTCCACCCTGGCCACATGCTAGGATCACTTCAAGGAGAGTCTCAAAATACTGATGTCAGCCCCACCCCTAAAAATTCTACTTCATTTGTGGGGCCTGAGCACCAGCAGGTACAGCCCCACACATGTTTCCAATGTGTGTGCACCCAGGTAGGTGGCCACTGCTACTGATGTCTTGGCAAGATTCCTTCTACTATTTTCCTGTTAAGGTTCTAGAATATGAAAGCTGAAAATTGCACCTTAGATGTAAGGTGTGCCCCCCTCCCCCACACAGGCCGATTCACTCCTCTTTACCACTGAAACAGAAAATTCTAGCTTTGGAGGTGTCTATGGATTCCCTCACATCTACAAAACTGTTGGGTGAATATGTATGCATAGGTATGCATAGCTTTTATCAGATGTTCAATAAATTTAGGACTTACTTGAAAGGCAAGTAGAACTTAGTAGATATAAGAAATCAAAGAATAATTTGGAAGTAATAAGGAAAATTTGATCTCAGCAGTCAGTACCTCAGCAGCAGTGTGGGATTTAGACACACCTACTGCTGCCTAGTGGTTGGACATCATTATTGCAGGTTCAGTTGAGATCGCATATATGAGAAACTGAAAAGTGACGATGTAAAGATTCCAAGTACTGAAGCAGAAGTGGTGCAGGGGGCCAGGATTAGATTAAGCTGTCTGGTAATGCTCACAATGATACACTTTCCCAAGACATACTTGTAAGGAGATGGTTCACTCAGATATTTTTTCATTCTTGTCCCCAGCGGCTAAGGAAATAATGTTTTGTTTTTCTAGTCTTGACTGCTGTTAACTATGTGTCCTGTTCTCTAACTAACCATGTGGCATGGGGGAAAGCTAATTAACATGTATATCCCTCATATAAAGTAGAGATAAATATAAAATTCCTATAAAGAATAAGTAACACGTGTAAATGTTCAGCATGATATTTAACACAGAGCAACATCCAAATACATATTTAGGCTATATTTCTGATATTTGGGGGTCTTTTCCTTAACACCTTTTTTGTTCAAACTACTACGTTTTCTTGTACTTCATTCACTAATCCACAAGACAAGGAAAGTAAGTCCTGCCAAGCTGCCTTTGTAGTGTCACAGTGATAATAAAATTAAAACAGTAAAAGGCACTTTGCCCTCCACATCCAAGGTTTTGCAGGATCCAACCAACCACAAAATTCAATCCAATGGGATTCAACCAACCATGAATCAAAAATATTTCCCAAAACCTGCTCCTATATTGAACATATACACACTTTCTTATTGTAATGGTTCCCCTAAATAACATCACATAACAACTAGCTGCATAGTAAGTACATTGTAATAGATATTATAAGTAACCTGGAAATAATTTAAAGAGCTCAGGAGGATCTGTGTGTGTTATATGCCAGTACCGTGTCATTTCTTTATAATGGATTTGAGCACCCATATTTGACATCCTTGAGTGCCCTGCATTCAGTTCCTCACAGATATAGACGGACACGTCTGTACCATGAGATGATAACTCATCCATCCAGGCAATCTGAAGCTTACAGAAAATCCAGACACCACTCCTACCCTCAGGAGGGACTCACTGAGATTCCAACAGCTGAGCAGTGTCTGCATCTGGGTGCAGCCTTTCTTGTTACACATCTGGCATTTGAGCTAGCCTAAACCTTGCCACCAAGTGGGTGAATGGGTGACCATACTCCATCCCTGCTGCTGCTGTAAGCTCCTTTTAATGTTAGAGAATGACAGCAGCCACTCACAGAAATTCCAGCTTTGCAAGACCATCAGGTCTCATCCATCATGTACACCGTCTCTGTCATGCCAAAACTCTTCCCAAGAGAATAGGAGCCTGACTGTCCCTCAGGCTGTCCTCCACAGCACAGTGCTCCACAACCTGCTCATCCAAAACAGAAACATCACGGAAGCCTCTCATCAAAACATCAAGGCGATGGGCTCTCACTTACCTGGAGTCTGCTTGGCCGTGCGCACAGGGGTGTAGTGGTTTTTGGAGGTCGATCTGACCGGCGTGTTCTCTTTGGGAGAGGTATCGATGGCAGAGATGGTTTCTCTTTCACAGTGTGCTATGGGGATTGGTCCCTGTTGTCTTAGGATGTCAGCCAGAGCCCTAAACAAAGAGAACACACAGTGAGCCTCATTGAGCAGGTGTGCACAAATGCAAAGAAGCCAGCTTACTGACACAGGCACCCTGATTCACAAACCTGCAGGAGGAGACAGACACCTGGCAATCAGTGCTTCAAAGACACAGATTCATCATGACATTGGTTTCAATGGAGACATGGCATACAGGTTGCAAAGACCACAAAAGGATATGATTATAGGTTTTGTTTAATTTAAATCATCCCATATCAGTAACCCTGAGCCCTTTTAAAACACTGGCTTGCCAAACGCTCACATACTCTGGGTAGATATCAGAGCACAACGAGTCAGTGAAGTGCTTCCACAGGGAGGGGCTGACACCACTAGTTTAGCATTGAGAAGCTGGTTACTAATCACCTGGAGGACCAACCTCTCCACCCCAGAGCCTCACACTAGTACCAGGTACTGGTAACCCGGGCAAGAAGAGCATGCAGCTCCTGCTGTCAAAGGAAGATGCTACTTAGCTTCAAAGACAGGAAGCGCAGATGAGAAGATAAGCATCAGGATGTGTGGATGGTGCAGACAGTGAGGGAAAATACAATTTGGAGGAGGGAGCGAGAACAAACACACAATAAAACATGCAGAAAGGGAGGCAGAGAGACTCTGCCACAGGAAAAAAAAAAAAAAAAGAGAGAGACAGCTTCTGCGAGAGACCCAGTGACCAGAGACAGCACGCTTCATTAACTCAGGTGGGGCCTTCAGCATCCCAACAGACACCTAGAGAAGACCCAGCAGGCATCACTCGCCACAGGCAGAGAGCATGGGCCCCCACTTCTGTTCTCTAGCGGCTCACGATTCAAGACAAATTCCTCCCCTACCAAATTTCAACAGGATTCCCTCAGTGGGTGTGACATGCAAAATACCCACTGGCTCTGGAAGGTAGGTATCAGGGGATGCTCAGAAGGAACAGAAAGATGAATGTGGCGAGCCCCAAGATTCAATATTATCATTCCAGTTCCTAGTACCCCTTGGTTGTCACACGTGTGGCAAGGGCTCGTCTGTCTTCTTGGAGTGTCCCTGAGGGGTCTGCTTCTAGCCTTCTCCTAGCCAGCCCAGCCCAACGAGATTACATCCAAGACTTCCTTCACCTGAGTCCTGCCACTCTGCCCTCTTGTAAAGTAACGACAGACAGTGGCAGTTTAACGATGTGTCTGAGTGAACTGTTTCCATCACATCGCCTGCGACAGGCTGAACCTTCCCAGCAAAGCATCAAGCTGGAAATCGTATCATTTAGTGGCATGTATATAGCAATTTTAGATTTTCCAAATGCTCTCCTTTAGCCAGCCTTTTTTTTTTTTTTTTTTTCTCTTTCTGTCTCTCTCAGCCTGTCAAGGAAGGAGCAGACACATGTCACCAGCCTTGTTCACTTCGTGGACCTAGCGGTAAGGATGAAAAGAGGACTTCCCTGTTTGGAAAAGGAAACCAGGCTGACCTGGGGTCCAGAGCCAGAGAGCTGGCATCTGGGGTCTGGGAAGAAGTCATGAGACTGGAGTTTCAATCCCAGCTCTGCCACTGACTGTGAACGTTGGAGCAGCTCTGTTAGCCTCAGACATGGAAGTTTAATCATCTTCCCCCAACTAGAAAAATCACAGGATTTATACTAAGATCTTTTCTTATTCTAAAATTTGACTTTTTATATATCTTTTTAAACCTCACATCCATGCACTGTCTTTGTTCTTTTACCCTTCTGATTAATGAATACATTTTCCTACCTCTGTGATAATAAAATAGTGAATTACAAATTATAACAGGCATATCAGCCAATGGCAAATATTTGAAATTCCAAACATAAACTCATATATCCACAGTCAATTATTTTTCAATAAGGGTGCCTAATATCACCCCACAGGGAGAAGAAGAGTTTTCTTCAAAAAATGTTCTGGAACAAATTGATTTCCACATGTAACATACACATGTTAAGGCAAAATAATCTTATACTTAAATATTAACCCTAACATTAAATGCTCAAATTACAAATATCAATCTTTGTGATTTCTTAATTTGATGATGACTTGTTACAGGTGACACTGAAATCACAAGCAATAAAATAAAAAAGTGATAAATTTAGAAGGCACTTGTTCATTAAAAGACACCTGTATGAAAATGAGAGGCAATCCACGTGTTTGCATACTAAGTATGCCCATAACTAATAAAAATAAATTTAAATAAATAGACATATAATTTAAAATATTACCCCCAAAACATATATCTGTCCTGTATAAAAGATATAAAGAAACTTTACAATTCAACAATTAAAAAAAATGCCTGTTTTAGAATGGGCAAAGGATAAAAGCAGGTATTTCACCAAGTAAGGGATAATATGAAGCACCGTTCCATGTCATTCATCACTAGGAAAGTGAAGATCAAAATGGCACTCTGTGCCTTTACACCCTTACATTTACAAAGGACTACTACAACCTAAAACTAGACAATACCAGATGCTGACAAGGGCACAGAGACACTTGGCTGCTGAGAAGGTAAAATAGTGCAGCACCCTCAGTCAATACTTCAGCAGGTCTTCAAAATGATAAACAATGAGAATATACAGCCACACTTCTACTCCTAGGTGCTCCCAGGAGAAACGAACACACAGGTCTACATGAAACTTGGGCATGAAGAAGGTTCACATCAGCTTCATTAATAAGAGCCAAAGGAAGGAGAAGGCCAAATGTTCATCAGTTGATGACCAGGTAAACAAAATGTGTTATATTCACACAATGGAATATTATTTGATCACAAAAAGTAAAGGAGATATAATATCTACCATAGCATGAAGGAGCCTTGAAAACACACCCCAAGTGAAAGACTGTCAGTCAAAAGCCCATGTTTTTTACATAAAGCACCTAGATGGGTAAATTCATAGAGACAGAAGTACCCTTGTGGTTTTCTCCAGAGTGGAAGAGAGCAAATGAGAAAAGGACCGCTCATAAGTGTGGGGCTTCCTCCAGAGGATAAAAGTGCTCAAAATTTAGATAGTAGTCATAGTTACACAACACTGGGGATATAGACAAACCACAAAATTGTACACTTTCAAATTTAAGGATTAACTTCATGGTAGGTATATTATATGTTTCTCTAAAACTATGACCAAGAAAATAACTAAGAGTCCTGTTGGTGTTTCTTGATTCCCATGTTCCTATGAAGCATCCTACTTCTCTAGTGCCTAAAAAGAGTAGAGTCACATGATTAAACCTGCTGCCTGGTCAGGCAAGACTAACTCAACATCAGTGGTTTTCAATCAGAGTGACTTTGTTCCCTCTGGGACATCTGGTCCTATCTGGAGATCACAACTGAAGAAGGAGGCCTTACTGCCATCTGACCTATGGAGGCCAAGAGTAGATCTCAACATCCTGTGGTGCACAGGACAAGACAGTCATCGCAATGGAGAATGACCAAGCTCAAAGGGTCCACAGTAGTGAGGTGGAGACTCTCTGAAGAACAGCTGCTCTGTACTCAGTGAGATGGGTATCTAGCTACACTAACATCTCCTGAGCACTGCGTGGAAACACAGAAGGTCTGGAGATAGCTAAACAAATGCCCTGTCTGTTGCAATTCCTCATGTCTTGGCACTTGCCCAGCTGTGACATAAACAAAGACAAGAGTAAGATGGTCTTCTGCCAGCTTGCTTTTGTCCACGTCATAGACAAAGTACAGGGAGATTTCCAACCTGAGTTTTTCTCTCCCAGGGTTATAAGGCTCCCAGAACCCATTTCCACAGGGACCCTGAAGGACATGGATACTGTCCAGGCCCCTGCCGAATAGCCTCTCTTCTGAATAGCAGCAGGCTTGGTGGATCTGAGCAGGCTTGGGTCTGGCTTGCTGCTAGACAGAAAGTTTATAACTCAAGGTTACTGCTGGGCAGTTTCCTCCTATGCCTAAGCCATGTGATGAAAGACAAGAATTTCTTCCATGATTCCAAGGCCAGGTGGGCTGTGATGAACTGCGGTCCCAGTCATGCATGCAGGAGGAGTGGTCAGGAAAATGTGTTTCTCAATCACTCCCAACAGGCTGTTTGGGGGCAGGGACCTTACCACGTGCAGCCCCTGGGGATGGTATCCATAGAAATGCACCTCATCCCCACCCAGTTCTGCACCAGACCCCAAGATGCCCTGTTCCCCACCTTCAGGTCTGAGCAGAGAATCCCTCCACAGCTCTCTCACCTGCCCCTCCCCGCAGTTTGGTGACCGCTCTCCTTTTTGGCTCCTCTCCGTCTTTCATCCATTGTTCTCCAGGGTGTTCAATAAATATTATTCTAATTCTGAGATGTGTGATCTTGGTCTCACCTAATTAATTTGGATGTGCCAGAGGAAATGGGTTAGGGCCTGAGCTACTTTCTAACCATAGGAAAGAAAATTGGTCACTGAAGGAACAGTGAAGAAGATTTCGTAAAAGAGTGGGCAGCAACTCTGAGTGTCTCAGGGAGTACTGGGGGGCAGGTGGAAAAAGAAGAAAGGATATGGATGGGAAAATAATGAGAAATGGTAGACGGAACCAAAGGGGATCAGGGAGGAAGCCCGGGAACCAGAGAGGGAAGAAGGAGACAGATAGGCCAAGACACAGAGGCGCAGGTGAAACATGAGAACCAGAGAGGAAAGGGGAAATTCAGAGGTAGAAAGCCATTTTGAACGCCTCAGCCTGGTCTCCCAGGTGGGTCTGATTTAGCAAATTCCAGGTAATATTCTGACACACAGAAACAATTAGTAAGCGAGTGATCTGGGTCATGCCCAGTTACTCATTTGCTTAAAAGCTTAGGCAATATCAGTGGTCTCAAAGAAATTCAGAGATAGGAAGCCATCCCAAGCACAGAGATATTCAGGGACAGTGGAAAGGAGGCAGAGGAGGAGAAATCTGGAAGGAAAGAAACTCGGAAGAAGATACATCAAGCTGGCTGTGCAGAGGAGGCAGAACAAGTTGCCAGCCAACTACCTAGGCTGGATGGAAGCCACACCATGCCACCAGAAGCCCATTACTCCACCATAGTGCGAGGACTACAGATGTAGCCAACTTAGGAACTTCAACAACACTTTTCACCTTGGGGTCCCCTGCTAAGCTCAATGGCCACAGCATCCAAACCAAACAAAGGGTCAATGGTTAGAACTCACTATTGTCTTGCCTGGTTTCAGGTCTCCCTGCCACACTTCTTCCCTGGCTGCCTCAGATGAGGTGGGAGGTGAGCAGGGAGAGTAAATTAACTGGGCAGGCAAATTCTATCAGAGTCAATAGTCACTCCGATCACTTAGGCCGGCAGTCTTGGGTTTTCCTCAGTCCTGGGTGTTTATCTCATGTTAGTTATCTGCAAATTAGTTACTTTTGAATCGCTCTTGTTTTTTTTAACTATATTCTGCCTAGCCCTGTGAAATTCTTTCCAACCCTGTGACCTCTGCAGCTATGATTACCCTAATTTTCATTAAGGGGCTGAGATTCAGAATAATGTCAGTGTTCAAGCTTAAACTCGGGGCTTCTGACTTGAGCCCAGGCATCCACTGGTGAACTGGAACCAGCTCTCGTGTATGTATCTCACTTTCCTGTGAATCATTAGACTTAGTGAATCTTCCTGATGTCTCCGGCTGGGCCTGCCTACTAGTTTAGTAAATGCCAGGCATTATGTGGGCATGCAGAAACATTTAGTAAGGTAATGCTTTGGGTCAAAAACAGTTACTTATTTGCGTAAAACCTTAGGTAGTATTCTCAGTGGTCTCAAGAAAATAAAAATGTCTCTGAATTCCATAAAGTGCTTGGGTACCACAGTGCTTACAGGGACCAAGTTCAGGCAACATTCTGCTATGTTACCATCTGTGTTCAATGCGTGAAATCTTTGCTGAAATGGCAAATGCCTTCCCTTAACAACAGGAGAAATAAATAACATCTTGGTCATGACTTTCCTTCATACTTTTTTTTTCTGCTTGAGAAATTTAAAACTATAATCATGAAGGGAGTACTATGGGCTAAATATATATTAAATATTATAATAATCAAGTTATATCCTAGAATGTTAGATGGTACATATGCCCCAAATTGCTCCTGAAAAAAAAATGACCTCAAGTTATTAGGTATCTTGCCCAAGGTCACAGAGATAGTAAATGATGAATCCAGATTTTAAACATAGGTAGGTAAAACTATAGGGGCTGACTAAGTATCACTAAACTCTCATCTTATATCCACCCATTCATCCATCTATTCATCTAATCCATCTACCTATCCATTACACCCACCTATCTAGTCACCCTCTGTCCATCCCTGTACCTAGTCAATTATCCACTCATCCATTCATCCCACCCATACATTCCACACACTCACTGATCTACCCATCCACACACCCATCCAACCATTCCACACGTCCACTCACCCACTTAACCATCTGTTCATCCACCTATCCACCTACCCTTTCACCCTTCTAATCTCTTAATACATGGTTTCAATTTTGTAACTTAACTATGTAATGATATTTAAGTAATGTATTTAATATCTAGTGGAAAATCTACCAGGATCTCAGAGCTCAGTTGTAGCTCAATTGCTCAGCTCTACTTATCCTTGTGAGTCATCAATGGCTTTAAAACTTTCTACAGATTTTAGCAGTCAACCTGTTGGTCAAATGAAATCCTGGAAATATGCACTATTCTCTGCATGAAACTAAAGCAGAGAGCTGGCACCTGACACTCCCAAGTTCTGGTGCTCTGGCCTTCTTCATGGGTTTCCAAGTTGGACAACACCTGGGGCAAATAAGAAGCTTGGAATTTTCTGTCTCAATTTTCACTAATACAGCAGATGGTAAAACTCAGATCTTCTCAAGATAAGTGGTGAGTTGGGTCCCCTAACTCACCTTGTAAGTCTTTTTCTTTTCTCAGTTAATATTCTGGCCATAGAGACCCCAGGAATACCCTTGTTCACTGATGTGGAATAAGTACGAACAAGACTACAGTCTCAGCCAGGTCCCTGTATTTCTGAGCCTTATAAATGTTGTGGGATGGCACTGGAGAGATGGTTTAGTAATTAAGGCACTTTCCTGCAAAGCCTAAGAACCCAGGTTCTATTTCCCAGTACCCATGTAAGCCAGATGCACAAAGTGGCACATGCGTCTGGAGTTTGTTTGCAATGGCTAGAGGCCCTGATGCTTGTGCGCTCTCTCTCTCTCTCTCTCTCTCTCTCTCTCTGTCTCTTTCACTCTCTCAATCTCTCTGTCTCATAAATAAATAAATAAATGTATCGTGTGGGAGGAAAAAGAACTGCTGAATAACCCACAACCCTATAGGGAATACCACCAACCCCATTAAGGTGTACCCCCTGCAGAATGGGAGCAGGGAGAAGGGAAAAGATGGTGCCAACCCATGATGTATCCGTGCAAAGTATGTTCTTAATAAAAAAACAAAACCATACTGGAGAGATGGCATAGCGGTTAAGGTGCTTGCCTGTGAAACCTAAGGACCCATGTTCAATTCTCCAGGTCCCACATAAGCCAGATACAGAAGGCGAAGCAAGCTTGAAAGCTCGCACGTGCCCACTAGGTGGCGCACATGTCTGGAGTTTGACTGTGGTGGCTGGAGGCCCTGGCATGCCAATTCTCTCTCTCTTGCTCTTTCTCTCTCTCATAAAAAAATAAACCTACTGAAATATTGTCCAGTGGGCTGTTCTGTGGCAAGAGCAAGGCCAAGTGAATGGTCAGAACCCCAGCCACCATACCCCCCTCTGCCATGCTCTTTCTCTTTTTGGAAGGGAATAGGAGGAAGTTGGTGCTTTATGGTAGTTATGAGAAAAGGCCAAAGTGATGAACTAGTCCATAAATAAGCTATTCTGGTTAATGTTCCTAGTCCTAAGGACTAATGAGTACATTTGTGTTTGGAAGAAAAATTTTAAATCATTCCTGCCTAATTAAGTTCAGTATATGGAATGTAATTAATTATTTGTTAACAATGCAGGTTCTTCATAGAAGGCCAACACCTTCCCTTTGGGTTCTCTTCGCAGAGAAAGCTAAGTAAAATGTATGGTCCCTGTGGAGGGGGGAGGACAGGGAGGAGGCTAACAATGGTACCAAATTGAATGTATTCACTGACAAAAAAGATAAAAAAAAATAAATAAATAAAAAAGAAACATTCCATTCAAGCACCTGAGAATAAATAAAGGAGTTACTTTGGTAATGAAAAAAAAAAATGTTTGGGGGAGGGGATATGATGGAGAATGAAATTTCAAAGGGGAAAGTGGGGAGGAGGGTACTACCATGGGATATTTTTTATAATCATGGAAAATATTAATAAAAATTGAGAAAAAAATTAAAAAAAAAAGAAAAAGCTTTACCTAAAGCCATAGGCTATTGTTGCCAAATCCCAGTGGCAGAACTACCGGGGACATTCAAAACTCATCAAAGCAAAAAGTAAGGCCGCTGAGAAAAGAAAATTCCTAACAAGCCCTCCAAGGGTCAGGGAACATTGCAGAAGAGTGGGTAGAAAGAATGTAAGAGGGATGGAGAGATGGCTTAGCGGTTAAGGTGTTTGCCTGCAAAACCAAAGGATCCCAGTTCAATCCTCCAACACCCACTTAAGCCAGATGCACAAGGGGACACACGCATTTGGAGTTCATTGCAGTGGCTGGAGGCCCTGATACGCCCATTATCTCTCTCTCCCTCTGCCCCCCTTTCTCTCTTAAATAAATAATAAATAAATAAATAAAATATATTAGAAGAATGTAAGAGCCACAGGCTGGGAAAATATACTGTGAGGCATGAACTCTACACAGTAACTGACTGTTACATTCATGAACTCCCAGTGATTATATATGCCCACACTGAGGAGGGTCCTCAGTGGAATGGGGGTGAAGGATAAGGGACATAAGAGGATAATCTCATGGGTATGCAACCAATTTTCAATAGATTCATATTTTAAAATTCCCAATAAAAACTATTACTAAAAATAAAAAGAAAATGTTTGCAATGATTAAAACAAGTATGGTCGAGGAAAAAGAACCATTTATGTAAAAACTGCAGGACAAACCATAGAGGTTGGTTTTGGTTGTTTTCTGTACATAAATGTCTGATAGTTTCTTCTTTCCTATTTTCCCAATAAGTAGCATGGCTTTGAATTCTCCCACTTAAGTAAAAGATTGTGGTTATCTGGATCTTGAATAATCAACCTTCTTTACTGACACTGAACTTGAGGACTAACTGGTGTTCTCTTTGACCTCTTCCTTGTGTCTCTCTACTGGACATTCAGAGTGTTTCAATCCTCTGAAATCAGCAGTCAGGACAACCGAAATGAATATATTTTTAATAACCCCAGACCAAGGAGAATGGCTTAATTTATTTCTCCCTATTCCCAGTTCTCTCACAGTCCACTTGAAAAACACAGCTGCTGGCTTTGTGTGTGTACAAGACCGCTCTCCCAACACAGAGAAGCACAGAATGGATGTGGGGACCTCATTTGTTGCATTAACAATGTCTACGCATCTGCACTGAGCTGTTCTGCAGGTCTGAGTTGTCCCCAGCACAATTGGAATTCATCACGTCCTGTAAACATCTCGGCAAGGGAAGGCAAGACTGTTTGTTGTGTTTTTCAAGCAAGCAGAGTTAGCAGCTCTATTCGGGTGTGTGCCTGCCCTGGGCTGTCAAAAAATGACCAGTCACAAGCCATTCAGGGTCCATGTGTAGCTCCCACAGCCTCTTCCCTGACTATTCCTAACAGCATCATCTCTATGTACTTCCTGCCTAATACCAGCATTCATACACAGACCTGGGAGATTCCGAAACATCAATAACAAATGTAGACCTTTGGAAATATTTGGTTGGTTTAAGAATGAATCAAAGATCTGAGTATGTCATGTATAGCTACCATTTGAAGCTGAGGATACCAAGATACTTTGCAGAGCCACACAGCCAACAAGCTGGTGGGTTGACAGGCGTGAATAGAAATGCACTTGTATGCAAGGTCAAGTGGGCTGCTGTTGCATGCTTTTAGTTGTGTTGACTTTGGTTCAGTTTTGATTATTGCTGCTTTTTTTAATTTAATTTAATTTTTAAATTCATTTTTATTTATTTATTTGAGAGTGACAGACAGAGAGAGAAAGAGGCAGATAGAGAGAGAGAGAGAGAATGGGAACACCAGGGCCTCCAGCCACTGTAAACAAAGTCCAGACGCGTGCGCCCCCTTGTGCATCTGGCTAACGTGGGGAATCAAGCCTCGAGCCAGGGTTCTTAGGCTTCACAGGCAAGTGCTTAACTGCTAAGCCATCTCTCCAGCCCTATTTTTTAATTTTTATTTTTATTTATTTATTTATTTATTTTATTTATTTATTTTTTTGCTGTGAGCACAGACCTATAATACCAGGCTAGCAGCACACAGACAATGTAGCTTGGTGACTAAACACTGAAAATTCTGGAACCAGAAAGTGCCTAAGTTGAGGCTCTATCCACTTAGTGGTCTTAGTGACTTTGCAGTCATTATCTAGCTACTTAAGTGCTCCAGGACTCTGTTTTCTCATTAAGAAATTAAGGCCAACATAATAAGGCAAAAAAAATAATGGCTACTTCTGTGGGTTATCATGAAGAATAAATGAGTTAATATTTGTAAAGTATTTATAACTGAGCCTCATACCTAAAAAGCACTATGTAAATACGTGACTAAATAAATCTTACACAGGCTCAGCCTACAGAAACACAATAGTAGCACAGAAGCAAGGGGCAGTCTTGAGAACTGACTCAGTGATGCTGACGTGGAAAACCCTTGAGCCCCATGGTACAACTGTGGCCACATTCATCCTGAAAGAGACCACCTACATTTTCCTCTCAGGCCTGAGGACAAGAAGCCTACATGTTCAAACACCAGGTTTTCTTGAACCTACACACAGACCTGGAGAACTGAAGGAAAGAGAGCCTCCTTGTGTTCCTTCCTACCAGACCATCACAGATCGTGTTTCCCAGCATTCAAGGATGTATCAAGATGGGGGACCACAAAAAGCCCTAGGATCCCACAGGGCCAGAAAAGCCATCCAGATCCAACATTGTCAGGGCAACACATTCTACACAGGATTCACTTGTTTCTCCTTTTCTTCCTCCTTCCCTTTTTGTTTCCTTTTTTCCTCTCCCCTTCCATCCTTTCCTTCTTTTTTTCCCCTGAAGATGAATACAAACATGACCATCAGCTCTACTGCGTTCATATTCATGCCATCATTAAAAGGGTAAGGTACCCCGAACCCTACCCACTTCCATCATTTCAGTCATTTTTATTATGCTACTGATGGGAACTGAACACAGGCTAGAACAAACCACTGCAACAATTCTATCTTTCCCCAGTGGTGGGACCTAGCACTGAGCAAAGCTGCAGCCTAGAGCTGGACATCAAGAAGCATCTGCAGAGAAACCTGCCGATCTTTCAGCTGACTTTGAGTTACTGAGCCCCATATGTTGTTTGTTGTTGGTGACCCTATTTCTAGGTGGAGACTTGAAGCCACATCCAACAGGACAGAATCATGACCAGGGACACTAACTCAAGAGAAGGGATGATTGGAGAGGCCTTGACTGCTGTCCTCAAGGAAACGTCCTACCCTCTTGTAGAAGGGAGGCTATATTCCCTTGGGAGAGCCAGTTTGGGCTCCTGTGAGAATCAACGGGAAATGCATCCTAACAATAGACTAGACCACCTGCAGGGTGTGCACGCATGAAGGGCACTGTGCTGGAGAGGAGAGGAGCCAATATCCAGAGGGGAGGCACTAAAAACACCTCATCAAGTCCCTCTTCACGGAGAGATTCTACAAGGTGAATATGGTAAAACCAGGCAGCCTCATTTGTGGAGGACATTCTTCTCTGAATGGCATAAGGAAAATGCATTCTCTCCTTCCCCAGGGCTGTTTCTGGTGTGAGTGCGGATGTCATCTGTGGCTTTGACTCTCCAGAGGTGCTGAGGTCAGAATGGCCTGGGGAAGTTCATACCTCCACAAGGTATTAACCCCATCCCACATCCTAGTTAACAGAACAGATGGGCCAAGAGACTGATTCAAAGTCCCAGGGACAGAAAGTGCCAGAAGTGACTTTTTTTTCTTTTTTTTTTATTTTAATCTATCTTTTCATTGACAATTTTTATATATGAACAGAAGTGGCTTTCTATCTCAGCTTCCAGGAAATACTCTAAGGCAGGGAAAGATGGATGACAACTTTCAAAAGTGAGAGGGTGAGCTTTGCCAGCTCTTCCTGGGGTCGTCCCTTGACAACAGATAATCAGATGAATGCAGAAATGTCAGAGTCTTTTACTATGAGGGACAAGGGTGCTGGCTAAGTGCTATGTCCTATCCGTAGCTGAGGCAGTTCTTAAACTTGTGATCCTCCTGCCTTAGCCTCCATAGAAGCTGGGATTATAAACTTAAGCCACCAGACTTAGCTAGGAAATGCATTTTCTTTTAACTACTTCCTGAGCCATTTGGGGGTGTCAAGTAAACTTTAAAAAAAGTAAAATAAATATTGAATAAATTTGAAAGAGTGGTAATTGGCATGCCAATTCTCTACCTAGTCTGCTCAGAAACAACCTGCCCTTCATGGTATCTGCTCCCTGAACAATCTCTATTGTCTTGTCTGAGGGCTGTTCATTGCAGCTTTTTATCAGAGGAAGGGGATCAAAAAAACAAACAAACAAAAATAACACAATTTTGCCCAGGTCCAATTTGGATACATTTTGAAATAGTGGCATCTGAGTCGATGCAATTTAATGAAGCTACAGCTAGACCCACATTCAAGAAGGAAAGGTGGAGAAAGGACCAGAACGAGAGCTCTATAGCACTGCCCAGGAATCAAAGGAAGGACAGAAGGAAAAGCAGCAACAGTGGAGGAGACAACTGAAAGCACCAAGAAGCAGCATGCTGGTGGTGTGACTAAAGAGAAGGGAGAAATGAATGCCACGGGTCCTCTGCTCAAAAACCTGCTCTTTTTCTTTGCAAATGCTTGAGTGGGGAGAGGGAGGCCCTGAGCATGGCTCACCTCAGCACAGAGAAGCAGTGAGAGCTCCCAGTGTGAAACAAGTTTTCCGAGACCATGGGCTGGCATGGGTAAGTTTAAACACGTTCCTGGGGATACAGCAAAACATGAGACAGAGACTGGCAGGGGGTTGCATGTCTGCCCCATGTTCTAAGGCAGTGTCTGCTTCTGGTTTGCTGGTCTCCTGCCCAATTTTTGTTTTTGTTTGGTTGTGTTTTTTTTTTTTTTTTTTGTTTTTGTTTTTGTTTTTGTTTTTGCAGGTAAAATCTCACTATTAGCCCAGGCTGACAGGAACTCACTCTGTAGCTCCAATCTGGCCCTGAACTCATGGCAATCCTCCTACCTCAGCCTTCTCGCCCTAGCTCCCAGTGCTGGGATTAAAGGTGTACACCACCATGCCCATCATTTTAAGGTGACTTCCCCTCTCATAAAATTTCCCAAATACTACTGACTGAGGCCACAACTCCCTACTATTCAGAACTACCGCTGATCCCAGAGCTAGGGGATAGGCGGTGCGGGAGAACTCATGGGCTGTGGAGGTGGTTTGCTTGCAAGGCTTGCTGGCCCACAATTCCACAGTTGATTCCCCAGTACCCACATACAGCCAGATGCACAGAGTGGTGTGTGCATCTGGAGTCTAGAGTTCGATTACAGTGGCAGGAGGCCATGGCACACACACCTCTCTTCCTCCTCCTCCAACCTCCATATATATACATATATTTTTTTTTTCCTGACCTCCAATCTGCCCAACCCCCAGCAAAGGTCCCAATTCCCAGGATCTGATCAAGGGCAGGATGCAGGGGCTCCAGAAGACACTCTGGGATGCCATTTAGTGGCTGTCCCAGGCTTCAAGTTCCTCTGCAAGGAGCAGCCAGTGTGATGCACAGGAAGAGGGAACAGGAACTGTCTGGGTGAAAACCCTGCTTCCCAGACGAGAACATTTGGCTAAGGGAACAACAAATATGTCCAGAGGACAGGTGTCCTGAGTAATGAGACTTTAATGCTGAAGCTAATGGGAACAGGACATGAGACCAAATGCCAAAAAAGCAAAGAATAATGAGAGTCTTCGCGAAGGCTGCAGAAAAAAAATAAAATAAAATAAAGCAACGACTTTTTTTTTTCCCCAACATCAGAGCAAAGGGCCAAGGTCCTGATCTCTCATAGCCTCATTGGAGCTCTAGCTCCCAGGGGTCTGGAGATAGGAAGAGTGGCTTTGAGCAGAGAGCTCCAAAAATTGCCCTGTTCCTCTGCCTAAGAGGGTATGTGGCAAGAAGGTGGCATGGGAGCAAAACACAGTGCTCAGTAGAGCTGAGTTCCTGGGGGACTCTAAGAATATGGCGTTCACATGCTGTCCCTCAGAGAGGAGTCCTCGTTCGGGTACCCCTGCCACACCAGAGCTGTGGGCACTGTGTTGGCCACTACCCAGAGATAACTGGAGCTGGAGTCTGCAACCAACTTTGGTTGATAGGTTGTCCTTCCTCCTCGTGTGCCCTTCAGAATAGAGGACTTTTAAGAGCAAAGAAACAGAGACACAGGAAAGAGCCAGTCCTGGGCAGGCATCGCCGGGAGGGCAGACGTGGGGAAGAAGAAAACTGGAGCGATCAAGGAGAGAGGGCTGCAATTCTGTCTCGCACGCATAGCGTTGGATGTTATAAATGGGGTGCTAGGGGTGTGATAAATGGAGCTGTTTGGGAGCTGCAGGTCTCAGTAATTAAAACTGAGGATGGCCTGAGGTCCACCCTCTTCTTCATAAACCCAGTCTTTCCTCCCTTCCCCGAGCACCTCTTACCACTTCACAAGCTGTGACTCATGCAGAACTGCCCAGGGTTTCTTCCAAGGCTGCAAAGGGATTTTGGTTCTTTTTTTTCTCTCCTCAATGAATATCAAGGGTTGACTTTTGTTTTGTTTGTACTTCTTTGCATGGCCTTCACTATCTCAAGCCGACATCATACACCTTGAAAGGAAGGCTCTCTCACCACCCTAGGCACCTCCGTACTACTCTGCATGCAGTTTAAGTGGGGGGTCACTAGCCCGCCCCCCCCCCAGAAGGCAAATCATTTACCCTGTCATTCATTTATGGAAGCAACCTGTTACAGAGCACAAGCCGGGGAGATTTGCTGACTTAAGTATTCAGAGTAGCACTGACTCCTTTCCATTCAGCAAGGTGAGAGCCCCGAAGCACAAACGCGAGATGGGCAAAGAGACTAGTTCAGGGATCTTGGGAAAGTCACTAGCCTCTGTGGATGGGTTTCATCATCTGTAAAGAGGTCCCTGTACTCCAGGGGGTGATGGAAAGATGCACCAGGGCCATGGGCAAAAGGGCCAAGTAGGGAGCATGGTATTGAGCCATGGCAGGACATGTATAAATGCCCCCCACACTCCTTAAGACCTCATCTAATGTAACCTCAGGTCGCCATAGCTTCCTAGGGTTACAGTGATGATGAGGTGGTGTACGCTTGGGAGACAGAGCTCCTTGTCTTTTGATAACTGCTCCTCAAATTCACAGCGGAACCAACTCTCTTAAGTGTCTGAAAACAGCCTTCATGAGCATGGGAATGACACAATGCCCAGGCCCTCACTGTCCCCTAACCCCTGACTCCTGACTGAGGTGAAGAAAAGCATTCACCTGGGCTGGAGGGATAGCTTAGGGGTTAAGGCATTTGCCTGCAAAGCCAAAGGACCCAGGTTCGATTTCCCCAGAACCCACATTAGGGGGCATGCGTGTCTGGAGTTCGTTTGCAGTGGCTGGAGGCCCTGGAGTACCCATTCTCTCTCTCTCTCTCTCTCTCTCTCTCTCTCTCTCTCTCTCTCTCTCTCTCCTTCTCTGTCAAATAAAAAAAGAAGAAGGAGAAGAAGAAGAGGGAGAGGAAGAAGAAGGAGGAGGAGGAGGAGGAGGAAAAGCATTCATCTACAGCAGCATAACCATGGCTCTCCACACCTGTCCAGGCTCCAGTGAATAACCCTTAATGCTTGCCCTAATGCTCAGACTGCCCAGCCGCACTCGATTCTGCAACTAATCCCATTCCATGAATGTGAATTTGGGGAGGCAACAAAGGTGTCTTCTCCCTGGGTTTGCAAATGTCTATGGCAGTCTGACCCAAGTGGTGACCCCCATCTGAATGCAGAATTGCAGAGGCGGTGGCCTGTGATGGGATACGGAGGGAACGGTGAACAGGGGCTCTGATCTCATGCCTCCTCTCTGCATGCATCGCAAAGAAACTGGGTCCCTTTACCCTCAGTATCAAAGCAGGAAGCTAAATTGAGCGATCTGTCTACTATTTTATGCAGAAATGTGGGACATTCTTCTTTTTTTTTTTTTCACCCTTTTTGGCCAGTTATTTGAAATGTTTGATGCATATTCAACTCCTTTCTTTTGTCCTCTCTTCCAACTGCCCTACAGCTTGCCCAATACACTGCTGCCACATCAAACTTATCTTTCTGCACGCCAGTAATTATCCTTCCATGTGAGCTGCCACCATGAACATGCAGTCATGGCTGGTGAGGGGCCTCACCTGTGGGGCTGCCTTGCTCTGTGTTGTGGCCCTGCCTCTTCCTCATGGCTCCTGCCTTCAGGGACAGTGGAGCTGCTTCTTGGAGGGCAACTCTCAGTACTCGAGGCACGTGTGATTTCTCATCACTTTGTCCCTTCATCAAGTCTCGCCTAAGACTTATTACTGCTTTCAAGAATGAAATCGCCCTAGAAGGGTAAAAATATACAACAACCACAGAAAGCCAGGCCTGAACTCTCAAAGTATTTCCATGGGAGCAATTTCAGAAGAAGTCCCAAGGTGACTGCTTGGAAAGACAATGCATTAGGATGAAGACACCCTATTTCCTTGAAAGGAAGGACCAGGAACATCCCAGGCAAAGCACCCAAACTTCATGTCACAGAGATTCATCTCAAATGATCACATGGCCCAAATTCACATCCTCATTAGCCAGAGGTTTCTTGGCTCAGAGCTGAGAAAGGGAACAATCAGCACCAGGAATTGTGCTTTGTGGCTCAGAGCTATTTACATATGCAGGCACCATCCTGGAGGGGTGAGTATGAACTCACTTTCTGTCCTGCTCACCTACCCACCCCCATCCCTCTCTCTCTCTCTCTCTCTCTCTCTCTCTCTCTCTCTCTCTCTCACACACACATACACACACACACACACACGCACACATACACACACACAGACATACACACACACACACACACACACACATGCACAGCTGTCGAGAGCTGAAGGCCCCAGCTACAGGCAAATCTGAACCTCACTAATGCAATACATCGCATCACCTCCACCCCAGGTGAGAGAGAGAGAGAGAGAGAAAGCATCTACAGCCCACACCTGCAATCACAAACTCCTGCCCACACTGTTATCCAACGATACTTGTCTCCTTTGACATGTGCTCTCATTTCCTTTTTCAACAGTCCACATTACTCATAGCTTATGAAAAGATTATGCTTAGGTCACATTACTGCCCTTTAGAAAACAATGTGGAGAAACCACAAAAAGGCCAACCACCGCCAATGGAGATCATTTTAGTGGATGGAAACATGGAGGAAAGCAGGACTCGAGAAACATAGGGAAGGGAGAGAGAGAAAGGAAAAGGCTGTTACACTTCCAAGTGATCAAAAGTTATTTTGTGAGGACTAAGAATGGAACATAAAATAAAGTAGAATAGATTCTCATTGAAGATGAGACAAGCATAGGCACAGGACATGAGGACCCTGGTTTCTAGTCTAAGCTCACTCATGTACCAGCTGGGGCACTTAGCAGTGTGATCTACACTTTCTGGAATTCAGGAGTGTCATTTATAAAATTAGGTTGTTAGGTCAAATGGATGCAATAACAATACCGTGACTCTATAATGGATGAGAAAATAATAGAATGTGATAGTCTGTCTGTTCATAAGACTTTTGTACTATTTGTAAGAAAAACTAGAGCTAATGATTTCTCTTAATGTTTTCAGAATACCAGCAACCCCACTGAAGAGGGCCCTCAGCATAATGGGAACAGGGAGGAGGGGAAGGTGCCAACACATGATTTGATCACACAAAGTTCGTACTTAATGAAACGAAATGAAATGAATAAATAAGCCTGCTCAAAGCCAAGGGAATGAGACCCTCTGATGTTTTATTGGTTATCTTCCCCACCCAGCCCACTTCCTCATCTATAAGATCTGCAAATTAAAACCCATGTGAATAATGTATGAGAATCGGGGGGAAAACAATTGGTTGGAATTTCTCAAAGAGAAAAAAGGGGAAACTACAATAGGCATGTTCACAGTGAATGTAGCTCAGGCCCTCACACACATCACCAATCTCAGATATTTGGCACATCCATAAAACCAAACCATAATTCTATGGTTTCACAAGCTATATGCTGTCAAGGAACATGACCAAAATCGTAAGACAAGCTGTGCTTGAATCTGTGACAGTTTCAGATACAGGTTGCGCAGGACTTTGAGTGGGTGCAGAGGATGGCAGAGAGGAAGGAAGGAAGGTAGCAACCACCACATCCAGAAGCCAGGGCTAGCTCCAAAATGCAGTGGGTAGGAGTTCTTCCTGGATGAAAAAGAAGCCAGAAAGTTAAGACTTTAATACAGTCTTCCCAGGCCCTGCAAAAGGCAGCCAACAGAAAGAACTAGGCGGAGAAATCTCTTTCCAGTATCATTTCCTCTTGTACTGTAGGCTTGACTGTCGGAGACTGGTGAATTAACCTCTTTCAGTTAGTACATGCTATGTCAGTTCTTAACCACTGCTTTTTGCAAAACTGATTTTTGTCCACACCACAGTCAAGCTAATCTCTCATTGAAATCAGTAAACGCAAGAATTACCTTTGCTTTCTACCTGGTATTTCAGAAGTCTAGAACTGTGGGGTGAGCTCTTGGTATCTCAGCAGCAGATTCCCCAAAAAGAATGTGCCCAGAGTCTTTTGTAGAGCTGTTAGGGGGAGGAAATATACTCATCATCTGAGCTGGGTGTAGGAGCATGAAGACAGTGGGTGACCAGGGAGGGCTTTCAAGGTCTCAGCATTGAAAAGTATTTACGTGGTTGCACTGTTAAAGCAAGAATGAGCTCTGTCAGCCTCATGTTTCAAAGGTACTATGATTTGTAAGTGTACATTTTGTGGTTTGAACCATAGCCTGTCCACTCAGGGTGAGCAGAGCTCATGTGAAGACCCAAGGTTGTCACATATATGCAAGAATTAAAACCAAATCAAGCTGGTGAGAGAGTGAGATAAATGTCACTGTCTGATTAGTGGCAACCATCAACATTTTGCCCAACCGAATTCCTCCTTTTTACTCTTCTTTCTGTCCTCCTGGTGCCCTTTTCCTAAATTCTCCTTCATAATCCCTCCACAGTTCCCAGCTGTCCCCACATGCACTTTTTTAACACAAAGAAATAAAAAGGAAAAGAAAAACATACAAAGCTAGAGTCCATGGCAAGTTTTTTTTTTTCCTTTCCTTCCAACTGCTATATTTGAAGTTAGAAACAAGTTGATTGTTTAGATCAATTCACTATAGAGAGTCCACAGTACTCCCCCCCCCAAAAAAAAGTGGAGTGTTTGAGGGGAATTTGACAATTTTTCCCAGGTACCTAGGAAGGGTTCTTCACTAAGTCAACTCCAAAGTAGATCTATAACTGCAGAGATATAGTCTGAAAGGAAAGGCAGAGCTCTCTGGGTTTGTAATTAAGTTGTGGAAGGATAAAAGGTAGAACAAACTTTCCCCTTGCCTGCCCTAGAAATTAACAAGGTAATTCAAAGATGAGGGACTCTGCTGAGTTTCCACCAATACTTTTCCTTTTTTTTTCCTCTCTTTTTTCTGATGACATACATCAGGCTCTGCTTCCCTGAGCATCCTCTCCTACTCACATCTACATCCTTCCCTGCCCACCTCTCTTCATCTTCTCAGCCCTGAGCACACACCTCTGACTTCACCAACTTCATCTACAGAATCTTAATAGCTTCCTGACCCATCTGTTAATTAACCATTAAAAAAAAAAAAGCCACATAGATTCTGCTTCAGAGTGATTCTCATCTCCAAGACATTAATGAATCAACTCATGGTGAGGAGGCAGGAACAGGTTCTGCTGTAAGACAGCTAAGGGCAGAATAGAATGTCAAAAGGGGCCAGTTATGCCTCCCAGGCTAGTTTCTGGGCAGCCCTCATACTCCTGGAAAACATCTTTAGCCCCTCTCTGGTGGTCCCAGGGGAACCCCTGCAGAGCCACTCAGTAAGCATGACAATCAGTGTCTGTCCCTCTGCCTCATTGGAGTAGTTCTGTAACATGGCAAGGAAAAAATGAAGAGTTTAATGAAATGGGGTTCCACTTGGGAAAGGTGGGCTGCCCTGGGGTCCAGCTAGCTGTGGGAGTGTTCACGTCACACCCAGTGCTCCTCTGCTTGAATCAGAGAGCTGGTAGTTTCCCCTCCAGACACTAACTTCCCTCTCAGAATCATGCTAGCAAGGGCTCATCACTTCTGTTAAGGGGGAAATCGGTTCTTTCCTGTACAAGGATATCTTGCCCTAAGGAGTGTGTGTGTGCATGGGCAGGCAGATGGCTGCCCAGCCTGGGAGCACCAGCCGGAGCAGATAGCTGATGCCTTCTTTCATCTATTCTCAAACCCCCACAATATTCCTTTGCAATGAGGCTGTTCTCATTGAAACCCCTCAGACTTGAGTCTGCTTACCCAAGGAAGGGACTCGCGCCTGCCTGTCTGTCATCAGGGGAGTTCACACACTAAGACAGCGCTGCTCTGCCTTTCAGCAAGAAAATGTCTTGGCTGCACTATTTCAGAGCATGTTACTGAAAGCACCTCCTACCCCCCCTTGACCTCTGACCATGGGTACTCTTTCTTCTCCCACTTTACCTAGGGAAATCTTATGATGCTGTGAATATTTATCCCCTCCGCCACTCCCCCCCCCCCCCCCCGCTTCTCTCTACCTTCATTCCCCAATAAGATAGCCGACACAACAAAAACTCTCTCTGGAAAGGCAAGCGGTGACCTCTAAGATGTGAGCACAGTGGCAGGAGCCCCACACTTTTGCTCAGGGGCGCACATGGAGCTATGTGGGCATTAACCCTAACACACTCAGAAGGAAGAGGCTGAAATAAGAGGCTGCTGTTCCCGGGTTACCCAGAACTGAAAAGAAGTTTCTTGACCTGCCCAAGGTCACTCACAGAGCAACCCAGATGATCTCTCATCTCCGATCTCGATCTCTGCCCCTCCTCCCCTTTTCCATACACATACACGGGCATGCACTCTCCCCTACCCAACCAGCACCAGTATGATAGCTTCTAAGTCACTGATCAGGCGAGACTGCAGCTGCTGAGAGAGAGGTGCTGTGAACTGAATAAAATCAGGAGGTAAACTTGAGGGAGAAACATCGCACATTTACATAATGGTCTGAGGCCTGAATTCAGCTGCCTTCCCAGAGTTAACTCTCTTCCCTCATGCCAGACTGAAACCATCCCAAATGGTGTCTTGGGTGCGGGAGTGTCAGTGTGGTGATGAAGGGACAAGCATCAAGAACAGTGACTTCTCCAGGGTCACGTGCCAGTGCCACTATTCAAAGATGCTTCATCTCAGAACCTGAGGCCACCAGGGTATTGTCACAGGTGAGGACGGATAAACTATGTGTGGCACGGACGGGTAGGAGCAGCTTCCTTTAGCAGGGCAGAGAATAATGGCACAGAGAACAGATAAATCCCAAGAAATATGTGTGGGAATCAATCAGCAAAGAGGCAAAAGCCAGCACACAAGATGTGATGAGGCAAGGGAGAACTGGAGGAGGAAAGAAGAGGCCAGCCTCCAAGTCCTGGGGCATAAGTAGACAGATGAGAAGAAACAGCACATCTGCTTTAGGAAGGCACCTGCCTGTGATCCTCTGTGCTTTTTGCTCAGCTAAGAAATTCATTGCCAGGCCAGACTCAATGCAAGGGACATCTGAGATCTTCCTTCATTTGCACCCCTGACCTCTGCATTGAGAGAAGGCCTGACCACAGACCATCACTCAGCACCCAGGGCCAGTCCAGGCTCCAGGCTTGTGCTGAGAGCTGTTCCAGGAAGAGTGTGGGGTTGCCACCTCAGGATAAGAAGTTATCAAGGGGTGTTCCCTCTGGAGTCACCCCAACTCTATCACTTGAGTTTGAAACATCCACACATAGTGGATTTGACTCAATAAAACTTGACCAAGAGTCTCAGCCCTTCTCAAAACCCACAGTATCAACTGGAGCAAAATAAATCAACGCTTTTAGTATGCCTAAAATTTTCTGTCTACCTTCCTCTCCTCATCAAGGCGGGGAGAGTAATGCCAATAGTAGTGAATGACAAATGTTTTCAGGCCAGAAAGATCACAAGTTGGATGCAGAAATGAGCTGCCTGGTGGGCCAACTCACAAGCAATGGTCTGGGAACTGAGCCTGGGTACTTAGGCTAGTGCCCACTCCTTGTGCCAGAAATGAAGCGGGGCTTCTGAATGCCCCGAAAGGACTCCTCTGAGCCATATTCATCCTTATGTGGACACTGGAGGCACAGCTGACTGTATCTCCTGGGTGTGCAGTTCCTAAAGAACCCTCTGGACTCCTCTTCCCCCTTGGCTTTACATTTCCAGTGTTCTCCCTGGAAGCTAGAGACACGGGATGGGAGGTGACCAGAGCAGAACAATGGACTATCATGTTTTGAGCTCTGGAGAAGTTTAGGAAGGGGCACTCCCACACAGTCTTTACAATGTGTGTTGTGAAAGATGCCCCTCAGGTTGAACACAGCAAGAACTGTTAACTCAAAGAGTTCTGCCTGCAGGCCTTAAAAGAACAAGTACTCCAGTCTCAGCGGGAAAGACAAGCATCCCACTCAAAGACACGCCATCTGTGCATGGTCAACATGCAATGAGGAGCCTCTTATTCCTGCCTCCCAGCAGAGGCAGCCAGCCTGTTCATATCACCCTGTTCTAACACCTGGGAACATCCCCATTCACATAATCTGTGTGCTACTCCTTTCAGTAAAGTTCCAGCGCTGATCAGTTCACTGTGTTAAGATGGTATTCTGGTTTGACTGAAGAAAAGAGAGAGAGAGAGAGAGAGAGAGAGAGAGAGAGAGAGAGAGAGAGAGAGAGAGAGAGAGAGAGAGAGGGAGAGAAAGGAAGGAAGGAAGGAAGGAAGGAAGGAACGGAGAGAGAGAGAAGCCTAGAGACTACAGCCAAATGGCCACAAGCTATGAAAACAGACCCTTGGGTCTGCTATGGATATTAAAGAATGAGTAAAATTCTTATCTTTGAACTTCACAGACTCCGCGATGTTTACTTTGTCTTGCAAATTCCCTTAAAACCAAAGTATGCCTTCCTGGCTCCTAAGGAATGGAGCAGAGAGTACGAGATGTACCGCTGCACATAAAAGAGATGGTGGAAGTGACTTAGGAGGATCAGGAGATCAGGAGAGGTGTGTGTGCGTGTGTAGAGGATAAGGGAGGCATATTAATTAAGACTAGGCCCGAGAAAAAGAGAGAGAAGAGAGAGAGAGAGAGAGAGAGAGAGAGAGATCAGGACAGACACCGGGCAGTCTCTCACCTGTGGATGTTCATCTCCCGCGGGGGTCGGTGAGCCTTGTCATAGGAGACCTTGGCGAAGACGCCGGCCACGATGACGAAGGCGATCACCCCGCAGGTGATGTAGACGGTGAAGTTGGTCTTGTCTTTCTCGGGGTCGTACTTGTTCTCGGGGCCCGGCGACACCACCTTGGTGCTGGGCGTCTGGACCCACACGGGGCTCTGGTAGTTGGTGCACTGGCGCTGGTCCAGCTTCTCGTGGCGCTTCTTGCAGCAGAAGCGGTAGTAGCAAGTGCCGCAGCAGTACAGGTAGCCGCTCTCGCTGTTGTTGCACTCGAACTCCTTGTCGTACTGACCGCTCACGTCGTAGTAGCCCCAACACGTCTCGTAGGTGACGGTCGCGCTGGCCGCCGCCACCGCGGACTGTCCCCGCCGGTTGCCCGCCTCCGAGACTCCGGATGCCCGGGCGGTCCCGTTCAGCTCTCGACCGCCCCGTGCTAAGCCACCCCCGGACCTCCGGCCCCCGACGGCAGAGGCTCCGGAGCTCAGGGTCCGGTTGGCCGAGCGGCCGCGGGCCGCGACAGCTCCGGGGAGCAGGTCCAGGGAGTCCAGCGACCCGAGCAGCAGCAGCAGCAGCGGCGGCAGGAGGAGGAGGAGGCTCCGCAGCGCCATGGCGGGGGCCGGGCGGGAGAGACAGAGAGAGAGAGAGAAGAGAGAGAGAGAGAGAGAGAGAGAGGCAGGCCGCTGCGCCGGGCTCCGAGGATGCACGGACGGACAGATGGACGGACGGACGGACGGACGGGCGGGCGGCGCGGGGCGCTCAGCGGCGGCGCCTGGGCGATGGCGCCATCGAGGCGGGCTGGCGGGCGGCGGCGCGCGGAGCTCACGGACCGGCCGGGGCGGCGGGGCTGCTCGCGGCTCTCAGGCTGCGCGCGGGTTCCGCGCTCCCCCTGCGGGATCGGGATCGCCGCGCCTTCCGGGCAGCCCCATCCCCCGCCGGCGGCTCGGCTCACACTGGACCCGAAGCGCTGCTCCGGGAGGTGGCGGCGGCGGCGGCGGCGTGGTCCCGTCCGGGCCGGTCCTGTGGGACGACAAGAAGAGGAACGGCTCACCCGGGGAGGAGACGGGAGCTCTACCGACCCGCGGCTCTCGCAGAGCCCTCGAGGAGCTCGTCCCGCTCGCTCCAAGACGGGGCCGGCGAGCGAGGGCGCACGACAAGTCCCTAGGGTCGCCCTGCCGGGATACGCGACCCCCACCTCCCCAACACACGCACACGCACACACGCACACACGCACACACACACATGCCGGGACGGAGCTGGCTACGGCTGGAGTCGGCTCGGGAGCCCCCCGGAACGGAGGCTGGAGCTCCTCGGTCACTCACCATGCCCGGCTGCGACTGCAGAGGCGGCGGCGGCTAGGAAGGAGCCGGGACTGGCCGGAGCGAGCGAGCGGAGCCCCGGAGCCGCCGGCTGGCCGCCCGCACTAGTGCCGGAGCGTGTGCGGAAGGCGGCGAGGGAGACACGCGCGCTCACACCCGCACACGCGGGAGCGCCTCGCGGGGAGGGCGGGAGGAGGGAGGGAAGGAGGGAGGGAGGGAGGACGGCCGCTCTCCGCCGCCCACGTTTCCACGCCTGGGCGCCCGGGTGTGTGTGTGTGTGTGTGTGTGTGTGTGTGTGTGTGTGTGTGTTGCGGGGGGGGGGTGGAGGGGAGCAGAACTCCTCTTTTGCCTCTACCCGCTCGCGGCATTCGAAGCTCCGCGTCACCAAAGCCCCGGACACTAGTTCATCAACGCGGTGCGCCAGGAGGGCAGAGAGGGCACCCCCCCACCCAAAGAGCGAGCGAGGGAGCTAAAGGACAGAGGTGAGAGTGTCCCCTCCGGAGCTGGTCCACGGCCGAGCCTGACCTCCGCCGCGGGAGGCCCCCCTACGGCCTTGGCGGCGGCGGCGGCGGATCTCACCCCTCCCGAAGCCCAGGTTGCACGCTACCAGAAACGGAGCTGGGGTTTCCAGCAAGCCTTTGCCTCTCCCTAGTGGTGATGCTCGCAGCCAAGGAAATAGATCTAACCCATTGCTACAGGTTCCTAAACTGAGGTCAGAGGTCAAAGGGCACAAGGGAGACTAAGTATGATGAATTTAACATTCCTTTCCCGTTGAGTACTCTCCTTCAACATGCACACACCAGCTCTGGTGACATCACGCATTCCTTCAACTTTTTTCCAGCATTGAGGATGCCCTGGTTTTTGGTTTTTTTTTTGTTTTTTTTTTTTTGCTTACTTGTTTGTTTTGATTTTGTAATATCTTATTTATTTATTTAGACAAAGAAACATAGAGAATGGGTGCGCCAGGGCCCCTAGCCACTACAAAGGAAGTCCAGACGGGTATGCCACGTTGTGCATCTAGCTTACATGCAAAACTGGGGAATCAAACTCCTATCCTTAGGTTTCACAGGCAAGTGCTTTAACTGCTAAGCCATCTCTCCAGCACCATTTTTGTTGTTGTTGTTATTTTTTCCGTGCCTGAATGTTTTATGATTCTGCTTGGAAATCTCTGTGTACCTGTGCTGAGGTCCCTATGTTGTAGCTGGCCAAGGAAGGTGCGTATGTTGGGTGGGGGATGGTGCATTCCCCAGGTCTGTGAAAAAGAGAAATCGGCATTCTAAGCTGTGCGGAGTCAGTCCTGATCTGGTGTGTGTCCTTTGAGGAGGGAGAGGAAATGAGAATGAGAGCAGAGACAAGCTTGTGTCAGGTGCCCTGTGGTCTTGAGTGAAAGCGGGGGACAAGTTTTCAGAGTGATGGCAGCAGAGAGTTTTCTCTGAAATCATCCATTCAGTCCTACTCACTTGTAACCTGAACAAGAGGTCCACATCCAGGGAAGACAGGCAACCATGGAGTAGGTGAATTGGAGCTGGCACCAGGATTCCAAAACACAAGAGGGACATCCTGATCCTAGGGTGAGGAGAGGGCTGTACACACTGGGCTCACTCCAGTAGGAGCTCTCACCTGACAGTATCTCCCAATCCCTCACTCTTTTCTTTTTCCTTGGCACTTTCTCTTGTTCCCTTAACTTCATCTCCTCTTTGTGTTTGTGTTCAACAAACATCCTTTAGCGCTGGGCGCTGTGTTAAGTGCTAAGGGAAAGAATAAGTAAGGCAGCCTCTTTGCTAGGGAACTTGTTCACTGAGGAAACTGATCATCAAATGATTTCCCAGTGGCATGGCTATGTTCATGACAAAGGTGGGCGCGAGAGTATTCTGGTAGCAGATGACAGGCATCTAGCCTAGCCTGGAGGGGAAAGGTGGAGGTAAAAGAGAGCTAGCAAGCAGCACCTTGAAGAATGATTAATAGTTAACAAAATCAATAAATAAGCAAACAAACCAGAAGGGAAGGATGCTTCCAGCACAAGGAATGGAAAAGTCAAGAAAATAGAAAGTGGTGAGGTTGTATGAGCTAGGACTAAGAGTAGCACAAATCCTTAAGGCTCTTCCGAATACGGGAAGCAGTAGGACAGTGTTGCCCTTGCCAAAGAATTTAGGTGGTTTTGACAATTAATAGGAAGATGCTGGTGGGTTTTTAATAAGGGGGAGGCATGTCCTGATTACAGGCTTGCTGAACCTCTAAGTCAAGTGGAGTATGAACAATGCACTGGATGCAGGAAAAAACATTTTGGAAGTTGTGCTGGCAAAATGACCGAGGTATGGAGTAGACATGAGGTAGCTGGTGCCCAGAGTAGCGATGATATGCCTGCTCGAAGAGCAGGTTCAGAACAGAGCTGGTAGTTGTCCTGCTGAATGGTCTTTGAGAGACCTGCCGGAAGCTGCCCAGCACAAGAATGGAAAACCCAGAGCAGAAGGTGGGAATATGCACTTTGCAGTCCTGAGAACAATGTAGACAGTAGCCCTGAGCCTTTATCTCTTCTTAATATGCTGTTTCTAAGATCTCCCTGTCCTCCTTCCTGAGTTCACATCCCCTTCAAAGTTCCAGAATTTCGCTTCTCTGTATCTGGGAGCTCCCTTGCAATGGGCAGAAGAAATGAGTCATTCTCATGAGAGACATCTACGATTTGATCAGTGATACCGAGTAAGGGAAATTGAGTGGGTTTCTCAGACTCACCCCACCCCGCCACAACCCGCAATGTATGGTGACATCAGTAGAGTCACAGGAAATGGTAGCATCTCCGGTTGTAGAGAACGTTCAGGGTTATTTATTTCAGCCTGTAATCCTCCAGCCCTCCTGACTCTCTCTCTCCCGGGTTGACCAGGTTACTGTCCGGCTGCCATGCACTGCCTCGCTTCCTGTTCTGGTTTCTGTATGTCCACGGTTGGCAATATTTAGTCATCTTTCATTTGTTCACTTGACTCATTAAAATGTGCCAGAGAACAGTTACCTATTCCAGCATATACCAACTTCAGAAAACCCCGAGATGAAGGGGAAAGTGTTCTAATCGCTGGCTAGAAAAAGTAGAATCCAACTGGGCTGAACCATCCGTGATAATCCTAGTCTCTTTAACAATGATTGGTTAAGAATTGTCATATGATCCAATCCTGACCAGTGTAAAAGAGGTCTGACATGGGAAGGGGTTCTGGAAATTTTTCCTTGCTTTTAAAAAGTACTGATAACTCCTCTTTGGAGAATTATTTCCCTGGATGGGGGTGGACATCAGTTCAAGTTGGAGCTGATGTTCATTGGTGTTGCTCATTAAATCTCTCTTCTCTGCCTTCTAGGCAGTGGCAGCTCTTGGCCCACACCACTTGTGAGTGGTAGGATGTGGTGACAGGTAGTGATTAAAAGTTGTGAACAAAATTCACGTATGGTATTTCTGAAGCAGAGCATCTAATTGCTGCTGTAAACATTCCACAGTTCTCACTTCCTGACAGTGATCAGCAAACTTCTGTATCAGAGTAGAAACATTAGCCTGGGTTCTTAACTGGTCTAAGTACAGATAGAATGAAAAATAAGATATATACCTTTTACTAAAAGCCTCTAGAGTTAACATCTATTAATTTAACCACTTCATCCTGGCTAATTCCCTGAGGATGGTGGATGGAATGACGGAACCTAGGGAACTATGTTCAAAGCCTTTCCAACTCTCATCAGCAATCAATGTGAGATACATTTTCTTTTGGTGAAGCCTGTTTGAATGCAGAGTTTCTCTTTATGTTGTTCTATTTTTAATTTTTAGTTTTGCTTTATTTTCACTTTATCTACATCTTAAAATTTTAACTTGTTACAATTTTATATGGGTATATAATATATTTTGATCATACTCGACCCTCCATTGTGTTTTCTTATTGCCGTTCCATTCCCCCTACCCCCCAGTTCCTTCTGATCTTTAATTAATCTCCCTTCTACTTTGATGTTTTTATATGTTTGTGTCTGTTTGTTTGTGTGACACTGACTTTAACTAGGGTTGTTTGCATGATCGTGGGGGGCAGATATTTACCTGAGCATAGATAACTTCACAGTGGTCATACCACTGAAGAAAATATCTTCCCCTTCCCCAGCAACTGTTTCCTGCCAATAGCCCCTTGAGGAGAGAGGCAACCTCATGAGCCCCTGCCTCACAGAGTTTCTCTTACATACACCCAGTAGCATCCTCAACAAATGAATAATATCTTGTCTTTCTCAACTCTGATATTCTCTGGGTCTCTACCTAGCTATTCAACTTTGTTCTGATCATATCATTTCACTAAGATTCGGTTTTCACCATTAAAAAAAAATGGAGTTAGATAAAGGGAGCACTCCAAGAGGCCATCTCTACTACTATGCTCCAAGTATGAACTTGATCCCAAATCCCAGTGTGACCTGGTACCCATGTCCTTCTAAGTTCACCTTCTTCCGCTATCTCTTGCCTCCCTCCGACAGCCACAGTGGTCCTCTGATCTTCCTCAGTGCCTTTGTATTTACATGGCCTTCTTTCGGAATGTGCAGGATTCTTTCTTATGCTGTGTAGCTTCTGTTGAAATGTCACTAATGGTAATAGCACAATCACCATGAAATTCCAAGTGCTTCTGTGATCATGTTCTGTCTATACCTCACCAGGATGCTTTTCTCATCACAGCATTTATCACCAACCCATAAGCATCCCCTGAGGTATTTTTTACAATTCTATTCTCCCCTTCTGCTAGAACTCCTGCTTGAGTTCTGTTACCATATTCAGAGTATCCACAACTATGTTGGGGGACCCAACTATGGTGGACACTGAAGTATTTATATGTAGCTGTCAGATTCTCTGGGGTCTTCCTCACCTTCAAAACATCCTTCCTCAGAACACAGCCATCTTTGTCCAAGAAGCCCACATCTTGTGATTTAGCTTGGATGCAGATACCAATGCCTACCCATTTCAGCTCAATGGAAGATGCTTTTGGCTTATTTCCTCTAAAGCCCCTGAGCTCCCTGGGACCAAGGTTTGGTTGGCCCTGTATCATACCTGCCCAATTCTGTTTCCTCCTTCTCTTCCATTAGTGTTGCTCTCTTAAGAACAGTCTGCATGCCAAATGTTGCCTCCGCCTCTGCTTCAGAAGGTTGGAGGGCATGACATCAGCTTTCAGTAAATACATGTTGAGTTGATTAAATGAATCAAGGAGTGAATCTGACTCTCCAGTTCTCTCAGTAGTATTCCAGAAGTTATTTTGTGGGTTTTGCTTTATCCTAACTAATGACAAGTTAGAAATTGTCTTCAAAGGATACCAATTCTGATGTTAAATAGTTCTTAGAGTCAGAAAAATTAAACTACATTAGCTTTTGTTAATGTTGCTGAGAAGCAAATCAATTTATCTGCTCATACTGAACTTATAGTTGTCCAGAGTATTTTTTCATATTATGATGACTTTTCAAATCTATGTAAAATACCACATACTTATTTTAGTTCATTTGAAATATTTGAGCCAATTATTCTAGACTTCTAAGCATGTTAGGAATTTGTCACACACTATGCAAGGGCATTTAGAATAAACCAGTGGCAGAAACCCACCTAGTAAGATGAACCACAAGACTGTGTGAGAAGGACTGGGAAAGATGCCCATGCTTTCACCTGGAATGACAAGTGGAAGATATCTTGCTCTATGAGAGAAAAGTCTTGTGCTATTGAGACCCTTATAAGAAGCCCAAAGAAAGAGCTAACATGGTACTAGGCTGAGCCAAGAGATTAAGAAAAACTCAGTCCTATTAAGCATTCCTATCTAAATCATGACTATAGCTTCACCTGAAATCTGCCTACATCTGTATTTTTCTGTTACCTTATAAAATACATCATTTTTTTTAAATTAAACTCCTATTTTCTAGGATTTCTAGTTGTAACCAGAAATGTTTTACCTAATACAGTTGACCTCATATCTAATCAGCCTTTGTGTTTAACCTGGAAGAAGTGGCTATGCCTTCCTATGCATGGCCTGAAATGTCCTCTGCTTTGTTTATAAATGGTGAGCACTGTAGCCTGAGAGTAAAAGTAGCAGCACAGGTAAGTATGTAGTAAATAGGACTAGTGAGTGCTCATTTCTAGCTGATGTCATCAAGCTATCCTAGTAACATTACATTTGAAACTCACAGCTCACTGGAAGAAACTGGGAGAAGGGACAGATGAAGGTGAATTTATTTTGGTGTGAAAACCCACACTAGGACCTGGAAAAGGATGACCAGAAAGCATATCAGACCCAGAGTCCAATGAATGCTTTAACACAGCTTTGGAAATTATCAGAAATACAGTACACATTGGTTCGGGGCAGGCAGCTGTCCTTCGCAACCAGGCACAGTAGAGCAGGGGCCCAGCAATGTGATGAGGAAAACTAAAATCAATGACACAGCCAGCAATTATGGTCAAAAGTATTCAACAAACTCTGTCAATGTAAGGGAAGGTCATGGAGAACTGCAATCTTGACACTTGTTCTCTTGGGTGACTGATAGCCACATATACCGGAAGAGCAACAGAAGAGTCAGAAGCCATCCTAGATCTTAGTGACTTGCTGCAGACTGAGTGGGGCTGCTCCAGGCACTGCCAAGATTTCTGCCTTAAAGAAACCCTATGGATGGAATAGTTTGTGATGCATGGGGAAAACATCTAAAAAATGTGGAGAAAGCAGCTGGAAGAAGGCAAGTGGGGGAAGTAAAAATACTCTTGTGCCAGCATTCTGATGCCACACATTCTGTCCCAATCCTCCCACCAGTAATAGACTCTATTCTCCTTTGAATCTAGGCTGGCTTCTTTACCTAATAAATGTGGCAGAAAGGATGCCATATCAGGGCTGGGTCCACCCCTGAAGAGGCCTGGGAATACCTCCTTCTGTATTCTTGGAACCCTGAAAAGAACTTGAGATAACCTAGAATACTGAATGACAAGAGGCCACATGGATTTGAGATACAAGCATTGTATTTCTAGTTGAGCCCCCAAGTGAATGAAGCTCTGGACTGAGCCCAACTAAAAGCAGAAGAACCATCCAGCTGAGCCCTTGCCAAGCCAGAATCACAAGAAATAGGAGGTAATTTAAGCCACTACATGTTATCATAACATAATAATAAAGTAAACCGAATGATATGTTAGAGAGACTCAAAGCAGAAATGGATTAAGGGTAACTTCTATCCATAAAGATGTCTGAAGCCATTTTTGTTTAGCTACTGTATTATTTTCCTTGGGCTGAATAATAAAGTACCACAAATTGAGAGGCTTAAACATCTTAAATGTGTTGGATATGGTTCTAGAAACCAGTCCAAAATCAAAGAGCTGGCAAGATTGGTTCTCTCTGAGAATAAGGAGGACAGAATCTCTCCAGACATGTTTCCTTGGCCAAGCTTGTTGATACTGGCTTGGCTTCGTGCTCACATGGTACTCTCTTCGCCAACATATCTGTCTCTGAGTTTCCCTCATTTTTAAAATAACCCAGTTATATTAGATTAGGATCCACCTTACTGATTTCATTTTAACTTAAATACTTCTGTGAGTACCATGTCTATAAGGAAGGTGACATTCTAGTTAGGAGTTAAGTATATGGATGGAGGAGAGGACTGGAGACACAGTTGAACCCATGACAACATAAATGGAATGGTAATATGATTTATGCAAAGTGATACATAAATTTTGTGCCAATTAAGAAGAAAAGAGAGTTCTCATTTTCATGATTTCTTCTGGAGAACTTGGAGAATATCAACTTATGTCAATCTGGGAATAATTATCCTTTTTCTGTGACCTTTCAAAAACTCAACCTGATCACTCTAGTGAGAATCTTGAGTGAGATTCCAAGTCAGAAGTATAGCACAGGGTTTGGCCTGGATATCTATCCCTCCCTAGCACCAACACATTTGCATGGTACACACTTAGAACTCTAGAAGTGTGGTATTTCAGAATTGGATGAGCACATCCTCTGAACTCTATATCTACACCTAGCTCTGGTTATGCTGAAATGAAAGCAAGGATGGCTTCATAAATTCTCTACCTGTGATTAACTTGGCCTGGGATTAACTCATCTCATTTATTTAACTAACTTATTCATTCTTTATTATTTATCATCAATAAGTCATAGAGAAAATATTTAACCATCCTTTCTGGGTGATAGTCACTATGTAGACTCTGAAAGACAAACATAAGGAAATGATGATTTCTGGTTTACAATCTGGTGTTTGCCATCATGGAACTGCCTTCCTCCTATTATATCTCAGAGGTTGGGACATGAGAACATGTCAGGTATATATATATATTTTAATTTTGGCTGAATGCACAGCAGTTCCCTAGAACATGGACTGTCTCCATTAGATCATCAACTACACTATCAGGAAGATGCCTTTGAGGATTCAGGCCACTCCTGGAGACAGTTTGGAAACACACTGAAGGGTCTAGTTTGGGCCAAGAATTATATTGTTGTGTTAATGGCTTATTGATAAACAGCCTTCCTTTAAGGGCTGCTTTGCTGTTGTGACATCTAGAACTATCAATGTAGTTTCTCCATATTAATACATTCATAACAACAATACCTGAGTGCTTAGAGCCCCACTGATTAGAATTGATGCAATTTTTAAATTCTATTATAAAAGTAAGATTGTATTATAGCATGCAATGAGTAAAAGTTTTGTGATTGCATATGTATATTGCAGTCTTGCATCTGCAAACATGTTCTAGGTCACAAGAAAGCTTATTTTAGTGATGTATTTCCTGGGTGAGCTTATACTGAACTGTTTTGGACACACATTTAACTGGGACTATAGGATGTGATTTTTCAACATAATATTAAAGTTTGGTCCTGTTGCATGCTATAACTTCTTCCTTCTGTGCCTGTGTCAGACATTACTAATCAATTATAGACTTCTTTCCTGCTGAGATGAGTCATAGCCCCAGAAATCCTCCCAATGCACAAAGCTTCATAGAGTTAACAGGCTGTAACTAACTAGAATTGGGATTAGCACAAGGAATAAATCCTATTTGCCTAATAGCTCAATGAACCATGACAGCATAGTTCAAGTATAGTTCTATTTCTTTATATACACATGGATTTCATAATTCTGTTCCAGTTGTACAGCTTTATTGCCCCAAACTGCAATACTCTTGGAATTCAGGGGATAGAACTGCAAGGGGCACCAACATCAAGGGTTGTTTTGTCCTTTTGACTGAAAGATGTCACTGGTTTATAGTGAGAAGAGAGCTACACTGGGGTTAATTCTCCTTGAGGTAAAAAATAATAAAGAATGTGCCAAATAAATGTCATAGAGAATCTCCATGCCACCACCCCCAGATATTCTGCATATCACACTTTCTGTTTGGCTGGAATTTTTTTGATATTCAAAATGATGATGTAGTAACCTACCAAAATGTGTATCCTCATTAAAAAAAAAATGAGTCCAGGGCTGGAGGGATGGCTTAGCAGTTAAGGCGTTTGCCTGCAAAGCCAAAGGACTCAGGTTCATTTCCCTAGGACCTAGGACATTAGCTAGATGCACAAGAGGACACATGTATCTGGCATTCATTTGCAGTGGCTGGTTGCCCTGGTGTGCCCATTCTCTCTCTTCCTCTTTCGCTGTCAAATGAATAAATTAATTAATTTAAAAAATAAGTCCTGTTAGGAGTGAATTACAGAAAGTTTGATGTTTTCTTGTCTTAGGGTTCACATCAGGAAGTATACTTTATCAGTATAAACTGAAAAAAAAAAAAACTCTCCATGTCCTACCTCTATGATGTGACTTTTATGTCTATTGTCATTCAGGTGACCTTGAGTTCTGTTTCTCACATCTGTGAAACACATCATTGATAGTAGTATTGTTAATAGGAAAGGTACATATTTTTAATATACTTTTATGTTCCTTGAGGAGAAAAAAATTGAGTTGACTAATTGGATCTAACCTACTGATCTAATGACTTGGCACAAATTGGCCATTAATACAGCCAAATGAATCAACAGCAATTCCTGATTCTCTGTCAGGAAGTAGACACCATCTAACTGAACCACTTTTTGAATGAGTGCCAAGCTAAGGGGGAATCACTCAACAGGCAAATGCCAACATTAAAATAAATGGGGTCATTGGGCTGAAAAAGACCAATTTTGTTATTGTTACCTTTCATCAAATTTCAAAATTGCTAATAGGATCTTGGAATTACTTCAGTGGACAGACGTCCAGCCTCAAACACTGGGCCTGGATCAAGACTTTGAATAACAGGATCATGTTGAGGAGGGAAAGATTGCAAGAGCCAGATGCCAATTAAAAAAGGGAAAGTTGGTGCAGAGATGCTTGGCAAGAGAATTGCTGGGTGACCTGAGGACTATTTTTTTTTTCTGATTTTGTTTTGAAGGTCTACCATTCTAATTTACTTTTACATGTCCTTGTTTATTTCTCACTCCTGGTTATCAGCTCCCACTGCAGCTCCATCACAGCAGTTCCGTCTGCGGGCGACAGGAGATGAATGCCCTACAAGTCCTCTACCAGGAGGAATGTCCTATTGACAAGAATACCAGAAGCTGAAGGAGAATGGCATGGTCAGTCACAACACCATTGTGTGGTAACACAGACGGCTTCAGGGTTGTGGATAGTCATAGATCAAAGAGGAGTGAAGGAACTGGAATAATCCTGAAGCTTAACATCACCAGTTGTGTTCATACCATAGACAGTAGCAAAGCCAGTGTACTCACACATGGAAAATGAGGCAGAAGACTCATTTGGAACCCAGCCATCAGCCAGACAGTTTACACAGGAGAATGAGGTCAAGGCAGGGCAGTGAATTAAACCTGCCAGACAGGAAGGCCTGAAAGTAGCAAAGATGATTCAGTGTCCATCCAGCAGCTAAGAATAAGGACATCCATGAGAACTGACAGGCAGGGCAAGATGTTGTTGTGGTCATTGGATCAAGTTACAGTGGCAATGACCCCAGCTAAGAAATGCCTCTCAAGTTCTCAGCATGAGCAGATACAAACTGCAAACCATGGGTTCTGAGTACCTTGCAGATAGAAATAGGTAGAGGTACAGCTGCAGTGTAGACAGATCCCCAAGTCCAAGTGTGAAGACAGCCCAACCCAAATGATTCCTGCTTGCTTATTGGTTGGCCATACACAATTTCTCCTAGCAATTTGCAACTCAGCCCTGACTTAAGGTCTCCCGTACTCCCCCAAATGGATGTCACAAATACGTGATATGCTGGTTGCCCAAGTGCTATGATTGAAATGTCTAGCTGACTGCAACTGATTTTAATTTTCATTATATCACTCTTCTTGGTTTTTGTTTGTTTGTTTGATAGTGTCTCATGAAGTTTTTTTTTTTCTATCTATATATTTCCGTTTTTGCATATGTCACCCAGGGCATTTTAACACATTTCATTTCAGTATATCCATTCTCTTTGAAAGATGGAGGAAAAAAGAAAATTTGGCCAAGGAGTAAAAGAACCTGGTCTTAATTCTCATCTTCCAAGTTAATGTCCCATTTCATAATTTCCTTTTGTTCTATTGTCTTTGTAAAAATTACACAGCACTAGACAATGCTTCTTAACCAAAGATTTGGGGTGAAACAGCAAAATGTGTGTGTGTGTGTGTGTGTGTGTGTACACTCATTTGATTGACCTATGAACTATCTCTTAAACACAGCATGTTCCCCCTCTCTCTCTCTGACACACACACACACACACACACACACACACACACACTCAAGAATGAAGCCCTTAAAAAATAAAACAAGATCTGATTCATCCAGGAGGCTGCTCCTTACTAGTTTGGCGACTGATCTGCATTGTGGCTCAGTTTCTCTTACTGTAAATAAAAAAGTGGTCATGGGTTTGGTGTGAATGGTCCTGACAGACTCATGGTTTTGAACACTTGGTCTCCAGCTGGTGGTGCTGTTTTGGGAGTTTGTGGAACCTTTTGGACTGTGGCCCAGCTAGCAGAAGTGGGTCACTGGGGGTGGGTGGTGAAAGTGACATCCGCTTCTGTTTCCAACCCAGGCTTTCTGCTTCCCAATCTGCTAAGACGTGCATAATGGACTAAATCTGTGAGCCCAAATAAACCTTTCCTCCCTTACATTGTTTTAGTCAGGTGTTTTGGCACAGTGATGAGACAAGTAAGCAATCCAGACAGTAATACTGTTTCCTGCAGTACTGGCTGGTGGAGATTAAATGATATTCTAAATGTGAAAGCAATTTGGAAGCTCAGAAGTTCAATAAAAGTGTTAGTTTTTCTTATTCTGTCAATTCTCTCAATTACATCAAAGCAGAAGGGCTGGATCAAAAGTCAGACCAAACTAGTTCCGGCAGCAAGGGACATGCTGTTTTAGAAACACAGTACATGTGCTCTTTGACATTAAAATCTTACTCACTTCCTCAATAGGTTTATGTACAAGTATAAAGGTGGACAAAGACACCGTGGCAGTTACGCAATTTATTAAAACAATCATCCAGATATTTGAACAAATGCAATTACAAATTCTTGCTTCTCTTTTTATCTCTACACTCCAGTTTCTTGCCATGTAAACACGACTGAGAATGTAGTCCTTGTAAAAATAGCTTCCTGTGGAGAACTACTGTTCCAAGAGGTTTCTTCTGCAATTAGCCGTGTGTGGCATTGACTGTTACCAGCCCCAGTGACCCCAGTAAATGAAGGAATGGTTCAATATTTTCACTTTGAAAATTAAAAAAGGCTGTGAACTAAGTGGAGCCCCTGGATGATATTGGAATCTAAGACCAGTGTGATCCAAACTAGCAAATTAAACAAGGAGCCCAAGGCACCCGGTCACACTTTATTACCAAGAGAATAACACCATTTAATTGGTTAAGCCAACGGATAGAGGGGTAGCAGCTTTCTGAAGCAGGCTTCGGATTTGCTCACCCATAAATGGATTTGAGAAAATAAAACCCTCACTTAATTTAGAAGCCGTAATTTTGATTAGGAAACAAAAGGCCACACAGGAAGATGGCAGAGATAACTTGTGAACCAGGAGGAGGCTTTGAACTGATAAGAAATGAGTGTATTAGGACAGTCACCTAAAAGTGTGCATAATTAATAAAGATAGTATTTTCAGTTTAACATTAAGAAGAAAACTTTGGGCTGGGGAGGTGGCTCAGCACTTAAGGTACTTGCCTGCAAAGCCTAACAACCAATGTTCAACTCCCCAGTACTCACATAAACCAAATAAACAAGGCTAAACAAATAAGTTGGATACTGAAAATATTGTTTTCCAATCTAAAGGAGGTTACTTTAATTCCCATACTGGAGATGTTGCTCATGGTAGTTAAGACATGATACTGACACATTGTTATCAACTATAGTCCACAATTTATTCTCATTTCTTAGATTTTCCCTACTATCCCCTCAATTTGGGTTTGTCTTCAGTCTTTCTCATGGTTAAACTGGTGTCATGGGTTTGGAGAATAAGACCACCAAGTGAAGTACCATTTGTGCCAAGGGCACACGCTATTACTATGACTTATCAATAGCAAAAATAACCTTGCTCGCTCCTAGGAAGGCAGCATGTGTCAGCTCTCTCAGGTAAAAGTCCTTCTCTTCTCCTTCATGCATACTCTTAGCAGGTCCTCAGGTGCAGCGGGGGTGTAGCTACTTAACTTATTTGAAGTTCTTTTATATTTTCTTTCTTCTCCACCTCTTTACATACTTGATCATTTATTTATATCATTATGGACTCATGGCCATTTGGGGTGATAGTTCACGACTGCACAGTGCATTTTCTTGGTCAACTTCTTGCAGCTCTGTCAGCTGGCTCTGGTGTGTCCGTTTGACAGCACCCATTGGGTCCTTATTCTTGTCACATTCCTATTCTTATCACATTCTTTCTCCCCAGAACTACTAAGACCCTCCATGTTCATCTTGTGTATTTTCCACATCAACCCTGGAATTAGCATTTCTAAAACAAAAAACAAAAACAAAAACAAAAACCTGGTTCCTTTTTGTCAGAGAATCTCAGTGTCTCTCTCTTTCTCTCTCCCTTCCTTCTCTCTCTTTGTTTTTTTTTTTTCTCTCTCTCTCCATTTTTACTACTTTCTTCTACTCCATCTTTGTCATCTTAGGAACCCAATTATTTCCCCCTAACGCTTTAGTAATCACATTGGTGCTTTCAAAACCTGCCATACAGGTGCCTGTCAGACAGATGTGCCTCATCACCTTTGCAGCCTCTTCTCAAGCATCTTTCACTTTTCTACTGCTGCTGAAATTCACACTCTCCTGTCCTTGTCCCAGCCAAGTGCCAATAGTAAATTGAAAGGCAAAGCATATAGCAAGGACCACGAGGAGAAGTGAGCTCTCAAACAGTCTCTTGAGTGACATATTCTTTTTAATTAATGCTGCTCCCACTTTCCCACTTTCCCAGACATACTAATGCAACAAGAATCATGTTGGCATCTGCGGGAACAAATGGAGAGAACAGCAGTTTAAAGGGAGGGGTGGTTTTCCCCCGCCCCCAACCTGTGTACACTCTGGAGCAGCTCACAACTCGTGTGAAGATCCCTTAGAGCACAGTGTGGCAGTCTGGGAGTTGGAGCTCCAACTGCTGAAGGAACATATTTTCTGTGTAACTGGCAGTGACTCTCACTTCCCATCATGCTGGGAGACTTTGAAGAAGACTCTTTTCCTGATGAGTTTCCCTGCAAGCATACACAGGGCCAGATGACAGGGAGAACGGGGGTAACCAGGCCCAGAACGATGCCCCAGGCCCCAGGCTCTGCCAGACAGACAGGCTTCCAAGGACGTAGCCCCCACCATGGCTTATTCTTCCACTCAGATCCTCCTTTTTCTATCCCATCTCTTTGGATTATTACTCATCTTCCACCTTTAAGAACATCAAGTGGTTTCCTTGAAGTGTGGCTCAACCGATAGTTCTTGAGGGCCAAATGATTGCCAGCATTTACGTTAACACTATAGATGAATCAAGGACAAGTTACACCTCCAAGACAACCCAGAAACATATCACTGTGCATTGTTGGCAATATGCAGACCCACATTTGTTTGTTGTGCTATATACATAAACTATAGCTTTTTTTTGGTGCTTTGGTTTGGTTTTCCAAGGCAGGGTCTCACTCTAGCCCATGCTGACCTAGAACTCACTCTATAGTCCTAGGGTGGCCTTGAACTCACAGTGATCTTCCTACCTCTGCCTCCTATGTGCTGGGAGGGATTAAAGGTGTATGCCACCATGCCCAGTTTATAGCTTTTTGAAAAAATATTTTTATTTTTATTAAATTATTTATTTAACAGAGAGAGAGAGAGAGAGAGAGAGAGAGAGGAGAGAGAGAGAGAGAAAACAGTCACTCCAGGGCCTCTAGCCACTGCAAATGATCTCCAGACTTGTGTGTCCCCTTGTGCATCTGGCTAACTTGGATCCTGGGTAATCAAACCTGGGTCCTTTGGCTTTGCAGGCAAATGCCTTAACCACTAAGCCATCCCTCCTGCCCATCTTATAGCTTTTTAATAATTTTTAGAATTTTTTTCTAAGTCAGGTGTGGTGATGAAAGCCTTTAGATCCAGCAATCCAGAGGCTGATGTAGGAGTACTGCTGAGAGTTTAGGGATATAAAATAATTTCCAGGTCAGCCTGGGCTAGAGAAAGACCCTACTTCTAAAATCATTAAAAGTAAAGTTTTCTTTTTTCTTCTAGAACTGAGTGTATTGGCACATGCTTGCGATCTCAGCAGTTGTGAGGCAGAAGCAAGGGATTACAAATTCAATGCCAGAAAGTTTTAAGCCAATCTGTGCTATGTAGTTATTTCAAGGCAAGCTTGGGCTACATAGAAAGATCCTGTTTCCAAAATAACAAAAGGTAACAAAAAAAAAACACACATAAACTTTTGTTTCTAGCATGTATACTCACTTATTACCTCTGAATTCACTAATAATATACCAATGTACTCTTCTTCTAAAAATAATGAAAACATGGGCTGGAGGGATGGCTTAGCAGCTAAGGCGTTTGCATGCAAAGCCAAAGGACCTAGGTTCAATTCCTCAGGACCCACGTTAGCCAGATGCACAAGGGGGCACATGCATCTAGAGTTCGTTTGCAGTGGCTGGAGGCCCTGGTGTGCCCATTCATTCTCTCTCTCTCTCTCTCTCTCTCCCGCTTTCCCTCTTTCTCTGTCAAATTAATAACTAAATAAAAATAAAGAAAATAATGAAAACATTACAAATGAAGCAAAGGTTGTGTTCACGGGACTACAGCTTCCCATTGTTACCTCCAAAGTCATGCAGGTCCTGTCAGCCCAAAACCTGAGTCAAATGCTGTTTTGAGCTTTTTTGCCTACCTTGCCAGATAATAGGCATATTAAAAAATAGACGCTCAACTTCAAGGTTGTCTAACTCAAAACAGCACAGCTGACAATCACGGCCCAGCTTCTTCTTTCTGTTCTCATTCCTCTGTCACTTAGCTCAAGTTGGTGATAAAATTCTAAGCAGTGCTTGGAATGTGGATGAGCCAAGATGGCTCCTTTGAAAATGGAATAATCAGAGGTATAGAGTTAGGCTAGGAGTGGCATAGGCATACAGAGGTCCCCACTAATTAATCCAGGTTGGGCCTGGTCAAAGGAGCAGGGCTGGGAAATGAGCAAGGGTACCAATACCACCAACTGAAGTTGCTGGGAAAGACGGTGAAACACTGAGAAGCTGAGGTGGACCTTGATGTTTAGCCCAGTTAAGACCCCAAAACTCAAGGCCAGGTAGGCAGATTGACAGCTAAGCAGACCATGGTCAAGGGCAAAAGATGCTATTTTCCCCCAACAAAAGTAGTTTGCTTTGATGAAGACTTCCTTTCATGGATATTCTGTTGCACATTTTGTGACAGTGCTTCAGTGAAAAAGTTTGCCATCATAAACAACCCAGAAACTCCTCTTGTACCCTTAAGAGCACAGGTATTCCTTGGTATCCCTATTTGAGGTTTTCTGTACTGGTTTCAAAGAGTCTTGGAGGACTCATCAGGCTGAAGAAAGGAATGTGTTTTGTGCCAGACAGAGATATTCTTTTCCTAGGAATCAGGGAAAAGTTGTTTGTTTGTTTTTTTTAACACATCATGTAATTTTCTTGTTTGTCTTGCTTACATGACCTTCTTTCTCATAGACTCAAGACATTAAGTCCTAGGGACAAAAAGGCACCCTTTTGATAGGCAGCAAAGGCAAAAAGACTGTTTTGGAAGGGAAACAGCTAAAAGGAATTTCTCCCTGGTGCTGTGGCTAAAGGGGGCAATTGTTTCATATTCCCCTTTCCCACTTCACACATCTGGAAAGGCCAGCCAACAAACAGGGAGAGCACTAGGTACGGGTCTGAGTAGAAAGGAAGAAGTTAGAGCAAGTCTCGCTCTTCCTACCTGAGTGCTTGCAGGGTGTTAAGGACAGAGGAAAGAGAAAGTGGAGGGTGAGGAGAAAATCTAAGGGTAATTAGACATGCTGCCCTATTCTCCTAGAATGAGCCCATCTGTTGTCACAGAAGTTAACAGAGGCACTGCAGTCCTGCAGAATGTTTGAATAGGAAGCAACCCATGAATTACGCACACTAGATGGGCAGAAGTCTGGTGTTCTAATGGCAAAGCGTCAGAGGCCAGTGTTTACTGGAAATGGAAGCACAGTGAAGAGAGTACCTGGTTGGCTACAGTTATATTAATTCCTATATTTGGTCCACTTTAGTGGAAAATCCCCAGTTAAAGAACTTTGTTGTTATAGAAGTTTGGTGACAGCCTCCGATCGGTTCAGCTTCAGTTGTATTGTTCTTTAATACTGGTGTTTATGAGGGAAAAAGAAAAAAATGAAGTTTTATTTATATTTGCAAACCAAGCAAGGTTAACATTTCATATGCTGAGAGATTCTACAGGCCTGGTGTCCATTTTAATTTACTTTAGTGCATACATGCACACAAGTTAGATAGATGATAGACAACCAATAGGTAGATTATTGGTCAATAGATAGACATGTGTTGATAATATGTTATAACAATGTACAGCATGAGACAGCCATGCAGTTAGGCAGACAGACTTTGGTGGGGTCATATGCAAGGTTGACTTTTCCCCTGAGTGCTACGCTGTGTGGAGACCATGTCTAGTTACCAGAGACTGACTGGGTACAGTGAGGTGGATGTTGAGTAAGGCAGATGGGGGTGCATACCAAAGACAATAGGGTGCACAGTACCAGCCAGGGCAAGAGAGGAGGCCATGCTGGTAGAGACGGGCCCTGGATCTTGGATCAGGAAAGAAGGAGAAGACCAGTAGGTTATAACCATAAACATCAAACAACAGCAGTGCATTCAGTGATGGGATCCACCCACTAAGCTATGTGGGTGTCATTCCTCAACATGTGAAAGACTGCCTGGGGCTACTGCTGTCCTCCTTCTACCTTCTACCTCCTAAGCCCCTATCTACCAGGACAACATTGGAAGAAGAACAAAGGAACAAAAGGAAGAATTTGCAAAACCAAGATGTGATCTCTAAGACTCTACAAGCTACAGAAAGTATGAAAGTGTGGCACTGAGTTCTCAACTGGCTTGGGCAAAGCCATAATCTCACTCCAGCTTCTTCACAGCTGCTCCAGATGTTACTTGGGAGGAAGGAAGGGAAAATCTAGACAATAAAGGACACTGCATTTTTCTCTGTGAAACCTCAGTTGCTGCATGGAGAGATTTGTCATTTCATCAAACTGGGGTACTGAGAATATCTTCTTTGCTTGCGAGTCTAGCCTCCCATGGAAGGGTTTCTTGTTTCTTTGAAACAAGACAGAGAGGGGGTAGGAGGCTCTGTTAGGACTGATGGGGATGGAGTTTCAAGTGCCAGGAGCTGCTATCTTATTTGATCCCCTGGGGCCATTCTAGAGTGCGCCATTGGGGCAGCAGGGTTGACACATTTCATTTTAATTGTTGTAGCCCTCACTCTTCATTCTGTAGGCACATAGTATGTGTGCGCAGGAACACTCAGCAGTGGTAACCACCTCCCGTCCCTTCCTAGCTCAGAGCAGCAGTCGTAGCCCCTGAACAGCATGGGACTTCCTAGCCATCAGGAACACTGTGGTGGGTTCTTGGGACAAACACACTGCCTCCAGGTTCTTGGACCCTCTCTTTCTATCACAAATAAAAAAAAAAAAAACAAAGTCAAATGACCACTGGAGTTCTTTGAATTTTCTGTCTGTCTATTGCCACCTTGCATATGGATGGACTATCACATACTTCCTTCACATATACCGTTCCTGGAAGAAGCAGCTGCTGCCTTTCTGGCTCTTTCTCCAAGAGCACCATTCTCCGTGCCTTCCCCAGACCGGGCCTTTTAGATAGACACATTTTGCAGCCTCTTGCAGCCCCCAGAACATGTGTTCTGGGCGCATCCACCCTGTAGCACAGTTATTCCAGTACCCAGGCTCCCAAAGTTTCCCGTCAGTATCATAGGACCAAGAAAGAGACAAGACTTCCTGTCACGTTACCAGGCTCCTACAGGGACAGTGCTGGTAATGCAGAGGAAACAAACCTGCCACCTCCCAGGCTTCCTTTCAGGATCTGCCAAGTAGGCAGGATGTTTCTGCCTGAGCTAACTTGATAATCACAGGCATGTGAGGGGAAAGTTCTGTGCAGAGACCCCCTGTAATGCACAGGCTTCCCTACATCCCAGTCCTGGGGAAAGAGGCCAGAGACTCAGCTTCCTCTCAAGGTGAGAGTCCACTCAGATCTGTCTCAAGACAGTAGGAGCACTGTTGGGCTTGGATCACAGCTTCCCCATTCTGGAGGATAGCAGACGTATGCAGAGCTCCACTGGGGGCTCTAGACAGCATGAAAGGTGTAAGACCATCTTGATTCCACATGCTTTTCTCTTTTCAGTAATTTTCAGTAATGATCCCCTGTAAATTACAATGAAATATTCTATGTGCCTAATCTGCGGCTCTCAAACCCACCGCAGCTGGTGCTGGGGCACTTCACCAGGGTGTCCGGAATGTTCATGTTTGACACAGCAACTCGTAACAACTTTCATGGAAGAGTTTGATTGAAAAAAGAGAAAGTTTCCACTGGTTGGAATTTGGAAAATGTTCCCCTCGTCTTCCAGGTGACAGTTTCCCATTGCTATATCATTCCAGATTAGAAACCTGGCCAAATGTGCACAGAGAACTGTGCTCAGTCTAAGACCCTGAAAGGTCCTTGAACTCCAAGTCAAGGGACATTCATCTGGATTCTCCACCTGATTTAAGTAAACCACTTATCTTCCCTGGGGCAAGTTTTCAGTATGTTAAATTTGTAAAGTGAGATTAAAAAAAAAAAAAAACTCTTTATTTCTTTAGCCACTTTTCCTATAGAATATGAAGATGGACTTTTTTCAACTGCCACATACATTGTGTACCTTGTTTTCTTCCACAAAGTGAAAAACTCTGATAATTTGGATCTCATAAAAACTAACTTATGCTCTGTGCAAATAATTAATAAAATGAAATGAAACCTATAGATTAGAAGACTATGTTTGTAAAGCACATGTGTAACCCAAGGCTGTCATTGAAAAGGTACAAAGAACACTTGGGACTTAACAGTTAAAATAAAAAAAAGCCCCTAAAAATAAAAATAAAAAGTGGGCAGAAACAAACATCTCACAAAATGCAATACTGAGAGAGCAAATAGGATCATGAAAATCTATTAAACATCAGTTGTTAGGGAAATGCAAATTGAAATCACAATGAGATATCAGCACATTCACGTTAGAATAGTTAAACTAAAGAATAATAACAACACCAAATACATGAGAGGAGGAGAAAAAATGGCTCAACCTCTCTGGAAAAAAAAAAAAAACTGGCAGTTTTCTATGAAAGTAAATATACAATTAGCACATGACTCAGCAACTGCCCTCTCAGACATTCATCTAAGAGAAACAATAACTTAGAATCACACATTTGAATGTGAATGTTCATGGCAGGCTTACTTGTAAAAACCTAAAATTTGAAAGAAACAAGCCAGATAATATCTTTCAATGATGAGTGTGTAAGCAGTAGAAAAGCAATATCATGAAAATGCACCACAGTGAATAGACAAGATATGAATGAAGTCAGATGACGCTCATGGGAATATGCCAAATATGAAAACTAAACCCTGTATATGTGGACAAGAGAAATGCTTATACACTAGTGGACAGGGTGACGGTAAATTGTCCAGCCTCTGTGGCAACCTGAGAAAATAACTGTAATTCAATCACAGATGATGGAAGAATGTTCCTGAAGTATAAAGAGCTCCTCCAATTCAGTAGAAACACAAACAAAAGACGTGAACAGATTGTTCATTGGAAAGGATAAAATGATTTAAATATCTCAGATTAAGATATGAAACTCAATTATAATAATACAAATGAAAATTAAAACCACACCACCATAAACTTAACTATTCTTTCTCTTCCTTTTTTGGGTGAGGGTTGGGGGAGGTTAGAGATAAAATTTAGGGTTTGTTACATACTAGGCAAATGTTACACTATTGAACTATACCCCCTGGATCATAACTTTTTCCTAAATTCAGACTGACAATGATCAGAAAAGTTTTGACAACACCATATTAGTGAATATGTAGGGAAAGAGGCAGTCTTATACATGGCTGGTTGAAATGTAAATGACATAGCTTAATAGGAAGGGTGTGGTAGTTTGAATGGATGACCCCCAGTATAGTCAGGATTTTAGATCAGCAGCCACCTGTCTAGAAGAGGTGTAACTGTGGGTGGATCCGAGAGTCCAGCCCTAGGGTGTGAGGGTGGATATGGAATTCCAGTCAAAGATATGCAAAGTGCCTGAGCTTTGCCTGGAGTTTCTAAGTATGCTTGCTTATGGTGATGGCTTGTGGCTTTTCTCCCTCTGCTTGGATTTGTGAAAGTAGGCCAGCTACTTTTTGCTATTATGAAACTTCCCCCTGGATCTGTAAGCTTCAGACAAACCTTTTCTTCCATAACTGTGCTTGGTTTGGAGGTTCATCCCAGCAACAGAATCTGTCTACTACAGAATTAGTATCAGAATGTGGGGTGTTGGTTGAGATGAATCTGACCATGTGAGTTTTAGTCTTTTGGAACTTGTGTGCTGGAGGAATAGAAAACTTGGTGCTTGCAACTAAAGGCATCTGGAATGGTTAGCCAAGTATTATAGACTATTCTGATGAGAGTCTGAAAATGCTAAGTGCACAGAGAGTTGTATTTGGGGCCTTGGCTTATGAAATTTCTGAGGGGAAGGAAAACTTGCAGAAAACTTTGTTGGAACTGGGCTACTGGCATAAGGGCTGGCTGAATTCTGTGACCCATTCCCAGAGAGTTTGAACAAGGTTAAATTTATAGTGGACTAATGTGCTTGCCTAAAGATATGGGATGGAGAGATTTAAGATTTTAAGCTGGAAAATTCAAGCAAGTTTTAAATTACTGGCACAAAGACTGCATGCTGAATCTGCTGTTGTCAAATACATTAGCATTTGGAAGGAAGATGGCACAAGTACTTTATGTTGAAATAATGCAAAAGATGCCCAGGAAAGACTATGATAGAAATATAAGCTCTTTTGGAAGAGTTGACTGTAGAAAGAACCTGCTTGTCAAGGTTATGATTTATTTTGTCCCTGAATTAAGAATATAGTTGTGTCCTGCACACCTGTATTGATCTTGGAATCATGAAAAATGTATGGGGTGGGTCATGAAGTGCACACATGGCTTTAGGAGCTGCTGAAATACAGCATATATTCAGTGCATGATGAACCTGAGGAATAGGCTGTCAGAGCCATTGGAAGATGGACTGCGGTTTGCATGGAGACCCAAAAACGTTTTAGATGTACAAGTGCTATGCAAGGGCCACCATGGAGGCATTTGGTCTGGGATATAATTTTCTCTGGCGACTCAGCCTAGCTGGAGGGGTGGAGTTAGAAAATTCAGAGACTGTCAGTCACTGGTGATATCAGACTTGAACTGCAGATGTTTGATATTTGCTTGATGGTTGCTGAGTTTGCATTGTTCCAGTCTCTCCTTTCTATGCCTTATAGAAGATGAAAATGTTTACACTGTGCCTTTATATGTTGAAAGTATATAACTTGTTTGATATTACAGGACACACAGCTAAGAGACAATCTTTTTTTTTTTAATTTTTTTTGTTATTTTTATTTATTTATTTGAGAGCGACAGACAGAGACAGAAAGAGGCAGATAGAGAGAGGGAGAGAGAATGGGTGCGCCAGGGCCTCCAGCCACTGCAAACGAACTCCAGACGCGTGCGCCCCCTTGTGCATCTGGCTAACGTGGGTCCTGGGGAGTCGAGCCTTGAACCGGGGTCCTTAGGCTTCACAGGCAAGCGCTTAACTGCTAAGCCATCTCTCCAGCCCTAAGAGACAATCTTAAACCTCAGATGATACTTAGGACTTTGGAACTATCTTAAGTTGGTAAAGACTGTGGGGACCTTTGAATCTGACAATATACAATGTGAGATAGTTATTAACCTATTGGGGGTCAGGGGCAGTATGTGGTAGCTTGGATGGATAGCCTCCATTATATTCAGGATTTTATTAATGTTTATAATTTAGAACTGCAGCCACATGACTGGAGGAGGTATCACTGTGGGTGGATCCTAGGGTCCAACCCTAAAATGTGGGGGTAGATTTGGTATTTCAGTCAAAGATATGAAAAGTGCCTGAGCTTTGCCTGGCATTCCTAAGTGTGCTTGCTTATGGTCTTGGTGTGGCTTTCTTTCTCTGCGAGGACCTGTGAATGCAGGCCAGCTTCTTTTGCCATTATGGGACTTCCTCTGGACCTGTAAACCTTGAATAAACCCCTTCTTCCATATCTATGCCTGGTTTGGAGGTTCATTCCAGCAACCTGAAGCTGTCTACCGCAGACGGTAATGAGGAAACTCTCAAAATTGCAATTCCCATTGACTCAGAAATTCCATTCTGGGAACTGACTCCACATGTATAGTTACACACATGCAAAATGACGCACAGACATTATTTATGGAAGCACTTGTTTGAGCAACAAAACAGTGCAGACAACATGCATGCAAATCTGTTGGGGAGCTATTAAAGAAATGATTTACCTGCATGCATGAAATACTATTAATCTGCATAAGAAAAAATGTTGAAGGGTCAAGGGTGGCAGGGAGATTGTTTATTGCCTATGCACATCATGTCCTGACTTCAGGGCATTAACTTATACATGTTATTTGTACACTCAAAAAGTCAGTGACTATGTGGTGGTATAGCTCAGTGGCAGAGAGGTTGCTTAGTATTGGCAAGTCCCTGTGCATCACCAAAACTGAATAAAATAATAAGTGACTGGAGAGATCATTTACTCAGTAAAGTGGTTGTCTCCCAAGCACGAGTACTCACCAGGACTCATGTAAAACTCCCAGGAGTGGTAGTGTGAGCACCCTATAAATCTATCTGTAAATCCCAGTACTGAGGATGCAGAGGCAGGAGGATCACTGGTGCTTACTGGCCAGCCAATCTAGCCAAATTTTTGAGCTCCAAGCCAATGAGAGACCCTGTCTTCAAAAACAAAAAAACAAACAAACAAAAAAAAACCTGAAGGTTCTAAATGATTAGAGACAGCCATGCTGTCTCCATGGGAATGAGAGTAGATAGGGTTTCGCATGTGGCACTGTGCGGGCATGAGCTGGTGATCAGGGAGAGGGCATGGGACTGAGTGCAAAGCAAGGCAATCAGGACACCTGGTATCTAGTGATGACACTTTATTCCTCATACCTATGCCAGAAACAAGAAAACCACTGCCTTATATTTTCCTTATCTCATTTTTAAATCTGAAATTACTCCTGCATGGCCCAATTTCACTCAGTGCACTTATGAGACATATCCTATTAATTTTACTTACCAGTGGAGTGTCTGAACCACCAGGGGAAACTTCAAGGAGAATGCTTCTAAACTCGTAGGCTGTTTTGTCCTGTCTGCGAGGCAGGACCAACTGCAGTGGTGGCTTTGCGGCTCCTCCATGGCTGCATCAGGAGGTATTGCAAAGCCACAGGCAGACCCTTACTTGAGGGTTTGAGACTTAACAATGATATCCAGATAATGAAATTATTAAAGTGAGAGAAGTTAATTCTAAGCCAACAGCTTTCAGTTTCATACTCTGTCCATTCTCTCTTAGATCTCTTTCTCCTGTAAGCTTCTTGCTCAGGAGAAACATGTCTCTAAGTAACTCCATTCTTGGCTGTCTTCACATAGCTTGCTATGCTTTCTGCTCTGATCTGCAAATGAATTCCTAAAGATGCATTAAATGGAACATTTTGCACTTACTTTAAGTTTTGGAGGCAAAGCTATCTGGGTAGACTCCTCTGTGCGTTCCCTTCATATGTCCAAGTCTGTGAGTTCATTTCAGTATCTTTTCCTATTGTTTGAGCAGTTATGCACTTACAATGGCATTAGTGAGAAACTAGAACACCCACAGATGTATTCACAGAAGATAGAATAACATCTGGCCCCGGAGGTCCATGTAAAGTAGTATGTGCATGGGCAAGAGGATTAAATAGGCAAATCATACTAGAGTTTCAGCTCATTTGCCTAATATATTTGAAAGTGACTCAATTTATTGCAAAGTAAGATTTAGGAGGCTCAGCTTTCAGGTTGACAAATTAGCATTTGTCTGCATATATTTCACTATTTTGCATAATTCATTCCTCCCCCTAGTACACACAAGCATTTCCATCTACAACCAAACCAGTTTAGCTCTCCTTCCTCTCCTCTTAGCATCATGTAATGGCTGAATCAGAAGATGCACATTCTTCTCCAGAGAATCTCCTCGCACATTACTGGGATTTCCATTCCAGCTATTATGCGATGTCTACCATCCTGCTTCCACATCTCATTCATAAAAGAAAATTAGAAAAGTTGTGTCCCAGGAAGGAAACACAGTTCAGGTTGACTAGGTGCATCCACTAGTGCTGCAAAGAATGGGGAAGAAAGAAGCTAACTAAGACTGGGTTGAACAATAGAGAAAATCACTGGCTCATTTAACTGGCAAATCCATGGGTAGTCTGGGCTTCATGTTTGCTGACCTCATGGAGCAGGTCAGTGACATCACCATTTACAGCTGCGTGTCCTGCGTCCAACTCTTCATTCCAAAATGGCTTGTAGGAGTTGCAAGGACTACATCGTTCCAGCAAGAAAGACATTCTGGCTATATTTGTTACAAGCAAAACTCCCAACTATTATTCTAATTATATTGAGCCAATTACTATGGCCAGGTAGAGTCAATGTATAGGTTGCCTGTGTGCTCTACCTATAAAATTGGAGTGGGTTCAGTTATTCTAGAAGATCCTCCTCCTCCAGTTGATACTGGGGCCTATGGGATGGAAATAGGCAAGAAAGCAAACAAAAATACTTACTATAGTTTAGGAAGGCTGATCTTAACTAGAGAAAAAAGTCTGGATCATTGAAGACTTTCAATGTATATTTATTTTAAAATATTTTATGCTACAGATTCATTTCTTTCTAATATATGTATTAACTCAAATTAGGCAGAAAGTGCTGACAGGTACTCCCTGAATGAACATATTTGATTGATTGGCAATTAGCCTCTCAATTACATGTACTTTAGGTTTTTATCTTTAAGTAGGTCCTTAAAGGAGTTACAATTTAAAGGTCGGCATACTCAACCACTAGTGAAGTGCACCTCAATGTGTGTGTTTGAAATCTTGAAGCCACAGGGATAGGAGTGGGGAATACCAGACAATTAAAGACATGATCATGTCTTTATTTTCCCATGCAAAGTGATCAGGATGCTAGGAGATGGCTCAGTTTTTGAAAGTGTTTATTACACAAGCCTGGAAACTGAAGTTTGATCCCTAGAACCCACAAAGAGTCAGATACAAGTAGCACACACGTCTTCAATCTCAACATGTCTATGACAATGCAAAGCAGTCAGGAAAACACACACACAGAGGGAGAGAGAGAGAGAGAGAGAGAGAGAGAGAGAGAGAGAGAGAATCAGTTTCCAATTCTTGCAGTTCTTTCTGAGTTGAGTAAATCAAGGAATATGCAAGGTCTGTCTAAGGGAGCCTGTGATGGAGAGTGGGTTAAGACAATAGGTCCAGATTTCCACCAGATAAGTACTTAAGACTTGTTTAGCATGGCTACCATCTTTAGGAATATAAACATAACTTCACAATGTGTTCATAATTGTTTGCATGGTATATAGTCCTTTGCCTGGAAGTAGTGATGTAGGATTTGGGGGTTTAGGAGGAGTCCCCCAGAATTTAAGAACCCCAAGTTTTGGGTTTTTCCTACATATAATGAACAATTAATAAAGATAGACTCAAGAAGGCTAAATTATGAATTAGTAAGTTTATTAAGGGGGAAATTACAAATGGTGGGTTTTATTTAGTGGAGATTGGGGTCTAGGAAGGGAGACTAAACAGGTAAAAAGTAGGAAGTGCAGCCTCGTGTGGAAACATCATGTAGTTTATAAGGTTTACTTAAGATAAATCTTTAGAAAAGGATTAGAACAGAGTTGTAAGCACATGAAGGTAGAACTTAGATGTATATGTAGAAAAGCTTAGAAAACACACACAGCAGCTGCTATGTGCTTTCCTGAAGACAGAAATTATCAAAGCAGAAGAAAAACTGGGGTCTCTAGGGAAAAACTGGAAGAGAGCTGCAAGCATGTGAACTTGAGAGAAACTGGGGCTTTAATTTATTTTCTCTTCAATTTTTTTTAATTAACAACTTCCATGATTATAAACAATATCTCATGGTAGTGTAGTGTCTTCTCTCCCCCCACTTTCCCCTTTGAAACTCCATTCTCCATCATATCCCCTCCCCCTCTTAATCAGTCTCTTTTTTTATTTTGATGTCATGCTCTTTTCCTCCTATTATGATGGTCTTGTGTAGTTAGTGTCAGGCACTGTGAGGTCATGGGTATCCAGGCCATTTTGTGTCTGGGGGGAACATGTCGTAAGGAGTCCTACCCTTCCTTTGGCTCTTACATTCTTTTCACCACCTCTTCTGCAATAGACCCTGGGCCTTGAAAGGTGTGAGAGATAATTCAGTGCTGAGCACTCCTGTCACTTCTTTCCAGCACCATGATGCCTTCTGAGTCATCCCATGGTCACTGACATCTGAAAAGAGAAGATTCTCTACCAAATGTGAGAGTAGCATTAGTATAAGGGTATGAACATTAAGAGAAGTGTTTACTGGGCAGTTTGATAAGCATAGTATATACATTTAGCCAGACAGCATCAGACATTACACCGCTAGGGCTCATGACTACCCCTGTTTCAAGTTTTCAGTAGCATGGATGTATTCCCTCCCATGGAACAGGCCTCCTGTCCAGTTAGAGGGCAGTTAGTTTCCACCATGACAGATGTGCCACTATTGCACCTGTTGGCTCATTTGGCCTGGTTGGCTGAATATAAGTCTTGCAGTGTCCACTATTGAGTATCTTCTTTGGTGATTTCTCTCTCTCTCTCCATTGAACTGCATGTGGAATGTCTTCTTCCAGCTTTATCAGCTGGTCTACATGGAGGAGGTTTTCAGCTCAGTTCCAGCAGGATTTTTCAGTGACCTTGCAGCACAAGTATGTGGAGTCTTCAGCAATAGGGTCTTACCATCTATTCCTGGTGGGAAACCAAGGGCCTCGGCAATGGCCTATAATGTTTTGGGGGCATCAGGGAACTCCCTGGGCAACAACTCACTGGAAGATATCCCATCCTTGGCACTGAAAATTTTCTAGCAACAATCTATGGATCCTGAGTGTTCCATTGTCCAAAAAAAGTAGGTTTCTGTATGATTTATTTATATCCTCTTAGATTTTGATTAGCCCTCCCCCTACCTTTCCTTTGCTCAATCTCTTCCCCTGACCTCACTTAGGCCTTTTCACCCCCATTAATCTACTCTTCTGCTTACATATATACAATACCATCCCATTGAGTACCCCCTCCCTTCCTTTCTCTTCCCTTTATATCTCTTTTCTAGCTTATGTCACATATTCTGTCTCATATATGGATCCTAGCTACAGATGACTGGACTTCTGTGTGAGTAGGAAGAAAACTCAATAGCAAAGGCCAATAAGTAACTGGGGCTTTTAGAGAGAAATTAGGGTCAAGCTGTAAACATGCAAAAAGCAGAATTTAGGAGGTTGTATAGGGAGACCTAGGAGGAACCCACATGGCATCTTCCATGTGCTTTTAGGTGGGGGTAAGAGGACAAACTGTGAGGCTCAATGGAAAACAACAACAACAACAACCAAGAGGGCAGATATCAAAGAAGAGACTAAGATTCAGAGGAGAAATGCATCATGAAGAGGGTTACACTCATGGCTACCCTGAGATTTGGGTAAGTACACAGGTAGCAAGTCTAGAGTTTGTAAGAAGACCCACATGGTAGATCTGGAGATCAGAGAAAAATCATGAATGTAATTAAAGTGAGAAGTTATCCCAAACTATAAAGCAGAACCAAGTGGAAAAGTTTCCATCAAGGAACAAAGTAGGGCTGGAGAGATTGTATAGTGGTTAAAGCACTTGCATGCAAACTCCAAGGACCCATGTACCACTCTCCAGATCCCACATAAGCCAGATGCACAAGGTGATGAGAGTGTGCAAGGTTGCACATGAGCACAAGATGGCAAGTATGTTTGCAGTGGCTAGAGGCCCTGGTGCTCCAATTCTCTCTTTCTCATTAAATAAGCAAACATAAAAAAAGAAACAATGTAACACTTTCAATACCCTCACCCAGGCTGAGTAGGGGTAGAGGCCAGGCTCAGGTGTGTTCAGGACACACAGAGTAAAAACCACTGGGTGGGGGTAGAGAGAGTGAGAGCCACATGCACATACTGAGGGTTATGTTTAGAGAGAGGGAGGGACTGGAAGGCCTCAGCCTTTTCATGTATGTAAGGGGAAGACTTGATGTCTGGTAAGTTTGGAGAATGAACCTGACTGAGGGTTAGTCTGGTTGGGTCAACCCACCCCAGGTAGTGCAGTAGACTGTGGGCAGTAGGGGGCGCTGTGGACCAGTCCCAATCAGACATTTTTAAACAATTAGTCTCTGTTTCTCATTTTAAATTTGATTTATTTGAGAGAGAGAGAGTGAAATAGAGAGAGAGAAAGAGAGAGAGAGAGAGAGAATGGGAACACCAGGGCCTCCAGCCAGTACAAACAAGCTCTAGATGCATGTGGCCCCTTGTACATCTCACTTACATGGGTCCTGGGGAACCGAAACCTGAGTCCTTTGGGTTTGGAGACAAGTGCCTTATCCACTAAACCATCCCTCCAGCCTTCAATCAGACATGTTTAAAATATTTTATTTTATTTATTTATTCATTTGACAGAGAAAGAGGGAGAGAAGAGAGAGAGAGAGAGAGAGAGAGAGAGAGAGAGAGAATGGGCATGCCAGGGCAAATGAACTCCAGACGCGTTCACTCCCTTGTGCATCTGGCTAATGTGAATCCTGGGGAAATGAATCTGGGTCCTTTGGCTTTGAAGGCAAACACCTTAACCACTAAGCCATCCCTCCAGCCCCAATCAGACATTTTTGCTAAGAGTTTCCAGTGTCAGAGGGAGCAAGCTTGCACCTCCTGGTTCTCCTTGAGCCTCAATCTCTAATGGAGATTGCCCCCAAAAGCTAGCTTTCTCCTATACATCTTCAGTAGCAAAAAAAAATAGATGTCTGAGTCTTCCTGCTACAGTTAAACCTGGATAATTTTACAAGCACTGCCTTGACATAAATGTGTCTGATTTTTTGTCCATGGCAGACATAGCTAATCAGTCAGTGCTCACTTTTCTGCTAAACCTAGAAATGACTTCATAGTCTCTCCTAACAAAGCATTTCAGTGAGTACTACGCATTGATGAGACTTGGAAATAAAGATAAAACCACCTTGACATAACACATTTTAGCTGACCCTTTCTGTTCCTTTCCTGGGATCTTTCTCCTAAGGACATAATACATTAGATGGCCCACTCATTCGCTGGGCTAGACTGAGTCTCCTCCAAGAATCTTCTTCACCCCAAGGGAATGTCATCTTCTCGTGACTCTTTTACAGAACAGCTCTTCCCAAGGATTACTTTTAAGCGTAATGGTCATCCCATGAACTTTTATTTGGTTTTCTGGGACTACCAGTGTGAGCTAACATGCCCCCTCCTTTTTTAATGTCTACTATTCATTCCTCTTTAGTGGGACAAGTGACCTTCTTTCTGCCATCCTTAACCGAGTAGGATATAGGTGCATAGGATTTCTTTTGTTAGACCTTCCACATGTCCAAGTCACGTAAAGTGTTATTTGTTTAATGTGTACCTATTTTTTCTTAACATGGAGTCAGCATTCCACTTGCATCAACATTATTTAGGGTAGGAGGGTCCTTATTCCTGCTATGGGAAGAAGAAGGTTGGGGGAAAATTGTGGTAAGCCTATCCAGACAGGACACTTAAAGTTTTCAAAAGTGATATCCCCTGAGCTGTATTGATTTTTTTTTTTTGTCTGATTCTTCTTAAGTCATTACTCACTTGCAACATATGGTTCTTTTCTTCAGAAAGTCAGAGAAGAGCATGGCTAAAAGAATGTGTTAGGCCCCAGTGCAACATGACCACTCAAATATCACTGATAATAATGCAACACAGAGAAGAGTGCACTTGCTGGAAAGGAGAAAACATATTTAAATTGGGAGAAATAGCATGACAAAAAAAAAGCAAGATTATCCAAATAATAGCATCAATAATACATATTATAGTAGTAACCCATAGACTTATAAAATGATTGGAGGTGAGGCTTTAAGATTTCTGCATGGAATATTTTAGACTCAGACCAGAGCTGAATGATCTGGACAAGAAATTAGCCTAGAACACCTAAATTAATCAACAAATACTCAAATTATATCAGTTCTAAGAAGCCCCAACAATTTAGCCTTCCCAGGAAACTTGGATATTTCTAGTCCTGACAGACCATCTAATTCTTTGCTTTTACATTTTCTGTCTTGACTATTTTTCTGCTAGGTTCTTATCCCCTTCCCTTAAAAGCCAGCCCCATAGACTTTGGACCATAGAATTCATGCATTAAAAATAGAAAGAGAAGCCAATTAATCCCCTAAACTCTCAAATAAGAGTTACTTGCATCTCTGAGGAAACTTCTGATTAGTGTGACAGCTACCAGAGATAATGACAGTCTTCTCACTTCACCCAGAAAAGTCATCTCAGGCTATTCATTGACATCTCTCTCCTTGCCCATGCCTTTGAACCCAGCACCAAGCCTTGCATGTACACTAGCTTAATTTCTCTCTTTTATAGCGATTCAAGCAACAGGACAGCCCTCTGTTTTTTGCCCAAAGGAGCTGCAGTCGATAACATATACTCTTCACATTCACAGGGTATTGAGAACGTGGCTCTGGAACTATTTGATGTTGCCCCTTCTGCTGCTCAGGCCTCTGTGAAATCTCAGGCCAGCTTCTGACCCTGTTAGAAAATGTACCACTTTCTCCTGGAAATAGCCAATTTAGTGCACTTTTTGCATACATTTTATCCCAGATGATAATCTTTTTTTCCTTTTTTTATTGACAACTTCCATAATTGTAAACAATATCCCATGGTAATTCCCTCTCTCCTCCTACTTTCCCTTTTGAAAACTCCACTCTTCATCATATCCCCTCCCCGTCTCAATCAGTCTCTCTTTTATTTTTATGTCATGATCTTTTCTTCCTATTATGATGGTCTTGCGTAGGTAGTGTCAGGTACTGTGGGGTCATGGATATCCAGGTGATATATATTCCTTATCTACCCCGTGCTCCTAAAATACAAGATAGGACAAAAAGAATAAAATAAATATAAAATATACAATGATCTCTCCTATTTTGTTCTGCTTAGGAATGTCATAGAGTTCTGATACAAGATGTCAGACTGAGCACATACTGCTACTTTAATTTCCTCCTAGATTCCCCCTGAAATCATAGGTACAAGTCTTCAAGTTTTAGGGCTATATGGGAGATGTCAGATTTTCTCTGATTGACAGAGGAAAAAAGAACAGCCCAGTCAACATAGTCAAGCATAGGACCTTTTCGAGATTGAAGAAGGTCAAAGTTTAAGTCCTCAAATGCAAGTATGGATCTAAAAGTCATCCTTAACTTTCTTATTGAAGGACTGACTATATTTGATCCACATTAATAGGTTCATAACCGTTAGAATTGCTGATAAGTACAATTTCATTCTTGAGAAAGCAGCTTGAGAAGATTTTACATTAGAAGTAGTAGATTTGCTGCTAAACAAGATGGGCAATCAATTATTATTCCTTGTAAATAAGTGGCTCTAAAGCATGACAGTAGCTTACTATCATCTCTTTCCTTCCTGTGAGTTGAATGGGATCAGTTCAATGGTGTTTGCAGCAGATGGGGATGGAGTCAGCTAAAGTGTTGCTCATTCACATGTCTGGGGCAAGTCATCCAAAAGGCTAGGAAATGTGGGATCTGATCATCTGTAATCTCCATATAACATCTCCTTCCCTTTAACCCTGTTGTATATAGCTCCACATTGCTGGGATGAGCTTCCAAACGAGGCACAGTTTTAGGGAGAAAGGAATTTATTTCAAGCTTACAGATCCTGGGGGAGGGGGGAAGTTCTATCAGTGGTAGAAGAAGCTGGTTCCAAACATCCAAGCAGAGAGAAACCATTACCAGCCAGCAAACACCAAAAACAACCAACAGCAAGACCTAGGTAGAGCTCAAACTGCTGCACTGCATACCTCTGGCCTTGAAATCAGATTTTCCCACAAACACAACCTTAAGGATGGACCCAAGGATCCTCCCCCAGTGACACCTCCTCCAGCTAGATGGCTGGAGAACAAGTTATAAGCTTTAATAAAACACCTGAGTCTATGAGTGATATATGTTCAAACTACCACAGCCCCCTCAGCCCTTGTCCCCTTAAGCAATAAGGATCCCCTTAAACCACCTGCAGAACCAGAGCTGAGGGAATGATCAACCAGACAACACCTTGAGTGAGACTGTTGAATTATGAAAACCAATCCCAATTTGTTCTCCATTTAAAGAAAAGGTGCCCAGAAGATGGACTTGGGATTCACTGAACCTCTTTAGGTCTATTTCCCAAAGAGGCTACATGGAACAGTTCTGCTTTCTCTGCTTTTCACCATTAATTGCTTCCTTTGCTAGTGTATTGGGATAGGTGGGCCAACCTACTTGGTTGGGAATCCCAGAGCTAGAGATTTTGTCCTAAAGCTTACTGTAGCCTCTTGTCACCAGTGTAACTCCTTGTCGGCTTTTTGACCTATTGTCCTTAACCTGTTCCTGGGGGTCTTGCTGTTCGTTCCTGGCTTAGTTATGGGCACAGCCCTAAGTCTTGCCTATTCTTTGAATTCCATCCTCCACATAATGCTCTGGGAATGAATAAATCCCTCTTCCCACTCTTGGATGGCTCTTGGGCCCTGTGATGCAGCTCTCCCCATCTCTGTCTGGCACCTTCCTGGACATGCTGAGGGCTATGCTTGCAGAAATCTCTGGAGGAGGGACTGCCTGTCACCTTGTTCAGGCCACTACAAAGACATAGTCAGATGCTCCTTGAAATTATCACCCCATTCTGAAGGCAGTGCCAGAGTGGCCTACATGCTTCTTGGTCTTCCAAAGGGTACCCCCATCTCTCCTTCCAGCATTGACTCCACATCTCGTCTATAAGTGGTCTTATTTTTCTTTTTGTTTTTTCCAGGTAGAGACTTCCTCTATCCCAGGCTGACCTGGAATTCACTATGTAGTCTCAGGGTGACCTTGAACTCATAGCGATCCTCCTACCTCTGCCTTCCATGTACTGGGATTAAAGGCATGTGCCACCACGCCTGGATAAACGTTCTTGAAACTTGTTCCTGCCTCTCACTTTGTGTTTCTTTGGGTTGGTTTCTGAATGATGGAGGAACAAGCTTTTATACAAGTACTAAGTGTAGCTATGCCTCATAAACACTGAATCCGAAGTCCTCAATTTATAATGGTTCAACTTAAGATTGCCTTGATGATAGTGGGAAAGTGATATACATTCAGTTGGAACACTACTTCGGATTTTGAATTTGTTCTTATAGGCTTGTGAGCACACTACTCTCACAGTGCCCATTAACAGCCACTTCCAACAAGTAAGCCATGTGATCACTGAGGAAACCACAAGCCATCTACAAGGAAACTACAACCATCAGCACTGGCAGGCTATAATGCTTTGAAGGTGGTGTATTCATGGCATTTCATACTTAGAATATGTTCACTGTGATTGATGTATTTGGACAGAACTCCACTGTATATCACATCTGCATCTATGATTGCTATTATTGAAACCTCTGATGATGTCCACTCTTTGAAGATGCCAAACACTCATGTCCTTCAGTAGAGCAGAGACCTCCCCAGAGCCTACCTTTGCCCATTAACGTTCAAATCAAATGATTAATTTCCACTCCAAGGCAAGCCCTACTTGCCAATCCCATGCTGGGGTAACCCCTTGGCTTTGGGTGATTTCTAAGGCATGTTGTACCTCTATGGAAAAGAAATACCACACCTACATCTGAAATGTCAGGGTACTTTCTTAAAGATGGCCATTCATATATCATAAATGGTTTCATTCAGACTTCATTTGCATTTCTTTACATTTGAAAAGAAAAGAGCATTAATTAACATGTGGTTTGATGCAAAAACGTAAATAGAAACCATAACAAAAGTCTAACCTTTAAAGGGTTTGCATATGAAATCTCTGAGAAGGCAAGTGATTATTTTATTGATTTCTTTTTCTACCAACTTTCAAAACCTGCAGGTGTTAAATTAGCTACATAAGAATTTCTCTGGGCTTCCAAGTCTTCAGCAGAAACATGCTAATGAGGACTAAAGGAAATTAATGGAAGAATGTCCAAGAGGCCAGAAGACAAGCTTAGCATGCTTCCTGGACAGGAAATTTTCAGAGAAGTGGCTTTAATTTACAATCCAGGAGCATACAAGTAAAATAAAAACTGTGGACATATACCTTGAACCGTTCACTTCTCAGAACACACAGGTCTAAAAACTTCTGGAGGTGACACCAGTATCAAAGAAGCTAACATGAGAGGAGAGAGAGATCTCAGCAGAGAAACACCCCCACACCTACGTCCCTCAAGACTGAATAACACAAGAAGGGTGATATCACTACTAATGCTGCCAGACAATTATTATATAAACTCTGACTTCAGCAGAGAAGATGAGTCTAAGTCTGTAAAAATCAAAACAACAACAACAACAAAAAACACCAGTTTGCCTGGATCAAATATTTCATTTGAAGAAACTGAGGCATAGATGGTTACAAGAGAAGCTCTAAGGTTTGTGACTATTTTAGGACTTGAACTCATTTCTAAGTACAATCAGTGTTGACACAGGCCATGATAGGGATGCCAGTGTCAACAGTCATGCTAGACCAGTGACCAGAGGATGGTGACTGCATTGAGAGTGACCTGAAGGCCCCCAGTCATGCTTGTACTTGTATTCTACTAAATTGGGCTTATTAATGTCTGTTGGATGCCTGCTATGCTAGACCCTGTCACTTACCTAAAAAAAAATGATGGTTGAGCAAGGGAGAAAAATGACAGATATGCAAACAAATAAAAGTAAGCCAAGTTGATGAACACTGAGCAAAGTGTTGAAGGAACAGTGACAAGGGAGCAATTAATTCTGCCCCAGGCATAGAAGAGTGAGAAGGCCTTCAGGAGTGGTTGAGGAAGGATGGCTATTTTGATGTTATAGTGGAGATGAGTTCCTATTTGAATTGGCTCTTGAAAGATAAGGTTCTATCAAGAAAAAAAAAATGGAAAGAGTGGGAAATCACAAACAAAAATAGAGTCTCGCCGGGCGTGGTGGCGCACGCCTTTAATCCCAGCACTCGGGAGGCAGAGGTAGGAGGATCGCCGTGAGTTCGAGGCCACCCTGAGACTCCATAGTGAATTCCAGGTCAGCCTGGGCTAGAGTGAGACTCTACCTCGAAAAACCAAGGAAAAAAAAAAAAAATAGAGTCTCAAAGTGCACAGCAAGTCTGGGGAGTGGTGGGTGATTCTAGTTTACATAGAGTCTTAGAAAAATGGCTGCAGTTAACTGGGTTTATAAACCTTCTGTGGTACACTGAAAATTCTGTTCTTTCTTGCTAATGGTGGAGTTTTAGAGTATTGAATTTTAGAATGGGTGGAGTGGGATCAGATGTCTGGTTTGCAAAATTATTCCTTGGATGTTTCAGAGGATGGATGGGTAGAGGAAAGGAGAGTCTAAAGTCAGAAAGATCAATGACACAGCCATGGAAGTAATTCACTAGGGAAATAAATGCTTGCCCAGAGCTGTGCTGGTGAGGATGCAAAGCAGAATGAGGCTGGAAGTGATATGGAGTCAGGTTTGACAGGACTCTGCACTGATCACATACGATTGCTGACTCCTTCAGTCCTGGCCAGAGCCTGGGTCTGGGAATATTCATGAAGGCACCGAAGCCGATGCTGCACCTCTCAACCTGCCCATCATGGTTTCTTCCTGAACATCAAACCTGATTTGTCTAGGTCTGCTGTTATATCCTTTACCCTTCAGAGCTCATTAGGGATTGAAATTTGTCCTTTTCTACAAAACTTCATATGCTGAAGTCCTAATCCTCAGTGCCCCAGAAGGTGGCATTGTTTGAACATAGGGTCCTGATGGAGGTCATCAGGTTAAATGAGGGTTTACACAAAAGGGGGGGATTAGAAGATAGATACCTACACAGGGAGGGAACCAGGTGAAGATGAAAAAGGAGACCAAAGTGATGCCTCCTGCTGCCTAAAACTGCCAAGGATAGATAGCAAACCACCAGTAGGTAGGACGGAGACATCTTCAGTGTCCTCAGAAAGAATCAAGTGAAACCATAACTTCCAGCTTCAGAACTGTGAGATAACACTCATCCAGTACTCTGGCAGCTGACAATTGTCATGGCTAGAATGAATCAAGAAGGGGGTGAAAAGAACCAGGGCCAGCATACCTCGAAAATTTCTGTCCAGAGAAGAGGCACCAATGTTACTCCCCTTTATTAGCCTAGTTCCTCCAGTCATTACTTCGCAACCACTTCAAAGATTACATTTAGTTCATCACCTATTTTTCCCATTCCTTGTCAAGAATAAAATTCCCCTGTACTGCTCAGTTGGTACTTGGTCTTATTATTGGTTATACCAAGTCTATGAGGAAAAAAAAAAAAAAAAAGGACCCAGTCAGGGGATTAAAAACTGGCCCTAGCCAGGTAGATTTATATTCAGAACTCCAAGGGGGAAGGTCCCAAAGATGAAGACAGAAGTAACGTGACTTCCTTGAGCTTTGGAAATCACAGAATGTCACTCCGCTACTTCCCATCTGTGCATCCACATATTCAGTAAGTGGAGAACACAGACCCTACTTCTTGATATTGTAGTTACAAATATCATTAGCAGAAGAGGATTTGGGGTGGGAGATATTTTGTATTTATCTTTAGAAAGTAAAGTTATAGATTTTTCTCTGTCTCTCTCATGTGTGTGTTTGTGCACACATGTGTATGTGGAGGCCAGAGGAGTTGCTGAATGTTGGTCTCCAGGCAACACCTGCCTTTTATTTGAAACAGCCTCTCACTGACCTGGAGATTGCAAAGAAAGCTATACTGACTGCCCAGTGAGCCCCAGAGATCCACCTGTCCTTGCCTGCCCAGCGCTGAGATTACAAACATAGGCCATCATGCCCAGCTTTATTTTATGTAGATTCTGGGGATCAAGCTCATGTCCTAATGCTTACAAGACAAGCACTTCACCAACTAAGCTATCTTCTAAGCTTCTGAGTTACCACAGATTCTATTCAAAGCCTGATCCTTGAGTCTCACTCCAATAGATTCTGATTCCCGGGCTTCAGTCCAAGATTAGAAGGCTTTTTTTTTGGGGGGGGGGGTCTTGGAAACGCTATGTTTTTAGCAAACAGTTCAGGAATTTTTGATGCTGAGACACACTATTTATGGTGTGGCACTAGGACCTGTTCAATGGCTTCTGATAGCCAACACTATTTTAAATACAGAAGCCAGCTTGCTATTGCATTCTCCCCAGAAAGGGAAAATGTAGAGAATATTTAGCCAAAATGCCAAGGTTCTTTACTTTATGAAAAGTTGAGCTCTCAATAAAACAGTATGTGGTTATAAAATTATTGTATTTGCAATATTTAAAAATAGGACTAGAGAAGTTTTCAGAATTAAAAGAATCTTAAATCAAATTCTATGTCCCACTAATGCAACTGTTCTCCATCTGTGCCTAATGAAAGCACTAGCATTTTCCTAGTCCTAAATGGAAAATTTACTATAAATCCCTTCTAGGTTTTCTATACTTACTTCTTATGTGATTTTCAATCATAAACTGCTTTCAATAAATCTTTCCAGCTTACTTTTTTTTTTTTTAGAAGTGGCAGCCTTATTTCTCACCTGAGCTTTTGAGTTGATGTTGGTTTTCCTTTCTCATTGTTCTCTAATACATGTCCATGTTTCTTTAAGAACACACCACAAGCTGATATGGTCCTATTCATTATATCATTGGAATTACCTTATTCTGAACTGGCCTTTCTTTCTTTCTTTGTACAAGCCAACCCCAAGTCACTTACATTTTGTGAGAAATTTACATGGCTTTCACCATTTAAAAACAGGGCATGCAAAAAAAAAAAAAATACAAACTTTTAATTCTCTGGAATCTGAATCTGGAATTTGAATGTAATTTATTTTCAGAAACTGTCTTTCAGTGCATTACTATGACCCCACCATCATGATTCTGGATCTTGTGAACATAATCTAAAAAGAACATAAGAGTCTCTGAGGATCTTGAAATGTTTTCTCCGTTGAATAGTGGTAGAGTGCTCTGGACATGTACAAACAATAAATGAAGATGATAGGAAACTGGGAGTTAGACCCAAAGAGCTCCACAGGTCAGAACCAGGGAGGAAATGGGTCTGGATCAATAGTGAGGTGAGTGAAACACGTTCCTTAGGAGTCACGTGAGGGAGGAATTGAGCTAATGGCTGTCAGGACAGTTAAAACCCAGCAGGTTGGGGTTGATAACAAGAAACAAAAACCAGGAAAGTCACAAGTCTACAGCCCACCAGCCCCGAGAAAGCTGCTGTGAGTCCCATTAGATGGAACAGAGGGAAGAACACGGATGTTAACAGTGTGCCCATCAGTGATGCTCAGAGTAGGGTGGATGAAGATGATCAGACCCTGTCTCTGAAATGCAACCTTAACCATTTAAATTACTCAGAGGGTTGTCCTGAGCTCCTCAACACCAGCTAGCTAGATTCACAGGCCAGGTGCTTCATCTTTCCTCTCTAAATGTGCCCCTTCCACCCAGCAAGGTGGCTCCTGAGGGAAGAAGGTAGGCACCTACAAGGAAAGGATCCTGGTGGGTTCTGGAGCAGAGTGGTTGTCCATAGGAAGAACCTTTCTCAGTCATCTACAGGATGCTGCCCTTTACAAAGCCAATTAGGACTTTGGTTGTTTACAGTAATGATTGTAATCATGAGCACTTCTGAGAATTTAGAGCTCTGTGAGGGATGCTTTCTAAAAATCTGTGTTATTCTCTTTATTGTTGCAGCCTTCCTCATCTTTCTTCCTCCAGCTATTAATCAAATTCTCACTCACCTTCTCCCCACCTTCTCTTCCATTTCCCTTCCTTCTTCTTACAGTCCCATTTAGATGTAGAAGAAAGCCCACCAAGACCACCTCACCTACCTTATGTAATGTTTCAATTGCATCTACAAAGAAGTGACAGCTGTGGTCACATATACTGCTTATGACAGATCTGAGACAAATGCTAGGGTTCCTGGGGCCATCTGATGCTCTATATGGTGCTTTGTACAGCTGCCTCCTCACTTTCCATGTTTCGTGCCTGCCACCCTCCCTCCCTTTCCACCTCCAAGAAATGTGGGTAGGCTCCTGAGACCTCTTCAGACAACAAAAACGATGTGTTTGTGGTGTGAAGAACTTACAAGTGGCAAGAATTGCAGACCAGACACAGCTATCTGAAGCCCCAGTGGACAGACACTCTGCCCAAACTTGCCCCAACAGAGACCCACACCTCCCTTCCCTCCAGCCCCGGAGCTCAGAGGGCCATTCTGACTTGCAAAGTGAAAATTGCTTGTTTGCCGGTGCCACTGAATCTCAACAGCCTGTTACTGACATTATTACACATAGCAACTTTTCCACTGCAAATGAAGCTGCAAATGAAATGCTGGTTTCCAGCAGAGTGCCTCCAACTGTGTGAGAATTGTTTGCAGGTATGCATGCCTGCAATGCTGGCCCTTTCCTAATCATTTATTTTTCCTGTTTTTGCATAGGTCATGGTTGGTGCTGGGAAGTCTCCTGGAGCTCATATCTGCAGACAGAGTCATGGAAATCCCAGCTTCTGCTCTTGCTTCTCAGTGTTCTCAGTGTGGTGCATCCATTATGATGACGCAGTCCTGAAGTGTTTGAGCTAAAATGAACCATGGTGATCACCTCCTGCTCTATTCCTCATACAGCCCACGATGAAGCTCAGACTCAGTAAATTAGTATGTAATATTAAGTTAATGAGTGAGTTAGAAAGCAGTCCAAATTAGAAGGCAGGTGAACATGGGAAGAAGCAGGTGATATTTGTTGAATTTCTACTATATTCCAGGTTAAAGGCTCATGAATTCATTTTATTTTCAAGTGAAGGTCTTTTTTTTTTCAATTTGGGTTTTTTTTTTCACTTTCAAACATGTTTGTAATGTATTTTGATCTTAATTTATCCCCAAATTACCTTCTCCCCTTCCCACTAAGACATTTCTGGCACACCCTCCTTTTATGCCTTGTTTTAATCTGTGTGTTTTTGTTGTTATTTATTTTTTTGACTCACTGAGTTAAATTGGGATTGCTTGCATGATCATGGGTGGGAGGTATGGGCATTCATACCCATGAAGAACATACCTTCCCCCCCCCCCAGCAACTATCAGCCACCATTAGTTATTCTGATAGAAGCTAATGTGGAGTCTTCTGTGCTCTTCCCCATCCATGATGAAATATTGACAGGCTCAGTGTTGGACAGGAAGCCACAGCTTCTGTAAGTTCATGAGCATGACAGCCATGTTGTATGCATAACACAGCATTCTACAATCCTCTTCCCCCATCTTTCTGCTCTTACATTCTTTCTACTCCCTCTTCCACAAGGTTTGCTGAGTTTTTGGAGGGTATGGTTTAGACGTCCTGTTTAGTGCTGAGTAAAATAGTCAGCCACTCTTGGCTATTTTGCTAGCTGTACATCTCTGCACTAACCTCTGTCCATTGCAGAAGAAAGTTCTGTGAGCGAAGCTATAAGCAGCACTAATCTATGGGAACAAACATAAATAATTAGAAAGCAGTTTGACATCCTGTCCACTTAGCATAGCAACAGTAGTAGGTTTCCCCTTATGGCCTATGCCCCTAACCATAGGGTTTTGGCCAGATTTATAGGACCAGACATGGATTCTCTCCTGAGGAACAGGCCTCACATCCAATCATAAAGTGATTGGTTACTCCCAATAGCAATCATGCCACTGTTGCAGCAGTATGTATATCTTGTCTGGTGTCAGTTAGTAGACATACAGGGTCCCCAGCTGGGTAGGACTATTGATGACTTTTCTCCTCCAGCAGCTCTCCTATCACCTTAAACATGAAGAAAGATCAAGCTTCCAGCTCAGTTACTGCTTGATTTCCCTGTGTCCTATAACTGAAGCATATAATATCTTCAGTAATAGAGACTTACAATCTAGATCTAGTGGGCAACCGAATGCAATGGCAATTGGCTTTATAGTTTTAGGGGCCTCTATAGTCTCCCCAACCATTGAGAGGTATTTTATCCCTGGCAATAGAATGTTTGATTAATAACTTATGGCTTCTGAGAGCAGATTTATTCACCTAAGAAGGACACCTTCATTCAAACAGTTTAAAAATTTTATATTTTAAATTGCTCACCAAGTAGTAGGTAGGTTTCAATACTGCTTATCCTTGAGAATTTAAAAAAAAAAAAAAAAAAAACTTTTGTATTTTTATTTGCAAGCTGAGAGATATAGAAGAGACAGAGAGAATGGGCAAATCAAGGCCTCCAGCCCCTACAAATGGACTCCAAATGCATGTACTGCTTTGTGCATCTAGCTTTACATGGGTACTGGGGAATCAAATTGGGGTTGTTAGGCTTTGCAGGCAAGCATCATAACTGTTGAGCCATCTCTCTGGTCCTTATCCTTAGTTTTAGTTTATCCTCTTACTTCCTCTTTTCTCCCCATCCTCCTACCCTTATCCCTGCTTGAACTTTTTCCTTTCACTATTACCACCCCCCAACCTTCATGTCACAGGTGTTCTAATGTCCTTCTTTCCCTTTCCCCTTCCTCCATAGCCCATTTCTGCTCTCCTGGCTGCTACAGAAACTCACTCCACTTATAACCTCAAATCTAGACATTCAAAGGTAGGATCCAAATATGAGCGAGAACATGTGCTGTTTGTCTTTCTGATCCTGGCTTCCCTTGTTTAGTATACTTTCCAGATCCATTCTTTTTCCAGTGAATTTCATAATTTCATTTTTCTTTACACCTGAGTAATACTCCTTTGTGGATATGTACCACGTCTTTATTAACCATTTATCAGTAGATGGGCAACTAGGCTGATTCCATTGATTAGCTATTATGAATAGAGCAGCAGTGAACACGCATGAGGAAGTATCTCTACAGTAAAGTATAGAGTCTTTAGAGCATATACCTAGGAGTGGTATAGCTGGGTCATTTGGGAGATCTATTTTCAGCTTTTTGATAAGCCTCCACATTGATTTCTATAATCGCTGCACCAATTTTTACTCCCACCAACAGTGAATAAGGGTGCCCCTTGTCCCACAACATTACTAGCATTTTTTTTTATGTTAGCCATTCTGACCAGAGTGAGATGGAATCTCAATGTAGTTTAAATTTGCACTTCCTGCATGACTAAGGAAGTTAACACTTTTAAAAATATTTATCAGCATTTGTATTTCTTCTTTTGAGAATCCTCAGCTCACTTTCATAGCCCATGTTCTGATTGGGTTGTTTACTTTCTTTATGTTTTCCTTTTTGAATTCTTTGTATATTATTATATTAATCCTCTGGCAGGTATATAGCTGGCAAAGATTTTCTCCCATTCTGTAGGCTGCCTCTTCACTCAGTTAACCATTTCTTGAGCTGTATGAAATCCTTTTAATTTCATAAGGTCCCATTCTTTACTTATTGGCCTTATTTCCTGAGAGACTAGAATCCTGTTCTCAAACAAGGGCTTTGCATGGCTAAACAATTTGAGCAATGACATATAGTACCAAAGGGAGGAGCCAGTTGGGAATAGATTGTGCAGACCTTTTCCAAAACCACATGAGTAGTATGTCCATGGTATATAATCTTGAAGGAGTATCTGTGAGTCTTCACAGATGGTACAGAGGTAGGAATCTTGATACTACGGGGGCATACAGCCTGTGGGCAGGGTGACTGGGGATGTTTGAAACCCTGTGGTTGATTGTCTGTTTCACAGCCTGTTAAAATCGAAGGAGTACACTCTTGAAGCTCTGACAGCTCATAGAGAAAGGGGAGAAAAGAAGGCTGTGATGTGAGCTTTACTCCCTGCCCACCTAGCCACTACTTATCTGTTCTTCTCTGAATTGTCCTCCATAATATACTCAGATTGTTTTTTCCTGAAAATATTGTATAGGTGTGTTGAATAAAGTTTAAGTCCCTCAGATCCTTGCCCACCACACAGTTTATACTCTGTTGGAATCAACCAGTCATATTTGTATATGTGATTATTTTGATAGCGGTCTCCTCTATCAAAACATAGCTGGAATAGTTCCATTTTATTAAACATAGTATTCCAAGCTCCCAATACAGTGCTACTACTATAAACACTTGTTGAATGAATGAATGAATGAATGAATACTTTGTTTTTTATTTGGAAAAAATGAGATTAGCAAGTTTTTTTTCAAGGTAGGATCTTGTTGTAGTCAGGCTGAGCTGGAACTCACTCTGTAGTCCCAGGATAGCCTCAAACTCAACAATTCTACCTCAGCATCCTGAGTGCTGGGATTAAAGCTGTGTGTCACCACACCTGACCTGAGATTAACAAATCTTAAAATTTGCAATTGTTTGAGAATGGTAAAACACTTACAATAAGGTACTCTGATTTAGGTATTTGGTCTTTTCTGAGCTTTGAATATGCTTTGTCCTGCCTAAAATTCATGTTCAAAATTAATACCCATCATGAGATTTTGAGAGGAGGGACCTTTAAGAAATGATTAAGGCTCAGCAATCAGGCATGGATAAATCTATTTATGAGAGCAATAGATCAATAGGTTGATAGGGTTTCTCAAGAGGATGTCTGCTATTAAAGACTAATGTTCCCTACTTTGCTATGTGATGACGTGCATTGATGCTTGCTGGGCGTGACAACAAGAAGGCCATCACCAGGTGTGACCCTTTCACCATGGACCAGAGTTTGGTCTCCTCCTTTCTTCACTTTCAGTTTATTTCTCCATGTTTCTCCTTCTTTTTTCTTTTTATAACTTACCCTTTTCGCAGTATTGTGGTATGTACAACATAGAATGGACTAAGACAGTATTTAATTCTACACTCTTGATTTTTAGAGCTATTTGCTACATATCAGCATCTAGCATAGACAACATGAAGGTCTGGGAATCTGGGTTCAGTGCAGCTCCCCTGGGTCCCTATCATGAGTGGCTTTGTCACTCAGGCCCTCAGATTCCCCATATATAAATAAGTGTGTTGGAATCATTAAGCTTCTTCTTGTCTTCTGGTCTTATACTCTGGATTTTACATGAAATTAGGAATCATAGCACACCAAAATTAACAGTCTTCAGATATATAATTTTCACAAATATAATATGCTATTATAGATTGTTCTGCTATATGCACCACAGAATGGTTAAGGACTCAGGGCCTTCCTTATGTCTGAACTTCTTCATAAGTTGTTTTCACAATTGACTATGTCCCTCCCTTTAAGCCTTACCCTTGCCCATGGATGATAAGAAAACCTAATGCCCCAGATCCTCAGCCCATTCCTAAAATGCTCCCAGGGTTTTCTATGGAGTCCTGTAGAGTTGATGTGCATAGGTTGCCTGTTTGAGCTTTGTACTTTATTCATATAGGCAGAGAAGGCTTGCATGAGAAATCAAAATACTCTCTTACAGTGTCTTCCAGGGGTGAGTGCTGCCTGATAAAGCTAGCCACTTCCCAAAGTTCCCAGTGTGCTCAGCATATTTGAATGTCTGAATATTGACACAATGAACAAACGTTTTCAGTTTCATGTAATCCTGTTTCCTAAATATGTTTGACCATATAAGACTATTTTTTTCACTACTCTTACTTAAAATTCATCTGTCATTTGTGAGTAATACTGAGATACTGTAGGAAGGGAAATGACCAATGGTAGGTTTGGGATTATTTTCAAGAAAGATAATATGTGCTTAAAATGATCTCTGACTTTACTCTCTATATCCCTCCTTTCACAGGGTCCAGACCCTTCTTCATTGCTCTCCTTAGCATCTTACCACTGAACTCTTCTCCCCACCACTCATTTTGTGCAAATGAGTGATGCTGACCAATGGATAAGGTAACATCAGCATATTATGTGAACAGCATAGCTCTGAGAAGAGGACTTTGTCAACATTCAGGTTATAAGAATACTACACCCAGGGAAATTTCAGGATCTACTTCGGAAATATACTGCTGAAGAAGGGAAAAGTACAAACTCATATCTGAAAATAACTACAGCAGAGTCAAGGATAACTTATAAAGTGATTTTGCCTTTTCAATAGAGTATGTAAGTCATTTCAATAGAGTATATAAGTTGTTATTTTCTGTCACATAACAAAATATATATTTATGGAGAGAAAAGTCTAAATGAAAAGGTAGGATACAATGAAATAGGAGATGAGAGAATGTTGCAATTAAAGTAAATTTTTTATAACAGTTGAGACTAGAACTAATTCTACAAGAAGAAAAAGCATGTACATACAGAACATATTAGAGAAGTTTTCTAAGGATATAGAGGAAAATGAGAGATAACTCCAATTAGAGAAATAGCAGGTAATGAGGACAGAGAATGTGAAATCAGCACACAATTATTATTCTTGAAGTTGAAAGTAGAGCAACTTAACTAAAAGCAAGAATCTGAGATCTACAAAAGAAAGTCATCCTGAGACCAAGGAAGGCTTGTACATACACAGTAAAATATTCACTTCACAATAAAATTTGTATGCCTTAGTTTAAGAACTTAGAGAAATATAATCCTACTTTTAGATATAACCTTTAGGTATCTCATTCTAGACTTTATTCTTTTCATACTTTACATTGGCATGCTAAAATTTAGAAAATAGAATTTGGAAATTTGATTCTGTGACGTGTTATAAAAATGAAAGACTTACTTGTAGTTGGCCTGCTTAAGATGATTGGTGCTTTCATGGGCATCAGCATGCTGGTGCTGGCAGAGTTGGGAGATCATTGAATGACAAGGTGCCTCATGGGTCAGAGACCTTTGTGTAATAAGCTTTTACACTCCTATCTCTAGTTATTTCCAGAGATAAACTTTGATATTTGTAATTTGTTCTATAAAGTATTGGCTTACAATCCTTGGCCACTTTTGCTTATTGAAGAGCAGAGAAACAAGAGGTGGTAGGGTAGTCAGCCATTTGTGGGGTTGAATTATTTGTAAGCAGCTGATGGGATGTCAGTATCTAGACTGTGTGTTTCCTTGGTTATTTTCAGAAAAGGCACTGAAATAGTGCAGAAATCTACTTGGCTTAAGGTAGGAAATAGGGCACAATGAACGAAAAACTTCTGTTCTGCGAGGCTCTGTCTCCATGACGCCATTGGATCTACTTCTAGCCATTCACTCCAGTGCTTTATAAGCATGATTAACATTGTTGCATGGAAATAACAAGTATGTAGGAAAGCAGAGGAGAGAACTTAGGTACTAATGAGCACATCAATTATGATAATGATGAATCTCCTGTCATTCCAACCATTGATCTCCCTATCGTTCAGCTGTTGATTGCAAATGAGAAGAGGAAGAAAAACTCTTCTATAATCCTTCCACCCATTTAATTATGATTAACTTTCAGGTCTTTGGAGGCTTTATGCTATGCATTACTTTACATGATTTTGACCATATGCTACTGTTTAAATTGCACATACCTATTTAGGCTTTGCCTAGTTTCTGATTTAAAAAGGAGAAGATACTCATGGTAGATAATTTGGGAAAATACTAAAAGTACAAAAGGAAGAAGTGTTTAAAATGATTCAAATCCCCAGCAACCAGGCATAACACAACTAGCACTCGGAGCATGTTCTAAATTATTAAAAAACCTTTATTGACTTTCCCTGTTGCAGCAGCTTTAGAAACATATTGTAAAAGTCCAAACCATACAATGATCTGTAGAGTAGAAAGTGACACCATTTGTTGTCTCATCATTTCAAAAGTAATATAAAGTTTTCTGTGTATTTGTTCAGGTTTTCATGCCCAGGCAGATGTGCATATATGATTATTTTATAAAATTATAATATGTATTTTTCTTTCCTCATTTTTTCTTTGTATTTAACAACTTAAAATGGCAGTATTATGATTACTTTAAATTTTTCATTTGCTTTATTTTCACATTCTTTCTCATTTGTCTGTTACAAGCAAACTTGCAAAGCTTATCCTTTTATCTGTGTCTTTTCATACTTTTCACACTCTGTGGAAGCCACGGCATCAAAAGAACTCCAAATAAAAGTGCTGATAAAATGCACATTTAAAATTTTTAAACTTACAGCCTTCTAAATGGGATATTTCAGCCCTACTCTCACCAGCAGTGTATGAAATTGCCTATTTGGGTAATATTAGATGTTTCTAATACTGAGAGGGGGTTAAAATATTCATTTGAATTCCTATATCCATCACTCTGTTATTCCTGATATTCATTAATTCTTTCTCACTTCACTCTTGAGATATCATTCTCTCTTGATTTTTTGTCTCCCATCATATTTATTTCTTACTATTTTATAGCTTTATGGAGGTATGCATAATTGGTATACAAATAAATGTATATATAGATATAAAATTTCATGAGTTTGGACATACACATATGACCACGACCACAATCAGGTAATAAACATGCCCATCTCCTGTAAAATTTCTCTTGTGCCCCTTGGATTTTTCCTTTAGAGGCCAATAATATTTAATTTGAGATTTACTCTCTTAATTCACTTAAAATGTTAAATACATAATACTACCATTTCAACTATAGAAATGACATCATATAGTAAATTTCTAGAATGTATCCATTCTTTTTCCTTCTCTTTTGAAACCATGTTTATTATTTTTTATTTATTATTATTATCATTATTAGCATTTTTGGTTTTTCGAGGTAGGATCTCACTCTGGTCTAGGCTGACCTGGAATTAACTGTGTAGTCTCTGGGTGGCCTCGAACTCATGACGATTCTCCTACCTCTGCCTCCCGAGTGCTGGGATTAAAGGCATGTGCCACTACACCTGGCTTTGATTTGTTTTTGATACTTTCATACAGATATATTACATTTTGTTCATAGGGACCCCACATTACCTCCTGCATGCCCCTTAGTCTCAGGGAACTCCTTATCACTTACAAATGGCTATGCCATAGATGAGGATGACCTCCCCTCCCTAGAAACCTTGAAATGCATCATATCATCAGGGAGAGGAGTGTAGCCCCTCAAGCCCCTCTTCTGTCTGTAACAGAATGTTGACTAGCCCCATCATGTGCAGTTCTGGTGCAGATAACCATAGCTGGTGTGAATTCATGTGTGCAGTGGCCTTGCCATGCCTGGATGCAAGAATTTTAAGTGCTCCTCTCCATCCTCTGGCTCTTAAAATCTTCCCACCTCGTCTTCCACGTGATGTTCCCTGAGCCCTGGAGGGGATGATGTATATGTCTCATGTAGTACCAAACACTTACCAGTTACCTACTTTCAGGACTCAATCAGTTATGATTCTCTACATTGACTACCTCTCACTCACAAAGAAAATAAATAAATAAAAAGCTGAGCCAACAGCAAAACTGACAAATATTTTCAGAGACAGTTTTATAATACCTCTGTTTAGTAATATAGCAATAGTAGGTTCTTTCCTAAGGCCTACATTCTCTCTATCTATAGGCTTTCGACCTAGTTTTCCAGTACTAATCCTGTGGAGTGGGCCTCAAATCCAGTCACAAAACTGTTGGGTATGCCTCTAACAGCCATGCCACTATTACACTTATCTGGTAAGTCATATTGTAGAATTCAAGATTCACCACTGAATTGTTTTGTTGATGACTTATTTCTGTCAATTGCCTGTATAGCACACCTGTATGAAAACTAGCCAGCAGGAAGGAAACCTCTGCCTTAGCTCCAACTCAGTTTCCCTATGTCCTGAACCTAATAAGTATGGTGTTTTCAGCAATGGGATCTTACTTTTTAGTCCTAATGAGCAGATAAGAACCATGACTGTAGCATGCATTGTTTTGGAGGCCTCAAAGGCCTCCCTAATCAACAATTTGCTTGGAGGTATCTCATGCCTGGCACTGGTATTATTGTTTGGTAACCCATGACTATACCTTATTCATCTTGTATAATATTAATCCTTTGAACTAAAACACCTCATTTCTATGCCTCTCCTATCCCTTGGCAATGAGCATTCTATTTTCTATTAACTAAACTTCCTTTCTCTCTCTTTCTCTCTCTCCTGGGGATCAAATCTACAGCCTTGCACACACTAAGGAAGCACTTTTCTGCTGATTGCTCCCTAACACAGATACAATATATAAAATGAAAATGGCAGTGTTTGTACTGAATGGCTGACTTATTTTACTTAGCTCAATGCTTGCAAGGGCCATACATGTTGTCATAAGTTGAATTCTCTCTTTGCAAATGCTGAATAATCTGTGCACCATATTTTATTTGTCTATTCATCTTTGATAGATATTAAGGCTATTACTGCAACTTGGCTACTGTAAATAATGCTACAATGGATGGGGATGGGGTGCAGACATTACATTGTGAGATCCTCATTTTGATTCTTTGGGGTGAATATCCAGTAATCAAATTGATGGATTAAAAATCTGAGAACTTAAGAATTCTGTTATCATTTTAATTTACATTTATTTCATGAATAGGAAGGCTGTGAATCATTTTCATAATATTATCACTTCATTTATTCTACATATTGCTAGTGATATCTTTTTCTATCTTGTAATGACTGGTTCTTTTTGTTCTTTTATTTTTTTTAATATTGTATTTTCTTCCTTGTAGCAGCCCTTTGCACATTTTAAATATCAACCTCTGTGATAAACTTTAAGCAAACATAAAATTTCAATTCAATTTCTTTACAGTGAAAATACCATCATATTGCTTTGGGGAATTTTTGGTAGTAAAAATATAAACATTTTGATTTAGTAGTTCTAGAGTGGTATAGCAAATATATAAATACTTTAATTGTTCCTAGAAATGGCATAAGAAAACAATAGCGGATATCATTTGAAATGATCAACAAACTTGACAAGAATTGTGAGATGGACAATGTAGCATGAGAGAACACATTTTCTGGAGGAATGCTCTTATAAGAATGGACATAGCATTTTAATGAAAACTCAGCAGATCCCAAATTTGCCTCCAGCTAAAAGATTATCCTGAACATAGATACTGAAGTGGATCCTAATTTAGGTATCACACTGACTGAGGATCACAGAGACCCCTGCCTGCCTGCTCTGTGTGAAGCAATGACAGGAATTGATTCCTGTAGGGGCGTATTTTGAGTTTCCAATCCAGAATAAAGGTATTAGAAGGGGGTCTGGAGTACAGTCAGTGATCGAGCATACATTCAGCTTCAGCATGTGCAAGGCTCTGGGTTTAATCTCTAGTACTGCCCCCCCCCCAATTGTTTTGGAAAAAGGAGAGGTGCCTTTCTACATTTTTAAAAACAAACTCACTTGTAACATCATACAGGTAGTCTGTCAAGATTTCCATTGTTAGATCAGTAGCCTTGAGACACATAAAGTTCCTTTTGGATGCTAGCAACAGATCTGACTGCCAAATGTGGAGTGCTGCAAGTTTTCATCTTTTTAACATCTTGCAGTCTTAATAGGCATTCCTGTGGGAAAGTTGGATTTTTCAGAGGCTGTTATATTGAGCCTATTTAATTCTTCGAGAGGCAGAGAGGATGAAGCAAACATTTGTCTGTGTGTGTGCATGTCCATGCATAGATTTTTGATTTTAGCATAAAATACACCTAGAAAAATATACAAGTGTACAAAAGCATTTTCACAAACTGCGTGTTACCTTGTAACCAGTATGCAGCTAAATAAACAGGATGCAACCTGTGCCCTGGAAGTCTACTTTCTGCCCACTTCCCGAATTCTAATCCCATAGATTAATTTTCCTATTTTTGGTCATTATATATGTTAAACTATATTCTGACTCCCTCTACTCAATATTAGGTTCATGAGACTGTGGCATATAGTTGGGGTTTATTCTTATTGCTGTGTATTGTGTCATCATGTGATTGTGCCATGTGTATTTATGTATTCAATGACTATTGAGCATTTGGGACATTTTCAGTTATAGGCTGCTACTTACTACTGTTGGTAGATGTTTCCTAAATTCATGATTACTGTGTGTTGTATAAGGTAGACACAGTACCCATGTACCAAGGGTTATAATTGAAGAGGGTCTTCTCAGAAAAATTAGACCATGCCTTAAGATCAAAATATTGGGGATATGTCATTTCTGGCTTTGCAAATTGAGTTCAAATTCCAGCTATATGACAAAGTTACCTGTGATCTTAGGCTACTTGTCTAGACATTCTGTGCTTTCCTTTCACTCCTTCCTTCCCTCCCTCCCTCTTTCCCTTCCCTTCCCTTCCTTTCAGTTTTTCTTCTTAAAGTGGCATGGCTGTAGTTCCTGATTCATAGGGCTGTCAGGATGAGTGAATGAATTAATTCATACATTATCTACTCAACACAGCACCCAGCACATGGCAAGTACTCCTTGCTATCAATATATCAATAAATCACTAGAAATATTTGATTTCATTCTGGCCTGTACCAGGAATAATCACATGATTTTTGGATGGAACGCTCAGAGTATCAGAATCATCTATTGATCTTCCTTCTATCTCCTTATTCCCTTGAATTTTTTCCCATTTTTTCTACATCTTTTTCTTTTTAAGTCAAATTTTTGCCTGTCACCCACTCCTGCCCCTGGTAGATAGAAAGTAGACACATTTTAAGAAGACATCCCAGGAATGTAAAAGTCTGCCTCCACATTTCTAAAGCTTATTATTACCACTGACTTAGTGAAGATTATGCATATTTCTTTTTTATCCATCCAAAAAATCTCCTGAAGACTCCAAGGAGAACACCTCAATGTAATATTCGACAGTTGTTATGGTTTTTTTTAGCATTTTATAATTTCATATTAAAACAAAAGCAACAGCAAAGAGCCCAGAGGCCCAACCTCTGAGCCTGTACCATGGAATGACATTTTCAATGATCTCTGTCTTTGCTATTGATAGGAAAAAAATATGACAGACCACAGATGGAGGTTTGTTGTGCTTGTGATCTGGAGGCTGAAAAGTCCTAGCTGACAGGGCTTTGTGATCCTTCATGACATGTGGGAATCAGAAGACCAACAGGTGTTGAAGGAAGAAGCTAAACACATGGGATGAGGTAACCTACCCAGTCCCCCAAGACAGGATCTAACTCTCTTAATGACATAATCACTTCCTAAAGATCCCATCTGCCAACACTGCCACAATGACAGTCAAATGTCACAGAGTTGCCAAGGGAACAAACTGTAATGACATCTAGTAACAGTGTCTTGTGTATGTGTGATTATTGGCTTCTTTCATATTACATTAGTTTTCATTTAAGAAAACAAAAGCTGCATCACTCTATTTAAATCTAGCATATGAGCTGATTAAAATACAACTGTAAAGATAAGATGGTATGGTCTAAAATGACGTGGAAGTGGCAGTGTGGAAGGCAGTGTGCCAGAACTGAGTCTTTAATAGGGGCAGAAGAGAATTTTGTTCCTTGAAGAAAAAGAATCAAATCTTTGCAAAAACAAAAACTCGAGTATAAAATTAGATTTGACTTACCTTGCAGAAATTTTAACCTTTTCTACTTCTATCTCATCATCTGCTGATGAAGGGTACTCCCTTCTCTCTGATTCAATTAACTAACATACATGATTTAATGATTAGATCACAGTAGGCATTCAGTAAAAGTAGTAAAAAGTTATGATACCATATATGTTGGTTTCAATCAAGCCACCCCCACAAACTTATGTGCTCTGAATGCTTGATCCTCAGCTGGTAGCAATTTGGGAGGTGGAGCCTTGCTGGTGGAAGTGTGTTGCCGTGTGAACCTTGAGGTTTATTAATGCCTAGCTTGCCAATATTAACTCACCTGCTGCTGTTTCTACCTGTTATGGGGTCTAGCCTTGGCTCATGCCATGTTTTCCCCTGCCATCATGACTGTCCCCTCAAGATTGTCAACCAAAATAAATACCTTTCCTCCCCAGCTGCTTTTCTCTGGGTGCTTTGTCCCAGCAACGAGGAGGTGACTACACCACCATACCCCAGGAGTAGCTGTCTTTCCTGCCTTTGTTCCCTAGTCTTTAACTACAACACCATATTACAAGGGTGACTATCTTTCCTGCCTTTGTTCCCTAGTCTTTAACTACACCACCATATTACAAGGGTGACTATCTTTCCTGCCTTTGTTCTCTAGGCCTCCAATCCTAATCATTGTTTCTGTAAAATTTATCTCTAGGTTCCAGCATAGGCAAAGGCACCTGTATATAGCACTCAGCTTAGCTGAGGAGCATTATATTGGGCAGATGCAGGCACATCGTTGAATTGATCCATAAATGATTGGTCAGGAGACCTCAGGTGGAGTTGTGGCTGCAATTCCAGATGGAACACATCTGCACATCTGTTTATTAGCCAATTCCAGAGAAGTCTTTAAAATTATCAGAGGAGACACCCGCATGCTACTCTGTCTAATTAAGCATTTTTTCTCCCCCCGATCTCTCTCTCTCTCTCTGCACACACAAACATACACACACACATTTTATTTGCAGAGACATGGTTTACTTTGTTCATGTTTCCCTCTGTGCTCTTTGTACATCGCCTTATCACTCTCCTGCTTGGAGCCTCCATGGTGAGCTGTTTGGGAGATTACCCTATGAATCCAAATCTCAGCGTGCAAGGGTAGGCTCCCCTAGAGGCACACACCTGCTCTGTACCATGCTTGGCAGGCATGGCCAATGTCAGAGCTTGTTGCTCTAGAATCACCACCATCTTGGAAAACCAACTGGGTAAGGTGACATACTCTACTGAACACTCTGGCACTTGTCTGGGAGGAGATCAGTGACCTGTGGCCAACAGGGAGCTTCTGGCAGACTCCAAACCACAGAAATAGCTTGAGTCATTTCAGGCTCATTAATACCATCTGCTGTGCTACCCGAGCTTGGTTGGCTGGAGAAGACTCCTAAGTTATTGGCACCGTGGGAACATTTTCAAAGTTATTTTCCTGTTGCCACACCATGGCTGTTGTATGTGAAGGACCTGCAGGAAGTGATGCCTGCTACTCAATTCTTTGGTGCGTTTTCGGGCTTATCAAAACTCTCTTACATCTCCCTAAGCCCTCAAATTTCCTTAATATTTAACCACCTAAACAATGTATCTGCTCCTATCTGTACTGTATTGCCCACAATTCTGTAACCAGTTGGTTCTCAGAAGTCACCTAGAAGTATTCTATCATACTATTTCCTGATCTGGGAGTAGGATGACCTTCTCAGTAGTTCTTTTCTTAAGCTTTCTCTCACCCAAGCTTTTGCTCATTTGTTCATTCAAACATATTTTCCATGTTCCCACTGTGTGCTCTCCTGCATGCTGATGATATAGTTACAAAGGTAGACAGTTACAAAGACTGGTACAAAGAGTCTCGAACATGTAACTGTTAGTAAGATTAGTTCTGGTTTTGAGAGGGGCAGTATAGGACTGGGATACAAGCAAGGTTTGTAAGCCCTAATGGTCTCTGTTCAACTTAGTAACTTTCCTTGCTACTTGTGTATCCTTGAGTAAGTCATTGACCTGTTAAAGAATGGGTTCTGATTTGCAAAGTAGGCATTTTAATATCATTCTTTTCATACAAAATATTTGAGATGAGTCTTAAATTATAAGTCATGTGAAAACTTGAAGGAGAATGTTTTAATCAGAGGTCCAATCAAGTACAAATATCTGATGATGGCAATAAGTTTAAAGAACTCAGGTTATTAAAGGAGGGTCCATGTCTGCACACCATGGGTAAAGATGGTATAGATGGGTTATGAGTGAGGAGATGGGCTTCAGATCATAGTGAACTTAGGGGCCATGTTGAGAATTCTGAACTTATTCTAGTTGATTAAGTTTCAGCTTCCTAGAGTGATGTCTTGGTACCTGACCCCTGATCTTGTTACCTACTGAAATCTTAATATCACTTCAGATATAGTTTCCTTTATTCATTGTGAATGAGCAGTCAGAGATTGAGTCTCAATCCCTGTAGAATCACCTAGCAAGTGATATAGCACAAAAGCAAAATAAATATCCTTCGAATGGTGGATGGATGAACGAATGAGGGAGTGAATGCTACCAACTTGGGTCCAATGCTGATATTTGCTAATTGAAGGGGAGATAATGGATAGCCAAGCAGATTTCACTTGGAGCAAAGGGAAATCTGGAAAGTTCTAGGGCAATGAAAGAATATCAGGGGAGAAGAATTTCAATGGGATTTTTTTCTGTTAGATGTTACACTTCTTTTTCTCAGTTCTAGCTCTAGCTGTTAGTATGAAAACTTAGGAAAATTATTCAAAAAATCACAATGTTTCACTTATCCAGATGTTTGACTTTTAACAGCCCCAATATCTTTAACTTAGACAACACAAAAAAGTAGAAAACAAATACTTCTACAAAAAACCCTCCAAAACTTCAAAAACAACCTAGAGAAAAAGTTAGTGATTATAAAAGCCATAGACCTCAGAATGAAGTGATCGTTGGCCTATTCATTTCCTTTCCTCCTTTCTCTCATCCCTCTTCCTCACACATTTACAAAGTATCTACCATCAGTGATGGCTGTGGTGGAGGAAGACAGATGTGTCCTGTGCCCTCATGAATGTTCATTCTCCCTTTTTAGCCTTCCTGCCCTTCTCTTGTTTGTCTCCTTTTTTTTTTTTTTTGTAGAAGAAGTTATCAAATTCTAAAATCAAGGTTTCAAAAGTCTGATCCTATCCATTCTAATTCAAACTGTGAAAGGGCCATGTTAGGACATCTCCCCAGAATCATATGCCCTTCTAAAAGCATGAAAAACGCCATGAGAAGACTAGGAATGTAGGCTGAAAGCACTGGCTTCCCAATGTGACCATTTGCCCTTGGCTCTCAGACCTTCACCTGTAAGGGACAGGCATTGTCCTGAGCAGTGTGGCTCTGGGCAGCACTTTCAGTGTGATAGCTCAGCTGATCTCCCCACTTGAGTGCTGTGCTTCTTCATACATCCAGCAGAAGTCACTTCTGCCAGCCTGTCACCACACCTGCTGGGGAAGAGCTTTAAAGACTTTAACAAAAAAATTTTTAAAAAAACAGGCCTTTTTCATTTCTCTAACTTGAAAGCTGAGAAGAGACAAAGATGTGCAATTTGATGGGATTGAGAACATTAGAGGCAGGTGAGTTGGTGTTTGGAACAATCTCTCAGGTCAAATCTAATTTTATCTGAGCTGATGTTTCCAAACTCTGGTAATTGCTCCCAGCATAACCACCGATTCCTTGTTATAAGTTTGTAAATTCAACTGCCTTAGGGGCCTCCAGCAGAGGGTCCAGCAGATGGCTTTTGTTTTTATTGTCATCAGTGCAGGGGCACTGAGCTGGCTTTAAACCTTGAGAACTGTAGCTCATCCTGCAGAAAGGTCACTAACTCTGGACTCAGGACTTCTTTCTTCCAAACATGGCAGTTTGGTGTCCTGGCTTCCAGAAGGCTTTTACTGGAGAGGGATAGAGAGCAGGTGAGCATTGGTATGCTGCATAGGGTAGTGAATATAAAGGGAAAACTACAAAGAAAGCAATATTGAAAAGCTTATCAAAAGCGTCAGGAGGCTACCAAGTGAGAAAGACTTACGCACACTTCTAGGTGTAGCCTTGGTCATCTCTACCCTCACACAGCAGGCATTAGGAATGACGGGGTGACCTGACACTTCCATTGTGCTCCAGGTTCACAATGCATATCCAGAGGGTATCAGACTCATGTCTTATGAGCATTTCCATTTGTTTATCCATTATATTTGCTATCTCCTATTGGTCACATAACCCCTGTTCCTTTTCAACACTCAATATATCCTAAAAGTTCCCACTTTCCCCACTTGAACATGTGTTTCCTAAAATTAAATTTCCAAGACCCCAAGAAAAAGTCTTGTTTTTCTTTTATAGTTTCTGAAACTGAAATGGTTGACAGGCTTTAGGGGAAGCAAATCAAGAGATACAGGGGCAATGACTGGAGAGATGGCTCAGCAGTTAAGGTGCTTGCTTGCATTGCGTGAAGGCCTGGGTTCAATCCCCAGTACCCACATAAAGCCAGATGCACAAAGTGGTTTTGCAGTGGCTAGAGGCCCTGGCACAACCATTTTCTCTGTCTCTCTCTCACTCTACCTCTCTCTCTCTCTGTTTGCAAATGAATAAATAAATAAATAAACCTTTTTTTTTTAAAAAAAAAAAAAGAGAAATACAGGTACAAGATGGCACCAGGGTTCTCCACATAGCTACTTCCCTGACAAGGAAAAATGTATCAATCTAATGTTAAGAGTTAAGCATTGTAGGAAGACAGTAAGGATCCTATGTTGGCTGCAGACTTGCATTCAACAAAGAAAATCAGATAGATAAATGTATTTTTTAAAGTTTTATTGATATTTTCCATACATAAAAATGATGTAATTTGGTCATAATCCCCTCCCAATACGTTCTTTTGTATCCCCTTGCCCATCTTCTTTCACTGAACTCCTTCTTTCCAACAAAACCTTCTTGTATTTTTATGTCTTTTTTACCTTCCTCTATCAATCATGTTAAAATGTTGATCAGCTCAATTTTGTGGAGGTCTTGTAGAAGTCCTGACAAGTGCTATAAGGTCATCAAGTACCAGTGACTTCTTGTCCTGAAGATAGTGTCCCAAAGTACTCTTCCCCATCCTTTGGCTCTTACATTCTTTCTTCGTGCTCTTCTGCAGTGTTCCCTGATTCTAGGAGGGGATGTTCTAAATGTCTTAATCAGTGGTGTGCACTCAAGTTTCACTTATTGTCAGCATTTTAGTGAGTTGAATCTCCCCATTAGTTACTACCATCTGACACATGTAGTGTCACTGACCAAAGGTGTGAGCAGCAGTAATCTATGAGGGTAAATATGACATAAATATTCAGAGGGCAACTTTGTGGGCAATAGCAGTGGCTTCCCCAACCCCCCAGGGTCTATGATATTTGCAACTATAGGTATTTAGAATTGGCTTTCAGTACCATGTGTGTATTTCCTCCCATTGATTGGGTCTCAGATCCAATCAGAGAGCAGTTGGTTACCCTCGTTCCAATCATTTGCAAGTAAGAACAACTGCCAGAGTTTGGGCAACCCGTCTGACAAAGTCATCCTCCATCCTATTGAAGACAAAACAAAGAAACAAGTCTACTGTTAGTCTAGCACAACAGAAGGACCTCTGATTTCTTAATCCCAGGTAATGATGTTTTTTGTGCTCCCATTAATATTACCAAACCCAGCTTGTAAATAAACATGGCAGACATCCCCCCTTTCATCTTCTCTTCTTATGCATATTCTAGGCTCCATTGAGGAACTTTATGATTGTCATCTGGTTTCTGACTTGCAGGACATCACAGTATATGTGGAATAGCAAGAGGATATTTTCTGAACAATGAACTAAACTATTTCTGGGCTTCAGGAAGAAAATATGTGCAGAAGTAATTGCATTTTCAGCAAACAATGTTAATGGTTATGATTTAACTTTATTCTATTTCCCTTTTTTTTTGAGTGGGTTTTCAGTAGCAGGCATGTGTTTTTCATTGAAGAAAAGGTTTTTCCTATACATTTCCTATAGCATATAGATGGGCACAAAATAAACAAGAACCAAACTTAAAAATTTTGAACTTTTTAATTAATCATTGTATAGTAAATCTATAGCAGAGATCATAGCCTTGAATACCATAGATCTTTATTCAAAGAAGCAGACAATTTAAAAGAAATAAAGTAAATGTTTTGAATTCCAGAGAGCTTGTTGGGAAAAATCCAAGAGGTAGCATGGAAGAAAGAGTGCAGGTTTTAGTTTTATCCATGACCAAATAGTACACAGAAGCATTCTGAAGAAGGATGAAACCCCACTCCATGGGGAGTGACAGCAGATAGGCTGAAGGAGAGAAAGCAAGAATTCCAAAGCTTCCAAAGTGTGGAGAGGTCTGTGTGCTGAAGACATCTTGGAGTGGGGGAGTGATGACAAGCTGAGGCTATGGCAAGAGGTCATGCAGAACCAGGGACAGATGTCCAAAGCTTTGAGATGGCAGCCATGCCTTGCCTCATCCACCCCCACACATGTGTCTCTGCTTATGGCATCTCATAGGCTAAAACCACTCTCATGTCTGGAAGGATGATGGAGGATAAGAGGAAGCTCAAAATTCAAGGTAATTTACCTGAAGAGATTACATTTTAAACAGGAGCAAATAAATTGTTTGAGTCAATATGGTTATATTTCCTGTCATCTATGGCGATGAGTTTTTAATATCGGAGCCAAGTAAGTTATTTTGCAGATGGAATTTTGTCCTTGTGTCTGTTACATAGTTTGCCTGTGGTATTTATCTTGACACCATTGATGGACACAGCCAGTTCTCCTGGGCTGAGTGGATCACAGCTCTGGGGTACTGTAATTTTCATTAGGAAGGAAGCTGGTTGAAGACACAGGGCAGAGTTTGAGCCTGTTCTTTGAAACCAGAGCTGTACATTCATTATTTGCATCTTTTACTCCAGCATTCTTTCTTGTTAACATTAGTATTAGCACTAGTGACTAGAGCTTATGGAGAATCTGCTGTTTCCTAGTCATGGTGCTAAGTGTTAGGCTTGGGTGAGGTTGCTTAGCCTGCATTGTACCCTGGTTGAAGTAGATTGTCTAAAGTTTTACGAGTTAGTAAACTGACGATCATAGAGATTGTATGACTTTAAAATTTTTGTTTTTAATATAGTTTATTTATTTATTTATTTATTTGAGAGAAAGAGGCAGAGGGAGAGGAAGAGAGAGAGAGAGTGGGCAGGTCAGGGCCTCCAGCCACTGCAACCGATCTCCAGATGCATGGGCCCCCTTGTGCATCTCGCTTACCTTACATGGGTCCTGGAGAATCGAACTGGGATCCTTTGGCCTTGCAGGCAAGTGTCTTAACCACTAAGCCATCTCTTCAGCCTGAGATTATATAACTTTTTAAAGGATTATTCTACTCATGGGTGGCAAATGTGGAACTTAAGCTCCTTCCAGTTCTAAAACCTTTATCAAACATGAACTGGTTTCATTGAACTAAGTTGAAGCATGTATACACTGAACAGAGTTATCTGAAGGGCTCTCCTTGAACCCTTTTAATTGTTAGAAATTTGTGGAATATTGCCATTTACTTTGACTGTGGCTGCCACCATATCAGTTTTTCCTGTGCTTGGGAGATTTGTACTTAGGGTTTTGAGAGGGAAAGTTATTCTCAGTGGCTTTAGGTGAAAACCAGCAAGCAGCACTTGTTATGTGGGGGTCCAGTCACTCATTCTCCTATCATCTCACAGAGCAGCAATGAGACCATCCAAGACCAGTAGGATCTCCATGGGATTGTGCACCAAGAAAGGACCTCACCTCCCATTTATGATTTCACTCTACAGAACAAGTATGAGAATGATTTTGCAAGCAGCAAACAAACATTATGGATCCGGGAACCCAACCTAGCCTTAGCTGGGCCAGACGGCCTGGGAGGTACTGGGAATGCACATTTGAATACCTGGAGAATCTGAGGAAAGTTGATCTCATGAGCAAATTCTCCTCTTGCAAGCAAGAAGAGCCCCTAGTCTTGGAATCTCATTGAAAGACGACTTGAGTTTCATGGAGTGTTCATTAGATAATCTTGCTTCCTCTCCAAAGTCCATGGGCTCTGTAGATGTTAAGCCTGTCTGTGAGTGGAAATGACAGGTTCATAGGTAAATTATGAAGAAATAAGCAATAATTCTCTTCTATTCATTTCCTGGTTCTATAAAAGTTGACCTGCAGCCATTGGCAATGTCTCTAAGCCAGTTCTTGCTCACTCAGGTGATTTCAATTCAGGCAATGAGACTCATTCATATCCAACTCCTGAACAGTGCCTGCTCCTGCCAGGCTCAAGTAACAAGCAGAGGTACTTAATGGTGGGTGGTAGCAGCCTAGCAGAGATGAAGCCCCGACCCTGCCTTTCTTTACCCTCCCAACTCAGGAATTGTGGTTTGAATGTTAAGTGTCTCCTGTGGGTTCATGTGTAGGGATGCTTGGTTCCCAGCTGGTTGTACTTTCATTAAGGACATGTTACATGTGTGAGCTGGACATGAATTTCAAAAAAGATTATGTACTCACTGAAATTTTAATTGGAAAAAGTGTAATAACTTGGGGAAATGGCACATACTATTTGGTGAGAAATATCACTATAATTATGCATAGGTAAACTATGCTTAAGAGTATTTAGTAAAGCAAAAGCTGGAACATAAAGACACATGACATGTTTCGTGGTATAATTCTGGGTGACTGCAGCTTTTTTATTCTCTTGAACTTTTGGGAGGGTACAATGGCATTTTTCAAAACAACAAAGATTAGGAGGGAGATAAGCAGTCTTGTCAATCTTATCACAGACTTAAGGATGTGCAAATAGCTTGTGAGCTGGTTTCCACACTTGAGTCTGTTGAATAACTGACTGCTCAGGCAGTGCTACAAACCCAGAAGCCAGCTCTGTTTTGACTGAATGTGAGAGACAGGCACAACTTCAGCAAGGTCCTTGGTTTAGGCAAAGGTACCAGCCACTCCTTACATCCTTTCTACCTGAGGAAGGTAGGAGGACTCAGGCGGGAGGAGCCTGGGACCACTAAAGGAAACGCCACAGCACATGGCTGACCTGCTCTTCTGGTTTGAGCAATAGGAGCAATAGTACACCTTTTTGTCCAGCAACATCTCTGGCTTCCTACTACAAACTGTTTTCATTTCTCTTCAGTTGGCCCAAACCTGGCTAACACAGACATGGAGTCCTTCCTTTTTTTGAATTTGTCCTTGGTTTAATCATTGCAATTACTACCCAGGGAGGGTCCCCAGTGTAGGAACAGTTCAAACAGTGACATCCAGCTACCATGCAGATCAAAGAGATAAACAACTTATCTCCAAGTAGGTTATCTGCCCCAGCAGCCTGTGAGACACTCATTTTTCTTATGGAGAGCAACTTTGGGGAGGTCTCCACAGGGGTGGGAGAGTATGGAAATTCAACAGCACTTTAAACCTTCCAGCACTCGGGTTGCCTGCATTTCCCTGGCTAATATATTTGATCAGGGCTTGAAAGAAATATCATCCAGGCTGTCTTAGCCGTGGTTCAAGTGAAAGTGCATCAAGGTGAATTCGATACCCCATGCCGTCGCTGACTTCTGCTTTCTCCCTTCTTCTTGTGACCTTTCCCAAAGCCTCACTGTCTGTCCTCAGCTACACAGTGTATTCATGGACAGCCCTTAAGTTCTTAGGCCTGAGGTTCTTTTTGGCATCCGTGGTGGTCTGTGGTGGCCACTACCAACTAGTCTGAGCCAGCCAGGAGCTATGCAGAATGCTCTGCTATGCCCTGCAGACTGTCACCTGCTTTTGCCCCAAGTGCTTCTCCCCCATGGCAAGAATGTCTCACGGGGTCATTGTTCATTGCATTGACCCGCCTGCCAACAGGGCATGACTCTGTGACTTCTGACCAGATATTGGGAACCTGCCTCCTCTCACCCAATTCTCCATTTCCCTTTGCCCCTTGAGCACCAAACCCACCTTGATCATGTCATGAATGATGCAGAAGGGATACACTTCTCTTTTTATACTTAGCTCTTCTTTTATTCGGGTGGGGCAGATCACAGACACCGAGACTGGCCCACATCCTTCAGAAAGTTTATCTGACTCTATACCCCACTATGGTTTAAATATAATTTGTCCCTCAGAAACTGATGTTGAAATTTAATCTTCATTGTGAGGCATTAAATTAGTACGAACATAAGCTAACAGTGTTGTTTACAAGTGCTACCTTTGGGTTGTGATTCGAATTAATAAGGTTGTCAGAATGGGACCTCCAAGTCGAATTCCAGTGGCTTTATTAGAAGAGGGAGGGTTGCCAGAAGACAAACACGCATGCTCCCTGTGCATCACCGTGTGATGTCCTATACATCTTAGGGTTTGGGGCTCAAGAATTCCCCAGGCTTTCCACATCTTTTTTTTTTTTTATTGTTGTTTCTCATCATTTCAAGTACCATATGTTGGCATTTTGTATTATTCCAAGCTCTATCATAACTGATGACCTCATTTGAAACTGCCTATTTAAGTCTTGGGGTGGAGTTTACAGTGAATGGGCTATGGTCTCTGCATCAAAATTGTGTTAGTTATCTTTTTAAAAAAATGTTTTTGTTTATTTTTATTTATTTATTTGAGAGCAACAGAGAGAGAGGGAGGCAGAGAGAGAGAGAGAGAGAGAGAGAGAGATAATGGGTGTGCCAGGGCCTCCAGCCACTGCAAACGAACTCCAGACATGTGCGCCCCTTGTGCATCTGGCTAACGTGGATCCTGGGGAATCAAGCCGAGCCTCGAACCAGGGTCCTTAGGCTTCACAGGCAAGCACTTAACCGCTAAGCCATCTCTCCAGCACTAGTCATCTTTTCTCACCATTGCAGAATGTCTGAGATAATTAACCTCTGAAGAGAAAAGGTTTATTTTGGCTTCAGTTTTGAAAGTTTCAGTCCATGACCAATTGACTCTCACCTTTGCACCTAAAGCAAGGAAGGACATCATGGTAGGAGTGTACTGGGAGCAAAACCACTCTCTTCATGGCCAGAAAGAAAAACAATAAGAGCAGGCCAAGGCCCCACAATCCCATTCAAGGGCACACTTCCAACGGCCTAGTGACCTCCTCCAAATCCCATCTCTAAAAGGCTCTGTCACCTCCCAATAGCGCTACCTTGGAGGACCTTGGCCCCTTGTGATGACTTTAACATGTGAGCCTTCAGAGGACATTCAATATCCAAATGAGAGAAAGGTCTCTATCAAAGTGTCCTCCATCACTGATGACCTACCTTAGACTTTGGAATATTCTTCCAAATAGTCCTACCTCTTTGTGCGCTCTGCTAAGAAGAAAGTGAAACACTGCTTCCAGCAGAGTGCTACCAAATCATGTGAATTGTGTCCCTTGGATTTTGTGCCACATGGCAGTACTGACACAGTGGTCCTGGTGGCAGAAGAAAAGAGAAGAACTGGAGAGGGGACTGGTAAATGCATTAAAAAAATAAAAGAGGGAGGGGATCTGAGCTAATAAACAAAGACACCAACACCATGACTTTTCTATTTTACCCTTTTGCAGACAGCAAAGAACATGACAACATCTGTGTGTGTGTGTGTGTGTGTGCGTGCGTGCGCGTGCATTTGGTGATTTTGAGGAATTCCTGGGTGTGTGTGTGGAGGGGACCATTAGACATCCACACGCCCATGATCGTGCTTTGCACAGCCTCCTTTCTTCTCATCATCTCCTATTTCATGGGCTACGTTTAGCTCTTGTACATTTTCACTTATGCCTCTGATCTTTTGAAGAGCTCAGCACATGAAACTCTGTGAAGGTCACAGAAATCTTATTTAATGTTATCTCCAATTTGTGGGTGAGTTTTTTTTTTTTTTCATTTGATAACAAATGATTTTATTACAAAAAAAAATAAGAAAATATCTTTGGTTTCCTAACCTTGAAATGCCCCTTCAAATTTATTTTTGCATGTGAGCCTATATTTACTAACGTTAGACTATGTGACTTTTGCATTTTTCATGTTCATAGATTCTAGTATGTGTATATGTGCCTATGTGGGCCTGTGTGTAGACCTATATGTAGGCTATGGGCTGTTATTATGAGGTAGTGATACTGTTTTAGCTCACATGGGTGCTGACATGATAAAAATGTTAAACATCATGGACCCTGAGTCTCAATTGGGTGTGACTTTGCTCCCTGGGAGAAATTAGGTGATATTGAAAGACATTTTTGGCTGCTACACAGGACTTGAAATGCTCCTGAGCTTCTAATAAACAGATGCTAAGCATACTGGTAAATATGCTGCAAATGCATGGGGTAGCCCTGGACACACAACCCAAAGTGGCAGCAGTGCCAGGGCTGAAGATCCCTGTTCCAGAAGCAGGAGTACCGGCGTACAACTCAGCCAACAAAGTTCACTGGTAATGTACAATATGTGAGAGTCTATTTTAGCCATGGTTCAGAGAGGAACATAACCCAAGCCCCAAGCATTCATTGTTTTGCCTTCATTTTATTTCCAATATAGTGAGTGTACCAGGCCAAGTCTAAATAGCAAACATTTGGTGTACACAGAAAAGAGAAACTGAACAACTGTCTACAAAGGAATGGATGTAGGGGAAGCATAAGGAATAGTATGGTCACCTGGGTGAAAGAAACTGATGTGATGCCATCCCCACACCCTCCAGAACTAAGGTATAAATTAGACACCAGTATTTAGAGGAAGATGAAGTCTCAGTGTGAGCTAGCTACATTGAGTAATGTGACCTTTTGTTGAGAAACAGAGCCAGGGGAAGGACTGAATATCCTTACTTACCCCTCCTCCTGTAAGAGAGCCTTCTGGGCCAAGACCAGAAGAAGCCAGGGGTCCTCGGGAGATGTTGCTGTTTTGCACACAGTTCAGCATCCTCCTGCAGCAAGCAGGAGAGGGAAAAGTGAAAAGTAGACTGTGGATGAGGAGTAAGGACAAACAAAAGTATCTTGATTAAATAACTCATTTTAAACAGAAATTAGCAATTGCCATAAGGAAAACCTAAATGAAGGGCTCTAGGCTTTCAGAGGTATGAGGGATTCACTTGTACTGGTGTGGCTGAGCGCAGGGAAAGTTTAGTAAAGGATGTGGCATTTGAGAAGACAGCCTTGGGGTGTGAGTAGAGTCACTCACACACCAGCCTCTTCCTATTTCAAAAGGTCGCTTTGTCCTCACATATAAGGAGCAAGGAAGGTGTAGTTCACACACCTCCCAGGACTTTCCCAACCTGACCCACTCTCCTTCCCACAACTCTCTCTGGCCTCCAGCCATTTTCTGGGGACGTAGTTTCTGTCTAGAACATGCCCAAAGAAGGGTGAGTCAAACAGATCCTACTTTTTTTTTTTTTACATTTCACGCATTTTCGACTACCTCTTTGTTCTTCATCATGCCACTGTAATTCTCTTTATCTGTAATTTGTATCCATCTATGCATCTTTCACCTCTCTGTCTATTTACCACCACCACAATCACCACCATCATCATCATCATCTATTCACCTTTCTGTCAGTCTTTCCCACTTGATCTTGTAGGATTGTAGTTTAAAAGGCAAGCTATAATATATTGGCACAAATATTTAAAACACTAAGCCTGACATGGCTTTGCCAAAGCCCCAAGGGAAAGCATGCATAGTGAGACCCTGGCATGGGATGTGCCCCCCAGGCTCTCTCTGCTCCTCCTCTCCTGAGTCAGAGTCACTCCTCAGTCCCTCCTTTTACCCTCCCTCCGGTGACTCTCCACTCAGTGTGGCAGGTTTCAGTGCTGTCTTCCTTCAGAGATGGATCTCAGCCCAGTCAGCCTCTCCCTCCCACCCAGCAAAACATTCACACAGCTCCAAGTTATTTAAGCTAGCATCCCAGAGAGAGTTGATGGCTTGTTTGGCATGACCAGTGCCATCGAACCTCTAGGTTTGAAGTGGGTGCTCCTCATGCACTCCCCCAGCAGGTGCACACTGCAGAGAGTTACACAACCCTCATGGTCTATTTAATGTCACAGGAGAGCTGTGAGCTTTCTTCATGACTCCTCTCTAGCATGCACACATGCACACTCCCACACCACACGCACACATCACCCATGAACCAATGTTAATTATCAGAGATACTGTAGTCTAAATCTTTAAAGTGGAAGAGAAGTGTTTTCCTCATGTCCCCATGGTTTTTAGTGCCTCCATCTGTGTGTAATTAACATTTCATAGGATGCACTTTTGAATAATGTTAACTGCCCTCACCCTTTCTAACTGTGACCCCCTAGGGCCTGTTGGAAATAAGAAATGGGCCCATTTTCCAGCTATATGCCTCTTAAGAATAGCTCTCATGTCTACACAAAGACCTAACAGAGGTTTTATAATTAACTTCTTGAAAGAGCTAGATTAAATTCTTAGCCAAGGGCCATTCTTTCCCCTAGAGTCTGAAGAAAAAGACTAGTGTTGTTTCCCTAGTAGTAAGAGTATAAACTGAGAGGCAGGAGGCGGGATGGGGGGACTGATCCTCAAGGTAGAGAGAACAACGTGAGCATGAGCAGAGGCTGAAAATAATGTAAGTCATTAAAACCTTAGCTAGGGCTGGAGAGATGGCTTAGCGGTTAAGCGCTTGCCTGTGAAGCCTAAGGACCCCGGTTCGAGGCTCAATTCCCCAGGACCCACGTTAGGGAGATGCACAAGGGGGCACACGCATCTGGAGTTCATTTATAGAGGCTGGAAGCTCTGGCGTGCCCATTCTCTCTCTCTCTCTCTCTCTCTCTCTCTCCCTCCTTCTCTTTGTCGCTCTCAAATAAATAAATAAACAAACAAAAAAATAAAAAAACCCTTACCTAAATATGAAAATAAAAACTGGGAAAACAAGTGTCTGAATACATATGGGGTATCAAATAAAGACAATGTTTACTCAATTGTTTTAAAAATATTTTTTGGCTGGGCATGATGGTGCATGCCTTTGATCGCAGCACTCAAGAGGCAAAGGTAGGAAAATGGTTGTGAGTTTGAGGCCACCCTGAGACTACATAGTGAATTCCAGGTCATCTTTGGGCTAGAGTGAGACCCTACCTCAAAAGAACCAAAGGAAAAAAAGAAAACCTTTTTGTACTTAAAAAAAAGAAAAAACTATACATAGGGCTGGATGGCTCAGTGGTGAAGGTCCTTGCCTGCTAAGCCCATAACCCACGTAAAGCCAGATACACAAAGCGGTACATGCTTCTGGAGTTCACTTGCAGTGGCTACAGGCCCTGGTACACCCATGCTCACTCACTCACTGACTGACTCTCTCTTGCCCTCTCTACTTGCAAATAAATAAATAAATAAAACTATTTAGAAAAAAAATAACTATACATAGGTGTTTTCAAAGACATGAACTCACTGGGAAAGAAACAAAATCCTTTCATTTGTTTTTTGTTCATTTTCTCTTATTACTTTGTTATAGTCACCTATGCCCCACATTTGACAGTAGAGTCTTTTTAAATGTATTTTATTTATTTATTTATGAGAGAGAGAGAGAGAATGGGCAAGCTAGGGTCTGCAAATGAATTCCAGACACATGCGCTCCATTGTGCATCTGGCTTACATGGGTCCTGGAGAATTGAACCAGGATCCTTTGGCTTTGCAGGAAATCGCCTTAACCGCTAAGCCGTCTCTAGCCCAACAGTAGAGTCTTTTAGTGATACCACTAGTGAATTCCATTACCCTCAGCTCTCCTTTAAATATTAGATCAGTGTCATATCATTTATCTTAGATGTAGTATCATTTATTTTCAGTTGCTAACTGTACAATTATTGGAAATTCTTCCCAAATTCTTACCCCAACACAAGACACAGACTTAGGGACCATGGCTTAGAATCCAGAGGTGACAGCATGCTGATGTCAGCCATCAAAGGAAGGGGAATTTGGCATGTGCCTCATAGACTTCTTCCTGCCAACTTGGGTTTCTTCCGTAACACTGAGTAGCCAGGGAAGCCTTGATTCTTCCCATGCATCAAGTTTCCAAGATACTGCCGCTGTCATTTTGAGAATGCTGGGCATCCCTGGTGGGTGTTTAATGAGAGTTCTGAGAGGGTGATACTCCTTGTCCACATTGCTCTGGGCTCGTTTCTCCACTTCAGTCTTCTTCCTTTTTTACAAGACAAACAAAGACTGTTTAGCGATTACATCTTGCCTCTTAGTGCTCCTGATGGGCCAGCAACGCCATGGACTGAAGGACCATCAAGTTCCTCAGACCTGTCTACCTTCATTCCTGCTCAGGAAACTCATTCACCACTGTCCCAGGAAATGATGAATAGTTCTAGTTTCCCACTGAGATAAAGTAGTGGCCCCTTGTTAAGAGTTTTATCTTCTGTGGTTTCAGTTACCTGCTGTCACCCAGTGCCCAGGAATATTAAATGAAAAGTCACCAAATAAACAACTCATAAAATTTTAAGTTTTCACCATTTGGGATGGTGTAAGGGCATTTTGCACTGTTCTGAGGTGGGGATGTGAACCACTGCTTTTGTCAGTGTATCTCTGTGCTACATAGTACCCACCCGTTAGTCACTTAGTCATAGCCTTGCAGTACATGTGGGTCCCTACAGCTCTTACTTTACTTGACAGTGACAAAGATTAAGAGCAATGACTTTGGAGCTTGGATATGCCAAAGATAAGGTGCTTCTTTAACCAAAAAAAAAAAAAAAAGGTGAAAATTCCCAATAAGTTAAAAAAGTTAACATTTAATGTCTACCCATGAAGTTGTGAAAAAAGAAAAGGAGTTCATGTTAGTTGTCACACCTCAGACAACAAGAGTCACCTCTAGCATCCAGAGTCAGTGCTGAGTTCAGACAAGAAATCCATATTCTTGGATATCCACCAGAGGCCTTCAAATGTACAAGGTGGCCATGTACCCTCTAGTTCAGTCATAACTTTTTCTTCTACCCTATTGGCATGCCCTAGCAACCAGATATGAGCCAAGTCCCTCTCAGGAGAGGGAGAAGCAGTTCAGGCATTCTTCATTTACAGTTATGTCTCTTGGTGGCTCCCTCCCACTATGCCAGGGAGAAAAGAAATGCTCTGCTTTTCATGAACATGACATTCCTCCAAAATGCCACCTCCTCTCCTTCTCAGCCTTTCTTTTATCTTGCAGCAGTGTGTGGGGAGTAGGTAGGCAGTGCTAGGTTTACTGAGTGATATCATCTCCCAGTCCTGAAGGACAGGATCTGACTGTAGAGCCAGCGATCATCTCGACAGATCAGGTATTGCGATGGTCTGTCTCCATTGTCAGCTTGTGAAGCACACCTCTGCGTGGTCAGCGGGGATATTTCCAGAGACTGATCGTGAAGACTCTCAAATTATGAATTCATTATTATGAGAAATTGCTTGGTTGGAAAAAGTAGGTCACTCGGGGCATGATCCTGGGAGTTGTATCTTGCCCTGACCCTTGAGTGTTGCTGCTGTCTTCATCCTTGATGACATACAAACCACATGGATCTGCCATGCCCTGCTCACCATGATGATCTTGACACCTCTGAAATCATGAACAAAATAAACCCTTATTCTCTTAAGATTTTTTTTTTTTTCAAATTTCAGGTATTTTTCACAGAAATGAGAGATGTAACTTTCCAAACTTTGCTTTTAATTGTGGACCTAAGTATTTGACATAGGTTGAAAATTTGTGTCCCCAAAGTTTATCTGTGGAAGCTCTAGCACCCCGTGTGGTGGTATGAGATGAGACCTTTTGGGAGATCATAGGTTTAGATAAGGTTATGAGAGTGGGGTTTTCATGACGGAGTTTGTGTCCTTACAAAAGAGTAAGAGAGCCCAACTTGTGTTCATTCTCTCCCTTTCCCTGTCACTCTCCTTATCCCTCTCTCTGTCCCCCACCAGAGGTCACATGAGCACACATGAGACAAAGGCCATGAACAAGCCAGGAAGAAGGCTTCCATTAAGAAACAAGTTCACCATTGGCACCACAATGTTTGGACTTCCTCAGAAATATGAAGAATGAACGTCTGTCGTTGAAGCTATCCAGTGCATGATGTTTTATTATAATAGCCAGAGGTGACTACGATGCTTACGAAATTCAATATTTAGCAACTAACATGGAATCTCTATCATGGTTACCTTCCAAAGATAGATGGACCCTTCCGAAACTTTGGCGTCGATTTTGCAACTACCGACGCCCCACACTCAGCAAGTATGAAAAAGTGTATTACTAGCATGAATGAAGTGCTCATGGCAAGTCCAACATGGCTCTAGAGATTGCAAAATGGAGCAGGGCTTAGGTTTTGGTGGTGGCTGAAGGCTGAGGCCATGTCAGGGACCGGGGGAGGGGGGGCATTTGGGATCCGAGAGGTGGTGTCAAAGAAGAAGCACCCAAGATTTTTTTTTCTCAGTTTTCCAAGATCTGCAGCAAAAGGATTAGAGGAAGGGCCAAGCCTAAGAGCAATCAACAATTAGACATAAGGAAATGGAGCTAGACTTTATTTACTAGAGTTTCAACAGCATCGGAGCAAGCGAAAATTCGGCCCTTCTTCACTGGCTCCAGTGGAAAGCTGTACCGGGTTCTACACAAAGCAGAGAAACCAAACCTGCAATTAAATGTGCACGGTCTTTTTGGGTAAATAACTATGTGATTAAAACTAAGGGAGAAGCCATGTGGTCTGGGGAACCACCACTCTGTGATATAGGTTTGACCTGGAGTAAAAGACGGAGGAAAAGAAGTCTTGATGATGGAGACATCCTCAACTGTCTTGTAGTCTAAGAATGGTTCAGGGATGTCTGTAAGTTGAAGTTGTCCCTGCTTGGAGGAAAGCCTCTCTCTCTCTCTTTTTATATGCTGTCCTTGCTGCACCTGGCTCTGAGCCAGGAGTGTCGCTGAAAGCCTGGCCTCTGTGTTCCAGGTAAAGAGGCTTTCACAGCAACAGCTGGCCATGTTCAATGTTCTCTGTTACAGTTAGAGGACGATGCTGCACATTCTCACAGCCCCCCCACACGCATGATGTTTTATTAATAAAAATATGTTGGAATTTCTTTTCAGGAAAACTTACAGGATGGTATAGAAGCAACAAAAGGGTAGAAAAAAAAAAAGGTTTGATGGCTTTCAAAATGATTCTTTATTCTAGACCAAAAATAGCATATCTGACCTGACTACCTATCTGCAGAACTGATCAGCATTCAGTCTGTGTGGGTTTAGATGTTTAAGAAAAAAGAATCTGCATATAGATGATGAAAGTTGCCCCTATTAATAGTATTCCTAGAAATATCCTGTAGGGTCTAATGGTAATTCCAAGAAGCAAGTCAATAGATATTCTGAACAGCAGTAACATCATAGGAATAAGTGGTTTTACTGTAATTTTATTCTCATTAGCTATTGAAATTCATGAATAGTATTAAGAAACAAAAGTAGCTTCAACTTCCACCTCTGTTTCTCTGTATGTTACAAGCATATGGGTGGGTGTAAACATTATTCACTTTGATGCTGACAAGAGGGTATCTTGTTTTAATAAGCTGGATCTCATTTTATATTTGTACTTTTGTACTGTTTTTTTTTTTTTTTCCTCAAGGATGCCTCCTAGGTTTTATACACATTAGGGCTCACAAAATCTTCCTCCCCCGCACAACTGTGTGGTTGTATTTGCTCGCCCCAGCGCGTCAGTGTTTCATGCCTTCCCTTCTCCCATCCTCAAGCTTAGATGCATATGGTTCTCCATATGGGCAGTGCTTCTCTGCACTTGTGGTTTAAAATGTCTTTGTATTGTTGAATTAAAAAGAAGTTAAAAGGCATAACTGTAGACAAAAAAAAAAAAACCTGTTTGGGAATACAAGTTCTGAAGAATGGGGAGGGAGAAGAGAAGGACAATTTCCTGCCCTCCTTGGGGAAGCTTCTCTGTAGCCAAGTTTTGGGTGAAAAGAAGTTTCTTCAAACCACTAGAGGGCACTGGTGTGCAAACAATCGCTCTATCTGGACAGGGTGTCCAGCTAACTGGAGGGAGTAGCCTTTAGGAAGGGGGACGTTGCTACAGCTTACAAGTCCCTTTTTCTTATCCAAACTCATCCTCCTTCCACAGGATGCTTCTAGCCTCCAACGCCCCCTGGCATTTTCTCCAGCATCGCACTCCCCAGTGAGACTGTCTACATCCCTTCTGAAAATTATTTGCTATTGAGACCATCTTTTCTGCAAAGGAAGGACCTCGTTGTCTTCAGGGCCATAGCCCAGGGACACACAGTGGTGTTGGCAAAAACCACTTAACTGACTCAGCAGGCTTGGGTTCAAGGCTCTGAATGTGCCACTGACCATGTGATCGTGAGGAAATTGTTTTACCTCTCTGAACTTAGGCATCTTTATCTGTAAAATGGGAAGGAGATTGCTCTAAGTTCTATGTGTCTATAAGAAAAGAACTGGATTTCACTAGCCCACCTCATTTAAAGGTAAAAATTGTCTTCTTTCTAGTCATTACTGTGTAAGTAATCAAAAGGAATGGTTAAAAGCTTTCATTCTAAAAATTATAAAGTCCAAATAATGTTTATAAACTCCTATGAATGAAACTGCAACTTAAAGACTCCTTTGGGCTTCCTGTTTCATACATAAAGAGCTTGAAAAAGTCATTTCTCCCATCCACACAATGAGGAAAAAGCTGACCAAAGTAAAAATTAATAACTTTTCTTAGATCACCAGAAATTTGCTGGCCTCTGGTGGGAGAGAAAATACAGAGATACGCCTCCCTAAAACAAAGCCCACAGGCACAAAACCCTGTAAGAACCAGGACCAGGCTCTTTCTACCCAATACAGTGTGTCTGACTTTTAACATAAAATAACATGGGGAAGGGCTATGGGTATAGCTCAGTATAGCTCTTGCATAGAGTGTGAAATTTGAAATTCCCAGCACCCCAGAAAGGAAAAAAGAAAAGGAAAATGTCAGGGCTCATTAAAAACAAACAAACAAACAAACAAAAAACACCATTTAAAGAGACAGAGCCTCAGTTAAAAATGATAGAGAGGTTGGAATTACACTGTGAATGTCAAACAACTAAGATTAACATACTAAGGGTTCCAATAGAAAAAGCAGGCAGCCAGAAAGAGCATATGGATAGTAAAAGCTGAGGAATGAGAACTCCAGGAAAGAATCAAAAGGAAAAGCCAGAAATTAAAACAACAATCTCATAATAGAAACAAAGAACTTAAAGAGGAAAGAATGAAGAAACTTGAAGAAATATCACCAGAATCTTCACTGCAAAGAGAAAAACTCAGCATGTCCAGGCATCATGGTCAGTGATAATGATGTAACCAATGTATAATGGAAAACCAAACTGAATCAAGGACCCTCACTTCCACCTACCTGTTCATGGACTACCCAGTCACACCACTCATTGACCACACCGCCCTGGCCTGCAGAGCTCTGCAGTGAGCTAAGAAGCCATGTTTGTGCATGCACATTATCAAACCCAGTGAAACCGTCTCCATTTTTAAAATGGAAGAGTTGTCAAGGGTCAGGTGAGAAACTAAGGGTAAAGAGGGCTCATAGGCCCCATTTACTTGGGGCTGAGTCGCCTCTGTCTTCTCATGTTCTTTGCCAGAACCTCCTACACCTCAGTAGAAAGCATTGGGCTGTGGTAGTGAGATCTCAGAACTGGTATTATTTTTTTCACAGTATCAACTGGAAGGTCTTATTCCATTTGTAATGAAACTTCATTTTGAGCAATAGAGTGGATGAGTTTGGAGTATCACATGAAGAGAATCTGCCTCTGTCCTTCCAAGGACAGTCTTGAAGTCTCTTAAATATACTTACATCCTCTGTTTCCATCCTTATCCTTCACTTTAAACACTCCTCCCTCCCCCCCCCAAAAAAAACAACTGACTGCTGCTCCTACAAGGCATAATCCACAACCCCATAGGGAATACCTGCAACCCCACTGAGGAGGGTCCCCAACAGAATGGGAACAAGGACGAGGGAAAAGATAGTGCCAACACATGATGTTTCAGTCAAGTTCGCATTGCTGGCAGAAATCACCTGACCAAGAGCAGCTTTTGGAAAAAAAATGGGTTTATTTTGGCTTATAGATTTGAGGGGAAGCTCCCTGATGGTAGGGGAAAACGATGGCATGAGCAGAGGGTGGACATCATCCCCCTGGCCCACATAAGGTGGACAATAGGAACAGGAGAGTGTGCCAAACACTGGCATGGGGAAACTGACTATAACACCCATAAGCCCACCCCCAGCAATACACTGCCTCCAGGAGGCATTAATTCCAAATCTCTATCAGCTGGGAACCTGGCATTCAGAACACCCTAAGTTTATGGGGGAACACCTGAATCAAACCACCACATATGGTGTCTCCATACAGAGCATGTTGTTAATAAGAAAAAGAAAAAGAACAAGAAAGTAGTCTAAACATCACAAAGAGCCTGCCTTATTCCAGTCTCCTTCCTGCCCCACGGTGTTGCACTACACCCTGTTTGTGGAGTCTTTGCTAGGAGCCTGCTCCAGAGTGACCTTCACAGATGTCTGTGACCCAGGGGAATGAGCTACCAGATGCACTGACCCTTTGCTTTTATAGCAGGTTCCTGCAACACTTGCTTTGTCTTTATGCATTCTTCTCTCTATTCCAGGAAGGATGACCCCCCACCCCACCCTACACACTCTCTAGACTGAGTAATTAACACATGGCTTTAAGAGGCAGCTCAGTGGTCATCGTCACCAGGATGTCTTCCTGAGAAGCCTGTCCAGGTTGCTGCTTCTCTAAGATCTTCCCTATCACACATAGGATGGGCATTCCCTGCCTGTCTCCTACCTTGAGCCACATGGCTCCTCTGATAGGTTTCAAATGCCTGGAGAGCAGGATATGTTCCTACAGGCTAAACATTGGAAACCTAGTCTCCTACCACGTAGGATAATGTATGGAGCAAGCCTGGTTACATGATTCAAAGCACAGGCATCCAGCTGGGGAGATGGTTCAGAGGTTAAAGAAGCTTGTTTGCAAAGTCTGCTGGCCTGGGTTTGATTCCTCAGCACCCACATAAAGCCAGATACACAAAGTGGCATGTGAGTCTAGGGTTCATTTGCAGTGACAGGAGGCTCTGGTATGTCCATTCTCACCCTCCTTCGCAGTGTTTGTGTGTGTGTTTGTAAACAGAAATACATATTTAAATGTATAGGCATCCACCCTCATAGATACAGGTTTGGCATCTGTGAAGCCAACCAACTGCAAAAGAAAAATACTTAATACTTGAAAAATGCATTTGTAAATAGAAACACTGAACATAAGCATAATCTGCTCTTGTCATCATTCACTAAACAACACAATACAACAACTATTTCAACAGCAGCTACACTGGATTATGTGTCACAAAGACTCTAGATATAATGTAAAGTACACAGGATGATGTGCATGGATTACATGAAAATATTAGGACATTTTATGTAGAGATTTAAGCGTCATGACATGAGAATTGTGGAGAACTGGGCACTTATTTTCTATGAAAACCAAAACAGGACTAAATAAATTGATAAAATGCAAAATGTTAAGAGTAAGTTGTGAAGGGAAAATGAAGGAGCAAGAATAGATGAGAAAAGCAGAAAGGAAAGCAGGTAAGTCCAAGTACTGTTTTAAAGATGTGAAGTGTATTAATATTCCAACTTGGATTCTGACAATCAAGGAATATAGTGTAAGAAATTCCTTTTTAAAAGGCATTTTTAAAGAACCTGAGAAATAAAACACCCATGAACTAAAACAGGGTATGTCACTCAAAATACTAAATGAATTTTTGTACTAGTTATATCACACTTTGAGGTTGATGCATGCATCCATATCAGTTAGGAATGAACTTGGCTGCAAATAACAGGAAGCCTCTGAAGATTTCATGAAAAAAAAAGCAAAAGAAATGTGTGAAGGAGAAAACAAAAAACTTATCTAGGACTCAGCCAAACAAAACTGAGGTTTTGAGGATCATAAAGAAAACAGTGTATAGATTGGAAAAGTAACCAACAGTGTTTGTCAGAAGGTTTATATTATCTCACTGTGTGAACAATATTGATAGCAATATGTTATGAACACTTCTTGTCTTGTAATTTTGCCTGCAGTCAATATTTGCATCACTACTTTTCATTTGCTTGTCCCCCCCCCCCACCATTTGCGCATCATGGCTAACTTTTTACATAAATACCAATAATTCTGTGAGAACTACCAATGTAAGAACCATGTAGTTACATGTGTGGGTGTCAGATACACTATCCATTCAAACTTTTTTCAGGAGGAGCAGCCAAAGCCTCTCCCTTCTGCTCCAGTGTAAGCTAACTGCTCCCTATGCTTGCTGTGAGCCTGCCAGCCAGTGCTCTCTCTGAGTGTCACCGTCTTAGGAAAGCCCTTCTTTTCTCCCTTATCTTTCTGTGGTCTCATCTTCCTTTTCTTATTTTCACTTACCACCCATATTAGCACATTCTTCAGTTTCTTTTTACAATGAAGAAAGAAAAAGGAAAAAAAAAGATGAGTAGAAGATTCATTTTTTCAATCATTCTTTTAATTCCTACCTATAGATTTAAAGACTTACTAGTGTCTGCCCAGAAGTCTGAAGCATTGGCGTACTCCTTTCTTCTTCCTGCTCTTCTGAAAAATGCAGTGTTTTTTTTTTTCTGATTACTGATGCTTGGGGACCTGAGTTCTAATCCTACCTTGCCTGCTTTTTGGATAATCCCACCTTCCATGCTTTTAGGATGTTATCTATCAGGATCCTCCAGAAAAGCAGAACCAGTAAGAAACAGAGAGATACACATCAGACAAGACTTACTGGGAGAAGTGACTATCCAAGAAGCCTTGCAGTAGACTGTCTGCAAGCTGGAGAGCCAGGACAAGCAGTGGTGTCATTCAGTCTAGATCTGAAGATCCGAGAGCCAAGAGGATAAGAGAGTCAATTCCTGAGGGTAGGACAAGACCTCCCCAAACCATCTCTTAAAGGCCCTACTGCCTTCCAGTAGCCCCAAACTGGGAACCAAGCCACACACAAATCAGATCCAAACTGCAGTCTTATTTCTTCAAGACACACCTGTGCAGATCTTTCAGGCCAGCAGAGTTAACATGGATAATTGTCCATTACAGGACCCTCAAACATAAGGACCCAAGACTGTGTCATTCTGTGTACTGACAGAAACATTTTAGCTTACACAGTGCTGGACATTGGATAAGCACCTTAACTGAATCCTTTTATTATTCAACCCTGGTAAAATGAGTTTTTAATGTTTCTTAGACATATATTTTGTTACATTTTTATAATTTGTGCTTTTTATAGTTAGGATAAGCTTAAGAGATAAATTCTTCCCTTACTTATCATTTTGCTTATAATTTCTATTTTGTTGTTTTATTTCTGCAGTATAGAGGATTAAACACAGGGCTCCATGCATGCTAGCTCAGCACTCTACCACTGAGCTTGTTATATTTCCTCCCCTCGTTTTGTTATAACTTCTTGACAATTTTCAATTATGGTTTTTCCTGAACTTTATGGCTAATTTTTAAGTTTCATGTTCTCTGACTGCGCCCCTTTTGTAAGCAGCACATTGCATTTGTTTCTGAGACACACTATGCTTTATTAATGGATGGTATTAGTTACAAGATCTTTAAAATTATGTTGATCTTATTTTTGCTGATTTTCTTTTGTTAATCTTTTTAAAGAGAGAGAATTGGTGGGACAGGGCCTCAGCCACTGTAATTGAGCTCCAGACACTGGTGCCACGTAGTGGGCATGTGTGACCTTGTGCTTGCCTCGCCATTGTGCATCTGTGGGATCTGAAGAGTAGAACATGTGCCCTTAGGCTTTGCAGGCAAGCACCTTAACTGCTAAGCCATCTCTCCAGCCCTGATTTTATTTTTTGTTTGGTTTAGTTCTACACATCGGAAGCTTTCTTAGAGACATGGCTCCCTTGCTTCTCACTCACTACTGTGGAGGGTTGTAGATGTGTGGTCCCCACCTTTCTCACTGGCTGTGTTATTGTAGAAGTTTTCTGTTTTCCTCGGAGTTAGAATTCAGGTTCCAGTTTACCTCTGTGGTTTTGAAATTATTTTAAGAAGAGAGCAACCAAAACATAATTCCTCTTTGTTCTCTGTGATTTTAAAAACTGGAAGTCTCATTTTGTTTTGAAAAACATTATAGTTGTGGTGAATATTAACTGCATAATCTTATATGTAGAGAATAATGTTGCACCAAAATACGTAAAAACAAAATAGTTGATATTCATAGAGAAATTGACAGAATTAGAATTAGAATGTTGCAGGGAAACTTACTACTTATATGCCTCTATAAGTCTTTGACAGATGAATAGGTAAAAAACTGAGAAGGTTGAAGATCTGAATAGTATAATTAATCAGTTTGATTTGAAAGGCATGTTTTAAACTGTACCTCATAGAAAATAAAAATGGATAAAGTACAAAGCCCACTAATTGATTCAAGAACATATGAAGATGTGTGTCATGAGTAAGTTGGCATTTCAATTCAGTATTTAAAAGGTAGATTGCACAACAAATAGTGTTGGGGAAGCTGGGCCAATAAAGCAAGTGATTTTCATCTTTACTTATTTCTGCCAGCGCTTGGCATGGAACTTGATCACTGGTGCTTTTCCTAAATATTCTGCTTGTAGGCTCTTCTCTGCTACCAGAGGCTTTCTGGGAACTCTGAGTGACAAGCCGTGTACTAAGCCTTTTGGCTTTGATACTTCTCATGGCTGCACTGTTTCCAAAGCCAAGATGTCTTCATGCTCCACCACTCTCGGAGTTTACTGACTTACCTGTGTGTGGGTCCTTAGATCCTTTCACCTTGTGGGTTGAGACAGTCAGAAAGATCACTGTAATGGAAAAGATGATGGTCTCATGTCTAAAGCCCTCTAATGTCACTGGAGTATTTTCACAGGCTTCTTACTCCACCACTTTCCCATCATTTCTGAAAGTTCCAAGCTCTGCAAAGACCTTCTGCTTACTCTTGGTCCTTTCTGCATCTCATGTCCTTCATGTACAGGATGGTTGTTCAACGTATTTAACTGTTATATCGTTGTATTATTAGCACCAACCAAAGAGAGTGATGTGGTACCTGCCAGTGGAGAAATGAAGACCAGCACAAAGCTGTACCTACCAGGTGAACAACAACCTCCTAGCAAAGAGAAGCTCCCTACAATTCTCTTCAGAGTCATTCTGTCATAGGAGCTAGAGGAGAGCATGAGGACCCATCCCTCCCCAAGGAGCTATAGGCAGCGATGGCTGTGATGGAAGGTGGCTGGGGCATTGCCACAGTAAGACCCACATGCTCTGGTAAGTAATCTCTCCCCCACGCTCATGCAGGAAACCTTAGTGAAACTCAGTGAGACCATACCCATGCCCAAGAATAGAAGGAGAGACATCAAAATGGAAGAGGGACTAGAAGGAAAGAGGGTCAAGAGAAGGTAATGGGGAGAGGGCTGTGATCAAAATAGATTTTATACATGTAAAAAAATGACAAATAAAAATAATAAATTCTTTGCCATTGGCATCTGTGCCTAAGCTATATTAAAATGCAGCATGGTCTCATCTTCCGTCTTGGTGCCCCTCCTGCTGTCCTCCTCTCTGCTGGCTTTTATGTCTACACACGCAGAAGCCAGAGCAGCCCTCTGAGAATGCACCTCACCTGTCCACCCACTTCCTCTTATCCAACAGCATCCGAAGTCCTCCCCATGATCCTCAAAGCCTGTGACATTTCTGCTGACTGCTTCTCTAATGATCGCTACCAGTCATGCTCAAGGAATTGTGACCATACTGGCCTCTTTTCTCCTTAGACAGGATGGCACTTACTTTCCTTGCCCTAGCATGCTCTTCCCATAAATATCACACAACATTCCTTTACTTCCACCAGGTTTCTGTATGAAGCTCATTTTTCAAAGCATCTTCTCCTGAGCATCCCTCCTGAGTGGGTGCCCGCCCTGCTAAAAGCTGCTTCTGCTGTGTGTTCTACAAGGCTACTGACTGGTTGACCAAAGGTTACATTATCCTTCTAAGCTTCACCTATTTTTCAGTCCTGTACAACGATATCACAGGCATTGTCTCCTTTCCTTCTTTACCCCTGGCACCTAGGCCAGTGTTTGAATTTAGAGTTTTGTGTTTACCTCCTTACTAGTTTGTAGACTGAGAATCCCAAATCCTTACTACTATGAACTAGTAGTAACTGTTAACAAATAATTTAAAGAAAGATTTATTCCTCCCTGACTACATATTCAATAATACTCAAATCAGATAAAGTGACAGCATAACGCAGTGTCCTTGCATTCTGATTTCCTTTTCAGTCTATACTTACCAAATCTCCTGGAACACATCGCAGTAACCTTCTTCCCACCTTGCTTGAAGCCATCCACAGGACTGTCCTGGTTTCCAGGTCTTTTGCTGGATATCTGATCTCAGGCATAGCATCTGTGCCCTGCAGTATGAGATGGGGAGCTCCCAGGAGGGTTGCTAAATCAAGAGTGTTCATTATCATGCATCCCCAGTAAATCCTAGGCATGGCTTATGAGACTTCTTTAATGATAATTAAAAGAAAGAAAGAAACGAATGAGAAGATCACACACTTTATTTGTAGCAAACATTTCAGGCAGTTTTCTTCTAAGCTGTTTTCAAGGAAACCCCAGGGGGGTGGTCTATATCATGGTACCTAGAGTCAGAAATGCAAGAGAACATAGATCTTCAAGAGGAGTGTGGGCTGTAAAATAAACCCAAAACATATTTGTCATGTGTGATACTTGAGATGAGATTGAGAGAAAGACAGAAGGTGGAGAGAGAAGAGAGAGGGAGAAAGCAGAGGCTCAGAGAATGATGCCACTAAGGATAGGTAGTGATCAGATGGTAGAGCATCTCTAAGAATTTTAGCCATTTCCTGAGGGCAATGAAACACTTGCAGGTTTTAAGCAAAGACTATATTTTATGAGACTTCCATTTTGGAAGGATTTTTTTTCCAGCTACAGTGTAGAGGAGGACGTTAGGGGCATGCCAGAGATGTCCAGACCAGTGATGAGAGCTAATATAGAATCCCCCCCCCAAGTTCATTCTCTATGACAAAATGACCTTTGCCTTCTTGGGTTCTGACCTTATAGTAAGGATGATATGAGAAAGGACTTAAGAGAGTTTTCCAGTTTGCAAAGGAAAGCCAAATTTCATAAGCCCGCTAAAAATGCCTCCTGCTCTCATTAGCTTTCCTCAACCACACACACAAGGAGAGTGAAGCAGAGAGAAGAGCATGCCAGGAGAACCCTGTGTGACTGCCAAGCAGGGCAGTGGAGCATCCTGAAAACAATGTGGTGTTGGCTGCAGACAGGTTACCATTGATGTCGGAATCCTGGCTACAACTCCGCTGCAGCACCTCCTTAGAAACACCATGTCCACCCATTCTTCTCCAGCGCCTGGCCAAGGACCTTTCATGGACTTCCCTCTGAGCCATGTTTTCCTGCAGAGCCATCTTTCCTGGCGTGTGCCCACTAGAATACTTTGTCTCAAGCCCACACACTGGAGACTACTGAGGGTATATATTTCCTTTTAAAACCAGCAGTACATAATAAAAAGTATATCTGTGTGATGATTCTCCATCTGCCCAAACTCCCCTCACTGAACCTCTACCAGTTCTGTTCTCTTTGTCCCTTGTCTTTTGTTATCCCAGAACTTCCTTCTAGATTGCTTCTGGTGGGGATCAACTGATGAGAATATGAGTGAGAGATTGGTTGAAAGTAGAGGAGCATGTGGTCATGATATGCCTTCCTTTTACTCTTTCAGCTTTGGCTTCCCTCCATGACTGCTGCTCCCATGGACTGACCCCTGCTCCACTGTTCCAACTCCCCTGGGTCTCCATGAACAGGCTTTTCTCCATGTTTTGCACTAGATAAGGCAATAGGTTAAAATAGTCTCTGGGTGATACTCATCCCTTACAAGTCCCCTGAACCTAACCTACCTCTTAGCAGTTGTCCCTTCACATCTCTTTGTGTAAGCAACTGTTTCCTACTAGGTCTTTGATGAAAAGATGCACAATTCCAATATATTATGTGTCTCCCATGATGTTGAACATCAGTGACATGCGACTGTGGAGCAGCACATTTTCCCACCTTGAGACTCACACAGTTTCTTCTTGTGTTCCCTTAAAGATACATGCACATACATATGATTACATAGAAGTTGTGCACCTTTTCTGAGGCTCATGGAACCGGTATTCATGTCATTTCAATAGCTTCCTTCTCAAATCTCAAATGCGATCTTCAGTGGCATTTCAATTTATGTTTTTTTTTTTTTTTGGTTTGGTTTTTCTTTTTTAAAATTTTCTTTCTACTCTGTGGTCCCAGGATTTAAGACCATGACCAAACTTCAATCCTGACTTATTCTGTGGTAAGAGCATGGGAGGATGCCCGTAGAGCTGAATTACTCACACAGCTTTCCCATGTATTAATTATCCAATTCACAAATGGATGTACCTCTACCTGGGCGAATGGGTTAGCTCATTGTTGTACTCCTGTGTGAACCAGAGGCATACCATAGGAAATTCATTGTTTTCCACAATGAATGTAATGAGCCCCAAATTTAAGGAGTTCTACCTATTTTGCAGATTCATTAGAAGGAATTATATTCCATGAGGTGTAACTTCCTACTATGGGGAAAATAAGCAGGTACTTTCTATCTGTTAGCCATTGAGCCTTTGCACCATTTGCCCCTAGCCATAATACAGGAAGCTGTGAAGACACAAGCTGAACAGACTTCCTACCTTCCACAACCCATTCTTTCCAGGAGACTGATTTCTTGGGTGGAAGCCAGTGATGCCTTATCTAAGAAGTCCACAGGGAAGGCTGATGGTGTCTGGAATAACAGGAGATGCTTTCCTCCCAGTTTAATAATCTGTGAGCATCTTCCTTTGCTTTTTTATTTGGTGACTATTCCTTATAATATCTGAAAGAACATCCTCAAACTACTTTAAAGGGGTTTTAAAAAACTTAATCTGGGGCTGAAGAGATGGCTCAGCAGTTAAGGTACTTGCCAGTAAAGCCTAATGACTGGAGTTCAATTCCCCAGTACCCACATAAAGCCAGATGCAGAGGGGCACATGTGTCTGGAGTTTGCAATGGCTGGAGCCTCTATTTCTCCCTCCCTCCTCTCTCTCTCTCTGTTTCTCTCTGTCTCCCTGAACATGGTAGTACATGACTTTAATCCCAGCCCTTGGGAGGCTGAGGTAGGAGGACCTCTGTGAGTTCTAGGCCAGTCTGAGACTAATTCCAGGAAAGCTTTGGCTAGAGAAAGACCCTACCTCAGGAAAACAAACAAACAAACAAAAATCCCTTAATCTGCACAGCTCATATGGCCAATAAATTAATGTGCTATTAGGCCATGTGTCAGAAAACCTGCTGGATATGTAGGGATTATGCAAGGTTTATTTCAAAATTACTCAAGTCTCACCATGGGTGATCCTAATTGGCCAGTGGCTTTTCCTGATGTAATGATGACTAGTTTCCTCTCATGTGGTGACTTCCATCATTTTTAATATGTTATTTCCAAGTTTTCATGCCTATCTATGTCAGGATGAAAAACAATTGTGAATTTGACCTAATGGGGTAGTTATGAACAAGGCTGGAGGCAGGAGGTATGCATCATGAGCCCACACACAACAAGCACATGTGCTCACGTACGACTATGAGGCAGTCTGCAAATTATGGTACAGTTTTAGGTGTAGGAAGGGAGGGGAGAATTGACAAGAACCTAGCACATCTTTGCCACATAGGATTTGAAGAGCAGTAAAGGACGACATGGAAGGATATGCGCTGTGCAAAGGCTCCGGTTGCTGTCTCTATAATAATCTCCTCTGAATCTGAATCTCCTCTGCTGCCAGCCCTTCAGATCTCAGACACAAGGGCACGCTAAGGCCACCACCTTCTCTCCCACAGGCTATCAGAGCTCCACTACTCCAGGGGTTACTCCCGCTGGAGCTGGTTTATAACAGCAAGGGCACAACTGTTAGTTGTTACTACAGATGTTTTCTAAAGAGGACCACCTCGTTAAGTGCAGGGCCTGATATATTTTCAAGCACCATGCTAAAGTTGGCTGCGTCCTTCTAAAAATTCCCATGTTGGGACTAAGAAGGAGTGGAGCCTTTCAGAGCTGACTGGGTTATGGATAGGGTGACTGCCTGTCTCTCAGGCCTAAGAGACAACCTTGTATCTGGATGGTTACCATGAACGGGGGCTGATGTGCAGTAAGAGTGTCCCTTGTTCTCCCTTCTCACACGAAGCAGCATGAGATCCTCGTAAGAAGTCACATGCCTCTATGCACAAACCAAAAAAAATATTTTTTAAAAACCAAATTGCACTTGTATAAATTAATTGTAAGAAAAAAAGTAGGTTTGATTATGGCATTTTTACACGTCTATGTGAGATACTTTGACCATGCTTATCCCCCCAAATGAATCTCGACACGTGCTCTTCCTACGTGATAATAGCTCCCTTCTACTTTCATGTCTCCCCTTTTGGAGCCACTAAGAAGAATAAAATCATGTCTTTTGGGGGAAAATAAGTGGAACTGGAGCTCACATTAATTGAAACAAGTCAGACTGAGACAAATATCACATGTTTCATCTCGCAGCTGTAATATGGTGCAGATAAACCACAACAAACAAATATTTCTTACTTATAAATGACCTAGTCTCAGCTATTTTGGCATATCATTAGAAAATTGACTAGGTCATCCCATGAGGGGTTGAATACACAAGTTTTAGGGTATAAGCTTGACAAAAAGTTGAACTTGTCATAATAAAAGAAAGTGTTTTCTGTGGAGAATGTGTGTGGAATCTAGCAGGATGAGCATTATGGGGAGGAAAAGGGAGAAAGGAACGGTAAGTACTAGAGAAAAGAACTCCTTTCATATGGGCATAATGTGATTTAGTAGATTCAAATATGTAACAGTGATTTTCAAAGAGGTGACAGTTTATTATAGTATGAATAATGTAAACCCCTCATCTACATAATCTTCAGTAATGTTTGCTAAGGAAAGTCTTTGTGAGAAAAATTATTTTATAAACATTGAAAAAGATCTAATTCTCATGGTACTCAATTCAGTGAAGAGCAAAGGTTAAAGAAACAGGAATAGGGAAGAAAATGTCCCTATTTATCTCTATCTCCTGTGCCTCAGCTTAGGCAAGCATAAATTGTGTGGAATGCACTAGATTCCTTCAGGCTACAATCTGATAGCTATAGGAATAAATTATAAAATATGGCCTGCCTGACACAAGAGATGTCTGTCTCAGCAAACAGCACTTTATCATGCACAGTGTTCTCTGAGCCACATTCCAAGTGGCGTCTGATCATTGCTGCGTCCATGGACTGGAGTGAAGCTCAGCGGCATAGCCACGGCCTAGCACATAAAGAACCTGAGTTCAATCCCCAGCACAAATAAAGCAGGACTGCAGCAGTTCCCATGCATATATCTGCATATCAAGAGATATTTATCCAGTGAATGAATTCCTGATTCTTCTCTTTTCCTGACCATCCTCACTTAAACAAAACCTAAACTCTGTTCTTTCTACCTTTTGGGGGTTCCCCAGACTTACCTTCTGTCATCTTCCCACTTGTGTCGGCACAACATCTCTCACTCAGACTATGTAACAACCTCCTATCCTGTCCCCCTGACTCCAGCCACTTTCCCTTTTCTTCTTCTAATTCATCTTGCTCTCCCGCAAAGCTGATAGTCTCATTCTTGCTCAGAACTCATCATGGTGCCTCCTTGTCTTCAAACTTCTTAAATGACACCTCATGACATCATCCCATTTTACCTTTCCTAGACTAATCACATAGCACTGTAAACCTCATCCACTGTTAATCATAGCACATAGCTATCTGAGATTCATCTACTCCATGCTTTTCCTTTCCACTGGACTCAAACATTCTCTGTTCTTTCTCAAAAAAGTCTTTCTTTATCCTTTCTCTAATGAACTCCTACCTACCTACGGGTCTTTGGGTGGAGGGAGGAGTTTCTGTCTTCCCTAAAGGAGAGTTTGTCTCACTCCTCAGTGCATCCACTGCCTCCTGGGTTTATTTCATCTAAGCATTCATCATCTTATCTTACACTTATTGGCTTACTTGCCTGTTTCCTGTGCATGGTCAGTGGGACTTTTTCTGTCTGCATTCATTTCCTGAGTGTGACAATTGGCACCAGTCATTGAAATGGAAGAAAGTTAATGCAAGAAATCAGGTATACAGGTTTTGAAGGACTGAAATGGCAAAGATGGGTTACTTTGATACCAGTGGCAAGAGTGATGAGAATCAGTTGCCCACCTCTATAGCTAGGGAATTAAGGAAGGGGAGACACAAGAACCTCAAAGCCTATAGAAGGAATCTTGCGAAGATGGAACCCACCCCTCTGAGGAAAGGATGTGGCCTGGCTGCTGCTTATGCCTAGGTAGCACAGAGGAGCGCCCCCTGGAGTATACAGGGGTGCAGTTACCACTTCTTGTCTGAAGGGGAGGGCAAGAGTGGAAAGCATGACAGCTGCTAAGGGGACTGTGGACAAAACTGGAGCTGACTGCTGTTGGTTAAAGACCCATGTTGTGGTAATGTAGACAAGCACAGCACAAGCAGAACCACGAGGTCGCACCTCCTTATTCCAGGCTCCTAAAAATCCCTGTTCACACAGCCTAACAGGAGCCTAGTGCCAGGGCTATGATTTGTAGATTCCTGGATCTGGAATCACAAAGAGTGTGATTGAAGCTGAGAGATAATAACATTGTTAGCATAGTCCAGTTTAATGTGATTGGAGTGGCTAGAGGTTTAAGAAATATGTATGAAATGAGTGATACCATAGAAAATGAGAATCTATACTTCTGTTCCAGAAACTGACCAAAATAACCAGGGATAATGAGTGGCCAAAGGGCGGGTGAAGGGAATGGGTCAATTATATATTTGATATCACACAACTGCTGTGCATCATTATTTCTCAATAAGAGCAGCTTGCACCAAATTGAAGACAGGCTAAAAGAATCCAAGGATTAGTACAATGCCTAAAGAGGAAATAAATAAGGGAGTTCTGGCAAGTGAAACTCATTATCTCTGATTCACAGGTTGGAGATGGGTTATGGGAGATCTATGTAGATGGGTTATGGGAGATCTGTGCAGGCGGGTTGTGGGAAACCTGTTCAGATGGGTTATGGGAGATCTGTGTAGAAGAGTTATGTTAGATCTGTGTAGATGGGTTATGAGAGATATGTAAAGATGGGTTAGGGGAGATTTGTGTAGATGTGTTATGGGAGATCTGTATAGATGGGCTATGGGAAATCCACATATATGGGTTATGAGATATCTATGCAGATGGGTTATAGGAGATCTGTGTAGATGAGTTATAGGAGATCTGTGTAGATGGGTTGTGGTAGATCTGTGTAGATGGGTTATGGGATATCTATGTAGATGGGTTAAGCGATATCTGTGTAAATGGGTTATGGAAGATCTGTGCAGATGGGTTATGGAAGATCTCTGCACATGAATTATGGGAGTTCTGAGAAGTTCTTCTATGTTGATAGCAGCCTGAGGTCATATTGCTACATTGGAAATGAGGTTCATGGTATAGGTTTCCTCCACCATGGTCCAGACTTTCTGTGGTGGGTGTTGATGGAGAATTAAAGAGGAAGTGTTTGGTGAAGTCTGAAGAAAGAACATACCAGGTCATCTTCAAGCATTATTGTATTGAAAACCATTTTAATCTTTTTATTGTTGTGTTGTTTTGGATTTTTTGAGGTAGGGTCTCACTCTCGCCTGGGCTGACCTGGGTTATACTCTGTAGTCTCAGGGTGGCCTTAAACTCATGGCAGTCATCCTACTTCTGGCTCCTGAGTGCTGGTATGTAAGGTGTGTACCACCATGCCCGGCTCATTTCTTCATCATAACCTGGTGACGAAGAATATAGAAAGCTGAGTTGTGCATCATTATTTCTTGATAAGAGCAGCCTACACCAAACCCAAGACAGACACAAATAATCTGACATGACTGGATCACTTTACAGTCAAACATTGTTTTTGTTTTGGAAGGACTATAGTAGCCTCCAAGGATCAGGAAGGATGTAAAACTACCTAGCTTGTGCATATGGCGCTTGTCCAAGTAGAAACACTTATGAATCCAGCTTGATCTTAGTGGCACAGTTTACAAAGAATACAAAGAAATAATACCAAGAAAATAAATCTCAAAGTGAGTACTCCTGCCAGGCCTCAGCTCCCTTACATACCTCTCTTAAGAGTGGAATAGCTGAACTGCTGAATTAGACAGTTGAGAGCCAAGTAAATAGGCAGTGGCCTACATGAGCACTCACCAGTTTGCTTACTGCAAATGATTTGTATTATATGAAAAAAAGAAACATGAAGGAACAATAAAGAACAGAGCAAATAAATTAACAGGAAACTTATTTTAATATGCAAAACATTAGGGAAAGAAAAAATTCCTACAACCAATAAATAAGGAATCAGGAACATATCATGAAAAAATACTCTATACTTACATATTTTTTATAAAATAGACTCAGAAAAAAAATAAAATGATGAGATAATATATTAATATCTTAAGGAGAAATGTATCATGAAATATTTAAAGAAAAGTAGGAGAGAAATAATTTCACTTTGACATTTAAAGCATGAATTAGAGGCAAGAAACAGCACAATGAAAGCTGCAAAATTTAAATTAAATTATGTGGATAGTTGTGATGAAAAATCACTCACTATGTAGAGAAAGAGAAGATGGACATAATCTGAAATTAATTGGGCAATGAAAAGTAGGCAGTAGAAATCTATTAATATCAACATTTCAGTGGAAATGTTGGAGAAAAGAAATAAAGAAACCCACCATCATCTATACAGAATGAACAAATTACCTCAAAGAGAAAGAAACTGGGTGAGTCTCAGAGATTTTTCTCCAATGTTCAATGCCAGAATATAATAAGAAATGTTTAGAAAATTTCGAGAGGAAAAGATTGGCACACAAGAATGCCCTTTCCTGTAAAGGTATTGTTTTCAAGTGCCTGAGAAGGTATACACTAGCATTAGGAATATACACCCTTGCATTTGTCCTTACAAATCTCCCCAGAATGCAATAAGCCATAAGGTTGCAATGTTGATAACAATGACAGATGGGGTAAAGAATTTGCCATTGATACTACATTCTGACTGCTATATGTAACAAACTGCCTTATACTGGGAGAGGGATTAAAAATAATAGAAATTGACTTGTCATAGTTTTAGAAGTTGACAAAACCAAGCTCAAGATAACAATAAGTTCAGTGACTAGTGAGGGACACTTCCTCCCTCGTAGATAGTATAAAGGGAAGTGTATGCAAATTCCCAAGCACTTCTTCAAAGGCAGGACCAGGTATGGCCTGAGATCCACGTTTGTAATTCTCCCAGATGCAGCTGCTGCTCCTGCTGGCCTGTAGACACACTTGTAGGAAGGTCCTGAAGACAATGCTAAGCCCACACATCTGTAAACTCCACAAATTTATTCCTAGACACTTGCAACACACTGGACTGATACTCAAATACAACTCTTCAACTTCTTACTGTTTACCTCTATTAGGAATGTCCTCTCCTCTCCCCCACTAAGGTCCAAATTCTATCCAACAACCTGGGACTACTCTGTAAGGCTCCCTGATTCTATAGGGCAACTTAATAGTCCTTTCACTTGACCCTGGTTTTATGGAACCACCTACATTCTACTATATCACAAGCTGTCTGCATCTATATCCTGCTTCTTTCATAGAAATATAATGATTCCAAGATGAGGAGCCTGTTCTGGCCAATATTGTTTTCTTATAACCCCAAACACATGCTTTCATTTACATTCCTCCAACACCATCACTTGAAATTAGTTGATTGAGAAATGAACACTCACTGCAATTTGCAAGGTAAGACTGCATGAAAGTGATGTCTCCACAAGCCCTTTACTGGCAGATTGAGCCGTTGCTGTCTCTGGGGATCTGAAAAGCACTGAGAAATGCTGACTAACTGAGGTGGTAAATAGTCAACTAACAATCTCAGGCTGGGGGAAATACAGAATTCATTAAATGAATTCTTCTTTAAGCAAGTCAAGTTATGACATATATACACACACACATGTATATATTCACAAAGAGTTAATTATCTTAAAATTAATGAGTAAAATAAGTCATGACAATAGTACAGTTTCATTTCTCTTTGTCCAATTTCTGGGACAAATCTAAGCACATGTTTATTTTTTTAAACAGTTCATTGACAACCTGCACACATATAGAAAATATACTATGATCCAAGCATATAGTTAAAAAAGAAAACATATAGCCAAAATAAAATATAAGTCATTCAAGTTAATTAAAAGTTCATTTTAATTATATTTAATCAGACTACACAGGGAGTGAGGCTATTACATTAACAGATGACAGGAAATGCTCTTTAACTTATGTTTTCTTCCTTCTGCATTAGGACAATTATCTTTAAATAAGGAAGGCTAGATGAGCCATGGATATGAGGTACCTAAGCCCAGTAGAAAAACCTTTTCCAGTCTTAAGGGATCCAAGAGACATGAGTTTTACAAACTGTAGCTTCCAAAATTTCAGGGTTTTTTTTTTTAAATAAATTGAATATTAAATGCCCACCATCCCCACAAGCTTGTGTTAAAATGCTTGACTGTTGCCACTCTTTTGGCAGGTTGTATAAGCCTTAGGAGGTTGGATTATAGGAGGTCTCTACAGGCAGGGTCTTTTCAGGGATTTATCTATCCCTGGTCATAGCCTGCCTTGCTCTTTGCTTCCTAGTCAATCATGCACCTAGCTCCCCTTTGCCCAAGCTCCTGCTCATCATGATGCCCTGCCCAAGTGCATAGGGTCAAAAGACCATGGGTGGAACCCACTGAAGCTATGAACCAAAAGAAGTCTTTCCTTCCTTAATCTATTTATGTTTTGTAAATGTAATTAATACATATGTGCAGATTCAATGCCTTCCTTGACAAATAATGGAAATGTCACAGAAATGTCAGAATGGACAAACACAGGCCTAGATTTTTACATGGGAAAAGATGTGGATTATTCAAAAGACTTGTTCCCTATCCCACATAATCTTTTTTAAAAATTTTTTTATAATTTATTTATTTGAGAGTGACAGACAGAGAGAGGAAGAAGCAGAGAGAGAGAGAGAGAGAGAGAGAGAGAGGGAGAGAGAGAGAATGGGCATGCCAGGGCTTCCAGCCACTGCAAAGGAACTCCAGACATGTGCTCCCCCTTGTGCATCTGGCTAACATGGGTCCTGGGGAATCAAGCCTTGAACCGGGGTCCTTAGGCTTCACAGGCAAGCACTTAACCTCTAGGCCATCTCTACAGCCCTCTCTACATAATCTTGCATTTATTACAGTGACATTGCTTTTATACATTTGTAAAGGCACTTGGTTGCACAGGCCCAGGTGCAAGCATCTGGAGTATGATCACAGTGGCTGAGGCCCTAGCATTCCAATTATGTCTGTCTCCCTATTTCTCTCTGTTGTTCTCTCTCTCTAAAATAAAAAAAAAATTAAAAAAAGAAAATGGGGCAAATGGGTAATGGAATGGTCTTAATGATTTAAGTAGTCATGTAAAGTCAGGATTATTATGCATTAGAAGAGGGCCAAGAGGGTTATGGACACCAAAGGGCATCATAAGTCAACTCCACAGACCAGACTATTCTAACAAACTTCTAACTGATAGCTTCCAAAACACAGATACAGTTTTAGGTGGCCTAATTTTGCAAAGATACACTCCATGAGACGCACATTGAAACAATAAGGAGACAGGATGATCTGTAAGGCTTCATCTAAATCCCATAACAAAGTGTTAACATCTGTTAAATACCAGCAGTAAGCACTTGGATGTTCATAATATTACTTTCTGTAATCTTCTGGGTGTTTGAAATGTCCTATAACAAAATCTTTTTAAACATTGAAAGTAAGAAGCGCATACTCTATGGAGTTATGCTAGTCAGTTGAAATCTCAGGGATAGGTTCTGGCCGTAGAGGAAAGCACCTTTTCCTTCCCAGTTAGAGTTCCAAGCTTTTGTGGAACCAGATGTCAGGAGAGGACCTGTGGAGCTCATGCAAAGATAAGGCTACACTGTCAAATCTTTGATAACCTTGACGTGTGCTTCAGTCACGTGATTTCTTTTGTTCCATGTTTTCTTTTATTTAACTCCTAGGAAACTTGATGAAACATATTGTCAACTGTACATTCCCTTGCTAGTATGCACTGGGCATGCCTGAACATGCGGTATTACATGGGGACCACACAAATGTCATACATTCTAGTCATCCCATGGAAGAACCTATTATTTGTTGGCAATGGATTATTAGGTTAAGAAGCAAGTCAGATTTCTTTGTGTCACTAAAGCATGGAGTGATTGCTCCCTTCCCTACTTCACTAATATGGTTCTATAGTTCTTCTTTGACCAGTATACCATAAATCAAATCTAGGGCTCAACACAATTTGATTATTGAAACAATGAAGCAAACTAAATAGCCCCAAGAAAGACCTAAGTGTCGCTTTCATAAGTGATAAGATCAAATTCTGCAGCTTGCTTGCCATGGCATGAGTTTGGAAAGTGATGTTAATGCAGCTGCATATCTATCTGTTAGGAGCAGCTTTGACGATATGTAACAAAATGCTCTTTGGCAAAGGCTTAAACCTAATTGTTATTTTCTCACAGAGTTCATATGAGGGCAGCCCAGGACTGACTCAGCTGTTTAACCATCTCTAACAGGCCCACAGTCCTCCCATGTTTCTTCTCTACCACCCCTGGTGTGGCAGCTTGGCATTGATTATAGTATGGTTGATGCATTCAGAGCTCATAGCTGCTTTCAAACATGGGCGGTATGCCTGTGAGAGGTGGCAAGAGGTGACAGAAGAAACAAACAAATAAATACAAAAGGTCTCTCTTCTTCCAGTTCTCTTCAACAAAAAAAAAAAAAACTTTTTAAAACTATTTTTTTATTTATTGAGAGAGAGAGAGAGAGACAGAGAGAGAGAGAGAAAGAGAGAATGAGAATGAATGGGTGCACACACCAGGGCTCCTTGCCTCTGCAAATAAACTCCAGATGCATGCACCACTTAGTGGCTTTATGTGGGTACTGGGAAATTGAACCTAGGCTGGCATGCTTTATAAGCAAGCACCTTTAACCATTGAACCTTATCTCCAGTTCCAAGAAATAAGTTTTGTAGAATTTTCAGTAGTTGTTGCCCTAGACTTGACGTATTACCACTTCAAGAAAATTTGAGCTCTTTTAGTCCAAAAAAAAATGTGAAACAAGAGCTATTCTTGGCAGCGATGGTGCCTCATTAACACAGTAGATAGCATGTCAGTCGCCCAATTGGCCATGAGAAAAGTGCTTCATAGACACATCCAGGATCTTCATTTTTGGAACTACACATCCCACCGAAGGGAGGTAAGGGGTGTCTACTACTGACAAATAAAACCACCAAGGACATTTTTGTGAAAAAAAATCTATTTAAGAACCTCATGAAGCAAAAAACTTCAGTGTTTGCAAACTTGTCATCTTTACTGGCTTTGCACCTCTAGCCCCATTTAACTGGAGTGGATGTATATTTTATTCTATTTTCAATATGAGCAAACTTCCATCCTTCCTAAATTGTAAACCTATTTAGCAATTAGTTTGTCATATACTCTATCACTATTGGTGTCTGGTGACTTGTTTAACAGATTGCAAATATGGGTTCTCAGGTCAGCATCATACAAGAGCTGCAGATGGGTTTAAGAGATGGCTGTTCTCTCACAAACAATTGTATTCTACCATTTCCTGGAATGAGCAGCCAGGAAAATAGTGGCTGTGTGGAGGGAAGAAGGGCATACATGTATATGAACTTGTGTGTGGACGTCAGGCAACAATCTCAAGCATTGTTTTTGATGTTTCATCCATCTTTTCTGGTACAGGGTCCCTCAGTGGCCTACAGCTCACCATGTAGGCTAAATTGACTGGACAATGACTCCCAACATCCCCAGTGCTAGAATGAAAAATGCATGCCACCATACCTGCTTATTTTTAAAATGTGGGTTCTAGGGACTGAACTTGTGACCTCATGCTTTCAAGGCAGGCACATTATTAGTTAAGCCATCTTCCCAGCCCCTATCAGCTAAGCTTTCCTAAGATTTAACTCTACAGGGGGGGAGCTAGTTGTGTTTTCTGATTAAGCTTAAAACACAACTGGATCAGCTGGCTGCTGAGAGACTTGGTGAATAGAGCTGAATTGTGAATTCTTCTCCAATTTATCTAATTGACAAGAGCAAAATTGTGTATGTATTTGTGGCATAACTGTGATGTTTGATATATGTGTGTAGCGCTAGATGATTCAATCAAACCAATTAACTTATCTATCACCTCACATACTTATCATTTTAGTGATGAAAACATTTAAAATATACTCTCAGCAATTTTCAGGAACATGACACATTTATTACTAACCACAGTTCCCATGTTGTATAATGAATCTTTGGGGCTTATTATTTTTCATAAGAGTGACTTGATAATGGATGACCAATGCCTCTCCATTCCTCAACCTTCCTTTCAGTCCTTGGCAGGTTCCATTCTAGCTTTTGCTTTGATGAATTTAGTGTTTTCTTTAAGCACTCCTTATAAAAGTAAAATCATGCAGCTAGGTATGGGGAGACTGAGGCAGGAGGGCTGTTATGAATTTTAAGCCAGTCTATCCTACAAAGTATGTTCTAGGCCTGCCTGGGTTACAGAGTGAGACTGCCTCCAAAGAGTGAGCTCATGCAGTATTGGATTGACCTCATTTAGCAAAATGTCCTCCAGCTTCATCCATGGGGACATGGTTTCCTTCAGTTTTGAAGGCTACATAATATTCCATGTTTGTCTGTGCCATGTTTCCTTTTCCCTGTTCTGAATCATACATGACCTTCATGAATACTTGCAGAATGCCTGCCACATGCTTTGAATTAAGATTTTCAACATATGTCAAGTATATAGCTATGCCTACTAATTTTCAATGGTCTTCATCCTGACCTGATATACATAATTCAGGGCTCTACTGGAGAACAGAATCACTGACAGAGGGATGACAGAGACTTGATAGATGAAATGTAGACATACAGACAATAGAAAGATGATAGATCAGAGATCTATAGATAACTAGGTAAAGTACTGTTAGAACACAGGTGTGTGACTTTAAGAAGCCCCATTACCTAAGAGTAGGCAACCCAGAATTATTCTCTTATCTAATGTCTTCCTGTAAGCAGGAGTAGAGGAATGGTGGATAACATCCCTCTCCCTTAGAGATCTTGAAAGACCAGAGGCCTTTTTTTCTTCCAATCTCTCTTCCATTGCTTCTTTGACTTCTATCAAATAGTATGTATCACTTTTTCCTCAGAAACTCATAAAAAGGGACATCTCATCTTGTTTCACAGATTTCCAAAGCCTCTCTCTCTCTCTCTCTCTCTTTAGCTTCTGATCCCACCATGACCCCTGTGACATGGTGCTACAACTCTCCTAATAAAGATCCAATTCTCTAAAGACAATTTAGTGTCTCTCATTAAACCAGCCTATTCTCTATTTTCCTTTTGTTTATCCAATATAAGCATATATACACTTGAGGTTTTACTCTGTGGAAGCAAAACAGGAACTCTCTGCTAGAAGGTTGTCTTAACATGCAATACTGGAATTTAGGTTCAATGGAGGACAGTTAAAAAGAAAATATAGGGGCTGGAGTGATGGCATGGTAGTTAAGGCATTTGACTGCAAAGCCTAAGGACTCAGGTCCAATTTCCCAGTACCCACATAAACCATATGCACAAGGAGACACCTGTATCTGGAGTTTGTTTGCAGTGGCTAAAGGCCCTGGCATGCCTATTCTCTCCCTCTTTCAGCCCCTTTTTCTCTTTCTCAAATAAATACTTAAAAAAAAAAAAGAAAAGATGGGTGCAAAGTATAGAAAAATAAGCAATCAGTTACTTTCTTTTTGCTGGTACAAAAATACCAAACCAGAAGTCCATCATGTTGAGGAAACCATTGCAGGAAATGGAAGCTAGAATCATGTTTCCACATCCATGGGAAAGAAGTAGAGAACAATGAATAGTGGTGCTTAGCTCTCTTTCTCCTTTTCATATAGTTCAGGAGCCCAAGTCCATGAAATGGCACCAGTCACACTTAGAGTGGGCCTGCCTATCTCAAATATCTAACAGACATGCCAAGATATGTTTCCATGGTAATTCTAAACCCTGTCAAGCTGATAACCAGAGATTAAGCATCATACGTCCAATCCTTGTCAACCTGACCCTCAAATGTGACACCTTTAAGCCACAACCTTCTATACCTTGTCCCCGTAAGCTCATGATAATTATAGAATACAAAATTCTGTCTTTCAATTTTAAAAGTCTTTTTTCCAAATCCATCCAATTTCCTGCGTGGGCACTGACTTGTAACTCCCAGTACCAGCATGGGGCTGTCGTCCACAATAAGCTTTTGATCAGAGAGACCTAAAGGTTTCCTAAAAGACAGACAGATTTCTTTCAGAGTACTTGATGACCCACCAAAGGTTTGTGGTAAGACCCTAGTGCTGAAGACACCTTATGTGGTCGACACTTAAAATGGAATGGCATGGCTGGAAGTTGGAAGAGAGTCAGTCCCCAGACAGTCAGCGCGTCTAGTGCCAGAAGGTGCTACATGGGCGACTGGGGGAAATTGACCAATATTTGTCCAAGCAACTCATGGTCTAACCTACTTAGCAGCAAATAACCTGTTGTGATGCCCACACAAGTGCAATAGTGGCACACAGCCATGGTGGGGAACTAACTGCTCTTGATTTGGCTAACTGATCCCCTCAGTGGTGTGGGAACCATAGCTGGAGCTGGGAAACAAGTCAGAACCATATCCAAGCATAAGCCCACTCGCCAATATCAAGCTACCATCAATCATGGGCTACAAGAGGGCCTACACCTATTAAATTCTCTATAAAAAAAAGTAAGCCTTATTTCTTTTGTCTTGGTGCTAACTTACTCTCCATTGGAGAATCTGCTTCTCTTTTTCAGATAGACGTAGATCCTAAGGAGACAGCCACCCCATCATACCTCAAAAGGGCCCCAGCTGAAACTAAGAAAAATTGGCGAAACAAGCAAGGGTGCTGTTTTCCTGATGAACCGGATACCAGCACAAAGGGGAAGGAGATCAACACAGAGAAAAATGAACTCCTACCAAATCAGAGAGCCAGAGCCTCAGAGGCCCCCAATACCTCATCACTAAAGCAGACCAAAAATGAACCCAACATGGCTCAGGGAAATTTTGCGGAAGAGGAGGTAGAAAGAATGTCAGAGCCACATGTTGGGTCATGATATGCAGAGACATTTATCTTACAGATAACTGTGGGCTAACTCCACAATGCATGACCCGTATACCTCAACAAGGAGGGGCTAAGGGGAGGGTGTAGGTCACAGATGAGCCGAATAATAGTACCACACTGACTGTATTTGCTGAATACAAAACTAACTAATAAAGAAAAAAAAGGCTATTACACAGCAAAAAAAAAAAATTCATAATTTTGTTTTCAAATTCTTCTGAATAAAATTTCATTGGTTATATGTACCACATATCTTCATTATCCATTCAACTATGGATAAGCATCTTATTTGATTCTAATTCTTAGCTATCATAAGTAGAGCTACAGCAAAAAAAGGATGTGCAAGTATCTCTGTAGTAGAGTGTGGAGTCCTTAAGGCATATGCCCAGGAGTGGTCAAGCTATTCTATGTCTAACTTTTGATGTACCTTCACGCTGATTTCCATAATGAGCATACTAGTTTGCATTCTCACCAATGGTGGGTGGGGTTTCCTCTTCCCCTGCATGCTCACCAGAATTTGCTGTCTGTTTTCAGTGACATGTGAGAATTGTGCATACTTATGGGCTCCCATAGATTTGTTAATGGATTAACTAATTAACCAACACCATTTCTTTGTGGGAGAACATTTTAAATTCTGTCCTCTATTTGAAAATACACAATATAGTGTTGTTAATTCTGGTCAACCTTCTATACATTACTACAACTGTGGGAATCTATAACTTGGCACTCCATCCAACCCCTTCTGCAATGTTCCCAGTTTCTAGTACAACCATTCTATTCCCCACATCTATGAGAACATTTTAGATTCCACACTGAGTGAGCTCAATGTTTATTTTTATGTCTGTCTTATTTCCACAACAATGTATCTTTGAAAGTGCGTGCTCCCATACACAATGTGCTTTAGTCCCTTGATACACACTTCTCTATCTGAAATGACATTTACTTGTTTCCTTCTCTCTCCCCCACTGCAAGGAGAGCATCACCAATGTAGAGACTTAGTTGCCAAAGCTCAGTATGACTGGCAGGGTTCCAAACCCCAACCTAGCAGTCTCAATAAATACTGGTTAAATGTGTCAACTTAATAACGGTTCACAGTGATAAGAAAGAACATATGTGCCATGCCCTCAGATTTGCAAAGGATGAAATGCAAAATCAGCAACATGAAGTCATTTTCTTGCAACCATGGGCTAGGGAGCCTTGCTGGTAGGCAGTTGCCTCACAGCTATTCTCAGATTAAAAGCTGTGCTGCACTGTATCTAAAATTGATCAACTTTCTAAAATGACAATTATCAGTTTTGTGGGCATTCCATAATGTTTAACTGCTTGAAAAAAGAACTATTTCCTATAAGAAGTGTTTATTTGTGTCACCTTGTTATCTACCATCTGGTCAACACTTGAGGTTACCCCAAGGTTACTAAAGCATCATTTTCCAAAGATAGATACTCCAGTTGTGTTTTGTTAAGCTTTACCTTGACAAGGATTCTGATTTTTACCCCCCTGCTTTAAAGAATCTTGATTTGACCCTTCCTTTTAACCTTGCTTCTTTTCTAAAATACTTTTTCAATGTATTCCATCTTGTTGCAGTTACATACATTTTCATGACACCTAAAATCCTCCACGGGACAAGGTGAGCATAACTAACATAAATAATCAAATGAGAAAGCCTGAGGTGTTCATGTGAGTAGTATTACTGAGTAGCATTAACATTTACTGTGGGAAAAATAATGAAATAAGACTTGTTTCAGCATTAAGAAGCCAGAGGGGTAGCCATTAAAAGTGATTACCACAGACACTATAAAACTGAAAAGTTGCTTACAGTATAATGTAATTAGTAGGTAGCTGGGTGCAAAATTGCATGCTACTATTGGCCACAGCAATCTAAAAAAATAAGACTGGAAGGAAATACAAATGTATTCTATTTCATGCAAATCTGAGCTATGCAAATTGGAAATGCTGTAGTACACAAATATAATATCCCACTCTATATATCAAACTTCGTGAATGTTCCACTTTAAAACTCTTCATTACAGAGAATTTAAAACCCACACAACAAACTGAATAGGACAATAAATGGCCTTACATCCATCACCCACCTTCAAATAATCATAAACATTCTGCACTATTCTCCCCCACTACCTCCATGCTCCTCATAAATTTACATATACTGAAATTCAAAAAATCTCATAATCTTAACACCATGTAATTCACTCCTATTATTCTAGAAGATTCCTTAGTATCCTATTTTAATCAGTTTTCCATCTGAACAGAAGCAATCACTGCTTTGAAATTTCCCACAACAAATTAGTTTTAGTTTATTTTAAAATGGGATCATAAGACATCTACTTTGTGTGTCAAGCATCTTTTGCTCAGCAAGAAGTCTATGAGATGAATGCAGCTTGTCACCTCTACCATGATGTAACCAGATTTTCCTCAGTCTGAAATAAGTCCTGTTGACTTGACTTTTTTTTTTTTCTTTCTTAAAATGTACTCTTGAATGCTGGAGAGAGGGCTCAGTTGCTAAGAGCATTTCATGTGCATGCATGAGGGCCTAAGGAGGCCTGAGAGACCTCTCAAGTTCAATCCTCAGGATCCACATAAACTAATGGACATGACCACATGCATCTATAACCACAGTCCTGTAGGGAAGTAGAGATCTGACAATCACTGGACCTTAGCAAGTTCTGAGATCAGTAAGAGACTACAGTTCAAGTAAGAACCAGCAGATAAGTAGATGATACAAAGATAGATGATTGATAGATAGATAGATAGATAGATAGATAGATAGATAGATAGATAGCTAAAAATATACAATGGCACAAAGGAAAAGGTAACACAACTAATTTACAAAAGCCATCAAATACATTTAAAAAAACATAGGGCAATAAAATGTGCATCCAAAACAAAAATAAGAAGAGGGATGGAGCAAACACCCAAACTTCTCCTCTAGCCACCACAGGAGAAAGCACCCCAATGCATGGGGAACTGAGTGGGCACATCCACATGAATACACACACCACATCACACACAGGCAAAGAAAATGTACTCTTGAGACTATTTGGGCCTCAAATTGGTATTAAGTGTGTATGTGAGTGTAGATACAGGACAATTCTCACATTTGTTTTGGACACTTGAGTTTTCAAAATTTTATTTAGTGTGTTTTTTGTGTGTATGTGCATGTGTGTGTGAGAGAGAGGGAAAGAGAGAAAGAGAGAGAGAGAGAGTGTGAGTACACATGTGTGCACATGTGCACCAGAGCCTCTTGACACTGCAAATAAATACCTGTCAAGTTTTATGTAAGCAGGTGGGGAATTGGACTCAGGTTGGCAAGCATTCCAACCAAGCACCTTTAATTACTTAGCCATCTCCCTACCCCCAGCAGTTTAAATTTCTAAGCAATTTACTCATTTAATCTGTTTGTTAAAATTGGTTGGCCTGGAGAGATGGTTTAGCTGTTAAGGCGTTTACCTGTGATGCCTAAGGACCCAGGTTCAATTCCCCAGTACCACCGTAAACAAGATACACAGGTGATGCATGTCTCTGGAGTTTGTTTGCAGTGGCTAGAGGCTCTGGTGCACCCATTTCTCTCTCTACCTGCCTCTTTATCTCTCTTTCTTTCTCTCAAATAAGTAAAATAAAAAGTAAAACCAAATCAAGTTAAAAAAATGTTGGCATAAAATTAATCACAGTAGTGCCTTCAAACTGTGTCAGTACCTTTGTAATCCATAATGGTATTTCCTTTCTCATTTCAGATATTGATAATTTGTTTTCTCTTAATCAACTTTGGAAACCATTAGTTTGTTTATCTTTCAAAGAACTAACTTTTGAGATATGTGTGCAGGCACATACTCAGAACCGCAGCTGTTTGGAAGTGGAAGCAGGAGCATCACTAGAAGCTGAAGGCCAAGTTGGGCTATATAGCATGACCCTACTGTATGGAGCACACATTAGCTTCACTTATTGCTGCTATAACAAGTTGCTGAAAAACCCATGACGAAAAACAATAGAATGATGTTATTTTATGGTCTGGAAGCCAAAAGTGCAAAACAGGGCAGAACCCAGGGGTCACCTGGTTAGGGTTCCTCTGGAGATTGTGTGGGAGACTCCTTCCCTAGCCCTCAGGCTCCTAGCGATTGCCTACATTCCTTGTCTATGTCCCTTTCCTCCATCTTCACTCTCTGATTCCGAGTCTTCTGCCTGCTTTCTTCTTCCTTGTGTAAGGAATCCTGTAATTGCATTGGATCTGCCCAGAAAATGCAGGCTACTCTACCTCAAGGTCAACTGATTCTCACAATCTAGAGATTAAAATGTGGACATCTTTGGGTGACCACTGTGCTGTACCTATCAAGGATTGCTTTTGTTCATGATGGAAGAGAATGCTCAGGCACTGTAAGGAGCCATGCTAGGTAGAATAAGAGGTGCTGTGGGTGAAGGATGTTGGAATGGCAAATAAGCTATTGCTCTGTTTCCAAGGAAAGAACCACAATGGCCTCAAACTTCCAGCATCAAATGTCCAAGAATAGAGTCCTGCTGTATCCAGTGGTCCCCAAATGTTACTAAGCATATCACTCATGTGGAGGATGTATTAAAACACAGTGTTTCTTTTGTCATTTGTCCCCATTTAGCTTTATAAGGTCAAGGATGGAAGCTAAGATTTTCATTTCTAGCCAGTTGCCAGGGATGCTAACTGTGCCGGCCCAGGACTTATATCCTGATATGATCTTGCTTCAAAACGCCTGTGAATCAAAGTGGTTTTGTTCCACTTGCTGCGGTTTTATTCTTAAGTTAAAGCATGGGCTTTGGAGCCCAACTTGAGTCCCAGCTATATCATTGATTGACTATGTGACCTTTCTGTTGTTAATCTCCATATTTGTAAGGTGAGCACTTTCCATTTCATGAAAATGTTATAATGATCAAATGAGTTAATAATGGAAGGGTTTCCTAGTGCTATAAAAATGTTAGCTCTTACTTAAATATTCTATCACCCAAGAAAGAAGAGCTAGCTGACTTTTAGACAGAGGTGGTCTCATACAGGGCCTTGCTTACACAACTGGTGGCAGAACTGAGGACACGGGATGAGTGACAGTGGGGGCACCTCTACACTACGGGAGGGGACACAGGAGATGGTTTCAGAGCTCAGCAGCTGGGTGGAAGGAGCAGAATAGAGGGAAAGGAGAGGCTACAGGTAACAGTAGTTGGTAGTCCAAACACTTAAGAGATCTTAGGGATAAAAAGAGCAAAAGAAGAACACTCCCTGCAAAATCCATGACTTAGTTAATTGATTTCTCAACTCAAGGGTGGTTCAGGCAATCCCCATTCATTTCCCTCCTTTGGAACTATGAGCTCAGAAACAACATTTCAAGAAGACACTGAGAGAACATCTCCTCCCACAGACAATCTGTGCTGGCACTCAGCTCTGCACAAAGAGCTCTGTGAATGCCTGAACACTCGCTGGAATCCTCGTGTGACTCTGAGTGTGTGCGGTGGGGCTTCCCGGAAGGGAGCCTTTCCATACTTGGGGGAGGCCAAAATATGCTTGTGAGATGCATCCAATGGAACAAACCCCAAGAAAATGGAAAGTGGAGGCCCTTGGATATATGCAGGGCTCGGGGGATGACAGTGTCTGTCTCCTTAGTTTTCTTGAATACGCTTCAGAGACTGGTTCTCCAAAATTGACTTTGCCATATTGCATGGGATAGGTTCTTCCCCATGCTGTTATGACAAGCAGCAGCCACAGGCTATGTGATGGCTTCCGTACAGGTTGTAAATTCCCTCACCGTAGAGGCTCAGCCAAGGAAACACAGTGACTCCAATAGGCTTGGAGCAGAGCCGATGGCATTTACAGCATTGTCCTCCCCTGGTACTGGCGTGTGGGAAGCTGCCAGACGGACATGAACAAGTGGACCTGGAGTCAAGGTCGACTGTGGAATTAGCCTTAGCAGAGAGGATGCAAGCAATTGGGAAAAGAAGGGGGGAAGCTCACAAGCACTCCTACCCCCAGGTGAGCACACCTGTGGGCAGGCTGGGAACATTTCCTATCAGTGGCTTCCCAAGGCCAAACAGGAAGTTCAGCTAGCCACCATTGGAGCTAGTACCCCTTTGTTTCCAGGGCTTGGGTGGGATTACAGGACCTTGTTCATGCAACCTAATCCTAGGTGCCACGACATCTGAGATTAATTGAATGGTATCAGCATGTCCTGTGTGACCTGTTTCTCTAGCAAATTATGAACTTCCCACTGAAATTTCCTCTAGTCAGTGACCTACCACTAAAATCCTTCTCTTCTCCATCAATTCTCGAATCAACATTGTCCCTCGAGGCAGACAATCGAGAGATTCTTGTTCTGCTATCTATTTCTTTGACTTGTCTGTTTTACTTCTGCATGTCCCCTGAGCTCTGCCGCTGACCCTATGATGGCTTGTGGCTGCTCTCACATTTGTTTTTGAAGGGTCTGGATTTTTTGCCCCTAAGCCTCCCTCTCCATTCACTGGGTCTGGGTTTTCTGTCCCTAGATTCTCCTCTGTTCACTGGGTCCAGGGTTTGCTGCCCCCCAAACCCTCTCCCTTCACTGAGCCTTTGTCACAGTCATCTCATAGCATCCTGAACCTCAGGTGGCCACCCACCCTGTCTGCCTCAGAGGCTGAGCTCCAATGTGAAGATGACAGAACCTCCATCCTGTCCATATCCCTCTCCTGGTCCCACTTTGACATTGGCCTTCCAGGTTGAAGCCTGTCCCTTTTCTGATGCCACTGAGATTAATGCCTGGCTCCTGGGCTTCCTCCCTTCCATGTTCTGTTACTACACCACGGCCTGTGTCACCACGGAGGTCTCATTTTTGACAGTGATCTAATAGGTTAATGATGATCCAAGGTCTGGAGGCAGAACATGATTTATGTCCTGGCCATGAAAGTCCTTTATGGGTACAGATACATGTGTGCAGGCCCATGCTGTAAGCAAGGCTACTGCCAAGTTACACTGACCAGCTGAGAGGAATACCAAGAGATGAAACCCATGGTTATCAAACCTGGCAGGTCCCAACATCATTCAAGAGCTTCAAACCCACACTTGTACTTTGCTCCCATTCCAGAGACATTGAGTAAGAGTCTTGTAGGGGCAGCTGTGGCTTGGGACAATGCAGGCTCTTTCTTAAAAATCTGGATACACCGGGCGTGGTGGCGCACGTCTTTAATCCCAGCACTCGGGAGGCAGAGGTAGGAGGATCGCTGTGAGTTCGAGGCCACCCTGAGACTCCATAGTGAATTCCAGGTCAGCCTGGGCTAGAGTGAGACCCTACCTCGGAAAAAAAAAAATCTGGATACATTAGACTTTCAGTAAGATCTAGAGTCAGCATTTTCCACTAGCACCTCAAGTGATTGTAACTAATAAGACAAGGAGGGTTGTTTTTTTTTTAATTGGAGTGAGGAAGAGAGAGAGAGGGAGAGAGAGGAGAGAGAGAATGGGCCTTCCAGGGCCTCTAGCCACTGCAAACAAACTCCAGACACATGTGCTACCTTATGTATCTGGCTTATGTGGTTACTGGGGTACCGAACCTGGGTCCTTAGTCTTCACAGGCAAGTGTCTTAATGGCTAAGCCATCTCTCCAGCCCAGGATGAGGAATCTTTAGTAAACATTAGTTAAGTAGACTATTCTCACACTTCTCATAAGCCATGAAATATCACAGCAAACTAGAGAGATACACATGTCTCTGAGCACCCTGCCTTCCTAACAGGACTTAAACCACTTAGTGAAGAGCTATATGGGGCCAGGAAAGTTCTTGCTGTGTGAGTGTGAGGACCTGCGTTCAGATCCCCTTCACCACCATGCCAGGTAGTGTGGCAGCTGAGCTGCAACCCTAGCACTCAGAAGGAGGAGACAGGGTATCCTCTGGGCAAGCTGGCTAGCTAGGCCAACTGAATTGTCAAGCTCCGAGCTCAAGTGACCAACCCTATTGCAATTGATAAGGCGGAGAGTGATGGAGGAAGATACCTGACATCAACCTCTAGCTTCCACATGCATGCACCCCCCCACACACACATGAAAACACACATCACACACACACACACACACACACACACACACACCACACACACACAATTTATTCTAGGGAAACCAAATATTGAGTTAGCAAAGAAAAATTAAGAATGAATGAAGAAGGTTTTAAATCAATGAATTTATTTTTGAATTGAGATACTTTCCTGGATCAATTAGGGAAGGAAAAGCTCAAACAGAGACTCATACAAGTGTCCCTTCTGCACCCCAGGCATCTGCCTTAGTCTCCAGAACTACCTTTCTATCCTGACTGAGACAGGCTTCAGTGCAATATTTGGAAAGAAGGTCACTGTGGCTGAGTTCATTCTGAAGGGCTCGCCCCTGGGAGACAATTTCTGCCATTAAGTGTGAATCATCCACCCCATGATTTGTGGTGCTCACCACTGTGTGTGTGTGTGTGTGTGTGTGTGTGTGTGTGCACGCATGTGCATGCATGCATGTGTGCTCCCATGTGTATGCGTGTATCTTCCTGAAGCCAGCAATTTATCAAAATGACACAGTGAATATATATGCTAGGGCTAGAATTTTGAAAATAACAGCTCTCCTCTCACCCTGCTGAGCGAGTTCCCATAACTTCAGGATCCATGGGATTTTATGCCTACTAAATAACGTGCTGTTTCCTCAACCCATGGAGTTCCTTTCAGTCAGAGTGGCCACAAAGGACCTTCTTGCCACCAGTCAGGAAGCAGCTTGTGAACCAGGACAGGAGCTCAGAAGAGAATCCACACGTTTCTGTGGTGAGGCCCTTATGTTCTACTGTGCTTCTCGGGAAATTTGATCAAGGTGGCAAGTGGCCATGATATGACAAAACTGGAGGAGAGAGGAAATCCCAGCCCACTGCATGAATAACATCATGGTCTATAACTAAAACTGGGTATTTCTGTAGAAGACCTTGGAAAGAACATAGCAGGTACAGGCACAGAGCATGAATGCTTGGTGAGAGGAAATGAGTAATACTGTGAAGTTCTTACCACATCTCTGGGGTCCTATTCCCTTTGCTTATCCACTTCTACAGTTGAGCAGAAAAAAACTGTAGCAATACTAGTAAAACAAGTTGAAATTCCGTTATCCAAAATGTTCTGAAACTGTGTTTCAGACATCAGTGTTTCACTTTTTAATTTTTGATCTGTTTATATTGATTTTTACCAGTTGAGCATATCTATCTGTCTCTGAAAATATATATGGTCTCTGAAAATCTGAAATAGCAAATGTCTCCAGTACCAACAGTTTTTGAGTGAGTATTGATGCTCAACAAGTTTCTGATTTTGGAGCATTTCAGATTGCATTTTTTTAAAGCATGAATGGCCAGTCTTAAGTAGCAGTGTGCCTCAACTACATACAAATGCTATATGCTAATCAAAAGCTTAACAATAAAGTGTTGAACATGTTGCTCAGTGGAACAACATCTGCCCACTATACCCAAGATGCTGCGTTTCAGCCCTAGCACTGCAAAAAAAAAAAAAAAAAAAAACCAAATAAATCTAAAAAAAAAATTAAAATGTGTCTCTACACTGGGGAGTCTTAAAACTCATTAAAGTAGAAAATCAAAGGCTGCTGAGACTTCTTACATGCCTTCCAAAGTTCAAGGAACACTGTGGAAGAGGTGATAGGAAAAAATGTAAAAGCCACAGTGTGGGGTATTCTGAGGCATTCTTCCCACCACAGACTGGGTAGTGGACTAATGATTCTGCAGTGAATATTTATAGCCCCACTGAAGAGCCCTCAGTGAAAAGGGATGGGGAGAGGAAATAAGAATATAACCTGGTGAGAATATGAGCTATTTGCAATATGTCCAAATATGAAAGTTCTCAATTAAAAACAACATGTCTCCTGGGGCTGAAGAGATGGTTCAGTGGTTAAGGCCCTTGCATGCATGCAAAGTCTTTGGAACAGAGTTTGATTCCCCTAGTACCTATGTAAAGCCAGATGTACAAGGTGGCACATGCATCTGGAGTTTCTTTGCAGTGGCTAGAGGCTCTGGCATGCCCATTTTCTCTCTCTCTTCCTCTCTCAAATAAATAAATGATATTTAAAACGTCTATATTCGCTGTCCAGCCAGATGGTGCTGGTGGCTCTCTTTGGGCTTGAGAGACTGAGACAGATGTATTCAGTTTCAGGTCAGCTGACGGATCTTCTCTGGGAATGTTGTTCAGGCACTACAGTGCCTCCATGAATTTCAACCTTGCCTCACATCCCCATCTTCAGAACCATGTATACTTCATGGCCTTATTTCCTACATGTCTCATTCTTCTCCCACCAGTTGTAGGTAGACTTCACTGTATTTGGAAATCCAGGAGGATTTGATCTTGAGGAGCAGGATACTCATTCCTTCAGCATTCTTGCTTCAGGATCCCCTCTCAAAAAAAAAAAAAAAAAATTGCATTCTTACTATGTTGAGCCTTCAGTGGATTATGTTTTTGCCCTCAGGGCACATTTTCCGTTGTCCTAGTGAAGAACAGATGGCCCATATTTAAAGTGGTAATCTCGTTAACAATTGCAGTTTAAGTGGCCTAAAACAAGTCTGTGTGCCTGGGACTTTAAACTTGATTACATTTCTTTCTGTGTAACTTCATGTATCTCATATGTCTCTGTTCTATACTTTCTTCCACCAAATCCACCAGCCCATTACTATTAAATTCACTTCTCAAATTCTCAGAACATGGAGAGAATATCACCACTTGTTCTGCAAGTAGCCTAGTTCCAAAAAAGTCCCCTCTTTCCTTTCTGAAAGCTCATAAGCCAAGCTTTCCCAGTCCTCGTTACTCTCCACATAGAGGTTTATTAAACTCTTACCATAATGGCCCATCAAGCTCAACTTACAACACTGCAAGGCTTTTCTGGTCCAAAATTCCAAGGCCTTCCATATTTCTCCTGCAAACCAATTTCAAAAGACCCAAAACCTTATGGTCATGCTCATTGCAGCAATGAACTCACTCCTGGTACCAATTTTCTGTACCAATTTCCTTCTTGTTGCTGGGATCAAATGCCCAACTGGAAGCAGCTTGTATGAGGAAAGGGTTTATTTCAGTCTGATGGTCCTGAGGGGAAGCTTCATCACAGTGGAGAAAAGCCTGGCAGCTGGCTTACAGTATGACACATCCACATCAGAAAGAACAGCAAGGGCAGGCTAAGCTCTGAACCCACAGTGGGTGGGCTCGACTAATAATCCTCCTGATGCACCCTCAGGCGTATATCTCCTCCAGCAAGACCCTACCTCCCAATGGCTCTATCAGCTGGAAGCTAAGTAGTAAACTCAATAGAAAACACTCGAGGCTCTGAGGGACATTTTACAATCAAATAACCACAGCACTTGTGTGCAAAGTGGTATCCACCTCTGTCCCCCAGGCTTCCTAGAGGCCAGTGCCTGACATTGTATACTGTAACCACTTCCAGAGTTAGTGTGCCTCTCTGGTGCCACATCTCCTTTGGACATCTCTTTCTTCCTCCATGACTCCCTCAGGCTGCCATAAATTACCCACCTACTAGAGGGAAGCAGCTGTATTGCCATGTAGCCAGAGAACCCAGCCATTTCTCAGATGTCTGCTTTGCGTTGTGGGCCAGCCAACACCAATTATTAAAAGCCATTTTTCAGTAAAATCTAGAGCAATGAGATTTCCAACCCGCTGGCAGGGAGTCCTCACAACAGACCCTTCCTATTGGCAGGGGAGAGAAAATGAGAAACATGGAAATTTAATATCTTCACATTACACAGATCTGATTTAATCAGGGATGAGAGTGAGGTGCAATAAAAACTATAGTTTCATTAAGTTTATGGCTTCCAGACTGTATGTCAATTATTTGGTTGCCATGGTCACCACTGGTAACAGCCTGGGTGCAAGTGTTTCCCCCATGGCAACCAGAAGAGGAGGCTATGAAATGGGACTTAATTTCCCATCTTACACCCTTTTCTGGGTTGGAGGTTTTGGGAAAGGATAAATCAAATTAAAACAGTTGTGCTATTGGGGAAAAGCTAAGCAAAAGGTGGGACACAAATACTGTCCCTCTGGTTTCATCCATTCAAAGACTGATCATGGTTTGTGGTTCCCCCCCCCGCCCAGATCCCGAGGAGCACTTCAGCCCAGGAGTATGGTCACATGCCAGGTGGCAAGACTCCAAGGTGAGCGGCAAGAGCTTGAAGGTTTCCCAACCCTGCCTCCCACTGGGCAACAGGACAGCCAATGCTTAAGTTACAGTGGTGCTCTCCAGAACTGCACTGTGAAGAGAAGTCCATACTAGCTGTTTCCATGATGGGTTCACAGTTCCCTTCTCTTCTGTACCCTCTAAAGTGCATAGCTGACCTGGTCATGGTAGGAGGGTTTGGTTAGTGATTCTGAGATACAATTGCATCCCCACAAGGATGATGTATGGATTTGGGCAGGAGAGGGAGACAGCTTTACTCAGGGGAGGAAGAGATGTTGGCCATGTTAGAGAGGATGCTACGCTGACTAGGCCAGTAGCCCCCCTGGCCTTCATACCTAACCATTCTTAGACTATTCCGTGACTATTGAGTTTCACTCTCACTGTTATGGTTTGAATGGGAAATGTGCCCCATGCATGTATTTGAATACTTGGTTTCCAGCTGGTAGTACTGTTTTGGTAGGTGGCAGAACCCTTGAGACATGAGGCCTAGCTAGCACATCTAGGCAACTGAGTTATAGCCAGGCTTTTTTTCTGGTCCTGTTTCTAGAGCCACAAGCTCCTACCACCATGAGCTGAGTCACCCCACTATACCTTTCCTATCAATATGGACTGTATCCACAGGAACTTGGAGTCACAATACACTCCTCTCCTGTTGCTCCTGTCATGTGTTTGGTCCCAGTGACAAGAAAAGTAACTAATAAGATTACAACTTCTTACTTTTACTTTTAAGCTATCTCAGAAAAACTACATCATTTTCCATTTCCCCTTTCAGCAAGGGGCCCTGTGAGACATTTCTGGCCAATAATAATAAATTAAGAGAAGAGGTCATTTCTATTTTCCATATTAGCGAGTATGATTTGTGTGCGTTTACCACCTCATTACCTGCATCTGATTCTAGCCATAGCTGTGGTGGGCAATTTTCCCAGCTCATAGTGTTCCGTTCTTCATGGCATGCTATGGAATTTTTAAGCTTCAGCTCACACTTAGGCACTACCAGAAAGCACAGAGGCACTGCTGCCCTGGGGGTTAACCCTCAAGCAATGTGGTCTGTCAGCCAGTAGATTAAGGCTACACTTCTACTCTTCAGAAAGAAAAGCTAAGAAATCCAGGGAGCGTTCCCAGAACTTCTCCAAAATCCCCAAGGAGCTGAATTTCCTGCAGTGGGGGCCTTGTTGTGCTACACCTTGTGTTGGATCCTCCTGCCTGTCTCACTATATTCTCCCTCCTACTATTGTATTGTGTCCTGAGATTTTGCCCAAAATAAACTTCTCACATCAACATTTTAAAAAATATTTAATTTTTATTCATGAGGGGGGGGAGGGAGGAAGAGAGAGAAAGAAAGAGATAGGTGTGGGGGGAGAGAATGGGCATGCCAGGCCCTTCAGCCACTGCCAATGAACTCCAGATGCATGTGCCACCTTGTGCATTTGGTTTATATGGGTCCTGGGGAATCAAACCTGTGTCTTTTGGCTTTGCAGACAAGTGCTTTATCTGCTAAGCCATCTTGCCAGCCCTCATATCAACATTTTTTTTTTTTTTGTCTTAGGATTTGGTTTGGCAGGAACCTAAGTAAATGCACCAAGGAACCAGTCCAAACTTGAGCATCACCCAGCGATTCAAATCTGTTCAGCCATTCATTGTTCCCCAACTCTCTTTGACTTCAAGGATAACATCCTAAACTTACTGTCTGTGAACAAATGGCCTCTCAGAGATTGGCTGTGTAGACTGGCAAGCAGAGGACTCTCTGAGTGAACCTTCTCTCCAGAGAGCAGTCGAAGCATCCATAGAGTGCAGACAATGCCCATACATTGTGCTTCCACATACCTTCTATCACTTGGCACAGTGCTGAGCAGATGCCCACTGCCTCTCTGTACTTAGTTCATGGTTTGGATTTGCATTTGTCAAGTTGGGTATTAGTTAAACTATCAGGGACAATGGGATGATAGAAAAGGGTGTCACTTAAAAATTCATTTTGTTTTAAGGAATTTACTACTTAATTAAACAGATGTACCTAGTGCCAGGCTGCCCCTGCAGGTAGTGCTGAGGAAGGACCAGGCCCACTGGTTCCTCCCAAGGGGTTGAGGAAGAGGGTTAATGTCAGACGACTCAGAACCTCTCCTAGTCACCGGAGAAAAACCACACTGAGTCGGGAGTCTTGTCGAAGCAGGAACTCGCTTTACTGTTACAGGTGGTTGCCTATATAATGTTGAGAACGAAGGCGGGGATTCTAGGATGGGGGGAGAGGTAAGGGCCAATAGTAAACTGTGACTATTGAAATGATAATTCCAACTTCTACGTGGAAGTAGCAGGCAAGGAGCCATTAGGCGTCTTGCTGAGTCCTAGCTGGCCAGAGACAGGTCACCAAACTTTAGCTAGGCTCAGGAAGTTCCACTAGGCCTCGTGTCCGGGCCTCTCAAAGTCCAACACCTAGTCCGGAAAGATGGTCAGAAATCAAGTTTACTCTATCACTTTCTCTCTTTGGTCTCCTTGTCTTTAGGAAGCAAAATGCTGTCTCTGAATACAAGAAAAACCCACTGGGCTGAGTGGAACTAGACTCAAAATTTCGATGTGCTATTTGGCCAGTGAAAATGTGTTGCTCGTGCCCTAAGAGTTCTTTCACTTTATTGGGTTCTTGGGTTTTACCTAGGTGCAGAGTTTAGTTGCATTCCTACTGAGCAAGATAAACTTCCAGAGCTGCAGCCTAGCTCACAATGCCAGCTGCAGTGCCTCCTGCCTCGCGTGAATCCACCACCGGCCAGTACTTCCTGGTGCTCACTCTTCCTTCATGTTAGCGCCCCCCACTCGCTCGTATTTACTCACTGCTCACAGACAGCACATTTGGAAAGATCATTTTGATTTCACTTCTGAGACTCTGTGCAAATCACTTAACTATTCAGAGCCTCATCATTACATTTGATGGGAAATGACGGCAATAAGTATTATCTCTGGGACATGGGGAACACTCAGTAAAGTGATGCTTTTCTTGCTATCTAGGTATCATGGACACCTTAGATATAATTTTTATGAGGGAAGCAATATTTTAGGGTGGGAAAGAGTCCAGGTTGATAGAAAATAAACCTAAATTCTGTCAGACTCCAAAATGAACTTCAGTGATTGTAGGAGCATCTCCCATTGAACTATGAGAGTCCTGTGTGCTCAGTGGAGTATAGTGGAAGCAGGAGAGTGTGATCTCTGAGAATAGGTAATAAAGAAATGTTAGTTTCCCCTTGCACTATCCCTTAGACTATTCACTCTGAAAAAAAAAAAAAAAAAACAGCTGCAACATTGCAAAACATTATGGCATCCCCTAGTGAGACCCATGTGGTGAGGAACTGCAGTGTCCTTCACAAAGCCAATACCAGCTCACCAGCCATATGAACCCCCAGCTCTGCTCAAGTTTTCAGCCCCCCCCCAATGACACTTTGTAACTTTAAGTAAGTGCTGACTCAGAAGTGCCCAGTGAAATAATCACTGAACTGTTGCCCTGGAAATTCTGTGTTGGTAAATGCTTTTGCTTATGTTAAGCCTTTAAATTTTGGGGAAATATGTTAATTGTTTGGGAACAACAGATAACTCACATAACCCTATGTTGGTAGTATGGGAGGAGATGTGTATAAGCCTTAATTTCCTTATCTTCAAAACGAGAATACTGACAGGAGCTGGGGAAATGGCTGAGCCTGTCAGCCAGGGTTGATTTCCCCAGTATCTGCATAAAGCCAGATGGAAAAACTGATGCATGGGCCCAGAGTTCATTTGTAGCAACAAGAGCCTCTGGCACTCTCCTCCTTTTCTCACACATAAATAAATAAAAATACTTTAAAAGAGAATACTAATAGCAAACTATTGCTTAAAAGGGTGCAGTGAGAACTAGGCATGCTGGTGCTCGTCTGCAATCCCAGTGCTAGGGAAGCTGAGGGAGGAGGTGAGCCTGGGCTACAGGGAGACCATAATGAGCTAATGTTGTGTAGCATTTTAAAAGTTCCTGTGCATAGCAAATGCTCCATAAGTCATAGCACTACCACTGGTGGCATTTCCTGGTCTGATTAAGCATATCCTGAAATGCACTAATAAATTGGCCTCTAATTTACATCAACTTGTGTCTGCAACAAAAAGAAACACCATTGCCTGAGTCAAGAATCCTCTGGGCTCTAAGAATCGGAGCCTTCCTAGACCAAATGACCCTGGGAACATGTAATTTAGAAGGCAAAATGCTTGACTTCCCTTAGCCTTGTAAACATACCCGTAGCATTAAATTGCTGTTTATTGTTCAATATAAAAAGAAAAGCTTAAATTTTAGCTGTGGCTATTAGTGAACAAAGAGATGCCTTTTTATGAAAAATAAAGTGAGTAGACTGTGAAGTATTTTTGCCTCAACATCTTAGTAAGCCCTGTGGTGTTGGATTAGTTCCTGGGGGACTACAGGAGATGAAGGCTTGGGACAGCCCAGCCCAGCCCAGGAGCTACGGTCTCTTCAAGCTTAAAGAACTGCAAAGTGAAGCAGAAGGATTCTCACAGTCTCCTTTCTGCTTTTAATAAAGAGAAACAGTTTTGTTTAATATCGGGCATGGCTAAAATGCAAGCCAAGCTTTAATGCAGAGCAATGGCCAGGTGGGACAACATGTAACTAGCCTTGTTTCCGGTCATCTGTGGAGCTGATTAACAAGCAGTGTCTGAGGGGCCTCTTTTGGCAACTTAGCTTGCACAGATACCCAGCTGGCTCCTAGGTACTGTGTGTCAGTCTGCGGCAGTCCTTCAGAGAAGCTGTGCTGATTATCTCATTGGCTCCCACTCACAGGACGCCTTGAGAATTTAAGAGTGCTCCGGGAGCTCCCACTTCTCTTACTTAAGATGTTCCTATCAGCCTCCAAGATGTATCTCAGTGAATGTATCACTAATTTGGGACTTCCCCTATTTCTCAAATGAACCCTCTCCTAAAGTTTTAACTCATGAAAGCACACAAAATATTTAGACATGTGTCAAGGGCAGATTGCGAGCTGGCGATACTCATTCATAAAGAGCTCTTGCAGAAGAGATCAGCTCCTCTGCTGCCTGCGGTGGATTGGTCCCTGCAGGAGAGAGCAGGAGACGCAGAAGCTGTCCTGCCTCTAGTTCTTTCTTCAAGAAGCTGAGCCTTGCCTGTGTTTCAGAGCAGACCTCCATCTACCTGTCCTCCTTACCACCTGTTACTGCTACATCACAACACAGAGGAAACTGACATGGAACGCATCACTCCCCCTTAGGTACCATGTACTAAAAGGAGCTTCCACCAAGGTGTCAGACCTGTTTCCTCTCAGCTCTGCCTGTCGTGAGTGAGTCAGTCATATTTGACAAGCCATTTACCCTCAGCATTTTCAGTTGTTGTTTCATAGCCTGGAAAAAAAAGAAAAATGGAAACACTTACCTGGTGCAATTTCCAGGCTTCTGGTGTGAGTCAGAGGAAGGAGAATAAATTGAATGGCTTTATGAGTCAGGCTTTTATAGATGCCATTTTATTTAATCTATGTGCAACCTGTGAGGTGTTTAGTCACTTTTTTTTATCCTGATACATAAGAAAACAAAGTCTTGAGTTCAGTCACTTGATGTGTCTGTCCTTCCTTCTCCAGGAAAACCACTTCTGATCTCCTGTAGTTAGAATACCTTCCATTGTGAGGTGAATTGGGAGTTTATGTGGGGAATGCCTTAAAACCAAATGCGTTTCAAGTGGCATCCATTTCTATTTTCCCATTATTACCCATACTTTTACCAATATGTAACTTTACAAATGCAAATCCAAACCAGGAACTAAGCTCAGAGAGGGTGATGAAGCAATAGAAGAGTACAGGGAGCTGGGGGAGGAGTAGAGTGAAGACTGTTGGGACAACACGATCTTAAGCAGAGGAAAGATTACAGTGGAAATGCAAGGGGGGAAGGCTAAGGAAAATAAATGATGGACAGTCCCAATGAAGAAAGGATTTCTGAGTTGGGTTCAATCTTAAAGTGGAAGAGACAATGGCTGTAGAATGGGAGGATGGAAGATTAGTTCAGGGACACTGACTTTACATCTGTCACATTGATAAAACCTAGAACCACTCTCTCATAATTTCTAATGCCATGCTCCCATGTCACAATGTGCTTATTTCCATTATTGCTCTAAAACATTTTGTGACTCTGTGTGAATCCATGCATCTCTCGCTGAATGCACTCCTCTAGAGCACAAGCTATCTGTGTACCATTGCATAACTAGGTTTGGCATTCTGCCCAGCACATACTAGGTGTTCAGTAAATATTTTAAGTTATATTTGTAACATTATGGGTCTTATTTTATTTTTAGCCTTGAAGATATGAAGAAAATTTAAGTAGCTTTCATCCTACCACCAAGATAATTCTATTAACCTTAGAATAATAACAATGGTATTACATTCACACTGTAGAAAAAAATTCCAAATAGAACCAAAATGAATGAGAAAGTTTTCTTCCTCTGTCTCTTATTTCATTCCCCAAAAAAGTATCAAACTAAAAGTAAGCATTTAAGCAGGCATGGGGGTGAGGATATGTATGAAAATATTATTTTGTAAGGTATTTAAACATAAAAAATAAGTTTCCTTTCATGGATATCTCTTTAAAATATTTTATTCATTTGTACATACATGTGTGTGTGTGCCTCATACCAGTCCCTTTGCTTCTGCAAACAAGTGCCAGGCATGTGCTACTTTTTGCATACATATGGCTTACATGGGTGACTTGGGAACTGAACATGGACCAGCAGGTTTTATAAGTAAGTGACTTTCACACAGAGTCATATTCCCAGCATCCTGGATATCTTGTTAAAAAGCATATTCTGCATGCTCTTGTGTGTGTGTGTGTGCGTGTGTAAGAGAGAAGGGGGAGAGAAAAAGACTCATCTGGATTGCCTCTAGTCATGTGCTCCACAAGTAGTTATAGAACAAACCCTTCCTCCTTGTCTCTCTCTGAGCTGTTATGAGGAATGTAGATCCTGAGGTATAATCCTTCTTGAATTTACTATGTTCTTCCTGCTTGATCTAAAGAGTTGCTATATCCCCACCAGCCAAGCTTGAAGATTCCTATTTACCCACATCTACAATCACACTTAGCAACAGCCAAGGATATAGTAAGAAAGAAACAAACTTCCTTTCCTTCTGTCCTTATATCAATACAAGACTTTTCTTCTTGTCACCAAATTGTATAGGGGTTACTTTCACCATACTTCAGCAATATTCTGATACCAACTAGGTGTCTTAGGGTTCAGTTTAGCTCATACAGTCACTAGAGTTCACACCAACATCTCAGATTAACTAACTAGAGTTTAATACCCATCTCACATGTCAAAGTCAAGGCTGTGCTTCCGAGTATACATAGGTGATTCCACCATGCCCTCCTTAGGTTAAAAAAAACTAGAATGGCTTACAGGATTCAAGTAAGAACTTTAATAGCTAGGCTTACTGAGATGTTATTAAGGATGGAACTTAGTAGCAGCTAAATGGAAGATGTGCCTAGGATTAGATGTGAGGAAGGAGAAGATGTGGAAAAATGGATAATGTGGAGGAAGGAACATGAAACTCCTATGTATTCTCTGAACATTACCCTCTTGGCACCCCCAGATATTCACCACTCAGAAGAATCTCAAAATCCATCCTTCTCGTGCTCACTTCAGCAGCACATATACTAAAATTGGAATAATACAGAGAAGATTAGCATGGCCCCCTGCACAAAGATGACACTCATCCTTCTCTACTTTTCTAAAGGACCCATTATAGAATCATAACTGATTGAATTATTGGTCAATAATTATCACCTGAATCTCCAGCTCCTCTCCCCTCTTCAGCAGTCAGAGGGAAGGCTTAAAAATGTCTATCCCCCAAATCACATTGTTGGTCCTTAGGAGCTTTCTATGGGGTCATAAAGTCATAAAAACAGGGGTGGTTAGAGAGGGCTCTTTATGAATGACAAAAGATATTCCTTTCATCCCCATAGTTCTTATCACTTAGGAAATTACAAAAGAATTGGGAGGTTTTACTAGAAAGGATGAACAGAATGACACTCTAATTAGATACCCTAATTTGTAATAATAATCGCATGTCCTTTTAAATTACAGTATCACAGAGAGGTTCTCGGTTTTTATCCATGTGATAGATATAAAGTATTTTCCACCCTCCCATTCTCCAACCATTGTTTCCTTGATTTCCAGAGTGAGCACAATGCAAAAATCCTTTCTTCACTGGGACTGTCAATCATTTATTTTCCTTGCCCCCCACCTTGGTTTCCCCCATCTAGCTCCTGCTTAAGACTATTTAGTCATGACAACCACTCTAGCCCCCATATGCTTGTCATATTTTATCATGCTCCCTTGGCTAACCCACAGCTCCAGTCAAATGACTCCCCACACAGTGCATGCAGGAATATATGGGGCTGAATGTGCTTGGGATGAGGCACTCAGCCATGTTGATGAGTTTCATTTTACATTAGATGTCACTGACCTGACATAAGACTTTACTGCTGACCCAGTACCATCATTTCAGGATACTCTTTCTCCCCATTTCTTCTTCATCTCTCCTCTTCTCTAGCATTCTAAATCTTGCTATTTGCTGTTGAGTTTGTTTTCTGTTTCATGGAGAAAACAGTAGCACTTATAAAGGGACTTCCACATAGTGCCACACACAGTTCCCTTTTCATACCATCAGGCTCCTATGCTCAATGCTATGCAAGTTGTGTTCATCAACATTTCTACTTCTTCTACTTGTTAGGACACTGCCAGCCCAAACTTCACTATACACTTAAAATACGTCTACTATTCATCACCTCTATTGCCAACATCCTGGTCCACTCACATTACAGTGTATTTCATGATGTTGCAGTTACCTTCTCATTGCTGAGATGAAACACCCTGACCCAAAGCAGCTTATAGGAGGAAGGTTTATTTTCGTTTACAGTCTCAAGAGGCTGCTCCATGATGGCAGGGAAAAGGTGGCATGAGCAGAGGCTGGACATCACTTCTGATATAACTGGTGGAAACAACAGGAAGAGATAGGGGGAGCTGACTAGACCACCCATGAGCCCACAAGGCTATACCTCCCACACTGCCATCAGCTGAGAATGAAGCATTCAAACACATGAGTTTATGGGGGACAGCTGATTCACACCACCACACATGGTTTCTCCCTTGTTATCCAAAGTGATGGTGTTAAAATTAAGCTATAGCCAAGGCGTAGTGATGTGCCTGCAACCTCAGCACTGGGGATGTAGAGGTAGGAGGATTGCAAGTTTGAGATTTATCTAGTCTTCACAGTGAGCTCCAGACTAGCATCTGCTACATAGTGAGATTTTATCTCTAAAAGAGGAGTTATAATATTGTGTGTATTTATGAGGCCCTAGTGTGATGTGTTGACCTATGTATACATTGTGAGGAGATTCAGTCAACCTTACCAAACTTAGTGTGTGTGCGGGTACACTTAGTGACACCTGAATGTATGCACTGTGTGAATGTGGAGAATGAACTTAAAGCCGTAATAAATAAGCATGGCTCACTAACAGCCCCCAGTTCTTTCTATATCATAGTAGCAGTAAAAGAAATAAACAGCACTTGGGAGATGAAGACAAGTGATCTTGCAGGGCAAGCTGGCTAGCTAGATTCTCCAAATTCAAGTGAGCCCTAGATTCAAGAGACCCTGCCTCAGTAACCAAAGGGATCACAGATGGAGGAACACACCTGAAGTCAATCTCTGCCTCCACATGCACAAATGTACACACACACACACACACAGAGACACACACACACACACACGAGAGAGAGAGAGAGAGAGAGAGAGACCAATGTCTGTCTTTACACTGACCTTCACCTCCAGAAGCCCATCTCCCCTAGCTTCCCTTTGTTGGCTTCCCTCTGCCAGCACCAGCCTCCAGGCTATGCAGAGAAGACAGCCTCTGCCCATAGGGTTTCCTCCATACCTGCTCTTTCCCATTGTAAAATCACTTCTTCTCCTCCCTTAGGTCTGTGTCCACAATTCATCTTCATTTAGGTGAGTTTCATGTGGAATGTGGGAGGTCCTGGATGCTAATCATTTTTCTTTTTAAAATTAAATTTATACCATTAGCTTTTATTTGTACAAAAGATCTAATTGATCTCAATTCTATCTTATTCTGTTACATTTCCCCTTTTTCCTATGGCATACCTGTCTTCTGGATTTTAGGGTGTTTCTGCCTGCATGTGGTGGGGGAGAGGGGGTTCAGAGCTGGCCACTCTTTTAGGGTTCAGCTTGTGTCCACTCTTCCCTCGCATCTCCCAGCTTATCAGAGGACCTTGTCTATGTATTTCCTCTCCTGTTCTGAATCCTTGTTTCTTCCTGGGGATGATTACCTCCCACCCACTGATTCTAATTATTCTCCTTTTCCTGTCTGTGTTTCCTTGTCTTTGGCAGGACCACTGGGGAAGGAGCTTTGCTCCTTTGTTTGAGGCTCCTATTGTGCTGGATGATACATATCTGCCTCTCCAATTCTTCCCAACTTAGTGGCAGTTAATAGGAATTTGTAGGACTTGTTCTCACTTCCTCCAAACTCAGGTAGCATTTCCAGGAGTGATATGAGTGGCTGTACCTCCAGTATGACCATAATTTAGCCAGCTGTGCAAACTGGAGATCTGTTTCTGTCTATACCTGACAAAAAAACAAAAAGTTTTTGTCTTAAAGTTGGTGGTTTTGTTCCTCTTTTTACTAGGGGAAATGCCGTTTTAATTTTCACCCTTTTTTATGAGTTCGATAGTGTGGAATTTACTGCCGTATTTTGAAAATTTACTCATATTTGCATGTGGTGGGGGTAGGGGCACACCAGGGTCTTTTGTTGCTGTGAACAAATACCCTTCCCGGTTTATATATATGGCTGGGGAATTAAATCCTGGCAAGCAGACTCTGCAAGCAAGCACCGTTAACTGCTGAGTCATGTCTCCAGCCCCTAGAATTTAATTCCATCCTCCCCTCCACTGGAAGAAAAGGACCATCCACCAAAACAAATACTGGTATGTGTGTGATGGGTGTGTCCTGGGTCCACTGGACTCAATTCCTGTGATTATGGGAGCCACCATCAGAGTCTTCTGCTGCTCACTTGTTAGTCAGTTGCATTCTCTCATGCAAGGAAAACACCGTTTGCCATGTATTATACTAATCATTAATTTGTGAAAACATCTCCACTTTTCTACTTACAAAAGTTACAAATGTTAAGACTGAAGTAGGTAGAATCTAAATTGACTCATCATGGCAACGGCTTCCTTAATAGTTCAAAACCATTGCGTCATTGAAACTTGGTGTCAGACCCAGCCAGATCATCAAGTTGTCTTTGAGTTATCACTAGGTTGTGGATTTGACCTGCCTTTGACATCTGCATGGCTAATCACCTCCTTTCTCTCCTGCACTGTACTTTTGTAATTTAACAAAGGTTTACATTTGACCTTTTAAAATGCCTTTGTACCTTGCTACATGACTGCAGTAGACCAAATACCTCCTGTAGCTCAGATGTTGAAGCCTTAACCTGCAATGTGATGGTGTTGGGAAATGGAGCCTTTAGGAAGTAATTAACTTTACTTGAGGTCAGGTGGGAAACACTCCTGTGATGGGATCAGTGCTCTTACAAATAGACAAAAAGAGAAGGCTTGGAAGGAAAAGCGTGTGAGCACACAGAGAAGGCAACTCTCTGCAAGCCAGGAGCAGAGCCCTCGCTCCAGCTGACCATGCAGGCACCCTGATCTACAGAGCTGTGAGAGACGTATTTCTGTTGTTTGAGCAACCTGGCCTGGGGCATTTTGTTATAGCAGCCATAGCTATAGGACGATAGTGGAATCACTTATCATTTTTTACCAAAAGTCACAAATATCCAGCCACATAGCTTCTTTTTGTATATGTACACTGATTTTAAAAAAAAACTGATATGTAAAGATTATATGTATCCTCATCACATTCACCTGTTCATTAAAACTTTTTTTTTAATTTATGGAAATATTAAGTCTTTTATGTTGTAATCTTTTCATTATTTCCAAGGTGAGCCTTGTCAGTTAGAGAGCTAAGGGAGGGGCCCAAGTCCCTGAGCACCCAATGCCTATAGTTTGGAATAAGGGCAGCCTCAAGCTGAGCATGTGAACTCAATCTCACCCACCTGCTTCACAATGGGGGGAGAAATGCAGACTGCAGAGCACAGATATCGTTGAAGCTAAAACAAGTTCACCTATCACGTGTGCAACCAAGCTACTGGTCCTACATACATTTGCAGTCTGAAAACATGACATACAGACTTGACTATGAGTACTCTGCTGTAGTAAAAGAAACCATAAGATGCAATCAAGAAAGCGCATGCCTAGTCTACCCAGATTTTCAGCCTAGTACAGCTGTGTGACCCTATGTGAGCAAAAAGACACTTCTGAGCATGGGATATTTGGGTTTGTAAAATTAAGACTTTTGCTCTGCACCTGACACACCCTAGAAGGAGGTGTACAGAAATAAAGAGGGATGGATTGGGGGTGGCAGCATGTCCCTTGATGTCCTAGAGCTCTCTGGAGAGGAGCCCAACAGAGGTTTACAGAAGTGCCTGTTCTGAACACTCCTCCTCCAAGCAAGCATGCACCAAGAAGGAGAGTGATTGGCAGCCTGCTCTTTCGTCTCAGACACCTGAATCAGTTCCTTTCTCTGCCAACACCTCCCAGTGGGTCTCCCCGTTTTTCTGGGGGGGGGTATAAAAGAGACGTGCACATATTCCAGCCCCTTTCTGCTGACTCTGGGATTGCGCAGCAAGCTGCAGCCATTATTTTTATTGCTGATGCCACTTCCTATCGAAACAATTTGGCGCTAATAAGCCCCTATAATAGTAAGCAATGGTTTGGCTGAATAATTGTCACTAAATACCATTCAAGGCTTTGTTGCTTCTTGGGCATATTGCTAATTATGCTGCATCTGAAATAACACCCAGAAGCCCACTGAATGCTGGTAAATAGGGTTTCTTCGTGCTCCTGGAGCCTGAGGATGGGTGTGATTAGGAATGCTGGGGCTCTAATCCAGGAAACAATGGCTGCTATGCAGTCTCAACTCCTACAAAATCACAGCCTTGTGCGAACTGTCCCAGGAGCTCAGACAAATCGTGGCATGTCTGGGGCTGGAACTGGCAGAGGAGATTGTTATGAATGAGAATCTCCCCAGGGCTGCCCAGAAGGGCTTCTGGGGTGAGCAGAGAGTTTATGCGGTAGGAGGTATAGTGGGGTTTGTTTGGGGGGTTTAGGAAGGTCCTTGAACTCCACACCCTGAGTTCATGTCTGCATTTCCCCAAAGAATTGAGATAAACCAGACCAAGAAGGACAATTATTAAATTATTACACTCTTATTCAGGAATATATGAGGGAGAAGAAGGGTTTGAGAACTGAAGAAGGGAAAATGGATATACGCTTGTGGCTGAGAACCCATGTGGGAGGTGAGCATGGGCCTAAAGTATAAAAAGGGATTTAGACAGGAAAGAGAAGAAAGTGTAGAGAGCTCTTGCCATGTGGAGGTAGGAGGGGCCATGTGGATTAGAGGTCTGGAAGGGCTGAGATAAGGGGAGGCTAACCAGGACTTGGAAGATCAAGAGAGATTAACAGCCAACAAAAAGATAGGCATGTTCGCCTGGTGAGCATCTACTGATAACCATTTTGCGACAGGCCTTACTTTCAGGCTCAGGTGAGTCAGAGTGAGGGCAGATGGTCTTGGCTAGGGGCTGGCTCAAGAAGAAGAAGCCATGATGCCAAGTTTTGAGGCTGAACTTAACCAATAATAATTCCAGGATCAGATTTAAAATCTAGGAAAGGGTAACTCCCTCCCAGAAGGGCCTCAGGTTGTTTATGGAAAAGCAGGTCTAGGTAATGAATGCCTTTAGTCAAAAGATAAGGAGAGGTAAGATCCTCCTTTGATCTAGAGCAGAGTGGAGATTGTAAGGGCAGGTTTAAGGACATTTCTGATTTTTACTTTTGAGGGCACAGTCAGTGTAAACTACCTAACAAAGCTATCTGACTGCTTCTTATTCCCCCTCTCTTGAGAAGACACTCTAACTGCTATTAGAGGGAAGAGGAAAATGATGTCAGTCTTAAACTACTTCCGGCTGAACAGGGTAATAGAAGTATGGCATTTCGAGTCTCTCCTAGAGGAGGGACTATCTAAAGGCCCAAGAGAGAAACCTGCAAGCTAGTCAGGTATCTCATCACCCTCTGAATACAGATTTTATCTTAGAGACCAGGAAGTTTAATATTGGAACATAAGGGTGGTTTGGTAGTCCTGTTAGATGTGGTGTGCGATCAAGGGGTCTCATACAGATGCAGTTAGACTGTTATATGGCCATCTGAGTGTAGGCTGCTGGTAAATGAGCAGAGATAAAGTTAAAATAGCAATTAAGTATGCAAGGTCTAAACACCAACAGAATAACTATGAAGATTATAGTGGGTATAATCTTTTTCCACCATGAAAAACACCTGAGATCCACTTCCAGAACTGTTCACTGAATAGCACAGTAGTGTCTGACATGGTCTGAATCTATGTCTTGTAAAGCAGAATTTGCTGGCTATTCTAAGGTTTTTACTTGTTGCTCTTGCATCCAAGAAAATCCCAAAGTGTACCTTTCAATCCTGCCTGGGGGTAGCTAGGGCCAAAGGTTGGTACCACAGAGCCATTGGGTGCCATTAGGGGCTGACCAGCACAATTTTAGCCTTAGGACCCATTCAGAAGCAATCTATTTTGATGATTGGAGGGTAATGTTTTGGCATAAGTCTGAAGGGACCCATCTTAGGTAGCAAACATTGCTGGGATATTTTGAGCAAGTATGGGTTCTTTGTTCCCAACATAAGGGGTCCATTTGACTGAAGTGACCTTTGTTCAGAGTCATTCACAAATATGTATCCCAGATTTGGAAATAACCATCCTGATATCAATAATTGCTCTCCATTATTGTGGAGCTGGAACTACTGGAGAGGGGGCCAACATACCTTAGTAAGGCCTTGGTGGCCTCCTCTTTTTAGAAGTGCTTCCTGTGATCCTGTTCATTCCTGATAGAGTTGGTAGTCCATTGAGAAACATTCCATCTAGTACCCTGGGTTAAGGTAGGAAAGCTAGCTCTTTCCTGGTTAATATATATTCGCAATTGGTTCTAGTCCTCTCCTTGGAGTGGAGATACATACCATGAAAGTCCAGAGGTATTAAAAGTGGGCAGGAGCTCACAAATCCAACAGTGAGGCAGGTGCTATCCTGTTCATATTCTTGTGCCTATACAAGGAATGAATTTTCATCCTGAGTACAGGCAGGTAGAATAGAAAAACTGAACAACAGCAAGCATATAAAGTAAGGCATACTTTGTGATGAAAGGAAGAGAGAAGACTTATCTCTCTGTGATTCATTTATGGGTTTGATGTATCTCTTTGTGTTTGGCTATACTTTTCTCTCTTAGTGTTTAAGACCAAGCATGTAGCCAAAATTTAATCAAAGGTATACTTTGGGAAGTCAAAATTGGCTCTCCAAGAGACTCTCGAGTCCTAGGAGGAACTCTCTATGACTCCCTTGGCCTTGGTGTTATCTTTTTGAATGGGTCAGGGCCATACTGACCAAGCAGCATTCCATCTTTCTGGAAGCACAGAGGACCAATTTTCCTGTTTTGACCCTTCTGTTGTACATTGTACATCAATTTTTGTGTTTGTTTCTGAGTGTCCATATCCTTCCTGATCAGAAAGATAGGTGGCTTACCAGAGGGCCAGCCAGTGTGAAATACCTTAGATGTGTTAACATTATCTTCTGTGGCTTTTTGACCTGGGAGCAAAAGCCAAAATATTGGCCTTTTGAACTCTGTTGATTCCAATTGGCTTTGGCTTCTACATAGGTTATAAAAACACCCAGAAAGGAAATTACACAAACCTTGAAGGCTATAGATATATAATAAACCTGATTAGTGAAACATATCTACTTAAGGAATGGCACAAAATCTTAATGTCATTTCATCTCACACCTAAATTCAGCTGTCCTCTAACAGTGGGGGCCATAGCTGAAGCATGGGAAGCAGGAATCACTTATCCTTTAAATATCTAATAGCTGTATGTACAGGCAGAACACATTACCAGTCTTAAAAACAATATTTTTTAATCAATTAATCTAAACCAATTAATTTGATCTAGTAACTGTCAGGAAAAGACCAGTTAGACAGCTAAAAGTCTTGGCACTGGTGTGTGAAAACATCTTTGATTAGTCTGGATACCTGTGTGTGTACCAATTGCCCAGGAAAGGTTGGAAGCAGAACACTGGAGATTGAAACCATTTTCCTTAGTTGAAGATCACATGGGTATGAGGCTATACTTTGGAGCAGGGACTATGCCTTGAGAGTTATAAGCAAATGAACTTGAAAAGTCAGATTAAACATAAGAATAGAGAAGACCCTGGTTATTGCTTACCTAAAACAGCTGATCTCTAATATAACCCTTGAAAAATCCATTTTGAAAGAGAAAACGCCATTGGACAATATTCTTAGCTTAATCTTAGATAGCAATTAGTCTGATGTACATTAGAAATTTTGATTTACATGAAATAATTTTTATGTTTTACCCATGACTTAAAATAGATAAAACTTAGATAAGCTATTCCAACATATTTTACTAACAGGAGGATAAAATTTGCAATGACTGAAATGAAATCATTTAAATTTAAATAATAAACCTAATGACCATGTGAATAAAGTTAGCATCAACAAAACAGGAGTGTATCTTTAAATACACATGTCCCTAGGTATGATAACCTTATCTTAGGAAATTAAGTACTAAGTGAACTTTTACCTTAAGATGTAGTTTCCCCAACAGTTAAAGCCCTGACAAACAGAAGAACATAGTTACTTGGCTGAGTACCTTAAAGCCAATTTTTATATCCCTTAAACATTGAACAAGTCAGTGTCAATGAGCTATTAATGAGTGAACCTTAAGTATAAGTCTCAGTTTCTCCAATAGTTAAAACCTTGACAAATGAAGGAACATAGTTTTCCTTACTGAGAACCTTAAAGTCAGTTTTTATAACCCTTAAGCCTTGAACAAATTAACATTAATGAGCTGCTAGACTAAGTTTCTCTGCTACTTAAAACCTTGGCATCAAGCAAACATATTTTAGAGTTTATCCATTTAAATGTTTTGCTTAGTTTTCCCAGTTTTTTTTTAACCTTGGGTAAACATCATTTTAATCAAAACAATTAACGTATCTGTCTCCCCAAGTTCTCTTGTAACCATCCTGTCTCCCACCCTAGCATCATCTCTAGGCTAACACTGGTCCAATTTCTACAACTACAGATTACCTTGTATTTTATATTTTTGTATAAAATAAACCATGTAATGTGCACTCCTTTTTCTGGCTTCTTTCACTTAGCATAATTATTTTTGAGATGGTTCTATGCTGAATAGTAATCCATGGCATGGATATATGACTATTTTACTTTTTTGTACTTATTAATTACAGACATACTTGGTATGGATTCATCATGTATTGGTACTACCCTTCCCCTCATTCCTGTCCCCATTCCACTGGGGGCCCTCCTCAGTGGGATTGCAGTTATTCCCTATGGGGTTGTGGGAGCAGCAGTCAGTTATTGGGGAGAAGCAAGGCCTCTGGGCATGATGTCCCAATTTGTGGCTCTTACAATCTCTCCTCCCCTCTTCCTCAAAATTCCCTGAGCCATGTTAGTATGTGTTGAGTTTCCTCAGGGTCTGTCTACTTCACTCTGGCACTGATTTCCAGGCTCACCATGGAAGCTGCATTCTTGCTCATCTCCCCAAATCCTCTGTGGTTCAGCTGAGTTTACCCAGTTTTGGCTGGCAACTTTTAAAGTCTTTGTCAGAGTTAAATTTTGGATCAAAGAACCATTTTAGTTTATGAGGCTTTTAAGTATGATAGTATTGATGTTGGAGGCAAATTGTCCCATGTGAAAGAAAGTGAGGGATGAAGAGCAAGTGTCTAGGGACATGCTATCTACATCCTGTCCTGCACGTATGGTTGGAGGAGGGCAACCCTCCAGAACTGGGTTTGGGGATAAGAAATTAGGGTTTCCCATCTGGGGTCTAGGTGCTTCACTGCAGAATTAAATCCATTCAATAGTTACCACTAGAAAGTCAAAGGCTGGTAACATAAAGGGAGTGAGTTCTGTGAGTGAAGGTGGGAGTTTTAGAATAACTTTAGGAAGCTCAAAGCCATTCATGGATCCCATAGACTGCTAACTAAAGCAACAGGCAATTGCAAGTGTGACACCTGCTCTCCTTGCCACCCTTTTCCCATAGGTCATGCTGAGGTCACAAGAACTGAGGCAGACTGGAGAGATTGCTCAGTGGTTAAGGTGTTTGCCTACAAAGCCAGAGGATCCTGGTTCGACTCTCCAGGACCCACATAAGCCAGATGCACAAGGGGGCATATGCATCTGGAGTTCACTTACAGTGGCTGGAGGCCCTGCCATGCCCACTTCTCTCTCTCTCTCTTTCTCTCTCCCTGTGCTTCTTTCTCCCTCTCAAACAAATAAATTATATATACATATATATATATATATGTGGCAGGAGCCTGCAGAAGGGCAAAGGGGTTATGAAATTAACATGCTGGAACATGCATACAACAGCTTGTGAAGGGTCCATAGGAAAAGAGCTAATGTGGCTCCATCATAGCAGGAAAATCAGGGGATTCAGAGAAAATGAAGGAAGGGGCTATCCTATTCATTCTACACCTTTTAATGTCATTTCTAACTATAAAGCTATATGTTCCTGGTAAAAAGGTTTAAAACTATGGTGGGATGAGCAATTCCCCTGACTTGGTATACTTTACTGAGATGTCATGGACAGGGGCAGATGGGATGACCTTCCCAGAGGATATGAAGCTTTTATTCTTCTACCAATTCCTACTCCATCTACCCATCCACCCCATTCATTTATCTATGCAGGAGAATTCTAAGTTCCAAAGTTATAAATTATTCTCAAGAGTAAAAGTTCCTAATTCTCAAAAAACAAAAAGTCAGTGGAAGACAGAGAAGAGTTTATGAATAATTGTAACACAATTTGATTATCCACCCATTCAGATATGCACAAAGGACCTTTGAAGCCCAGGGGCAAAGAGGATCTGAGGAAAACTTCTTGGAGGAGGGGAGGAACTTAGGAGGGGTTTAGGATAGATGGATGAGTGACTGTGCAATTTAGAACTTGGGTCCTTTGGGCATTCAGAAGTCTTCTGTAGTTATAAGAGACATCACTCAGTTTCAAAATGTAAATGCTTTGGGAAAAGCTGGTGAAGGTTTAGGGAATGTTACTCCCTGCCATCTTACTCCCTTCTAGCTGCTGCTAAGATGAAGAGGTCACATTCTGGAAGTCTGATCAGGCCTATGGTCTGATCCTGATGATGTCCCTGTCAAAGACAGCACAGGGCTGGAGAGATTGCGTAGTAGTTCACGCACTTGCCTGTGAAGCCCGAGGACCCAGATTCAATTCCCTGTATCCACCTAAGCCACATGAACAAAGTTGCACATGTGTCTGGAGAGAAAAAATGGTGCACCCATTCTTTTTCTTTTTCTCTCTTTCTCATCCACCTCTTTCTCTCTCTCTCAAATAAATAAATAATTAAAAAAAAAAAAAAGATCACACAGGTGGAGTGAGAAATACCAGTAAATAAGAGTTATGGGATGTCTGCAGCAAAAAGGAGCTGCCACAAGAGAGTGGAACTGTGGCGGCCTCACATGACAGACAGAAAACCTCCAGTGTGGAAGTTGGGAGAGTGACTGGGAGAATACAGAAGGGTGCGAGGAATCCAAGAGCAAAGAGTAAAGAAAGTGGGGGGAGGGGTCAATCTGAAAGGAGGGAGAAGGAATCCAGGAGGGAAGTAGAGGCAGTATATCCAGGTTAACCATCAAATAAGGGAAGTATAGATGAGTGCTGGTCAGGCAGGAACCTAACTAGCACTGGATTCTTTGGTAGCATTCTGAAACCATTATGACAAGAGTGATAAAGTGAGAAGAAACCTCTCAAGTGGGAGCAGGAAAGACACCTTCTTGTTCAGTTGACTTCCTTGTTCTTCTACAACATTAGAATAAGGCTCCTTTGTATATAGTCACTTACCCTTCTGGGACCAGGGGACGTTCAGTGTATATACCCATTCTAGCTTAATTAGAACCTGAAGTCTAGCTTTTGGTTGGATACTTTTTGTTCTTGAAGCAAAAGATTATTTTCTGGGAAAGAATTGACAAAGAATCAACACCACCCTTTCCCTTCTCTTTGAGATTCAGTCTCTGAAACACGACAGATGGTCCAAGACAGAAATGACGGCTGTACTTCCCCTTGTAGTGCAAAAGCAGCCACAGATAGCAAAGGGATCCTGCGTGCATGACAAGAGGGGACCAATGACCCAAACTGCATAGGTGGGCTTTTCTGAGGGCCTGAAGAGTTGAATACCTAGATATTGGTGGCCTGATTCTAGAATTCCTCTTGACCTAGTGACACGGATGATGTGGGAATGATCATGAAGAGAGTGACTACTCAGATAAAATCAAAATGAATGAGTGAATAAAAATCAGGTCATGAGAAGTTCAGCTTCGGGAACCTATCTTTGGAGGAACATGACAGGGAAGACTTCCCCAGATGTTGTGGGCCCCTCTGTAGAGCTGGTACCCCTGCAGTCAGACACCACTGCCAGGTTGACACTTGCATTACAGATAGAAGCGTTGCATCCTAGGGTCACTATTTCAGTGACAGCACTTATCCAAAGGGACATGGGAGAATGAAACAACTCACAGAACAACCACTGGCTATCTGTGGGGAGGACTGGGAAAGTGCTATGGCCTGAATGCATCTCCATCAAAACTCATAACCTCAAGGTGCTGGCACTATGAGGGGACATTAGGAGGAGGTTAGGTCATGTATGTAAGTAGGGTTAGTACATTCAGGCAAGAGGCTGAAGAGATATCTCTTGCTCTTCCCACCTTTAGGACACAGCTAGAGATACCATTTTTGAACCAGGAAGTGGGTTATCACCAGATACCAAATCTGCAGGTTTCTTAATCTTGTACTTTGAAGCTTCCAGAAGGGTGAGGAAATAACTGCAAGATTTACAAGCCCCTCAGTCTGTGGTACTTGTTAAAGCAAACTTGAACTGACAAAGGTACAAAAACTGTTAAGAAAATGATTGGCCTTCCTGTAGGAGTCAGAATGTAATAGAAGGAAGGTCAGTGTGATTTCAACATTACATGAAATGTGTCCTTATTTTATACATAAAGAGTGGCATGAAAGTGTTCAAAACTCCTCCCCATGTACTTATCCCATACAAGCTGTCAGTTGTCTAGAAACCCTTCTCCAACTACTGCCTGACTTTCTCTTGCACTTGGAACCTATGCATGTCTGAAAAGATGTAGATAGCACCCCACCCTTCTCTCCACCTCCACTTCACTGCTTCCTTGTCTTCCACTCCATGACCACTGATTCTACCAAGATCACCACAGCTATCCCTGTGGATGAATCCTCTGGGAACCTTGCAGTTCCCACCTCTTGCCATCATTTTATTAAAAAAAAAAAAAACTCCATGATCATCTTCCATCTCTAGCATTTCTTATTTTCTTTACTTTTCTTCTGCATGTGGGCATTAATGTCTGTATCTGTAAGTGCTCATTTCTTACTTTCTAAGCACATATCTCTCTTTAATTTACATTATTTTTTAACCAAATATCCTCAGATACTTTGTTGACATTAATTATCATGTATATGCTGACAAGTATCTTCAAGTATTTCCCTCCCACCCAGATTTTTCTCTTGGAAAAGTCTCGTATACACCCAAATATTCATCCTGTGAGCAAATCATTATGCCCAGTGCCAATGATATCAAGATCCTCACACATAGGTATGTAGTAATACATAGCTTTGGAAGTTAATATGACTGATTATTGTATTAATTACTTTCCTTGTCACCATGACAAAATACCTGACAAAACAGCTTAAGGAAAGAGAAGTCTATTTGGGCTCATAGTTTAAAGGTGGCTGTAATCCATCATGATTGAAGATATGGCAGCAGTGCCTGCTCACAGGTGTGGCAGAGGAAAACGTGAGGCTGCTGGCTGTTTCACATGGGCAGTCAGGAAGCAGAGGGCTGTGGCCAGACTATCATGCCTAAGACCTTTCCCCCAGAAGCCACTTCCTTCAGCCAGGCTCCACCTGAAAAGAGTTCCGTGACCTCCCCAAACGGCACACTGATGGGAAGCAAGTGTTCAAACACATAAGCATATGGGGTGATATTGTGTATCCAAACTATAACAACAACTAACTCTAAATTTATGCATAGTGCATGCCTCTTAGGGTCCAGTTTTCAGAATCTATTCTGTAAAATACTCCACATATGTAGGGTATCTTAAGCAGGTAAATGGATAGAAGCAGGAAATAGAATGGCTAATCACTAGGGAGCAGATGAAGAAGGCTGGGGAGTTATTATTCAATGGGTATAGGGTTGCAGTTACATGTTAAGTTCTAGAGATCTTCTGTATTACATAGTGGCTATAGTTGATAATATGGTACTGAATACCTCAAAGTCTATCAGGAAAGTAGACCTCATGTTAAATCATCTTATCATAAGAGCAAAACAAAACAAGGGGTCCTAGGAAACTTTGGGAATAACAGATCTGCTGACTGACATGATTGTGATGATGGTGTCATAGGCATATGATTATGTTTAAACTCATTGAAGTGTATGCATCAGATATTTGTTTGTTTGTTTTGTGGTACTTGGAATTGAACTCAGGGCCTCATCCGTGCTTGGTAAGCACTCTACCACTGAGCTACATCCCCAGGCCTGTATTAGGTCTTTATGTGTCAATTATACCTCAATAAAACTCTCTGGAAACTCTACATGAAGACAATAACAACCCCAGGTTGAGGAATCATCAACACTGAGCATGATCAGAATGTCAGAAAGTATTCACAGTAGCACTGGGAGATAATGTGAAAGCTCAGGCCTGACTTCATGGAAGAGAGAGGAGTTCCAAAGGGGTCTGAATGTATTCCTGGGTAGATGTTGTATGCTGTTATTGAGAAGTTTGAACTGAAGATTCCTCTGAACTCTAAAAGCCAACAGAGCTAGTCATGGCCCCTTGCCGGAGCTCAGCCTCACCACTGCACATCATGAAATGGGGACTGCTAAGGAGCATGCCTTGAATGAGCATGCATAACCTTCTAAAGACCTGCCTCACTGTTTCCATGAAGATAAAGGTATGGAATCATTTTAGTTCAAGCAGAATCAAGATCTCCATTCTCTGACAAGAAAGTGATTATTTTACAAAAGAACTGCAGGGCATGGCTAATATGCACTAGAAAAAAAAAAAAACTAAGAGACTATCGCTGGGCTTCAGGGGGTATTGAAAGAAGACTGAGAAGTTGAAGTTTATTGAAACAGGCATACTCTCCAGTGATTGCATATTTAATTACCTGGCAGGAATACCAAAAAGCTTGAAAAATATTCTACTAGAGTGGATTCTTCGTGACACACAGAAACAAAGTTAATTTGCTGAAAATAAAGCAGAGAGTTGCCTAGGCAGATAGTTAGGGAAGGTATCAGAGGTATGCATGCTAGTATAGGTTTTAACATAAAACGTGACCTTTCTTGGGAAAGCCCAAAGAAGAATATCTTCACTGAAAAGCTCAGACGAATGCATGTTAGTATGGATTTTGATATAAGACTAGCTATGTTCCTTGGGAAAGCCCACAAGAGAGTCTCTTCATCCAGAAGGAAAGGGGAATGTTTTTGTGAAGGGGATCATGACCTCATCAAAAAGCTCAGTTGCAGATTTCTTTATAGTCTAAGGTTGATAGACCTGTTGCCATGAGGTAGTATCCTACATCCTAGAATAATAGGGTAATACAGAAGACAGCTTCAGGTTGCTGAAATGAACTTCCAGATCAGGCACAGTTATGGAGGAAGGGATATTTATTGAAGCCTACAGATCCAGGGGAAGGTCCATAATGGCAGAAGAAGCCTGGCTCTGCTTTCACAGGTTGAAGCAGAGAGAGAAAGCCACAAGCCAAAAACCAAAAGCCACACAGCACACTTCAGGAATTCCAGGTGGAACTAGGTACTTTGCATATCTTTATATTGGAATTTCAAACCAATGATCACACCTTAAGATCAACTCAGTGACACCTCCTCCAGTCAGGTGGCTGCAGATCAAAATCACAAACTAATAAAAGACTGACTATATTGGGGGCCATCTATTCAAACTACCACAGGTACTATAGGACTACAGAATAGTGGAGGCAATATGTTGGTTTGTAACCATCAGAGACATTAGGCAACATCAGAGACAAGGTAGATTCAACTATCAGCATCAAGAGTAATATTGGATAGCAAGCATGGGAGGTGGGGCTGGAATTATAGGGCTTTGTGGCTAAGACTCTTGTACCATGGCACAATTAGTTGAGGAGTCAACAAAGGTACTTTTGTGCTAGTATAACCAAAATAGACCAAGAGCAGGTAATAAGAATGCTAGTACTCACTGCCCTATAGAATGTAGTAATAATCCCTCTTTGATTTCCAGATCTGAGCTAGCTTTCAGATCTGGAATCCTGTCATAGAGGGGTTTAGAGAAATGCTAGATACTCTAACAAAAATTCTACAAAGCTTTGTCAAGAACATATAGTACTAATTCACCAATCCTTCTACAAAGGGGCATGCATGGTAGAAAGAAAAATACCCATACAGTGTACACTGCATGGTGTGCCACAGTGTTGGAGCCACCCAGAATTAGATCTGGAATTTGAGCTGAAATTTGCACTAGAAAAAACAAAACACCATCATGATGCCCTTGTTAGAAGGGCTGTGAAATCCAGGTGACAAATGTACTCTTGGCCCCAATCCATTTCATAAATGTCCAACGAATCTGCCAACCTTACACTGTGGTAATTTTCATGGCTTCTGAATGCTTAATTGGGTTGGATATACTTAACAGCTGGAAGACCCTTCACATTGGTTCCCGACCTGCAGAGAAGGAGCCATTACAGTATAAAAGGCCAAGTGGAGACTTCTGAAATGGCTCACTCCCTCAGCTAAGAGACTAAATTAGAAATAATAGCTCATCCCAGCTGAAATAGCAGAATCTAGCATAGGTCTCAAAACCTAGATTGCAGAGGTAGTTGTTCTCATAATCTCATTTAATTACCTGAAATGGCATTTGCAAAAGCCAAATGGATCACAGGCAAGTTCTGTAAATCTAAATAAACACTATACCCAGTGGCATCTGCTTTGTTGGTATTTTAATGTCTTTGCTGTTGCAGATCATCACGGTTTGAAGTTCCTGGTATATGGTTATTGATCTAACAAATGCATTGCTTGTAATTCCCATCAAAAAGAAGAATGAAAAGCAGTTTTCGTTCACCTAGGATGGGTGGCAGTACACATTTATAGTTTCGCCCTCAGACTATATTAGCTTTCATTTCCTCTGCCACGGCTGTAACTTGTCTTGAAATTTTGTAGAACATTGCAATGGTCCACTGTATGGATGGTATCAGGAGGGTTAAGCAGGTGATAGTTAAATTCTTGCCACCTTCCTGACATAGGTGATGTCACTTAGTGATATGATACATACATATATCAGATATTGCTTTCAATTTCTCTACCCACCTATTTCAGGGTATACCTCGCACATTCACATGCACACACCGCAGTAGGTAGACGATATGTCCTTAAAAGACTCATGGATAGGTCACTGTGGTCACCATGGCAGGGATCCGTAGCTCTCAGCTGTGTGGCTCCAAGTGTGGTCCGCAGAGTGGATGTATCAACATTGTTCATTATAAATGCAATTTTTACATTTTGCTGCAGACCCACTGAGTCAAATCTGGAGGAGAACAGGATTCTGAATTTAATAGTCCTCAGCTGATTCTTTTGCCAGCTAAATTTTGTGAATCTCTGTTCTAGGGCCATGCTGAGAGAAGTGTGCTCTAAAGAAAGGTGTTTTTGTACCTGTCTCTTCCAGTCATTATGCAGCCCAGCACTTAGTGGGATATTTTTGCTCCTGGAAACAGTGCACACAACACTAGAAGGCTACCTGGGATCACTTATCAGCTGACCTATAGGGTCCAACATTTTTGTTTTTGTTTTCATTTTTTTTGTAGCAAGTTAGAGTCAGCCTTGCCACTTGGCCCATTCATAGAGCACATCTCACAATACCATGGCAGGTAGGTATCATGTGGATTCCCTGTCAAGTACCAGCAAGCCAGAGTCTTGGAATAAAGCATGCCATCTATAGAAAGCAATCAAGAACCATTCCCATCTGCTTCGGGGGCCAAGGAGGGTCTGAGCACATGTCACGTTCCTGACAGAGGTGCCATCATCTGAGACATGATCATCATGCAGCATCAAGGGACTATAAAACTGGAGCTGTCGGTTACAACCTGAGTTCTATCAGGTTTATCAGTCATCAATACAGACGTCAGATTAGTTTTCTAATCTGGTGTAAGAAATTATCACAAATTTTATGCATTGAAATAATACAAATGTGTTCTTATAGGTTCGACATTTGGATAGGTTTCACTTGTCTGCAATTAAAGAATTGACAAGTTTACATTTCTTCTGGATGAGATGAGACTTCTTAGTGGTGTGGCTGCTTCGGGGTCTCCACTGCTCCTGTAAGTAACCCCCCATGCTGCTCTGTAAGCAAAACCAATGTACTTGTCATTTCACCCAAACTGGTTTGGACTGAATCGAACTTTGGTCTGTTGTCCGTGCTCTATTTGGGGTGAGGTGTATGCTCGTGCCTCCCCAGGGAAAAGGTTTCCTGTGTCCAGTAGTGTGTTGACTTTCTCTGGTAATTTTCCTTATTGCAGTTCTCCCTGAATCCCTGCTTGTGCCTCCTCCTTCTGCTCTTTGAACCTATGTAAAAACACTGGATCCACCAGATAACCCATGATCTCTTCATATGTTAACATCAATTATTTAGCAGTCTTAACTATACCTGTCACCATTTGTTTTCGAAACATGTTTTGTTATATTGCCCAAACTGGCCTTGGACTACCAGCTCAGGCAACTCTCCCACCTCAGCCTGCTGATGTCATCTACCCTCATCAATATGCTACGTATATTATTAACCTTTTTCCATGAGTCATAACAGAACTACAGGTTCGAGGGGTTAGAATATACATCTTTGGAGACCTGCTTTTCTGTCTATCACAAGCAAACATGAAAGCAAGCAGTGTATGGTAGAAGTAGAATACTTGGAGTTATTCTCCAGAAGGTCTAACTGCGCAACAAACCATACCCTCTGCTTCAAAGAAGAAGGGGCTGAGACAAGGACACACAGACTCATGGACAGTGGAAAATGCTTTGGCTGACTATGAAGGGATGAAGGGAGCCTGAGCCAAGAATAGAAAAAAACTGAACAAAGAGCCTGAGGAAGGTCAAGATATATGGATGGGCACAAAGTGAGTTCTTGTGTCTCACATCAGTGACAAGTAGAAAACATTTACCGTTTGTGAAGCACTGACACTAGGTGGGTAGGATGACCTGTAGATTTCAGTCAACCTTGGACCTCAGCTCCTTGTGCTTATGACATGAATAAAAGACAGAGAAGGGACATGCTGAATCAGGACCACCCACAGCAAGAGAGATTCTAGTCTGGTCTGCCAAGTCTCCTGTTATTTTCTTTTCAATAAATGTGATGAAGATCTCCTTCAAGAGCAGTGTCATGACAAAACAATCATAGGATATCAATAATGCCAGGATAAAGAGAGTCGAGGCTCTTGGTTCCTTGTCCATATCTCCCTGGCAATCTGTTCCAATAGCATCCTACAAGTACCTGCTTCCTCCACCCCACCCCTGTGAGCTTTCTCATAATGACTCAGTGCAGCCAGAGTATGAGGAATTTCTATGAGAGATGGGAGTTGGAGGGTGAATCCCTTTGCTGCCTTGCTCCTAAGTGGGATAATTCCAAGGCATGTGTCATACTGCCTCTAGGGTGTTCTCAGTGGGTCTGAGTCTTGGTGCCACATTAGTAGCCTGCTTACCGTATCAATCACTTTTCCTCTTCCCCTTCATAACTCCCTCACCACTGCTTCCTGGGTCACCTTCCAAATACACAAGTCACCCTCAAGCCCTTACCTCAGAATCTGATGAGCACAAGACTCATACCTTCCAAGTTGCGCTAAGGGAGAACTGATTCATAAAAGTGACACTGAGACCACAGTGACTTCACCTTGAATGCATATGTATCCATTCAATGTTCTAAGTCATGCACAATCATTTTTCTCATAGCATATAAAAGAGAGAAACAGGCTGAAAAGTACCTGTCTGTAAATGTGGGATAAGTGCCAAAATAAAACATCAGCTTTCCTCACATGGAATTACTCACCAGTCTGTTTGCTCTTTTGATCTCACTCTTTTATGTCACAGTAAATAGCTTTGACCCACACTAGCTGAAAAAGTAGTGCAAGAAAGCAGGTTGCCTGGAGGATAGGGAGTGCATCATGGTGTATATAGGTTTCTAGCAAATATCAAGGTGTTTCCTGTTCCTTGATAGAAACTGAGGAGGAACCAGAGCAGTGGAAGATTTAGTTAGAAACTGGAGGCTGTGGTGCATGGTCCGGCATTATAAGGGTATTATGAATATAGTTGTGAGGTACAAGAATCTACAGCCAGAGTCATGCCTTGTTTTGGGGGAATAAAAAATAAGGCTTTGCAATGGACTCAATATTATATTCACATTTCCTAAGAGCCTATGCAATAGTGATTCTTAATAATGGAGACTAAATTTGAGCTTCCATTTCTAGGGACATACCTGCTGTACTAAATGAGGGGAGATAGAGGAGAAGGGAGAGAAAGAAAGAGACAGGGGAAGAGAAGAAGAGAGAGACGGAGGAAGAGAGAGGGAGGGAGAATATAGAATACTGTGTATGTGCTGACATGGGAGGAAAAACATGAGCTCTACTATATGTATATGTTCATTACAAGTAAATTTTATTTCGATATCATTTTCATGCTCAAGGAAATAGTATGTGGGTATAGGGGGTTGTGTATTTCATATCTCCCACATTAGGTTTCTTGTCATCAATAAGCATTTTTCTTATAGTCAGAAAAAGAGGGGATGGCTGATTATTTGGCAATAAAGGTGCTTCTTGCAAAGCATGCTGGTCCAGGTTCAATACCCCAATACCCATGTAAAGCTGCAAGTGGTGGGAACATCTGGAATTGTTTGAAGCAGCAAGAGATCTTTTTACACACACACACCACCACCACCACCACCACCACCACCACCAAACTAATTTAAAAAAAGTAAAAGAGAAATTCTGTTACCATTTTCTCTTTTGTTTTGGTTTCGAAAATACCACACTTTGTTCAGATTTTACAAAGGAGTGCAGAAAGGAGAAGGCTGGGAGGTAAGGAGAGATAAAGTGGGGAGAAGCGAAGTACACTATGTGGAGCCTAAAAGCCCATGTGGGCCACATGTAGCTCAGGAGTTCATGTGAGCAGATATGGATCTGTGGGAAAAAGTGGATCTGGGGAAAGAGGTATGGAAAGAAAAGAGAAAATAAAATCAAGGAGCTCCTGCCATGTGCAGAGATGGAGGAGATAAAGAACCCATGTGGACAGTAAGGGCTAGGGGGCCCTCCTGGTTGGGCCTGGGCCTGAGCCAGCTCAGACCTCATGACCTGGAAGCACAGGCCAAAATTGGACCTTTTTGCTCCAATTATTCCATTTGGCTTTGGTTTCTACATAGGTGATTAATACATTCAGCAAGGAAGTTACACAAACCTGGATCTACACAAACCTGGATGTAGGTACATATAGAGCACATTTGATTACTGAAATAGATTTAAAAAATGACACAAGAGCTTAAAGCCATTTTGTCCAATCTTTTAAAAATTGATTGTCCTGTGGCCGAATAGGCCATATCTGAGGCATTGAAAGTAGGTACATCTTACACTTTAAATAAAAATCTAATAGTTATTAATACAGGCAGAAACCATTACCAGTCTTGAAAGCAATACAAATCTAAAGCAATTAATTTAACCTAGAAATTGTTAGAAAAGGACAAGTAAGACAGTGTAAAGTCTTAGCACCTGTGTTTGAAAACATTTTTGATTAGTCCAGATACCTGTATGGGTACCACTTACCCAGGGAACATTGGAAACAGAAACACAGAGCTTGAAATATTTCTGTCAGCTAAGGACCATTGTTTGACAATAAGAGTGTACCCTAAAGTAGGGAATATGTCTTAAGTGTTAACTTTGTTATAAGCACTGGACTTGAGATGCCAGAAATGAGATAGTTATTTTACATACAATAGAGCAGAATCTGGTATTTGTTCAGTCAAAACAGATAAACTCTAATAAACCCTTGAAAAATCTGTTTTGATAGAGAAAACACCATTTGACAATCAATATGTTTAGCTTAATCTTGATAGCAATTGATCTTAGGTACCACAGAAATTTTTACTAACATAAAACAATGTTATGTTTTATCCATGGCTTAAATTTGATAAGGCTTAGGCAAGCTATCCCAACATATTTTACCTAAAAGGAGCATAAAGGTTAAAGTAACTGAAATTAAATAACTTAAACCTAAGTGATTAAACCTAGTGATGACCATTCAATATAATTAGAATAGTTAGGAGGAGAAACCAAAAAGAAGACTCGTGTTTGATGAAACTAAAATACAGTTGTAACTTCAAAACACAATTGATAAGCAAGAACTCATGTGCATACTTAAAACTGGACCAGGGTGAGGGAAGGTGCTACAAAGAGAGGACTCTTGCCCTTGAAGTTTGAGGCAGGGCCACAAAACTCTAAGCAGATCACGTTGGGACTCTTAGTTTAGAAAAGTACATGCATCAGAGAGCGTTTACCTGACAGCTAGCTTCACAGAATAGTGGGCAAGCAGGGCTTATGTGAGATTATGCAAACTTCCACCATGATAAAGAAAAAAATAGCTGGGTACGGTGGCACAAACCTTTAATCTCAGCACTCACTCGGGAGGCAGAGATAGGAGGATTGTTGTGAGTTCGAGGCCAGCCTGAGACTGTAAAGTGAATTGTAGGTCACCCTGGGTTAGAGTGAGACCCTACTTGAAAATTCAAAAATAAATGATAAAAATAAAAAGAAAGAAAGAAAAAAGAAATTCAGCCATTGAGAAGGAGCAGCATAGAGGTGGACACATACTCCTAGCTGCCACTTGAGATGCAGTAGATACAACTGAAGGCCAAGTCATCCCCACCAACAACACCCATGCCATACAGCTTCTCTGTGACCAGGGAGGCCTCCAGGGGGAAAAAAGCAAGAAAACTCCAGTGAAAGGGTATTTAGAGACAACAGACCACATTTCAAGCTCTTCTTCCCCACCCAGATTTAATCTTTCAACACCTTATTCTCACTGTCTATCACAACAAACTCCTGCAGGAAATATGAATTCCACTCCAGTAGGAGCAAAAACTATAGGATAAACAAGTCAACCAATGTGAGTGGGGCAGGAGACGAGTGAAGCCAACCAGCAGAGAGCACAGCGCAGAGACATTATAGAACACTTTGGTAAAGATTATGACCAGAGCTCTACATACAATAAAAGGGATAAAGTTCCACATGAAATAAAAGAAAAGGACCAGGAGCTCAAAGTCAAGTAGAGAAGTTGGTGAATCAAACATTGTAGGAAAGCTATCCAAAGATAAGATGTGAAAGTTTTATGATCTATAGATCCCTCCAATGGGGGAAAAAAGAGAAATATGAATAACTACCACTAGGAAAAAAAGCAATTTTTTTCTTTTGAAAAAGCCCATTTCATTAGCTTTCATTTGAATTGTACAAATTTGTAGGGGCAATATAATAATGTGGCAGCTGTATATAAGAATATTTATCATATTCATTTCCTTAAACCTTTATACTGCTTTAAAAGTTTTAGAAAGATTTTTAAAATGTTATTTATTTATGAGAGAGACAGAGAAAGAGAGAGAGAGAATGAGAATGCCAGAGCTTCTAGCCACTGCAAATGAACTCCAGCTGCATGCATCTGGCTTATGTGTGTACTGGGAAATTGAACCTGGGTCCTTAGGCTTCACAGATAAACACCTAACCCACTAAGCCATCTTTCCACTCCTTTAAAAAGTTTTAAATTCATGATTAGTAATTGTACATATAAATGTACAATGTAATATTTTAATTTATGCACGCAGTAGTACAGATTAGTCAGGGTCAGGAACATTGCCATCTCATTACAAGCTGAGAGGAATTCAATGAAGAGTTCTGTTTTAAAAGTCTATCCAGATGCCTATATTAATTATCTACGGCTACAGAATGAATTCCCTAAAATAGTGTCTTAGAAATCAAGCATCAAGTTTCTGGGTTCAGGTTTCAAGTGTGGCTTACCTGAAGCAGAAGCTTGCTTGGTGAGTATCTTCAGGGGCTGTAGCCTGGCCAATGCCCCACTAGCCCAGAACCTACTTCCAGTTTCATCACAGAGTTGTTGGACAGATTCAGCCTCCAGAGCTGTTGGGCTGAGATCTTCAGTTCTTCTCTGGATGTTGGCTGGAGAGTCTCATTCTTACCATGGGCATTTTTATCAAGCAGCTCTCAGTATGATTGCTGGCTTCTCTCTACCACAAGTGGCAGATGTAACAATGAGATATCCAATGTTTTGAATTTCAGATAAACAGCAAAATTCTTTTTACTTTAAGTATGTCCCAAACATTGCAGAAGACATACTTACAGTAAAAGGTTATTCATTACTACATGAAACTTAAATTGACCTAAAATCCTGTATTTTTTTATTTGCTAAGCCTACAAACTATACTCACAAGAAGCCAGTTAAGAGAATGAGAAGATGAGCAATGTGGAAGTCGTGGCCTTTCTTCCAATACTGGCACCACTGTTGCCATGCAGTATTTGTTAGAAGCAAGCCTGGAGATGCAGCCCACACTCAAGGATGAAGGATTTCACAGGGCCATGGATGCTAGGAGAAGAAGTCACTGTGGGCCATTTTATAGTGCCTATACACACTCACCCCCACCAGGAGATCTAACAAGAGATCAAAGTAAGATGGAGCTGGGCTTAATACTGATGTTAGGTACTTCTGTGCGTAATTATAGCAGTATTCCAAATATGAAAGATTGAAAGATGCCTATGGAATAAAATAACTGAAATCCAGATATAAAAGCAATCAAAATATCTATAAATCTTTAAGATCTCATGATGTGAAAGGTCCTGGAGACTCTCCTACAACAAAACTAAAAAGCCTCAAGGCAAAACCTAGCTCACCATGAAATTAATGCAGTCACCTAATGAAAGGACTGATTTTTGGATGTTAACATACACTGTGAAACTAAAGCCAAAAATCTGGGGAAAATGCATAATAATACAATTGACCAAAATCATGAATTGGGTTGTAGAAAGAAAATAGGGGATCCAATCTATAGACTGACTTCCCTGTCTTCCATAGCAAGCTCAAGAAGTAATGTCAAAAGAGACTATGTAGAAGGGATACATAAAATAATAGGACTATAAGTATATTATTTAATTATAAGGTTAATTTGAGGTTTTCTTTTTCAAGGCAACCATAGAAGATCAGTGAGTAAGTGATCCTCAGAGGCACTGAAGAGGAGGTTGATTGGAGTCCTGTTAATGACCACATAGTTGTGTTGTTTTCCTCCAACCTTCATATGTTGAAATATTACCCCCTGGGGCTAGGGAAATAATGAGATAAAGTGCTTGCCTCATAAGCATGAGGACCTGAGTTCAATCCTGAGTCCCTATGTAAATGCTGTATGTTGAGGCACATACCTGGAATCCCAGCACTGGGTAGGCAGAAATAAGCATTTCATCAGAGGTTTCTAACCAGCCAGTTTAGCCTAATCAGTGAGCCTCAGGCAAGCAGGAGACCTTGCCTCAGAAAGAGGTGGACAGTGTATTTAAGGATGACCCTCAAGGTTGTCCTCTGTCTTCCATACACTCAAACATATGTGTGCATGCCCACTCATGCACAAAATATGTGCCCTCCAGTATAATCATGCAAACACACACACACACACACACACACACACACACACAAGAAAATTTTATTTCCTAAGGTAATGGTAAATTTAAGGCAATGTGTCTTTTTGGAAGTGATTAGGTCACACATGGGACCTCATAAACTGCATTGCTGCCTTCATAAAAAGAGACCCCAAAGATCTCTCCCACCCCTTTTCTACCATCTGAAGACTTAGCAAGAAGGCAGTCATCTGCAACCCAGAGAAGTACCCTCACCAGAATCTAGCCACACTTGCATCCTCATCAAACTTCCATATCTGTGAGAAGTAAATTTCTACTGTTTATAAATCATCACCTAGTATATGGTATTTGTTATATTATCTGAACTAAGACATATACCAAGTTTTTATATTTATACTTAAATTATGTTTAAATGTGAAACCCAAGGGTATATTAAAAATAGTCACTTAGAAAAATGTGTTCAGACCCCCAGAAGGAACAACAGTCAAAAAACAAATTTTTATTATATTTATTTGAATGTATGTGCATGTGTGTATATGTATCCATATTCATGTGTGTATGGCTATACATGTATGTGGATACACGTGTGTGAGTGTCTGTGTGTGTGTGTGTGTGTGTCTGTAAGTTAGAAGAGGTCTACCTCAGGGGTCATTCTCAGGAATGTACTGTACCTCCTATGAGATTGGGTCTCTTGTTAGCATAGCTAGACTGGTTGGTCTACAAGCCCTGGGGAACCTCCTGTATCTATCTGCTCAGCACTAGGATTACAGATCCATAATGCCCAACCTGACATATTAAAAATATTTCAAAAATTTGTGTGCTATTCTATTTATTTGTGAGAGAGAAAGAGAAAGGAAAAAGAGAGAGAATGAGAATGGGCATGCCGGGGCCTCTAGTTGCTGCAAACAAACTAAAGACACAATGTGCCATCCTGTACATCTGACTTACATGGGTACTGAGGAATTGAACCTGGGTCCTTAGACTGTGAAGGAAAGTACCTTAACAGCTAAGGAATCTGTCTAGTTCCAGCCTGACATTTTTAAATGAGTACTGGGGTTAGAACTCAGGTCTCCATTCTTGAAGGTGAAAATTTTACCAACTGACCTATTTCACCAACCCTACTTTTCTTTCTTAAAATCAGCATTAAGAATAAGAAAAAAAATAAGGCTAGAGAGATTTCTCAGTGGTTAAGATGCTTGCTTTCAGAGCCTAAGGACAAGAGTTCAGTTCCCCAGTACCCACATGTAGCCAGATTCACAGAGGCGAATACATCTGGAATCCGTTTGTAGTGACTGGATGTCCTGGTGAACCCATTCTCATTCTCTCTCTTTCTCTCATTGTAAATAAATAAATAAACATATTTTTTTAAAAAAAGAAGAAGAAAAACAAAAGGAGAAGATGCTATAATTTGTCTCATTACCAAACTGGAAACAGTAAACTCACCCTTTAAAATCTTTTTTTTTTAATTTGAATTAAATATTAGCAGACACTGAGCTGGAAAGTTGGCTTAGCAGTTAAGGCGCTTACCTGCAAAGCCAAAGGACCTTGGTTCGATTTTCCAGGGCCCACGTAAGCCAGATGCACAAGGGGGCATATGTGTCTGGAGTTCGTCTGCAGTGGCTAGAGGCCTTAGCGCACCCTTTCTCTCTCTCCCTCTCTCTGCCTTTCTCTCTCTCTCTCTCAAATAAATAAATAAAAATAAAGTTCAAGAAAGAAAAGGCTACAGCTTATTTAAAAAAATTAGCAGACTTGGGACTGGAGAAATGGCTTAGTGGTTAAGCTCTTGCCTGTGAAGCCTAAGGACCCTGGTTCGAGGCTCAATTCTCCAGGACCCACGTTAGCCAGATGCACAAGGGGGCGCACGCGTCTGGAGTTCGTTTTCAGTGGCTGGAAGCCCTGGCGTGCCCATTCTCTCTCTCTCTCTCTCTCTCTGACTCTTTCTCTTTCTGTCACTCTCAAATAAATAAATAAAAATGAACAAAAAAATTTAAAAAAAATTAGCAGACTTTACAAAAAAAAAAAGCAAAACCCAAAACAGATATATAAAACAAAATGGTCTAAGGAATTAAAGGAGATGGTCAATTCTACAACAAGTGCAAGAAAGAACAAGAGAAAAATCACTACAGTAGACAAGGAAGCAATCCTTAAAGTAATGCAGGATACAGTTTCTCTAACATAAAGAAAACTCCCCATGAATTACCATAACACAACAAGAAAATATTGGTATTCAGATGACAAAGTTCTGCCTTTAGGGGAAACAAAACTTACTGTTGATTGGAGCTTCTAATGCATCTTTCTTGGGGCTGGTAGATGAAGTAGAACAAAATCATGCTGTTCCAAACATCAAAATAATCATGTTTCACGTAATATATGAGGATATCAGAGTACAAAAGGAAAATTGTGCTTGCCAGCAGCCATGGAACAGTTCAAAGAGTAAAAGAAACACAGAACATGGCTTATTAACATGAATCAATAAACATATACAATCATAATGAAATAAAAACATTTAAAAAAAAAAAGAAAGATATACCATCTAGAAATTTCAATTTTTTTCTCTTAATGCCCTGAGTTAAAAAAATAGCTAAATATCTAAAAAGTAGGAACATTTTTAAATAATACATGACTCTTGATCAACAGAGATATAGTCCACTTTGTTGATAAGTCATGTGTACATAAATATATGGTCATGCCATCTGTTTACTACTGCTTGGTGGCCTTCCAATGCTTTTTGGATGAAGTAAAAACACCAGAAAGCCTTTGGTGCTCTTGAGTGGGAGGCTAACATGGCTCCCCAAGGTCCTGTATGTCCTGTATTATCTCTTCCCATAGAATGTGAGCTAGACTTAAAGTAATGAGTCCCTCCTAACAAATAGAAAAGTACGGAAAGACCAGATGCTGCTCCAGAGGCTAGCTTAAAAAAAAATAAGCATTATTTGATAGTCGCCTCCTGTCTGTCCCTATGCCTTGTTTCTCTGAGTAAAGCCAGGTGCCATGTTGTAAGTAGCTCAACAGTACCAAGAAGATGTCTCTGACTTATCAAAACCTGAAGTTTAAAAACCATTGAAATTGGGCATGGATATCTCAGAGCCACAGTGAAATCTTGAGATACCACAGTGTTGGCCATTGCATAGATCAGAGCCTTATAAGAGACCTGAAACAAGAGGCATCCATCTAAGAATAATTAGATAAAAAATGTTTGTTTTAATCCATTAAGTTTCAGAATCACTTATAATGAAGCCATAGATAATTAATGCATCATGCTTTTCTTTCCCTGTCTTGAATCATCCTTTCCTCAGTCACTGGAGCTCCAAAACATCTTTGAGTTTGTCCTGTTGCCCACAGTTTCTTTGCACATACTATTTTCCCACTTGGAATTATCACCTACCTTCTAGATTTTCACCTTCTAGACATCCTCAGATTCATTCATCAATTCAGTAATCAGTTTAACTCAGTAATACCTTCCCTGAGTTCCTTAACAGCTAAATTCCTTATAACTGTGTCCTTGAGAATGAACTGAGAGAATTTGACTCTTTTGACTACTATTGGGTGTGGAAAGACTGCTCAGTGAATGCAGGTTTCTTTTGAGGGTAATTCAAAAGTTCTGACATGAAAAGATGATAATGAGTGCATAACATTCTAAGCATGCTAAAAGTTAGGCAATTGTATATTTTCAAAATAGCTAAAATAGTGAATATATTCACTATACATTCCATATATATATATATATCTATATATATCTATATATATCTATATATATATATATATATATATATATATATATATATATATATATATATCTTGATCTTTCAAAATCTTATTTTGAACTTTTTGGAGTATCTTTCTTCCAAGCACTACTGCTCTACTTGGCACAATCAGAATTCTTCTAGGTCCTCAATTGATCAGCCAAAGAAGATATTACTGCAAGGCCATCATGTTCCTTTTTGTAATTCCTGAGTTCTGCTTTTCCTGCATTTATTTCTTGTAATTATTTCTCATGAGAACATTAGTGACTCATGTTTCCTGGTGGCATGAGCTGCTGGGTGGCATAGATTTGTTTCATAGTCTATCTATTTAAGTGGGGGTTTCAGCCAGCAAACTGAGTTCTGATGAGTTACACAGAAGAAATTGTGGGGGCACATGGGATGAGAAAGTCCAGAAGGAAAGGAGGAGGACCGAAGGAAGGGTCTCTGTTCCTTTCCTCCAATCTCAGAATTCATGCATCTCCATCTGCCAAAGTAAGGCCATGAAGGGAAGGGTAGAATGGGCTTCTTCAAAAGTTGCCTCTGTAGCTTCTCCCTCTGTGGGTCTTCCTCCAAGCACCTGCCAAGAAAGTCAGGGCTGATGTTGAGCCCAGGGCTGGGGGCGGGGAGTAGATACAAAGAGTAAATATCAAGCTAGGGCACCAATAGCATTTACAAGCCTCTCTCTCTTTCTATTTGCTCCTCTCTTCCATCCTCTTCTCTTTTCCTCTCCTCTCCTCTCCATCCTCCTCCTTCTTTTCTCCTCTTTCCTTATCTGTCTCTTTCTCCTTCTTCTCCTCCTACCTTCCTTCTTTCCTTGCCTCTCTCTCCTCTTCCAATTCTTCTTCTTTCTCTCTCTCTCTTTGCCTCCCCACTCCATCTCCTGATTCTGATATGGAACATGAAAGGGGACTATAAGAAACTCCAATCCAACTTCTTCAAGTTGGCAATATACAAATTACAATATATTTGTAGTATCCATGGGGGATGTTCAGCAAGTAGGATCTTAATTAGCATAAAATTTTAGTGCCCAGATATGGCTTCCAAGAAATACCTTTTTCATTTTTTTTTCTTTATGTATTTTTAAGCAGAGAGAGAAGCAAGGCAGAATGAAGATGGGTGCATGAGGGCTTCCAGCCACTGCAAACAAACTCCACATGCATGGTCTACTCTGGGCATCTGGCTTATGTGGGTACTAGGGAATCAAATCTGTATCCTTAGGCTTCAGAGGCAGGTGCCTTAACTGATAAAACTGCTTAGCCATCCCTCCTTCAGAAGAAATACTTTAAAAATACCATGTTGTCTCATTGTGCAATGCTTTTGATATACATACATACATATATATATATATATATATATGGCTTGTTTGCTTCATGGCAGGGTCTCTATCTAGACCAGGCTGACCTAGAACTCACTCTGTAGCTCCAGGTGATCCTCTTACCTCAGCCTTTTGAATGCTGGGATTAAAGTCATATGTCACCATGCCCCACTATGTTATCATTTTCAAAGGTAAAATTTGACAGTATTTAAAAGTATTAGGAAGATGGATGTTAGCATGCAGGAAAGACCTGATAGAATCTCTGGAGAATAAATGGGAAAGTTAAATAGCAGCTATCCAAAGAGGTTATTGATGACCAAATAACTCCAGTTTTAATAACAAAGCAAAATTGGAAACTATGCAAAACAGAACAGACATTCCAGAGTCTATATCAGGGGAATTGGATCAGTTTGGGGACCTCTTCACTCTTGGTGTGTTACAGTTACTTCTTCATTGCTGGGACTAACATAAAACCAGAAGCACTTTATGGGAAAAAGAGATTTATTTCAGGTTTTTAGAATCCAAGCGAAATATCATAATGGTGGAAGAAGTTGGCTCACTTCCATAGAATAGTAGCAGACAGACACCACCAAACAGCCAGCAAGTACAAACAGCCAGACCTCAAAACTGGCTCTGAACATAACTTAAGGCTGGATTCAAGTATTTGCCCCTAGTGACACCTCTTCCATCACCTGCTAGAGACAAGTAGGAATATGGAGTCATATATTTAAATCAACCCAAGGTGAGAAAACCACCATTAAATGGAAGCTACAGTTTAAGACGCTAAGGTTCAGAAAATTTGTGGTGCATTTTCACTAACAGACATTTTAAGGAGCAGGACACCACAATGGAGCCATAAAAAAGTGCCTGGCACTGACTGAAGGTGGAGAAATAAAAACAAAAAACCAAAACAAAACAAAACAAAAAAAAACAGAAAGAAATGCTATCCCTGCCCTGTGTAGTCTTCCCCAATGTCTGTAATGTTTCCTGATATTCCCTTGAAGTCTTTGGCTACAACCAGGTTTCATCTTGCTGGATATTGAATACAATTCTGACTCCAAGTTTGTTTCTTCCTGAGGACCTGGGGTGTGTATGTGCCCATGCACACATTATCACCATCACTATCATCTCATTCCACATACAGATGCATTCAAAAGAAAAATAAAAGAAAAAAGATTAAAAAACATGGACAGTACTTCACAAACCTTCTTCTCCCCCAACCCTACTATGTGTCAGTCATGGGTGCCCTGAGGAATTGCTGTAGCAACTTCATAGTATTTCCAACTGTGCCCACACTCTTTCCAACAGCCTGATTGAGCTAAGCCCATTCATGTGAGTACTCTATTGCTAGCAGCCCCCATACCCACAAACTGTGAGCAAATGGGTCCACATCATCCCACTCCTCATTGAAAACCCTTGTAGAAACCCCTAAACCTCCAAAAAGGTTCTTTTGACTCCTGCTCCTGCCTATCCACTCATGCCACATGAATACCCAATCTCCAGCTCCACTATGGGCCCTCCTGTAACCTTAGGAATACATTCTGAGCTCCAGCATGCTCTCTAAGACAAACGGAAGAGCTTTAGATGGGCAAATCCCAACAGAAAACAAATAACACAATAAAGTAACATATCACCACCAAGAATGCCTAACCCCATAATAGACACATAATAGAGACATGAAAGATGCTATGAGGAAATTATAAAGAATTCCAAAACATGAAAAACATGTACAATAAACTTAAAGAGGACATGAATAAATACCCAAATTAAATGAGAGCTCAATCAACTGGAAGAACTCATTAGGCACCTGAATGAATTCAAAGAGGATATGAACAAATGCCTGAATGAACTCCAAGAGAATACAAGGAGCTAAATTAAAAGAAAAATCCAAATCAAGATAGGAAAATGGAACACTTAATAGAGATGGAACATTGAAGACAAACCAAACAAAAACGCCGTAACTCAATAAAATGCTTCCTGCAAAGCCTTACCAATAAAATGATCATGTAGAGGACAGAATGATAGGACTTGAGGACAAGGTAGAGGAAATGAATCAGAATAACCAAGTCAATGATGACTCAAAAGAAAAAACACACAATGAGCAGAACATGAGAGAAATGTGGGGCACCTTGAAAAAGGCCAAATGTTCAAATTACATCTCAATAATTAACAATTAAGGAGAATAGCTTTGGGTCAATGGCAAAGGAAATGATTTTAATAGAAGAAAATTCACTAAATGTAAGGAAAGAGATGTTCATCCAGGTATAAAAGACATGCCAAACACCAAATAGATAGGATCAGAAAAGGGATCTCATAAATCATATCAGAGTCAAAATACTAAATACACAGAATAGAAAAAGAATCCTTAAAGCTTTGAGAGAGAAGCACCTCATAGCATATGAAAGCATGCCCGTCAAAGAAGTAAATTTTCCAATAGAAACCCTAAAATCAAAAGGGATTGGGATGATGCTTTGCAAATATTGAAAGACCAGAGCTGCCAAGTTTGACCACTATACCCAGCAAACTTATCTCTTGTAATAAGAGAGGGAAAACTTTCTATAAAAAAAGAAGGACAAAACAATTATGAGCACTAAGCCAGCCTTACAGATAATATTAGATGGGATGCTTCACATTGAAGAGAAGAATAAGCACATTCAGGAAGTTACAAGAGATAAAAAAAAGAACCAATAATCAAACCTATAACAGTGGCTAAGCGATGAAGACCCTGAAAGTAGTCAACTGCACACAAACATCAACATGACAGGGATTACCTCACACTTTCAGTAATAACTCTGGGTACTAATGGTCTGAACTCCTCAACCAAAAGATACAGCCTAACAGGATTTATAAAAAAAAAGAAAGAAAGAAAGAAAGAAAGAAAGAAAGAAAGAAAGAAAGATAGAAGAAGAAAGAAAGGAAAGAAAGGAAGGAAGGAAGGAAGAAAGAAAAAGAAAGAAAACCAAGATTCCACCCTTTTGCTATCTTCAATAAACTCACCTCACTGTCAAAGACCTTAGGATAAGAGGGTGGCAAAATATATTCTGAGCAAATGGGACAAGGAAACAATGGGCATAGCTATTCTAATATTTGACAGCCACCAGACTTTGAGTGAAATTAATCAGAAGAGATAAAAATATTACTTCATACTGATCCAGGGGACAATTCAACAAGAGAACATTCATAATTTTAAATCTATATGCACAAAACACAGGTACACCTAAGTTTATAAAACAAACTCTATGAGATATAATGTCACAAACAAATCCATCACAGTAATGGGTAACATAATGGAATATAATAAAATACCTCATTATCAACAGAAAATAAACAAACAATAACTTAAAGGACATCATAGATCAAATGGACTTAACCAACATTTAAAGAACATATCATCTCAGCACTACAGAATACACATTCTTCTCACCAGCCCATGGAAATTTCTCTAAAATACATCACATATTGGGTCACAAACAAGTCTCAATAAATTTTGGAAAATTGAAATAACTCCTTGTATTATGTCTGATCACAATGCAATAACCTAGAAATTAACAACAATAGACAATGCACTAACTCCTGGGGATTGAACATAATACACTATTAAACAATCAATGGATCATAATAGAAATCAAAGGAAGAATTTAAAAAAACCCTAGAACTGAATGAAAGTAAAAATAAAACACACCAAAATCTATGGAACACAATGGAGGTTGTCCTAAGAGGGAAGTTTATAGCTATGGATGTTCAAATAGAGAAACTGCAAATAAATGACCTGACAATATGCCTGAAGGACCTGGAGAAACTGAGTCAACTAAACCCAAAGTTCCACACAGAAAGAAGTAATCAAAACCAGGACAGAAATCAATGATCTACACATAAAAATATTTTAAAAATTGATGAAACAAAGAGCTGGTTCTTTGGAAAGGTAAATAAGATTAACAAGCCATTAGGCAAATTAATCAAATGAAAAAGAGAGAAGACCCAAATTAACAAACGAAAAGATGAAAGTGAAACATTACCACATATACCAATGAAACTAAAAGAATAATGACATGCTTCAAAGAGCTATATTTTACCAAACTAAAAAATGCAATATATTAAGCAACAAGGTTGAAGTAGTAATTGAAAACCTTCAAATAAAATTTAAAAATCTCCAGACCAAGGTGGATTCACCGCTGAATTAAAACAGACCTTTATATATGATCTGAAACCACTGCTTCTTTACTTATTTCTTAAAATTGAAAATAAGGGAATGACCCCTAACTCCTTGTATGAAGCCAGCATTGTACCAGTAGCAATATCACACACACACACACACACACACACACACACACACACACACACACACTCTCTCTCTCTCTCTCTCACACAGACACACACAACTGTAGAACAATATAGCCAATGAACATAGGTGCAAAAATTCTTAGTAAAATATTTGCAAATCAAATTCAGAGGAACATATCAGAAACATCACCTACCCTGATCAAGGAAGTTTTATTTAAGGGATGCAGTGCTGATTCATCATATGTAAATCAGTAAACATAACAGATCACATAAATAGACTGAAAGATAGAAATGTCATGATCAGCTCAATAGATGCACAATTTTATTGTGACTCTCACTATGGGCCAAGGAAGCTTCTCTCTGAAAGTGGCAGGAGATAATGAGGACACTCAAAATTCATCAAGGTGCTGAAAATAAGAGGCTGTTCAGAGGTCAGTGACAGTGAAACATCTTTATCATGCTATCCAAGGCTTAGGGAACATTGTGTATGAGGGAGAAGAAAGAATGTAAGAGGCAGAGGACTGGGAGGAGAAATGAGGACATTGTCCTCTGGACATGGAGTGAGTGGTGCAAGTCACTACCACCCTAAGACATGCACAATATCGAGTTCTTTAGCATTTTGTCATAGATGAGGGAAGTTGACACACACACACACACACACACACACAAAGAGAGAATGAGGCATCAAAATAGAGAAGGGACTACTTGGAAAGTGGAGGGGGTTTCAGTGGGATGGGGTAGGGGAGGGACACAAAACAGGATAGTAGGAAGGGATTATTTTCAAATTATTGTATGTTTGCCTATAAAAATTCTCAATGCAAAAATGTTAAAAAGCAACACTGGAGAGCCTGCTGTCTCCCACTGAGGAGTACACAGGAGATGAGGATGGTTCAAGACAATCCCAACATAAAGCAATGTTACTGGCACCCACATGTTGTACTCTGCAGTTTCCAGAACTGTGATAAATAACCTTCTGTTATTTAGGCAACCCAGCCTGTGGCATTTTATTATAACAAATAGACTTAGACACTGACTTCTTCTGTTTTCATAAGGACTCACATCATGTGGAATTAGACTTAGTCTAATGATATAGTTTAATCCTGATTGCCTCTGAAAAGATTGTATCTCTATGTAAGGATACATGGTGGGATACTAGAAGCTGTTTATATGAATTAGGGATGAGTATCCAATTCATAGTAATTCCTCTCTGTCTAGTGTGTTCACAATGGAAATTACTTCTAAATTCTTTTTGCACTAACAATTTCATTGAATTGTGATTTTCCCCACCCTTGTGGTTCATTTAGGATTTTATCCTTTAAACTATTATGGGGCCATTTGATTTTGACATGTTTTAATGAAAAAAATATGCTTGCTTATGTGGGCTCCTTAGATTTATGTTTATAATTCATCCTGGCCAATATGTTACATCTAAGACATCAAAGTTTCCATCTTAAAATTTAATTATTTTCCAATCTTCCATGTCTTTTTAACATTTTATTTATTTATTTTCATGTGGTGTGTTTGTGTGTGTATGCACCAGAGATTCTTACTGCTGTAAATGAATACCAGACACTTGAACCATTTTAGTTTCAGGCTTACATGGGTTTCTTGGGAACTAAACCCAGGCAGGCAGGGTTTGCAAGAAGGCACTTTTAACCATGGAGCCATCTTACCAGCTTTTGAATTTTCCATGTCTTTGTAAATTTTTTGAGCATAAAGAATAAAAAGAGAGAGTGAGCACACCAGAGCTTCTTGCTGCTACCAACAAACTCCGCATGCATGTACCACTTTGTGCGTCTGGCTTTACATGGCTACAGAGGAATTGGAAACAGGCCATTAGGCTTTACAAGAAAGTGCCTTTAACCACTTAGCCAATTATCCAGCACCAAAATACCATTTTAATAAGTAAAAGAAACTCAGAACAATCTCCAAGGATAAGCTTCTCTAACCAATGATGAGAATAGCATTGATCTATGGGCATATATTACATAATTAAGAGGGCAATTTGGTAGGCACAACATATCCATTTAGCCAAACAACAGTAATTAGTAGCTTCCTTTAAGACCTATGACCTTCCCATCCACAGACTTTTGACTAGTTTTCAAGACAGAGCATGAACTCCCTCCTATGTAGTGGGCCTCACAATGAATCAGAGAGAAATTGCTTATTTTCAGAGGTCATGACACTATTTCAGCTTACAGTGTCCACTGCAGGGTAAGATTATTATTAATTTCTTCCCAGGACTAGTTGAAATCAGAGGGTCACATCTATACACAAGAAAAAAAATGAGACATCAATTTAGAAGAGGGACTAATCGAGAAGAAGAAAGCTTTAGTACAAAGGGGACAGAGAAGGGATCAAGAGAAAGTTATGAGAGGGTATTATGGTCAATTTTTTTCAATAAAAATAGAGTAAACTCAGATAAATAAATTAATGATGTACCTCACAGTCATGTAAAAGCAAGAATAAGCTAAATATCAAATTAATAGATGGGAAAAACACTATTTCTATCAGGGCAGAAATTTTTGGAAGGGATATGAATAAAACAACACAAAGAACCAATGAAATAGAGGTGGTTCTTTGAAAAGATATTTTAAAAAATCAGCAAATCCTTAGCTGAAGTAATGAGAGAGAACCCAATTTGATAAAATCAGATGTGGAAAGAGATTCAATATTAACAGATGTCAATGAACTCAGAAAATCTTTAGGGTGTGCCTTAAAAACTTATATTCTACTACATGAGAAAATCTGAAAGAAAAAGATGAATTTATAATTGCATATGGCCTACTAAAATTAAACTAAGATGAGAGCAACAATTTATATAGCAAAGAATAAAAATGAAGCAGTAATAAAAAAAATTTCTCAAAAACAAGTGTCCTGGCCTAGATGTATTCACTGCTGAATACTAAATTCTAAAAGGCCTTTAAGGAAAAATTGTTACCAATTTTTTTTCAAATTATTCTACTAAATAGAAAAAGAAAGGAATGCTACCAAACTCTTTTTAAGAAGCAAATACAGCGTACACATGTACGGTGTAAGTAGGCCTGGGCTCCCGATTCCTTAGCTCCTGGTTCCCCAGCTCCTAGTTCCCTGACACCAGGTTCAGCTGCTGCTGGTGTGAGGCTGCTTGGAACCTGCTTGCAGGCAGCATGAGTAGGCCTGGGCTCCTGGTTCTCCACCTCTCAGTTCCCTTGCTCCTGGTTCCCCCAGCACTGGCAAGGTATGGCTGGAAGTCTACATGTGTGTGCAGTGAGAGTAGACCCTGTCTTCCTATTCCCTGATGGGGCAGACAGGGAACCTGTTGGTGCAGGATTTGGGGGTTCAGGAGGGTTCTCCCAGAATTTATGAAACCCAAGTTTTGGATTCTGTCCTACCTACCTTTAATAAAGAATTAATAAAGAGAGAGAGAGAGAGAAATTTTGCTTGCTGGAAACAGCCACTGAGTTCACTTAGTGTAGGGAGCCACTGGGGAAAGCCTGCTCACTGGAGGCAAGCAGACACAGGTAAACCCACTTCTGGCCTTGGCCACCTCCTCCGATTGGTACCAAGCTTTGACTCTACCTGTCTCCACATTCCCATGTCCCTGTCCCAGTCACCCTTGCAGACAAACACACCCACACTGGCCATCTCTAAGGACCCTCAGTCAGGCCTGGTCCATGAAGCCCAGCTCCATCATTCCCCACTTCCCCTGATCCATGCATCTGCTGGCAGGTGCCCTACCACAACCTTGGAACCTTGCTCCTGCCCAGGATGGGGCACAAAGGAGTATCTGCCAAGGCAAGGGGGATAACACCGCACCTGTACAAGTGATCAGCTGGGGCACAGTGAGGGGTTTGGGGCAAGTGCTGCTGCACCTGAGCCCCACAGGCAAGGCATGGCTGTGCCCATGGGCTGAACAGATTTTAGACCTTCAATCAGCTGTCATATCAGCCAATAGCCCAGAGCTTCTGGTGCACTTGCAACCTCCACAACCTGTGCATCTGAGGTAATAACCCCATCCCACTCCAATCCAGTTCACACCTAAAACAGAAAGCTCACTGAAGAACCTACAGGGGCAAATATTTGTTTCCACCTTAATAAGATAAGACTTTTAGCCAAAAATGGGTAAACACCAAAGCAAAAAAAAAAAAAAAAGACAGAGCTCTCCACCTAGTCCCACAATGGAAGCCTCCAATGAAATCATTGGGAGACAACAGAACTAAAATCCCAAAATGAAATTAAGGCACAGTAAACTTATTACACAAATTCAGTGAGAACCTGACCAAGAGAACATCAGAACTGGAAGCAAAAACCAAAAATCACATAAATGAAATGCACACAGCCTTCATTACTAGGCTTAATTGAGAGAAACCAGAGAGACCTCAAAATAGAGATGAATGAATTGAAGGTGAGTCAACACATGGAGGATCTCAACATTAAGATTAATCTTAATGAATGCATGACCAAATGTAAGAATGAATTCCAGGAAGCATCAAGAAAATCAAACCTTGATTTGAAATTAGACCTCAGAAAAAGAGAGGGACATGATGCAGAAAAACACAACAGAAAACAAAAGTTAAATAGAGCTTCTAAAAGCCTCTCTTCAAGCCTTCACTTACAGAATCGATCTTGTGGGGGACAGAACCTCTGATAAGGAAGACAAAACAGATGAAATTGACCTGTGAGTCCCAAAGCTTTGATAAGTTCAAAAAAAAAATCATGCAAACAGAATATGAGGGAACTAAAATGACCAACCATCTGGATCATGGGTACACCAAAAAGGAAGAAAATACAGGTCAGAGGCATAGAGAACATATTCAACAAATTTATTGAAGACTATTTTCAGTCTCACAAGAGGGACCCATCCTGATACAAGAAAGTCACAGAACCCCAAACAGACAGGACCAAAGAAGAAAATCTCCAAGACACATCATAGTTAAAACTCTAAACAAAGAGAGAGTGCTAAAAGCATCAAGAGAGAAACAACTCATTACATACAAAGGCAATTTCATCAGAATTACCTCAGACTTTTTAATAGAAACCATGAAAACCATAAGGGTTTAGAATAGAGTCCTTCAAAGCCAAAAGACCTATGGCTCCCTACCCAAAGTACTGTACCAAACAACAGTGTCCCTCATAATTGATGGATGGAAAAAGGAAACCTTTCCATGACAAAAGCCAGTTCTATGATTGTATAACCACAGAGCCAAACATAAAGAGAATACTTCAGGAAATATTTCACACAGATGAATGAAACAACCAACCTCAAGAAACTATGAGAGGAAGAAGACAATTATCAAAACTAGAGTAGGCATGAAAATGTTCAAATCACCAAGTCCATAAACCTCACAGTTAGAACTTTAAATACAAATGGACTTAACTAACCCTACAAAGACACAGCTAACAGGGTGGATCAGAAAAATGGACCATTCCATCTGCTGTCTTCAAGAAACTTACCTCACCATTAAAGGTAGACACCTCCTCAGAGTGATAGTATGGAAAATTATTCTCCAAGCAAATGGAAATAAGAAACAAGTGGGTGTTGTTATATTAATATCTAACAAAAATAGACTTCAAACCAAAAGTAAGTAAAAAGAACGGAGAAGGCCTCATTTTACTCATCAAGGGAATGATCCAATAAAAGTATACCACTATCATAAATGTATATGTGCCAAACACGGGTACACCACATTTTATAAAGCAAAACCTACTTGACAAAAAATCAGAAATAAATTCCAATACCATCATAGTAGGGGCTTCAATACCCCACTGTCGTCATTAGGTCATCCAAGCAGAAATTCAACAAGGAAATAATAGATCTTAACAACACCATAGATCAATTATACCTAACAGATATCTACAGAATATTCCACCCCAATTTTACAGAATACATATTCTTCTCCAAACTAGATTATATATTAGATTATAAAGCATGCCTCCATAAATTCAGGAAAGTTGATATAACTTCCTGCATCATATCATACCACAATGCTTTAGAGCTAGAAATTAACAAACAGAGAAGCAACAGAAATTGCACTAGCTCCAGGAGACTGAACACCGTGCTATTAAACAATGAATGGGTCATGGAAGAAAACAAAAATGAAATTGTAAAAGTTCTTGAACAGAATGATAATGAAAACACACCCTACAAATACTTATGGGACACAATGTAGGCAATTCCTAAGGGGAAAATTTATAGCACTAAATGTCTTCATAACAAAGACACACATATCTCAAATTAATAAAACCTAACTATCCACATAAAGGCATTGGAAAAACAAGAACAAGAGTTCCAGATGGAAAGAAATAATTAAAATCAGAGCAGAAATTAATGAAATAGAAAACTAAAAAGTCACCTAAGAAAGTTGATGAAATGAAGAGCTGGTTTTTTAAAAAATAAATAAGATTGATAAATCCATGGCCAATTTGGAAAGGAAAAAAAGTGTCGAAAATTAACAGAATTAGAAATAAGTGAGAAGTCACAACAGATATCCATTAAAGTGGAAGAATCATCAGGACGTATTTCCAAAAATTTTACTCCACAAATTTGGATAACCTGGAGGAAGTGGATGAATTACTAGACACATACCACCTACACAAAACTTAGCCCAGAACAGATACATCTCCTACACATACATATTATATACATTAAGATTGAAGATGTAATCAAAATCTTCCACAAAAGGAAATGTCCAGGACCTGATGGCTTCTCAGCTAAATTCTACCAAACTTTCATCAAAGAACTGAAACCACTTTTTTTCAAGTTTTTCACATAATTGGAGATCAGGGAATGCTCCCCAACTCCTTATATGAAGTTAGCACCATCCTAATACCAAAACCAGACAGAGATACAACAAAAAATGAAAACTATAGACCTATTTCGTTGATGAACCTAGATCCAAAAAGCCTGAACAAAATCCTTGTGAGCCAAATTCAACAACATATCAAAAGCATTATCCACCTCAATCAAGTAGCCTTCATCCCAGGGATGCAGTTATGGTTCAACATATGGAAGTTGCATAATGTAATACACCACATAAAAAAAAAACTTAAGCACAAGAAGCACATGACCATTTTAATAAATGCATAGAAGGCCTTTGACAGAATACAGCATCACTTCATGATCAAAATGCTGGAGAGACTAGGCATGGAGGGTCTATATCTCAACATACTAAAGGCAATATACAAAGCACCCAAAACCCAAATCATACTTAATAGGAAAGACTCGAGGAGTTCCCATTAAGATCAGGCACAAGACAGGTGTGCCCACTCACCCCAGTTCTTCAACATAGTACAAGAAATCCTAACCCAAGCAATCCTAACCCAAGCAGTAAGGAAGGAGAAAGACATAAGGATACATATTGGAAAAGAAGAAGTGAAACTAGCCCTGTTTATGGGTGACACGATCCTATTCATAAGTGACCTGAAAGACTCCACCATAAATCTTCCAAAGGTGATAAATTTCTCCAGCAAAGAAGTAGGATACAAAATCAACACACAAAAATCAGTAGCCTTCCTATATGTAAGATATAAATAAACAGAGAAATAAATCAGTGAGGCTGTCCCATTTCAACAGCAACAAAAATCCAAATACCCTGGAGTACCACTATCCAAGGATGTTAAGGACATATATACTGAAACATAAAAGACACTAAAAAAAAGAAATAGGGGAGCACATGTTCCTGTTTTGGTATAATTAATATTATGAAAATGGCAATCCTACTAAAGCAGCATACAGATTCAACACAATTCTAATAAAAATCCCAACACCATTCTTTACAGAGAGATAAAAAGTAATTTCAAAATTTATATGGAATGGAAGAAGGCCTCAGGTATCCAAAAAAGTCCTCAGCAAAAGAAACAGTACTAGAGGTATCACCATACCTGATCTAAAGCTATACTACAAAGCTGTAGCAACAAAAACAGCATGGTACTGGCATAAAAACAGACATATAGACCAATGGAAAAGAATTGAAGACCCAGCCCTTAGTTCAAGCAATTGCAGCTATTTGATCTTTGACAAAGGAGCCAACAATGTACACTGAAGAAAGGACAACATCTTTAAAAAAAAAAAAGCGCTGGCCAATTTGTATAGCCAGGTGTATAAAAATGAAACTAGACCCATTCCTCTCACCATGCACAAAAATATCAACTCCAACTGGATCAAAGATCACAACATAAGACATGATAATCTTAATTGCCTAGAAGAAAAAATAATGGGAACTCCCCATGATTTAGCAGTAGTGAAAGACTTCTTGAACAATACCCCAGTAGCCCAGGAAATTAAACAACCATTCAACCCTTGGGATCTCATGAAGCTACAAAGCTTTTGTACAAACATATCATAAACAGAGCAACAGAGTATCCACAGAATGGGATAAAATCTTCACCAGCTATAACACTAATATCTAGAATCTACAAAGAACTCAAAAAACTAAGCCCCCCCAAAAATCAAACCATCTACTCAAATAAGTGGGACTGAGAAATGAATAGGGAATTCTTAATGGAAGAACTACAAATGGCTAATATTCACTTATGAAAATACTCAACATCCTTAGCCATCAGAAAAATGCAAATTGAAACAATTATGAGATTCTACCTTACTCCAGTCAGTATGGCAATCTTTAAAAAATCAAACAACAATAAATGTTGGTGGGTATGTGGGGAAAGAGGAACACTCATTCACTGCTGGTGGGACTGCAAACTTGTACAACCGCTATGAATATTAATATAGAGACCCCTGAAAAAGATGAAAATAGAGCTACCAACTGACACAGCTATTCCTCTATTGGGCATCTACTTAAAGGCTCCACACTTCACTGCAGAGATATTTGCTCAGCCATGTTTAGGGCTGCTTAATTCAATTCATAATAACTAAGAACTGGAATCAACCCAGATGGCCATTGCTTGATGATTGGATATTGAAGATGTGGTACATGTACACAGTGGAATTCTACCAAGCAGTAAGGAAACAAAATATAATGAAATTTGTGGGAAAATGGACAGACTTGGAACTGATCACACTAAGTAAACTCACAGAAGCAAAGAAATACAAATGCCATATGTTCTCCCTAATCTGTGATTCCTAACCTGGAAAAGCATGAGTTGCAGCCATACCTGACAGTCAACTTGAGGGACAGACACTACAGATGGAAGTGTTTGGGGGAAGTGGAATGGAGTCGTGGGGATATAAACATAAAACTAAATCTAAAATGAATTGATATCATACAAACCTTTCTTCTGGATAGAAGACTAAAAGATGTAAACCTCGACAGGAGTATTGAGGACTGTCTGGTAAGAAGGACACTGTAGAAGGTTTGAATGAAGCCTAACCCTAAAACATTTTGCTCTGGCTTATAACTCCTAGTACCAGAAATCAGTTTAAAACCCACAGTGAGCTGTTCATTAAAGAGACCTATGATGTCCCCAAAGCAAGACAGGTTTCTGTCAAAGCATTTTATTACATACCTGAGGTATAAGGTAAGACCCTGTTGCTAAAGATGTCACATGCTGCCAACAAATAACATCGAGAGATCAGGCTGGAATCTGGAAGAAAGCCAGTCCCCAGATGGTCTGCCAGTATAGTTCTGGAAAGCACTACATAAGCTGCTGGGGGAAAATTGCAAACAACCTTGTGTTCCAGTAGGGGACACTGTTATACAAGAGCAAGTAGCCTGATGAGATGGGCACACCTGTGCAATAGTGGCACCAACCTAGGTAGGTAATCAATGGCTTTCTGTTTGGCTAAGAGATCCACTCTGTGGAAAGGAATCTATAGTTGGAACTGGAAACTGAATCAGAATGCTACTGGAGACTGAGATCATGAACTCCACTAAGAAGCTCCCACTAGTCTTTGGCCAAAAGGGTGGCTGCACCCATCAAAATCTCTCTTAATTGACAATACCTATCCCATTTAATCTATGATGACCTCATTCTCCATTGGAAAACCTGTTTTACTTTTTCTGAAGGTTTTGAGAGGTGAGGAAAGAAACCACCCTTTGCACATAAGCCAGGGCCCAGGTGAAATCACAGAGGAGTTGGCAAGATGAGCAAGAGTGCTGTTTCCATGGCAAGCCTGACAACCAGAACTAGGGTGATGGAGACAGACACTGAGGATACTCAACATGTACCAAAGTAGAAATCCAGAAGCTAGACAACCACCATGGCTCAGGGGACGTTTTGGAATAGGGGACAGAAAGATTATAAGAGCCACAGCGTGAAGGGAATGGCCAGAAGAATTGCCCCCACCCCCACCACCACCATCTTACAATGACTGACTGCTGTTCTCACATCTCATAACCAACACCTCCATGGTGAATACCAGTGACCCCACTAAGGAGGGCCCCTCAGTGGAATTGGGGCAGAGAGGAGAGAAATGATGGCACGAATATATGATGTACCAAAGTTTCTACTTAATAAAAAAAAGTTAAGAAAGAACTAGCAGAAGAGAAATAGTTTTGATGCTTCTTTTGAGACATTTTCCCCATTCTTTTGAACAATGGTTCTCATATTTTCATTTTACACATGGACCCAAATTATCTAGCCAGTCTTGCATCCTTCTATGTTATACTAATGAGATTGATGAATATTTCAGTATGTAGTTTTAAGTTGACTGCTAATACATGAAGTATTTTTCACTGTACAAAAAAAGCCTTCATCAAATTAATACTATCTGCATTTAATTTACTAATGTAACTCTTACAGAGTCATGAACATTTTTATATTTATCTTTTGGTGAAAAACTTTTGTTCCCATATGCCCAAGAAATGATATGTTGGTTTGAATATTATGTATGTTTTATTTTAAATTTCACTTAAATATAAAAGCCTGTATAAACCTGACACCTAAACCAGATAATGACACAACAGAAAATAAAATTACAGACCAATCCCTCTGATGAACATGGATGACAAAATTCTCAACAAACTACTTGCACGGACACATCAAAAAGATACTCATCATGCTCAAATTGACTTCACTCTAGAGATGCAAAGATGATTCAACATATGCAAATAAAAATGTAGTATGTCACATAAATGGATGTCAGGATAGAAATCACATGATCACCTCTATAGATGCAGAAAAGTCTTTTGACAAAAGCTAATATCCATTTATGATAAAAAAAAACCCTAGAAAGGAATACATCTTAATATAGCAAACATTATCTACAACAAACTGAAGGGGGCCCTCAAGGGAGTGGGGGTAGGGGAGAGAGGACATAAGAGGATAATTCAGTGGAAATCCAACCACTTTGTAGCATGTTCATATGTTAAAGTTCCCAATTAAAATATTTAGATGTAATATTTATTTGAGCCCTTTTTATGGATACATAAAGATTCAAGCTTGTTTGAGAGAGAGAGAGAGAATGAAAGAAAGATTGAATGGGTGAACATGAATGAAAATAACTTTGGCCAAGTTATGATTGCTAGCTATATATTTAAAGATATTCAGGGTTCATTTTTAAAATTTTACTTATTTATTTATATTTATTTATTTGTTATATTTATTTATTTATATTTATTATATTATATATTATATATTATATTATATATAAATATATATATTTATATCTATATATTTATTTTTATATATATGGAGAGAGAGAGAGATAAAATGGGTGATCCAGAGACCCTATCCACTGTAATGTCCTCCAGATACATGCACCACTTTGTTCATCCAGCTTTACATGGGTATTGGGGAATCAAACCCAGGTCATTAGGCTTTGCAGGCAAGCCTAATGCCTTAACTGCTGAGCCATCTCTCCAGCCCAGTATATAGATTTTTTTGAGAGAATGATTATACACATAAGAAATTCATATAATTTAGTTGAAAATGATAATAAAATAGTTAAGTAGGGTAGTTGGAGCCAGAATATGTATGTGTATGTGGACACACACACATATGTATATAGATACATATAATGTGTTAAACACCAGCAAAATACTTAGAAATGATAGCTTATAAAAAGCACCATTAACTGTGAAACATTTAGGAACAAACTCATTAAGAAAAGCATAGAACATATCTTGAACTTTCTAAAGTCTTGCTGGCAAACAAGCAAGCTGTGAAGATACGGACATAATACACTATGACAGCTAGTGATAATCAGCACTTCATGGCAGACATTGTAGTCATTGCTTTACTCACCTCATTTCTGGCCTCTACCATGAGTTTCATAATATACCAAATTTCCACTTTCCTTGAATTAATGTCTGAATTCACTGCCATCCTACTAGAACCTCTACAGGCATTTTTAATTGTATAAACTACTTAAAGTTACATTTAGCAGAATAAATGTGTTTGGCAGAAAACACCTAATAAAAAGCATGAAAAAGCTAGTGCAGTGAGTTGTCTTATCAAGCCAAGGTAATGAAATCACTACAGCATTTTATAGATCCCCATGGGCAGATGAGTGAGTCAGAAATGAGAACCTGCATAGGAGCTCTGATGTCATAAATGCAGTATTTTAGTGCTTTGTGGGAAAGAATGGTTTGTATTTAATTGATCTTCTCTATGAAGTGTAGGCATATGGGAAGCAAAGGGATTCAGTATGTTCCAAAGGTGCAGGCCTTAGTGTGCAAGGGTGAAGTGTACCTGTGGTGGTTTGAATATGATAATATAAGTGTATGGCCCCATAGATTCAGGTGTTTTATTGAAGTTAAACTTGTAACTTGGGTCTCCAGCCACCTGGCAAGAGGAGGTGTCACTGGAGCAGATTCTGGAGTCCAGCCCTAAGGTGTGTTTGGAGGCAGATCTGCACTTCAGCCCAAATGTGCAAACAGGGCATCTCGAGCTTTGGCAGTTTATCTGTCTCTTTACATTTTATGATGCTGCCTGTTTGTGTTTCATCTGCTTGGATCTATGAAAGGGAGTAAGCTGCGTCTGCCTTTGAAGGAACTTCCTCTGGATCTATAAACCTGAAATAGACCTCCCATGAGTTTTGTCTGGTTGGACGCACATCACAGAATTGTGGAGCTGCCCACAACAGAATCTGGTATCAGAAGACTGGGGTGTTGTTGTGGATGAATCTGACCGTGTGGACTTTGGTCTTTGGAACTTATGTGCTGGAGGAATGTGGATGGACTGCAGAAGCTTCACAGTGCAGAAGCTAAGTATTGTGGGCTGTTCTGGTGACAGCTAGAAAATGCTGACTACAGAGAATTGTGCTGGCCTATCGACTTTCAAAGGGGAGGAGAGACTGCAGGGAACTTTGTTGGAACTTGGCCGCTGGCATAAGGGCTGGTTGTGTTCTGCTGCCCATGCTCAGTGAGTTTGATCAAGGTTGATTTTAAAAGTAATGGACTTGTGTACTTGGCAGAAGGTATAGAACTGAAAAATGTACAATTTATCATGGGAAAAATTCATACAAGTTCAAAGTTACAGGCACAGAGACTGGTTTTAGGTTGCTAAAGCAGCTATTGTTAATCAGATTACCACTATTAATGGTGGGACAACTGCTTTATGTTAAAACAGTAAAAAAAAAAAAAGATGCCGAAAGGTAAAGTCCACCTAAGAAAGGCTGAATGGTAGGAATGCAAACTTCTTTGAAAAGAGATGATGGAAAGGAAAAATTCTGAAGGTTCAAGGTCAAGATTTATTTCACCTTAGATTAACAATGGCTATGTTACTAAACACATGATACTGGTTTTGGAAGCATAAAAAAATACATGGCAGCAGGTCACAACCAGCACATGGTTCCAGGAGCCACTGCCAATATGTGGCATGTGAACCAGAGAGATATCCCTATGTAGAGAGGTCAGTGAGGCCATTGTAAGGTAAAACGTAGTTTGCAGTGGAGACACAACGATGTTTCAGATATACCATAACTGTATAAATGCTACCATGGAGTGCTAATGGCTTGGGGTGAAATTTTTCTTCTGGCTACTTGGCCCCACTGGAGGAATGAAAATTAAAATTCCAGAGACCATCATCACTGGTGATGGATGTCAGACTTGAACTACAGATGTTTGTTTTCTGTTTACCTGATAGTTATTGATCTTGCATTGGTCCAGTTCTCCTTGTTATGCCTTATTGCCATGAAAATGTTTACTCTGTGATTTAACTTGTTTTGATTTTACAGGACTCACAGTTAAAAGAGATAGTCATAAATCTCAGATGAAACTTAGACTTTAGAACAGTCTACAGTTGGTAAAGCTTATGAGAACCTTTAAATTTTGACTGAATGCAGTTTTTACTGTGTGAAGGCCATGGGTCTATGGGGGCAAAATAGTTTTCTTTTTTTTCTGATAAGGACTGGCCCACAGAAACATGGATACCACCTTCCCTGTTATGGCAAGACTAGAACCCACATCTGATCCACCAAATAGCTGTGACAGCTAATAAATTCAGTCAGGCTTCACTATACAAAATCAGCATGGAGAAATGCAGTACTTTTTCTATAAGATTGTAGCAAGCTTCCCTCAAGGAAATAAAGAATGCAGATGGGTTCTGAAGCAAGAAAGTCTATCTATCACAGACTCTGGTCTTTCTGGCTCATGCTGGACATCAACATTCTTACCTAAGCTAGCATGCCACCCAGATGAAGCATGAGAGACACTTCTGGTGATCACCTGTAACTTCAGTTCTCCACTCCTCCTGGATACCCAAAAAATTACATATTGTTTATTCCCAATACCATTTGAACAGGATAGAATGTGTTAACTCATGCTGAAGAAGTGAGTCTATAATCCGGCCTCTCCAGTTTAGTGAACCTACATGCAATATATGGAGGTAACTGTTCTGCAGGACAATGGTGCCTCCATTAGCCTAGATTTCTGAGACACTTTGTGAGCAGAATATCTCCTGATCATGTTCAGCATAGGTTTGACTGAGAAATAACCCATTCTGCATTTGGCCATTAAGATCACATGATTAATATATGAATGCAGCACACCTAGTCTAGACTCACTGAAATACCAGCAGGTTGAATACCAGCATGGTTTCACAAGATGTCAATTAGGCATTGTTTTACTTCTAGAATAAGCCATGCTGACTTCCTTGCATAAATGCCTTCTTTCTTTCTCTCTCTCTCTTTTTTCTCATTCCCTCTTATGTTTTATGGTTTCATTTACCCTCCAATAATCTTGTTCTTCCCTCCTGGCACATAACCCTTATTTACTTTAGGATTCAGGAATGACATTTTTTGTTTATTCCAGAGAAAAGAGAGGAAATAAGGCAGATAGTGAGGGTAAGGAAGGGTAGAGGAGAAAAGAGAAGCAGGAAAGAACACTGGGTGGTCTGTGTCATCAATCATCTGCCTGTGTTCCTATGATAATAACAAACACTATGGACTTCTTGCCTCTCTTGTAATGTGTACAAAGAGTATATGTAAGTAGGACATATATTGTCTAAAAGGTGTGAATAAGTCCCAAAGCTGGGGATAATAAATTCTCCTATCCTAAAGGTAGGAACCACTTCAATACTTATTAAGACTTGGGCATGGCCCCACTACCATGACCTATCAAGAGGCCAGAGGCAATGTTAGCTGCTGTCAGCCTTGTAGGCAGATCACTATCACTTTCTCCCATCTTTGCTTGCTTCATTTTGGCCTCTGGTTAGCAAACGAACTATGGCCACAGAGTGGGGTGTCTGCAAATAGGAAAGTCTGAGGTCTCATACCAATTGGACATCTCATGTTCTCTAAGATATATCAAAAAGGGTGGCAGGAATTAAGAGACAACTGGAGAGGGGTGAACAATAGCAGAGTAGAGAGAGCAATTGGCCATGAAGCATTCCCATGTGCTGTGGTAAAGATGTGATGATAACACCCCAGGGTCATTGAAGCCAGGCTGTCTTGCTACCCTAACCAGGAGGACAGCTATTATCCACAAAGGATCTCTGAGTCATAGGCATTTTGATGCCCCCGACACACACCACAAAGGAAGCTGAGCAAAACTCACAGAAGTGAACTAGAGAATATTTTCACCTCTGGCTCCTTTTGGCTTCTCTTAATTAATGTCTCTACTAGGCCTACCAAGAGGGAACCTTGAGGGGACACAAAGAAAGCTAATAAAAGATAGTTAAAGCTGCTACATCAAAGAAAAGATTCTTCCTCCTCTTAATCACATGCAAGTCTCAACAGAAGAGAAGAGGCAGAAGGGTTGAGGTGTTATTGAGACCTCAGCTAAGGCCTGACAAGTTCTGGGGACAAGATGGGGTGAGCAAATTCAAATGAGGTTAAACCCCTACTACACTTTCAAATAGAAGAAACTCAGCAGAAATCTGGTGGAGAAATTTAAGTGTCAATGAGGTGAGTTAGGCAGATCACTGTGGAGGAAGTGATTGGACAGGAAATTAAGTATGCGTTTATGCCACCAGTTCATACTTGGTTAAAACTAGCACGATCATAACAAAAATGATAGCTACTATGTATGGAGGCTAACTACATGTCTGAGGTGGATCGGGCACTAAAACTGTCATTTTCAAAGTGACGCTATGGTGAGAGAACATTGCAAAGGAACCGTTATGTGACTTGCCAAAACTGTGGTGCTTTGTCTCAAAATTTAAGTACAAGGATATGTATTAGTCACTTTCTCATCACTGGGACAGAAATAAATTAAGGGAAGAAAGGTTAATTTAGCCTAATGGTTTCAGAGGCTTTCAGTCCATCATGTCAAGGAAGGCATGGTGGCATTCATGGTGCTGGGAGCCTGTGGTGAATGCTACTTACGTCATGATGGGTTCAGGAAACATAAAGGGCACCAGACGAGGGGCCAGTATAAACTTAACAATCATGTCCTTAGTGACCAATTCCTGCAGGCAAAGGCTACACCTTCCAAAACTTATAGAACTGCCCAAAATAGTCTCAGCAGATGGGGAGCAAGCATTTAAAATATAAACTTGTAGGGTCACTGTAGATTCATACCATAATAGCACCCTTGTCTCAAAGGCCATGGTCTTCTCCAAGGTCTACATATGCAATTGTTGACTACATACCCCCTGTTAGGTGTGTGGCTCAGGGAATACTACAGACGGTGGCTGGTACATTGCCCCTTTCTGTCAATTGGAGGCTGGTTCCACAGCCCACACACATACCAAAAGCCACAATGTGGAGTCCCTTATACACATTGCCTCATATGTGCATGTACCTATGTACATCCTCTCCTATATGCAGCTCTGGATTACTTAAACCAGTTAATACAAGGGCTGGAGAGATGGCTTAGTTGTTAATGCACTTGCCTGTAAAGCCCAAGGACCCATGTTTGACTCTCCAGGTCCCACGTGAGGCAGACACCCAAAGATGCAAGTGTGCAAGGTTGCATATGAGCATAAGGTGGCACATGCATCTGGAGTCTGAATGCAGTGGCTGGACCCTTGTGCGCCAATTGTCTCTTGTGCACACTTTCTCTCTCTCTCATAAAAAAAACTACAAAAAAATAGTTAAGACAATGGAAATGCTCTGTAAAACATTGTGATACCATATTACTTAGAAACTAATGACAAAAGGAAAGCAAAGTCTGTACATGGTTTGTACAGACATGTTTGACACATTTTAAAACTATATTTCCAGTTAAAAATAACCTGGAAAATCTACATGAATGTAGAGCAGTGATGACAAGAAATTCGGAAGAGGCATGGGAGATAATAGATAGAGGGAGGGGTGTTTGATCATTGTACACAATATGTATGTGTTGAAATGGACTGAATCTCATTGCTATGTACAATTAATATATGTTGATAATTTTCTAAGAGTTATTTCTGAAGTTGGTTGATAATTTGTTTAATATGTTTATGGACACAGAGGAGTACCTGTGTGTGATACAAGCTGATGTGAGGGGCCAATGGCACTCCTGACATGACCAGCCTCCTCTCTTTCCCCATGTACTATAATAATTATGATTCCTCAAGGTTTCGTTATGTGAAACCCATAGAAATCATTGCTAGAGGGTTAAGCCAGGAGCAAACTAACGATCATTAATCATTCTTTCTGGGGCAGGTTTTTCACACTCCAGGTACAGTGTCAGAAGAGTCACAAGTCTTCTCTCGGCAGATAGAAACCAGTGTCTTCATCTTGCAGCAAAGACGAGTGGCTCAGAGGAGGGAAGTAACTTGCCTGTGGCTATGAAGCTACAAAGAATTGGAGCAGTGAATTTAAGTCTTCTAGATGTTGTGAGATTGTCCATGCCACAGCCACGCCCTGGGGCTGACCTGTGATGAAACTGAGCAATAGCCACATGGGCGTGAAGAACAGGAGGTCACAGTGAGCTGGAATCAAGGCCACTGGAGGCACATGGTCAAGAACAACAAGAAGTAACATGAACACTTGCAAATCTGAACAGCAGTCTGAAAGCATTGACAGTGTGTGAGCAGTGAAAACACTTGGAGGTAAGACCCATGCAGACTCAGGCTCATCGTCTGGGAGGAGCTGGTAAGAGTCCCCAAGGAGAAGCCAGGTGACGGTGGTTCTCTGCAGCCGTTTCTAATGAGCAAACCTGACATTCCATGAGGGAAGGTGGGGGAGAGAAAATTAAACCAGCTTATGAAGACTCACAGAGGTGAGCTTCCTGGGATCTTTCTCCTTCATGGTTTGACTGTGATAAGAGCAAGAAAAAAGGAAGTCAGAATGAAGAGGAAAATCAGAAATGGCTGCCACTCATTTTTGGAGTTAGAGATTAAAGCCCCGGATAACAGTCTTAGCTAGAGGTTGACTGAATGAACTCAGGAGGGCAACTGGCAGGTTCTGTCTGAAACGAATGACAGATAATGAATTTGTGATTTTAGAATTGAGCAAAAGTTGGGAGGTCCAGGCAACAGACATTGAAAAGTGTGCACACACAATAATTATACACATTTGCACCACATTCTTTACTACCCCAGATCTTCTAGTTAGAAAGCAGAGCCAGTCAAGGCAAGACTCATACTGCTGGAGCAATTTGCAGCTTGAGAACATTATAGATGTCTACCAGCTCTTTCTCTTTTTAGATCTTCTTTGTGTATTCTCTTGGACTCTTGTTCTCACCTTCTGCAGACGTATCCTAGCCTTCCTTTCTTCTGTTTGTTCAGTTGTTCCTTGAGTCATTCACTCCTTAAACACCATCTAGGATCATTTATGGTACAGGACTTGTACTAGAACTAAAAAGACAAATAAAATGTAATGTTTCTCTGCATTGGGGTCACTGGAGTTTGACTTTATCAAGGTTCTACTTTCTACCATGCAAATATGACTATCATTGGCTGTGTTACTTATGGAAATTTTGCTATAGGATTTTGATAACTAAACTCATTGTTAATTGTTAAGGCATGACATACACATGTGCATGTGTGCACACACAAGCATATTTTTTTTCATCCTCAAACATAGGCATTCTGCCAAACAGTAATAGGGATGCCCATTCTCCTTTGAAATTAATTTAAAACACTTTTCATTAAATAAATTGGATTTATAGCAACACTTTTATTAACATTCAGAACTTGGCTCTTTTTCCTTTCCTTTCATTTTATTTCAGCATCATTTTCTGCTTGGAGGCTTTGGATTGACTGGAAAGCCAAAGGACCCACAGCCAACATTAAAGAAACACTCATTTTTCAGCAGCACCAACACTTCACATGTATGTGCCAGCCAATCTTCTCAAGGACAACAAAAGGTATTACACTTGTACTATCTTTTTTGAATGCCTGAGGAAACTGAAAACAGAGAATTTAATTGTGCAAGGTGTTGTAAGTAGTAATTTTGCAGAGGTGCGATTCAAACCATCACTACATGACCCCAAAGTCCATTTTTGTTTGTTTCTTTAAATTATTTATTTGATAGAGAGAAAGAGGCAGACATAAAGAGAGTGAGTATGGGCATGCCAGAGCCTCCTGCCACTGAAAACGGACTCGAGGTGCATGCACCACTTTGTTCATCTGGATTTACAAGGGTACTGAGGAATTGAACCCAGCCATTAGGTTCTCAGGCTTTGCAAGCAAGAACCTTTAACTGCTGCAGCCATCTATCCATCCTTCCATTTTGTTACTATTAAGCTATATGACATTTTGAAGCAAAATGAAATTTTGCCAACAGTAAAACTGAAGGGTAAAGTGATCTCCAGACAGGCAGAATGGAAAGGTTTCTTGTTAATGTAAGTAGAAAGCTAAAATTAGAATTCTTTGACAGATGTAACTGAAGCTTAGTGGGTAGTTATTTTGCTTTTCAAAAGAAAGTGCTTCCCCAAATACAATCATGGTTACTGCCATTACACACTATGGAAACCTGTGTTGCAGGCCTTTTACAATAAGAAAATTTAGAACCAATCGCAATAGAATATAAAATTAATAAACTCAAATTACTAACATAAGTTCCATGGGCTAATTTACATCTTGCTGTAAGTCAGCTGCTGTATCCAGTGTGACAATGATGCCAGTTGCCACAGGAAGATCTTTTTGAGCCCTTGCTCCTCTATTGCCTGGTGCCAGTATGATCAATCTACCTTCCTGCCAGTTCTCACCACTTTGGACCACAGGAACCATTTGTCTGCTCAAAGAATCTAGGCACTGGACGTCACATGCTCTTGCCTGTGGGGAATGTGTGCACACTGCAATCCTTCACTTAGTTACTAACACCATGGCAAAAACGCTATTCATGGGGTACTGGAATTGCATTGCTCTTTAGGCATGGAAAATGCAAGAAAATGAGCTCTTGAGACAGAGGGAAATGCACCAAAATGAGTCTGGCTCAGGTCTCATTGGGCTTATTTTATTGTGCATGGGACACAGTTTTAACAAGCTTCATTATCTGGTTTCTCAATCTATAGCAGATGGAAGCAGTGAATTAGAAGGGAGTGATACTGCCACCGGCAAGAAGAGTGACAACAGTGAGAAATGCCAGCTGAGAGCAAGAGAGAACAATATCAATCATGGGTCCATTTAGCGTCAGCTCAAATTGCCCCAAATACAACTGGTCCTATTATAGAACAATACCGTAGCTGTCGCTCCCAGTGATGACTCTGAGTCATAAAGGAAAACTTAAATGGCTCCTGTCAGATGATATAAGATGTCAGAAAACGTAGAATATATGTATGATAGATGTGCCTTGTCAATGATTAAAATAAGGAAGAATTTTGATGCTCAAAGGACAAATTCCCAAACTGGCACATTTGGAACAGACCAATCACTAAGACATTGTCATGTTGGAGAATTGTTAACAGCACAATGAATTATTTCTGCATATGTTCTCTCATACTAGAATGTAAAGAACTTCAGAACAAGGGTTTCAGGGTTCTGGCCTCTACTATGCATAAAACAGACAGTTGTTCATAGTGAGAACCACATGTTATCACCATCAAGTCACAGTTCTTTGCTAACCAAATCTTCATAACAAATGTACAGAAGTCAAGTTCTTAGCCCCATGTGGTGGCTCTGCAGTGTAACCACCTGGCTAAGCTGAACTACATTTTCCAGTCTTGCCTTGGAAGCATCATGTGGTTTGGGTGAGACATGGAGAAAGATTGTCTCAGCTGGCCTGATGGGCAGGTGTGGTGCACAGCCATTTTGGTTCTGTGCTCCCGTCCTTGTTGGAGAGCTAGCGCTGTCCTCTTTGCCTTGGAGCAGCAGCCTGTCCTGCAAATTCTCCTCCTTGCTTGGCTTCTCTTCCATCTTTGCCTTAGGCTTTATGTGTGTGTGCTTATCTATGTGGTCAAGGGTTTCAGTTTTTCCAGCCATTGTGAAAGTCAATGATAATTAGAAACAGCAAGATTCTAGCTGGTCCTCACAGTTTTCGTCCATGTCCATGGGTATCTACCTATCTTTATTCTATTCTCGCATCCTAACTTCTTATATAACACATATTAGGTACCAGTATCCACCAGCCACACAAAACAAAGAGCCAGTGGGTTTGCCAATGCCAGAGCTAGACTCTACACCAGGTTATGAACTATCACCATGAGCATTTTAAACCCACATATGACTAAGGGCCACTAGCCATATCTAGCTAGAGCTGTGAGCAAAGCTTTCTTCTACTTTGAAGACACTTTCAGGAGCATCCTCACAGACACAACTGTCTAGTAGAATGTGAAAGCGAAGATAAACATGCATATATTAGTGTCAGAAAGGGCTCTAGGGCAGTGATTTTATTTTCCAGTCAATGTGTTTCAGTTACAGAAATACATGACTAGTCATTTCTACTTAATGTAACAATAAGGGAGATTAATCCAGACATGCCATATCTTCTGAATAGAGGCATGCAATTTGCATACACCAATGTTGTTAAATTATAAAACACATCTTGACATTTACTTTTCTTTAAGATTTTTAATTGGAGATGTACCTCATTCATCATGCTGTGGAATTTCTGGTGTCAAGGTAAGTGCTCTGATATAGAAAGCTGAAGATCTGAATGTAATACCAGACTAATAGCTTTGCAACTTTGGGCAAAGTTCTTCACTTCTCAGAGTCTTCACTGGTGCATCTGCAAGAGGAAGTGTCTCTGAATTGCATTCACACACCTTGTTGACTCCTTCTTACATCTCTCAATTTGCAGGCTCATTGGAATTTATTACCTAGGTAGAAGACTATCAAATGTTCACCTAAACTGTATAGTACATATTCCTTGAAGGAAGTATATATAAATAAATAAAAACAATTACATTGCATTTAAATCTAATCCCCAATGATAAGAATATTATGACTTCACTTGGGTCTGAATATTTTGAGGAATGGATTCACTCACTGACTTTTCAATATCACTTCTAAAAAACTGAATAAGATCTTATCTAATGTTTGATTTTCTTTTGTCTTTTTTTTCTTTTTTTTTGGTGCTGAGGACCGAACCCAGGGCCTTGTGCTTTCTAGGCAAGCGCTCATCCACTGAGCTAAATCCCCAACCCCTAATGTTTGATTTTTTTTTTAAAAAGGCTCTGGAAAGGTACAATATAATATCTCTATAATTTGAATACTGGATTTCACACTTTAAAAAATTATATTTTATTTATTTGATAGAGAGAGAGAGAATGGGTGTGCCAGCAACTCCAGCCACTGCAGATGAACTCCAGATGTATGTGCCATCTTGCGCATCTGGCTTACATGGGCACTGGGGAATTGAACCTGGGTCTTTAGGCTTCACAGGCAAGTGTCTTAACCACTAAGTCATTTCTTCAGCCCTCAGATTTCCTACTTTATGAGATAATCTAGCATTTGAATTATATGAGTGGTTTCTTAATGTAAATCTAATTTGTGTCAGAAGTATAGTCCCTTGTAAATGTCTCTGGGTCACCAGGAGAAACATGAGCTGTAATCACAACCTTAAAGCAGCTCATGATCAAGTGGGGTTTACATTTGTTACTTAGGAATTTCCTTTGAATTCAAACATCCTTTTATGGAGGAAATATGGAGGATCATGAGGTGCAGGAAGTAAACACTTCACAAGTCTCATGAAGCTCCAGATAGCTACAAGATTCTCAAGATCATTCCCAAAATTATAGAAGCAATAAACATTAGCTGGAAAGGAGAGATTTGGAGCCCTTCGCTCCCTGTAAGCCATGCAGTGAGCTCCAGGGATGCAGCTTTTGTGAATCTTCACCCATTCTGGGGTGGGCTTTCTGGTGATGCAGCTGCCTTTGAGTCATCCATGCTTCTACAATAACCCCTCATAAGCTCTCTAAGTAACCTGTTGCAGTCAGGTAGAAATCACCCAACCAAGACCAGCTTGTGGGAAAAAGAGGTTTAGTTTGGCTTATAGACTCAAGGGGGACACTCCACAATGGCAGGGAAAACAGGCATGAACAGAGGGTGGACATCACCCCTGGCCCACATAAGGTGGACAACGAGAACAGGGGAGTATGCCAAACACTAGCAAGGAGACATTGGCTCTAACACCCATGAGCCCACCCCCAACAATAACACTGCCTTCAGGAGGCATTACTTCCCAAATCATCATCAGCTGGGACCTTAGTATTCAGAACACCTAAGTTTATGGAGGACAACTGAATCAAACCACAATATTCCGCCCCTGGTCCCCATAAAGTGATAACCATACATGATTTAAAATGCAATGCATTCATCCAACTTTAAAAGTCTTCATAGTTTTTATCAATTCCAATGATTTCCTACATCCCCATAGACCAAGATCTTTAAGCTGAGCCATAATACCAAAAAATCCCCCCAAAACTCCTAATGGCACAGAATAAACACTCACACTGCAAAAGATGGCATTGGGCATAGCAAAGAAATATTCAACCAGTACAAGATTTAAACAGAGCAAACATCAAACTCTGTAGCTCCAAGTCCAACAACTCTAACCAGTGACAAGTCTCCAAGTCCAATAATTCTAACCAGCAACAAGTATCTGGAGTTCCAAGTATGCCCCTCCAGCTAAGCTACTCACAGTCCTGGTAAACTTCATCCAGAGCTGGCAGCTATCCTGGGCAGCCACCTTGTGGACGTGGCATCTCCACTGGGTCTCTACTGAAACTGACAGTCCATCGTCATGGCCCCATGGGGTCTCCATCCAGGCATCCAGCAAACCTGCTTCACACTGCCCATGGTCTTGTCCAAAACAAAAGACCATGTTGCAAACTCAATAACCTTCTCTTTCCTGAATTTCTTATACTCCACAATACCAGGTAGGGTGCTAATTTGTTAATCCAAGGGGGGGAATAAAGCAGACTTTGAAGAACAGGATACTCGTTGAGCACTCAGGCCCCTTCAAAAGAGTCGGCATTCTTCCTGTTGCTCCAGTGCAGGTTAGCTGGCCCAATCTCAATGTTTGTAATTTCTCAAAGAATTTGCAGGTGAATGGGCATCAGTTTTAGCTCAAAGATTTCATTTCTCCTGTGCCATATCCCTCTGCTCTCACGAGTCCATTTCTATGCAGTGCAACCCTGCACAGCTTCTCAGGACACAGCCATAACAGCAAATCTCTAAAACTGCTTCTAGACCAGTCCAAGTGAAGCTCTTTCTCACCCTTATCAGCCAACCCTCACAAACTATAGTTCTTACTGTATTCAGGCCTTTCAACTCTGACCACAGTATTCCATCAAGCTGTATTTACTGCACTGCAAGGCGTCTTTTCGGACAAGGTTTCAAATCCTTCCACATTCCTCTTGAAAATCATCTCCAAAAGGCCAAAGCCACATAGATGTCTAGCAGCAATCCCACTCCTTGGTACAACTTTACTGTTGCAGTTAGGTTTGCATTACTGGTAGAAATCACCCAACCAAGAGTAGCTTGTGGGGGAAAAAAGAGGTTTATTTTGGCTTACAGGCTTGATGGGGATGCTCCATGGTGGCAGGGAAAATGATGACATGGGCAGAGGGTGGACATCATCCCCTGGCCCACATAAGGTGGACAACAGGAACAGGAGAGTGTGCTAAACACTGGCAAGGGGACACAAGCTATAATATCCTAAGCCTGCCCCCAACAATATACTGCCTTCAGGAGGCATTAATTCCCAAACCAGCTAGGAACCTACCATTCAGAACATCTAAGTTTGTGGGGGATACCTGAGTCAACCCACAATATAACCCCCCCAAATCATTGGCTTACCAAACTGTATTTTGGTAGAATCATACTTTAGTCTGTCACTTTTCTCTATATGAGGTGAAAAGATGTTTATTATCATTTTCCTGGGAAGTTAATGCCACAGCAGTGATAGAGTAGGACCTAAGACATGAGTAGTTCTCAAGCTTTAGCCTGTATGAAGGTCACTTGAGTCTCAAATCCTACACCTGAGTTTCTGATTCAATAGTGAAGATCAAGACTTCATTTCAAATATTTTTCTTTGTGACATCTATACTACTGGTCCAGGGGCCATATGTTAAGAATCACAATTCTTAGAAGCTCCCCACCAATGCTCAGGAGCCTCTGTACTGGAGATTGTGAACATCTCGATGTTACTCATGTTTTTGCAATCTGGTCCTAAAGAAGTAGAACTTTTACAAGCAACCATTCATTGGCATGGCAAAAACATGAAGTAATATTTATTAACACATTTTCCACAAAGAATTTATTTTCCATGACTTGTGTCCTCAGATTTCCAATGAAATTGAGCCAAAATTGATATGGCTCTTAAATCGTTTCATTGACTTGTTTACTGTAGACACCAATTTCAGTTCAGATTGAAGCACCGTAATTTCCACCTTGTGAACATTTTAATCTGATATAGACCAAATTTTTTTCTTTTAAAAAACATTTTTATTTATTTATTTACAAAGGGAGATAGAGAAAGAAAAAGAAGGGGGGAGAGAATGGGTATACCAGTGCTTCCTGCCATTGCAAATGAACTCAGACACATGCACCACTTTGTGCCTTGGACTTTATGTCAGTATGTGGGTACTAGAGACTTGAACCCCGGTGGGTAGCCCTTACATTACAAGTCGCCTTAACTGCTGACCCATCTCTCCAGCCCAAATACCAAATATTCGCTACCATGCTAAACAGTGCAGAAACATTCATAGTCCATACTATATTTAGATCGTTTTTTTCAAAGTTTAGCCCAAACCATCTCATCTTAATTCCTAGCTCCCCACTTTAGTGCATCCCAGATGATGTCTTTATCCTCTAAAGCTTAGAAGTAGTTTCCGTATCCAAGAGCAATATCATATCCTCCCAGAGATACATCATCCTCTCTTCTCTAGGTTTATCACTAGCGGTTATGCCTTTACCCTTTCCTGAACTCATTGAAGTTGGGTAATCAACTCTGACTAAGGCTTTTATTTTCACCTGGAGAAAAGTATTATCTGAACACATCTTACATACCAGGTATTCAGCAATGTTTAGACAGAGGTGAGTAAAAGGTAGATTGTCCCAATCTACATAGGGTTCACATAATTACGAAAAATTATGTATCACACTGTACTTCTTACTGCATTTCACTATTGATCTTGCCATCTTAAAGATCAATTTCTTCCAACATAATAGCATAATTTCTGCTAGAAGATTCAGGCTATCATATGTGAACACTCACATGTATGTATTCAACTTTCACTTATTGTGATTTACTCAGGAGTAACATGAAAATCTATGGTAAAAGAATCATTCAAGAGCTTGGAGTAAAAAAGGTAAAATAAACTTCAAAACTTTGATGGTTTAAAAACATGCCTGCAAAATTCTTTGATACTTTTCTCATCAAGAGATGGACTTGTGATCCTGTCTTGAAACTCCAGAGACATTTGGAAAACTTGATCAAGAATATAGAAGAAGAGGTGTTCTTGGGGCTGGGGAGATGATATAGCAGTTATAGGCACTTGCTTGCAAAGCCTGAGAACCTGAGCTCAATTCCCCAGCACCCAGTTAAAGTCAGATACACAAAGTAGTACTGAGTCTGGAATTTCTTTGCAGTGGCAGGAGGCCCTGGCTTGACCAAACTCCCTCTCTCAAGTTTCTCTTTCAATCTAATAAACAAGTAAATAAATACTTTTTTTTGTTGTTGTTTTTTCAGGGTAGGGTCTCACTCTGGCCCAGGCTAACCTGAAATTCACTATGCAGTCTCAAGGTGGTCTTGAACTCATGGCAATCCTCCTACCTCTGCCTCCCAAGTGCTGGAATTAAAGATGTGCACCACTATGCCTGGCAATAAATACATTTTAAAAAGAGGTATTCTAAGTTTACTAAAGTGTTATATAAATCAATTAAAACTCCACTTTGCTCATTGGAATATTAGTGCTTGAAATTGTGAATCGCATATGAGAAGTCCCTACTTTAAGGCTGCTATTTAGTTCAGGCCTGCATGTGATACCTATGCAGGTAATCCAGTTGTTAGTCCTAGCTGAGTCCTGGTTAATAGATGTATCAACTGCCATTTATATAAGTAACGACAGTTCCAAATGACTCCAGTCCCCATCTCTTCAGTTTTCCAAGTTGAGTCCTCAGACTTCTGGGACAAAGACAAAACTTTCTTGCTTTTTAATCCTGCATGCCTGTTTTCTTATGTCTACTCTTATGAAAGAGATGGCAATCCAGATGTAGAAGGCATTTATAATGTCAAATAGACATACCAGAGAGATCCTTCCCTGATCATTTTATAATACATAGACCTAGGAAAGATTATTGAAAGCAGCAAGAGAGAAGCAACAAGTCAGTTATCAAGGCAGCCCCTGTTAGAATAACAACAGTTTCTCAACAAAACCTTTTAAAGCCAGGAGAGTTTGGGATAATGTATTCCAAACTTGGAAAGATAAAAATTGCCATCTCAGACTACTATGTCCAACAAAGCTCTCAGTAATAACATAAAGAGAAACTTTTTAAACAGGATAAAGCAATTAATGACCACTAAGTTGGATCTTTAAAAGAAGGAATCCTTCAAACTGAGGAGAAAGGTAAACACATCTATCAGGCTACAGTAACAAATAAAAGTGGTTCAATAATAGTTTAGCAAGAGAGTAAGAAAATACCAAACATTGCAAATTCAATAAAATGACAAGAATTAATACATACTTTTCAATAACTCTGAATATGACTTCAATTCCCCAATCAAAAGACACTAACTAAGCAGGGCATGGTGGCACATGTCTTTAATCCCATCTCTTGGGAGGCAAATGTAGAAGGATTGCTATGAGTTTTAGGCCAGCCTGAGACCTACATAGTGAATTACAGGTCAGCCTGGGCTAGAGTGAGACCCTACCTTCAAAAACCAAAAATCAAGAATAACACTAACTACAAAAAAAAAAAAATGAACTAAAATCAGGATCATTCTACTTACTGCCTCCAAGAAAAACATCTCACTATAACATACAGATGCTGTCATAGGGTAAGAGGATGGGAAATGGTATTTTAAATAAATGGAGCTAGGAAACAAGTAGTTGCCATTGTTCTAATATGACAGACTTCAAACCAAAACTGGTCAGAAGAAATAAAGAATAGATAGTGGTTAAAAGAAGGAAGCCATCAAGAGGACGTTGCACTTCTAAACTTATGCTAAAGTTAGCTTTGTGTTGCTGGAAAACCCCCAACGTGAACCAGCTTGTGGGAGGAAAGGGTTTATTTCAGCCTTACAGAACCCAGGGGAAGCTTCATCATGGTGAACGAAGCAGACTCATTTCCATAGATCCATACCAGAAAGACAACTCCAAACAGAAATAGAAAACAGGAACAGCCAGAGCTTAAACTGCTCTTTACACACCCAGTAGGGCTGGACTACAAGATGACCCCATCCCAGTGACACCTCCTCCAGCTGGCTGTTGGAGACTCAAGTTGCAACCTTAATAAAAAGTACCTCAGGATATTGGGGACATGCATTCATGTTCAAACTACCACAATATATTCAAACAGGTACATCCTACTTCATAAAGCAAACACTGCTAATTAGACACAATGTTGCAGATTAAGACTAGCAAAATACTAGTAGACAACTTCGATACCCCATTCTTACCAACTGACAGGTCACCCACCTCCCAATACAAAACACAGACTAGCAACTGTACTAAATGACATCATAACTCAAGTGGACATAACAGACATCTATAGAAAATTCCATTCAAACACTTCAGAATACATATTCTTCTCAGCACTTCATGGACCTTTCTCTAAAACAGTTCAAACATTAGGACACAAAATAAATCTTAAGAAATATAGAAAATCAGCAAGAAAGACTATGGAAAACACACAAACTTGTGGATTTAACAACTATTAAATGACGAACATGTGATTGAAGAAATCAAGGAAGAAATTTAAAAATTTCTAGAATGAAGTGATAATAAGAACAGAATATACCAAAATATATGGGACACAATGAAAGCAGTACTAAGAGGGTAGCTTATAGCTATAAGTTCCTACATTAAGTAATCAGAGAGATCTCAAGTAACAGTTATTATATTTAAATTATATATATTAATATATATTAATATACTTAAATATATTATATATTTAAATTATATATACTTATATATAATTTAATATATATATTAAATCACATTTTTGCACATGTGTGTGCATGTATGCTCACACGTGCCTTAATTCCTTGCCACTGCAAATGAATGCCAGATGTTTTGCATCTGTATTTACATGGGTGCTGGGGAATAAGTCCTCGGTAGGCAGGCTTTCCTAACAAGCACTTTTAACCACTAAACTATTTTTTCCAACCCTCATATAAGTAACTTAATGTCACTCCTTAGAACCTTGGTAAAAGAAAAATAAGCCAAATCCAAAATTAGTAGATGGAAAGAAATAATAAGATTGGTGGGCTTGTGGAGATGTCTCAGTAGTTAAAGCACTTGTTTAAACGCCTGCTTGCCTAGGTTCAATTTCACAGCTACCCATGTAAAGCCAGATGGGCACTTAATTGCAGTGGCAAGAGACCTTGGCATACCCATATACCAACACACACATGGAATAAATTAACAAAAAAGAAATTAAGACAACAAAATAATTTAACAAATAGCAGTTTATTTAAAAGTCTGGGATAGAAATTAATGAAATAAAAGTGAAAGAAACAAATCAAGGAATCCATGATTGAGTTGAGTGTTTGAGAGTATAAATCAACTCAGTGAAAGTAACTGAAATAAAGGGTGATGATCCAAATTAATAAAATTAGAGTTGAAAATAGAGCAATTATGACAGATACCAATAAAATTCAGAAAATGATAAGAACATGCTTTAAAAATATATACTCCACTGAATTGGAAAATCAAAAGAAATTTCTACTAAAATTGAATCAAGGTGCAATAAATAATTTAAGCAGCTCTATTATAAGTAGTGAGATTGCTGCAAGAATAAAAAAAAATTCCAACTTAAAAAAATTCCAGGCATGTGGATTTGCTGGTAAATTTTTACCAGACTTTCAGAAAATGAACACTAATGCTCCTAAAACTAATCTACAAAATAAGAAAAGAAGAAACACCACTAATTTTTTAACTGCAATATTACCCTGATACCAAAACCAGATAAAGACACAACAAAAACAGAAAATTACAAGCTAACTTCCTTGATTAATACAGATACAAGAATGCCCAGGAATATCACTCACCATAGTCAAGTTGGTTTTATTGCAGAGATGCAGAAATGTAATCAGTAAATATAGTTTACAACTATATTACATAAATCAGTAAATGTAATATATCATTATAAATGAATTCAAGGACAAAAATCACATATTCACCTCAATGGGTGCAGAAAAAGCTTTAGTTTTCCTTTATGATAGATGTTCTAAAGAAACGTGAAATAGAAGGAACATATGTTAACATAATAAAGGTAATATATGACAAGTCTATACCCAACATGATACTCAATGAGGAAAATCTTAAATCATGTCTACCGAAATTTGTGAACAGAAGAGTATTCACTTGCACCATGTTATTCAATGTAGTCCTGGAAGTCTTAGCTAGAACAATAACATAAGAAAATCAAGTAAAAGGTATTCAAGTAAGAAAGCAAGAAGTCAAAATGCTCTTATTTTTAGTGATATGATTCTTCCTTGAGGTCCTATATACTCTACATGAAAACTTTTACAACTTATAAGCACTTTCAGCAAACTAGCACAATGTAAGATAAACTCAAAGAAATCAATAGCCTTATATGCCAGGGAAACAATAACATTCACAACTACCACAGAAAAGTCTTAGAATACAACTAGTCAATGAAATAAAACAACTTATAAAATGAAATTTGTAAAGCATTCAAGAGATAAATTGAGGGAGACACTAGAAAATAGAAAGCTATCTCATGTTCATGGATTGGAAGAATAAATATTGTGAAAAATGGCTATCTTACCAAAAATAATTTACAGAGTTAATGTAATCCCTATCAAAATTCCAATTCCATTCTTCACAGAAATAGAAAAATAATCTTAATATTTGTTTGGAATCACAAAAGACAAAACAATTCTGAGAAAAATAAGTAAATAAGCAAGTAAGGCAGGCGGTATCATGATACATAATTTCAAGGTATATTACTGAGCCATAGTTTTAAAAAAAAACAGCATGGTACTGGCACAAAAATAATACATGTACATCAATGGAGTAAGATCAAAATTCAAGATATATTGCCACACAGTTTTGTACACCTAATTTTGGACAAAAAAATGCTCTTTGGAAAAAAGATAGCCAAATGGTGCTAGAAAAACTGTCAGCATGTAATACAGTGACACTAGATTCCTTAATGTCAGACCTGACACCCCAAAGCTGCTTGAGGAAAAAGTAGGAAAATGCTTCAAACTATATGGGTCAGTAAGGAATTCTAGGTAGACTTCCATCTTAGTAGGACTTCGGGTAATAAGGACAATGATCAAGATACCTCATGCGATTAAAAAGTTTCTGTATAGCAAATAAAACTGTTGATAAATGAAGATGCAGCCTACACAATGGCAGAAAGTCTTTGCCAGCTATAATTAATCTGACAGAGAATTAATATCTAAAATATACAAAGCACTCAGAAAACTAAACATCAAGGAAACAAACAATCTAATCTAAAAATGGCTAGGAAATTGAAGAGTTCTTAAGAGAAGAAAGACAAATGGTTAATAAGCCTTTTAAAAGGTATTCAATGTCCTTAATCATCAGGGAAATGCAAAGTAAAACCACTTTGAGGACAGAGACATGGCTGGGCATTTAAAGGCACTTGCTTATAAAGCCTAATGGCCTGGGTTCAATTCCTCCATGCCCATGAAAAGCCAGATGAACAAAGTACAACATGTATCTGAAGTTCATTTACAGTGACAGGAGGCCCTGCTATACCCATATTCATTCTTTCTGTATCCACATCCTTCTCTATGCCTCTTCTTCTCTTCAAATGAATAATATTCTTAAAAACTACTTTGAGGTTATATCTTATTCCAGTTGGAATGGCTACCATCAAGGAATGACAACAAATCCTTGCAGGGCAGTGGGAAAAAGAAGCTCTTATTCCATGCTAGTGGGCATGTAGCTCTGGGCACTATAGAAATCAGCATAGAAAGTTCCCCAAGAGCTAGTAGATTTATAATTGTACTACCGTATGACTCAGCTGTATGACTGCTGGTCATAAACCATAGGACTCCATGCCCTACCACACATACTTGTACATCCATGTTTATTGCTACTTTATTCACAATAGCTAAAAAAATGGAATCAGCCTAGATATCCATCAACTGATGACTAGATAATGGAAATGTTGTGCATATACAGAATGAAATTATGTTCAGTCTTAAGCAGAAATTAAATTATGAAATTTGCAAGAACATATTATACTGGGTGAGGTAACCCAGTCTCAGAAAGACAAATGCCTCATGTTCACTCTCACATTTGGATCCTAGCACCTAAGTTTCATATTTGTGTGTTTAAGTGGAGTGATTGTGTATAGGAAACTAGAAAGGGTCAATGGGTCAGGGAGAAGAGATGTTAAGGGGGAGAGAGGATAGTAGAACACATGGATTTGAAAGCAAGGGAGAAATACTGGGAGTAGAAAGGTTTAAGCAAGAATGAATGGTTAGGAGGTGGGAAAAAGGAGGGATCTTAAGATCTTAAGGATATATGAAAAAGCTATATGGAAAACAATTACTTTTAAAGCTAATGAAAAATGCAATTTTGAAAAGAAAGAGTTTGAATGGAGGTATCCTGTATGAGTGAATAATGCTTCTCCCAGAGGCCACAGGTTTATTAAATAAAAATCCCAGCCGGGCGTGGTGGCGCACGCCTTTAATCCCAGCACTCGGGAGGCAGAGGTAGGAGGATCGCCATGAGTTCGAGGCCACCCTGAGACTACAGAGTGAATTCCAGGTCAGCCTGGGCCAGAGTGAGACCCTACCTCAAAAAACCAAAAAAAAAAAAAAAAAATCCCAGTTCTAGGAGTGGGAAACCTCCCCAGAAGATGTTAGGCAAGAACAGTGAGGCCCCTAAAACAATACAGTGTAGTGCCACTGTTCTTGATTGCTAACCTCAACAATATGCTCATAGACTACAGAGAAATAAAGCTGGATCTAAACTGGAGGCTTTCTATGCATGCAGAATTGGTTTCAGATTGCTGACTGCTATGCAAACTTCCGGGGCAGAAAAATCATCAATAATTTTACCCACTTGCAGATCCTTTGTTCTACACTACTGACCTGCCAGGCAAGATGTGTACACTGGTTTAATAGTGATGTGACTGTTATGGAGTAAGCATACCTAGGAATTCATACCTAGTACTATAAACCTAGTCAGAAGCCTGTGGCTGGGGAAGTCACAGACCTTAGAGGGGGAAGCTACTGCTTTGTTTTGCTAAATGGATATGTGCCAGGTAAAGTGCCTTCTACATATACACATGAATTAGTTCTTCTCTCAGCCTTGGTGTGAGAAGCTTCTTTTTGCAGTGAGTGTCTACTACTGCAGGGACTCAAGGTCCTGAGAAAGACTGTTGAGTGCTCAGCCCTAAATGGGACATCAATATCACCCTCTCCAAGGATCAGGGAACATGGTGGAAGAACGGGCAGAAAGAGTGTAAAAGCCAGGAGATAGGCAGCTGTGCTGTAGAACACTGTATTCCAGACATGACATGATCTGTCATTGAACCATGAATTCCCAGACTGGGACCATCAACATTCTGTCATGGATGGAGGAGAGACTCATGAGGCTCCTCCTCTCCCCTGAGGAGCTATTGGCAGTTAATCACACTAAGGAAGTAGGAGAGATATCTTCAGTGGTGTGGCCACTGACAAGTTGCCTGTGCTGTAGTAAACAGCCCCTACCCATGCTCATGCGAGCAACCCTAGTTTAACTCAGTGGATCACAAAACATCAAAATGGAAGGAGAGCTAGTTGAAAAGAATAAATTCAGTGGGAATTGAGGGGAAAAAAGAATGTAAATGTGGAGTGAATATGATCGAAACAAATTACATAAGCACAAAAATTATCTAAAAATTATTTTTTTAAAGTTGAAATAACAAAAACTTCTCAAATTCGATGGAAAACATTGGAAACCTAAGAACCTCAACAAACAAGCACATTGTAATAAAGTTGCATAAAGATAGTATAGACTTAAAAAAAACCTTAGAAACAGCAAGGCAAAGATATCAGATCAAGTGGAAGAGTTATTCAATTATTGCCAGACTTTCTATCAGAAACACTACACTAGGAGGAAACGGAATGCATGGTCTAAGTGTTGAAAGAAAATAAGTGTCATCCAAGAAAAAAAAAATACATCCATAACTGTTTCATTCATATTTATCCCTATATGCTAGAATCACAGGAATTTTTTCAAGTTTCAACATCCCTATCCCTAATCCTTTTCTACTATCAATAATTAGATCCCACCACTGTATTTTGTGTTGCTACAACGGCAATGCCTGACCGAAACAACTTAAGGAGTAAATATTCATTTTGGCTCATGGTTTCAGACGATTCCAGTCCATCATGGTGAGGAAGGCATGAAGGAACAACTCAGTTCATAGCAGTGGGTACATCTGAGAAAGGCTATTCACCAATCGTGAGCCAGGAAGTGGAGTGCAAGACAAGAAGTAGGTGGGGATAACATACCCCCAGGGACCTACCTCTAGAAGCCAGCTAGGTCTCACCTCCCAAAGTTCCCAAAACCTCCTCAGATCTTCCTACCAGCTGAAAACCAAGCATTTGATTCACAAGCATAGGAAGGATATTATATATTTAAACCATAATATCAACCACATTCATCTAGCTCTCTCTGAGCTTTGAAAGATCTGATTTCCCCTTCTAACCTTTACCAAACACAGCAGTGAGTACTCCACAGGAGCAAAACAGAATAATCACATCATCATTGTCACATCTATGACAATTCACCATGGCAGAAAAATGTCCAGTCCCCAGTAGATGACCTGCTTGTTTAAAAGAGTCTGTGTAAAACAATTTTTTACAATCCCATGGAGACAGGACTCTTATTTATCAAACAACTGATTACAATGTAATTCAGAGACTGTTGTTGCTGCCTAATTCCCAGTATGCTATCTGGGAAAACTGAAATAAATGATCACATATGTATGTATGTGTAGATGGAAGGATGGGTAGCAATCTGAGTGACAACTTCCTGTTTCAAGTTGAGAGACTTTAATTATACATTCAGATTAAATGCTCATAAAGACCTAACAGTATCCAAACTACTACTTTTCTTTTTGATTTATGTCATGTATATGATCTTAGTGTGTGTACAAAATGAGAAACCTTATATTAAAGTGAGATCCCATCTACTAACTTGCCAGGAAGTTAGGGAAATTTGAATACACTACAGTTAGCACTGGCTTGTTAGTGAAGAAACTGATTAGAGATGAAAGCAGAACTATGTGTCAACATGAGCCTTGGGTCCCAAAGCTATGGGAATAGTTCACTGGTACAGAAGAGGTGGTATAAATATGCATTATAGAAATTAGACTAGAAATTCCACACTATAAGTATGTGTGATTACAATAAAGCTGCAAACAAAAAAGAAAGACAAAATAAGTTATTAGGTCTACCTCTGCGTCTAAAAATATAGTGTCATGCAGTTCTTATCAGTTGATAGGTTCCAAGGAAAACTAAAACATAATCATTACCTGGTCTCATCTCAACCTTTTCTCCAAAACAATTAGGCAGGATTTCCTTAAAGACAAGACATTCTCTTATCTCACTGACGTTTAGTTGAAATATTGAAAATAAAGTATGTCTAACAGAAAGGGATTGACATATTGAGTTCTGCATTTCTGTCAGGAAAGAAAGACAGATGCCTTGCTACAGAGGTAGTGTGATTTATAGCAGCAAGGATGTGAGAAAGTGTAAGTTTCTGTAAGTTAAAGGTTTCTTCCAATTAACAGCACAGCTTGTGTTAGAAGAGTTGGAAATGACTGCAAATACCCACAGAAGACAATGCATCGGGAATCATGAGCTGTTGTGTGGTTTTGCAAGGTAAGAGAGTCATTAGAGGCATGATATAAAACCCAGAGATTCACACCTGTAACAACCAGTCCAAACCGATTTCCCACAAGGACACCCAGCTCTCTCTCAAACCAAAGACAAAGAGAGCACCTTCACGTTGAAGATGGTGTTTTTGGTGTCCGAGCCTCCTCGCTCAGTTTATAAATATGAGCTGTCTGTTAGGTGCCAAGAACAAAAAAGGGGAAATAGACATGATTAAAACACAACCTGGACAACTCAGAACCATCTGAATTGCTAAGTTCTGAGACAGAAGAACAAGAAATTAAAACACAACCTGCAACATGCTGAAATAGAGTAGTTTATAAGGTTCAAGAAGAGATATAACTCTGGCTAGAGAAATAAAAAGTGCCTGCAGGGCTGGAGAGATGGCTTAGTGGTTAAGACGCTTGCCTGTGAAGCCAAGGGACTTGTGTTCAGCCTTCCAGGTCCCTCCCACATAAGCCAGTCACACAAGGTGACACAAGTGTACAACATTGCACATGTGCGCAAGATGGCACATGCTTCTGGAGTTCAATTGCAGGGGCTGGAGGCCCTGGTGCACCAATTCTATGCCCTTCCCCACTCTCTCTTGCATAAAAAAGGTCAATCTGTTGGGCTTGCCTCACACAAAAAAAGTGCCTGCAATGGAAGAGGACCATTAAGCTATGTGTGCAAGGAGGAGCAGAAATTGGAGGAGTAAAAGTATATATTGACACATTCTAAGCACAGGAAATGACATGAAGGCTTGAAGTGTAAGTTACTTCTCCTTGATCTATACATAATAAATGAAGATTCAGCGAACACTAGGAATTCTTATATGTCAAGCATAAAACTATTGGTGGCAGTTATGGAGGGAGTAGGTTTTTTTCCTCATACAGACAGTAGCAATTCCTGAAGGAGTCATGGGAATTTTAAGTGCAACTTCACACTGATAGGTCAGGGCTTGAGCAGCAGTGATGAATAGTGGGCTGGAGGCCACAGAAAATACCCCAACCATCCCCAAGAATGATATAGCTTATTCCAATGTAGTATACTAGGAATGGACATATTTGACAGTGAGGGTAGATGTTGGATTAGTGTTTTGTCACAGAAAATGCATGATCCATTTGTGCTCCAGGACTGCAGATGTCTCTGTCCTCAAGCCACTCTCATAGACATAAGACTTTTGAGACAATCTCAGGAGAATCCAGCTTGGGGAGCAAATTCAAGACACAGAGAGACACTATTGTTTTCAGACATGAAAAATATAGAAATAAAATAATATAAAAAACCTCCGCAGAGATCTAAACACAGATGGAGAGTACAATATATACATAGAAATACAAGGGGATTCTCTCTCAAAAGGTCTGCTGCAGAAAACAGTCATAAATTCCAGACATTTGTACTGTCAACAATATTAAAACAAAAGACAATACAGTGAGATCAAAAGGCAGCTGCCAAGAGGGAGTTATGAAGAGGGAGCTAGATGAGATAAGCAGAGAATGATGTCATTAAACACATGAAAAGAAATGCTTTAAATGCATGAAAAGATAAAGAAAAGAATCAAGAGTGCAAAAAAACATTACACCAGCATTGAGGAGAATAGTTTTGATGAATTCACCTAAAATAATAGGAAAAAATAAATGAACTCAGGGAAGAGGTGATATTACCAATCATAGCACAAAAGATGTATCCAAAATGCATAGTAATGGTGTATGTGATGGAGAGAATAAGCTATATTGAACAGAAGCAAATAAGATGAGGAAAAGGAAGTTACTCTGATCCTCCATGTCAAAGAGAGGACTAAGAGAAAAGGAGGTGTGACTGGAAAAATGGCTCAGCAGTTACGGCACTTGCCTGCAAAGCCTAATGGCCCGGGTTTGATTCCCCAGTACCCATTCTCTCTCTCTATCTCTCACTGTCTGTCTGTATCTCTCTGCTTGCAAATAAATTACATATGCCTAAAAGACCACACCTACTGCTGCCACATTCTACCATATTGTGTCCTATGACCACACACTCAAGTGTTCTTCCTCCAAATTTTCCCAACTAACACAGGGCAGTATAACCACAACACTTACACGTCTTTTTCTCCAAAGGATGACAATCCTATAGCCCAGCTGGGTCCTGCATTCACCAGGGAGTCTGTGGACTGGAAAATGTGTATCCCTCTCATTCACACTCATACGTTCACATTCCCCAAACTCGTGCAGCTGAAGGTTAAATGACAACCTGGCCATTTGTGAGAATACTGATGCTGCAACAGTAGAGAGAAAGTAGGAGTTACCGATTAGCAACCATGAGAAGTGACAGGGTCCAAGTAACTTCAGTGGTGACAAGGCTCCTGCAAGAAACCAAAAGGTCTTTCACCTGATGGTGGAACACATCTGCATCTTCCTGGCTTCTTGTTTGTCCATCATCCACACCTGATAAGGAAGCCAAGACACTTGGATAACTCCTGCTTAGTAGATTATTCCCTATTGGCTTGGTGCTGTGGGACTAGGAATTTTAGAGGAACAAAACAAACATGGGCTCTGTTAGCTAGGCTTGAAGTTAATCACTTGGTACAGCCTTCTGAAAAGAAAGAAAGAAAGAAAACCAGTGAATCAATTTGGTTTCTGTCAACTGGAGAGACAAACTGATCCTAGTTAAGGGCTGTGATATTTGCACTGGGACCCCACCCATGCAGTTCCAAGTTTTTATGAACCAGCCACCATCCCCTCTACATGCAGGTGGGAAAACCAAACTCTACAGCTTCCTGCTCAGCTGCTGCCACTAACCATCAAAATTTGATGATGTAGGGGCTGGAGAGATGGCTTAGTGGTTAAGCGCTTGCCTGTGAAGCCTAAGGACCCCGGTGCAAGGCTTGATTCCCCAGGACCCACGTTAGCCAGATGCACAAGGGGGCACATGCATCTGGAGTTCGTTTGCAGTGGCTGGAAGCCCTGGCGTGCCCATTCTCAATCTCTCTATCTGCCTTTCTATCTCTCTGTCACTCTCAAATAAATAAATAAAAATGAACAAAAAAAATTAAAAAAAATATTTGATGATGTAGAACTAATGTGCTTTCAGTGTTCATTTTTGGGGAAGGTTTTTACCAGACAAGAGTGTAGTCTGATGGGAATATGACCAACAGCTGATAGGATCATACGATAAAATCATAATCAATTAAAAAAATAGTAGATGGACTAGTTGGAGGGAGGAGAGGTACAGAGGAAGGATTAAGGGGTGAGCAGAGAAAAGACAGAGGGACGTTAGGCAACTATGATCAAAATGTATTTTGTACATACATAGAAATAGTCAATATAGAAGACTGATGTGCTGGTGCATGCCTTTAATCCCAGCACTCAGAAGGTACTAGCAGGAGGATTGCTGTGAGTTCAAGGCCACCCTGAGACTACATGGTGAATTCCAGGTCAGCCTGTGCTAGAGTGAGACCCTATTTCGGGAAAAAAAAAATAGAAGAGGGACTAACTGGAAAAAAGGGACTCAGTGGAGAGGGCATCTGAGAGGAGGAAAAGAGAAAGTGGTGGGAAAGAACTATGATCATGGTATATTGTCTATATGTATGGATAGTATAAACAAAAAGTTTAAAAAAAAACGGGGAGCACGTCCAACAATCACCTCCTCCTGGTATTTATGCCATCCTATGAGCATGACCTCTACTTATGAACTGGCATCTAAGACTGAGGGTTATGAAAACAATTGTCTTGGACATTTTCCCTCTTCTCAGTCATTGATGCTGGAGGAAGCCATATACCACACTGTGAGGCATCCCAGTGAAGAGGACCATGTGGCAAAATTTCCCACCTGCCAATCAACTTGAGAGCTTGGAGGCAAATACCCATGCTACCCAAACTGAGTCTTAAGATAGCCCACAGTTCTAACCCAGAACTTAATTATAGCCATGTTATACATTATAGGTCAGATGTATTCATCAATGCTGTGTGGAATTCTCCACCTACAAAAATTAAATGGTGTCTAAGTAAATGTCTAAGCTACTAAATTATAAATCTTTGTGTTGCTAAGGATTGGTCCTAGGGCCTCACACATACTAGGCAAGTGCTCTATATCTGAGCTATATCCACACTCTTGTACCATCATTTTTACACGTTAATGGATATTTGGCACATTTACTCAACCTCCTATCTTGCCTTGCATATAGCAGAGCTTGACTTTGTCAGGCCATACCATGATCTGACTGGCTGTCTTTGATGGCTGACTGAAGCTGTGCAGTACTCCTTTCCTGCCTCCAGGCAAGTAGCTGAAACTAAACCTTGATTCTTTACCGTAATATTTATTATTAAATATAGCCTAGCAACAAAAAGAGAGATGAAACCCCAACCTACTCAAGCATTCTCCCATCTTTCTGAAGTTCCAGTTCTTAAACTTTTGCTGACAATTTCCATACACGTGTGTAATATATTTTAATCACAATACTTCTTTTGCACCCTCTTCTCCATCCTCCTTCCACTGAATTCCTTCTTTCCAACTTGTCCCTCTTCTACTTTAACGTCTGCTTTTGCAACCCTCCACCATCCACAGTGGAGTGTTGAGTGGTCCAACACTGTGCAGGTTTTACACAAGTAACACTGTGAGGTCATGAAAACAACAGCCATGCCATGCCCAGAAGACACTGTTCCACAACACACCTCCCCATCCTTTAGCAATTGCATTCTTCCCATCCCATCTTCTGCAATGTTCCATGGCCTTGGAGGGAGCAATATAGATGCCTAATTTAGTACCGAGCACTCAATAGTCACTTATTCTTAGCATAAAGTTTCAGTTCTAATAAACACTTGGATCTTAGAAAGGCTCCAGCTCAAACAGCACAGAGGTACCTTGGGAAAAAATACATCTGTCATAGGCCACACCTATCTCACAAGTAAATATCCAAAGGAAATTAAATCAATATATAAAATGGACACTTGATACTCCGATGTTATTCCAGCATCATTTAGAGTACCCAACATATGGAGTCAATCAAAGTTTTCATCAATGGATGAATGGTTAAAGAATATGTGAATAGATATAAAATGGAATATTGTTCAACCACAAAAAAGAATGAAATGCTGTCCTTCTGTAATAAAGTGGGTGGACCTGGAAGGGAAATAACCCAAGGATAGAAAGACAAGCACTACACATTCTTTTTTATATGTGGAAGCTAAAAATGTTGAGGTAAGAATAAAGAAAGAAGAGTGATTACTAACAAAGAGGAAAGGGAAGGAAGGATTGAAGAAGACTGAATAATGGGCACCAAAAGATATCTAGATAATTTAGATATAAGGAATACTTTTGGTGTCTCAAACACAGTAGGGTGATTATACCTCACACACCAAAAAAAAAAAAAAGAAAAGAAAAAACTACAATGCATTTTAGAAAGAACTACAAGGGAACTCAAATCCACTAAACCTAAAGTAATGACAAGGAATAAGAAATGTCAATCACCTAGATTTGATCACTATACCTTATATATGTGCATTGAAATATCATCCTATGCACATGCATATGTTCAATTTTTACATGCTAATTAAAAGAATTTTTAAAGAAAAAGCTCTGGCCCTACATGTAACACTTATAAACACTGTAAACTCCCAGCCAGGGCTAGAGGCATCTTCCCCACCTTGGAAGCCACATCAATTCAGTCAATTTCACATTAGAGTTTTCTAACACATGTAGGTCAACCACAGGTGGGTGGTTTATGAATTGAGAAATTTTGTGATAAATCTTTACAAACAGTTAAGTCCAGAGACCCCAGTAATGATATCATAACTTTCTACCCATCTCTCACTTTGGCTCTGCTTAGTTTTAGTTGACAGAACATTACCATATGGCAGGCACCATGTCTCGTGGTTGATACTACTATCACACTGATGACTATATCAAAGTCATAAAAATACAACTCTTCTCATTACTTCATAGGAACTTTTGTGGTTAAAGATGGAATTTTTTATGTAAGGATAGCAAGATAAATTCCATAAAGGCATTTGACAAAATGAGATGGAACACCAAGTGAGATAATAGAAACTGTAACAGTACATTTCTCTTTTGCTACTCATGTTGTGATCCATGGGCCAGCAGTATCAGCATCCCCTGAGAGCCTGTTAGGAACAGAAATGCAACATCCCAGCCTCCACTTGAAGCTTTTCTCAAGCAGAGCATTAACGCTTCCCCAGGAGACGCATGTGTGGGCCATGGTCTAGCGTTAACACATTCCCCATGAGATGCATGTGTGGGCCATGGTCCAGCATTAATGCATTCCCCAGGAGACACATGTGTGGGCCATGGGCATTCTGAATATGAGCACCACCCTGTTATCTAACGGAGGGCACAATGGGAGAACATTCTAATGCCAGGACTTGTAAAGTATAGGACATTCCATCCTCTCTGGAAGAAAAAACAACCAAAGATGCATAGTCATTTGGGAGATAAATAAAAAATGTAAGAATTGAGAGGCTGAGCTTTAAAAGAATGAACAGAGGTTGCATCCCATTTCAAAATAGAATTATGAGTAACAACTGCTGAGCTGCAGATTTGTTCTCTGAGCCTCAGTTTTTTTCATTTCTTCAGGAATAAAAGGTGTTTCGCCAGAACTCTGTCCTGGCTATATATTACAACCACTCGAGTAGACTTACAGATACCACTGCCAGGCATGACCTGAGTTAATGTATCTGAATCTCCAGTGGTGATGTAGTCCTCTGTTATTAAAACCTGGCCAATGCTTCTTTTAACTTCACATTCAGAGCAATATCTCAGAAAAAGGCAAATTGGTAGTTCTTGCATAGCTTTTTTTAATTAAAGCATGCTAGATTCTGCCATTGTAGCTCATCTTTATGAGTGAATTGAGTAGGTGATAGATGGTATTCCCTCCCCCACTTTTGAATTCTGAGTGTTCTTTGAGGAAGTCATGGCATCAAGGACAAGGGCTTTTTCTCTAGATTTTCCATAGGTATCTTCAAGTTTGAATACTGATGCTGAGCTTTCCCTATAGCTGTGGCATCAAGGCTGTAGGAAAATGTGTTCTGCATATAAGAGATAGAACTGGGCGTTATTTAGAAGTGGGAAGGAGTCAGCTCAGGAAGGGAAAGGAGGAAGTCCTATAGATAGTAAGACTGTCAGTCCAGTGACTTCTCTGCACGATCCCCTCATCTTACTGAAATGCATGCCATAGTTGGTGGGAGTGGGTTTCTTGTGGAGATAACCAAAAGACTGAAGCTCTCAGTGGGGAAGTGGAGAAAATAGAGATAGCATATAACCATGGAGTTGTGAGGCAGAGGAACTCAGGCCAGGAGCCACTAAAGCACTATGAAAGGAGTTCAAGCTCCAGCTCACGGTGTCATGGAGTTACGAGACTGACAGAAACCCAGGGTGGGACCTGAGAAAGCATGGTGAGAGGTGAGCAAACTCACTGTGTCATGGCTGCTGAACCTAGACCTCCAAGGGCCATGTGCCCACAAGTGACACGGCTCCCTTCACATTACCATCCATTCTTTCAGGTGGTGTCTGCTGAGCTGGGGTTGGGGAAAAGTAGAAAGCAACAAAAGAAAAAGACTGAGCCCAGGCTGCCTGACCAGGTGTGAGGAGAACTATGATGTAAATCATCACAATATTAAACTTGTCATTACAAACCAAGGCAAAGCCTCTGAAGGGAAGGAGAATGGGTTCTGTGAGAGAAACAAGGAGATCTATGATTGGCAAGGTGGCAAGAAAAGTTCATGAGGGTTCTCACGAGAGAATGTTTCTATACAGTTCTGAAGGAAAGTCGGGGTGGAGTCTATGCAGTGAAGCAGGCTCCTCGTCAGCAGCTCAGAAGAAAGCCAATGCAGGATTCTAAATGGAGGCTGAAAAGATAACTGTCGTATAACTGAGTTACATGGCTCAGAGAAGATGTGACGAGACTTCAAATTGTCCAGCCAATACTGGTAACAGATCCTAGCAATAGCAAAATAAATGGAAAAGACATTACTGAGTTTGAGAGACACTCGGAAGGTAGAACTGGAAGATAAGAGCGAAGTCCAAAGAGAGGGTTAGGGAAACCCAATGTTCTGTTTCTGGCTAGCATCATGGGATGGATCATGCTGCAATTTAGAGGCAAGGCAAGTATGAACCTAATAGCCCTAATAGCAGATGGTTTTATCTCTCCTCATACACTATCTATAATTAGAGGTTCGAAATAGGCAAGTCAGCTATGGTCAAAATGACAGAGGGAAACATCTCTCACCAGGCAGTTTTTCCCTTTCTCTGTGCATTGTAGGGCACACAGCACTCGTAAGCTATCTCACCATGCCTGAAATTCATTAACAATAAGAGGATGGCAGTAATGGCAATAGTTCTGTGAGGATTTACTTAGAGCTTCAGCATTTCTAGCCAGCCAGAAAAAAATTAAAAAGGTATCATGGCTACCACCTAGTCCCAGGCTGTTCGGGTCTATGGGAAGATATGGGTACTTGTGTCCATGGTGTCTTACTCTGCTTTCTGTAGCTGTAACAGAATGCCCCAGGCTAGAACTTGGAAACTCAAGAGCACCTGACCACACTCTCACAGGAATTAATTCAGTCCTAGGGGAGAAGGAGTAACACTTCATAATAACCTAATCACCTATCAAAGGCCCCATTTCCTGAAGCTACCATGAGAGCAATAAAATTTCAACATGAGTCTCAGAGGGCTATGCCACATTAAAACCATGGTGTCCAGTTCTTGACTGTGTCCTCCTGTCCTTGGAAAGATGGTCCAGCAGGTAAGAGAAGCCAGGCCAAAGCCAGTCCTCCAGTTCACATCACTCTGAGGCCAATTTCAATGCTTTAAATTTACCAGCATTTGGGCCCAATGGTCTCACTGAAAGTACAAAAGAATTGACCTCATTTGTCCTACTGGCCTTCTTGAAATATTGTCCTTTTGTGGCCTCTGGGAGCCACTACTCTGATGATTTCCTTCCTATGTCACTTGCTACTGCTTCTAAATCTTCCCACCTTTCTTCTTAACCTTTAGAAATCTGACTGTCCCCAGGGACAAGTCCTTGGGCCACTTTGCTTCTGTCTCTTTACTTTCTGCCCAGTGATTCTATCAAGCCCCATGACTTTAAACACTCTTTATGACCTGGGCTGCATCTGCAGCCTATCTCCACTAATTATCCAGTTGCTTTCCTCCTTCATCTTCAACTATATGCTAACCCTAATATATCAAAGAGTCCTTAATTTTCTGCCATCCATCTTTCTTCTACGTTTTTCCTACCTTGTCCATGATAAACTCTCTACTCAGTGTGATAGTTTGATTCAGGTGCCCCCATAAACTTAGGTGTTCTGAATTCTAGGTTCCCAGCTGATGGAGATTTGGGAATTAATGCCTCCTGGATGCAGCGTATTGTTGGGGACCGGCTTATGGATATTATAGCCAGTGTCTCCTTGCCAGTGGTTGGCACACTCTCCTGTTGCTATTGTCTACCTTATGTTAGCCAGGGGGTGATGTCTACCCTCTGCTCATGTCATCGTTTTCCCTGCCATCATGGAGCTTCCCCCTCGAGCCTGTAAACCAAAATAAACCTCTCCCCCCACCACAATATGCTGTTGGTTGGGTGATTTCTACCAGCAATGCAAACCTGACTGCAATACTCAGTTTCACTAAGACTATAAACATAGGGACTATGCATAGTCCTCTCCTTCCCTCCTCCCACCAGGAGACATTGCCGTCCCCTTTATGCTTAAGGCACGTCTTGAATCTCATCTCTTCTGATCTTCACTAGAATCCATCTTTCACAAAGGACCATTACTGTTCTGTTTCTTCTGTGGCATCCTACATGAGCTCTCTATCCCTCCTTGGAAGGCAGTGTTCAGTCTAGCATGAACCAGGTTTCATTGCTCCCTGCCCTTCACTCTGTGGTGCATCTCATCCTAGCTAAATCAATTACAGTCTGACTGTGACCTTGTAGGCTCTCAACCCACCTCTCCAGCCACCTCTTAACCGTCTTGCCATCCCTTTGCCAAGCCAAACTACCCTAGCCCTTTTGTAGTCCCTTGAAGTTGTAGTGCCCTCCTGCCTTTGAGCTTAGCCAGTGGAGTAGCTTCTTCCTCTAGCAGACAACTGCTTTCCTGATTCTTCCAGGTGTCGGCTTCAGCATCACTCCCTGAGAGTCCTCCTCAGGCAGCTCCAAACACCCAGCCCTCACCCCCCTTTATTACTTTAGTCCGTTTTGTTACAGTTTGATGCAGGTAGTTCTATCTACAATGATGATTACTGAGATCTTGGTTAGTCTAGAAGAGAAAATGCAAGACCATTAGAACAGAACCATGCTGATCTCACCTATTGCTGAGTCACCCAGTACGTAGGACAGTGTCTAGTGCAGAATAGCTGCTCAATCACCATTGTTTGGATAACTCAATGAATGAGTGAATAGGAGAGGGTCTACTTCTATTTTAAGTGTGTCAAGGGAGGAAACACCTGTCGGACCCAGAGAGTACACAAGAAAACACTGGCTACTGGAAAATGTTGTCTGATTAAAAAAAAAACAAAAAACAAAAAACAAAAAACAAAAAAAGTCAGAAATATTTTCAGAGACGACACAGAAGACAAAGGAAGCTTTAATTAAAAACAAACCAAATAAAAACACTTAAAAAGTCTTGCTGAAAGCAAGGAAGGTTAAAGACAAAGAATCAAGAATAAGGATATTGGGTTCTTGAGACCACACAAGCCCTGAAGTGTGAATGTATATAATGTAATCAGAAGACAGCAAGTCTAAGAGTAAAATGTATTATGGAAAAAACAGAGAAAGCAGAGACAGAGTAAGAATAGGACTCTTTTGTGTTTACAGAAAGCTATAGTGTCCTTGACTGAATGTGTGTATAAATGGCTTCGGTTTTCCTTGTGGTGAGAAAGGAACTACAAAGAGCATTCCTACAGCACAAATATTCATTTTGCAAGTTTTGAGAAGTCCATGAGAAGCTAATGCAACAATGGATATGGAAGTATAAAGAGTTCTACAAATGAAATGTACTGTCAGGAGAAGATTACAAAGTGTCCCTGCTAGGTTATGAGAGTTAACTTTGGCAAGACTGCTCAGTTTGATGCAGGTAGAAGTGGCCCAGAATCCAAGGCTGGGAGGAAACCCAGAACCCCTGCAGCTAGTAAGCAAAGCAGTCAGTATTATTCACCGATACCATCGCTGCCAGTGAGAAGTGTGGCAAGGAAGAGGGTCACATGTGCCTTGGGGAAGTCAGGCCTTCAGGATGCATAGAGCTCATGTAGCTTTAAGAGGAATACTTTTCCAAGCCAAGAAGTCATATCTTTGCCAATACTGGTAATATTTTTTTTTAATTTTTTACTTGCATGTATTCATTGTACAAAGTGGTTGATTTCATAGTGATGTTTTCATTCAAGCGTGTCACATACTTGGCCCCCTTGTACATGGAGAACAAAGCAGGTGAGCAGCAGCACAGGCACAGGTGTGACTCATACTGCACCTGAGAAGGGGATACGGGTGGCTGCTCCTAATCAGCCACCAGATACCCCCGTGCCTGCTCAAGTCGCATTAACTTCCTGGGGAGAGGTGAACAGGCATCTGTTCACCCCAGGCTGAGGTCCAGCCACAAACCACAGATTCCACCTAAGTCTAGTTCAATGAACCAAAGAGTTTAACTGGAGTGATTAACACCAGCATGGGTGAGAGGTCATCTACAGGAGCATAAGAAACTATACCACTGGGAAAAAAAAGGCCCTCTACTCCAAGTATAGATTAACCCCATATATATCCTGGGGGAGGGAAGGGGCTTCCTGCTGCCTAGTGAGCTGTTTCTGACCATCTCATGCACTGCCTCCCTCCCCTTCATAGGAAATGTTAATAGAGGGCTAGAGGGATGGCTTACTGGGCAAGGTGTTTGCCTCCAAAGCCAAGGGACCCTGGTTCAATTCCCCAAGACCCACGTTAGCCAGATGCACAAGGAGGCACACATGTCCGGAGTTCAGTTCCAGTGGCTGGAAGCCCTGGCAAGCCCATTCTCTCTCTCCCCCTCTTTCTCTGTCAAATACATAAATAAAAATGAAAATATGAAAAAAAGAAATGTTAATGGAGCCAATCTTGTCACAGTCTCAGTGTAGGTATCACAGCTGTTCCGATTTCAAGACAGTGACAGACAAATCCAGAGGATAGAGTTGCACAAACTTCCCCACATTAAAAATAATAATCCCTGCTGCAATTGGACCCTGAAAGGCATAGCCTGCATTCCTGCTGCAAATGAAACCCGAGAGCTAAACCGCTATGGTGCAGGTGCTCTGACGACTGTTGCTTTGAAAGCTTGCAACAAAGAAGTCAGTGATGGGCTTTCCTTGTCTATCTTCTGTGTCTTTAAAACAATGTGGTTGGAAGCCATGTCCTGGGGCAGCCTTCGCTGTTACCCAGACATGAAGTAATGTCTTCCCACATCTCCCAACACATGCCCACTTCCTGCCTGCAGTTCCCCAAGTCCAGCCTCCTACCTGACAGTAGAGGCTGCAACTTGAGACTGAAGCTTCTGTACAGAGAAACACACTTGGGGTAATTGTCTTCATGCAGACTCTCTGGGCCATTGCTGCAGGCACAGCCCCACCACATGGCATCTTCCCAGACACTTTTCCAGGACAGCATGTGAACCAGAAGTCACACCCCCAACATGGTTCTGAAACAACATTAACAATTTGTTTTTTGTTTTCTGACCCATGGGCAGAAGATGCCCTGAATCTCCTCTGCTTAAGGGAACAGTGACGAACCCGGGAAGATGTTTCCTATTTGTGTTGGCACTTTCTTGGAGACCTAACCAGAAATCATAATGCTATAAAAAATAGTCATGCTTGGGTTGGAGAAATGGTTTTGAAATTAAGGCATTTGCCTGCAATGCCAAAGGACCCAGGTTTGATTTCCTAGTATCCACATAAGCCAGATGCACAAGGTGGCACATGTGTCTAGAGTTCATTTACAGTGGCTGGATGCTCTGGCATGCCCACTCTTTCTCTCTCTCTCTCTATCTATCTCTCTCACCCTCTCTTTTCCTCTTTCTTTCTCTCAAATTAACAAATAAAAATAATGAAAATAAAATAGTCATGCTTATCAAAATTGAGAAGTTTATAATGCTTTTTTGATGTTTATATATTCATTTAATTTTATTTATTTTGGTTTTTGAAATAAGGCCTTACTATGTATCCCAGACTGGTCCCCAACTTTCAATCCTCTTGTGTCAGCCAACTGTATGGTGGGATTATAGGCATTTGTTACAATGGTGGAATTATATAGTACTTCAAATGTTCATGGAAGGTGAGAGAGAGTATAAGGTGGACACCTGTCCCTTTTAGATATACCAGTGCTTTCAAGGGTGTTTCAGTCACAATGGGCTGCCCTATATTGCAGTGGTGGAGAATATGAGTAAGATGACCTTTCTCTAGGTACTCAGTCAGGGATACAGGCCCAAGTAAAACACAGGTGCCAACCTGCCCTGGCCAGACTAGGACAAAACCTCCAGTCTGAGTTAAATAAGTATCAGAGCTACTCTCTGGTCCTTCATCCCAGAAGGTATTAGTGAGTTCACTCCAAACCTGTGTCTCCACCCCTTTTCTTAGTGTCCATCAACCAATCACCAACCTTCTTATACATCTGAATCTGGCAAGGAGGCTAATCCCAACTAGGTGGTCTGATGTACATTTCCAAGGTTATAAAGGTGCCCAACCCAGGCTACCACCTGGCAATCTTTTTAGAACCCCTTCCAGCTTGGAAGCTTTTCTGCTTTTTCCCTTTTGCTTCATTTGTTTTACAATTTACCCTTTTCTATGTCTGTGTTTTTAGATTCCTTATATCACGCAAGTAGAATTCCAACCAAAACTAATAAGAAAAGACAAAAGGGGCATTTCATCTTTACAAAGGGAACAACCGATCAAGAAGATATTACATTTGTAAACATTTACTACACCAAATATAGCGGATCCTAACTTCACAAAGCAAACACTCAAGAATTATATACAAGAACATATAAGTCCAGACATAATAATAGTAGAAGGCTTCAATACTCTCACGCTCTCACACTTAGATAGGTCATACAGACTAAAAGTCAGCAAAGAAACTTCAGAGCTAAACCATACCATGGATCAACTGGACCTAGAACATTGGTACAAGTATTTCATCCAACAGATGAGGAATACACATTTTTCTCAGCAGCTCATGGAACTGTAATGGGGTGCTCAGGGCCCAGGGAAGTCCTTGAATCCCAAACCCTAGGTTATTTTCTAATTTTAATCAAAGAATTGAATAAAAAAGACTGAGAAGGATAATTATTAGATTATTATATTTATTGAAGGAAGTATAGTGCCAAGGAAAGGCACCGGCATGCCTAGAGATCCTATGTGGAGGGTCTGGAAAAACCATGGAAAGAAAAGAGAAAAAAGAAAGTTCAAGGAGCCCCTGCCATGTGGGGAGCTAGAAAGGTTAAAAGAGCCCATGTGCAGAGTAAGACCCAGCCAAGAGAAAGACTCACCCACAGCTAGAAGTTCCCAGGTGGTCAGAGAGCCTGCCCTCTCTTTGCAAAAACATTTAGAACCTTATAGTGGTGGGCTGTCTTCGGGCTCAGGTAAACCAGAGGGACAGCTGGTTGGTTGGGGCTAGGGGCTATCTCAGGAAGAAGCTAGCCCTGACACCAAGTTTCAGGGGCTGAACTTGACCAACCACAATGTTTAAATCCTATGAAAGACCTCCCTCCCAGGAGGAGGTCCTGATTATTTGTGGAAAAACAGGTCTAGCAAACTAGGGAAGAGATAAGAAGTCAAATCATCTTTGACTTCTAGTAAGTGCAAGCTTACCTGCCTTTTTAACCTTCAGAGGTCCAATGTGTCTAACTGTACTCTCTCTCAGAATCTTCTTCAAAGTTGATTACATATTTGTCCCAAATACAAAAAATAAATAAATAAAAATAAAAATAGGCACTCTCTTGTATTCTATCATATCACAGTGGAATAAAGTATAAATTAACAAAACAAGAGAATCCAGAAATTACATAAATTCTTGGAGACTGAACAACACACTTTTAAATAAACAGAAATAAGGTAGAAATTAAAAATTCCTAGAAACAAATGAAAATGATAACACATCTGCCAGGTCCTCTGGGATATAGTCAAGACAGTCCTAAGAGAAAAAGTTTGGCTAGAAGAGCCCATATCACAAAATTAAGAGATTTCAAATAAACAAACTGACAATCCACATCATGACTCTAGAAAAACAGGAAGGTAACCCTAAAGACAGTAGAGGACAAGAAATAATAAAAACTAGGGTAGAAATTAATGTAACAGAAACTAAAAGAACAATATACAGAATTAATTGAAGCATTGTTTCTTTGTGAAAATGAATGATTGATAAACCCCTAAGTAGGCTAATAAAAAGATGGGAGAAGGCCAGGCATGGTGGCACATGCTTTTAATCCCAGCACTCGGGAGGCAGATGTGGGAGGATCACTGAGAGGTCAAAGCCACCCTGAGTCTATATAGTGAATTCCAGGTCAGCCTGGGCTAGAGTGAGACCCTACCTCACAAAACCAAAAAAAAAAAAAAAAAAAAAAAAAAAAAAAAAAAAAAAAGAAAGAAAGAAAAAAAAGCAGGATACATGAATTAACAAAATTAGAGATAAAAATGGAGTCATTTCAACAGATCTCAATGAAATCCAAAATGTCATTAGAGAATACTTTGAAAATTTATACTCTAAAAACCTGGAAAATCTGGAAGAAATAGAAATCTCTATCCATTATCTATCTACCTATCTATCTATCTATCTATCTATCCATCTATCTATCTATCTATCCCCAAAATTACAAATGGATAACATCAATAACTTAAACGCATCCATTAAAGCAATGAGATTGAACATGTACTAAAAAGAAAGAAAGAAAGAAAGAAAAGAAAAGAAAAGAAAAGAAAAAGACTTCTCACAAAGAAATACCCAGGACCAGATGGATTCACAGTGAAACTCTATCAAATTTTTAAACCTAATCCCAATTATTCTCAAAGTGTTCAAAGTGAAATAAAGGAAAGAACATTTTCAAATTCATTCCATGAAGTGACCATTACTTGATCCTGAAACCAGATAAGGACTCAACTAAAAAACAACACTACAGACCAATTTCCCTGATGAACATAGATACAAAAATTCTCACTGAGATTGTTGCAAACTAAATCCAAGAACACATCAAGATTATCCATCACGATGGAGTAGGATTCATACCAGGGGGGCAAAGTTAGTTCACTATACATATATCAATACATGTAATATACCACATAATAAACTTAATAAGAGAAATCACATGATCATCTCAATGATGCAGAAAAGGCACTTGCAAAAGCCTGACATGCCTTCATGTTGAAAATCCTGGAAAAAATTGGAGTAGATGGAACAAACCTCAAAATAAGAAAAGCCATGTATGACAAAACCCCAGCCAACACTACATAAATTGGAGAAAAACTGAGATAATTTCATCTAAAATGAGGAATAAGACCAGGATGCCTCCTGTTTTCACTTATATTCAGCATTATGCTTGAAGCCCTAGCTAGAGCAGTAGGACAAGAAGGAGACATCAAGGCAGTAAGGATTGGAAAAAAGAAGTGAAACTATCCCTGTTTGAAGATGACATGAATATATATACTTTAAAAATCCCAATAGAATCTACCAAAGAAACATCCTTCTAGAATTAATAAATGCTTTCAGTAAAGTTGCAGGAAACAAAATCAATACAGAAAACCAGTAGTCTTCATATACATCAATGATGAACTCACAGTGAAAGAAATCAAGGCAAAGAGCCCAATCACAATAACCACCAAAATAATTAAATACCTAGGAATAAACCTAACAAAAAATGTGAAAGATCTCTACAGCGAAAACTTCCGGGCACTTAAAAAGTGAAATCAAAGAAGTTGTCAAATGATGAAAAGACTTCCCATGCTCCTGGAGCATCGTCATTGTGAAAATGGCTCTACTGCCAAAAATAATCCAAAACAATTCCCATCAAAATCCAAGTGGCAGTTCCTGAAAATCTTGAAAAAATTAATTCAGGAATTTGTATGGAACTAAGAAAGGCCATGAATAGCCAAAGCAGTCCTAAGGCAAAAGTATACAGCATGAGGTATCATAATGCCAGATCTCAATTTATTCTATCAGGCAATAATGAAGTCAGGAAGTAATAAGTAATTGCTTCATAAGTAACGAAGACAGCCTGGCGCTGGCACCAGAGCAAACATACGGACCAAAGGAGCAGAACAGAAGATCCTGAAGTCAAGCCACAGTGCTTTATCCACATAATCTTTGGTGAAGGGGCCAAAAGTATCCAGTAGGGGGAAAAAAGACAACTTATTTAACAAATGGTGCTGGGAAAACAGGCTATCAACTTTCAGAAGAACAAAATTAGATCCATACTTCTCTGTCTGTAAAAATATCAAATCAAAATGGATCAATGATCTCAACCTAAAGCTAGAAACACAGTAAGTCCTACAGGGAAAACAACAGAGAACAGCCTTCAGTATGTGGGCATGAGCAAGAACCTTCTGACCAGGACTCCACTAAAACAGGAGATAGCCCCAAGAATCAACAAATGGGACTACGTGAAATAAAAAGTTTCTGCACAGCAAACTAACCCATCACCAAAGCAAACAGACAACCTACACAGTGGGAGAAACTCTTTCTCACCTATAATTCAGAAAGGGGGCTAATAACTATAACTAAAGTATACAAAGAACTGAAAAATTAAACACCAAAAAAATAATAAATTGCCCAACATGGAATGTGCTAATCAACTGAACAGACAATTCACACCTCCCCCCCCCGCAAAAAAAAAAAAAAAATCACTAATAGCCAACAAATACTTAAGAAAACATTCAGTCTCCATAGGCACCAGGGAAACACAAATCAAAACAACTTTGATATATCATCTTGCCCCAGTCAGATAGGCTAGTATTAAAAAAACAGACTACAAATGCTGGTACAGATGTGGGGAAAGAGGATCTCTAACCCACTATTAATGGGCGTGCAAAGTAGTACAGCCATTGTGAAAATCAGTATGGAGAGTTCTCAAAGAAAAATAAAAATGTAAAAATAGGTCTCCTGTACTACCCAGTCATGTCCCTTCTGGCTACATGCCCTAAGGACTCCACACTCTTCTATAAAGATACTTGCATATCCGTGGATAATAAAAATGTGGTACATATATATACACAACAGAGTTATACTCAGAAGTATGGAAAAATGAAATTATAAAATTTGCAAGAAAATGGATAGATAGGAAAATAAACATATTAAGTGAAATGGCTCAAACACAGAAAGATCAAAATTGCATGTTCTTTCTGATATTTGTGTCTTAGCTTGTAATTGCTGTAAATATGGAGGGGCAAATGTGGATACAACATACAAACAGAACTGCGACAAAAAGTGAACGTAAAGAAATGAGCTGGAAGGGACAAAGGATCAAAAGGATACTCATGACATATAGACAAGAGAAAGACAAATATCAGGAGGGAGCTGGGCATGGTGGTGACCACCTTTAATTGCAGCACTTGGGAGGTAGAGGTAGGAGGAACGCCATGAGTTCGAGGCCAGCCTGAGACTACATTGTGAATTACAGGTTAGTCTGGGATAGAGTATGACCCTACCTCGAAAAACAAAACAAAAAAAAAAAGAAAGAAAGAAAGAAAGAAACAAACAAACAAACAAACAAACAAAGGGGGGAAATACAAGGAGGAAGAAATTAGAGGGAGAGAGCATAAAAAAATTGTATTTGAAAATGCCATAAATAATTTTAAAAAGGAATAAATTAGTAAGAGAAAGATGTTTGGTAAAGAAAGATTTTATTGGGGCTTGAGAAATAGCTCAGAGGGTAAAGTTTCTTGCTTGCAAAGCCTGAAGGCCTGGGTTCAATTCCCCAGTACCCATGTAAAGCCAGATACACAAAGCAGCACATATATCTGGAGGTCATTTGCAGTGGCAGGAAGCCCTGGCATACACATTCTCACATTCTCTCTCGCTCTCTCTACTCTTTACAATTAAATAAATAAATAAAATTTTAAAAGGAAGGTTTTGTTTTTGTAAAGATGATTCTCTGAGATTTTATACTGAGATGAAATGGTTAAATGGTAAACTAGAAAGTTCAAGGTCTGAGTAAGTTAAACATACATGAGAAGGCTTAAGTATATTGGAAAATGTCTGAATAAGTTTAGATTAGAAGGTTTAAGCAGGTTGTAGAAAATCTATGTAAGTTGCACCAATGTTGGAAAGTTTAGAGACACATATAGATATGAGAAACAAAAAAAGGTTTTAAACAGTAACTGGACATTTAAAACATAAATTTAAAAATGTTAAGGAGCCAAAGCAATCTGGATTCAGCTTCTTTCTAGAGAGATCTAAGCAGATTAGACATAGGTAAAATCCTGTGACTTTGGTCATAAAATCATAGGCACAGATGAGCCTCAAGTTTAATTATTACATTTTTAGACTCTATAGCTTTTTTTTAAATAAGGGCACAAGCCCAAAAACAAGGCAAAGGAAGTTTCCAAGGAGCATAGAAAAGTCCCCTGGATAGTCTGATTTGTTTTTCTCCCCTTGGCCTCTGGTAATAGCCAGGAATGTGGCAGTAGATTCACTATACACAAATTTTCTTTGTAGTAAGAGAAAACTCAGACATTTTTCAAACAGGTATGATAACCCTACCCTAGTTACAGACATAAATAAGCCCCTGGCCATGAAGAACAGCCCTAAAGGAGACTTTCTTTCAGTTAAAACCTAAGCTGCATCAAAACCAGAGTCTCCTCCCATCGTTCAGAAGCTGCTCAGTTTACAGCTTCCCTATGTGAGATGCCAATTTCCCTATGCCTGCTCCAGGAAATAATGGGATAACTTGAACCAACCATGTTCCATGTACCATTCCCACTACAGAATTTCAGACAAGTTAAAAAAAGATCTAGGTAAATTCTCAGGTGATCCTGACAGATACATTGAATATTCCAGAGCTTAATTCAAATATGCAAACTAACTTTCTAAGAAATAATGGTACTCTTAAGTCAGACTCTGTCCTCTACAGAAAGAGAAAATGCTCTCCAGGAACTTGTAATATATGGGGATAACATGTTCATGTCTTGGAGACAAAAACGGAACCTAATATAGATGAAACTGATCCCAGTTCAACTTCTACTCCCAGGAATCAAGCTGATGAGATCAACTTGAATACACCAGCCTCCACTCTCAAGGGTTTGCAATTCCAGGAATTTCCAACCTTCTCATCCTCACAGGGCTGCAAGCCATCCCACAGGTAGATGCTGATTGGGAATATGAAGCAGAAAGTAGAGAAGGGAAAGACGCAGAATGAAGACATAGGCAAGTTCAGACACACATTCTAGAAAGGCTACACAGGACCCACTCCAAGCTGCTTAATTATTTCAAACTCTCATTAGTCATCCAAAAGCAGGATGAACATCCCTCTGAATTTATTGATAATCTCACTGAGGAGGGCCCTTAGTGGAGTGGGTGTAGGAGAGAGGAAGCATAGGAGTATAACCCAGTGGGAATATGACTAGTAGGCAAAATATTTGTACAATAAAATTCTCAATTTAAAAAAAGGCTGTAAGCTACCCTGATCAAACATAGCAACCTTTCTCCTGACTATCACACTGGATAACTAGTAACAAAGATGATATTTTAAATATTTATTTATTTACTTATTTAAAAGAGATAGAGACAGACAGAAAGGGTTGAGGAGATAATGGACACACCAAGGCCTTTAGCCACTGCAAATGAACTCCAGACACATGCACTACCTTGTGCATCTGGCTTACATGGGTCCTAGAAATCAAACCTGTGTCCTTTGGCTTTGCAGGCAAGTGCCTTAGCCAGTAAGCAATCTCTCTAGCCCCAAAGACTAACTTTTGATTCAGCCCCACTTATCTAGATAAAGAATATGGGATAATCTAATCAAAGCAGCTACTATAGCCTTTTTTAATAGGGATCTGGATGGGGAGAAAAAGAGACCCAGGTCCTGATAGTGGTTTTACAAGAAAGCCAACCCAGAAAGAGAGCTCCTAGAGTGTAATGGTTGTGATCATATTTCAAGGGAGACAGGCCTGGAGAAGGTCTCCACCTGGGCCCTATCCTTCATGCAAAGGGGACCACGGGAAGACTGTCCTTGAAGACAGAGAACTCCAAGGACAGAAATCATCCCCCAGATGTTCTAAATGGACTGAAAGGGCCCGGAACTTCCTCCTTCATCTCCCACAACTCAAGCCTTCATCACTTTCCAGAAACCTTTGATAGTTGTAACTATAGAGAGAAAACCTCTTGATATCCTTCTAGATCCAGGAGCCTCAATATCAATCTTAATCTCTAATTCTGGACAGTTCTCCTCCTCAACTGTGGTTGTGGTAGGCATTTCTGGCAAGCCCATGGCCAGACATTTTTCTATGGCTCTCAGTTGTAGTTGGGGAGAATTATTTAACTTCTATGTCTTTTAGACTATGTCAGAATCTCCTTTCCTACTATTGGGATGAGACCTTTGTACTAAACTAGAAACTTCCATCTGTATGGCTTCTGGGCCAACATTATGTCTATCCTTAATGGAAGTGAATATTAACCTTGAGGTCTGGGCCACTGAAGGAAAAAAAAAAAATCATTTAACTAAGACAGCCTGTATAGAGTCACCTCAAAGACCCTACCTCCATTCTACCAAAGGCCTGCTTCTAGTAATAATTTAAAGCTTCCGTGTCTCAATAATTTAAAGCTTCTGGGTCTCTTAGACCCATGTGATAGTCCATGTAACATCCCCATACTGGGGATTCAGAAGCCCCATGGAAAAAGGAGATTAGTACAAGATCATTAGTGAGACTGTAGTCCCCATTCATAGTGTGGTACCCAACCCATATATGTTGATCTCAGAGCAGACCTGCTAGAATACAGTTCTTCATTTGAAGTATTATGCCATTTTTTGCATTGTCTTAGAGGCAAGTTCATAATACCTATTTGCCTTTGAAGACCCTTTAGGCCAGTGTACTCTGTTAACCTTATCTATATTACCAGAAGGACTCACAGATAGTCTCCACTTATTTAGTCCAGTTCTGTCACAAGATTTTGCTTACTTTACCTATTCAGAAGTTAAGGTCTTACGATGTGTTGATGACATCCTTCTCTATGCCCAGCTGAACAGAACTCCCAGCATGGAACTCAGGCCCTCCTTAACTTCTTTGATGAAAGGGGACATAAGGTTTCAAAATCTAAATCTCAGCTCTGTAAACACTGTGGGAAATATCTGGGCCTGGTGCTACATGAGCAAGCTAAGAAATAAGAAGCAGAAAGAATAGGGCCCATTCTATTCAAATCTTTCCCTATGACCCTTACATAGCTTAGAGAATTCTTGAGCAAACCCAACATTTGCTGGCTATGGATGTCTACTTATGGAGAAATTGCCAGACCCTTATATCAGCTATGAAAAGAAACCCAAACTCAGGAAGCCTTACTACAAATGAATCTATAGTCAATTAAAGCAGGAATTGCTAGAAGCCCCAGCTTTGAGCCTGCCCATGGTATAAGAATTTAACTTCTATGTGACTGAAAGGAAAAGCATAGCTTTAGGGGTATTAATGCATCCTAGAGGAACCTGTCCAGGGACCAGTGGGAAGCCTGGGCAAAGACTTAGACTTACTTGCCAAGGGATGACCAGCATGGCTTAGAGATATAACCTTCTTAATTCCCTGTTCCTCCTAGTGTGGGTTGACACTTTCACCAATTGGGAAGAGCTTTCTCCTATAGAACTAAAAATGTATATGATGTAATAAGAGCCCTATGTAGATGATTCCCAGATTTAGACTTCTCTAAGGTTTGTTAAGTGATCATGAAGCTTCCTTCAAGGCAGCTATTACTCAGGGGATCTTGAAAGCATTAGGAATGAATTATAACCTTCACTGTGCCTGGTGGCCACAATCCTCAGGCAAGGTAGAAAAGGCCAATGGCATTCCTAAGAAACACCTTAATAAACTATCCCAGGAGACTCATATCCTATGGGTGACTCTACTCTATTCCCTATTATATTAAGAAGATTAAAAATGCAAGCAGGGCACGGTGGCCCACACCTTCAATCCCAGCACTAGGGAGGCAGAGGTAAGAGGATTGCCTTGAGTTCAAGGCCATCCTAAGAGTACACAGTGAATTTCAGTTCAGCCTGGGCTAAAGCAAGAACCTACCTCAAAAAAAAAAAAAAAAAGATTAGAAATGCTTCTCATAAGACAAATTTGTTTTGAATTTTTATATGGGAGGCCTTTTCTCACTAATGAATTTATTGGACTCAGAAATCTCAGCCCTTATAGAGCACATAACCTCATTGGCAAAGGTATAAAATTCTTTAAAAGCTCTTTCTGCATCCCCAAACCAGGAACTGGAGGCTTCTCTACTTGATCCAGGAGAATTAGTACTCATAAAAATCACTCCCTTCTCTCACTCCTTCCATAAAGGCACCATGAGAAGGTTCATACACTGTAATTCACTCTGTCTCCCACTGCCGTTGAGGTCTCTAGAATCAACTCATGGATCTGCCATTCCAGAGTCAAAAGTACTCTTTACTCCTGGACAACATCTCACTTGAAGAGTCTGACTCTCACTGAGAGGAATCTTATGTGACAGAACCCACAGAAGAATTAAAATTTCTTTTCGGGCCAACAGATAAATATAATAGACATTGTTTCTGATGTTTTCTCCTGGACCTATGCTTAGGTCTCATAATACTAACTTTTTACCTAAACTCCTGTCTCCTTCCAACAAGACAAAATCATTTCTTACTGCCTTGAGGGCAATCATAATGTTCTTGCCCTTTCTAAATGTTTTCTCAGGTTCAAAAGAAAAAGACCAAGAGAGAGGACCTACATACAGATGTTGATAGATAAATATTAGACTTGCTCACAAGACAAAAGAAAAAGCCTTTCTATCTTGGACCTTTAGATTGTTCTCTTTTGGCAGAAACTCTGACACATCCCGTGAGTCCTGTTCAGCGTGGAGAGGTTATCATAGTATTGTACCATTTCCCTAACAGCAGTTAGTTTCTTATCCGGGGAAATGACAGAAAATATAAGCAAGATAGCTTTTTCTTAGGTAGTCAGTCAGGGATACAGGCCTAAGAACATAGCTGCCAACCTGCCTTAGCCAGACTAGAAAGAAACTCTAGTCTGAGTTAAAATGGCCATCAGGGGGCTGGAGAGATGGCTTAGTGGTTAAGCACTTGCCTGTGAAGCCTAAGGACCCCGGTTCAAGGCTCGACTCGCCAGGACCCACCTTAGCCAGATGCACAAGGGGGCGCACGCGTCTGGAGTTCGTTTGCAGTGGCTGGAGGCCCTGGCGCGCCCATTCTCTCTCCCTCTCTCTATCTGCCTCTTTCTCTTTCTCTGTCTGTTGCTCTCAAATAAATAAATAAAAATAACAAGAAAAATAAATAAATAAATAAATAAAATGGCCACCAGGAGCTACTCCCTGGTCCTTCATCCTGAAAGGTCTTTGTGGGCTTTCCACCCCAGCCAAGTTGGTTGGCCCGTCCTAAGCTTGGGCTCTCTTCCTGCATGCCCATCAACCAATCAGGATCTTTGCTATCCACTGAGCCTGGTAATGAGGCTAATCCCACTTAGGTGCCTGTTATATTTCCAAGGTTATAAAGGTGCCCAATCCAGGCGACCACATGGCAACCTGCTCAGGATCCCTCTCAACTTGGGTTCTGCTTTTTCCCTTTAACCTCAATTCTGTCATAATTTACCCTTTTCTGTGTCTATGCTTCTGGATTCTTTGTTAAAGGTAGATAAGAGCTTAAGATGAGTGTCACTGGCTCAGAAGGAGATTCTAATTGCACCCAGAGCCTGGTCTTTGTCCCGCAAGTGACTCCTCAAGTTTCAATAGATTCAAACAGTAACAGGGTATTTCTTGCTCATGCTACCTGTCCATGGAAGATGACAGAGTCTCAAGTCATTTGAGTTCACCCAGGGATTTGCATGGATGGAACATTTTGGTTTACTGTATCAGAGGGAAAATGATGTATCAGAGGATCTGAGATCTGCAATTCAATGTCAGTCTACAGTACATGTCACTTGTGTTCATAGCACATTGGCCAGAACTATCAGTCTGGGTGTAACTAGACACAGAGGGGCTGGGAAGTATGATGCTACCTGGCTCCAAAATCAGAAAGAAGCAGAGACATTTGGCAAGTGGCACTAAGTACATAGGTTAGGAAGCCACTTCTGAGAGCCCAGCCAGCCCTCCAAGACAAACACACAACACTCTGTGTCAGGTTTCTGAACAGCCTCTGGCCCCTTTCCATGATTTCAAAGGAAAGGTCAAAAGAGAAAGTGGTGGCTACCAGGTTCTCTTCAGGAAAGATGTTGTTACCCTATGGTGTAATTTATTGAGGTGACAACATTTACCATGACAATAGCTCCTGGAAACATGATGTTTAAATGTTTAAGGATCCCACAGTGTGCTAACAGGTCCTGGGAGATGCTCACAGCAGGCAAACTAGGATGACCAGATAAGCTGCACTGAATAAAGGAAGGCTAAAAGATGCCCTGAGGCAGCCCCACCCCAGTACATATTGCCTGAGCCCAGAGCACACACTAACTCCATTCTCCCTCAATGTACCTTCTCTCTGAAATCTTCCATAGAGCTTCCTCTTGGAAAACTCTCTGTATGCAGTTTTCTTTCTGCTACCATGTGGAAGACTGAGAGAAGCAAAAATGAAATGTGTAAATACAGCAACTAAATAGAGTGCAGTGTGGTGTCCTGAAGTCCTGCTTGCTTTGAGGGGAAATCAGATGCTCTGGTGGGGGGGGGGGGGAGGGGTCCAGGCTGCAGTGTGAAGCGACTTAAATCAAGGTGTGAAACTGGAAAGGAGAGAAGGCAATGGGCTCAAAGAGTACCTGGGCAGAGTTCTCACACAGGAAGAACCTAGCTTCACTGATTGCAAAACTAGCTGAGCCACCATGCCAAAGGAAAACTGAGACAGAGAATAACAGTGTGACTTGACCAAGATCACATAGCCAATTGGCATAAAACAAAATAAAAAAATAAGTGCCAAATAGCAATGGTGATGGCTATAGATTTCAGGCAGCACACACTTAGCCATCTTTGTCCACCATTGTTAGAGAAATGCCCATGAGTCAAGTTGCTGAGAAATCATAGCCCAAATTCTTAAGGACTCTGTACAAAACCAAAAAGGCAAAAAGGCTTCTGGTACCCTGGGGCTGCCATGGAGGAACAAAGGTGAAATGGGATTCTTCCTTCCGTGAGATTAATTGTACCTTGATTAATCATTCCGGCTCTCGGGGGAGCTTCAGATGAAGTTTAAGTTTTATTACTGGCATATGGTTGGCAATAAATAGTTAGCTTATAATCGTTAACCCTGACAACTTTTTATTCTAACAGTCGATCTGTAAGGACTCTGAGTTATAACTGACATGAGAAAATGAAGGAGAAAAAAATAGTGTGAATCACTGGCCCTATTAGTTCACTTTCCATTGCTAAGATACATATTTATGGCTGAGTTATTTCTAAAATAAAGATGTTTATTAAGCACCCAGTTTTGGAGGCTGCAAATCCCAACAAAATGGTACCAGCTTTGGTGGAGGCTTCCTTCCCATGGTGACACACCAGGATTGATAGCATTAGGGCATGAATAGGCATGAGAAGGGAACATCACATGATAAGAGATGAAGATAGACAAAAGGAAAAGCCAGGCTTGCCCTTCCATAACAGTATTTTTGTGAAAACCAACCAATCTCTTGATAAAATTCATTTTAAGAGCAATACCTTCAATGACCTATTCACTAACCACTAGGACCCCCCCCTTAAAGGTTTTACCACCACCACATTGAGGACCAAGATACTAACAAATGAACCTTCAGGGGATACACTCAAGCCATTTCTAAACTATGGCCTTAGCCAGTGACTAGGGAATCAAGAGTATAGCTTGATCTAGCCATCAACTCAACCACTGGCATTTTAAAAAAATTGCTCTTCTCTTTCCTCTATTTTCTGTTATTTTCATGATTATGGTTTTGCTCCTAAAGAGATGGCATAGTTATTTGGCAGGACCAGTTACTCATTTTTACCATACAAGACCACCAGCAGACAGAAAGCAGCTCAGAAAAAAACCTACAATCTTTAGGTCATTTTCCTATCCCAGGCTAAGAACTGTTTGCAGTGGATTTGACACATTCCCATGTAGAGCTGGGCCATGGGGCCTCATCTCCTCATGAATAACAAAGACATAGAAGGCAAGGGAAAGAAACAAGGGTGCCACTGTCAGAGACAGAATGGATGGGGAAGCAGACAGAAGTGGCCACCAATGACCCAACACCAGCTAGTCTACCACATAACTAGTTTCTGAAACATTATGCTGTGTCTTGCTACCTCTCTACACAGCCATTAGTTGCTGCTATTAAATGACTCTTCAGCTTAATTCATGGAGTTTATTATTGGGTCTGAAGCATTTCAACCCAGAGAAAAAAAGCAGGCTGGCCCTTCCCTAACCCTTTCTTCTGGAGCTGCTCAAGAATCTGAACCCTGAACTACTCTGATATCCCAGGAGGCAATGTGGGCCCCATTTGAAATATGGAATGGACTTGATTAAGGTGTGTAGAGCTGTGTGTAAAGTGCAGTTGCTTCAAGTTTGCCACACTCAAATTAAAACTCTCTGCTTACCTAGTTGTTTACAGCAGTTCAAACAAATGAGATTAGCATTTACAAAAAAAAAGAAAAGAAAAGAAAAGAAAGAAAGACAACAAGATAATTAAGCTTGATTGCTCCAGAGCAGGTCCGTGACAGCCCTGGAAATTTGCCAACACTAATTGGCTGGAGATATTTCCCATACAGTTAATTGTAAATGGTCATTGAAAGCCCTTGAAATTAACTCAGGTCCCCTCAGCTCAAGTGTGGAGAAGGGATTTAAAAGTGTGAAGGAGAACAGGGCTTGAGAAGAGGACCTGCCAGAGACATCTGGTCCCTGCTCTTCCACTCATATTGTCAACTCTTGTTACTTCTCTGGACCTAGGTCTTCTGAATGTCCCATGTCCATGGGAAGGATAGGGGGAAAGGAGAGCATAGAAGTCCGGTCAGAACAGGATAGCCCCATCTTCTATGATCTCCTCCAACTTTGGCTATCTTTTGATTTTGTTTAAGGTCTGCACTGAGAATGTCAGAGACAAAAAGAGACACTCTCCAGAGGCCTGAGTCTTGAAGACATTGTCCAGACCTACATAACTTTCTTTGTAAAGGTGGAGTAAAATGTAGAGATGTCATAGGAAAAGATGAACGTGCAGATCCAAAAGACCAGGAGAATCAGAGACTTACTTGGGAAGATTCCCTTGAAGTAAGGTCTTCAAGAATAAGATTTATGTGCCTAGAGGGGCTGGAGAGATGGCTCAGCAGTTAAGATGCTTGCCTGTAAGGTCAAAGGATCCAGGTTTGATTCCCCAGGACCCATGTAAGCCAGATACACACGGTGGCACGTGTGAATGGAATTCATTTACAGTGACTGAAGGCCCTGGCACACACACACTCTCTCTCTCTATCTGCTTGTCTCTCTGTGTGCGTTTTAAATAAATAAAGTTAAGTTTAAAAAAATATTTAGGTGCCTAGAGAGTAGAGAAGAAGAGTCTGAGCTGAAAGACATTTGTGGGAATAGTATGTTGGGGACAGCTTTAACATAGTGGTAAAGCTAGAATGGCCTATCATTGAAAGATGCTGCCATTTTGGTACCAAGGAATGGACATTCACACCTGTTGACTGAAAGAACTCACATGGGAACAAGGCACTTTCTAGGACTCTGTGATTGCTACAGCTCAGTATTTAGTTGCATGTTCCAGGTTAGTTACAGACTTCCCTAGTGCTTGGCTGCTCACAGAGCTCAGCCTGTCCCTGGCCTCAGGATTATACCTGTTTAAGGAAGGTGCAACAGGGATTGTCCTCCACCCTCACTGTTCTGGCATGCACCTTCTCCTGCCTTGTGAGAGCTGCATGTCAGTCCTTTGGTATGCCATGATTTGTTTTAACTTAGGCTCCTACAGGTATGAACATGGACACTGACCAGTAATTTGGGGGAATTATTTGTTCCACAAGCAGCCATAGCAATGGAACTTGGAGGAGACATACATGATGCAGGTTGATCAAGGTGTCTGGTAAAACACAAAAAGAGACAAAAGGTAGAAAAGTTCACTCAGAATAAATGCAAGAAGACCCTGAACTCAAGACCAGTGACTCTTCAATTTGAAAGGTACACCAGCCTCACCTTCAGGGCAACCCTTGGGGTTATGACTCAGAGGGTCTAAAGGGTGGACTTGAGAAATCTCTTCTCTAGCAAATTTCCAGGTAATATGTATGCTGCTTACCCAAGGACTGCACTTTGAAAACTGATTTAGCCCAGGGTTGGTATGGTAGTTTGAATGTGATAGTTTGTATGCCTGCATAGATGCAGGTATTTTTGATTAAACTTCCTACAGATCCCTGCTGGAGGGGCGTGTCACTGGGGGGTGGATCTTATTGTCCAGCCCTACAATGTGTTTGGGGGTGGATCTGCTTTCCACTCCAAAGGTATGTGTGGATTTGGAGCTCTGGTGGTTAGTACTTGCTGGTAGTGCTGGCTGGTGATGGTAGAGGTAACTTCTTCTGCCATTGATAGTGTTCCCTTGGACTCTGTAAGCTTGAAGTATATCCCTCCCTCCCATAAACTGTGTCTGGTTGGATGTTCATCCCAGCAACAAGGAGCTGACTACAACAGTTGATAAACCAGACCCAGGGGCCAATCTGGCCTGTAACCTATTCATGTATGTGCAGTTAATGCCATTTGTATATTTTAGGAGTGAGTTTTCCCTCTGTTAAGAGGCTAGAAAAAAATGTTGCTAATAATATTTGGGGCACATTAAAATTATATGGAATTCAAATTTCAGCATCCATAAGTTTGTTGAAATGTGACCATACTCACTGATGCACTAACTGCCTGCAGCTGCTTTAAAAAAAGCAAGAAATTTATTTATTTACTTACTTAAGAGAGAAAGAAGAAGAAAAGCAGACAAAGAGTGTATGGGCACACTAGGGTCTCTTGCCACTACAAACTCCAGATGCACATGTCACTTTGTACATCTGGTTTTACGTGGGTACTGGGGAATCAAACCTGGGCTGTCAGGTTTTTCAAGCAAGAGCATTTCACTACTGAGCCATCTTTCCAGTCCCAGCAATCCCACTCCTAACTATAGATCTCAAAGAGATGTGTACAAATACTCACCAGAAATCCAATAGCAGCCTCATTTGTAATAACTCCAAGTGGAACTTGCCCAAATATGTATCAGTAATAGTATGATAATGGTATATACATACAGTGGAATATTACACAGCAACGATGCATCCCAAAACAGATATACATGATATGGACAGATTACTTCCACAAGTCATATTGAGCAAAGGGAAGCAGACACAGCATGCACAATCGTGCACTATCCAGTGACATTTTGTTCAATGGCTGCAGTAGTCCTGTAAGATTATAATAGAGTTGAAAAGTTCCTGTTGCGTAGTGATGTCATAGTTGTGTGTGTCATAGTGAAACCCATCACTCATGTGTTTGTGGTGATGCTGATGGACACAAATCTATGTGTGGCCAGATACCAAAGAGCAGAGCACACACAATAATGGCACTATTGGATGGTGATAATATACTGGTTTAGGTATTTACTATATTATATCTTTGTCATGATTTTAGTGTTAACTCCTCCTACTTATAAAAATGTTCACTGTGAAGCATTATGCAACAATATACAAATAGCAGCCTCATCTATTGCAGGGTTTCTGTGTCACTTATAGCATCAAGGATCTAGGCAAAGGAAGTTTTACCACCTAGCTTTATCTGAGGTTCATACTACTATGTTGATAACATGATAAAATCACATAAGGATCTATTTTTCAAAATCTTTCCCATCACTAAGAAATGCATGACAATAAAAGATAATATTAGATGATTTATTGATAGATAGATGGATAGATAGATAGATAGATAGATAGACATATAGATGATAAATAGATAATCTCTGGTCTTAGAAGACAGGATAAGGTCACTCAACAAGGATTATTGATCAAAAAGGGGTTAGACAGGATCTTGGGGCAATAGCATATTCAGGTACTTGTTATGTGGCTTGAATCTGAAGTGTTTCCCATAGGCTCATGCTTTGAGCAATTTTCCCTGGCTAGGGGCACTGTTTTGAGAAGCTATATAACCTTCAGGAGATGGAGCTTATCTGGTAGACGGCAGTCACTAGGGTTGAGCCTTAAAGGTTATAGATCAAGCCCTGGTTCTGGCTACTCTCTACCTCAGTGTCCTCTACTATACACTCCCACAACCACATCCTGCCTCAAGTGCATGGTCCAAAGCAACTATAGACTGGGCTCACTCTGAAACCATGAGCAATCAAGCCATTCTTCCCTCCAGTTGTTTCTGTCAAGTATTTTGGTCAGTGACACAAAAGTAACTAATACACATGGACACATTGTGAAAATTTATTGAATGGCATTTTATGTGTAAATGTGTATATATCAGCTACTTTATGGTTGTGATAAAATATTTTACCATAAGTAGCTTAAGGACAGAAAGGCTTATTTACATTTACAGTTCGAGGTTACAGTCCACGATGGCAGTTGCTGGAAGCAGCTGGTGACATTCAGTCCACAGGCAGGAAGCAGAGGGGGATGAAGGCTGCTGTTCTGCTTGCTTTCTCCTCTGTGTTCACTCCAGGACTCTAGTCCATGGAATAGTTTTAGGGTGTGCCCTTCTACCTCAATTAATCTAATCTAGAAAATCACATAGATTTATTCCCATGGTGATTCTAAACTTTTTCAAGTTCACAACCAGAGACTAACCATCACGATGTACTAGTGACGTTTAGGTAGCTGGACCAAAATGATCTGAAAAGAACAACTTCCAAGGCAGAATGGTTCATTTTAGCTCACAGTTTCAGGAGATTCTATATATAATACTAGAGGAAGAGGAGCTCTGCAGAGGAGGAGCATGACAGTTTACATCATGGAAGCCAGCAAGTAGAAAAAGAGGAAATGAATATAAAAGAGCAGTGAAAGAGATAGCCCCAATATATGTTCCAGTGGCCTATGTCCTCCAAATAGGCTCCACCTCCTACCATTCACCGTTTCTAAATATTCTATCATATTATGAATCCATCAAGGGATGAAATCATTTATTAGGTCATGAGCTAATTGTCTCTAGCAACTCTATCATAGACATACCAAGACACATGTTTTCTCATCCCTCTAGACATATCTCAATCCCACCAAGTTGACAAGGAAGAGTAAGAATCACAATAAAGTACTAATGAAATGTCTCCACTAGACAGAAGCACTAAAGTTAGCATCTGATCCAACTGTCCTGAGATCACGACATGTTTAAGTTTCCTCACCCAATGTGTAAGTAGATGCTGGAAGTATTTTATGGTTCTCTCATTATGTGGGCAGTCGAGCTCAGAGAAATCCCTAGTTGCCTGGATTAGAGTACAAAGACACTCAAACTGACGGCAATTTCCTAGCATATTCTGAGCTGACTTCAATCTTTCAAACATCTTATCATATTCCAGTTACATAGGGAGAAAATTCTGCAGTTTGATTCATCGCCCACATCCTGCCTGTCAGCAAGCTTCCTTTCTTTATTAGGAAACTCTCCCCAAGAAAGAGAACTAAGTGAGCCAGGGAAATCTTCCTGGGTTGTAGTTCTGTACTATGGCATCCCTTCTTCTATCCCAACTTCCATGATGATCAAAAGCAGAAAACAAGCAGATGTTCCTGTCTGGGCAACTTGTTCTATTTGTCTATGATGCATCCTATTTTAAATTTGAATAAGTTGCCAGTAGTCAAAAATCACATTTCACCTAAAACTCTAGATGCCTGGCTTCTCTGAAAAACTCAAACGTCATACATCTCCCTACAGCTCACAGTTACCCCACTGTCCCTTGCCTGCATGTGTCCTCAGCCTCTACAGACACAAGATTAAAACTCTCAGTAGAGAAAGTAGGGGAAAGTTCCTTGTACTAATGGACTTTATAAGGTATGGTATCAATGTTTCACTAATTAGGCTTCCCAAAATTAATGGGTCAAGTCCTGCATTAGATGCTAATCTAGTTATTTAACATTTGAACCATAGTTTTGATTTATTGATTTATTTATTCACTTAATCCTAAAGACTGAACACATGTGAGGCAAGCACTTTATCACTCCTGATGAATACACTCCTCATGCCTCCGAATTCCAGCATAATTCTTGGCACATGGTATATGTTCAATGAATTCTGCCCAGTTAAATGGAGTGAGGTTGGAAAAGAGAAATACAGAAAAAGACAATAGAGAAGGAAAGATTGAGAAATGGAGGTGCAAGGGAATGTGCTGCTCATTGCCTAGTTAGCCTTCACACCATTCCTGGTGTCTTTCTTACTGCTCTGTTCCAGGAGGGGTTGTAGTGGGTAATGGAGTGACACCTGAGGATCCCATGACTCCCAGTATCCAACAGTGGTGGCAGCTGCAGGCAGCTACAGCCTCTGGTGGTCTTTTGCTCTCAGCAATGCTTCAGTGACTTTCTCGAATGCCCACATCCTCCAGCAGAGCCATTCAAATGAGATGCTGGGCTCTGGAAACTTCTGCTTGAATTTCTCCAGCCCTAGAGGCAGCAGTAGCTTCCTGCTGCTTCCAACTTCTGGCATAGTTAATTTTCCTCTTGGTGCCTCTCTCAGCCCTTCCAATATTTTTGCAATATGCTCCATGTTGTTGTTCCCAAACTTTGAATATTTAGCATAATTTTATAGTAAATTGGACTTGGGCTGACAAACAAAGTGAACCAGAAAAGAGCATATTGGGGAGAGGAAAGGTTAAGAAATTAAGAGATATGTGGTGTGTCCAGAAGCAAAGGTCAGTGTTCATTGCAAATGGAAATGAATTCAGAAGCCTCTGCCCTTGGTCCCAGGACACTCTGAGCCTGTGCAGTTATTTGAAACAAACAAGAACATTCTTCCCCTGGGACAGGACTCTGGACCTTCCATCTCCCCCATCTATTTTTTTCTTACATGTCCTACAATCTTATGCACATCCAAGCAAACTGTTCTCACTGGTACCACCTCTAATTTCACACCTGTTTGTCCTGTTGGCATAGCAATATTGTTGATTTCCTTCAATTTCTCAACTCTGAGTCCAAATCTTGAATTCTCAACTGAATGTGCAGTGGGAGGTGTCAGGAGCTTCTCACCAGCCTCTCCAGCCTTACTAGAGCTGCAGTCATTTGCTCTTTCCATAAATAAAAACCAATGAAGAAGAGCTGGACTAATGCACAAATTCAAGCTTCAGCTGCGGGAGTCCTCTTCATTCCCAGCTGAATAAGGGACGGCATGGAATCATGGGAGAGGGTGGAGCAAGCAGGCGCTTGGAAAGGCTCCCCTAGCCGAGCCAGGCAGCTGCTGAGACCTAGTGAGCTCTCAGCATCTTTCTCATCCTCCGTGCCCTGAGACAGGGAAGAGCATCCTTGCCTGCCTTCATGTTACCAGTGTTTCCTCACTAGGTTCTTTCTTGACTCTTTCCTGTTCACTTACCTTCACCTTCATTTCTTCCCTGCCCTACATGAGGTAGCTTCATCTCAACAGAGAAGAAGGTGAGGTCCAGGGCTGAGAATATGAAAGTGGAGATAGAATCGGGGACTGGGGAATGTGAGGGATGAGAACCTCCTAAAAGAACCTTCGTGGGAGGCAGTGACATGCCTATTAAAATCCAGTAGCAAAGATCTGCAGCTCATCTACCAGGACATTTTCATAACTTATAGACATCTGTAGTCAAGGTAAGGGGAAACATACCAGTGCACTCACTACAGACAAGGGCTCATCCACCGTGGAGATGAAGAAACCAGAGAGAGTTTTGCAAGCAGTGTTGAAAAGACTCATTGTAGGCTCTACAAAAAGTGATACCGAACAATTTTTAGAATCCGCACTCTATGCATCCACATATGCATTCTTGATACACAGTCCCCAGTGACAGCTGATTCTGTCCCATGATTGCTATAGTTTTGGAAGTTACTAAAGAGTGGGGGAAGTTATATTTGGTTTTGTCTGACACAATGAATAACTAAAATCATACTTCATTTGGCCCTATCCTTCTTAACTTTGCTTCACTACGTAATACTATACAGATTCCTAAGCCTGAGCTATTATGGAAAATGAGTCTCCCCAGATCCATACCTCAATCTCAGAAGAATTTTCTTGTTTGCTATGATAGTCTCTTTGGGGTTCTCTTACACTGGGTTGTCATGATCAGAGCCCCTTATATTTCATCAGCTCCACGTCCCTTGATTTCATTTAACTTCATGAGCACAGACATGAGGTACTAGTCAATCAGTAGACGAGGCTCAGTCAGATATGTATGTTCATGACAGAATCTCCAGACTCAGTCATGCCAGGCCCTGAAGGAGGGGGGATGGGATAATCTGGAAGGGGGACTACAGAGGTGGGAACCCTGAAGGAGGAGAGGGATGGGATGTTCTGGAAGGGGCAGCACAAAGGTGGGAGCCCAGCTGGGCAGGAAGATGCTGAGTAATGAGGTGGCCAGTTAAAAGCACAAGGTGAGTTTCCAGCCTGGAAGGATCTGGGATTATCGTAGGTTTAAGTTTAAAGGCTGATTTGAACACAGACACTAGTGGTGGCAGGACATGTCCCATAAGGACCTACATAAGCAAGACCCACAGCCCAGGCAGCAGCAGCAGCACAGGATAAGGCCACCACTGGGACAAGAACTAAAGCTGCAAATGTTCACCATACGTGTGAGGAAGGCAGTGGAGGAAGAGACAGCTGTCCCTGTCTAAGTGATAAGGCTGAGGTCTCTTGAAGTGTAACTATAGTCAGGGGGAATGTCTGGGCAAGTGAGACTAGACAGGCTAGAAAGACATCCAGCTCTGGACCCTGAGAAAACAGCAGCAATATATGCCCAGTTTACACATCAGGGCATTCAGTTTGGGCTGGTGTGGATGGAACTGAGGGTAAAGTGGCATGAGGAAAGAGAACAGCATGGGAGAAGCTTGTTCTATTTAAGATGGGACCAAATACAACTTTCAGTATGTAAAGTACTCAATTAGTATAAAAGCTAAAAATCTTCACCAGGATGACATCAAAAATGTGGAAGAGATGGGCTGGAGGGATGCCTTAGCTATTAAGGCTCTTGCCTGCAAAGCTGAAGGACCCAGGTTCAATTCCCCAGGATTCACATAAAGCCAGATGCACAAGGTGGTGCCTGCATCTGAAGTTCATTTGCAGTGGCTGGAGGCCCTGGCACACCCATTCTCTCTGTGTCTGTCTCTCAAATAAATATTTTTTTTTTAATGTAGAAATGAGCCTGCAACTTTATTGGTTCTGAATTTCTTCTGAGGCTTTTTTTGACTATGTCTATGTGAACAGCACATAAAGGGATGCAGTCTAAAGACCATTTTCTCTAAGTACTCTGGGTGACAGTGTAGGGGAAAAAAAGAGTTTGGCTAGATAAAGGCAAAGATAAATGACTATAAATTATGTGTTGGAGTCTAACAGTTTGAGCGGGAGAATTAATCTACAGTGTGTGTCTCTGAATTGGGGGATATGTACTGCAGAAATGGCAGCAAGGAAGCATTAGGGTTGAGAAATTGTGCAATTAAAAGAGTCAAGAAGCACCTCTGTGAAGGCTTCTGCATCATCATTAATTCAGCCACATTACCTTCCACAAACATTGCACAAGGTCCTGTTTGCAGCCTCTGAAGAGTCTCAGCAGAGGGCCAGCTTGCCAGCAGCACTGCTGAGACTCCTTGGGGAAATTAGTGATTTTCCTACTTGACCAGATCCTAATTTAACCAAGTCCTGCCCAGAGCAGCTGTGACTGTTTATGTTACATAATTCTGGAGGAGTCAGTAAGAACAATAAAAATAGGAAAACAATTAGCTACCTGATAGTAACCAAAGATTTTCTGTCCATAAATCTAGGCCAGAATCCCAAGAGCCTGCCTTTCTAAGAAGTTCTCAGGCAGTTCCTGGGATGCCTGGACCACCTTGAAGTAGCACAGATCCAGATACTTAGATCTGGAAGTTTGTAATGAAAACCCCAGACCTTCTGGATCAGGCTTTGCTTTTAACTGTATTCCCTAATGGTTCATAAGTTTGATCATAGTTGACAAGTGCTCCTTTAGGGGATCTGTTTGGATTCCCATCTATGGTTTTCCTGAAACCATGTATGTGTGCTTGCTAACATTTGTAAGTGGTGGTATGGTACTTGAATCCTGGTATGAATTTCTCCTCCTTCGTGGTTCTCATCTGAAAAGAGAAAGTCAAGGAATAACATTCAGGTAAATAACTTGATGCAGAAAGAAAATATAAGTGATGAGAAAAGATCTATAAACTCAGGCCTCTGAGCCAGTGCCTGATGCTTCCCAGAGCTTCTCTAGCCAATACAGGCTAGTGAACCAGACCCTGAGCTCAGCAAGACTTCTTCGTCTCACAGAATGTCTGGGCCTCTCTTGTCTCATCTATGTGAACAACCATGGGCATTCTGTTTTCTCCTTCTAGACATATGGCATGCCATCCCAGGCAGCTAGGCAGAGCCGTCAGTGTGTGGGTAGATGGAAACCTACCATGATGGGCACCAGAAGTTAATAAAGGAGGTGACCTTGGTTCTTATCACTATAGTCATTGATTACACCCAGGGATTGTAGGGCAGGTGGATGAGGCATCTCTTTCCCTTTATGAGAAATAGGCATGTGGAGCTGGTAAGAGAAAATGTCCCCTAACCTGGATCCACCTGAGATCCAGAAAGACAGCAGAGATGCCCATGTCTTCTGGGAGGAAGCAGAAATACTTGGAGAAATACTTGCATTGCAAGAATGAGGGAAAATATTCCTAAGCAATCCATGCATAAAAGGTTTAACATCTGAAGCCTTCCCTGGCTACCACTCCACATCTGGGAAGAAGCAGGACCAGCGTGTTGGGAGGATGCTCTTGATACCAGCCCAAGCTGCTGTTGAGTCCAGAATCCTGAGCAGAGGTAACAACCTGTCAATATGTAATTGTAAGCCCAAAGATATCTCTCTCTCTCTCCCTCTCTCTCTCTCTCTCTCTTTCTCTGCCCCCCCTCTCTCTCTCACACACACACACATTAGTTAATTACAAGATTGTGATTTTTTTTATACGTATGAAGTCATGAGATTCATCATGATTATCTCTTTGAAAACGGATATGAAGTTTCAAGGAGATTATACATATGGTGTCGTAGTCAGCTTCACAGTGCTGGGATGAACCTCAAAACCAGGCACAGTTATGAGATTTACTGAAGTTTATAGATCCAGGGGAAGTTCCATAATGGTGAGAGAAGCTGCCCCCCTTTTGCAGGTCCACACACAGAAATAACACTCCAAGCACACTCTGGGAACCCCAGGCAGAGCTCAAGCACTCTGCATATCTTAGGCTGGAAATCAGGTAGGTCCACCCCCAAATGCACCTTAAAGCTGGACCCTAGGATCCAACCACAGTGATACCACCTCTAGCTAGGTGGCTGGAGATCAACAGTTTGAATTAACTCCTGAATCTTTTGGGGGACATCCATTTAAATTAGCACAACTGCTGACTATACATCCCAATTGTCAGTTCTTTGTAGGTATAACCATTCTCCAAAATATTGGGCCAGCTTCAATAATAAAGCAACCATGGTACAGAGATTCTGATGTGCTAATTTGGGTATGCTTTTTCTCTCATGTAATTTCACCACTTAGTCAGCTAGATATTTTATAAACTGTTACAGGAAAAGATAGGTGACATGATCAAGTTTGGTTTTGAGTCTTAAATCTCAGAAAGTTGCAGGAGAAAGGATAGCAGTCTGGACCTCAGGGACAGAGTTTGCACAGATGATGTCACAGCCAGGATGTCTCCTTCATCACAATACCAGAGCAAAGAGGGAATGAGAGGAACAGTACTCAGGACAGCACCTAAAGGAACCAAGCAGAGGGTCCTATAGCAACACAGAGCCTCTGAGATAGCCATCACCCTGTGTCATGGAGAAAACTCTAGCTGTTACCAGAACTTGGGAACCACAGGGAAACAAGATGAGCCCTTAAATTCCACTTGTGTCCATTTGGATGAGCACTGTAGAGAAGTTCTGTTGCTCCCAATTTGGACATTTGGTAGTGTCCAACAGGTCATTAAATGCCCATCCTGTAGAAGCAGCATCTGCTATGCTCTTTCTTCTAAATTCTTGTCAAACATATGGTGCCCGTAGTCAGCTTCACAGTGCTGGGATAAAACCTCAAAACCAGGCACATTTTAAGGAATTTACTGAAGTTTATAGATCCGGGGGAAGTTCCATAATGGTGAGAGAAGCTGCCCCCCTTTTGCGGTCCAACACAGAAATAACCCCCAAGCACACTCGGGGAACCCCAGGCAGAGCTCAAGCACTCTGCATATCTTAGGCTGGAAATCAGGAGGTCCACCCCCAAATGCCCCTTTAAAAAAGCTGGACCCCCCCTAGGATCCAACCACAGTGAAAACCACCTCTAGCTAGGGGGCTGGAGATCAACAGTTTGAATTAACTCCTAAATTTTTTTTGGGGGGACATCCTTTACAGGTAAGGACCTATCACTATAGTCATTGATTACACCCAGGGATTGTAGGGCAGGTGGATGAGGCATCTCTTTCCCTTTATGAGAAATAGGCATGTGGAGCTGGTAAGAGAAAATGTCCCCTAACCTGGATCCACCTGAGATCCAGAAAGACAGCAGAGATGCCCATGTCTTCTGGGAGGAAGCAGAAATACTTGGAGAAATACTTGCATTGCAAGAATGAGGGAAAATATTCCTAAGCAATCCATGCATAAAAGGTTTAACATCTGAAGCCTTCCCTGGCTACCACTCCACATCTTGGAAGAAGCAGGACCAGCGTGTTGGGAGGATGCTCTTGATACCAGCCCAAGCTGCTGTTGAGTGCAGAATCCTGAGCAGAGGTAACAACCTGTCAATATGTAATTGTAAGCCCAAAGATATCTCTTTCTCTCTCTCTCTCTCTCTCTCCCTCTCTCTCTCTCTCTCTCTTTCTCTGCCCCCCCTCTCTCTCACACACACACACACACATTAGTTAATTACAAGATTGTGATTTTTTTTATACGTATGAAGTCATGAGATTCATCATGATTATCTCTTTGAAAACGGATATGAAGTTTCAAGGAGATTATACATATGGTGTCGTAGTCAGCTTCACAGTGCTGGGATGAACCTCAAAACCAGGCACAGTTATGGGATTTACTGAAGTTTATAGATCCAGGGGAAGTTCCATAATGGTGAGAGAAGCTGCCCCCCTTTTGCAGGTCCACACACAGAAATAACACTCCAAGCACACTCTGGGAACCCCAGGCAGAGCTCAAGCACTCTGCATATCTTAGGCTGGAAATCAGGTAGGTCCACCCCCAAATGTACCTTAAAGCTGGACCCTAGGATCCAACCACAGTGATACCACCTCTAGCTAGGTGGCTGGAGATCAACAGTTTGAATTAACTCCTGAATCTTTTGGGGGACATCCATTTAAATTAGCACAACTGCTGACTATACATCCCAATTGTCAGTTCTTTGTAGGTATAACCATTCTCCAAAATATTGGGCCAGCTTCAATAATAAAGCAACCATGGTACAGAGATTCTGATGTGCTAATTTGGGTATGCTTTTTCTCTCATGTAATTTCACCACTTAGTCAGCTAGATATTTTATAAACTGTTACAGGAAAAGATAGGTGACATGATCAAGTTTTGGTTTTGAGTCTTAAATCTCAGAAAGTTGCAGGAGAAAGGATAGCAGTCTGGACCTCAGGGACAGAGTTTGCACAGATGATGTCACAGCCAGGATGTCTCCTTCATCACAATACCAGAGCAAAGAGGGAATGAGAGGAACAGTACTCAGGACAGCACCTAAAGGAACCAAGCAGAGGGTCCTATAGCAACACAGAGCCTCTGAGATAGCCATCACCCTGTGTCATGGAGAAAACTCTAGCTGTTACCAGAACTTGGGAACCACAGGGAAACAAGATGAGCCCTTAAATTCCACTTGTGTCCATTTGGATGAGCACTGTAGAGAAGTTCTGTTGCTCCCAATTTGGACATTTGGTAGTGTCCAACAGGTCATTAAATGCCCATCCTGTAGAAGCAGCATCTGCTATGCTCTTTCTTCTAAATTCTTGTCAAACTTCCTTCCTGTGAATAGTTCTCCTTTGGACACTGTGAGACATTTCTAAAACCCTGGGTTCTGAGGGAGTGGCTATGAATCAAGAGATGGATCAGGTTGTGGAGAGTCATGCCCTGGCACCTGTGCCTCAGGCCTCATAGTGCTGGCTTGAAATCTGCCTTGGAGTGAACACACTGAGAGGAAAAGTAGTAACTCCCCAATACAACCAGAGATCTCTAAAGAATGAAGGACTGGGGCTGGAGGGATGTCTTAGAAGTTAAGGCACTTGCCTGCAAAGCCAGAGGACCCAGGTTTGATTCCCCAGGACCCATGTAAGCCAGATGCACAAGGGGGCACATGTGTCTGGAGTTCATTTGCAGTGGCTGGAGGCCCTGGAGTGCCCATTCTCTCCCTCCCCAGCCCCCGTCAAATAAATAAATAAATATTTTTTTAAAAAAGGAAAAAAAAAAGAATGGAAAACTGAAGAAATACAAAACCAGAGGACAGAAACAAATGTGAATTGCCCTGGTTACAAGAATGACTATATTTGGAGATTAATCCCCACTCCCTATGTCTCTGAAGAACAGGGAAGGAGGAGTCTTTTATTCCTTTTCCCCAGAAAAAGCATATGATACAGAGGCAATTACTCCCAAGCCCATCCATTCTAAGCACCTCCACCAATAAGTCTCTCAAATAGATATATTTTGGAGGTAGAGCTAATGGGACTTGCTGATGAATTGCATAGAGAAAATGAGAGGCAGGAATCAAGAATGCCTTCAAGCATTTGGTCTCTGCAACTGATGAATGGTGCCGTGATCTACTGAGATGTGGACAGGAGGAACATGAACTAGGATCTGAAAGTATTTACTTCATTATTCACTATTTTCTGGCTCTGTTACTAAAATACAAGCCTCCTGAAAACAGAGATTTTTGTTTTCTTTTTAAAATATTATTTATTTATTTGAGAGAGAGAGAGAAAGAGAGAATGGGCACTCCAGGACCTTCAGCCACTGCCAACAAACTCCAAACGCATGCACCCCTTGTGCATCTGGCTTATGTGGGATCTGGGGAATCGAACCATGGTCCTTAGGCTTCGCAGGCAAGTGCCTTAACTGCTAAGCCACCTCTCCAGCCCCATGTCTTCTTTTTTAATATTTTATTTTTATTTATTTATTAGAGAGACACAGAGAGAATAGAAACACCATGGCTTCTAGCCACTGCAAATGAACTCCACATGCATGTGTCACCTTGTGCACCTGGCTTATGTGGGTTCTGGAGAGCCAAACCTGGGTCCTTAGGCTTCACAGGCAAGTGGCTTAACCACCAAGCCATCTATCCAACCCTGTCTTCTTGTTCTGTATTGTTCTCAACTGACCAGAACAATTCTTGGAATAGAGATAGTACTTACTTAATTACACACTGAAATGAAAAAATTGTATGGGGAAGGCAAGTGTAAAAGGTGGGAGAGAAATGGGTTTGGAATGGAAGGATCACAGCTCAGTTTGGGAAATGTTAAGTTTCACAAGTCTAGGAAACATCTAATTGAGGATTTTGTGTAGGTTGTTAGATAATGAAGCCCAGAACTAAGAAAAGAGAAAATGGTCATTAGTGTGACTCATGGTCCCTAAAGTTATGAGATCATCCAAGAAAAGTTCTCTTTGGAGATAAGAGGAGACAGTCCTGAGGGACACCAACATTTACAGTTCTGGAAAGGAATGATGATCTCACAAAGGGAACCATGAAGAGATTTGTGGTTGTAAAGGAAGCAAAGAGATATCACTATCCCAGAGGCTCAGCAAGGCAGAATAGAACACTTGTGTCTAATTCTGTTGAGAGAGTTATTTGAATTATCTTTCTCTTTGCTGGAACAAAATATATGACAAGAATCAGTTTTAAGAAGGAAGGTTTGAATGAAATATCCCCCATATGTTCATGTGTTTTAAATACTTGCTCCTCAGCTGGTGGTAATTTGTGGAAATTGTGGGGCCGGTGGGAAGTTGGAGACTTGGAGAAGGTTTGTCACTGGCGACAGACCTTGGGACTTTTCACAGTCCACCACCCTTGCCAGTGCACGTTAGCTCACTTGAATTGCTTCCTCCCTGCTGATGTGACAAGATGTGATGCACAGTTGTCTGCTCTGCCATGCTTTCCCTCCCATGATGAAACTTCCTCTCAAAACTATAATTTGAAATAAACCCTTTCCTCCTGTAGGCTGTTTTCAGTCAGGTGATTTGTCCTGGCAATAAGAGGCTTGCTGCTATAGGGAATGGGTACAGAGAAGTGGGGCCTTGCTGCAGTGAACAGGACCATGTCATCTTTGGAAACTGATTTTTCAGGGGGAATGTGGCAGGATTTGGAAATTTGGAGTAGAGAAGGCTTGCCGTGCTATAAGCAGAGCTTTATGGGCCATTCTGGTGGGAGTTTGAAAAACCTAACTCTAGTGAGAACTGTGGACTGTGAAGATTCAGCTTATGAAGTTTCAGAAGGAATCGGGGCTTTCTTTAGAACTGGGTTGGAAGCAGTTTTTATCATGCTCTAGGGGAGAGGCTGGCTGTGTGCTGGCCCTGGCCTGATAACTTGAGCAAACTTTAATTTAAATATAATGAATGGACATATTTGATGAAAGAAAAGCACAAAGCAGAAGGATATAAAAAATGTTTGACCCAAGAAAACTGTGAGCAGGTTGAGATACTGGGCATAGACACTGCAGATGGTTCAGCTGCAATTATTTAAGAGATTAAGAGTTATGAAAAAATTTGCAGGAGAGGTGGCTTAGCAGTTAAGGCATTTTCCTACAAATCCTAAGGACCCAGGTTTGATTCCCCAGGACACATGTAATGCCAGATGCACAAGGTGGCACATGCGTCTGGAGTTCATTTGCAGTGGCTGGAGGCCCTGGCACACCCATTCTCTCTCTCCCTCTGCCTCTTTCCCTCTCTCTTTCTCAAATAAATCAATAAAAAATAAGAATTTAAAATTTTTAAAAATAGCTATGAAAATGCAGGAAAGAAGATAACTGCATGTACATGGTTCTGAAGATCTTAGTGTGATGCAGGATTGAGGTCCCTGCAAAGAAAGAGACCCCTTGAGGCCACTGGATGTGGCTGTGAATATGAACCATGGATTGTAATGGAAAATCCAGGATGTTGGAAATGCCAGGACTATGAGATAGCAAGGGACTGGAAGGGCAGAGTTGCAAAACCATTTGACAACCCAGAGTAGTTTTTCATGGGTCCCATGTGCCTGACATGGAGCTGAAAGATTGATGTTTGTCCTGCTTCTTTCCTTTATTTTATTATTTATTTATTTATTTGAAAGAGAATGAGCATGCCAGGGCCTCCAGCCACTGCAAACAAACTCCAGATGCATGCACTACTTTGTGCATCTGGCTTACATGGGTCCTGGGCAGTCAAACCTAAGTCCTTTGGCTTTGCAGGCAAATGCCTTAACCACTAAGCAATCTGCCCCAGGCCCCTGCTTATTTTCTATAATGCATGTTTTCAGCCTTTCCTTGCCTTGCCCTCATTCCTCCTTTTTGAAATGATAATGTTCCAACATTATGTGTTGGAAATATGTAACCTGTGTTTGGTTTTACAGGGTATATAGTTGAGAGATTGTCTTGGGTCTCAGGTAATATTTTGGACCTTGGACTTTTGACCAGTGTTGGTACTGGTGAAGACTATAGATGTGTTTAAAGTTTGGCTGAATCATTTTGCATTATGAGGACACAAGCCTATGAAATGGTACTACCCAAAGTTAAGGTGGATCTTACAAACTCAACTAACTTAAGATAATCCCTCAAAACCATGCCCAGAGGTTCACCTTCCCAGTAATTATAGGTCCTGTCAAGTTGACAGTCAGTATAAACCATCAAAACAGTGCCAAAGGTGGGTGCTGTCCTTCTATTTCCCATTGAATTAAAGCTCATTTTGGATCACACTCATTCTGTGACATAAGTTTATGCCTAAGATACTACTACCCATGCCCTTCTGTGATAAAAAGCTCCAGAAAGGCAGATATGCTATGGTACAAAGGGCCACCATGGAGATATGGGCCTCATTCCTACTCATAGTTTCTTCTGATTAGGAGCTTACTCCATGCCTGCCACAATACTGGGGACTTAATATTATATTTCTCATTTAATATGATTCTGTAAAGTACTTGCAGACATGGGAATTTTTTACAAATTTCCCAATATTAAAGACTGTGGAAGTTTGGATGTAAAATGTCACCCACACACTCACGTGTTTCAGTACTTAATCCCCAGTTGGTGGCACTGTTGGGGAAGATTGTGGAACATTTAGGATGTAGAGCTTTGCTGGAGGAAGTGTGTCACTGGAGGTGGGTCTTGAGATGTTACAACCCAGTCAGGCCTGTCCTAATACTTCTTCATGATGTGAGGATGCAGCACCAGTTTCCTGCTCCTGTCATGCTTCCCCACAACAGTGAAACTGTCCCTCAAAACTATAAGCCAAACTAAGCCATTTCCTGCCTTACACCCCCTCTGGTTGGGTGTTGTGCCCCAACAATGAGAAAGTGACTGATACACAGAACTGCGTGCATTTTAGTGAGAGAGGACTTTGGATTTGGACAGTCATGGATTTGGGTCCTCCTGTTGCTGATGGCTGACAATAGGGTACATCTGTCAAGATCAATTTCCTTATTTGTAAAATGGCCCGAGTTAATTAAGAAATCACCACTATACTTTTTAGTGCCACATCCTATAATTGTAGGTTTTATTTTGTTCTTCAAGGTCACAGTGCAGAGGACAGGTGAGAATTTCAGAAGTTTCTGCACAACTCTTAGAATATCCTAAAAGTCACCTAATTGTGTTTCTAAAGCACTCATAGAGAAGTGACCTGTTGTTGCTGCTGCTGAGATCACAAATCTTAAGTTGATTGGGTGCAAAGGGAGGTACAAGACGTCTCTCTGAGCTGTGCCCACAAGGCTTCCAGCTTAATGAAGGACACCATTCTCCCTCTCTCCAAGGCAAAGGGCCAGGGCTGTGAAATGGAAGAAGATTTATTTTGTATTGTGCCAGATAATGAATAAGGACCTATAAGTTGAAATTATATGGATAGTTTCCTTTAACTTAGCATCAGAGACAGAGATTAACGGATAGGCTTAAGCACACATGGTTTGTAGTCAATCAGCTGAAACATTTTAGTAGTATAATTTGACTTTCTACACCTACATTTTCTCATTTCTATGATGAGAATAAAGTCTTTGAAGTGCTTAGCATTTTTTCCCAGACAATAAAATTTTAATAGAGTGTTCTGACAGTAGGCATGACTCCCAAGTCAGAGGTGAGCCACACACTGGGAGAGTTTGAGTAATGGATCATCTTCGAGTCAGTAAGCTCTTGGCATGGAGAAGGTCTCTGTTATATCCCAGGACCTGAAATCTGGGCAATGCTACTCTATGCAGCTCAGCCCATGAAGGTCCCCTCTGACCCCATACTCTTTCAGCAGAGGCCTGTATTTTTTTTAACTTTGCTTTGTTTCCCAGAAAAGGGAAAGGCAGCAGAAAATCTATAAATTCAGTTGAAGTTTATATACGTGTATCTCCACGGCAGCACTTTCTGAAGTCTCTGAGTGGGCGAAGAGCAGGTTTTGCTGCCTGCTTGTGACTTGGCAAATTAGAGCCTCCTGGTCCAGTTGTCAACACTGTTCAATATAACATGGTTATCTCTGTGGTAACCCATACCACAGTGAACCTTCTCTTCTCTGATGTCAAAGATCTAGCCATCCCAGTGTTTGCAAAGCCTTGGTCTCCATCCTTCTGAACTAAAGGAGGTATAAGCATAAGAGGTACCACTGCATATAAAAGAATTTTCATCACAGTACTAGAACCTGTCCTTTGTGCAATGGGTCATATGGAACAGGTTGCATTGTCTTAGCTTCCCTGGTCAAGACCAAGACAGGAGCTTGCATATCCTCTGTATGAGATGAGGTGGTGTATGAGATACTCATGGTAGAGGGACACAGCCTCCAAGACCCACAAGTGTATGCTCTTAAGTGCTACAGTTATTAGAAGAAGAAGACCCCTAAAGACTGGAGGAATCAAGGAAGACTTTATGGAAGGAGTGGGAGGGTTGAAGTCACATTTACAAATAAAGGTAAGGGGGATCTTTTTCTCATTAATTTTCACTAGGTTGGCTAAAATCTAGGCCACAAATGAGCTACTACATTCATACCTGAGTAGGATCACTCAATATAAAAGGGGTCTCTAGTAATCAATCATCAATCCCTACCCTCTCCAACCCAACTGTTATAGATCGAATGTTCCTCTAAAATTAATGGTGAACTTTAACTGCCACTTTATCAGTATTTAAAGGTGAGGTCTTTTATGAGATGATTAAACCATATACGTACCATCCTCATGGATGGGGCTGGTGCCCTTGTGCAAAAGACAAGGTAGGCTTCCTTGCCCTCTTTCTTGCTCTTTGTTTTTGCTATATAAAAGCAAAGTGTCCCTCTATTCCTCACTCCACTCCCATCCTCCAAAGAATCCAGCAATGTCATCTTGGAAGCAGAGACCAGCCTTCAGTAGAAACCAATCATGCCTTGATCTCAGACTTCCTAGTTTTCAGGACTATACACAATAAGTTTTGATTATTTATAAATTACCTGCCCTGGTATATTTTTGCAGTAGAAAAACCAGAGACACCACCCCTCTCCTCATGAAGGAGAATTGCTGAGTGTTGAACTGAATACCTACCTCCTCAGGCCAGGCATAGCATTCTCTCCTCTCACGCATGTCTGCATGCCCTTGTCATTGCTGTGGTGAGAGGAACTGAGGCTCCAAAGTTGGATTTTGGCTTTAGGAGATATCAACCTTGCTTGGTTTTCAAGCTAAGTTTGATAATCCAATTCTACTCTTTAGGGCAACTCCGCTTTGGAGTGTTGGGGACTTTTAATTTCCCAAATAGCTTCTCTTTATGTGTATCTCTTTGTGGGAGAAGTGGTTAGTATTTGGAAAAGAGAACTTGGGTAGTGCTGAGACCCTTACCCAGAACACCAAAACTTGCTCTTGACCTAGCCATGTGCTATCCAGAGACAAGCGAGCTATGCAGAGGAGATGGCATTGGTGTGGGGCGTTGAAGGATAAGTAGAAAAATGACAGACGGAAAAACGGGTTTATTCTTCAAGCTTGTTGGGATGCGCAGTGAGAGGGAGGTCACTTGGGGCATAGCTTCCCAAGAAATCTGGGAGCATTGCAATATCCATGAAGGCAGACTCTGCCTCCCCGATGTTTTCGCCATCTAATTTGAGTTGTCTCCTTGATGGATGGGCCAGGAGGGCTGTTTCTCGGCGGGTAAGGGAATCAGAGTCTGCTGGGTCGGCATGTTTCTGGCAGGCTGTCTGTCTTGATTTGTTGCTTTGAAGGGCCATTGCTCAGAAAGCCTTTGTTATCAGCAGAGCCTGAGACTGCTGGGTCATGTTTCTTTCTGCTCAGCAGGCACACCACACCAGGATCAAGCTTTGTTATCTTTATTATCAAAGCCAGGAGGAAGCCCAGCTGATGGCTGAACAACCTGTCTATCCAGTGTGCGTCTGGCTGGGAAGCATGAGATGGATTGGGACCTGTTGAGTTCCTTGTGAACTTAGATGGCTCCTGAGATAAGAATGGCCTGATGGCCAAGCAGGGCACACAAAATGCATTAACTGCAAACATTTACTCTGCTTCTATTTTGTTTCACGTGCTGGGAAGAGGTACAACATGGTGCCAGTTTTCTCTAAGAATAAACCAACAAGTACAGTAGTATGTCCATGTGTCATGACCGAGGGACACTCAGGGTGTTTCTAGAAACTTGGTAACATGTCCTTTATAGGAAGAATCTGCCCTAGCATGGAGTGGGGCATGATGTGATGATGTTGGTCAAGGGATAATTCAGCCTCTAAGGACTCATTTTTCCAAATAGTATTGTAAGAATCAAATGAATACCTCAAGTATGTGTAAATGGTCAATCTAAAGAGAACAGGGAACTAGGCTCATGTCTGTAATCCCAACACTCAGGAGGCTGAGGTAAGAAGATTGCCAGGAGTTCTAAGCTAGCGTGGGCTATAGAGTGAATTCCAGGTCAGCCTAAGTGAGTGAGAATGAGACCTTGACTCAAAAAAATAAAAATAAAAATAAAGCAGCATAGGGTTATCTTTGCTGTGTCTCCATGCTTATATAGCAAAACAGAGTTCTTCAAGCAGGCAAGTGTGGTGCCTAAACATGTGACTAAGAAGTGCATGCCTCATAACCCCAGGAGCTAGCATTTTCTGTACAATTCATCTTTATAGGATGACTTCATCCCCACTTTCTTTCTTATCAACTCTCAAACTACGTTTTTTGAATAATAGCCTTGCCCCAACCTTACCCAGAAACCTTTCTAAAGGAGCCTGAGCACACTGCCTCCTTTAGTGTCTCTCACTGGATTGCAAGTGACTCTCCCCCTCAGCCATCCTGCTGGACAGATGTGGTGATGTGAGGTGGGAGTCCTGCCCTCAGTCCTTCCAGTCTTAAGCCTGCAGCTCCAGTCTGAAACAACATGGCTTTCAAGCAGTCTTAATTTTGCCCTAAACCCACTTAGTGAATGAAAATCCTCATCTTTCCAACTATACTGTGAGCTCTTCAAGGTCAGAGCCAGTGCCCTTGGGTGTTTTTGTTTTGTTTTGTTTTGTTTTTGCTCTATACTGGCTGGCACTGTGTTTGTCATCACCTTACCAGCAAGGCTGATCGAAATGAGGCTGTTAATTTCATCTGTGGAGATTCATTTGCAATTAAATGGATGCTGATGCCTTGGTTATGGCTTAATTAATAAATTCAATAAACATGAATTAAGGATCTATGATGAGCCAGCCACTGTGTTAAGTACTGGCTCTCCAGAGATGAGTGACAGATTTCTGCTCTCAAGAAGTTTACAGTCTAGTGAGAGACAAGCAAACAAGTGCAAACCTATATTCATAAAGCTGTGGGGAATGGCTAGAGAGTAGGTTTGTCTGAAGGACTGTGAAAACACAAAGGAAAGAAGAACAAGAAACTGTGTATGTTGACGTGTTGTATCATCTTGGTTCTGAAGGATACAAATGGAATTTTCAAAGAGTGAGGGGAAAGCATCAGAGGCAGAAGTAATATAGGTAGGTGGCAAACACCCAGCTGTGTGATGAGGCAGAAGTCCTAGTTGAGAGCTCTGAGGGTCTCAGTATGATTAGGACCTGGGTCATGTGGTGGTGGGGAACAGTGTCAGATGGTGAATGATCTTGCAAACTAGCTCATGATTTTGGACTTTATCCAGTCCTTACAAAGGACTAACAGAGACGTTTAGTGCATGGGAAGAGTACATGATTTGTTTGTGAATGTCTTTTGTTCTAGTTCAGTCTACATTCCCACAAGGTTACATAGAGCAGTAACCATTTTTGTAAAGTTACTGCACACACACACACACACACACACACACACACACACACACACGGAGCACAGAGTGGCACAGTCTTCAGGAATGATGTCCCCCCAACCTTTTTTTGAGACTGGTTCTCTCACTGGCCTTGATTGGATGGAAAGTTGATCCCCAGTGACCTTCCTGTCTCTGCCTCCCCAGTCAAAGCCATAACATCCATCATTTTTAAAAATTTTTTAAATTTTTTTATTCATTATTTATTTATTTATTTATTTATTTATTAGAGAGCGGCAGACACAGAGAGAGAGAGAAAGAGAGAGAGAGTGGGCACGCCAGGGCCTCCAGCCACTGCAAATGAACTACAGATGCGTGCGCCCCCTTGTGCATCTGGCTAATGTGGGTCCTGGGGAATTGAGCCTCGAACTGGGGTCCTTAGGCTTCATAGGCAAGTGCTTAACTGCTAAGCCATCTCTCCAGCCCAACATCCATCATTTTTACATGAGTTCAGGGGTTGAACTCAGATCCTCATGATCATAAGGCAAGAGCTCTACTGAGTAAGTTGGTGTCCCATCCCAGCTGCAAAAAAGTTGAAAAGATGTGATAATACCCTGTAGAGATTATACGGATGACAGGAAGAACCTCTTCAACCAGTAGAGCAGGGTTGGAAGAAAAGTAAGAACATCTGACTTCTGCTGACTATTGAGATCTTTATACAAACAGCAAAATATATTTAAAACAGTTAACATGCATATAAATTGAGTTCATTAACAGACAAAATGCAATTTAGAGAGCAGGAATGTAAGAAACACAAATGTCTAAATACAGCAGAGAACATTCCACTAATGTTCAGCCATAATGCCTTTTTGGACAGTTTAACCTGATCTTCTCCCAAGTACATCAAAATTTTGTGACACCACAACCTATGCAAAGTTTGGCTCAAAGTTCAATTGTGTTCCAAGTTCTGTGACTTCCCTTTCCATGCTGTGCATGCTCCCTATAGCAATCCTGAAAATAATCCTGACTTTCCCCTGCTGCCTGGGGGTTTGGACGCATCAAAATAATAAGCATGCCAGGAGGCCTCAAAGGCTGACGGATCCTCTTCTGGGTCAGTGCAGTGGTTAATCTCTGGTTGTCAACTGGACAGATTCAGAATCACCACGGAAATAAATCTCTCAGCATGTCTGTTAGGGATCTTCCAGATTAGATTGACTGAGGCAGGAAGACTCACCCAAACTGTGGGTAGTGCCATTATGTGGGCTTGGAGTCCGGGCCTATAGAAAAGAGGAGAGAGATGACTGATCACCAGCATTCATCGCTCTTTCAACTTCCTCCCTGCCGATGTGATGACGTGATGCTGGTCTCGTGCTCCTGACGTGCTTTCTCCTGCCATGATAGACTTCCTCTCAACATTCCAAGTTGAAATTAACACTTTTCCTTCCTTAAACTGCTTCTGGTTGGGTGTTTTGTCCCAGCAACAAGGAAGTAACTTATAAACTCACTAAAGTCCAAAATCTAATCCTCAGCTTTTCAGACACCCATATCTGTGTCCACAGTGTTCAAAGTTCATTGATTTCAGAAAGGCTGAACCAACAAAATTTTGCCAAATTATTCACTTATTTATTTATTTATTTTTAACCATGAGAACTATAACTGCTAGATGGATTGGTCACTCATGTCCTCCAGACCCCAGCCAGCACATTTAGTACATTCCTGTGTTGGCATTTCCAGGAGAAGCCAAATTGCAAAGAATTGCAGCAAAGGAAGACAGCACCCACACGAAGTTGGCCTCAAGCAATGCTCCTGCCTATAATCCCATTGTGCCTATGGCAGTGGGAAGGGGAGTCAGGAGAATCCCAAAGCTTACAAGCCTGCTTACTGTGACGTGCAAGGCACAGACAAGAAACTAGCTAAAATGAGGGGACCAATCCGCAAGGTCATCCTCTGACCTCCATGTGTGTGCCACGGAATGCACACATCCATTTACATCCTTCCCTCGTGCCCTACCCACCCAACAAAAAACTCAACCCACTTGACCAAGGCAGCCCACCACCAGGAATGTGACAGATGAATGTGCTACTGGAGTGGAGAAAAATACAAAACTACCATCTTTGTTCGTCTATATGGAGACTCATGGCTAAGGCCCTGGTAACAAAAAAAGGAGCTTATCAAGAAGAAGCTATGAATATTTATATGTTTTATGACAACTGTAAGCCTTGCAAAATGTGGATCCAAACAACAAGGAAATGTGACTAGTTTAATGCTGGTGTCTTTGTTATATATTTTTTTAAAAAATTAATTTTAGATAGATAGGAGAGAGAAAGAGAGAAAACCTCTTCCCCTTGCAGCATGATTATTTTATGTTTGAACCTAGGTGCTACATGGTAGAAGCTCTGGGTCCAAGGAGCATCTGGCCTGCTGCTCTGTGCTGGGAGCCTCTGCCCATCTACAGGAAGCCGGGTGCATTAGACAACAAGCAGACAGTGTGGATCTGTGCCTGTGAGTTGTGGATTTGTGCCTGTGAGTTGGTTTGTTTTTAAAATGCATTGTGCTTTGCACCTTCATGCCTCCAGGCACCAAGAAACACACAGTTCCTTCCTATGCAACTGGCTCAAAGTTTTTGTTTGTTTCTAAGTATGGATTTCAGCCCCAAATGTGTGGTTTCTCATAATTCAAAGACAGCAGCAAGCTCTGCCCTGATCGGGTATGAAGGGATATGTTCAGATATGTGAATGCTTAGCACAGATGTTGTCCATCCCATAGACTGTTTCCCGGCATGAAATTAAAGCATTTAGAAACAGGTGAGACTGACAAGAGGCCCTCAGCACATGGAGACTGACAGCAAGCCCCCTGAGCAGGTGGAAACTACCTGCCTCCATCTTGATCACTTCAAGTAGTGGAAAGACATGAAAAGTCCTTTCCCTTTGTCCTCCCCATAGAAACTGGCTGGTGCATTCATGACCCCACAGGGATTACAGAATCTCCCACTGAGGAAGGCTCTCAGTGGAACAGTAGCAGGGGAAAGGGGATATAAGAAGATAACCCAATGGAAATGCAACCCATTTGAAATAACGTTCATATCTTAAAGTTGCCAATAAAAAATATTATAAATATATTTCTTAATTAAAGTCCTTTCCCCACCCACCTCCTATACTTTACATAAGCTCAGCCCCATGTTGCTGTCAGTTGGCTTCTATTATTCTGAAATGATGACAAACCTTTTAGTGTCAAATTTCAGAACCATCTTCTAGACATTTTAATGAGCTGCTTCTCTGTGAAAAAAATTTCGAGCTTATAACAAATGAATGGCTACTAATTTGCATGTTAACTAATTTCATTCTTAGACTAATTTTGTGAGGAGGATAATGAAGATTCAGTGACTTGTCTAGGGTTAAAGTCATATGGCTAGTGAACACAATGATGAGGATCAATTCTGGGCCATGTGATTTAAGGGTGGCATTCTGCTCTGCTTCCTGAGGGCAGACACACCTAGAAGACCTGTTCCTGCCTTCTGGAACCAGTAAACAAGAGGAAGCAGCTCCCCCTACATGCCAGATACTTGTATGCTGATTGGGCCTTTCGAATATTCTTTGGCATAGCCTTTCCTCTCCGCAGCCTTGCACCCTCCTTTCCTTCAGGATTCCTGAGCCACTTTACCAAGCCAGTTGAACTGACCACTCTGAATCCTACAGGCCCTCAGTCTCACCACTTTACAGCCCAGCTAGGCTGGACCAAGCACAGCCTCCTTTGTTTCCATATGTAAAGGTGTTCTGCAGCCAACTCTGCCCCCGGGCTAGACCAGTGCAGTGTCTGCCCCTCACTCTCAAATAGCACTTAGACAGCCAGAAATCTCTGTGAGAAGAAAATAGGATTGCTATTCTTTAGAGCAAAGATGCCTTTCATTATCCAGAGACTAGATATAACTACCAAGTGAGGAAAGGAACAGCAAGATTGGGTAACGTTCCCAGGCAGGGAAAAGCCATTGTTGTCCCTGTGTTTCACATCGCCAGTGTAAAACCCAGCAGCAGACACAAATGAGAAAGGGTAGTTATTTCGGCTACATAAATCTCCTCACCTATTAGTGAGAACCTCTGGGTTAGAATTAAAGTTCTTTAACCATGAGAAAAGAGAGAATACAAAAGACAACAAAGGATGCCTGGCCAGCAACCAGCAAGCACAGACATTTCACCTGCCTGAAAGGACGCGGCTGACTAAATGCCAGCCAGCATACACATCCTAAAAGGTAAGTCTGGCCCTCCTTTGGCCTACCAATGTTCAGTACAAGTTTTTTTTTTTTAAATAAATCAGAAAATATGCATTTGTGCATGTGTGATTATCTTTTCAACACTGGTGGAAGTACAATGTGTGTGCATTATAGTGGGGCTGAAAATCCCCACACCTAGTAGAGGTGTCACGGCTGTCACAGTGACACAGTGCACGTTATCACTCACATGTCTGTGGTGATGCCACCATAAACAACCTACTCACTGCCAGCCACATAAACATATAGCATATGTCATCATTCAGGGGACATAGTACTTGATAAGGAAAATAAACAACTGTTACTGGGTGGTATGTTGATTGAGCTATACTTTTATAATATCAATAAATTAAAGCTCATCATGGGCCTCATTACTCAAGGCAGTCTCACACATCTTGTGCTTACTGTGCTTTTGGACTTTGTCAAGAGACCAAGTGAGTGATTTACCTGCATCATCTAAGTATGTGAGTATGTATGTATGGGTGGATATAGATATTGTGTGTTGGGGGGGGGGTGCATGCACACACACCAGGGCAAGTGTGGATCTCGGAGGGCAACCTGGGGGTGTTTGTCCTTCTATTTTGCTTGAGACCGGGTCTCCCTTGTTTTTATACTGCATGTTTGCCAGTCTAGCTGGCCTCTGAGCCCCAAAACCTCCTGACTCCACCTCCCATTGCTGTGGGTGCACTGGGATTACTAATGTGTGTGCCACTTTTCACTCGGTTTTACATGGGTTCTGGGAGATTGAAACTGAGTGAGAAAGCTGGCAAGCAATGGCCTTTAGCTGCTGAGACCAGGCCCGTGCTTGCTTCTTCTTTAGAGGAATGTTTGAAGTAAAGGTGGGCTGAGAAAGAGAAAGATTCTTCATTGAAAACTATTTGCAACATTTGCATGGGTATTTACAACAAAACCCAAATGAGGTTGAGTGTCTCAGGTCAGGAAGATAGCCACTACTACTCTGTTCTTTATCTGGACTCCATGCTCTGTGTTTATGCTTGTTGTAGCCTTGGTGTTTGATTTTAAATAATGCATTGCTGAGGTGCCTTCTAACATGAAACATATAAAGGAAGTCAGCAATTGATGGGGGGAGAAAACAGTCTTCAGGGCTGGAGAGATGGATCAGCAGGTAAGGCACTTGACTGAAAAGTCTCATGACCTTGGTTCAATTCCCCAGAACCCACATAAAGCCAGATGCACAAAGTGGTCCATGCATCTGTAGTTTGTTTGCAGTGGCTAGAGGCCCTGGTATGCCCATTCTCTCTCTCTCTCCTTGCAAATAAATATATAAAAACATATTTTTTAAAAAAATCACTCTCCAACAAATAAATCGTTTGTACCAAGTCAGGTCTTTTGGGAAAATCCCATGTCAGATGTCTCAACCTTAAAATTAAATTTTATGCCTGGAGTTGATAGTTTAAGTCACTTAAGCTTTAAATAGGTCATGGAAAAAAATCTTCTCCAGGCAACCCTCTTAAAGTTACCAATAAATCGATTTCACTCGTCAAACTTCCTCATTCTTTTTTCCTTGCTTATTTATTTCTCAGTTTATTTATTATTGAAAACTAGTTTTGTATTGCCTAAAACACCACAAAACAAGACAAGACAGAACTAAACATACCCTACCTTTCAAAATTGCCCTAATTTTAGCTACTTTTTCACTTTTCTTTATCTGAGCTGTGACAACAAATGGTGAGAATTCAGGTTTCCTGATGTTGCTCTCTGTCCTATCATATGTAATGACTGCCTCCACAACCCTCCCAGTTGTAGATTTACCAGTCTGTTTAGACATACACGTATTACTTAACTTGTTTGACTGTGTACTGTCAGTCATAATGGACCCAGACAGTCCTTTATTCAGTGTGCTTTTATTTTTCTGACTCTTAGTGGATTTATGTAGTCCTGTCTTATATATAGTTTTCATTTTGAATCTTCTCTTATTTGCTTTGTTTTCTGAGTGTCCATCACCCATTTACCCCCAAGCTCTCTTACCAAAGTGAACAATGTGCACATTCAATAGTACATTAAACCCATTTTGGGCTATTTTCTGTGGCCATCACAGAGCATCTAAGATGAAGTAATTTACTTTTAAAAATATAGAAATTTATTTGACTCAAGCCTCTAGGAGCTGGAAGTCCAAGAGTATGTCACTGGCATCTGGTGAGGACCTTTTTGCTGCATCATAACATAGTAGAAGTTAACACATGGTAAGCAGGGGAAGTCTGTAAGCTTCCTTCCTCCTTTTTTTCTGTTTTGAGGTAGAATCTCTCTCTAGTCCAGGCTGACCTGGAATTCACTATGTAGTCTCCGGTTGGCCTTGAGCTCACAATGATCCTCCTACCTTGGCTTCCCAAGTGCTAAGATTAAAGCTGTGCACCACCACTCCAGCCTTTCTTCCTCCACCAATGTCATCACCAGACCCACCGTCACCTGATGCTAATTACTTCCCAAAGTCTGTACCTCCATATACATGCACATATACATCTGGGGCTTGTGTCCAGCACATTAACTTGTGGAGTACACATTCAAGTGGAGTGAACACATTAGGTAGCCCATGTGGTCCTCTCCTCCAATTACTTTCCCCTCCTCCTCATACCTGGGCCATTATTTTGCTAGCTTGCTCTCCCCGGGGTCTTGATTTATTGCCAGTTTACAGGTGTTCCTTCATTTTTGCCTGTATCAATACCCCACTTTCCTGGATCTTATGGTTTTTTATTCTCTGTTTATGTCTTTCTTTCAACAGAGTTCACATTACACTAGCTTCTTAAGCAAGTGGACATAGAGGATAAAACATGTTAGTTTTATATTCATACGTAATTTATAATTTGACAGTCATAGAAGTCAAATTATAAATATTACCTAATAACGTTGAAGAAATTGATTATGCTATTGTCTACCATCCACAATTGGTGAATAAACTGGTATCAACCTGATCTTTCATAATCTCTTCCCTGCTTCTTCCCTCCTTCCTCCCCTCCTTCTAGTTGGTCATTAATTTTTTATTCTTGAGAAATTCTACTGTAATAGATACTTTGTCTACATTTTCAATCTGGAAACTCATATGCCCCAGATATGAAGATTTTAATAAAATATTTCTTCAAAACTTTCTACTCTACAGTCCCCTGTACTTTCCTATTTTTTAGCTGTCAAACCCTCCCAACAGATACCCATGGTTGATTTCTTTACCTCTTTATTCTACCTGAAGAGTCTCTAGACATCATCTTCCAAAACTTTGTATTGAATATTTCATCAAGAAACATGTTGTTAACTCCCAAATGTTTTTTAATATCTCATCTTTTTATAATACCCTATTTCCATTTCTCCTATATCTCAATGGACATGTACCTTTCATTAGCAGAATGTCTTTCAAGCTTCACTTCTGCCAGTGTTGTCTGTGCTCACACAATGTGCTCCCTCTGAAATTCTTTTCCACTCTCCCTTGTCTGTCATGGTGGGTGGTTTCCTCCAGGCTTGGTGATCCTCAGTACTTAGAGAACTAAAGGCTAAGAGGAATCTCCATATGTGGGCAGAGGTTTTGACTGAGGTCGTTTGGTGGAGGATTAGTCAAAACTAAAGATACTGGGAGCAAGCCATGTTTAAACTAATTTCTTTGTTAGCTGATTTAAAAATCTGAATTTGTCTGTTTTCAGATGGGAGTAACTCATCAAAGTGCTGAGAAGAAGTGACAGTTGAGTGTTCTGCATTTAAAGAAACATCTCTAGCATATCCTGCAAGGCTCACGGACCATTGCAGAAGAAGTGGAATTAAAAATGTAAGAGCCAAAGGATGGGGAGGATTCCTTTGGAATGCTGCCTTCCAAACACAAATTGACAGTTGCATTTGTGACCTCACAGTGGCTATTGCTACCTGCACAGGACCTACATAATATGAGGACAAAAAGGAAACCCTGAAAACAAATAGAAGAAGAAATTGGAATGAAGCAGGTGTTCAGTAGAAGGGGACATGGGAGAGGTGAGAAAGAAAGATGATGGGAGGGACTTATAATCAGGGTACATTGTGTGTATGTATGAAGGTTGTAAATAAAATTTAAAAAGAAAACAAGCAAGGGCTGGAGAGATGGCTTAGCAGCTAAGACGCTTTCCTGCAAAGCCTAAGGACCCAAGTTTGACCCTCCAGGTCCCACGTAAGCCTGATACACAAGGTGACACAGCATGCAAGGCTGCACATGCACTCAAGGTGGCACACAGTCTAGAGTTCAATTGCAGTGGCTGGAGACGATGACTCACCAATTCGCCGCCTCTCTTTTTCTTACTCTCATAAAAAATTACAAAAAAAGGGCTGGAGGGATGGCTTAGTGGTTAAGCGCTTGCCTGTGAAGCCTAAGGACCCTGGTTTGAGGCTCGATTCTCCAGGACCCACGTTAGCCAGATGCACAAGGGGGCACACACATCTGGAGTTCGTTTGCAGTGGCTGGAAGCCCTGTTGCACCCATTCTCTCTTTGTCTCTATCTATCTACCTCTTTCTCTCTCTGTCACTCTCAAATAAATAAATAAAAATGAACAAAAAAATTACAAAAAAAATCAACAAAGGAGATTCCCAACTTCAGCATTTTTTTTGTCTTTTGGTTGACCCATGTACTTAGAATAGAAAGATCTCCCCCTTCCCCAGAGCTGTAACCTTCCAGAAAGAGAAAAAGAATGGAAGCTGGATAATTTCTTTATTCAGTTTTAGGATTTATACTTTTTCCTTGACTTCTAGAATTGCACTTCTGATAGTTGATCATGATTGTCAACTCAATTGGATACAGAAATGTCATGGAGATGCATGAAGCATGCATTTAAGGGCATACGTGCTAACATGACATTCTCAGAGACAGTGAGAACACAAAAGCACTTACTTAATGAATGGTTCAGCCCCTTGATTATCGAATCAATGGGAAGTGATGAAAGGTAGGCAGGTGGGGTGGGCTGAGATGTGGGGGTACCTTGCCCTCTACTACCAGCCCCTCTTGCCTTGGACATGGCAGCTGCTCTCTTTACTTTTCTTCTCTTTTCCTCTCTAAAATCCCTTTTTACATTTCTTCCAGGCCCATGTTCAATTCACACATGGGCTCTCAGACCAGGTGGGTGTATCAATGGCCCTTTCCTTGGTTTGATACTTCCCTGAATAAATGTAATAGTTTAAAAACTACCCTTTCCAGTCTGTTTCTTCTAGTTCTTTGTTAAAAACTGATATGAACTCAGAGTTTTGGAGTTTCAGGACTTTGCCTGAACCCCCCAAACCACATTACAGAATAAATCCTTCATCCCTTAGGGTATTTTTGGTAGGTATTTTGGTTCTACTGATGAAAAATTAACAGAGCACCACACCCACAGTTGTGCCCAGAATCCCTGAATACAGAATCTCTCCAGTTCAGCTTACTAAAGAGTTAACCTAAAATTTTCTTCCAGGATATGAAATTATGTCATCTAGCAGCATAAATTTAGGTATAAATGTCTGAGTTTCCTTTATCCCCAGTGGAAGTTTACACCACATTTCTCATGTTCGGCTCCCTCTGTATGCATCTCTGACATACCAAAGCACATCTAGGAGAACATTCTTATTTCTGTTTCCTCCACTGTCAGCTTGTTCCAAATGTCTCTGCTCTGACAAATTTACCTGTTATCCAGGCTTCAATCCTTGTCAGCACTATTTCCTTTCTGGTTCTCTTTGTCCTTTGAGTCCATGCCTCTATAATCTTGCATTTCATACCTTAGAGGTTTCAGGAAGAAACTAATAAAATCAGGTGTTTCACTCAATATATTTAAGAAGCATCTAGTCTTTATTTTTCATGTCAACAACTTGAAAAGAGAAACCAGTAATAGTCTTTGCCTCCACAGGAGAGAGATGATAGTAAGAAGAGTATGAAGTATGAAGTATGAAGTTCCATACGAAGTATCACCCCTTATCCGTGGTGTCAATTTCCACAGGTTTACTAGCCTGCAGTCAATCTGGTTTGAAAACATTAACTGGAAAATTCCAAAATAAATAATTCATAAGTTTTAAATTGTGTGCCATTCTCAATTATGTGATGAAATCTCACACCATTCTGATTTATCCTGTCTGGCATTGAATCTCTCCTAGTCCAGAATATCCATGCTGTCTATGCTATCTGCCCATGCATCACTTATAATCAACTCAGTTATCATATCAGGTGTTATGGTATCATATTACTGGCCTCAAGTCATAAGAGTGGTGATGTACTTCAGATATGTCAAAGAGAGGCTATAAAGCATCTCCTGAAAGTGAAAAGGTTAAAGTTCTCAACCTGAGATAAAGAAAAATGTTATGTGTCATGGCTGCTAAAATCTATGGTAAGAATGAATATTCTATGAAATTGTGAAGAAGGAAAAGAAATTGGTAGTTTTACTGTTACATACCAAGCTGTAAAAATTATGGTCAAAGTGTATAAGTGCTTAATATGGAAATTTGTGCATGCTGGTGTTGGGAAAACACAGTAAAAATATAAGACTTGGTACTATCTGCACCTTTTAATCCCATTGGTCATCAGAGAATAACTACCTCTTGGATAAGGGGAGAATATTGTTTATCCTTTGGAAACTTTTAAATTTTGTACCATGTACAATGACTACCTTGTCAAAACTAATTCATCAATATAACAGAAACAAAATCTCCTTTTCTCTAAGGCTAGGGAAAGGAGAGGGTCATTGTCATTGCCTATTCCATAACATGCTGTGTATGGTAGTTTGAATGTTTGCCCCCCCCCGCCCCAGGTGTTTTATTAAAACTTGTAACTTGGAGTTCCAGCTGCCTAACTGGAAGAGGTGTCACTGTGGGTGGATTGGATCGGGGGTCTAGCCCTAAGGTGTATTTAAGGGTGGATCTGATTCCCAGCACAAATACATGCAGAGAAGTCTGAGGTCTGCCTGGGTCCCTGCTCTTTTGCTGCTGGCTTCTGTGTTTGTTTGTGGTGCAGGCTGTGTGGTGGTGTCTCTCTGCTGGGATCTGTAAAAGGGAGCCAGCTTCCTCTGCCACTGATGGAACTTCCTCTTGTATATGTAAGCTGAAGTAAATCCCTTCTTCTCCTAAACTGTGTCTGCTGGAGGTTCATACAAGCAACAGAAAGCTGTCTATAATAATACTATGTCAGTCAGTTTTATCACAGTGTTTCCAATATCTGAGGAAAACAGCTCAAGGAAAAGGTTGAGTTTTGGTTCAGTGTCTCAGAAGCTGTAGTCCATAAGGTTTTGTTTTATTTATTTATTTATTTTTGTCATGTGAATTTTGGGCCCAGGGTAAAGCAATCATAATGGTGGGAGTATGTGGTAGACAGAAAGCAGAAAGAGCCAGAGAGGGGCCTGGAACAAGATGCAGTCCCTAAGAACATGACTCCAGTGACTTAGTTCCTCCAATAAGGCCACCCTCCTCAAATTTATAGTACCTTGAGGCTGGAGCGATGGCTTAGAAGTTAAGGTATTTGCCTGTAAAGCCAAAGGACCTTGGATCGATTCTCCAGGACCCACATAAGCCAGATACACAAGGGAGCACATGCATCTGGAGTTCATTAGCAGTGGCTGAAGGCCCTGTTGTGCCCATTCTCTCTCTCCCTCTCTGCCTTTCTCTCTCTCTCTCAAATAAATAAATAAAAATAAAGTAAAAATATTTTTAAAAAATTATAGTACCTCCCAAAATACCATCAACAGCTAGGACTAAGCATTTGGAATAGAAGCCTGTGAGGCACATTTAATTCTTTTGATGTAAATCATAACATAAACCATGCTGAAAAAGTAAAAACCCAAAGTTGTCACGATTTCATTAGAAGGAAATTTTTCACAGGTTTTTCCATTCTTGTATCAAAAATTCCCATGAATCACTGATAGCTATCAGTTCCTAAAGCAATGATGTCTAGGTGTGCCTCATTTGGCTATATTTGTTGGTACTGCCTAGGTTCTGATTCCAACATCCTCTTGTCTCTACAGGACTTACAAATAAGCATTAAAATTAAAATTTATATCTTCCATGGCATTCCTTTTTAAATACTTACCAGAAAAGGTAGTGCAACATGTATAACATGTCATATATACGTATACATACATAGGTATGTATATACATACCTTCATATGTATGTATATGTGTACATTCATATGTATGTATATGTATATATATTTATATCTGTAAAGTATGTATATGTAAACAGAGACATATCAAAACAAGCTCATATTCAGCACATTGGTGGTTTTGTATAACCACAAGTTGAATCTACATGACTTACAAGTGAGAGGACAGCAGTGATACCATATTGTATCCACTGGGAGCCTCCACAGCCAGAGTGTCTTTTGATAAAGGAATTGTTCTAGTTGCTTGCTCTCCTTTCTATCTGTGTCATAAGGTTAGTCATTATTTTGAATCTGATTTTAGAATATTCCAAGAAATAGTGAAACTTGTACTTGCTCTTTCTGTTAGGAATGTAACCTTGAATCACGCCTGTACAATCTTAGACTTTTTGTTTTTCCTGTTGTTTTACCTATAGAAATAAGTTCAGCATAGCATTAGACTGGAAAACATTGTTTTGTCCTTATTCCTTAAACATTCCATTAATTGGGACTGGGGAGATGGCTCAGTGGATAAAGTGCTTGTCCTGCATGCATGAGTACCTGTGTCATAATCCCCAAAATTCATATAAAGAAAAGCCAGGTGCTATAGCAGGCATCTGCAATCCCAGTGTGTCTGTGAAGAGAAAGGGGTAATAAACAGAATTGTCTGGAAGCTCTTAAGCTAGCTAGCCTGGCCAAGACAGTGGTGAACAACAAGAGATCCTAACCCAAAACAAAGTGGAAGGCAAGGACTAACTGGCACCCAAAAGTTTTCCTCTAACTTCCATACGTATAGTGTGGCATGGCCCAGACTCATACACACACACGAACATACACACAAAGACAAACACATGCAATTCAATTAAGTTAGTGAAAGGCCATTAGCTTTGTTTGCAAATGATACAAAAATTTGATGTTTTCATACCACAACTTACAACACTCAGTTGCCAGAGCAAAGGATTTAGAATCAGAGGACATATCAGTCCAATAAAATCCAATATTTACTCAGTTACTACCACACATTCTGTTCAGCCTTTTCTACTTTTGGTTCCTTGGTTAAAAGTCACTGGAATTATTTTCTATTTTTAAGACATTGTTTAGACTTGTATTAATCTTATTATTTTCATTACTATTTTTAATGTCCTTTCCTAAGGAAAGTTTTAGATTTGTAGAAAAGTTGTGAAGACAGTACAGTTTCCACACCTAATTTTCTCTCTTGATAACATCTGATATAAACACATACTCACAAGTGGTCACTGATCACAACTAAATGTCCATCACTGAATCACCACTAGTAACTAAGGTCTGAGCTCTGTCTCAGCTTCCCTCCTCTCCCATGTGCCACCCAATATACAGCATCATATCTAGCTGTCTCATCGCCATCAGCTCCTCTGGTCTGTGGCAGTTGACCAGACGTGGCTTGATTTCAATCACCTTGACAATTTTGAGTAGTACTGGTAATACTTATAAAAGCATCTTTTGACTCACTTGTCTGGTGTGCTTCTCAAGAGTACACAAGAATTCAGGGTTTGGGGAGGAAGACCCCATCATGTCGATAGTACACAGTATTCACACGACTTGTCACTCTGATGTCAACCTGGCTCATCTGGCAGAGGTAGTGTTTTCAGTGAATACATTACTCCTTTTCTTCTTTCCATAATGTACTCTTCAGAAGGAAGCCACTGCACATAGCCTGTCCTTAAGATATGAGGAACTATGTCCCACCTCCTCCAAGGCATCCACACAAATTATATTAAACTCTTCTATGCAAGGGACTTTTCTTTTGAAAGATTCTCACTGTGTAGCTCAGACTGTCTTCAAACTTACAGTACTTCTGCCTGTACCGTAGCTCTGGGATTGCAGGCATCTGTCGCATAGCATATCTACACTGATTTTCTATCCTTCTCTACTAACTTTTAAATTAATTTTTCTATTCTTCTCTACTTACTTACTTACTTACTTATTTACTTACAAATGCTCATCTGTGCCAGGATAGGTTTATGGACCATTATTTTTAACTTTGATAACCCAATGCTGCTTTATTTATCTTGTTGCTCAACTTGTCCCAGCATTACTGATTAGAAGCTCTTTTGGTTATCTTCTAATTACTTTATCAATTTCTTTTATTGTGGTTTAGTTGGGCAACTTTTTACTTTGTGTTACAATTTCTTCTCCTAGGATATCTCCTATATTACTTTAAGGAGCCCTGGTCTCTATTATTATAGAGAAATATTAGAAACCAATATCTGAGTGCTTGGAGTGCTTGTCATTGCTTGGGTATAACAATATCAGGGCCTTCTTGCCTAACAGAAGAAGTAAATACACACAATATATTAACTGATGCACACATGCACGTGTGTGTGTGTGTGTGTGTGTGTGCACAAGTGTGCACATGTGCATGCAACATTGCTAGGACAAAATACCTAACTAGAAGCAACTTAGTGTAAGGAGAGGGTTTACTTCAGCTTACAGTTTCAAGTGGAAATGTCAGCGAAAGCATGACAGGGGCAGACAACTGGTGTGACATTTTCACATCAATATAAAGAAACTACAAAGTGCAAAAGCACCAAACATTGCTAGATTTTAATACCCTACGGCTTGCCTCTAGTGACACATCTCCAGCAAGGATCCACCTCCTCAAGGCTGCACAAACTTTCGAAACAGTGTCACTGAGCATTAAATATTCAAATATATGAGTCTATGTAGGCTGTTTTTACATTCAAACCACTACATTTTGGCCCTGGTCCCCATAGTCTCCTGGCCATCTTGTGAAGCTAAATGCATCAGTCCAATTTTAAAGGTCCCTATAGTTTTTTTCTCAATTTTTATTAATATTTTCCATGATTATAAAAAATATCCCATGGTAATACCCTCCCTCCCCCCCACTTTCCCCTTTCACATTCCATTCTTCATCATGTCCCCTCCCCATCTCAATCAGTCTCTCTTTTATTTTGATGTCATGATCTTTTCCTCCTCTTATGATGGTCTTGTGTAGGTAGTTTTTACCAGACCTAATACTGTTCAAAAGTCTAAAGTGTCATCTAAGATTCAAGGAGCTCTCTTAACTGTGAATCCTATAAAATCAAAACACAAGTTACCAAGTTACCCACCTGCAACATATAATGGCAGAAAGCAAGCATTCCCACTCTGGGAAGGAGGAATGAGAACACAGCAGTGAAAGACTAGACCAAGATCAAAATCCAGCAGGGAAACATCAAATTCTGCAACTGTATGTTCAGCATTTGGGTCGTGTGAGGTCTTCTGGTCTCCAAAAGGCTCTGCTCCTACTCTCTTCGACAGGATCCACCTTGGGCCCATAGCTTTTCCCAGCAGACATCCCATGGTCCTGGCACCTCCAACATCTCAGGGTCTCCACGGAAACCTGTGGTTCATCTAAACAGCTTCACATAATGGCTTCATATGGCCTTTCTCTAGGGACTTCTTCAAATTTGCCCCAAATCAGTCTGCTTCAGCAGCTCTCTGAAACTGTGATGCCATTAAGACCCTCCACTACTAGCAATTTTCATGCTTCCAGAACCAACACTACACAGGCAACATTTCCAAATTTTTCCCAGTGGAGATGAAGCCTGGTCTTGCAGAGTGGGAACTTCTTCAACATTCTTCTTTCACGACCCCGTCCTTTTGAAATAATTAGGTTATTCTTTTTACCTTTTTGTAGCTTCTTGAGGTTAGTTGGTTGTCTGTTCTGTGTGGAGTATTCCCTGCATATTCTCTGCAGGACTGGCTTTGTGAGCAGTTGACTGGGGAGTCCAATGAGGTACCCAAAACAATTTAGGTCATTGCCCAGTACTTGGTTACCCAACGGAGCTGAAAGGTAAGAAGAACCTTTTGCTGAAGAGACCACAGGCTGCTGTCTTAGGACACCTAGAGACCATGTGGGAACTGAGAGGAAAGCCAGCTCTCCTCTGGCAAATTCTCATGGTGCTGGAAAGTGGAAGTTATTGGTTGATAATAGTCACCAACAGCACAAACAAGCAGGACACCCTGCCAGCTATGTAATCAACTAGCCAGACAAGAAGCGCACACTTGTACAATAGTGGCACACAGACTTTGTGGGTAGCCAACTGCCCTTTGATTGTACATGAGGCCTGCTCAGTGGGAGAGAAATTATAACTGGTACTGGTAACCAAGTCAAAATCCCATGGCCAGGAAACTCACAAACCCCAGAGAGAAGTCTCCATTGTTTTCCGGATACAGTGGAGATACACGTGAAAACATCTCTTGAACCTCTATGCATACCCCTCTTAGTCAAAGCTGTTCTCACTGTCAGTTGGAGAGTGTGTTTCATTTTACAGGTAGAAGAGAATACTGGGGATATAGAAGATTCACTGATATGGCAAGAAAACATAGCCAATTGCTGCTCATCACGAGATGTGCCACCTCTACCACATTTACCAGGGTCCTGGAGAAATTGCAGAGGAAGTGGTGATACAAGTATTTCTCCTAATGCTAGCCTGACAACCAGCTCCAGGGAAAGTTTATAAGCACTGTGATTAATAAAATTACATCATAAAAGAAATAAAACAAGAAACATAAAAAAGAAATAAAGAGATTACAGAGAATTCAACACGAAAACGAACTGCTAATAGAGATGCCAAGGCTCAAAGACTGCTGTGGAAGAAGAGGCATAAGAGCCACAGTGTGGGTAGAAATATTCAGAGGTATACCGCTGCTCCAGAGACTGACTGAGGCAATAATCGACCCATGAACACCAATAACCCTACTGAGGTAAGCCCTAAGGAGAACAGAGAATGTGGGAGAAAAGATATAAGACTATATCCTATGTAAAGAAATAAATAAATATTTTTTTAAACAAATTAGGATTCTCATTAGCTTGAGCCTTCAGTGAGTTAGGTCTTACCTTCAGGGAATCTTTCCTACTTTCCCAATGCAAAGCAGGTGGCCCATCTCAAGGTTCCAATTTAAAAATTAAAAGTTTAAATTTAAAAGTTCCAATTTAAAAATTGCAACTGAAGTACCCAAAATCTCTAAAGTTTCAACCTAAAACTTGTGCACATTTCTTTCTGTATCATAAAATTTGACATATTTTTCATATCCTACTTCTCTGTATTTTGATAGCTTTCATTTTAATTTCTGAGTAATAACAGTAAAAGGAAGCCAAACCACACACTATAGACCTTTCTGCCTTAAAAATTCCTCCACTAAACACACTGGTCCATTACTTTAAAATTCAATTTCAATTCTCAGGACAGGAACAGAATACAGCCAGGTTTTCTTTCCTTGCTTTTATTTTATTGAGAACTTTAATATAAGGCAGACATATTCTATGCTTCTATCCCAGTTTTTTTTTTTTTAATTTTGCTTGAGAGAGAGACAGATACAGAAAGAGAGAAAATGGGCAGGCCAGGGCCTTCAGCTACTGCAAACAAACTCCAGGTGCACGTGTCACCTTGTGCAACTGGCTTACGTGGGTACTGGGGAATTGAACCTGGGTACTTAGGCTTTGCAGGCAAGCATGTTAACTGCTAAGCCATTTCTCCAGCCCTAGTCCAGTTTTGATAAAGTTCTTTTTCCCCCTTTGAAACCTCATAAGCTGAGCCTCCATTGTCTATATTTCTATATGCCTTCTGTTCTATCAAACTCTCATTGGAATGGTGCATTGAATTTTGATGGCATGGTTGTAAACCTTCTCTAATCCAAAGTTCCAAATCCTTCCACATTCTTCTCACAAAACAGTTCCAAAAGACTAAAAACTGCATGGTCAGGTATATTGCAGTAATGGCTCCACTTGTTATTACCAATTTTCTGTACCAGTTACTTTCTCATTTCTTGGATAAAATACCTGACATCCACCTTATGGAAAGAGAGGGTTTATTTAACCTTACAGTTTCAAGGGGAAGTGTCCACTATGGCAGTGGACGTATAGCAGAAGCAGACAGACAATGTTACATCTTCACATTAGCACAGAGGAAGTAGAAAACTCAAACTTGCAGAGCAGGACTGGACTATTATAATACCACCAGGCCCTTAGAAGGGATAATGTAGTACACCCAGCTAGCTTCCTTACATGGGCTCTGTGGATCAAACTCAGGTACTCATGCTTGCATCACAAAGTCTTTACTGATTGAGCTATCTCCTCAGACACTCATTTCTCTTAATCAATTAATAGCATCACAATGTATATAGATACTGTAGTCTATTCATTCAACAACCTTTTAGACTCTTGGTTGCTTCCAGTACTTGCTGATTATTAGTGAAATTACTGTAGAAACCCACATGAGGTCTTTCACGTAGGGGTAAGTGTTCCGATCACTTGGGTGAGTATCTAGAAAAGCATTTGCTGTATCTGTGATGTGACTTTTTAGCTTTCAAATAAGTTGTCTTTTACAGGAACAATACCAGTTTGCATTCCTACCAGCAATGAATTGGAATTCCCCTTGCTATGCAGCTTCCCAGAAATTAATATTGCCAGTCTTATGGTTTGCAGGCATCCCAGTGGTTTGTGTAATGGTATTTTGTTGTGATTTTAATTTCTAATTTCATAATGATTGATGATGTTGAGCATCTTTTCATTTGTTTATTTGCTCTCTGCTGTCTTCTCTAAGTGTATGTTCAGATCTTTTTGTTCCATTTTTCAATTGAGTTATTTCCATGTATGATTTTATAAAAAATTAAATCTTTTTTTCAGATAAATGCTTTAAAAGATTCTCTAAGTATGTGGCCAGTCTTCTCACTATTTTAACAGTGTCTTTCACACAGTGAAGGTTTGAATCATATCAAATTCAAAGTTGATTTTTCATGGATGATCCTTCTAGTACTGAGTCTGAAAACTCACCATCAGCAAAGACCACTAGATTTTCTTCTCCATATTCTTCTGGAGGTTTTACTATTTTCATATTGCATTGATGTTCCTGATTTATTTCTAGTTAATTTTCTAAGATATTTAAGTCTATATCAATTTGTTGTATTTTTTGTTTTTGCATTTGTACATATGGACATTCAATTTTTCCAACACCATTTGTGGAAAAGATCATCCATTCTCATTAAATTGACTTTCTACCCTTGCCAAAATTCAGTTAACTGTGCTTACATCATCCTATGTCTGGAAAGCTCTCTTTATGTGTAGTTTCTAGTCTCTTCCATCAGTAAGTGCATCTTATCCCTTTAGCAATACTTCATTATCTTTAATATGGCAATTTCTATTATCTTGAAAATAGGTGGAGTCCTCTCATTTTCTTTTTCAGCATTGTGTTGGCTTTCGCAGTATGTTGTTGGTGGGGTTGGGGGCTCTTGTTTGTTTTGCTTTGCTTTTCATTTATTTTAGTTTTAAAGGTAAGTTCTGACTCTATAGCTCAGGCAGGTCTGGAGCTCACTATTTAGGCCAGGCTGACCTCAACCTCATGGCAATCTTCCTACCTAATCTTCTCAAATGCTAAAATTGCAGGTGTGAGCTACAATAAGCATCTTTAGGAGGGTAGGTATGTGCTTTTCCATATATTTTCTAGCTTAAGTTTATCAATCGCTTCAAAATCGCTGGCTGAATTTTGCAGTAACCTTCTCATTATAGGGACAAAGCACCAGACTAAAAACAGCTGATGAGAGAAAAGGGATTATGTTGGCTTACAGTCTCAAGGGGAAGCTTTATCATGACAGGGAAATCATGGCACATGCATGAAGCTGTCACATATCTGGGTATAGTGGAAGTAGTCTAAGTGCTGGGCTTGGTGATGGGCTACTAAACCTCAAGGTCTTCTTCCAGTAACATGCCTCTTGCAATAAGGCTCTGCCTCCCAAATTATCACCAGCTGGGGACTGAGTATGAGACTTACAAACAGACAAGGGAACATTTTACATTCAAACAATGACATTCCCACCCTGGGTGCCCATAAACTTAGGTGTTCTGAATGCTAGGTTCCCTGCTGATGGAAATTTAGGAATTAACCCTACCTGGAGGCAATGTATTGTTGGGGGCGGGCTCATGTGGTTGTTAGCCATCTATATCTCTTTGGGGAAATTATGTCAATTCAAACTTTTCTCATTATTTTAAACAGTTATTTGGAGAATTTTTCCCTTTCCTACTATTGAATTATAGAGGTCCTTGATATATTCTTGCTATTAATCCCTTATCCAATGCATAATTTGAAAATACATTCTTCCATTCTATAGGAAGTGTTTGGCTGACTAATTGAAAAACACCTTTGAGCAAAATCACTATAAACATCAGTTACTAAGATCGATGTATGCAATGGACAACTTAAGTACCACTCATGGAACTGCCCTTGGTAGTATGGTGTTCTAAAATGATGAACACTTGGTAAACTTCTCAACTAAGCAAAACACTTTAAGAAAATTACATGGTGCTTATGTTCCTGGAAAACTAATGTACATTAAAGTTAGGCTGAATACTGTACATTTTAATCTAGAGTGATTATCTTACAGATATAATTGCAAATATTTTACAAATTGATAATTATAAATTATAAATTTATCACCTGAATGTGACAGAATATTCCAAAGTCTCATGAGACTTCAGGGTATGTATTTGAGTATGAGAACCATATCTTGCACCCTACCTAGCTTCTCTTAATCTCACTCTATTCTAGTTCACTCTAATCCCATGACAAAAATAATCCATAGTTTTATAAAATATCTATTCTAGATAACTCTTAACCAAGAGACGTGTGTAAGAGTTATAAAAACAGCACTGTTGTAACTGTAAAATATTGAAAATGGGCTGGAGAGATGGCTTAACAGTTAAGGCACTTGACTGCAAAGCCAAAGGAACCCAGGTTCGATTCCTTAGGACCCATGTAAAGCCAGATGCACAAGGTGGCACAAACATCTGGAGTTCAATTTCAGTGGCTAGAGGCCCTGTTATGCCCATTCTCTCTCTCCTCTCTCTTTCTCTCTCCCTCTCTCTCTTTCAAATAAATAAATAAATGCAATATTTTAAAAATATTGAAAATAACCAAAATAGACATTTTTCGGCTTTTATGAGCTTTGGTTCTCCTCAGTGTCTACTGCCATCACCATAGAGAAGCATCTCTGGCTTACAATGACAGCAGCAATGATATTCTTTCTGCCACTTTCTCTGCAATATTCCCTGAGCCCTATCAGATGTCATAGAGAGTTGTAATTTCTTATTACCTCGATCAGTCTTGGGTCTCCCCAGTACTCACCTCCACCTGTAAAATGCTTTTTGGACTGGAAAGATGGCTGGGTGGTTAAAGCATTTGCCTGCAAAGCCTAAGGACCCATGTTCTACTCTCAAAATCCCACGGGTTAGCCAGACGTACAAAGGTGAGGCAGGAGCAAGGTCACATATACCCACTAGGTGGCGCAAGCATGTGGAGTTTGAATGCAGTGTCTGAGAACCTGGCATGCCAATTCTCTATCTCTTCTCTCCCTCTCTCTTAAAAAATAAAATAAAATAAAAGTTTCTCTAAGAACAGAACTAATCAATGGGAAAAACCATATACATTTAGAGGGTAATTAGATGGGCTCAATGTGTGCATTTAGCTGAAAAGCAATGGTAGCTTCCTTCTAGGGCCTATGTCTTTCCAAGCCATAGATTTTTTACTTGGGTTTTAGATCCAGGTATGAGCTCCCTCTAACTAAGTAGGCCTCAATATGTACATAAACATATACATTAGAAGACAATTTGATGGGTTCAATCTATCCAATTAGCCAAAGACAAGTGATAATTTCCCTTTGGAGCCTATGACCTCCCAAGCCATAGGCTTTTGACTCACTTTTCAGTACTAGGCATGAATTCCTTTCCATTGAGTGGGAATTCAGTCAGAGAGCAATTGGTTACCTCTATAATTTATGTGTTACTATTGAACCCATGAGCACATTTTTAACTGGCTGGTAGACTGAGTAGCTTTCAAAATCCACTGCTTGTTAAGACTGCTAATGTGTTGGCACACTGGTAATAACCTGCATTGTTCTGAGGGCCTCATGCACTTTTTTGGTCAACAATTCATTGGGGGGTGAGGTAACCAATATTTGGCACTGGGATTCACCTGCAATAATCTATGGCTTCAGGTTAAAGCTTTCCCCACCACGGCAGGGTACTGTTATCCAATTATATCATAATATACTAAAAGATATTATAATTATGTTAAATATATCATAAATATATATATTATAAACATTTTTTAATTAACCAATGAAGTAATAGGCTTCTAAATAATTTATTTATAATGCTATTAGTTTTGTGTAAGCCTCTCTCCTTTTACATCTCTCCTCTCTCCCTTTACCCTGTCCCCAGAGAGACTTTTTTTGCCCTCGCATTCTGACCCTCTTCTTGCCTATCTATTGTCTTCAATAATCCCTGCCTATTTTTCCTCCCTCCAAGCTCCAATTTAGCTTCATGGCCTCTACTATTGGCTCTTACTCCAAGTTACTAATGTAAATATTCAAATCTAGGATCTGCATATGAGAAAGAATGTACAATGTTTGTCTTCCTGAGTCATGTCACACTTAGTATAATTTTTTTCCAGATCTACACATTTTCCTGCAAATTTCACAATTTCATTTTCTTTACAACTGAATAAAGCCTCCATTGGGCTGTATGTACCATATCTTCATTATCCATTTATCAGCTGTTTGCCATCTTGTTTTATTCTGTTTCCTAGCTAGTGTGAATAGAGTAGCAGCAAACATGGCTGAGCAAGTATCTCTATGGTAAAGCGTACAGTGCTCAGTGGCTATGCCCAGGAATGGCATACTTTGGTGATATGGTAGATCTATTTTAATATTTTTGAGAAACCCCATACTGATTTCTATAGTGGTCACACCAGTTTTACATGACCAGAAACAGTGAATAAGGGTTCCTTTTCCCCCATAACATTTGACAGCATTTGTTGTCATTTGATTTTTGATAATAGCCATTCTGACAGGGGTGAGATGGAATCCCAACATTGTTTTAATTTGCATTTCCCTATTAGCTAAAGATGTTGAACATTTTTTAAAAAATGTTTTAGGGACTGTATATTTTGTCTTTTGAGAACCCTCTTTTGTGTTCACTGACCCATTTTTTGATTGGGCTATTTGATTTTTTATTGCTTAGTTCTGTGAGTTCTTTGTATATTTATATATTAATCCCCTGTCATATGCATAGCTGGCAGAGGTTTTCTCCAGTTCTGTAGGTTGTCTCTTGAGTTGGTGGATGATTTTCTTAACTATGCAATTGCTTTTGAGTTTCCCTGGGTCTACTGGGTTTTTATTCAGAAACATTTTCCCTATACCTATATCTTTTGGTGTTCTTCCTAATTTTTCTTCTAGTTGTTTTAGAGTTTTAGATGTTATAGTGAGGTCCTTTGTCCATTTGTAGTTTATTATTTTTAGATTTATTTACTTATTTATTTATTTGAGAGGGAGAGAGAGGCAGATAGAAAGAGAGAGAATGGGTGAGCCAGGTCCTCTAGCCATTGCATAAGAACACCAGACACATGTGCCACCTTGTTCATCTGTGTTAGGTGGGCACTGAGAATTGAACCTGGATCCTTAGGCTTTGCAGACAAGCACCTTAACCACTAAGCAACCTCTCTAGCCCTTTATACCTTTACAGTTGAATTTTATGTCAGGTGAGAGAAGAGTATTTTGATTCACTTTTCTATATATGGTTATCCAGTTTCTCCTGCACCATTGTTGAAGATGCTGTCTTTTCTCCAGTGTGCACTATAGGCCACTTTTTCAAAGACTAGGTAGCTGTAGTTGCTAGAATTTATACCTGAATCTTCTATTTTGTTACATTGATCTATGTGTCTGTTTTTGTGCCTGCACCATGCTGTGTTTGTTACCATGGCTTTGAAGTATAACTTGAAGTCAGGTACATGCATATCACCAGTAGTATTCCTTAATCTGAGAATATGTTTGGCTATCCAAGGCCTTTGTGCTTTCATATAAATTTGGAGATTATTTTTCCTAACTCTATGAAGAAATGTTGCTAAACTATTTTGGGGGGCAGGGGAGAATTGCATTGAATCTGTATATTGCTTTTGGTTGGGTGGACATTTCTAAAGGATTAATTCTTCTAGTCCATGAGCTCTTTCCATCTTCTTGTATACTCCTCAGCTTCTTTTTCATTGGTTTTATGTTTGTAGAGCTCTTTCACTTCCTTGGTTAGGGACATTCCAAGATACTTAATTTTTATAGGCTGTTGTAAATAGGACCGCTTCCCTGATTTCTACTTCCTTATTTTTGTCATTGATCTATACAAACACTTCTGATTTTTGTGTGTTGATTTTATATCCAGTCACTTTGCTGAAAGAACTTTATCCCATCTTGGAGTTCTTGGTGAAGTCTTTCTTGTCACTTACATATAGAATCATATCAACTGCAAAAAGGGCTAGTTTGACGTCTTCCCTTCCAATTTGTATCCCATTTATTTCTTTCTCTTGCCTTGTTGCTTGACCTAATCTACAAGTACTATGTTGAAAAGCAGTAGTGAGAGTGGGCATCCCTGTCTTGTCCCAGACCTTATCAGAATGCTTCAAGTTTTTCCCCATTTAGTATGATATGAGCCTTAGGTCTGCTATCTATAGCCCTTATTAGGTTGAAATATGATATCCCTCTATCCCAAGTTTTCCATTGTTTTAATCATGAATGTGACATGGGAAATTTCTTCTCTGGTCTTGTCTATTTAGTGTTCTGTGTGCCTCCTGTTTCTGAATAGGCTTCTCTTTTGTAAAAGTAGAAAATTTTTACTCAATAATTTTATTGAAGTTATTCTCTATGCCTTTGGCCTATAGTTATATCTGTTCTTTTATGCCCATGATCAAAATTTTTGGACTTTTTAAGGTGTCCCAGATTTCCTCCATATTTTATTCACTCATTTTTGTGCTTTTCATGTGTACTTTTCTTTGGATTCCCAGTCTATTTCCTGTCCTGTCTTTGTGTTCTGATAGTCTTTCTTCCACATGATTTATTCTGTTGGTGAAGCTTTCACGGGAGCCTTTTCAATAATTTATTTAATTTTTGTTCATTCTGCTTTTCTTCAGTATTTCCATACTTTTATTAAACTCCTTTTTCATTTCTTGTTTTCTTTTTTCCTTTTTGTTGTCCCTTGGAATTTATTCCTACATTTTATCATGTCCACATCAAATTTATTGCACTAACCATCCAAGATTTTTTGTTGATTCTCATCCATTCATTTAGCTGATAAGTGAGTTCTTTTTTCTTATAATCTTGTACGTACTTCATGCAGCTGTCTATTGAGTTATTTCTTGCATTATTTGTTTTGCATTGGGGTTTGATCATCTTGAGACAGTCCTCTTGTTTTGCCAATAATGCAGCCATAACAGCTCCTGTTTAGCCTGTGCTGAATGGTCTGGTCAGCCTTGATCAAGGTGGGTGTGGGATGGCAGTCTATGCACAGGTTTGGGCTAGGTATGCTTGGATCTGAGCAGACTCCTATTTGTGTGTTCATCCTCCTGGAAGGTGTGTGCTGGACCCTGGTAGGCCTGGCCTACACAGTGCCCAGGCAGTAGAGTGTGATCAACTAGGAAGTCTCTACTCAGGGAGATGCAGATAAGGCAGGCCAGTGAGTAAAGGGTCCCTTCACTCCTAGGGATGTGGAGTGAGATCAGTTCTATGGTCCCTATTGCTGGCAGGGAGATGGAGTGTAGGAGTGGGGTGGGGAGAGGGTTCTGTGCTTAATGTAACTTATACCTAATCCCAGCAAGTGGATGGCTAGTAAATTGTATGGTTGTATGTATACAATCACTTGGACCCTGTTCTTCCAGTGTTACAGCCTGCCTGGGGTAGCAGAGTGAGATTAGCCCTGATAGCAGCACCCGGGTGTTTTCTTGATATTTATTTGATTAACAGGTGTTCTTCTCTAACTTCTTGAATATGTTTATTCTTCTCTTCAATGTGGAACATTCTATTCAGTATCCTCTGTAGGGCTTATAAATTCCTTCAGCCTGCTTTTATCCTGGAATATTTTTCTTTGTCCTTTTACTATGTGAGATCATTTTGTTGAATATAGTAGTTTAGGTTAGTAGTTAGTGGTCTTTCTGTACTTTAAATACACGATTCAATGCCATTCTAGCTTTTAGTGTTTCTATTTTTAAAAATCAACCATTATTCTGATAGTCTGCCTTCATATGTGACAAGCTGGTTCTCACATCTTTCAGTAACCTTTGACTATAAAGTGATATGGGGAATTTCTTTGGTATTCTGCATGCCTCATAACTTATTGAGCATCTCTCAGGAGTTTGGAAATTTTCCTCTATAATTTTATTTAAAAATATTTTCTTTGCCACTGGCCTGAAATTCTTATTTTATGCCCATAATTCAGACATTTGGTCTTTCCAAGATGTTGCCCATTTCTCTCATGCTCCATTCATATGGCTCTTTTGAACGTCTCATTGGTTCTAATTGATCTAATTCTCTTCTTTGTCTTCAAGGCTTGATATTCTGTGCTCCACTGATCCATTATATTGGTGAAGCTTTCCATCGAGCTTTTTATTTGACTTGTTCTATTTTTCATTTTAGCTTGGTTTTTCTTCAGGGTGTCTATCTCTTTATTGAGTTTCATTTTTATATCCTGGTTAGATTTCCTTATTTGATTTAGCTGTTTCCTCTCTGAACTTGTTCGGGATTTCACTCACACATTTATCCATGTCTTCTTTGTGTTCTTTGTACATATCATAATCATTCCTTTGAGGGCTTTGTCTGGAGTTTCCTCTAGGCAGCTCTCATGTTTGTCCTCCGATAACGTCTCGACGTTTTGGGAGGGACACATATTTATTGGCTCTGTTTTCCATGTTCCATTGAGACTTAATCATCTGGAAACCACACTGATCAGGTCTGTCTGACTCACCTGTGTTAATTGATTACTTCAACAGTACTTGGTGTTTCTTTGTGCTCCCTTGTGTTTTCTCTGCTTTGGATTTCAGTCTTGGAGATACTTGGTGATGTTTCTTAGATGGGGTGGTTTCAATTCATTTGCAGCTGTGCTGAAACTTATACTAGGCACCCAGCCCAAATGGGAGATCTTTGGTGCTCCCGCCATGTGGGGAGGGGTATTACTGAAGGGAATCTTAAAGCTAGGATGATTCAGATGGGGTCCTAGTCCTAAAGTCAGGTAGACTGTGGCAACAAGGTGAAGGGGAGGAGGGTTCCTAATGGGAATCCAGCGTTTGGAACTTACACACCCTGTCCCAATTATGTCCTAGTCAGTTTAGCAGGAACTGTGTACTAGATATGGTGAAGGGAATAGGGCTTCTAAAGGGATCCAGCTGACTGAACATATGCACACCAGTCCCAGTCAAGAAGGCAGGTCCCATAACCTATTAAAGGTAAAGACTGGGAATACATTTTTAAACAAACAAAACCAGAGGCTTGTGCAGTTTCCAGAAGCACCTGGTTCAGGAACATGGCACTGGTACTTACGAGCTTGCAAGCTGAGCAAGTCACTTATCACCTCTAAATGTTAGTCTCCTTCCTGTAAAGTGGAGATAAAAATAGAAGCTACCATATAGAGATGCTGTAGGAGGCAGGAATAACAGGGTATACTTAAAGGTCTTAGCATATTTCCTTCCCACTAAAAAAAAAATAGCCTTTGTTCAAGCACACATTATATAGTCTTCATGCTTTTTAAATAAAATCTCAACTTATCTTTAGAGGTCAAAATATGTGTATCAGTCCCCTATGAAAGCAGTGAGTAGATACATTCTAGTTACTTGTCAGATAACTGACATCCATTTCCTATTAAACTCTCATTTATGAGGATAGGTATTTATGGAGGATTGAATGAAGGTCCTGCTATTCATCTAGTCTCTAGAAACAAAAATAGCATACACTTGGATCAAGCCATACCATCAGAGATCTGTGTAACTGAATCACATCATTTTGATTGTTGTCAGATTTACTTGACAGAATTGAACTTTGCTGTTCCAATATTGTCTTGTATTGAGAGATGCTATAAGAAGCAACTGAGCAAACTTTGATCTTGAATTTATTACCGGGATGGAGTCCAAGATGTTATTCTCTGAATCAAAAAGTGTTTTCTTTAAGAAAACCCAAGGGAGAAATTTTTCTTAGCTCAGCAAGAAGAAAACCTTAAACAATCAGGTTGTCGTTGTCATTTTTCTGTGGACAATATAGGCCTTCTGAGCATATTTTTCCCACTTCACTCTATAGAAAATGTGGAGTCCAGTCTGTGTCCCTTCTCTAGAATAAAATAATTTGGTACACATTCCTGAAAGGCATGTGATAAAAAATGGTGTCATATCTATGTAATCTTTTTGCCCCAACATTTTCTACAATTCATTTCCCATGTAACTTTGGATGTAGATAAAGAGGTTTTTATAAAATAAGAGGAACCTGAGGTTGGGGAAAAAAACACAATATAAAACTAATTACATCAGTAAAACTGTGTTCTGTTTACTTTTTATGTCCTGAAGCACCTTATGCTGTATTTTAGAATTAGCATGTGGTTAGTCGACCTCTGTTACAATGATAAAGGGATAAGATCAATCTCCTTGCAACCATTCTGATTCCTGCTTGAGCTTGTCCATAAGGTAAAGTGGGAAATGAGAAGGACCTGACGGGTTCCTGAGAAGTAAAAGTGAATACCTTGATGCTTTCAGATCATCTCCAACATTTATTTATTTATTTATTTATTTATTTATTTATTTATTTATTTAAGGTAGAGAAATAAGCAGAGGGAGAGACAAAAAGAAAGAGAAAAAAGTGAGGGAAGGAGGGGCACACCATGGCCACTAGCCACTGCCAATGAGCTCCAGATGTTTGAGCCACCTCGTGCATCCAGTTTTATGTGGGTACTGGGGAATCAAAACTAGGTTCTTTGACTTTGCAAGGCAAGCACCTTAACTGCTAAATCTTCTCACTAGCCCAACATTCAACATTTCTGAGATGAATATCATAGCCACTCTTCAAGGCCTACTCAAATGCCATTTACCTCAACAAATAACATCCCAACTTAGAGACCATGGTTTTAGATATTTCATTGTATTCATATGCATATCATGAATCATAATTTCAATACATTCAATAAACAGTTTTAATAGTATATTAAGTGGAAAACCTCACAGGTTTTGGAGATTTGAGTCCATGATCAATTGAGCCCACTGCCTATGGTGAGGCCAGGAGGTAGGTCCTAGTGGGATGTCTTTAGATCATTAGAGACATGCCCCTGAAAGGAATTGTGTTCTCTTCCTTTCCTTTGAAAAAGGCAATAGGCTCAATTGATTATGTCCAGCATAACCTTGTGGCCATGCACAAGTAGGAAACAGGGTAGTTGCAAACTGGGAGGATTTATCTTTTGCTTCACTCTAAAACAAATTGACTGTCCAGAGGCTAGTTATAAAGTTTAATGTAAGATGCTTTGGGGGATAAAAGTTATATGGTAGCAAAAATCACTCCACTTAAAGCTGAGCCAAAGCAAAAATAAAGGGATAAAAAAACTAGTTATTGGGCTGGAGAGATGGCTTAGTAGGTTAAGGTGCTTGCCTGTGAAGTCTAAGGGCCCGTGTTTGACTCTCCAGATCCCACGAAAGCCATATATGCAAAAAGGTGAGGCAAGCTCAAGGTCACACATGCCCACTAGGTGGCACAAGGGTCTGGAGCTTTATCACACTTGGCTGAGGCCCTAGTATGCCAATTCTCTCTCCCTCTCTTTCCTTAAAATACAAAATAAATAAATAAAGCCAGCTATGTGTGGTGGCACATGCCTCTAACCCCAGCACTCAGGATGCAGAGCTAGGAGGATCACTGTGAGTTCAAGGTCACCCTGAGACTACCAAGTGAATTCCAGGTCAGCCTGTGCTAGAGGAGGAGACCCTACCTTTAGAGACAGAGAGAGTTATTGTCACCACAGGCTGGAGAGGAAGAGAAAAGATGTATACCAAAGGACACAGGGAAACTCACGGGGTACCAGAATTCTTCTCTTGCTTGACTGTGGGGTGGCTATTCTGCTTCAAATATTTGTCAAAACTCTCAGAACTGAAAATCCCTAAAAACTGTGGAATGTACCTCTTGGAATTATGGGCAAACTAAAAATAATAGAATGAGGGAAACTTCACTCAGGACCTTCTGAATACACAAAGTAGATATTTCATTTGCCCTTGCCTAGTAGGGGAACCCAGCTCCTAGCCAGGACAACAAGATAAAGTCTTAACATGTAGGGTCCCAACTTCACTGTGCCCCAAATATATATTTCCAACTAACCTGTACTTTTATTTTACTACAAGGCCAACATGACCTCCTGAAGGATCTCCAGTGACACACGCTAGGCAGCTACTAATGGTCTTGAGAAATAAAACCCATTTTCTGAGTGAAACCTAGTTACCTCCAATGAACACATCAGTTGGTTCCTGGTCTAAGTATAGACAGGATGTTTACAAAAAGTTTTTTCACCTCTATCTGGTTTTACTTTATTTATACTAATGTGACACTATATATAGGCATATATATGTGTGTGTGTGTATATATATATATATATATATATATATATATATATAATAGAAAAAATGTCATTATCAGGCCAGGATCTCATTTTGTAAACTATTTTCAGTCAACAATTCTCAGAAAGCACATTTTGAACCATACACTGATCAATCATATGGGAGTGTGACTGTGGCTGAAGAGAATGGAGAAGACGGCTATAAAAGGGTGCAGAAGAATTGAGGGAGGTAACACGACAGGAGATTCAGGGCCATGGGGCTCCAACATGCCTGCTGTCTAGTACCCTTCATTATCCTGTGTGTGAAGAATATAATAGACATTAAAGATTAAAGATGTAACTTGCCCCAGATCCTATTTTGTGTTAGACTCTGTGCTTGCCATAGAGTAATGAGCAAAAGAGAAAAATTGATTTTGGCCCTGTGAAGCTTATAATGTGCCACAAGGAGTAGACATTAATGAAATAGCCACATGAATATACAGACACAAGTCATGGTAAGTGCTGTAGAGAGAAAAGCACAAAGTGGCATGAGAGAAACATAGAGAGGAACTCATTGAGATGAACTCGGGGCACTCTCCGTGTGTCCTTTTGGAAAAAGTGGCTTTCATTCAGAAGTCCAGGGGAAGCTGAGCTATTGGCCAGGTGAAATAAACAAGTAGGTTTTGTTTTCTTTTTCCAGGAGTCCAGTGCTCAGACCTTGAAATGGGAAGTGCAGAGCCACAGTTACTGAAAGACCTGCTGTGCTGTAGGAAAACACCTTCCTACAAACAAGGTGACTTAAGCGCAAGCAGAGGAGCTGGGTAGGGACCATGTCACAAATACTCGAGTGATCCATTCCAAAAATCTTAAACACACCCAAGGAGCCCTGGAAAGGTGTAAAGTCAAGTCATCCCTAATATTCTGGGCCAATAAGCAAGAAGAAACATTGATGAAAATAAAGAGAGGGGGTCTGGAGGGGTGTCTCAGAAGTTAAAGATACTTGCTCACAAAACCTGGGAACCTGGGTTTGATGTCCCAGCATCCAAATAAAGCCAGATGCACAAAGTGGCACATGTATCTGGAGTTCATTTGCAATTGCAGGAGGCTTGGCATGCCCATTCTCTCTGTTGCACTCTCTCTCTCTCTCTCAACTTCTCTCTCTGCCCCTAAATAAATAAATAAATATTTTAAAATTTGAAAAGAAAGAGAAAAGCTCCAAGGTATCTACCATGAAACAGTTTCTAGGACTCATTTTCATCAGCTCCCATAGTATTTCAGCTCATCATGTGAGGATCCCTTACCACAATATCTGCACCTGTCTTCTTTGATAATCCAAAGCTTCAGGAGATCACCAATTACATTTATGAATTAATTGCTGCCCAGTTTGAAACATAGTAGGCACTCAAGATAAGTTCATTGAACTGAAATGACTTGAACAACAATGTCTAAACATGCCAAATGCAGACCATCACAAAGCCAATTTAATGTGAATCCCACGCCATGTCCAAAAGCAGCTGTATCTCTGAAGCTAGAAGGCAGCAGTAATGAGCTATGCACAGTTACAGATGTGTCTATCTAAGGAGAAATGATCTTTAGGGATCTATTATGAATATATGCTGACTAGCTTTAATGTTAAGGAACTTCTGTCATGGCTCCAGAAATGCAGAGCACAACAAAAGACAACGTGGGCATAAAACTACAGGTTATGGAGGATTACTGTTTTGGCCAGGGCCTTCAGCTGCTAAAAATGGACTCCAGACATGTGTGTCACCTTGTATATCTGGCTCATGTGAGTCCTGGGGAGTTTGGGTTTGCAGTCAAATGGTTAGACTGCTAAGCCATCTCTCCAGCATCCCCCCCACCCTACAAAGCTTATAATCTACAATTCACCCCCTGTACTTATCAACCACTCGTTGTTGGGACAAACTACCTGACAAAAAGTAAGTTTAAAAGAAAAAAAGTTTTATTTCAATTTCTAGTACTAGGACCATGATGGTGAGAAAGCACAATAACAGGAACATTGAGAAGCTGGTCATGTTCAGACAATGAGAAGGCAGAAAGGGATGTGTGCTCAATGCTTACTTAGCCTTCTCCTTCTTATACAGGCTAGGAACCCATCTCATGGGATGGTGTTGCCCACCGTGTAGGTCCTCCCACCTCAACTAATGTAAAATATATATATATGTGTGTGTGTGTGTGTGTGTGTGTGTGTGTGTGTGTGTGTAAGTTATTTTATTTATAAGGAAAAAGGGAGAAGAATATGGACACACCAGGGCCTCCTAACACTGCAAACAAATTACACATGCATGCCCCACTTCGTGTATGTGGCTTTACCTGGGTAATGGGGACTTGAACCCAGGCTTGCAGGCTTTGCAAGCAAGTGCCTTTCATTGCTGAGCCATCTCCCTATTCCTTAACTAATCTAATCTACAAAAACCCTCATACACATGACCAGAGGTTTGTTTCCATGATCATTCTAAATCTTATCAAGTTTGCAGCGAGAGATTAACCATCATACCTACCCACCCTAAAGCTTCCTTGGACAAGACGAACAGCACTCTCCCTGTCAACGATCAGTTCTCGTCGGTCATCTTAATTGCTTCATTGGCAGTGTCTGACACTGCATCATGTCTCCTCTGAAACCACACTTTCCTTGGCTTCTAAATCACTTCAGTGGTTAGTCTTTCTCTTCTCCCAGGCTTTTCCACATTGGAGAATGCTAGAACACAATATTGGCTCTCCTGTCTTCTTCTTCTGTAACCTCTTCCCTCAGTGAGCTCATAGAGCTCCAAGATTTTAAACATTCTTCTGAATCCCATATTTATAACAGTAAGCAAAATGTTTCTTCCAAACTCCAAGTTCACATGTTTGATATATCCTCACTATCTTCGCTTTGGATACTCAATAGACATCTAAAATTTACCATGTCCTCAACTGAACTTTTTATTTCTCTCTCTAAGCCCTACTGGATACACAAACCAAATCCTGATTTAAATACATAGTAGTTACATCATCTCAATTTCTAAAACCAAAAAACTTGAAATCATTCCTGATGACATTCTCTGAAAACCTGAAATGAGAGTGAATTCCCATTCTTCCCTCAAGTCCTTGTCAATCACAGGGAAGCCTTCCCTATCCACTATTGCAACTCACTCTCAGTCCTGGATTCCTTATATAGTTCTGGGCTTCTTTTCCATGGCACCACTACTTTTGACCCACATGTAATTACTCATGGATTTCCATGGTTTTTCTCTATTGGGTGGAGATCTTAGAAATCTTAATCACCCTTTTATTGGTAGGGGTTGTTTTGTTTCAAACAAGGACTCATATACCCCAGTTTGTCAAAGATGTGGGTTTCTGTGTGTGTATTTTCTCTCTCATCAGATGCATTCGGAAGTCTACTCCATCCAACTCAGTTCTACCCACTCGTGTTTGTTGACTGTGGTTCTGAAGATGCTCAAAATCCCCAGCCTCCAAGTCCACTTCTTCACGGGATTTGTGTAAGGAGTACTCCTCAATCCCCATAGTTTTACTAGAAGCTCTAGAGCTGAGTTTCTGACAGTGACCTGAGTCATGTTTCCTCCCCAAACCAATCACCGTGGCTAGAAAAATAATACAAATATACACTGATGGGCTGGATCTTGCTCATTTGCCTAGCCGTAGAGTCAGAAGTAAAATTAGTGCCTCCTTTCAAATCCCCATGGAAACACAAGATGGGAGAAGGATCCTTCCAGAGGAGATTAACCTGTGGTTATCAAAATAGGGAGAAACAGGTGCTGTGCAAACCACAAACAGCAAAGCCCTTGTGGAAGTGAACCCCTTGGAAGTAGGAACCTTAGTCTCCTGGTCACCCGAGTCTTCCTCTCCTAATATACAAGGTATTGCTCAAGAACAGAACCACATTATGAGAAATTTCTTACTGGTAATTTTGTCATTGTGTAACCAACAAAGAGGATACTAACGCAGACCTAGATGACATAGGTCTGTCGCTCAGTGTGGCTGCTTGGTGGGATTGAGAGACATGGTTGGACAGAACACATTAGATTTTGCTGCTAGCATAGTGCTTTACAGTAAATTATTTTTATAATGAGAAGCAGTATACTCTAAAATGATGATGAAAAGTGTGATAGAGTAAATACATGGTAGCTTATTATCAAATACTAGGTTCTGTATACAATTCTCTGTGCCGCATTTTTCTCGGACTGGTTGTGTGGCAGGTTTGCTTCTGCTGGTGTCACTTCAAACACATGGGTATACATTCTTCTGTGACCTTACAGTGGCCATGATATCACCAGGTGGTAGAAATTTTCAGCCCCATTATAATTGTATGGGACCACTGTTGTATATGTAATATGACTAAAAGGTTGCTATTTGGTGTACAAATATAGTACCAAGAATATAGAAGGAAATACAGTGTAATAATTGAGTCAATTGAACAAATTAGTGCAGCCAGGAATATGACCAAAATCATCCACTGACACCTTGTACCCTGATTAATGCATAGTGTCCTCAGGTGATAGTAGATGTAGCCTTCCTCAGTAACATCTATGCCTACAGTCCACGGGATGTGAACGATAAACACTATCATACAGAATGGAGACCTCTGGGGCAGATCCAAAGCTGTAGATTTTTAGAGACACAATTCTCAGCTCCAAGCATGGCCCCTGGTACAGCACCACCATCCTTTCAATTAGGTATCCCAGGAGATCGAGCCCGGATGTTGCAGGAAGGCAAAGTCAATGGGGGAGACGTGGAAATGTCACCCTCATTAGCACAGCCACTCTTGGGAGGCAGGGCCCGCCCGGGGTCCTAATGAGTGTCAGAGGGCAGCTTTCTGCCAAGAGCCTGAAACGAGTGTCAGAGAAAACAGCTGCAGAGCCTCTGTGTGGTCATGGGGGCTTGTTGAGCTGAGAAATCCTAAGGCAGAGGAAGAAAGGGCATCTCCAGGGCAGATGGGCTCTGCTTCACTGAACCGGCCCCTGGGGAGCCTAAGGACATTCTTCCAAGGTGATCCTGAAATGTACATGTTGTGGCTATTGCTTATTTATTTCCCATTTATATTAATGCACTCTTATTATGTGCAGCTTCAGCCATTCTGGACAAGGGTCCTCAAACCAAGCACAAGGGTAGATGAAGGTGCTTTCTGAAATGTAGTTCCCTTTTCTTCTTCAAATCCCTGACAGTTCTCTCTTCCTCCTCTCCCGCACACGCTCTCCCTCTCACTCTCTCTCTCTACACACACACACACACACACACACACACACACACCAGCCCTCACTGAAGAAGGAGTCTAGATGAATGTGCCCATGGATCTTTTCAGTGCCCCCATCCAACGGACCTGCCTTGCCAGAAGGCAGGCAAGATGTCCAATCTGTGGTGTAGCAGGAAGAGCAGCAGGCCCAGCTAAAGTTCTAAGTTTAAGTCAAACAATGAGAACTTGAGCACATCAGCCCACTTAGTCCCTGAATTTCCTCATCTGTTAAAAATAAAGACAAAAAAAAAAAACAGGACAGATTCTGTGATTGCCAAAGCAGCTGCCCTGAAGTTAATAACAATTTTAATAGGAACAAAAGCCCCTGTGAACAGGGCCAGATCTCTTAGGTGTTAGCCCTCGCAGGTCGCACTTCTGAATAAGGGAAGGGTAAGGGATGTTGGGGTTGTACAAGATGGAAGAGTTTGGAAAGCCAGGCATGGGAAATTCAGAGCAGAGTCTTGGACTCATGGCAATTATGCGGTTAAGTAAGAGTTATTTTTCCTCTTCCCTACAGCTACCCACCTGCTCCATCCTGCCCCCTTATTCCCAACCCCCGCCAGCACACTTTAATGTGTGATCAGTTCCCCATAGGAGAATCTTGCCAGGACCTGCCACCGGACCCACAGCCATGATTCAGAGCCTTGTCTCTGACAAAGACAGGCCAACCACTTGGCTACGACTGGATCACGGTTGACTGGACCCACATGTTATGTCCATGACTGTGCCTGAAGAAGGGGGAAGTGCCGTCAGGATGGAGGCAGGTAACAGGCATCAAGAAAACAAAGAAAGAGTACAGGCAAATGCTGTCACTAGAGCTTTCACCACAAATCTAGAATCCCAACAGTCCAGGGCCACATGTGCACCTAAGGACAGTGCCAAGACCACCACAGTTGTCTCAGGCTCCAACCACTTGCTCTCGTATCCTGTGCAGTCATCAAGAGCTCCCTAGTGATCGACTCTTACCACTACCAACAAGAATTTGAGTAGAAACCTACTGCATATGTAATTAGCCTAGCCAAGCAAACATCATAGGCAATCCCGTGGAGGGAAATGATCTACCAAACTGAATTTAGGAATAATACGTTAAGATTATGATCTCTATTGACCAGGGAGAGCCCTTTGTGAATTTCTCCAAGGGGAACGAGATAGAAGGTCAGGGACTAAAATCTGAGTCTATAATGAGGTCTCCTACTTCTAAATCCCAAACTGGGTAGTTCTGTCCTTTCTTCCCTTCAGGTGCCCCATGTTCTACCTCTGTTCCCAGCCCTACCACACCTTCACCTTCTGTCATGCTGGTCAGCCTCCCTGGACATAGCCATAATCCAGAGACTGAGCCAAAGGCTGATGATACTCCAGTGGATGAGAACAGGCTTTTCTCACCTCCCTCTCTCCACCCCCTACTCTCTGAAGCTGCCCATAGCCCCTGCAGGTTAAGCAGAGAGGAGATTAGAAATTATCTAAATCACAACAATTGCCTAGCAGCTTTTGTATGATTGCAGGCTCTGGTGAACTAAACTGTCCAGCTGGGTAATTGAAGGAAACATATTTATTGAAATTCGCGTGCTTACGGTTATACTTAGCCCCTGGATATCAGCAAGGCTGACCTGAAAGAGAATAAAAAGCCCCTTGCAGCATTCCAAGTAATCATTCTGCACCGGCCCTTGGGGACTTAACTCTCTGGTGGCAAGAAAGAGCTTTGATTTTCCCATATCCTGGTAGTTCTCAGCTGCCGCCAGCTGCCAGCTGGGCTGCCAGGACTCAGGCAGGATATAAACGCGGGCCCACCCGTGCTGACATTTTCCCCTCATAAAAGGCTTTGCCCAAAAGGTGTCAGCAACATGGCCTTGCTGCTCGGCTTTCATTTTATGTTCAGAAAGTGCAGGGCTTTGATCAGCGGGTGAGATTACTCTGGGTGACAGCGGTGCGAAGTAGCAGATGGATTTCTAGATGGAGTGCCTACCACAGAAGAACTGACGAGGGCAAGGTCAGCCTAAGCCCTTTCCAGCTTCCCTGCGACCACTGGAAATGAATCAGGCTAAGGGAAAGTGTAGTGAGCATTACACACACACACACACACACACACACACACACACACACACACCTTCTCTTAACAGAAAATGGGACTGCACTAATGTTGCCTTCCACCCAGCTATGGATTCACAGGTCTTTAGCATTCAAAAAAAAAAAAAAAAAAAAACAGTCCAAGGTTATCCGAATCTACCTTTTTCTGCTAGATGCTGGAATCCTTTTCCTAAGCTCCTATGGCCTAACCTGGAGTTTTAATTGGTTTTAATCGTAGCCCCACTAATAGTCTCTGGGGCTTCCTAAAGTTGGAGTCTGTGAGGTCACATCTGGGTTCATGGAGAAAATAAAAATGTCGTGTGATGCTTGGTAAGGGCACTGGAGGGAGCAATAGCAAGATTTGTGTGTGTGTGTGTGTATTTACTGCCTCTGAGTTTAGCTGTCAGCTGTTTGCTAGTAATGAGGTCTTCCTGTTAAATAGGCTTGGTTGCTGTCCCTCTAGGATGACATTTCACAGACAGATATCAGGAAGACTGGGGAATTGCTAAGGTTTTGTTGGTCACATGATCAGCAATGTGTAAGAAGGTAATGGGACACCTTAAATCTAACTGCTAGAAATATATTTTTGACAAAAGTTTATATTGGATCTGCATCACAAATGTTTGAAGACATTTCCCATGGAAATCTCCTCCAAAAAATCCTCACTTACTGTGGCTTTTTTTTTCTTTTTCAAAATACCTGGACATATATGAGATCTCCCAAGCACAAGCTCTAGAAATTTCTGAATGCACTGAGAGGCTTTTGACTGCCTTACTTTGCTGTGCATGTTTTGTTTCTTGGACAGGGCATCGAGTATCCCAGGCTAGCTTTGAGCTGTGGAGGAGCCAAGGGTGATCTGGGACTTCTGGTCTTCCTGCCTCCACTCCCCAAGTGCTGGGATTGCGGGTATTCACCACCACACCGACCTGGACCCAGGATCTGAGTACCGAGACTATTTCCTAGAGCCATACATATTCCCAATAACAAGAAACAAAAGACAAGACAAATGCCAAAGTGACACCAACCCTACTTACTGGGAGAAGGTGAAAGAAAATACCATGACATCAGAAAATGCAGGCTAGAATCCCACAAAATTCCATCTATACACAGGAAATTCAGAACCATCTTGAACTGCCACAGGCTCTGACCAAGAGGAAAGAGGGTAGACTAGCCAACAATGATAGATTTCAGTGCCTGACTCCTTTGGGGGCCCTCAGGGTGGCTCGCCAAACTCAGACCAAAGAGTGCCTAGCCTGTGGCCACAGAGCGAGGAGCTCTTATGGACTCTATTTGAAGACACCCTAGCTTTGATCATTAGTCCTCTGAATGCAAGCATGAACGCAAAGAAGGTTTGTGAAGTGTAAATCGACTGCATAAATCATATTTAAGGGAATTAGGAAGACAGACTGACTTTAAGGACTTCAGCACATTTATTGTTGGAATAAAGATGGATAGAACCAATTACCGATCAGTTTCAGAGAGGCTCCAAGTGGTCCTCCAGGGCCTCTCTGTGGGAGCATTGTCAGCAGTTAGTGGTGTGTGCGTCTGAAACCTCATGTAAGAAGAGAAGGGCTCTTAAATAGTAACTCATATTAGTCTACCCTCCCTCCAAAGGAGAGCTCATTCGCCTCAAAACAAATCAGATCTATAATGCAACCTGGATTTATAAAATGATCTATGGGCAATAAAAATTGTAATTATTCCTGTAAGCAGGAAGGTCTTTAACTGAACCTAAAAAAAAGAAAAGAAAAGAAAAGAAAACAGGCTTGCAGTCGATTTTTAAGAAGTTGTCAGTTATATAAACTGACCCACATCTACAGGGAAAATTTATGTCAGCAAGTCTGGGACACTTTATACACACTGTCATAGGATCAGCCCCAGTGTAAAATGAAAGGCCATTGCCTTGCACAAGGTTTGCTGTGCCTGGTTTGAATCAGAATAACAGATACTCCACTTGACTGACAACAGCTGCCACTAATTGAAGTGCTTGCCTCTGTAGCACTCATTTGTTTGTGTACCCAGATCATGCTGAGCAACCGCCATGCAAAAAGTGCGTCCATGTACGCTCCCACACATGAACACATGCATGCGTACATGAGGCACTTGGACTGAGCACCAGCCTTCAGGGACTGACAGTAGAACTTTGCTAATGTTTGTGATTGTTATCAATATCTACTTCTTCACATGCCTGTTTCCACTCACGGGGTACCCTGTCTCCCTGGACTTATTACATGGGGGTGTACTGTGTATGTCCACTCTCTCCTGGACAGGCATTAGACTTGCCCACTTTATCTGAATTTATCTGAAAGCACTGGTAATTCCCTGTGACTCACTCACAGTCTTGCAGTAATGTTCTCACTATTGCCACAGTTAGCTAGAGCCACTACCTGTTGCTTATAACTAACTTTAGCATAGGATCTAGACCTTCAGCACCTAAACTGAGCCTTGAAAATTTTGTCTGATGAAGAGGCTAGTGCAGCTTGGTCCCTCAGTATGTGCATTCTCCAGTCCCCTGGTATGTAAGTGTCCACCCTCTTTGAATTTGATCCAGTCAGCAAGGTAACAAATTCTTCTAGGTTTGCCTAAGACTTACCAGTTTTTAACACTTAAAGCTTGACATCCTGGCAACACTTGTCTCAGTAAACTGGTGTGGTAGGTGTCATGATTTGGTTTGTGGTGTGTCTTTTAAGGGTTCATCTGCTGAAGGCTTGGCCCCTAATGTGGTTGTATGAAAGGTAGTGGAGCCCTCAAAGGGTGACACCTAGTGGGAAGTGATTGGTCATTAGGAGCACTGTCCTTTGAGGGCAATTAATGCTGGCCCCTCAAAGTGAGTGGCTGTGAGAAAGCGAGCCCGATTTCCGGGTCTCTTTTTGGCTTTCTCTCTCACCATGTGATTTCTTCTGTCCTCATTCCCACCATTGTGCGACATGTGCCACAGTGCCTCTGATAGAGGCCAAACTCTACTGGTTTCCTTATGCATTTCTCTGAGCAAGGGAGGAGGTTTATTTTGGTTCAGTTTCAGAGGGAGTTTTTATCCATCCTGTTCTCTGACAGGAACAATGGAGGAGGTTTATTTTGGTTCACAGTTTCAGAGGGGTTTCTATGGATCCTATCAAGGAAGATATTGCAACATTGCTCTGTCCATGGTAGTAGGATCCTGTGCCACAGACTCTTTACTTGCTGGCAGACAGGAAACAGAGAATGCAGACCAGAGACAGGTGAACCTTCAAGGCCTACTAGTGACCTACTTCTGCCAGCTACCACTGGATTTCTTAAAGGTTTACAACCTCCCAAAACAGTGCCATCAGCTAGGGGCCACTTGTTTAAAACACACGAATATGTGGAAAATACCTATATTCAAACTATAATGAGTATATAGAAAAAAATATAGGAAAATGTCAAAACAACATGTCTACTTCAAAGAAGGGAACTGAGTTTATTGGGGGGGGGGGTAATTGATAATGGCCAATATTTTGTTTAAGGTAATGTTTATATGTAATGTTCAAGAAAAAAAAAGTTGATTAGGAAGTACTTGATTCTCCCACTCCATCCTCATATCTATTAAGATTGCCATCTTGCTTTAATCACTCAGTCTCAAATCCATACTATTGGCACCTGGCACCTCCCTCTCCTATTTTTCCTTGTGTAATCAATGAGTTTACAAGCACAATCAAGCTCTTCTTGAGATTGATGTGTGGATCAATGTCCTGGAAAATGCTGTTAATGGACAAATGTTACATAAAAGAAGTAACAGATTAAATGTGTAATGATGCGATCAATAACAAATTGGTTGGAAGTAGTGTGTCCCCTCTGCTCCTACAGATTAGCAATGACATGAGGGGAAGTCAGGAGGGGGAAATAACCATGGAAACAATCATAGTCCCCTGGAATCTAAAGGGATGGAATGGGTTTCAGAAAGAGGAAGAGTGAGGAATAGGGCTGAGCACAGCTTTTGCTAAGCACCCAGAGAGAGATGATTTATGTAGAATAAATTCTATAGGGAACTTTTGGGACGTGTTAAATCACATAACAATGCAAGTGGCATCAGCTGTGATGGTTTGGATGTGAAATGTCCCCCATAGCCTCAAATGTTTATGACTAAGTCCCCAGCTGGTGGAGCCTTTGGGAGGTGGAGACTTGGTGCAGGAGGTTTAGCCCTGCAAGTGGACTTGAGGTTCACCCGAACTGAGTGTCCAGAGCTGACTCACTTGGACTGTTTGCTTCCTGCTTTGTGTGGAGATGGGATCCCCCAGCTGCCTGCTCTGTTGTGCTTTCCTTCACCATGTTGAAATTTCCCCTGGAAACTATGAGCCTGAAATAAACCTTTTCCCTGATAAGCTGCTTCTGATCAGCTATTTCATCCCAGCAATGAGAAGGTAATTGCTACATCAACCTAAAAAACAGATTTGGGGGGATTGTGTCATATGCACCCTCGGAGAGTGTATATCTTGAAGAGAAGAGGCCTGGCACAAAATGGGGCTCCATAAACACTGAGTAATAAGAGTTGTGGTTATCCATCTCACTCATGGGCCAAAAGAGGACAGAGTTGAGTCTCCTTCCCTGATATAAAATGTTCCATGCTGTTGTTCCTCACTGCCTTCTCGGGAGCCATTGGCCTGTCTTGCACATGCAAACCATTGGCAGGCATGAGACACATCGACCCAACTTCTTTTCTACTCCATAGTCTGAAGGCCTATTTCTAAGTGTGAACATCCTCCACCCCTCTCAGGAGTCAAATACCAGGGCCTTGCCTGCTTTATAACACTCCTAGCAGAGGGAAAGAGCTGTGTGCCTCTCCTCCATTTATCATAAAGTACAGCACTTTTAAATGCCATAGGACTCCCTCTGTTTCCCAAAAAGCACCAGGGCAAGGGGAAATCATAAATCATATCCATTCTATAAGGTAAAACAAAATCTCTCCTTCCCCACTTTTCTTTAAGTTTATACAGAAAGCAAGATGGAAGCTATTTCTAGACCAGAGTCTCCAGCTTCAGAGCCAGAATTGCTCCCTAATAAAACTTTATTTGCTTATTTATCCCATTTTCTCCTTTTGGTGAGATCAGGACCCCTTAGCAAGTCTCATTCTGCCTTTAGGACTCTTTTCCCCTAAAAGATACCCTCCTTGCTTACACTCAACATCCAGGGCAATGGATACATTCTGACCTGTGCCAAAGAAAACCTGCTGTGGTGGTTTGATTCAGGCGTCCCCCATAAACTTAAGTTTTCTGAATGCTAGGTTCCCAGCTGATGGAGATTTGGGAATTAACGCCTCCTGGAGGCAGTGTATTATTGGAGGCGGGCTTATGGGTGTTATAGCCAGTTTCCCCTTGCCAGTGTTTGGCACACTCTCCTGTTGCTGTTTTCCATCTTATGTGGGCCAGGGGGTGATATCCACCCTCTGCTCATGCCATTGTTTTCCCCTGCCAGCATGGAGCTTCCCCCTTGAGCCTATAAGCCAAAATAAACCTTTTCATGGACCCTTCATATCCCTCGGTCAGAGCTGAGAGAAATTCTTGGACTCTTTTCCTTTCACTTTTGACAAATGTGCACGACTAAAACAAGAATAAGCTTAGACTTTGCCTGCATGCTCCACACTGCTTCAGTTTGAAAGCTCAAGACCAAGAAAACACCTTCCTCCCTCTTTCAGTCACAGATACTCTTTTATATCACACAGGGCTGTGGAGGAAGGGAAGGTAACAGTTACTGACAGTTATGTAGGTACTGTGAAGCTAGTGAGTTTCAACTTTAACACCTGTCCCCTGACAGGCCATTCCTGTGCTCCCAAGGAGGCCTAGACCTTGTTATAATACAATTTTCAGATAAAGTCTTCTCCTCTCATTGACTAGGACCACTACTTCTTTCCAATAGGAATTCCTGTCCATAGTTCCTCCTCTCCTATCTGGTGGCCCTGGGATGAATGAGATAATCTGGGGGCATATCATTAAAGTTGAGTTGGAAATGCATTGGGAGATTAGTGGGGTATATTTGTTACTCACGATTACTTCCATGTATAGTAAAGACATTGCTGGCTTCTGTGACACCAAACTGTCTTCCAAGAGGACGCATAATCTCCACGGCAGCAATCATCCTGCGTCTTGACTTTTTACGACATGGTGCGGGGTCACAGTTGTGTCACTCTATAAATGTGATGGACTCAGCAGGGGAATGCAAAAGGACAGTGCAAGAAAAGCCAGATCTGAGCTGTTCAAAGCAAGATGCGAGATGATAGCACATTCTTCTCACCCGCGAGACAAAGTAACTCTGTAAGTGGAAGATGTGTTCTCCTTCTGTGCTTCGTGAGACAAATCACCTTCTATCCAAAACAAGAGTGAGGGAGGGAGAGAACATTCCCCTAGTGGAAGGGTATACTCTTTGTCTTCAGGTTCTGTCCCTGCTTCTGGGCCTTGGGTCTGTGCCTGCTTCCTACTGCTCCCGACTCCTCTTCTGCTCTCTTCCATCTCTTTCTTCCTGACTTTCCTTCTCCTCACCTTCCCTTCATTTCCTTCCAGTTCCATGTTTATGAGCCCTGACGCCATTGACATTTTGGGGCCACTGTGGGGCCCTGCCCTGTGCATGGTAGGGGTTCGATAGGATACTGGCTTCTACTTAATTCAGGGCTCATCATTGTGCTCCTTCCCTACTTGTCATAACCAAAGAGTCTCCAGCTATTGCCAAATGTTCTCTAACGGGAAAGGGCATAACTGGCCTTCAGAGAGAGCCACTGATATAAACCACCAGAGCAAAAAGTAGCTCTACCGAAGCAGGTCCACTTTCTAATCTCCCTGAGATGGTGTGGTGGCTTGAATGTAAAATGTCTCCCCCACCCCCCGACAGCTTCACGTGTTTGAATACCTAATCCCCAGCTCATGGTGCTGTTGAGGAAGGTTGCAAAGGAGACCCACTGATGGGCATGTCTGTGAGGGTGTATCCAGAAGTTTAAAACCCTGGGTAAGGAAGATCCACCCTGAATGTGGGCAACACCATCCCATGGGCTGCGGTCCCAGACTGAATAAAATGGAGAAACGGAGGCACTGGAGAGATGGCTCAGGGGCTAAAGTCACTTGCTTGCTGAGCCTGATGTCTAGGGTTTGATTGCCCAGTACCGCCTAAAGCTAGATGCACAAAGCGGAGCATGTATCTGGAGTGCATTTACAGCTGCAAGAGACCTTGCATGCCTATTCTCTTCCTCTCCCTCCATCCCTCCATCTTTCTCTCTGTCAAATAAATAATATTTTTTTTCAAAATGGGGAAAGTGGGCATAGCACCAACATTCATTCCTTCCTGCTTCCTACGTGCAACTGCTTCACACTCCTGTGACCACGCCTTCCCCACCATGATGGGCCCGTAACCCCGAATCATCAGCCAAAGTAAATCCTTCCTTCCTTAAGTTGCTTTTGTCCCAGCAGTGGGAAAAAGTTACATGGGGACTATTATAACAAAGACATTTGTTGGAACTACCCATCTATTAATGTTACCTCCACAACATACCCTCTCTCCTGATACTGATTTCCACATCCATTTTTTTTTTTTTTTTTGGCCTGGTGTCTATTTAAGGACCAATAATATACTGCTTTAATTATTGAGGCTTTATAATAAGTAGTTAACACCTGATATGCTTTTCTCTTTTCTTCAGTTTTTGGTGGCTGTTTCTTACAGCAACTATAGTTCCACAGATAAATTTGAAAGATAAAGAGATATCCTATAGATACCTTCACCAGGCCACATTCAATGGTCAACTTCACCAGAGTGGTACATTTGTTATACATGGTGAACCCATGTTAACTCGAGTTCTAGTCAAGTTTTTTGTTGTTGTTGTGTTTTATTTTGTTTTTTTGAGGTAGAGTTTCCACTCTAGCCCAGGCTGACCTGGAATTCACTATGTAGTCTCAGGGTGGCCTTAAACTCACAGAGATCCTCCTACTTCTGCCTCCCAAGTGCTGGGGATTAAAGGTGTACACCACCACACCTGGCTCTCTAGTCAAACATTTTTTTCCTCTGGGTATGACATGACCATTGGCCATGATGAGGAATAATTGCTCTGATGGCCTACAGAATACTTTTCCATGGCAGTCCTTACAAAATAAGCAGAATGATGTAGAAACAGCTAAGGAAATGCTGTTGATAACATTCCCCACTATAAGAAGGGAGAATCATGAGACCCTCACTGAGATTCTAGTTACTATTCCCTTCTGCTCCGAATTATACATGGTCTTGGGAGGCACAGAGGAGATAGAAGGCTGAATCCCATTACTTATGTTCTTGTAAGTAACCTACAAACATAAACATGCAGTCTCTTTAATTTTTTATTTATTTATTCATGAGAAGGAAAGAGAGAGAGAGCATGACAGAGCCTCTAGCCACTGCGAACAAACTCTAGAACCATGCACCACCATGCACTCTCTTTTTTATTCAGTCTGGGACCCCCAGCCCATGGAAAAGTCACTGCCCATACTTAAGGTGGGTTTTTGCACATCAGTTAAACTACAGATATACCTAGAGATTTGTTGCCATGGTAACTCTAAGCCCTGTCAGGCTGACAATTAAGATTAGCCACGACATAGATCAAGCAGAACCACTGGAGAATCTTTGGGGGGGGGGAGGTTCTAATTCCAGGCACAGGACGACAGCCCAGAAAATTGCCCATACATTTACTCTTATTCAGAAAAAATATGAGCCCAAGCAAGAGCTTTGCTCTTATTATGGGTAGTAGCAGGGAATATTAGGGACTGTGTGTGCGCTGAATGTATTTTGGGTGTGTTATCTTATAAAGAGCAGCAAAATTGGCTTCCTAGCAGTGAGATCAAGCATAGCAAATTTACTTAAATTCTTGGAGTGCATTACTGACTCACATAGCGTTCTGTGCTATTTCACCCTTAGAAAGGGATTTAATAACCTCTCTGCTACATTCTTTGTCTGGGTGAAAAGCAAGGGAGAAACATATGGGTAGATTTGATGAATTACAACTTGTGTTGGGCATAGGACAAAGCTCATTTGTTCATTGCAAAAGTGGAAAATTGGCAGCTCTCATGGTAAGGAAAGTATAGGAAAATGGTGATCTTGTCCTCTTGCCTCTGAAGTTTTAAAGACCCTGCCTGGGGGTCTAGTGCCCACCTGAATAGTTGCACATAGAGCAAAGGAACCCTATATGAACAGAAGGAATAAAGGCACGAGTCAGTGACTCTCAAGGTTGAGTGAATGCAGAGCGTAGGTGGGGTCCAGCCCATTAGCAGAGCATAACAATTCTGTGGTTCGTAACAGTGCTGGACCTCAAAGCCATCTCCAGTTATCACATAATTCAGCATGATTAAAGCAGAGTCCCGGCTTCCATTGACCTCTGTACAAATAGAGTAGGGTCCAAGAACATGGGACCAACATCCCAAACCAAGCTTCCCTGGAACACGGGCCAGTGAACTCTTCATAGTGTGTCCATAGAATCTGCTCCTCTGGGAGTCAGTTTCCTTACATTTTATGAAATCTCCACTCTGCTCTTTAGGTAGAAGTGCCGTATTCTTTAAGGGGAACACACTCCCCATGTAGCCAGAGGCTGAGGAGAACCCAGCAGATAAGCCCTTGGGCCTCCTTGGGTTTGCCCACCCCTAGAAAGTTCACCTCACAGTTGGAAGACTACAGAGGGAAAAAAAATCAGTTTATATAACACTATTGACAACTGTTCCAAATTCGAAGGTTTTTTTCTTTGCAAAAGAGTTGTTCTTTCACTCGGTGAAGGTTACTGTTTCCTGGGGTTGGAGTCTATCAAGCTCAGTAGTTTGTGGTTCTAGCCACCCATTAGAAACTCCTGCGGGAGCTTTGCAAAACTGTCAGTGTCTGTGCTCCTTCACAGGACATCCTAATATAGACGGACCAGAGTGCGGACCAGAGCCTCTGTACTGTTTGACAGCTGATGTGTCATCACTGGCTAGAGAGAGTCAAAGGGAAATGGAGTGTCTCAGGAGGAGGCAGAAGGAAGCATTGGTCACATTGGTCAGCAGTTCTGAGATGCAGGGACGTGGCAGTATGCTATACTGCTGCTAATAAGGAGTCAATAGATCTTTGCTAATTTTTTTTTTAACTGGACACTCCGAAAGTCTCCAACCACTCAGAATCAATCAGTGCTGCTTCCAGAGTGTGGCCAGCAGTGAAGTTAAGCATGGAGGAAGGTGTGTCAGAAAGGAGTGTTGCTAGCTCCAAGTTGAGATGATTAAGTAGATCTATGTCAAGCCAAACCCACATCCCAAATGCCTCAAAATGCAAGCAGCCTCGCAATACTTACCGAGAGTCCTTCCACGTACCCCTATGCTACTTGTAGACCAATCAAGCTTTCTCTCCTTGTTTTGCTGTAACTCCCTCGAAGCACACTTTCTGTGTTTTCTTTGCATCGTCTTTCCATGCGTGAGCATTAACGACTGCATTCATTGTGTTTCTGGCGGTGCTGTTCTCCGTCCACTTCCTTTCACGCTATCCACTCTGCCGGGGAACACCTCACCTGTCCTTTGCAGACTGATAACTCCAATGTCCACTACCTACACGTCACATCTCTCCCTCACTTGACAACCCACTATATCTACATCAATAGTTCAATGTGGGATGTACCATCTTGCACTCCAACTTTTTTCTCCCAAGGTCCCTTCTTTCATGAAAGGTGTACTTTTAACCAATTACTCCAGCCAGGAAACCTGGGAGTCACTGAGTTCTCCTTTTCTGACTCCACATTCTAATTACCCACTAGTCCTTTGGACTTTTACCTGCTAAATATCTCTTTAATGAGACTACTTTTACCAATGCCAATATCCCTATCTCAGCCTACTGTGAGCTCACCTGGAATAATTAGTCTCCAGAAACATTTTCATTTTGCAAATCTGCTTCCTTCTACCTCTTCTCTATACCAAGAATCACAGCCTTAAAAATATTCAAGTAGCTCTCCTAATCCTTAAGGTAATATTCAAATTTCTCCACAAAGGTCCATAAAGCCCTTTTCTTACCTGGCCTCTGCTTGTCTGTGCAGTATTCTCTCCTCCATGTCTCCTAATAACATTCCAACCTTACTGATCAATTGTGTCACTTCATATGGCTAATTCACATTCATCCAAACCTTCCCTTGCTTAGAAGTAGCTGGTATTGGCTGTCACACCACGTTATACTTACACCCTTTTTAATGGAGATTGCTCTTTCTCTGTCTTCTCAAGTAGATGGAGTTCCCTCAAAGACAGAAGCTAGACTTTACTAATGACCATGACCCCCTTTTCTTTAAGATTGTGATCACCTGAGACAAAAATGAGGTGGGATATGCGTTAAGTTTATGAGCAGCACGTCATGTAAGGAAAGAAACTTATCCTACTCCACAATAATTATCCCTGAATATACAATGTAAATAGACTCCCAGTTCATCTTGAACCCCTCACCACCGCTCACTTCACCACATACATCACAGAGGGAGACAGGGTAGTGCATTATCTACCTGAAAATAATAATGCACACCACAGAGATCCAAAACAGGCAAGAAAGTGGCCAGCACTACATAGGCAGGATTCTTTTCTCCAGTTTTAGTATTTGGATAAGCCAACCCCTCCTCCACCCCCTCTGGACAAGAACCAGCAATAGTGTGGGAGTAAAAGGTAGACATTTTCTTCCTAAGAGAACATACATCAGGAGCCACTTTGGAGGCCCATGGAAGACACCCCTTTACAGCTCACTGGATGTGTAGAAGAAGCAGATTTCCACAGACCTTACACACACAGGGACCATCTTAATACACAACTCCTGAAACATAATGGTAGTCCCTCTCTGGACAGAGAAGATGTAATTGACTTATAAATAAATTATGCAAACTAGTGCTTCTCATGAGTGGTACCCACTAATCAGATAGAGAGAGTAAACCTGCTCTACTCTGTGCTTCAAGGTTGGTAGCCAGGGAAATGCACACCTTCCATTTATTTGTCCCAGTCACATCACATCTGATCTGAGGCAACTGCCAGAATAAGCGCATGATTCAGTAAACAGAGAACTGACTTGGCAGCAGGCACTGGCTGGCTATTCAGAATGACCCCATGTCAGCAGCTCTGCCTTTCTCCCTATTTCAAAGCAGGCACGGTATTAACTAAACCCATAATATAGTCATTTGGACTTCAAATTATATGGTCATTCTTAAGGAAATATTTCATGCTTCTCTTGAATGATTTCTCTGATTCAACATTGAAACAGCCACATTGTTAAAACTGTTTCCCTCCAGATAGGAGGGGAAGCTTTGAATATTAACAAAAAAGAATCTGCCTAATTGTTTGGCAGTAAAAATAATATTTCTTGCAAGCATCCCTTTGCATGTATCACAAAAAAGCTTGACTGAGTTTCTATTCCCCTCCTCACCAAATAAAATACATTTTATCATATATCTCACAAGGCTTCACATACAGGCTCAGCTCCACCAACATGCCCCCTATCCACTGAGCCCCTTTCTTTCCTGCTTTTTGTTTAAAAAACAAAACACTGGTTTTTGAATTCCTATAATGTATGTGCCACTGATCTGGAACTCAGAGAAGTTACAAAGAATGGCCTTGGACCGGAGGTTCTATTTAGACCCAGAGTTTTAGCTTCCTCTGGACAAAGCCATCAATGTCATGCCAACGCCACCCTGCCAGCCTGCAAGAAACCCCAAAGCTCACAGTATTCACAGAAAGAGCTTCTCACAAGCCTGGGTTTCAGTGCTCTGGAAAAGTCACTGTGAATCTTCTGTTTTGTTCTTCATTAGATAACTGACCTCAGGGTGTTAGTTACAAAAAGCACCAAGTCTCTTCTCTCTGCTCTCTTCCTAGCAGTGCAGGAGTCCTCTTCTCTCAGTTGTCCAAATGGGCACTGTGCTGTAATACTGAACTGGAATGCTGGGGGATCCCAGGAAGGCTGCAGAGCTGGAGAGACTGGAAGAAGGTACTGTGGGAATGTGCTGGCCTGAGGATGACAGCAGAGTTGGCAAGACATCTACCCATGGGCAAAACTTGGCTGACAGTTTTTTCTTGTGCTACATAGCATTTGGGAAGAGTTTTATTTGCCAATATTTTTAATTTTTTTAATTTTATTTATTTATTTGAGAGAGCAAGAGAGGGAAAGAGGCAGACACACACACAGAGGGGGGGGCGGGGAAATGAGTATGCCAGGGCCTCCAGCCACTGCAAAGTAACTCCTGTCACATGTACCACCTTGTGCATCTGGCTTATGTAGGTCCTGGAGAATTGAACCAAGGTCTTTTGGCATTGTAGGCAAATGACTTAACCACTAAGCCATCTCTCCAGCCCCTGCCAATATTTTTAAAATTAGGTTTCCTTTAAAATCTAGATTTTCAGCCTCTCTTGAAAACTTGCAAGGTGGATCACCTGTCATCATAGGATGGCAACAACAGCTTGGAGGAAAGTGGTCTTCTGGAACCTGCAGACACACATATTCCCAAATTTTCTACTGTCTTCCCTCAGCCTGAAATGACACCTTCATCTCAGGTGTGGTTAAAAGGGAACTTTTTCCTGCATCTACCCTCTTCCCTGGGACAAAAACCAGATCTGAAGCAGTCTGGGAAGGAAAGGGTCTGTGCCCAGCTTATAGTTTTGAGGGGAAGCTCATGATGGGGAAAGCACATCTGACAAATGGGCATCACTGTCACATATTAGCTGAAAGGAAACAGCAAGCATGAGCTAAGCTACGAACACCCAGTGGGCTGGACTGACAGACCTCAAGGCGCCTGTCAGTGACACACCTCCTCCAGCAAGAATCCACCTCCAAAAGGCCTCACAGCTAAAGGACAAGCATAAGGCTGCATCATAAATGCATAAGGCTATTGGGAATGTTCTGCACTCAAAGCACTACAGTTTCCATAGCAAAGTTGTGTGTCTACAATTTGGATTTAGAAGCTACCTCTATAGGGGAAAGCCCATGTCTGCTTGTTAGTGTGTGATCAAGTCTGCAGTCTGTCCACCCAACTCTGTTCACCACTGTCTGTCACACTTAGCCAGAACTCTGAGAAGGAACAGTTTTTATTCTCTCCCTCTCTCTCTCTCTCTCTCTCTCTCTCTCTCTCTATATATATATATATATATATATATATATATATATATATGTGTGTGTGTGTGTGTGTGTGTGTGTGTCTGTGTGTCTGTGTGTGTCTGTGTGTTAATATATACATAAACACATATATGTTTATATATATACATATATATATGTATATATATATGAACATATATGTGTGTGTATCCCCCCTTCCTCTCCATTCATCTGGCTCCCAAGTCCATGAATATGCCTGGCTTCTAATGACCATTAGAAAAATGGAAACTTACTTCCCTTCCTATGACTAACTTGTGAAAGTTAAGATGAACTGCTGGTGTGCAGGGGACCGCTGGGCCACCCTCTGCAACAGATGAGTGGAAAGAGTAGCTACACTCACTACCTCCAGCTTTGTTCTTAAGCCAGTTCCAATTATTTCACTGAAAATGATCTTGCTAAGGCTATTGATAAATCCAAAAGGGAGCAGAGAAAATGAGTGGTGGCTGGTGGGGATGTAAAGCCAACTAAAGGTTTTGCTCTTTAAGGTGGATACAGTAACAGTGTGTTATGGGAAAGTGGGGAAAGCCAGTGTGAGGTTATAAGTTAGAGAGAAAGGGATAGAATGGATGTGCCAGAGTAAGATGGTCTTTTTGTGTATATGTTGGGGGTCGAGGTAGGGTCTTGCTTTAGCCCAGGCTGACCTAGAATTTACTATGTAGTCTCAGGATGGCCTTGAACTCACAGCAACCACCTATCTCTGCCTACTGAGTGCTGGGATTAAGGGTGTGTGCCATCATGCCCAGCTAAGATGATCTTGTCTATAGGAAGGAAGCACTGACAGTTTGTCCAGAATATCAGGCCAGAAGGCAGACCATATGGTACAGATACCAATACATGGATAGATTTGGTGATGGGAATTTGAGGAAACCCTCTTAGGATAGCTCCATGTCCCCAGTGATACAAGAAGCTAGTCTGTCAGCTGTGCATGTGGCTGGGTGAGGATGTTCAGCAAATTGTGGGGTGAGAGAAGAAGGTATAAAATGGTCTTGTAGGAGCTCCAGGAATCTAATCTGTTAGTGCAGGGTACTGATATGAAAAAGTCTCCTAGGGAAGGAGAGTGAATGAGCCAGGTAAATGGGATATAGCTGCTGATAGTATTATATTTGAAGACATGAACCAAAGATAAAGAAACTCCATGTATTATTTATTTCCTTTACCTGATGGGCACAGGCATGGAGCAAGAACAATAAAATGATGAGGGATGTGAGAGGGAGTTATTGGTACATACAGGAGAGCAAAGGTGGTGATCAGCCATGGAACATTAAACACAGGAGGGAAGTAACAATACTGAGAATTTTTGGGTAAGGAGAGGGAGAGATCAGTGTATTGTATGTTCTCATTACAGTGAAGGACTACTATTAGGGTTGTATGTGAGGTATAGTGAGTCAGGAGATAGAAAGTGGTGGTCAGAATTGGCTGTATGAAATACAGATGACAGAAATGCCACTAGTAGTCTTGTTGAGATCTGGGATAAAGTCACAAGAGTAAATGGCCAAGATAGAGGAGAATAGAAGTTTACAGAGTGGAGGAACTTAAGAACCAAGAAAATTACTGAAGGGTACCTGGAAATCACAAATAACTGAGTAGGAATGCTGTTGGGAAAGAAAAAAAGAGAGAGAGAACCTTGCAGGGCACATAATTGTGAGGAAATGAGAGGTGATATCTGAGGGCTAGCCAAGAAAAACAGCCCTGAAAGGTGGAGACAGGTACACCCCATAACATTAGAGCAAAAAAGGAGTCAGTGGAGGAGAGAGGAAGATAGTTCTGGACAGAGAAGTGAAGATCCAAGAGGGCTGAAATTAGGAGGGAGCATTTGATGGAGATCATGGCCTCACAGAGCTGTGGAGGAAACTGCTACCAAAGGCTAGGTTGCCATCAAAGCAGAAAAAAAAAAGGGGGTGTCTAGAGAGGAGGCTGAGGACAGAGAAGATTTTTCCAGTGAAGAACCAGTAATTCCAGAAGTTAAAGCAAGTTAAAGCAGATGATTTGGGAAGGGGTATGAGAAACAGTGGAAATATAAAGTACTATATGGGAACTAATGGACTAGAGATGCAATAGCCTGGAATGCTGGGGCTTTGTAAGCAGTGGACATGAACAGAAAAGGAGGGAGAAATCAGACTTGCTGTGAAGGGTTCAAGGCAATTATTAGATAGGCCAAAAATGTCAAGGCACAGAGAAAATATGGGTCCTGCAGCTGACTGGATGGATCCACTCACTGGAGTGGGTTCTCTAGGCACTGAATGTGATTCTGGAGGCCACAAACTCCTTCATGACCCTTTGTCAATGGAGAGGGTTTTCAGGGGGTGGGGGTGAGATACCAGCACAGGCACAGGGTTTACTCTGGAATCCAGCTGTAAGAAAGGTCAGCCTTACCGCAAGTTCCTTAAATGAAAACTGAGGAGTAGTTCTAATGACTTAGTAAATAAAAGCGATAATGGGCCTTGTGTAAGAATTAATGGCAAAGGAATGAATATTATAAGCTTATCACATAGGGACTCCAACTGTTCTATTTCTCTCAACCACAGTTCCATTAAAGAAAATGTACTATTAATTGACTGAAGAGTGATGTTGGGTGAGAAAAATGTGACATGAGTGGCTCTTGTGCTAACTGTGTCCCTGTCCTGGGCATACATTGAGAGGATCTAACAGCTAGGCTTCTATCAATAAGCTACTGCTCTCCAAATGGAAGCTAATCAAAGTTCACAGGAGGAATTAATCAGTCTCTGTAGGACTGGTCTAGGAATCCACACTTTTTAAGTGACATAGATTCCAACTAGTGGCTACTAAATCTTGTTGATTGATTGGAAAGTAGTGAGGGGCTGGAGCCCGGCTGATGGCTTTGTATTGATTGTGGCTTTTAGCCAAGTTATTAAGTGGTTGGAGATGGGGGGTTATATGGCACAAGTCTGACAACCCCTCTGCACCCTCCCCTTCCCCAACATATCAGCTTAAATCACAGCATTTCCCAAAAGGCTCCCATGGACAAAAGGCTGAATGCATTAAGCAAGGCAGGCTTGACTACATGCATCAAATTTTCATGCCCTGCTTGGAGTGCCAGAACTCTACTCAGGGCTGCCCAGCCTCCCTCAAAAACTTGAGAAGCCATGCGACTTGGGCGTTTTGAGAAAGAACAGAGAAGTCACCTTCAGGGTGAACTGTGGGTGTTTGACCTTCTAAACTATGAAATGAAGGGTACACAAAATCTTTTACCCATCTCCAGAAATTCCCTTTACCTGGATCAGGAGGAAGTAAATTACCCTTGCATTTGTGCATTAAATGGATCCTGCTTCTGACTTAAAGCTACTGAGAAATAAATAAATGTTAAGGACAAGGATTATCAAGTGCAAGTTCAAGGACAGAGCCAGCATGGGCACTTTTCATAAAGACCCTCAGGTGTGGTCTCTAAGCTCATAGTCTCATCAAACGGGTCTGGTTTGTCTGGCTGACAGAGAACACACCTAGGTCATCTTCCATAACTATATAACACTGACCAGTGAAAGTGTACAGGCATCTTCTACATGGGTCTCCTTTGGGGAGTAAGATCATTGCACAGAAAGGTCTCTCTCTCTTATGGACTGTACATGTATGGGGGGCATACAGACTGCACACAGAAGATGTCCCAAGTAGGACAAAGAAGAAATGTGGAAAGTACAGGAGATCCCTTCTCCAAGACCCTTCTCTTCATTCCAGTTGAAAGGTTCCTTGACCTTCAAATGTATAGTGGCAACTTTCAAATAAGGTCCAACTCCACCCTAATCATGCTGAGCCCAGCCTTCATAGAGACTCCTTCACAGACCCAAGGCTTAGGTGAAAGGGTGGCAATGAATGCCATGTAAAACCCACAGATTTGGCTATAGAGACATGCCCTGAGGTGGAACTGAATGGGGGATTGGAGGACAAACATAGTTAACTGAGCTACTTTGGGTCTCTGTTTTCCAGGGAAGCATTCCCAGTTATTCAGCATTTCACAAGGCTCCAGAAGCTAAGGGTGTTTGAGTCAAAAATCTAGAAAAATTAAAGAAATGACTAGTAAGATGTATGAAGGTAGAAAGGAGGCTATGGTGAGGAAGGGTTCACAAGTAAGAAGGGGGAATGGAAGGAGGGAAACAAAAAAGTATAACATAATGGAACCTAATTGTTTGTATGATGATAGAAAAAAATAACTTTAAAAATCAACAGCCAGCAAACATTTTGAGGAGGAGATAGTGAATGACAAAAGCTATAAGGTAGACTGGTGGGTAACAGATGCCATCGTTACAAATGGTGCTGGACAAACTGGATAACCATATGCAGGAAACTGAAACTTGATCCACACATTTCACCATGCACTACACTCAAGTCCAAATGGATCAAAGATCTCAATATAAGACAAGAAACTCGTATACTACTGAAAGAAAATTTAGGAAGTACTTTCCATGATATAGGAATGGAAAAAGACTTCCTGAAAAAAACCCCAGTAGCTCAGGAACTTAAACCGTCACTCAACCAATGGGATCACATGAAGCTGAAGAGTTTCTTTACAGACAGCATACAATAAGCAAAGCCAATAGATTACCCACAGAATGGGAGAAAATATTTGCGGGTTATCCAACTGATAGAGGCCTAATCTCTAGAATCTACAAAGAACTCAAAAATCTAAACAGTAAGAAGTCAAACACCCCACTCACAAAATGGGGCAAAGAGCTGAACAGGCAGTTCACAGAGGAAGAAATAGAAATGGCAAACATACACTTAAGAAAATGTTCATCATCCCTAATCATCAGAGAAATGCAAATTAAAACAACTATGAGATTCCACCTTACCCCAATAAGGATAGCAAACATCAAAAAATCAAATAAAAATAAATGCTGGCAAGGATGTGGAGAAGTAGGAACACTCATCCACTGTTGGTGGGAATGTAGGATGGTACAACCACTTTAGAAAGCAATATGGAGACTTCTGATGAAGCTGAGTATAGAGATACCAACAGACCCAGTTATTCCCTTACTGGGCATCTACCCTAAAACCTTCAAACCACAGGCTAGAGAGATTTGCTCAACCATGTTTATAGCGGCTCAATTTGTAATAGCTAAGTGCTGGAATCAACCCAGATGTCCATCACTAGAAGAATGGATAACTAAGATGTGGTATATCTACACAATGGAATTCTATACAGCAGTAAGAAAAAATGACACAATGAAATTTGAGGAAAAATGGTTGAACCTGGAACAGATCATTCTCAGTGAACTTACCCAATCACAGAAAAAAATATCACCACATAGTCTCACTCATCTACAACACCTAACCTGAATCTACCCAAGATACCTTACATACCCAGCAAGCATCTCCTAGACTAGACACTAGGATGGAAGGGGAGGGAGGGAAGGGCATCAAAGGGGTGGGAAACACAAATCTAGACCCAAACAGCAATGTTACCATAATTTTCTACTTACTAAAAGACAGACCAAATGGCTGATCCTTCACCAGGCCCTTACAGGGAACACTTGAACCACAAGACACTGGAGAGGGTAAGATCAAGAGTAACTTTAATCTTCTACATCTTCCCTCCCTCACTTCCCCTCTCCCTCTCTCTCTCTTATCTCTAACTCTTGTATATTAGTTATCTTTTCCCTCATTTTCTTAGTGGGCATTGACCTGTAACTCCCAGAACCAGCATGGGGCTATCATTCACAATGAGCTTTTGATCAAAGAGACCTACAAGGTTTCCTAAAAGACATATAGATTTCTGTCAGAGTACTTGATGACCCACCAAAGGCTAGTGGTAAGACCCTACTGCTGAAGACACCTTATGTGATTGACATGCAAATTTGAATGGCATGGCTGGAAGTTGGAAGAGAGTCAGTCCCCAGTCAGCACGTCTAGTGCCAGAAGGTGCTACATGGACGACTGGGGGAAAATGACCAATATCTGTCCAAGCAACACATGGTCTAACCTACTTAGCAGCAAATAACTTGTTGTGATGCCCACACAAGTGCAGTGGTGGCACACAGCCATGGTGGGGAACCAACTGCTCTCAATTTGGCTAACTGATCCCCTCACTGGTATGGGACCCATAGCTGGAGCTGGGAAACAAGTCAGAACCACATCCTAACATAAGCCCACTCTCCAATATCAAGCTACCATCAATTGTGGGCTACAAAAGGGCCTACACCTATTAAATTCTCTACAAAAAAAAAAGTAAGGGTTATCTCATTTGTCCTGGTGCTAACTTACTCTCCGTTGGAGAATCTGCTTCTCTTTTTCAGACAGATGTAGATCCTAAGGAGAGAGCCACCCCATCATACCTCAAAAGGGCCCTGGCTGAAACTAAGAAAAATTGGAGAAACAAGCAAGGGGGCTGTTTTCCTGATGAATGGGATACCAGCACAAGGGGAAGGAGATCAGCACAGAGAAAAATCAACTCCTACCAAATCAGAGAGCCAGAGCCTCAGAGGCCCCCAACACCTCATCACTGAAGCAGACCAAAAATGAACCCAACATGGCTCAGGGAAATTTTGTGGAAGAGGGGGTGGAAAGAATGTCAGAGCCACATGTTGGGTCATGATATGCAGAGACATTTAGCTTACCCATAACTGTGGGCTAACTCCACAATGCATGACCTGTATACCTCAACAAGGAGGGGCCAAGGGGAGGGGGTGGGTCACGGATGAGCCTAATAATGGTACCAAACTGACTGTATTTGCTGGATACAAAACTAACTAATAAAGAAAAAATAAATAAATAAATAAACAAAAAAATTAAAAAAAAAACAAATTACTAAGTAAATTACAAAGATGTCCTTGTAAAGTTAAAAAAGGTAGCACAAATTAATACTTTGTTCTGGATAACTTAGAAACATCACTTGGATTCTGTTTTGTCTATGCAGAAATACATAATCTTGCGGTAGTAATATCTAAGCAAGAGATAGTAATGATGAAACCTAGTTTTCTATGAGCTCTCAAAGTTAAATGTTATTTATTGGATTTGTATATGCATCTTTCTATTGCACTATTGAGTTTTAAATCATTACTTACTTGGAAATCATGTTCTTAAACTGCAAATTTATTAACTTTTATTAAATATTCTCTTATGTTTTTACTATTTGCTGCTAAACTAAACTATTGAAGCAACTTAAATAGACCTGTAGGACATTATATTAAGTGAAAATGTCAAACACAGAAAAACATATATATATATATATATTCTTACTTAAAGGCAGAAGTTAAGAAAGTTGTCTTCTATTTATGATAATCGATACCAGAGTGAAAACAGTTAGATGAGAGGATGAAAGAACGTCAATGGGTACAGGAGTGCAGTTGTATATGAGAGAGAAATCCTAACATTTTATAACAAAGAATCCAAACTTTATTGACAACCATGAATTATATATTTCAAAACAACTAGCACAGAGAATTTTAAATGCTCCAGACCCAAAGAAATGTTAAAACTTTTACATGATGGATATACCTACTGCTCTAATCTGACCCAAGCATAGATATATATGTATGTGTATGTATATGTATGTATATATATATATATATATATATATATATATATATATATATATGCATGTATATGCACACGTATAAAGAATGTTTGCATTGGGATATCATACTGTGCAGTTACTATGTGCCAATTGAAAAATTATTAAATTATTTAAGCATCAAAAAAAAAAGAGAAAAGAAAAATATGGGATATCCAGTGTATAAAGATGGGCTTTTTTCCCCATGGGATATAATAAAATTTCCATTTCAGTTGCTTTATTTTTTAAAAATGAGGACCCTGGTTTACATTAGTGCAATCAGACTGCTAATCACCAGAAAGTTATGAAGGATTGGATCTGAACTCCAATCAGTCTAGACCCACACTCAACTCATTTTCTCATCATTAATCTCGGAAGGAGCTCACATACAACATGCACATGAGCAGAATATTGCTGTTGATGATGATGGTGGTGGTTGGCTGGTTGGGTGGGTGAGTGGTCTTTGCAGTGCTGGAGTTGGAACCCAGGGCCTCACACATGCTAGAGAAGTGCTACACTACTAAGCTACATGACCAGCCCCATAAAGAGTGCTTAAACTCTTAAAGAAGTTTCCATTTTGATAGTTCTTTTTAGATTACAAAGCACTTCCACTTAGTTTTATGAACACAAGTACATCCTCAAATCAGCATTATTTCCAGATTTTGTAATTTCTTTTTCAAAACAGAGCTTGATAAATGATTGTTTAGTTAATTCAGAAAGTATTTACTAAGGACTCCAGTTTTCCAGGCATTGTGTGATATCTGCGGCTATAAAGACAAAGGAAATAAATATCCTCTATGTTTGAGGTATCAGAATTGGGTAGGAAACACAGGAAGTGGGGAAACAGGCTGATGAATGCCTCCCCAAGCTTGCCATAAAATCACACGGGGGGGGGGGGGGGCAATTCAGATTCAAGCTAAGTCTCAAAGAATTAGAATGAACGAGTTATTAATGATTGAGTTAATGAATGACTCAAATATTTTACCTTTAAGTTAACCATCTCCTTAACAAGGAGGACCAAAAATAAGTCTCTTCATTACCTGAATGTTGTCAATGCTTAAAGCACTGTGTCTTGAGCACCCATTCTGTGTCAGATGTTACCCTGGCCTCTCCATGTTGGGAAGTATAGTAAGATATTAGATCAGGGACCAGACAACTTCTGGGAAGGTAACTGCACTGTTTGGGCTTGGCTTGTTTTGGCAGCTGCTCTACCCACAAAAGCAGTCATAGGGATGGAAACTCCTACCAGCAGGGCTGTGTTCTTGTTTGTTTTGAGACAGGATCATTCTCTGTATTTCAGACTAGCCTATTACTAGTTAGGTAGCCCATACTGGCTTTCAACTTACAGCTATTCTTCTGCCTCTGCCTGGAGTGCCGGAATTATGTGTGTGCCACCATGGCTAGCTCCTTCTGCATTTTTCTCTAATAAAACTTTATCTATAACATTTGGTTCCTTAGAACAGGGCTCCTTAAACATTTGCTGCTCATATATTCTTTTAGTCTGTTTTTATTGTGGAATGTTGATTACAGTGGATGGAGGCTCTGGCACACCAATTCTCTCTCTCATTAAAAAAGCCAGTTTGTTGGTCTTACCTCAAAAAAAAAAGAAAGAAAGAAAGAAAGAAAGAAAGAAAGAAAAGAAGACAATAAACAAGTAAAAGTGTTTGTTTTCACACTATGAATGGGAAAATATAAACTAAAAAGAATATATCATTAGCTGATCAAAGGTTTTACAGAAAATAGCATATAAAATGAAAGATGATAAATAATGCTCTAATTCTATAAAAAGGATGAAATGGAGGTTTTTCTACATTGCTAATGGAAATGTCCTTTGGTAAATAAAGCTCCCTAGAGTTATAAAAAATGATATTTAAATCACCTTGAATGTATATGCTTTTAAATTTAGAAATCTTCTCTTAGGAACTCTGTGTGTGGGCTCACTCCTATTATCCCAAAATAATTTGGGAGTTGAGATGTGAGGATTGCTGGGAATTCAAGACTGCCCTGGGATACATAGTAAGACCCTGTCTCAGAGTAAGAATTTCTTCTTGTAGGAATTCTCAATAGATATATGTGTGTGTGTGTAAATATGTGCATATAATAATCATTGAAACATTGCAAATGTTAAAATAACCTAAATAAGTTTTAATGCATGGCCATTATTGAACATACACGACAATGAAAAATCAGCTAAATCTATCATGTGTTCACATGAAAGCATATTTAAAGTCTGTTGATAACTTTTTAAAAAGAAAATCAGGGCTGGAGAGATGGCTTAGCGGTTAAGCACTTGCCTATGAAGCCTAAGGACCCCAGTTCGAGGCCTGACTCCCCAGGACCCACGTTAGCCAGATGCACAAGGGGGCGCACGCGTCTGGAGTTCGTTTGCAGTGGCTGGAGACCCTGGTGCATCCATTCTCTATCTATCTCTATCTGCTTCTTTCTCTCTCTATCTGTCTTTCACTCTCAAAAATAAATAAACAGGGCTGACGGGATGGCTTAATGTTTAAGGTGTTTGCCTGAAAAGCCAAAGGACCCAGGTTCGATTCCCCAGGACCCACATTAGCCAGATGCACAAGGGGGCACATGTGTCTGGAGTTCCTTTGCAGTGGCTGGAAGTCCTGGCATGCCCATTCTCTCTCTCTCTCCCTCTTTCTCTGTCAAATAAATAAATAAATTTTTTTTAAAAAGAAAAAAAATAAAAATAAAAAAATAAACAAATAATTTAAAAAAGAAAATCATAAGACAAGGAACATTGAATGTTTCCATTTGTTTATTAAAAGAACTGTGCATGCATTTTCATGAGAGACAGGATTACCCGCTTGGAACCCCTTCATGTTTGGCAGCAGCTCTGCCTTCTTTCCTCCTCATAGGCTCTATAATAAAATCGTTTTTTTAAACTTCAAAAATAAATAAATAAAACACAGTCAACTGTTTCTGAGTATTATAAATATTAAATGTAAGGTTCATAGCAAACCTTTGTGCAAGTTACAAGATGGCACCCTTTCCTCCAGCAGTTGACTTGTAGTGGCCGTGAAATGATAATGATATGCTCACTTTATTGGAACACAGTATCTACTGCCTCCTGCTGGAACACTGACTGCCATATAAGCACACAGACCCACAAGGTCCCGAGGCCGCACCCTGCGCAGTATACCCTCTGCAAAGCTATAGGTTGAAATCCTAGGCAGAGATCAGAAAGCAGCTCATCAGACTTGTAGGATTTAGTATCTCTTAAGGAAAAATGAGATGGGCTGAGGGTGTTTACATGCTACTTTATCTTTTTTACTTTTGAATTCTTTATGATGAGACTATTCATGTATTACTCAGGTAAAATGAAAGACAACAAAAAGAAACTATTAACCAAATAAATATTCCTAACATGGCTTTGCATTGTAAACTGGAAATATACACTCAGAAAATGGGATGAGAGGGCTGGAGAGATGGCTTAGCGGTTAAGCACTTGCCTGTGAAGCCTAAGGACCCTGGTTCGAGGCTCGGTTCCCCAGGACTCATGTTAGCCAGATGCACAAGGGGGCGCATGTGTCTGGAGTTCATTTGCAGTGGCTGGAAGCCCTGGTGTGCCCATTCTCTCTCTTTCTCTGTCTTTCTCTTTCTCTCTCCCTCTCTCTCTCTGCCTCTCTCTCTCTCTCTCTCTCTCTCTCTCTCTCTCTCTCTCTCTCTCTCTCTCTCTGTCACACTCAAATAAATAAATAAGAATGAACAAAAAACTTTTTTAAAAAAAGTAAAGAAAATTGGTTGGGGGGGGGTCCACATTAAATGTAACAGGAATAGTGTGGGTGTTCCTGCCTTTGACCTAGCTATCATCAGATCTTGAGTATTTACCCAAGAAAAGTGAAAACATTTAGACACAGAAGATCTGGCTGCTTCATCCATGAGTCCCCCAAAAGAGAGACAACTTAAGTGTCCATCAACAATAGAAGGTATAAAAGTATTGTAGCTGTACAATGACTAAATGCAAACTGCAATTACATGGGAGAGTTAAGAAAAAAGGCCAAAAAAATAAATAAATAAATGCAGACAAGGCCAGACACAAAGGAACACACAGTTCATGTTTAAACTGGGTGAGTATATTTATGTGAAGGTTTAGAACCCATCACGTGTATCCCCAGGGCACCAAAAATCAGCCCAGCTGTGCTTGTGATGCATGGGGGTGATGGGAACAAGCTGCAGTGATGGGGTGGCCTAGGTCTTGATGGGGGGCTAGAACTCATCGTACAGTGAGATCAAGATTTGAGTATTTATCATTTGTAAAAGTTCATCTCAGTAAGAACTGAAATAAAACAAGGAGTTAAGAAAGATTAGAGTTCTAGTTGTTGACAAAGGATGAAAGGTGCAGAAACAGGGTCACAAATTTCATACTGTCCACATCATTGGTTCCAATAAGGCCAGCAAACTTTCAAACATGTAATAATCACTCTGTGGCAGCCTGGTAACCAGCTTCCACTCATTAGCAGAGCCTGCGAAGCCTTATGCAAATCTGGGGCACAGGACATCACTGAGCTGCATCCACAACTGCCACTCTCTAATGATGCAGATGGCGTTGTGCTGATAAAAGTGCAAGACTTCAAGAAAGAAACTGCCAGATCTTACATAAGCATCTAGGAACTTGTAAAGCAAATAAATGAGATCCAATAACATCAATGGGAGCGGAACTTAAGTAGACATGCAGTGGTTTTACATAAATCCCCCCACAGCAGAAAAGGGGAGATTAGAAGGAAGAACACGATTTTGAAACCAATGCAAACATCCCTCCATTACCCGCACATCACAGCCCCAGCTTGCACTGGGCCGTGCGGAGAATAGCAATGGCTCATTCCTATTCTCCAGTGGCTGCGAGAGGCTCTCCAGAGGTGCAGCACACTGCAGCTGCTCAGACTCCACTCGCCTTTTCTGACTTCATCCCTGGGCTTGGCTCAAAAGCTAGCATGGAGACAGTAATACCAAAAACCCTGTATGTAAATCAGTGCAAAATGGGTGCTAGCCTTACTTTTCAGGGAGAAAAAGTATATTTAACTTTTAAAATACACATAAGTGAACTTTTACCATGAGAAACCTATAGAACAAGCAGCTTGCTCCAAGAGAAGGCTATAAGCAGGGTACCTGTGAACAGAAGACCTGAGAGTCTATGGTGCCCACCTCATGTGCCATGGATATTCCCACTGTGTCCTCAAAGGAAGCCATGGCTTCGTTATTTCTGTAATAATTATTTCTCTATGGTAGCATCAGAACATGGTACAAAATACAGTAACTGCTCTCAGAGCTGAAGAAAAGGGATAGATCAGGGGAGTTTCTGAGATTCAGAAGATTTTGAGCAGAAACCTGATTGCGCCTCCACCCCAATCCATTCCTGACCTCCCAATTTGCAACTAAAATTACCAGTGAAATGTCACAAAAGATGGTCACCCACATGACACAATTCTAAGCACTGTGCTGGGTGCTGGGCTGCCTATGGTAAATATGGAGGAGAAAGCCACAGACTAGGTGATCGTGGCTCAGAGGTGACCATGCACTTCCTGGAATCCTCCAACGGACAGCTTGTTTGAAATCTCATCACCCACCACGAGCTCCCTGACAAGGAGCAACACATAAACACATCACTTCTCATACCTTAAAAAAACAAAAAAACTTATCGCATTAAAGAACAAATCAAAAAATTGAAGACATGGGCTTGAACTGACACCTATGCCCAGGACTACGTTATTCACCAGTAGTCAAAACATAGAAACAAACCAAGTGTCCTCTGGTAAATGATGGATAAACAAATGCATATATATATGCAACAGAATATTAGTCTTTAAAAACAAAAGAATGGAATTCTGACCAAGTATGGTGGCACATAACTGTAATTCCAGTGCTTTGAATGCTGAGAGTCAAGAGGATTATAAATTTAAAGTCAGCCTGAGCTACACAGTGAGATGTGGCCTAGAAATATAAACTCCAGTAATGCTACCACATGGATTAGCCTTGGAAACACTGTGTAAAGTGAATAAACATTATATGATTCCACTTCAGGATATACTTAAAGTAGTGGAACTTATGGCATGAGTAGTACAATGGTGATCAAGGAGTTGGGGTAAAGGAAGTAGGAGTTTAGTGTTTAATAGGTACAGAGTTTGGTTTGGAATACTGAAGCCATTCTGGATATGGATGGTGTACTGTGTACTGGTCACCTAACAATGTGCATGTCCTTAATGCCACTGAAGAGTGTGCTCAAAAATGCTAAAATGGTAACTTTTATATTATATACATTTTTCCAAACAGAATAAATAGGCAAAGAAAGATAACCAGACACTTAAGTTCTCTTAACAGAAAGAGAGAAAAACAAACATATAGACAAGCAAGCTGGAGAGACCAGGGGTGACACAAGAAGCAAAAGAAAATGCCTGTCTTTACATCTTTATCTGTTCCTTTAGTGAAGTAAGAAAAGAGATGGCCTCACAGGCTACATACTACAAAAAGGACAGCAAACTCACCAGGGACATTCTCAAGAGCAAAGAACTTTTAGAAATTAAAATATTGGGGAACAAAAATTCAGTGGTAGAATATAAAATGAAGAAAATTTCCAACTGAAAAACCATGAAGTAGAAAATAGTGGAGGAAAGAGTAATTTTTTTTCTCAGAAATTACACTCTCAAAATAACTGTACTTCAAACAGCAAAGAAAATAAAGAAATACGAATTACAGGAAAACATTCTTAAACCAAAGGGCATCACTGTCCAGATGAAAAGAACCAACAAAACACTCTGCGGAATGAATAATTTTTCCAGTAATAATCTATGGCATCTGGGTGTACTATTATCCAAAAAGTAGGTTTCTATATGGCTTATTCATACCATCTTAAATTTTGATAAACCCTACCCCACCCTTTCTATACTCAATATTTTCCCTTTACCTGACATGCCATTCCACCCCAGTCATCTGTACAATCCCCTTAAGTCTTCCCCTCTCCTCCCTTCCTTATAGCCTCTTTCTAGATTACTAGCCTCTGCTACCAATTTTTATTCCAACTCAAATACAAGTTTAAATATTTGTAGCCAAGATCCACATATGAGAGAGAACATGTAGTGTTTGGCTTTCTGGACCTAGATTACTTCACTTAGTATAATCCTATCCAGATCCATCTATTTCTCTGCAAATTTCATAATTTCGTTTTTCTTTACCACTGAATAGAACTCCATTTTAGAAATATACCACATGTTCATTATCCATTCATCAGCTGAAGAACGTCTAGACTGGTTCCATTTCCTAGCTATTGTGAAAAGAATGGCAATAAATATGGAGTACAAGCATCTCTAAGGTAGTGAGACAAGTCCTTTAGAATATACGCCTAGGGGTGGTATAGCTAGATTGTATGGTAAATCTGTCTTTAGCTGTCTCCAGAACCTCCACACTGATTTACACAATGGCTGTACCAGTTTACATTCCCACCAACAGTGTAGAATTATTCCTTTTTTTCTGCATCCTCACCAGCATTTGTCATTTGTTTTCTTGATGATAGCATTCTCACAGGAGTAAGATGGAATCTCAAAGTAGTTTTAATTTGCATTTCTCTGATGGCTAAGGATGTAGAACATTTGTTAAAATGTTTATAGGCCACTTGTATTTCTTCTTTTGAGAACTCTCTATTTGGTTCCATAGCCCAATTTTAATTGGGTTGTTTGATTTCTTATTATTTAGTTTTTTAAATTTCTTTCTATATCCTGGATATTAACCTCTGTCAGATGTATAATTGGCAAAGATTTCCTCCCATTTTGAAGGTTGCTTCTTTGTTCTATTCACAGTGTCCTTTGCTAAACAAAAGCGTTGTAATTCCATGAGGTGCCAGTGGTTGATTAGTGGGTTCTTTTTTTTTCTTTTTCCTGAGCAGCTGGGATTATATTCAGAAAGTCACTGCCTATGCCAATATGTTGAAAGGCTTCCCTTACTTTTTCCTCTAGCAATTTCAGAGTTTCAGCTCTGATATTAAGGTCTTCGATCCATTTACACTGGATTCTTGTGCATAGAGAGAGATAAGGTTCTATTTTTATCCTTGTACACATAGATATCCAGTTTTCTCAGCACCATTTGTTAAAGAAGATATCTTTTCTCTGATGAATATTTTTGACATTTTTTGGAGAAAATCAGATAGCTATAGCTGTCTGGACTTATTGGATTCTATATTCTATTGATCTATGTGTCTATTTTTGTACCAGTACCATGCTGTTCTTGTTACTATGGCTCTATAATATAGCATAAAATTTGGTATGGTGATACTGTCAGTCTTATTTTTGTTGCTCAAATTTTTTTGGCTAATTAAGGCTTTTTACTTCCAAATTAGCTTTAGGATTGTTTTTTCTATTTACATGAAGAATTCCACTGGAATATTGATGACACTTACAATAAATATGTAAATTGCTTTTGGTAAGGTTGACATTTTCACAATATTGATTCTTCCAATCCAAGAATATGGGGTATCTTTCCATTTCCTAGTGCCTTCTGTAATTTCTATCTTGAGTGTTTTAAAGTTTTCATTGTAGAGATCCTTCACTTCCTTCGTTAGTTTTATGCCAAGGTACTTTATTTTTCTGAGGCATTTGTGAATGGGAATGATTCCCTGATTTCATCCTCATCATGTATTTTTTTTGATAGTGTATATAAAAGCTACTGGTTTCTGGTTTGTTTGTTTGTTTGTTTGTTTGTTTGTTTGTATCCTGCTATATTGCTAAAAGTGCTTATCAGCTTTAACAAGTTTGATGATAGAGTCTGTAGCACCCTTTATGTACAGAATTATATCATCTGCAAATAATGATAACTTGATCTCTTCCTTTGCAATTTGTATTCATTTTATGTGTGTCTCTGGCCTTATTGCTATAGCTAAATTGTCCAGTTCTATATTAACTAAAAGTGGGGACAGTAGACACCCTCGTCATGCTCCTGATTTTAGTAGAAAAGCTTCAGCTTTTTCCCCCATTTAGTATTATGTTGGTTGTAGGTTTGTCATAAATAGCCTTTCTTATGTTGAGATATGTCTTTCTATTCCCAGTTTCTTTAGGACTATTACCATGAAGAGATGTTGGATTTTGTCAAGTGCCTTTTCTGCATCTTTTGGGAAAATCATGTGACTTTTTTCCTTCATTCCATTTATATAATGTATTATACTTACTGATATGCATATTTTGAACCATCCCTGCATCTCTGGGATAAATCCTATTTGGTCAAGGTGAATGATCTTTTTAATGTAATCTTTTATTATGTTTGTTGGCATTTTGTTGCAGGATTTTTGCATCTATGTTCATGAGAAAGATTGGTCTGTAATTTTTTTAGTTCTGTTCTTTGTCTGGTTTTCAAATCAGGGTAATGCTGACTTTGTAGAAAAAGTTTGATAGTATTCCTTCCTTTTCTATTTTATGGAAAAGCTTGAGTACCATTGGTGTTAATTCTTCCATGAAGGTCTTGTAAAATTTACCTGTAAATCCATCTGGGCCTGGAATATTTTTAGTTGGGAGATATTTTATTACCGTTTTCATCTCCTTGCTTGTTATAGGTATGTTTAAATATTTTATCTCATCTTGTTTTAATTTTGGTAGGTCATAAAAATCAAGAAAACCATCCATTTCTTTCAAATTTTCAAACTTAGTGGAGTGTATCTACTTCAAGCAGTCCTTATGCTTTTCTGAATTTCATTGGTATCTGTTGTTTTGGTGCCTTTTATATCTCTAATTTTACTAATTGTTTCTTCTCTCTCTTTCTTTTGGTACAATTTGCTAAGGACTTTTTGTTTATTTTTTTTTTGTTTATTCTTTCAAAATACCAACTCTTTGTTTCATTGATTCTTTGTAATTTTTTGGTTTCTACTTCACTAATTTCTGCCCTAATCCTTATTATTTCTTCCCAAATACTGACTTTGGTTTGTCTTGTACTTCTTTTCCAAGGCCTTGAGGTGAAGCATTAAGTTGTTTACTTGTGACCTTTCTAATTTCTTAATATAGGCACTTAAAGCTATAAATTTACTTCTTAGGACTATCTTCATTTTCTCCCAAATTTTTGGTATGTGTGTTCTTATAATCATTTGACTCTATGAATCTTTTTATTTCCTTCTTGATTTCCTCAATGACCCATTCATCATTTAGTAGTGTACTGTTTAGTTTCCATGATTTTGTGTATGCTCTATAGCTTTTCTTACTGTTGATTTATAGTTTGTGATCAGATAGAGTGAAAGGAATCATTTCAATTTTCCTGTATCTGTTAAGGTTTGATTTATGTCCTAATATATGTTCTTTCTTAGGGAATGTTACATTTGCTGTTGAAAAGAATGTATATTTTGCAGCATTTGGATGGAATGTTCTGTAGATACCTGTTAGGTCCATTTGTTCTATAACCTCATTTAATCCAGATGCTTCTCTGTTTAATTTTGCTGGGATGACCTGTCAACTAATGAGAGTGGGGTACTGAAGTCACTCACTACAATTGTGTTTGGTGTTATCTGTGACCTTAAGTCTAATAGCATTTGTTTGATGAAATTGGGAACCTCCATGTTAGGTGCATATCTATTTAGAATTGTAATGACCTCCTGTTGGAGTGTTCCTTTAACCAATAGAAAGTGACCTTCCTTATCTTTCCTAACTCATGTTGGTCTGAAGTCTATCCTGTCAGATATTAGGATAACAACACCTGCTTGTTTTCTAGGCCCATTTGCTTGAAATACCATTTTACATCCTTTCACTCTACCATAGGGTCTGTATTGTATGGAAAGATGTTCCTTGGATGTAACAAATAGAAGGACCCTGCCTTTCAACCTAGCCTGTAAGCCAGTGTTTTTTGGTTGGGACACTGAGGCCAGTGATATTTAGAGGATTATTGAAAGGTATACATTTATTTTTGCCATTCTTCTTGTTTTGTAGTTCTTCCTGTTTTTCCATCAGTCTCTTGTATTAACTATTATTTGGCTATGGCTTATTTTTTCTGTTTTTCCTCATGTGTGTGATTTTCTTTCTCTTCTGCATGAAGGACCCCTTCAAGTATTTTCTATAGAGCTAGTTTAGTGATCATGTATTCCTTTAGCCTGTTTTTGTTGTAGAATGCCCTTGTTTCTCCATCTGTTTGGATGGATAGTTTTGCTAAATAAAGTAATCTTGGTTGAAAGTATCTTTCAGAACTTGGAATACATTACTACAAGCCCTTCAGACTTTTAAAGTTTGGATTGAGTAATCTGCTGTTATCTAGATGGGCTTGCCTTTGTATATGACTTGATTTTTCTAACTGTTTTCAATATATTTTCTTTGGTTTGTGTGCTTAGTAGTTTAATAACAATGTAGCAATGAGAGGTTCTTTCCTGATTTTATCTGTTTTGTGTTCTAACGGCTTTCTATATCTGTATTGTCATCTGTTTCTCAATTTGGGTTAAATTTTCTTCTATGGTTTTGTTAATTACCTAGTATATCTTTGGAATGAGATTCTTCTCCTTCTAATACCCTGAGTTCTTATGTTTGATCTCTTCATAGTGTCACAAATGTCTTGAAATTCCCATTCATACCTTCCTATTAGCTTGTCTTTCTCTTTGTTGGACTGAATTAGATATACAACCATGTTTCTAGTTTTGATATGCTATACAACCCTTGATCCATTCTACTGGTGAGACTTCCTACAGAGTTTTCAATTTAACTTATTCTGTTTTGCATTTATAGTATTTCTGATTGGTATTTTTCATTATTTCTATTTCCTTACTCATGTCTCATATTGAACTCCTTATTTCATTAAGTTGGTTTCCTGTATTTTCTTTGGTATTCCTTAGGAAGTTTGTTTTCTACTTTGTTGCCTTTGATTTCTTTGAATATAGATATAATTTCTTTTCTAAATTATTTGTCAGGCATTTTATCTAAATAAGTCTCACTGGAGGTAATTTCTGATGGATTTATAATTTTTGGTGGAATTATATTGTCTTGATTCTTTTGTGTTTATTGTACTATAGTGCAGAGATTTTTGAATCTTGAATTAATTTCATACTTGGGTTTTCTAATTATCTTCAGTATTCTTAGATGTGTAAATCTGACTTTATATTTCTTCAGGGTAGGAGCTTAAGGTGCCAGGTGTGGTTGTTGTATTGCTCACAGAGTAACAGAAGAGTCTCTAGGTGCAGATTTTTCCTGCTGGGCAAGTATTCTAGTAGGCTGGGTGTAGCAAAATGCTGGAAAATTCTAAAATTCAACTGAGTAATATACACACTCAATCAGAACTAGCAGGGAAGTATTTATGTAAGAGTAGGGATTAAGACAAATAGATAATCTAATAAAGTCAAAGACCCTAAAGGTGTATGTTGCCCCACATCCTTAATCCTTTCAACTGGAAGGCTGAAATTTCTGATCTGAAATGGGTTTCTGGCCAGCCTGGGGCTGAGTGAACCCTGCCCCCAAGAATGACAGAAGAAAAAGCAAAGGCCCTATAAATCAAGAAATGTTAAAGGCAATAATAGCCAACACCAAAATACAGCTTATTTGAGAATGGTAAAGTTGACCAAGAGTACGTCAACCAAGTTTAACATATAATCTGCCCTGACATGCAAATTGTAATTAGTGCTTCAAGTGCAAATTTATGTACCTGGCTTTGTGTAAGTAAGCCCTATTACCTTTTGGGATGGCTTCCAATCTCACCTATTCTGAGTGCCCACCTGGGTCCCTCTCTCTTGTGCTATGGACTCAGTTAGGCTGTTTGGATTGCTTGATCTGCTCTTCTGATCAGCTGTGCTGGATGCTGTGTGGCTGGGGGGGGGGTGGCTGAGTTCTTTGGTGGTTCACAGCACTGGTAGTTGGTGAAATGGAGACTGTGCAGGGTGCCTAGAGTTGGATCAGAGCTGCTCAGCTGGTCCCATTTTTCTTCTCCTTCAGCAGCTGCTCAGCTGATCCCTGCTGTCTTCTCCTTAAGGCTTATTGACATTGTGAGGAGGCTGGTATGAGCGGAAAATCCCTTTACCTGGCTCTTGCAGCCCAGGGAGGGCTGGACAGGTGGACAGTCTGGGACTGCTGGTACCATGGCAGGAGCTAGTTATGGCTACTTGTGATGTTGCTAGAAGTTCTGGGTCTCTACCACTTCTCTGCTGTGATTGATAATTCCTTATACACCTTCACTTTTTGGTAGAACAATGTATTTTGATGTTTTTCTGCTTATTCCCCCCAGGTTACTTTGGCATGACTACTATGCTGCCATCTTAACCAGAAGTCTTCTAAATACATTTTTGTTTGGCAAAAAAAAAAAAAAAAAAAAAAAAAAAATGTGCTTAACATTTTGTGAGAGTTGTTGTGCACAGAACAACAACAACAACAACAAAAAAAAAGCAAAATGATTCAAGCTCATTATTGCCAAATGCCCTGGGCACCAGCTGTTTGTTCAGTAGGAACTTCCCTCCTCCAGCTTCTAGTGGTAAGCCACTGTCTGTCACTAAAAGCCACCCTTCCCAAGCTGGAGAGATGGCTTAGTGCTTAAGGCACTTGCCTGCAGAGTCTAAGAACTCACATTCAAATCTCCAGGTCCCATGTAGCCAGACGCACATTGACACGAGCACAAGCACACATGTTGCACGTGTGCACAAAGGGGCGCACGTGTCTGAGTTTGTTCACAGCTGCTGAAGGCCCTGACATGCCCATTCTCTCTCTCTCTCTCTTTCTGTCTCTATCTCTCTCTCAAAAAATTGAAAAAATCTTCCTTCCCATATCTTAATTTTTTTAACTTTAATTTGGTAAAATATACACAACAGAATTTTCCAAAATGTGCCATTGGAAAGCATATGGAGCAGTGTAGTTAAAGACACTACCACGTTAAGCTTCTTTCATCATTATCTTTCCAGAACATTTTCATCACCTTAGATAGAAACTCTGTGTCCATTAAGCAATTACTCTCCCTTCCCCTTTTCCCTTGCACTAGGCCATCTCCATTCTATTCCTGTAAATTGCCTACATTGGCCTTTGGCCTTCATTTCTTTTACCTGGCATATGTTTAAGGTGTGTTGATGCTATTGCATGGGTCAAAAGTTCCTTTCTTTTCATGCTTGTGTGAGTACACACAATTTATTCATTCAACTGCTGATGGATACTTGGATTGCTTCCACCTTTTAACTGTTGTGAATAATGCTACAATAATGTGAATCTCCCTAGCTCCTTCCCACTTTCCATCACATCACTGTTTTATTCTCCTCATGAAAATATCACTACATGAAATTAAATTATTAGTTACCTGTCTTCACCCCTTCTACCCAAAAAGTACTGTACAGTTCATGGAAACAGGGAATTATGCTATTTCCAACCTGTGAGCTTAGAATAAGTGTCAACAGGTACTCAAAAACAATGTTTGTGAATGAATAAATGAATATGCAATAATTAAATGCAAAGAGTGACAGGGGATCCAGAACACCAACTTGCTAAATTCCACACTCCTATCACAGAGCAACTCATGCAGATCCAGGCCTTAACAAGATGACAACTTACTATGTATCCAGGGTCTTGCAATGTGATAAAATAATAGTTTGAAACTGTTTAATTGTCAACGCCAAGGATCTATTGAAAGTCATTATAAAGGTGACATGGATCCCCTTTCTGTCTATGTCGATATAGAAATGACAGTGAAAAAATAGTTGAAGGATAAAGGAAAGAAGCTTGACAAAGCTCGATGACCTCCAGAAAACATTGCTGATACCCTTCTCATACAAGGAGAGAATCTCATTTCATCACTGGTTCAGGGAAGCATGTAAGACAGCAGACCAACCTTAGAGTTCCACACCACTGATTTCCATGAAGGCTCCCACAGCAGCCACATGATTTAACAAGTATCTCTTTACCTCAAGGATGCATGCAGCCCACACACCCTCTCTGTGAGTGATGCTTCTCAGAGACCTCTGCCCTGGGGGGGCTATGGAGAATTCAGCCAGCACGTGTTGACCTCATTACTTCTTACTCCATGGCTATTTCCCAGGCAAGCTTCCCAGCACAAAGCTATAATGCAGAACATATCCTATAAGATGCAGCTCCTTGGCATCAGGATCAAGGAATATTCTGTGGGTAACTCTAGTAGTCCACATGACACGGATGTCATGTAACTCCATACACAAAGTTCTACTAGGTCCCAGTGCCCTGGTTTGCCTTTCTGTCTGGAGCACATGTTTACTTGTTCCACTCTGCATATTCCTACCAGCCTCCCACAATGTTCCAGGATCAGTGTTAGAAACCAGACAGAAGGTGTGTGTGTGTGTGTGTGTGTGTGTGTGTGTATGAACCATGACCACTGACTGCAAGGAATGCACCATGAAGCAGGAGGGTAGAAAATAAATCAATGTCTACAAGGTACTTTGGTTATTAAGCTGTAAAAGAACATAACTCAATAATGAGTGTCAGAGAGACTTGACCTTGAAGGTGAGTATAAGTTCACCAACTAGAATGAGGATAAAGGTAGTCTAAGAAAGAACTCAGGCGATTCCCAGCAGTCAGGAGGGCTGATGCAGGACAGTGAGACTTTAAGGCTAGCCTGAAATACATAGTGAGACTCTGTCTCAAAACACAGGGCCAAAAGATGGAGAGAAAAAGAACATACACAGAAGCATGAAGGGATAAAAATGTGTTCCGTGAACAATGTGCTTTGGTGTGAAGGGACTGAGGAGACTGTAGTGGTGGGAAACGGGGCCCCAAAGAAGACTATGATTGTGAGGGCTTTCTCATGCTGATGGAAGAACTTGACTTTGTCTTGTTGCACACAGACCCAGAAGAAACTTTATAACATAAAGAAGAATGATTGACTGATGTCATTATCCAACTGATGAAAGTATAAAGGATGGAACTCATAATCAATGTTCCCATGTTGCTTTAACTTGTCCAATTTAGTGGAAGGAGGCATGTTATGCACACTGATAGGAAAGTAAAAAGAAAGAAAGAGAATAAAAGAGACTGGATATTACTGCAGAAGAAGGATGACGGCAAAGACATGAGAATACCAACCAAGGATAAAAAGAAACAAAAGGGACAAAAAAAAGAGTACACTAAGGAGGAGGAAATCAGAAGAAAGCAGTGCCATGAAAATCCAAAGAGAAATGTACATCAAGAGTCACTAGTCCATACGTATTGAGTGTCATAGTCCTCAAGGTCAAGATGGAATTTGGAAACGGGGAAGTCTTCACTGTCCGTGGGAAGATCAGTCTCAGTGGAGATGCAATAAGCAGATGTTGGATGGTGATACAATGAAGATCAGAAATGGAGGTGAAGGCATGAAGTGGGGTTCTCAGACATGACTGCGCCCTAGACTGTACCTTTGGACACTTTGAAGACAAAGGCATCAATGTCAGAATCCAAAACCAGATTCTGGTTCAGATATTCTGGGATAAGGAATAAGTGTAGGGATTTTTGTACATTTTTAAAGTTTTTATACAAATTTATATTATATGTTGAGCATGGCCCCCCACATATTCCTGAGCCTCCCTTTCCTCACCCCTGTCTTTCCTGTTAGTCCCCTTTTATCCCACTATAAAGTTTTCTTATATGTTCTGCCTTTTTATTTATCTGTCGGGGGAGGGGATGGGCATGCCCTCTGTCACTGCAAACAAACTCCAAACACATGAAATACTTTGTTCATCTGGCTTTGCATGGGTACTGAGAATAAAACCCAGGCCATCAGGCTTTGCAAGCAAGTACTTTTAACTGTTGAGCCATATCTCCAGCCCCAGTTTTACTTATTCTTTCATATCATATATGTATAGATGATTTTGTTTATATAAAACCAAGGGCTGGAGAGATGGCTTAGTGGTTAAGGTGCTTGCCTGCAAAGCCTAAGGACCCATGCTCTACTCTCTAGATCCCACATGAGCCATGTACACAAAAGTGAGGCAAGCACAAGGTTGTACATGCCCACTAGGTGGCAGAAGTGTCTGGAGTTCTACTGCAGTGGTTGAGGCCCTGGCATGCCAATTGTCTCTCTTCCCTCTCTCTTTGTCTCTTTAAAATAAAAAATAAATATATAAATAAACAAATAAAATCTAGGAGCCACAAATGACAGTCAACATACTAAATCTTTCAGGGATTGGCTTAACTTTCTTAATATTATGCACTCATTTTCTTTTTGCAAATGACATAACTTCTTTATGGCTGAAAAGGTCATGTGTGTATATAATGTATCATATATATCATGTATATATGTAATATATCATATATATCATATATATGATATATATATATATATGTATGTATATCACATTTTTCTTATTCATTCCTCTGTTGTTGAACTAGGCTAGTTCCATGATTTAGCTATTGTCAACCGTGCTGCAATAAACACTGATGTGCAAGAATCTCTGTGATCTACTGATTTGGAGTCCTCTGGGTAAATACATTGGAATGGTAAAGCTGGATCATATGGAAGATCTATTTTTAGCTTTTTGAGAAACCTCCACACTGACTTTCACAGTTGCTAGACTAGATTACATTGCCACAGCGGTATATGAGGGTTTCCCTCTGTCCACATCCTTCGCAGCATTTGTTGTTATTTGTTTTCCTAATAACTAGCATTCTGATTGAGGTAAGATGGAATCACAGCATAGTATTGATTTACATTTTTCTGACAACTAGTAGATTTGAACATTTTTCATAGGTTTATTGACCATATTCATGGGATTGCTTCATTTCTTGTTTAGTTTTAAGTTTTTTGGGGTATTCTAGATATTAATCTACAGAGGCAGAAGATGTATATCTAATAAAGGTTTTGTCCCACTCTATAAGCTGTCTTTTTAGTTGATTACTGTTTCCTTTGCTGTAGAGAAATTTTCTGATTTTATGAGTTCCTGTGTGTCAGTTGTTGACCTTACTTCCTGAGTAACTGAGTTCTTATCGTGAAAGGAAGTCCTTGCCTATCTTGAAGAGTTTTCTCTACTTTTCCTCTAGTAGTTTTAGAGCTTCGTGTCTTATATTAAGGTCTTTGATTCATTGGATTTGATTTTTGTGCAGGGTGAGAGGCAGGAATTTAGTTTCATTCTTCTTCATCTAGATGATTCAGGCTTTAATCAACATTTGTTGAAGAGGCTATTTTTTCTCCAATGTGGATTTTTGGCATCATTCTCAAAAGTTATTTGGCTGTTGAGGTGTAGGTTTTATCTAGGTTTTCTATCTATTTATTTATTCCATCATTCTATACGTTTGCTTCTGTGTCAGTACCATGCTGTTGTTTTCACTATGGCTTTGTAGCGGAACTCATAATAAGGCATGGTGATGCCTCCAGCAATATTCTTTTTTGCTCAGTATTGTTTTGGATATCCAGGATCTTTTGTGTTTCCATATGAATTTCAATATTTCTTTTCTATTTCTGTGAAGATTTGTCTGAGCATTTTGATAATTATTACATTGAATCAATAGATATCTTTTGGTAAGATGGCCATTTTCATAATATTAATTATTCCAATCAGTGAGCTTTAAGAGGTCTTTCCATCTTTTAATGTCTTCATTTTCTTTATGATATGTTTTAAGTTTTTTTTTTTTTTTTGCTTTTGAAGTAATTACTACCGGGATTATTCCCAATTTACTTCTCACCAAGCCTTGGGGATTCTTAAAGTTTCCACCAATGCTTTCAATGGGCAGTGAAGATCCAAGACTACTGGACAAGATCAGTTAGGTATGCCCTACCTGGGTGGGGACAAAGACAGCCATACCTTGAAGGAGAATCAACAAATAAAGAACAGGAAAATAGCCAATGCATGCCTTGAATTACAGGTTCCATTCACTGTGGTAACGTGAATATCACAACGAAGTGAGTCAAATGACTTTGGCTTTTCAATGAGTGCATATAAAAATTAAGTTTACACTACTTGTGCATCATATCTTAAAATAACAATATGTATAAACACCTTAATTTTAAATATTTTATTGTTAAAAATGTTAACAGTTGGGCTGGAGAGATGGTTTAGTGGTTAAGGCACTTGCCTGCAAAGCCAAAAGACCCAGGTTCAATTCCCCAGGACCCATGTAAGCCAGATGTGCAAGGTGGCACATGTGTCTGGACTTTGTTTGCAGTGGCTGAAGGTCCTGACATGCCCATTCTCTCTCTCTCTCTCTCTCTCTTAAATAAATAAATAAGAATAAAAATATTTTTTAATGCTAACAATCATTTTAGTCACTGAAAAGAAAAAAGTGGCCCAAATAGACTTGCTCCTAGCAGGGCGGCCACAAACCTTCAACCTGTAAATAGCATAATACTGTGAAGTGAAGCATAGTGAAACAAGGTGTGCCTCTGTGTGGAAGATGAAATGGGGACATAATTACATGTGGGAGAACAGCTGACAGAGACAGCAGGATGTAAGAGAAAGGATTAAACATTTCCTAGAGAAGAAAACAGGAAGCGGAGTCATCAGCATGATGGACAGGCACGCTTCAGTGATGAGTAAGAATTTCTCCAGCTATACTCGTGAAGGAAGGGCAGACAGGTAAGGATGTGGCCAAATTTAGAACTGCACAATTTGCAAGGGCACACTTGCACACATCCACCCCGGATTTTCCTCTGGTCATGTTCTGAGAGTGCGGAGAGTGACAGTGGGCTGTGTGCACTGAGATAGGTTAAGAGAAGCCACTGAAGGGAAAGAGAGAGAAAGCCAGCTAGAGATGAAGCACAGGTGGCTGAGCAGTGCTGAAAGAGGCTGGAAGCTCATAGGTTGGTAATGGAACCAATTAAGTGTGGGGATGTGATTTCTCTATAGCATCACCCAGCACTCCTGGGGCAGGGAGGGAGAAATTAGGCGATAGCTTGTCACAGCGCTGAGGCTGGAAGGGAGGCGCAGCTGTGGAAAGTAGGCAAAGAAATGAAGTTGAGATCATGGCTGAGGGTGCCCTTGGAGGGCAAGGAGGAAGGGAAGGCCAAGAGAGGTCAGATGGCCTATAAATCCAGGTGCCAGTTAGATCACACAATGAACTTAGGTATGAGGTTAGAGTTCTCTGGTGAAACAGAATTGATAGACTATGTGAGTATGGATTATCATAAAGAATTAGTTCACAGAGTCATGGAAGCTGAGCTGTCCCACATCCTACTGCCCAGCTGGATACCCAGGAAAGCCAATGGTGCAAGTTCCATTCCAACTAACATGAGTGCTAACTGCGCAAGTTCCAGGCAAGGGCCGTAAAAGACCAATGTTTCAGCTCAAGGGGGATGGGGTGGACAGACAATTCTAATGCCCAACCGTGGGGAAAAGAGTCCAGAAGCCATTACAAACTGTGCAGTGAGAGCCTGGAGTTTTCCTCTCCACCCCATGGGCTGAGAACGTGTTCTTGACTCAGACTAGAATCACGCAACCCAATCCAACCAGCTCCAAGGTTTGGAAGGTGCTAGTGAGCTTTGGTCCCCCTGTACAGTGAGCTTTCTGGACAGGACTGAGATCACCATCCTTTCCTAGCAGGAGGGCTGAGGAAGCAGTGGTCATTACATTTTCCTAAGTGCACAGGCTTTGAACATGGGCGAATGAGAGACCAACCAGGGACGGAAACAGAGAGGTGGAGAAAGACAATAGAGTGGATGCCTTCCCAGACAGCATTTCTGCCAATCACTTGCATGCCAACATACTTGTTGAGTAGAGAAGAAAGTAAATGGGTCTTTTTCACCCAGTCTTCTAGTCTTCTAGACCATGAGTAACACTCAGTACCTCCTGCTGTATATTGCATGATGGGTAACTCTTCTGTGAAGGGCATATCTATGACAGAGCAATAAGGAGGATTGTAGTGAGTTTGAAGCAACCCTGAGACTATATAGTGCATTCCAGGTAAGCCTAGGCTAGAGTGAGACCCCACCTTCAAAAAAAATAAAAGGAAAGTGTGATTTTTTCCAAGAGTTCCTCTGCCCTGCTCCTTTGGGAGGGCTCCTAGGCCTAGAGTAGCAAACTTGCTTGCTAAGCAGGTCTTAGGAAAGTGACCAACATCCTGGACTTCTCCACCTTCAACCACCATGGACCCATAAGGTTAGAAAAATTGGCTTGAAGGGAACAGGGAGATGAGCCTGATCTCTCATCCTCCAGTGGTAAGGCACTAAGCCAGATGTCTTCCTCTTCATCTTTCAGGCTGATGAGCCCTATATCTGACCACCATGTGGAAGTATGAAGTGACCTTTGTGGGACAACCACCAGGGAGATGCACCATCAGGCATTCGAAAGGACTTCAGAGGTAACAAATAGGAGCAGTAGGAGTGTACAGATGAGAAGTGATTGCCAAGGACTGTATGCTATTCCCGGTGGTTTGTCAGTGTCCAAGTTTCCTGGGAATCAAGTGCAATTGAGGAGCAAAGAGGAAAGAGGAGAACTAAACTGACTGGAAAAAAAAAAAAAAACATGGACTTCGTTGAGTTTGCCCTGAAATTGCTAAGATGAGGTTCCCCTCTCAGTTCAGTGGCACAGAGCAGGGGTAGAAACCAAGCTGTCTCACAGAGGTAGAATCAGAGTTGTCCTTTATTTTACAAGCTGACATTGAGACCTATTAAATGGGCAGTTCACACTTATGGGGTAAGGGGCTTGGAGATGGGAATATAAAGGTGGAAAAGCCCCTAAGTGTCAGGGAAAGCATGCTTAGGATTTCCATCAGCATCGAAAGAAAAGAAAAGAAAGAAAGAAAGAAAGAAAGAAAGAAAGAAAGAAAGGAAGGAAGGAAGGAAGGAAGGAAGGAAGGAAGGAAGAAAGAAAGAAAGAAAGAAAGAAAGAAAGAAAGAAAGAAAGAAAGAAAGAAAGAAAGAAAGGGGAGGGAAGCAGTGTATACTTTTTGACTTAGAAAAGTAGCCAGGTTCTACAGTGAGGGTCTGTGAAAAGAAACTGCATTGAGAAAGAAATTTATTGAGTGCCTTATCTCATCAAGGGGATAATTATTCCTCTTACCTCTTCAGCATGTCTGTAAGTGAGAGGTGGTCTCTTAACCAGGGGCTACCCAGGACCAGAGGACTTTGCCCCTCTGGTCAGGAGGGTACTGATCACCTTTATGAGGGTTTCAATTGCCTGAGCTCATCTTGTCCTACCTCATACTATTCTAAAGGTCCCACCTCCTAAGGTGTTGACAACTGAGATCTTACTATATGGACCAGAGGAAACAAACTTGCATACTGTCACTCTTCCAGAAGCAGTCCGAAATCTTCTCCCAGGTGGTTTTATTGCCTTTGCCATGAACTTCATGGCATCCTGATCCTCACCCCCTAGTTGTCACAAAGTTTACCAGGCTGTGTTTGGTTGGGTGGTACTTCATCTCCTCCAGTGCCTTGTCAGCTACCTAAGGGCAAAGGTGTGCCTTGACCACCACTGTACCCCAGAACCTTATGCAGTGCCTGGCAAGTGGAAGACGCTGAAGAAATATTTGTCACAGAAACAAAAGGGCTTTGTGCACTTTTTATTTATTTATTTATTTATTAGAAAATCCAAGTTTATGGGCCCACACTACTCCAAGGAAAATAGCTCTAAGAAATCACATCTCAGTTGAAGGGTTGTGAGGGGAAAAAAAAAAAAAAAAACTTCCTTAACTTGTTCCACAAAGGAAATTGTTGCTTTGAGCCACAGTATTATAAGCCTGGTTCTGGGAAGAAGAGACATAGCCCAGAAAGCAGGTAATTCAGATCAACATATGAACAGCTATTCACTCCTGAGGACTTGAATAGTGCTAGTCCCAGAAGGACTGTTCAAAGTCTGAGCTCTTGGGCTGAGTGTGTCGGCATGCCCCGAAAGGTCCTTCTGCTCAGGTTTTTTTGTTTGTTTTGTTTTCTCACTGTTAAAATGGTCTAAATAGAAAGACACAGAAGCAGCATTGACCAAAGGGGACTAATATAGATATTTAGAAGGCTTTTTGATGGGCATAAATCTCTCCATTTAAGCAAAGAACACTGGAAACTTCCCTGTATGGTATATGACCTTCTAAACCAGAGGTCCTCCCACTGATCCAATCAGAGAGCAGTTGCTTACCACCATAGCCTATGTGTACTATCGCACCAATGGGTACTGTCTTGCCTGGCTGGTTTGTTTGGTAGTTTGAAGGGTCCACTGCTCGTTCACAATTATCACCAGCACCTCACATGGCACTTTCCAGCACTGTGACAGCTAGCCAGGAGAGAGCTGGCTTCCATCTCAGTTCCAGCTTAATCTCTCAATGTCCCATGACCACGGTCTGTGGTGTCTTCAGAAATAAAGTCTCTTGCCATCTAATTCTGGTGGGTAACCAAGTGCTTTGGAAATGGACTGCATTGTTTTGAGGGACTCCTGGGCCTCCCTGACCAACAGTTCACTGTGAGGTGGTAACTCAATTCAGATACTGGGATTTACTATAGCATCCTCTTGGTTAGAAAACCTGCTTTATACAGATGGTAGCAGATGCCAAGGAGATCCTAAAGCTATCAAAATGACAAGAAAAGACAATCAAGTACCTAGTACTGGACAAGTCATCTCTATCATACTCAGCAGGGCCCAAGAAATACTACAGGGGAGATGGCAGATTCAATGTGAGGGCTGCTGTCATGGCTAACCAGAGAATCTTTTCTAGGGAAATGGCGGTAGACACTTAAAGGACTCAAAACTCATCAAAGCAGAAAATAAGAGGCTGCCGAGAGCTCAACACAAAAGGAGACTTATACTATGCCCTCCAAGGCTCAGGGAACATTACAGAAGAGTGGGTAGAAGCATCTAAGAGCCACAAGGGGGGTGAAGACATACTGTTGGCCATTCCTTCCCCCCAGAAATTGACCTGTTGCACTCATGACCCCACAGTGATTACAGATACCCCCTCTAAGGATGGCCCTCAGTGGAATGGAGGTGGGGAGAGGGGGAGAAAGAAGCCTAACTAGATGGGAATAAAACCAATTTGCTGTGTCTTCATATATTACAATTCTCAATAAAGAAAAGAGAGACTCAATGGGTACTTCCTCAGTTGGATGGTCTATACCAGGTACTTCCACATGGAGTGTCTGATGTCGTCCTCCTAAAAATCTTGGGAAAGAAAGCTATTGCTCTCAGCTTTATAGAGGTGAACACTAAGGCTCAAAGAGGTTAAATAACTCACTCAGGGGCACAGCAGATTAAGAGCTGAGTTGGTCTTGAGAAAAAAACTGCATCATCTGTCATGTGATTGTTCCCCCTTTTTTACATTGCTATGGTAGAAAGTCACAATACTTCACTACATTTTCCAAAAGCTTTGGGTGACTACACATACACACACACACACACACACACACACACACATGCACATGCACACACGCTCACACAATTAAGTGCCTAGCACATGATAACTGGTACTGCTACAGCATGAAAGATTAAAAGGAACTGTGAAATTATCCACTATCCTAGGAAAGAATCAGGCATTTTCTACTTTGATAATCCTAGTGTCCTCGAATAGCAGGTAAGGATGTAGCTAGAGTTTCCCATGCCTCTGGCTTAAGCTTAAAATATCCAAGAAAAGGAGAACTGTCGATTAATGAGGGCCTCTCTGTTTCCTTTTCTCATCTCCTCTTTCCTTTCCTTGTTTTTTTCCCTCCTCGCTGAGATTATGTAAGATGTCTACTCTTACAAACAGCCAGGAAGCATGTAGGTGTGCTCAGTGGACTGGGCATCAGTATTCCACACAGTCATTAGTCATTCAGGCGTTGCTCTCTACCTGCATATGCTTGCAAACAGTCCTTGATTTGGGTTGAATGGCTCAAGTCACACTTCCAATGCCCATGAGAAGCAGGCCTGTAATACAGAAGACAGCACCCCAAGGAGCATTGAGGGAGGGCCTATACTCTATCTTCAGGTGACACCAGAACTCAACTCGAGCTGTGGTAGCTATATAGCACCCGAGAGCCATACAGATAACTGGATCTTCTGATTATTTTTTTAAAGCCATTCATCTATAAGTTTACAAGTAACTATATAAAAGAAAGGTAGGAAAGGGTTAATCAAAATTCAAGATATTCTAAATAAGACATATGAAAATCTACTTTCTTGAATAATGGCACATCCAGATGCCATATATTGCTACTAGAAATTTTTCAGTTCCAGGGATGGGATACCTGCTAGTGAGTTATTGGCCAGGGAGGTCTCTGATTCCTTCAAAACATTATAGGCTATTGCCAAGACCCTTGGTTTCCCATCAGAAAGAGATGGTAAGACCCTATTGATGAAGACTTCACATGTCTGAGCAGCAAAGTCACTGAGAAATCAAGCTGGTGCTGAGCAAAAAACCTTCTCCCTGTAGCCAAACCAACTGAAAGCTGGAAAAAGCTGCACTGTATGCAGTCTTGTGGGAGACAGAAGTCATCAGCGGTGAAAACAGTGGACACTGGGAACCTCAAGTTTGGCCAGACAGGCCAAATGACTGAATAAGTGCAATAGTGGCATGTCTGCTCTGGGGGAAACCAACTGCTCTCTAATTGGACTGAAGGCCCTGCTCTATGGGAGGGAATACATGTCTGGTACTGAACCTAATCAAAAGCCTATGGCAGGAGAGGTCATGAGCCTTAGGGTATAAAGCCTGCTTGTGTCTGGATAAATGCATATATTACTCTCACCAAATTGCCCTGAAAACACTACACTTAATGTTCATATTCATATATTAATGCTACTCTCACTTCTGGTTAGAAAAAGTTCTCTTTTCAGACAGTGATGACCACTGGGATGACCCAAAAGGCAACATAGTGCTGAGAAGAAGGGACAGAGGAGTGTCCAGCACTGAAACATCTCACACCCTCCAAGGCTCAGGGTCCATTGCGGAAGAGGTGGCGGAAAGAATGTAAGAGCCAAAGAAGGGGTACCACTCCTTACATACAACTGTCCAGACAGAAATTGGCCTTGATATCCAAGACCTTGTAGTGCCTAGCAACACCCACACAAGACCCTCATAATAGGAGAAAAAGATGATGACATCCAATTAAAAGAGAGACTAATGGAGAGAGGGAGGAGATATGACAGAGAGCAGAGTTATGAAGGGGAAAGTGGAGGAGGGGAGGGAAATACCATTGTTTGTTGCTGTAAGTATAGAAGTTGTCAGTAAAATATATAGAATATATATATATATATATATATATATATATATATATATGTATATATTTGATAGTGACAGACAGAGAGAGAAAGAGGCAGATAGGGAGAGAAGAGAGAGAATGGGCACGCCAGGGCCTCCAGCCACTGCAAACGAACTCCAGACGCATGCGCCCCCTTGTGCATCTGGCTAACGTGGGTCCTGAGGAATTGAGCCTCGAACCAGGGTCCTTAGGCTTCACAGGCAAGCGCTTAACCGCTAAGCCATCTCTCCAGCCCTATATATATTTTTTTTTATTTAAAAAATTTACAAGTAACTGGAACTTTACTAGCAATTGAACTTGAACTTGTTGTCTGGCTTACTTCAAATACATGATGACTTACCTTAGGTAAGCCCAAATGTTATCTCTGAACCCTATTACACCTTATAAAATGCCATGTGAGCTTCACAGCATATGACTGTGGATGATTTTCTACCATCTGTGACCTCTACATTACCATCTGTAACAGACTTTAAGACTCAGGTCTTCAGTGAGCTCTCCAGACAGCTGAATGGCTCAGAAGGTGACCTGAGAACAGAGCAGGTGAAGATGTGCAGTCATGGGAGGGAGGGGAGCAACAGGAGGGACTTGTGTCTGATGAAGTCTTCAGCAATGCTCCAAATAAGAAAGGAGCCATCTGTCCTGTTAAAAAAAAAAAAAAAAAAAAAAAACTATAATGCTAAACAAGTCCTGGAGGTCTCAATTTTAACAATTTTTGTTTTCCCAGAACCTGTAGCCTCTGCCCAGGTAACAGGAGACACAGCTTTGAGAACATAATATAACACCTTTATCTCAGCCCTGGGTGAGATGCTCCATGGATACAACCATATTCAGGGAAGACAAGTGTAGAGGTTTGCCTTCATGCCTACTGGGGGAACTCAGCACAGTTCACTCATCTCCAAAAGCATATTTTGTTTGTTCAGGGTGTAAGGATACCTTCCTTTTGCTAAGCGGGGGGTACATCAGTGACTCCCACTAATAAGATCCATCAACAGGAGGAAGAGGCAGCCTGAGGTGGGTACTTGCCCTTCACCTAGCTATACCCCTCCAACAGCTAGACTCCCTAAATTCATCTTGCATTTTCTCATTTCTCTTCTCCCAAATCTCTGTATGCCCCTTGATCTGACCACCCCAAACTTCCCAAATCTTCCCACTGAGTCCTCTGTTACTCCAGGGTTACTGCCAGCAAAATTCCTGTATCTACAACTGCGTTTTGAGTTTTTCCCCACACCTCTCAGTAACTAATACAGCAAGAATTTCATCAAGAACACAATACTAATTTTAAAAATACTATTCGTAGCAAACACTTAGAAGTATACTGATACTGTAAACCTGTTCCTAGCACAATTCTCATAGTGAGGACAACTACATAGTTAAGCATATTACCATCCTATTTTCTTTGCCCTTGTTTTGGTTCTTAAATTGGACCAGGATCTCAGGCTGGCTCTCTACTGAGATCTAGCCCCAACCCTACCTTCCTGTTTTCCTTTGAGGAAACTGAAGCACAGAGAAGTTAATCCACTAGCCCATGATCAATCAGTTAGTTAGTAAGTAGCAGATCAGGGACACGGGATAGGAATCAGGACAGTGAGACTCCAGGGCCTGTATATGTAGTCAGAATGGTCTGTGCTGGTTGAAGAAAAGATGACTCCAGGAAGAAGATTCATGGTAACAACCAGGAGAAAGTACCAGAAGGACACTTGGTCTGTTTAGTTCTAGAATCAGCAGATGAAAAAAATAGACAGTACAACTCCCTCTGTTATATTCTCAGGAGGTAGCAACTTTTCCCCACTCCCCTTATTCCACTGGGCCTTGGTCACTGCTGATCCTTCACAGCTCTGTCCCCAACACTGTTGGCCTTGATGGTCATGCTCCCAACATGAACAACCCCTTCTCCTTGTTATAGTTGTCCTAGACACTGGGCCATCCCCTCATTCCTATGGGTTCCAGTACCTGGATCATTGTCACCCTCTCTAGTACTGCCTCACGATGGCTTTGGTGACTTCACTTTCCATAGAATCCCTGTAAATTGTCAGGCCCATGGCCTCTTCTCTTCCGGTAATTTCCTCCAACCTCACTCAGCCATGACATTCTATGGTCATGTCTAAGATCTTTTCTTGCAAATAATTTCACCTCTCCATCATATCAATTCTAAGAATTGTACTCTCAATTCTATTTTTCAACCACTATTTCTCAGTTTCAGTTTTCCGTTTCTAAAACCAATGAGCCCCAGCCGGGCGTGTTGGAGCACGCCTTTAATCCCAGCACTCGGGAGGCAGAGGTAGGAGGATCGCCAGGAGCTCAAGGCCACACTGAGACTACCGAGTGAATTCCAGGTCAGCCTGGACTAGGATGAAACCCTACCTCGAAAAACAAAAACAAAAACAAAAAACAACAACAACAAAAAACAAGCAAACAATGAGCCCCTCTGTAACCCAAATCCATTTATTCTTGGACCACCTTCTTAATGACTCTTGCAGAGCCTCATGTGTTCTTACCCATTTACATTCAAAGATGTGTTATTATCATTACAGCCCAGCATGTACTCCTGTTCCTTCCTCTCCCACTAAGACTCACCTGGGGAGGATGAAACTGACCCTTATTAAATCTATCATTCTGTACCTTCATCCAAGCAATTGAACTTGTTGGGAGAGAAATGAACAAGCATACAGCCTGGCTTCCTTCACATGCACGATGACCTACTTCAAGTGAGCCCAAATGCTGTCGTTTACTCCCTTCTCGCTCCCACCCCCATCTCTTTGAAGTCAGGAAACACAGAGAGGAATGCTGATGTCCAACTTTCCTTTCCCGTTTCATTAAGTTCTGAGCCCTGGCTCATGGGATAGTACTGCCAATGGTCAGGGTGGGTCAGTCTTCCCTCTTCACTGAAACCACTCTGGAAATATGCTCACAGACCTGCCCAGAGGTGCGTCTCCTAGGTGATTCTGAATCCAGTGAATTTGACAATGAAGATTAACCACCACCCTAGGGAAAAGTACTTCCCACAGATAACCCTGCCAGCCAGCATCCCTTAGCCTTTGCTTGGACCACAGTGGTTGGGATGTCATCTCAGATTAAGCTCCCCTCACAAAGACAGCTCATTAAGACAGAGATCATTATCATTACCCTGAGGCATAAGTACTCAGGGAGCTCTCACTCTGTCCCAGACAGGTTGATGTGTGTGTTATATAGATTATCACATTCAATCTCACCCCCCTTAACACTTTACAAGGTAGATAAGTATTATCTCTACTTGTAATCAGGAACCAGTGACACACAGAAGATAAGCAACTTGCTCAAGGTCACAGCTAAAAACTGATGGCTCAAGATTCAAACCCAAAGGTAACTCCCCAGTCTTCATTTGTTTCAGACCTCCACATGATTTGCCCCCAACAAGCAGTCACTATGCCTGACATTGTGCTTTGTACACTAGACATATTATCTCAAATGACTTGATCTCCATAGCAACTCCCATCCACTTTTCCAGATGAGAAAATTGAATCTCAGAGAGATTATATCACCCAAGCAAGGTCACAGTGCAACCAAATTGCACATGTGACTTTGACCCAGGACTAATCTGAAAATGTCAAACTGACTCATTTTGTAGAAGAAGCAAGGAAGGGGATGAAAGTCAGAAAAGGTAAAACAAAATGCTCAAAGTCAGCATCACTAATCAGCGAAAAAGTTGAGCCCTGGCAAGCAAAATAACCATCCTGTCAAAGGCACCACCAAGCTGTCTAAGAAGTATGCCCATGTCAAGATCTTGCTCCTTGCACACCAAGCACAAAGCAATCAAGGAAAACTTCCCATTTTGACATGACCTGATTGTCAAGAAACAAAACAAACTTTAGCCAATCCTTCCACAGGACCCAGGACCAAATCAGGCAGACGTGTTGTTGTGAAGGGGAAGACAGAGAGAAGCCTGTTTCTGTGCTGCTTCAGGATCTTGCTCCTCCTGGACAAGTTTTTGAAAGAAAAGCCTTGGAAAGCCTGCAGTGGCCCAGCACTTTACCGAGAGGTGCACGTGTGCCTGGGAACTGCAGTGTCTATGCCTGGTGTATATCATACTTATCTTCTCCTCTGTGCCCCTGGGTGTACTGTTGGCTTTCTCACTGGAGGCGCAGGTTTTTAACAAGGTGCTGAAACCTAGGGAAGATTGCACATCTTAATCAAAGTGCCAAATGAACGAGTCTAGATGGCTTTGCAAAATGTATTTGAGGAGAATTTTGCACAGCAACGTCTGTGTGTCAGGTAATTGAGTGGAAAGGGAAATAACTTCCCAAGGGGTGTAAACAACAAAGTTAGCCTCACGTCAGTGTTGTGCTGAGTAGGAGAAATGGATTTCTGTGTGGACTGTGCGCTGCAAATCAGGGCAGCTTCCTCCTATGTCAAGACTGAGGCTCCACAAGACCAAGGGCAATGAGGCCTGCTGGACAGTGGTGTGTGGCGGAGGGGAGGGGGAAAAACTGTTGGAGAAAACTTTGCCAAATCTCCCCCAGTCATTGAGGAAGGGGAAGAATAAGGTCTTAGGACAAAGTGGCTTTCCCAAGGTCATATGACAGCAGCTCAGGTCCTGTGCTTTGTTGCCACTCTCTCAAGGACCCCATGAAGGAGCTGGAGCTGCTGTCCTCAGCTTAGAAGGGAGAAAACAGAGATACCAACAATGTCAGAAATCAGCCAAGCAAACCCACTGCAACCAGGGAATGCCCTAGAATAGGTGTCAGATGAAGACCCCTGATATGCTCCATTTCCACAGCCTCTGAGCACTCAAAGACTTCACCTTCTTCCCAAGACCTCAGAAAGTTCTTAAGCCTAGATCTGTCCCTAGGCTCCTGCTACTAAACCTGCTGGATCTGTTTGCACCACATGCACCCTGAAGATCAGGTATATTCTAGTTTCCCATGAAAGCATGGCACAAGCAAACATAAAGTGGAATAAAGAAAGTGCAGACTGCATTTGTAAGTGGCGCTCTCTGGGGTCCCAAGGGGACATCCCACACAACACCCCCAGCCATCTACTGAAAACCTACTAAAATGGTATTCCCCCAAGGTCTAAGGACTTCTTGCTGGTTTTCTCACAGGCATGCCTTGCTCTTTCTTTCTCGATGTCTTGACTCTCCAGGTCTCATCTCTCTCTTATCTCACCTCTTCTGTCTCCTTTCTCCTTCCTTATGAGGGAAAAAAATCATTTCTCTGGACGCTGGTGCCTTCAGGATCTCACCTTCTGCCCTGAGCATCTTATCAAGATATTTTCCTGGACAGAGGCAATTTCCTTCTTGAAGAGGGATTCTGGAACTAACTACTAGGAAAATTCATTATTTCACTTTGTGACACCAATAACTATGAGGTCTTGCATTTTTTAAGCCAGCATCTCTGTTTATTTGTGCAATGTATGATTTCTACAGCATCACCCACACTGACAGCCATGGATGTCAAGCTTCTGCATTTATTGTGTTTCTCAAAAGCTTGTCCTTTCTTGACCTTTAGTCCCCCCAGATATTATAATGATACAAATTTTATTCTGGCTGAGGCTGCAGGATATCTACCCTCCTCCTGATCCTCCTGATCCCAATATCTGAGGAATGACTTTCAGAAATTCTGTGCGATAAAATGATATTGAGGGTAAATTCCTTATATGGTTCAATTCTTTACTCCCCCAAACCTAGTATAAGCCTTCATATGGGGGACATTCATTCCCTCAACATGTTTACTGAGCACCTGCTATGTTCAAGGACCCACCTTCTATGTAGTATTTGAGGATACATGAATAAAAACGTCCCTGAACTGAAGGATGAAGTCTATTGTTGGAAGTTGTTGAACTTTTGCGAATGGAGATCTCAGTGGAAAATTGGTGAAAGCCTTGGAGCGTCTTTTCGGACATTGCTCACCACATACGGCAGATGGCAACAATGGTGCCGATACTGTGCTCTCTTCTGTGCCATGCCCTTGACCGGGTAGATCGCCTGAGGCTCCTCACCATGGTGTCCCACCACTTTGGAACTGGCTTGGGTCAATAAAGTAATGGTGGGAATAATCCAAGAAGAAGCTTGTGAAATGGACTTGCATATTGAGGTTTAGTCCTGTACAGTTTTTCCAACACCATGAGGACAACCTGGGCTGCCCCATAGTCTAGAAGGGAGGTACAAATCCATACTACCCAGCCCAGTCACCTCAGCAAAGGCTACCCTCAGACCCGCCTTCATCCAGGAAACCACAGGGAGATAAACAAAGCCATCCGAGACCAGCACAGCCCATGACTAAGCCCCATCTGACCCAAATAAACTTTAATCATTGGGAGGCCACTGAGGTTTGATCATTGACTTTATCCAGTACTATCGTAGCAGTAGATAATCAGGACAGAATTTTAAAGGCATCTTGGGAAACATAAATTGTCATTGGAAGCACAAAATCCACAGGATGACAAGAAGCAAGATAGGTTAGTCTCCTTGGTGAGACTGTGGGCATCTCAGGTGACCAGCACCAGAGAGTGTTTCCAAACCTGAGAAGTTCTGGGAACTTGAAGTTTTTGAAGACATTGATATATTAAAAAATAAAGATATGATTTCTTTTTTTAAAAAAAATGAGGAGAAAGTCATGGTATAATGAAAGCATTTCTCGTGGAACAAACGAGCTTTTCTACCACTGGAGAAACAGAACTATGCTACGCGCAGCCTTATTAGGACGCAACATTAAATGCCTGAACATGTCCTTCATAAATGTGTGAACTGAGACTGGTGGCCTTTGTGCAGCCCATCCCACTACAGCCTAAAATAGAGGGTGTGAAGACAGAGGAGGTGGTGGTGAGAGTTGAGACTTAATAATACCTTATAGAAGTGAATTAAAATAAAATGAGCCATTTTCAGATGTCAAAGTGACAATGTGCCCTGGATTAGCAAGGGACCTCTCAAAAGGACCCTATAGGCATGAAATGGAAATTCTCCAACCCCAACAAAGTGGTTTGGTGCATGGGTCCTTATCTTACTGAAAGGCTTCCAGCCATCTTGCCAGCCCATTATAATTGGCACAAGTTGCTTAACACCACACAGCAAGGAGCAATGGTAAGGCTGGTATCGCACCGCCACCTAGTGGCCACTCCTAGGAAACCAGCTCTCCACCTCTGAGATTTAGTAGCCCACCCAAGAGAGGGGGTCCTCCTCCTAAGGAAGGGCTGCTGGCAGGACCTAGAGTTCCTCCCGCTATACAGAAACATTGGGATGGAGCTAAGCTTCTTCTCACAGACCCTGGAGTGTACTATTCAATGCAGAGTAACTGCAGTTATCAACACCATTATTATCACTATGTCACTGTACAAATGAATCTCTGAAATTAATTGAGCTGAGGGAAATGAGACATTTGACAATATTAAGAATCCATTTCCTCTTTAATTTCATTCAATAAACAGGTACTAAATGTTTAATGGACACCAACACTGTGTCATGTAACTGGGACCACGTGAGGAAGATATTCAAACAGGGAAGATGTCAGACCTGCTGTTAAGACACTTCCAGTCCTGAGGAGAGGCTTGGAGGCAGCCAGATCTTAAGTGCTTCACAGAGACACAGTGACTAGTTGGAAAAGTGGTGGCGATTCATGTGCAGATGGCTGTGGATTCGCTTAACTCGGAACACAACAGCTGCTAGGGCCGGCCGCCTGCCCCTAGGGAGATCCTGGGCATCTCTTCAGCACATGAAAGCTCTTGGCACTCAAGGGGTACGCAGAAAAGTTCAAGTCACTGGAATAAGGAGATAGTGGATGAATAGAGGGTTAGAGAGAATGAGGGAGACCCAACAGGACATTATTTCTGGAGTCTAGGTCCAAACTGGATAGCCTTGGGCTAGTTACTTAACCTCTGTGTCCTATTCGCCTGGGCGATGGGAAGCTGGAGGTTCGTAAGAGCCCTTACCCAGTGGAGTGGTCTTCGGGACTGAGTGAGTTCATGGAAGGCACACACTTTGTTCCTGGTATGTGCTGCTACAGCCACCATATTTTTGTTACCATCTGTGCTCTGCTGAATCCACCGAGTTCCTCAGACCTGGGTCCAGTTCTGTGTGCTTTCAGGCCTCTTCCGTCATGAAAGTCAACCCTCGCCTCATTTCAGCGCTCACTGTCATATGTGACTCGGCACTCTCCACCTACCATTTTGGGGCATTTGGAAGAGGAGTCATAAAGTAGGGCATTGTCCCCCGTTCTTTCTCCTCTCCTTGAATCCCCCCCTCTGTCATCCTGTGCTGTCCAGCAGTAAGGACAGACTAGTCATCTCACTTTTCTCGCAGTGCACTCCGTTGAACAGAAAGGAACTGCATCTGATCCATGCTCATGCTGATGGCTCCACGGGGCGGGGTGAGGGGGTCCAGAGGGCGTAGTATCCACCTGCTCAATACCACACTGTCACCCTGATTCCATCCTTACGCCTGTCTCAGAAGGAAATTGCCCCTTTTCCCACCAGCTCATGTCACTGCTTGCTGTCCATGTCTCCATCCTGTCATCTGGCATGCTAGGCTGTGGGGCCCACGAGGGAAGAAGACATGACGGCCGCCCTTGTAGCGTCAGTCCTGGGTACCATGCTTCAACTCATGCTCATGGTGCTTGTAAAGCGCTTCCCTTCCCAGGGATAAGGAAGGATAGAATTCGTATCCATGACCTCTGCCTGATGTGTGTACACAAGGTAAGGAAAGGGGCAAAACCGTATCCTCCCCGGGGAGGAACACACACACTAGCCACCTCGAGTCCCGCTAACACCATCAATATGCACAGACGTCTCTTGCCTGGTCTTTTGATAAATTTGACTCCAACATTAGATTGGGGAGAAATCCATCTGCTTGTTTCTCAAAGAAGTGTTGGGAAAAGAAACAGATTATTGAAATGATATATATTTTTTCCCCCACTTCAGTTTCAGCTGAGAACATAGGTGTTGTGCAGATGCCCACGGAGATGCTAAGGAACGTGTGCAGGTTCTTTTTCTTGCTTTCGGCCACTCCTCATCTCCAGCAAAGAGAAGAGACCCACTGGAGCTGGAAAAAAGTGAAAATGATAAGAGCTTTGAAACGCAACGGTGATCTGTGTGGACCACTCTCGGCACATGGCTGTATGTGGCAAGAAGGTTGAATGTAGCCACCCTCTCAATACAGAAAGGATGGCAGCTTCGGAAGAACCACCAGAAAGGCCCTGGGCACATGCTCCCTGAAGCTGGACAGAGGCTTGTCTCATTCTCCAAGAGTCTGTAGGCAAGAGGCTGAGTCAACAGGACTGTCTTGGGACCAAACTGTACTTCTACTGGGGTGGGACGAGAAGCCCGTGAGCAGTGCTTCAGAGAAAAGCCTGTAAAACAGAGTCTGCCCAGAACCTTTCACCTTCCGGCACGAGATCCAATCTGAATATCTGGTGTGGTAGCATGCTTTCTTTCCTTTGCTTCATTATTGACATAAAGTCTCACTACAAAGCCCAGGCTGGCCTTCAACTCAGTACATACATAGCCCAGGTTGACCTCAAATTCATGAACCTCAGCCTCCCCAGTGCTGAGTCACAGCTGTTAGCTACTACACCAGGCAGTGAGCCAGGATTTTTAATGCTTTATAGATGTAATTGGCATATGTATTAGTTATTTTTCTCATTGCTATTGCAAACAAACACCTGGGAGGGGAGCAAATTAAGGAAGGAAGTGACTCATAGCTAGAGGTTGTGCTCCATCGCGGTGGAGAAGACACCGCTGCAGGAGCACAGGGTGCTGGTCCCATTGTGTTCAATGTCAGGAAGAGGTGAACACTGCCATTAGCCTTGTTTCTTCCTTGTCCCCCTCCTTTATTCAGTCTGGGGTTCCAGTCCATGCACTGGTGCTGCCTGTGTTTGGGGTTGGTCTTTCCTCCTCAATTAAACCTCTCTGGGAAAAGTTCAGTTTATGTTTCTCTATCATGATCCCCTGTGCTATCTTTCCTGCAGCTTGACTCTCAAAGAACCCAATTTCCTCCATTTCTGAATGTGAAAAACAAATGTGTACTGAACCCAAGGAAAAATGGCCGAAGGAAAGGTTAGTGAATTCTTTTTGAAGATCCTTCTATACTTGAATGTCAGATTCTTGAAAAGGTGGGGGAGCAACTTTAATCTTAGTGAAAGTGTACGTAAGCATTGCAGGCAGAAAGCCCAAAAAGCTGACTGGAAAGATGGCCCAGCGGTAAAGGCACTTGCCTGCAAAGCCTAACTACCCAGTTTTGATTCCCCAATACCCATGCATCTGGAGTTCACTTGCAGCAGCTAGAGGCCCTGCCATGCCCATTCTCTCATTAGTTTCTCTTCTGTCTGTCTCTCTCTTCTTGAAAATAAATAAAGAAAAATATTTTTTAAAAAGACATCCCAAAAAAGAAGGATGTGGATAGCTCTCATGCGTTTAATAGGGAGTTGGTGCTATACTACGAGCTAATATGAGCACACCAACCCTATGGAAGGGATATTAATGCAAGTGAGAGAACTGGAACCCATGACAAAGGTAGAGTGAGGGCTGGTTCCAGGACAGCTACAGGTCCAGCCCATGTGACTTGGCAGCCACTGGGTGCTCAAGAGCCAAGAGAAGCATGTGATGTATGCTGTATGTATGTGATGATGCCTCATAAGCTGTCGATGGACATAAGTTACTGTGTCTAAACTAAAGGAAAGTTTTGGGGAGCCACGCTTTCCACATAGCAGACTTTTTTCAGTTAAAACAGAAGGAACCTTCTATAATGTTGTGCAAAGAGGTTTTTACTGTCCAAACTGGTTGTATTTCCATAATGTAGCTACTTAAATCTAGCCAGGCTATTTTCCTGGTACAAACTAGCTTACTGGCTCCTTCTAAGTATCTAATTCCATCTTGGACACTAGGACAATGAAGTCGCAGGCTGCCAAGTTCCTTTAAACATAAAAGAAAATTAAGCTCCCTCACAAGACTGTGTCTATGGTTACAGCATGCAGGGAATTCACACTTGTAAGCAGTAAGTCCTTTAAAGAAATAATAAGCTGTTCAAAGGACAGAGACAAACTTTGCTCTAGGCCATGGCCAGCCTGGAATCCAAGGAGACTCCTCTGATCCTCCCATCACTCAAACAGGACCTCAGATCACTGTCCTGGCAGCTCCACCACGTGAACCCCAAGATGTTGTTCTCTTGGCTTCCTGACCCTTGTCATTTTATGCTTCAAGGAAAGAAAGACTCAAAGAAGCCATAGGGGGCTCCCAGACCCAGAGATTAAAACAAAACAAAAATATAGGGCAGTAAAAAATCAAGAGAAGACTGTGGGTTGTCATCATGGTACAATATGCTCATTCCCTATTCCTGACACCACGTCACTTCTTCAGCCCAGACATGCTGTCCTTCCTTGATGAGAACATTTTGGATGTCTTCAGTTCTAGGCTCTCCAGATCTGGAAGGAAAAGCATAGGAAAGCAAGAAAATGTACTTATCAAGATTGTTTAAGCAGCATTTTATTTCATTTAATCTCCTAAATGTATTCTTTTAACCTGAGTCTTACAGAGAAGGAAAGTAAATTATAGAGAAGTGAAGCATGTATTTAAGTTATAGATTGTGTGGCATCAAACCCTGGGTGCTGGGTGTGTGTGTGTGTGTGTGTGTGTGTGTGTGTGTGCGTGTGCATGTGTGTGTGTGTGTGGAGGGGGGGGTTCAGCACTCTTTTTACTAAAGGATGGATTCAGATATTTATGAGACTAAGGACCATGTTTTACAAAGCCAAGAATCTTTTGCCAAGAAGAGGATACTCTCTTTTTTCCTCCCCTTACGTCAAACCACATGTACTAGGTAGAACAGAATGCCCACGTCCAAATCCTTAGCACCTGTGACTTGGTGGGTTTTATGGACAATGAAAACTAATGTTGCAGGTAGAATTCAGGACACTAACCTATTGGGCAGAGGGATGTTATATCCCTCACTTGAAAGAGAGAGGAAGGGGCCACAAAACCAGGAATGTGGGGTGTTCCTAGAAGCTAGAGAAGGACAAAGAGATCTTCTCTAGAGCCACCACAAGGAAATCTTCTCTGCCATGACCTTAGTTTTATCCCAATGGGCCAATGTCAAATGTCCAACCACCAGAACTGCCAGATAACAAATCTAGAATGTTCTAAATCTACCATGCCCCTAGATGTATGACCACAGCAATGGAAAGATAATCTAGCCAATGGGAAGCCAAGTCATTGTGCAACAAGTTGCTCGCTTTCACTATCATAGTGACAGGTCATGATCTTAGAGGCAGACCATGGACTCCTATCTAGCCTGACTGTGTCTGGCTGGGGCAGCTTGATCCATCTCCCTCTCCCATGGTGGGGCAATGCTGCCAAAAGCAAACTGAGACCATCAAGTCTGTCAACTATCTTGCATAGGGGTGGCTTGATTGTGTAGCAAATTTCCCCATGTATTGAATTCCAGGGGGGGAGGAGAAAGTTATTGAGAAGCCGAACAAGACTTACCGAAGCAAAAGTCAGTTTCTCTCCCATGAATGCACATCCTCTCTCCTCTTTTGAAGTATGTTTCATTATACTGCTCTCGTTGCAGGCATTTCCTTGCTTGCTGTGCCGATGGCGCATGCGACATGGCCACCCTAAGATGCTGACTTCCATCCCAGCAATGCTAGTTTTCTAGCCTGCTCCTCCTCATAGCCAACTGGCTCAATTTTTCTGTTTCTGATGCAAAGAGAACAAGAGATATGGATAGATGAGCACAGGTCCTGTCATGGTTACTGTCCAATTCTTTCAGTCATGATAGAGGGGGCTTGCAGGAGCTGGCGTATTTTCTAGGAGAACCTGCCTCGTCTAGGACTTGAGGGCAAGGAGGACCTTTAAGAAGGCTTCAAGGAGCAGGGAGCAAGTGATTGGCATCTGTGGCAGTTTGAATAGATGGTCCCCAATGTATTCGGTGTTTTATTAGTTTGTAGTTTGCATCTGTAGCCACGTGGCTCGAAGCAGCGTCACTGGATAAATCTTAAGCTGTGGTGGTGGGTTTGAGATTCCAATCTAAAGATATGCTAAGTGCCTGAGTTCCACCTGGAGTCCTTGACATGTGCTGTGTGGCTTTTGGCTTTTGGCCTTGTGGCTTCTCTCTCTCTGTTTGGACCTGTGAAAGCAAGCCAGCTTCTTCTGCCATTATGGAACCTCCCCTGGATCTGTAAGCTTCAATAAATCCCTTCCTCCATAACTGTGCCTGGTGTGGAAGTTCATCTCAGCGAACCCAAAGCTGTCTGCTACAGCCTCTTTGGTACATCTCTACATCTCAGGGATAGCCCTGTCTTTGGAAACAGAGACGCATCACTTCTGTTGGCTGAATTTCTCTCCTCTCAACTCCTTGCACAGGCTGAGTTGAGCCAATTTGCCTCTGTGACTAATTTTTCTATCCTTCCATCCTCTGATTGACATTCTCTTTTTAAATATGCTAATATATTCCACCACTCTGCATGTTTCTGATGACTTTGCATATTTCTTAGTTTAACTCCCAAGGGAAATGAATAATTGTCCAGTTCTTGAAGGAAGGTATAACTCAAACACTGGGGCCCCAAGTTCTGATAATTATAATAATTAATGGTAAAATTGTTATCAATCACCTCACCTGAGATTTTGGCTACAGTTCAGGAAGTGCAAATCTAATAGTAATGTAATGTAGTAGCAAATAGTGTGAGTCCAGACAAGGAGGCTTCAAGAGTAGAGATGATAGATACACAGCCCACAGAGTTTTGTAATGCTTGGACCTAAAGGAAGTAATATCAGGTATTCCACATTTGCTATTTCTGATCTTTGCAGGAACCCTTCTGGGTTGAACCTTACCCAAGACCCACACTTAAGAGGAGCATCTGGACTGGAGAGATAGCTTAGCAGTTAACACATTTTTCTTTGAAGCCTAAGGACCCAGCTCAACTATCCAGGTCCCATGTAAGCCACACACATTAGGTGATTCAAGGCCGCACACAAGCACAAGCTCTTGCACACATCTGGAGTCTGATTACAGTGGCTGGAGACCCTGGCATGCCAATTCTCTCTCTCTCTCTCTCTCTCTCTCATTAAAAAAAAAAAAAAAATTAAAGAAAAAGAGGAGCACCTGATTTGAAAGTCCAGATTCCAGCCCAGGTGCCCTGTGACCTTGGTTTCTCGGGAGCCTTCAGTAGGCTATTCTTGTCCCTCCTTCAAGTCTCAGGTCAGACTCCATCTCCTCCACGAAACCTTTCCTTGTTCCTTTAGCACTCTAAGCTGCTCCTGCCCCAGGGCTTCTTCCACCTACCAATACATCCAGAAACCCTCTGAGGGCCATCTGTGTGGCAGGCATAATACTAAAGGCTGAGCTGGGAGTGAACTAAACTTGCTCCTACCTCCAAACAGCTAAAGTGTGGGAAGAGATGAGTGGAGGAAGAAATATAAATACAGCATGTCCAGATTCCTCCCCTCAGAGGGCAGTGGCATCACCTAGAATGCCGATCAGTTGGCTTCCTGTGGAACTGGCATGTATATTGTAACCTGAATGGATAGCCCAGCATGAGTAGCTGGGAAAGGGGGATCAACAAGGATTCTAGGCAGGAGGATGGCAGGGGAAGAGAGAAGATGACACACCTAGAGAATGGCAGTTTCCCAGGGTGACTAAAACACACAGAGGCAAGGGGTCTGGAGCCCATGGAAGGCAAAGTTAGGGCCTTGGGTTTTGTTTTAGATTCTAGGGATATATGTTAAGGTCAAAAGAACCTAGGGACTCTTTAACACAATAATACCAATACATAAAATACATTATTTGGCTGCAAGGAATAGAAATCAGCTCTACATAACTTACATGAGACGGTGAGATTTGTTATAAGGACTCACTGAAGTCAGATGATTCCTCAAAGTGAGAACACTTTTCAGGAGGAACCTGGAGTTGGGATGTAGAAACCCCTTGGAAAGCTGAGTTATTCCCCCCTCTGTCTTTGGCTCACACCACTCCGAGCATCCACTTTATTGTTTTCTTTGTTTCTGTTTGTATCTTCACCTTCCCTGCCTCTCCAAAAACATGACAGGGAACAGCCAGGCTTCAGCCCTCAGGTTGTACTCTGGCTCTACCCAGAGGGTGTTGTGCTAGGAGAAATAAGCCAGGCACAGGAAGATGAACACTGCAAATCTCATTTGCATGCGGAATATAAAATAGAACTCACAGAAACTGACAGCAGTATGGTAACCTTACAGGGACAGTAAAGGGGATGTAATGAGGAGATGAGAGTCAAAAAGTCCAAGCATTCAGTTGTGCAGCAAGATGAACATAGAGTGTGCAACTATAGTCAACAATACTGTATTGTGTCCTTGAAATATACTGAGTAGGTTTTAAATGTGCTCACGCACACGTAATATAGGAAAGGAGGGAGGACGGAAGGAAAGAAGGAAGGAAAAAATCTTCTAGGAGCCACAGTGTATTTTATTAACCATAATTCAAACTTCATAGAAAATGAAGGTAATCTATCTTGGGGTCAGTTATTTATCCCTAACTCAAGGAGAAGTGGGTAAGGCACACGAAACTCAAGATCTCATGACACAAATGTGGCTTCCAGGAGACAGGGTAGTCTCTAAAGGTGAATACTACCTCACAGGTTCGTAGTAATTTATGCAATTTAAACAAATATGTGTTTCTATTGTGTGGCAGCATACCTGTAGGAGAGTCACATGGGAGCTAGAGAAGTTATAATGAACCTTGCCTGGAAAAGAGATGATGAGGATTTGGACAGGTGGTGGCTATGGGGCTAGAGAAATGCTCCAGAGATACTGAGGAGTCAGAACTCACATAACCTGATGATGGATTAGGCATGAGATACAGGGAGAAGAATGTTGCATGAGTAACTTTCATTGTTGTAACTAAAGCACATGACAGAAGCAACTTAAGGAGGAAGAGGGGTTGGGCTCATGTTTTCAGAGGTGTCAGTACATCACGATAAGAAGGGCATGGCAAAGCAAGGCAGTTCACATTATGGCTGTCCATGAAGTGGAGATAAACAGAAGTTTCCAGAGATAGTATGCCTCCAAAAACCTATCCCAAGTAACTTACTTCCTCTGGCTAAGTCCCATCTCCTACAGTTTCCACAACCTCCCAAAGTAGCACCACCAGCTAGGGATCAAACATTCAAAAGATAAAGGGGACAGTTAATGCTCAATCCACAATAAACTCCAAGTGACTGTTGAGTTTATGGTATCATTTATTGGGTAGACAGTGACATCATCAGTTTTGGACATGTTGAGTTTGAGGCAGCCTGTGAGATATACAAACAGGGGAACCCAGTGGGCCATTAGATATATAGGCCTGGAGAAGAGGGTTATCCTTAAGAGACAGGCATGGGAATGGTTATTAAAACAATAGAACTGAAAGGAAGAACCTAGAAAGAGCATGGATCAGGCAACAAGATGAGTATAGGTCCTAGGACATCCCAAATTTAATTGTCCTGGTAAATAAATAAAGCCCACAATGTAGCCTGAGAAGTAACAGGCTGAGAAATGGGATGGAAATTGGAAGACAGAGTCATGCTAAGTGGAGGTTTTAGAAAGAACAGAGATGTTGTCTTTGACGAACACTCCCAGAGGTTAGGGAAAATGACTGAAATGTATCCATTACAGCGGCTCATTTATGGCATTATACTTTTTGTTAGGCTGTCTATTTCTCCACTAGCCTGAAAGCTTTTTAGTAAAGATGTTTTCATGCTTTCCTTTCCAGTAATTAACCCCAATGCCTGGCATAGAATGAAATCTCAACAACTGTTGGTTGACTGAATGAATAAATAAGACACAGGCATTCAAAGCTATTAAAATACACTTCTGGATGAGATATAAAACATGGCACAAAGCCGTCAGTGATTTGCAGTAACTAAACAGAAAATTCATAGGACTCTGAAGAGAGATGCAGCCTCACTAGTACCCTTAATGTTTATAGTCCAAGGACGGCTCCTCAGTGGGTCCCACCCTGATCACAAGTGGCCACTACCTAAAATGATTTGGACCCTTGAAAATAATTTTATTTAGGTGATTTTTAATATTACAATTGTACTTGTACAATCAAATGTCGTTATCTCCGTAGTCAAATTCAATCTAATGCCTGCCTGAATTAACCAAAGGCTGCCATTTGTCGGTTTTTCCTCTTTCTATGAAGTACCAGAATTATGCATGCACCAATAGATACAGCTGGAAACCCGTGCTTGACCCCACCAGCTAATGCAAAGACAATGATAGGAAGCTCCAAAAACTCACGTTCCTTTTGTTTGCTTAAAGTATAACAATTATTAAATCATAATGTGGGTCATTGCTTTTCACTGGGCACATAGCTATCATCAAAGGATAGTGCTTAAAGTAATTAGCTATGGGTCAAGCCAAGTACCCATGACTGAAACGAGTGGTGACGCTGTGTCAGGAGGCCTCTTATTAGAGAAGATGTAAAACCTTTGCTGGTACTGATGGAGAGGTCCCGGTGAAGGAAGCTATAACCAGAGCAGAGACACAGGACAAGGGATATGGCCAAAGGGGCTTGAAGTGGTGAAGTCCATTTGTTCCTTGGTATCCACAGGAGTTTGGATCTAGAACTTCCCAGTATGGACTAAAATCCATAGGTGTTCCAGACTTATAAAATAGCATGTGTAATGCACTTTGACTGTTTTGATTACTTAATCCTCAGTTGGTTGGATGGTCATGGAACCTTCAACAGGTGGAGCTTTACATGAGGAACTAGGGACAGGCCTTGAGGTTTATAGTCCAGCCCCCTTGCTGTTGCTGCTCTCTTTCTATCTGTCCATCACCTATCTATATAGCTGTCTATCTATCTGTCTGTCTGTCTATCTATCTATCTATCTATCTATCTATCTATCTATCTATCTATCATCTATCTCACTGTCCTCTCTGTGACTGTGACAACATGATTCTGGCTTTTAGTTTCCTCCATGATTTCCCCACCCACCATGATTGACTTCTTGAAACTGTAAGCCAAAAATAAACCCTTTTCAGTCTGGAGGGATTGCTTAGCATTAACTGCCTTAACAGCATTTGCCTGCAAAGCCGAAGTACCCTGGTTTGATTCCCCAGGACCCAAGTTAGCCAGATGCGCAAGGGGGTACACGCATCTGGAGTACGTTCACAGTGTCTGGAGGCCCTGGCATGCCCATTCTCTCTCTCTCTCTCCTTCTTTCTCTGTATTTAAAAAAAATAAACCCTTTTCTTCTTTAATCGACTTCTTGTAGGTATTTAAAAAAATATTTTATTAATTTATTTGAGAGAAAAAAAGGGATGGAGAGAAAGAGAATGGGCACACCAGGGCCTCTAGCCACTACAAACAAATTTCAGACACATGTGCCACCTCGGGCATCTGGCTTACGTGGGTACTGGGGAACCGAACCTGTGTTCTTAGGCTTCACAGGCAAGTGCCTTAACTGATAAACCATCTCTGCAGCCCCTCCTCTAGGTATTTTGTCCCCGCAATGAAAAAAAGTAACTGACATAGAAATTTGGTACTAAGACCTGGGGCTGTTGCTGTGATATACCTGACCATGTATGTGGTTCTTAGTCCTTTGGAACTGGTTGCAGGAGGAAGGTTGAAAGACTTGGAACTTGGGACTACAGAAACCTTCCATTGCTGTAAGAAAAGCTTAGTGGGCCATCCTGGTGGAAGTTTGGAAGACCAGGAGTCCAAGAGAAATGTGTACCATGGAAACTTGGCTTGTGATAAAGTTTCAGAGGGGAAGAAGGTGATTCTATGGGAACTGGTATAGTGGCAGTTCATGTGATATTCTGGCAAAGAAAGTAGCTGCATTCTATTCATGGCCTAAGAACTTAAATGAAATTGAGTTTTGAAGTAATATACCAATGTGTTTGCTAGAGTAAATTTCAAGGCAGAATGACATTGAGATTTGAATGACCACTGTGGTGGTTTGAATGTAAAGTGTCCTCTATAGCCTCATGTGCTTATGATTAAGCCTCCTACTTAGTCCCCAGGTTATGGAACCAATGAAAGTGAAGCCTTAAAAGCCGGGCATGGTGGCGCACACCTTTAATCCCAGCACTGGGGAGGCAGAGGTAGGAGGATCACTGTGAGTTCGAAGCTACCCTGAGATGACATAGTGAATTCCAGGTCAGCCTGACCTAGAGTGAAACCTCGAAAAGTGGGAAAAGAAAAAGAAAAAGGAAAGCCTTGCTGGAGGAGGTGTGTCACTGGGGACAGGTCTTAAGCTTTATTAGTCCAGCCCCACTGTCTGTTGAGAAGCAATCTCTTGCTTCCTCTCTTGCTAATGAATACATGGCCCAGGCTTTTTGCGCAGATCTGTCATGCTTTCTCCACCTTGACAATACCATTCCTCAAAATGATAAACCCTTTCCTTCCATAACCTCCTTTACTTCAAATCACTACAGAAGGTGAGCCTTAACTTGCTAACTTGCAGCTCTTAGAGATGCCAAGACCACAGGACATCTGCCCCCCCACCCCCTGCAAAAAGAATCTGTGGATTCAGAGTGGGTCTGACTCTAAGAGAGGCTACAGGCAGCAAACAGCAGGAGGAATGGCTCCACTGAGGCCTTTTAGTGCCCAGATGATTTCATCAGGAGTCCCAGATAGCAGACATGGAGCTACAGGATGTGGTGTTCTCCCTGATGGATTTCAGCCTTATTTTAGCCCAGTCTTTCTTTGCTATGGCCCCATTCCTCCCTTTGAGTGTGAGAATGTTTATTCTATGTCATTATGTGTTTGGAAATATGTAAGTTGTATTTTGATTTTCAAGGCTCAAAGTTAAAAGATTGCTTCAGGGCTGGAAGGATGGCTTAGCAGTTAAGGCGCTTGCCTGCAAAGACAAAGGACCCAGCTTCTATTCCCCAGGACCCACGTTAGCCAGATGCACAAGGGGGCGCGTGCATCTGGAGTTCATCTGCAGTGGCTGGAGACCCCAGCACACCCACACCCATATTCTCTCTCTCTCTCTCTCTCTCTCTCTCTCTCTCTCTCTCTCTCTACCTCTCTCCCTCCCTGCCTCTTTCTCTGCTAAATAAATAAATAAATAAATAAGATTGCTTCAAATCTCAAATGAGGCTTTGGACTTTTGGATAGTGTTAAAACTGCTAAAGACTATGGGTACTTCTAAAATGTTAAAGGCTCAATATTTTTGAAATTATGTTACTCGGGGAATAATGACAAGAAAAATGTCTACCCATGTTTGACACAGCTGCAATTATTCTCTGAGTAATTTTGACCCATGTTTGGTTGGATTCCTGGATGTGGACGGTGCTGACAGAATCCACTCTGTCTGCCATGACTGTGCCTCCTTCTACCTCATGACTCCCGCTGTGGGAGCGGCCCACGGTGCACCAACTCAGACTCTCACAGGCTTCTTTAAGCAGAGGAGAAAACGGAGGTCTAATGAAATAGCACTGGAAGGAAGAAAGGTCCACAACCAGTGACAGCACTAATGATAGAGCTCACATCTCTTTATTCCCAAACCCACTGTTGAGCCTACAACATCACTCATAAGCTTCCCCTTGGACTGTAATGAGAAATCGACTACCTGTCACTAATGAGTCTTCCAGACCTGGACTTGTTCAGCCATTGTTTCATGATAACAATTGCTATATGGCTAGAAAGAGGCATTTCCTTCTGTGTAGAAATCCATAACTTTCATTACAGTATCATGCACCTTAAATGGGTTCAAAGGAGAAGCAGATAAATTCTGCACCCCACTGTGTGATCCATCTGATTGTTTCACAACAGGGAGAAATGATCACAGTGGCTCTTCCACATATACCTAACATTCTAGGTATGAGACATGATAATTAATTGTGTGTTCTGAACAACTAACTGGGTGGCAATTAAAGCTGAGGCGTTTCAGCCATTCTGAGAACATTTGCCTTCTAAGATGTAGTTTTCATATTTGGTGACAAAAGTCTGAAGAGAAGCATATAATAATTCCTTGTGGATGCAGTCCCTGTTACTTATGTTTTAATTATTAACCCAATTATGTGGATGAAGCAGTCAGGGGTGATTTAGCTCCTTCTCTGCCACTGAATTCTTTTCCAGCTACCAGACTGGGGGAATCTGTAGAAGCAATTCAAGAAAATTGTTCTAGAATAGATTTTCCTTGTGTTCCTAACCTTTCTAAAACTTTGAGGCAGGAAAAGAGCCACTGAGAAGGTAGACAAGGAGGAGTGAAGTGTTCCTATACACAGAAATTATTGGAGACATTAGAATGAAGCAGCCATGGGGAGATTCTGCCCAGGGAAGGACTGGCTGTGAGTGTAAGGCTAGGTGTGCCAAGCAGTGTTCACAATTACACTTTCCTTAGTCTGAAGTCCAGAAAATCCAAAGAAAGATAAATAAGGTAGATAATGAGTTTAGACTGGGGGGTACTTTTTCTGGACTCCCTATTTGATCCATTAATATGGACTCACTGTTTCTAGGATTCATCTTTCTTCCATTCGTTCTCTTTCTTGATTTTTGCACGTTCTAACTTTCTGGAAAGCCTACTCATTTCCTATAAAATGACAGTGGAGTCTACCCAAATATAACACATCACTTATCAGTGAGTGCTGGACCTACAGGACAGGATCTAGCACCATGGAGAAGGAAGATTATGAAGAAGAGCCACTGAGGACTGTTCCTGGAAGCTACATCATTAGGAACATGGCCTACCATCACAGGTGACTTGGGGAGGAACATGGAAGCCCATCCATCAAGGATAGCATGCTGATGCAGATGAAGACATAGTTTAACACTCACTCCACCAGGAGAGGCTGAGGCTATAATCATATATTCAGCATCTTAGATTAAATCCGTTTTTTTTTTAAATAAAATGGCCCAGGGGTTGAGGAGATTGCTCAGTGGATAAAGCACTTGCTGTTCAAGCATGAGGACCTGCGTTCACATCCTCAGCTCCCATGTCAATCGTAGGCAGACCTGGCAGTCTGCCTGCAATCCCAACACTCGAGAGGAAGAGGCAGATGGTCCTCAGGGTAGGCAGACTACCTAGACTAACTAAGTCAGCAAGCCCTTGGCTCAAGTGAAAGATCCTGCTCCAGTAAATCACGTGCACATCCTGTGCGCATACACCCATCCGTGTGTGCCTACACACATATACCACATACGCCACCCATACATATGCATGCAAAAAAAAAATGAGTCATGATAGGAATGTTCATTTATGATGCTTGTTCATGCAAGTGTGTGCATATGTACATGTATGAGCAAGTATGTATTATACGCTCCCACTGGCAGAATATGTGACAGCTACCACATAGTACTACTCATACATGCATGTGTGTGTTCCATGGCATTCTATTGCATTTGTCCTTCAAGCTACTTATGCAGAAAGCCCATATGGTGTCATTGATTACAGCTTTGGTATGTGTTTTCCCACTGCTCTAGATTCAACTTTTGTTTTAAAATATCTAGGATACTCTTGTATGTTTTCTGTCTCAGGATTTAATTTATCTCTCAGTTTGAAAATTTTCATGAAAATTCCCAAGGATTCTTACTGGGATCAATGTGTATATAGAAGACAATTTGAGCAGAATTAACCTATAGGCACCTCCTACCAGGGACACAGGAGCTCTTTACTTATTGGTTATAAAAATTATAATTATTAATACTGCATTATTATTAAACCATATTCCTTTGTCCTTCTAGGCAGCTTCATTGTTTTTCTTTGGGTGGAAAGTCCATGTTTTATAATTGCTTGTAGAATATAGGATTATAGTCTTATTCTAATAGTTTATGAAAATATTTTTGCTATTTTCAAAGTTGCTTTTTTTCCTTTACTTTGTCTACTGCATATTTTTTCCTTATTAGCTCATGTGTAAATTGGGCTTTCTCGAGCTCCAAGGAAGCAGTTTCTCTCTCTTGATAAGTAAGCAAATAATCAAAACTCATAGGAGAAAAGAAATTGTGAGAAACTTCAAAATTCAAGTTAACTTCAATGAGCTGCTTATAAGTGCTTCCCTCTGCTGTAGGGTCTTGCAATCTCTGTTTCATGCACCACTGTAATAGTTTCCCAGATACTCTCTGGTCTCTGCAGTGTGTTTCACCTCAGGTGTTCACTGCATGGAGCTCTAGCTCAGCCAGGACTGCTTCTGATCTTCACACTTCCACTACTGATCAAGAAATTTCTACCCATGCTTTATGACCAAGCTCCCAAATAGAAGGGATAATTGTTTTCTTACGTCACTAGTGTCCCTCTTGAGCACTTCAGATGTAATTCCCAGTTGCTCTTCAGTTTGCTCATTGACTGCTCCAAAAGAAATCATGGGCTGGGGAGATGGCTTAGCTATTAAAGACACTTGTCTACAAAGTCTGACTGCCCAGATTTGATTCCCCACATAAAGCCAAATACACAAAGTGGTGCTTACATCTGGAGTTCATTTGCAGTGGCAAGAGGTCTTGGTGTGCCCATCAATACCTTTCTCTCAATCTCTCTCTCTCTCTCTCTCTCTCTCCTTGTAAATAAATAATAAAATTTAAAAAGAAAAAAAAATCTACCATGACTAGAGTGCAGGGTTAATGATATAAATGAGCTGCTATGATTTGGGTGTGTTTTATTCCCGAAGGTTGTATGCTAGAACAAGGTCCTCAGTGTGATGATGGTGAATGGTCAGACCTTCTAGAGATGAAGCCTAGAGGGAAGCAGCTGAGCCACTGTGGGATCCACTGTTATGAGTGGAGGAATGCTATCTTGTGAGAGTGGGTCAAGGTCTCCAGAAAACAGGTTGTTCTACAGCCGAGCCACCCAGGTAAGAACACCCAGGTAAGTACTTGGCCTCTCTGCACATGGTCTTTTCCCTTTGTGTGTCTCTACTAGCCTCTGGTTCTGATCTTCCGAACCTGCAGCAGAATCACCCACTAAGCTCTGCTGACAGCATTCTGGGGCCCCAAATTCTTCCTCATTCCTCCTGAAAACCAGTTCCAAAGTTCTACAAAACACACGATCAAGTTTATCTCCAAAATGACCCTAATTTTCTCAGTACCAGTTTTCTTTACTAGTTAATTTCTCTCTGTGCAATGACCAAAATACCTACAGACACAACTTAAGGGAAGAAATGTTTGTTTTGGCTCATGGTTTCAGAGTCCCTCATAGTGGAGAATGCAAAGCAGAGTGGCTCTGTCCATGAAAACTGGTGTGTGAGTCAGAGTTCCTCAGATGGCAGCCAGGCCAGGAAACAGAGAAAGTTAAAGTAAACCAGAGGTTCTTCAAGCCTGACCCCAGTGACAGTGACCCACTTCTGCCAAATAGGCTCCACATCCCCCAGATTCCACAACCAAAACAGTATCGCCAGCTTGAGACCAAGTGTTCAATCAGGAGCCTGGGGGAAACATTTCACATTCAACCCATGACATTTCTCAACATTAGGTGTTTTGTTATATCAGCACAGAACGGACTATGACATCAGAGTTGGGTGTGCGTGCATGCGTGTGTGTGTGTGTGTGTTGTGTGTGTTTGTGTGCTTGTGTTGTGTGTACGTGTGGGCAAATGCATGTGCCCCTTGTGCATGTGTGCAGAGGCCAATGAAGACATCAGGTGTCGTCCTCTCTCACTCATCTGCTTTGTTTCCTTGAGACAAATATCCTCACGGAACCTGGAGCTGACAGTTTTAATCAAATGGCCTAATTAGCAGTCCCCAGTGATCCTCCTATTTCTGTCTCCTCAGAACTGGAGCTACAGGTATATGTGTCCATGCCTGGTCTTTTGCACAATTGTTGGGGATTGAATTCAGGTCCTCATACAGAAAGTGCGCTTACTCACTGAGCCATCTCTCCAGCCCAACACCTGGGCTTCTTAACTATGAAGCATGAAGAAATAGTTGAGGTATCTTATTTAAAATGATGGATCTGAGCCGGGTGTAGTGGCACATGCCTTTAATCCCAGAAACTGGGAGGCAGAGGTAGGAGGATTGCCATGAGTTAGAGGCCACCCTGAGACCCCATAGTGACTTCCAGGTCAGCTTGGGCTAGAGTGAGATCCTACCTCGAAAAACAAAAACAAAAAACAAAAAATGGTGGTTCTGATTCAGTAGATCTGGGATGGCTTCTGATAACCTATAATTGTTATCAGCTCTGAGGCAGTGCCTGGTCCACTCACCTATGGAACATTTTGAGCAGTAAGGGCTTACACTGGGGTTTCCCGGGCTCGGCTTGGTTGAGCATATAACTGTTTATTGTGAGGAGGTCTGTGCATTCTGGAATGTGTAGTAGAATCTCCGTATCTTCCCACTAGATGTTGGTGCCACATCGCTGTCAAGTTTTCACTACTAACATGACTTCATGCAATGCTGTCTTGAGGCACAAAATAACCCCTGGTTAAGATCATTGTCTCAGCCAATAGTGAGATCAGAAGAAAGGCCACCTTAAAATGGAATTTTACAAAGTATATATATATATTTATTTATTTGCAAGCAGAGAAAGAGATAGAACAGAGACAGACAGAGAATGGGCACACCAGGGCCTCCAGCCATGGCAAATGAACTCCAGATGCATGTGCCACTTGTGCATCTGGCTTACATGAGTCCTGGGGAATCAAACCTGGGTCCTTTGGCTTTTCAGGCAAGCGCCTTAACTGCTAAGCCATCTCTCCAGCCCTCAAATGGAATTTTAAATGTTTGAATGTAACAGATGATCACAAATGATGGCAATGAATTCAGCACGTGACATACTTTGCCTTTTATGAGACATTCCTAGTGTGAAATGTTAGAACTCATTGCTTATAAAGGGTATGCCAACTATTTCCCATTTTGATGCTCTGTCTTCTACTTAAATCCTGCCCTAGTCAAGAGGTTGGTATGATTTTGCTACCCGAGGCAAGAATGAAATACTTCTTAATAATATTAGCTGGTACATTTATGGGGCTGGGATGATGGCTCAGCCAGTAGAGTGTTTGCCACAGGAGCATGAGAACCAGCTTTCGAATCCCAGCACCTATGTAGATGTGGGGTGAGCATGGCAGTTCCCTTGCAATCCCACCACTCTGGAGGTAAGACTGGGCCTTCCCCAGGGTTTGGTAGCTAGTCAAATAGGCAAGTTGGTAAGGCCTGAATTCAAATGAAAGACCCCAGCCCAGGACATAAGGCAGAGAACAATCAAGGAAGACACCAAACATCAATTTCTGGCCTCCATCACACCACCACAAATACACATGCTCGCACACTTATACTTTGTCCTATAGAACTACAGGTTGTTTAGGGAATCCAGCATGGAAGCATAACCCTCTAATAGGCATAGAAACTTCAACAAATGCATTCATTCAAATGACTGAAAAGCACATTGTCTATAGTGGTGTAATTATAGAATAATTTTGTGGAGATGTTGAAAGGACCCTCTGCGAAATGGGCTTTGAATGATGCTCTGCCTCAGGCCCAAATGTGTATTATTCACACAGCCTTGCTGCACTGGGATCCTGGGCCAATTGTGCCACCTTTCTACTATGCAATTTCATTGTCAACAAAAGAAAAATAATACATTCCTCCCTTCCTCTCTGAGATGTACAGTAAAGGCCAAGTAAGCCTGTGACTTCTTACCCTGCCCTATCCAATGTAGTGGCCATGACTTAATTAATATTAGGCAAAATTAAAAACGCAATTTTTCACTCACATTAGCCACCTCCCAAGCATTCATGACCACTTACAGCCAGTGGCTTGAATACAAGACAGCAGAGAAAAGAGGACATTTTCATCACTGGAGACAATTCTGGCAGACAGTTCTGGGTTCAACAATAAAGCCAGGTGCAGATACAAGTCACACTATCATTTCTCTTGCTTGAGGTTGGAATCCTTACATACACGTGGGAGAGACGCTCCGTCATGTACACACACACAGCAGCGATCGTCAGTGTGGGACAGCCTAAGCATTCATATTTCATCACTGCATCTCCTGCAGTCATGAAGGCAATGAAAATATAAATTCAAACCTTGGAAAACAAGAACAGGGGTCAACTAATTATGGGCACACTGTTTTCTATAAATGTCATTGTCTAGACTCCAAATAGCTTCATGAACATTCTAATTACAGCAGAAAAAAAATGAGTAGTATGCTCTTTTCCTATAAAATTGCTAATTTAGTTTAGCATTTATAAAAGGGCATGTTGTTGTCTGGACTCTAATATCCTTTACTCCTGTTCTGCAAGAGGAAGATGGAGGGCTGAGCAGGAGCTGGAGTGGTAGTCATAGGTGAGCCATAGCAGCCAGAATGCTGCTCAGAGGGTGCCTGGCTTTCTCAGATATGATGTATGATGCAAGACGGAAGTCAGGAACAACATGTGGGGGGTTCCCCCATGGACTTAATAAAGCAACAGATCATAACAAGAAGAACATTGCTATCAAACACTGATCATATGCCAGGGTTTACGCTAAGTGCCTTGTATATATTACTGTATTTACTCTCTCTGAGACAGCAATGAGATGAGTATTTGGCATTATAGTGTTCTGGGGATAAAGGTACAGAGAATAGGCTGAGAGTTTGAATAACTTATCTGTGCTCACTCAATAAAGAGATTTGATATCTCTTTATTGAGTGATAATAAAGAGTCTGAGTCCAGGATAAAACTGAAGTATTGGACCAGCTAGTGAAATATGGGGAAGAGTCCATCTGCTCAAGAATGTTTTTTTTTTACCTTTTAAAAATTATTAATTATGAGCTTTACTGCATGAATATATCATGTTAGTCATCTTCCCATTGGTTTGTACTCTTATGTCCCCTCCCTCTAATCCCCATTCCACTGAGGAACCTCCCCAGTGGGGTTATTGGTATTCACTGTGGGGTCATGAATGCACCAGTCTCTGAGGTGGTGGGGGCAACACCTCAGAATACTCCTTCCCACACTGTGGCTCTTAAAACCTTTCTGCCCCCTCTTCCCCATTGTTCCCTGAACATAGCAGGGCATCTTGTAAGTCTCCTTCACTGTTAAGCTCTTCTCAATCTCTGAATTCCTGCTTTGATGAGTTTTAAGTCCCCTCAGAGTCTAGCACCATCTCCCTGGAGGAGGTTGTCAGGCCAGCAGTGACAGCAGCACTCATCTTTAAATCACCACTTCCTCTATAGAGTCTCCTGGGCCCTGGTAGATGTGATAGAGATGAGTAATCCAGTGCTAAGCAGCTGGCTTTCTTTCTTTGTTATGCTGATGGATTTTGGCTGTGCCCGGTAGTCACTGCCACTTGTCAAAATCAGATTCTCCAACAAAAACTGAGCAGCATGGATTAAAGGAGATATTCATAGTCATTTAAAAGACATTTTGGTGAGTGTACCCTCTCTTCTGAGCCAATGAACAGTGGAGGCTTCTCTTTAGAGTCTAAGACCGTCCTATGCATAGCATTCTGACTTGGTTCTCAGCACCAGGTATGAATTCTTTCCCACTGAGAGAGCCTCATATTCAATAAGAGAGCAGTTGATTACCCACATAAGTTGTGTGTCACCATTGCACAGGTGTGAACATCTTGCTCAGCTGGTTGTTTTGCAGCTTTCAAGGATCCTCTGTTTGTTCACACTGCTGGTGACCAGTATCCCCTGCAGCTCACATACCACTTTGCAACTGTAACAGTGCTAGCTAGCAAGGATTTGAATTCATTCTCAATTCCAGCATGATCTTTTTGATGGTCTGCAATGTTCTCAGCAATAGGTTGTTATCATTTACCTCTGGTGGGTAACCAAATGTTTTGGAAATGATCTGCATTGTTTTCAGGTACCTCATGGGTCTCCCTGACCAACAACTCACTATGGAGGATAACCCAGCTCTGGCACTGAGATTTGACATCCAGACGCTACGGTTGTAAGATCAAGCTTTCTTCACCCTCTACAGGGCACTTCTGCCCAGGATATTCCTCTTATTAAGAGTTATATCTTTCAGTTAGTTTGGTAACCAGGAGGAAGGTTTCTATGATACTGATTCGTGCTATCATTAGTTTTGTGTATTTTCCACCCTTACCTTACTTCTATCCACACCAAGTCCCTTCGACCCACTGTATTCTGGCCCTCCACTTGCCTGCCAAGTATTCCCTCCTCTCATGCCCCCCCCATTTCCCCTCTATCACAGCCTCATTCTACTTCCTTGTCAATATCCCTAGTGCTGGCCACCATTTACAATCAATTCAAGAACCTGTGTATGAAAGAGAACATGCAATATTTGTCTTTCTGAGCCTAGGTGAGCTCATGTACTATTATTATTTTTCCCAACTCCATCCATTTTCCTAAAAATATCATTATATCACTTTCCTTACTACTGAGTAGAATTCTATTCTGTATATGTACCACATCTCCATTATGCATTCATCAGTTGATGGACACCTGGGCTGATTCCAATTCTAGCTATTTGTTTTGTTTTGTTTTGTTTTATTTTGTTTTGTTTTGTTTTGTTTTGTTTTGTTTTGTTTTGTTTTGTTTGATTTTTCCTGTTGTGTCTCTGTTTGGTTTTGGTATTAGTACAATGCTAATGCATCATAGAAGGTGCCAGGGATCTTTCCCTCATTTTCAATTGTGTGAAATAACTTGAGAAAATGTTCTTTTAGTTCTTCAATGAACGTTTGGTAGAATTCATCAACAAATCCATCTGAGCCTGAATGTTGCTATTGTTGTTGCTGGGAGGTTTTTAATTATATTTTCAATCTTATTAGATTTTATATCTCTATTTAGGTAATTTACCTCTTCTGGGTTTCATTTTGGTAGGTGGTATAAGCCAAGCAATCCATCCACTTCTTCCACATTGTCCAATTTTGTAGAATGTAGTCTTTTGAAATATGTCCTGATGATTTCCCCAATTTCGTTGGTATCTGTTGTAACATCTCTTTTTCCATTTCCAATTTTGTTGATTTGAGTTTTATCTTTTTTACTTTTGATCAAATTGGCCAGGTGTTTATCAATATTGTTTATTTATTTATTTTTTTGAATAGCCAGACCTTCATTTGATCAATTTTTTAATTGTTTTCTTCATTTTCAGTTGCTTCATTTCTGCCCTCAACTTGATTATATTTTTCTGTCTGATAATATTGGCTGTGAATTGTTCTTGTATTTACAAAGCCTTTATATATATGTTAAGTTCTTAATTTGAGATCTCTGTATTTTTGTGATATAGGCATTTAGTGATATAAACTTCCCTTTTAGGATGCTTTCATTGTGTCCCATAAATTTTGAATCCTTTTTTGTTTTCTTTTCTTTTTATCAGGGTAGGTTCTCCCTCTAGCCCAGGCTGACCTGGAACTTGCTCTGTAGTCCAAGTATTGCCTCAAATTCATGGCAATCCTCCTACTTCTGCCTCCTAAGTACTGGGATTAAAGGTGTGTTCTACCATGCCTGACAGTGTTCCATAAGTTTTGGTATGTTATGTTTTCATTGTGATTCAGTTTTAGAATTTTCTTATTTCCTTCTTTAAATTATTCAAAGACACATTCACTGTTTAATAGTGAGTTGTTTAGTCTCAAGGAGTTGGTGTATTTTTTGTTTCTCTTCTTGTTGATTTCTAGTTTTATTGTGTTATGGTCAGATATAAGGCAGGGAGTTATGTCAATTTCCCTCAACTTGTAAAGACATGCTTTATGTCCTAATATATGATCTATTTTAGACAAGTGTGGTGGTTTCATTCAGGTGTCCCCCATAAACTTATGTGTCTGAATGCTAGGTCCCCAGTCGATGGCAATGTGGGAATTGCAGCCTCCTGGACATGATATGCTGTTGGAAGTGGGCTTAAAGGTGTTATAGCCAGCTTTCCTTGCCAATGTTTGCAACACTGCCCTGTTTCTGTTGTCCACCTGAGGTTGGCTAGGAGGTGATGGCCAGCCTCTGATCATGCCATGTTTTCCCCTACCATTGTGGAGTTTCCACTTGAGTCTGTAAGCCAAAATAAACCCTTTCCTCCCATGAATTGCTTTGGGTCAGATACTATCTGCCAGTAACACAAAGCTAACTACAACAGTAAAATTGGTACCAAAAGTGGGGTATTGCTAGAAACCTGACTGTGTGGCTTTTGGCCTTTTAGAACTGATTTGTGGAAAGATTTGAAAACTTGGCCCAAGAGATGCCTTGCAGTGCAATAGGAAAAGATTGGTGGACTATTCTGGTCAGAGTTTAAAGACCTGAATGTTTTAAGAACTATGGACTGTGGAGGTTTGGCTTATAAGAAGAAGAAAGAGCTATGTCCTGGCTGGACTAGAAGCAATTTGTGTGAGAGGATTGCTGTTATGACTGAGTACTGAGAATTTGTGCAGGGTTGTGTTGTGTAGAAATAGACTGGGGTGGGCAGATAGATATGACAGAGAAAGAAATGAAATATCTGGGTTGAAACTGCTGCCCATTCAGCTACAATTGTATTTGAGATTACAACCACTGAGACTGGACCAGATGAGCTGCATGTTGAAGGAGTGTTCTGCTCTTCAAAGTTGGATTTATTTCCCCCTTGGATTAACAAATTGATATCCTACTTGGTACTATGGAATATAATGAATGCAGGAAAGAGGATCATTGAATCTGCAACTCAGTTTTGTTTTTCTGGAAATGGTCATGGACAATGTGAACCAGGTTTGTTGGATTACCTATGTCCTATGTAGAGGCCTGATGGAGCCATGTGGATGAACCATGGGGTGCAATGGAGACACAGTAGAGATTCCAGGACTATGGGATGGCTGTCAAAGAGAGCTGCCTGCACAGGATGAAGTTTTTCTGGACTGTGAGTAACCTACCTGGAAGGGTGGAATTGGAACTCCAGAGATTTGTCACTGGTTAGAATTACCAAACTTGGAGACTTGTCACTGGTTAAAATTGTCAGACTTGGAGCTACAGAGTTTGATGTTTGCCCTATTTTTTGTTGTTGTTGTTGTTTGTTTGTTTGTTTTACATCCTGTATTGGTTCAATATTTCTTCGCTATGCGTAATGCCATCTTTTGCAATGTGAATATTTATTTTGTGCCATTATGGATTTTTTTTTTGTTATTATGTCTTGGTTAAAAGACTTTGGACTATGGGGATGTTTCAACATCATTAGGATTGACAAAAACTATGGGGGCTTTTAAAGTTGGACGGGATGCATTGCATTTTGCATCATGGATGGTCTTCAGTTTATTGAGGCCAGGGGTAGAATGTGGTGCTTGATTCAGGTGTCCTTCATAAATTTATGTATTCTGAATGCTAGGTCCCCAGCTGGTAGCAATTTGAGAATGGGAACTTCCTGGGGGTGATGTATTGTTGGGGGGTGGGCCTATGGGTTTTTATACACAGCTTCCCCTTGACAGAGTTTGTCATATTCTCCTGCTGCTATTTTCCACCTGTTGTGCCAGGAGGTGATGTCCAGCCACTGCTCATGCCAATTTTCCCCTGCCATTATGGAGTTTCGCCTCAAGCCAAAATAAACTGTTTCCTCCCACAAATTGCTTTTGGTTCGGTACTTTCTGTCAGCAACACAAAGCTAACTAGAACAAGATGGTTCCAAGAGCTTTTGTAAGTTCATTTGATCTATATTTTGTTTAGCTCTTTTGTTCCGTAATTTATTTTTGGTAGTGGGGTATTAAAGTCTCCTAATAATATCGTATTGGGATTTATTTCTTATTAAATATCTAGTAGGTTTTGCTTTATGAATTTTGTTTCACCTGTGTTTGGGGCATATAAGTTTATGGCTCTAATGTCCTCTTGTTGAATTGTTCCCTTAATGAATATAAGGTGGCCTTCTTTATGTCCTTTATTAATTTTGTTTTAAAGCTTACTTGGTCAGCTATTAGTATTGCCACACCTACCTTGAAATATCTTTTTCCATCCTTTTGCCCTAAAGTGGAGTATGTCTTTAGTGGTAAGATGGATTTCTTGTAGACAGTAAACAGATGGAGCCAGTTTTCTGATCCAGCCAGTTAACCTGTCTCTTTTGATGTGGGAATTGAGTCAATTAATGTTCAGAGTTATAATTGTGAAGTGTGAGTTGATCAATTTTGAGTTGAAGAATGTGGACTTTGGTATTTTCTTGATCTTCATATGCTTTCATGTCTGTTCTAGTTTTTATTATTGCCTATTGCTTCCAGTAGCCTCTTGAGTATGTTTGTTCATCTCTTTGATTTTGAGTGCTCCATGCAGTATTCTCTATATGGCTGGATTAGTGGTCATATATTAGTAAAGCTTGTTTTTATCATGGAAAGCTTTTATTTCACCTTCTATTATAAGGGGTGATTTTCTGGGTTTAGTAGTTTGGGTTGGCAGTCAAGGTCTTTTAAAATTTGCAGTACTCCATTTCAAGCCCATCTAGCTTTTAGTGTTTCCATTGAAAAAATCAAAGGCATGTAATGAACTGTTTTTCTCCTGTAGCTTTTAGCATTCTCTCTTTGTTTTCTGTGTTTAGTGTTTTTAACTATAATAACATAGGGAATTTCTTCTCAGATCCTGTCTAATTGGTATTCTTTGTGCCTCATGTACCTGGATGGATCTCTTTCTTGGAGTACTGGGAAAGTTTTCTTCACTAATTTTGTTGAAGATAGTCTCTGTGCCCTTGGCCTATAGTTCTTCCCCTTCTTGTATGCCCATGATCTAAATATTTGGTCTTTTAATGGTTCCCCACATTTCCCTCATGTTCTTCTTGCACGGTTTTTTGTTCTGGTCTTTGGACTCCAAATTTTCTCTGCCTTGTCCTCAAATTCTAATATTCTGTTCTCCATTTGATCTATGCTATAGGTAAGGCTTCCTTGGGAGCCTTGTAAATGAGGTATTTCATTTTCACTTTCCATTTAGTTTTTCTTCAGCATTTCCATCTCCTTATTGATTTCCGTTTTCTTTTTTTTTTTAATGAAATATAACTTTATTATAGGATATCAAGTCTTGTGCAGATACAAACTGCTGTGAGTTAATGAGTGCCATGGCCATGTCACGTTTGTTCACACAATTTCACACCATTACTTTCTATCTCCCATCTCTTATATTGTTCCTCTCTGTTCTCTCTTCTGAAATCTTCCCTCAACATTGGGGAAGGGGACGATATTGATCTTCCATTAAGACCTGAGCATCACCAGTCACTAATTCTCATCTTTTTTATTTATTTATTTATTTGAGAGCGACAGAGAGAAAGAGGCAGATAGAGAGAGAAAGAGAGAGAATGGGTGCACCAGGGCCTCTAGCCACTGCAAACGAACTGCAGATGCGTGAGCCCCCTTGTGCATCTGGCTAACATGGGTCATGGAGTTCCATTTTCATTTCTTAGTTAGACTTTCTTATTGTCTTTTGGAATTCATTACTGTATTTATCATGTCCTTATTGAGTTTTTTTCCACTGACCACTGAGTTCATATTTTATTAATTTGGGCACCTTTTGTGTTACTTTTTATTGTCTTCCATTTTATCCATCCATCTATTGAGTTATTTCTATTTATTTTCATACATTTTATCCAGCTCTCTATTGAGGTTTTTTATTCTTTTACATTTTATTGGGCCATCTATTGAGGTTTTTTGTTGATTCTCTTTCATTTCATCTAGCCTTTTGTTCACAGCCTCATTAAATTTATTTAATATTCATATTGTAATTTCATTTTGAGATTCTATGTCTGAAGTTTCCTCTAAGTTTTCACTGGAGTCTTCCACTATGGAACTAGACATTCTTGGTGGGGATCTTCAGCTTGGTATCTTGCATTATTTGTTTTATATTGGGGTTTGCCTATCTCAAGAAAGTCACCTTGTTTAATGAGTAGACATCGATGGTGGTCCTTGCAGAGCTTGTGTTGAATGGCCTGGTTAGCTTTTATCAAAGTGGGTATGAGATGGTGGCCTTTCTTCAGGTTGGACTTGGGTGTACGTGAATATGGGAAGGGACCTCTTGTGTGTGCCAGGTGTGTCTGGGTAAGACCTTGGGAAGCCTTGCCTACATGGTGTCAAAGCTGTCTCCTGATTTCTGCTTTGGAATGAGATCAGAACCATGGTCCTTCCTGGAGGCTGAAGTGTCTGGTAGAATGCATATGACAGGAAGGGAGCTCTGTACTAATATATATATATATATATATATATATATATATATATATATATATATATATATATATATGAGAGAGAAATCTATCATGTGTTTATATATGTGTGGGTATGGGTATGTCGGTGTTTATAGGTCATAACACTAGAAATAGGATCATGAGAGAGGAAAAAGAGATTGATACAAGAATTTGGGGTGTCTTTAAGAGCTCTGGAGCCTCATCTCAGCTCTTTGGTTGGCAAAAACTCAGGAGCTAGGATCCTGGAAGATCATAGTCACACAAAGTTTGCACTGAGTCAGTGGCCTCTAGATTACTGACTAATGAATTTTGACAAATTAAATCCACAGACCAGAGGATAAGATTTGGATTTTATTAGATTATGGAGAAAACATAAAAGATGAAAAGAAGGCAAAGCTTCTGAGGGGCTTTCCAGAAATGAAAAAGCCTGCCCCAAGACCCAAGTTAATGTATTTTACAGGAGTGAGGAACTGAGCTGGTCAATCCATTCCTGATATCAGGTGTCTAGCGTTAGGTTTTCTGGAAAAGGGCATAATCCTTTAACATTCCTTTCTGTCTTGGGAAAGGAAGTGATAAGAATTGAAGCACTTGCTGGACATGGTAACACATGCCTTTAATCTCAGCACTTGGGAGGCAGAGATAGGAGGATTTCCATGAATAGGAGACCAGCCTGAGAATACATAGTGAATGCCAGGTCAGCCTGGGCTAGAATGAGACCCTACCTGAAAAGACAAAAAAGGAGGAGGAGGAAGAGGAGGAGAATTGAAGTATATTCACCTCCTCGGATGTAAACTGAGAGGTATGCATCTATTTTCATTCTACAACATGTGGAAAACCAGTTTTCTCAGCACCATTTGGACTCAGAGAAGAGTAAAGTATGAATTATGAGATTTATTTTAGGGAGAATTGGAATCCAAGAGCAAAGTCAGGCAGGAAAGCCCAAGCCAAAAGAAATTCCTTTCCTTCCCATGCAATCCAAGGGGAGACCGAGGGAAATTCTCACTCACGTAGAGAAAGTTCTAGGCACACATGGGGAAAGCAAAGCAAGAAAGTAGCACACAAGACAAGAAAGAGTCCAGACAAAAATGAAATCTTCTTTCCTGGTCTGGCTGGGAATAGGAAGAAGAGACCTGGAATATTCGCCTCACACAGGGAGTCAACCCAGGATGTCAAAGTTGCCAAAAGCTTACTAAAGAGCACAAGCACAAAGGGTCAAGAGAGATGAAGAGGCCATGTGCCATGTGCCAAGCCTCATTTGTGGGAATCAAACATCCAGTTAGAATGAGTCTCATCTTCAGACTCAGGTTGATAACAGATTGGTTGATACGCTTAAAAGGAAGGGCCAGCCTGTGGGTGTGCTAAGCCCCAGGGAAATAAGCAAGAAGCTGTGGCTGAGGAGGAGTTGATGCTTTCAGCCATCTTGCATAAAACTAGACCAAATGTCGGTTTTCAATTTTCCAGGGCAAGCAAGGTGGGATCCATGTTCTTGTGGGCCAGTCCCTTGTAACTACCTATCAGAAATAAATCTATCTTGCTCCTGACCTCTATAAATGGGACTGTGTGCATTTTTCCTCTCAGCAGGATTAGCTCATGTTGTTCAGCTCTGCCCAGGGCCAGAGGAAAGCAAGCTGGTTCTCTGGGTCTGATAGACTCTGTCTTGCTATTGTCTTGCTTCAGCCACAGCTGCCTGTTGGGAGTTCTCCATGTTGGACAATAACACTTACTTGTTACTTTATATGTGTTAATCTTATGTAGCTTTAACTCTGTAAATGTTTGTATAATATATAAAGTTCAGGTACATAGCTCTCTATATTTTTAGCTACAACTACATAAGGCACTAAATGTACTAAAATCATCTTTTAAAAGTTGCTTACAAAATGGTCATTTTAAAAACTTTAACAAAACAGATACTTAAATGAAACTTTGATAAGAAGTTTCTAAGTATCCAAAAGTCTGAAACATAAACATCAGAAAATATATTTTTAAAATATTTTTATTAATTTGAGAGAGAGAAGCAGAGAGAGGAGTGAGTATGGGTGCACCAGGGCCTCCTGCCACTGCAAACAAATTCCAGACACAGTCACCACTTTGTACATATAGCTTTACATGAATACTGGGGAATCAAACCCTGGCCACCAGGCTTTGCAAGTAGTGCCTTTAACCACTGAGCAATCTCTCCAGCCTAGAAAACACATTTTTTACAAAACATATCATCTGTCTTTCAAGTCAAATACAAATGTTACTAAGAGTAGAACAATATCCTTACTGGAGTTTTAAAATGCCAGAAGATGGTAGGGCAATTATTTATGAGTACAGACTGCCTTGTATTTCTTCTGATCTCCAACAGGCAAATACCATACAAAGCACAAGTTATTATTTTTTAATATCAATGTATATCCATCCCTTATACATGTTAAGAGCCAAGAAATTTTCTCAGCATCTTCATGATGTTCCACTGCTGATGAAATAGTTTTCAAATGCATTCTGAGCATCCAGAATCACTTTACATTTCAAATTTTTGAGAAGAATTACATTCAGCTTAAGTTAGTTTCCTTATAATATCTATTGAAGTCTCCTAAATCACACATACATTGAAAGAAGAAGTCAAGACAAACAAGTGCAGCAACATTTCCAAACCATTTAACACAGATCAAGAGTCTCAAAATATCATTTCTTCATAAGGAAGAGAAACCAAAGATAAATAGCACTCAAAGATAAATAGCACTGTTCATGCAAAACACAGCTCACACTTCAAAGAGAATGTAAGAGATAGTTTGTTCTGGAGCCAAACATGAGTGACCATGGCCTGGGAACACAGATTTAGGTTACCTCAAACTCTATGTTCCAACATGTTAACAATTTCATGGAGTTTTCATAGTTACAGAACAAAAGAAAGTCAGGAACCCGGGCAGTTCTCAAATAAATTACTGGAAACATCAGGTAGGTGGGCAAGAGCAAAGCAGGGGAATCCTTCCTATTGGTCACAGATGCTGTCTGCTAACACTCTTATCGTTCCAGCTGATGGAAGCGAGGGGATCTGTTTATGCATTTCAGTAAGACTTTTGGTCATAGGATGTTAGGTCAGACTCAGAGATGGACATTCATTGGTCTTCAAAGGGGCTAAGGTACCCCAAGAATATTTGGCTATGGACAGTCTACCACACTGAAATTCTAATAAGATGCATGGTCTTGCAAACTATTCAGATTAGTCTTGTTGGATATTCAAAGCAGGCATAGCTCTTTCATGGAATGTCACTTCACAGCTTCCCCTGTTGGCCAAACATCACATTTTTGCTCATGCAGAGGACAAATATTATTTTATGCCCCACAATGCTATAAAGGCTCATTCCTAATGTAAGAAATGGATGAGGCTGAGTAGTAGTCAGGGAAGCAGTCTTTACAAGAAAGGAGGTGCAGGTAGAGCTATTGCGAAAACAAAACTCCTGGATCATATTGTATTCATTCATGATCCAGGTATGATAATTTTTCTTTTTTGACCACTGCATCTACTATAACATTTACCTGTAACATATAAAAGGAGTATTATATTTACAGTAATTGAGAACATAGCCTGGCCTAATGAAGTCAAGGTAGGAGATGAGGGAAACAGATATCCTAACCAACAACAACATCCACTATATGTGCCAACACAGTCTTAAACCAAACTGACTGTATGTTTTCCTTCTATGTCTAAAGCCATCTGTACTTTATGAAATATTCTATTTGCTTTTTGGAGTGTTTGAGATAATTCGTTATCATTTAACTCTAGTTTTTCTTCCCTTACAATAGTGAATGATGTCTCCTTTTAACAGGAGTGACTTATATAATCTTTTATCCATTCCTAGAGTATGTCTACTGAGTATTTCAAAGGGAAATAATTGATGTTTTCCAAAAGGGGTAGGTATCAGATTTAGAAGAATTAATGGGAATATGTTTGGCCAGGTAAGGCTGAAAGCTCCAATTAACTTTACCAACTGTGGCTGTTTTGTTCTGCTTTTCAAGGTAAAGTATGGCTCTATCCCAAGATGACCTGAAATTTGCTATGTAGTCTTAGGGTGGCCTCAAACTCACAGCACCCCTCCTGCCTCTGCCTCCCAAGTGCTCAGATTAAAGACATGTGCCACCACACCTGGCCAATTATTGCTTTTTTATAGCGGCAGTCATTCATTCAACCACTCCAGAAGATTGATGATGGTGAGCAAAGTGGAAAGGTTGTATAATAGGACAAAATTTACAGATAAAGTTAAACATTTGTCCAGTAAAGTGAGTTCCATGGTCACTATGTAGTTCAGCAGGAATGCCCCAAGTAAGAAAAATTCTTTCTACTAGAACTTTTCCTACAGCTAAGGCAATGGCTTTCCAGCAATTGAAAAACATACAAGTTAGCACTAAGACATATCTAATCCTTGTGTTGGAGGCATTTGGATAAAGTCCAATTGCCAGGTTTCAAGTGGTCCATTTGGAAATGGGAAATGTCCTTGTGTCCCATGAAGTGGTTTACCAGGGTTCTGTTTGGAGGCAATGGGCCATCTTGAATATATCTTGTGAGATTTTGCCAGAGACAATATTCAGAAAAGTTTGTTTACCCCAAGAGTTTTTTTTTCTGGTGTCCAGTGAGTCTAAGTATGTATGTATTCCAGCAGAGGCAGCTGCAGACTTAGGGGTATTATGGGCTTCTCATTAGAACCCAGCCAGCAATCACTTTGGGAATTGAACCTGCAACCCTCCTGTTGCCGGGTGTCCTTTTCTTGTTGAGATGCCATCTGAGCCTGAAGAAGGAGGTCAGAGATAGAGAGTGGACAGAACGAACGGGACAGATTCTTTCAGGGTGCACAGTCACGTATAGTGCAGCCCTTTTACACTGCTTCAGCAGCCAAATTATTACCTTTTGCTTCTTCAGCATTTGCTGTAGAATGTCCTGGAATTCTAACAATGACTAATTGTTTGAACAAATGGATAGCATCTAGTAATTTTGAGATTTGTTAACTATTTTGAATAGGCTGACCAGGGGTGGTCAGGAAACCTCTTTGCTTCCATAGCATGTCATAGTTATGCACCACTCCAGCTGCATAATGACTATCTGTATAATATTGGCTATTTTGTTTTCTGCTAAATGGCATGCTATAGTTCAGGCTATGAGTTCAGCCATCTGAGCAGATTTAATTCCAGGCAAATGAGCACTCTTGACTGTATCAAGAATGGGGGTAACTGCATATCCAGCTTGAAAATGCCATGTTCGTCTTGTAAATGAGAGCCATCAGTAAATGAGATCAAGTCTGCATTTTTCAATAGCTGTTTCCAATAAGAAGCATGTTGATTATTTGAGCAGTCGTGTTTATAGTCTCCTAGCTCGTCTGGTAAGGGGCACTAAAGAAGCAGGGTGAAGAGAATTGTAGCACACCAGGGAGATATTTGAAGATGAAAGCGAAAGTATCTCCAGAAGTTAGTCCACTCACTGTGTAATGCTGGGTGTGATGTGAATTTAATAAAAGTTCTATGGAACAGAGCACATAAGTGGTGAAAGGAGAGAACCTCGCATGACTTCCTCAGATGTTTTGAGTAGCACAGTGGGGGAAGAGATGGCCCTTAAACAAGGAGGATGTCCTTGGGCTACTGGGGTCTAATTGCTGGCTGGAAATGTCAGGGGCCTGTGTCTTTCTCTGTGTGTTTTTTCAGTCAGAACACCCAAAGCATTCCCTTCCTTCTCAAGAATGAAAAAGAAAAAGGAAAGATTATGGTCTAGATGCCCTAGGGCAGGGTCTTGGTTGAAAGTTGTCTTTAAGACCTCAATTGCTGCCTCTTCCTCCAGCCCTAGTTGTATGGTATATTGTTGGTCTTACTTAAGTTTCTTGTATAGGGACTGGGTAATTAATGAATAGCTTGGGAATACAATTCCAACAATAACCAGTTAGTCCTATGAATACCTCAATTTATGAGCAATCCTGAGGGAATTACTAGATGACCCATATATTTGACCTCCTATTGACAGAGTTGCATTTTGTCTTTTGATGCTTTATGGTCCTTCTTAACTAGCTTCTGTAATAAGAATACTATATATTTTATTTGTTTGTTTATTCATTCATTTATTTATTTGGGAGAAAGAAAGAGAAAAACAGGCAGAAAGAGAGAGAGAATGACACTCCAAGGCCTCCAGCCACTGCAAATGAACCCCAGACGCATGCGTCACCTTGTGTATCTGGCTTATGTGGGTCTTGTGGAATTGAACCTGGGTCCTTTGGCTCTGCAGGCAAGTACCTTAACTGCTAAGCTATTTCTCCAGCCCAAGAATACTATATTTTTGAGGGAGCCCCCATATGAGGGAAAACACAAAAGCAAAGCAGATCATCCACATTTTGAATTAAAACAGGTTCACTAAAGAACTATATATCTTGGAGGTCATATTTTTTTTTCAGGATGTCTCTCAGAGGCTTGTCCTTTTTGGGAGAGTATCCATTTCAGTTTCTTACATTCCCTTTAAAAATGGCAAGGCCTCTTACAATAGTTAAAAATAACTTAGTTCCTCTCAAGAGGGAAGGAGTGAGTAGATCTCTTTGTCTGAGAGCTTAATAGTTGAGTTCACAATTTTGATAGAGATGTCCTTCTCCTTTTGTGCGGCAGTTCTTGAAAATTGTTCTGCTAAGGTGAAAAGGGCATCTGTGGGAAGTAAGACCCATGTGGTAGATTCCGTTTGACTAAAGTGGCTGATTCTTTTAAATAAATTGTGTTCATTTATTTACTTATTTGAGAGAGGGGGCAAGAGAGGGAGAAGGAGAGGGAGAGACAGATAGAAAGAAAGAGAAAGGAAATGGGCTGCTGTAAATGAAGTCCAGTTACATGCTTCACTTTCTGCATCTGGCTTTATGTGAGTATGGAGGAATCAAATCCAGGCCATCAGGCTTTGCAAGCAAGTGCCTATAAAGCCATCTCTCCAGCCTTACAGTAGCCAATTCTTTTTCTAATCCTTCTAATCCTTACAGAATTTAATAAAGCATCACTTCTGTGATCTTCAAAGCTCTCAGGGAGAATTCCTGAGGGCTATTTAAATATATTTTTTTAAATCTGAAATAGAAGTCAGGTAGAGTTTCCTCAGGCCTTATCTTACAGTGCTGTTTTGGTCCACTCAATAATTTTTAATATTTTTTATTGACAACATCCATAATAGAAAATATACCATGAAAATTCCCCCCTTCACTTTTCCATTCGCAACTCAACTCACCATCATAACCCCTCCCCCTCTCAATTAGTCTTTCTTTTACTTTGATGTCATCATCTTTTCCTCCTATTGTGAGGGTCATGTGTGCTTAGTGGCAGGCACTGCAAGGTTATGGGTATCCAGGCCATTTTGGTTTTGGAAGACTGCATTGTAAAGAGTCTTACCCATCCTTTGGCTCTTACATTCTTTCTGCCACCTCTTCTGCAATGGACCCTAAGCCTTGGAAGGTATGCTAGAGATGTTTCAGTGCTGAGCACTCCTCTGTCACTTTGTCTCAGAACTATGGTGCCTTTTGTGTCATTACAGAGGTCACTTCCATCTGAAAAGAGAAGCTTCTCTAACACAAAAGTGAGAGTAGCATTATATATATATATATATATATATATATATATATATATATATATATATATAGACAGAGAGAGAGAGAGAGAGAGACATGCTTAGCAGGCAGATTGGTGAGCATAATATATGCATTTAGCCAGACACCAGCAGGCATTATACCCCTAGGGCTCATGACCTATCCCATCATAGGTTTTTAGTGTCAGGCATGTATTCCCTTCCATGGAGCAGGCCTCCAGTCCAGTTAGAGAGCAATTGGTTTCCCCCATAACAGATATGCCACTATTGCACCCGTTGGCTCATTTGGCCTGGCTGGCTAAACTTAAGGCATGCAGTGTGCACTGTTGTTTACCTCCATTGATGACTTCTCTCCCATAGAGCTGCATGCAACATAGCTTTTTCCAGCTTTCTGTCAGCTGGTCCACAAGGAGGAGGTTTTCAGCTCAGCTCCAGCTTGATTCTGCAGTGACTTGCAAGCAAAGCATGTGGAGTCTTCAGCAATAGGGTCTTACCATCCATTCCTGGTGGGAAACCAAGAGCCTTGGCAATTGCTTGTAATGTTCTGGGGACATCAGGGACTTCCCTGGCCAACAACTGACTGGAAGGCATCCCATCTGTGGCACTGAAAATTTTCTAGTAACAATCTATGGCTTCTGGGTACACCGTTGTGCAAAAAAAGGAGGTTTCCATAAGGCTTATTCATACTCTCTTAGATTTTGATTAACCCCCTCCCAACCTTCCTTTACTCAGTCTCTTCCCCTGAGCTCACTTAAGGCCTTTCCACCCCCAATAATCTGTTCTTCTACTTACATACACAATATCATCCCCTTAAGTCCTTCCCTCTCTTCCCTCCCTTATACACCTTTTCTGCCTTACTGGCTTCTGCTACTGAGTTTCATTCCAACTCACTTACAAATCCAAGCATTTCTAACTAGGATCCACATAGGAGAGAGAACATGTATCTCTTGGCTTTCTGGGCCTGGGTTACCTGACTAAGTGTAATCCTTTCCAAGTCCATCCATTTCCCTGAAAATTTCTTGATTTCGTTTTTCTTTACCACTGAGTAGAGAACTCCATTGTATAAATGCACCACATCTTCATTATCCACTCATCAGTTGAGGGGCATCTAGGCTGGTTCCATTTCCCAGCTATTGTGAAGAGAGCAGCAATAAACATGGATGTGCAAGTATCTCTAAGGTAGGGAGATGAGTCCTTAGGATATATGCCTAGGAGTGGTATAGCTGGGTCATAGGGTAAATCTATCTTTAGCTGAGTTAGGAACCTCAACACTGATTTCCAACCCACAGTGGCTGTGCTAGTTTACATTCCCACTAACACTGTAGAAGTGTTGCTTTTCTTTTTTCTCCATCTACACCAGCGTTGCTATTTTTTTTTTCTGCATCCTCCACAGCATTGTTATTTGTTTTTTTGTTTTTTGGGGTTTTTTTTTTTTTTTTTGATGGTAGCCATTCTCATAGGAGTGAGATGGAATCTGAAAGTAGTTTTAATTTGCATTTCCCTGCCAGCTAAGGATGTAGAAGATTTCTTTTTCTTTTTCTTTTTTTTATTATTATTAGATATGGACATATTTTGTATGTAAACATAACATGTTGGAACCATCCTTTCCCTCCTCCCTGCCACTTTTCTGAACACTTTTTTAAATGTTGATAGGCCATTTGACTTTCTTTTTTTAAGAATCTAGTCCCACAGCCTATTTTTTAGTTGAGATTTTGATTTCTTTTTCTTTTTCTTTTTTAGTTCTTTGTATATCCTGGATAATAATCCTCTATCAGATGTATAGCTGGCAAAGATCTTCTCCCATTCAGTAGGTTGCCTCTTTGCTCTATTCACAGTGTCCTTTGCTGTACAAAAGCTTTGTAATTTCATGAGGCCCCGGTGGTTGATTAGTGATTTTATTTCCTGAGCAACTGATGTTATATTCAGAAAGCTGTTTTCTTTGCCAATATGTTGAAGGGTTTCTTCTATTTTTTCCCCTAGCAGTTTCAGGTCTGATATTAAGGCCTTTGATACATGGACATAATTCTTGTGCATGGAGAGAGATAAGGATCTATTGCCATCCTTCTATAGATAGATATCCATTTTTTCTAGCATCATTTGTTGAAGAGGCTGTCTTTTCTCCAATGAGTACTCTTGGCATTTTTGTCAAAGATCAGGTAGCTATAGCTGCCCAGACTTAGACCTGGGTTCTCTATTCTGTTCTGTTCCATTGATCTACATATCTGCTTTTGTGCCAGTACCATGCTGTTTTTGTTACTATGGCTCTACAATATAAGTTAAAATCAGGTACGATAATACCACCAGCCTTATTTTTGTTGCTCAAAATTTTTTTAGCTATTCATGGATTTTTGTGCTTCCAATGAATTTTAGGATTGGATTTTTCTATTTCTGTGAAGAATGTCATTGGAATTTTGATGGGGATTGCATTAAATGTTTAGATTGTTTTTGGTAAGATTGACATTTTCACAATATTGATTCTTCCAATCCAAGAATATGGGATGTCTTTCCGTTTCCTAATGTCTTCTGCAATTTCTGTCTTGGGTGTTTTAAAGTTTTCTTTATAAAGATCCTTCACGTTCATGGGTAGGTTTACTCCAAGGGATTTTTTAAAGGAAATTTTAAATGGGAATTATTGCCTTATTTCATCCTCAACATGTTTGTTGTTAGTATATGGGAAGGCTACTGATTTCTGTGTGTTGATTTTGTGTCCAGCTATATTGCTAAAAGTGTTTGTCAGTTCTAACAGTTTGCTAGCAGTCTTCAGGGTCCTTTATGTATAGAATCAGATCATCTGCCCATAATAATAATTTGATCTCTTCCTTTCCAATTTGTATCCCTTTTATGTGTGTCTCTTCCCTTATTGCTATAACTAAAACTTACAGTACTATATTAAATCAAAGTGGGGACAGTGGATACCCTTGTCATGTTCCTGATTTTAGTGTAAAAGCTTCAAGTTTTTCCCCATGTTGGCTGTAGGTTTGTCATAAATAGCCTTTATTATGTTGAGATATGTTCCTTCTATTCCCAGGTTCTGTGGAACTTTTACCATGAAGTGTTCTTGTATTTTTTCAAATGCCTTTTCTGCATCTATTGAGAAGATCATGTGATTTTTGTCCTTTAGTCCATTTATATAGTGTATTACATTTATCAATTTGCATATGTTGAACCATCCCTGAATCTCTGGGTTAAAGCCTGCTTCATAAGGGTGAATGATCTTTTTGATATATTCTTATATTCTGTTTGCCAATAGTTTGTTGAGAATTTTTGCATCTATGTTCATGAGGGAGATTGGTCAGTAGATTTCTTTTCTTGTTCTGTCTTGGTCCGATTTGGGTATTAGGGTGATGCTGGCTTCATAGAAGGAGTTTAGTAGTATTCCTTCCTTTTATATTTTATGGAAAAGTTTGAGAGCACTGGTGTTAGTTCTTCCATGAAATTCTGGTAAAGTTCACCAGTGAATCCATCTGAGCCAGGACTTGATTTACTTGGGAGATTTTTGTATAACTACTTGGATATCTATACTTGTTATAGGTCTATTTAAGTGGTTTATCTCATCTTTGCAGGTAATATAAATCAAGAAAATCATCCATTTTTTTCAGATTTTCAAAGTTAGTGGAGTATATGTGGTTCAAGTAGTCCTTATGATTTTCTGAATTTCTTTGGTGTCTTTTTAATGATGCCTTTTTCATCCCAAATTTTATTAATTTGTGTCCCTTTTCTCTTTCTTTTGGTCAGATTTGCTAAAGGTTTATCAATATTGTTTATACTTTCAAAGATCGAGCTCTTTGTTTCATTGATTTCTTATATTGTATTTTGGTTTCTATTTCATTAATTTCTGCCCAAATCTTTATTTCTTTCCCATCTAGTGATTTTTGGTTTGCCTTGTTCTTCTTTTTCCAAGACCTTAAGGTAAAGCATTAAGTTGTTTACTTGTGACTTTTCTAAAGCTATAAATTTCCCTCTTAGGACTGCCTTCCTTGTGTCCCAAATGTTTGGGTATATGGTGTTCTCATTATCATTTGATTCTATGAATTTTTTTAAATTTCTTTCTTGGTTTCTTCATTGACCCATTCATCATTTACTAGTGTATTGTTTAGTTTCCATCATTTTGTGTATGCTCTATAGCTTTTCTTGCTATCCATTTGTGGTTTAATCCCATTGTGATCAGATAGAGTGCAGGGGATTATTTCAATTTTCCTGTATATGTTAAGGTTTGCTTTGTGTCCTAACATATGTTCTATTTTAGAGAATGCCCCACATGCTGCTGAAAAGAATAAGTACTCTTCAGCATTTGGATGAAATATTCTGTAGATATATATTAGGTCCATTTTTTCTATGATTCATCCAGATGCACCTCTCTGTTTACTTTTTGCCAGGATGAGCTGTAAATTGATGAGAGAGGGTGGGGTGTTGAAGTCACCCACTATAATTGTGTTTAGTGTTATCCTTAAATCTTAAACCTTAGTTCCAATAGTGTTTGTTTGATAAACTTGGGAGTCCCCATGTTAGGTCATATATGCTTAGAATTATAATGTCCTCCTGTTGGAGTGTTCCTTTAATCAATATAAAGTGAACTTCTTGGGGCTAGAAAGGTGGCTTAGCGGTTAAGGCGTTTGCATAAAGAGCCAAAGGACCTTGGTTCAATTCCCGAGGACCCACATAAGCCAGATGCACAAGGTGGCACATGTGTTTGGAGTTCGTTTGCAGTGCCTAGAGGCCCTGGCATGCCCATTCTCTCTCCCTCTCTCTGCCTCTCTCTCTCTCAAATAAATAAATAAAAATAAAGTAAAACAAAATTAAAGTGACCTTCTTTATCTTTCCTAAGTAATGTTGGTTTGAAATCTATCCTGTCTGTCATTAGGATGTGACACCTGCTTGCTTTCTAGGCCCATTTGCTTAAAACATCATTTTCCAACCTTTCACCCTAAAATAGTGTTCATCTTTCATGGAAAGGTGAGTTTCTTGGAGGCAACAAATAGAAGGATCCTACTTTTTAACCCAGTCTTCCAACCTGTGTCTTTTGCTTGGGGCATTGAAGCCATTGATATTAAGGGGTATTATTTAAAGGTGTGTATTTATTCTTGCCATTCTTCTTGTTTTGTAGTTCTTCCAGTTTTTTCCTTTACTCTCTCGTATTAGCTATCATTTGAGTATGTTTTTTTTTTTTTTTCTGTTTCCTTATGTGTGTGCTTTTCTTTCTCTTCAGCATGGAAGATCCTTTCAAGAATTTTCTGTAGAGCTGGTTTGGTCTTCATATATTCCTTTAGCCTGTTTTTGTTGTGCAATGTCCTTATTTCTCCATCTATTTGGTTGGATAGCTTTACAGAATAAAGTAATCTTGGTTGACAATTGTTATCTTTCAGAACTTGGAATACATCATTCCAAGCCTTTCTTGCTTTTAAATTTTGTGTTCAGTATTCTGTGGCTATCCTGATGGGCTTGTTTTGGTGTGTGGTTTGAGTTTTCTCTCTAACTGCTTTCAGTATATTTTATTTGGTTTGTGTTTTGTGGTTTAATTACAATATGGTGGTGAGAGGTTCTTTCCTGATTTTGTCTGCTTGGCATCCTAAAGGTTTCCTGTATCTGTATTGGCATCACTTTCCCTATTTGGGGAATTTTTCTTCCATGATTTTGTTGAAAATAACTACTACGACTTTGGAGTGAAATTCTTCTCCTTATACTATACCCTGAATTCTTATGTTTGATCTTTACATAGTGTCCCTTGAAATTCCTGTTCATACCTTCCTATTAATTTGTCTTTCTCTCTGTTGGGCTATATTAGATCTGCCACCTGGTCTTCTATTTTACATATTCTGTTTTCTCCTTGATCCATTCTATTGGTGAGACTGTCTACAGAGTTTTCTATTTGACTTACTCTGTTTGTATTTCTAGTATTTCTGATTAGTATTTTTTCATTACTTCTATTTCTTTACTCTTGCCTTGTATTGACCTCCTTATTTCATTAAATTGGTTTCTTGCATTCTCTTGGGATTGCTTTAGGAGTTTGTTTTCTCCTTTGATTTCTTTGATTTCTTCTTTGGTCTCTTTGAGCATGGCCATAATCATCTTGTTTAATCTTTGTCAGACATTTCATCTAAAACAGTCTCACTGGAGGTCATTTCTGATGGATTTATAATTTTAGGTGGAATTGCATCAACTTGATTTTGTGTTTCTTGTATTCTAATGTAGAGATTTTTGTATCTTGAGTTAACTTGATGCTTGGGTTTTCTAATTATCTGCAGAGTTCTTAGTTGTGTAAATCCAACTTTATATATCTTCAGGGTAGGAGTTTAATGTGCCAGGTGTAGCTCTTATACTCACAGAGTAACAGCAGAAGTGACTCTAGTGTTCAGTTTGCCTCCTATTCAAGTATTCTAGGTGGAGCAAAATACTGGCAAATTCTAAAATTCAACTGAGAAGTATATGCATTCAAACAAAACCAGCACAGAGTATTTATGCAAGAGTGCAGTTAAAACAAACAAATAATCTAATACTGCCAAAGTTCCTGAGGGTGTGTGTTGCTGCCCACCCTTAATCCTTTCAACTGGAAGTCTGAGATTTCCAGTCTGAAATGGGTCCCAGGTCAGCCTGGGATTGAGTCAGACCTTGTCCCCAATAATGGCAAAAGGAAAAGACAAAGGCCCTATAAATCAGGAACATCAGAGGCAACAATACTCAATACCAAAATACAGCAGACTGGCCAGTGGGAGGGGACTTGTGGGGGTGCCAGCTCAAGAGAGGAGCCAAAGCCGGGCATGGGGGCACATGCCTTTAATCCCAGCACTCAGGAGGCAGAGGTAGGAGGATCACCGTGAGTTCGAGGCCACCCTGAGACTACATGGTGAATTCCAGGTCAGCCTGGGCTAGAGTGAGACCCTACCTCAAAACAAACAAACAAACAAAAAAAAAGAGGAGCCAGCTTGTCTGGGTCCCTTGTGGAGCAGATGAGAGAGCAGGCCCTTGAAGGAAGACTTCAGTTTCTAGTTGGAAGATGGAGGGAGCTCTGAGGCTGACAGTGAGAATTTGAAAAAAATGAGCAATTATAACCAAACATAACTTGACTTCATTGTTCCCTCAGTGGGGTACCTTTGATGTGACAAAATTAGCATATTTCTTGTGCGAAACTAGAGATTCTAGGCAAGAAAACAAAAGATAATTAATGAATTGGCAGCATACTTTAATTGGAATTTAGAAGCATTTAAGAGAAGAAATAATAAAATTGGTAACATACAAGAAAATAATTAGTTTTAGAAACAATATCAGAATTGAGGAAAAATACTGAAGGACCAGAAATGAGTAAGAAAATCATAGAGATTATATAAAAACTAAAGGTAAATTCTGGAGAATTTAACTCTTCTCAACCCTTTCCTCCCATCTATCCCTCTTTACCCTTTCCTCCCATAGCAGAAGACCTTCTGTGTCCCTGTTGTAGTCAAGTTTGCATTGCTGGTAGAAATCACCCAACCAAGAGCAGCTTATGGGAAAAAAAGAGGTTTATTTTGCCTTACAGGCTCAAGGGGAAGATCCACAATGGTAGGCGAAAACAATGGCATGAGCAGAGGGTGGACATCACCCCCTGGCCAACATCAGGTGGACAACAGCAACAGAAGAGTGTGCCAAACACTGGCAAGAGGAAACTGGCTATAACACCCATAAGCCTGCCCCAAACAATACATTCCCGCCACGAGGTGTTAATTCCCAAATCTCCATCAGCTGGGAACCTAGCATTCAGAACACTTAAGTTTATGGGGGACACCTGAATCAAACCCCCAGAGTCCCCTCCATTCTCACTTTCACCTTCTACGCTCCTATCTAGTAATTCCCAAGGGGAACAAAATTCTATGCTAAAATTGAAAACGTTGTTATGTCTCATTTAAGATAAAACCCAAGGTGACAAGGGAAAAAAGATAATGTTTATATTCCCTGGACAAATATTGAGACAAATCTTTGGTTATGTGGTTCCTTGATCCATGACTGGATCCCCTAGAGTTTGCTAAAGAATTTCAGGTCATTCCTTTTAAAATATAATCCACGGTTTTCTGACTTATCAATCAGATATTGACTTCAGGAAGCCAAACAGATGAATGGTTTTATTTTGCACTATGGAAGAGCTCCCTTCTCGATGTTTTCCTTCCCTCACAGCATATGCCTGCAGTTCCTTCCAAGCACAAACACCTTGTACCAGGTCCTCCCTTTTCCTTCCCCACTCTTAAGCCATGCTGCTCCTTTCAGAGATGATAATAAAGAATTCTTAACCCATATACTAGTCTCAGAGCCTCTATCTCAGACCCCTTACTCCTGATACACACAAGTTGTATCCTCATAATTATGAAACATAAAACTGGCCAGAGTACCAGATGGTGTTTAATTTCTAAACACTTCTTCCTTCTTGGAATTCCTTCTTCCCACTTTTATTTATTTATTTTTATATCTACCCCCCGCCCTGAATTCACAAGCCTCTCTATGTTAGCTAGTGGATATGTGTTTTGAATAAGGTATATGTATTGCTTTTGGAAGTAGTTTTAGTGGCTCTTAACCTAAGACTGTCCCTCCTACTGTGTCTTGTGATAGTCTTGCATGTTTTGTGGAAATGTGAGGGAGCTCAAGACACTGGATGTCTTCCTGGCAAGCCCAGTGAAGTTCATTCTAACCCAGGAACAGGGCATGTTTTGTTGGGATTCCTTGCAAGGTTATTATATGTCATGGAGTGTTCCCTGTGACATCTGCACCTTACTGGGCTGGAGAGAACCAGTGCTTCTTAACTTTGGTGTCTCTATGTTCAAGCGCTCATGGGATTCCTAAGCAAAAAGTAGTGAGGCTACAATAAGCAGGAAAGGCCACGGGAAAAATAACAGAATTATATATTTTGAATGGTGGCAGGAGACAAAAATATAAATGTTAGCAAATAAAAGTAAAAGTGAACATGTTTAAAGGATCAAAACCAAAAATGCAAGCCCAGTGGTCACATACTAAGATACCTTCAACAGTCACAATCACAATCAAAAGTGCAACAGCTAGGTTGGCCTCTTCAGAGTGGGGAATGAGAAGATAGAAATTGGTTAGTCATCTGATGATAACAGGGCACCCTCAAGTGAACAGATTTTTTCCTTGGCTAGAAGCAGGACATATAGCTGAGTCTGTAATGAGGGAGCTGGCTTTTTCCTTAGCTCCTCTTCTCTAAAGGAGTCCCCCTTCCCTAAAACCTGGTGATGAGAGGATGTGGATGAGATTACTAGTACCTAAACACATGACATGAGACCTGGCTTTTCATCTCTCCTTCCCTAAAGAAGTTCCTCTTTCCTAGAAATCTGACAGGAAGGCAGGAATAAGATTATAAAGCACCTGGACACTTGACATGAGAACTGGCCTTACCAGCTCAGCCCCCATCCAGTAAATTTCCACAAAAGACACCAATCAGGGTCACCAGCAGGCTTTCCCATTTTGGGTACACCCACTTTCTCTGAAGGAGCTGCCTTCTTTCCTTCTCTTAAATGCTGTAATGACATTTTTTTTTAACTTCACCTGTATGGTCTGTGTATTGTATTCATCAAATTCATAAGAACCTGGAGGCCACTAACAGTGGAAGTTTTCTGTGACAGTGACTACCTGGCACCCTAACTTCTGTGTTGATGCCCAACCAAGAGCCAAAAATGGCTCCATTGCACTCATATTCTAAATTGCTATATCACCTGATGCACTGGTGACTCCTGTGCTGAAAAGCAGCCCATCCTTGGGGCCTCATATTGAAAGCACCAAAAAAAAAAAAAAAACAGTTGGCACAAAATAAAACTCTCACCTCAAAGAGAATAAGAGATCATTTATTCTGAAGCCAAATATGAGTGACTGTGGCCCTGGAAGACAGATTTAGGTTAGATTACCCCAAAATCCTATGTTCTAATATGTTAACTATTTCATGAAATTTTTATAGTTACAGAATAAACGAAAGTCATAAGCCAAGGCATTTTTCAACAATATTGGTGGAAGCATCATGTAAGCTGGTTACAGCAGAGAAGGAACATCTCTGCTATTGGTCTCAGATGCTGTCTGATGGTATTCTTGTCTTTCAAGCTGGTGGACGCTAAGGGGTCTGTTCATACATTCCATAAGATTCATTTGGTCACAGGATATTGGGTCAGATACAGAGGTAGATGTTAACTGGTCTTTAAGAGGCCAAAATAGCCCAGGACAATTTGGCTGTGAACCTGCAACATTCCAATGTCTCCACATTGACAATTCTCACCATCCATCTGCATAGTCTTGTAGAATATTCAAAGTACTCATGCAGAATATTTGAAATCAATGCAGCTGTTTCCAAAATCTTCATTTCACAGTACTGTTGCAGATTTTCACATGGTTGAGTCCCCTGTCTCATGATCATGAAAACTTAGGCACACAGATGACAAGAAGTAAGTAAAGCAAAGGTTTATTGAGAAAAAGTTAAAAAAAAAAAATCCCAAAGCAAGCATGCTTAGGCTTTTAGCCAGCATTCAAAGAAGAAAGAGGAAGAAGAAAAGGAAAAGTTACACGTTTTGAGTTTGAACTCAGAAAAGCTGGCAGGATCAGCAGTGAGGCTCTGTGAGATACCTCTCTGGGAGGTGTATCATAGTATTGTCTCATTGAGTGGGTAACTATTCTTCCCACCCCATTAGCATGTCTGTAGGTGAGAAGTGGTCTCGACCAGAGGAATGATTGAGGGTCTCTGCTGGATAAACTTTTAAGGGAGGTAATTTAGCCGCAGCCCAGGGCCAGAGGACTTTATTCATCTGGACAGGACAAAGCGACTCTTCCCTTTCATATGGTATTTGAAAGACTATTGTAACATTTTCCTTTTTTAATGTTACCATGGAAATAGACAGGTCCTTCCTCAATGACCTACAAGCCTGCTAATATCTGCCTACCCACAACTGTATGAACCACAGAGAAGGCATTTACATGAATTGCATTTTATGGGAAAGCTTTCACTTTCCTTTTACTGACGCCTCAGACTCATGCAGACTGCAAATGGACTTCCTTTTACTTCTAGGTCTGCCCATTGTCCTTTTAAAAGGGAATACTGATGAGTTCAAGTTAAGCTACAGATCTTTGACTCAAAATAAATATAGGATAGTGAAGATAAAAGCTACTTTTAGAATTACTTCTGACAAATTTGTTAAATCCCTTATTGTGCACATCAAATTGTACTCTAAATATGTATGTTTGCACCTATAGTTAGTACCATTCTCATCTTTGACTAGAGAAGCTTCCTTCTGTTGGTGATAACTACTGGGGAGACTCAGAACTCAACAGTGGGCTGGGAACATAGCTCAGCAGTTAAAGGTCCCAACTCCCACATAAAGACAGATACACAAATTGGCACATGCATCTGGAGTTCATTTATAGAGGCATGAGGTCCTGGCATGCCCATATTCAGTCTCTCTCTCTCTCTCTCTCTCTCTCTCTCTCTCTCTCTCTCACGCACACACACACACACACACACACACACACACATAATTAATTAAAATATTTTTAAAAGCTCAACAAAATGCTAAGAATAAGTTGCTCAGTACTAAATGAGCATCCTGATCACACCCTCCAATGCTCATAGAACATTGTGGAGAGAAGGTAGGAAGAACATAAGAGCCAGAGGATGGGGAGGGGTGCTTTGGAATGCTGTCTTCCAGACACAAAGTGGCTCTTGTGTTCATGGCCTCACAGCAGCTGTTGTTACCTTCATAGTATTTGCCCCACCAACATTCCACCATATATGATGGAGGAGGACAAAGTTATAAAAGAGGAATTAGCTGGATGGACAAAAGAAGGGAATCCATGAAGGGTAGACAAAACAGGTAGTGGAAGGAGATTATGTTCAAAATACATTATGTACATGTAAGAAAATTGTCACTACAATGTTTTTAAAAATTAAAACTCTCCTACTAGTGAAGGAGAAAATGGAGAATTTTTTTTTTAATTGGAGGTCAGACAGAGACAAAGCCCAAGGAGAATAAGGAGATGCTACCTTGCCTGCCCTGGAAAGACTAAAGCCCGCATCTGATCCAGTCTCACCCAAGATGGCTGCATGCAATACACCCAGTGCTTGCTGCTTCTTCCTCAGGCTGGCATACCTGGGTGGGCTGGCCTCTCCTGAATTAGCCCCGTAAGTCCACAAACCGATCAAGTCTCTCCTTTACACACCTGAGTCCGATAGCAAGGGTCACCCTTATTTGATATCTGACTCATATAAATCAGCCTGCCATGTGTGTTATTTCCCTCTTGGCTATAATCTCTTGGCACTGGACTCCCCTCGTCCCTGTTTTGGTAATCTCTCCCCCCTTCCCAGACTGACTTGCTTCCCACATGCATTTTGTTTCCAGATGCTTTCTCACTTTGTTAGATATACAATTTACTTCTAAGCTCTGGGCCCTTTACCATCTAATCTCTTCGCTTTCTTCCATGTGATGTTGAAGGCTCTCGTGCTTTGCTTTGCTTCGTGTGTGTGAATGTGTGTGTGTATGTGTTTCTTCTGAATATTGTTTTCAAAATATTATTTATTTATTTGCAAGCAGAGAGGGGGGAGATAAAAGAAAGACAGAGAGAATGGATATGCCAGGGCCTCTAGCTGCTGCAAACAAACTCCAGATGCATGTGCCACCTTGTGCATCTGGCTTGGCGTGGGTACTGGGGAAATTGAACTTCCTTCATTAGGCTTTGCAGACAAGTGTCTTAACTGCTGACCCATCTCTCTAGCCCATTCTAAATCTTTCTGTCTGGGCTCTCATGTTTTTCCTTCCACATGTGTGTGTCCTGATGTGCCCTTTCTATAGGTTTTTACCCCTAGAGATTTCTCTATGATGGTCCATCCTGTGTCCCTTTTCCCTTTCCAAATGGACAAGGAGGGGAATTCCTTTATGGCTGGAATCTTTCTAGCCTTTCCTTGGATTCTGGTTCTCCCTAAAATAAAAGTCATAATTCATAATTCACTTAATTAGAGTCTATTTTTAGAAATTCTTTCTAAAATTGGATAAGAACCCAAAAGTGGGGTTGGGAGCTTGGGGCCCCTGAACACCAAAATCCTGTATCACTAGTAGGTATTTACATACAACTCATCTCCTTAACACCTTAGCAATCACAGAGGAAAAAAAAAAGATAATTATTTTTACTGTAAATAATGTTGTAAAATTGGGTATTTGGAAACAGACTCTAAGAGAAGCTCAGGGGCCATAACTTAGTACTCAGTGAATTCTCTAGTGCGTAGCTACACAGCTATATTTGAATTACTTTCTCCAGGACCTCTGGGATATCGAATGCTGGCTAGGGCATGCGTGACATAAGCTAGACATTGTACATTGTTCCTAAAACCCTTGGAATCCACAGAGTCATCAAGTGTGCTTTGTATGCTAGTAAGTGGTGGCTGGAGGCACCTCAATAGCTTCAGGATAGGAAACAGTATTAAGAAAAGTCAAGGCATAATTAAAGGTCTGGAACTTCCAGTCCCAACCCCTGACATTGGGATGAGAGAGAGGCTAGAGATTAGGTCAGTTTCCAGTGACCAGTGATTGAATCCACCACACCTGTGAGATGAAACATCCATTTAAAACTTAAGATGAGGGCTGGAGAGATGGCTTAGCAGCTAAGGCATTAGCCTGCAATGCCAAAGGATCTTTGTTCGATTCCCCAGGACCCCAGGAAAATAGAAATGCAAATTAAAACTACTTTAAGATTCCTTCTCACCATAGTCATGGGGCTGAAGAGATGATATAGTGGTTAAAGCGCTTGCTTGTGAAACCTTAGGAACCAGGTTCGACTCACCAAAGCCCACATAAACCAAAAGCACATGGTGGTGCATGAGTCTGGAGTTTGTTTCCAGTGGCTAGAGGCCCTGCGAAAACTCTGTAATTCAGAGATATTTGTTCATCTATGTTTATTGCTGTTCTATTCACAATATTTAGGTGTTCATCAACTGCTGGGTGGATAATGAAGATGTGACATATATACACAATGGAATTTTATTCAACTGTGAGGAAAAATGAAATTATGAAATTCACTGGAAATGGATGAAGCTGGAAACTATTATGCTGAGGTAACCCAGGCTCAGAAAGACAGATGCAGTATGTTCTCTCTCATATGCATATACTAGCACTGAATTTTTTAGGTCTGTATGTAAGTTGCAATAACAGTGAATGGTAGAGGTCAGAAAGTTAGAAAGGGGCCAAGGGAGGAGAGGAGTAGGCTTAAGAGGAGAGGATAGTAGATGTGTACTTAGAGAGATAGAATACTGGGTGTGGGAATGTCTAAGGGAATTAGAAGAAGAAAATAGAAGTGAAGAGGTATGAGGTAGAGTTAACCAAAACTAAGGATGATATGAACAAGCCATATGGAAACCACTTCTTTGTTAGCTAATTAAGAATATAATTTTAGACCTGGGGCTGGAGAGATTGCTTAATGGTTAAGGCATTTGCCTGCAAGGCAAAGGACCCCAGTTTGATTCCACAAGACCCACGTAAGACTGATACACAGGGGTCACGTGCATCTAGAGTTCATTTGCGGTGGCTGGAGGCCCTGGTGTGCTCTTTCTTTCTCTTCCTGTCTCTCAAATAAATAAATAAAATTAATTTTAGGGCTGAAGAGATGGCTTAGCTGTTAAAGCATTTACCTGCAAAGCCAAAGGACCTCGGATTGATTCCCCAGGATTCACATCAGCCAAATGTACAAGGTGGCTCATGAATCTAGAGTTCATTTGGAGTAGCTGGAGGTCCTGGTGTGCCCATTCTCTCTCTCTCTCTCTCTCTCTCTCCCCCCCCCTCTCAAATAAATAAATAAATAAAATTTTAAAATACTTTTAAAAAGGATATAATTTTATTTATTTATTTGTTTATTTACTTATTTAGTTAACAAACAGCCAGGGACAGAAACAGAATGGGTGCACCAGGGCATTTGGCCACTGCACACGAACTATAGATGCATGTGTCACCTTGTACATCTGGCTCATGTGAGTCCTGGGAATCAAACCTAGGTCTTTTGGCTTTGCAGCCAAGTTCTCTAACCACTAAGACATCTCTCCAGCCCAAGGATATAATTTTAAAAGAGAGAGAAAGAGAGAGTTTGGGCAGAAGTTCCCTTCAGGACTAGAGATTCTATGCTCAGAAGCTACACCTTGCTACAGGAAATTCCCAGTGCCACAGATGGGATACCTCTCAAGGAGTTGTTGGTCAGGGAGGCCCACAAGATCCCCAAAACAATATGGGCTATCACCAATGCTCTTAGTTGCCCACCAAAACTATATAATAAGATTCCACTGCTGAGGACACCACATGCATTGTTTGTAGGATACTGAAAAATCAAGCTGGAACAGAGCTAGAAGCCTTCTCTCTGCTGGCTAGCTGCAAAGTGCTATTTGATCTGCTGGGGGGAGAATCATCATCAACGACTTACCCAACAGTACATGCTGCAAACTACACAACTGGCCAGAGAAGCAAGATGTGCCCACCAGTGCGATAGTGGTACGGCTGTTATGTAGATAACCAGTGACTATCTGATTGCATTTGAGGTCCACTCCATAGGAGGGAGTCCATGCCAGATACTGAAAACTTAGTCAAAGTCAATGGTTAGGAAGGTCATAGGCTCTAGGGGGAAGCTACAACTATTATTTAGCTAAATGAGTATGTTGTACTCATAAAATTTCCCTATAAATATTTATGTCTGTGTCCATAGATTGGTGATGCTCTCATTTTCAGTTAGAGAAGCTTATTTTTGTAAATAACAGGTAATTACTGGGGAGACCTGAGACTCATCAAAGTGCTGTAAAGTGACAGTTAAAGCTCAACACCAAATAAGACATGTCTATCATACCCACCAAGATTTATAGAATATTATGGAAAAGGTGGTAGAAAGAATGTAAGAGCCAGAGGATGGGGAAGAGGGCTTTGGAACACTGTCTTCAGGACACAACGTGGCCATTGCATTCATGACCTCACAGCAGCTGTTGCTACCTACCCTATACTGGATCCATTAGCATGTAATTATGGATGATGGAAAAGGTAAACAAAACATGAACAAAATTAAAAACCATCAAACCAGAAGAACTGTCTCATAAACAAAAGGTTATATGGAAGAGACATGGATGAGAAGGACAAAAGCAAATAATGGGAGGTGAACATGATCAAAATAGATTATGTACATTAAAAAAAAAAAAGATGAACAATCAGGTTCAGAAAGCTTTCCTGTTGGTGAGACAGGGAGGCGCTGGAAGGGTGACATACCTTAAGGGTCATGGAGGCTCCTGGTCCCATCCTACTACCTGCCCTGTGTATTTCTCCCCTCTGGCTGCTCCTGAATGGGATCTTTTCTAATAAATGAGCAAGTAAAGTACTTTCTTGAGTTGTTTGACCCATTCTAGCAAATTATCCAATCTAAGCACAGCATGAGGAGAACTCCCAATTCAGAGCTGGGTACTCTCAGGTTCTAGTGGTCCAGACTTGTGAATGGCATCCACAGCAGGCAACCTGGTGGGACTGAGCCCTTAAGGTAGTTAGTTAGCTCTAGAATAATATTAAAGCTACACTGAGTGGTGTCTGGAGAACTGGAGACTCTGTCATCGGTGTTGGGCAACATTTCAGAACAGTCCTTGAATGTGAAGCTGTAGTCCACATTATTCTAGGAGCAATTAGTTCATACCATATCATAGCAATAATTCACAAGTACTTTAAGGAAGATTACATCTATATAGAAGAGACTAAAGGACTTGTAACAATAATCTGAACTTGTCAGCTATTGAAGTCTCTGGGTTGTCGGCACTGTTGTGGTCTGTGTGAAATCTTCGCCAAGGCAGAGACCTAGGTGAGGCCGTATGGGCTACTGAGGTCCACATAGAGTCACTGTCATTATCATGTGGGATCTCCCCTGTCTCTCCAAAGCCATGCTTTCAGAAAGGATTTGTGGGACAGGCTGAGCTTCACCTCTGAGCTGATGCAGGATGATCAGAAAGAGACCCTACAGGATAGTCACTAAGGTGCTCTCATTTGACATAAGCAGTCAGGCCAGGCAGAAACAGAGAAACTACAGAGAGGGCTTTGAATTTCCACAGGGTTCTAGAAATAGCAATACCTAGAGCTCAAGAGGCAAGTGAACTCAAGGGCATTTAGGTCTTCCCAATCTCATATTCTATTGATATGTTATGATATATCAAGATATATACTGTTGAGTTCTCTGTCTCATAACCACAAAAAATCAGGAACATGATCAACAAGGCATGAGTGAGGCAAAGGATATTTATGGAGAAAAAGGTGGAAATGTCCCAAAGTGTCGGGGCAAGAATGTTCAGGATTTCTGTTGGAATCCAAAAATAAGAAAGGAAAAAAAAAGGACAAGTTATACTTTTTTAGTTAAAACTCAGAAAAACACAGGTTCTGCAGTTGAAGGTCTGTTAGAAACTTCAAGGAGGGAAGGGCTTCGGGAAGCATATTTCATTATCTCATTAAGGGGATAACTGTTTATCCTACCTCCTTAGCACGTCTCTGGGGAAGTGGTCCTTCATGGAATAAAGGATTGACCAGATTCCTGGACCTGAAGACTTTGTTCTTCTGGTCTGGAGGAAGTAGCTTTTCCCAATGGAGAAGTAATCAAGATGTGCCCCTTTGCTGTTGTATTTGGTGTTGATCCATTTTGTTTTGTTTTGAGGCAGGGCTTACCAGGGAAACAGGAGAGGGGCACATCCTTCAATAACCTTCAAGCCTAATGTTTACCTATCTACAACATTATTAAGCATATCAACATATGTCTAGAATGAACAACATTGAGATTTTGACAGACTCAATGTTACCTTGGAAAAGGTCTAATAAGTTTTTTTTTCTTTCTGATATATAGGAGCATTTGTTTAAAACTTCACTTATTTGTAGAGTTATTGTTTGTTTGTTTTTCTTGAGACAGTCTCAATGTAGCCTAGACTGGCCTCAAACTCTCCATAGAGCCAATGATGAACTTGAACTTTTAAAATATTTTATTTAACTTATTTATTTATGAGACAGAGACAGAATGGGCATGCCAGGGATTCTAGTCATTGCAAATGAACTCCAGATGCATGCACCACCATGTGCATCTGGCTTTACGTGGGTAGTGGGGAATTGAACCTGGGTCCATAGGCTTTGCACGCAAGCACCTTAACCACTAAGCCATCTCTCCAGCCTGAACTTGAACTTCTGATCCTCTTGCCTCTCAAGTATGGGATTACTACCATGCCTAGTTTATAAGGTGCTGGGTCTCGAATCTTGAGCTTTGGGCATCCTAGGCAAATACATCCCAACCCAAAACTTCAGTTTTTGTTTTTTGTTTTTGTTTGTTTGTTTGTTTGTTTGTTTGTTGAGGTAGGATCTCACTCTAGCTCAGGCTGACCTGCAATTCACTCTGTAGTCTCAGGGTGGCCTTGAACTCCCAGCGATCCTCCTACCTCTGCCTCCCTCATGCTGGAATTAAAGGCAGGCACCACCACACCCAGCAGAACTTCAGTTATTTTTGCAGGCCTTGATGAAGCTTGCAGGGCCCTGGCTCAGGAAGACTCCAGCATGGTCTATATTAATGAAGGAGGATAGGAGAAAGTTACCTTTTTTAGGCAGTTTCAGTTAGAGATTGAGGCCCAAAGAGAACCAGGAGATGCCACCCCACATGCCGCCTTGCTCTGGCACAAGAACAGAACTCTTGGCAGAAATGGAACCATCTGATGAAGACTGATCTAAAGTGCCCCCTGCTTCCCACAGTCTAGCACAGTACCTAGATGGGCTGGCCCAAGTGGACTGGCTCTGGGATCCACCCTTCACATCTACAAACCAGTCAGGTCTTTCCCTTGCACACCTGAATCTGATGCTATAAAGGCTGCAGCCTTCTGGCCCCTCCATCTCTCTTGGTACAACTTTTGGTATGTGTGTGTGGGGGGGGGTCTCTCTGGATTCCCTCTCATCTCTGCTTTTTCACACATGAGTCTGGCCTCTCACCAACTCTAGGTTTGCTACCTGTGTAATTTCTTTAAATTCAGACTAACTCTGAGTGTAACTTTCTTTATTAATCATTTCTCCTCTGAATCTCCTGGTCTCTGCTTTGATATTGTCTCTCTGCTATTCTCCCTTAAGTCACCACCATTTGGCCTTTAACTTTCATCCATGGGGAAACTCAGGGTGGATGCTATGGGTATTCCTTCCAAGTCTCCCTACACAAGTTCCTAGATTCTACTTTCCACGTGTTTGTGGCTCTACTCTAATCCCTCTTTAAAGGCCTCGGTTTTTCTTGCCTTCCACACATTTGTGGCTTTACTCTATTCTTTCTTTAAAAAGGTCTCAGTTTTTCTTAAATCCCAATCTCCACTTAAATAAATCCCAGTTTGTGATTCCCCCCCCCAATAAACTTAATTTATAATTTATCCTTCTTGTGTCCATCTTTATTAATAAGACAGAATCCAAAATTTGGGGTTTATAAATTCTGAGAGATCCCTCTTAAACCCCCAAATCCTGCATCATTACCACACCTATTTATTTGAATGGGACAAAAAAAATAGATGGAGCAAGTGACAGTCATTAGCTTGGCAAATGCAGTCACCAGGCCCCAGTGTTGAGTCTTCTGTATTTTTAAGGGGAGAATGCAGGGCATCTCCCCTGTTTAATCTTATCATTATTCTCAGAACAGGGGCACAGGACACTTCAGACACTGGATGAAATTTTCTGATCCATTTTGAGAACCCCATCTGGGAGAACAGCTTGAGCCAAACAGGTCTACAGAGAAATCAGTGTAAAAGGACACATGAATGTCAATTAAATCTAGCTAATGTCCCTGCAGAGTGGGATTGACACTTTATGGGCTAAGCAGACAGAGTCTGTCCTTTGGGTTGTAATCCAGTGCAGCAGGTCCTCCTCCAAGCCTTGGTGAGATCCTTAGCAGAACAAATGCCCCCATTAATTAAGTGGGTTAGTACTCCCACCACGCTTAATTGCTCTTCTCACTTTCAAGAGAGGCACTTTTGAGCCAAATTAAATACCCAGAGCCTCTAGTAACCAATGCCAAGAGAAACCCTGTATGATTTGAAAGTAACTGAAGTGAAAACTGCATAGGTCAGTTGTGGTGGCACATGCCTGTAATCCCAGCCCTTGGGAAGTGGAGACAGGAGGAAGCAAGTGGAAGGTCAGCCTAGACTATAGCAGAACCCTATCTGGTGGGGGAGGGGGGAGCAGCCAAATAGAAAACAAAGGTAATTGCATAGGATAACAGTACCCAGTTTACCTCTGTATGCTGAATGCAATTCCTCAGAGCCCTACCTGACTGGTTTTGTCCTCCAACCTGGCTATGGAGGATGCGGTCTGGGGATGGAGAGGTTTCTCAGTGGTTAAAGATGCATGCCCTGCAAGTCTGGATCCCCTACTCCACCATTAAGCCAGTGTGTCTGTAATTCCAACATGCTTAAAGCAATGCGAGTCAAGAGAATCCTGAAGCTCATGGGCCAGCTAGCCTGGCCTTACCAGCAGGAAACAATGAGAGAGATCCTGTCTCAAATATGGTTGAAGGAAAGAACCAACACCCTAAAGTTGTTCTTTGATGTCCACTCACATGCCATCACACAGGTGCACCCATACACACACATCATATATACACACACAAATAATAAATAAATAAATAAGTGATGAGGTCATGTGGGTTCCATTCTCCTAAATGCACTGAAGCAATAGTGGGAGTAGGTTGCTAATAAAAGGATGTTGATTGGTTGATTGATTTTTCTCTTTGACTCACATGCAGTCAGTTGTTCCAGTCATGTTATGACACAGCATGGAAGTCCACATCAGATATTAAAATCATGTCCTTAGACTTCCTTAGAATTCTGAGACAAATAAGTATCTTCTTTATAAATTACCCAGCCTGTGGCATTCCACTATAGCACCAGAAAAGAATGGACTTACAGCAAACATTCCAAGTATTTAAGGAGAAAGCCTTGAATACCATCCAAATCTCTCCTTGATATTACATCACACCTCTCTTCAAAATCATGTTGATTTTTAAATTTTTGTTTAATTTCATTTATTTATTTATTTGAGAGAGAGAAAGAGGAAAAGAGAGAGAGAGACAATGGGTGCAGCAGGGCCTCCAGACACTGCAAATAAACTCCAGATGTATGCGCCACCTTGTGCATCTGGCTTAGGTGGGTCCTGGAGAATTGAACCTGGGTCCTTAGGCTTTGCAGGCAAATGCCTTAACTGCTAAGCCATCTCTCCAGTCCCCAAAACCTTGCTGATTTTTAAATGCATTTTTAAGTTCTTGTATAAGCAAGAGAAAACATGATGCCATTTATCACTGAGACTCAATGGTATACGGCGTCATGCTTTCTCTATAAGCTCGCTCCCGGGGGAGGCGAGCTGTCGTGCTGTGAGGATGCAACAGCCCTGTGGAGAAGTCCATGTGTGGAGGAGAAGAGCTCTTCTGCCATCAGCTGGCATTAACTCCCTGGACCACTGGAGCTAGTGTGAGCCACCGAGAACACATCCATGACCTCAAGGGAGCTTCGGAGAACTTACAGGCCTGGCCAACATTTTGGCCACTACTTCCCTAGTAACTTGAACCAGAAATGTCAAGCTAAATTCTTCCCAACTTCCTGATGCACAGAAACTATGTGACTTAATAAAGCTTCATTCTGTTACTATGCTAAGTTTGTGGATATTATGCAGTCAAATGTTCTAACCCTGAGCTATACCCCTTGGGGATATTTTGTAACACAAAGCAGTAGATAAATAAAGAAAGGCAATGAAATACTGGGTTTGGTCAACACTGTGGCAGAGACTGATAATTTTCAACCAACATTTATTTGTTACTTCTCTGACTGCATGGCTAGAGTACATTTCCAGTCCACCTTGCCGCTAGATGTGGCCATGTGACTAAAAGCTCTCCCATAGGATTGGCCAAAAGGAATCTACATAGGTCCTCCAAACATTTTTCCTTTCCCACATGACTTTTCTTGTCAGTGCAATGGAGACAATCATGACAAATTCCTCCAAGAAACTAGAGCTTCAAAATGGACAGAGCCTGAGGGACCAAGCAGAAGAGCAGCTTTGGACTACTAAACACCTTCTACAGGGTACTGGAAAAACATGCAATAAATACATTGAAAAAAAAATCTACATTGAGTCACTGAAATTTTGTAATCATTTTCTTGTGCCAGCCAAGACTATTTTGCCAAATACAGAAATACTTCTGCTCAAACAAAATGATAGTGTTAGCAAGACAAAGGCATTAGGTGAGTAGACCCTAGAAGTCTTGGACACAGAAATAATCAGTGAGTGATTCCTCCGAGGCTGGACACCACAAACCCCACTGGTGTGCAGAGAGAGACCTGCCTGCAAGACAGTGCAAAGTGCTTCAAGCTAGGTGGGCAGTTATGTTCCCCTCAGCTGGGAGTCCCTATACCTTCAGCACCACTAATGGGAGCCCTTCACACCAAGGGCAACGAGCATGTGTATATAGCTATAGTCAGGTACATTGTAAAAAAAAAAAAAAAAAAAAGCCAGGTACTTCATGAAGAAATGAGGCTATGTAGCTTCCCGCTTTAGAGGCTGAAAGTCCCAGATTGTATGTTGCCCCATTAAGTGTTTACTGCATCATATGATGGAAGAAGACATCGTGGCAGGGGCACATATGGAGAGAAAGATGTAGCAAGACAGGAAACCAGAGCAAGCAGGGAGCCGCAGGCTAGATGCTCTATAACAACCAGGCAGTCTTGTGAGAACTACTGTAACCCCCTCAGAGGCCAGTGCTCACAAAGACCTAGCAACATTTGCCTAGGCTCCACCTCTTAACACCTCCATGCTGAGACCAAGGCTCCAGCCCAGGAGCCCACAGGGCACAAAGCACGTGCAATCTGCTGCGGCAACTTCAGCCCTCTGAACTTCAGCGTGGCGTCCTGAACCAGACATGTCAAAACATCACAGAGTAACTTAACGCCTTGAACCAGACATGCCAAAACATCACAGAGTAACTTAACGTCACCAAACTTGGGTCCTCTTTAACAATTCTGGTTGTGGGTTTCCACTGAGTTGGAACCCTCATATTGAAGTTGGTATCACCAGAAATTAAGGAGGGAAACTAGAATTTGGTAGCATAGGCCAGTTGCAGGCCAGCACCTCCCTCATTAGGACTCCCACTAACACAAAGCATTAATGTCTAACTCGGGCTTTCTCCACCAAGGTATCTTGGCAGTCAGCCCTTGCCCAACCCTCCCTCCTCCTGGATGTACCTCACCTCCACTAGAATGTCATCACCACTGTGACCTTAAACAGGAGCCCAAAGAAGGCAACATAAAGAAGGACATTTTTCTGCCATTTCATTCATTTCTACATGGAAGCTAACCTTTATTAAGACTTGCTCATGTTCATCACAGCCTACAAGATCCAGCAAGGCCTGGTTCCTGGTTCCAATTACAGCTTCATCCTGAGTCATTCTTTGTGACTTCCTGCTAACCACCTCTCAAGTGAGGCACCCCCAGGTCACTGGACTTTGGGAACTTCTCAGCTAGATCTTTATTGAAATACTCAACCATCCAGGAATTCATTTTGAACTCAAATTAATTCATGTCTCCACTCTCATGATAGATATAGTCTCCTTGTTCCTATACCTCTTTCTGGTCTTCATTACTATTAAGAGATTGCTGGCAGGCATAGTCACAAATCCAATACCTACCATTCCCACTGGGCCAAAAGCTCAGGGATAGCCTGGAGCACTTGGCTCTGATGTACCATGCAATAGAAGCTTCCTGAGGCCTGGTAGTGAAAACACATTACTTGAATAAACTCATGTATTCTCCCAAATTCTACTTTCCCTCTTTAGTTTCTGGTGATACTAACTATAGATCGGGAGGTGGGGGGGCAGAATTTCTCTCCCTGGAGAAGGTTAGCAGACTAGAAGGAAAAGAAACTCATGGATGAATCAGTAAAACAGAATGTTATCTGTTTGGGAACACATGTCCTTGGGTTGGGTTTAAGGGCAGCCTTCTTTTCAGTAAATCTAATTTAGGGGAAATAGTGTTGTAATAAAGACCACTCTGTAGCCACAGCTTCTGGGAAGGCTTTCAGGATTGATCAGAGAAGAACATATAATTTTTCTTATATGCTACCCAGAGTGAGAGAAAATGTTCTTATTAAGTGTGAGTTTACCTTGCCCAAACCAATAGAGACTCACAGATATGAAAGGGTCGCAACAAAGGGGCTTCGGTAATGTTTAGTCAAAACCTGTCTAAATAATTTGCCAGCCCCATGTCCAGTGGTAGTGGAATATGTAGGAAAACATGATGCAGAGCCTTGTTTTGGGAAGAGTATGCAAAGAGAGATCATTCTACAATACTTCCTAGAGGTGGGGGGAATCATTGCTCTGAAGGAATGGGTTAGTAAAATATTTTATCATCCTTGGTTGGTGGCCCAGTAAACCCTGACCTGACACTACAGTAGTAAGTTAGGAAACACTCTGTCCAGCAGCTTAAGCAATGAGGGTATGACTGTCTCATGTTATATAAGTTGAATCCCAGCTAAGTTGCTTCAGGCCTAGGTGGTCCAGCCCCCCCCAGTCAGCTTCTCTACAACCCTCTTGGCTTCACCTGTCACTAGGGTCACTTTTTCTTTGACTAAAGTCCTTTGGGGTTACTGACGGGCCCTTATACCCATAATGCTTTGAAGAATTATCAGGGTCTAAGATCTTTCCATGTAAGACTCTACTCCATAGCCTTGCTTTCTGGGGGGGCAGGGGGGAGAGGGAATCTGACACTGCTACTGTCCACAATGCCAATACTGTATTGATCTCAAAACACTTCTACCTCCATTATCTCCAACTTCACCCCCAAGCCTCTTTGGCCAGTAGTCTTCAGCAGCTCTGGCCACCTCCAATCCCAACCCCTACCCCCACCTCTGGCACCTCTATCCTGTTCTTTGGCTTCCAAGTGTCCTTTAAAGGCTCTTGTTAGCCATAAGCTCTAGCACAAGGCCTCTCCCTTCCAGCCCATTACCACCCAAGGTCATCCTGCCTTTGTGTTCTCAATGTCACAGCACAGGCTGATCTCTATGTAGTAGTGTTTCCTTCTGGGTTAGAGCTGTCGGTTTTCTTCCCTCTTTCTCCACATAAATCATATAGGTTATTAAGTTATCTCTCCTTATTCCTGGAGCCTAACCTAAAACAGCCAGGTATAGAATAGATCCATAACCAACATTTGATGAAAAGATGAATTATTCAAGAACTATAGGGAACTCTTGATTCTTTAAAATCTTGTGATGGGGAGATATTTTCATGAGATTGTACCTATTATCAAACACTGAAGTTGGATTTTGTAATTTCAAGTCCAATGGGAATTACCAAGCCAGAGGAGAGAGTGACTAGAGGGACTGAATAGGATTCAGACAGCAACTTTACCTAAACTCACCACTAGATGGCAGCCACACCCCAAGAGCAGCCGTTTCGGCCCTCTGGTCCCTCCCCACCCCACCCCGCCCCGCCCCGCCCTTAGACCTGGAGCCCCACCCTGGCCCCGGGCGTGTCTGGGGACTGGCACCGGAGGGTAGGTCCTGGCTGGTAAAGACGAACCTAGGAACTGCATCCGTCCTCAGAAAACATGTTCCACCCTCCTGCCTTCCATCTCCTGTCACGTAAGCCCCACCAGTGGCGTCATTCTTACGTTCCCCCAGCGCCTGAATTATAAAATTCCCTCTGCTTACTTCGCACTCCTTCTTCCCCAAGCAGGGCCTGGCTGGCTGCGGTCACCTGCTCAGCTAATAGCACTGAAAATTGAAGAGGCCTTGATCCCCGGGAGCGGGAGCGTCGCCCTAGGAGATTGTCAGGTGTGTGAGGCAGAAGCAGAGGAGGAGGAAGAGGGATAGATAGGGTGGGGTGGGAGCTGGGAGCTCCCCTTGGACACATTTTCCAAGAGTGGGGGGACTTGCATTTTTGTTTCTGATAGCGGGCTGCCATTGTGGCCATTATACCAGTGCTGCGCAGATATTGGAGCAGTGTGAGGCGCATGGGCGCCTAGGACTTAGGCTCATTTGCCTCCCATCCAGCGGACACCCAAGGCCAGGGATGGACACAACCTAACTCTGTAGGGGTTGCATTAGCAAGAGATAGCAGGGCCTTTGGAGTTCCGCTCCTGCTCAGAGCAAGGCCAGGACTCCTCAGAAGAGGCCTCAGAGATCTGCAGTTCTCTTAAAGAGTCCATGTGAATTAACCCCCTGCCTTAGTGAGAGCCAGGGAGAAATTATAAGAATCAGGGAGCCCCAAGTCTTAATCTGGGTGACCTGTCACACAGTATCACAGCAGAGAACTGGCTACTGTGAGGACCAAAAGGCACACAGACCAGACTCCCCTAAATGCTGCAGGATACCTTGTGAACAATCGTGTGGGTGTGTGCACCACTGTGCACCTCTTCCTGACCAAGGCAGTGTGTGCTAGGGTCCAAGGCCATTCTAGGTTGGAAATACTGCTTTTGGAAACAGAGAGAAATGTTTAGTGCACACAAGGAAGCATTTAGTGAAATCCAGAGCGTAAAGGGAGTGTCAAGTACACGAGGCAATGCTAATTAGCCCAATTTAGCCATTCCACTATGTCCACATATTTCAAAACATTGTATTTTACAAGTCAAACATAGACAATTTTTCATTTAAAAAATTATTTTCTAAAAAAGTCTAAAACGAAAGATGTTAATAAATAGGGTAAAGGAGTGACTCCTACAATAAAAGCCACTGAGAGATTTAATACCAGGGACTATAACTAGGTCATATTTTAATCCTACTTTGAAGAAACCTGTGTATAAAAAAGTAGTTTAGAAACAACTGGGAAGTATGAGTATGGAACAATAATTAATATTAAGATAAATTTACATTTCCTGTGTTATTTTGTGATGGCATTGCAGTTACAGTCTTGAAAGAGAAGAAACGAAGGAAGCTCCGACTTGTGCCAGTCCCTACTTCCAAGGATTCTAAGAAGAGGTTCTAAAATTTGCTTAAAAACAATTTTTATAGTACTTATTTGTTGATTTATTCATTTGCAAGCAGAGCGAGATAGAGAGAATGGGCATGCTGGGGCCTCTAGCCACTGCAAAAAAAAACTCCAGATGCAGGAGCCATTTTGTGCATCTGGCTTTATGTGGGTTCTGGGAAATTGAATTCTGGTCATTAGGCTTCTCAAGCAAACAGATGCCTTAACCGCTGAGCCTTCTCTCCTGCCCCAAATGTCTTATTTACTTATCTGCAAAGAGAAAAAGAAAATATGGACATGCCAGGGCCTCCTGCCACTGCAAATAAACTCCAGACACATGTGCACTATCAAAATAGTTTTTTAGGGCTGGAGAGATGACTTAGTAGTTAAGGTGCTTGCCTACAAAGCCTAAGGACCCAGGTTGAATTCTCCAGGACCCACGTTAGCCAGATGCACAAGGGGGTGCATGCATCTGGAGTTTGTTCGCAGTGGCAGGAGGCCCTGGAGCGCCCATTCTCTTTCTCTCTCGCTCGCTCGCTCATTCACTCGCTCTTACTCTCTCCCTCTCAAATAGCTAACTAAACTAATTAATTAAAAAATAAATTTTTGTAGATGCATAAGAGGGAGAACAATTTAAAAGAATGAGCATTGATCATTGATGCATCTGAACTGTGAACATCTACAGAAATGCAGTAGATAACTTTTTCATATTTTTGTATATATTTAAAATGTTTTTAAATAATTTTTATTGAGAAAATGTTTTCCAAGGAGTTGGTGAGGTTGTCAGAGAGAGTGGGGCACATAGACAATCATCAAGAAATGTAAGATGAGAGCAACTATGAAGGCCCAGAGTGCGGAGGTTACAAGGGAGGTGAGGCAAGACTGATCGAGTTAGCTAAATTTAGACAGAAAGAATCTTCTAGAAGGAGTGAGCTCATTTGCATAAATAGGGAGTCTCCAAATGATGTTCTACTAACCAAAAATGTTTAATTAAAGAAACCAGTTCATTTGCATTTACTTAGAACTTTTCTGGGGTTAGCCCTGAAAGTCCCACATCAGGAAACCCATCAAGCTCAGGCAAACATGGAGTAAGTGATCCTATACTCCCATTAACACATAGAAAATTGTATTGGCAAGTTTAGGGAAGCAGAACTGTGTCAGGGAAGCTATGGGTTCCAGGTTCGGAATGATAACAGCCTTAATAAGAGGCCAGGAGGGGTCCCCAGGCAATGCCCAGATGTGTTTTCTATTCCTTGCACACTAAACCTCAGCAACCACCCTTCACCCCAGGACATTTGAACCAACTGCCCAAGGACCAACGTGGTATTTATCCTCCTTTGTTCTGCTAGAGGGAGCCCACAAACTGCACAGTTTCTATCTGGGTCTGACCACTAATTTCCCCAAATTTATATATATGCTTATAGATATAGGAATATGCATTTTATTACATTCATTAAGCATTTTCTTATCATTTTCTTATTAATCCTTATAGAAATTCTGATGTACAAATGATTTCACCCAAATAATAAGTGAATTAATTGATAAATGAAAGCTCAAAGAAGTAATTTGTCCAAGACCAAATAGACGAATAGCAATTACCACATAACCTACATCATAGGACTTTGCAGTGAACGGTGCATTATTACATAGACACAGTGCTCAGAGTCATGCCTGGCATAGAGGAAGAAATCAGTTAGGTCTTAACTCACTGATGACCAGCACTGCACCACAGGGCCACACCCTGAAGAGGAGAAATAAATTATTTTATTATCTACATTGCAAAAGTCAGTTCATCCCAGGTTCCTTTGCACTGGAGACTTGGTTTAATAAGCGCATCTGAGTGTAAAGTCTGAGGTGCCAAGTAAGATTCTGAAAACCCTTCAAAGTCAAGTTTCCCTGGGCGCTCACCACCAGGCACACTCCCCGACCCTCCCTGAGCAGAAGTGCTCATCTTTCACAGTGGAAGACAGAGGCGCCTGCTCAGCCACCCGGTGGGCAGGCTCATCCTGAGGTTTTCTGCTTCTCTAGCAGTGATCACACAGCTACCCCTGCAGAGCCTTCCTTTCTCAGAATCTTCTCATCGCTGTATAGACAGGAAAGTCAAGATGTAAGATTCCCTGGCCTTAATCTTCTGCTTCCTCGGGTCACTCTTGGCGGAGCATTCTGCCGAGTTCACAGAGGAAGCTGCAATGTACTGCTGCCAATTGCAAGGGTCTTCTCCCAGCCCACTGCCCACCCCCGCCCCAGCAGTGGCTCCCACACTCTCACGTTCGTGGGGAGAAACGCAGAGATCGGTCTAGCCACCAGAGTCATACAGTTTTGTTGGCCTTATTGTATCCGTCGACATCTTGAAGACTGACAATCCAGCCGCTCACACAAGCTTCCCCAAGCACAAGTGGAGGCTTATACTGTGGAAGCCTTTCTCCCATTTGCAAAACTTTCCTTGCTTCTGGTCCCATGACAGCTGGCATCTCACGCAAAGCCATAGGGCCACCCTTGGGAAAGGTGACAGAAGCAAAGAGGAGCCGCGTTACGTCCTCTCAGAGATACCTGGGTGTGTGGACTCCAGGCATTTTGTAATGTAGTGTGCCTGCCATGGGTACTGCAGAGTTTCCAGAGGTATTCCTGCCATCTTGTCACTAAGGCTGCCCCCCCCCTCACCATGTCTGTGTGTGCCCCTCCAATATCCAAAACAGATGGAGTCCCAGATCTCATTATCAAACCTTGCCATGAGCTCAGCCTCAGCGCCACTGAGCCAGGCATGAGGTGTGACCCACCACCACCCTGAAACACCTCCTCCAACCCAGAACCTCCGGTGCCTCCTGAGCGCTGAGCCGGAGTCGGGAGCCACCCTGCCTAGCCACGACCAGCCAAACTCCAGGGCACAGTGCGGAAGAGCTTCATGAATTTTTCACAAGATTCATCTCTAATAGTGGCTGAGCAGAGCTGAGAAAAGCCACACTCAAGTGCCTGTGCCAGCAGCTCGCAAAGAGTTAACCCATTAGGCCACATCCTGGTGAGCTCATCCCTGCGTGAGCCTGCTCAGTGGCTGGGATTCACAGCACTGGAGGCTCTGGATGTAGCCAGGGTGGCTTTCTCCGGCTGGAATGAAGGACTTGAGCTGAAACTCATTGCTGGCTTCCTCCCTGCTTGAGCACCAACTGAGTCTCAGGTCCCGCATCCTCCCCTGGGACGTCGGGTACAGTAAGTAAAGAAGGACCATTCCCTCTGCCCTTCCTTCTATCTCCCAGGAAGGAACTGGTATGAAGTTTACTGGGCATGTTGAGTCTCTGAACTGGAGTTGGAAGGCAAGTGAGAGTGCCTGGGAGGGGGTGAAGCCAGTTGCAAGCAGACTGGAGGGACTGCCTGTGAAAGGCAGAAATGTGGGGGGGGGGGAGGTGCTCTTTGCTATGCCTATGGGAGAAGGGACTGTGTGTGATGAAGGCGGCCCTTCTCTGCTCCGCATGAAAGATGTCAAGCCTTCCGCTCTTGGAAGCCATTAGAAGGAAGGAGTGGGTAAGCACCCTCCATCCAAAACTAGGTGGATAGAGGAGCAAAGAGGCCATTCACAGACCCCTGAAACCTAGCCTGTCTCCTGGACATTCCACGTCCAACCTCAGCAGCGGCAGGTCCATCCCTCCTTCCTGCAGGTGTGGCCAGCATCTCAGGCAGATGCCAGGAAAACAAGATAGAGTGAATATTCTGTCTAGGCAGTCTTCACCTCAGAAAGCAAAGAATATGACAGGCACATGAGAAAACAAAAACATCCGCTTGATCAGAGAGACATGGGTCATAGGGACCCGCCTTTCAGTAAGTCAGATATAGTCACACATAGTAACCCTAAGCTCTTTTTCCACCCTGTCACTCTACAGGGTCCACATATTGGTTGTGTGGCCTGAAGAGGGATATGAGTAGCACCCTCCAGAGGATTATGACCTTAGGGAAAATTGTTCCCTTCCTAGGAGTGCTGTGAGCTAGGGACAGATGGTGGCCATCCGTGGTCTGGGTTGACAGCAGTAGCATATTCCAAACTGTGTAGACTACTTTATCAGCCCAGGCACAGGGCCCCACTCACCTTATCAGAGAAGTGGACGGTCACCCAGAGAATGCCCTGGGGTGGGTAGTGAAGTGAGGAAAGCAAGAAAAGATAAAGACCCTGAGGGTGAGAATGGGACTTCAGTGGTAGAGGGGAAGACCTCGTATCCTCACCCATGCTGGGTCCCCCTCAGGAATAAAAAAGTTTGCAATTCCACTACTCAAACAATGCAGTCTGCCTTCTCTTCTCCCACTCTGTGGGCTGGGCCAGCCTCCCCACTGTGAGGTCATTTGTGCCCTCTTCTCTCCTCCATGTCAGCCAGTTCCTTATAATTCCCAGAATAGCCCAGGTCCTATCTGAACTCTCTGGATGGAGAGGCCTGGGAAGGAGAATGGGGAAGAGCCAGATAACTCCAGGCCTGAGCGCAGGAGCACAGCAAGGACTCTAATAATATGAGGGGGGCTAAGCATGTTGTGTTCAGGACAGCCAATTCAATTTGAATCTCTAATAAGCAACAAATGCATATTTTAGTATACAGATAGATGTCTCGTGCAATATTGGGTCACTCCTATGCTAAAAAAAAAAGTATCAATTGTTGAGTTCAAATCAAATGCAACTAGACATTTTGTCATTACACATACTAAATCTCATAGCCAACTCAAATTTGACCATGTGTTAATACATCCAAAGAAGGGCAGTGCCAGGGAAGGGCTGGGGAGTGAATGCCAAAGCAAAGAACGGGCATCCATGGAGGTGCTGGGCCACTAGGAAGGAAGGCAGTGAAGGAAAAGACAGGAAGAAGATCTCCACCTTGAGAAGGCATGGTGCAGAAGATAAAAGAGCAGCATTTGAGGTCGGGCATCTGGAGGTCTCCGTTTCCTCAGCTGTAAAAATCAGAGTGCTGCTAACAGCACACCCTCACCTGTGCTTTGAGGATTCAGAGATACTCCAAGTGACAAACGAAGCCTGTGCAGGGCTCTGTATCCTCCAGGCTTGTGATGACGGCAGCAGTGACTTTGTGGCCACTTTCGCCACAGGCCCCCCTTAGACCAGCTCAGGCTTCCCCACTCAGCCCCGAGCCACCTCAACTCCCCCAAGCCCCTAGGCCTGCTCACCCCGTCACCCATGAATGCATCATGACAGTTACATTTACAATCTGTATTGCAGTTCAACTGTCCTCCCCACCACTCACTCCTCTGTCAATCTGAAAAGAAATCCAAAACTCCCAGAGGAGCAGGATTTACCTAAACCTGGACCCTGGAGCCAGACAGGCTCCCAAGTTTCACATTTCGACCTTATCTCTCTACTCACCTGATCACTCAAACCTCCACCATCCTTAGTCTCTCATCTGCAAAATGTGGTGATAATTACACATTCATGGTGGGGTGACTTGTTGGGAGAATTCAGTGAGACAAACCAGCCGGGTTCCCCAGCACATAATGAAAGAGGGATGGATAAATGGCATTGCCTCTCTTCCAAAAGCAGCAGATCTGCTCAGAGGCCCTGGAGACTGGTAAGGACTTTGGTCCCCAAGGGGCAACCCATCTTGGTGAAGTGAATAGTGAGGAGAGACCAAGAAAGGGCAGGTCATGGAAGGTGATGAGCGTTCCACCTCCCCTTCACAGCTGCCCTTCCAGACCGCCTGGCTCGCTGCTCTGCCAGCGGCCTCCTCACAATGCAAAGCTACCCAGGATTTAACCCTCCTTGGCTCCAACCAAACACTGGGAAGGAAACAAACTGAGTGAACTGCTTTGCAAACCAAACACACAGCCATTTCCTTCCTCTACTCACTGTGACTCTCAGACTTAGCCGTTTAGCGAATGGTCACCAGGCCCCTGCCTCAGCCAAGTACTAGAGGGCATAGCCCAGCCCCAAAGGACATGGAGGGGAGAACGCACTTCCAAAACCGTGAGCACTGCCCGTTTCCACTCATCTTCAGAGTGCTATGTCACTTAGTTCACTTTCAACCACCATCCCACTAAGTGGTTCGTTCCAGACACTGGGGAATCTACCTAGGCAAAAAGTATGCACTCCTTACTATCTTGCAGTTCTTATGATCTCGTTGTTGCTCACCAGCTTGTGGATCCTCAGCACCAAGCCATCGGTTAGAGAATGAATATAAGCATGGGGAAAAAAAAGTTAAAACTTTCCCAGCCACTGAAATATCTTGGCATCCCCCTTCACCCTCCCCTTCCTTCCATCCACTCCAGAGAGTCTCTCCAATGTCTGCCAGACTCTTCCTCCCTACCCTACTCCACTGTTCTGAGTTTTGTCACCTTACTTAGTTCTCAGCTGACCTCATGACATCATATAAATGGAAACACAGCATAGCTGTGGTCCTTTAAAAAAATATTTTATTTTTATTTATTTATTTATTTGACAGAGAAAGATGGGGAAAGAGAGGACAGAGAATGGGCCTCCAGCCACTGCAAGTGAACTCCAGACGCGTGCACCTCCTTGTGCATCTGGCTAACATGGGTTCTGGGGAATCGAACCTGGGTCCTTTGGCTTTGCAGGCAAACACCTTAACCACTAAGCCATCCCTCTAGCCCCATGTGGTCTGTTATACCTGGTCTCTTTCATCCCGCATGTCTGAGATTCAGCTGTCCTGCTGTGCGTGTACTACGTTGTGTGAATGTGAACCTTTCTTTTGTTGCAGACATGTGGTCTCTCTCCCCGCCCCTGGTGGTGGATAAAACTACAAATATTCTTAAACAATATTTTTGTGGACATAGGCTTTTATTCCCTTGCACAGATAAATATTTGGGAGTACAAAAACTAGGTCAAAGAGCAGGTGTGTGCTTAACTTCATTGGAAATCCTATTTAGTGGTGCCCACAGAAGGGGGAGAGTTCTACCTGATCCATGCTGTCCCCAACATGATATAGTCAGAGGTTTTGAAATAGGCATTCTAGTGACTTTGTGGTGGTTGTTCATTGTGGGTTTATTTATTTATTTTTAACTGTCCTGGAAAATGCCAATGTCAAGCACTTTTCATGGATTTTTTTTTTGTGTTTATTTGTTCATATCTTCTCATTGGCTTGAGTAATATTTAACCATTTTTAACTGGGCTTTTTGGCTTTTACTAATCAGTTGTAGCACTTACAGCTATATATTTTGTGAATATTTTCCCCAGTGTAGATAGAATCTCATCTATTGGCTTTTTTTTCTTTCTCCTCTCTGTCTGAGGAATCTTTGCCTGCCTCCAGCGACAAACATATTCTCCTATGTTTTCTCCAGAGGCTTACAGTTTAGTGTTTCTCATGCATATTTAGGTCCACAATTCACTTCCCATTAATTTTTAAATTTGTATTTATTTGTGTGTGTGTGGGTATCAGGGCCTTTTGCCCCTATGAATGAACATCAGATGCTTATGCCATATTTCACATCTGGCTTATGTGGGTAGCTTGGAAATCGAACCCAGGGCCATAGACTTTGCAAGCAAGTAACTTTCACCACTAAGCCATCTCCCCAGTCCCTTCCATTAATTTTTGTTGATCATGTGTGTGGGGTCAAGTTTCATTATTGTAAGTTTCATTTTTGTCTTCCATGTAAATGTTCAGTTGTTCCAGCACCATTTGAAATGACTTTCTTTTTCTCACTGAATTCCTTTGATGAATTTTTTTTTTTGAAAATCAATTATCCTCCATGTTTTTTCCTACTCTTTTCTCTCTCCTTCTCCAGTGGCTCTATTTTTGACCACATATCTATCCTTTAGCCATCAATAAACTCTTCCTTAAAACTGGGACATGGGGCCCAAGTTTCAGAGCCCAGTGTGGTCACTGAGGTTCTGGACATTTGAGTAGAACCCCAGATTCCCACATCCAGGCCAAGGCCAAGGAAGTCATGAACCCTCTTCACCCAGACACTGGTGCTGGAGTAAATCCTACGGTTGGCTGATGGTGGTACCATCATCGACCCCTGGGAATTTCGTTCGTCTAAGGTTAAGGAATGGGTCCTTTATAGGGAGATATGAGAAATTTCCCTTCTACCAAAGTGATTGCTAGGGTTTCTTCCTTCAGAAACCAATTCTTACTGCTTTGGTCACAACTATGACATTCTTAAGCAATGCCTAAGACCTCTAAGTGTGTATTCTGTCAGACCACACAAGTATCCAAAAGGCCAGGGCTAGTAAAAAGGGTGTGACTACCCTTTATTCCTTATGAAATGCAATTATGTGTAGGTTTATCCACACTGGGAAGAGAGAAACAGAGAGCTCTCAAATGCCCACAAAATTGGTACATAATCACACGATGGGACACTACAATGTCTAATACACACAGCAGCATGGTTGAGCTGCACAGACAGACTGGATAAAATAAATCAAACATAAAAGACCACATAGATAAAAATTATTGGCTGTTTATCTTCAATTCAAATTCAACTTAGGGTCCTTTATTTTATCTGGCAACACTAATCAGTATTCTATCTACCTCTATTAACTATGACCACCCAGATCAACACTAATTTTTATTTCCAAGGCCTGCACATTGGCTCACAGTCTTCTTTTCCATCACATCCTGCCATCTCCACTCCCTGCTTAATAAGCCTCCAGTCTATGCACCTCATCTCATCTCCATGGCTACAGCCAAACACCAGGCTGCCCGGTCTCCCACCTGAGCTACCACAACAGCCTCTCAATTGCCCTCCATACTTCTTGTCTTCCTTTATAACTCTCCATCCTGGAGCTGGAGTGTTCTGCCTACTGTGAAAATGAGGTCATATTTCTCCTCCTACCTAACCCTTCCCTGCTTTCTGTAACCACTCTACCTAGCCCCCAGTGTCTTCTGTCAGGGATTGGCAAACATTTTCTATAAAGGACCCCACGGTGAATATTGTAGGTTTTGCAGGTGCTGACAACTCTGCTTATCCCACTGAAATGGAAATTCAAATGCAAAATCAGCAATAGATAATACATAAACAAATGAGCTTAGCTTAGCTGGGTCAAAAAAAAAAAACCTGACTTGTTTAGAACACAAAAATTCAAATTTTATGCAATTGTCATATATTGCAAAATATTATTATTATTGTGATCTCTTCAACCATAAATAAATAGACAAAACATTCTTACTTCAAAACATTCTGGTAGGCCAGGCATGGTGTATCTGCCTTTAATCCCAGAACTCGGGAGGCAGAGGAAGGAGGATTGCCCAAGTTCAAGGCTACTCTGAGACAACAAAGTGAATTCCAGGTCAGCCTGGGCTAGAGTGAGTCCCTACCTCAAAAAAAAAAAAAAAAATTCGGGCATGGTGGTGCATGCCTTTAATCCCAGCACTGGGGAGGCTGAGATAGGAGGATCCCCATGAGTTGAGGCCACCCTCAGAATACATAGTGAATTCCAGGAGAGCCTGAGCTAGAGTGAGACCCTATCTCAAAAAACTAAAAAAAAAAAAAAAAACATTCTGGTGATGCACACCTATAATCCCAGCTACTCAGGAGGCTGAGGCAGGTGGATCACAAGCAAGCCCTGTCTCAAGATAGAGAGAGGGAAGGGAAGAGAGAGATAGTAAGCTAGGAATATAGGTTAGTAGTAGTGCATTTGCCTAGGTTCAATACCAGAACCACAAACATAAATTAATTAGTTAATTAACTAGCTTAAATAAATATGAAACATTCAGGCATGGGGAAAGAGCTTAGTGGTTAAAAGTACTTGCTGCACAAGCCTGACCACTGGAGTTTGGATCCCCTGAATCTATGCAAATAATGCACGTATCTGTATGCTTAAGAGACAGAGTCAGGAAAATCCTGAAGCTTGGGGACCGGCTAGTCTGACATTTACAGCAACAAAATTTAAGGTTCTGTGTCAAACAAAGTAGGTGAGGATGGACACCCTGAGGTTGTCCCTTGACCTACACACACACACACACACACACACACACACACACACACACACACTAAAATTTAAAATAAAAATATAAAACATTTTTGGCTTTTACATGAACAGGGAGCCCACTGCAGGCCAACCACTGTCCATAGGCTCTGGATCCTAGCTCCATTTCCAGGCTCATCTTCCAGCATTCCCCTCACTCTACATCCAACAAGTGCTCCTGCCTTAAAGGCCAGAATAAATGTTTTCATTTGTCAAAATAACTAGAACAACAGGACATGGTGTACACAGCTGCATTCCTAGCACTCAGGAGGTGGAGGCAGGGGGATCAGGAATGCAAGGTTATACTTGAGATGACATAGTGTCTTTGAGAACAACCTCAGCAACATGAGACCCGATCTCCACAAATCAAAATAATTAAAATAAATGGCTAGAATAAGCATTTTTAAATTTCCACATTCTTGCCTTCAAAAAGTACTAAGTGTTTAAGAGAATGGCCATGTTACTTGTCCTGATGATCTATTTGTTACCTATCAGAGATTTGGTTCCAGGACTCCCTCCCCCATGGATACCAGAATCTGATTGTGTTCTAGGTACTTATGTAAAATGATGCTTAGAAGCAATGCACATCCTCCTGCATACTTTAATTCATCTTTAGACTACTTAGAATACCAAACAAATTATATTAAGATTATGTCTAATGGGAATGTCTGTCTGTCTGTCTTTGTCTACTTGCCTGCAAGCTCCAGACATAAGCTTGTGATACCAAACACTTAATATCATCCTCATGGAAATATCAGGGCTTCTGTGGTGCTCTGTGCTTAGTCTTACTTCAGAGTTATAACTACAAATTCTCTATAAATAGTGATCTGATAATTGTTAGGAAATAATGACAATGGGAAAGCCTGACCATGTTCAGTATGTAGGAAATGCTTTCTCAAATATTTTTGTTCCAGGGTTGGTTGGATTTGTGTATGCAGAAGGCCAGCTACATATACAGATCAAAACATCACACTGTGACACATAAATATGTCCAACTATTATGTGCCAATCAGCAATTTTAAACATGCTCAATTAAATGAGTGAGTTAAAACTTTAGTGCAATATAAGAATGCACCAAAACACAAGACAGGCCACCACTTGCTGTGTCTATTCCTTTATGGGAGTTTCCCTTCTCATCCTCTCTGCATTGAGAACATATAAATTGATTTGGCCTCGAAGCCCAGGAATTATGGCAAAGCCATGCTAACTAGAGGTCAGAGGCCACCTGTCTCTCAGGACAGGCCTATTAGTAGGGAAGCCAGGAAGGAAAGTGACCGTGATTCACACTGAGGCAGACTCCAGCCATGTTCAAACTTCCCTCATTATCTCAAACTTCTTTCTACAATTAGTTGGTTTTGATCAGAATCTAAAGAAAGGATTACATTTAGCTATAGCTTGTGATTCTTTTGGTTTAAAGATTTTATGAGACTAGACAGATGGCTCCGGAGTGAAAGGCACTTGCTTGCAAAAGCCTGACAGCATGGGTTCAATTCCCACCCACATAAATCCAGACACACAAAGTGGTAAGAGATCCCTGGCACACCCATGTGTGCTTTCTGTCTCTCTCTCTCTCTCTCTCTCTCTCTCTCTCTCTCTCTCTCACACACACACACACACACACACACACACAAATATATATATATAGAGAGAGAGAAAAAGTATGCTACGCAGCTAGAAGACACAGAGAGTGTGGTCCTGCCACAAAATGTGTGCCTCCACTCTCCACTATTACACACCCTGGAACCAGCAGCCAGCTTGGACTGACAGCACCACAAAGTCTCCTTCGAGCTCCCCTTCCAGTCACTAGCCAAAGGTAGCCACTCTCCTAACATAGATCAGTTTACTTCTTTGTGAATGTTCTGCAAATGGTATCACATGGCATGGACTCTTAGTGTCTGGTTTCTACTTAAAAGATTCCTTTGTGGAGTTCCTTCTCGCTGGTTTCTAGTTCCAAGGCAGTGTTGCTTCACTCCATTGAGCCAGCCCACATCCTGCCATCCCTGGTGGTATATCTAAGTCTCCACACATTAAACCAGCTCCCTTGTATTATAAACTTGCCTCTAGGAGGGCCATGGCCATTCTCAAATTGCTGCTCTGAAGGCGACCATCATTCCAGTCTGTGGTTGGTTCAGGAAGCCCAGTCCTCCCCTGGATGGAGTTAATCCTCTCTCAGGTCCCGCCCTTGTCCTCCTATGGATTCTCAGGGACACAGAAGAAAGCAGACGTACTCATGTTTTAAGGGCTACCATAAAACAATTACCACCAATTTAGTGACTTAAAACCACAAAAATGTATTCTCTTATATTTCTACAAGCCAGAAGTTCAAGATCAAAGTGTCTGCAAGCATGTTTCTCCTTGGCTTATAGAAGCACTACTTCCCTCTCCACCTCTCCTCTGCATAATCCTCCCCTCTGGGTATTAAAGTTCCTTCTCCTTGCACTTATAAGGACACCAATCGCTGGACCCAAATCCCATCCCAGCTCAGGGTGATCTGTCTCCACATCCTTACCGTAATTCTTTCTGCAATGTTCCAAATAAGGTCCCTTCCTGAGGTTCTGGGTAGACTTGACTTTTGAAAAGAACAGTTCAATGCACTGCCGTGAGGGAAATGTCCCACGAGACACGCAGAAACCAAATTGCAGTATTTCAATAGAGGTTCTCTTCACTGACCATCTTGTCCCCATTCAGAGCTGAGTCATCAGAGTCAAGTCCTCTGAAGACCTACTAAAGGACAGGCTGTGGGCCAGGCGCTGTGGCCGCAGAGCAGGAAGCCCCCCTCCGGTTTGCTACCTGAGGGAGAAAGGGCTGGCATGGAACAGTGCTTCTCCCTCAGGGTCATGTAGTCCTTCCCCAAGGGCTATTACTAAATTGTCATGAGTGAGGCGGGGGTGCTGCTGGCATCACATAGGTAGAAACCAAGGATGATGCTAAACATCCATAAATGCGGCACCTCCAACCCAAAGTGCTAACAGAATTGCTACTCAGAAACCCTGGCATAAAGGAGGGGAAAGAAAGGACAGAATATTATTGGGACTTTAATAAAATGTTGTAAAACTCACACAGCCCCCTAAATTGGTAATTTTATGGAAACCTGAACTTTCAGAATTTAAGTTGATTCACTATGTATAGGCCAATCAAAAATAGCTTCAGAGGTTGCCTAACCCAATGCTTTCATTTCACAGATGAGAAAGCAGGGACCCAGAAGGAAAAATGACCATAATAGCAGCCAAGGATATACCTTGAACACTATAACATGCTGAACAGGACGGTAGTTCTTTTGTTGTCATTGTTATTTTTGAAATTTGACATTTACAGCAACCACATGAGGTCAATACATGATTATTCCTTTTATATGCAAGGTTACTAACACTCTGGAGGCTCAAGTACCTGCCCAAGGTAGGTCCCATAATTTATAAGTTGCAGGCTGGATTTAAACAAGGGCTCTGCTGATGCCAGAGACCTGGGTTTCTGTTTGCTCAGAGACTTCCTAGTAACTGTGAAAAATTAAGCCCAACTCTTGCCAGCACTGTGTGCCATCAACAGCCCTGCCCTGCCCCTCCCTTCTCTCTGTCCTTGCTCCTGTCTGCAGCCTGTCACGATCAGAGAGAGGTGATATCAGGGAATAGAAAGGAAAAGGCATAATTCTCATCCTTGTCCAAGAAGACTCCTTTGGCACCTGCCCCAAATTGCATCTGTCCTGCCCCTTCACTTCTCAGGATCTACCTCTCCCCGCAAATATGTCATCTCAAATGAGGTTCCCATTCTTTGACAATTTATGGGCCATTTCAGTCCAGATAATTGCTACGCACATACACACATGCATAAACAAATGGTAGATAAATGATACGTGATGGATAGATGCAGAGATAGATGCTGAATAGATAATAAATGAACTGATTGGTGGGAGATAACATGATAGAGATAGATGATAGATAAGTAGATGACAGGTGATAGGTAATCTACATGGAATGGCCAATATTTTCTTACTACATACTTCTCACAAAATCAGAGATCATCTTCCATCCTGGGCATCTCACAAGGCAATGAATAATCCAATGTCAGAAAAATGAGGAAAAGTCCTAATCTCAAAATAAAAGTGATTTCAATTGAATACTTCTGAAATGAAACAAAACACTGACAACAGAACTCCTATTTCCCACATGTATGATGAGTCAGAGGTTAGGGAATGGTGAATTTAAATCCTCCTGTATTCAGTGAAAGTTACATCAGAAAAAGATAAGGCACCAAAATGAAAAATATCAGATCCTTAGAGTTGAAGAGCAACCAGTGAGAAGGGAATTTGAGGTGTCTCTGAGAAGGACAAGAGCGATTCTCAGCTCTTGATTAGACTTTAACTCATGGGTGTTAGACACTCACAGTCACACCAAACTTCCATTGAGTCAGTGGTCTCCAGGTTCTTGTCTTGTGAATTTGAAGAATGAAGTCCACAGGCTTTAAAGGATGAGGTTTACAAAGATTTCATTATAGAGCTTAAGAGAAGGAAAGAAGGCAGAGACCATGTATAGCAAGAGGGATGATGAGTGAGTAATCTACATGGTGTCACTAATCGGGGTTTCTTATAGGAATTTACTAGATGGGGCTTTATTGGATGGGAGGTAGCTAGTCAGTCCAGTTCCCAAGCCAGTGTCTAGGCGCCTTTCAAGCTTCTAACTTATGGCTGGTTTTGAGAGAAGGAGAACTCCTAAGGGAAAACGAGACATAACCCTTACAAGCTCAAAGATATTTTCATTTTTTAGTCAAGAAAAAATAAACTGCTTACTTTTTAGGACGTATTACCCTCAACTGCCTAGCCAATTTCTATTTCCTATTCTTCATTATCAGGACCCATCAGACTAGCCATGGTGTAGTACAAAGAGCTTTGTACCCTAAGACCTTGATCTGACAACACCCAACACAGTAGCTGTAAAGCTAGGCTGGGGGTAAGGTGAGGTGGAGGGGTTGGCTACACTGGGCCTCAATTTCTGCCTTTTCAAAATAACACTAAGCTTACAGGGCCAAAGAGAAGGGATAGAAGGCATGAGGTCCCTCCAGTAAATCCAGTCTTACTGCCACCCCTTCTCAGAAGCCAGGAGTCATTTCTCCTAATGGTGGCTATATTCACTACCTTTCTTCTTGCTGCAACAACTTATCTGACAGAAGGAATTTAAGAAAGACAAGGTTTATTTCAGCTTACACTTGGAGGTTACTGTCCATCAAGGAAGGCCAGGAACATGATACAGCTGGTCACAGTGCATCCACAGTCAGGAAATAGTGAGAGATGAATTCTGGTGCTCAGTCCACTCTTTCCTTTTATGTAGCCCAGGACACCCAGCCCATCAAAATGCCATCACCTACATTCAGGTTACAATTATCACCCCAAGGTTTCCCAACATGCTGTATACCCCTTCCCTATCCCACCCATCAGTTCACAGGAAAAAAAGACTGTTTGTAAATGATAGCTTAGCTTATGAAAATATGCCACAGGTTCCCAAAGGAAGCAAGCGCCTGTGGATTGATGGTTACAACAGCACATCCTGAGTGAATATATACATATTATAGCAGACAGCTTCAGGTTCGCTGAGATGAACTTCCAGACCAGGCACAGTTATGGAGGAAGGGATTTACTGAAGCTTATAGATCCAGGGGAAGTTTCATAATGGCAGAAGAAGCTGGCCTGCCTTCACAGGCCCAAGCAGACAGAGAGAAGCACAAGCCTAAAGTCCCATAACATAGCATACTTCAGGAAGTCCAGCTAGGCACACTTTGCATATCTTTAGATTGAAATCTGAAACTCACCACCATACCTAAAGATCTACCCAGTGACATTGCCTCCAGCCAGGTGGCTGCAGATGCAAACTAAAAACAAATTTAAAAAAACTGAATATATTGGGGGTCATCTATTCAAACCACCACTCATATACATATACATCCATCCCAAATATCCTTTTTCCACAAAGGGTAACTGAATATGAATATCTGCTTCCTTCCATTAATGGGGAAGGATCTTAAGGGCTATGCTTTGAGATGTGGGAAAGCAATCACTGATCAGCCCAGGTCTTCGCTGAGATGGGTGGCATGGAGGAGAAGAGATCATTAAAAAGTAAGCAGTTTATTTTTTCTTGATTAAAAGATGAAAATATCTTTGGGCTTGTAAGGGGCATGTCTCTTTTTCCCTAATGAGTTCTCCTTCTCTCAAAACCAGCCATAAGTTAGAAGCTTGAAAGGCACCTAGACACTGGTTTGGGAATTGGACTGACTAGCTACCTCCCATCCAATAAAGCCCCATCTAGTAAATTCCTATAAGAAACCCCAATTAGTGACACCATGTAGATTACTCACTCATCATCCCTCTTGCTATACATGGTCTCTGCCTTCTTTCCTTCTCTTAAGCTCTATAATGAAATCTTTGTAAACCTCATCCTTTAAAGCCTGTGGACTTCATTCTTCAAATTCACAAGACAAGAACCTGGAGACCACTGACTCAATGGAAGTTTGGTGTGACTGTGAGTGTCTAACACCCATAGAAAAGATCCATTGAACTGACACTGGGGAAAGCATGGAAGGAAGAAAACACTCAGGGAAGGAGAAGTGCCCTGGTTATGGAGTGAAAGATTCCAGGGCTTCCAGACGTGGAGCCACCAGACAGCTCTCCTTCACCCCAAACTGTCTTTAGTTTCAGGGACAGTTTTCCAAACTAAATGCATACTTCCTTCTTAGTTGGGTCTGACGCATGGTCTAGCCAGCATCCTATTTGGGTTAGGGAAGGGGGACTCATTGTAACAACGATGCATAACACCTTCCCAAGTAATCATGGTGCTGCAGAAAGAAATCAGTGGAATCCCATTCCTGACCAGGCATAGATGTGAATGCTGATCTGAGCAGGGCCTGAGTTTGTCATAGATGAGGCCCCATCCAGGCTTCTGCTAGAAAGAAGTCAGCCTGCCCAGTGGGCTTAAGGGCTGAATTTGTCATAGTGACCAGTGGAAGGTTCAGGAGGGAAGAAAGAAGATAGGGAGGTGTTCATTGGTTTACTTGTCCAGTTAAAGATGTGCAGAATCTCCAGGTTGTAAAGCACTATTCACAAGGCAGTGGTGTGGGGAAAACCTCTGGGCCTTCTCAGCCTCCCTTTCCTCCCCAGCAAAACCTGTCCACAGAAAAGAATCTTCCCTAGGCCATTCCTATCTTATTACATTACTGCAGATGCATAGGTGTGTGCATTTGAACAACATTTCCAGTTTTGTATTAAAGAAGAAAGAAAGAAAGATAAAAGGCTTTGGGGCTGTAGAAATGACTCAGCAGTTCAGTGTTAAGGGCCTGAGACTGCTAAATCAAATCTCCAGCTCACAAATAAAACAGCTGGGCATGGCCACGCTCACCTACAGCCCCAGTCCCGCAGGGGTGCAGAGACCCAAGAATCATCCAAGCCCCACACGTTTGAGAAGCAGTAAAAAGGAGACTCTGGGCCAAAAACAAGACCAAAAACTGGGCATGATGTTGCACACCTTTAATCCCAGCACTCAGGAGGCAAAGAGAGGTAGGAGGATCACTGCAAGTTCAAGGCCAGCCCATAACAACAGAGTAAGTTCCAGGTCAGCCTGGACTAGAATGAGACCCTGCCTGGAAAAACAAACAAACAAATAAATAAACCAAGTGCAAGAGTGATGGAATGGGATGGGTGGGTTGCCACAGGGGTATATACACATACATACACACACACAAAGATTAATAATTATTATTAGTAAATAATAATAAACAAGGCTTTAATCCCATGTTTAAAAAATTTGAGCAAACACTTGTCTGGTGAGGAAGGTTTTGTCTAGCCGTGCTTCTCATCAGCCCTGAGTTGCTTCATGCAGAGAAGCAATCAAGAGCCCTGAGTGGGGACTGGAAGATGAGGGAGCCCCAGGTGACTGAGAGGTTATGTACATGGCTCTACAAGAGAATTGGAAGTGGTCACTGAGCTAGACTTTAGGCCTCTAAGAGGTCTAAGAATAATATGTTAGTGCCTTTTCAGTTATTATAGTGAAATCACCGAGACAGGCTACATTGTACAGAAAAGAAGCTTATTTTGTTCAGTTTGGAAGGAGCAAAGGACTATATCTGGTTGTGATCTCTCACTGGCAGAGTCTGAAGATGGTATATGACATCATGTGATCAGACAGGAAGTACACAAGTATGTCTGATAAAGGCAATCACAGGGACTGCACCCTGATGACTGCTGCCTAATCCTAACCACCTCTCAAAGGGCCCACCCTACACACCACAGTAGGGCTAAGTTTCCACCCTCTCCATATCTCAACCTAGGGATTAAATTTTAACATATGAAGCCTGGAGCAGAACACTCAAGCGACATATTAACAGCAGTTGATTACAGTGTCATAATATTAGTAGAGGCTTGGTGGCACATGTCTGTAATTCCAACATTCAGGAGGTGGAGGCAGGAAGATTGTGAGTTCAAGACTGCATAGCGAAACCCTGTTTCATAAGAAAATGAAATGATATAACATTTATCTCTCCTAAGAAAAAATAAACATCTCAGCTTAGCTCATTTACTTACGTGGATTTCATCTGATTTTCTCATTAGCTTTAGCACACAAACACTAGATTCCTCCCCCTGGAGAGCCAGGCTAGAGATGAACGCCGAGTACAGAAAGGTTCTGTGAGGATTCTGTTCACCTCACCCTCCTTTCTGTTGCCACTTGTAGGTGCCCAGTCGTGAGCAGTCATGACGATGGAAGTGCTCCCCAAAGTCCTGGAGGTGGATGAGAGGTCTCCAGAATCCAAGGACCTGCTGCCCAGCCAGACAGCCAGCTCGCTGTGCATCAGCTCCAGAAGTGAGTCTGTCTGGACCACCACCCCCAGGAGCAACTGGGAGATCTACCACAAGCCCATCATCATCATGTCGGTGGGCACTGCCACCCTGCTCTTCGGGGTGGCCATCACCTGCTTGGCTTATGCCATGAACCTGAATGAAAAGACCATTGCAGTCCTCAAGATGGTAGGGCCTGCCTTCCTGTCGCTGGGACTCATGACACTGGTGTGCGGGCTGGTGTGGGTACCCATCATCAAAAAGAAGCAGAAGCAGAGGCAGAAGTCGAGTTTCTTCCAGAGCCTCAAATTCTTCCTCCTGAATCGCTGATGGTGGCTGGGCCAGGCAAAGAAGCCCTGCTGACCACCATCTGACAGCCCCATTTCCCTTCAAGTGCCACAAAACTAATCCAGGCAACAACCCCCCTCCCTCATGTGGCCCTGCAGGAAGGACAGAGCTCAGGGCTCCACCTTCACTTGCCTGGGAGTGCGGCTGGCTGAGTTATGCTTGGTCTCTCTCATGCTGCTGATGGTCCCTGGACCCTCTGGCTCTCATCCTCAATCCCTGCCCCCAGCCATCATCCGTCCTGTTCTCTCTCTGCCAGACACAGTGCTTGAAGAGAAGTTCTTTAGAGGTGGGATATGCCTCCAAGGAAAATCTCACCGGAGTGCCTGAGCTGGATTCAGCATTTGCACCCTCTGGAACCAAAGCAGACCAATGGAGGCCCTTCTCAGAGAAGGAGGGAAGGCTGACTTCTTACCCCACTGGATTTGACAGCCTTGGCCCCCTCAGTGAGTGAGACATTGACTTGAGAGTCAAGATAAGTCACAAGCATGAAACATTCCAAAAACTGAACAATGAAAAGGGCAAAGGGGAAAACACAGTCCAGTGAAGAGCATTCCCGCCATATGGCTCTGGGAGTTAGCTGGTGGAGGAAGTTCACTCCTGATTCTCTAGTATTTATACCAGAGGCAATGGGGCAGGCTAAGGGGTGTCACTCTCTCCCCACAGCCCTCTCCCTTCCTTCTCTCAGACTGACTTCAACTTGGCAATTGGCCAAGGACAAATGCATGTTGATCCAATATCCTGTTTCCCTTGCCCCTGCCTCAGCCCCTGCTGCCTGCCTTTCATCTCAGTCAAGACCTTAGTGCCACATCTGAATGACCTGCAGGTTTCTAGACATGGGGTTCACTTTAGAAACCTCAACCTCTCTATGCTAGCCCCCTCTCTAGCAAATTATGCATTGACCGAGTTCCTTGCTCTGGGCCTAGGATAGGAACAGCCAGCCCTGGCCCCTGCTCTCCCAAAGAAAGAAAGACAGCCAAGCCAACTGGCAATAAGAAATTCTATGTTGAGTTCTTGCAGTGATTGTAGGAACTCAGTTTGTGCCTAACCCAAACTTGAAGAAAGACAGAAACCCCTGGAATCCCAGGGAATCATCTCAGTTGAGAACAATGGTAAAGGCTGGCAAAGAAAGGGAAAGAAATGTATGGAAGGAGGCAGGGACTGCCTTGCATAGGCAGAGGCTTGTGGAGGAAAGAGGGCATCAGGGAACTCCATGGCCACTTCCCTACCTAAGCTTCCAGATGTCCCTTACTTTTTTAAAATTTTATTTATTTATTTGAGAGAGGGGGGAAGGGAGGGGGAGAGAGGGAGAAAATGGGCATGCCAGGGCCTCCAGCCACTGCAAACAAACTCCAAACGCATGTGCCCCTTGTGCATCTGGTTTACATGGGTCTTGAAGAATTGAACCTGGATCCTTGGGCTTTACAGACAGACGCCTTAACGGCTAAGCCATCTCTCCAGCCTCAGTTGTCCCATTTTATCCCCTCTCTTGGCTACTTCCCACCTGCTTCCCCAAGTGCCTTACATGCAGTTTCTCTGGGGTACAGTGGGGGCCTTCAGTCTTTGGCAACTGGAAAAGTATCTCCAGAGGGCCCACCAAGCAGAGTGAGCCTACAAAACTTTGTGAAGTGATGAGATAAGTGCACCTAAAACTTCCTGTAGCAACCAACAGACCTATTAGATGAAAGATTGGGAAAGGTACCCATAATGGGGTTCCCCAAGTTGTCCCAAGCCAGGGCAGAGACCAGAGGAGGTGAGCGTTTGATAGGGTAAGAGATGCAGCTAACTCCCTTTATGCCTCAGCCTTCCAGGCTCCCAGATCACCATGGCAACCTCCCTCCAATAGGCCTTCAAGGTATCTCAATCCTTCACAAGGGTTCCATAATGCAGCATTAAGATCCATTCTTGTTCCTGCTGTGTTCTGGAACAAAAGTCCATGGAAGCAGTCATTTCTTTCATTGCGTCATCCCCTGCCTCCAGATTCTGACTAAGGATTTAGATTTGCAGACTCTATAGCCTTTAGGCTCTTCGGATGGCTATGTCTTACATTCAATCCTACACTGGTGTGGGCAGGCCCATCTGTCCCCTGCACACAGGTAGGAATTGTTTCAAATGCTATATCACTAGTTGGAGTTACAGTGTCACAAGGGACAGGGCTTAAAGATCATTTCTTTATGACATGGAAGATCATCCCTCTAATAATGCTCTCACATCCCTAGTGCATTCTTATAGAGGAGCTCCTCTCTGGTTCACTTGGAATTCACCCTCCCTCTACACACACACATACCCTCGCTTACCCCTGAGAGCTTGTAGTCTAGCATAGCTGTGGGGAGGAGGGTCTTTGCAGATGTTCCTGTCATGTGTGTCTTAGTGGAAGGAAGTTTGGGAGCAACCACAACTCCAGAAAGTATCCAAGCTCTAGACTCCATTTGCAATCAGCAGTACCTGCTCCTCCAGCCAGGTTCTCCACATAGAGAAATAGGAAGGAGGCTATGAAGAAAGGTTTTGAGCATTAGGTACTGCCCTGAAAGTCCCACATCAGTCAAGGCTGGGCAATGAGCTGCCCTGAGGCGGGAAATATTGGAGGTGATGTTTGCCAAGAATTATTTCCCCATACAAGGCTGAGCTGGAGACATACCAGGCTCGGGTGCAGACGGCTCACATGACACATGTCGGCATGAAGGACTCCTTTCACACCCCAGATTAGAAGACAGGACCAGTGCCCATGGCTTCATCCTACCTGATTGTATTACCTGCCCTTTCTTTAGCTATTCTGCCTTTAAGAACTTCATCTACTCTGAAGCCTAAAGGAATCAACATCATTGAATTATATCCTCTTTAACAATATCTGCTGTTCATCCTGTTCCTCCAGGAATTCAAAGACTGTGTCCATGTATTCTCCTCTCCTTTCAAATGCCCGCCCCCTACCTCATGATCCCCCCACACACACATACACTGAGAAGTCCGCTAGGGAGAAGAGAAGCAGAGTGGGTTTCATACATGGTTCCTTTGGAGCCTTTTTGAAGCTGATGGCCCATTTCAAGATGCTCACGGTACAAAGGGATCAGCTCCTGACCCTCTCATTCTAACAGCCCAGTACTGAAATCAAAAATATAACATGGACAAAGAACTTTCCAGGAGGACTCTGTGGTCCAGGTGAGGAAGACAGCTGCTCCGGAAAGCCTATCAATGTCCCAGGTCCTGGAGAGAAATTCCTGACACTGATCAAAGTAAGAATGACACCACAAGTCCTGACTTTCATCTCCTGTCCCAAAGTCCTGTCTGTGCTCAGCCTCTGGGAGGACGGCTGTTCCTATGTGAGGCTTCCTCTGCGCAGACTCGAAAACAGCTCCAGAGACTCTGCCAGCCCAGACAGGAGCTTTCACCGTGTAATCAAGCTCCAGGCAGGGACATCTGTCTGAGGGACCATGCTCAGTGCTCCAGTGGTCTGAAGGTACAGGGAAGCACCCCAGGCCAGCCCTCTGTGCAAGCTTCTACTCCAAGTAAAAAAAAAAAAGGTCCACCAAAGATCACCTGAGTATGAGACCATTTCTCACTGCCCTGGCAAAACTACCAAAGTGCTACAAAGGCGAGGGGAGAAATAGTTGTCAACGGACCCTCAAACAATCGCATGTAGTTAATTGGCCTAGCTTCAATAAATGACAAAATGCCAGTGTAAGCAGTGGTATTCCTCCTGCGGCCACATAGGAAGGAGAACTGAAGAAAGAGGGAAGCAGGATTCTAGTGGTATTTGTGTTGCTCACTCCCTAGGCGGCCCCCGGGGGCTGCCTTTCTTGGATACCTTCCTCACCCATGATCTTTAGATGCATTCCCAGTTAGCCCGACATGTCAATCCCCTGAGCACATGCAGATGTCAGATTTGGGATGTGGTAATACAGACTCAGGAAGCAATCAGCTAGTCCTGAGAAGACAGACAAGGAAATCAAGTTAAAATATAGTCTGACTAGGATAGAGGGACGCAGAGGTGCTCAGAGGATGGTACTCAAGTCAGTCTGCCCCCAACCTGCTTCTCCAGCCTTCTGGAATAGAGCCACACCAGGTTTTCACATCAGGGTTGAGAGCAAGGGAAAAGAGGGCTGCCTCTTTGCTAGTGGGAAGAGACATCCTCAGTGCTGGGGATGTAGCTCAGTGGGTAGAGTGGTTGGTTAGAATGCTTAAGACCCTGAGTTTGATCCTCAGCACCAAATAAACTGGGTGTGGTAGCATACAGTTGTAATCCCAGCACTGGGAAAGTGGAAGCAAGAGGATAAGAAATTGAAGGTCATCCTTGTCTATATAATGAGTTCCAGACCAGTCTTGCTTACCTGAGACTGTGTCTAAAAAAAAAAAAAAATTAAATTAAAAAAAATGCAATTTCTACCCTGATAGCTGACCCTATTCTATTTTACTGTCCTGTTCTTCACCACTTCCTCTGAAACCTGTCCATCGCAGCCTTCATGTTGTGGCAGAAGTACCAAGTGTGACAAATATGCTTAGGGTGGGGACACTAGTGGATACCTTCACTTCTCCCACCTGTCTTCGCTGTCCTGATACCTTGTTATCAAAGAACAGGAAAACAATCTGGTTTGACTTTTTTCTGAAGCTCTTTCCCTGGGCGCCAGGTCTTCCTTACTCAAAACACTTCTCTAAAATGTGGGAAGGTGGCTCCCCCAAACCACCCCTATACATCAAAATGCTAGTGGAGTCTGTTAGTTTGCTAGTGTGACTATAAATGAAATAACAAATGTCTAGTAGTGCCAAACAGAACATGTTATTATCTGTAGCCATTACCTTATTACTGGGATAAAACACACAGTCAGAAGCCCCTTATAGAAGGAAAGGGTTTATTTCTGGCTTACAGTTTCAAGGGACATTTCATCATGATGGGCAAAGGATGGTAATAGCAGACAGCTGGGCATCATCACATCTCCACATGAGCAGAAAGAAAGTAGAGAGAGTGAGCTTCTTGCCACAGTTAGAACTGGGTTTTAACACCCTAAGTCCTGCTCCTAGAACACGTCTCCTCGAGCAAGGCTCCACTTCCCAAAGGATCCTTCCTCTAGGGATTAAGTATGAGGCTTGATCACAGACACATGAAGCTATGGGTGACATTTCACATGCAAACCACCATAGCCATCATTCAGCCACTTGTCCGAGCCAGAAAGCTAGTGTTCTGCAGGAGGTGTCAGGAGACTGACTCCCTACTTGCCTATCTGGTTTCCTTTCCCCCACTGTCTTTGTAATAAAACACTCTGTTTTACATAATCTTTCCTAGAAGATACCCCCTGCAGCCCCCCTTATGATAAGAGTAAACCAATGACATATATGTAAACTTAGAAGCCAGGCAAGGTCTTCATCTGCCAGAAGCTCTTGCCCCTGCTTTGGTTGTAGGCCTGATGTTGGGGCTGAGGTGCCATCTTGAGAACAGTTACTGACCTTGACAATGGAAGCTTTTTATCCAAGACAGAACAACAGGAAGTTAAAAGATGTCTGTACTCTTGAAGATAAACAGGGAACAACTGGTTGGCCTAACTCCAGTCTTCTCTTTAAAAAAGATAAAAATAAAACTATCTTATTAAGTCATCCTTGTTTTGGGTTTGTAACTTGCAGCCAAATGTGAGTCTTACTTACATAGGTGGAAAGTTTATGAGCTCCAAATACTACCTGATAGGTTGAAAGATAATAGACACTTCATAGTCACTGTCCACGGGTTCTGTACCTGTAGATTCAACAGAGGATTGGAAACGTGCCCATACTGAGCATGCACGGACTTCTCCTTGTCATTATTCTGTAATTTATAAAGTATAGCAACTCTTTACATCATATTAGACATTAAAAGTCATCCAGAGATAACGTGAGGATATGCAAACTCTATGCCAATATACACGAGGGACTCATCTGTGGGTTTTGTCAGGGGGAGGGGTGTGCTAGAACCGATAACCTTACAGTTATCAAGAGATGAATGTACTTAGTACAGAGTAGTTTCAAGGACATAAGTTCCAAATGAATGCAATATTGCATGTTTGTTGGATACCTCAAAACATCTCCAAAGCTCTCAGGAAAGACAGAAAGGACAGTAAGTCAGTGTCCCAGCTATGGTAGAACAGCCCTTTTGCTTGTTTTCTCTCTCTCTCTCTTCTCTCTCAATCTCTCTCCCTCCCTCCCTCCCTCCCTCCCTCCCTCTCCCTCTCTCTCCCTCTTTCTCCCTCTTTCTCCCTCTCCAGGAATTTTCTCAGACCAGACATCCAGGTGGCATGGGAAAGAGTAGGATAACACTGGACCCCAGCTCTCCAGTAGCATCTCAGGCTGCCCCATCTACTCTAATGAGCCACAGGTGGGTGGGTGAGTGAGGAAGGGGAAGGGCTAAATGTACAACTACCTTCAGTTGGAAGGGACAGTTCTCCCTCTCTCTCTTTCCAGGGTTTCACTGTATACAGTTGCCAAAATGAAGGTAACCTAATCTTACTGAACATATGGCATCATATGTGGCTAAATAGCATAGACCTAAAGTCCAGGCACGTAAATCTGATTTTCCATAAGGAAAGAATGTATGTACAAGTACTCGTGAGCTGATTGGAAGTAGAGAATTTGGGGAAAAGTGTAATCACTATGTTCTGTACCTTTGGATCAGTAGGAGACTGATATCAGTCATGGGCTTCATCTGTCACATCTGACTTCTCCACACCCTCTGATTCAGTTCATCTAACTGCTCATCAAAGCCAGTGGTGGGGGGAGGGCAGGATGGGACAATTCATATGTTGAAATCCAGTCCTCAAAGCAAGGGCAAGAGGACACTTAGATGAGGTGGATATTTCATATGATTAAATGTCTTCCACAGACCCATGTGTTAGAGCTTTGGTTCCCACGTGCCACCATTGAAAGACAATGGAACCTTTAGGAGATGGGGCCTGGTAGAGGAAGTTAGAACATTAGGGTGTGCCTTTGAAAGGGATATTGGATGGGATCCCAGCCCCCTTTTTCCCTCTCTTTGCTTTCCAGCCACCACAATATGAACAGCTTGTTCTACAACACACACTGATCATGATGTCTCATCCCAGGCCCAAAGGCAATAAAGCAAAGTGTCTGTCTATGGACTGAAATCCTCAACACTGTAAACCTAAATGAACCTTTTTGTCTCTGTAACCTGATTACCTCAGATATTTCTGATAGTCAAGGAAAGCTAACTGTCTCCTCTTCTTCACCTCCCTTCTTTTCTTCAAACTGTGACATGACTTCCACTCTACCCCTCCCTTGAAATGGGCCTTGTCGGGCACCGGGCACCTTGCTGTCTGACCTGTGGCCTTGTTAGGTGAGGCCTGTCATTCCAGAAAGCCATTAATGTGGCTCATTTCCCCTTTCTCCTCCTCGACCCAGCCATACCAGTATAGCCATCTGTGGCACACACACACCTGCCTCAGCTTGGAATTCTTTTTTTTTTTTTTTTTTTTTTTTTTTGGTTTTTCGAGGTAGGGTCTCACTCTAGCCCAGGCTGACCTGGAATTCACTATGGAGTCTCAGGGTGGCCTCGAACTCATGGTGATCCTCCTACCTCTGCCTCCCAAGTGCTGGGATTAAAGGCGTGCGCCACCATACCCGGCTTCAGCTTGGAATTCTTGATCGCCCCTCATACATCCCTACTTGCCCACCCTGGCCACCTCATCTCAGGCTATGATCTTTCCCACATTCTCAGAGGATCAGGGATTATTACCTTAGGCCAGTAACTGCTCTCATAAGTCAACAGTAGTTTACATGATTGGTTAAAGTCCACTTTCTCCTCCATCTCCCTCAATCCACTCTAAGCCTGTAGGTGCTTATTCCTCTCCTTCACTTCTATAGATGATCCTCTACTTAAAAAGTCCAACTTTACAATGGTGACAGAGCAGTATGGATGAATTCAACAACAACAACAAAAAAGCTGTATCGTTGAGTTCTGATCTTTTCTTGGACTGAACTGTGGTGGGATTATTTATCAATGCTACAGCTGGAAGCCCCTAGCCACAAGGAGAAACGGCTGCTACTATAGTGTGCTGTGTGTTCGGTGTTAATTTCCAATGGTCTACAGAAGATAGTCAACACATTATACAATTGGTTTGTGTTAGCTGATTTTGCCCGATGTGGTGCTCTGAGAATGCTTAAAGTAGACATGGCTCAGTCATGATGTTTGGCATATTAGGTGTTGTTTTCAACTTGTTATTTTCAACCTATAATGGGCTAGAGGGGGTGTGGGCCCATTGTAAATAGAGGAATATATGTGCCAGGCTTGTGCCTACAAAAATCTCAGCACCTCAAGAGAGCTGAGCTCTGGCCTCCAAAGACACAAAGGATGGAGAGGTCTGAAGCTTGGGCCCTGGAGCTATGGGTGGAGGCTCCCAATCTGCGTCCTTAAATCTTGGTGATGCCATTGATTAGAAGAGGAAGGGGGACACATAAAGCTGGTTGAGCCCTTGAATCCCACTTAAGGCTCAGAACCTGATTGATCCTGATACAGCCAAAGGATATTGAGAAAAAAAAAAAAATAGTGGCCAGAACATAGGTTCTAGCCCCAGCCCAGCAGGTATCCTAGTGGATTCTTATGTCTGACACCTCTTGCTGTGTGCCCAGCAAAGTGGTCCACACTTAAAAGTAAATGCACACAAGGAAATCCTAGAAGTGAAGAAGATAAAGACAATAGCAGGGTTGGAGTCCCCTGTGAGAAAAGACCTCAGAGAACTGCATAGAAGTATTTTTCGTTGAAACAATAGTGCCCATCCTCCAAAACAGGGTGCTGGGAAGAAAGGGAAGGCACAGAGGGACTCCAGTGGGGTTAGGGGGTTGGACGGGACATGGTCTCGGCTTTCCCAAGATGCTAGGAGAGTCTCGGAAGCAATGAAATGAGTCGCCATAAACAGCAGGTGCTGGGCTGCCAAGGGGAAGACAGAACTGCCAGTAACTGACATGGGGCCACTCCAGTGAGGTGACAGAGAGCCATACAGATTGTGTCAATAAGTAACAGGAGCTGTCTATAAAAGTAACAGTCGACCATTAAAACAAAAAAACAAAAAAAAAGTAATAGTCGAATTAAATAGCACTACACTTTTCACTTTAGGATAACTACTATTTTTTTTAAAGGAAGAAAATAAGTTGTGGTGAGGATGTGAAGAGCTTGGAACCTTCCTACTTTGCTGAGGGAATGTAAAAGGGTGCAGCCACTAGGGAAAACAGGACAGAGACCCTCAAGATGTTAAGTACAGAATTACCATATGCAGCAGCAATTCCACTTCTGGGTGTAGCCCCAAAAGAAGTGCAAGAGAAGGGATTCAAGAAGGTATTTAGGGATGGAGAGATGGCTTAGAGTTAAGGCACTTGCCTGTGAAGCCAAAGACAAGATTCAATTCCCTAGTACCCACGTAAGCCAGATGCACAAGATGGTGCATGTGTCTGGAGTTTGTTTGCAGTGCCTGGAGACCCTGGCTCTCTCTCTCTCTCTCTCTCTCCTCTACCTCTCAAATAAATAAAATGTTCTTTTTAGAAAAAAGTATTTATACGCCCATGTTTATTCTCCATAGACAAAGGCAGAATTAACCCAAGCATCCATCAACAGATGAATGAAGGAACAGCATGTGTACACAATCAAAAGGATAGTGCTCGACCTTAAAAAACAAGGGACTTCTGACACATCCTCCTGCATGGATGACCTTGAAGACACTCTACTATGTGAAACAAGCTACCCTTAGCATGAGAAATATAGTATGTTTTCACACAATACCTTGAGTAGTTACATTCCTAGAGCTGGAAAGTAAAATGGAGGTTACTTGGGGTCGGTGAGAGCAGGAAGCAGGGGTTAGTGTTTCAGGGCCGTAGAGTTTGAGCTGGAGATGCTAAAGCTCTGGAGAGCTGATGGTTGGACAATATACTTGCCAACACTGAACACATACCTGAGAGGGGGGGGTGATGATGGATTTTATCAGGTGTGCACTTTACCAGTGTTAAAATAACAGCCGGGCGTGGTGGCGCACACTTTTAATCCTAGCTCTTGGGAGGCAGAGTGTGGTGGTTTGAATAGAATAGATGGCCCCCAATATATTCAGTTGTTTATTTGTTTGTAGTTTGCATCTCTAGCCATCTGGCTGGAGGCAATGCCATTGTGTGGATCTTAAGGTGTGGTGGTGGGTTTTAGATTTCAATCTAAAGATATGCAAAGTGTGCCTAGCTGGAGTTCCTGAAGTGTGCTCTGGCTTTTGACCTTTAGGCTGGTACTTCTCTCTCTCTCTGCTTGGGCCTGTGAAAGCAGGCCAATTTCTTCTGCTTTTATGGAACTTCTCCTGGATCTGTAAGCTTCAATAAATCCCTTCCTCCATAACTGTGCCTGGTCTGGAAGTTCATCTCAGCGAACCTGAAGCTGTCTGCTACACAGAGGTAGGAGGATTGCTGTGAGTTTGAGGCCACCCTGAGTCTACATAGTGAATCATAGTGAATTCCAGGTCAGCCTAAGCTACAACAAGACCCTACCTCAGAAAACCAAAAAAAAAAAAAAAAAAAAAAAAAAAAAGTGTTAGTTAAATGAGAATAAGAAAGAAACTTTATCTTCTAAACAACTTGGGAAAGGATGCATGAGACAGAGGAGTAGAAGAGAGGAATGGGTGATGCTTGTACTGAAGTTGTACCAGTCAAGTGGGCAGGGTTCTCACTGCAACCCCGTTACTTGCCTGCTGGGCAACTCTGGGTCGGCCTTCTCCTTGCTCTCAGCTCTGCACAGGAGCAGGGCTGCCAGGAGGACAAGAGGAGGCTGAACTCACATGGATGCCCATTGCACGTTAACGTAGAACCACAGTGCACGGAAATCCTCTCTGCTTATGAGGGGTCAGGAGGTGGCAACAGAGATATTCTGAAGCTTTAGATCAGCCTAGTGGGGAATACGAAGGGGAGGGTTGGGGGGCTTGAGAATTTGCTGAGCTGCAGGAAAGCCGCTAAGCATGGATTCCAGAGGCCCAGGAAGCTTTGGAGAGCTCTCTAAAGCCACTCCTCACCCCAGTAACCTAGCAGAGGAAGAAGAAAGAGCTCTGAAGGATGTCAGGGACTTCTTAGATATGAAGGAATACGTTTCTGAAAATATTGACCCTCACCGTCAGCCTGGGGATAAAGAGGTATAAATGAAGATTGATTGCAGATCATTGATTAGGGAGAGTGTGTCTCCAAATTCTAGCACTGTCCCTCTGTGGGTATGTGGCTCATGTTGAAAGGCATAGCCATTTCACTTTTTTCATATGACTTCCAGGACAGTCTCTGATTGGTGCTATTATATTTATACACCCTATAAAATGGTGAATCATGGGCCTTTACTTGAGAACACAAAGCCCAGGTTTAGCAACTCCAGGAAGCAGCAATGTCTGGTTCAAGAGTCAACAGATCTGGCTCACTGCTTTTGTAAATAAAGTTGTATTGGAACAAAGACAGGCCCATTCATTTACATACCATCGCTGGCTACAATGGTATAGTAAAATGGCCATAACAGTGATCACAATATGCAGCGCAACCCACTGTTACTGCCTGGTCTGTTTCAGAAAACATTTAAGGACCACAGTTCAGTTTAATTATGTTGTTTTGTTTTCAGTGCATATTATTTTTAAATGTTCTCTATGAGTTTTTCACTGACTGTGACAATAATTAAGTAACTTAAAACTCCATTTAATGAGAGGCTGGCGGAGATGGCTCAGTGGGCAAAAACACTTGCTGCATAAGTGTGATAATCTAAGTTCGGATCCCCAGAACCCACATAAAGCCAGACATTGTAGTATGAGTTGCTGACGTCCCAGCATGCATACAGGCAAGATGAGAAGCAAAGACGGGGGAATGCTCAGAAACTCGAGTGCAGCTAGCCCGACAAAGTCAACAGCAAGCAACAAAAAGACCCTTTCTCAGGCTGGAGAAATGGCTTAGCACTTAAGACACTTGGCTGTGATGCCTAAGGATCCAGGTTCATTTCCCCAGTACCCATATAAGTGATGCACAACGTGGCACATGCTTCAGAAGTTTGTTTGTATTGACTAGAGGCCTCAGTGTGCCCATTCTCTCTATCTATCTGCCTCTCTTTCTCTCTCAAATAAATAAGTAATATACATTTTTTTAAAAGACCCTTTCTCAAAAAAGGTAGAAGGCAAGGACCAACACCCAACATTGTCTTTATAACTTCCATGTGCAAGCACCTGAACTTACACACATCTTAAATACATCACACACACACACACACACACACACACACTACTTTTAAGATCCATTTAATAAAAAAGGCAAAATAGCATAGCATTAACAAATAGATTTACTAGCATTGTTTATAAGTTATAGAAGCAAGTATAGCTCTGGTAAATACAAAACTGAGTCTGGGTGGACCATGGCTACAGGAATGAGGACAGTCAGGGGACTTGAGGGTGGTGATGACAGAGAGCCACTTTGGTAGAGGAAAGGGACCAGAAGGACAAGAAGGGGATTTCATGAGAAGGAGGGAGGGCTCAGCCTGCCCTAAGGGGCTATAGGGAAAGGTGGCTGAGGCACAGCTGATAAAGGGGAGAGAATATAGGAGCAGGAGGGTCAAGGATAGAGCCAGGACTGGTACATGCCTGTAATCCTAGAACTTGGGAGGCAGAAGCAGGAGAATCATCACAAGTCCAGGGCCAGTCTGAGAGTCACAGTGAGTTTCAGACCAGCCTGGGCTACATAGTGAAATGAAGGTAGGAAAGGAGGGAAGGAGGAAGAGAGAAGGAGGTAGATTGAGGGGTAATTAAGGATGGACGCACTTCCTTATAGAACCATCAAGACTGAGAGACTAAAGATATTAGTGACAATGGCAAGAGTGCCAACCATTAGCGTTCACAGTGTGCAGGTCCTAAGGATGCACTACGATGAACGCTTTCAACAGAAGGAAACTGAGACACGGAGAGCCAGTGATCGGCCCAGGTTCACACAGCCAGTGAGTGGCACAGCCAGGCACCTAGTGGGTTAGGTTCTGCACTGTGACAGGGAAGGAGGCACAGAAGCCTGACAGGGCAGCATGGCCAGCCCCACCCAGCCTCTGAGTCATGCCACCCAAAAAGGGACTGGGCCTTGGCCACTAATAGAGTCGGGTGTGGGAACTGTGATGCTGGGTCAGCTGAGCCCAGGAGTCGGGTGTGGGAACTGTGATGCTGGGTCAGCTGAGCCCAGGAGTCGGGTGTGGGAACTGTGATGCTGGGTCAGCTGAGCCCAGGAGTCGGGTGTGGGAACTGTGATGCTTGGTCAGCTGAGCACATGGCCCTCCCTAGCTCAGCTTCACTGGCCATCAGGATCCAGGTCATAGAGAGGTCGTCATCTTGTGACATCACAAAGAGACGTCAGATGGTGGGGACTTTGTCACGGACAAAGGTCTCAATGGGCAAGAAGAAATATAGGTGTGGGGCAGGAAGACAAGACTCTCTGAGCCACAGGGATACTAGAACCTCAAGAAATCGCGAAACAGAGGGTCAAAGAGGCCCTAAGTGACCAAACTTGGAAGACACAGACCAGGGGTTGGGGGTCTAGCTGTACCCTCTACAAGCTCATGGTTCAGAAAGCCAACCTGCAGTGCAGAGTAACAGATGACTACACTATAATATGTCCCTGGTTTGTAGTTATCCAACTGTGATCATTACCCATATAACATTGTATCATTCATGTATTGCTTAAGACTAATTGTTTGTGTTTAAATGTGTCATCAGTTCTGTATTTAATCTTGCTCTCTGTTGCCTGGCACATAGTAGGTGCTCAATGATATAGTCCATTTTTGTTTGGTTGGTTAGTTTATGTTATTTTAAAGTAAGGTTTTGTTTTATTTTATTTATTTGAGAGAGAGAGAGAGAATGGGAACACCAGGGCCTCTAGCCACTGCAAATGAACTCCAGACATATGTCACCTTATGCATCTGGCTTATATGTGTCCTGGGGAATCATACCTGGGTTTTTAGGCTACACGGGCAAGCACCTTAACTGCTATGTGGTCTATTCAGCCCAGTGTATGTTTTGTGAGACACAGCCTCACTACTTAGCCCAGAGAGACCTTAATCTCTCCTGCCCTGTCTTCATGAGTGACTGCTGGGATTACAGGTGCCACACCTGGCAATATCTGTTTAATTTAAGTTCCACTTCAGTTTGAGGTTCTAAATGTGTATTGGTCACTTTGAGTTATCCACTCATTGATGATGAGCTGCTTGGCTCTTAGAGGATATGGCCAACCCAGAGCCCAGGCATGGCAAGGCCTGACTTCTCAGCCTCTCAGCTACATGGGACAACAAATTGAATCTCCACATCCTGGGAGTGGGTGCACTGTTCCTTGTGCCTGGTGACATGGTGGACCACCCTGATGGGATTCTGGCACTTTCACTTATGGTTGTCTCTTAAGGATTGGTTTTAAACATCCTCCCTATAGAGCAGCTGAGAGAAAGCTAGAAAAAGCTGCATTGCATGCAGCCCTATGGGATACAGAAGTCATCAGCAGTGTAAACAGTGGACACTGCAAGCCTTAATTTTGGCCAACCAGACCAAACGACTGAACAGGTGCAAAAGTGGCATGACTGTTATGGGGGAAAACAACTTCTCTCTAATTGGACTGGAGGCCCACTCTATAGGAGGGAATACATGCCTGGTACTGCAAACCTAATCAAAAGCATATGGTGGAGGAAGTCATGAGCATTAGGAGTATAACACCTGCTGTTGTCTGGTTAAATGCATAAATTATTCTCACTAAACTGCCCTGTAAGCACTTTACCTAACATTCATACCCACATATTAACACTACTCTCAGTTTTGGTTAGAGAAGCTTCTCTTTTCAGATGGTGGTAACCACTCGGATGACCCAGAAGCCACCACAGTGCTGAGAAGAAGTGACAGAGGAATGTTCAACACTGAAACATCTCTATCACACCCTACAAGGCTCAGGGTCCATTGCCGAAGAGGTGGTGGGAAGAATGTAAGAGCCAAAGGAAGGGTAGGACTGCTTACAATGCAATTGTCCAGACAGAAACTGGCCTCAATATCCATGACTTCACAGTGCCTAGTACTACCGTCACAAGACCTTCAAAATAGGAGGAGAAGATGATGACATCAAAATTAAAGAGAGAGACTAATGAAAAGAGGGAAGGGATAAGATGGAGAAAGGATTTGTGAAGGGGAAAGTGGGTGAGGGGTGAGAACTATCATAGTTTATTGTCTGTAAGTTTGGATGTTGTTAATTTTTTTAAAAAGACTAAAAAAAAAAAAGAATCAGTTTTGAGAGCCTAAATGTTCTAGCCATATCACAACTAGGAGTCAAAAGCTGTCCAAGCAAGTAGGAGGCTGGGGAGAGGGCTCAAGGCATAAGAACACTTGCTGCACATGCATGAGGACTTGACTTTTATGCCCAGAATCCATCAAACATGCGCATACATGCCCAAACCCCAGCACTGAGGAGGGCAAAAATAGGAGGATGGGTGAGGCTCACTGGTCCGCCAGTCTAACAGGAGACCCAGGTGCAGTGAAAGATTGTGTGGGGAAGTAAGGTAGAAGAGAAGAAAATATCTGACATCATTCTCTGTGCTCAGTGTGCCTAGAACCTCATGGCTGTCTTGCTTTCCTCTTGCTGGCAAAAACCGGCTTAGGGGAGGGAGGGCTTATTTCAGCTTACAGTTCCAGGTTACAGTCCACCATGACAGGGAAGACATGGCGGCAGGAGCTGGTCATGTTCAGTTCAACAGTGAGGAAGCAGAGAAGAGTAATGACTGCTGCTGTTTACCTAGCTCTCCCCTTTTTCATACAGTCTGGGACTCCAGCTCATGGACTGCTACCCCTGGTTAAGGTGGGAAGATCCACCTTAATTAACTCAATATGCAGAATCACTTAAAGGTGATCCTAGGTCCTGTCAAGTTGCCAATCTATAAAACCATCACACTGACAACATTGGGAAATGCAGTTTCTGGAAGTGTAACTAGTAAAGCTGTGGCTAAGCTTAGGAGTAGTGTGGCCCCTAATCCAAAGGGAAGCTCAGTTACAGAACCTTCACGTGGAGAGTGCCGAGTGAAGGCGAAAGCAGAGAGCAGTTTGATGCTTCCCCCACACACACACCCAAGCCCAAGAACAGCAGAGAGGTAAGGATGGCCAGGAGATGCTGGGACAGCTTCTCCCTGCAGCTGTGTGAGCTGCCAACACTTCACTCTAGGACTTCCAGCCTCCAGAGCCATGAATGCTGCATGTATGTCATGTAAGCCACTAAGTTTAGGGACTTCTGCAGCAGCCTTGGCAAAGCAACACAGCTATTTGCAATGGCAGATGAACGAGTCACAGGGAATCTCAAAGGGAAGAGGGGTAGTGTACGAGCTAAAAGTGGATACCACTCACTGCTTCTGGTTGGGTCAGGCAAGTGTTACTTGCTAATGAGCTGCCCTGGGTCCAGATCATCCTCCTTCCCAAGCATTTTACCTTCAAGCCACTCCCCCTGCTTATGACTCCTGCTCCCCTTTTTAGCCTGCCCCCCTCCCCCAGTCTCATTCACTGTGCTGTTCATCAACTTTACCAGCCAGTCTCAAAGCTGCGCAAATACCTACAGTGCCTCAGCCTATAGGAGAGGCCATTTCAGATAGCAGGGCTGAGGAGCTGCCCTAGGCAGGGTGGAAGGGCTTCTCATTATCTTTCCTGTCTTCTGGAAGGTGTACATTGTTAGCTAATTGCAAGGTGGCATGTGTGGCAAGGGTATAGCCACCTACAGAACCAGGAGGACAGTGCAGCCCACTCCCAGGAAAAAGAAAGGCATAGGTATGAGTCTTCATGGTGCAGAGTAAGGAATTGATGTAAATGAATTCTGAATTCCCAAGTGATGAGTGGTGTCAATTCTGTTCCTTTTCTTATTAATGTGTCAGTTTTTTAAGTTGGAGCTGTGTGTGTGTGTGTGTGTGTGTGTGTGTGTGTGTGTGTGTGTCAAACACAAGAAGAGAGAATAGTAATGGTAGAGTCTACATATGTAGATTCAATCAACTTCAGAACAAAAATATTTTGAAAAAAATTATATTTATACTATACATAGACAGACGTTTTTCATCATTATTCCCTAGGTAAAACTATTTACATCACATTGGCATTATATGCAGTATTACAAGGAATATAGAGATTTAGAGTATATGGAGGAAGTATGTAGGTTCTTTGCAAGCATTAAGCTCACCTTATATAAAGACTTGAGAATCCTCAGAGTTTGATATCACTAAGGGTTCTATAATCCATCCCTTGTGAATACTGAGGGATGTCTGTGGCACTACAGCTGTTGAAGGAATGCAAAACCCAAGGAGCCTACATCCTGGGGACACTCAGTGTCTGCGTCGAGCACGGCTGGCTGGAAATGTAGAGGGATGGAACTCTCCTATTACCAGCTTCCCTTTGGCACAACCCGGCAGATCATCAATCATTGACCAGCCACACTGGTCAACCAAAACCAAGTATTTCTGAGCATGTAGAAATTTTAGCACTAAAATTATTATTCACTAGAGACATCCCACCCACCCACCCACCCACCCCCCGACACACGCACGAAACTCTGAAGGATACCTGGGAACCTTTATGCAACAAGGCTAGGATGCATTGGCCATGCCATTTCTGGGCCACAGCAAGAGACTCTACTTTCCCTGGGGAGAGGCCATCACTGCTTACCAACTGTTCTTCCCCCACAAGCTCCCTCCTAGTCAAAGCAGGGTTAGCAGATTGGAAGAGCCATAGCTTCCGCTGCAAGGGAGGCATTCCATAAAGGGCACACCCCCATCTGTGGGTACACTGAGAAGGACATGACACTGGGCCAAGGCAGGTCTTGGCCATTTCTCACTTTGACATGCTCTACATAGTTTCCTTGTGTCAGATCCTACACATTCCAGCTTCGGTCACTCCTAGTCCCCTTCCCCAATTTTTTTTTTTTTTTCTGAAAGGAAACGAAATAGGAACAACCTGTTTATTTTCAGCCCTTGGGGAAGATGAAGAGAGTGGAAATTATTTTCTTAATTTATTTGGGGAAACTGAGGCTGAGGAAGGGTTTATACCTTGTTTGAGGCTTCATCTTGAATTAGGAAGAGGTCTGCCCATCTGTGTAACTCTGCTGAAGGGCCAAGCATGCTGAATGTATTTTTGTTAGGTGATGGTCACACTACCTGTCCTGTAAGTGGCCACTGTGAGAGACCTCCCCAGTTGTATCCATAACTCCTCAGGGATGCACAAGGTGTTTGGATGGCATATTGCTTTCATCTGTCATGAGAAAGCAAGCAAACACAAGCCAGTCAGTGCAGAAAACACAGTCAATGAACCACTTAGACATCTCTTGACTTGTACTTGGAAGTTGCCTTTGGTCAACACCATGGTCACTGCTGACAAAAGACAGAAGTTCTTTTTCTCCCTGTCCTCTCTCCATCTACTCCACCTTCCTGGTCTGCACTTATCCTGCCTGTTCATCATTGCAGGACATTTCCATTCCTCACAGTAGAGAATCTGCAAGGCAAGTATACCTCCCACTGATCTTGACCAATCGACCCCTACAGCATCATTTCAAATCAAACTTTCTTCCTTGTCCTCGTGGTTTTATTTATTTATTTATTATTTTTTAGGCAGTGTCTTGCTATAACCCAGGCTGAACTGGAATTCACTATGCAGTCTCAGGCTGGCCTTGGACTCACAACAATCTTCATACTTCAACCTCCTGAGTGCTGGAATTAAAGGCATGAGCCATCATGCCCAACTCCCGTGTCCTTTTTGTATAAAACCTCCTTTCCCCACCAGGAGAGCAGGGCAGAAGAGGCAAGTGGAGGAAAGCCCACCCTGCCACGTTAGATGACAACCCACGTCTCAGGTATACAGAACCCTCAGGCTGTCTGCCTGTCACATCAGAGAACTTGACACAGGACATTCCCTTCTCCAGGGCCACAGGACCCCTGACATTGTAAATCCACCCAAGGTACCCCGGCTCTTATACCATGTAGCTTGATGGGTCCCAAAAATGACCAAAGCAATGTACAGTGATGTCACATTGTTTTGGTCAGGATCATTCCTGAGCCATGAAACAGTTAAGGAATATCCTGTCCCACTGGCTGCCAGACTCATAAAGGTGGACCCATGTGTACTTCCTTGTGGCTTCCAGACGCACCGGCTCATGCACTTGCTCACACCCAGAGGGAGAGAAGGCAGAAGGCAGTGGTGGCAATCCTGCCTGCCACCTCCCATGCAAATCACTCCCAGGAGCACGGCTGCACTCCTCTTGCTGCTCCTGGGCAATGCTCCTGGGCAGGCTGCCCGCAAGATGCCACCTCGGGCGTTGCGTGTTCTTCCTCATCCTGGCGCTCCTGAGCGACGCTGTAGGCCTGGTTCTTTTGCTGCTGGGAATCTTCGCCACACTGAACTACTGGGACTTCTTGGTCTACACAGGGGCCCTGATCCTGGCTTTCAGCCTGCTGTTCTGGTTGGCTTGGTATTCCTTCAACATCGAGGTGCCTCTTGAGAAACTGGACTTTTAATGTGGCCATGAGCAGGAAGAATGTGGATGGCCTGAGCAGCCGTGAGCCTGGATGGTCAGGCAGACATGTTGAAGTTCCCACCCAGAATCCCCCACTGCGACCAGGTGAGTGCAACCAAGACCTGCCTCGTAAGGTGGTTAAGAGAGGCTTGGATGGGCAGGGACAGGCCAGGGATGCAGCGACAGGTGGCTGGATGACTGCTCTCTGACTGAGGGTTCCATAAACCCCGGGCTCAGGTCAGTGCTGTGGTGAACCAACCAGCAGGAACATGGAACAGGTGTTTTGTCTCAGGGACTATCTTTTCAAAGGCTTCTTTTACCTCCAATAGGCCACAAATGATCTCTCGCCTGCCATACACAAAGGGAATTATGCTTCAACTTAGAACTTGGGAGGAAAGAGCCCATTTTGGTTCTCTGTCGGGTGAAAAACAAAACAAAACAAAACAAAAAAAAAACCTCTATCATAAGGAAAGAATGGAAAGTTCCCCTGTGACTGCTAAAGGCCTTGTATGCCTGAAGGGGTATGAACTGTGCTATGTGGGAGCAAGCAGAGCAGAACTATCCAGAATGACCCTTCACTCACTTCCTCCCCATACCTGCCCAGGTGGGACATATGAGATGGGGGAGGACTGGCTTCCATGGCCACTTGATACTCTTACCTCACCACCCTATCCCCCTTCTCACACAGATTAATGCATCCAACACATATAACTCAGCAACACACATAACTCTTGACCCCAAGTCAAGAGACTGACTTCAGGTGTTCATTGGCCGAGCTCTACATCACAGCCAGGCCAGCAGCTCAGCTGACTGCGTGGAAACACCCAAGCAACCAGTTATGAGGTTTGGACATAGACATGAAGTCCAAAAGACAGCACTGGCTTGGCCATTGGCCATTACAGCTTGGAATTAGAGATGGCAGCTCTCCCCAGGGGAATGAAAATGGGCGCCCTGATCAATTTGCTCATTAGTTCCTCCTCCACAGGTGGGCAGAGACCTGCGTGCAGGTGTTGCCTGGCACTCCCTTTTGATTAGGGGATGAGGGAGCAAAGGTTACGGCTGAGTTAGAATTTCAAAAAAGGAAATGACTGTTGTATCTTTTGTGGGAGACTACATCTCACCTTCAGAGCTGAGAGAAAAGAACAGTTGACGACTGAGGGGATCTCCATGGGTGCCCAGTGGGTGATGTGAAAGAAATGAGCCATCAGAACCTCCAGAGCTCGTGCCAAGCTTCCACACTCGTTAACTGGGCAACCCAGGGCAGACTATATCCATCACATGCTGAGCCTCAGCATTCTAAACCCAGAAGTGAGGTTACTATTCTCTACTCTTGCTAAATGGCCCACAAAGGGATTAGGTGAAATTTTTTTTGAAAAAAAAGCTTTGCAAATGACGCGGTTCTGAATATCAGGTGTTATTATTAAACATGTAGTCCGAGTGAGTAACTTACCCAGAGTGCAAATTTAGAATTCATAGCTGTCCCTCAAGTTGGCCATGTTGGAGGTCACCTCACACTTTACATTATGAAACTTCAAAGCAAAGAGGGTATGATTTGTCTGCTGGTTTATTAGAAGGAGTCAGGCACTGGGTAAGCCGACAGGGATGCTGTGATGAACATGACCTGGAGGGCTTTGCTCTCAAGAAGTTCATTGTCAGAAGAGAGAGACATTAGGCACATAGTCATCCTAGCAGCAGTACCATAACAAAGTCAGATGAGGACTAAGAAGGGGGAAACAGCCTTACAGAACATCCCAACAGGGAAACCGACCTGAAAGGTGGAGTCACAGCCGGCTTCCCAGAGGAGGTGACGTCACACTGAATGCTCTGGGAACATGATTTGACTGGAAAGTCTTCTGAGGAGAGACAATGGATTAGGCGCAGATCCAAGAGAAGGAGGAAACCAAGGCAGCTGGAAGACAGAAGGGCAAAATGCAAGGGCTGGAGAGTGTAAGAGCCCTGTGCCAGGCAGAAGCCAAGCATGGCATGGCCGCCAAGGCCTTCTTAAGGATGTTGGTTATTCTTTTAATAACAATAAAAAGCCATTATATTTTTTTGTAAGCAGAGGCGTGGCTTGATATAACTGGATCAGTCTTTAAAAGATAACCTGCCACAGCAGAGGATGAAAAGCACCATTCTGGGAGCTGAGGCATGTGCCCTGTGTGAGGATCCTGGCCCTACACAACCTCCGTTCATCCCACAGAAGTTCAATAGTCCAGTGCAGAGGACCAGGGGCCAAGTTACAAAGCATCCACTTTGAATCCAGACCTGTTCCTTCATAGCTATGTGACTAGGGAGAAGTTATACTTCCTTTCTCCATGCCCCAGCTTCCAAATCTGTGTGGTGGAAACGGTGTGACTAGTGACAAAATTAACCTCGTTGGAGTGTTATTCAGATTAAGTGGATGAGCATCTGTTCAATATGATGCAAGTGGAGACCAACTGAAGCAAGGGGACACTTTGTGAAACCTCTGTCACAGTACAGATAGGTAGCACAGAACCAAGAGTGAAACCTTCCTGGAAAATACACACCCTTGAAGCGTTATGATCAATTTTGGTTTTACAATGCTGGGGCTTGAACCTGGGGCCTTGTACATGCTAGGCAAGGGCCCTACTACTGAGCTACATCCCTAGCAATGACTAATTCTTCAGGCAGCGTGTGGTATTAAACTTCCTTTTCCATAGCTCTGTGAGTGAATGCTGCTCTGAAGTGCTAAAATCAAGCTTAGCTGGATCTTCAGAATCTAGAGGTTCTTTTGTGTTCTTTACAGAAAGTAGGCGTGCCAACAGTACTTTCACCTTTTCAGGTCTCAAACTTCAAGTCTGGAAGACTCTCAAAGCCAGCCAGCCTGTACATTTCACATCCATTCCCTGCAAAGTCTGAGACCAGCTCAGAGTGAGGGGTCACGTGTGTACTGGGAGTAGCTGCTGGGACTGTACTACTATCTGTGACCTTAGGCAAGTCAATTTCCTTCTCACCACAATGAGAGAGTGATCAAATGGTGTTCTTCAAAGGTCTCTTGAGAGGGCAGGAGTATTGAGTGAAGGGTAGAGTGAGAAGACCACTCCACACATGTCCCAGTCACCCAGAGGACACTGGGTTTTCAGAAGTTTTACCACTGAACTTGTATGTAAGTCAGGCTTCCCATGAACACAATCCTCTGGTGCCAAGCACCATGTCACAAAAATGACCTGAGTTAATCCCCTTGTATTCTGTGATCTTTAGCCTCCATGTAACTGTCAACCTTATTTATGATTTATGACAGATGACTGTAACTGGCTTGGCCAGTTCTCAATTCTCAGAGTGGGGTCGAGGAAAGAAGCTGGGTCAACCTCCTGAAGTTGGAGCCTGATGCCACCCTCCTCCCTCATCCTTCAGAGACTGGGCACGGTGGGCAGATCGGATCTGTTCCTTTCTCTCCCACAGATAAGGAGAGTGCATTCCTGGTCTGGTACGGGACAGAGCAGGGCCCTCTCTGCCTTGCCAGCTCTCAGCCTGCAGCCTGCCAGTTCTCTGGGGGCGAGAGGGTGACTGGCACTAAACCTCAAAGGCTGCACCGTAAGTTTCAGGATGAGTGGCTTGTTTTTATAGCTCAACTGTGTGCCAAGCGAGACCTGCTGCCCTTTGATTTTATCACTCAGCCCCTGCATTCTCCAGAACTGTTTGCTCCATTTTTTAACTGCTTAGCATTTCCCGTAGAGATAAATCCCCAGGCAAAGATAGATGAGGACTCTTACCCTCTTACCAAAGAAGGCCTGAGACCACCCCCTGAAAACAAAATAAGAACACATACATGTGTCTTACTTGCTTGCCTTTTCTATCTCCCCTCACATATTCAACAACAGCAATAATACATACACACATACAAATACATGCACATGCTACATACATGTAGACATCACTTCCCCACTTCACATACATATGGCGTACACACACTAGCGTGACCCCCACAGAAAACCCAAATTCAATCACATGTTCTCCCCACCCTCATCTACTCTCACACCTGCACACACCCATCAAGAAACAGGTGCTCCCAAGAAACAACTATACCCACGATCCAGAAACCGAGGCCAAAGGGTAGAAGGCCCATGGCCCTGAGCTCCGGAAAGTGAAACTTGTTCCTCCACATTGGCTTTTCCAATAGCCACCCTCTCCTCTCGGCCCATGGAGCTGCCAAGTCTGCTCAAAGGTGAGCTGAGTAAAAGGGCCCCCACACTTGTTCAACAAGACCATACCCTGGCAGACAGGGTGCGGGAGTCATGCAGATAGCCAAACATCTCTTAAGTCACTCCAGGGACTTTTTAATCTAAAGAGCGAGATAATGGAAGTACACAATGCTTCACAAAAGTACACAGGAACATGCATTCCAGGAGATAACCCAGCCTTGCATAGGCTCTGAAAGCTGGAATGAGCACGGAGCCCCCAGGCTGAAAGCAAGCCGCCATGTATCTAGCTACAGAGGGTTCAGATGTCTGGCCTGGCCCTGAGGAAAAGATAAGACTTGATTGCCAAACACAGCTTGGGAAGGGTTACACAGGCAGGGAAAGGCTGGAGAGGCAAGGGAATTAGAGTGGCGGGAAGGCTAAATGGACACAGTGCACTTAGGGGTTGGGATTTTGAGTGTGGCCCATGCAGATTTATTTTTATTTTTATTATTTGCAACTTCTGTAATTATGGAAAATAAACCATGATAATTCATATTCCCTCCCCCTCTCCATCAGTCTCTCTTTTATTTTGATGCCATCATCTTTTCCTCCTATTATGAGGGTCTTGTAAAAGTAGTGCTATGCACTGCAAGGTCATGGATATCCAGGCCATTTTGTGTCTGGAGGAGCACATTGTAAGGAGTCCTATCCTTCCTTTGGCTCTTACATTGTTTCTGCCACCTCTTCCACAATGGACCCTGAACCTTGGAAGGTGCGACAGAGATATTTCAGTGCTGAGCATTACTCTGTCACTTCTTCTCAGCACCATGGTGCCTTCTGAGTCATCCCAAGGTCACTGCTATCTGAAAAGAGAAGGTTCTTTAACCAAAAGTGAGAGTAGCATTAATATATGGGTATGAACATTAAGAGAAGTGCTTACTGGGCAGTTTGGTGGGCATAGTATATGCATTTAGCCAGACAGCAGCAGACATTACACCCCTTGGGTTACAATGCAGATTCTTAATACCAGGTGAGGGGGGAGATATTTTCAGTGCCATTGCAGATGGAAAATGGCACAGCCCCACTATACTTGAGGAGAAGTACTTGGAATTAAGAAGGGCAGAGTGGGTTGCAAGGTAGAAACTCAGAGATGGGGAAACATTCAGAAAATTCAGATGCTGAGTAGTAAAGACTCAGAGAGAAATGATGGCCATGAGAGGAGGGGAGGAAGCCTGCCCTAGTCTGTAGGGGAAAGAGATGGCAAGGGTTTCAGAAAGTGTCACCATCCCTGGAATGAAGGAGGTCCGAAGAGAACATGAAAGAAACTTTCAAAGATGGAGAATGCGCTATGCAAATTGTGCATGCGAGTAGAATTATCCAACAGGTATTGCATGAGCATACTTTTTAGTGCAGGAGAAAGATCAGACACCGAGCTTGAGGAAGGGCTGGAGAGATTACTCTAGATGAGACTGTAGAGGGAGAGGAGGCCAAGAGGAAAGAGGAGAATAGAGATATTAGAACAGAGGAAAGGAGGAATAGGGAGAGAAGGAGGGATGGAGTCTGGGGAAGGAACACTGAACATCACTGAACCAGGCCCCAGTATACTGCACACATCCAATTCCCCTGCATCAACCATGCCTTGAGGAAAGTGTCATGGTCGTCATCATCACCATCATATTCATCAACGGTCCGCTTGCACAGATAAGGATAGATAATAAGGAGTGCAGTGGTTGAAAAACATGATGGAGCTAGTAAGTGATGGAGCCAGATCGGACAACACAGAGCATCTGCCTCTGCTTCCTATTCTTTCTACATGACTGGAAGTGGCAGGCTACGGCCCTTGGACAAATGTCACTCGTCTCCTACTGCTATAACTATGGCACTCTTTTCTCAGCCAGTCCCCTGACTTACGTATTATCCCTGGGCACCTTATGCTATAATAACAGGGTTGAATAATTCCAACCTGGCATTAGGGGCAGAGCGGGCTGCAAGAGAGAAGCTCAGAGCTGGGGAAAGCATTCAGAAAGCTCAGATGCTCAGTAGGAAGGGCTCAGAAATAACGATCATGGGAGGAGGGGAGGAGGTCTGTCCTGTTCTGCAGGAGAAGGGTATGACAAAGCTGATACAGCCTGTAACGTCTGTAGTGTTGTGTATCTATACCTGTAAGGGAAGTGTGCCAACCTCTGGCCGAGCCATGGATGCTGCTCATAGGATCTGAGGTCAGGATTTTGGGTCTGGCTTGTACTTGGAGAACGGGAGGAAGAAGGCAGCTTGGGGAACGCAAATAGAAGTCCTCATTAGACACCATGAAGGTGGCAATGAGGATAAGGGAGTGAATAAATAGCAAGAGTGAGGGACTAGCCATGAAATGTTTTGGAACCGCTGAAAACTGAAGTCTGTGGAAAAGGTGGTGAGTCTTGGCAATGGGAATTTATCAGCAAACAGCTGGGAAAGATCAACTTAGCGCTGCTCACAGTGGCTGCTGAGACGTGCAAGGCCTTGGAGCAGGGTAATCTTCAGAGTGTTTTGGTGATGCAATTAAGGAGGCAGGGAAGCTGCCTGGTGGCATCACGGTTGGAGGCGGGATGGTTTTTCAAGGGATGAATAGAGAAAATTGGCTGGGATGGTGAGAGGAGGAGGGAAAGCTGGTGTTGGCGTGACAAGTGAAGATGGATCTCTGACCCTGCCCAAGGGGGGGAAGAGGGGCAGCATCGAGTCCAGAAAGAGGCATTGGGCTTGCCTGCAATGGAGGGTGGGGAAGTAAGTAGGATTTGATGAGTACCTTGGACCTAAGCAACCGGGCCAATGGCTTATTTTCATGTCTCAGTCATTGCTTGCAACTCTATGAGCAAAGGACACAAGTCTCCATTTTACAGGTAGGCGGAAGAAACCTGAGTCTCAAAGTGGTTTCAAGGCTAGTCCAGGGGAAGGGATGTGCTTAGGGGCAGCCCTGGGACTCAAACCCAAAGCTGGCCGACACCGAGAACTGGGCTTGTTGGGCTTGTTTTAGCGTACACGGCTCTGAAATGACGTGGTCAAATCTCAGCTGATCTGCTGTGCTTTCACTTACTCAGCACAGGTCCCGTGGATGGATAAGAATCAAGTCAACACGCTCCCTCTTTGTAGCACATCCGCTGAGACTGTCCAAGAGGGAGCAGAGCCTATACTTCAAGATTTCAGAGCACCCACAGGATACCCGCAAGTGACTGTGAATGCCAGGGCTCCATCGGGGCCCGCCCCCCGCCCCACCTCACACTCCAGGCCACTGACACTGCTGCTGCCACCCGAGCTGTTTGTGAAGCGTGAAAAGCCACCATGTTCTTTCAGTGAGACTCTCATGGCGACAACCCCACGGTGGGCTTACATGCCAAAAGAGATACCCCATCCTGCCCTGCCCTTCTGGACAGAATCATTTCAAAAACTACCTGTTAGAACCAAACTTGAAAGTGCTAAGGGAGTCTCCTGTGAGCACTTGATTTCACATTGCATGGCTGTGCTTTCCTCCGACTTTGGCTATGCTCTGAGCCCCTGGAGAACCCCACCTCATCCCTCTCATCCAGTGGATGCCGTCGGTGCTGCATGGAAGATGACTGGTCTTGTAAGGAGTGCAGGCTGGCACTTTTCACACAGCCTCGCCTGTGCACACAGCCAGGCCGTGCACCACACCGTACACATTGAGCGTTTTGTTTTGTTTTGTTTGTTTGTTTGTTTTTAACTGAAAAGCTCTAGGGGTTTTTCTAATAGGCATGTTAGGCCTTGACTGTGCTATCTGCATGTTGCCTGTGACTTTAAAGGCAAGACTTGATTTTTAGCCTAAATTGCATGAGGCCTAGTCCAGCCCAACTGCGGGAACCATTCCTCGGCTGGTGGGACAGATGCACTCTGCTTCGTCTCCAGGGCGTGACCCACCCTGCTCATTTACGTTTCCCTTGGTCTGGTTTTGTACTTCTTATTTATATGACACCCTGAATGTGTGTGTGTATCCTTTAAGCTGCCTCCTATCTCTTATGGCCCAAGGTGGCTCCTAAATAAAGAAGCAGATCTGTGTGGTCATGTCGCACAACGTGACTTTGTGCCATTTCATAACAATTCTCAAACCCTCAGTTTTAGGGCATGGGCTTTCCATTCAGCTACCCTGTCTTCACACAAGTCCTGGAATTCTCCACAGCATATAGTATCTCCAGAAAGGGAATGAATAGAGTGTGGTGTGATGGAGGGGGGACACTGTTATCTCCACCCCCATGGAGTCTTCTGGCATCTTTGCTCAGCTTGGCTTCTCAGAATTAGCATGGACTCAACAAACTGCAAAGATGCCATGAAAAGAAAGATTGCACTCCAATTCCAAACCGCCCTTGACCACCTGCATTTGTAATCCTCATTCATCTTCCCAGTTGGAAGTTCCTTTGTGTGGCAGAGCTGACCTCATACTCATTAGGGAACTCCTCTTCTTACTCAGGATCCCTACATCAACACATTATATGTAAGGAAACGTTGCATATAATTTAAAGCCTTAGGAAGATATTGCATTGGAGTCCTCATAGCTCCTCTTCCTGAGACCAACACACTCAAATATTTTTTTTTAATTTATTTATTTGAGAGTGACAGAGAAAGAGACAGAGAGAGAGAGAGAGAGAGAATGGGCACGCCAGGGCTTCCAGCCACTGCAAACGAACTCCAGATGCGTGTGCCCCCTTGTGCATCTGGCTAACGTGGATCCTGGGGAATCGAGCCTCAAACCTGGGTTCTTAAGCTTCACAGGCAAGCACCTAACCACTAAGCCATCTCTCCAGCCCTTGTTTTGTTTTTTAATTCTAAACGTGGAACAGTCCTCTGCGTCTTTGGCTATACACCAGATACGATGGCCAGCTTTTTCTTATCAGCAGCCTGGTGAAAAATTAGATCACATTGATCCCAGAGCATATGTTCCCACTTAAGAAAGACCAAAGGAGCTAAGATTGGCTAAACATTACACAGTGCCTCACGGCAAGAAACTTCTAACGCAGCATACATGCTTCTCTCCCAGGCTCTTTCTGTTAAAGACAGTTCAAAGCATGGTGATGGTTCTCCATGTAAGCCATTGTTTTAACTTGTGAGTTGTCTCTCTAAGTAGAGAACATGCTCTTACAAGATGGAACATCTGCCCACAGCTTTTGGAGGTTAGTATACGATGGTGGGGGTGAATTAAACACCACTCCAGTGAGTTACTTACTAGCCTTTAGATTATCCAAAGGAAGAAGAAAAACAAAGGTTCACAAAGAAATGGCTCCTGGAATTTATTAGCTACCTTGAAACCACCTTTAAGAACTCCAAGTAAGAGGACACACAAAAACAGGGCATATGGAAACTGGTAGATGATTTTCATGGAGCAGGGCTCAGTCTGCAGCTGCATATCTGCAGGGACAGTGCTAAGACTGCTTAGGGAACAGACCAGTGGAGACTGTGGAGCTGCATTTCCTCAACTGTCTGCAAATCATCTGGGGATCTTCTTGATGCAACTTCAGGTCCAGTAAGTCTGGAAAGAGTCTGAGACTTTCTAGCAAGATCCCAGGTGCTGCTGCTACTGCCTGTGACACAAGGAAAATATCCCCTGAGGACCCAGTCAGTTTAGAGATGAGGAAAACAAAGCCCAAGGTGAAGTGGCTCTTCCATGTTCAAGCAGCTGATCCAAGTCTGGAGCCCGGGTCTCTCCAGGCTGTCAATCACATACTCTTTCTCCTCCATTAGTGACTGACTGGCTCCTCCCCAGCTATGCAGAGCCTCAGGCAGAATCAAGCAAGCAAGCGAGGCAGTAGCCAGAGCAAGTGAGGCATGCTCATGCTGCAAGTGAGTCATGAGCCTTCACACCTCAGGCACCAACCTGACCGTGATGCATGCCAGGGTATGAGCAAGACGTCACGTTGCTCTGTGTCACCCCAGATGCCAGAGTGCTGAACACATGGGTGCCCATATGCAAGCACAGCTTGAGTAGAGAGGAGAAATGAGAGGGGCCCCTTTAAGCCAGGCTTAGTCTGATCTGCCTCCCAGGAATATTTCCCAATGGACTGGTCCAGGGGAGCCTCCTACTGCTTTCTTGGCCCAGCTCCATCGTCCCTCCCCTTGCTGAATCCCTAGGGAGGCATCTTGGCCTTTCCATGCACCTGATCTCAGTAGTCCTACTTGTTATAGACTTTATAGGTAGTCCTCACCAATGAGGAGATTATGATGATAATGCTTTTGAAGATATCAAATTCACTGGCCTTCTGAGATGTCACCAACCCCATGAATTGATAAACACCTTAAAATGTACCACTTCCCTTTTGTAGAAACCAAAATAATGAACTCTAAGTCATAGATCAACTCATCAGGATTGTAATGGTTCTAAGACTCTAGACCTGTCATTCTAAAAGCTATTTAAAGACTTGTGTCACTAATCACCACACCTATATATAAGCACATGCTCATCATTTACCATAGAAATGACCAATGGAGCTGGGCGTGGTGGCACATGCCTTTAATCCCAGTACTCGGGAGGCAGAGGTAGGAGAATCACTGTGAGTTCTAGGCCATCCTGAGACTACTTAGTGAGCTCCAGGCCGGCCTGGGCTAGTGTGAAACTCTACCTTGATAAACCAAAAAAAGAAAAAAGAAAGAAAGAAAGAAAGAAAGAAAGAAAGAAAGAAAGAAAGAAAGAAAGAAATGACCAATGGAACCCACAAAGCCTAGGAAAGGGGGACATTCTGTGGAAGGTAGCTTACCCTCAACCAGTAGTTCCAAAGCTCCCCTGATTCAACCCATCTCTCAGAGAAAATAAGTGAGGGGGGAGGAAGAAGCTTATCCTGACTGAATGCAATCTGATTCCACCATGGATGTTATTTCACAAAGGGTCTTAGAAACTTCTAGCTAAAGACCCTAACCCTAAGGAGAAAAGGAGTTAGACAAGCATGGTCCAGTGACAAAGACTTTCTTCAGGTGTGTTCAGCTTCTTCCCTCATCAAGGATCTGTATTTATTCTCAGGGAAGGAGGACTATAAGAAGCATTAGACTGATATTTAGGAGGAAGATATCTCCATGATACTGGGTCTATATTTTAGTCCTGGGGTGTCCAGAATGTACTTGGGTTGTATAAGTGTCTAGTAGACATGGTAAATATCTGGCAGAAAAATTAAACAGTAGGGGCCAACTAATACTAACTGAATTCATTTACAAGTTGAATAATCTGTTCTAAAACTCCCAGAAGTTTCATGGCAGGGTAGGCACACAAGAGAGATAGAAGCTGGCCAAGAAAATAAGGGTAATAGCCAATCACCCCTTGCTGGGAACACTGGAATGAGAAGGTCAGAATGCCAGAAGCTGAATGTGAGTTTAGAGATGCCGAAACCGGCTGTGTGATAAAGCGCTCTGTACAGACCCGAGTACTAAACAAAGGAGGGTCTAGTGATGCCATCCAACTTTACAGCATCCATAAAGTTTCATGCTTACATTCACTCCCTTATCCAGCCAATAGTCACCTCTTGGACACGCTCCCCTCAGGTTTTGCAAACGTTGCCTCTACTGGGAGATCCTTCAGCGTTTGAAGCTGGTAACATTCAGTGGGAAGTGAGACAAGATTTCCCTTGTGCCTACCCTCCACAGCGCCCCCACTGTGCCTCCCACCATGCTGCCCCCAAACTCCACAAGGGAGCTGGCAGGCAAAGAAGGAGCGTCAGAAGGATTTGCCCTGATCCTGCTTCCCAATTACGGACCCCCAGTGTACAGTAACCTCTACTGCCTTCCTTCCTGGCTCTGTCCCCACACTGGCTTCTCCTGCACTATCACCAGTCTCAGGGAACACTTTTCCCCCTTCGCCTTGCTTCATTTACACGCAAGCCACAAGTCTGTTCCACAGTGAGAAGGGCAGAAGTTCCAGGCTGTATATTCACTGGGGTATGCTCCCAAAACAAGCGCTGGCTCAGATGTCCTCTCCCTCCTGGCTCCGCCTTTCCTACCACTCCTCTCCTCCCATCAGTCTCCAACCCTGTGGCTGCCCTTCCCCAAGCCCACATCTACCTTTGTGGTTGTAGCTAAATGAAGGCTGAACTCTGGCCCCGGCCTAGAACCTGTCACTCTGAAGAGTCCAGAGCCACAACGCCCAGCTCTGGGCCTCTGTGGCTCCCTGGCAATACTAAAGGCGTGGTTTTCAAAGTGTAGTCCCAGCAGCTGCCACTTCATCTGGGAACTTGATGCGGATGCAAAGCCTCCAGCCCCACAGTGGCCACCGCACAGGAGGAGACTCGCACCTGGAACTTTCCTAGCTTCAAAACCAAAGGTCTTATGTTCTGGGAACCCTTCTGTCTTAGACAAATCAAGGTGGTTGGTCACCCCCACACTTTCCTATAACTGCTAAGTGACGAGCACTAGAGGCAGGGTCCAGCAATTGATGGTCAACACTTACCTCAGGGGATTCCGGTGCTTGCTCCTTCAAGTCTTAGAAGTTCAGTGCTAAAGGATTTTGAATGCTGAACTTGTCTCTACCCAAAGGCTGATCTCTATGTGACCCCATGTCATCTACCTTCTTCCTGGACACAGGAATGCAATCCTTGTCTTCAGTCTCTCACATGGGATCTGCACCAGGCTTCACTAGCCCCTGGCAGCTCCTTCAGCTGTGGGGAACCTCATGTCCTGACCAGCCCATTCTGTCCAACACCCCCTGCAACTGGCCTCCCGACCAGAGAGAAGGTGGGTTAGACTGCTGTTTCCTACTGTCTCTTTTCCATTTCAATTTTAAGAATATCACCTTTCCCATCACTGAGGAAGGAAGCCAGTGGAGTGGGAGAGATAGCTGGAAGGAAAAGCCAGGGAGAAGACTCAAAGAAGGCTATGGTGGGAATGGGAACAGGAAGGCTTCAGAAGAGAGGCAGATAGGAGTAAATGAAGAGGAACCAAAAGAGAGGTACTTAGAGTATGAGCCCTTTGGCTACAGAACAGTCGCTGGGACCTTCTTGAACATGCACATTCTGGGCCTCACCTCAAACTTTGTGAATTAGAAACTCTGAGAGATGCATGTTAAGAAGCCCCCATTGGTTCAGACTCAATGCTGCCCTTTGAGAACTACTAAGCCGAACATCTCTGCCTCTTTAAGCAGGCACATTGCTCCCAGAGTTAGTTTTTGTGTGTTTGTTTGTTTCTGGTGGTTTTCAATATCTGCCTTGGGCCTAGTGACCCTAATAGGTAACGTGACTGCCACTTGCTCTTACCTAATGACTCCTTCAATCTGCACAGATGAGGACAGGTGGCCATAGCACCTCCTCTGCCTTCCATCGTGCCCTGTCTCCTTGGCCCCACCAGCTCCTGAAGCTCTAGACTGTGTGCTCCCTCCTGGGAGATGTTATGAGCTGGAGAGAGCCCTACAAAGCTTCGGGTGTGATATTCCCAACTTAGTTGATACCAAAGCCCTCTGTTAATCTTTTTTCATCTCTCTTGTATGGAAATATATTGTCTGCCAAAGAGACTGTAATCATTATGGAATAATTAATTCATTTCCCCATGATTTATTAATCAAGCCCATCCATAACTGGGTATACAAAAAGCAGAAAACAGATGTACTATGATTTCCATTAGGGTTTTTGAAACATTTAGAACAATCCATTACAACCCCCATAAGCCCCTGGAGACATGCTAAGAACAAAGAAAGCAGAGATTTCAGATCTCAGCTGCCCCTGCGAATAAAGGTAGTGTGGGCAAAACAGTAACTCAGTGCTTCTGAGCTCTCTTGCCACTCTCCAGCCCCACAACCCCCCGCCCCAAGCTAGTTCAGACTGTGATCCCTTCGGCAAACTCCAGCCTCCCTTGCATTTCTGGGAAGTCCCCAGGGGGCATCTCACAAAAGAGGCCAGTATTAACTCTGGCACATCTGTGGCTGGGTGCCCTGCATCAGTTTTTATCCACCTCCTACAAAGTCAGCCTTTGGTCCACACTATTAAATCCACTCAAGGATGGCACGTAGTGTGGCTGTCTGAGGAGAGAACGAGCCCCAGGCCCCAGGGCTTCCCTCCGTCATCGCCATCCACAGTGCCATACAGGCTGCTAGAGATTGTTTTCCCCTTCTACCTGCAACAGCCCTGCCCAGACAGGAATTCGCAGGTGGGTGGAACAGTGATAGAGGCCCGAGTGTGTTTCTCCCTGCTTGGCACAGGATGCGCCTGCCTCCTCTCTCACCTCACTTAAGGACACTTGTCAACCAACACATCTTTCTTTATTTTTGCTTTTGACACACTGTAACGGTCAGCACCATTCCATGGGCTAAGGTCCTGGGGGAAAAAAAAAAAAAGGAGAGAGCTGGCCAAGCAGCAGCGTTCATTACTGTCCTCTGCTTCCTCACTGTGGACTCTATGTGACCAGCTCCTGCCGCCATGCCTTCTCTGCCAGGATGGATGGTAACCTGGAACTATAAGTTGAAATAAACCCTTCCTCCCTTAAGCTCATTGTTTCTGTCAGGTATTTTTGTCTCAACAACAAGACGGTAACTGATACACACCATGTGAGAAGCTGAGATGTACAATGAGTCACACAGCCTGTTACTGACAGGGCCTGGCCAGGAACTTGCCTTTCCTGGCTCCTGACCTACGACTCACTCTGCCACTCGGTCCTTCCTCTCTGGATGAAGGCAAAACCTAGGAGTAAACCAGGGAACCAATCGGGCAGCCAGCCAGGAGGATAAGGTCGTATGTTCAGGGACCTCGTGTTGCCTTCGCGCAGTGTGACATTCTAAAGAATGTTCATGGCAGTATGAGAGGTGGTACAGTTCAGGGATTTAGCAAGGGCTGCATATGTGACAAAATGGAGTGTGGACCTTGGTCCTGCTTACAATATCTCAGTGCATACCTGCAGAGAGTGAGGGCTGGTGGTGCTGGGAAGCTTTCTCTATAACAGACAGCAAATGCCTGCCTCAGAATTCCAGCCACACAAAACACACGCTGGCCTCCAATGTCAGGGGAAGGTGTCAGCCGACTGTAACTGTGCTACTGAGAGCCAGCATGGTCTTCCCCACAGGACAGCGGGAGCCACCATCGAGCCATTGAAGCTGGCTTCTGAGCTGAAACCCACTTATCTTTGCGATCATTTACCATCAGCATACTTATGCCAATGCCAGAGGTCAACTATACAGGTGAACTTAGTTCTGCTATGAGAATGATGAACATCTACAAATCACCCTCCCTATGCCCTGTAGCAAAAGGGATTACAACTAGGAAGAGTCCTGGTTAAATTCAAACCTATTAATCATTGCAGTTTTTAGAAATTATTTTTTTTTACTTTTTCATTATTTATTTAAGAGAGAGACAGATAAAGGTAGATAGAGAGTGAGAAAAGGAGACACAGGAAGAGAGAGAGAGAGAATGGGCATGCCAGGGACTCTAGCCATTGCAAACAAACTCCAGATGCATGTGCCACCTTGCGCATCTGGCTTATGTGAGTAGTGGGGAAATCAAACCTGGGTCCTTAGGCTTCGCAGAAAAATGCTTTAACCACTAAGACATCTCTCCAGCCCTGCAGTTTAGCATTAAATCAAGGATTACATTTTTACTGTCCTCTGTTCCAAATGTCTTTCGGTTTACTTCATATGGTGAAGGTCTTTGTTGCTTTTTATGTTTAACTATTAAAATGGGTTTGGTGGACTCTGATCTACACAGAAAGCATGCCTATACCTTGCTTCTCAATAAACCACAAAAAGTTTATAAGAGAAATCAGAGAAGAACTGGAAGCAGAATTCAAGTGTGAAATCAAGGAAGAGTAACTGAAGAGGTAGATTAATGGGGATGGTCCATTTGAGTGTTTCAAGCCTGAACCAAAGAAGCAAGTTGAGTGACTTGAAGTTGTGTGCTTGTAACTTACCTTATCCATGAAGAGACCCTGCTATGTACAATAACTAGCTTTATACTGGAAGAGTTTCTGAGTGTACTGTACTAGGACAGACGAGGGGAGAGGATGGAACTGCAAGATGTAGCACAGAAACTGGGTCATAAGGGCAGAGTTCTGCTCCCCACACATTCACACCTGATTCCATTTCCCTGGATGCTGGAAGCAGAATAAGCATCAGGAGTGAACTTCACTTATAGGAACCTTAACTTGGATTGTAGTCCAGAACTTGGCAAAATAGAAGACTCCATAATGTGAATAGAAGCTTCACACAGTTGGAAGTCAACAGCTGGCTTGCACCTCATAGCCTCAGGCAAAGGGTAAGGCAAAGTTGTCATTGATTACTACAAACACACCCATGTGCATGTATGCATGTGCCCCCCCCCAATAACTGTGATACTTATCCACTTGCTAGTAGCCACCCACCTAACAGAATCAACCAAGGTATACAAAGTTTTAGACTAGAAATCAAACCTGAATTCCAGCCATCTCTCTTGGCCAAATAATTTTGTTCTTATGTCGCCCTTTACGTTGTCATCTGTACAATGGGTTCTTCTGACTATCGGGTGATATAACATGCGATAATATGGTATCTACTGAGTGCTTATCACATCATGTGTCAGCACCTTCCATAGTTCATCTCCTTTGACAGATATCATAACCTTGAAAAGTCATGACAGATGACCCAGAGAAGTTAAGAAGCTTGGCCAGGACTCAAAGACAAGTAGAGGTAAGACTAGGACCAAGCAATCTGACTCCAGTACACTGAGATCCATAAAGCATACTTCATTGTAAGTAACAGGTAAAGGATGGGTCTGAAGTCCACACTTGGGAAATTGTGGTCAGAGGCCCTCACTCCACATAGAGTCCTTGCTTCTTCCTAGGCCTCATGGAACTGGGAGAGCATCTGTATTTTAATCAGCTCCACCAAGTGATTCTTACTATACCAAAATCTGAGGGAGTCTCTGAATTAAAAGTAGGCCGTAATGACCCAACAGTAGCCAGGATGCAGTAACAAGGATTGATTTCCATTTTTACATGACAAAGCCAAAGACAAACAGGACCTATGAAATAGCAATAATTAAAAAGCATAGAAATAAAAAAGATTGAATCAGGGTAACCAAACATTGGTTTTTTGATAGATAAACAAAATTTGTAAACTGCTAGTCAGACTGATGAGAAAAAATGAGACAAAAATGATCAGTAGCAGGAATGAGAAAGTGGACACCTTAAAGATCTAATAAATGCTAAAAGGATACAAAATGAATATCATAAATGATTTCACACCAATAAGCTCAACAAATTTAAAGAAATGCACAAATTCCCTAGAAATACATAGATTGAAAATACTCAAGAAAACACAGATAACCAGAACAGCCTCATCTATCAAGGAGATTGAATTTGCATGTAACAACCTTCAGAAAAAGAAAATTCCTTTACACTAAAAACCAAAATATTTTTTTCCAAGCCAAACTGTATCCAGCTTTATTAAAGATACTTTTCATAAACAATCATGGTATTTCAGGCAGGACATGGGCAGACACTCAGTAATAGTATACAAGAACTTTCAAACTCCCTTCTTGTATGGACTACCAAAATCAGAAAGCCACTATAAAATCGAATGAAGTCTTCATGTGGTGCTTGGAACAGGGGAGTTTAGAGTGAGGGTTGACATTTCACATTGAGCATGTTGTTTTAACAACTTTTCACAAGCCGACCCTGACTTTCAGGAAATGAAATGAAAATGGAAGGATTATTAATCTGAAAAATCCACAATCTTTTAGAAAAGGTACCACAGCTCTTGAGAGGAACACCGTCATCTCAGTGACGTCACTGCAAAGTCCAGGTCATCTGACACACTGGCAGAACCAGTGTGAAGGGGTCAGGTCCCAACAGGTCTCTGGTTTTAAGGGAGTTAAGTCTATGCTGATGGTGGAGGGGAGAACATAAAAATGGACTTTAAGTTTTCTCATGCCACAAGGCATTTGTGCCAAGGTTGGCTACTGTGTCAACACAAGGGAATCCCTCCTCCCCAGAGCCAAGGGGAATCTTTCAAAACTAGCAGGGAAAGGTGTTTTCCCATCACTCCAGCTTGGGAGACCTTCTGTTAGTGACACTTGTTCCACCCCCTCCCCCCAAAACAATGAAGTGTTCTGTGTGCTAACAACATAGCTTTAAAAAAAAAAAGTAAAACAAAATTCTGCATTTTTATAAAACTTGATAAAAAATAGTATTTCAAACTGTACAGTCACCAGAAGTACACAGTTATCAAAAATGCACACAATTCACTTGGCATCTCCGGCACCTTCGGCTTTCTGTGCCTGGTCTGTTTTGGCATCTCCATTTTCTGCAGGGTTATTCCCCTCCTTGCCAGAGTCAGCTTTTCCCTTTTTCCCTTTGGGTACCTTCTCTCCCTTCTTTGCAGGGGTCTTTTTAGGCTTGGGCTCTGGCTTTGGAGAAGCAGGTTTAGCAGATAACCTTGTGGATCTTCTCTGTGGTTCGTCCTTCACCTTGGCTTTATCTCCTTTAGCATCCCCTTCAGCCTTTCTTTTGGTCATGGCGGCAGCGACGGGGGGAGGGATGTAGGCGCTGAACGCGGGGATGCGGCGGCGTGCGGCTTTGGTCGGTCCGGGGGTCGTCCTCGCTGCTTCTTCACACTGCTCTAAAAACCAAAATATTTTAAAATATTTTTAAGCACTTATTTATGTAAGTATATTATTTAATATTTTTATTTATTTTTTAATTTTGTTTTTTTGAGGTAGGGTCTTGCTCTAGTCCAGGATGACTTGGAATTCACAATGTAGTCTCAAGTTGGCCTTGAACTCATATCAGTCCTCCTACCTCTGCCTCCTGAGTGCTGGGATTAAAGGTATATGCCACCATGCCCAGCTAACCAAAATGTTCTTGAGAGAAATTACAGACATGAAAAACTTAAAGTAAAAGATATGTCTTTACTAAAGAAGCTAAAACAAAGTAAATAGCAAGATGCACTATATTGATGGACCCGGAGCTTACCTTGGTTAGGATGTTGATTCTCCCCAGGTTAGCCTATAGATTCAAATTATCCCAATCAAAACCTCATGGGAATTTGTTTTAGGAAGTTGAAATTTCTACCAACATGTGATGTTTCCAAACTAAGTGTGTCCATAATCAATAAAGAAAAAAGAAATTGAAATTTTCGATCTGAATTTACATGGAAATGCAAAGGAATTGTCACAACTGGGTTTCATGATTCATTATGTAGCCGTAACTGCTAAGAGCACGTAATATGGGCAACAAGAAAGACAAGTAGATCCATAAAGTCCAACTATAGACCTACAAATATATGAAGAATTTATTTTTATTTGATAACAATGGAAAGGAAATTCTGTCAAAAAAATCGTCTTCTTTTTTTTTTCCCCCTTTCAGCAATGAGGATTGAACCCAGGGCCTCTGGTATGCTACACAAGTGCTCTACCTTCGAGCTACAAGCCCTGGTCAAAAATATAGTCTTGTAATAGGTGACATTAGTATAACCATGTATCTATATAAAACCCCAATAACACTTCAAGCCACAGCTAAAATCTTATATAAAAATTACCTCAAATGGATCATATATCTAAATATAAAACTAAAAACTTTAAAAATAGCATAAATTCTTATGATGTTTAGGTGAGGCAAAAAGTTATTGAGCATGGCATCAAAAGTATAATCTACAAAAGAAAAATTAAACAAATTATACTTCATAAAAGTTAAAACTGCATCAAAAATGTTTCTGCCAAAAATATATATAAACCTCAAAACTTACCAAGAAAGGAGAAAGGTAAGACAGTCACTTCACCAAAGACAATATGGGGAAGTCAACAGTATTTGAAAGATGCTCAAGGACAGAGACTAAGTAGAACTTTCAGGCAGTGCTGATGGGGATTGAAAACAGTACAACCATTTTGGAAAATTATTTGACAGCTCCTTAAGTTCAACCAGTACTTAAGACATGCTCTAGTCATTCTAATCCATACAAAGTACTTACTTAGCACATGCTCTAGCCATTCCAGTCCATACAAAGTACTTAAGACATGCTCTAGTCATTCCAGTCCATACAAAGTACTTAAGACATGCTCTAGTCATTCCATTCCATACAAAGTACTTAAGACATCCTCTAGTCATTCCAGTCCATACAAAGTACTTAAGACATCCTCTAGTCATTCCAGTCCATACAAAGTACTTAAGACATCCTCTAGTCATTCCATTCCATACAAAGTACTTAAGACATGCTCTAGTCATTCCAGTCCATACAAAGTACTTAGCACATGCTCTACCATTCCAGTCCATACAAAGTACTTAACACATGCTCTAGTCATTCCAGTCCATACAAAGTACTTAAGACATGCTCTAGCCATTCCAGTCCATACAAAGTACTTAAGACATGCTCTAGCCATTCCAGTCCATACAAAGTACTTAAGACATACTCTAGTCATTCTAATCCATACAAAGTACTTAAGACATGCTCTACCATTCTAGTCCATACAAAGTACTTAAGACATCCTCTAGTCATTCCAGTCCATACAAAGTACTTAAGACATGCTCTACCATTCCAGTCCATACAAAGTGCTTAAGACATGCTCTACCATTCCAGTCCATACAAAGTACTTAAGACATGCTCTACCATTCCAGTCCATACAAAGTACTTAGCACATGCCCTAGCCATTCCAGTCCATACAAAGTGCTTAAGACATGCTCTACCATTCCAGTCCATACAAAGTACTTAGCACATGCTCTACCATTCCAGTCCATACAAAGTACTTAAGACATGCTCTACCATTCCAGTCCATACAAAGTACTTAAGACATGCTTTGCCATTCCAATCCATACAAAGTACTTAGCACATGCTCTAGCCATTCCAGTCCATACAAAGTGCTTAAGACATGCTCTACCATTCCAGTCCATACAAAGTACTTAGCACATGCTCTAGCCATTCCAGTCCATACAAAGTACTTAGCACATGCTCTAGCCATTCCAGTCCATACAAAATACTTAAGACATGCTGTAGCCATTCCACTCCATACAAAGTACTTGAGACATACTCTAGTCATTCTAATCCATACAAAGTACTTAAGACATGCTCTAGTTATTCAAGTCCATACAAAGTACTTAAGACATGCTCTACCATTCCAGTCCATACAAAGTACTTAAGACATGCTCTACCATTCCAGTCCATACAAAGATTGACAAATATATGCAGCAGCTTCATGTGTAACAGCCAAAAGTTAGAAATGACTCAAATATCCATTAATCCATAACTGAGTAGACAAAGAGATTGCTATATATCTACAGTGGAATACAACTCAGTAATGAAAAGAAACAAACTCCCAACAGGCAATAAAACTGAATCTTCAAATAGTAATACTCAGTGAAATCAAATATTCAGGTCAGATACAGAATCCATGTTGCAGGATTTCCTCTCTATATAGAGTCCATATTACAGGGTTTCTTTCTTTAAATAATCCATATTGCAGGGTTTCCTCTCTATAAAACACCAGAAAGTGAAAACATACTTGATGTCGATGGGTGTAAGACCCAAGCCATTCCAGTCCAGAGCAGAAGGGCAAGACGGCCTCCGTGAAGGACAGTCTCTCCCCGCTGCTTGAAGAGATGAAATGTTAGTTCCAATTAACAAAGAACAAGTAACTACAGTAATTACATTGTAGCATCTTGGGTCAAATCTCGAAGAATCTATTGTTTTTATTTTTAAAAAAGATATAGTAAAAAACACAAAAGGAAAATTAAAATACAATATTAAAAGCTGCTTGAATGAAAACCAGGAAAGCGGCAAGAAGGGAACGAAGAACAGAGAGAAACCATATTGTCAAATGATAGGCTAGAATCCAACACACAAGTTCAAAGGTAGATACCCATCCAAATCGAAATGCTTTACTTACACAAGCTATGTTATCTACAAGAAACTCACTTCAAATACGATATCAACATGTTAAAAGTAAATGGATGGAAAAAGATATCCTATGCAAACATAACCACAAGAAAGGTAGAGCAGCCTCATTTACAACATGCAGGGCCTTCCAGGTGCCTCCCCCCCCCCCCCCCCCGCACTTCCCAGCTTCTGTTTCCTGAGTGAAAATTACATGGTGGCCTGACCGCCCTGCTCCCTGACTCAGCTGTGGGTTTTCCAGCAGGTTTAATGCAGGCTGGGGCTTTTAACATTTTCTAAGTAATGATAAAAGTGTCTAGATAGTTGTCCCAAACCCCAGGGTAAAACAAAGAACAACAACAAAAAAAAAGGGGCCCTCATAAAAGTTCCACACCCTGGCCCTCACTGAGGACACACCTATGCAGAACATCTGTCTTCTCTCCGTGTCTGTCAGGAGAAGAGGCAGGCAGCACTCTGTAAATGACTCCAAGAAGCGCTCTGCACTGATCACCTGGCACCGAAGGCTAACTGCAGCCCGGTGCTGAGCCCATGAACCCAAAGCCTCACTAGCAAGAATCTACCACTGTGTTACATCTTTAGCTTCCCCCGCCCCAACCCCATTTTATTTTAAGAAATTTCTAACTAATTTGTCCAAGCTGGACTCGAATTTTCAGTCTTCTTACATGAGCATCAGAAGTAGCTGAGATCACAGGCATGTGCTACTACAATTAGCTCAGTACCTCCTTCTTTGCACTAGCCAGCCCCCTTGTCAGAAAGGTTAGAACTCCCCTTTCACAGCTATTGGGGTATTCCATTGCCAGTTGAAGGTTTGGGAGGACAAAACAAGAGACTCACATTATTAAGAGCAAAGAGAAGAGATTGGGTATGGTGGTGCACACATGTAATCCCAGCACTCAGAAAAACTGAGACGGGATGCAGGAGGATAAGAGTTCACACTAGGAAGCTAGGGAGATGGCTCAGGAACACATTTGCATACAAGCATCAAGACCTGGGTTCAGATCCCCAACACCCACACACAAGCTTAGCACTGTAATACCAGTGCTATGGCGGGGGGCAGGGGGATAGAGTCAGGAGAAGCCCTGGGATTTTCTGTCTTGCTAAACTTAGCCAAAGTGATGAGCTCCAGGTTCAGCCCAAGACCCTGTCTCAGAAAATAAGGTAAAAAAGAAAAAGCAAAGCTGGAGACACGGCTAGCAGTTTGGGCACTTTACTGCAAAATCTAATAACCTCAGTTTGATTCCCCAATACCCACATACACCCAGATGCACAAAGTGACACATGCATCTGGAGTTTGTTTGCAGAGGCTAGAGGTCCTGGTGTACCCATTCTCTCTGTCTGTCTCTCTTCTCTAACTGCTTGCAAATAAATAAATAAAATATTTTTTTAAAAAATGCATAGAGAATTGCCAATGATGGAGAAAGACATCATTATATAATGATAAAAGGGTTGATTCACCAAGACAATGAGCAATCATAAAACCATACATGCACCAAGTAACAGAGGTTCAAAAACCATGAGGCAAAACCTGACAGATGTGAAAGAGAAATAAAAATAGAAAAAAAAATCACAATTTGTTAGGAGACCTCAACTCCTGTCTCAGTAGTTGGTAGACTGGCATAAAGAGAATCAGCAAGAAGTCAGAGCTCAAAACCTGTGACCCAAGTGGATCCAGTTGACGTTGGCAGAGCCCACCCCACCCAGAACAGCAGCCATCACTTTTGAAGTACACAGGGAAAACTGATCAAGGTGAGCCATACCTATGCCAGGTCAGTGAAAAGATGTTGTTCAGCCTGGCGCATAAGGAAGTAACCATATACGAGTTCAAGTCATGCAATACCTATTCTCTGATCACACATAACACAGTTAAACTTTATTCAATAGTAGAATGATAACAGGAAAGCATCAATTCCTTTGAAAATTAAACAATACATTTCTTTAAAAATATCCATTATCCAAATAGGAAGTCTCAAGGAAAATTGAAAAAGAAAATTTTTCTACTTTTTTTAAATTTTTGCTATTATTTTGTTTTGTTTGGCCTCGAAAACACTGTGTAGAATGTAGAACTTGTTGTAATTCTCCTCCCTTTGCCTCCCAACAACAACACCATATTGAGCTAGAAAATAATTTTGAAGACAAAAAGAAAGAAAAAGCAGAGACACTCATCAACTTGGAGGAATGAGGCAGAGGTAGGAGAATAGCCAAGAGTTTAAGGCCACTCTGAGACTACATAGTCAGCCTGGACCAGAGTGAACCCCTACCTAGAAAAAAAAAAAAAAGTCTATCGCAGTCAGGTTTGCATTATAGGCAGAAAACACACAACCAAGAGCAGCTTCTGGGGGAAAAAAAAGGTTTATTTTGGCTTACAGACAAAGGGGAAGCTCCATGATGGCAGGGGGAAATGATGGCATGAGCAGAGGGTGGACATCACCTCCTGGTCAACATCAAATGGACAACAGCAACAGGAGAGTGTACCAAACACTGTCCAGAGGAAACTGGCTATAACACCCATAAACCCACCCCCCAAAATACACTACCTCCATGAGGTGTTAATTCCCAAATTTTCGTCAGGTAGAGACCTAGCATTCAGAACACCAAAATTTATAGGGGACACCTGAATTAAACCACCACAAGGTCTCAAATCAATAATCTAAGATTTTTCTTTGAAAACAAAGCACAAGCTGGGTGTGGTGGTGCATGCCTTTAATCCCAGCACTTGGGAGGTAGAGGTAGGAGGATTGCCATGAGTTCAAGGGCACCCTGAGACTACATAGTGAATTCCAGATCAGCCTAGGCTATAGAAAAACCCTACCTCAAAGCAAAACCCAGCACAAAATAAAAATAAATTAAGCAGAAAGAAGGAAATGAAGATTAGCCAAAATCAATGTTGTATAAAAAAAACAGAGAAAATCAAAATACTTAAAATCTAATTCTTCTTGGACAATAAAGTTGGCAAACCTGCTGAAGTAGAAAACAATAAGTAGTGGCTAGAGAGGCAGCTCAGTAGGTAAGGGTACTTGCTTGCAAAGCCTAAAGGCCCAGGTTCAATTCCCCAGTACCCACATAAAGGCAGGTATACAAAACGGTGCAGGTGTCTGGAGTTCATTTGCAGTAGTAGCAAGAGGTCCTATTGTATCCATCTCCTTCCTCTCTCTCTCTCTCTCTCTCTCTCTCATGCCCTCTGTCTCTCCTCACAAGTAAATAAATAAATTTTTTTTTTAAGAAAAGAAAAGAGTAAGTACAATGAACTAGGAATCAAGAGATGTCACTATAGACCCTGGAACCTTAAAATGATAGTGAGATACTACTCTGAACATAGTGGACAATTTAGATTCAATGCATTAATTCCTTGAAAACCAGAAACAACTACAACTCATCCAAGAGGAACAAGTGGAGTTAATCCTATTTTATTAAAGCTGAATTTTTATTTGAAAAATCAAAAAATTAAAAACCAAACAAATAAACAAAACAGCAAAGAGATCTACTGGTCCTAGATGTTTTCACCGGAAGGTTCTATCAAATATTTTTAAAATAATGCCAATTTGACACTTCCTCCATAAGATACCAGAGGTGAAAACATGTCCCAACTCTTTTTATGAGACTCAAAGTACCCTGCTACAAAGTCCAGTCACAACTAATGTTAAGCAAGAAAACCACAGGCCAATGAGCACAGATATAGTCCTCAATAAAATGTTAGTAAATTGCATCCAGTGGTATATAAAATGAACAATATACCATAGCCATGTAGAGTTTATTTCAGGAGTGAAAGGCACAGCTAAACAAAAAAGTCTCTTAGGAATATAGCATCAAAACGACGATCCATTTTAAAAGTTTTATTAACTGAGCCGGGCGTGGTGGCACACACCTTTAATCACAGCACTTGGGAGGCAGAAGTAGGAGGATTGCTGTGAGCTAGTAGCCAGCCCGAGACTACACAGTGAATACCAGGTCAGCCTGGACTAGAGTGAGACCCTAACTCGAAAAACCAAAACAAAAAATTTATTAATTGGCCCTCAGAAGAAATTGAGTTTTGACTGGAGAGATGGCTCAGCAGTTAAGGAACTTCCTGCAAAGCCTAAGGACCCAAATTTGATTCCCCAGAACTTATGTTAATCCAGATGCACAAAGTGGCACATGTGTCTGAAGTTCATTTGCGATGGCTGGAGGACCTGGCACAACCATGCCCTCTTTCCCTTTATCTTCCTCTTTCTCTTGCTGGGTCGCATAAATAAATAGGGGTGTTTTTTTATCTGCAAAAGATTCTGTTAAGTAAATGAGGAGGCTTGGGAGATGGCTCAGTGGATAAAGTGCTTGCTATGAGGACCTGAGTTCAGACCCCCAGCACCCACACAAATGTCAGGTGGGCACAGCAGCCTGTCTTTAAACCCAGCACTCAGGAAGTGGAGACAGAAGAGTTCTGGGACAAGCTGGCTAGCTAGACCAGCTCTGGGTTCAAGCAAGAAACACTGTCTCCATAAATATGGTAGAGAGTAATCGAGGAAGACACTCCATGCACACACATGCACATACACCTGCACACGTGAACACCGAGTGCATACAAACATGAATACACACCCCACATATACACACCCCCCAAAAGAAGAGGAAAATAATACAAGCTACAGGCTGGGAGAAGAAGATTTTCAAGTCACGTATTCAACAAAAGACTTGCCTCCAGAATAAAGAACTCTCAAATTTCAGCAATGAGAAAAGAACAACAGTGATAAAAATGTAAAGATGGGTAAAATAGTTGAATACACACTTCCCTAAAGCCCACTCTATAGAAGATGAACATGTTTAATGTCACTGACAATCAGAGAAATGGAAATGAAAGTCACCCTGAAATATCACTGCATACTTACTAGAATGGCTAAAATTAAAAAATGGTGATTCCAAATGCCAGCAATTTTTTTGTATGGACAATTTTTTTGTGGGGGGGGGGAGGTTCAAGGTAGGGTCTCACTCTAGCCCAGGCCGACCTGGAATTCACTGTGTCATCTCAGGGTGGCCTCAAACTCACGATGATCCTCCTAACTCTGCCTCCCGAGTGCTGAATGAAAGGTGTGCGCCACCATGCCCGGCTTGTATTGAAAATTTTTTATAGATGTACATAATGTATTTTGATCCTAATCCCATTCTTTTACCTTATTTTGCCTCTCACCACATCACCCTTCCACAGAACTCCTTATTTCCAACTAGTCCCTCTTCTACTCTAATGTCTTTTATTGCCCCCCTCCATTATCATGTCAGAATAGTGATGAGCTCAATATTGTGTAGTTCTTGTGCAGGTGAGTGACTGTTACTGTGAGCTCAGGAATTCAATGGCCACTTCAAATCTGGAAGACAATATTCTAAAACACTCCTTCAAATCCTCTGGCTCTTACATTCCTTCTGCCCCCTCTTCTGCAATGTTCCCCGAGGCTTGGAAGAAGTGACATGGATGTCTCATTTAGTGGTGAACACTAAACAGTCATTTATTTGTGTACTTTGGTGCATTAACCTCCCCAACTGCAGAAAGAAGCTTCTCTATCCAAACATGAGAGCTGCACTATCTATTGACGTAAGCATGAATATATGGAGAGCAATTTGATAGGTACAACCTATCCATTTAGCAAAACAACAGTAATGCTATTTCCTTCTTAGGGCCTATGACCTTCCCAGCCATAGGCTCTTGACTAGGTTTTCAGTACCAGGCATGAATTCCCTCCTGTGGAATGGGCCTCACATCCAATCAGAGAGCAGTTGGTTAGTCATGCCACTACACTTCTCTTGCTCTTCACTCCAGTCCCCCTATCTAGCGACGTGATGATTTGAATGTAAAATCTTTCCCATAGGCCAATGTATTTGAACACTTACTTGGTCCCCAGATGTTTAGGAAGGTTATAAGACTTTTAGCAAGGGAAGCCTTGGTAGAGGAAGTTTATCAGTGGGGGGTGAGTCTTGAGGTGTTACAGCCCAGCCCTGCTCACTTGCGCTCGCTCTCGCCCTCTCTCTCTCTCTCTCTCTCTCTCTCTCTCTCTCAGATCAAATTTGCTCCAGTTTACAGTTAGGCCTAAGTTTCAGTTTCCCGGAGAGGCAGGCCAGACTTCTGGGAAAAACCACGAGCAAAGGGCTGTTAATCAACAGTGACCCTGACATGTGGCTGGGGAAGATAGCCACCCAGGGGCCTGAGTCAGTTCCTGCAAAGTCTCTAAAACATGTCTAAACATGCCCAAGGATGGTAAAATCTGGGCCACAGCCAATCAAAGGTGTACAAATGGAACTGCTGCTTGCTTAGCCAATCACATTAGAAGATGACCTAATCTTCCTAAAACTCCCCTGGCTGTGCTTAAAAGGGGACTGCGTGCTCTTCTCAGGGTCACCATTTTGTATGGATGGTTGACCCCTGCACGCTGGCTGATTCTGCACAATAAACACTCTTTGCTTTGACATACCATTTGAGTCCAGGGTCTTTCTTCAGCGATTCTCGGACCCTTACACTCTCTCCTTCTTCCCTGCAGACGTGATGATGCCACACCTGCTTCCTGCTCCTGCCAGGCTTTCCCCTGCTGCCACACTTTTCCTGTCACAAAGGTCTCCACTCTCGGAAATGCTGAGCTGAATTTTCCTTCCATAGCAACTCAGCCATGAGGAAAAATAACCAATACAGGTGTTCATGGGGATCAGGAAAATGTGAGATTCCCTCAGTCCTCCTCATCCTTTCCGTCATTCTTCAGCTTTGACAATAGACATGCCTGTGTCAACTGCCCCACTCCCATCCACTTCAGCACCTCTGCCCGTCCCAGGTGGTCCTATGACCTGGAGTAGGCTACCACACATTCCACCATCCTCCCCTCCCCTTCATTGTGCCCTAGCTTGCCACACAAGTCCAGGGGAAGCATTCTGGTAAGGCGCACCTTGCTCTGAGTGCGGGGAGACAGAACGGAAAAGGCCTGCATCCTTCTCAGGTGGCACAGGGAAGCCAGGGTGTGAAATACAACCTAATGAAGGCAACTCAGTAAGCGCTGACACATTTCCATGGGGTACCAGTAACATGCAACTAATGAGCCCTTTTTTAAAAAGTCAAGCTGGGAAGCTTTGGGCTGGTTAAAACCATGCTGTTGCCAAACATTAAGGAAATCTATTATTGCTGTTTTGGGACAGAGGGTGGTTATTGGTCTAATGGACCTGGTACTGCTGGCAATCTTCCTGCCTCAGCCTCCAAAGTGCTGGGACTGCAGACATACATCACACTACCTAGCCTCCAATTCACGAAATACTATACAAGGACTCCAATAAGAGTTGGAAGCCATGGTGGGCTTCTGTAATCCCAGCATGCCTACAAACAGATAGGAGGCAGAGACTGGAATTTCATGGAGGCTCACAGGCTGGCCAGCCTGGCAAACACAGCACAGAGAACAAAAATGAAAGACCCTGCTTCTAGCCAGACATGGTGGTGCACGGCCTTAATTCCAGCCTTTGGGAGGCAGAGATAGAAGGATTGCTGTGAGTTCAAGGCTACCCTGAGACTATATAATGAATTCCAGGTCAGCCTGGGCTAAAGCAAGACTCTACCTTGAAAAAAAAAAAAAAACACTGCTTCAAATGAGATAGTGAGATAGTAGGTGAGTATTGACCACAGGAAACTATCTGACCCTCCCATGAGCACCATGGCATGTGTACACGTGTACTTAGACACATGAATACACACACACACACTCACACATGCACGCATGCACACATGCACAGACCAAAACAAAATGGTAACAAAGAGTCTACATGCATATGTATACACATCTATATGGTATATAAATTCATCCCTTCCTCACAACAATCTGATAAGGTATTTGAATGCGCCCATTTTACATACGAGAAAAATAATCAGCAAAATCATTTTCAGTGCTAGTAAGTGATGGAGCTGGTTTTGAACTTAGACCATCTGGCTGTACAATCCATATTCAAATGCTAAGCTATGCTGCCTATACAGGTATGCCTAATTTCCTTACTTTTTATAAATATTGGATGTTAACCTTTAATTTTATGAATCCATTCATCCCAACCGAATTTTAGTTATTTAATAAAAGTAACCTATCTTAAAAGGAAAATTGCCAATATAAAATTAATGCAAAAGAATTCGCTTCAGGCTCTGAAAGTGGCTCCCCAAGAAGTTTCACAACTTTCTGAGTAACGGCAGTTTTCCAAGATTATGTATTCTTCTTAAATACCTAGAGTTGTATCATTAGCTTTGGTATGTTGGTTAAAAATAATTCACCACATTCTTTATATTGTTTATGCCTTTATATCAAAACAAGCAGATTATATATATTGCAAGCTTTGGTGTACATTTTCAAAAATCTTATACCTGCTTTCTTCTCTGGGGTACTCAGGGAGATAGATTTACCTGATTCGTGATGTACAGGAATCAAATTCTGAAATGTTCCTTCCTTCTCCCCACTCTGTGCAAATCAAAGTAGGACTATTTTTCCCCAGTGTTTTTGGTGGGCACTGAACACTGGGATGTGAGTGAGAAGGTCAGCAAGATGTAGTTCAACCTGGCAGCAACACTTCCACATGGAGTTGTGCCTATCTCGAGACCCTGTCCACTCCTCTCATTTATCTTCAGATGAAAGAATGACTTTCAGATTCATGGAAACCCTAAAGACCCCCACATGAGGGGACTCGAGGTATGTAGGGTCAGGCTGAAATGGGAATAGAGACAAGGAAGGGGACCAGTGAAAAAGAATTGGAACAGGAGACCTGGGCCTTCAGAGAGAAAAATGTGAGACCTCTCCTCCCACTGCAGACACTTAGAGGTCTCGAGTATCAGAATATAGTCAAAGCTTACCATGGTGATGTTAAGGGGCAGGCAGAATTAAGATTTTCCCTAGGTCAGAGGTCAGCAAAAATGCTAGATATAAGCCGGGCATGGTGGCGCATGCCTTTAATCCCAGCACTCGGGAGGCAGAGGTAGGAGGATCACCATGAGTTCAAGGCCACCCTGAGACTCCATAGTTAATTCCAGGTCAGTCTGGACCAGAGTCAGACCCTACCTTGAAAAACCAAAAAAAAAAAAAAAAAAAAAAATGCTAGATATTAAACAGTTTGCAGTCTCTACAGCTACTTCTCTCCCCTTCTCCTCCTTTTCCTTCTTTTACCATACTCTGAAAAAGTAAAAATTTAGCCCATTGGTGAGTATAAAAACCGACAGGCAACTGGATGGATTTGGTCCTGATCTCATCCTGGGTTAACAATTATCAAACATTACTCTTTGAAACAGTAAAATCCGCAGTGTGTCAGTAAACAAGATCTAAAACCTAAAACAAAGCAATAAAATACAATAATTTTTAGCACCTGCTTATATCCCTGGTGTAAATATCCCACTGTGCCTAGTGTGTTGTCTGGGGTAGAGTTCATATGCACAGCATCAGCTCATTCCAACCTACACCAACCCAAGAGGCCACTTTATGCAAACCATGTGGTAGGAAGGTTAACAGCACACCCTGGACATTCTGGGGCTGCAGAGCATAAGAAATGCTGGCCTTGATAACACAAGGAAGCAATGCTGAGACTTTCCTTCAACAAATGTTTTCACTGTGCAGAGTTTGGGGACCCAACAGTAAGTAACAAACATCCCCAAGCTCCAGCAGGACACAGTGCAGAGGAAAAGAGTCCACAAACAGGAGTTCAAGACAGACTGGGTAGCTGGGCATGGTGGCGCACGCTTTTAATCCCAGCACTTGGGAGGCAGAGGTAGGAGGATCACCGTGAGTTGGAGGCCACCCTGAGATGACATAGTGAATTCCAGGTCAGTCTGGGATAGAGTGAAACCCTACCTCAAAAAAACAAAAAAAAAAAAAAATTAAAGGGCTGGAGGGATGGCTTAGCAGTTAAGGCATTTGCCTGCAAAGCCAAAGGACCCAGGTTCGATTCCCCCAGGACACACATTAGCCAGATGCACAAGGGGGTGCATGTGTCTGGAGTTCATTTGCAGTGGCTGGAGGCCCTGGCATGCCCATTCTCCCCCCCCCTTTCTCTGTCAAATAAATAAATAAAAATGTTTTAAAAGATTTTTTAAAAAATAGACAGGGTTAAGAGGACAGCACAGAGGAGCTACCACCTTTCTGCTCCCCTTCCCCCGCCCCAGCTGTGGATCACGGAAAGATCTCTATGGCAAGATTATCCCCAATTTAGAAAGAAGAAAGGAAAATCTGTGACCAAGTAGTTCTTACTAGAATATTTTCTGAAAGTCTAAGCTCAGAGTCACCAGACTGTCTTGGGGAATGTACCTCAGTTTGGTAAATTCTTACTTAAGGTCAAATCATAAAATTAGAAATTAACTTATATAAACTGGCAAAGTTTGTTTTTGAAAACTATATTTATTTGTGCATCCATGTGTGTGCACACTCACCATAGTCTTACCACTGCAAATGAGCACCAGATGCTTGCACCACTTTGTGCAGCTGGATTTATGTGGATGCTAGGGAATTATCCCTGGACCAGTAGGCTTTGCAATTAAACACCTTTTACAACTGAGCAACCTTCCCCAATCGGTGAGGTTTTTTTTTTTTTTTTTTTTTTTTTTTTTTTTTTTTTTTTTTTTTTTTTTTTTGTCTGTTTAGAGAAAATGTATAGAAATAAAATTAGATACTGACATTGTCCAATTCTAGTATCATTAAATTCTTCATGTATAGCTAGACATGGCTTAGCAATTAAGGCACTTGGCTGCAAAGCTGAAGGACCCAGGTTCGATTCCCTAGTACCCACATAAGGCAGATACACAAGGTGGTGCATGTGTTTGGAGTTTTTTTCAGTGGCTAGAGGTCCTGACATGTCTATTCTCTCTTTCTCTCTCTCTCTCTCTCTCTCTCTCTCTCTCTCTCTGTCTTTCTTTCTGTCTCTCTCTCTCTCAAATAAATAAATAAATAAAATATTTTTTGGTTTTTTTTTTTTTTTTTTTTTTTGGTTTTTCGAGGTAGGGTCTCACTCTAGCTCAGGCTGACCTGGAATTCACTCTGTAGTCTCAGGGTGGCCTCGAACTCTCAGCGATCCTCCTACCTCTGCCTCCCAAGTGCTGGGATTAAAGGCGTGCGCCACCACGCCCGGCTCATTTTTTGGTTTTTCAAGGTAGGGTCTCACTCTAGTTCAGGCTGACCTGGAATTCACTATGTCATCTCAGGGTGGCCTCAAACTCATGGCAATCCTCCTACCTCTGCCTCCCAAGTGCTGGGATTAAAGGCATGTACCACCATGCCCGGCTAATAAAATATTTTTTAAAAGAAAATACAGTTTCTTAACTCATGGTCTAAGCTACTCAGCAGCAAACAGCCTGCCACGATGCTCAGCCAAGTGCAATAGTGGTGCACAGCCATGGTGGGTAACCAAGTGCTCTTGAATTGGCTAATGGATCTTCTCAGTGGAATGGAACCCATAGCTGGAACTGAGAGACAAGTCAGAACCATATCCAAAAATCGAGTCTGCTCTCCAATATCAAGCTCCCACCAATCTTGGGTCACAAGAGAGCCTACACATATTAAATTCCCTCTAAAATAATAATGGTTATCCCATTTATCCAGTGCTGACTTCACTCTCTGTTGGAGAATCTGCTTCTCTTTTTCAGATGGATGCAGATCCTGACAAGAGAATCAGCCCATCGCACCTCATCAGGGCCCCAATTGAAACCAAGAGTAATTGGGGAAATGAGCAAGAGTGCTGCTTTCTTGGTGAACCTGGTACCAGCACAAGGGTGAAGGAAATAGACACAGAGTACACTCCACTCCTACCAAACCAGATATCCAGAGACACAGAGGCTCCCAAGACCTCATCACTGAAGTAGACCTAAAACAAACCCAACATGGCTCAGGGAAATTCACAGAAGAGCTGGTGGAAAGATTGCTAAAGCCATATGTTGGGACATTATGCACAGAGATATTGCCTCTTACCCATAACTGATGGCTAACCCCGCAATTCATGACCCACATTCCCCAAAGAGGAGGGTCCCTTCAGAGGGGGGAGGACAGGAAGGAGGCTAATGATGACACCAACATGGCTGTTTACACACTGAGTGTATACATAACTAATAAAGAAAAGAGAAAAACAGATATTAAGTAGTTACAGGGGGAAGAAACATAGTGGTTCACAAGGAAGTGAGTTGAGCCATGATTCTTCATTGGCACCTGAACCCAATATCCAAACTTCCTTGAACCAGTCCTTCAGTGGATGCTTCTGGCAGCCCAATGAGCAGGGGCCATGTGGAAGGCCAGAGGCAGAAGGGGTATGGGGGGGGGGGATTTACTTGGCTACAGTGAGAAAGTGTCTGGTTGGGGAGAGCACATTTGTGTGCCATCTGTAGCCATGCTCCAACTCCCCCAGGCTTCTATCACATTTACAAATATGTACATAAATACATTACAGCCAATAGTGAGTCTAGGAGGCAGGCTTCCGACAGAGGCTTGACACAGTTTTGCACCTCAGAATGCTAGAAAAGGGCACCTGTCTGCCAGAAATGTGCCCCATGCATTCTCTCTTGCCCAGTGTAAACCCTGCCCCAGAGGCCAGCCTCTTTTCAGGGTCTAGTTTGTCCATTATGGAGAGTTGCCATAGGTAGGTTTGGAGACTTGTGGTAGGAGGATCGCTGGTGAGTTCGAGGCCAGCCTAAGTCTACACAGTGAATCTGATCCAGGTCAGCCTAGGCTACAGTGAGACCCTATCTCAAAAAAAATTAATTTAATTTAAATTGAAAAGAATATGATCTCTTTAGAATATGTTAAGAGCTACCTACGGATGATTGGGCTAGAAACTAGGTTAAAACCAATATTGATATAGGAGGGTATGTTATTTGCCCTTGATTCTATGGGCTAAATTTTATATGTTTCCATTTTGCAGTATAATAAAGCATGGCTTTATTTGCCTATAAAGTTTAGCTCTTTAAGTAATACTCTTCAGAACATGTCTGATTCTTTGGGATGAGTAAAGGCAGGGAGAGGGAAGGGAGGCAGCAAAGAGAATTTAGCTTTTCATGTAACAGTTTTGTGTGACATTGAAATGGAGAAGCAACATGATTTTAGGGGTTGCTGTTTGTGTGTTTTGTAGTTCTTTGATTATAATTAAGACAATAAATTTGTGTTGCTTCTGCTTTAAAACAAAAATAAAATACAGCTTTTAGCGCTGTTGTGTTTTACGTGTGTGTACGTGTTCGTGAGTGTGCAGGTGCCTGTGTGGGCGTGCACATGTGCACGAGGAGGCCAGAGGCCAGCCTCCTGCGTGGTGCAGAAGTGCCATCTCCTCTTTTTTTTTTTTTTTTTTGAGACAAGGTCTCTTATTGGCAGGAGCTCATGGATTTGGCTACACTGGCTAGTCAGTAACCCTCAGGGCTCCTCCTGTTTCCACGTTGCCAGCACTGGAATTACAAGCACGAAACACCACACCCTGGTATTTTACACGAGTTCTGCAGAGCCAGGGCCTCATGCTTTACTGATGTTCCATCTCCTCAGCCCGTTGTTTGAAAATTTTTATGGCAAGATCCCCTTGTCTTGAGTCCTACATCAAAAATCTATGGCTACTTCTCATAAACCCAGATTTCCTAACATTCTTTTTGTTTGTTGAGTTGGTTGGCTAAATTTGATTGCTCTTTTTTTTTTTTTTTTTTTTTTTTTAAGATTTGAGACAGGTTCATGCTAGGTAGCCCAAGTTAGCCTGCAACACACTCTGTAACCCAGGGCTGGCTTCAAACTCCTCCTGCCTCATCATGGGAGAGCTGGCCACCATGTGCTGCTCCTAATATCCATCTTATCCTTGATTTTTTGCTATGCTGATATCTTATCATAACCTTTGGTAATATGATGATACAATCCAAATGATGGTTTCTGCCGTTAAAGATTAATGTGAAGTTGATAAAATTTGGACATTGGCAGTTTTTTTTTTTTTTTTTCTCTTTAGCTGCTCATTGGTTTTACATCTGGCAAGCCAACACTTCTGCAATCTGGCTCCCCAGCACTCGGATGGTAAAGTTCTCCTTTCCCTTTCATTTCCTACACACGTACATGTAGATGAGGAACAGTTCTGTGTGCTTTTTTGGTTTTGGAGGTAGCATCCTGTTATGTAGCTGTGTTTGGCCTGGACTCATTACTGTAGACCAAGCTGGTGACCCCTTGTTACTGCCCTGTGGGGTATCGGCCAGTCTACACTGCGTTTTCCATTCTTACTTCTGCTCATTGTATAAATCCCGGTTTCTTCAGTGAGTCAGCTCTTTTTCTTATTGGTGATTCCTTCCGATATCCAAGCTTCAGCTTGAAACCACCATTCCTCAGTTCATGATACTGTGTCTCAGCAAGCACTCGTGTGGGACGACATGGCTGCTGTCTACTGGGTGCACTTGTGCAGGGTGCCCAGCAGCTACCTGTGTGGTGATTGGCCAGCTGCTGGCCAGAGCACAAGAGATAATAGGGTCCCATAGTCCTCATCGTCCAGCAGATTAGCATAGGCTTTGTTTGTTTGTTTCGAGGTAAGATCTCACTCTAGCTCAGGCTGACCTGAAACTCACTCTGTAGTTCCAGGCTGGCCTCAAACCCACAGGGATCCTCCTACGTCTGCCTCCCGAGTGGTGGGATTAAAGCTGTGCACCACCATACCTGATTCTGACCCTGTAGTAGTACAGATGAAGACATGAACATACAGTACACAGAACACCGAGTGGTTAAGGTGTTTGCCTGCCAAGCCTAAGGACCCATGTTCAACTCGTCAGGCGGACAAAGATGAGGCAAGCCCAAGGTCATACATGCCCACTAGATGGAGCAAGCATCTGGCATTCAATTTCAGTGGCTGAGGCCCTGTCTGCTCGCTCGCTCTCTCTCTCTCTCTCTCTCTCTCTCTCCCGAAATAGAACACAGGCACTTGTCTTAGCTCTGTGTGTGTCTCATTCATCACTGTCCCATTCATCACAGCATGTCAGATGGCCAAGCAGAAGGTGTGAGCACAGCAAGGTATGCTAATTGGGGTTTTTTTACTTATCACAATTCTCCACACATCATATAAATGTTTGACAAGTGCTAACAAATAGCTTTTAGAATTATTCTTTTCCAAGATGAAGAGATAGACCACGGATCCTGGAACAAGGAAAGGGGTCTGTGGAAGGAAGAGAACTCTTGGCAGAGGGAACAGAATGTTCAGATACCTACAAGTGGACGGCCAAACTGCTCTAGAAATCTGCTCACTGTGGCTGCTGCAAAAAGAAAGCAAGCGCACCTTGACTTTCTATGTTATATTAAGGAATACTTTTATTTAAGCATGGCAGGCAGGCAGCCCTTATGTTAAATGTGAGCTGATTTTGCTCTAAGCGTTGCCTCACTGAAAAAGGTTAGGAATTAAGACCTGCTCACCCCAGAAGAGTGTTTGACTTAGGATCTGGTCAAAGGGACCGACCATCATAGTCTATAGAGAAAGAATAAGAGGAGACAGATGGAAAAACTGCTCCCAGAGAGGAAGGATTTCTCAGAGGTGGAAAAGGAAATTCTAGAAGGAAGGGAAAAGAAGATGAAGGGAGTTGTGAGATGAGACTGGCAGAGATATCAGTAATGATCTGGGGGAATTTGCCCAAGAACGGGGAGGACACACAGTTGGGAAGAACTGAGCAGAGACCAGGGCACCTGGAAACAGGCCATGGAGAAGGCCTCGTCTTGAAGGTCAGCACTGCCCAGCTCCTGTCACTCAAACTGGGAACCTCACCTCTCCCTGGTCCTCACCTGCCACTTCACTGCAGGGTGCGGGGGGCGGGGGGAGAGGCTGGAAGGCATGTTCTGGAATGGCTTCAGTGCACTCCACTACCCAGAAATTTCTCCAGTTGCCTCTTTCCTGGGCCTACTCCATGCCCCCCCCCCATGCAGGCCTAAACAATGAACACTTGAGGACCCAGAGTGCTAGTGGGATGGTAAGGCGAGGGGAATGCCTCTCACTCTCTACCTGCTCACTGGAGTCTGAGAAATACAGCTAAGATAGCACTGGCCCAGCTTAAAAGCCCTGAGCCTTCCCCACCACGGAGTATCCTGTATGGGAAACCAGCCAGCTCAGCCCCTGCTCTCCTCACCAGGGACAGTCAGTGAGAGACATTTGTATGCGTGTTTTACCAGCTGACCCAGAATGTCTGTAACTGTATTTCAGAAACGTTTTCAAACAGCTAGTGAAAGAGGGAAAACTAGACAAATAATCCAAACTCTTTTAAGGAAGCCTCACATCAGCTGCTGTGTTGGCTCTCTGAAGTAAATGAGTTATTTTACGCAAAGCAACTTGTACACAGGAGTGCATTTCAAAGACAGAGGGACGCCTGCTTGAGTTTAGTTACCAAAGCCTCCAGCTTCCTTAATTGCAGAAAGAAAGTGTCAGTCAGCTTTCACAATTACCCTCTATGACATCTTACATCTCTCTGGACTGATCACAGGAAGAGAGCTAAAGTGACTTGCAGAGAATGGGCCCCTGGGAGCAGAAAATGAGATGCTCCCCCCATCCCCTGCCCTCTTCAAAGCCTGGGTGGGAGGGGCGTTGGAGGAGGAGGCTGGATTGACAGAGAGAACAGCTCCAGAGCTAATTAAATCTGCAGAGCAGCCGAACAGGCCTCCTCCGTGGTTCACTGCCAGCCACAGAGCTTTTGATGTTGCTCTGAGATCTGCGTGAACAGGGCCAAGTTCAGGCCCAAGAAGCAGGGGTTTCATTACAGGAGCATCAAGAGAGGTGGAACAGGGCTGGAGAGATGGCTTAGCGGTTAAGCACTTGCCTGTGAAGCCTAAGGACCCCGGTTCGAGGCTCGACTCCCCAGGACCCACGTTAGCCAGATGCACAAGGGGGCGCGCGCATCTGGAGTTCGTTTGCAGTGGCTGGAGGCCCTGGCGTGCCCATTCTCTCTCCCTCTCTCTATCTGCCTCTTTCTCTCTCTGTCTGTCGCTCTCAAATAAATAAATAAATAGAAAAAGAGAGGTGGAACATAAGAAGGAATGGAATCTGCCGTCTGACTGTGAAGAAATAGTTCAAGAAGGGTGGTTAAACTCTAATCTTGATAGTTAGATGATTCTCTCAGTAAATAATTGCATTTTAACCAAGGGAGGGCAGCAGATTATCACCCAGTATCTTAGCTGCCCATGCTACGAGCCAGGTGCCACCTAGTCTCAGTTCCTGGAATTACAAGCATGGGTGTTACTGGCTTTGCGTAATCAGATCAGCAGTGCTTACGTCCTAGTCTTTGTTTGCTTGCATTAAACCTTCCTCTGACTGTGAACCTACCTCTGACTTTATTTTTGGTCGCTTTATAAGACAAACCAGAAGGCGCCATAGTGGTGAGCAGAAGGGACAGAGGAGTGCTCAGCACTGAAACATCTCAACCACACCTTCTAAGGCTCAGGGTCCATTGTGGAAGAGGTGGTGGAAAGAATGTAAGAGCCAAAGGAAAGGTAGGACTGCTTACAATGCAATCAACCAGACACAAAACGGCCTGCATATCTGTGTCCTCGAAGTGGCTGACACTACCTACACAAGACAATCATGATAGGAGGAAAGATGATGACATCAAAATAAAACAGAGAGTGACTGAGAGGGAGAGGAGATATGATAGAGCTTGGAATTGAGAAAGAGAAAGTGAGGGTGGAAACTACCGTGGTTTATTGTCTATAATTATGGAAATTGTCGATAAAAAGGTTTTAGAGGCAAGGCTAGAGAGATAGCTTAGTGGTTAAGGTGTTTGCCTGTGAAGCCTAAGGATCCATGTTTGACTCTCCAGAACCCATGTAAGCCAGATGCAAAGGTGAGGCAAGTGCAAAGTCACACATGACCACTAGGTGGCGCAAGTGTCTGACGTTCAATTGCAGTAGCTGAGGCCCTGGCATACCAATTTTCTCTCTCTCTCTCTCTCTCACTCTCTCTAAAATAAAAAAAAAATTAAAAATTTAAAGAGACCTACACACATGATCCCAATGGTATTTTCTTGAAATTATGTTGTCTTCTAGAATTTACAATGTTCTTTTACACATAAGACCTCACAACCTGGGCTGGAAGCAAGCAGGGACATGAGGAATGAAATCAGGACCAAAAGGAACGATAACCCGTTCAATCTCCAAGACAATTTAATTGTAGAGTTATTACCCCATCTGCTTGTAGTGGCTACACTCCATCCTTTCCCAAGAGAGGCCTGACTATATCCAGAGCTAAATGCAGCCCATGCTGTGAGCCCTGCTCTGGTGGGCCAGGTCCTTCAGATGTTAGAAGGCAAAATCTAGGAGGAAAGGGGATGAGCAGCCCTCGCTGGCCTAGCTCCAAATGTTGGGTGAGGGACACCAGGGAGGGCTTCACCCTAGCCTAGCCTTTTGTCAGGGACTCACTCAAGCCCCAATCTAAGTGACCAAGTCAAGAGAGGGCCCAAGTTCAACAGAGTCAACTATCACCCATTTTGCTTACCAGAACAGGAGGATAGGCTCAGAGCCTGGCCCTTTGGCAATGACCCTCATATGCTGAGTCCCAACATTCAGGCCCAGTGACAGTTCTAAAGTCACTCAGGTCACAAGGCCGAAAGCAGGGACCAGCACTCACCAGGAGTAGCATGTCTGACTGGCCAGGGCTAGAAAGAGATGCTGTAATGTGGAAGAACCTCATAGCAATTTTTGCTAAAGTGAAATAAGCCAGAAGAAGAGACACCTATTCTATGAATTGATAAAATATCTAAAGTCATAAAATACATAGAGACAGAAAACAGAGAGTGTCTTCGGGGGAGACAGGCTTTGGAGGTAACTGCTCATGAGCACAGGATCTCCACTGGACATGACAGATTGGCGTAGAATTAGATGGAGCTGGCAGTTGCTGGTTTGCAGCCTTGGGCAACAGAGGACTTTGTGGGTGGCTAAAAGCCACCATAGCGCCTGGTTGGTCTGGCCTCCTGGACACAGAGAATGTCCTTTGGGCATTAAGGAGTCCCCACCCACAGGTCCCAGTTGAAGAGTCTGTGCCTTGCCTGAAGCCAGGTCTCATGCCTGACTAAACTGCTCTTTTGAGAACACTGGGAAAATATTGTCATGGTGCTGCAGGGTGCTAGTTTCAGGTGCAGTCTGGATTCTACCCAGGCAAAGGTGCCTGGTTCAGTCTCTCTCTTCCAGAGGCCTACAAAGGAGGAGGCACAAGGAAGACAGGGGGAAAAAATCTAAGAACCTTTCTTCAAAGAGGAAAAGTAAAAAGAATGGTCAAGTTTGAGCCAGACCAGGAGACACTGTGTGACTTCTTTAGCCACCACTGAGAAAGAGTAAGAGGAGACACCAGGAAGAAATCAGATTAATTCTATAGGCAATAGAATTCAGACAAAAGAATGGAAACTTAAAAGAGGAGATTTTGTCCACTTGAAAAATGTTGTAGAAATTTGAGATTTCTAGGTGTGAGCGGGGAAGCCACTAGCCATTTCCCACATCCTTATGGAAACAGAGTGAGATGCCCCCTAGGGAGATGATGTCCAAACAAGCCTTGAGAAGGCATTGAGCTGCAAGCCAGGTTTCATGAATACAACATAAGCCTGTGTAGGCCACGATGTGCATAAGCTGGGTGGGCAGCCCCATGTGTGCCGTGAGCTATGCTGGAAGCCATGAACTCAGGGTATTCCGTTTACAGTGGCTACATAACAAGGCACCCGAAAACTCAGTGGTTTACAATAATAACATCATTCATCATGCTCACTAACGTACCATCTGGGCAGGTCTCAGCAAGGATAGCGTGTCTCTCCTGCATTCGGCATGGAGGTTGAGGGCTGGAATCATCACACAGCTGGGGGTTGATGCTGGCCTCCAGCTGTGGCCCAACCTCCTGCATCTTCCCATCCCTGATGTGTGGCTTGAGCTTCCCCATAACCTGGCTGCTGTGTTCAAAGTCACGGGGCACCTCTCCCACCTGATGTGGTTCAGTGAAGTGAACTAAACCATCTCTAAACTAAAGAGCTGGTGAGGTTCTAGAAGCATGGCAAAATGGAAATGCTGCTAAAATTTTCTCCTCTTTTTTTTTGTTTTTCTTTAAAAAGAAAACCATAATCTATCACACAGGAGTGGGGGAGTCTGTCAGTGTACACATAAAATTACCCTATGAAAGCACGACACTGAGAGGCCAATACCTCAAGTCCCTTTTTTTCCAAATAGGCTCCACTAAAGCCTTCAATCTCACTGACCCTCTCTGGGCTCAGTCCTGAGTTCTGCCTATTCTCCCATGTCCTACCTACACTGCCTCCAAGGAGCTGGATGAGATGCAACATGCTAGGGTGAGGAATCCTCTGTTGCAGAAGGTCCCTTCCCAGCAGCCCCACAGCTCTGCTAAGGGGGACTGTGAGACTAATGGGGACAAGGCCAGGTGACCTGTCTGGTCCTTAGAAGGCTGTGTTCTCCAGCTGGCGATTAAGAGACAGGCCTACAGGACTCAGCTTCTTCCCATGTCATTGGACCTCCTCCCAGAACCAGAGAAGGCACAGAGAGGTTAAGAAGCCCCCAGGTCATGAAGCTAGTTAGGCTGCAATCCAGGCTCCTTGGAGACAGTTCTGGGATGCTGGAAAGTGACAGACCCTTGGAGACAATGACACTGTTGCAGAAGATGCTTTTGTCAGTGGCAGTGGCCTGGCAGCTGAACAAGGGTCATAGCTGAGACTTTTGTCACATTAAAACACCCTCCTCAAGAACCCCTGAGAACTGCTCTTATAATCCTGCTTTTACTCCCACAGACTTTTGTACTTTTAAAAATCGTCTTAGACTCCAATTTTATTCTATACAAGTTTATTGTCCCTGTCAATAATGTATATTTGGACAGTAAATAAAAGCCCAGATTTGATTTTCATTATATGTCATTTAAGGCTAAGTATTAGAGTACTCAGTCATTGTACTCCTAGAAATGTACACCCATGCTTCATATATAAGAATTTTATAGCAAAATTGGCAACAACAAAAACTGTAGTCATCCACTGCAATATTTAATAGCAATATAAACAGAATAATGTTAAACATAAAAACATGCATGAAGTTCATAAACAATATTGAAGGAAGGAAGTGGGAAAGAAAATAATTCATATTATGAGTTTCTATTTATACACAGCCAGCCCTATATTCGTACCTTAATGGATAGATCAAAAAGTCCAGAAGAGAACTGACAGAAGGGTGGCTGGAGAGTCTCTTGTAAGGTATTAGGTATATACACAAGAAGGAAGATGTCAATACACTTTAAAGTGTCTAATATTTTTAGTAACCAGGAAAATGCAAATTAAAACAATTACAATGTACTTTTGCATATGCAACTGTCAAGATTGGTTTTAAATAATCTTATCTCATTGTGGGAAGAAATGCAGAACCTGGCACTACAGATGGGAACTGATGTAGTCTTAACTTTCCAACAAAAGAGTCTGGTGTTAAAAAAGACATATTTTGACTCAAATATTTTACTTAGAAATCTATTCCAAAAGAATCATAGACTTGTTCAAAATATTCCATCGTAACCTGAGACACAACTATGAGCAAGGTGGTGCATGTCTGTAACTCTAGCACTGTGGGGGTGGAGGAAGGAAGGTCAGGCATTCCAGGCCAGCCTGGTCTATGACACCCTGTCTCAAAAACAAAGACATGCTTCGTGCAGCAGGAGGCACTGGTTGTATTAATGATTCCACATTTCTGCAGGTGAACATGTGCCATCTAATAAATGGAGAGTGGGCCACGTTTGTTGCCCTGAATCTACTAGCTGCATGAGGCTTCCTTGGTTACATCTGGTAGAGGGAGTACCAAGGGGTAAGAGCAAGTGGGGAGCTTCCCATCCTTACTCCAGCCAGGCTAGTTCAATGCTGTCTCTTTTGTACATTCAGCTTCTGGGAAAAAAATCTTTACAAATATTCCAGAGCTAAAAAAAAAAGAGTTTATAATAGCTTGTTGTGGGATAGAATCATGACATAAAACAGCAGATCTGAGACAAGACAGCTCAGGTCTTTGTTCTAGTTCTACCGCTAAGCTGGCTGTGAGACCCGAAGATACTTTCTCCCTCTGTACTTTGGCCTCCCCTGTCCATAAATTGGGAATACTAATAGCTCCTATATTCAGGTTACTGTGTGAGAATTGACAAGTGTGGTGAAAAAAAATCGGCAACAATAAAGTTAGCTATGATTTATCTTCAATAGAGTGAAATGCAAAATCACTCACAGATACACTGAACAAAGGTTATATACACCACATCATGCACACAGCAGTGCATATACACGGACCATGTGTAAGCAAAAATGTCTATGTCCAAACCACTTCTGCTGGGAGGTAAAATTATAGGTGGTTCAGAGATAGTTTTTACTTCTCCTCCCAGAAGGTACTTTTATGGGTAGGTCAGACCCTGCATCTCTCCATCTGCGGAGAAGCTCATCTGATAGGGACCACATTCCCTCTTGCAATGTTCCTGCAAGTGACACGGGGCTGGCCTTCACCTCTAGTCCATTTGATGGGCAGAATTTAAATCATTTTCACCACATATCTTAATCACTAATGCTGGAAATATACAAGATGATACATTGGTGTCAATATGATATATTTGGAGATCAGTTAACTCCAGCTGAGAATGTGCTCTTGGTAGCCAAGAGAAGGATCTGTATAGCACAGTTATGAAATGCCAGTGCTTCATAGATCCTAAAGACACGTAGCTCTGAAATGGGACAAGACTGCAGTGTCAGCCACTTCTCTTGCCTCTTGGGCTGCTTATTATGAGCTGTCCATGGTATTAAACTAGGAACCTGCAAAAAGGAAGCGGGATTTTGTTTTATGTTTTTGTTTTATTTCTCTTTGCAATTGGGGTTCTGCTATTGAGACAAAATCTTGCTACTTACCCCAAGCTGGCCCCTACTTTGTGGCAATCTACCTGCTCCAGACTGTAGAGAGTGGGGATTACAGGAAGGTACCGCCATGCCTGACAGGTGCTGCTCACAGCTCTCCTACTTCAGCCTCCCAAGGGCTGTAGGATGCCATCTATGTGCCACCATGCCCAGCTGGTGGAATGGCCCATATAAACCGATCTCGGTTTCTCTCTCTTGACCTATGAGTGAGGCTACCTGCTTTAGCTGGCAACCATCAAGAGGAAAAGAATCTCTACACCCACTTGACCCTTGCCCTCCCCACCCCATATATACCACAACCACTGGCGGGGGGGTTCTGTGGGGAGTTAAGGGGTTGCAGGGTTGGGGCCAGGGCACAGCAGTCTCATAGAATTTTCTGGGAGCATGAGTGTGTTCTGTATCAACATGGTAGCCAGAAGCCACATATGGTATTAAAGGGTTTTCATCATATTTAATTTTAACTCAGTTACATTTAAGTGGCCATCCGCAGATTGTGGCACCAAAGTAAGCAGCTCAGCGTAGTGATAAGGATGCAGGCTCTGGAGCCAGGCTGCCTAGGATCACGGCTACTTTCCCACTTAGTCTGGATAAATTGTTTGACCACTTAGTGCCTCACTCGCCTAATAGGCATTCATTCTACTAGCACCTATGGTTCTTCCAAGAATTACATGACATGGGCTGGAGAGATGGCTTAATGGTTAAGGTGCTTGCCTGCAAAGCCTAAGGACCCATGTTTGATTCCCCAGGACCCAGGCAAGCCAGATGCACAAGGTGGCACACGCATCTGGAGTTCATTTGCAGTGGCTAGAGGCCCTGGTGTGCCCATTCTCCCCCCCCCCCCACTTTCTTCCTTTCTCTCTCTCTTAAGTAAATTAATTAATTAATTTAATTAAAAAAATAATTACATGACTTGCTGTGTACACTGTGGTCATAACAGATCAAAGGAAGAAATCTGAATGAGCTGTGTAGGATTTTCCCTACTTGCCCTCTTGATCCACTCTTCTCCACCCTGCCCTGCTCCAGGAGATTGGTGTTTATGGGACATACCAGGCTCCTGTCCTTCAGGATCCCCAGTTCAATGAAGCCAATGAGCATCACTGACAGGTCACAGAAGGCTGGAGAAGAAAGAAACTATACTATTTGCTTCTCCCATTTCCTTCATGCCTGACCACCATGCTATGACCCTTCCTTGAAGGCTACCCTTGCTTTAAGCTTGAGCTGTCTTCTTGCCGATCAACAGAAGCGGCAGGGCTTGGAACCTGGCTTGTTAGCTCTGCTTTCTTGTCATTCTGCCCCGCTGTGGTGAACAGTCCCTTCCCTGGATCTCGTCCATGCTCCATTGGAGGATGCTTCCCGCCTCCCATTATTAACTCCACAGGGAGTTGCTGTTCCATTGTTGGCGTCACACCATCCGGATCTGTGTCCGCTCCCAAACAGGAGCTGTTAGCTGCACAGCTGTCTCTCCTTCATGGACGCTTAAGTCTTATTCACAGACCTCAGCTGCTTGGCCCAGACCCGCAGAAGTGGGAAGACGATCGGCCCTGTGAAGAAATGTGTTTTCTCCACAAGATCCCTGCCCCCAGGAGACAGTCTGACTCACTTCAAAAATAGCAAGTCTACCACAGAGAACTTCCTAATGGCTGCTTCGCTGTCCTCTGTAGCAGTACACTAAAGAAAGACCTCAATCCACTTTCCGTGTTCAGGTGGGAAAAGTCTTCCCTTGCCCTCACCTGCCTACCTACTAGTCACCCTTTTCCCCACAGCCACCACTGGAGATTAACTGCATCTCCTCAGGAAATGAACACAGCTATGTCTCTGCCAACATTAGACCTTACTGGTGTCAAAATCAAGAGCCGATTGCTAAGTGATTAGGACAGGAGCTAGGATGGACATAAAAGTGATTAGGTGAGGGCTAGAGAGATGGCTTAGCGATTAAGGTGCTTGCCTGCAAAGCCTAAGGACCCATGTTCGACTCTCCAGATCCCATGTAAGCTAGAGCAAACGGGCACAGTGAGACACAAAGCAGGCCTTCTAAAGCAATCAAAGAAAGTGGCTGACATGGGCTTGAAGCAGTGGCAGCAAGTGAGCCCAGAGTAGTTAGGAGCTGAAAAGAAACTTACACTATTCCAAAGAGGTTCCACTTGTTTGTTTGGACCAATATATTTTCTCAAAAAAAATATTTCTTTAAAAAATATTTTTAATTATTTATTTGAGAGAAAGAGGCAGTGTGTGTGTGTGAGAGAGAGAGAGAGAGAGAGAATGGGTGCATCAGGACCTCTAGCCACTGCAAACAACTCCAGATGCATGTGCCACCTTGTGCATATGGCTTACATGGGTCCTGGGGAATTGAACCAGAGTCCTTAGGCTTCACAGGCAAGTGCCTTAACCACTAAGCCATTTCCCCAGCCCCTGAACCAGTATTTTTCAAATAGAGATTTACTCATGAGTGCATCATGAAATCAATTTTGTGGGTCCTGGGAAGCAGCTTTAAGTGATATAGAGATGCAGGTGAGCATGTTTTTCCTTTATATAAATAAGTGTGCTGTAAAAAATCAGCTGCAATGTAAGCTAAAATATATGCAGTAAGGGCTGGAAAGATTGCTCAAGTAGTTAAGGGCCCTTGCTTGCCAAGGTTCAATTCCCAAGTACCCACATAAAGCTAGCTGCACAAAGTGGCACATGTGTCTACAGTTGGCAGTGGCTAGAGGCCCTGGTACACCTATACTTTCTCTCTCTCTCTGTCTCTTTCCTTATAAATAAATAAAAATATTTTTGTAATAGGTTAAAATTACAGAAAGTTGAAGTCCATGCTATGACAGCAAGGTGCTGTCTGAAACACTCGGAGGAGTGTTGGGGCAGGGGGTATGATCAGATCTGCAGTATACAATGACCACTCTGATGCTAGATGGATGGACAGATAGAGAGGCTAAGATAGAGAGGAGATTGCTAATCACTAGCAGAGGAGCTGGACTCCATCAATGCTCAGGAGAGGGGAGAGGAGTTAGAAACTAGAGGCCAAAAGCATGGAGTTATAACTTCACTGAAGGATGGGAGGAGAAGGAAAAGAGGAGAATGAGTAAGAGGATGAGGAAAAAGGAGAGGATGGGTTCAATGCTCCCAGTGCATCCAGCAGGGTGAAGGTCCTGAGCTGAGGCACTGGAGATGTAGTTTCAGCCATGAGAAAGCAGAGACAGTAAAGAGATGAGGACAGGGTGGGCATTCTGGGCTGTGCCCAGGAATGGACACAGGATACCTGCCCTGAACCAAGTCCATCTGATACTGACCCGAAGCTGACACCTCAAGCAGAGAGATCCGAGACCAACCCGCTGTGTCAGGTGGTCCCGAAGAGTCATGTCCCAGAACTGCAGGATCCTCTCTTAGAACTTGTCCCTGGGTCTCCCACTCAATCTGTGAGCCTCCCTCTGCTCTCCCCACTCCTGCCATTTTGACTCATTTCACGAAAGCCATTTCCATACCACCAAAGAAAACAAATGTCGTTTGCTCACAATTGAAGAACGCCTAACTGATAAACAACACACACCCTGTTGACCTCACAATCCCTGTGCAGTGTGATTCATGAGTTCGTTTTAAAATGATTTATGGGCTGGAGAGATGGCTTAGCAGTTAAGGTGCTGGCCTGAGAAGCCTAAGGACCCAGGTTCAATTCTCCAGGCCCCACATAAGCCAGATGCACAAGGTGGCACATGTGTCTGGAGTTTGTTAGCAGTGGCTAGAGGCCCTAGCACACCCATTCTCTCTCTCTCTCTCTCACTCTCTCTATCTCTCTCAAATAAAAATAAATTTAAAAATTAAAACTATTTACTTAAAACTTTGCAAACTGTTGAGCACTGGGCATGTATAAATAATGAGAGCTGCACAGCACTCGTCTCTCCCTTAGGCCCTTCAGATGCCATCCGTCCATCTGTTTCTAACGAAATACAAGGCCCGGTGCTGAAGGCAGCCACATGCAAAGCCCATCACTCACAGCCCGATGTGACCTACGACCACTCCCCACAGATGAGACCACATGCGATGACTGTGAAAACTGGATGTGGGATGTGGATTGAGATAGGCTGGGAGACTAAGGGGACAGTGAACTGCAAACAGCCTGGCACTTCTCGTGGTTTGTAGAAAAGAAGCAAGGAGGAGTACGGCCCTTCTGTGGGCCAGAGGGCTCAACTGGGGGTGGAAGGATGAAAATCAGGGCAGTGACTTGCACAGTTACAGATTTAAGCCAGTGGAGGCGGGGGCTGGGAACAGCTACAAGGCTTCCCTGCCAAAGAGAGGGTAGCAGGCGAGATTCATGGCTGTCACATGGACATTGAGTGTCCTATCTCAAAGTTGGCGCGGCCTCCTTCAGCAGCACTGAGGTGCTTCCCTCCTTTGGGTTTTCACCACCCCTGCCCTTCCCCTTCCTCGCTTCTCTCCCCCAAACCCTGTCGAAGACATGAAGACAAAGACAGCATTTTGTGCTCTTCATTTTATTTTATTTATTTGGTTTTTCGAGATAGGGTCTCATTCTGGCCCAAGCTGACCTGGAATTTACTTTACTTTGTAGTCTCAGGGTGGCCTCAAACTCACAGCAATCCTTTCACCTCTGCCTCCCGAGTGCTGGGATTAAAGACGTGCGCCACCACACCCGGCTGATGCTCTTTATGTGGTGCCTAGAACTTAGCCAGTGCTCCCTATGTAAATGCCGAATGAATGAATGCAGCATCCTTCCTTCCGCCAATCAGCCCCATTGCTATTTCCTCTCTTCCCAAAGACAGATCCGAACCAGGTGCTCCGCAACCTCTGCCCCACTCCACTCCAGAACCTGCCCTCTTGTTTGCTCCGCAGGCCCTGTTCAGGGCGCTTGTTTACCCTAGAGATAAGCAGCGCCAGGGGCTAGTCAAAGCCAGCCCAGCACAGCTTGGCCGAGAGCCAAGCAGCAGTGGAAAAATCCTGGCGCCTGGCGCCTCTGCTCCGGCTGCTGGCACACATAGGAGGCTTCTGGGAGTGGGAGCATAGAAGACCTCCCCTTTCCCTTCAATGGGCCTGGGTCCTTCTACCCTGTCCTGTGCCATCAGATCCCTTCAGAGTCTGAACAGGAGAACCCAAACGTTTCCTGTCAAGCAGCAGATAGAAATCACTTCAGACCATGCAGACCAGATGGTCTCTGTCACAGCCACTCAGCTCTGCCCCTTGTAGTAGGAACGTGGTGGAGAAAAATACGTCAGCACATGAACTGTGTGTCCCAGCTAGTCTGCTTTCCCTTGAGCGGAGGATTTCAGAATGCCGAGCTAGTGGCTCTGCCAAGCCCCTCCCTTCTACAGCAATGGTTCCTAACCAGGGGTGGTTTTTCCACCTCCATCAGGGACACTTGGCAATGTGTGGAGACATTACTAGTTCTCACATGTTGGGGGAAGGTTATTACTGGCATCTAGTGGGTAGAAGCTGTTAGTAGAGTTTTTGGGAGTTGGTGCCTGGGCCACCTGTCATCAATACGCCGATCAAAGAGTAGATAGTGAGAAACAGAAACAGGAGATCTATGTGGGCACACCAGGAAGAGGCACAAATAAAGGGGCCAGTAATCCCCCAAGTCCATCTTAGGGATACTGACATGAAGTTCAGGTTTCAATAGCGGCAAGAGGTACGCGTAACTAAGCGGTCTTCCCCACCCATCACTGACGCATCCTTGTCTAGACTCCTACAAGTCAAGCTGTCTGAGCTCTCTTCCTGGGAGCCAAGTTTCCTTGTGTGGCTGGCACCAGGACTTCAGTTCTCCCTTTCCCCAGCCTGAGATTCCTGGGGAAACTGTTATCCCTTGGCATCCATTATTTACATACTAGTATTATAGATTAATAATCTGATAACCAAAGGTAGGGGCACAAGTATTTCTCCTAAAAATATCTTCACTCCTGACAGGACCGTCAACGAGGCCAGGGATGATGCAAAACATCCCACAATGCGCAGGATAGTCCCCTAACCAGGATATACTCAGCTCTGAATGTCAATAGTGTCCAGGTAGTCTGGCCTTGTTCCAAAGTGGTAGGGTCAACACTACCTGAGCAGTTATCAGAACTGCAAATCATTCAGCCCTCTCAACACTGAATCAGAGGGAAGGGCCAAACCAGCACGGCGTGTCAACAAGCCTTGTTTACGGCTAAGGCGATATTCCTTATAACGTGAGAACCACTGCTAAAACCAGGCCCAGGGCGGGTGTATTGTGGGCACTAGGAAGATGAAGGGCAGGCAGACAAACTAGAGCGTGCATGCCAGCTCTGAGCTATGGAGGCTCCCAGTGCAGGGAGAGCACTAAGATCCATGGAGGGGACCAACAGGGGGGGGAGCAAGGGCAGTGGGGCACGCACTAAGAATACCAGCTGAGGAAAACGTAGATTTTAAGAATAAAAACATCCAGGCTCACAGAAGCAGTTATTTTCACTAGCTCATAGAGCACCCCAGAGTCTCAGGAAGTAAAGACCTCCAGGCAGGTGAGGAACACAGTGGAGCCGTGGGCAGCTGTCCCGAGAGCTTAGTGACATTTCAGCCTTGAACTTCAGGAGCTCATGGATGAAGGGAGAAGAGAATCTTGATTTTCGTCTATCCAGGCCTGGGGTCCCACATCAAGCATAACAAGCCCTGTGTCCACTCCCTCCTACGCCCTGGCCTCTCTCTGCATCTTGTGCCCTGGGTGCACTTGCAGGCATGTCAAACCTGGCCCACGGGCCATGCCTGACTGCACATGCCCCAGGATAGCTATAAATATGGCTTGTTTCAAAACTGTAAGCATACTTAAAACATTGAATTTCTTTTGTGATTTTTTGGGGGGTAGGGGTAACTGGATTATGAGGTTCTGAAGTGTGAACTTTGTAGGTGATTACACTATGTTCCAGTGTCAAAAGGTTGGACAGGGGCTGGAGAGATTGCTTAGTGGTTAAGGTGTTTGCCTGCAAAGCCAAAGGACCTCGTTTTAATTCTCCAGGATCCAGGCAAGCCAGATGCACAAGGTGGCGCAAGCAAGCATCTGGAGTTCATTTGTAGTGGCTGGAGGCCCTGGCACACCCATTCTCGCTTCCCCTCTCTCTGCCTCTTTCTCTTTCTCTCTCTCTCTCTCTCTCTCTCTCTCTCTCTCTCTCTCTCTCAAATACATAAATAAAAATAAAATAAAATAAAGGTTGGACAGGCCCTACTTCACCCCTTGATGAGGATTTTGCTGAGACATACATTACCTGGAGTAATGACACCAGTGGGTAGTTGGAAGATTTTTGCGTTTGCAAATCATTTCCACTGAGCATTGAGAGGCCTCTTGTGGACAGGCTTTGCTCAGGACAGGTGATATGGTGTGTGTCCCAAAACAGACCCTTCCTATATTATTTTGTTTGCCCAAGATAACTCACACACCCTCACCTAGCCCTAACCAGTAAGTCCTTTGTGTAGTTCTTACCATGTAGGTATATGGGAGACATGGCACATCTGGGCCTGCCTGAGGGGTCCAGTCCCAAGGTTCAAGCACAAACCTGAGTTGTCTAGAAAAGGGAAGGAGGAGAGAATTGAGATGCTGGGAAGGATGTTGAGACAGAGGCCTTGGAAGCCAGACAATCAGGGAGTGACAGAGAGGGGACCAAATCCTCAGTCCATCAAAGCCCTCTATGCTCAATGGAAACACACCTGAACATGTTCTTCGCTTCCCTGAACTCTATACTCTTTATCTGTAAAATGGAATGGTTACAGGTCCTAAGGGGCTCCCACATGGGGGCACATGCTCCCTTGACTCCCCCATCACAGGTGGCCTGGTAATGTCTTCTGTGGGTTTGCACTTTCTAGAAGACTCACTAGCTTTCCTGTGAGCGAGTGGTTTTCACAGCTAGATTAAAGGGCTCTTTGGGAACAAGGCCAATGTTTGTAAATCTTCACTATTGCAGGGTATTGAACCATGTCTCAACTAGCTCGGCCCTTCCAGAAACACACATATTGGTGGCTGGATAAATATACCGGGCAAAGGCCTAAGATTCGGTTGCTGAGTGAGTGAGTGGGTGAATGACTGAATTTAGCTTCCGTGGAGCTCTTGTTAGAAATCAGACCCAGTGACCTTTCCCCTGTCAGTGACCTTTCTCAGGCTTGCAGCCCCTGAATTAGAACTTTGTGGGGTGGGCAGCGGCCAGAGGGAGTGAGGGTAAGAGAGAAGAGAAAGTGGCTCATCAGCTCAAAGACTTTACACAAAAGCCACAACGAGCAGGGCATGACCCTTTGTTTCCTCTGCTCTTTGTCCACAGTTCATGCTCCCTGGGGCGACTATGGCCCTGTGCTGTTGCTAGGCAACCGCCTCCCTGATCACCCCTCCCCCACCCCCAGGAGGAGGAGCTTCAGTCACCAGGTCAAAAAAGGCACCTGCATCCTGCTACTGAGAGCACCCTGGAGGGGTCTGTGAGGGGAACAGGTACTCTCCCCTGGGGAGTCTCCTGTACTGAGAGGCCTGCCCCCAAGCTCACAGATCAGGTGAAGGCTAATCCCAGGTCCTCTTGGAAAGAAACAAGGGTGACCAGTCTTTTTCCCCATGGGATGGAGAGCAGTGCTTGATCTTGATGTGAGGCTGGTGACAGCGTGGCGGCAGGAGGTTCGCAGGGGTGGCTTGTTCCATGATCTGGTCTCCCCAGGGAAACAGGGAAATGCTTTTCCTCTCTTTCCAAACCACTGAAAGCAGAGCTTCTCAACCAGGGCTAATTAGGACTCCTTCAAGGACACATCTGCGGAAATTCTGATTAGCCTGATAGGGGTGGGGAGTCATTTACTGCGTAGATATGAGGGACGCTGCTCAACCATCCTACAGGGCACAGAATAGCAACCCGCAGTGTAGTATTACCAGCCCAACAGATCAGCAGTGCTGAGACACGTGACCCGAGGGTGACCAGGATGTATGTATGCCTGCAACCAACATCTCAGCGCTACTTGAAAGTGTGGGAACCCCTAACTGCCTTGTCATTTTCTGTCTCGAAATCTCTCTAGAGACATAGTGTACACGTGTCACCAGTGTGGGGCAGGGGCAGGGGCAAGGAGGAGATCGGGCCCGAGGACATGCCCAGCGCTCATTTACTATTGCCAGGAGCCACTTTAGAGCAGACTCCCCGCAGTCAGTCACGATGACCTGGGTGCCGGGCGCCCTAGCACTTCCCCTTTCCTTTGCCCTCAAGTCTCTGCCTTCATCCCTGGTTGAAAGGATGCAAAGAGTCTCATTACTGGACTTCTGAGGTATCCGAAATATCCAGCAAACCAGGGGTGACAGCAGGACACAAGAAGTTCCACTGCAGGGTCTAGAAAGGAGCAAACCTCACTTCTGGTCTCAGGAGTCCCTTTCCGCCCTGAGACCCTGTAGTCTCGTTTGGCTTCACTTCCCTCTCCCTTCCAGTTCTAAAGACCCCAGCTGATCCTAGCTCATCACTGCAGAACCCTGAACCTAGAATTGACACATCATAGAACGTTCTAGGAATAAAACTGAGGAGTTAAGACCCTCCACAGGTCCTCAATAAAATGTGTAAGTATGCATTCTGGAAATGCAAAGCTGGTGGTGGAAGAGACAGGCTGGAACCCAGGCCTCCTGATACCCAGGACATGTGTGCAGTATGGAGAGATTTAGAGATAGAAAATGATACAGAAGGTAGACTCTTACACCTGAGTACCAGGCCTAGCTGCTGCAGGCAGTGAGGCAAGGAGACAGCCCTGCTCTGTCTGGCAAGGGCTCCCCACCTTTCCTTCTGAGTCCAGCCTCTGATCCTCCAGCAGTACCAATTCTTTCTCTGACCTGTAGACTATTCCTCCCCTTGGCTCTTAGTCTATGCTCAGATTTCACAGATCTCCCCTAGAAAGCTTTTCTGGATCCCCAAATAAGTCATTCTCCTCTACTGTAACTTTTATCCTCTCAGTGTAACCATTCCTCTGTCAGGAGGAAAAAAAAAATTCTAAAATGACACTTGGACCTCTCCCTGTGGCTATCAGAATACTGAAAAGATGGACCGCAGAAATTGGAATCTTACCAGGAATCTCATCCTGGGAGAAGAAAAAGTCTGAAGCCTGGCACTAGCCAGAGGAGGGACTTGCCTCCCAAGAAGAGATTTCAGAGTCAACGTGTCAGACTATGCAGTACTGACTCGAGCTGAGATGGGTCAGTGATGGGCAGAACCACACCTTGACCAGAACTGCTTAGTTCCACATGCCTCCAGCCCTGTATTTAAATCCTGGGACCCCAAAGATGGACTTGGGGGGTCACTAGACCTTTTTATTCCTTCCTATTCCCAATGTGGCCACATTGAATACATTATCTTTCTCTGCTTTTAACTATTACTTTCTCTTTTTTATTTTTTGTTTATTTATTTATTTGGGAGAGACAGAGAAAGAGAGAGTGAGAGAGAATGGATGTGTCAAGGCCTGTAGCCACTGCAAATGATCTCCAGATGCATGCGCCACCATGTGCATCTGGGTTACGTGGGTCCTGGGAATTAAACCTGGGTCTTTAGACTTCACAGGCAAGGGCCTTACAGCTAACTCATCTCTCCAGCCCTATTTGTCTCTTTAATTGGTGTATTAAAGACAGGTGGCTGAGCCTGTCTTTTAGTGCTGCTAGGGCTCTGGCTCTGACCCTAGCAATTCCAACAGCATCAGGATGCCCTCCTGCATGTATCTATTATCCATATAACTCTTATAATTAAATCTACCACTGTGCTTGGTGTCTGTGTGTTCAATGTCTGTTTCAATGGAGTATGAGCCCCATGAGAGGGGGACCAGTGCTGTCCTGTTCACCAGCAGACCACATAAAGAATATACTAAGCACAACACCATTCTGAGGGGTATTTCATCTAAGCCATGATTGTCCTGACTTCTTAGACAAGTGTCAACCCCCCCCCCCAAAAGCACTTGAGATTTAATAAATCTCCTGGAGCCATTCCCTCCCCAATTCCCACCCCTTTACACCTAGTTCAGTATCCAGCAGAGTGGCCAGTTGACAGTGGCTTGCTGGTTGATGGATGACTATGCTGCCTGGAGCTCCAGGACACCCCCACTAGGAGAAAGGAGCATGGGATTTTTGCTTGTCTGCCAAAATGAAGGAAGGGCAGGAGCCTGAGACTGTTCTGGCTTGGGGCCCCAGGCGGCAAAGAGAGAATGAGCTCAAATCACATTAGCATGGTTCTCAGGAAACGGCTGCTGAATTAGAGGTTACAGCCAGCGCAGCAGCCTCTTTTTAATAGGACATTAATGCTTATTCTGAGCAATTACTCTATTTGCAATGGTTTCTTAATGTTCAGCTTCTGGAGCCTGGGAGAAGAGGGCCTTATGTTTCCAGTAACCAGTTCTCCACTGTTAAGGTGGAGGAATGAGTATGGAAATGCCCTTCCCAGCTGGATTGGGGGGCCAGTGGCCAGATAGTCTGCAATAGGACCAGCACCTGGAATTTCCCTGCACCTCGCTTCCCAGCTCACAACTCAGGCCTTGCAAGAGCAGGCCAATGCAGGTCAAGGCAGGTGGGTCTCTAGGCACAAAAGAACCTGTTGGTGCTTTCACTCCTGATCCCTGCGCAGTCACGCTGCCTCACGAAGCCAGTGCCTGCTAAGTGCTCCTAACAGCATCCTGTTCTCTCCAGCATCACACTTAACCATGTGCTTACCATTTTGATTTTAATAGCATTTACCCTCTTGGTCATTAGAGTAATTAAAGTTCATTGCAAAACTTGAGCACAGGGGAGAGGAAGCAAGCAGATCACAGTGCTGCTGCACCCACAGGTTGAGCCCTTTGGCACTTTCCTCTGCAAAAGCACACACACAGATATGTAAATGCCAGCATTAGAAAAGCACATTGTTCCGTACACTCTGTTTTGTGACTGTAGGATGGCCATGATGTTTTGTCACTGCACATGCAATTGTGCTGCCTTTGCCAAGATGAGATGTAGCCTCAGTGGAGGAAGTGGGGCACGCAGCCAGCCTTGCTTCTGTTCTAGGACAGAACAGCCACCCCTTAAATGTTAGCTGGCTGGCTGGAGTCTTGGTATTCTTTGGCTTGTGTGACCTAATTAATGTACACAATTAAAACTAGCTAAAGAAATATAATAGTTGAGTTTTGACCATGGAATGAAGTTTTCTAAATATTTCCTATAGATCCTCTCAGATCTATAAACTTTTGTTTCCATAAATCCATTTTATGTGATTGGAGAGATTTCTCAGTGGTTAAGGCACGTGCTTACAAAGTCTTCCAATTCCCCAGTACCCAAGTAAATCCAGGTGCACCAAGTAGCACACATGAGTCTGGAGTTCTTTGCAGTGGCAGGAGTCCGTGGCAGATCCATAGTATCTGTCTGTCTGTCTGTCTGTCTCTCTCTCTCTCTCTCTCTCAAATAAATAACTGAAAAATTTAAAAATCCATTTTATGGACAAAGCAATAAAAATGGTATGTGCTATACTGAGATTTGAACCCAGGTGATACCTGTTTTTCAGTCTCCAACATGAACCACCCTTTTTAAAGTAACCTGAACCTGTAGTAGTTTCAAAAATAATAAGTAGGTCATCAGTGGGTAAGACAAGCCTTAGTAGATCTGCATTCATGAAGGTGAGTTGTGCATCACAGCCACCTCAGGCCCTTCCATAATAGCCCCAGAGGGCCTCCTGTCTCCCCCTTTCAGAACACATGGTTTGGAATCCCCACTCTGTGTGTGGACACAGGAGGGGAGGCGGAATCTGCAGCATTGATTGGCTTCCAGGTGAACTGTGTGATCCTGTGACTAACAGGGGACCAAACTCTCTCTCTCTCTCTCTCTCTCTCTCTCTCTCTCTCTCTCCCAGTCTGCTTCTGGGTTTAGTTGGGTTGGTGAAAAATAAGGAAAAAGCAAGTCTTACTTTGTCCCAAGCTCAACTAGATGCAGAAGGAGACGACAGTAATACCACACCTGTCATGGGCTGATGGCTTTAGGGTCACTCTCATCAAATGTGGAGGGTTGTTCAGCTTCTGTTACCCTCCTCCTCTTCCTTTTTCCTCTCTTTCTCTTCCTCTCTCTCTCTTTCTCTCCCCCTCTCTCTCTTACACACGCCCATACTCCTTTTCATTTCCCTTCCCTCTCCTTTTCACTCATCTCCTTTTCCTCTCTCCCTCTCTCCTTTTCTTTTGCTCTGTTCTTTCTGTGTCCCTCTCCTTTTCTATCTTTTCTTCCCTCTCCCCCTTTTTCCTTCTCTCTCCTTTCTGTCTTTCCCTCTCCATTTCTGTCTTTCCTTCCCTCCTCCTTTACCTCTCCTCCTCCCTCCCCTCCTCTCTCTCTCTCCCCCCTCTGTATTTCTACTTCTCAGACTTCTCTCTTTCCTTTTCATACAATATGCTTTATCAAATATACTCACTCTATTATCAGCCAAGTATACACTCAATGTTTGTTGTATTACTATGGAAGGATAATCTCCTTTCTGATAAAGGAATCCTGTTTATTTCTATTGACTGACATATTAAAAATACACTTACACAAACATAATTCAATTTTTTTTGAAGGACCATAAAGCAGGTTTTCCTGCAGAGATCAAAGGCCTCACTTCCTACCAGTGATACATGGGCGGCATCTGTTTGTCTGCCAAGATAAGAGCCAATATCTCAGCAGAACTAATTTCAGAGCATGCCCAGAAGACATCAGATAAGTGCTTTCTACCAGCCCTTGTTGAACCTTGTACCACACTGTCTTGAAAACACCAGAAAGCAGGATGCTTGGAGTTTGTGACTGTTGGGTGGCAGTACCTGCAGGGTCCTTAAGAAGAAATGTGTCCCAGGCAAAGGCGTTGGATCAGGCACCACGTGAAGAAACATCTGGACAGGAGAACAGAACTATTGGCCAAGAACAGGAGCAGTAATTCCTGGATGGTATGATCCCAAAACAGTCTGTGAGTCACAGTCAGGATGAAGCTGCCCAGGGATTACTTTTTCCACTCAGGATGCCAACCTTGAGTGAGGACTCTGGTACGCCTCTCTAATTCTTCCCATTCTCTCCACAAAGAACCATACATGTGGTAGTGCCAACCACTTTGTTGGCCATGCACAGAGCTAGGTGTTTTGCCCCTCATCCATCCATCCTCCAACATTTTACAGGCAATCCACTGCATGGAGCCAGCCTTTGCAGTAGGTGCCAAAAACAGCCTAGAGGAAAAGATTCCAAGTCCCTGTCACCAGGGGACATCAAGTTCAAGCAAGACTATGAAAAGAAGTGTATTCCTTTATTAGAAAGCAGTATTCCATTATTAGAAAGTCAGATTTCTTAATCAGAAAGGTGTCTATAGAAATTTTAGAATGAGCAGATAGGTCTGAAGAGATGGCTGAGTGGTTAAGGCACTTGCCTGTGAAGCCTAAGGGCCCAGGCTTGACTCCCCAGTAACCACATAAGCCAGATGCACAAGGTTGCCCAGGCATCGGGAGATGATAGTTTTCAGTGGCTGGAGGCCCTGGCACACTGGTTCTCCCTCACCCTCAAATAAAAATAAAGTTAAATTAAGAAGTTTTAAAATGAGCAAATAAATTGACATTGTCAATTTGTGGAGCCCTCTGCAAAGAAAACTAAAGCAAAGTAAGGAGATAGAGAGAGGGTGTGATTCCAATTGGAATCGGGCCCAGTCCTTCCGTGAGGGGCATTTTGAGTGAAAAACCTAAAGAAGTGAGATTTAGCTATGTCTATATCAAAAGAAGGATAAGCTAGGAATGTAACTCAGTAGGCGTGTATTCCAGGATCTGGGTTTGAGCCCCAGCACCACCAAAAAAAAAAAAAAAAAAAAGAGGAGGAAGATAAGAAGGAGATGAGAAAAGATGGGACAGTCTTCTCAGCATAGGCATGGGGTAGGAAACATCTTGAAGAGGGAGCTTACGTGGAACATGGGAGGATCAGCTGAGAACTGAGCAGGAGTAACACCCTAAACTTAAGAGTAGAGGTGATGGACCTGGGAGAATCTAAAGAATGGGATGAATTTTTGTTGTTGTTCATTACTAAGGATTGAACCGACGGCATACTAGGCAAGTGCTCTACCACTGAGCTATAGCCCTCATCTTCTTTTGGGTTTGTTAAGGGATATTGGAGGGCGCTGATGTTGTTATTATTCATCTTTTAAAATTTTTTGAGACCAGGATTCACTACGTTGGTAAGACTGTCCTTGAACTTGCTCTGAAACTCAAACAGGCTTTGAACTTCAGCTTTTTCAACCTCGGCTTCCCAAGGAGCTAGGGCTATAGGCCTGAACCTCCAGGCCTGCCTAGGCTGCGAGATTCTTTATTCTAAAGTTACTGGAGAGTGTTGAGATGAGGAGAGTCATGACAACTTGTGGTCCTGTGGGAGGAAGTCAGAGCCGACACTGTAAGAGTGGAAGCTAGGAAAACAGTTGAGTAGCACATGCAAGAGTCCAGGAGAGGCTAGTGGCTCCAGTTGGACTGCCAATATGAGGGTGAAGAGGAGATATTTAATGTGGATGTATTTTGAGGCAATAAGATGTTTTTGTTGTTTATTTATTTGACAGTGACAGACAGAAAGAGAAAGAGACAGAGAGAGAGAGAGAGAGAGAAAATGGGTGCGCCAGGGCCTCCAGCCACTGTAAACACATTTTTTAATGCTCATACCCATATATTAATGCTACTCTCACTTTTGGTTAGAGAAACTTCTCTTTCAGATGGCGGTGGCCCCTGGGTAACACAAAAGACATCATAGTGCTGAGAAGTGACAGAGGAGTGCTCAGCACTGAAACATCTCTACCACACCCTCCAAGGCCCAGGGGCCATTGCAGGAAAGGTGGCAGAAAGAATGTACAAGCTAAAGAAAGGGTAAGACTGCTTACAATACACTTTCTCCAGACACAAGTCGCCTGGATATCTATGACCTCAGAGTGCCTGACACTACCTACAGACTCTCATAATAAGAGGAAAAGATGATGACATCAAAATAAAAGATAGGCTGATTGAGAGGGGGAGGAGATACGTTGGAAAGTGGATTTTGAAAGGGAAAGTGGTGGGGAGGTAATTATCATGGTTTATTGTCTATAATTATGGAAGTTGTCAATAAAAAATGTTTAAAAATCCATATATGGTGGTGCACATCTTTAATCCCAGCACTTTGGAGGTAAAGATTGGAGGAGGGTTGTCATGAGTTTGAGGCCACCCTGAGACTACATAGTGAACTGGGAGGAAGATTCAACAAACATGACATGCCCAGGGCCACATACCAGTGCAGAAGTCTAGGGCGCTGTCTCCCATCAAAGCCGCCACACCCACATCATGCATGGGTCACTCACGTGGCCACTGATAGTGTAACTTAATACTATCGCCAAGTAGGAAGTGTCAGCCTGCAGTCCTTCTAGAAAGAGCTTGACACAGCTCAAAACAGAAACCTGGCATTCCATTCTCACTGCCTTTACTCCTAACACTTGCTAGGCTTTACGCTCTGTGTGGCTCCTCAGCTTTTCTAACTGACCACAGGCAGAACAAGTGTGGAGAGGCAATTCTGCTAGTCATGATGCATAAAGGAGCAGGCAGTTGCCTCTAGCTGCATGGAGCTAGTCCTATGACCTCTCTATAAAGAAACTCTACCAATTGCCTCCTCTCCCAGATCTGTCTAGAGTTAGTCCCACTGGGTTCCTGAAGTCTGACCCTGCTCAACATGTGTCCCCAACCTTCACAGGTCCCTTATCTTCACTTTTACCTCTTGAAATTTCAGCGGTTGATTGAGGTCTGAAACATTAACCTCTGTTTTGATTAAGTTCCTATGACTTTTATTGTATTATTTTGCATGCTGTGTTTTATGACTAGTTGTTGTTACTCTCTATGTCTAATTCATAACTTAAATTTTATCATAGGTGTGTATAGATGAGGGAAAAGCATAGTATATAGGGTTTGGTACTATTCATAGTTTCAGGCATCCACAGGAGGCCTTGGCACATGTCCCCCATGGATTGTAATGTAATGTTTGAACAACCTACTCGCCTTGATCTATCACAAATCTATCCATCCATTCTTCTGACTGGCCACCCTCATTCCATCTTATTTCTAAACTACAGCCTTCAGTATGCCTCACCCCTAATACTGCAGTATGTGTATCGTTAACTACAGCTCTCTCTCTCTCTCTCTCTCTCTCTCTCTCTCTGTGTGTGTGTGTGTGTGTGTGTGTGTTTTATATTAATGTGATACTTTACAAACAGAAACTGGTAAATCCCATGTGTACAGATGTGCGAACATGCACTAGATAACTGACGCCTCCCTCAAGATGCAGAGCAAGGCCGTCACCGAAGTAGCTTTCTTGTGACGTTTCCCAGCTCATTCTCACTCATTCCCAGAGGAAGGCTGACTTGATGTGCTTCACCGCAGATGACTTCCCATACACAGAATCCGGCATGGGCTTTTCTGTGCTCCACTCCTCTCAGCAGAACTTTTGCACTTCTGGGTTGCAAAAGTATGTTATTAGTAAAGTAGAAGTTCACTTGTTCACCTCCTTTTTTTTTTTTTCAAGGTAGGATCTCAATCTAGCCCAGGTTGGTCTGGCACTCATTCTGTAGTCCCAGGCTGGCCTTGAACTCATGGCTATCCTCCTACCGCTGCCTCCCGAGTGCTTGGATTAGAGGTGTGTGCCACCATACTCAGCTGCCTTTTAATTGCTAATAATATTCCATATGTGAATATCCACTTTCTCGTTGATTGCAATACTTGTTCAGTAAAGAACATTATCACTTATTAACAAGTTTCTAGTTAGGATGTGCTTCTTTCTGTTAAGAATTCTCTCTCAGGGGCTGCAGAGATGGCTTAGTGGTTAAGCACTTGCCTGTGAAGCCTAAGGGCCCTGGTTCAAGGCTCAATTCCCCAGGACCCACATAAGCCAGATGTACAAGCTGGTGCATGCATCTGGAGTTCATTTGCAGTGGCTGGAGGCCCTGGCATACCCATTCTCTCTCTCTCTCTCTCTCTCTCTCTCTCTCTCTCTCTTTCTCTCTCTCTCTCTCTCTCTCCCCCCTCCCTCTCCTTCTCTCTGTCTACCACTCTCAGATAAATAAATAAATAAAAATAAACAAAAATGAATTCTCTCTCAGCTAAAGCTAATAAGATCTGAGTCTTGGCTGTTAGAAACCTGATCTTTGACATAAGAAAGCTATGAGATTTTATATTTTTCATCTCAAACTGGGTGACTTTTGGCCAGTTACCCAACAATTCTCCTTTTCACATCATCATCCAGGAATAAAAACATCTGAGGATTGCCATACAGCAGTTGTGATGTGCAATATGACAACAGGGCAGAAAAGCTTTGTGGAGACAATGTTTATTATAGCACTCTTTTCCAGTCTAGATACCTTTTATTTATTTTCTTAATTGTGCTAGCAAGAACCTATAGTATAATGTGGGTTTTTCCGTTTTCATTTATTTACTAATGAGAACTTTATTGTATGAACCTATATTGCATATTGGTCATATATTCCCATTGGATTATACTTTTATGTTCCTTCTCCCCCACCCCCATTCCACTGAGAGCCCTCCTCAGTGGGGTTGTCAATACTTGTGTGGCATCAAGAATGCACCAGTCAGTCTCTGTGGGCAGTGGCAATGCCTTAGAGAATACCTTCTCACCCTGAAGCTCTTATATTCTTTCTCTCCCCTCCTCGACAATGTTCCCCAAGCCTTGAAGGGTATGTTACAAGTCTCATTTAGCGTGGATCTCTCAGCAGCTCTGATTTTCTGCTTTGTTGAGTTTTGAGTCTCCTCAGTATCTACCACCATCTCCCTGGAGGAGATTCTCAGGCTGGCAGTGAGAGCGGTGCTTATATTTAATCCTTCTTTTCCTATGTAATGTTTCCTGGGCCCTGGCAGATATGATAGAGATGATTCATCTTGTGCTAGGCAGTCAGCTTTCTTTTCCTGTCATCCTGATGGCCTTGGTTGTCCCCCATATACACTGCCATCTGTAAAAAGCAGACTCTCTAGTCAAGAATGAGAGCAGCATGTATCAAAGGGGATAAACATAAACAACATTTAGAAGACTTTTCGAAAAGCATAACCTCTCCTTCTAGTCAAAGAGCAGTGGGAACTATCCTCAAGAGTCTGGTCATAGGTTTTAGTGCTGGTTCTCAGTGATTTACATGCTTCCAAGTCTCTGGTACCTTGTCACAAAAAGTGTTTTACCTAAGTATATCAATTTTGGTGAGTGTCAAAATAAGAATTCACTTTGAATTCATATATATTACAGAAAAATCTAAAGGATGTGAGATGCTTGTTAGAATTAGAGTGGCTCATCAATTCCTCAGCTCATTCCTGTCACAATAGCTCACGAGCACCAGCTAGTTTCTAACCATGCTAAACCTAGGACAGTAACAGGCAGAAAAAAAAGGTAGACACACAGGCATGGTCCTCATGGGGTTTGCAGTCTGGTGGGCTATATAAACAGTGAACAAGTGGTTGGACAATTTAATTGCCATTGTGATCAGTGCTGCGAGAACGATGTGACTGACGCCGAGAGTGTGACAGGGTTGCTCAAGGACTCTGCAAGTGGGAACGGGAGAGAGAGTTCAATAGGCAAAGGGGAAGCTTTCTAGACAACAAGATGCCTGTGATGCCCTGAAGCTGTCTGCAAGCAGGAGCGCTGCACAGTGAAAGGCGTGTATAGCCAAAGAGCCAGAATTGTGACCATGAAGTTCTGGGGAAAAACAGTGTGTCTTTTACCTTCTTGTTATTGGGACAAACTGCCCACCCAGAAGCATTTTAATGAAAGGAAAGGTTTGTTTTTGGCTTAAAGACTCACAGGAAGTCCACCATGGTGGGGGAAGCATGGCAGGTCCGAGTAGGAGGCCTGTGTCTCGTCTTCATATCAGAAGAGAGGAAGTAGAGCGAGATGACTGGTGGTGTCCAGCTATCTTTCTCCTTTTTATACAGTTCAGGACCCCTACCAACAGAAGACCCTAAGGTGGATTTTCCTGACTTAATCTAATCTAGAAACCCCCTAACAGACATGCCGAATCCTATCTAAATCCTGTCAAGTTGTCCATCACAAAAGGCCAGCAGGGAACAAGTGCAGACTAGGCAGTGCTCCAGCCTTGCTGGACTCTGAAAACTCTTCGAAGTGCTGGTCTTTATCCCAGAGCTTCTCATGGGAATGTCAAGTGAAGGCTGTCGATTCCGTTCAACAGAGCAGTGCCTTGGATCAATCTGAGGATGGAGCAATGGAAGGGAGAAGGAGAGTAAGGGGTAGAGAGAAGCAGGCAAGGATCCAGAGATTTATGTCTTGCCCAGGTCACTGGCTACAATGTGGAGAAAGGATGTAGAAAGCTCAGACATGTACTGTCTGCTCAGGAAGCCCTGACAAAGCACTGTAGATCAGGTGGCTTAAATAACGGATGTCTATTGCTTTACAGTTCTGGAAGCTGGAAATCCATGGAGCCACCAGGATTAATGGCTGGTGAGGACTCTACCTGACTTGCAGACAGTCTGCTTCTTATGGTGGCCTTGCCTCAGCACTCACAGGCAGGGAGGAAAATATGTACAATGTTCTTATAAGAACACCAGTCCTGTCAGTTTAGGCCCCACCCTCACAAGCTCACTTAATTCTAGCTGTTTCCTTAAAAATCCTGCCTCTAAATACCCAGCATATGAGTTTTAGTGGGTGGCAGAGGGGCTGGGAGGGCACACAACAACTCTGTGCCTAACAAGATAGATGCAGGGAAATGAGCGAGGTCACAGCAACCTAGAGAGCATGCATCTTGAGCTGGGGTTGGCAAGGAGATACTCATAGGTTTCTAAAGCTAGTGGAATGAATAGTAGCTCCCAAAAGTTATGTTCACATCCCAAACCTAGAAGTCTGTGAACAAGACCTTGTTTGTTTAAAAAAAAAAAAAAAGGAGGAGGGCTTTGGAAATTAACTTAATTAACTTGATGCAAACATGTGATCAATGTGATCATCCTGGATTATCCAAGTGGGTAAATGCCATAAATCTGCCTAGAGCAAAGAAGATACCCACACAGCAGTCAAAGTGAAGAAAGAAGCTACAGGAGGGTGTGGCCAGAAAAATCTGGAAAGGACAGGGTAAGAATCTACCCTAGAACCTTTGGAGTGACACCTTGGTTTTGGACTTCAGGGCTCCAAAACTGTGAGAGAATCACTTACTCCACTTTAAGCCACCAAGATCATGATAATTTGCAAAGGCAACCTTAAGCAGCCAACATTCCACACAATGGTATTATTAGGGGAGAGACGGGAGCCCAGGCCTTGTGGAATAGGAGGAAGGGTGGGATTCAGATGTAGAAATACAGAGTGTGGAGGTAAGAGGCCAGGGAGACAAAAGACCAGCAATGGGCTCACATGAATACTCAGCAACTCGTAGCTGTTGTCATTATCATTTATGTTTGGAATACTCCTACATTAGAAGGGGCGACTGATCCTCACCAGCTTATCTGATTTTCCTGGACTGCCAGGACAGCAAATAGATTTAAAGTTCTGCCAACAACACAGCAAAGCCTAACTCGATCCTTGTAACATCACTGTTGAATATAAAGTCCTTGGTACAAAGCTCTACTTGTACATCTTCACCTGGCGCTGATTCCAACTTCATACACAACCGGAAAGTCTACATCCATAACTAAGAGTCTACGGAGATCCACGGGATGCCATGATCCCTTTACCTCTCCATCCTTTTCCCATCCACACATGATTCAGTTCGGTTCCCAGCAGAAGTCCGCCATCTTGTGGACACACACAATTTCAACAGCCTAACCGTAAACCTGAAAATCAAGGTTAGAGAAGGTGATTTAAAAATCATTTGTCTTCCCACCTCCAAATAGTGCTGTCTGCTATGGAGCTAAGGGGCAAAGGAACCGGTGGGTAAACTTCTTGGTCCTTAAATAGCTAAAGGTGAGCAAAATGGTGGCAAGCTGGCCCTGAGGGGTAGTCCTTTCGGCTATTGGTGAATGAAACAGGGTTTACAGATGGCCCTTTAAGCCCCTCCAGTTCATGGAAGGAAAGCAGAATTGGTGAGATGCTTAGTTCTCATAGGAGACAGCCTACTCCATTTGCTACTTTCACAACCCCATAAAAGTTCACTTCACGAGACTGGAACAGTGGGCTCACTGGTGTTTCTCAATGGATTTGAAAACTGGTTTAGAAGATGTGACGGTTAAGTTCTATTGTCAACTTTATCAGGTTAAGAATCCACAGACATTCCTCTTGAGTGGGTCTCTGAGGTTGCTTCCAGGCAGGATTGACTGAAGGAGGAAGTCCTTCCTTCAGAGTAGGTGGCCCTACGGGGGGGGGGGGGGTGGTCTTTATGTAAGGACGCTCTGAGAGACAGTCCCTTCTTTCCTGCCTGGCTGCCAGTGCTGCTTGCTGGTAAGTGCTTCACTCTCTGTGCACCTGTGCTGCTGGGCTATTCTTTGTCAGCATTGGAACCAAGTTTCCTCAGCCTTCCAACGCAGTCTGAAGACCAGAGACTCTCCAGGAAGCCTTTGGGTCTTCGGTGCTGGACTGGGACTGCTGAGGCATCGAGCCACCAGGACTGAGCAGCTATCCGCTTCCTTGACTCTCAGGCCTGAAATCAGCCTTTGATGGACAGCTGTAATCTAATTCAGTAAATTCCTTTTGTTTTTTGTTTTGTTTTTTTTTTTTCGAGGTAGGGTCTCGCTCTAGTCCAGGCTGACCTAGAATCACTATGTAGTCTCAGGGTGGCCTTGAACTCATGGTGATCCTCCTTCCTCTGCCTCCCAAGTGCTGGGATTGAAGGCATGTGCCACCACGCCCGGCTTTAATTCACTTTTTAATACTAATTCATTCTATAATTTCTGTTGCTCTAGAGAACCCTGACTATACAAAAGAATAAGAGAGGAGGGACGGGGAAAGTTTAGCCAATGGGTCATAGTTAGGTAAGAATAAGAAGTTCTCTTGTGGGGATGAGGAGATGCCTCTGTGGACAAGGCATTTGTCATGCAAGCGTGTACCTGAGTTCAGAGCATCAGAACCCAGCTAACACTGGATACCTGTAGCACGAATCCCTGTAATCCCAGTACCTACTTGATGAGAAGAGAGGTGGAGATAGAGATTCTAAAGCTCGCGGCCAGCTAGCCTGGCTAATGCAGCAGTGAATAAGAAACCCTGCCTCTAGCCGGGCGTGGTGGCGCACGCCTTAATCCCAGCACTTGGGAGGCAGAGGTAGGAGGATTGCCGTGAGTTCGAGGTCACACTAAGACTACATAGTGAATTCCAGGTCAGCCTAGGGCTAGAGTGATACCCTACCTCGAAAAAAAAAAAAAGAAACCCTGCCTCCAACAAGGCAAACACGGATGCCTGAAAATTGGCCTCTGCCCTCCACACGTGCTCCATGGGACGTGCATGTCCACATTCACACACATGAACATGTACACACATAGACATACACACCATCTACACACACTAAAAAATAAAAAGAGAAAGAGAATCTTTTGGGATGGAAACCAGCTCCCTGCCAGCTAACTCTCACAGTGTTGGAAAGCACCATGCGAACTGCTAGGGGATTAAAAGTTACCAACAGTGTGAATAAGGAGTGGATCCTACAAGCTAAAAACCAACCAGCCAAGCAAGATGTTCTAGGGAGCACATGGCCTGGCCTCTGCTGATGAGTGTGCTGGGCAGAGAAAGGGGCATGGGACGGTTTCAAGGCACAGCCCAGGGTTCCTGATACCTGTCATTTTTGTTTTCCAAACATGACATCTGAGTGTCACCAGCACAGGCACTTTGAACACCCTGCCAGGAAGAGGGCCCACTTGTCAATGAGGATCCTGCTTGGACTCTTCTTACTCCACACCCCATTACCAGACAGCTGACCACAACTGACCAGGCAGATAATGGACATTAGTCCTGGGACAAATGAATCTTAGTAGAGAGCAAGAATGGCAATCTACTAGAACATCCAGTAACCCCTGGCTCCATGACAAGGGGTACGAAGACCAAAGTCTTCACTCCATATTGAGGAGCCTGAATGATGGCTGCCAAGCTCCCTGGAGTTGGCAAAAGAAGATATAAGCCAGGCATGGTGGCACATGCCTTTAATCATAGCACTTGGGAGGCTGAGGTAGGAGAATTGCAGCGAGTTCAAGGCCAGTCTGAGTTGACACAGTGAATTCCAGGTCAGCCTGAGCTAAAGGGAGAACCTCCCTCAAAAAACAAAACAAAAAAGAAGGTATGAAATTTGAGAACTGCCTCCCAGGCAATATGGACCCTGTGAGTTTAACCTAACCCTAGAAAACTGAAGGGTTCACATGACAGAGCAAATTAGCCCCTCTGTGGGCTAGGGAGGTTGCTCAGTGGTTAAAGACTCTTACTTACAAAACCTGAAGGCCTGTGTTTGATTCTCCAGTACCTACATAAAGCCAGATGCACAAAGTGATGCATGTGTGTGAAGTTTGTTTGCACAGCAGGAGACCCTGTTGAACCCATTCTCTCTCTCTCTCTCTCTCTCTCTCTCTCTCCACTTGAAAATAAGTAACTAAATGGTCCCTGTGGCCTGTGTGAGGATAGGTTTGGCCTGCACTTAACTTCCAGATCCCATTTGAATGTGCCTGTGTTTGGGCTTCTACAACCCACCCACTCCCCATTGCGATATTCTTTTTTTTTTTTTTTCGGTGGGGGGGGGGTGGGGTTCTGAAGTAAGTTCTCACTCTAGCTCAGGCTGACCTGGAATTCACTATGTAGTCTCAGGATGGCCTCGAACTCACGGTGATCCTCCTACCTCTGCCTCCCGAGTGCTGGGATTAAAGGTGTGCGCCACTACGCCTGGCTTATATTCTTCTTTTTAAAGAAACATTTGTTTATTTATTTATTTATATGAAAGAGAGAGAAAGAGAGAGAGAGAGAGAGAGAGAGAGAGAAAGAATGGGCCCTCCAGGACCTCCTGGAGCTGCAAACAAACTCCAGATGAATGGGCTACTTTATGTATCTGGTATTACATGAGTACTGGGGAATCAAACCTGGGCTGTGAGACTTTGCAAACAAGCGCCTTTAACTTCTGAGCATTTCTCCAGCCCAACATTCTTCTTTTATATATGGTCATGCAGCTGTCAGCTCCATTCCCCCAACCCACCTGGTAGCCCTGGAGGCCATTTCTGTCTTTGTGTGAGGCCGCCTGCTAGGCTCCATCTCTCAGTGTTGGATCTTTCGTCCAATCAGAACAAATAGCACCTCCAAGTCCAACTTCTCAGGGAGCACAGATGTCCACCTGCTGAGGTTCTGGAGGAGAAGCCAATCATCATGGCCCGGAAGCCATGGCTCTCATTATTGTGTCGATGCTGTCCTTGATCTGGAGGCCAGAGTGTACCCATCACGAGGAAAGGTCCTGTAAAAGTTATGATTCTCATTGCTGTGACTAACTGCCTGACAAGAAGCAGCCTAAGTGAGGGAAGGCTTAGTCTGGCTCCCAGTTGAGGGTAGAAACCATGACAGCTGGAGCAGCCCTGGCTTTGCTGACAGGAGCTGTCCCCAGTCAGGAAGCAGAGAGATGAGTACTGATATGCAGTTGGCTTTTGTCCTATTTTTTTTTTTTTCTTTATATCCAGCCCAGGATGGGACCCACATTCGGGAGAGGTCTTCTCTCCTCAAGTGAACCTCCCTGTAAATGCCCTCAAAGATGCACCCAGAGGTGGGTCTTCTTGATGATTCCAAATCTGGACAGTTTGACAATGAAGACTAATCATCACAGGTCATTCAGGCTGTCCCTACTGCAGACAGAAGCCATGGGTTGCAGCCAACTTCTGTTGCTGGCAGAAAGCACCCAACCAAGGGCAGCTTGCAGGAGGAAAGTGTTTAATTTGGCTTACACAATCGAGGGGAAAGCTCCGTGATGGCAGGGAAAAACAATGGCATGAGCAGAGGCTGTACATCACCTACTGGCCAACATCAGGTGGACAACAACAGCAGGAAAAGAGTGCCACATGCTGGTAAGGGGAAGCTGGCTATAACACGCATAAGCCTGCCTCCAACAATGCCCTGCCTCCAGGAGGCTCCAATTCCTAAATTGCCACCAGCTGAGGACCTAGCGTTTGGAACATAAACGTTTATGGGAAACACCTGAATCAAACCACCACACCATCTTTTACAGGCCCTTACTGTCTTCATAACCTTATTACCTCTGCAATACAGTGACACTGTTTTTCATCAAAAGAAAAGTGAGCCGGGCGTGGTGGCACATGCCTTTAATCCCAGCACTTGGGCGGCAGAAGTAGGTGGATCACTGTGAGTTCGAGGCCACCCTGAGATGACATAATAAATTCCAGGTCAGCTTGGGCTAGAGTGAGACCCTACCTTGAAAACACAAACAAACAAACAAAAAAAAAAAGTGACAGAGCTGAGGTGATGGATTAATTTAAAATTTATTTCTCATTTCCAAGATGAAGCCTTTTGTCATTGCCTATGCAAACTCTGGACAAACCTACAACAGGGTATTTATTTGAGAGAGAGAGAGAGAAAGTTCCCAGGGCTTCGAGCCACTGCAAATGAACTCCAGACGCATTTACCACTTCATGCATCTGGCTTTATGTGGATACTGGGAAATCGAACCCAGGTCATTAGGCTTGGCAGGCCAGTCCCTTAACTGCTGAGCCATCTCTCTGGCCCCAACAGGATTATTTATTGATTGATTGATTTTGGTTTCTCTAGGTAGGGCCCTGCTGTAGCCCAGGCTGACCTGGAATTAGTCTCAGGCTAGTCTCCAAATCACAAGACATGTGCCGCCATGCTCGGCCCAACAAGATATTTTTAAAAATTTTTTTTGTTTATTTTTATTTATTTATTTGAGAGCGACAGAGAGAGGGGGGGAGAGAGAGAGAGAGAGAGAGAGAGAGAATGGGCGTGCCAGGGCCTCCAGCCACTGCAAACAAACTCCAGACGCGTGTGCCCCCCTTGTGCATCTGGCTAATGTGGGTCCTGGGGAATCAAGGCTCGAACCTGGGGTCCTTAGGCTTCACAGGCAAGTGCTTAACCGCTAAGCCACCTCTCCAGCCCCCAACAAGATATTTTTAAAGGATCTCATGCATTGACTACTGAATTGACAAGTCATCATTCTTTGTTGCAAATGACAAAAAAATCCCATTCACATTGGTTGATGTAAATAACGGACTTAGCCCACAACACTGACGAGTGGAAACATAGTTCCAGCTTCAGGCATAGCCGCCCCCAGAACCTGCAGTGACATCACCAAGCTCCTGCAGCATTTCTCTATCTCTCAGCTTTGCTCCCTCTATATTGACCTCACCTCAGAAAGGCTTTCTCTAACCAACTCCAGGATTACATTTTACCAGCTCAACACGTTTAGCTTAAGCAGTTTCTCCTTAATGGTCCAGCTAGAGGGAAAAGTGTGGTGTTGTGCTCTTTAACCCCTGCAATGGGAAGGCTGAGGCAGGAGGATCCTGACATCAAGGCCAGCAAGACCTTGTTTCAGAAAAACAAAGCAACAACAAAAAGGATGTGGTGGTTTGAATGTGAAATGTTACCCAAAGCTTCATGTGTTTGTGATTAAGCCTCATGCTCATTCCCCAGCTGGAGGAGACTTTAGGAAGTAGATCCTTCTTGGAGGTGTGTCACTGAGGGCAGACCTTAAGGTTATTACTCCAGCCCTATTGGGCGTTCACTATGTTTGCTGCTACTTCCCAGTTGCTGTGACAAGATGTGATGCCCAGCCTCTGCTCTGCCATGCCATGATGAGACGGCCCCTCAAGACTGTGAGCCAAAATTAACCTTTTCTTCTATTCAGCTGCTTTTGGTCAGGTGTTTTTCCCAGCAACAAGAAGGCAATGACTATATTAGGTTATAAGATTTAGCACATTTATACTTAAAAAAATCTTATTGATTTAAAATTAAAATTTTGGTGGTATGTCTGTTTTAGGGGTAAACCACCTGCTCTCTGATTGGATATGAATTCCACTCCACAGAAGGGAATTTCTGCCTGGTACTGAAAATCGAATGAAAAGCCAATGGCCTGGGAGGTTATAAGCCCTAGGGATGGAAAGTACTATTGTAGTATGGTTGGTTGGATATATTATGCCCACCAAACTGCCCTATAAATACTTATGTTTATGCCCATCTATTAATGCTACTATCACTTTTGGTTAAAGAAGTTTCTCTTTTCAGATGGTGGTGACCCCTGGGGTGACTGAAAGCTCACCAAAGGGCTGAGAAGTGACAGCAGATGGAGTGTTTGGCACTGAGACATCTCTATCACACCTTCCAAGGTTCAGGGACCTGTTGCAGATAAGTGATGGAAAGAATGTAAAAGCCACAGAAAGGGGACACATGCTTACAAAACTATCTTCAGATACAAAGTGGCGGTGATATTCATGGCCTCACAGTGGCTGATGCTACCTACACCAGACCTGCATAATAGGAAGAAAAAAAAAAGATGACATAAAAGTTGGAAAGAAGTAGGGATTTAGTGGAGGGGAGATTTAAGAGAGGAGGAAAGGAGGGTGGTGGGAGGAAATCATGATCATATCATATTGATGCAAGATTTCTGGGGTTCAGGAGATGTCTCCCAAAACTTATGTACTTAAGGATAAATCACAAATTGTGGTGTTTAGTTAAGGGGCCTAGGAAAAAAGCTGGAGCAGAGTCATGAGCACATGGAAGATAGAAAACACACAGTCATGTGCAAGGCACAGCATAGTTCATGAGGTTCATTTAGGAGCAATGAAGATCTGGGAAGAGGCTGGACCAGAGCTATAAATATGTGGGATAGGACCTAGGAACTTATGTAAGGAGATTTAGAAGAAACACAAGCTCATGTAGAAAGCATCTACCCTGAGCCTCCCCATGGAAGAAAGTTAAGAGAGCAAATGGTGATGGCTTAAGAGAGAATAGCGGAGAGAAAATACCAAAGCAGAGACCAGAAAATTCAGATGAGAAGTAGGTAATAAAGAGAGTTACACCCATGGTTGCCCTGATCTACAGTGAAAAGGAAATATACACATGGTAGACTCAGAGATCAGAGGAAAATCATACATGTAATTAAAGTGAGAAGTTACCCCAAAGTATAAAGCAGAGGCAAGCAGAAAACTGCCCAGGAAAGAAAACAATGTTTCCAGAAAGGCAGACTTATGCGTCCAGACAGAGATCACAGGGCAGAGAGAGGGGGAGAGACCAGCATGGACAAACCTTTATAATCAATTGAAAATGCATTCTTTCATCAGACTCAGATAAGTAAGGGGAAGACCCAGTTGGTTTGCAGATTCAAAGGGCTGACCCCAAAGGTCAGCCCACCTAGGTAGTGTGCTAGACTGGAGGCAATCATATAGCTGTTGTGGATAAAACTGGATCAGACAAGAGTGCCATTCCTGCCAAGGTGGGGGTAGCATCTTCAGTTTTTCTCTTTGGGCTCTTGTCCTTAACTGAAACTGCCTAAAAGGAGCTGGCTTTGACCTGAGTCTCCTCCAATATTCTTTATAGGAAGTTATCAATAAAAAAGTTTTAAAAAATAAAATAAAATTCAAATTTTACCAGGCATTGTATATTTTGCCCGTCAAGTATCTGTCCCGTATAGCTGCTAGGATTGAATCAGTGCAATTGGACCATGTTCTGACACCCAGTCACAGTGGTCAAGAGAATGGAATATGCTGGATAGCAACCTAAGGTCACTTGCCTATTCCTGGAATGGTCCTGTATCCCACAAGTGCCAACAGTGAGAGATGAGGCTATCCCAATATCAAAATACTGGCCCTAGAAGAAGGGGGACTGGACCTTGCTGAATTGGCCTGGAGGATTCTGGAAGTGTACCAGACAATAGTGAATATTAGAAAACTCCAGGGTTGGGCTGGGGGTGTAGCTCATTTTGGAGGCTCTTGGCTCAATCCTCAGTACCATACACACATGGAACATCAGGGCTTCCAAGCATCTTCAGACCATTTTCTTTGTAGGTACTAAAATTATCCCCCGTGTCATAACAAGTCCCACAGTCGGGCCAGCTCACAGAATGTTTTCCCTCAAAACAGGCTGGAAAGTCAAGATCGAGATGTTGGCATGGCTGGTTTCGTTTCTTTGCACAGGTTCCTCTGTGTGCTGTGTTCTGGTCACTTCTCGTATAGAGACACCAGTCTATTGGAATAGGGTCCACCATCGTGCACTCATTTTAAAGAAATCACCTTTCTAAAGAGTCTTAGCTACAAACACAGTTACATTGTGAGGTCTGGGATGCGAAGTCAGAGGTCTGGTGGGGGGGGGAGGGACGGGTACTCAATTCAGCTCACCCATGACACTCCCTCTCTGCTTTATCTCCTTTATGCTTTACAGGTAGGGGACAGGCCAGTGTGGATTATAGCGGAGCTTGGAGAAGAGCCACACTCAACACCAGGAAGAGTGCAGCCTGTCACATCTTTGCTAACGTGTGCGCTTGCTTTGGAATGTCACCAAGCTCCCTTCCTGGACCAGCCACAGCCACTGCCACTCCTGCGCTGCGCCAGGCACCCATAATTGGCCTTTTTGACATAGGGAGTTTGTTAAAAGTAATGAACCTTCTAACCTGTTTTAAGAGCTGTAGCTAAAAGGAAAGGGGAACTCATGATTTGAAGTGGCAAACAGTTTAGAATAAAGCATGATGAGCCCTCTGTATGCATGTGTAAATAAGCCCAGGGAAGAACTCATCAGACGGGCAAATTAGAACACAGAAAAAGACTGAGCTAAGTGAGGGGAGCCCAGTGAATATTTCAGTGTCGTTCACAGGAAATTCATGAGTAATGTATGTTGAAAATTTTGTTGGTTTTGCTAGTGGGAGAGAATTGTAAATATGTATAATATGTAAATGGCTTTTATAATAAAAAGCCCATGAAGATAAATGAGGCTGTCTGCTGAAAAGCCATATGCAATGTAAGATGTTAATCTATCTGTCCTCAACTCAGTCTGGAAATTACCATAATGCTTACAGGGCTTTGAAAGTTCCTGCTTTAGAAAGACGTGCATAAATACTACCCAGCAAACACACGTGCCGCCTTTTCCTTTCCTTTCTTCTCCTCTCATTTGCATCTCTGGTTTTTTTTTTACGTGCATTTTCTTTGGATTTTTTTTCCAAAATATTTTTATGATTTTTTTGCTTGTTAATGTGAGAAAGTAGTCTTAGCCTAGGTTGGGGGGGAAGGCTTTGGAGCTTGACCGTTCTATAAGGATTCAAATCCGACTTCCACCTCCACCAGCTGAGTGACCCCAGCAAGTTACTCAGGCCTTGCCCATCTGTGGAAAGGAGATACGGACTCTCACCCTCGCCAGATTGTAAAGGACAGTACCGCGAGGCCTCACGCCTCGCTCCTCCCCTAGGGACGCGCAGACCATCCCCAAAGGAGGCGACTCGGGCGGGGGCGGAACGTCCAGAAGGAAGGGCCTGGGCCTTGTCCCGCCCCGCCCCGCCCCGCCCCGCCCCGCCCCGCCCCGCCCTTCAGGGCCTACGCACTGGCCCCGCCCCTCACGCTCCTCTGGCCCCACCCCACTCCTCTGGCCCCGCCCCTACCGCACCACTCATCTGGCCCCGCCCCATCGTCTTCCCCGCCCCCTTCCCTGGCCCCACCCCGCTCCTCTGGCCCCGCCCCACTCCTCTGGCCCCGCCCCTGCCGCCCCGCTCCTCTGGCCACGCCCCCACCGCCCCTCTTCCCTGGCCCCACCCCGCTCCTCTGGCCCCGCCCACCCGCTTCTGGGGCTGCCCAGCCATGGCTTGGGCTCCAGGTTGGTGGGCGCGCTGCCTGTGGCGGGCCTGCAACGCCCTGATGGCCGCCTTCTTCGCGCTGGCCGCGGTGGTGCAGGTCAGGTGGGCAGGGGCTGGCGGGGAGCGGGACCATCCGGCTCCCGGGTCCGGCAGCGGTGGGAACTGATCGGCCCGCAGACGCGGTGGCGGCCGGTTCGCGGGGTGGAGAATTATGGCTTAGGTGGAAGGAAGCCCCTCCCTGTGCTCCCCACCCCTCAACAGTTTCTGCCCCCGAGCGAGCCACACCCCAAACCCGCCACCACCCCGGGAGGCGGGAGCTGGCTCAGCGCTGGTCGCTAGCAAGGGACCTTAGAGAGCAGCCCTGGCACTGCTCTGAACCTCCAGCCGCCCTCGGGCAGACCAGAAAGAGGAGGAACCCCGGAACCCTTGGCAGCATCATTATCTTTTCTAGGTTGAGGGTCGTCCGCATAGTAGTTCTTGAGTTTAGGGTCTTTAAGGTACCCATTTATCAGTCACTGTATGTATCTCTACTGTGAGCAAATGCTTGAGGCTGACAGGAAGCAACTTAGATTTATTTCAGTTTACAGTCGAAGGTTACAGTCCACCATGGTCAGGAAGGCTAGGCAGCAGGAGTTTAAGGCGGTTCTCCTATTATGTCCACTGTGAAGAACTTAAGGAGCTTGCCTGGGAAGCCTAAGGACCCAGGTTTGATTCCCCAGTACCCAGGTAAAGTCACATGCACAGGATGGCACATGCATCTGGAGTTGGTTTACAGTGCCTGAGGCCCTGGTGCACCCATTCATTCTCCTTTCTCTCTCTCTCTCATTAAATAAAATTTAAAAATTTACATTAGCCGGGCATGGGGGCACATGCTTTTAATCCCAGCACTCAGGAGGCAGAGGTAGAAGGATCACTGAGTTCAAGGCTACCCTGAGATTACATAGTGAATTCCAGGTCAGCCTGGGCTAGAGTGAGACCCTACCTCAAAAAAAAAAAAAAAAATGCTAGTGCTCAGCTAGCTTTTCTCTGTATCCACTTGGGGACTCCAGCCCATGGAATGGTGCTGCCCACAGGATGAGTCTTCCCCTCATAGGCATGTCCAGGCATGTCTCATTCTCCAGGTTAACAATCAGTACACCCATTATACCTATTCCAGTTTGGTATGTCTTCTTCAGAAATCCAAAATAGTTCTTTTCTGCCCCTTCTGATATCCTGATGTGCTGCTTCACACACGTCTGCCTGCTCCCCCAATGCCCCACTGCTGCACTTGCTCTTAGCAAATGAACAGTGAGTACAAGAACAGAGCAGACCTGGGAATGGACAGGACGGTTGTCTAATAGCTTGACATTCTGGTATTGCAGGTCAACGATCCAGACGCAGAGCTGTGGGTGGTGAGTAAGCTGCTTTCTAAAGTCCCTCCATTTCACAGATATTTGCCTCTCGTCTCTGCTTCATATACACAAGAACTTAAAAACACAAACCTTTGTAAGTTCTTTTCTCCTCCTCCCCTCCCCCCCCTTGGAGGAGGAAATCAGAGTGGTATAACTTAACCTGGAAAGAGGGAATGCTAGAATTTCTGGAGACACAGAAGTCTTTCCATAAAGAGAGGTCATCTTAATTTATGCCAGGCATAATAACATTATAAATACCTGTCCTTTAGGAAAGGCCAACAATGTCCTCGTCACTTCACATGTTATTGGTAGCCTTTATAACAACCAACCAAAATGTATGCATCAACCATATGCACCTACAGTTCTTGTCCTTGGACCCCAGAAGACAGTCCTGAAACCAGCCTTCCCTGGATACCAAGGGAAACTGTAATCCTGTTGAGTAGATAGATGCCACAACTGAGGACACTGCTTTTGAGTGCCTAAGGAGCATGAGTGCTCCTCTGTAAGGCACGACTTGACCTGCACATATCATCACTGGCTGACATGCCAGTCATCATTTGGGATAGAATGGGAAAGAAAACACAGAAAAGGTCCAAGTAAACTCAAGGTTTGTAAGCACTGCAATTGGTATGGTCAAGCAGCCACAGTCCTTGGAAGGTCTCCAGGCTCTTATGAGCCTACTCTTCCTTATACTCTGCTAACCACAGTACACACACCTGGTATAGCCAGAGCCTGCTTGCTGCAAATGACACTCGGGAACAGGACCTCTCTAGTGCCAACCTTCCTACTTCAGACCAACTTAGCACTTTCCAAGATTTGGAGCCTGACATCAGACCCACACATCATCAGGAAGCTATCTGTGTTCTCACTTTCAGATTGGGCCAGATGGTCCATGGGGTCTAACCAAGCAGGGCCATCTAGCTAGATTCATGACTGCTCTTGCCCTGCTTTGCAGAGAATGTTTCTTTTATGCAAATGGGATGTGGAAGTTGCCTGGGAGAGACTGGGGGGGCTGGCATTTTTTTTTTTTTTAACACCAGACTCTGCTCAGTACTAGAGCTTGAAGATGAAGGAGCCTTTCCTGAAATTGCCAACAGTTTGGGTACCGGGGAGGGATGTACAGTTACAACCCAGACATGGTAGTCATGCATGGTAAGTTACACATGCTAGCACTCCCTAGTGGCTACTAAAACCCACTACTAAACTACTAAAGGAGAATTGTGGAGGTTGGTGACCACTGATCATCTGAGCAGGTCCCATTTGGAATATAACACTTTTTTTGATTGATTTTAGTGCTGGGGCTGAACCCCAGAGTCTCATACATGCTAGGCAAATATTCTACCACTGAGCTGCATCCCCAATATTGGGCACAACTCCTTAACCCCCACATTTCTGTCTTTGCTAACAGGTGGTGTACATGATCCCTGCAGGCCTGGCCCTGCTTGTTGGATGTAACCCTCTTGTCACAGGTATGAATGTTGGGCTCTGAATGGAGGATCAACAAATCAGATTTTCCTACATTGATGAGAATCTGCTTTCCTACCTCCCAAGACAAGACGCTGAACATGTCTTCTCATTTCCGATAAGAGGGGTTTCATTTTAATCTGGATCATCCTTACCCATCTTTAAAAAAAACTTCCCAAGGTCTTGCCTTTGGACCTAAGACCTTTTGGACTGATGACAAGGAAGATAGTTACACAATTGAACCTGCATGTGAACTGCCACTTATGTGTACAAAACGTTTATAATGTCTGTAATATTTCTTCATTTTCACTATTATATATGGCTCTTGGTATCTTCCTATAAACAGTCATAATGATAGGGATTAGAATAAGGTAGCTTGCATTTTGTAGGCAGCTAGTCAGGGGTACAGGACCAAAACGAATAAGCAGATGTCTGTGTAGTCTCACAGAGCCAATAAGCACAGAGATTTTATAATACTAGAAAGCAGTGTGGGAACTGAGATCCAAAAGGTCAAAAGCCCTGACTTAGGCTGATTTATCAGGAGGACAGTCCACACATAGAGTAACCAGCCCTCTGTCTAACTCATCAGCATATCAGGATCCCACATATACATTCGGAGTAACCAGTCCACCTCGACTTGGTACTTAATTTACATCCCAAGAGTATTAAAAAGTCCCATCCAAGTCACTTGGCGCTACCAGCTCAAGATCCCTCCCAGGCTCACATAGAAGCTTATCTCTTTAATTTTCACTTTCTCTTTTATTAAATATTTTTATTTTTATTTATTTATTTGAGAGAGAGAAAGAGGCAGAGAAAGAGAGAGAGAGAGAGAGAATGGGCGCACCAGGGGCTCCAGCCACTGCAAACAAACTACAGATGCATGCACCACCTTGTGCATCTTGCTTATGTGGGTACTGGGGAATTGAACGGAGGTCCTTTGGCTTTGCAGGCAAGTGCCTTAACCACTAAGCCATCTCTCCAGCCATCACTTTCTCTTAATAAACCTATTTAACCTACTCTTCTATCATGTGTTCACTCATTCTGTGTGGGTCAAAAGATAATGAACTTGACAGCCACTGGTTTGAGAGAGAATGTAGCTCTCAAAACCAGTAACAACACTTACAGTGACAAATGCATGCGTTTATATGTGTCCCCTCACTAGACTGTCAGCCAACCATGCTCTGTGCATCTTTGCATAAGCCTACATGTGTCTTCATCCATTTAAGTTGCTATAACAAAAATATCACAGAGTGAGTGATTTACAAGCAACAGAAAGCGATGCTTCCCAGTTTTGAGGCTGGGAAGTCTTAAGATCAGGGCACCAACAAGCTCAATATATGGTGAGGCTCTGCTTCCAGCCCCAGTAGCACCTCAGTTGTGTCCTTTCACAGTGCAAGAAGGCAAGGGAGACTTCTCAGGCCTGGTTAGTAGGTACACTCATTTCATTCATGATAGCTCCGTCTGCATAAACTGACCACCTCCCAGTGGCCCCATCCCTTAATATCTCCTAGTGGGCAGGATTTCAACATAGGACACAAATACTCAGTCCCAAGCAACACAACCAAGCAGGCTATGTTACAGGCACTAATGACCATACATTCGGCTTGCTCATGCATCCATTCTTTCTCCTACGCTGAACCTCTTGCATGTGTGTCCCGGGAGAGTAAACACATTAACCCGTCACTGAAAATAGCTATGCAGGGCTGGATGGATGGCTTAGCGGTAAGGCATTTGCCTGCAAAGCCAAAGGACCCGGGTTTGATTCCCCAGGACCCATGTAAGCCAGATGTACAAGGTGGCGCGTGCATCTGGAGTTCGTTTGCAGTGGCTGGAGGCCCTGGTGCGCCCATTCTCTCTCTCTCTCTCTCTCCCTCTTTCTCTATCAATATAAATAAATTAATTAAAACAAAATGTCTTTTTTAAAGTTTTAAGAAAAGAAAATAGCTATGCAGCTCAATGCTGGGCACAGTAGCTTCACCTTCTGTAGCCCAAAACACCCTCAAAGGGATGAGTTAGAACAAAGTATGGCACATAGCGAAACATGCCATAGGAAACCCATCACCTTACAAGCTAATTTAATTTTTTTTTAATTTTAAAATTTTTGTAAAAAGTAAAAACCTCTCAAAAAAGTCCTAGAAAAAATATTTTTTATTTTCATTATTCACATTTCCTAATGAGTTAAGGCTTTCTTTAAAACAACTACTAGTAAGGTTTTAAAGTTCCCAGGGGCCTCAGAATAAAGGCTAGGGATGTCCCACCTTGCTGCTAATGCTTTGGTGGACTAGCTGAGGCAGCTGCTGCATACGGGGACTAGCCATGGGGAAGGGCAGAGCCCCCAAAAGAAAACGAGGGCAATTGTCACAAGAAGGGAAAAATTGTGGGCACCTGAAACAGGATGTATCTACTTGAAATTATTAATTAATGCTCTAACCTCTGTTGTTCCTTGAAAACAACAACAAAAAATTTTTTGTTAATGCCATTCCTGAAAGCACATTCTGACAAACATGTGCAGAGATGCTTCTGGATTTATCTTTTTTTTTAAAAAAAAACATTTTTAGTTTTATTTATTTATTTGAAAGAGAGAAAGAGATGGGGTGGGGTGAGTGAGAGAGTGAGAGAGCGAGCAAGCCAGGACCTCCAGCCACTGCAAATGAACTCCAGACATATGTGCCCCATTATGCATCTGGCTTACGTGGGTCCTAGGGAATTGAACCTGGGTCCTTTGGCTTTGCAGGCAAGCGCCTTAACCGCTAAGCCACCTCTCCAGCCCCTCTGGATTTATCTTGTTTCTGCTTCTGGATTTATCTGGTGATGGTTATGAGCACTGGAATATATGTACTTCCAGGTAACTTTGTTTGGAAGAGTGTGTCTACTATCCACATGCTGTTTTGCGTTGTGTGGGCTGTCCACTTGGCGCACTACCTCTTGCTCCATGCGCAGCAGAGTATCTTACAGGAGGAGGAAGGCAGGTGAGCAGGGCCTTTTGCTCTTCAGAGGGGTGGGGGTAGAGATGAATAGTCTTTTCCAACATCAACCTATCTGTACACAATGATGATTTAACTCCTCCAAATGCACCATTTAGGAACAGTGGAAGTATTAGAGTCTTTTTATAAGATCAAGAAAATGGTGGAGCTGAGTTTGAAACCCAGCACTCCCTATCAGATTGCAAGATTACTCCTACCAGAAATTATTACTTACTCTATTATATTACTGTCAGGTAATTGAACCTTGGCCTCTCTGTAACCAGTAACTATATGATACAGTAACTCAGTCCACTCTAATGAGCTGATAACTGTCAGCATTCTGAGTCAGCTGTAAGGCAAAGTCTTAAGAGTTATCAGCCACTTGGTTAGCAACCTTGTCCTGGTATGTCACATGTCATCTCCTTTTTTGTCATAACAATTTTATGACTGTTTTATCACCCTTCCAACTTTGCTCCCATCCACTCTTGACTCCTGACCTTACTGATTTTTTCCCCTACTGCTGGCAGATGCCAACACTTTTGTGCCCCACTGTTGCCATATGATAACACCAAGCGTCAGAGACTTGCAAATTTAGAATCAGTGAGAAAGTGCTTTTCTCTAGACCCTCAGCTGTAGTAAACTGAAGCCAACCTGGCTGGTTCTGTAGGTGGAGATATAGACCAAATGGGTTGGATTACTTCTGGTTCAAAGCCCAGGAATTAGAGTGGACTAGATGGGGAGCTTCCTATGGCTCTGACTGAATATGACTATTCATCATAAAAGCTATGTGCGTATAACACAAACCTCCAGACGCGTACTCCCACACCATTACTAGTCTGACTAATGCCTCAAGCACTTCACCACCTTGCAATCGTCCACACTCCTGTAGCATGTGCTCAAACTGTATTGGGTCAAGCTCATCCTGCCCAACACTGATGCTCCTGGAATATTATAATTAGTGGCCAGTGAAATCTGGGCTGGTTTTCTAGGTTGAACTGTTCCTCCAATGATGTGAAACGAGTGAGACTGTAGTCATTTCATAGTATGAAATGCACATTGTTTTCCAGGGAGCTCTCTGGCTTGGTGATCATCATGGCATGGATGACATTGTGCCACAGTTCAGCAAAGTAAGTTCTCACCTCATGTGACACCCAGACTTATGTCATATTCTTCAGATCTGGAATCAGCTTTTTTCCCAATGTGTGTGAATTTATATATATTATAATTATATATTCATGTCACAAATACATGTGCCTATGCATGTACATAGACTAGGTAGATAAAGAGCTTATACTGATTATCACTAATAAAATTAAAATTCAGGGATACCAGTATTCCTTAACCTTACCAGAGGTCTTTTGTATCTCATTTTAATCTTAGCAAAATCTCTATTGTCAAAGACCTAGTAACAGCTCATTGGATTATCCTATATTATAATAGAACTTTTTAAAAATATAGTTTATTAAATGGTTATTTTAATGTTGACATTTCTTATTTAAAATATTTTTATTTGCAAGAGAGAGACAGAGAGATGAGAGAGAAAGAAGTAAAGAGAGAGAGAGGGAGAGAATGGGCATGCCAGGGCCTCCTGCCACTGCAAACAAACTTCAGATGCATACACCACTTTGTGCATCTGGTGGGCACTGGGGAATCAAACCCAGGTCATTAGGCTTTGCAGGCAAGTGCCTTAACTGCTGAAAATTTCTACAGCACAGATTTTTTTTTTTGAGACAGGATCTTACTGTGTAGCCTTGGGTGGCCTCAAATTTATAATCCTCCTGCCTCATATTCCCCAGTGATGGGATTATAGGCATTGCTCACCATATCTTGCCAAAATAACATTTTAATACCAATTCTCAAAATCACAGTATTGCTACTGAACATAGGTGTTTTGTGTGTTTACCATTAGGGGAGAGACCACTAAGGTTCTGTCAGCACACTACTAGAAGTAGTTGTCCTCTATGCTAATGCAGCCATATGAATATACCAGCTCATTTACTGCTAAGGATCATTTCATGTAAAATGTACTGATATTATAATTGTGTAAAATATCTACATGGCTCCAAAGCCAAATCTAAAAAATAAGGTGTATCCAAAGAAATCTTTTCTACCCCTGGATCCTAAATTGTCCCTTTCCCTATAGGCAAAACTTTTAGTTTTATAGTTCACCCCATGGTTTCTTAGTGGAGCAAATATGTTTTTATTTGAATTCCTGCCTGTCTTAATAAGTGGCAGTTTGTTAGAATATACAATTATATTCCCTTTGCTTCTCTCACATGCACCTTGGAACTCATTATATTTAGATGATATCTAGTTTTGCTGCTAAAAAAATAGTACTGCAGTTAATAAACATGCATCTATCTAACATGGACTTACTAGTGTGTCTTTGGGATGAATTCCTCGAAATGGGATTGCTGAATCAAAGCATAACTGCATCATTAGTATCTCAGTGTAGAACCAAACCCCCCTCCACAGAGATGGATGTGTTTTATATCCTCACTAGCAACAAATTAGAGTGCCTATTTTGCTGCGGCCTTGCTAACAGAATATATTGTCATTTTTGAATATTTAATAATCAGGTAGTTGAGAAAGGGTGAGTTTTAACTTTCATTTCTCTTATTAGAGCAAAGCCAGGGGCTGCATGGTGAAGTACTTGTGGAAGGAAGGAGAAAAGAAAGATAAGCACATCTTAAGATTAGTAGCCACGTGAACAGCCATACAATACATTTCTCTCTCTCTCTCTCTCTCTCTCTCTCTCTCTCTTTCTTTCTTTCTTTTTCTCACTCTGGCCCAGGCTGACCTGGAATTCACTATGTAGTGTCAGGGTGGCCTCGAACTCACGGTCCTCCCTCTGCCTCACGAGTGCTGGGATTAAAGGCGTGCGGCACCACGCCCGGCAGTACATTTCTCTTACTATGAAATGCTGCTTTGTTTCCAGGTTTAACTCAGTTATCAAGTGGCTGGTGAGGTCGTGGTCCTTCACAGTACAAGCCGGGAAGATGCTTTCAGTTTGACATTGACTCTTTGCTTTGCAAACAGAATACTCTGCCCGGAAAAAAGGTTTTGTTGTTGCTTTAAAGTAACTGAATTTACTCATCCTTTTGCTAATTGCTTCAGCATCTAGAGTCATAGTTAGAAAAGCAGGCTTCCCTATCAGATTGTAAAGTAAATTACATAACTTTTCTTGTAACATATGGATAGTTTCAATTTTTTATTTAAACCCTGGGGACATGTCTCAGTGGTAGACCACTTGCCACTCAAGGCCCTGAGTTCAATCTTCAGTACAAAAGAAAAAAGAGAAAGAGAGAGAGAGAAAAGAAAGGAAGGAAAGGAAAGAAAGAAAAGAAGAGAAGAAAATCTCTAGAATTTACCCTGGAGAGACAGTAATAAGGATTACTTGGTTATCTGAGCTCTGGACACCAGTTATTAAAAAGTGAATTTAAGATGGCAAAGAAAGACACTTCGAAAAAAAAAAATTGAGACAAGGGCTCATGTAGCTGGCTTCTGACTCACTATGTAGGGAAGGACGACTTTGAACTCCTGATCCTCCTGCCTCCACCTCAAGTACTGGGAAGACAGGTGTACATCACTAAGCCCAGCTTAAAAGACACCTCTTAGTGACAAAATCATCAGCTCATCAAGAGGTCAACAGTTCTAACTCTGTATGTACCATTAATAACATTACCTCAAAACAGGTACAAAGAAAAGCTGTCAGAGCTTTAAAAAAAAAAGGAAAATTCCAATTATTTTATAAGACAATAACACATTTTTCTATTTATCAATATAGTAAGCAGACAAAAAATTAATGGTGATGCAAATTTTCACCACACAATGATATACTTGACCTAGTAGCTCACTGATGGGATACTTAAGTAGAATGGCAGAATCCACTTTGTTCTCACATACATATTGATTATGTACAAAAAGATAAATGGTCAGCCATAAAAATAAGTCCCTATGCATCTCAAAGGACTAAAATCCAACGAAGCATATTTTGACCATAGTGCAACCACTAGTTGGCTGCCCATAAATGATATTTTTTAATCATAAAAGAATATTGTGTTGGGATGGAGAGATGGCTCAGCAGTTAAGGAACTTGCCTGCAAAACTTAAGGACCTGGGTTCTATTCCCCAGTACCCACATAAAGCCAGATGCACAAGGTGGCGCATGCGTCTGGAGTTCATTTGCAGTGGCTAGAGGCCCTGGAACACCTATTTATTTTCATTCTCTCTCAAATAAAATATTTTAATAAAAAGAATATTGTGAACAATTTTATGCCATTCAACTTGAAAATAATCTATTTCTTCTTGTGTAAGTTTTAGTCAATTAAATTTTCAAGGAATTTCTTGGTAATCTAATTTTCAAATTTAATGGCATAAAGTTGTCAATTTTTAAAAATTCTTTTGGGGCTGGAGAGATGGCTTAGTGGTTAAAGGTGCTTGCTCACAAAGCCTGACAGCCTGGGTTCAGTTCCCTAGTACCCACATAAAGCCTGATGCACAAACTGGCACATGCACCTGGAATTCATTTGCAGCAGCAAGAGCCCTATCATACCCATATTCATTCTCTCTGTCTGCCTCTCTCTCTCTCTCTCTCTCTCTCTCTCAAAAAAAGTTATTATTGTTTTTAGTGGCACAGGGGATGAGATTGAGGGCCTCCTGTGTGCTAAGCATGTACAGGTGCTCTTCAATTAAGTTGTATCCCCGGCCCATATTTCATTCATTCATTTACTTATTAAAATTTTTTGAGGCAGGGTCTCACTTTAATCCAGGATGACCTGAAATTTTCTTTGTAGCCCAGGCTCACCTTGAACTCACAACAGTCTTTCTACCTTTGCCTCCAACCCTTCCTCTAATTTATTAGAAACTTAGCTCATTAATTTTGAGCCTTTCTCGAATTTAAATTTTTCCTAAAAGGCAACTTGAGCTAGATGGTATAGCTGGAGCAGTCTAACATTTAAGGAAGAAATAATGCCAGCCACCAACATACACTTCCAGGAATAGGAAAAGAAGAAACAAAAACTCAGTTTATCAAGTCAGAACAACACTGATAACAAAACTTGACAAGAATATTTAAAAAATAGGAAATTATGTAACAGTTTCACCCATGAGTACAGATGGCAAAATTTCAAAACATTCAGATCAAAGCCTGCTATGTATGCCATCAAATTGGCTTTATTCAAGAAATACAATTAGTTTAAAACTCAACAGAAGGTGCTTTTTACTATATTAACAAAATAAAATAACTTTCTCAAACTATACAAAAAGAGCATTTTATAAAATTCAGTAGGTATTCACCATGAAAGCTCTTGCTATGTAGGTTTAGAAGGGAATTTACCCAGATAGAGAGTATCTTGGGTATTTTTACCAAAACATTATAATGGTGAACAGCCAAGGAGTTTCTGAAGCAATGAATGGAATACAGTTGATCATTATTACCACTTTTCAACACTGTTCTAGCTATTGTAGCCAGTACAAGTCAAGAAAAAGAAATTGAAGGCCCAAGGATTGGAAAATGAAATAAAATTTTATTTGTGAGTGCTATTATTGCACATAAAAAAAATCAAAAAGAACCTAGCATCATTAGAATAAGCATATTAGTATGATTGCCAGATGGTAGGTCAATATACAAAATTCAACTACATTTATATTAGAAAGGAGATGAAAGTGGTAAACATCAGAATAGCCAACCTCCTAGGAATAAATCTAAGATATGTAAAAACCTGTGAAAAATTAGGTATTTTGGTAGAAATAAATAATTGGAGGAATAAACCTATAGTGCTAAAAGGGACGAGTAAATTGATAAGGTGCAATCTTATGTAGGCTCTTGGATTATGACAGAGGTTGTACTGCAACATAGCCAAGAATGGCAGTCTTTTCAATAAGTAGTGACTGGAGAAATTTGAGAAATTTTTTTAAAAGAACTTTCATAAGAATCACTTGAAGGTTTATACAGATTTAATTTAAAATGGCAAACCAATAAAATTTTAGAGAAGGCAATATCTTTAAGACCCTAGGGAAAGCTTGACATGGTGATACACCCAGCATTGGAGAGGCTGAGGCTAAAGGATTGCTATGAGTTAAAGGATAGCAGATCAGAGACGACTATGTAACAAGACCCTGTCTCAAAATCAAACAAATTTCCTGAAGGCCTTGGAGGGGGATTTCTAAAAAAGGATAGAAAAATCATTAGGGAAGTGTCAATTTTAGCATAATCTAATCAATCAGTATTCCTCAAAAGACATTGCTGAGTGGGATAAGATTTGCAATACACATAAATAAGGATTTGTGTCAAGTGTACGAAAAATTTATACAAATTCCTTATATCTTAATAAACAGAAAAGAATTTTAAAATGTAATATTTGACCAATTCAATCTTTATACTTTTCCCAAAGCCATATATATATGTGTATGTGTGTGTATACATATATGTGTGTGTGTGTATATATATATATATATGTATGTATATATATATATATACATATATATATATATATAATTTTTATTTGTTTGACAGAGAAGGGAAGAGACAGAGAGAGAGAGGAGAGAAAGAGTGTGCCAGGGCCTCCAGCCACTGTCCAGACGCATGTGCCTCCTTGTGCATCTGGCTAACATGGGTTCTGGGAAAATCAAACCTGGGTCCTTTGGCTTTGCGGGCAAACGCCCTAACTGCTAAGCCATCCCTCCAGCCCTATATTTTTTAACAGACTTTTATTCATAGTGGTTTTTGTGTGTCTTTATAGGAATCCAACTGGTGGAAGAATTCAACTGGCTATGGCTGTCATCATCACTCTTTCCCCGCTTACTTTATGGATTTATGTATACATAAACCAGGAGATGAGGTCCTCCTGGCCAACTCACTGCAAGACAGTAATTTAAAAGGATTCAAGAATTGTTTTTGAAATTAGTACTTTCTATTTTTTATAAATATTATAGTAATAGAGCAGTTTCCCAATTTATTTCAGGAGATGAGCTAATGCTAGAGATGATTGGAGGGTTTTGAGAACTTTCAAGGCTGCCTGCAATACTGGAAGACTGGCCTAATAAGAGGTGGGGCCTGACGTTCTCTGGCTGCCTCTTTGAAAGGGTGTTGTGCCAATGTAGCAGTAAAAAGACACTAGAACAAACATTAATAGGAGTTCTGATTCAGCTTTCCCACTATGCATGTGACACAGGCAAATATAGAAACTTCCTGGTAGATTATTTCTTTGTCTTCTACTTGTTACTACAACCAAACTAGGTAATATGAAATCACTCTGAAAATGTAAAGTGCTTGAAGATTACCAAGGGCTGCACGAGATTAAAATAAGATGGAAGTAGAGTTTGGATAACACTGAAATAGGGGTATGTTCAAGGACTATGCCCCCAAACTAATCCCATTATATTAAACTGGTACAGTGGCATGGATTAAATGAGGATTTGTGATAACAATAATAGACATGTCTTGGAAAGAAAGGGAAGATGAGAAGGAAAATGGAATTTCCTATTCTAAATAAGGGCAAAAGCTATGCACCTATTTTTTTTTTTAATGCATGTCCAAAATAACCCTGAGCAGAAGAGCATTTTAGGACTACAGTAATCCAGTATGGTGACCACTAACCACATGTTGCTACTGAGCACTTGAAATATGGGTACCAAAATAATTTTTTGCATCTTATTTTTATTCATGGATTGATATTTACTTGTCAGAAAACATATAATGTGCTTGGAACAACTTGATGTATGAACTTTTTCAATTCCAGATTTTGATATCTATAGTTCAAATATTTTCAATAAAAATTTAGTGCCTAAATGGATGGGATATACATGTAAAATGAATACTAGATTTAAAAAGACATATTTTTGTACTGATTTCATATTGAAAATATTAAGATATTGGGTTAAAGAAAAGTTTATCCATTCTTATTGACCCTTGTTTTTTTAATCATTTCTATTTAATTTTTTAAATTAATTTATTTGAGAGAGAAAAGGGGCCTGCCAGGGCCTTTTGTTGCTGCAAACAAACTCTAGACACATGCACCATTTTGTGCATCTGGCTTTATGTGGATACTAGGGGCTGAACCCAAGATTGTAGGCTTTACAAGCAAGCACCTTTAACCACTGAGACTTCTCCCCAGCCCTGCTTACTTTTTTTTCATGTGAGGCCTGAATACTCAGCTCAGTGGCTTGTACTGCATTTCAGTTGGACATTTGATGGTAATTTATATGCTGGAGTCAAACTTGAGCCAGATTTCATTTCATGACATTTAGGAAATGTTTCACACAAACAGAATGAGTATCAACCACATGTCCAGAGTGTGGGATGAGTCTGATAATTTGTCTTGCCACTAATTCTGTAAATACCAAAGGGGAGGGGTGTGTTGTGCTTATTTTAGTCCTAGTGGCGGCGGAAGTCAGAGATTATCAAGGAAAAGAATCTAATTTATATTATTAAGGCAATTATATGGTACTTTAGTTCAAGGGTTAATAAAATGCAAAGGATTTACATGTAAAAGATTTACATATAAAAATACATGTATAAAAAGAAAAAAAACAAACAACAAAAACATGACCATGAATTCTGCACCTTCATAGGGAAGTACCGAGCATACTTTTGGGGTAGTTGTCCTTTGTGTTTGTTTTGAGGCATGGTCTTCTATATGTAGCTTGTGTTGGCTTTGAACTTGCAGTAATCCTTCTGCTTCAGCCCCGAGTGCTGGATTACAGATGTATACCACCATGCCAGGCAACTCCTTATTTTCTACGCGAGTTGTCAGTAAACTTAATATCTCAATCCTGTACATCTTTCCCAAGCCCTCACAATTACCACTTTCCGTCTCCTAGGCCTTCAGAAACCAACCTCACTAGGCCCCTCATTCAAGGCTAGTCACAACATAGCCCTATTTTATCCTGTTCTGCCTCTTACCACTCTTAAATTCAGCAGATCCTCTGATGCCTTTACTTACACTATGTGACTGGAAATGGTCTTCCCCACGCAGCTAAACCATCTTCTTTCATGTCATCCCTTGTCTCTTCAAACAAAATTAAGTTTCTGTATTCCCAGTCTTTTTCTGTGTGGCAGCGAATTTCACAATGTGTCTGTGGAATTTGTCTCTTTCCTTCATGGTGAGGTCTGTAAATGCAGTACATTGCAGTCCTGTCTGGTTAGCTGAGTAATAGCCCTCCAAGATGCAGTCTTGATCCCTGGAACCTGTGCTGCCTTTACACTGCAAGATAGACTTGGCACATGGGATTCAGGCTCCTTTTCTCCTTGTTGAGCTTAAGAATTTAATTTTTTGACATTTTCATACATACATACATTTTAATCCCACTTCTGCCAATTATATCTCTTCCCCTAACCCTAAGCCCTTCTTTTTCTATCCAACTTTCATGCCTTTTTGTTTATTTGTGGGCTTTCTTTTTTGACTCGCTGAGTTCCAGCAGGGTTGCTTACATGATAGTGGGTGGGAGGTTATTTACTGGAGAATGAACACATCATTGGCTGTAGCACTAAAGGGCTAACTCCCCTTGTGAGGAAAATGTCCATCTCTCTTAATATAAAACAGACTGACTCTGAGCAGAGAAAGTGAAACAGTTTATTTTATGATCTTCCAAGGTTGGGCACCAGTCCAGCACAAAAGGGCAGACACACTGAGCATGAAAGTTACCTGCCCACCCCAAGGCACAGCTCCCCTCTTCCTTTCTGCACTGGCTGAATACTCAGCAGGGCAATCTCCCCAGCTGTCCAACATGCTCCCTGCCCTGAAGTCTTGGCTGCTGTGTGTTCAGTTTTACTTAGTCTGAGTTTGTGTTCTGAGAACATCTGTAGCCCTTGAAGTAAACCATGCATGTGTTCAGTCATCTCACTGTCCAAGTTTCCATTTTAAGTTAAAATAAAGAAAAGTGTCACCAGCTGCTGTGGCAGGGCAGGGGGTGTAGTGGCTGTTGCCTGTTTGTCTCTTTATGATTCGTCTGTTAAGGCATTTTAATTTGAAAGTGAACCATTTTATTTCCTATACTCTCTCCCAATAATCCTCAGTTGCCACTACTTACTCTAGGAGGTATGGGGTCTCATAGAACTCCCCCCCCCTTCTCTGATAATGACAGGTTCAATTTTGTGCAAAAAACATTTTATATATGTACTATATATAATCTGCCATGGGCTCATGAGTGCAACAAACTGTATCCAAAACAGTATTCTACAGCTCTATTTCCCACCCTCCTGTTCTTAACATTCTGCCCACCCCCACTTCTGTAAGGTTTGCTTTGGAGTTGTGGCTTACATGCCATGTTTAGGGCTGAGCACAAACTAGTTACTTATTTTCTGTAACTATTATAAATTTTTTTTAGAAAAGGATTTCATCCTTGCCCAAGTTGACCTGGAACTTACTCTGGAGCCCAGGCTAGCTAGCCTTCAATTCTTGGCGATCCTTATACCTCAGTCTCCCAAGTGCTGGGTTTAAAGGTGGGTGCCGCCATGCCCAGCTATTCTAAGTAATTTTGCCAGCTTTGCATCTCTGTATGTCCTTCTGTCCTTTGCATAAACAAATTTCTGTGTCTGGGGCTGGGGCTGGGGCTGCAAGCTGTACCAACCTATGAGGGAAAAAAAGAAGGCAGTTTGACATTCTGTCCATTTAGCAGAACCACAATAAAGGGTTACCTTCTAAGGCCCATGTCTCTAGCCACAGACTTTTGACCATACTTACAGTACCAGGAATTATTTTCCTCCTGTGGAGTGGGCCTCAGAACCAATCTAAGAGCAGCTCGTTACTCCCCTTTCATGTCACTATTGCACCAGTGAACACATCTTGCCTTGCAGGTGTGAAGTAAAGAGTCCCCAGGTTGTTGACTTTTCTTCCCCAGCAGTTTGCAGAACACTTTCTGGCATAAGGGAAGGTAGCTGGCAGGGAGGAAGCTTCCAGCTCAGTTTTATGGTTTCTTTACATTCTACAACCAAAGCATGTTGTATCTTCAGCAATAAGGACTTTCTATTGTATTCTGGTAGGTAGTCAGGAGCAACGGCAATAGCCAGTATTGTTTAAGGGGCCTTTGTGGTCAGAATTAAGGATCTTGAGATAGAGATTCCCTGGATTATCCATGTGAGCCAGGGAATGCAAAAGTGGAACTCAAGAGGCTGGAAAGGGGATTCTGTCAAGAACTTTCTAGAGGACTATGGCCAAGCTATCTTGGTTCCATCCCAGCAAAAATTCTTTCATCATGCTGACCTTTGTAACTATCAGAGAACAAATCAATAAATACATGTGGGAGACAATCAAGTAGGAATTTGTGATAACAGCCACAGAAAAGGAATACGCCTCCATATTCCTGTAAGGCCTAGATACTCAAGAGGCACCCTTATGTGGACTAGCATTTCTTTGACTTTTTTTTAAGGCTCTAACTCAAAACTGTACACTTGAACAGTCTTCATTTGCTGACTAGATAAGCATTTGTTTCTGCAGATAAGCTTTGGCATATATGCTGAGTTAAACATGCTCCATTTGTCTAGGAGAGGAGTCAAGGTTACATTCCTTTACCTGCTATGATCTCTATAGCGCTAGGTTTCTCACACAGACCACAATGGCATACAGTTGCAAAGTTGAGAGATGTGGAAGTGTTACACTTCCACCAGTAAAAAAACATTCTGATGGGATTTTTTGGTCTCTTTTCATCAAGATAAGTACCTAAAAGTTAGTACTCAGTATAAAACATTCTGATTTTTTTTTCTGCAAAAATGGGAAGACTGCCCACAAAGTCCAAGTACAGGTATTCTGAACAAAACTGTTCAAAGTTCATTTCACATTGCAAGGTGACTAGAAAAGGCGTACCTGGACTTTATTATTTTTAATGACTTTTAAGTTATATAGTTAACACAAAAATACCTTTCCCTTGTAGAAAATAAAAAGAAAATTCAAGTCCCTTATCAGGACTATTACGCCTACACTGTAGTCTCCTTGGTTTATTCATCTTTTCAGCACTTGCACATGTTATTCAAAAACAGCATTTCTTAGTATTTTATCTTCACTAACACACACTGAAACCACAAATACATATTGTTATGCAAGCACAGTACTAAAGAATGGGACTGAGAATTTTTATTTTTATTTTCCTTTTTGTGTGATGACGTAAAACACAAAGTCATTTTCTTTCTACAAAGGCAAACTATAGATAACCAGACTAAAAATGGAAAACTTGTTCCTTCTTGAAATTCATAATTCTGTCTGGAACTCTTCCTCTGCCTTTCAGTATCATTTTGTCAGGATAGACATAAACTGTGCCAAAAGCTTGGCTGTCCGGAGCTGTTTCAATAACTCCTTCTAGATTGACATGGTGCACGCCAAAAGGGTCCTCAGAGTAGCCACCATCATGAGTGTGACCAGCAAGGAAACACACCACACATTTGTGAGACCATATGACTGCAAGGGCATCTGTGTAGTTCCAGGCCAGGCACACACTGTCTGAAGCCTCCGGGTAAATGGGAAGATGACCTGTCAGTTAAAGAAAAGAAGTTAGGAGTTACTTAGAAAATCTCGTTTTCAGGCTGGAGAGATGGCTTAGCGGTTAAGCGCTTGCCTGTGAAGCCTAAGGACCCCGGTTTGAGGCTCGATTCCCCAGGACCCACGTTAGCCAGATGCACAAGGGGGCGCACGCATCTGGAGTTCGTTTGCAGTGGCTGGAGGCCCTGGCGCACCCATTCTCTCTCTGTATCTCTGCCTCTTTCTCTCTCTCTCTGTTGCTCTCAAATAAATAAAATAACAACAAAAAAAATTAAAAAAAAAGAAAATCTCGTTTTCATTAAGATAAAAAGCTAAGTTAGTACTCAGGAAAAAAAAAAATCTAACATATCATCCAAATGGGCTGAGATCAAGAAAATACACAAGACAAAGAAGTAGGCCACTGGCTTGGTAATGCACTCTTGTCAATCCCAGCACTTCAAGGAAAATCACAAGTTAGAAGTCAGCCTGAGCTACCTAGTAGGCAATCTACAGCCACATCTCTGGTGCACAGAATGGATGGTTAGATGGTTCACATATGAGGTAGATGAAACTTGTAGAGGCAACATGTAGCAATCACTGAGTCCTAGAGTCTCAAGGACATCTGTGCAGGGTATCTGCAAAGGGACCCAGGACTCAAACAGATGCTGTGCTAGAATACACTCTCATCAGTTTCCTTGATGTTACGCACACAGGAAGTAGCCATGGACTATGTGTCATTATAAAAGCAATGCCACAGAATTGAAATAAGGTCAGGAGACATTAGTCAATCCCAGGAGATCAGGAGTAGCCATATCCAATTTACAGACTGGAAAACTTTTTAAAGCAGAAAAGGATGACCCTGGGCCCCACAGGAAATATGCTGAGGAAAAGTCAGGAGAATTTTAAATCCCTAATGCCAACACATTTATGAACCCAATACCATGTACAAGGCCAGTTTCACTCTGAAGTCCATGGACCACAGCTCACCAAGCTACGCTTCTTCCGATAGCTTTCCTCTTACTGCTCATTTGCATTCTTAAATCTAAACAAGATTCTGCTTAGTATCTATTCATTTATATTATAAGTTTAAGATGGGTAGTGGTGGCTAACAGACCCCTAAAACAGAAGGAAGTGTATGTGCCTGAACACCTGTGCATGTTCTTACCTCTACCCAACACCAGCTATAGCAGGCTTAAGACAGCACTGCAGAAGTCATCACTGACGCATGTGTCAAAGAGTACAATTAATTACTCCTTTCTTCTAGAGGTAACTGGCTCCAGGAAGCCACCAGTTCTGTAGTGAAGTCTTCCTAGTTGGCCTCCAAGCTCAGTGGCCACTGGTTTCCAGTATCCGTTGCTGCTCTCTCCTCAGCTACCCAGCACCATAAGGAGGGCCTGAATGGTGACCTTAGTGATTTAAAAAGCTTTAAAGATAATTTATATTCTTTAAGTTCCCACATCTATATCCAGCCTAAACCTCTATTCTGAACTTAAAATTCATGTCTGAAGTGAGTACTCAATATCACAAGAAATGTATTATAAAGACAAGTTATCTAATATACATCTGAACTTAAGTATTTCCAAACCTGAACCCCAGACCTCTATACCTCACATTGCCATTTTGCAGTATTTCCCACCCAACAGTCATCTATCCTTCCAAGTCCATGGACCAAACTCATCTTACTCAAAATGACCTCTGAGTAGGAATGATGACATTAAAAAAACAAAAGGAATTTTCTATTTAACTTTTAAACTTACTAAAGAAAGCTGAGAAGTTATTTAAAGTTTTGCTTTATCTAGATTCTAAACTTACAGCAAATAAAGATAATTCAAGGTTCACCAAAGCAGGCAAGTATACTGCCATCAGTGAGAAGCAATGGGGAGAATATAGGATAGAGGAGCCAGAGACTTGACATAAAATGTGGATATCAGTCTCACTCAGGTCAGCAGCTGTGTGACTAGCTACATGGTTAAATTCTTAGAGATTCAGTTTCTTTACTTAAAATTAGGATTAGACATTGTAGCAGACAGCTTCAGGTTCGCTGAGATGAACTTCCAGACCAGGCATAGTTATGGAGGAAGGGATATTTATTGAAGCTTACAGATCCAAGGGAAGTTCCATAATGGCAGAAGAAACTGGCCTGCCTTCACAGGCCCAAGCAGAGAGAGAGAGGAGCACAAGCCTAAAGGTCAAAAGCCACAGCACACTTCAGGAACTCCAGCTAGGCACACTTTGCATATCTTTAGATTGAAATCTGAAACCCACCACCACACCTTAAGATCCACACAATGGCACTGACAGACTCCAGCCAGGTGGCTGCAGATGCAAACTACAAACAACTGAATATATTGGGGGCCATCTATTCTATTCAAACCACCACAGACATCACGATTTCTATGTTCTTCAGCTCCAGCACTCAGTCCCGTAGTAGAAAACCAAAAGTAGACACAATCAAGTATCCATTTCTGAGGCCACTTACTAGAGAGGCACGTTGACAACTGACAGTCAAATAGCAGCAGAAACACTCCTGCTCAAGTCAGGTTTTCTCTCATCACAGTGAAGACTGACACGTAAAAACTGCCTTTATAGACAGAAATATAATTTTATATTGTCAGCTTGCTGAATAGCCTAACATTTTAAAAGGATTTTCGTATTTATGATTTGCTGAGAAAACCGCAGCTCTTGGGTTTAGTGTTTGTCCAGGACCACACAGTTCATACAGATGTAGCCAGATTGGCATTTTCTCCTCTGACTTTTCTTTTAATATTTTCTTCATTTATTTGAAAGAGGCATAGGGAGCAAGAATGGGCATACCAGGGCTTCCAGCTACTGCAAACAAACTCCAGACGCATGTGCCACCTTGTGCATCTGATTTACATGGGTCCCAGGGAATCAAACCTGGGTCTTTCAGCTTTGCAGGCAAATGCCTTAACCACTAAACCATCTCTCTAGCCCCATCCTCTGCCTTTTGATGTAGTCTTCTCTGTATGATTTTTAAAAAAGGGCTATAATGTCAGACCCCAAATTCTACCATCTATACTGCAAATCCAAATTTGGTTCTTTACATAAAGACTCATACATATGAGTCTGCACACGTGTTTTAAGCACTCCTGGTTCTCTATATTCGCTCATAAAAGCTTGTCAAACTGCCTCTAAGTGAAGATACACTGATTTCTATGGGATGTTGTGGCTGATGGAGAACACAAGTGCTCACTGCCCCAAGTCTAGCATATGTGTTTCTTATTATGCCAGCTTTGCTTCATGCAGGTAGCAGAACCCCCAATGACGGTCATTTATTTCACTGCTGGCCAGGCTTCTGGGGCTGAGACTTGGGGTAGGGCCTAAAATGTACTTCTTAGATAAAAAATTACTATATAAATACACTTCATTTGGAAAAACTCAGCTCTGAACCCTCCAAGGGAACTTCAGAGGCACTAACATATGTCAAGCTGTTTTTTTTGTCATTTTACCATTCTTTCCTGACTCATTCTTAAATGTTAAACTTAAGATGTAGGGTATGTTTCAACAACAACAACAAAAATCTTAAACTAAGTAACCACTTTATAGAAAGAGGATATCAAAATATAAGTATCATTAATATTTTCTTTAAAAGCTAACTTCCTAATTTCTAAACTGTAGTGTAACTAGACAAACAGGACAAATACTTACTCACAATCACCACCTTCTCTTGGTTTGTGTCAGAGAACGTAAGAACTTCATTCAACCAGTTCAGCTGCTCTTGGCTGAATCCTCCATTAAATTGGACAAACTGGGGCTCAGAAAGTCCTGAATGAATTCAGTAAGTTAGACCTGCCAAATACCATTTGGGCATTCAAGTTCACTAATGAAAGGGCACTTGATTTGTTTTGGGTATTTGATTAGCAGCAATTGACTCAACATAGGAAATCATAAAATGTAGGGTCTATAAATGTCACACTCTACCTAAACTCATCCTGGGCATTCCTCTGCTTGTTGTCCATTATATTGAAAAGAAAATATAACCCCCTTATTGTGTCCACTGAGCTCTACTACATATTCTTGGACTTGTTTATTCTTCAAAGTCATCTTGTCCATCAGTGGACCCTTTCTGTGTTACTCAAAAATGCCATTCTTACTCATCAATATCTTTGCATTTGTTTTCCTGTCTGCTAGCCCACCCCCCACTTCCCCTCCCACCTGTCATCTCTTTGTATACTACCTTTTTGCTTCCTTGCTACTACCATACTCCTGACATGATGTACTATTTCTTAGCACACCCAAAGACAAGACTAAGAAGTTATGGACAAAACCCTCCAAACCATAAGCTAAAATAAACTCTAAATTGATTATCTCAGATATGTTGTCAGTGATGGAAAGCTAATATATTGTTGTTTGTCTGTCCACCTGCTGTGGTTATCCTCCATTCCTCCCACTAAAAAAGTGTTATTATAAAGTACTCATCACAGAATAGAAGTGTCTGTTAAATAAATGAAGCTTGAACCAGTACTTAGGATCAATCCATGTGACATCAGGCTTGGAGAAATCCTGACCCTGAACAACATCAACAATGTACTTTTACCTTAATCATCCATCTTCCTGCTGAATTTAAAGACAAAGCATTAGATTCTCAGCTCAAAGGGATAATTCACCTTGAGGACTATTCAACTCCACATTTGGATTATGCTCCCTTAGCATCTTCATGCACTGTTGGTACTTTGGAGAAGACTGATCTATGCCCAAGACACTCAAGTCATAAGCATCGAGCAAAATGAATCGAAATGTAGGGAATGGCACAAAATGGTAAGCATAATAACTCTCTGAAGGCATGGTCTCAGGGCGATGGACAATCCGATCTTCTAGAAACTTTGTGTTAAGTTTAGAGTTTGTTAAGAAGTCTCTGCTGAAGTTATAGAATTCATGGTTCCCCCATGTATGATGAACTGGGACTTTCAGCATGTGGAATGTGTTCATGACACGTTCTAAAGATGCTTCTGAAGCTCTGTGCTGCGCGTTATAGCCATCGATAATATCGCCAAGCTGGAGGACACAACAGGGCATGCTGCCTTCCTTATTCCAGTCCTCAATGGCTCCCTGCAAGTGAAGAAGACTGTGTCTGTAGTACCTCCGCCTATTTCCCCGGAAATTGTATCCATCTTCTAAGTCAGCATATTGAATGTCTGCTATGACACCAAAGGAAAAGAGGTGCTCTGAGCCATCAGTCTGGGTGTCAGGATTCAGCTTCTCAGCCATAACCTCCAAAGAGGTCTCTAAATAAGCTAAATAGAGTAAAAAAGACAGTTAAGTTAAAAATATTGTATTTTCTCATTGGACTGAAGAAAATAAGCCTAGTAATAAATTCACTAAACAGGAAAACGGGTTATGGGCTTTAGAAATCAATGATTTTAGCTCTAAAATATAAGACCTCTGAAATGCTTCCATTTTCTCCCCTGTAAAATTGATAATTTCAATCACTCAGAGGAACAACTACCTACAAAAGGGTGCTATCATGTTAACAAATCATATTTTAGGCTGGAGAGATGGAAAACTACTTTCAAATTGAATGATCAAATAACTCCGCCAAGCCTCAGGATTTGAGGTGATTACACTTGCTTATGCCCTCACTCATCCAGAACCAAAACATGATCTCTGAGTCCCACCATGAGCTACTCTAGCAGCTGGGTCTTGTCTCCTCATTGATGAGTAGCTCATTAAAATAAGTTTCTCATCTTTTGTATCTGAAATAAGAAGAGAGTAAAGATGAAAACAGGAATAATCTTAAATAAAAATACCCAGCACAAAAACCATGACACCAATGAGAGCATTGCCCTGGCATGAGTAGCAAACAGCTGGATCTAATCAGAACCAGATTTGCATTTCTTCTCTTAGTATTAACCAGCCTCCCCCCATCCCAGAACCAAAACATGCAATCTTTTCATCTTAGATGTGATCTCTGCCCTGACTCACTGGCCAAGAGCAAGAAATTTATATCTGAGAAAACTATGTTAATAGATTATTTATAACTCTAACCAAGAACAGGCTGGGTGTGGTAGCACATGCCTTTAATCCCAGCACTTGAGAGGCAGAGGTAAGAGGATCACCATGAGTTCAAGGCCACCCTGAGACTATATAGTGAATTCCAGGTCAGCCAGAGCTACAGACCCTACCTCGAAAAACAAAACAAAACAAACAAAAAAAAAAATTAAAAGAACCAAGAGCACTAATGATTATGACAAAAAGTGAAGACCAAGGTCCTAAATTATCACCAAGTCTTATTATAATGATAGCCAGTAATTCTAAAATTTATTTCACTTTCTAAAATTACCTTGACTTCTGATCTCTAGTCATTGGCTCAACATAACTAGAGAGCTCCTACTTAATCCTCCATAGACATGTGAAATCCCAGTTTTAAGTGTACTCCTAATACTGAGAGAATACACCACTATATTCAGCATATCCATCTTCTAAACAAGCACAGTGGTCAGACTTTAACTAGACTTATTTATGACAACTCAGCGGCTCTCTGAAAACTCACTGTTGTCACTGACTGCACAATCCCCACATAATCTGCCCAATGAGAAGCTTCAGTTTTCTTCTTGAATTTCAGTGGTGAGATAGTATGCATGGATGTCCCCCAATATATTCAGGATTTTATTGAAGTCTGTAATTTTAGATCTGCAGCCACTTGGCTGGAGGTGTCGCTGGGCAGAGCTTAGGTTCTAGCCTTAAAGGTGTGGTGATATATTTGAAATTCCAGTCTAAAGAAATGCAAAGTGCCTGAGTTCTGCCTGGATTCCTAAAATGTGTTTGTTTGTAGTGTGGCTATATATACACTCACCACATCTCTCTCTCCCTCTCCCCTTCCTCTCTCTCACCCCAACCAGCAGCAACAGAAAAAAGATGGAAATCTTGAAAAATATGTTCTTAAGAGTATTTTTAAAAATCTGTGCCTTTCTTCCTGTAGTATCCACTTGAAAACTCCATTGGGTATCAAGTCACTAAACATGTGTGATGAGGTAGTATTTTCGTTACTGTCCTATACATCAAAGAAAACCTGATTTAAAAGGTGAACTCAGATACAATTATAAGAAACATAAGCCTCATTTCAGTCAACTGAAAATCTCTAGTCCCACTGGTTCCAAGTACAGACTAATAGGAGATTTAGCCAGGAGGAATCCATCAAACATGTCACGTGAGCATGATCACCAAAGCTGTTTCTGGAAATGCCCTTACTGCTGTGCCAGACGACCTTGATTGACTGTTTTTATATTTAAACTCAGAACCTTTAAGTGATAATGTTCTGTGGATCCCTTAGATTTATTTAATCTTGATTAATATTATCTTCTCTCCAGTTAACAATTGTCATTTTCACTAACCCAGCAGTCATTTCCTGTTCTGTGTGTAACAGCATTCCAATTTTCCTTTGGGCAAATTCATCTTCTTACTTGGAGTTCTTGCTTGATCTCCAATCTTTGGTTGAGAAAGAAGAGTGTGTGCTAAGGGCATAGACAGATGATTCCAGCCTGGCCCATTTCCTTCTGACAATTAGAAAAAGGTGTCTTCTGACAATTAGAAAAAGGTGTATAACCCAAGCTGTGTCAATAAGCATCAGCCCAGGGATATCTGCCAAGAGTTAAATCAAAACTACTCCAATGACTTCTGTTGAGCTGAAAACCGCAACCCAAGTTTCTGCAGAAAACTAAGAAGAAATCCAACATGGAAGCAAGTCATTGATAAAAAGCAGATTCCTGGAAATACTAGTTGAATACCTGCATCTACCCATTCCCAATAGAACTGCCCTTGGTCACTTAAAAAGTTATCACCTAGTAGATTCCCCTTTAAACTGAAAGCATACTCAAATAATTTCTGTCCACCCACAGATCCTGTTTGGAGGGAGTCAGGTAATCAAGTATCTCTTTTAGACAGTTAGGGAGACCCTTAAAAGTAGAAAGGCAGGATATCTGCACTTGCTAGAGTTCTTTTATCTTACCTATATCTGCTTTTCCACAAAAACCTGGGCCCCTCCTGGGAAGGAGGTCTTTTCTAGGATTTAAACATTGTGCTTGGTCAAGTTCAGAACCCCCCCCACCCACCCTGCCGAACTTGGTGTCAGGGCTAGCCTCTTCCTGAGACAGCTCCTAGTCCTAACCAACCAGCTGTCCCTCTGGTTCAACTGAGCAGGATGGTAAGGCCGACCACCATAAGGTTATAAATACATTTGCAAGGGGAGGACATGCTCTCTGAGCTGCCTGACCACTTGGGAACTTCCAGGTGCTGATCAGTTTCCCCTCAGCTCAGCCCAGGCTGGGCCATGGCCAAGATGAGGGGGAAGCCCCTTAGCCCTTACTCTCCACTTGGGTTTTTTGTTTTTTGTTTTTACATCCTCCAGCTCCCCACATGGCAGGAGTTCTTTGAACTTTCTTTTCTCTCTTTTCTTTCCACAGTTTTCTCTGGCCCTCTGCATGGGATTTCTAGCCACATGGCTACCTCTTTGTCTCTATACTTCCCTCAATAAAGATAATAATTTAATAATTATTCTACTCAGTCTCTTCTTATTTAATTATTTGATTAAAAGTAGACATGGACCTAAAGTTTAGGGTTCAAGGACTTTCCTGAACTCCTAGCATCCCATTACACTGCCATATATACTTCCCACTGGAAATTTCAATTTAGGTAACTCAAGGCTACTTTCCAAAGTCAAGCAAGGTAGAAAACCTCTATAGAATCAACACTGTAGGTAGAAAAGAGATCAAAATATTGAATAATACAGCTTTCAAAATTAAGGAGGATACTGAGTTCAGGGTCAACCTGTGCTACAAAGTGAGACCGTCTCAAATAATAAAAAAATTAAGGTCAAAGATTGGGAGGCATACACAGTGTCGTTAAATAAATTATTCTGGAAAACAGAAACCTAAATTCAGAGTGCCAAAAGTGGGCACGAGGGATCTTCCATTTCAGTAATAAACTGAGGAAAGATCTAGTGAGCTTTTCAGGCAAAAACTTCAGGTGAAACGTGAAAGGCTAAGAAGGGGAAGTGAACATGAAGAAACTGAGGCTGTCCTAAACCAATGGAAAGTACATGCCCTTTTACTGGGTTACTGGAGTGATTTGGGGTCTGATAATTTTTCATTAGTCATGATGTATCAGGTCCTAAAAATTAGGACTCATTTAGGGAAATACCATAAGAGAAGTCTGGCTTCCCTTATCTGTACAGACTTGTAATACACACAGAGCAAGAACCTGGCTTCTTTAATCCTTCCTCCAATTTGCTAAAGACCCATACCTTTTCACATGGTATTCTCAATTCTAAAGAGAGGCATCTGTAATATTACTCCCTCTCCTTAGCTAAGAAATAACTAACTTGCAGAAAAGCCTCTGGAAAGAAAATACAGGTACCAACCCTGGGAAAGTCTTGGGTCAACTTTCGACTTACTTTAAAAGAAATTACCCAGCAGAGGTATTCTACCCATTTTCTCAGTGTAATCCCTGGTACCCCATTAAAAGCCATCAACATGTTTACACCCCACCACCTCCTCAAAAATAGATTCAGGACAGAAAAATTTCTCCATTTTCCTCAAGGCAGGCCTTGTATAAACCCTTTTCCTTCCATAAATTTTTGTCTCTGTTTTTCTAGTAAAGCAGCAAAAAATAGAAATAGAACCTAAGATTCCAGTGACAATGATGATGTCATTTACAAAAATCTCTTCCTTATATCATAGATTATTTTCCCCTTGGGTAAGATATGGATCGATGTTCAGGTCATGTTTGAACACATCACTGTATCACCCTGAACCTGGTGGCCTTTTTCCCTTGAGATTAAGAAGATAGGAGGCCAAGGGGCAGGCATATTCCATACACTATGGACAAGACAGGCACTTTATTTTCACTGGATAGCAAGTATTGAAAGTTGAAGAATCAACTTCTCTCTTGTTTTCACAAGGGTCCTTGATCTGCTAAGGAAAAAGGTAAGAGGCAAGAAGGGAAGACAAGTCTACATTCAGAGACAGCTGGTTAGGGTCATAAATAAGGCTGGGCAAAAAGCAACAAGTGGGCATTCTTCAGTGGAGAAAAGGAGAATAAGCATTCTAATATCAAGAGCATTTTCTCTCTCCTGTACCAAATAAATACACCAAGATGCACCTCATGATAAAAATGACTTACTGCTTTTGATGCAAATCTTAGGACCAGGCATAACAATCTGTCTGCATGCCTTATGTGGTTTGATATTCCCTTCCATTTCCATGCAAAGACCAACCACTTCAAGTTCATACTCCCATGTCCCCATGGATCAGACAGGTCAGACAGGCAGAGTCTATGTCTCTGTTCAGTAGATCTACATCATCAACCCTTAAGATTAAGGGATCAAGGTTTAGAGGGGGAAAATGAGGCAGGATAGAAATACAGAGAAAATTATGAGGACATGGGCATGAAAAGGATGCCCTCACTCCAGAATTGATTGAAGTCTCTCACCAGTCAAGGATTCTAAAACAACTGACATTCACTGTGAAGACTGCTCACATACAGACAATATTTCTTTTAAGAGACCTAAAAAGAATGTTAAAAGCACAATAATCCATTTGTGGAATTACCATTTTCTGGGAATCTCACCAATTATAAACAAGACTAAATTCTTCATTTACAATGACAGTGTGCTATAACTTTGTTGCGCAACCCTTGTTTTATGGTTTTGCCCTATCTTATCTAGGGCATCAAGACCCAACATATAACCTTATTTACAAAAAAAAAAAAAAAAAAAAAAAAAAAACAACCTTGGCAGGGTTTTGAGACATAACTTCAGAAGCCACCAAAATCACATTGTAAAAACATAAGTGTGACTCTTGAGAAGCTCACGCTCCTGGTCTTGGATACTTCTCTACTAACCACCGTGTTTTAAATCTATGTTAGAAACTCTCAATAGCTGGGCCTGGTGGCACACACCTTTAATCTCAGCACTCAGGAGGCAGAGGTAATGAGGACCGCCGTGAGTTCAAAGCCACCCTGAAACTACATAATGAATTCCAGGTCAGCCTGAGCTAGATGAAGAGCCTACCTCAAAAACAAAATGAAACAAAACAACAGCAAAAAAAAACTCAATAAACTCCAACTCTGCTTCATAAAGAGAAAAAGAATTCCAGCTTTGAGCACAAATTAAAGCTCAATTCAGGAATAACGAAACACTAATACTAAACAACAACATCACTTACTGGGTTGGGAAGCAGCACTCCTGGCTAGTGGAGCTAAACCTAGAGATACAATACCATGCTCCAATGCAACAATCAGTGGAGCAATAAATAGTTAGAAGTCCCCTTGGGGGCAGGGTGTCACACAACGGTGGAATCTATCATTAAAAGACTGGGAAAGGATGATCTTTGTTTCTCCTTTTTTGCAAATCTAACACAAACCTAGGGGTGTGGCTGGGGGGTTAAGAGTACAGATACTAAGACATAAATGCACATGACAGGCTAGGAATGGAGTTCAGTAGTAGAACATTTGCCTGGAATGTGCAAGTCCTGAATTCCATTCTTAGCACCATTACAAAAAAAGAAAAAGATGTTAAGCATTTTAACATTTCCCAAGGAATACAAAATGCCCTACCAATGCTCATAACTTCAGGAAGTGGTGTTTTGTTTTGTAACTGTTATGCCCAGATCACAGAGTCCCCAAAGACCACCAAGAGAGCCGGACACGTATGCAACACCAAAGTGCTTTATTTCAGGCTTAAGCTCAGGCTCCAGACTTTACTAATGGAGTGGGTCCGTCTGAGAGCCCCGAATGGTGTCTGAGAGAAGCTTTCATTGTGTTTAAACAAAAAGGGGAATTTCCAACGTGGCAGTTACATGGATTGGTTGACATTTAGCAAGAACATACATGTTGTAAGCTGATTAGAAACATGAAGCAAATTTATCTATGGCTACAGGAATGTATTACATCTACTTGGTCTTTCCTGATTGGTCTATATTGGGGGGGGGGGCAATTTGTGGTTCTTCTAGTAACTGTTATGTCTTAACAGAAACCTAAGCCTTGCCAGTAAACAGAAACTTGGGCCTACTAATGACTCTGAAGCCTGTTATGGTGTTACTCTGGTTTGGTCCTTCATTTCCCCACTCTTCTAGTAACTAAAGGAGCCCAATCATGGGCCCTTGTTAGGGAATGGGCTCTAGGGGGTGATATTGTGATCTAAGAGCCATAAGCTGGATTGTACCCATCCTTTCTTTTATGAAAGCTATTAATTTATTTAATATGCAGGGACCAAATGTAAGCAGCAAGAGTAGTATGAGTAATGGGCCAAGCAGTGTAGAGATCAACGTGGTGAGCCGAGGGGAACAGTTAAATATGGACTCGTTTTGTTAGTCCTTCTCCCACTTTTGCCATAGATTCTTTAATTACTCTGGAATGAGCCACATAAAAACAACAGTCTTCCCCAAGAGCTGCACGTAGTCCCCCTTGCTGGAGAAAAATTAAATCTAAGCCCCTGCAGTTTTGCAAAACTACTTCAGCTAAAGAGAACAGAGATTATTGTAGATGAGATATGGAACTTTCTAATCTTTCTATATCAATATCAGTGGCTGCTCTAAGGTTAGAATAATGCTGGTTCTGCATTGCCAGAGATGCTACTCCTGTTCCTGCTCCTGTCAGCCCCAGGCCAAGGAGTACAATCAAGGTTAGGGCGGTGACTGGCTCTCTTTTGGCCCGTGTCATGTCTCTGCTTGGCTTCTGAAACATTTCTTCATCCAAGTGGTAGATCAACCGAGGAACAAGCTGTATACTAGGACACAGAAACTCTGGGTGCTATTAAGGACATGAGTATGGGCATGGGGGTCAGTTCTGTAACACAGGCCCACGAAGAATATGCAGAGGGAATGAGGTACAAGGGGACTGTGGTGTTGATAATGATAGTCCGATTACACAAAGGAGAGCAAGAGGCTGTTGACATGCCACTGACACATAAGCCTTGCCCTGACACTTGCTGGAGAGTTAGTTTAACTTTCTGCTGCCAGCGACATTTGGATGAGTTGGAAGATGGATTATATCCGCCCTCTATTGCCATCCCCTCATAATATTAGGGTGTAGTATCACAACACAGCCAACAGGAATCAGTCAGATCAGGCCGGGAGGCATTTAAAACCTGAAAAGATCATTCTAATACCTCTAGAAGAGGTCTTTTGCTGGGTCGAAAGCCTTAGGGATCTTAACAGTGGGTGACAGGTTGGTCCCAATTACGACAATTGGGATTCCTGGGGCAGGGGGCTATCTTTTGGCTCAGGAGGTGAACTGGGTTGTAAGGGGATTAGGACCTTGTTGGGTCCTATACTTTCAGGTTGGCCTAATGACTTTTCAAGCCGCTTAATGGTAAACAGGACTCCATTGTCGTACCCTGACTGGTAGAGTCGCAATCCCCAAGTAAACCCCACATCCCAGTTTGTCTCTGTCTTTCCTGTCTCAGTGAAAGAAATATTGATGGGGTTACATTTAGGGTTGCCTGTACACTTAATGGCCTTGCCTCGCTGGATCTTGATGAGGCCTGAGGGCGATGGCTTATTTACCCAATGACAAGTTCCAGTCTGCTCACATCCCCAGGCTTTACAATAAAAATCCGTCCATCCCCCACATTTCAAGGCTCTTTTTTTATCTGTAGAGGCTGGGCACACATAAAAGCAGGTGTTCCGTAGTTCTTGCATGGAGGTCTGAGTTCCACACCCTGGGATCCCTATCCTACCTTCATGCGAAGGATCTTGTCTGAAGAGGGAACATAAGTCCACAGTCAGATTGGGCCACCAGGTTCCGGGGGGATGGGCCTCTGAATGTTGTATTATCACCTGATTGGAACTAGGGGTGATAATCTGCCAGGTAATGTTGTGGGGGAGGTGAGAGTTAGTAGTACATACAGTTAGGAGCACGGTCAGGATCAGGAGCGTTTGAGTTGGAGCTTGAGTGGGGTGCTGTGTTCCTGGTCGATTTTCCATTGTGGCTTGTAGTCCTCAGGTTGAGCCAGGGGATCTGCTAGGCGGATGTGGGTGTGGTGGATCCCGGTGGTGATGCCTCGACCTTAAGAGCCGAGGAGGTGGTTAAGATGACAATGTAAGGTCCCTTCCAAGGAGGTTCAAGGGTCTTGCGATGATGACGGCGCACGAAGACCCAATCCCCTGGTTGGTAGTTGTGGGGTAACAGCGGCGGTCCAGTCTCATAGATGGCCTGCAAATGTGGCCATACCTCTTTGTACGCTTGGGCTAGTGTTTCAAGGGAATCAAGCAAATGTTTATTATCAAACTCAGCAATTAATTCTGCTTTTAAGTTAGGCAAGATAGGGGGTGGTCTAATAAACACAATCTCATAAGGGGTTAGTTCCATCATATAGGGTATATTTCGCACCCTCTCAAGGGCAAAGGGGAGGAGAGCCACCCAGTCCCTGCCAGTCTCCATGGTTAATTTAGTAAGGGTCTCCTTCAAGGTCCTGTTCATTTTCTGTATCTGTCCTGAACTCTGGGGTCTATATGCACAATGAAATTTCCAATTTGCCCCCAGCATCTTAATTACCTCTTGAGTTACCTGTGAAATGAAGGTTGGTCCATTATGTGAACTCAAGAGAGCTGGCATGCCATACCTGGGGAGAATATCCTCAAGTATCTTCTTGGTTACTACCTGTGCTATCTCATGTTTGGTGGGGAAGGCTTAAGTCCACCCTGCAAAAGTGTCTACAAAAACACAAAGGTATCTATAACCATACTTTCCTGGTTTTACCTCAGTAAAGTCCAATTCCCAGTGGTCTCCTGGTTTGGAGCCTCTCAGCCAAGTTCCTTGTTCCTTAGGTTTATTGTCAGCATTAGTGAATTTACAGCTCAAGCACTTGTTAGAGATGACCTCAAGCAATGGCCTTGGATTTAATATTTTAAGATGAGCATTCCTAATGAGGTCCTCTGTCTTCCTTACTCCCAGGTGGGAGTAAATATCTCCCCAGCAGGGGGTAGGGGCACTCTGGTATGACCATGAAGGTCCACTGTTCTTCGGGTAGTCCATCAGTATTGGTTCATGCCAGTGGTCCCTTGCACCCAGGACTTCTTGGTAGACAACTTGCCTTGAGGCTCTGTCAGCACTGAATGCTGTGCCCCAGTATCTATTAGGAAATTTATTGGTGTCCCCTCCACGTTTAGGGTTACTTGGGCTCGGGGACGGAGGGGCTGAACCTCGTCCCTCCTAATCATTGAGTTCCTTCAAGTCTAGGACTCGTATAGGGTCCATGCTCCCATCTCTTTGTGGAGGCTTCTTAGGACAGTTCTTAACCCAGTGTCCCATTTCTTTACAATAGGCTTCCTCTCTGTAAGTCCATTAAGGGGATTGAATCCCCTCCAGGTGGGCCTGGGGCACCCAGGACCCACGGCCCAGGCAGGGTGGTCACCAGTGGCGCCTCCGCCAGACCACAGGGCAAAATCAGAATTACAGGGCAAGCTCCCTTCTACACAGACTGAAAGTCAAAACACAGACACTAGCTGGTGGTTCCGCTCAACGTGTCGGGGATCTCAGGGGTCTTAGGAATCCCAGATGAGCCCCAAAATGTTATGCCCAGATCACAGAGTCCCCAAAGACCACCAAGAGAGCCGGACACGTATGCAACAGCAAAGAGCTTTATTTCGGGCTTAAGCTCAGGCTCCACACTTTACTAATGCAGAGGGTCCGTCTGAGAGCCCCTAATGGCATCTGGGAGAACCTTTCATTGGGATTAAATGAAGAAAAGGGTAATTTCCAACATGGCAGTTACATGGATTGGTTGACATTTAGCAAGAACATACATGTTGTAAACTGATTAGAAACATTAAGCAAATTTATCCATGACTACAGGAACGTATTACATCTACTTGGTCTTTCCTGATTGGCCCTTACTGGAGGGGGGCAGTTTGTGGTTTTTCCAGTAACTGTTATGTCTTAACAGAAAACCTAGGCCTTGCCAGTAAACAGAAACTTGGGCCTACTAACCACTCTGAAGCCTGTTATAGCCTTACTCTGGTTTGGTCCTTCAGTAACAAGCAGTCCCAAATTGGAACTTCCCCGCGCCCTGCCAAAAAAATAAGAAATAAAATAAATCACGAAAGTGAGGGGGAGCTTCTGGGGCCCCAGGAGACTAAGATAAGGATGGACGATGCACAGTGTGTCGTCGACAGGGCTTTATAATCAGACTGGTTGAAATGTCAAGTGCTAGGTACACTCAAGGTACTCAGCCTCGTTAGTACTTTCTTTTTAAATCAAGGATTACTGCACACGCTGTAACACGCATTCTACTTTGGGGGCCGACGCCCCCGGAGCGAACATCCCGGGGCGCTCAGGGCCGCCTCCCCCCACCTCCCCGCCGGCCCCAGCCCAGACCCGCTCCCCGACGGCGCCGGACACCACCTACCGCACTCCGGGTCTCCCCTGAGCTCCGGGACAACCGGCCCTGACACCGTAGCACAACCGAACGCAGCGGAACGACCGACCGCCGCCGACTTCCGGCGGAAGCGGAAGCGGCGTTGCAGGGCGGGCGGAAGGAGGCGCGGTCCGTAAACTCATGGCGGGCCTGGTACGGGGACCCGTGGCGGCTTGGCGGCCAGGCCAGCTCTGGCGTGTCTTACCTCGCGGCCTCGGGCTCTGCGGCTCGGCCGAGGGCCCTGCGGGTGTCTGGCTGCGGCGGGCCTCGGGGCCGGCGAGCGGCGGCCAGGGACGCCGGCCCTGGAGCTCGGCCGTGCCGCCGCCCCCGGGGCCATCCGGGCCCCGGCCTGAGCCCAAGGGCAGCGGCGGAGCTCCCACGCGCACCTCGAAGCCTGGGGTGAGTGCACACCCCGAGCCGGTGGCCTCGGCAAACGCTATGGTCGTCGTAGCCTCAGAAGACACTCAGCCTGTGTAGGGAGAGGGTGTGAGAGAGACACTGTTGCTTGAAGCACAGCGAGGGCCTGCAACCTTCCTGCGGGATGGAGGCGGAACCCCCGAGCTGGGGCTTAAGCTGATCCGGAGGACCCTGAGGAAAACGGACTGGAGCAGGGGCAGCTGTAAGGGAAGTTGATAAGGAACTGTAGCTGTTTGTGGCCTTGCTCTGCAAGAGTCAGAAGCTGTTCCAGCGAGCTTGTCTGTGGCAGGATGCCCCCAGATGGTTTCTGTTCCTTCAAGGGCTTCTGAGTTAAAGGAAGTTGCTTGTCTGGAACTGAATTCCTCTGATGTTCTCAGGGAAAGTCAGTAACCCTTCAGCCTGAAAGTGGCCTCAGCTCGGACTGCACACCTGCGTTGTGGCCTCTTCCTGGTTTGCTCCTGAGAAAATTTGAGGATCTACACCTTCTCCAAGTATATCTTGGCTCATATTATAAGTTAACATTTGTTCCAAGAATCAGCTGTAGGTTTTAAGGGTCTCAACTGTTTACCATGATCGAAAAGTCAGAGCACTTTTGTAGCTGGTCCAAGTTTACATATATAATTTGAAGTAGAAACAAAGCCGTAGGTCTGTAAGTTGCCAGTGTGTATGGCCTCCCCACCCCCCAGTCTAGCTCTGACCTTGTCGTGGTAAGTGATGAGGGTTTTGTGGAGCTGGGAGATTTTAACGATTTAGGCCTAGATGACAAACATCTTGATTTAGAAAGAATACAGAGAAGTAACTCCATTTAGTTTGTAGGAAGTGCCAGTATTTTAGATGTCTTTACTATGGCCGTTACTTCCAGAAGCCAGAGCTAGGTCCCTCCCCAGTTGTATTCATTTTACTTCATCTCAGTATTAACACTACCCAGTAATTGTTTTGTTTATGAGGCAGGGTCTCATGTAGCCCAGGTTGTCCTCAAACTCCCATGTGTAGGGAAGGATGACCTTGGAACTCTGAACGTCCTGCCCTCTCCCTAGTTGCTGAGATTGCAGGCTTAGTTCACCACACCCAGTTTTATGCTAGCTATTAAACCAAGGGGATCACACATGCTAGATAAGCACTGTACCAACAGAGTTACATCTCCAGACCGTAATTGGGTTTTTCCCCCTATGCGTGTGCATGTACATATCTTTGTATGTATGTGGGTACGCGTGTGCATACTGTGGTGGCCAGAGTTCAATGTTGGGTCTTCCTCAGTCTATCTCCACTTTACTCTTTTTTTATATATTTTTATTCATTCACTTATTTATGTATTTGAGAGTGACAGAGAGAGAAAGAGGCAGATAGAGAAAGAGAATGGGCATGCCAGGGCTTCCAGCCACTGCAAACGAACTGCAGACGCATGCGCCCCCTTGTGCATCTGGCTAACGTGGGTCCTGGGGAATCGAGCCTCGAACCGGGGTCCTTAGGCTTCACAGGCAAGCGCTTAACTGCTAAGCCATCTCTCCAGCCCTCCACTTTACTCTTTTGACGTATTTATTTATTTATTTAAGAGAGTGAGGCAGAATGAAAGACAGAATGTGTGCATCAGGGGCTCCAGCCACTGGAAACAAGTTCCAGACACATGCACTACCTTGTGCATCTGGCTTATGTGAGTACTGGGGAATCGAACCTGAGTCCTTAGGCTTTGCAGGCAAGTGCCTTAACTGCTAAGCTATCACCCAGCCCTATTTGTTTTTAATTTTTATTTATTGTTCCAGAGAGAGAAAAAAAAGGCAGAGAGCAAAAGAAAATGGGTATGTCAAGGCCTATAGTACTGCAAGTGAACTCCAGACACATGTACTACCTTTGTGCATCTGGCTTATGTTGGTACTAGGGAATTGAACCTGGGTCGTTGGACTTTGCAAGCAAGTGCCTTAACTGCTAAGCCATCTCTCCAGCCTTCCACTTTATTTTTTTTGAGACAGGATCTCCTCCACTGAGCCCAGAGCTCACCAAATTGGCTAGATTAGGTAGGTCACAGCCCTGGGATTCTCCTGTCTCCACTTCCCCAGTGCTGGGTTTATAGGTAAACACAGCTTTTTCCATGAAGTTCTGAGATCCTTGCACTCAAGTCTTCATGCTTACATGTGGCTGGCACTTAACCAACAGAGCCATGTCCCTGCCCTGTACTTGGTTTTTACATTAGTAGTTGTGGCCAGGTCACACATAGGAAGTCATCATACTTGAGTTTCTTTGGGTTGAATTTTCTTTCCTTTTTTTCTTTTTTTACATAAACAGAAACTAACTTGGGAAATTTCCCCTGGAGTACGTTTGTAACAGATGCAACCTCATCTACAGAAACTGAGTATTTTTCAAATTAACCTGGAACATTCTATGTGTAACAAAATCATGGCCTGTGTGCATAAACTTACTTGAAAATACAGCACAGTTAAGTGTTTGCATCTCACTGATATTTTTATTTTTGAAATCTCTGCCTAGTAGCCTGTTACCTGGAAGTCGTTAGCAGTCACATTTGCCATTGGAGGAGCTTTATTGGCTGGAATGAAGTACTTCAAGAAAGAAAAGACAGAGAGTAAGTAGCTATCATTTGGTCAGGTCTGAAGAAAATCCTTCCTGGCTATGGGGTTGCCTCATTTTTTTTTAGCATTATTGACAACCGCTATACATATGGACAGTTACCATGATCATAATCCCCTCCTTCCACCTTCTCTTTTTCCCCTCCTCTACTCCACTAAATCCCTTCTTTTCAACTAGTCCCTTTTCTATTTTGATATCATTTTACCCTCCCATTAGCTAGCATCATTTTTGTTTTTAAACTTTTTACTTGGAAATAATTTTTTAACGTTTTCATTTATTTGAGAGAGAGAGAGAGAGAATGGGCATGCCAGGGCCTCTAGCCCCTGCAAACAAACTGCAGACACATATGCTACTATGTGTGTCTGGTATATGTGAGTACTGGAGAATCAAACATGGATCCTTAGGCTTTGAAGGCAAATGCCTTAATTGCTAAGCCATCTCTCCAGCCCAGAAATAATTTTAGATTTTTTGTTTTTGATGTTTTTCAAGGTAGGTTCTCATTCTAGCCCAGGCTACTGGAACTCTCTCTGCAACCCCAGGCTGGCCTTGAACTCACAGCGCTCCTCCTACTAAGGCTTCCGAGTGCTGGGATTAAAGGCATGTTACACCATGCCTGGCTAATTATTTAAAATTTATAGAGGAGTTGCAAAAATGGCATAAAATTTTCTCAATTTACCTCTTACTCAGCTGGCATAATTCAGTAAAAATACAGTTAATTTGGGTTTCACTTTTCTATAAAATGTTTTTAACTTTTTGAGAATGAAATCTAAAATAAATTGTTGAACAGTTTTAAAAACTTATTCAGGGGGCTAGAGAGATGGCTCAGCAGTTAACGCAAAAAAAAAAAAAAAAAAAAAAAGCCTGATGACCTGGGTTCAATTCCCAGTGCCCATGTAAAGCCAGGTGCACAAAGTGGCACATGCCATGCATCTGGAGTTTGTTTGCAGTGGCAGGTGGCTCTGGGCCACCCATTCTTTCCCTTCCTCCCTCCTCTCTTTTCTCTCTCTCAGTTATTCAGGATAAATTGGAATATAGGTAGTTTGAAGTCTAGATGGCACAAATATGACTGAGATGCACTTAAAGCATTGAGGATCACACAGAAGCAAAAGCTTCACTAGGTGACATTCTACCAGGTCTGAGGGAAACACAGGATGCTGTGAGGACCAGTGGAATGTCCAACCTTGGGACTGAGAAGGCATGGAGAGCGGTGTAAGTAGATCTGCAAACCAGTGGGTAGTGTAATAGGTAAGGCCAAAGGCTGGCTGTGATTGAAGGAGAGTCAGCCACCACTTTGAAATACCGTCTTGAGACGGTGACCACTGGGGAGACTCAAAACTCAGCATGTTGAGAAAGTGAAGTGTTCAGCACTAAATAAGACACCTATCACACCTTCCAAGGCTCAGTAACCATTGTGGAAGAGGTGATAGAAATAATGTAAGAGCCAGAGGAAGGGGAGAAATGCTTTACAGTACTGTCTCCCAAACATGAAGTGACCTTGATATTCATAATCTCACAGTGGCTGATGACAAAACAGAAGAGAGACTAGTTGAAAAGTAGAAGGAGGAATTCAGTGGAGGGAGGGTTTGGAGTTGACTGTTTGTATGGAGGTTGCCAATATAAGGTATTAAAAAACTTAAAAAGAAATACCGTCTTGAAATGTTCATAGAATTAAGAAAAAAACACCTTTATAATTTAATTCTATTAATTACCTTCGTGTTGCTGGGAGAAAATGTCATTAAAGCTAGTTTAAAGGAGAAGTAGTTTATTTCATCTTACAGCTCAAGGTTATAGTCCATCATGGCAGAGAAGACATGGCGGCAGGAGCTTGTTATCTGGCAGGTTGTCACATTGAATCTACAGTGAGGAAGCAGAGAGTAGTGAATGTGGTGTTCAGTCAGCTCTCTCTTTTTTTATGCAATCTAGAACTCCACCCATGGAATGGTGCTGACCACAGTTAAGGTGGGTCTCCCCACCTTAATTAACCTAATCAAGATAACCTCTCATAGGCATGCCTAGAGGCTAACCAAGTAGATAATTCTTCACAGGTGATTCTAGGTCATGTCAAGTTGACAGTATAAACCATTACAGTGGGTATTACAGGACTTTAAGATTTGGTATGGAAGTTCAAATAAATCTTTAAAATGTTTCTATTTATTTCTTAACATAAGTATCTTAATGTCATTATTGAAGGAGAAATGTTTAAATCTGGTAGTAAGAATTCATATAAGGTATGACCCTATTGTTGAACAAAGAGTATTTTAGTGATACAGCTTTCATATTTTAATTCGTAAATTCATTTAGTTGCCAAAGGAGAGAGTTTTTCAAATTTAGAAAAGCTAGGAAAGCAATGACATAGTTTTAAAATATGTAAGCTTCTTTTGGCATTAGTTTAGAATTTCACCTACGATATTTTTTTGGTTTGAAAATCTGCTGAAACAATCTTCAAGGAGTTCCAAGATTATTTGACTTTATCTGCTGACATACACCATCATCTTTACACACTTTATTTTGTGTGTCCCACAAAAAAGACATTCTCAAATATAGTTGTAGCTATCAAAATCAGAAATTTGACACTCATGTTCTTCATTCAGTTCTTTTTTTAACTTAAAAATTTTTATTTAGGGCTGGAGAGATGGCTTAGCAGTTAAGCGCTTGCCTGTGAAGCCTAAGGAACCCGGTTTGAGGCTCGATTCCTCAGGACCCACGTAAGCCAGATGCACAAGGTGGCGCATGCATCTGGAGTTCGTTTGCAGTGGCTAGAGGCCCTGGAGCGCCCATTCTCTCTCTCTCTGTCTGTGTCTCTCTTCTTTCTCTGCCTCTTTCTCTCTGTCTGTCTGTTGCTCTCAAATAAATAAGTAAATAATTTTTTTTAACTAAAAATAAAATTTCTTTATTTATTTTGTGAGCGGAGAGACTTTAGTTAGGCCTGCCAGGGTTCTTTGCACTGCAAATGAACTTCAGATGCATGTACCGCTTTGTGCATCTGGCTTTACATGAATAACTTGGGAACTGAACCTGTATCAGCAGGCTTTGCAAGCAAGTGCCTTTAACCACTGAGTGATCTCTCTAGTCCTTATTTATTTTTTAAAATTGTTTTATTTATTTGAGAGTGAGTACGTGTGCACCAGGGCCTCTTGCCACTATAAACGAACTCTAAACACAGATGCTACTTTGTGCATCTGGTTTTATTTTATTTTATATCTGGGATCTGGGGAATCAAAGCTGGGCCAACAGGCTTCATAAGCAAGTGCTGTTAACCACTGAGCTATCTCTCTGCCTCCTCTATTTCCTTTTAGTTGGAGAAACTCTAGATATTGAATCCATGAACTCATACCAGTTCCTGCAGTTCTTTTCTAATACTAGAATTTATTCTAGTTTCCTCCACAGTTTCTATGTGTAACTTTCTTACTCTTTTTGCTTACTTCATCATCAGTTCCCCCATGCATAACTTGGGTCCTTTCCCGTGTGTGCCCTTCAATACACAACTTCATAGTCCTTCACCCCACTTGGGCTCAGGCATCATCTGCAGGACACTGTGGATCCTTTCCCATACGATATGGCTTTGTACTGAATTGTTCTGAGGAGGAAAAAGTATTTTTGCCACTTTTGTATAGTGCTTATATATTACAGTATTTGATTGTGTTTTCTTATTTCATGCTCATTTTTCTGAAAGTATTTTTAATTTCTCTAATGTGTGTTTATCTCTTAAGAGCTGGAGAAGGAACGGCAGCGAAGCATCGGAAAACCTTTGCTTGGGGGACCATTTTCCCTCACAACTCACACTGGAGAGCCCAAAACTAACAAGGACTACCTGGGTCAATGGGTATTGATTTATTTTGGATTCACTCATTGCCCTGATATCTGTCCAGAAGAACTAGAAAAAATGATTCAAGTTGTGGATGAAATAGGTAAGAAAGCCATCACTAACGGTTGTTTATATTTACTTGTTACTTTTTTATATTCCTATATTGTTAGGTAGTTGGACATAATTATTTGGTCTGGAAGAGCATGATGTTTCAACAGCCAGCTTGCTTGTTGCTTTGACCCCTAAATGTCAGTGTGTCCTCAGCCTCTTCTTACTGGAGTCTTTCAACAGTGACTGATATAACTGTTAGATCAGGGAGCCTGGAGTCAGGGATATTTTCTTAGTGCCAAGTAGAAGGAATGGTGCCTCTTCCTTAAAGTTTTAGTATCTTCAGTCTTTATTGTTTCCTTACCTTTGAGATGTCCTAGGGAAATTTCACAAAGTTGAGATTGGATTAGGACATAAGCTATCCTCATGATAAGGTCCAGGGTAATGATATTTAAAGACCAACACAGGTATCTGATAAAGTATCTGTTTCCAGCACAGGAGGTGTACAGATTTGCTCTTCCGGGGTGTCTCATCTCCTTCCTTGTGCACTCAAATGTTAGTTGTGCTGTCTGTTTCCTTAACACTTTGTTGTGGTACCACACTCTTCCATCATCACTAGTGTTCTTTGTCTTTCCCTTAGATTCCGGATGTTGACTAATTGGAACTTTCTTTCAGATAGTATTCCATCTCTGCCGAATTTAACTCCACTGTTCATCACCATTGACCCAGAAAGGGACACAAAAGAAGCCATTGCGAATTATGTGAAAGGTGTGTTTTACTGATAATAATGTATACCTATTTAGTTCTTAACAGTTTTTGAAATACCACCATTTGAGACTTCTAACAATGCCCTGGTAAATAGGACAAATGGTGTTATTACAAGTTTCACAGGCAAACAGAAAGATGAAGCTTAAGGGTTGTGACAGACTAGTTGGCACAGAGGGAGGATTTGCATTTCTACATTATATCTTAACTGTTAGATTTGGAATAATAACACATTGTTTCTAACTGCACCTCATCTTTTTTGTAAAGATAAGAGAAACATACATTCCAGGAGTCTGTACGTTGTGAAATTAAAGATGAATTCTTAAATGTAAGCAGATTTTCTACTCGGCCTCCCAAGTACCAGGGTTACTAAGGTGCACCGTCACACCCAGCTATAACATGTTTTAGAAATCTAAAACTTGACTGTTACAGTGACTCATTCAAATGCATATAGTGTAGAGTTTAAAATTGTTTGAAAATTTACTTTGAGCTGGAGAAATGGCTTAGTGGTTAAGGTGTTTTCCTGCAAAACCTAAGGACCCAGGTTCAATTCCCTAGTGCCCATTCTCTGCCTCTTTCTCTCAAACAAATAAATTAAATTTTACAAAAAAAAAAAAAAAAAAACCACAAAATAAAAACAAAAAACTAAAGCCAGGTGTGGTGGCGCATGCTTTTAATCTCAGCACTTGGGAGGCAGAGGTACGAGGATCACCATGAGTTCGAGGTCACCCTGAGACTACATAGTGAATTTCAGGTCAGCCTGGGCTAGAGTGAGACTCTACCTTGAAAAACAAAAACAATTTTTTTTTAATTTACTTTGTAATTGTCCTTTTTTTTTTCTTTAATTTTTTGCTTATGTGTAGTGTGTGTTTGTGTGTGTGTGTGTGTGGTGGATGCACATGTATGTGCCCTTGGGACTTTCCATAAGCTCAACAGTGGAGGTCTCTTGTCTGCAGTGGATTGTTGGGTGTTCCATACCATTGTTCTTCTTGTTTTCAGCCTAAATCCCCTTTTACTGATTCTGAAGCTTGTGGGGCTCTGAAGATTCTTAAGTCCCTCCTCCCCTTGTGGACTAGGGTTATAGATGTGCATGGCCACACCCAACTCAGGCCCTCATACAAGTGCAAGTAGTGCACCTAACTACTGAGCCATCTCTGTAGCCCATCCTACCTTATTTTTAACTAGTTACTATGGTATAATTATATTAGGTATTTTTCTTTTTTGCCATGTCCAAATACTAACAGGAAGAAACTGAAGAACAAGGAAAGGCTCTTTTGGCTTGCTGTTTGAGGGGTTGCAGTTCATCATGTCAGGGAAGGCATGACAGTTGGAGTGTGAGGCAGCTATCACATTGTGTCCATAGTCAGGTAAGCAGATAGAGATGAGTGCTGTTGCTAAACTCAGGTTTTCCTTTTTATTCAGTCTGGGAACCCCAGCCCATGAGATGGTACCTCCCACTTTCAGTTAAACCTTCCTGGAAACACAGTCATAGATACATCCATTGATATGTTCCCATGGGCTCTAAATCCAGCCAAGTTAGCAATGAGGAATAAGTATCACATACCAATGCATAATCAAATTTGCACATATGACTTGCACAGTTTGTTGTTGTTTTTGACATCTGTGAAGCCATCATCATAACAAAGAAAATGAACATCTGTCGCCAAAAGTTTCCTCAGTCATTGCTTCCTTCACTACTACATCTCCAGGCAAATACTAAAACTGTCTCTTGTCAATATTGACAAGTTTGCATTCCAAGTTTATGTAAATAGAATTATACAGTATCAAAAGCCACGCGTGGTGGTGCAGGCCTTTAATCCCAGCACTCGGGAGGCAGAGGTTGGTGGATCGCCGTGAGTTTGAGGCCACCCTGAGACTACATACTGAATTCCAGGTCAGCCTGAGCTAGAGTGAGACCCTACCTCAAAAAACAAACAACAACAAAAAAAGAATTACACAGTATTTACTCTTTGAATGGTTTCCTTAAGCATAATTACTTTGAGATCCATTCACATTATAATATATATTATGTTATAACATTAGCAGTCTGGTCTGTCCATCTTCATTGCTGAATAGAAAGTCCATTGTTGGACATTTGGTTTTATTCCAGGTTTTGGTTATTAACAAATAACTTGCTATTTGTCTTTGGGTGGTCACATACTTTCAATTCTTTTTTTTTAGTTAGGGTCTGGCTGTACCGCAGGCTGACCCAGAATTCTGTATGTAGTCTCAGGGTGACCTGGAACCCACCTTTGCCTCGCAAGTGCTGGGATTAAAGGTGTGCACCACCACTCCTGGCTCATTTCTCTTGAGTAGACCTAGATGTGGAATGGCTGAATCATAGGCTGTTTTTTCCTTTCCATTTGTAAAGAAATGACAGATTTGCCAAAAGAGTGGTACATTTTTATAATCCCACCACTAGCTTGGAAGATTTCATCTTTTCTACATCTCTACCACATTCAGTATGAACGATCTTTGTAATTATGGCCTTTCTAATAATTCATGTTTATCATTGTTTCATGTGTACTTACCATTCATATGTCTTTGGTCCACTGTCTACTCAGATTTTTGCACATGCTTTATGAGTTTGTTTTTGCATGCATGTATGCATTATCTGTGTTTGGATATATGTTTTTTATTATGTATTTGTCCAGCAAATATTTTCTCCCAGTCTGTGGCCTTAATTTGCTTTCTCTTAATTGTGTCTTTTGAAAATACTTCAATTTTATTTAAGTCCAAGTTTGTTAGTGTTGTTGTTTATTTTATTTTTGAGAGGGGTTATGTTAAGAAATCTTTGCCTAACTCAAGGTTACAAGGTTTATATTTTCTTACATTTCATTTTTTGATTTGTTCTTTTTCATTTTTATTTTATGTATTTGTAAAGCAATTTATGTCCACAATTTGGGCAATGCATGCATTTTTCCTATAGCAATACAAACATGGTACTTATAAATGAACTTATTGGGTAATACACAATCAGTAACTTGACATGTTAAATTGGAAACTTTTTAGTTTCACTTTACTTTGGAGATATTTTTGTGGAATATTAACTAAACCATAATAATCCAGAATGGATAGACATCTGAGTTGTGCCTAGCTGAAATACAAAAACCTTATGTTAATTATACATGTATTACTTATTGAATCTTGTGGAAAGCGGTTAAATAAACAAGCTAGCTGGGTGTGGTGGTGCACACTTTGAATCCCAGGATTTGGAAGGCAGGGGTAGGAGGATCACTGTGCGTTCAAGGCCACCTTGTGATTAACTCAAAGCATGTGAAACAAAAACACCCTGCTACCCTGCTTTTTTTCAGTACTTGGTTTATTTCTCAATTTAGAATGAATTCACCCAAGAAACAAAAACAGGTTTCTACATACCTTTGAAACTTTTTAAATGTTAGCTTTGAGTAATCTGGTGAACTTGGCATTTTAAGAGACGTCCACAAGGATTGAAATTCCAGAAACTGAATAGCACATAGGTTTTGTGAGGAATTTATCCTTAGCCATGAGTTCTAGAGCAGCTGGTTTGGAGTAAGTATGCATTGTTAAGTGCCTTGTCAGGAGTGAAGAACCTGTGTCTCGGTTAAGATTATGTGCTGGAGAACAAGACGCAGATGTTTGATGTGATGATCTCGGTTGTGCACTGTTTTCATTCGATGTGGTGAAAAGCTGCTAGACTTCATGGTATTTCAACTGTATATATATGATTCAAATCATTTGGATGTCTTTCTTTCAGATCTTTATTATGTAGCCCCCCAAAAGGTCTGGCATATATTTTGTTGTTGTTGTTTTTCGATCTAGCTCAGGCTGGCCTTGGACTCAGTGATCCTCCTGCCTCAGCCTTCTGAGTGTTGGAACTAAAGGTATACACCACCATGCCTGGCAGTCTGACAAATATTGAGAATTTTCAATTGTTTTCTGCAAGTTTCTTTACTTTAAATCGTGAAAAAAAAAAGTGTTTGGATATTCACAGGAAAAAAGTGACAACAGAGCTGCTTTATAGTGATACTGATATTTAAAAAAAAAAATTTGCTGGGCGTGGTGGCGCACGCCTTTAATCCCAGCACTCGGGAGGCAGAGGTAGGAGGATTGCCGTGAGTTCGAGGCCACCCTGAGACTCCATAGTGAGTTCCAGGTCAGCCTGGGCTAGAGTGAGACCCTACCTCGAAAAACCAAAAAAAAAAAAAAAAAAAAAAAAAATTATTTGTTTGTATGTCTGTCTCTCTGTGTATCCATCTTCATCAGGGCCACTTGCTGTTGCAAACATGTATGCTTGCACCACTTTTTGCATCTGGCTTATGTTGACAGCTTGGGAATTGAAACTGAGCTGTTAGGCTTTGCAAGCAAGCACCTTTAAAGACTGAGGCATCTTCCCACCTCAATATAAGCACTATTGTTACTGGTCATAGTGGTAGTGTTTTAAGGGGAGATGGTTATATTGCATGTTTCCCATTTTTCACTATCTTTCATTTTTTTAATTGAGATTTTTCTCCGAAACTGGTTGGTTTGACTGGCACAAAAGAAGAGATTGACCGAGTGGCCAGAGCATACAGAGTATACTATAGCCCTGGGCCTAAGGACGAAGATGAAGACTACATAGTAAGTAAATTTTTAGCCTTGAAACCCATGGCCTGGCTCCCAAGTCCCAAATCCTATATACCTGACTGGCTTCCAAGAGGGGAAAACCAAACCAAACCAAAAAAAAAAAAAAAACAAAAACAAAACTGAGGGGTTGGTTAAGCGCTTGCCTGTGAAGCCTAAGGACCCCCTGTTCGAGGCTTGATTCCCCAAGACTCACGCTAGCCAGATGCACAAGGGGGCGCACGCGTCTGGAGTTCGCTTGCAGTATCTGGAAGCCCTGGCACGCCCACTCTCTCTCTCTCTCTCTCTCTCTCTCTCTGTCTGTCTGTCTCTGTCACTCTCAAACAAATAAATAAAAATGAACAAAAAAATTTTTTTAACTGAAATTATTGTAAATTGCTTGGAAATTTTTGATAATTTGAGAGTAGGAGGCAACTGATTTTTATCTAGACACATAAGATTATCAGGGTGTGTACAATCAGATACATGGGTAACATGTTGGAAATGGAGTCATGTGAGCCAATGCTTAATTCAGTTTTAGTTTGTAAGTATATTCTCCCTGTGTCCTTGATGAAGAAACATAGGAAGTAGGCTGCTTTTTACAAGCAGTTTAAGTCTGGGGAATCACATTTTTTTTGATGGAATGAGAATCTAATAAGAGAAAAGATGAAAGACTCTTATCTGTAAGGTTTATTAACTCTATGCCTCACACAGTTTAATATAATAGACTTTCTAATAATGAGAAACAGAGTGAAGTCCTTCAGTGGATTACATTAAGGATCAGCCTTCATGTTCATTGGTGCTGCTCCAGAGCCTCTGAGTTAATGGTCCCTTTTCCTTACTGGTAGTTTGATAGTGATGCAGGAGCGCTCACTTTTCTCAGTATGACTGTTTTGATCTCATCACTTTAAGAGCTGATATATTGTAGTGATTTTGCAGGTATTTTATCCAGTTGTCGTACTCCAACTTTTCTACAGTACTATATAGGGAAATGATTAATCCTAAGAGCCTTTCCAGCAGCAAAGCTGGCCTTGTGGAAAGAAAAATGGCTGGGAATCTCTGAGTAACTGAGTGCCACTTCCCATGGCCTATCCCTAGAGCAGTGTGCAGAAGGGGCATCTTACTGAGATGCTTTGTCTCTACCACCCACTGTGGTTTCTCTATTCCTTTTGAGCTTGGAGTACATTGTATGCCCCTACCCTGTGGCCTAAATTAAAAACCAGCTTCTGGCCCAGATACCTTAATTAAGCCCACACAGTAGTCATACCATCCATGTCTGGTGCCCCAAAGCATTAAACTTAGATTCAGGGGGGAAAGGCACAAGAGAAAAGTAAAACTTTTTCCTTAAGCCCTAACATTAAAGAAAGAATGTTGATGGACTCTCCTGTGCTTCCCTCTTGCTGCTCTTGACAGCATGAGAAGAAATGGAGAGGAGCGAAGGGGAGCCAAGAGAAGAAGCCATGACAAAAGGACCTTTGTATTTTAATAGATATAGTGCCTGGTTGAGAATGACTGTGGGAGCAGACCAATTAATCAGTTTGACTTCCAGCCTTAATTGCCTTGGGTTAAATTGTGTAAATATATAGTCCTAAAGTAGCTAATTGATACTCCTGAAATCTGGTCTTTAAAGCTTCATAATAATGAAGTCAAATAGAAATTTTACAAATAAACCCAAGTAGCTGATAAAACTTTAAAACATTCCCTTAAAGTCACAACAATTTTGCTAAAGCCAAAAGTTCTGCTTAGTGTGCTTGTGCATTTTGGGTAAGTCTCTATGGGATATATCTAGCTATCCACCTACACTGTTAACTTTCCTTTCACAGTTTTTCTTTTAAATACTTGGGAACTGTTGCAGTCAGGTTTGCATTGCTGGTAGAAATCACCCAACCAACAGCATCTTGTGGGGAAAAAGAGGTTTATTTTGGCTTACAGGCTCAAGGGGGAAGCTCCATGATGGCAAGGAAAACAATGGCATGAGCAGAGGGTGGACATCACCACCTGGCCAGCATAAGATGGACAATAGCAACAGGAAAGTGTGCCAAACACTACCAAGGGGGAGCTGGCTATAACACCCATCAGCCAGCCCCCAACAATACACTGCCTCCAGGAGGCATTAATTCCCAAATGTCCATCAGCTGGGAACCTAGCATTTAGAACACTTGAGTTTATGGGGGACACCTGAATCAAACCACCACATTCCATCCCTGTCCCCCATAAACTGATAACCACATGTGACATAAAATGCAGTACATTCCCCATAGTTTTTTTTTTTTATCAATTCCAATGATGTTCATACACCCCCATAATCCAAGGTCTTTTAACTGAGCCATAATACCAAAAAATAACCTCAAAAAACCCATACACATTCACACTGCAAAAGATGGCATTGGGCATAGCAAGGAAATATTCAACCAATACAAGATTTAAATAGGGCAAAAATCAAATGCCATAGCTTCAAGTCCAACAAATCTAGCCAGTGACAAATCTCCAAGTTCAATAATTCTAACCAGTAGCAAGTCTCTGGAGTTCTAATTCCACCCTTCCAGCTAGGCTACTACTCACAATCCTGGAAAACTTCATCAGGGCTGGCAGCTTTCCTTAGCAGCCATCTCATGGTCCCCACATCTCCACTGGGTCTCCACTGCAATCCCCGGTTCATCCTCATGGCCCCATAGGGTCTCCACACAGGCATCCAGCAAACCTGCTTCACATTGCCCGTGGCCACTTCCAAAACACAAGACCATGTTGCAAACTCAATGACCCTCTTTTTCCTGCATTTCTTATACTCCACAATACCAGGTAGGGTGCCAATTTGTTAATCCAAGGGGGAATAAAGAAGACTTTGAAGAATGGGACACTCCTTGAGCACTCGGCCCCTTCAAAAGAGTCTACATTCAGCCGGGTGGTGGCGCACGCCTTTAATCCCAGCACTCGGGAGGCAGAGGTAGGAGGATCGCCTTGAGTTCAAGGCCACCCTGAGACTGCATAGTGAATTCCTTCCAGGTCAGCCTAGGCTAGAGTGAAACCCCACCTTGAAAAACAAAAAAAAACAAAAACAAAAGAGTCTGCATTCTTTCTGTTGCCCCAATGCAGGTCAGCTAGCCCAATCTCAATGGTTGTAATCTCTCAAACAATTCGCAGGTGAACAGTCAGCATTTTAGGCCCCAAAATTTCATTTTTCCTATGCCATATCCTTCTGCTCACACCAGTCCATTTCCATGCAGTGCAACCCTGCACAACTTCTCAGGCCACGGCTATAAGAGCAAGCTTCTCACACAAACTGCTAGCCCAGTCCAAGCAAAGCTCTTTCTCACACTCATAAGCCAAACCTCACAGTCCGTATTTCTTACTGCAATCAGGTCTTTAACTCTGACCAGAATAGTCCGTTAAGATGTACATACAGCACTGCAAGGCATCTCTTAGGCCAAGATTTCAAATCCTTCCACATTCTTCTTGAAAATCAATTCCAAAAGGCCATAGCCACACAGGTCAGGTGTCTAGCAGCAATCCAACTCCTTGGTACCACTTTACTGTTGCAGTCAGATTCGCACTGCTGGTAGAAATCATCCAACCAACAGCAGCTTGTGGGGAAAAAAGGTTTATTTTGACTTACAGACTCAAGGGGAAGCTTCGTGATGGCAGGGTAAATGATGGCATGAGCAGAGGGTGGACATCACCCCCTGGCCAACATAAGGTGAACAATAGCAACAGGAAAGTGTGCCAAACACTAGCAAAGGGGAGCTGGCTATAACACCTATAAGCCTGCCCCCAACAATACAGTACCTCCAGGAGGCGTGAATCCCCAAATCTCCATCAGCTGGGAACCTAGAATTTAGAACACTTGAGTTTATGGGGGACATCTGAATCAAATCACCACAGGAACCTTTGTATAGTTTATCTTTACTGGTTTCCTTTGCTGTAGCAAAAATACATAATGTTCATGTTACCTTCCTGTAATTAGTAGCACAGTGGATAGCTAGGAGCCAATGATAATAAGCAAAACCAAACACACTTTGAAATTTGTACTTTTAAAACTAATAATCTTGAATATGGTTATTTTATCTTAAATGCAAATATATGTCTTATGGAGACTTTCTTGATTTTCTAGAATACATCTTACATCTTTTTTTTTCTATGGAATACTGTTCTATTGTCAAAAAAACTGAGCTTTTGATAATCAGTGGATTTGTTGCCATGCATTTGCTAAATCAACCAATAGGGGGAGATGCTCTCCAGTTTCTTGGGTTTACATGAGTATGACCTCTTATTTTGTTGAGGTCACAGATTTCTGTGCACTAGGTGATATGGGAAAAATAGGTTAAGATTTAAGGATCAGCCAGAAAGGGGGGGGGAGCTTAACAATTGATCTTGAGATGTGGTAGGATGACATTTTCATAATCTCAGGTAACAGCAATAAAAGGTAAATTTACTGCCTTTGAGAGGATTCTTAGAATGGCTAGAATATGTAAAATGGGTGTGTCAAACATCCAGGGTTCACACAAATATAAATCTGCAAATCACTAGTACACACGTCACATTATTATATGTGTGTGTTAGAAAACGTTTTAGGGGAGAAAATGCAAATGGCTTTCAAACCTAAGAAAAGATACTCAGCATCATGACAGAAGAAACGTGACTTATTTAGTGATAGAGCCATTTTCACCTATTGAGTAGTGACCAGAAAGTGTAAAAATCTGTTGTCAAATTGGAGAAATAGGCAGTGTGCTGTTGGAATTGAAACCACAGGTCCTTTTGTTCATTGTTGATAGTCATTAAAGGGATACACTTTCAGAGGGCAATTTGGCAGTATTTAATAACATCTAAAGTTATAACTGTTTTGTAGGACTCAGGTTCTACTTAGAAATTCTCTTGCAGATGGACCTTAGAGCATTGTAAAGGAAAAGACTGAAAACCAAGTGATCATCTTGTGAAAGTTACTATGTCTGTGCTGATGCAGAGCAATGACCTACAATGTTATTATTAAGGAGTCAGTGAGGGTTGTTTTGATGTTTTTTTTGTTTTGTTTTTTGTTTTGCTTTTTGAGGTAGGGTTTCATGCTAGGTCAGACTGACCTGGAATTCACTATGTAGTCTCAGGGTGGCCTTGAACTCATGGTGATCCTTCTACTTCTGCCTCCCAAATGCTGGGATTAAAGGCGTGCACCACCACACCCAGCCATCAGTGAGTATTTTGCATTGTCACTTAGCATAGTGGTAAATGGCTGGTGAATAAGAGCGCAGAGTAGTAAACACAGGACATTCTAAAGGCATGGAAGGTGCTAGCGGCAGTAGTCCTCTTAGAAGAACTGAGGACCCATAACCAGTCCAAAGTGGAAGATGCACATATTGCCCTTTCACGTATTAAGAGTAGAGATATTTCTGCTGGGCTGGAGAGGTGCCTTAGTGGTTAAGGCGCTTGCAAAGCCTAAGGACCTGGATTTAATTCCCCAGTGCCCATGTAAGCCAGATACACAAGGTGGCGCATGTATCTGGGGTTTGTTTGCAGCGGCTAGAGGCCCTGGCTTGGGCTTGCTCGCGCTCGCTCTCTCTCTCTCTCTCTCTCTCTGCCTCTTTCCCTCAAATAAATAATTAATTTTTTTTTTTTACAGCCACAAGTGAAGACTTTATTGCTCTAAGCACTTTACTGAACGTCACAGACACATTTGAGCATATATATAAAAAGCACAACTTATTTTACAATCATTTCAGCTTCTTGACACTCTCACTGTACAGACCCATCTCAGCATCTCTCCCAGCACTATGGGTGGGCTTCAGGGGCAGCAGCTGCACTTGTCTGAGCCCCCTTTGCAAATGCAGCCCTGGGAACACTTGGCACACCCTGGAGGACAACAGGGACAGCAGCTTTTGCGACACGTTATGCAGTTGCAAGTTGTACATTTGCAGTTGTCTCCACAGATGCAGATCCCTCCAGACATGCACGTGCATTCTCCAGGGTCCGTGGTCCAGATATGTGAGTGGCTGAGGAAGGGAAGCTAAATTAAATATTTTTTTAAAAGAAATATTTCTAGTTTTGCAGTACAAGTAGAAATAATGAAAATATAGTGATAACAGTTGTGAGGTCTGGGAGGTAGTTCAGTAAGCAAGAGGACTTGAGCTCAGGTCCTCAGCACGTGTGTAAAATGTTGGGTATGGGAATGCTTGTTTATGTTCCCAGCCCTGAGGAGGTAGAGACAGGAGAAACCTTGGGGCTTACTGGCCAACTAGTCTAGCCAGATTGGTGAGCTGTAGGGTCAGTGAAAGACCCTGTCTTAAAAATAAAGTGGAGAGCGATTGGGGAAGGCTCCCAGCATTGACCCCTGGTCTCTACATGCACTCACACATGAACACATATGCACCTACCAAAAGAGAAAAATAAACATGTGAACTTGAATCTTGACAGATGCTAGGTCGTAATGTCAGATCTATTACTTACTGGTTTATAACCTGTCCTCTCCAGCCTGTTTGTCCTTGGCAGAGGAGGGCACCTGACTCAGGGTTGAGGTGTCACGTGAGACGATGTGTGAGCAATTGAAAGTTTCATTTGAAAAGTGACCATTGACAAATTGGACAACTAAGGGTAGAAGAATGTGTTTATTGTTTATATTGAGAATACTTAGAAAGTAAGTCCAACATACTGTGAATTTGTTTTTTGTTTTTAATATTTTTTTTATTTTCACTTATTTAATTGTATGTGTGTGAGAGGGGGGGGTGGCGGGGGGAGAATGGTCACACCAGGGTCTTCAGCCACTGAAAACAGAACTCCAGATGTATGCGCAAACTTGTGCATCTGGCCTGCATGGGTCCTGAGGAATAGAAGCTGGGTCTTTAGGTTTCTCAGGCAAGAGCCTTAACCACTAAGCCATCTCTCTAGCCCTGAATCTGTTTGGTTGGGTTTTTTTTTGGTTTTGGTTTTTTTTTTTTTTTGGTTTTTCAAGGTAGGTCTCTGGTCCAGGCTGACCTGGAATTAACTATGTAGTCTCAGGGTGGCCTCGAACTCACGGTGATCCTCCTACCTCTGTCTCCCGAGTGCTGGGATTAAAGGCGTGCGCCACCACGCCCAGCTGAATCTGTTTTAGAGAGTGAACACAGAAAAAAATGGGATGGGGGAAGCAGTGAAGGAAGAAACTATAGAGAAAGGCTTACAGGGGTACTGAAGAGTTAATTCTAATTTCTCTGTCAAATTTTGAGCCCTGTCTGGTTCCTGCCGTAAATTCTCCACAGCACATGAAGTCGCCAGCTGTCTGAGCTCTTAGTGACATTCTTTCCTGATGGAATAGGCAAGTGGCTCTTTCCATTTGCTATGTCTTCATGAATGTGTGTGTATTAAAGGTAATAACCTCACAGGCATATAATGTGGGTTGGGGTATATTTCAGGGAGTGTTTCCAATTTGGTATGTGTGGTCACATTCCTGTCTTTCTTCCTGTCCTGCCAAACAGTCGTCAAGCCTGCAATAAATTCCAAGGACTTATGGCACCAAATCTACTCTCTTAAAATTGGATTTTGTGCAAGAGGCCAACCCAAAAGATTGGTGGCTAATCTAAACTTAAGTTGGAGCTGGAACATTTAAGAACATTGTCAGGCATAGACGATAGATTGAAGAAGGCTTCTAGTTGCTGGGGAGTTTCCAAGTGGTTTGCTCCAGAAAAAATTGTAGCATACAACCAGCATAGCATATAAAACTTTCCTAGTGGAGAAAAACATCTTTGTGTTTTGTTTGAAGCATTAATATCTGAACCAAGTTGCTGTATTAAGTTTTGTAGATTATGTACTCAAACTAGTGGTTAGTTTTCTGGCTTCTCATAAAATATGGTGAGTAGAGTTTGGGCAGTCAAGAGTAAGAGTCAGTTCTTAAACATTAAGGAGTGCACCTACACACTCATTAAGGAAAGTACTTTTTACCAACATGTTTGCCCATGTGACCTCTTTTATATATGGAGAAGAGGTCAGGTGAGAGACTTTTATTCAGAAACATAAAATATTTCCAAATAAGCATTGCTGTTCCACAAGCATAGAGCATTTTATTAAGACATGTAGCAACCATTCTTAGAAGGTGGATTCTTCTTGCAGATTGTATGGGTGAGTATGTGCAGAACCAAATCAAAGAATTTCAAGCTGTCGGGTGGGCCCTGTGGTTCAGTTCATAGAGTGCTCACCTGACACGCACGAAGCTTTGGGTTTGATCTCCAGCAGTACATAAAGCAGCATGGTGATGCATGCCTGTTGTCCTAGCATTTGGGAGGTAGAGACAGGAGGATCAGAACTTAAGTCATTCTCAGCTGCATAATAAGTACACATGAGAAGAAAGACATGAAGCCCTGTCTCAAAATTAAAATAAAAAGGAATTCCCAGCTTCTGCTAACAAGCAATAGCCAGTACAGATTTATGAAACACAGAGATTCAGACAATCCATTGCTGATTTGCTATAATAAGATGAGGCACATTTCACAGTGGTTACTTAAGCATAAATGTTAAGTTCTTTTCTCCTACAGCATTTCTTCAGTAGGAGAAGCAGCTTACAGTAGTAATCTTTATATCACATGTGCCTCTCTCTCTCTCGCTGTCTTCTTTGCAGGTGGATCATACAATTATAATGTACTTAGTTGGACCAGATGGAGAGTTCGTAGATTATTTTGGCCAGAACAAAAAGAATGCAGAAATCGCTGGTTCCATTGCTGTACATATGAGGACACACATGAAAAAGAGGTAGCCAGAGTGGAATTGCTGGACACAGATTTATCTTGCAAAAGAGGAAAGAAGCCTTGTCTCCCATAGGAGCCAATATATAATGCAACTCAGATAACCTTCATACCTTGAGAACATCTGTGTAGAAAGGATGTTACTCCTGGGTTCCCCCAGGATTTGGGACTGTGAAGATTATAATCCAAAGTCTGCTGAGCATCTACCTGAATCCAAAGTACCCAGGTAAGTGAAGCCAGAGGAGAACAGGCCTCACAGAAGGAGCAGCAGGGAGACTGCATTGCTGCATCCCTGGGGATCTTCCCTTGGAACAGTGCTGCTGCCTCACCGGTGTCTTGGACCTTGCTTCCACAGATTGGGACTAAATTCTACAGAAAAAAATGTAACTTCTAGTGCTCTTGCTGTTTTCATTTAGAGTGCTTGGTTAATCTTTATACTTGAAAGCTGAAGTTTAGTCTTCCTGTAAGGGAATATCACTGTCAGATTTGCATTTCCTTCCCAGTTAACATGCACTTTGACTACTGAAGAGGGAGTCTGTTATTTGGGGTTAACTGTTAGATTAATTCCTGCAGAGATCTTCTTGTATGTTTTTAACAGGTAGATGATTTGCCAGGTATGCAATGATACAAAGAAGAGGAGACTGATCGTGGGTGTGATATTTTTCTTTGTGTGTCAGATTGTACTATATATAAAATAAATATGTGATCAATTTTGTAACTTGAATGTGCATGACTTTTCTGTTTGAAGATTAGATGCATAGGCACACAACTCTCAGGACAAAGAACCAGACTGGTGTGGATGGGTAGATGGGTGCTTATGAAAATGCAGACTCCCAGGTCTGGAGCTGCTCTAAATCTGAGTGAGATTCAGAGGCCTGCTCATTCTTAAGAGACTGAGACGCTAGTGATCTGTAACCACACCTGGATAAAATGTCCATGGAGAAGTAATTTGAGCCAGTTGGTGGGTGAGTCAGTAGCTGGTCAAGAGAATGGTTGTTGATCTGGAGAGATGACTTAGCAGTCAAGGTGCTTGCCTGCCAAGCCTAACGATGTGTGTCCAATTCCCCAGTACTCATGTAAGCCAGATATACAAGGTGGCACATGTGTCTAGAGTTGGTTTGCAGTAGTTAGATATGGGGCGTACCCATTCTCTATCTGCCCCCTTCAAATAAGGAAATAAATAAAATATTTTTAAAAATAAAAAATAAAGTGGTTGTTGAGTGATGGAATGGATCACCTGGGCTTGACTATCATGTTGCCTACTTGAACCTGCTGCCCTAGAGCCATGTTTCTCAAAAGTTTTTCAGTAAATTTTAAGACACGACAGATACAATGCCTTTTGGGAAACATTCTTTGATACACAGCTATGTTTTCATGTGCCCATGGTGCAGTATTTTCTTGTGGTTTGTAAATTCTCTTCTCAATACTCAACATTAGCCCTATCATAAGTATTTATATGAACATGAAAGAAAATACTGTTATAGGCTGAATCATGTTCTCCACAGTTCACATGTCTAAGACCTAACCCCATTAATTTGAGAAATCTTTAAGGATGTAACTGAATTAAAGCAAGGCAATTAGGGTAGGCCCTCTGTAAACCTATATTGCTGGTGTCCTTGAAAGAATAAATTAGGATACAGGTGACCTAGTGGTACCACAGAAGATGTCCATTCACAAGTCTGAGTAAGAGGCGTGCAAAAGAAACCAACCTTTGCACCTTGATCTTGGACTTCAAAATTTCAGAACTGTAAGAAAATAAATGTGTTTTTAAAACTCTCTGTCTTCTTTGGTTTGGGGGAATTTTGTTTATGTTTTTCAAGGTAGGATCTCGCTCTAGCCCAGGCTGACCTGAATTCATTACATAGTCTCAGGCTGGCCTCAAACTCATGATGATCTTCCTTATCTCTTCCTCCCGAATGCTGGAATTAAAGGCGTGTGCCACCATGCCCGGCTGTTTTTGGTATTTTTAAGGCAATCCTAGCAGACCAATAATATCTCCTGTTCCTTGGGAAGATTTCATTGACCTCACAACTGGTTAGTTTGGAGTGACTTGGCCAGGAACTTACGAAAGAGTAGTCTCTTATAACAAGATACCAAGTATTAGAAATGACAGGCATTTTAAAAGATGGTCTGTTTAAAGCCACACATTTGTGGCTCAGCTCCTCTCGCGGAAAGCTCTCGTTCATTCTCAGCTGTCGCAGGTTGGAGCCTGTGTGAAGATCCAGAAAGGGAGCAGCAGCCTTTGAGAAACCTTGCATTTGCTCTCCATGTCAAATGTAAAGGCTTAGAAGTGGGACAGATGCAGGGAAGAGGCCTCAGAGATGATCCCCCTTGTGCATGCAGGGACAGCCCCACATTATTAAGGTATGGAACTTGGCTGCAGGTTTTTCATGTGGTCCCTGCTTATTCTGCTGTGGCACGCCCATGGAGCCCCTGTGAGTATAGCCCAAACTGCGGGTTCCACTGCCAGCAACACAGCCTCTGCTGTTGAAAAGTCAAGGCCACCTTGCAGCCGAATCTTGAGTAGGATAGTGTGCCACTGTGGACACCTTGATGGAATATTCTAGTTAATTCTATTAGTTTATGTGAAATTAAAATGTGTTAATATAGTGGGCATAAAAGTATGTCAAAGTAACCTTTTTACAAAATAATTTACCAATCTGGTATTTCTACTAAAAACAGGCACAAGACTTTCTTCAAGAGGTAACCATGGAAAAATGAAAGTGAGTCTTGTATCTAGGGGAACCTTTCTTGCAGAAGCCTCAGCTAATCTGAGGTCCCAATGACTGCTGGAGTTCACTTCTCACCTAGGAACCCAGCATGACAGTCATGGAAAGCTGTGGGAAGGGAGCCGGAGAGCTGGAAGCCACAGAGCATAGGGCCAGGGGTTCAAGCCAGGGACTTTGGTTCTGTTTATAAGTGTTGACAGAAGCCCTGGAAGGACTTGAGAGTAAGAGCCTGACCCGATCCATCAGCCCAAGGACCCACTAATTACTGCTCTGATCACTTAGAAAGCTGAGAATGTTGTACCCCTCATAAGGGCTGAAGTGGCTCACTCTACCCTGTATTAGTTCATTAGAACATGGATGTGGCTGTTTAATTGACAACTTGGAGGTTTTTTTTCTTTTTTTTTTCCAAGGTAGGGTCTCGCTCTAGCTCAGGCTGACCTGGAATTAACTATGTAGTCTCAGGGTGGCCTCGAACTCACGGTGATCCTCCTACCTCTGTCTCCCGAGTGCTGGGATTAAAGGCGTGCGCCACCACGCCCAGCTGAATCTGTTTTAGAGAGTGAACACAGAAAAAAATGGGATGGGGGAAGCAGTGAAGGAAGAAACTATAGAGAAAGGCTTACAGGGGTACTGAAGAGTTAATTCTAATTTCTCTGTCAAATTTTGAGCCCTGTCTGGTTCCTGCCGTAAATTCTCCACAGCACATGAAGTCGCCAGCTGTCTGAGCTCTTAGTGACATTCTTTCCTGATGGAATAGGCAAGTGGCTCTTTCCATTTGCTATGTCTTCATGAATGTGTGTGTATTAAAGGTAATAACCTCACAGGCATATAATGTGGGTTGGGGTATATTTCAGGGAGTGTTTCCAATTTGGTATGTGTGGTCACATTCCTGTCTTTCTTCCTGTCCTGCCAAACAGTCGTCAAGCCTGCAATAAATTCCAAGGACTTATGGCACCAAATCTACTCTCTTAAAATTGGATTTTGTGCAAGAGGCCAACCCAAAAGATTGGTGGCTAATCTAAACTTAAGTTGGAGCTGGAACATTTAAGAACATTGTCAGGCATAGACGATAGATTGAAGAAGGCTTCTAGTTGCTGGGGAGTTTCCAAGTGGTTTGCTCCAGAAAAAATTGTAGCATACAACCAGCATAGCATATAAAACTTTCCTAGTGGAGAAAAACATCTTTGTGTTTTGTTTGAAGCATTAATATCTGAACCAAGTTGCTGTATTAAGTTTTGTAGATTATGTACTCAAACTAGTGGTTAGTTTTCTGGCTTCTCATAAAATATGGTGAGTAGAGTTTGGGCAGTCAAGAGTAAGAGTCAGTTCTTAAACATTAAGGAGTGCACCTACACACTCATTAAGGAAAGTACTTTTTACCAACATGTTTGCCCATGTGACCTCTTTTATATATGGAGAAGAGGTCAGGTGAGAGACTTTTATTCAGAAACATAAAATATTTCCAAATAAGCATTGCTGTTCCACAAGCATAGAGCATTTTATTAAGACATGTAGCAACCATTCTTAGAAGGTGGATTCTTCTTGCAGATTGTATGGGTGAGTATGTGCAGAACCAAATCAAAGAATTTCAAGCTGTCGGGTGGGCCCTGTGGTTCAGTTCATAGAGTGCTCACCTGACACGCACGAAGCTTTGGGTTTGATCTCCAGCAGTACATAAAGCAGCATGGTGATGCATGCCTGTTGTCCTAGCATTTGGGAGGTAGAGACAGGAGGATCAGAACTTAAGTCATTCTCAGCTGCATAATAAGTACACATGAGAAGAAAGACATGAAGCCCTGTCTCAAAATTAAAATAAAAGGAATTCCCAGCTTCTGCTAACAAGCAATAGCCAGTACAGATTTATGAAACACAGAGATTCAGACAATCCATTGCTGATTTGCTATAATAAGATGAGGCACATTTCACAGTGGTTACTTAAGCATAAATGTTAAGTTCTTTTCTCCTACAGCATTTCTTCAGTAGGAGAAGCAGCTTACAGTAGTAATCTTTATATCACATGTGCCTCTCTCTCTCTCGCTGTCTTCTTTGCAGGTGGATCATACAATTATAATGTACTTAGTTGGACCAGATGGAGAGTTCGTAGATTATTTTGGCCAGAACAAAAAGAATGCAGAAATCGCTGGTTCCATTGCTGTACATATGAGGACACACATGAAAAAGAGGTAGCCAGAGTGGAATTGCTGGACACAGATTTATCTTGCAAAAGAGGAAAGAAGCCTTGTCTCCCATAGGAGCCAATATATAATGCAACTCAGATAACCTTCATACCTTGAGAACATCTGTGTAGAAAGGATGTTACTCCTGGGTTCCCCCAGGATTTGGGACTGTGAAGATTATAATCCAAAGTCTGCTGAGCATCTACCTGAATCCAAAGTACCCAGGTAAGTGAAGCCAGAGGAGAACAGGCCTCACAGAAGGAGCAGCAGGGAGACTGCATTGCTGCATCCCTGGGGATCTTCCCTTGGAACAGTGCTGCTGCCTCACCGGTGTCTTGGACCTTGCTTCCACAGATTGGGACTAAATTCTACAGAAAAAAATGTAACTTCTAGTGCTCTTGCTGTTTTCATTTAGAGTGCTTGGTTAATCTTTATACTTGAAAGCTGAAGTTTAGTCTTCCTGTAAGGGAATATCACTGTCAGATTTGCATTTCCTTCCCAGTTAACATGCACTTTGACTACTGAAGAGGGAGTCTGTTATTTGGGGTTAACTGTTAGATTAATTCCTGCAGAGATCTTCTTGTATGTTTTTAACAGGTAGATGATTTGCCAGGTATGCAATGATACAAAGAAGAGGAGACTGATCGTGGGTGTGATATTTTTCTTTGTGTGTCAGATTGTACTATATATAAAATAAATATGTGATCAATTTTGTAACTTGAATGTGCATGACTTTTCTGTTTGAAGATTAGATGCATAGGCACACAACTCTCAGGACAAAGAACCAGACTGGTGTGGATGGGTAGATGGGTGCTTATGAAAATGCAGACTCCCAGGTCTGGAGCTGCTCTAAATCTGAGTGAGATTCAGAGGCCTGCTCATTCTTAAGAGACTGAGACGCTAGTGATCTGTAACCACACCTGGATAAAATGTCCATGGAGAAGTAATTTGAGCCAGTTGGTGGGTGAGTCAGTAGCTGGTCAAGAGAATGGTTGTTGATCTGGAGAGATGACTTAGCAGTCAAGGTGCTTGCCTGCCAAGCCTAACGATGTGTGTCCAATTCCCCAGTACTCATGTAAGCCAGATATACAAGGTGGCACATGTGTCTAGAGTTGGTTTGCAGTAGTTAGATATGGGGCGTACCCATTCTCTATCTGCCCCCTTCAAATAAGGAAATAAATAAAATATTTTTAAAAATAAAAAATAAAGTGGTTGTTGAGTGATGGAATGGATCACCTGGGCTTGACTATCATGTTGCCTACTTGAACCTGCTGCCCTAGAGCCATGTTTCTCAAAAGTTTTTCAGTAAATTTTAAGACACGACAGATACAATGCCTTTTGGGAAACATTCTTTGATACACAGCTATGTTTTCATGTGCCCATGGAGCAGTATTTTCTTGTGGTTTGTAAATTCTCTTCTCAATACTCAACATTAGCCCTATCATAAGTATTTATATGAACATGAAAGAAAATACTGTTATAGGCTGAATCATGTTCTCCACAGTTCACATGTCTAAGACCTAACCCCATTAATTTGAGAAATCTTTAAGGATGTAACTGAATTAAAGCAAGGCAATTAGGGTAGGCCCTCTGTAAACCTATATTGCTGGTGTCCTTGAAAGAATAAATTAGGATACAGGTGACCTAGTGGTACCACAGAAGATGTCCATTCACAAGTCTGAGTAAGAGGCGTGCAAAAGAAACCAACCTTTGCACCTTGATCTTGGACTTCAAAATTTCAGAACTGTAAGAAAATAAATGTGTTTTTAAAACTCTCTGTCTTCTTTGGTTTGGGGGAATTTTGTTTCTGTTTTTCAAGGTAGGATCTCGCTCTAGCCCAGGCTGACCTGAATTCATTACATAGTCTCAGGCTGGCCTCAAACTCATGATGATCTTCCTTATCTCTTCCTCCCGAATGCTGGAATTAAAGGCGTGTGCCACCATGCCCGGCTGTTTTTGGTATTTTTTAAGGCAATCCTAGCAGACCAATAATATCTCCTGTTCCTTGGGAAGATTTCATTCACCTCACAACTGGTTAGTTTGGAGTGACTTGGTCAGGAACTTACGAAAGAGTAGTCTCTTATAACAAGATACCAAGTATTAGAAATGACAGGCATTTTAAAAGATGGTCTGTTTAAAGCCACACATTTGTGGCTCAGCTCCTCTCGCGGAAAGCTCTCGTTCATTCTCAGCTGTCGCAGGTTGGAGCCTGTGTGAAGATCCAGAAAGGGAGCAGCAGCCTTTGAGAAACCTTGCATTTGCTCTCCATGTCAAATGTAAAGGCTTAGAAGTGGGACAGATGCAGGGAAGGGGCCTCAGAGATGATCCCCCTTGTGCATGCAGGGACAGCCCCACATTATTAAGGTATGGAACTTGGCTGCAGGTTTTTCATGTGGTCCCTGCTTATTCTGCTGTGGCACACCCATGGAGCCCCTGTGAGTATAGCCCAAACTGCGGGTTCCACTGCCAGCAACACAGCCTCTGCTGTTGAAAAGTCAAGGCCACCTTGCAGCCGAATCTTGAGTAGGATAGTGTGCCGCTGTGGACACCTTGATGGAATATTTTAGTTAATTCTATTAGTTTATGTGAAATTAAAATGTGTTACTATAGTGGGCATAAAAGTATGTCAAAGTAACCTTTTTACAAAATAATTTACCAATCTGGTATTTCTACTAAAAACAGGCACAAGACTTTCTTCAAGAGGTAACCATGGAAAAATGAAAGTGAGTCTTGTATCTAGGGGAACCTTTCTTGCAGAAGCCTCAGCTAATCTGAGGTCCCAATGACTGCTGGAGTTCACTTCTCACCTAGGAACCCAGCATGACAGTCATGGAAAGCTGTGGGAAGGGAGCCGGAGAGCTGGAAGCCACAGAGCATAGGGCCAGGGGTTCAAGCCAGGGACTTTGGTTCTGTTTATAAGTGTTGACAGAAGCCCTGGAAGGACTTGAGAGTAAGAGCCTGACCCGATCCATCAGCCCAAGGACCCACTGTAATTACTGCTCTGATCACTTAGAAAGCTGAGAATGCTGTACCCCTTATAAGGGCACTGAAGTGGCTCACTCTACCCTGTATTAGTTCATTAGAACATGGATGTGGCTGTTTAATTGACAACTTGGAGGGTTTTTTTTTTTTCTTTTTTTTTTTCCAAGGTAGGGTCTCGCTCTAGCTCAGGCTGACCTGGAATTCACTATGTGGTCTCAGGGTGGCCTCGAATTCACGGCAATCCTCCTACCTCTGCCTCCCAAGTGTTGGAATTAAAGGCATGTACCACCATGCCTGACCCTTTTTTTTTTTATTATTATTGTGAATTTTTTTCCCTAATATACTCAGAATAGTAATGAACTTGATGCACTCATCGCTATACTTCGGATCTCACCAACAGAATAGAGTGACTGTTTCATCTACCCTGTGTATAGTCTATACCTCCAAAAGTGGAGGGAAGAATTCCTATGAGACAAGCTTGTGAGAAAATGGGTCTGTGATGTGAAGAAGCCTTCCACCACTCTCTGCAGCTTGCTGTAGCTTGGCAGAGACACTATGCAAGACCCGCATGCCCAGGAGAAAGAGCGAGTGCAGAAAGCAGAACTCTCAGCAAGGTTTAACAAATGATCAGAGGCCATGCTGGGCTGTGCCAGTAATCAAAGCAGGTAGCTGCCCTTGAACCCACTATACTTGGTCTTCCCATCTCACTTAAGGCATAGGAAATCAATAGCTCCGGGGCCATCCACACTCCACCTGTCCACTGCAGGACAGTGATGAAGGCTTGCATAGCACCAAGAGGCAGCGACGGTTTGCTCAGAGACCATTGGGGAGCTCCAGGGACACAGGACACTAAGGGAAGAAGCAACGAGAACAAGGAGCAGGAATGTCACTGCATCAGTGAGCAGTAGTTGGTGTCCGTCAAGCAGTGGGACTGCTCCTGTGATTTCTGTGCCCGTCTGAGTCCCTTTTCATGGAATAAGCTAAGGACACTGCCCTTATACTGGAGTCCTCTGAAGTACTCCTGGGCACGTCTGCAGTTGGCAGTCCTAGTATCCATTTTCCATCCAAGGGTGACACAAAGGCAAGGGCTAAGGTGGAGCTTTGCAGCCCTGTGAGAGCCTCCAGTCTCAGCCTTGACCTCTACATCTGCCGGGCTCTGATGTCATGATGACTCTGAAGTCATTCTGTCAGCACAGTGTCAGGAGTTTCCTTGTGGATGTGGGAGGAAAGACCCATGTGGGACTAGTCTGCAGGTTTGGGGCTAAGCTGACACTAGAACCAGCCCCACCTTGCTGGACTGCAGCATCCCACCATCTGGGAGCATCCTAGAAATACGCAGCTCCCTCCAGGTCTCCTCCGTCAGAATCTGATTGTGACCTGATCCCCAAGTAATTCCTATTCATGTTAACTCCCTCACTCCACACCTGGCTCTGTCCCTGAGCCTATTTTTCCTGGCAAGAAATAAGAAAAAGCAAAGGTCACTAAAGTCTTGTCTTGACCAGGAAGCTCCTCAATGAATTTTGCTTCTGTAAACAGTATGAAGAGACAAGTAAACAAATTTTGTTTTCTAATAATTTTATCACTTTATTTAAAATTTTAAATCAGGCTAAGGGATGTACTCAATGGTACTGTGCTTGTCTAGTATATACTAGGCCTTAGACTTGATCCCCAACAAAAAAATCTATACCTTGGCCATGTGTGTAGGCTCATGCCTGTAATCCCAGCATGGCCATTTACATAACAAGACCCAGCCTCATTTATTTTTTTTTAATTATCTACTTGTTCATCTGCGAGAGAGAGAAGAGGCAGATAGAGATTGAATGGACATGCCAGGGCCTCCAGCCACTACAAATGCAGATGCATCCACCATCTTGTCCATCGGGCTTTACATGGGTACTGGGGAATCAAACCTGGGTCCTTAGGCTTTGCATTCAAGCACCTTAAACACAGAGCCATCTCTCCAACTCCCCGTATTTTTGTTGTTGTTGTTGCTGCTGACCTAGAATTCACTGTAATCTCAGGCTGGCCTCGAACTCAAAGTGATTCTCCTACCTTTGTCTCTGGAGTGCTGAGATTAAAGGCGTGTGACACCACAGCCCAGCCCCCATTTTTTTTTAAACAAAACTTTAAACTGGGCATGGTGGCTCATACCTATAATTCCAGCACTTGGGAGGCTCTGGTAGGATTCCTATGAATGCAAGGCCATCCTGGGATACAGAGTGAGTTCTAGGTCAGCCTGGACTAGAGTAATAACCTGCCTCAAGAAAAAAATAACTAAATTAATTTTTTTAAATCAGTCACCTGTTGCTCCTTGTTAGAACTGTTAAGCACTGGGCACCAAATCACTCCGTGGAGTTGATATAATTCCAGCAAAGAAGAAAGATGATGTTCAGTTAGCCTGTGAGCTCTAATCCAGCCTCAGTGCAGTGGTTCAACTTGGGTGAAATGCTGAACTGAAGTAAACAGAAGCATTTGATCTGTGTCTGCCCTGTTACAAAGAACTGCTGATATTATTTAATGAAACAAAGTCTCTTTCCCCCTAGCAGCTCAGGTCAGGAAGGGTACTCTTAGTTCCAGAAGAAAGCATGCCTGGCCCACATTCCTGGGGAAGTACCCACTGACACCTGTTCCTGGGGGGCTCTAGCTGTGCATTGTGCCACGAGATCACACCAAGAGCTGGCCATTTCCTGGGCTGAACTGATCAGACCCCCTGTCTGGAATATGAACAGAGAAAGACTGGATGATAGCAAAGAAAGTTGGCAGGGACAACCAGGATGAGCCACATTAAAACAAAGGATGCATGCGAACCCATCAGCAAAGAAGCCTGGGTAGAACTAAGAGAAAGAAACAACTGGACAGCGGTAAAGCAGGAACCAAAAGGAAGTTCCTTGAGCAGCAGTTTGTAATGTTTTAAAATCAAGCCAAGTGTAGTAGCTCACATCTATGAACCAGCACTTTAGGAGGCAGAAGCAGAAGGATCCTGGTCTGGGGCCATCCTGGGCTATAGAGCAAGACTCTGTTTAAGAAACATTGCATACATTTATCACTGCCCAGATATATTTATTTGACAGGTGGTTGCCAAGGATAGGTCTTACACAAAAGAGCAAAAGCAAAAATGAAACAAAGCAGAAATTTGAAAGGACAACAAACAAGTGTCTGTAGCTCAGGAGTAGAATGCTTACCTAGCTTCTACAAGGACCTGAGTTCAAGCCCAGGACCACAGAATAAAGAAATTTACCCTAAGCAAATAAATGAAACAGAACCATCAGTTATTATTCAAGGGTATAGATAGATACTCAATACATTCCTTGAGTAAGTAAGCTGCCAAAGTTCCATCTCATTTTTTGTATTAATACACACAAAAAATACCAGTGGCTAACCATGCTAAATGTTCACAAATTTTATTTTTTAAATTTTTTTGGTATGTGTATGTGTGCATGCATGTGCGTGTGTGTGTGTGTAGGCCAGGTGTCATGTTGAGTGTCTTTCTCATTCTCCATGTTATTATTTGTTTATTATTTTTGTTATATATATTTATTATATATATTTAATATAGTAGTTTCTTTTTTTTTTTCTTTTTTCTTTTTTTTGTTTTTCGAGGTAGGCTCTCACTCTAGCCCAGGCTGACCTAGAATTCACTATGTAGTCTCAGGTTGGCCTTGAACTCAGGGCGATCCTCCTACCTCTGCCTCCCGAGTGCTGGGATTAAAGGCGTGCGCCACCACGCCTGGCTAGTTGTTTCTTATGATCTTCAAAAATATCTATTTCTGAAGCAACTCCTGTTCCACATAGTACTTTTTGTTACTACCTACTCAACTTCCCTTCTTTCATAATCCCATCCTACCACCTTCCCTTTCCCACCTCCTGAAAACCTCCCTCAACTGAATCCCTTCTTTCCAACCATCAATTTATTTTTTGAGACAGGGCCTATCACTGAACGTGGAGCTCTGATTCAGCTAGACTAGCTAGCCAGTAAGCCTCAGTGGTTCTCCTGTCTTCACTTCCTAGTGCTGGATTTATAGGTATGCACCATGCCTGGCTTTTGTGTGGGTGCTGGGGATCCAAACTTAAGCCCTTACGCTTCCAGGTCAAACACTTCACTAACTGAGTCATCTCCCCCAGCCCTCCTGAGTGCTGGCATTAAAGGTGTGTGCCACCATACCTGGTTATTTTCTAAGTTTTGAACATCTATTTTCTTAACCTGTCCAAGTGAGCATCAATTATGTTTGTAATCATTACTAAGACAAATAGTTGAAATTAAGTAAAACACATAGTTTATCCCTATCTTGACTTTAATCAAAGACAGTACTAAAGGGACGTGAGATCGTGAGCAGGTATGTGCTATGATCTACTAGTGTGTAGGGGTTGTGGGAAGTGGTGGTATGTACCTTGAACTAGTCCCCTCTAGCCATGACCCTGAGATGCTGGTCTTTACCGTTACTGTGTACTTGGTTGCTTTTGATTAGACAGAAGCATGTAAGGACCAGGCTCCTTTTGCCCAGCTTAGGGAAGATGAGGGGAAATGCCTGTCTGTGGTGGCATACTGTCATGAGCAGTCAACCTGGAGAACATTATATGTGGAGACAGACCATGTCTCTTCCATACACATGTAGACCTTGAGGACAAACACAATACTTGTGCCCAAGTGCACCTCTCTTTTGTCCCTTACGTGACAGAATCAGAAAGTCTCAGAGCTGAAGAGGAGCTCCAAGGTCACCTAATTCACCTCTACCCAATGTTTTGTTTAGTTTTGTTCTGTTTTTACAGAGAAGAAAAGACATTTCTGTAACATTTAATTTAAAAAATCTGTACAGGAAAAATGTTTCTCCCACAATCCAAAAAGATTGTATCCCCTTTAAAGCCGTAAGACAGTTGGTGGGCCATGCTCAGAGCAGAGAACCCAGCACCTTCCTACAGCCAGTCTCCCTGTGCAGCACTCCCTGCTGAGTCATAGTTTCCCCACCAGTTAGTGGGGATAATTCCATCTGCTGGGTCTATCCCCCAGGATTGTTGCAAGGCTCAAGTGAGATCAGGAACGAATGGGGAAAACATTGGTAATATTTAGGAGAGATTACTAAAATCTTTGACATATGAAAGATCTTAAAATAGAAAAAAATATCTCACATGGAAAAGGACAAGGGATATGCAGGCTAGAACTCAAACTGACATGCACATTTATGGCATTTAACCTTACCAGGAAGATAAGCAAATTAAGACATCAATAAATTATACTTTTTGACCTATAAAACTGGCGAAAGTGAGAGAGGAATTGGCAAACATATAGGAAAATAAAGCCTTTCACAGTGTGAGGGGAACAGAATATCAGGAAGGTAGGGGATTGGAAATCAGTCAGTCCATAAATAGACCAATATGATCCACCTCTGTACCCAAAGTAGTGGAATCAATGAACCAATATCTAGAAAATGATTGGATAAATGTTCAAAGATATATAGACAAGGGTGCAAATAGTTATATAAATCTACTCAGAGGGAAAAAAGATTTTTCACTCTGATAGAAGGCAAATACAAGAAAAAATATATTTACTTATTTGACACAGAGATAGGAAGACAGAAACAAATCCTTAAATTCATTAGGAAGCACAGTAAACCTTAAATAGCCAAAACCAATTTGAGAAACAAAAATAAGATTGGTGGTATCATCATATCTGATTTTAACCTATATTACAGAGCCATAATAACAAAAATAGCTTGATACCAGTACAAAAACAGACATGTAGATCAATAGAACAGACTAGCGACCCAGATCTAAGTCCAGGAAGCTACAGCCATCTGATTTTCAACAAAAATATTCATTGTAGAAAAGACTGCCTCTTTAACAAATGGTGCGGGGAAAACTGGATATCTATATGTAGAAGGATGAAAATAAACCCGTATCTCTTTCTATGTACAAGAATCAAGTGAAAATGGATCAAATACCTTAATATAAGACCTGAAACTGCTAGAGGAAAAAATAGGGGAAACACTTCAACATATTGGCATAGGCAACAACTTTCTGAATATAACCTCAGTTGCTCAGGAAATAAAACCACTAATCAGCCACTGGGACCTTATGAAATCACAAAGCTTTTGTACAACAAAGGACACTGAATATAGCAAAGAGGCAACCTACAGGATGGGAGAAAATCTTTGCCAGCCATATATCTGACAGAGGATTAATATCCAGGATATACAAATAATTCAAACTTAACAGGTAATAAAACAACCCAATTAAAAAAAATGGGCTATGGAATTAAATACAGAGCTCTCAAAAGAAGAAATATAGATAGCCTACAAACATCTAAAAATAGTCTACATCCTTAGACATCAGGGAAATGTAAATTAAAACTATTTTGAGATTCCATATCCTGTCAGATTGGCTAGCATCAAGAAAACAAATGACAATAAGGATGTGGGAAAAGAGGAACCCTTCGACACTGTTGGTGGGCATGGAACCTGGTGCAGCCATTGTGGAAATCAGTATGGAGGTTTCTGAGACAGCTAACAATAAATTTACCATATGACCAGCTATACTATTCCTAGGCATATATCCTAAGGATTTATTGCACTACCTTAGAGATACTTGTACATTCATGTTTTTTGCCACTCTATTCACAATAGCTAAGAAATGAAACCAGCCTAGATGTCCCTTAACTGATGAGTAGAGAATGAAGATGTGATATATTTATATAATGGAGTTCTATTCAGTGATAAAGAAAAATGAAATTATGAAAATTTCAAGGAAATGGATGGGCCTAGAAAGGATTATACTTAGATATTCCAGGCCCCAAAAAAACAAGTGCCGCATGTTCTCTCTCATATGTGGATCCTAGCTAAAAATGTTTGGACTTGTTTGAGAGTTGGAATAAAACTCAGTAGCAGAGGCCAGTAAGCTAGAAAGAGGCTGTAAGGGAGGGAAGAGAGAGAAGGACTTAAGAGGATGGTATTTTATATATGTAGGTAGAAGAACATTACTGGGGGTGGAAAGGCCTAAGGGAGGTCAGGGGAAAAGACTAAATAAAAGAAAGATGGAGGAGAGTTAATCAAAATCTAAGAGGGTATGAGTAAGACATATGGAAACCTACATTTTTGGACAATGGTGCACATAGAAGCCGTAGATTGTTATTGTAAGAAAAATTCTCAGTGCCAGAGACGGGCTACCTTCCAGTGAGTTGTTGGCCAGGGAAGTCCCTCATGTCCCCAAAACATTACAGGCGACCCTATAGCTAAAGACTCCACATGGTTGGGCTGTAAGATCACTGGGAAATCTTGCTGGAGCTGAGCTGAAAACTTCCTCTGTGTAGACCAGCTAAAAGAAAGCTGGAAAAATCTATACTGCATGCAGCTCCATGGGAGAGAGAAGTCATCAGTGGAAATAAACAATAGTGGACACTGGAAGCCTTAAGTTTGGCCAGGCAGGCCAAATGAGGCAATAGGTGCAATAGTAGCATGTCTGTTATGGGAGAAGCCAGCTGCTCTCAAATTGGACTGGAGGCCCCTCCACAGGAGGGAATATATACCTGATACTGAAAACCTATGACAGGGGAGGTCATGAGCCCTAAGGATGTAACACCTGCTGGGGTCTGCCTAAATGCACATATTTTGCTCGTCAAACTGGTAAGCACTTCTCTGTTATGAGGAAAACCAACTGCTCTCTAATTGGACTAGAGACCCACTCAAAGGGAGGGAGTACATGCCTGATAATGAAAACCTAGCCAAAAATCTATGGTGGGGGAGTGCTGGTTTGATTCAGGTGTCTCCCATAAACTTAGGTGTTCTGAATGCTAGGTTCCCAGCTAATGCAGATTTAGGAATTAACACCTCCTGAAGGATGTATATTCTTGGGGGCAGGCTTATGGGTATTATAGCCAGTTTCTCCTTGCCAGTGTTTGGCACACTCTCCTGTTGCTATTGTCAACATTATGTTGGCCAGGGGGTGATGTCCACCCTCTGCTCATGCCATTGTTTTCCCTGCCATCACAGAGCTTTCCCCTTAGCCTGTAGGCCAAAATAAACACTTTTTTCCCACAAGCTGCTGTTGGTTGGGTTATTTCTACCAGCAATGTGAACCTGAGTGCAACAGTAAAGTGGTACCAGGAGTGGGGTTGCTGCTAGACACCTGACTGTGTGGCTTTGGACTTTTGGAGCTGATTTTCAAGAAGAATAGCCCTGTATGCATTTTTTTAACAATCATACTCATATATTAATGCTACCCTTTCTTTTGGTTAGTGAAGCTTCTCTTTTCAGATGTCACTGTCTTCAAAAGTGTCTTCAAAAGGCACCTTAGTGCTGAGAAGCAACAGAAGAGGGTTCAGCAATGAAACATCTCTATCAGACCTTCCAAGGCTCAGGGTCCATTGTGGTAGAGGTGGCGGACAGAAGGTAAGAGCCAAAGGAAGGGTAGGGCTGCTTACAATGCAATATTCTAGACACAATTTGGCCTTAATATCTATGACCTTACAGTGCCTAGTACTACCTGCACAAGACCTTCATAATAGGAGGAAAAGATTATGACATCAAAATAAAAGACAAACTGATTGAGAGGGGCAGGGGATATGATGAAGAGTGGATTTGTCAAGGGGAAAATGGGGGAGGGAATTATCATGGTTTGTTGTCTATAATTATGGAAGTTGTCACAAAACCATTTAAAAAAAAGAACACAATCTGATAGAAGTATGGCCAATCTGCAGTATGTTCTTATATTAACCTCCCAACAAAATTTTTAAAAAGAGTGAGAGAAACCCAAAAAGTCATTCTGAGCACACATGTAATCACAAACTCAATGTTAGGCTCACATGGAAGTTTTGCTAATTTTCTCAAATGTGAAACAGTTTTGTAGTTCTGTCAGCATCTGTTCTTAGAGGAGTTTCCTATCAAAATATTTAGGGAGATATCACAATATACAACAAACTTTAAATAGTTCAGAAAAAATGAAATATACATAATCAGATGAAGCAAATGTAGTAAAACTTAACTTAGGGAAGGGAAAACTATGTTCCGTAGGATGAAAAAGCTCAAATAGGAGCTGGAGAGATGGCTTGGTGGTTAAGGCATTTTCCTTCAAAGCCAAAGGATCCCGGTTTGACTCTCCAGGACCCACATAAGCCAGATGCACAAGGGGGTGCATGCATCTGGTGTTCATTTGCAGTGGCTGAAGGCTCTGGCATGCTCATTCATTCTCTCTTTCAAATAAATAAATACAATATATTTTTTTAAAGTTCAAATAAAAAGTTGAGGGGTTGGAGCCGAAGAGATGCTCAGCTGTTAAGGCACTTGCCCATAAAGCCTAAAGACCCAAATTCGATCCCTTAGTACTCACATAAAGCCAGATGCACAAAGTGACATATTTGTCTGGAGTTCATATGTAGTGGCTAGAGTCCCTGGTGCACCCATTCTCTCTCTTTCTCTCTCTCTCTCTCTGCCAGGCGTGGTGGCACACGTCTTTGATCCCAGCACTCTGGAGGCAGAGGTAGGAGGATCACTGTAAGATCAAGGCCAGCCTGAGACTACATAGTGAATTCTAGGTCAGCCTGGGCCAGAGTGAGACCCTACCTCAAAAAGAAAGAAAGAAAGAAAGATGATAGCAAAAAATGTTGAGAGGCAGTTTTCCCACTTTAAGGAAATCAAATTGTATCAGATTTTTCTAAGTATAGTTCAATAGTCCAGGAGGCTTCCTTTTGCCCCTTCTCTTCCCTATCTCCCCATTCCTGCTCTGAACCCAGGACTGGTTGTGTTCCATCATGCTCCATCTTGGCAGGATGCAAAGAAGCTCTGGTTTACAGTGGGCTTTTGTGTATGATGGCCTCGTCTCAGTGGCCCTGTCATCCTCTACTGATGGCCACACTAGTCTCTATGGGCTCCAGTCCTGATAGGTCAGCACTCCACTCCCCCCGCCCCCCGCCAACCCATGACAAAATGTCCCTGCCATGTACCCAGGCTTACAAGAGACAGTGGGAGGCAAAGGGTGACCTGACAAGACATTAAGAATATACTGTGTAAGTAATATGTACACAACACCCCCTTAAAATTTTTTTGTCATTTTTATTTATTTATTTGAGAGTAAGAGACAGAAAGAGAAAGAGGCAGATAGAGAAAGTGAGAGAGAAAGAGAGAGAGAGAGAGAATGGGTACGTCAGGGCTTCCAGCCATTGCAAACAAACTCCAGATACATGTGCCACCTTGTGCACCTGGCTAACATGGGTACTGGGGAATTGAGCCTCGGTCCGGACTCCTTAGGCTTCACAGGCAAGCGCTTAACCACTACATTATCTCTCCAGTCCCCCTTTTTTTGATTTGTATAAGGAAAAATGCAGCTCAGCCCAGGGTGATGCAGTGGTTCCAGGAGGCCTCTCTAGCCTAGCCCCCTCAGTGCCACCTTTGTTGACCCACATGCCTGCTGGTATGAATGCAAAACTGAAGTCCTTCACACTTCCCATGAGAATCCCACTGCATGTTTTCTGAACCTCTCATAAAAGGTGGAAGGAGAGGGAAGAGGTTATACCAACTTTCCCATCTTCTAGATGCCACGCACTACTGGAAACGAGGAAGTGAAAATTCCCTTCCTTGATTATGCAGAACAACGTTCTCAACATCCAGGTCTGGATGTAGGTCCATCTGGGCCTGGATCACACTCAGTAAGGTTTCTAAGACATTTTCTTACATGGCAATTCTAGGACAGTCTCATATCACATCTTCCCCCAACCAGGAACGTTGTCTTTATTTCATGACACTCTGATTCGCACACCAAACTTCTCTGTCACTTGACATAGACATGTGTGGTGGTTTGATTCAGGTGTCCCCCATAAACGTAGGTGTTCTGAATGCTAGGTTCCTAGCTGATGGAGATTTGGGAAATAATGCCTCTTGGAGGCGATATATTGTTGGGGGCAGGCTTATGGATTTTATAGCCAGTTTCCCTTGCCAGTGTTTGGCACTCTCTCCTGTCACTGTTGTCCATCTGATGTTTGCTAGGGGGTGATGTCCACCCTCTGCTCATGCCATCACTTTCCCTTGCCATGGTGGAGCTTCCCCTTGAGTCTGTAAGCCAAAATAAACCCTTCTTTACCCAAAAGCTGCTCTTGGTCAGGTGATTTCTGACAGCAATGTGAACCTGACTGCAACAACACGCAACATGCACTATCTTGCTCTCTGGCAGCAAATGGCATGGGAAGGACTATAGGTGGTCCCCTCTCCCCTACTGTGACCTTTTGTCTGACAATTTGTCCATAACCCTGCTGGTCCCTATTTGTCTTTGTATTATTAACAATATAAAATGCCAACAGTTATCACCTCCTGTCTATGGCTATGGTGTTTTGCTTTGTGTCATTCTCTGGAGATTGTGGGAGTATTGGGAGATAGTGTAATCTTTACAGAGGGACACTCTTGTGCTGCTGGTCATCTTTTACTGTCAGAAGTAGTGCCACATTCAACAGTCTGAGCTTACTATGTTTTCATATTTATGAAAATGTGTCTTTGGAGTAGGATACAAGGTGGATTTTCTAGGTCAGTGGGACATTGCATATCTACTCTTTTCTTTAAAATGCTTCAGTTTATTTCTTCAAATTCTCCTCTATAGCAATTATGCAATTTTTACCAAGTAAAAGAAGCATAAATGAGGTTTTCTTTTTCTCAGTTTGCCCCCCAAAAATTGAGTTGCCAATTGTTTACATTTTATTCAGCCTAATTAGGCATGTTTTAACTTGCATTTTTCTGAAACAAGCAAAGAAAGAAAGAAAGAAAAACAAAGAAGGAAAGGAAAGAGGAAGGAAGGGAGGGAGGGAGTGAAGGAACAAAGAGAATTTTCGCACATAAAGGCCATCTGCATGTGCATCTCTTATATAAGCAGTTCGGATGGATTGCAGGATTACAGTTTTGAGGGTACTGTCTGTTACAGGATTCAGCATCTACCATATCATCATGTCAATCTGTCCATAACTTCATTGGTTCTATGTATCATCAAATGCCAACTTACCATTTCCTATATTCTACATTTGGTGAGGTGTTTAGCAAATATTTTCTTCTATTTTGTCATTTGCCATTTCACTCTGTCAATTTTGTTTGCTATAAATGTATTTTTGATTGTTCTAAAGCTAAATATATCCAGATTTGTCCCATCCACCCTGCAGAAGTCCTGAAGTTATAGGGTCACTCAGCTCTCCAGTTGTGCCACATCCAACTACCTCTGCCTGCAGGGAACATTGATCTCACTCCTGGGGTAAGCAAGGACATAGGTCCCACAAAGTTCTACTCACTCCATTCCCTTTACAAGGACCTGACCTCTAGGGAAGTGCCCCACCGCTACCCATCCTCGGTCAGAATTGTGGAACAGTGGTTATAGAAGTTACCTTCTCATTGCTGGAGCAAAATACCTCACCAGAAGCAGGTTATGAGAAGCAAGGGTTTATTTCAGGATTACAGTTTTGAGGGAAAGTTTTATCATTGTGGAGAAAGCATGGCAGAGCAGGCAACCAGTTCAGATTGCCATGCATTAGCAGCTGGGAAGGCATAGGAAGATCAAACTGGCTTTGAACACCCAGTGGGCTGGCCTGTAAACCTTAAGGCTCATGCCTAGTGACACACCTCCTCCAGCAAGGCTCCACCTCCCAAAGGCACCATCATTTGTGGACTAAGCATAAGCATAAGGCTTAATCACAAACATTTTAGGCTGTGAGGGACACTTTACATTCAATATATCACATTCCACCCCAGGCCCCATTAGACTCATGGTCATCTAAGGTTGCAAAATATATTCAAACTTTAAAATTCCCCATAGTCTTTATCAGTCCCAACATTGTTCAAAACCCAAAAGTCTAAAGTCTCATCCGAGACTCAAGACAGTCTCTTAACTGCGAGCCCTATAAAATCTAAACACAAATTACAAACTTCTAACACTTTATGGCAGAGAGCAAACATTCCAATTCTAAACAGGAGGAATGGGGGCATAGCAAGGAAAGGTTGGACCAATTCAAGATTGAAAAAACCAGAGGAGCAAACATCAAATCCTACAGCTCGATGAGCAGTATCTGGGAATTCGAGCTCCAAAAGGCTTTGGCATCTCTGCCCCTTCAGCTGTGGTGCTTGCTCCTAGGACAGACCCACCTGAGCCGGAGCCATCAGTTTTCCTTCACAGCCATCCCTCAGTCTTGGCATCTCCAAAACCTTGGGGTTTTCATTGTAACCCACGGTTCCTAATAATGGCTTTATAGGAGTCTGCATGCAGGCTTCACATACCCTCTATCCCCACACCCATGTACATTTCATGACTGTCTTTCCTGCATTTGTCATGCTTCCAAAGCCATTACCAGATGGATGTAGCCATCAAATTTGTAAATCCGGGGGTGGTGGGGGGGATGAAGCTTGACCTTGTCAGGCAGGAAATTCCTTCATCATTCTTCCCTCAGATCTTTCACAGGAATTTGCATTCTTTTAAAAAATATTATTTATTTATTTGCAAATAAAGAGAGACAGACAGTGTGAATGGGCATGCCAGGGCCTCTAGCCACTGCAAATGAACTCCAAATGTATGCACCTCTTTGTGTATCTGGCTTTATGTGGGTGCTGGGAAATATAACCTGGGTTGTTAGGCTTTCCAGGGAAGCACCTTAACTGCTGAGCCATCTCTCCAGTTCCAAGAATTTGTATTCTTACTAGCTTGAACCTTTCATGGTTAAGTTTTACTCTCAGGGTATCTTTCCCATTGTTCCAGGTCAGAACAGCTAACCTCTCCTCAATGATGGAACTCTCTTTAACAGTTGAAGCTTAAGTGGCCTAAAGTCAGCCTCTGTGCCTGGGACTTCATGCTTGCTTACATTTCTTTCTGTGTTAAACCTTACAACTTTCATCCTTCTGCTCTGTATTTTCCTTCACCAAACATACCAGTCCATTACTTTTAAATTCAATCTTTGTCCAAGTTATCAGGGCATAGGCAGAATGCACCCAACCTCTGTTAGAACATCACGTGAACTACCTCCTGCTTGGTTCTGACAAAGTCCTTTCTTTCCCCTCTGAAACCATGAGGTTTATGAAATTTTATGTTTATGAAATATTATGAAATTGAAGCCTTTGTAGTTCACATATCTCTCTTCATTTAGGGTTTCAAACTCTCACCACAATGGCCCAACTAACTCTGCTTACAAGCACTGTGAGTCTTCTCTGCTCAACAGTTCAAAATTCTTCCATACTCCTCCCACAAACCAGTTCTAAAAGACCAAAACTATGTGACCAGGTTACTTGCAGCAACAGCTTCACTCCTGGTACCAGCTTCCTGTAGTAGTTACCTTCTATCTAGTTTCTGGGACAAAACACCCAACCAGAAGCATCTTCTCAGAGGAAATGTTTTATTTCATGTATACAGTTTTGAGGGGATGTTTCAACATGGTGGAGAAAGCATGGCAGAGCAGGCTCACATCTTTATGCATCAGCAGCTAAGTGAGCTGGTTCTGAACACTGTGGGCTAGACTATAAGCCTTAAGACTTAATTCCCCCTCCCCCCCCCACCATAGACATGCTTCCTTCAGTAAAGCTCTATCTACCTCCTAAAGGCTCTTCCAGCTGGGTACAAAGTATGAGGCTTAGCCACAAACACTTGGGCTATGGAAAACATCTTTCATTCAAACCAACACAGTGGTTGAGCTCTCAATTCTCCCAGCTCTTAAGAGTAAAATGTGTGATCAACTTTTACAGTTCTTTTACGGGGGGGGGGGGGTGCTAGTGACCTGTAGGTGGTAAAGGGGCCGAGTTAAACAAAGAAAGAATCCAAGGACTTTAGAATTCTGAGTAGAGTGAAGGAGCTAGAGATCTGGGGAAAAAAAAAAAAAAAAGAAGAAGAAGAAGGTGCACTTTCCTTGGATTTTAAACTAAAGGCTCTTCGTCTTCCCTCCAGGGACCCAAGACCATGGCCCTACATCATGGAGGAAGCTGGGAATTTTGGAGTGTCAGATGGAAGGAAGGTTCTGTTGGAAACTGTGTTTCATATCCTCACCTTGGGTCTAACAATTAAATGATATTATTTGGTTCCTGCCCCAAGATAACCCAGGACAGGGGGAGAGTGGGAGAGAGAGAGAAGAGGTAGCAGTTTGAGTTAATCCTAAAGAACTCAAAGAGAGGTCTCTTGGAGGGAGTATCAGGGTTAGGATGGAGTGAGTTGGTCCCTTTTACATGCTCTGATGCAGGACTGACAGGTGGTCCCTTGTGTCTTATCCTCTGAATATGACAGTAGCTCTCCCTCAGAATTTATCGATTATTTTCCTGCTCGACACTATGAATAAGCAAGGATTACAAGGGATTTCCTCAGGTTTTCTTTAACACTTGTTTCATTTCTTTACATTTGTTATTTAATCTGCTGTATGGTGCGAGATACGTTCACAGTTCATCTTTTGCAAAATGTCCAGGGCATTATTTCAGCAAGTTAAAGAGTCTATGTTTATTTACAAACAGAAATGCTATGCATCAACTTTACGTAAGTAATTCCATGACCTTTATAAAGCTTCTTCCAGGACTTTCTATTGTGCTCGGTCAGTCTGTCTCTTCATGCTCCAGTACAACCCTTTTCGATGTATGTGGACTGTAGAGTGTGGTTTTAGTGACTGCCTGAATAGCCTCCCTGTGGTTTGTCTTTTTTCAGGGTTTTATTATCATACATGCTTGGGATTTGGAATCAACTATCTAGGTGCAGAAGGCAAAGACTTGGTATTCTACTTGGAATTAAATATGTTAATTTGGGGACATAGTTTACAACTTTATGGTGTTGAATATCCTGTCTGAAGACTTTTGTGTCTTTTAATAGCATTTTCAGCTTTTACATATATTTGCTCAGCTTATTCTTTAAAGTTTTTTCTTCAATCATATCTGTTGCTTGCGGTCTTTTCTTCCATGTCATCCTAAGTTCTGATTGATCATGTAAAACATGATCAATTTTATTAATAACCTGGATAAATCAGTTTGAAAACATTGCTTTGAAGTAACCTGTAGGGGCATAAATACTGTGCCCAGAAGCCACAGGTTGTCACAGGAAAATTTCAGGGCCTGGTTGGGATGCTTCCCAGTGAGGTATTGGTCAGCGAGGTCCCTAAAGTTCCCAAAACAATACAGGCAATTGCCAAGGCTCTTGGTTGCCCACAAGAACTAGATGGTAAGATCTTAAAGTTTTTTATATAAAAAAAAACAACAACGCTGCTTTAAGTGAAAAATCAGTGTTATCCTTTAAAGTAAGGGTTATTGCCTACTAAGCCAAAGGACCCAGCTTTGATTCCCCAGGACCCACATAAGCCAGATGCACAAGGTCTGGAGTTCGTTTGTAGTGGCTGATGGCCCTTGTGCTCTCATTCTCTCTCTTCCACCTGCCTCTTCTCTCTCTCTCAACAAATAAAAACTAAAAAAAAACCTTTTACCCTCTAAATCAACCACATTTCTTCCAGCATCTTTATTGTCACAAGGCCATTTGTTCTCCAAGTCATCAGTTTGGTAACCTGATGGTGATTTTTGACCTATCTCTTCAATGCCCTGGCCTAAATTATCTGCTTACTTCTCTGTGGCACTGTTCACATTGTTTCACTCCCATTGCCAAATCCCCTGGCAAGACCCTCAACCATGCCTACCTCTTTGCAAGCTCCTTTCTCTAGAATCCCTTTCTTCTCCTGTCCTACTAATGCATTCTTCTCTACTTCCATCATGGTATTCCATGCCCCCAACCACATGAGCCCCATCAATCACTTGAGAGCAGTGTAGGCTTGTGAGAGACAGTAGCTGTCATCTCCTCTGAGCCAGCCCAATGTCATAAATCTAATTGGCACCTTCTTGTCCAGCCGTGTTTCCCCAGTATGTGGCATCACGTCCTTACCTGCCTGATCACTGTTCAACACCAGCTCTGTCTTTCACAGATTAAGATTCGGCATTTTCCAAAAGGCTCCTCTGACTAACTACAAGTACCCTAGTTTGTGCCATAATCCCTGAACCATCTGCCGCTGATCTCCTTTCATGCCATGAGGTGGTTCATAGCATGGCTTTGACATCCCACAGAACTGTGCTCCAATTCCAACCCTGCACTCACTGGTTGCATGTCCCAAGCCAGGTTCTTTTCCTTTCTTGGGCTTTGGTTTCCTTGACTGTAATCATAGCTCATCATAATGCCTTCCTTGCAGAGTTCATTTAAGGTGTAGATGAACTAATGTTTGCAAAATCTTTAAAGTAGTTCTCACCAAAGATTTAAAAGTGCTAGCAATTTTTACCCTTCCATTAATAGTATTATATTAATAGGATCCCTTGTATTGCCTCCCTGATGCCCCTGCCTGACTGTTCACCTAGAAGTCACTTCTACCTCCTTTGAATGCCATAGACACAGGTGCCCTTTTCATGCCAATCATCATTTTGTATCTTTTCCTCCACACCTACTTGCAGTAGGCTACATGACCCTCTCTTAAAGGCAGACAAGGGATTAGATTTTTTTTTCTACTGGCAGAATAGGAAAGATTTTTATGGCATTTACTTTTTAATTTAATTTTTTCCTTTTTATGAGAGAAAAAGAGAGAGCCAGAGAGAGCTTGGTTAATTTTTGTAATAGGTAATAGAAAGGCTAGGCACATAGCTCAAAAGTTATGAAAGATACACGCACTGTCCATTCAGCTGTCTGGTGCCCCCAAAGGCAAGGGAATCCTGAGGAGTCTGTAGATAGCTACTGCTTACTGACTGTAGCAGACAGCTTCACGTTCCTGAGATGAGCTTCCAGACCACACACAGTTATGGAGGAAGGGATTCACTGAAGCCTACAGATGCAGGGGCATTTCCATAATGGCAGAAGAAGCTGGCCTGCCTTCACAGGTCCAAGCAGAGAGAGAGAGAGAAGCCACAAGCCCAAAAGCCAAAAGCCACACAGCACACTTCAGGAACTCCAGGTGGAACTAGGCACTTTCTATATCTTTAGATTGGAATTTCAAACCCACCGCTGCACCTTTAGATCCACCTAGCAACACCTCCTCCTCCAGCCAGGTGGCTGCAGATCCAAACTACAAACTCATAGAACACTGAATATATTGGGGGACATCCATTCAAACTACCACACTGACTTTGCTTCCACTGCGCTACAGCCTACAGGGCACCTGTTTACTTCTTCTTCCCTAAAAGTTTCCTCCCTCTGGCTTTGGCCGCACTGTTCGCATCTGAACACCTTTCTGAAGCCTCCTCTTTACAATGATAGCCCCGCCCCCAGCACTTATCCGTTAAGGGTACTTCCAAAACTCCAGGGGATACCTGAAACCACAGATAATACTAAACCCAATATGCTGTGTTTTTATGTGTGTGCACACCTGTGTTGAAGTTTAACTTGCAAACTAGGTACAGGATGAGATTAACAGCAATGCTAATAAAATAAGGTTAAAACAGTAAACTTCTCAAAAAATTATGTGAATGTTATTTCTCTTATGAAAAGTCCAATAGTAGCCATAGTAGCCATGTGTGGTGATTCATATTTGTAATGCCAGCATTCAAGAGGCTGAGGCAGGGCCTTAGAGAGATGATTTAGTGGTTAAGGCGCTTGCCTGCAAAGCCTAAGGACCCAGGTTTGATTCCCCAGTACTCATGAAAGCCAGATGCATGGTGCATGCGTCTGGAGTTTGTTTGCAGTGGCTGGAGGCTCTAGTGCATCCATTCTCTCTCTCTATCTGCCTCTCTCTCTCAAATAAATAAAATACATAAAAATAAAAAAAAATTAAAAGAGGCCGAGGTAGGAGGATAGTGAGTTGCAGAGATTATGTCTCAAAAATAAATAAATAAATAAATAAATAAATAAATAAATAAATAAAAGAGTTCTGACAAATCCTGTAGTAGTATTACCTGGAGTAGCAGAAACCATGGGAAGAGTGGCCCTCTGTGCTGGCCTTGTCCTCAGAGTGGCTCTGACGCCTCTGCACTGAGTGCCCTTGTAGGGCCTCCCTGACGCCCCTGCCTGGCTTGTTCACCTGGAAGTCACTTCGACCTCCTTTGAATGCTGTAGACCCAGCTGCCCTTTTCATGCTAGTCATCTTTTTTTAAATCTTTTCCAACACACCATTCTCTTCCTACTCCTAGACACAGAGACCTTGAAGAGAGCAATATCTGTGTACATGTTTATATCCCTTATGGTGTTTGTTTCTGTTTCTGGCACACAAAAGATGTTCAATGCTTGTTTATGTCACTAAAATATAGACAAAAGTGATATGGAAGAATGTTTTAGAGTTCAGACTGAATGAAACTAAAGAGATATAAACCCCAAGTGTAATTCTAAAACTAGATTCAGTAGTCATTTAAGGGAGGAGGGAACCCAGTTCTACAGTTGTTAGAAGAACTGGACAAATTTAAATATGAACTGAATAAGAAATAATACAAAGGGCTGGAGAGATGGCTCATGGTTAAAGGCACTTACTTGCTTGCAAAGCTTCATAGCCTGGATTTGATTTGATTCCCCACTACCCATGTAAAGCCATATGCACAAAGCGGCACATGCATCTGAAGTTCCTTTGCCGAGGCAAGAAGACTTGACATACCTTACCTCTCTCTCTCTCCCTCTCTCTCCATATCTGTTAAATAAATAAATGAATATAAAAATGATACCGAATTATTGTTAATTTTATTAAGGAAATGACATTGTGGCAATTGTCCATCTCTGGAGTATAACGTTTCATGTTTCCTACTAACTTTCAAACATTAAGACCAGCAATAAAAAGTAAGGGGTGGGGAAGAGAACAGAGGGGAGATAGCAAACCGGCCGAGCATTAGCAGCCTCCACCTGTGGATTTGTGTGGCCATGTACGATGTGTGAACTTACCTGTACATTTGAAACTGTACATGTGTAAATCAGAGAAGGTGCACAGTATTGAATGAAGTGGAGACTGATGGCCTTTCTTTGCTTGAATTCCTTCCTGGCATTCTGGCTCAGGACCTCCACCCTTCACCTCAGAACTGGAGCACAATCTTAGCCCAGAATAACCCAGATCCTCATTTCCAATGACACCTAATCCCCATCACAGTGGGATGGGGAGAAGGCATTTGATCCAGGAGGCATGCACTCATGGAAGGAGACTTTATGCCCTGGCACAGAGCAGTCCTGGGAATGCTGCTTCATGGCCTGGAGCCCCAGTGTCCACCCTGTGGGACAAGACATCAAACAAGAGGAAAACAGCCAGCGTGGAAGGGCCAGGCATCTCAAAGGGCCGGTAGCTCCTGGCCTCCCAAGTTAGCCTGCATTCTTGAGACACAATACATTTTTTTCCCTAGGTCATAAGGGATAAATGAAGCTCTGAGCTCTGCTGTAGGGATTAGCTCTGGCTGTGTGATGGCTCAAAGAACAAGGGCTCCTCTGTTCTCAAAAGACAGCTAATAATATACCAATATGTCATCTGTCACCTGTTCTGTCCATGCAAGGAGAGCATTCAGCTTACCCCTGAGAGTTGCCTCTGGAAGCAGAAAGATCTCCATTTTAAGATTTTCGTTTTGGGTGGACTTCTTTTGTGTGTGCTCACCACTTAAGCTAGACTAGCTGGCCAGCAAGCCCTGGGGTTCCGCCTGTCTCTACTTCCCCACTTCTGGGATTATAGGTGCATACCACCCTGCCAGGCTGTTGCAAGGGGTGCTGGCAATCCAAACTTGGATTGTTCCTTATGCTTGTACAGTCAGCATTTCATCCACTGGGCTATCGACCTAGCCCTGGGTGGACATCTTTTTTTTTTTTTTTTTAATATTCTCTTCTTCAACTCACTAACCATATTTAAAAAAAAAATCCTTTCATGGTTACTACGAAAAAAGCTAGTTATCTATTGCCCAGTAATATATGCAGGTAGATAAGACAACTTTACCTTTGATAAACAGTATTACCAAGCACATCATGGTGCGCCTAATAGTTAAAACACCCTACCGAATGCATATACCTAGTGCATGAGAGAGTTACATCATTTCCGTTTCATGGATGAGAAAAGAAACAGGCTCCATCAGAGAGGCAAAATGCCCTGTCCTATGGTTTGGGAGCTGTGAATAATGTGTCACACAGGTCTACCTGACTCTTAGTTTTGTTCTTTCTGCTGTAGCCCAAGGCCACTGCTGCTCTGTGTGTTCTCCCTACTACTCCAGATAGATAATTTTCCTCAGGATGTCTTGAGAACTGTCCTCTGTTCCCATTGCTGTTTGTCTCCAGGAGCCCCAAAGCTTCTTCCAGCTCCTGCCCTCTTTGCACAGGTAAGGAAGGGTGTTTGCAAATGACCTCTGTGATCTCTCGACGGAACATGCTGGAACTCCACCATGCTTTCCCTCAGGTTCACTTAGGTTTGTTTGAGGACATGGGAGGGGCCCAGTAGAGAGCAGAAAGGATGGCTACTTTGCTAAGGTGAGAATCCACCAGTACTTATAGCTTACACAAGGTACAATGGTATGACATGGTATGGTATGACACAAGGAACTCAAAGCAACTTGACAAAGCATTTCTTTCCTGAATCCTGAAGTGCACACAGCTGTGGTTGTACAAACAGATGGATGAGCTAGTGACGACACAGGAAAAGGCAGAGCTAGCCCACATTTCATTTAGGACAGGTCTCTCCCCTCAAGGACTCTGGATGATTAAGTAAAACCTGTGGGTACCCATCTCCCCACTGGGGTATACCACTGTCCAAAATATATCCGGGACCTCATGCACTGTCCCTTGTCAATGCCTCTTGTCAACATCTCTGCTGCCCTAGGTGACACTAGCTGTGCCATGTCTATCCTTCTAAGGTCTCCCAGGAGCTGGCCAGCGAGTAGCGTGACAGCGTGGGCCAGTGTGTCACTGGATAGGCAGGACAGAGCCTCGGGGCACCACTCCCTTTTAGGTGGTATATGGATGATTTAAAAGTGCTAGTGCTATAAGGGGCATGGACATTTCAGTCCATTTGGAGCATGAGGGGCAGTGAGAAGGGATGCTTCCACAGCGAGCTGGTGGAGTGGGCACAAGGATTAACGAGCTCTAGATCCTTGCTGGGCAACCCCTTGCCTTGCCCGCCCTCACAGAACACTTTATGAATGTGTGCTGCTTTGGTCTGAAGTTGTCTAAGTCTTCCACTGGGTTTGTCTTCTCAAAAAGCCCTGGATAGAGGGGAGAATCTCGAGGGTATTTAATAAATGCTCAGCATGAGAGCCCTAGTCCTACTTCCCCTTCCCCATTGAGCTGAGTATGGGTGCCTTTTGAAGGAGACAGTCCTTATTCTTTTTTTTTTCTTTTTTTGGTTTTTAGAGGTAGGGTTTCACTCTAGCCCAGGCTGACCTGGGATTCACTATGGAGTCTCAGGGTGGCCTCGAACTCACGGCGATCCTCCTACCTCTACCTCCCGAGTGCTGGGATTAAAGGCGTGTGCCACCACGCCCCGCGACAGTCCTTATTCTTAAGAGGAACATGTTGACAAACAGTTCTCTTAAGAAAACAACAACAACAACAACAACTGCGGGAAGCCAACCAAGCTATACATCCTAGGATTCAGTTGGGAAACAAACAGTAATAGAATGGGCGTGAACAGTGGTTTCAAAGGCATCCCTATTCTTCTCTTAAGGTTTGAATGTTCTAATCCTGATTTAGAAATGACCACATTTGTTAGCAACACCCACCCTCCCTTTCTCTGCAGGCCACCATCATCCCTTCGCCCTCCCATCCAGGCTGGCAGCTGGTCTTTCCTAATTGGCAATATATCTTGATAACAACAGGCTTTGTAGCAGCTGTCACTGTGAACACTGGCTGGCAGCATAGCTCCCTGTCATTAATTTACTTGTTGGTCCTACTGGTGCTCAAGAAAGGATTAAGTTAATAATGATACTAATGAGACAGAAAGTTCCACAATGAAAGATGAGGAAGAGGAGGTGAATGAGAAGGAGAAATTATTAATTATTCTTCCTCCTGGCACAAGTTTTATACTTAAAACAACCCTGCCATGCAAAAGTCTTGCTTAAAATTCCAATATGATTTCAATGGTTTTGCCCTCTGTTTTATTCATTGTGTACATAATGACATTACTAAGCAAATATCCTGACTGACTGACTGTTCCTAAGAGGTGAGGGCCTCCAGTGATTTCTGGGGAGGGGAGGCCTGCCCAATGGGCCCCTGCAGCAAGCCAGTACCATCGCATCTGGTGGGGAAGCCCCAGGCCTGAGTTCAGAGAAAGGCATCTCAGATTCCCAACTTTCTACTGTTGGAGACATGGTGATGGATCCTGCTCATTTCTATATATACACCTTTCCCTTGGCAACAACCAAAAATACGTGTGGAAGGATCTGGTTCTCAGCCTGTGGTGTGGGGCATTCTCTTTCCAAATATAGAGAAAGAATGAGCCTAGAGGGTTAGCGGTGGCCTATAAAAGCCCAGGGGCAAGGCTGCCCCTCTGTGGCTCGCTCTCTCGTGGGCAGAGGTAAGTCACAGCACTCCTATTACATGGCTCCCCTGCTTGGGGTGGTGTGGCCCACTGCTCTGGGCTGTGGCCCTGCCTTTGGGTAGTTGGTACCTCTCTTCTCCTTTCCAGGTGTTTTCATAGAATGTGTATGGAGTGAGGTTTGAGCCTCAATGCCTGACTACCCTGTGCTTCTAGCACAGTCCTGGAGCCAGGACCCATGGGCTCCACCTCCCGCTCTTCTCTGTCCTCCTCTTGGGCAGGATCCTGTTGGGCACCTATGGGCGGGACACTGGGTGGGCCTATCTCCAATGGCCTGATGATCTCCTATTGCTTCTCTTATCTGTGGGCTAGGGGACTCTACCTTACCTACCTGGACTCTGCACCTGTTGGGCATTCCATCCCCTCAAGTTCATTCTGGTTGTGGCCACCAAGTGTAAATGTGTATGGAGTGAGAATTCTCCTGTTTTCAGACAGCAGGAGACCTGATCCCAGCTGGTTTGTATCAGGGACTCTGTCCATTTAGAATCCTTGCCCCGTCGAAAATGGAAGGCCTTGAAGACTGAAGAAGGTGCCAGGGTGGCTGGGAGGAAGCAGACTCAAGGCAGCGCCAGCATTGGCCCCCCTGTGGTCCATGGCCTATCTGTTCCTCCAGCTTGGCTCCGGGCTGACATGCTCCATACATTCCTAGTCCTTTGTCTTTTTAGGTTGAGTTTCATTGAGAACAGGTTCAGAGCAGAAGCGGCTGTCCCTAATCTTCTCCTTTTGTGTGCAGGTCCCTTAGTTCTACAGCCACTGCTGCCTTCTGCTGTGCTGCAAGTGTGACTCAGGTGAGAATCAGGCCACAGCCCTGGACTTCTGGAAGTCTGCAGGTGAACCCCAGGTCATCCATTGCTTCTTCATCCCAGTGGCTCTGTGGAGTTAGAGAGCTTAGAAGCGGAATGTAACATAGGCTAGGAGAGGAGAGTCCTTTCCACATCGATGCTGCCGTCAGGGGCTCCTGTCAATTCTTAGCAAGGAAGGTGGCTTCAAAACTGCTCAGGTTGTTTTTGCTGTTTGTCATTTAGCACCCTCTTTGAAGAGTGCCTTTATTTTTTTTTCATGTTTTTTTTTTTTTAATACTCTTTGGGCTACGCCTGGGCTTTTCAGAAGAGGAAAGTGAGTTCTTGCCAGTGGCAGTTCGAAACCCCGTCACTAAGCTGAAGGAGCAGAGGCTCTTGGGTTACAGAGAATCCATGCCCTTGCCATACAGTAGCAACTTAACAAGTATGCGCCAGCTTGGGTTCCCCAGTGCTGAGCTTGACTGGAGCTCTGCTGGGCACTGGGCAGTCTGTGAGGACCCGGCCTGTGGGGGTGGCAGGTGGGTGGTGGGGTAGTGGGAGGGGCCCAGTGCAGGCTCGGCTGGACTCACCAGCCCCCTGGCTCACTGGCGGGTTTGCCTTGCAGCTGACACCATGAGTAGCGACACTGAAATGGAAGTGTTTGGCATAGCTGCCCCTTTCCTCCGGAAGTCGGAAAAGGAGAGGATCGAGGCTCAGAACCAGCCCTTTGATGCCAAAACCTATTGCTTTGTGGTTGACTCAAAGGAAGAGTATGCCAAGGGGAAAATTAAGAGTAGTCAAGATGGGAAGGTCACTGTGGAGACTGAAGACAACAGGGTAAGGCTCTCACCCTCCTATGCAATGGCCCTTTGCCCCGCATACTTGCTTTGACTTAGTACCCATCTCTCCTCCTCCTTTCGCAACTCCCAGACCCAGGCTTTGGCCCTGGAATGCTGCATATGAAATAGGTCTAGGCTTCTGAACACGCTGGGAGAAAGCAGAGTGGGTACGGGCTTCCTTTGCAGGGTGGGAAACGGACCAGACTAAGTACTTTTATTAGCATCCGCATTGCTCTGAGCCAGAAAACCAGCTTCATGGTCTCATAAGTGGAGCATTTCTAGAATACTCTCTACTGGTAGCCTAGGTTTCCCTTGGTTCTAGCAACAGGCATCTGATCAAGAAAGGAAGGACAATGTGTTTGGGACTCCAAACGATCACAAGGTCAGTGTCAAGTAACAGCCTCTCTGAACAAGGAAAAGAGATGAGCACTGGGGTCTACTACATTCTGGTTCAAGCCATTGTAGAAGGATGGCAGAAATGTTGGGCTTCAGGAATTTATGAAACTGGAGTTGTTCCAGGTGGAAGAGGAAAAAAAGACTGTGTATAGCTCTGTAGTAAAGCATTTGTGTAGCATGTGCAAATGTCTGGAAAGAGGGAGAGAAAGAGAAAGAAAGAAAGCAAAGCAGAGAGAGAGAGAGAGAGAGAGAGAGAGAGGAGAGAGAGAGAGAGAGAAATGGCAGGACATCTTCCATGTGGTATGATGGCTCTGTGGATAAAGTGTTTTCCATGAAAAAAGACCCTGCCTCAAACCAGGTGGAAGGTAATACCAAAGGTTGTTCTCTGACCTCTACAGGTGTGCTGTGGAACGCAGGTGCCCACACTCATACATGAACGTGCACTTGCACACATATACTCACACACACAAAGAGTAGCTGAGAATGGGACTGCAGAAGAAGGAAGGCGAGATCCAAGAAAGGATCATCAAAGGGTTAAACTAGAAACTATGCCCTCTAGACAAGAAGGTGTGGTAGGACAGCAGACTGCAGCTCGCCCCAGGGCCTCAGGCCCTTCAGTGGCCCTGCCCAGCCTGAGAGCCTGGGGCAGGCAGGGCTCTTCCTCTTAGATGCAAACAAAGGCATCACCAGTGCTGGGTGCCCTTACTTGGCCCCATGGAATCTGCTCATGGTTGAACTGGCTTCTAGTCTCTGTCTATAGAAGGGTGGGGCAGTTCTTTCCCAAACTTATGTAGGGGGGTGGTGAAGGGAGCAAGCTGGGAAATCTGGAGGCTGGACAGCTGCTTCTCGAGACCTCCAAATGCTGGCAGACCCTGTGGGTACCAGCCTGGAGATTCAATGCCACCTCCCTTAATCTCCACTGTCCTTGCTCAGGCCTTCCAATGGATGGTGGACGCACCCCTTTCTATGAGTAGGTAGGAGAGAGCCACCAGCTACTGAGATTAGATTTGAAGGCACCCAGCACTGCAGAGAAAAATGTCTACAATTTGCTCCAATTTCCTCTCACCAGCCCCAGTCTGCTCCACAGAGGTCCTCTTTAGTCGTTTCTGTCACCATCCCCTCACCCCAGGCTCATCAGAGAGAGAATAGTAAAAACAAACCCCCTTAAGCTGTGCCACAGTCCTGTCTTCTCACTGTCAACCAGGTGTCTTCTCTGCTTGTTTGAAGTCTGTCTGAGGGTGCCAGGCACTGGCAGCAGCCAAATAAATGCACTGGAAGCAGGAGTTAAGCCTCGTGAGTCTTGTCTTTTCAGACCCTGGTGGTCAAGCCCGAGGATGTGTATGCCATGAACCCCCCCAAGTTCGACAAGATTGAGGACATGGCCATGCTGACTCACCTGAATGAGCCCGCAGTGCTGTATAACCTCAAGGATCGCTATACATCCTGGATGATCTATGTTAGTGACTTTCCAACAGGTTTCCCGGGACACTGGATATGGGTGCAGGGCAATGGTGGGAGGTGGGCCTTTGAAAGATTCCTGTTTGACTGGCTATGGACTAGAAGAGAGGTGGGATGGAGAAAGGGGAGCAAGAAAGAAGGTGGGACATGCAAACTAGGTAGTGCAAACATTTGGAGTTTGACTGCAGTGGCTGAGGCCCTGGTGTACCAATTCTCTCTCTCTCCTCTCTCTTTCACTCTCTCTAAAAAAAAAGTAAGAAAAATATTTGTGGGGGGGGGAGTTGGAGAAATGGCTTAGCAGTTAAGGTGCTTGCCTGAAAAGCCAAAGGACCCAGGTTCAATTCTCCAGGACCCACATAAGCCAGATGCACAAGACGCATGCGTCTGGAGTGCCTTTGCAGTGGCTGGAGGCACTACTGTGCCCATTCTATCTGCCTCCTTCTCTCTCTCCAATAAATAAATAAATAAAATACCTTTTAAAAAGGAAGGTAAGCCAGGCATGGTGGTGAATGCCTTTAATCCCAGCACTTGGGAGGCAGAGGTAGAAGGATTGCCTCGAGTTCAAGACCACCCTGAAACTACATAGTTAATTCCAGCAGCCTGGACCAGAGTGAGACCCTTCCTCAAAGCAAACAAACAAACAAAAAAGAGTGGGAAGGCAAGAGATGAAAGAGATAAGAAGAAGAGAGGCTGAGGAAGGAGGCTGGGAGGAGATTGGAGAGCACAGGATGTCTAGTTTACAGCTGAGGTCAGGGTATCACTCACTTCCTGTGGAAGGTCTGTCTACTCTCTTCTTTGACTTTCAGGTACAATGTTCATCAGTAGAAATTGTCCCTGGCTTTTCTATAAGTTTATGGGAAGAAACCTGAGATAATAAAGACAAGGCACACAGTGCCATACATCTGTATCTTTTCCTCCCACAGACCTACTCGGGCCTCTTCTGTGTCACCGTCAACCCCTACAAGTGGCTGCCGGTGTACAACCCCGAGGTGGTGGATGGCTACCGAGGCAAAAAGCGCCAGGAGGCCCCGCCCCACATCTTCTCCATCTCTGACAACGCCTACCAGTTCATGCTGACCGGTGTGTTTCTGAGGAGGAAGCATGGAGAGGAGACCAGGCACTAAGCAGGCCTGAGGCTGCTGGTCTTGCGGTTCTGGTCTTCCCTGCTCTGCAGCCAGGCAGGAGGAAAGGGGCAAATAAGGCAGAAAGAAATAGATAACTTTAGGGCCTTGGGACCATACTGAGGAGTTTGCATTTAATGTAAATATTGGCTAAAGCACAGGAAACAATCTTGCAGGTCAGAAGCAAAGTTTGATGGCTCAACCTCATAGGATAGGAAGCCATGGTTTTTCAGCAGGTGTTTAGCCTCTATGTGTCTCATTCTCCAGAAACAATCTCTCCGCATAGTCTGAGGCATTGTCCTCTCCACAGGAACCAATGGGGACCTTCATGACCCCAGTGATTAGCAATACCCCTACTGAGGAGGGTCCTTGGTGAAATGGTGGTAGGGGAGAGGGGAACAAAAGAGCATAACCTGATGGGAATATGACCAATTTGCAATGTGTTCATATATGAAAGTTCCCAGTAAAATTGATAAAAAAGAATCTCTTCAAATTCCTGTCTACTACTAAATAAAACAGATGATTGATAGATAGATAAATGGAAAATGAACAGAGCAATTCAAGTATGACTACTTGAGAAATGGGATAGAAATGGGGGCTTTTTAAATATTGCCTTCAGCTCTTTTTTTTTTTTCCTTGACAGATCGTGAAAACCAGTCCATTCTGATCACGTGAGTATCCCTGAGTGTCCTAGGCATAGAATGGATTCACAGCTGTGGCCAAAGGTGTCACATGCTCTAATATGTTCACTAGCAAATGTTTGGATCAAAGTCTATGGTGAAAAGGCAGGTTTGAGGATGGACAAGAAGGTGGTTTAAGTCCTCAGAACACTGGAATTACCCATCCTTGGGTCCACCAAGCAAGTAGCTGTGAGGTCTCCTCCGGGGTCTCAGCCTTTCCATGTGGCTGTTCTTATTTACTTAGTGTGTGTGTCAGAGACAGAGAGAGAGAGAGAGAGAGAGAGAGAGAGAGAGAGAGAGATACTTGCTACGGACCTCTTGGAGAGCCTGTTCATACTAACATGACTCATTTCGGTCTGTCTCTCTCTCCATCTCTCTGAATAGCGGAGAATCCGGGGCAGGAAAGACTGTGAACACCAAACGAGTCATCCAGTACTTTGCAACAATTGCAGCCACTGGAGACCTGGCCAAGAAGAAGGACTCCAAAGTGAAGGTTAGAAGGGGAGCGGGGTTCACTCTGCTGTACTTTTCTGCTCTCTGCCTCAACCTCCGAGGGAGGAGTCAGTGACTGCACACCACTCTCTCTGCACGGCACTTGGGGCAGGCTAAGACATAAGAGCTCGACAGACACGGGCCTTCTTAGACAGCAGTCGATGGCTGACCTTGCAGAGTCCCGTCCTGTGATGTCTTAGATGAAGGCTTTACTAAGAAGGGTCAACTTGGAGACATGTCAGAGAGCTTGTTCTTTTGCGTTAGAATCACTAGCCACCTGAGACCTTTGTAGCAAATACTTATCCTTTAGCACAAATGTATGCAGTGGTCTGAAAAGAAAACCACCCAACTCACTGGAGAGTCAGGACTTAAATGAATGTCCCAGTGACTACCAAACATGAGTGGCAGCAATAGTTTGAGGGGGCCATAGTGCTGCCATGGTCGGTCTTCACATTGGCAAGTCAAAAATGGAGGGTCTGGCAGCCAAGAAGCCAAGCAAGCAGAAAAGGCAGAGTTGGTGGCCATTTTTTTTAAACTAACATTTTGTGGCTTGCAAAAAATGTTTTCTTGGGGCTGGAGAGATGGCTTAGTGGTTAAGGTACTTGCCTGTGAAGCCTAAGGACACAGGTTTGATTCCCTAGCATCCATGTAAGCCAGATGCACAAGGTAGCTGCATGCATCTGGAGTCTGGAGGCCCTGGCACACCCATTCTCTCCCTCTCCCTCTCTCTCTCTTTCTGCCTCTTTCTCTCTCTCTCAAATAAATAAATAAACTATTTTTAAAAAATGTTGTCTTTTCTTTCTTTCTTTCTTTCTTTCTTTCTTTCTTTCTTTCTTTCTTTTTGTCTTTCATTCATGGATTACTTGCGTTAGGGGACGCTGGAAGATCAAATCATCAGCGCCAACCCCTGCTGGAGGCCTTTGGCAACGCCAAGACCGTGAGGAACGACAACTCCTCTCGCTTTGTGAGTCGGCACTTGGTTGTGACAGGATCTTAGTGGCCTACAAGAGAGTCCAGGTGCTTGCGACGGGGGAGCTTAGAGACTAGTGGGGGGAAAACAATGAAAGAATGAGCAAATACGCAAGAAGCATTCACATGAAGCTGAAGAACCTGGGTGTATATTGCAGGAACAAGGGGCCAGATCTTCAACAAACAGAGTGGGCAGGGAGAGGCTCTCATGTGGGCTGTGAACAAAGATGTGCTGGGTGAGGAGTAGCAGGATGAAAAACATGGGGTGGGGGGGGAGGAACGGAGAGAAGAGCGAGTACGTATGCCCTGAGGTGGGACAGGTGTGCTGAGCAGACCTGCCGAGGGCCCATGTGGCAATGGGAGCAGATCCCAGGAGACCAGATAGAAGAGACAGGAGGGGACCTGATCACCTAAGAGTCCACAGGTTATAAACACGAGCTTGGATTTTACTAAGTCCAACAGGAAGCTCATGGAGGATTGTGCAAGCAGGCAGAGAACACAGTTTGACTTACAAGTTGAACAAACATCCACCAGTTGCTTTGTTGATGAGACATGAGTGTGTGTGTGTGTGTGGGGGGGGGAACACAGCGAAAAGCAAACAGCAAAAGAAAGGAAAAGGGACAGGAGGGAAGACATCCTCAAGTACAAGCTACCGAGGGAAAGGCTCCTACGACAGTGCCCAGGAGTCTAGAGGAACCTTTGTGCTAGGATCTGGCCTTGCTTTCCCCCCTGCACAGGGCAAGTTCATCCGCATCCATTTCGGTACCACTGGGAAGCTGGCCTCTGCAGATATTGAAACTTGTAAGTATGGGCAGTGGGATGAGTGAGGTCTCCGGGCAACAGAGAGCAGCTTGCAGGATGGGCCTGCCCTTGTCTTCCAGATCTGCTGGAGAAATCCAGAGTCACCTTCCAGCTGAAGGCTGAGAGGAGCTACCACATCTTCTACCAGATTCTCTCCAACAAGAAGCCTGAGCTCATTGGTGAGGGGCTGGGAAGCCACCATGGGGGCTCTTAGGCCGCTAGATCCGGGAGAGTCGTACCACGGCTGCCCTGTAGAGATTCGACAGCCAGGAGGGGAAATTTCTATCAGACACAGGATGTGGCTATTTGGGCAGTGACTGTACCAATATGAAAAGTCTGCTCAAGCCGGGCTTGGTGGTGCATGCCTTTAATCCCAGCACTCAGGAGGCAGAGGTAGGAAGATCACCATGAGTTTGAGGCCACCCTGAGGCTATATAGTGAATTCCAGGTCAGCCTGAGCTAGAGTGAGACCCTACCTACAAACAAACAAACAAACAAACAAACAAACAAACAAACAAACAAACAAACAGTCTGTTCAGATGTACAGTAACGGGAGACTAAACCACTCACTGTGACTGAATTCAGTGATGGTTTATTTTGCCTTGGCCTAACTGTGCACTTAGTTGTCCTCGAGCGCCCTCTTGCGTTTAGCCACGGAAACCAAGCTTTCATGGCAAGGCTGTGAGGCTGGTGCAGTCGGATGAACAACCCAATCAATGGACAGGCGCTGCCTGTGGCTTTGTACCTGAGCAGGGCCTCTGTGCCCACTGTCTGCTTTGCTGCCTGGTTGTACTGGATGGGCCTTCAGGTTCCCAGCCTGCAAACAGGCTACGCGTTTTCAGCCGACTTAAGCCAAACAACCTAGGCTTCCCCTAGGCCTGCACTCCTGTCCTGACTCACATTTAGCCAGTTTTCTCTGTTAACTTTCCCTGATTTATGCTGACATGCAGCATTCATTTGCAAAGGCAGAAAAATTTAAATACTCTATGTGGTTCTTTTAATTTTTTCTCCTCTTTTTTTTTTTTTCTTTTGGTTATTCGAGTTAGGGTCTCACTCTAGCTTAGGCTAACCTGGAATTCACTATGTAGTCTCAGGGTGGCCTCAAACTCACAGCGTTCCTCCTACCTCTGCCTCCCAAGTGGTGGGATTAAAGGCGTGCACCACCACACCTGGCAGTTCTTTTAATTTTTACTTATTTTATGAGAGAGAGAATGAATTAGCACACCAGGACCTCCAGCCTCTATATTTGAACTCCACATGCATGCGCCACCTTATGTGCTTGCTTGACCTTGTGTGTCTGCCTTACATGGGTTCTGGGGAGTGGAATTTGGGTCCTTAGGCTTCACACACAAGTGCCTTAAGTGCTAAGACATCTCTCCAGGCCTCTTTTTGCAAATTTTTGTTTATTTATTTTTATTTTAGAAAGAGAGAGAGAGACAGAAAGAGAGAGAGACAGAGAGAGAGAGAACTGTTGCACCAGGGCCCCGGCCATTGCAATCAAACTCCAGAAGCTTGCGCCACCTAGAGGGCATGTGCAACCTTGTGCTTGCCTCACCTTTTGTGTGTCTAGCTTACATGGGATCTGAAGAGTTGAACATGTGTCCTTAGGCTTCCCAGGCAAGTGCCATAACCACTAAGCCATCTCTCCAGCCATATTTTGAAAATTTTATTTACTTATTTATTTGAGAGAGAGAGAGAGAGAGAGAGAGAGAGAGAAAGAATGGGCATGCCAGGTCCTCTAGCCACTTCAAACAAGTTCCAGATGCATGTGCCACCTTTGTGCATCTAGCTTATGTGGCTACTGGGGAATCAAACCTGAGTTCTTAGGTTTCACAGGCAAGCACCCTAACTATTAAGCCATCTCTCCAGCCCTGTGTTTCTTTTTCTAAAAATCTTTTATTAATTTATTTATGAGAGAGTGAGATATATTGCAAATGATCTCCAGATACATGTACCACTTTGTGTATCTGGCTTTACATCTGTACTGGGGAACTAAGCCCTTGCATCAGGCTTTACCTGGGTAGTAGAGAATAAAACCCAGGCCAGTAGGCTTATGCAAGCAAGCATGTTTAACTACTTAACCATCTTGCCAGCTTCCTCTCTGTAGGTTTTTTGTCGTTGTTGTTTGTTTGCTTTGAGGTAGGGTTTTTGAGGTAGGGTTTTACTTCAGTCCAGGCTGACCTGGTATTCACTATGTAGTCTCAGGGTGGCCTTGGACTCACGGTGATCCTCCTACCTCTGTCTCCTGAGTGCTGGAGTATTGGGATTAAAGGTGTGCACCACCATGCCCAGCGCTGTATATATATATATATATATATGATGTATATACTATATATATATATATAGTATATATATAATTTTATTTATTTATTTATTTCAGAAAGAGAGAGAGAATGGGTGTGCCAGGGCCTCCATCCACTGCAGACGAACTCCAGATGCATGCCCCACCTTTTGTATCTGGCTTACGTGGGTCCTGGGGAATTGAACTGACATCTTTTGGCTTTGCAGGCAAATGCCTTAACGGCTAAGCCATTTCTCCAGCTCCCTCTCTGTAGGTTTTTAACCTACATGGAGTGAGAGATGGCAGAGTGTCCTGTGGACTAGCTTTCAATCACACCTTGAGCAATGTGTAGCTGTCTGGAGACTTCTAGCTCTAAATTTAATTTTGACTCCAGTTGTTAAAATCCCAGCCCAGGGAGTGGGAGCCCAAATCCAGTGGGTGGGTATTCCATTGCATGTGTGTAACGTTTCTCAAATACTTGTCATTTCAGAGTTACTGCTGATTACGACCAACCCTTATGATTACCCATTCATCAGCCAGGGTGAAATCCTGGTGGCCAGCATCGACGACGCAGAGGAGCTGTTGGCTACAGATGTAAACGGGGTGGAAAGAAAGGTGGGATTTCTTTCCCCATGACTGGGGTGAGGGACCAACGGGCTGTTCTTTTCACTGCAGAGTGCCATAGACATCTTGGGCTTCAGCCCAGAGGAGAAATCCGGACTCTACAAGCTGACAGGGGCCGTGATGCACTATGGGAACATGAAGTTCAAGCAGAAGCAGCGAGAGGAGCAGGCAGAGCCAGATGGCACCGAAGGTAAAGTGATCATAGTGGGCTCCAGGCCAGAGCAGGGACGCTGGTTCCCCAGGGCCATTTGGAGCCTCTTGGGAAGGCGATTAATCCTCCTTCCCCCGCGCCAGGAGAGGTGAGTGACCCTTTCCTGGGCACTGCCGTCTACAGCAACCATCACCACCCACTTTTGCTGAAGCCCTTGAAAGGTTCTGTTGCAGATAAAATGCAAAGTGGCCAGGGCTTTCTGGAACCCATTCCTGCTGGTTCATACAATCAGTCACATTTCCTGAGAGATGTGGCTTCCACTGGGCCCTAGATAAGCAGTGTGAAATAAAAGACACTCCAAGAGGAGCTTAGCCAAATGGAAAAACCTGGGAGCTTTTCAAAGTGATGCTGCTACCTCGCTGAGCATGGTCTTCCTTCCTTCCTTCCTTCCTTCTCAACCAGTGGCAGACAAAACAGCCTACTTGATGGGCCTAAACTCTTCAGACCTCCTCAAAGCCTTGTGCTTTCCCAGAGTGAAAGTTGGGAATGAGTATGTTACAAAGGGTCAAACAGTGGACCAGGTAAGAAATGCCTTGTTGCTGGGAAGGAGCCCAGGGCCCTGATGGTCACTGCCTTCCTACTCACCCTCCGGCATTTGCCCATAGGTTCACCATGCTGTGAATGCCCTTTCTAAGTCTGTTTATGAGAAGTTGTTCCTGTGGATGGTCACTCGCATCAACCAGCAACTGGACACAAAGCTGCCAAGACAGCACTTCATTGGTGTTTTGGACATTGCGGGCTTTGAGATCTTTGAGGTTTGTGTTATTTATCTCTGTACTTGCATACATGTTTGCATAGGAAACTTGGTTTTCATAATCCTAAAGGGAAGGACCTAAAGTGGCTACCTTGTAGGAACACCAGACAGAGTGGTTCAGGGAGATGAGAAGTACCACATTGGTAGGGTTTGCATTATTTTAAGGCAGATGAAGATTTCCTTCCAGTGGGTTTTAAAGGATGTGACAAATGGATGAAAGAAAAAGAAAGAATAAAATGACACTGCTGATGTGGGGAGAGCCAGAAAGAGGAGCAGAGAATTTGATACTAAGTCAATCACGCACTATTGTAACTAACGATGAGACTGGTTCTGAGTTAGAAGGACGCATGGGCAGTCATCAGAGAGTGTCTACCAGGTGGCAGACATGCAGGTAGGAACAAGGTGATCTTGTAGTCTAGTTGAGGACAAACAGAGTCTCTAGGGCATGCACAAGAGAAACCATAACATATTTGAAAGATACCCGGAGCACAGGAACTTGGGGGGAGGGAGACCTCTTCTAGGTATAAGTCAGAAGACCAGCTTTGAAAGCAGAGATGAGGCCCTGAGGAGGACATGCTGATCAGTCTTATTTTTTTTTTTTTTTAGTAAGTAAACAAAAGTGACTTTTATTTGATATTAAATACTATATTTAACTTTTTAAAGATAAAAGCTTAACTAAAATAGTAAATATCTCTCATCTCATTAACAGCCAAGTACCTGAAGTTTACTTGAAATTATAAATTTAAGATTTAATTTTTAAAGCTTTCCAAGGATAAAACAATATTTTCATAATTAACTCAATTAGTACTCTAACCCTTTGACTCCCATTATCATTGAAAATAAATGTAAAAAGATAACTTGATCAGTCTTATTTTGAAGAAGTCTAGCTTTTCACATGAATGTCATATTTTTGGTGTCAGTATAACAGCCTGGAGCAGCTGTGCATCAACTTCACCAATGAGAAGCTGCAGCAATTCTTCAACCACCACATGTTCGTGCTGGAGCAGGAGGAGTACAAGAAGGAGGGCATCGAGTGGACCTTCATCGACTTCGGGATGGACCTGGCCGCTTGCATCGAGCTCATCGAGAAGGTTTCCTACTCCATGTGCTCTGTGCTTTCTTCCCATGCAGTCTGCCCCTCACATTTACCTAGCTGCTTTTGTCTTGCTTCCCATGCAGCCCATGGGCATCTTCTCCATCCTGGAAGAGGAGTGCATGTTCCCCAAGGCCACAGACACCTCCTTCAAGAACAAGCTGTATGACCAGCACCTGGGCAAGTCCAACAACTTCCAGAAGCCCAAAGTGGTCAAAGGCAGGGCGGAGGCCCACTTCTCGCTGGTGCACTATGCAGGCACAGTGGACTACAGCGTCTCAGGCTGGCTGGAGAAGAACAAGGACCCCCTGAACGAGACCGTGGTGGGGCTGTACCAGAAGTCCTCCAACAGGCTCCTGGCACACCTCTACGCCACCTTCGCAACAACAGATGGTAACAGACTGTCCAGCTATGAGGGTGATCACCCGTCCATTTGTCCCTCCGTGCCCACAGGGCCTGGTAGAGCCACTACCAGCACCTCTCCTCTATTGTTTCTTGCAGCTGACAGTGGGAAGAAGAAAGTTGCCAAGAAGAAAGGGTCTTCTTTCCAGACAGTCTCTGCGCTTTTCAGGGTAAGAGAGATGCAAGCTCGTCTGCGTGCGGTGCACTCAAGCCACATGAAAACAGGCAAGGGGAAGGTTCTAAACTAGATTTATTCAAGGACAGCGATATGTCTTGAGTCTGATTGAGGTCACTTAGTGTGATCTGCTGACAGCATGATAATACATGAATGGGCCAATACACATGGCACCAGAGTTTATCATTTTCTATTGCAACTAGCTATATTCACTGGCCATGGAGGGGTCCCAGATTCAACCCTCCGATTTGCACTAAAGGACACCAACAATGATGTCTCATGCTCCTGGTAGAGGCAGGTACAGCTCCTGTGTTGATTTCAGAAGCCATCTTGTACTTGGTGAACACCTTGCTTCCTGGGAGGCCAAGGCAACAGGCTGAGTTTCTCTATCTGAAGTACTTAGGAAACATCAGAAGTGTTTTCTATTTCAGATTTCTCAGTATATTTCAAATACATAATGAGATTTCTTGGTAATGGGACTGAAGTCTAAACCAGAAATTCACCTATATTTCATACATATCTTGTTCATATATAGCCTCAAGGAAATTTTCTACAATAGCCCACCTGTGTTTTACCCATAACTTGTCACATGTAGTCAGGAATAGAATTTTCTGCTTGGGTACGATGTTGACATTTGAAAAAAAAAATCAGATTTTTGAAAAAGAGAAAAGTTGAAGATTTTAAAGCATTTCAGACCTCAGACTTTCAGATGAGGGATGTCCAACCCATGTGTCAGATTTCTATAGCTCTCCACCCTTAGGGCTAATAATGAACAGAGTTATTTCAGTATCTTTTAAAATTCTTAGTAAGTTTAACACTTTTGTTTCTCATTACCATATGCCTCTAGCTTTCTAAACATCTGCAGGATTTCAAATTTCATCTTTTTTTTTTTCTTTTAGGAAAACTTGAACAAGCTGATGTCTAATTTGAGAACCACTCACCCTCACTTCGTACGCTGTATAATTCCCAATGAGTCTAAGACTCCAGGTGAGTCATGTGCCAGCTCTCTAGCTGGTGCTCAGTTTCTAAGGCCCTCTGTGTGAAGCTGAATTGTCTTGCCTCTGTTCTCAGGGGCTATGGAACACAGCCTTGTCCTCCACCAGCTTCGGTGTAATGGTGTCCTGGAGGGGATTCGCATCTGCAGGAAAGGATTCCCAAACAGGATCCTCTATGGGGATTTTAAACAAAGGTGTGTCATAAAAATGTTTGGAATGTCCCTTGATATGTATAAGGACTGGAATGGAATCTCAGGCAGGGACTATTGGTATGAAAAGATCCAATTCAAAAGAACAACTGTGGGCTTCCATGTTTTAAAATAAATAATCGACCACTTGTTTCTTCCACTTTCCTTTGGAACCTGTATGTACAGTATAGCAGTAAAAGTCCTGCCCTAAGAGTGCCAAGGCCTGTTTTCCAGGATGCTATCTGGAAGTGTGATGTGGGAAGGTCCCTTCACCTCTCAGGGACTTAGGTTTCTCCCCTGTAGGAAGAAAGTTCTGCACTCACTGTTCTCCAAGTGTTATGTCTTTGCCAACTGCCTATGATTACTTTTGTGCCTGCTATGGCAGATATCGAGTGCTGAACGCCAGCGCCATCCCAGAGGGGCAATTCATTGACAGCAAGAAAGCTTGTGAAAAGCTCTTGGCATCCATTGATATTGACCACACTCAGTACAAATTTGGACACACTAAGGTAACACATCAATTCTGACTTACGCTAGCCTTTGCATCCTCCTAATGCAACTAACTCCGACCACTGACTCTTTACTCATGTCTTCTCTAAGGTGTTCTTCAAGGCTGGCTTGCTGGGAACCCTGGAAGAGATGCGGGATGACCGCCTGGCAAAGCTGATCACTCGGACACAAGCTGTGTGCAGAGGGTTTCTTATGCGTGTGGAATTCCAGAAGATGGTGCAGAGGAGGTCGAGTGGGGTCTTTGTTCAAACGTGAGCTTTGGGGGAAGAAGGAAGCTCTTGTCGGAATAAGCTATGCTTTGTTTTCAGGGAGTCCATCTTCTGCATCCAGTACAACATCCGCTCCTTCATGAACGTCAAGCACTGGCCCTGGATGAAGCTCTTCTTCAAGATCAAGCCCCTGCTCAAGAGCGCAGAGACCGAGAAGGAGATGGCCACCATGAAGGAGGAGTTCCAGAAAACCAAAGACGAGCTCGCCAAGTCGGAGGCGAAAAGGAAGGAGCTGGAGGAAAAGTTGGTGACCTTGGTACAAGAGAAGAATGACCTGCAGCTCCAAGTACAAGCTGTACGTGTCCAGAGATCTGTCTTTTAAATATCCTAGGTTTGATTTTGTGTTTAGGAAAGCTGCATCACTGGGGAGGTGTTTTGGTTTTTACTTGGAATACTTCATAGTACACCTCACATACACCGAAATACTGGACTGTCTCAAACCATAGCTCCTTAAAGGGAATTATGATTCTTTCTCATTTTTATTATGTGTGTGTGGTGGGGTATGGTGTGTGTGAGATGTGTGGTGTATGCACTGTGTGCAGATGTGCATCCCCCCATATGCATGTATGTGGTCGCCAGAGGAAAATGTTGGGTGTCCTTGTCGTATCACTCATTGGTGCCTTTCCTTGAGATGGGTCTCTCTCAACCTGTAACTGCTATCCATCAGTGAGCCCCAGCGATTCTCCAGTCTCCACCACCCCTAAATGAACTGGTGTTACAGAGGTGTGTGGCTACACCCAGCTTGTCTTATTTTTTTTTTGAAGCAAGGTCTCACTCTAGCTCAGGCTGATCTGGAACTCACTTTGTATGTTGTTCTGTACTCACAACAGTCCTCCTACTTCAGCCTCCCAATTGCTGGAATTAAAGGTGTGCACTGCCATGCCTGGCATGCCCAGATTTTTATGTGGGTTATGAGGGATCAAACACAGCAGTCTCTGGCTCAGAGGCCCCTCATGCTTAAGTGGTAAGTGCTCTTAATTGCTGAATGGTCTCCACAGCCCTCTTTTTATTTTAATGTTTTCAAAGGAGAGTGAAAACTTGTTGGATGCAGAGGAGAGGTGTGACCAGCTGATCAAAGCCAAATTCAGCTTGAGGCCAAAATCAAAGAGGTGACCGAGAGAGCTGAGGACGAGGAAGAGATCAACGCCGAGCTGACTGCCAAGAAGAGGAAGCTGGAGGACGAGTGCTCGGAACTCAAGAAAGACATCGATGACCTTGAGCTGACCCTGGCCAAGGTGGAGAAGGAGAAGCATGCCACAGAGAACAAGGTAATCATTTTCCTCGTGGGACTTTCACCTTGATGCAGTCATGAGCTCGGCTTCATTTCTTCTTGTAATTGCTTGTGGTTTCTTCATAGGTGAAAAACCTTACTGAGGAACTGGCCGGGTTAGATGAAACTATTGCAAAGTTAACCAGGGAGAAGAAGGCTCTCCAAGAGGCCCACCAGCAAGCTCTAGATGATCTCCAAGCTGAGGAAGACAAAGTCAATTCTCTGAGCAAAATCAAGAGCAAACTGGAGCAGCAAGTAGATGACGTAAGCACATAGTGTTAAGTCTCCAAAGCCCCAGATCTTCATGGCGGAAGAGCCCCCAGTTGTACCCTTATCAAGCATTTGTGCCCAATGGAAAATGATGCCTTTTTCAGCTGGAAAGCTCCCTGGAACAAGAAAAGAAGCTGCGTGTGGATCTGGAAAGGAACAAGAGGAAGTTGGAGGGAGACCTGAAACTCGCCCAGGAGTCCATAGTGGATCTGGAGAATGACAAGCAGCAGTTGGACGAGAGGCTCAAGAAGTAAGCCCTGCCCCCCTGCTGGGCTCCCACCATGAGCTGCTGGGTTGTCCATCCTCACACCCCACATTTCCCTCCACAGGAAGGACTTCGAATACAGTCAGCTGCAAAGCAAAGTGGAAGATGAGCAGACGCTAGGCCTCCAATTTCAGAAGAAAATCAAAGAGTTACAGGTAAGAGGCCTTTATATAAATATTTTTTGTTGTCGTTTTTTGTATACGTGGGTTGCACAGTGACCTGGGTGGAGTTTCAAAGTTGTTGAGAGCAAGTGCGCAGGACCATGTGGCTGACATCCTCGCGGCATCCCTCTCTGTCAGACTGAGCTAGTAGTGATGGACATTGTTCCCCAAACTTGGACTAAAGTGCATAAACTATTTGGTTCCACATTAAGGTGAGTGGAGAAATATCCTGGGTGGGTCACTGCAAGGGCAATGACTATACTGGTACAGGCAACATCCATTTGAAAGGACATGAGCTACGTTCAGGCTTGTCTGGGGAAGCATCTGGAAGTAGACTCATCTGGTACGGTGCAACAACCTAGCCTGTTCTTTTATTAGCAAGTTGCTGAGGTTCCATACACTGTTGGAACACATGCATACAGTGTGCCCCTATACATTCAGTCTCCCACTATCCACTTCCACTCTTTCCCAGCCTTTAGTAATTGCTGTTTTACATTCAATCTGACCTCTAAAAATATCTACTACATATAAGAACATGCCTCCCCTATATTTAGTGTATTTCACTTAACATCATGTCCTCCATTTTTTGTTGCAAATGACAGGACATAATTCTCTTTTAAAAAATTCTTTGAGGGCTGGAGAGATAGCTTAGCAGTTAAGATGTTTGCCTGCAAAGCCAAAAGACCCAGGCTCCATTCCCAGGACCCATGTAAGCCAAATGCAAAAGGGGGAACATGCATCTGGAGTTCCTTTGCAATGCCTGGAGGCCCTGGCATGCCCATTTTCTCCCTCTTCCTCTCCCCTCTTTCTTTCTTTCTGCCTATTTCTCTCTGTCATAAATAAATAAATAAATAAATAAATAAATAAATAAATAAAATATTTTTAAAAAATACTTTGAGGCTGGAGAGATGGCTTAGTGGTTAAGGCATTTACCTGCATAGCTCAATGACCCAAGTTTGATTCCCCAGTATCCACATAAAGCCAGATTTATATGGCACATGTGTCTGGAGTTTCTTTGCAGTAGCTGGAGGCCCTGGCATGCCCATTCTCTCTCTGTCTCTTTTCTCGCTCTCTCTCTCCCCCTGCTTGAAAATAAATAAACAATATTTTTAAAAATACCTTTATTTGAGAGAGAGAGAGAAAGTGAGAGAGAGAGAGAGGGAGAGAGAACGAGAATGAATATGGGCACAACAGGGCCACCTGCTGCTGCAAATGAGAAACTCCAGACATATGCACCACCTTGTGCATCTGTCTTTATGTGGGTATTGGGGAACCAAATCTGGCCTGTCAGGTCTTACAAGCAAATGCCTTTAGCTGCTGAGCCATTTCTCCAGTCCAGGACATCAGTCTTTTTATGGTTGAGTAACTTTCCACTGCTTATATGAACCACATTTTCTTCATACATTCATGAGTTGTTAGCACCTATCCTGACTTCATGCTAGATGTTGTGAATAGCAAAGCTGAAGGTCTCTGTAGGAATTGGCTGCCCATGGGTGACTACTGGCTGCCCCATAGGCTCGCATCGAGGAGCTGGAAGAAGAGATCGAGGCAGAGAGGGCCACCAGGGCCAAGACGGAGAAACAGCGCAGCGACTACGCGCGGGAGCTGGAGGAGCTGAGCGAGCGGCTGGAGGAGGCGGGCGGCGTCACGTCCACCCAGATCGAGCTGAACAAGAAGCGGGAGGCCGAGTTCCTGAAGCTGCGCCGGGACCTGGAGGAGGCCACCCTGCAGCACGAGGCCACCGTGGCCACCCTGAGGAAGAAGCACGCGGACAGCGCGGCCGAGCTCGGGGAGCAGATCGACAACCTGCAGCGGGTGAAGCAGAAGCTGGAGAAGGAGAAGAGCGAGATGAAGATGGAGATCGACGACCTCGCCAGCAGCGTGGAGAGCGTGTCCAAGTCCAAGGTACCAGGGAGGCTTGGCTTCTGCTGCTCCCGCAGGGGATACCAGGGGAGGGTCAGACTGACTGCTCGCCCCTGGCCAACCCTGCAGGTCAATCTGGAGAAGATGTGCCGGACTCTGGAGGACCAGCTAAGCGAGGCCAGGGGCAAGAACGAGGAGTGTCAGAGGAGCCTGAGTGAGCTGACCACACACAAGTCCCGGCTGCAGACAGAGGCAGGTGAGCATCCAAACCGCACCTGCCCCCATCTGGATCTGCAGGATTTGGGAGACGATTCCTAAAAGTGTTTCCCGGATGGAGGCAACGAAGGCAGCCCACAAACGAGACCATCCAGGGTCTGGGGAGAAGGCTCAGTGCAAGCATAGTACCTGAGTTGGATTCCCAGCACCCACATAAAATGCACAGTGTGCACAGATGCACCCACATGTGCATTGACTACACATACACATCGCACACACGTAAATAAAAATTTTAATCTAAAAAGCGGCCATGCAGCCAGGCATGATGGCACACACCTTTAATCCCAGCACTCAAGAGGCAGAGGTAGGACGATCACTGTGAGTTCAAGGCCAGTCAGAGACTACAGTATGAGTTCCAGGTCAGTCTGCAGTCTGGGCTAGAGGGAGACCCTCCCTCAAAAACAACAACAACAAAAAAAAAAACACCACCAAGTTTAGTAAAAACAAGAAGTGATCAGAAAGAAGGAACTCAAAATGGTTCCACCTTCATTCTTCCACCATTTATATCAACTTGCTTCTGACAGAATATAACTGCACTGGAAGCAAAGAACCACGGTCTTTCTACTTTTTGCTGTCCACCAACTGCATTCTGGTATTTTAGAGAATAAAGCCAGAGGCAACTAATTTGCATGGGCTCTGGGTGCGTAGTAACAGTGTAAGGGGATTTTGCTTGGGACATTCACTTAGAAAAACGTGGCTGCATCCAGCACTGGTGTCCCCTCATCACAAGTGAACCAGTTCTCTGTTACAGCCACAGGCAAGAAAAAGGAGAGAAGTGTAGTTCAACAATACCTTGGGGACTCTTCTGGGTTCACAAGTCCCCCCTTCTCTCTTTCATTTATATATGCATAGAAACGAGATCTTATGCCATTCACCCAAGTCTAATTTCAAACTGCAGGTCAGGTAAAGTCCTGTCATGATACAGCTGGAGACACGAGCCACTGGAGGTCTTTGAGAGTGGCTGGGTGCCCCTGTGACGTTAAACTCACAATAGTTCTCTTGCCTTTCACATACAGAGGTCGCCCTAGCACCCTGCAGTTTATACTATTCTGATATCATGCACTTACTGTTTCCCCTTCATGAACGTTTCTTCCCGAAGAAGAGGCCACATCTTATCTGTCCTGTCCTCGGGTCTTCCTTTGCACAGTGACTTATAAGAGGGACTCTTTGAGTGAGTGAATGAATCAATAAAATATTTCTTCCCGGACTCAGGGGAGCTGAGTCGTCAACTGGAAGAAAAGGAAAGCATTGTGTCCCAGCTTTCCAGGAGCAAGCAAGCATTCACCCAACAAATTGAAGAACTCAAGAGGCAGTTGGAGGAAGAGAGCAAGGTACCTCTTCCATATGTTTCTTTGATCTAATTTTCAGTTACTATCTGCAAAACATAACAACAAAACAGTCAAGAAAATACATCCATTTCATTCAGTTGGTGCTCACAGCAGGAATATCGCTGTTGCAACACACATGGTACTAATCCATCGGAGCCTCTCCTTTGACTTCTGCAGGCCAAGAATGCGCTGGCCCACGCCCTGCAGTCCTCCCGCCACGACTGTGACCTGCTGCGGGAGCAGTACGAGGAGGAGCAGGAGGGCAAAGCCGAGCTGCAGAGGGCGCTGTCCAAGGCCAACAGCGAGGTTGCCCAGTGGAGGACCAAATACGAGACGGACGCCATCCAGCGCACGGAGGAGCTGGAGGAGGCCAAGTAGGCGACTTCCATTTCTTCTTGATGAACTTGGAATTCTTGCTTGCTCACATGGCTGCGTACACTTGGCCTCAGGAGCGACTGTGGGATGAATCCATTCTGTTCGTTTTCTTCCTGTGTGTTTCCCCAGCACATGCTTTTTTAAATGTAGCTCAGGGCCACTATAGGAACTTGGCTTTGGCATATTTCATTAAGACATCAACTTGGGTCTTTGTTAGACATGAGGCAGGTTATTGATCACAGACTTTGAGCAGACAGGGAATTCTCTTGGGTTTATGTAAGCACAGAGGCATTTGAATTACCCAGATTTGTGATTCTAGCTTGATGAATAATGATGTTCAAGAAATCTGAAACTTAAATAACATCTGCTTTTCTTTCACATTCTCGAAGGAAAAAACTTGCTCAGCGCCTTCAAGATTCCGAGGAGCAGGTTGAGGCCGTGAATGCCAAATGTGCTTCCTTGGAGAAAACCAAGCAGCGGTTGCAAGGAGAGGTGGAGGACCTGATGGTGGATGTGGAGAGAGCCAACTCCCTGGCTGCTGCTCTGGACAAGAAGCAGAGGAACTTTGACAAGGTGTGGGGTCTGCTGCCTGTTGGCTAGATGCTGTGGTGTGGGTAATTGTAATGGCCACAGGCGGAGGCTGGATCCTATGCTTGGTTCTGCTCCTCTCTACCAAGATGGCACTGAAAAAAGTCCTAGAACATCACTAGGATGTGTTTACCTCACCTATGACATGGAACAGAAATGGATTGGAGTAGAAGTCTCTTCCAAACATCGTCCCACAGTGCTGTTGGCCTTAAGCCCTTTCTTCCTCCATACTGCTGATGTGTCTGGGAGGCCGACCTGTAGGACTGTAACCTAGGTCTCATTGGAAAGGTTACTGGAAGTTCCTCTTTCAGTATGGCAGAGAAGCGTAAGTGAAGGAAAGGGCCATTTTTTTTTTCATACCAGGAAATGGGCTATTATACATAGATAATTCCTTCTCTAAGTTTCCATTTGCTTTTTAGAGATGGTAGTTGCTACTTAATATCATGAGTAAATGTACAGAGTGAAGTCTTATCTAGTCCAATCATCTAGAACAAGGAGTCAATGCAGAGTCACTAACCTAACTGAGAGTGTTCCCATCAGTGGTGATGGTCAGCTGAAAGCTTGGTGGAGAGCTTTGTAAGCAGATCCCTTCTGCCCTGGTGTTGCAGGTGCTCGCCGAGTGGAAGACAAAGTGTGAGGAGAGCCAGGCGGAGCTGGAAGCGGCTCTGAAGGAGTCCCGCTCCTTGAGCACCGAGCTCTTCAAACTGAAAAATGCCTACGAGGAAGCCTTGGATCAACTTGAAACCGTGAAACGGGAAAATAAGAACTTAGAACGTAAGCCATTCCCACACAGTCCAAGATGGTCTCACTTCTCTTGCCTGCCACGGCCAGAGTATGCTGGGGTGGCCATGAATCCAATCCTCAGGTCCCTTCCCACATCTGCTGTTGCACTTTCAGAAAGGTCTCTTTCTCCTCACACTATCTCATCTTTAGGGAACAGGAGTCCTTGTTGTAGTAAAGGAGGGACAAGCACCATCTTAGTGTTTTGCATACCTAGAGACCCATGCAGAGGTGTCCAAATGCCATGGAGACTTATTTCATTGCAGAGGAGATAGCGGATCTCACAGAACAAATTGCTGAGAATGGTAAAACCATCCATGAGCTGGAGAAATCTAGAAAGCAAATGGAACTGGAGAAGGCTGACATCCAGATGGCTCTGGAGGAAGCAGAGGTGAGCATGTGTGGTGGGAGCCGGAAGCAGGCACAGAGGCGATGATGGGATCCTGGGGGTTGAGCTGTTTTTGCTCTGCCTCTTCGTTTTGCCTTTGTGAAATCATGGTCCAAATGCTTGAGCCTTTCCCATAACTGTGAAATTGACTGAGACAATACCTGTGAGTTATCTTGAATTTATTGGAGAAAATCATTACACTAAAGTAGGTCTAAGAAAGAAATTTTACAAAATTGGAGTTGAATTTAAAATATCTCAAGGTGTTTCTTGCTCATAATAAAGATGATAGTTTAAATGTTATTAGTGTTTGATTATATAATCAGAAATAAATAACAGACCGGGGAGATAGTTCATTAAGTGTCTTGTCTTGTAAACATGAGGACCCAAGTTTGATCCCCCAGTACCCATGTGAAAATGCTCGGCGTGGTAGTGCATGTCTGTTTCCCCAGAGCTTGGGAGGTGGAGACAGGAGGATGGGAGCTTGCTGGTCAGCTAGTCTCGCTTAATTGGTGAGCTCTAAGCCAATGAGAGGTCCTGTCTCAAAAGAGGTGGACAGCATTCCTGAGGATATATCACCCAAGGTTGTCTTCTGACCTCCCATGTGCACGTGCACACATGTAAACCTGTACACATGTGTGATCCCACACGCATCCAAGCATGCATACACACAGAAGCACACTACATGCACTCCAAGTAAATAATAAATAAAGACGTTTTCTTTCAGCACTGAAGGTAAGTTAGAGGTTTTATTTAAAGGTCATGACAGATTATTCTAAGAATTAGGTTTAGGGATATCCCCTTGGAGCACTGGGTCCAGGGGCTGTGTAGTCAGCTCTGTACCAGCACAGAAACCTTTGGTTGGCTTTTTTCCTTTCAAGGCAGCTCTGGAGCACGAGGAGGCCAAGATCCTGCGAATCCAGCTTGAACTGACCCAGGTGAAATCAGAGATCGATAGAAAGATTGCGGAGAAAGACGAAGAGATAGAGCAGCTGAAGAGGAACTACCAGAGGACCGTGGAGACCATGCAGAGCGCCCTGGACGCCGAGGTGCGCAGCAGGAACGAGGCCATCCGGCTCAAGAAGAAGATGGAGGGCGACCTGAACGAGATTGAAATCCAGCTGAGTCATGCCAACCGCCAGGCCGCGGAGACCCTCAAGCACCTGCGGAGCGTGCAGGGACAGCTGAAGGTGGAGGGGGTTCCGGGGGGGGGGGGTGGGGGGTGTGGGGGACGACACTGCATCAGGCTTCACATAAGCAAAGACTAGATGAGACCCGTGGTCCTTGAGCCTCCCCCTTCAAGCACTTTTCCCTTCTGCCACGGCTAGGACACCCAGCTGCACCTGGACGACGCTCTCCGGGGCCAGGAGGACCTGAAGGAGCAGCTGGCCATCGTGGAGCGCAGGGCCAACCTGCTGCAGGCCGAGGTGGAGGAGCTGCGGGCCTCGCTGGAGCAGACGGAGAGGGCCCGGAAGCTGGCGGAGCAGGAGCTCCTGGACTCCAATGAGAGGGTGCAACTGCTGCACACCCAGGTGAGGGCAGGGAGCAGGGGGTGCGAGGATGTATCTGTCCCAGAGACACCTGCGTGACACACGCCTCCTCTCCAGAACACCAGCCTCATCCACACGAAGAAGAAGCTGGAGACGGACCTCACGCAGCTCCAGAGCGAGGTGGAGGACGCCAGCAGGGACGCGAGGAACGCGGAGGAGAAGGCCAAGAAGGCCATCACCGATGTGAGCGAGGCTCTTGCTCTCCCCTCCTGCATGGCCACCCTTCTCCTGGCCCCCAGACATTCATATTAGAAGGCGCGCGTGCACACACACACACACACACACTCACACACACACTCACACACACCCGGGATACACATGGTGTTTATGCTACTCCCAAACCTCGCCCACCTCCCCTCCAGCTCAGCTGTTCCATCCTGCCTCGTTGAAAGGCAGCAGGGTGGGGTGGGGGAGGCAGGAAGAAATTATATTATTTGTTCTTCCTTTGGAGAGGTGTATTCTTCAGCATCTGGCTTCTTCCACATGTGGGAATGAAACCCAGTGATGTTGCTGCTCCAGCATGTCCCTCTTCTCACGGTCTAAACCTTCATGGGTCTTTGAAGCCGTCTTCCAATGGCGCCACCTGCTGCCTGGTGGGAGAAAGACACCCCAAACCTACTTTATTTTCCTGTCACTTTTGGTTCACACCCTTAGTTCTCCAGTCCTTTCCCTTATTCACTAAGTTGGTGATGCTGTATATGAAGTAGGTCTAAGTGTTAGAATCCCTTCAAAATATATGACAAAAAAGAGACTCCCTAGGGTGGGGAGAGTCAAGGGGACCAGTTTCAGGAAAGAAAGTGTCCATTTTGTATATTTTATATACTGGGTGTAGCTGTCGTCCTGTTGCAGGGTGGGAGGTGTGCTTGCTCATTCTTTTACTTGTTGTCTTTTCTCCTTTTTAATTTTAATCTTTTTATTGACAACTTCCATGATTGTAAACAATATTCCATGGTAATTCCACCCCCCTCCACTTTCCCCATTGAAATTCCACTCCCCATCGCACCCCCTCCCTCTCTCAATCAGTCTGTCTTTTATTTTGACATCAGCATCTTTCACTCCTATTATGACGGTCTTGTGTAGGTGGTGTCAGGCACTGTGAGGTCATGGATATCCAGGCCATTTTGTGTCTGGGGGAGCACGTTGTAAGGAGTCCTATCCTTCCTTTGGCTCTTATATTCTTTCCACCACCTCTTCCACAATGGACACTGAGCCTTGGAAGGTGTGATAGGGATGTTTCAGTGCTGAGCACTCCTCTGTCACTTCTTTCCAGTACCACGGTGCCTTCTGAGTCATCCCAAGGTCACTGCCATTGTCTTTTTAACATGCTCTCTGGTCCCCGGGGCACTGAGGTTTCCACAGGGCAAGTCCCTGAGCTTTGCACAATTTGCTCCCCAGGCCGCCATGATGGCGGAGGAGCTGAAGAAGGAGCAGGACACGAGCGCCCACCTGGAGCGGATGAAGAAGAACATGGAGCAGACGGTGAAGGACCTGCAGCACCGCCTGGACGAGGCCGAGCAGCTGGCGCTGAAGGGCGGCAAGAAGCAGATCCAGAAACTGGAAACGAGGGTACTGGCAGGAGGAGCCCCGGGCAAGACCAGCTTCCCCAGGCTCTCATCAGGCCACAGCTTCACACTGATTTCTCCACCATTCCCCCCAGATCCGAGAGCTGGAGTTCGAGCTGGAAGGGGAACAGAAGAAGAACACAGAGTCTGTGAAGGGCCTGAGGAAGTACGAGCGGAGGGTCAAGGAGCTCACGTACCAGGTGGGGGCAAAGAAGACCTGCTGGGCATGTTCCCAGTAAGGTGCATACGTCACCCTGCGCCCCCATCTGAAGCCACGTGGAATGTTCTGTCCTTAAACTTGGCCTAGCCCTCATGCAGCTCTGCCCTTCTCTAGCCACATTCCCACTTTTCTAAGTGCAGAGTGAAGAGGACAGGAAGAACGTGCTGAGGTTGCAGGACCTGGTGGACAAATTGCAAGTCAAAGTCAAGTCCTACAAGAGGCAGGCTGAGGAGGCTGTAAGTCAATGTGTGTATGGCCTGGCCCCGTTCTCATGGGGAGATGAGAGAGGAGCATGCCGAACTTACCTGCTGGATTCTTTGCCTTTAGGATGAACAAGCCAATGTTCATCTCACCAAATTCAGAAAAGCTCAGCATGAGCTGGAGGAGGCTGAGGAACGTGCCGATATCGCAGAATCACAGGTCAATAAGCTTCGGGCCAAGACCCGAGACTTCACCTCTAGCAGGGTAAGTGGACCTGGGAGGTGCCCTATTACATTACACTTGAAGTGAGGACATGTGAGCAAATGTCTGTTCACCCCAGATTTAAAGCACCAACCACAGACCCAAGACATCATTACAACAAACCAATGAGTTTGTTGGGGTTACTTACAGGAGTATGAGTGAGGGGCTACTTATGGGAGCATGGATGACTCAAAGGCAGCTGCTTCACCCCTGTGCCCACCCCCACTCCCAGAAGCTGCATCTCTGGTGCTGTCTGCCCAGTTTGCATGTACCTGGCTTGGCTGGGCAGCCAGTGTCTCTCCAGTAGTTCCTACTCTTTTTATCACCTTGGGAAGGGTCTTCTGAATCTTGCAAATTTCAGGAACTTCCTGAGTCTTCATGAACTTTCCTCCAGGATGAAATGTCTCCATCTGGAGGAAATTTTTTCACAGTACAACCATGGTAACTTCAGAAACTTTTGAGCTGGAAGGAGCTTCCCAGCTGGGGAATCTCAAGCTCAGAAAGAGATTTGCTTACAGCCACTTACCTATTAGAGCCCCATTAGATGCCAGGTCTACAGGTCGCAATAAAAATAAATCCTGGGATGGAGCGATGGCTTAGTGGTTAAGGTACTTGCCTATGAAGCCTAAGGACCCAGGCTAAATTCCCCAGTGCCCACATAAGCCAGCTGCATAAGATGGCACATGTGTCTGAAGTTTGTTTGCAGTGGCTGGAGGCCCTGGCATGCCCATTTTCTCTATCTCTGCCTCCCTCTGTCTTTCTCTCACATAAATAAATAAATAAATAAAAAATAAATAAATAAATTAAAAAAAACATTCTGAAAGGAATGACCAGTGTTCCACTGTTGCTCTCTCAGGCGACCCCTGCTGGCATGAGAGGCTGCTGCAGAAGTGTCCTCCAGCCCCCCTGAAGGTGTCTGCAGTAACTGTATGGACAGCAGGATTGCTGCCTAGCACGAGGGGCTTGCTCACTCTGATGGCCAGTTTCTCAGGCTATAGAGTGGCTTCACAAGGACCATCATACACTCTCTTAAGCTTCCAAAATATTCTATATCTCACTGAACTATACAAATAACTGAAATAGGGAGTAGAGGAAATGTGTCTTAACTGCCTGACCTGACTAAGGGTGCCCACTTTCTTTCCAGATGGTGGTCCACGAGAGCGAAGAATGAACGAGCCCTCCAGGACCAGGACAGACAGAAGATATGCAGAATGTGTATTTTCACAGCTCCTGGCCGTTATACTTATTCCATGTGAATCCTTTTCACATGCAATAAAATAATTTGTCTTGTTTTCACTTTGAGCCCATTTTGTGGTATTCGTTTCTCTCTTACTCATGTGGAAACTCATCCTTTGGTGATTTTTATGTCAAATGTTGAAATCCTAGTAGGCAGATGGCTTGGTAAATTAGATTGGTATGTGTGGTGTGTAGTTTGGTTTAAATTTGACATTAGTATTAAAAAATACTTTAGGAGGCTGGAGAGATGGCTTAGTGGTCAAGGTGCATGCCTGTGAAGCCTAAGGCCCCAGGTTCAATTCTCCAGGTCCCACGTAAGCCAGATGCACATGGTGGCACATGCATCTGGAGTTCATGTGCAGTGGCTAGAGGCCTTGGCATGCCCATTCTCACTCACTGTCTCTCTCTCTCTCTCCCTCTCTCTGTCTCTAATAAATAACTAAATAATAATAAAAATAAATACTTTAGGTTCACCATTGTTGTGGTGGGTGTGGTAGGGAACATTTGCAAAAGTTATCTATTAATATCACGGGAGGGGAACAAAAAGGTTAGGTTCAAGTTGGATAGGATTATAAAGCAAGAAACTAGATTTCTTCTACATTCTATTGGGGAAATGTATCCAGAATTTAATAAATACTTGTTGGACAGCTGTTGCAGTCAGGTTCGCATTGCTGGTAGAAATCACCTAACCAAAGCAGCTTGTGGGAAAAAGAGATTTATTTTGGCTTATAGGCTCAAGGGAAAGCTCCATGATGGCAGGGAAAATGATGGCATGAGCAGAGGGTGGACATCACCCCCTGACCAACATAAGGTGGACAATAGCAACAGGAAAGTGTACCAAACACTGGTAAGGGGAAACTGGCTATAACACCCATATGCCTGCTCCCAATAATACACTCCCTCTAGGAGGCGTTAATCCCCAAATTTCTATCAGCTGGGAATCTAGAATTCAGAACACCTAAGTTTATGGGGGACACCTGAATCAAACCACCACAACAGCTGATCATGTAAACACTGATACTAGGAATACATAAATGAATATAATGTCTGGTTCTTTCAAGAACTCAGGGCCTGGGGATGCAGCCCAGTTGTAGGGTATTAGCCTCAATAGATGCGGTCCTGGGTTCAACCCCCAGAACTACATAAAAAACAATCAAGAGCTGGAGAGATGGCTTAGTGGTCAAGGTGCTTGCCTGCAAAGCCTAAGGACCCATGTTCGATTCTCCAGATCCCATGTAAACCAGACACACAAAGGCGAGGCAAGTGCAAGGTCGCAAATGCCCACTAGTGGCGCAAGCATCTGGATTGCAGTGGCTGAGGTCCTGGTGTGGCAATTCTCTCTCTCTCTGAAAAAATAAAAAAGTATAAAAGAATCAAAAACAGTTAAGAAAATACAAAGAAGGACTTAGTCTATATCCACCACTGAGTCCTATTATTTTGGTGTAATCTGTTCTGTTTCAGAGCTACACAAGCAAACCCATTACCCAGGTAAACCTGATTTACATGAAGAAGAAAAAAATACATTAGAAAGTGAGAATAACCATCTTGCTAACTGGTCACTGGACTAGTATCTTCTATCCTGGGGCCATTTGATCATTGTCATGATTAAACCCATCCAGAAAGTGTTGGCAAGTCCCATTCCTTACTCAGATCTAGAAGATTCTAAGAAGCCTAGTTTGACTGAGGTGAGAAGCAAAGCCAAGAAGAGCTCTCTTCCGTGCTCCTGGGAGTGGCCACAGTGAAAGAAAGGAGGCCACTACCCATGTCACATTTGACCTCTCGGTGACTTCAGATCATTTTGTTTCCAGGTCCTCATTGCTTTGATTTGCCTTCAATTCTTCATGAGAACACTATGACTAAGAAGTGGCATGTTGTTGAGAGGAAATCAAGGCATTAAGTCTGATGTGCACTCAGGCCTGAGGTGGGGCCCAGAGGGCCAGTGCCATTTAGTTCTTTTCAGAAGTTAGGAGGACTGCCACAGATTGCCTTCCACAGGAAGTGTGCAGTAGAGACAGCAAATGAAGTCTTATTCTCTACAAACCCCAGCTAGGAAGCAAAGAAGGATCAAAAGAATAGGCCATCACTGTCTTCCTATGAAGTAAGAAGAGCTCCTCATGAACCACTACTACTAGAAGAAGCAGGCAGCCAGACAGCACATGCCTCCAGAAAGAAGTGCACACCATCATCTACCACAAGTTCCTGCACACCCTTGGGTCTGATCAAATCTTTAGATGTGACTCACTGCTACCAATTCGTAGGTAACCTGGGGTATAGAGACTGTGGTGGTTTGAATTAGATGTCCCCCGTAAACTTGGGTGGTCTGAATGCTTGGTCTCCAGCTTGTAGCGGTTTGGGAAGTGGAGCCTGGTTGGAGGAGGTGTGTTACTGGGGGCGGGTTATGGGGTGTTATAGCCAGCTCCCCTTGACAGAGCTCAGCTCACTCTCCTGCTACTCTCTGCCAGCTGCTGTGGCAAGAAGTGATGGCCAGCCCCTGCTCGAACATCCTTTCCCTGTCAAGACGAAGCTTCCTTTCGAGACTGTAAGCTGAAACAAACTCTTTCCTCCCATCAGCTGCTTTTGTCTGGATGGTCTTAACCATAAACATGAAGGTAACTGCAACAGAGACATATGATCTAACCAGTAAAATCCACAGTATGGGAAGCTCATCTGAACAAATTATATACTCCTTTTGAGTAAATAAAAATACAGAAGGGGACCTATAGATTAAATGAGATTTATTAAGCCTAGGCACCAACTATACTCTATGAACTTGTTAGAATTCTGATTGGTACAAAAGAGTGTTAAACATAAATGCACATATGAGTTCTAACTGAGACTTGAAAACAACTTAATAGTGATAAGGGATTCTTGTTCATTTTTAAGGTATGATGAGATAATGTGATTCTGTTTCTAAGCCAGTCTTTATTTTCAAAAGCCCACGCTATAATATTGACAAATGAGAAAGGAAGGCCAAGTGAGCAAGCTATCCTTCAAGAGAACTTGTTTTACAGAATTTAAGACTTACAGAATTAATAAGAGGCTTCTGCCAGCATATTTCATGCACAATAAGGTCCCAAATTTGAAAATCTTTTTAAAAAATATATTTTTATTATTTGTTTGCAAGGAGAGAGAGAGTGAGAATGAGAGAATGTATACTCTAGGGCTGCTAGCCACTGCAAATGAACTCCAGATGCATGTGCCACTTTTTGTGCATCTGGTTTTATGTGGGTACTAAGGAATCAAATCTGGGTCGTTAGGCTTTGCAGGCAGGCGCCTTCACCACTGAGTCATCTCTCCAGCCCTGAACATCTTTTAGGCTATGGGACCTGACATCACTTATCAGCTAACCCAAAGACAATGAAGCAGTTTGGTTCTGGAAGCTACCCATGACCATCTTTGTTAGGCTGTAAAGGTTATAAGTGGAGAAAAAAATAATCATTTCCTAAGAGTTACTATTATGATGAATTTTACGTATGCCTATCCCATTAAGTAAAGAATGCCCATGATTATTAAAAAAAAAAAAAAAGCACAAGCTCTGTTACTGAGGAAAGCAAAAAGAAAGCAGGAGACTCCTTCCAAATGAGGAGCTGCTATGCACTCCAGCCAGCAAGGGGCTTTTTGCTCTGGTGATAGGGAGGAGGAGGAAGATGAACTCAGCCACTATTTACTGCTCCTTACAGTGTGCACTTGGCGCGCACTATCTCACATCATCATATAAAGATTTTGTGATGAGGTGGGCCTTAAGATACTTGCTTATTATAGAAGAAGAAACACAGTAACTTGCTCAAGGTCAAAGCTGTAGCCCTGGGATTATCTTTGGATTCTCAGATGCTTTGCCCTCCAAAGCCTGCATACTTGGGCAGCCGACCGTTCCATAGAGAAATCCCTCAGGAGGAAGAGCAGAGAGTAAAGTATGAAGAGACTGGGCTCATGAAACCCGAAGTGTGGTTTTCTTTTCTTTTTGCTTACTATTTCTTTCCCCACCATTCTGTTATAAACCTTCTGTTGCCCATCAATGTGGCCCATGCTATCTCTGAGAGTCTACCTCAGACAGGCCATTCAATCATTCAGTAGGGACGTGGGTGACCTTCAACCATTTGGTTCTCGTACTCGTGAGCTCCAAAGCAGGCGGGGGAAAGATTGAAGGTTTCTCCTCACCCAGCTCCCTTCTTTGAATGAGATCCCACTGTCTCCAAACCTTTCTACTTACTTTCTGTTTCTTAAATAAACAACCTCATTTTTATCTTACTATTTTTTTTTTTTTTTCTGGCAAAGGATTGATTCATTTTCTCCTCATACAATCCACATACAATATGGAAACCTCAGGCTTGCTGAGTTCTTTATTGGGTCTCAAATTTCCCAGCAGTGGATTTCTTCTATTTTTATTACCTTTTATATTTAAAAAATTATACAAGAAACACATTCCATGCTGAAGAACGGGATTTAAGAAAGGCCTGTCAACTATAAGGGGCCTGCCAGCTGGGATGGCAGACTTCTTTATTTGGAAGAGATGAGCTCTTGATTTATGATTGGCAGATGCCCCCCTCTTAAGGACCTGAGGGACACAATTTCTAATAGGAGTAACATGTCCTTATGGGGGAAATGGGTTGCTTTTTGCGGCCACCAGCAGCTGGTGAGGACAGCCTTTCATTTCTCCATGCCTGGGTCACTGTGACAGCTGAGAGTTTTAATCAGGCAAGTGTGCCTCAGACTATGTGGGGGGGGTCGGGGGAAGAAAGCCTCCCAGAACATGAAGGTCTATTTTTCACTTCTCTCTCAATAATCCCACTGCTAAAAGCAGCTGAAACTGAGAGGCTCAGAGGGTTCTTGCTGTATCCGAGCAGTGATCTGGTTACCCTGAGCTTTGCTGAGACATTCCAGAGGCTCCCATGCCCCTGGCTGGCTGTAGGCCACCCGGCGTCAGAGGCCCAGGATGGCACTGAGTATTTTTATCCAAGATGGTACATGCTTTCCATGACAGCAAGGAGCAAAAAGCCCCAACTTCTGGACACTTATGAGTCTATTCCAAATCCCATCAAGTGAGGCACGGCCCTCTTTTCAGGGGATCCTGAAGGAAGTTTAGGAGAGCAGATGACAGACTGACACCCCCCCCCCCCAGGTTGCCTTCATGGAAAACCTCTGACACCAGCTTTCTGAGAGATGACATAGCACAGATAAAGAAAAAGGAGTGCTGTCACCTCATAGGAACCCCAGTGACCTTATATGCATGGCCCACTGATACAATGACAAGACAGAACCCTGGACTCCAAGGACTATAACAGGAATATAAATCCACAAATAAAAACAAGAGGAAATGAAAAACCAAACAAAAAGCTCTAGAGGTAGCAGATAACTGAAGAATGTGACTAGGTGACGGCTTTTACGGTCACAGACCAAAAAAAAAAAAAAAAAAAAAAAAAGACAATGGCATTAGCAATAGTGAGGCGAGGTACCCAACAGGCACTCAATGCATGTGCTGAATCCAGTTATTAGTAGCCAACATTAAGTGGTAGGGTAAAGTGCTGCCCTCAGGAAATCAAGCTCTACCTCCACATATCAGTAACAAAGAGACAGTACGAGCCATTTACAAATCCAGGTGCAGTCCTAACCACGAACTTGACTTTCTTGGCTTTCTCAAACAATGGCATGGGCATAGCTGTTTGCAAGGATCAAGTATGTGAGAGAAGGCCATGCAGTGCAAGGTGCTGGCTGTGAAGGCAGGGGACCATCAGTGCCTGAGAGTGGGGCCAGAGCCTCTACCCTGCAAGGCTGGCTGCTGGAAGTTTCAGGTCTGTGTTTTCACACATCTGTCATTTACCCATTGTCTACTATGTATCAAGAATCAGAGGATAGGAGCAGAAATCTTCAGGAAAGTGAGACCAGGAAAGGGGAGAGAGCGAGAAGCCCATGTCATAAACCTCAAGGCTCAGAGTGCAGAGGTCAGAAAGGTGGGTGGAGGACAGAGATTTCTAATTATGGCCCAGCCACAGCCCTGGGTGAGATGGACATCCACAGAGACTGCAATGGGGTCTCTGCCCCAAGGGACCGGTATCAAGATCTCAGAACAGGCCATTGACCAGTGGATGTGATTTTGAGGGCTTCCAAACACCATTCCCAGGGACAAAAGCCCTTCTTTCTTTTTTAAAAAAATATTTTTAATTTATTTATTTATTTGAGAGTGACAGAGAGAGAGAGAGAGAGAGAGAGGCAGATAGAGAAAGAGAGAGAATGGGCATGCCAGGGCTTCCAGCCACTGTGAACGAACTCCAGATGCGTGTGCCCCCTTGTGCATCTGGCTAACGTGGGTCCTGGGGAATCAAGCCTTGAACCGGGGTCCTTAGGCTTCACAGGCAAGTGCTTAACTGCTAAGCCATCTCTCCAGCCCAAAAGCCCTTCTTTCAATGACTTGTTTTCGACGAGAAACACACGATGTCTCCCTTTTCTGCAGGGGCCCTCCAAACCCAGGCATCCAAGCCTCATCTCACAGGTGACGTGAAGATTTCTGAGAAGATGATACGTCTGAGACATGTGTCCCTCTCTGTGCTGATAGAAGTGTAGTCATGGGGCTGCAGAGATGGCTTAGCGGTTGAGGCGCTTGTCTGCGAAGCCTAAGGACCCACATTCTAATCTCCAGATCCCATGTTAGCCAGAGGCACAAAGGTGAGGCAACTGCAGGGTTACACATGCCCACTAGGTGGCTCAAGCTCTGGCATTCGGTTGTAGTGGATGAGGCTCTGGGGTACTTATTCTTTATCTCTCCTCTCTCTCTCTCGCTCACTCTCTCTAAATTAAAAACCAATTAAAAAAAAGAAGTGTAGTCATATTCTCTTTAATCACATTCTGCTTCAACTAAAAAGAAAAGAAAAAAAAAACAGAGGGGAGTCAAGTCACTGGGAAGACGGAGCACAGGCAGCTCTTCACAACCCAGCCTGAGGTTTAGCGTCCCCATGTTAACAGAGTCTCACATGCAATACGTGTGATTCATACGTGTATATGGATTAGATTTGATGTTGTCAGCATTACCACCAGAGACAAGAGCCCACAACCTTGTGGGGTTCTTATCTTTAAAAAAAGATATTTAAGCTGGGCATGGTGGCGCACACCTTTAATCCCAGCACTCGGGAGGCAGAGGTAGGAGGATTGCCATGAGTTTGAGGCCACCCTGAGACTACATAGTGAAGTCCAGGTCAGCCTGGGCTTGAGTGAGACCCTACCTTGAAAAACCAGTACATATATATATATGTATATGGCTGGAAAGATTGCTTAGTAAGTAAAGCACTTGCCTACAAAGCCAGGTACAATTCTCCAGGACCCATGTAAAGCCAGATGCACAAAGTGGCACATCCATCTGGAGTTTGTTTGCAGCAGCTAGAGGCATTGGCATGCCCATTCTCTCTATCTGCCTCTCTCTCTCTCTTTCAAATTTTATATATACATATATATATATATATATATATATATATATATATATATGTATGTGTAGTTTATTTGAGAGATAGAGTTATGGGCACGTCAGAGCCTCCTACCTCTGCAAGTGCATTTGAGGCCCATGTGCCACTTTTTGTGTCTGGCTTTATGTGGCTTCTGAGGACCTCCCCTGCGACTGGCCACTTAGCAGGCAGGGAGGTTGAGATGGTGGTGAGTGAAATCACCAAGGCTCAGATCACACTGCCTGGATGCGACACAATCTTTGGGAAGATCTTCCGCAAGGAAATCCCAGCCAAGACTATCTTCGAGGATGACCAGCATCTTGGATATTTAATGATTGTTGGCAAGAAATGTACTGTTGATTTCAGCCTATTGAATGGTGGTGAATGAAGGAGCTGATGGGGGACAGGCTGTCTATCACACTCATCTCCATGTTCTCAGAGGTCAGCAGAAGAACTGACCTCCTGGTTGAGATTGTTTGGGATAATTTTCCCTTCTCTAGGCAATGAATAAGCTTGTAGGTTCCCATAAATGATACACTTATTTTTGCCTATACTTGGAGAGAGAGAGAGAGAGAGAGAGAGAGGGAGGGGAGAAGAGGGAGGGAGAGAGAGAGAGAGAGAGAGAAATTTTAAAAAGCCCTATGTCTAATAAAAGACATTGCTGCATTTTTTTTAAAAGAGCACACAAGTGCTCCTCGCCTCACCAGGGGGTTGAGATGGGTTTGCCAATTATAAAGTATAAATGGCAGAAGTTGAACATGCATTTAATAGTCAAACCTAGTGAATCCTAGCTTGCGCACAGAACACTTGTAAAGTCAGTCATTTCCCCTCAAGGCCACAGTGTGCACTGGGAGCTGCGGCTCTCGGCTGCTGTCCAGAATCAAACAGCACGAGGCTGGCCAAGACTAAGATCCCAGCTTCAACGTCAAAGTCTGGCTCCCATTGGATGCGCTCTGCTTTCTTCTTACGGTGGAAGGGGAGCCATAGCGTCTCAGGGGCTGTCTGTGCAGTGTCCAGGCAAACTCGTCACAGCTCAGCCCATTCCGATTAGTTGACATAATCGAGGCTTTCTCGGGTCCGTTTGAAACATGAATGATTTGTCACCGCTCTGCTGAGCCACAAGCAGTGGCCTCCCTTCCCATCAAAGAAACCTGCCACTCAACCTGGGTTCCACTCTTGCCTCCAAATATGACTCTTACTTACCCCATCCCCACTCCCTGTCACTTCCACTTGCTGAAACCCCAAGATGTCTCAGGATGTTTCCCAGTCACTGGTAGCCACCCCATGCTTGGTATACATTTCTAGGGTGCACTTCCTCCCCACTCTTCCTGGTTGTCCTGAGGATTTAACCTAGGGTCTCCTGCACGATCGCAGGTTCTCTGCCACTGAGCTCCACCCTCATCCCAGCCAGAGTAGCTGTAATTGCAGGTCTATGCCACCAGGGGCACTTTTTAAAGTTGCTTTCATTCTCCCTGAGTCGAGTGACGTCCTGTCTCACTGCTTTTTTTTTTTTTTTTTGCATCCCAGTTCCTATCCCAGTACCTTATATTTTTAAACACGCACGTGTGCGTGCGCATGTGCACATGCACACAGTTTAGAGAGGTCACAGGAAGAGCACTGAGAAAGGAGTGCTCCTCCGCTTGCTCATGCCCTGGTTGGAGGCGCTACCCCTGGGACTGTCTCCTGCAAAGCCACCAGGAGCTCCTGACGGGAGAGCTTGGTTGTTCTGAGGCTGGTTTTCTCAGATTGTTCCCGGAACTAGACTTAGGCCCGAAAGGTGAAGAGTTTGGGAGCTAGAGACAGCCCGTGTCATCTCTCTTAGCTCACCACTAAAGAAGAGAGTGAGGGACTGGGTCAGGGTCACAGGGACTTCCTGCCTCTGTGGCACCTAGCCTATCAGCACCCTTGCCACCTGACCCATCTCCCTGCTGCCCCACCTCAGCTGCCACCCTGTGAGTTCTCAAGCGGCTTCCCACGCTCTGTTACCCAGAGGCTCCTGACCTCTCTTGCTGTGGCTGCCATCACCTGTCGCGCCTTGGGCCTAGAACCTTCCACTAGGTGGCACTGTTGCTCTACCAGGCACATAGTCCCCATTAGAGCCTCATCGGAAGTGCTAACGTTTCCCATTTCCCAGGGTGCCGAGGTGGGTTGGTGGCTCTGGCAAGGTGTGGTGGAAGGTACAGTTCTCCGTGCCCTTCCTGCTTGCATTCGCTGGCCGGCCCCGAGTGCTGCCCTTGTAGATTGGAGTGGAGGCAAAAGGAAAAACCTGGTAACAGAGATCCTATCTTAATTTAAAAATTTGTCTATCATGGAATTTTGGGCTTCAAGTTTAAATGGATTAAAAAACAACATTGTAACACTTGCAATACAGTATAATCTGCGTTGCTGCTGCGTTGTCCTAAATTTTGTGTGCAAGGAGGAACCTCCCTGTCTCCCCTGTACCCTGCCTTGGGCCCCAGCAGTGGGTTCTGTGCCCAGAGTCTTAAGGCATAAAACACCACCAGCTATTTCTGCCACACGGCCTGTGAGGCGGCGGCTCTGGGCTGGGGCGGATTTCAGGGCAGCTGTAGAAACCCTGGGAAGGGTCGGGCAGCTTCAAGAGCCAATTCGCACCCCTGCATACATTGCTGCCCTGTTAGTGGAAAGGGCGGGTTTCCTCACCTTCTAGAGCATTCCCCTGCCCTCTGGGGGTCTTAACTCTTTTCTGGAGGGACAAACACCGGTCACTGCTGCTGTGTTCTGTTTGGATTTTTCTGAGAAGGGCTCTCAATCATCTGAACTTGGCATTCTCCACAGCTCCAGCTGACACCTCTTTCCACCGTGGTTCTGTGGACCCAAGCCCTACTGCAGGGGGAGAACAGGAAGTCAAACAAGCTACCCGAGGAATCCGAAGATCCTGGTTTACAAATGCTCACTCCTCACCTTGGCAGAGCACCACCTGGGAGAAGCTTGCAGTTGGCACAGTGGCACACCCCTGTACTCTCAGCAAGTGGGGCTGAGGCAGGAGGATCACTTGAGCTCAGGAGCTGGAGACCAGCCTGAGCAACAGCAAAAACCTGTCTCAAAAAATAAAAATAAAAATAAACATAAACAGCCAGGCTGGAGAGATGGCTCAGCAGTTAAGGCGCTTGCCTGCAAAGCCTAAGGCCCAGAGTTCGATTCCCCAGAACCCAGATTCATAAGGCGGTGCATATGTGGAGTTCATTTGTAGTGGCTTGAGGCACTGGCAAGTCCACATTCTCTCTCTCAAGTAAATAAATAAATAAATAAATAAATAAATAAAAATATTTTATAAAAACCAACCAAACACCCTACAACAACATCAAAAAACAGTACCTGGGCCATACTCAATACCAATTAAATGAGACTGCTTGAGGCCCAGCCCTCAGGCATTAGTAGTTTACACTTCCAAACCTTCAGATGGAAACAATCTCCAACCCCTGGGAACCAGGACACCCAAACCAGGCTTGAGCGGAGGCTGCCACCTACAGGTTAGAGTGGGTGCTGCCATCAGCTGCCTGAGGTGTTGGCTCACATTAGCAGCCCACTACGTCCACCAGGCCACGAGGAACTTTGACCAGCAGCTGAAAGCCACCTTGAGAGCACCGGTCATGAAGCCACGCTTGGAATGAAACTGCCCTCCGGGATCTTCAGGGCCCCTTAGTCAGAGGCCGTATTCACAAGACATTACGTCCTCTCAAGATGAGAGAGTCTCTGTCCCCGTGCCCTATTTCCTTCTTCTCGGTTGTCCTCATCCCTGTTTGTGAGAGGGCAATGCACCCAGAATTAAACCTGAAATTAAAAAAAAAAATACAGAAGTAATATGTGTTCATTAAAAAATATACATTTGTGGGCTGGAGAGATGGCTTAGCAGTTAAGACGTTTGCCTGGGAAGCCTAAGGACCCAGGTTCAACTCCCCAGTACCCACGTAAGCCAGACACACAAGATAACACATGTGCACAAGGTGACACATGCATCTGGAGTTCGATTGCAGTGGCTAGAGGCCCTGGCGTAGCAGTTCTCTCTCTCTCTCTCTCTCTCTCTCTCTCTTGCTCTCTCACTCTCATAAAAATAAAAAAAATAATAAAATATATTTGTAAAACATATTTCCCTGTTCATTCTAATCTCCTTCCCACTGATCCAGATTGGGAACAGGGGTAGGGACGTACCATCTCAACAGATTGGGGGGTACCCAGACCCAATGCCATATTCTTTGTTTTTCTGTGTGTGTAGTATGTGTGTGATGTGTGTGTGGTCATGCACTGTGTGTGGAGGCTAGGATCTCTCACTGAACCCGGACTCAGCCCTAGGGACCTTCCTGTCTCGCTTCCCCAATGGTGGAATTACAGGTGCACTCCAGCACGTTCAGCTTTTATGTGGGTGCTGGGAACCCAAACTCAGGTCTTCATGCTTGCACAGCATGAACTGGGCCATCTCATCTGCCCTGAATGTCATATTTTTATATCAAGAATTAGATGTCATCTCTGAGCCTAGGTGAATAACTGCTGGGCTTTCCCTAGTGTATTAATGCTACAACACAAACAGCCTAGCGCAATATTGTCTGATAGAAATGGCAGTTCACGAGGGCTAGCTGAATTATCTCAGACAACTGCTGGAGCCAGACAGAGGCCTGAACTGCACTGAAATTCCTTGCTCATTTCGTTCCCACACAGCAGGATTGGGTCCATGTTGGTTAATAAAATCAGGCACCAACTCCCACCCTTTTGAACCAAGCTGCATTTATAGAGATTGCCATCAGAGGGCAGTGCTATGCCACTTATGAAGGGACGACTTCATTATCCAAGCATAGCAGCTGTGGAGATTGCCTCCATTCTAACCACCTGGGCTGGAGCCTGGGCGGGTCCTATCTGCTAGTCTGTAGGGGTGTAAGTCCCCTACTGTCAGGTTATTCATAGGGAGATGCATACAAACTCTTTTCTGGTGCCAGTCTGCAATTTAGGACCACTTTATGTTTGGGTTCTGTGCTTACATCCCACAACAGGTCCTGCGTGTAGCTGTGTTCCCTTCTGCGCTCTCCCCTGCACCTGTGTGTGTGTGTGTGGGGGGATCAATCATCAAAGCAGCACTTCCCACCGAGTCTGGCCTGGGAACCCTTCCCAGCACCACCACCAACTGCTCAGGCTCAGTGACCAGAGATCTGGTCACTCTGCCGTTGTTGCCTGCTGTGAACCAGGCACTATTTGACACACCGTCCCTTCTTCATTCAGAGGCAGGCTTCACAAAGGGATGGTTTCTCTGACACAGACGGAGCTATTCTGACCTCTCAGATTCAGAATGGCCAGGCTGTGCTCAGCAAGGGTCCCCTTCCAGGCTTCTCCTGACACAGCTCTCAAATCTCAAATTCCCACAGCACAGTCTAGGTTGGACCTTCCTCAGCCAAATTCAGACCTGAGATAGCCTCCCCTCACTGCCACGCTGACTCAAAGCTCAGCCAGTAAGAACTGTGACAATGCCCTAAATTCAACTCTTCCATTTCCATCATCCCATGACTACCAAGAGTTAATAAAATAAAAATACTTACAAGGACTTTCTTTCCAGGACAGTCTATATATCAACATCCTCTCTCCCTACCAAGCATTCAAATGCCCTGGACTTGGCAGGCACATGCCCCACTGATGCAGGGCTGTCTAAACCCTATCTAGAGGCCCACATCCCACATTTAAGACTGTTTGGTGCTCTTCAAGGAGAACAGAAAACTGTTCTTGTCTGATTATGAAATTTTAGAGGAAGGGAAGTTGATGGGGTCCCTGCCATGAGTGCTTCAGACTATTTTAAGAAAGGGGAGAGGAAGGATACAGGGAATCAAAGGATTTGACACCGATTAAATCAGAGAGATCATAAAATCCTGATGGGGGATTTACTGCTAAGATGGAATTTAGCTGAGTGAACGATACAAGACACTCAAGATAGCAATAGAAGAAGAGAAGGCTTTTTGCCTCTCATCACTCCAGAGGAAGAGAGAAACACACCAAAGAAATTCACAATGAAATCACATCACGACTCTGGTTAAGGGATGGCATGAGATCTCATGGTGTAGTGTATGTTCTAACAGGCCAACCAGATATGCAAAACAGGGGGTCTAGAAGGGAAATGATAGCTAAGAAAAGAGTTAAGGACTACTAGAGAGTATTCAAGAAGTCACTTGATGGCCCAGCAACAAAGCCCTGACAAACTTGCATGCACCCAAAGGGCCATGAGATCTCAAAGCAAACAGCAACCTGTTTAAATACTTCTTGAAGTCATCCTGAGTATGGCCAGCTAACAACAATACTAAGCTTAAAGCAACTAGGACAGGCAAATGTGAATTGTGCTCTGTTTAGGAACCAAAGACCACACAGCGTATGATTCCATTTATGTGAGCTGTCCACAGTAGGTAAGTGTACAGGAATGAAAAGTATTGAGGAGATGCCAGAGGGTGAGAGAAGGGAACAGTGAGAGGGTGACTGCTTTCAATGAGCGTGGAGTTTGTTTTAGAGTGTGGAGATGTCCTAAAAGTAGAGAGCCATTGATGTCTGCACATTTCTGTGAATACACTAAGATTACTGAACTTTTAATAGGTGCATGTTATGGCATGTGAAATATAGTTTAATGAAGCTCCAAAGAAAGAGGGCAGGGAGGTGTGTGATACAACCTATCAATATTCCATTAGAAGTGACTCCAGACCTCCACAATATGAAAGGGTTAAATTCATTTGCCTGGAGAATTCCAAAGTGTGGAAAATTTTGTTCTCAGACAATGTTGCAAAATGGAGAGTTTTTATGTCATCAACATGGGCAAATTCAAAGTGAGGAGATCAGAGGAAGAACGTATAAAGCTCACACTTAGCTCAGTAGAATCATTGACTCTTAAGGCACTCCATGGTCATGTGACTGTTCAGATCTGATCTCTTATTTTATGGATGAAGAAGCAGTCTAAAACAGCATAAAAGGTGATGGAGAGATTGCTTAGTGGTTAAGGCACTTGCCTGTGAAACCTAAGGACCCAGGTTCAATTCCCCAGTACCCACGTAAGCCAGATGCACAAGGTGGCACATGTGTCTGGAGTTCGTTTGCAGTGGCTAGAGGCCCTGGCGTGCCCATTCTCTCTCTCTCTCTCAAATGAAGACATGAATAAATAAACAAGTAAATAAATAAAATATAAAATAGCATAAAAAGTTTGAGAATGAAAATAGTTTCTTTTGTACCCCAGTTCATCAACACTGCTCCCTGAATAAAGCACTGTTTCTGGGTTCCTGTGCTTCCCCTCATAAATGTTATATTCATGGATACACGCACACACACACACACACACAGCAGTGCAGTGAGTCTAAAGGTGAAGGAGAAAAATATAAATTAATTTTCAGGAAAGGCTTCCTTAACATATGAGCACATCCTCAATGTTACTCTAACATTTTAATGGTAAAAGTGCTCCCTTCCATTTTAACCCACTAGGAAATGTTAACTTCACTCCTGAAATCAGAGGCTGGCAATGCCCCGGCACATGAATGCATCTCGGTGACAGTGATACATCCTGGTTCCAAATGGCATAAGTGGCAGCCATGTTTGGACCGACTTTCTTCTTGTCTATGCAATCCCCAGTCCCCAAGCAGCACAACTGCCTCCTTTCCTCTGATCCTAGGCTTTCAGTTTATTTTTAATTGACACACAAACACAATCATGAACTTATCATTGGGGTTACATGTGATGTTTTGATATATGCATACACTGTATAATGTTTAAATCAGCCAACCCTATCTACTTTCACACATATCTATGATTCCTGCATGGTGAAAACCCTCCAGATCCTACCTTCTAGCTTTTTGAGACTGTTACCTGTAATTGTATGTAACTGTTACCTGTAATGACCCTCCTATGCAATAGCACACCAGGACTTCTTGCTCCTAACTAACTATAACTTAGTGCCCATAGGTTAACCTTTCCCATCCCATCCCTTCTCCTGGCCTAGCCTCTGGTAAACATTATTGTACTGTCAACTTCTAAGGCTTATTTTTAAAAATTTATTTATTTGAGAGAGAGAAAGAGGCAGGAGAAAGAGAGAGAGAGAGAAAGGAAGAAAGAAAGAAAGAAAAAGAGAAAGAAAGAAAGAAAGGAAGGAAGGAAGGAAGGAAGGAAAGAAAGAAAGAAAGAAAGAAAGAAAGAAAGAAAGAAAGAAAGAAAAGAAAAAGAAATGGGCGTACTGGAGCCTCTAGCCACTGCAAACAAACTCCAGATGCATGCGTCACCTTGTGCTTACGTGGATACTGGGGAATTGAACCTGGGTCCTTAGGCTTCACAGGCAGGTGCCTTAATTGCTAAATTATCTCTCCAGCCCTTAAGGACAGTTTTTCTTTTTCTTTTTTTATTTTATTTTTATTTTTTGGTTTTGCAAGGTAGGGTCTTACTCTGGTCCAGGCTGACCTGGAATTAACTATGTAGTCTCAGGGTGGCTTCAAACTCACAGCAATCCTCCTACCTCTGCCTCCAAGTGCTGGGATTAAAGGTGTGCACCACCATGGCCGGCCAAGGGTTTTCTTTCTTTCTTTTTTTTAAAATTCCACATAGGAGTGAGATCTTATGGCAATTGTCTTCCTGTGCCTGATTTATTTCAATTAACATAATGATCTCAAGTTCTCTGTCCTAAGCATAAAACAGTGGAAACTCCTAAGTCACAGCACTGGAGGTGGGAGGTAAAGATGCCTGTGGGAGGATTACTACTGGCTTGTGGGCATGGAAGCCTAGTAGTCACGGAAAAGAGTCATGCCTGGTCTGATGCCTTGGGAAGGTGGCTGTTTCGGTGTCTAAGTGGTGATAGTGCTATCAGGAAAGTTACCACTGGGTTCATCTTGGGGGAGGGTGAGGAAACATGAACACATTGCTCATCCTGAAGGTTGACTGGTCAAGTGAGAGGTGGAGCTTTGAGCTGGCAGGGGATGGGCATCTCTGCCTGGGGACAAGGCTGTTGCTGTGGAACACAGCACCAAAACACAAGGAGTACGGCCCAGAGCACAAAGTCCCCTTGAAGACTCTTCGCTCTCCAAGGTATTTTTAGTCGTGGTAATTGTAGATGGTGAGCAGAGCACCACAGCCCTCAGAAAGTAAGGTCAGCAGATGCCACCTCCATAAGTCAAGCCTGCAAGAAGGACGGGATTAGCTGTGCACAGGGCGACTTTCCAGAAGAGGCCTGTCTTGCAGAGTGATCTAGGGTAACCTTGCTGGGGACAGTAGTGTGCACCTCCCTGTGTGCCACTGGCAAGTAGCCAAACAGCTCGATGCTTCAGAGACTGTGGTGGTAACTGGGAGAGTAAAGGCAGGGTGGGATGGTGCTCACTGGAGTATGTAGAGGGGGAAGTTAGGAAATGGAAATGCAATCCAGCAGTGTGGCTCCAGGAGGCCCAAGAGCCACTATGATTCCTGGAGAATGACCTTAAGAAAAAGGAGGTCACCACCCTGACAGAGTGAATTCCAGGTCAGCCTGTGCTAGAGTGAGACCCTACCTCGAAAAACCAAAAAGAAAAAAAGAAAAAAAAAAAGGAGGCCAAACCATCAGGTATTCAAGAACTTGTTGAAAATTACCCATAAGAACTCCCAACTTACATTCTCTGTGCACCAAGGACTGCCATTTGGATCTGAAATGGCCTCAACAGGCGCATGAAGCAAGGGCCTGCTCTCCAGCCCAGTAGCTACTGGGAAATGGTGAAGTTTTGAAGTGGTGGGGTCCAGTGGGAGGTCTTCCAGTGACTGTGAATCATTTGTGCCCCTTGAAAGAGACTGTAATCTCCTGGCCTCTTCTTCGACTCCTTTTCCACATCTTAGCCATACAATGAGAAGTTTACCAACCTTTGAAACTGGGGCTGGGGAGATGTCTCAGTGGTTAAGGGCACTTACTTACTTACCTGCAAACCTGATTTTGAGCTTTGCCCATGTAAAGTCAGATGCAAAAGTGACGCACGCATCTTAATCTCAATAGGCCCATGGCAATGGGAGGCAGAGCCAGGAGAATGCTTGCAGGAGAAGCTTGAAAGTGGCAGTAGCAAGAGAGACCCTACCTCAAAAACAAGGCAAAAGGAGAAGAGAAACACTCTGAGGTGGTCCTCCAAACTTCACACACATGCTGTGGCACACACGTGACATATACATACATGTATCTACACACAATTAAATAGAAAAATAGGAAAACAAAACCTCTGAAATTGTAAACCGTTTATCTTTCTACATTCATTACTTCAGGCATTTGATACAGTTGCAGAAAGCTGACTAATGCCCAAGTAATCTTCTGATGTCATTTGCCAGGCAAAGAATGCTCTGGAACAGAGACTGTTTCTACTTCTTGAAGCCAGAGGTGCTCCCCTTACACGCAGATAAACTAGGATTCTGGCAATAAAAATCAGCCTTCTGTGAGTTCGGATAGAATAGGCCAGTTTTTGTTCACTTGACCAATCTTAGATGCCCAAATAAAAATCACATTCCAGAACTATAATCTATAACCTTTTAATTCAACATTTATTGAGAACCTACTCTACACAAAGCAGTAGGGTAGGAACCGGGAAGACATAGTCGCAGGAAGCTTCCAGACCAGTGACAATCCAGGCCTGATCAACAGGTAATCATCGTATTTGTGGGTTCTACACCTGAAGGGGCCAATGCGCCTCCTGCACTGTCAGCAAATCCATACTTCTCACTCATGGTCTGTGAGATCAGGGAATCAGTCAGTCATATGTGAGAGGAACTTCAGACATCATCTTCTCTAGTGGCTCTTGATTCTGTTTGCACGTTATAACCACTGAAGGAACTTTTGAAAGATACTGATGCGTGGTGCAGTCCCCCAGGTTTTCATTGAGCTGATTTGGAGACACCAACCATCTCTCCTGAAATCTGTCCAGGTGAAGGCAGGACTCATAAGCTCTGACCTAGCCAGGTAAATAAACGGAAACTCAAGGAACCAAAAGGTGGAATTAGAGTAGCGTTCCTTTTATGTAATGCTCACATAAATCCCAGTGCTCACAGCACTCTAAGGTGGACTGTGCTTTGCTCCAGGCAATGTCTCCTAAGTCATGCCATTTGCATATGATCTTCATAACATTTCATAGCCACATGCACCTCTACATACCTAATACTCTTAAAAGATTAACTTTTTATTTTAAATATTTTTATTTATTTGAGAGAGAAAAACAGAGATAGTAGAAGGATGAGAGATGATAGATAGATGATAGATAGATAGATAGATAGATAGATAGATAGATAGATAGATAGACAGACAGATAGATAGGGAATGAGTATGGTGCACCAGGGCCTCCTGCCAGTGCATAAGCTCCAGATATGTGTGTCACTTTGTGTATCTGGCTTTATGTGGGTACTGGGGACTTAATGACCTGGGTCATTAAGCTTTGCAAAAAAAATATTTTAACCACTGAGCAATCTCTCTAGCCCTCTAAAAAATAACTTCTAACTTAACACAATTTAAAGTGTGTCCTTGGTAATAAAACCTGTGAAGTTAAAATTTAATAACAATTAAATACAACAGGTTTAGCCATCCACCACCTTAGTACAGTTACATGTCTCATGTTGGGCCTGCATGGCAGTTGGGGCACATGGACCCGAGGTCCTGGGAGCACTGGAAGGCTTGGGAAGGCCTGGGGAATGGGGTGCAGCCCTTTGCTGGCAGTGGCTCACAGAAGCAGCTGAGCCAGCAGCAGGTGGCCACCGGAACCAGGCAGCAGCGATCTTCATGGAGTCCGTCAGGTCTCAATGGCGCTCGGCTCAGGGGGATGGGTTGGAATCAGGAAGGAAGCATCAAGGATGGGAGGATTTGTTTTACCTCTTCTGGAAAAGTCAGATCGCCCTAACCAAAAAAAAAAAAAAATAGGGTTCAGCCGACTCCCCATCATCTGGAATCTGCTGGACTTAGAAGGAGGGGGAAAAATGCCACTTCATAATACACATAAAGTACCCACAGGCACATGGCTTAGATTAGATGCCACCTTTGAGTCCTTCATCTTTCTACTTACCAACACTCCTTTCATTTTTGAATAAGCTCGTTAATCTTGGTATCTTCATCAGCATGGTCTAAATTGACATGTAATGTTCTGAGAAGAGAGCAAAAAATAACACTCCCCAGTCTTGCCCTCAGCTTAGCTTCAGGATGAGTTAGCTACTCGAGTTCTGGCCAACAAATTGTGCATAATCAAGTTTTGATGAGATTTCCTAGTTTCCAAATTTGGGAGAAGGATAAAAGGTATTGGAAAAGTCCTCCAATGAGAGGAACTTGGATCTTTGTCAAAACCAGCCATCCTGAAGAAAATCCAAGGGTGCCCATTTCTTCCTTTCTTCCTATGTACTTTAACAGGTTTTCCCAACAAACCCAGTAATTCTACTCTTAGAAAAAAATATGTAGATGGGGCTGTAGACATGGCTTAGTGGTTAAGGAGCTTGCCTTTGAAGCCTAAGGACCCAGGTTTGATTCCCCAGTACCCATGTAAGCCAGATGCACAAGGTGGCTCATGCATTTGGAGTTCATTTATACTGGCTAGAGACACTGGCACACTCATTCTCTTTATATATATCTGCCTCTTTCTCTTTCTCAAATAAATAAATAAAAATCATGTGGATGGACCTTGATTCTTGATTAAACTTCATAAGAAGATTCAAGCCAAAATACTCAATGAAGAGAAAAACTAAGAACATCTTCAATGATCATCAGTAAAAGAATGGAGGTATTGTAGTTAAGTCATATTATAGAATGTTACACAACAGTAAAATGATGTTGAACCAGTGCTATGTGGATTTCAAAAGAAAAAAAAAGGAAAAAAGCTAAAACCGTGTGTGTGTGCACGTGCGCGAACAAATTGTATATATGTGTATAAACAAATTGCATATAACCTTCATGGACATGCAACACGTAGAATGATAGCATAATGTGTTAAGCAGGAATATACACACCAGCCTTAAGATTACAAGCAAGATTACAAGATTACAGCCTGAAGGTTGCCACTGAGGTAAGGGCAAGCAATAACTATATTTTATTATCATTATGTTTTAAAGCTCTGAAGCATATATGAAAACATTTAATTCAGAATAGTGGGGGTTGGATACTTATTAAATTATTCCTCAGCCTTGCCTATCAGCTTGGCTTTGTAGCTGAAAATAAAACTTGCTTTAGGGCTGGAGTGATGGTCTATCAGTTAAGGCACTTGATTGGGAAGCCCAAGGACCCAGGTTTGACTTCCCTGAACCCATGTAACCCAGATGCACATGGTGGCGCACGTGTCTGGAGTTTGTTTGCAGTGGCTAGAGGCCCTAGTGTGCCCATTATCTTTCTCTTTATCTAATAAATTAGAAAAACAAAATAGTAATTTTAAATGGCCTGGATATCCATGACCTTGAGTGCCTGATACTACCTATACAAGACCATCATAATAGGAGGAAAAGGTGATGACATCAAAATAAAAGAGAGACTGATTGAGAGGGGGAAGGGGCATGATGGATAGTGGAGTTTCAAAGGGGAAATGGTGGGGGGAGGGAGGGAGGGAATTACCATGGGTTATTGTCTACAACTATGGAAGTTGTCAATAAAAAAATAAATTAAATATAAAAAAAAATGAAAGAAAAGAGTAGGGCTGGAGAGTAGGGCTTAGCAGTTAAGACACTTGCCTGCAGACCCATGTAAAGCAGATGCACAAAGTGGCACGTGCACCTGCACTTTGTTCGCAGTGGCTGGAGGCCCTGGAGTGCCCATTCTGTCTCTGTCTTCTCTCTCTCTCTCTGTGTGTGTGTGTTTGCAAATAAATACATAATATTGTTTTAAAAAAGTTGTTTTAAGGTATTGAATTTTTAATTCAAATGTGTGATGAACTTCACTGAATTCTTTGAACGTAAATATCCACTGGTGACGCAAAGGCCTGCGTCGTCCATACTGGAAACAAATGCCTGACTCAGCTTTTGTCCCTCGCACTGAGAAATGCAAAATTGGCAGAAAGGGACTTGGTAAAGAGTCAATGGAATAAAGTTCAGTTCAAAAATGTTTATACAATTTAAAAATGCTTAGTTAGAAAATGTTTCCCTTGGGGATAGGGGATGGCTATGTAGTTAAAGGCACTTGCATGCAAAGCCTGCTGTCCTGGGTTCAATTTTCCAGCCACCCAAGTAAAGCCAGAAGGGGATTTGTTTGTAGCAGCAAGAGATCCTGGCATGCACATGTCGTGCAGATAAATGAAATAACGAAAGTGCCATTTTAGGGCTGGGGAAATGGCTTAGTGGTTAAGGAGTTTGCCTGTGAAGCCTAAGCGCTCTGGTTCAATTCCCAGGATCCACATAAGCCATATGCACAAGGGGACACATGTGTCTGGAGTTTGTTTGCAGTGACTGGGAGCCCTGGTATGCCCATTCTCTCTATCCGTCTATCTCTCTATCTCTCTCTCTCGCTCTTAAATAAATAAATAAAATATTAAAAAAAAAGAAAGTGCCATTTTAAAAAGGCATTTACTTGAGCTGGGAGTGGTGGCACGCACCTTTAATCCCAGCACTCCGGAGGCAGATATAGGAGAATTGCCATGAGTTTGAGGCCAGCCTGAGACTACATAGTGAATTTCAGGTCAGCCTGGGTAACAGGAAGACCCTACTTTGAAAAAATCAAAAAATAAAATAAATAATAAACAATAAAGTGTTTCCCATAATGGTTTTAAAAAACATGTGACAAAATAATTGTTAACTTTCCTTTCTTTCCTGAATTTAAGCAACAACAAATGGAGCTGGAGAGATGGCTTACCTGCTAAGGCACTTGCCTGCAAAGCCAAAAGACCCAGGTTTGATTCCCCAGTACCCATGTAAGCCAGATGCACAAGGTGGTGCATGCATCTGGACTTTGTTTGCAGTGGCTGAAGGCCTTGGCCTGCCCATTCTCTCCATCTGCCTCTATCTCTCCATCTCTCTCAAATAAAGTAAATAAATTTTAAAAAATTTGAAAAAGAACATATGCGACATACATTGATTTGACAAATCAAGCAATATTTATGAAGTGGACTCCCATCTCTCATCCTTTCTGCCCCACACCCCATTAGCTAACCATAAGGAATAATTTCACATGAATCCTTTTGTTCCTTTCTCCAATTTTTAAAAATAATGTTTGCAAATTTTTCAAACCAATTTAATTTTCGTGATTAAGAGTGTCTTATTTTTACTATTATCAAAGCAATCCATAGTCATTTTGGAAAAATACACAAATGAGCAAAAGCAAAGTGAAATTAAAAGCCTGTCAAGTGGGCATGCATTTTAAATTCAGCTTGAACAGGCTTTGCACTAGATGAAATCCTAAATCAAAGATTTAGGATAGGCTCTTATGCTAGCACACATATGCATATTTTCATGTAAAACAGTCACTTGCTGTGAATGCATATTGATGAACCTGGGGGAGTCCATGATTTTGGTTGAAAATTTACCAAAAATCCTCTGAGATTCAAAGTGGAAGCCATCCCTGTCCCCCAGGGTTCACGGTCAGAGACCAGGATATTCCACTGCCTTTTGCCAGACTGTTGGACGGCTGTGGCTCATTGCACCCCCTCCTTCTGATGCCCTTTCTGCTCTGTACTTTCCTTTACCACCTCCCTTGCCCCGCTCTGTCCCTTTCTCCAACTGGCAAAATAAGTGTCCATGTCACTCACCTCCTGGGTAACTGGAGCCCTTCAGCTGTTTGGGTCCCTGTTTGGAAGGACATTGTAATGTTGCCCTGGGCTCCTGGGACAAGCCTTTCCCGCAAGACTCCCTCTGTACAAGCTGGGGGCTGACGTAGATTTCCTTAGGAGAACTTTACAAGAGCAATTAAAATGTTCTCTTAAGTGGTGGAGGAAAGCTTTCCGGGATGGTACCAGTTCTTTCTCAAGATTTCCATGTCAAAATCAAACCTTCCCCTATTACTATGGGTGTGGGAGTTCACCTCACCATGTAGTCCTAGAATATGTGCAGGGTGGAGGGAACCCCAAGGAAAAGACCCACAGGCAGCAACATCTCTCCCAGAAGAGAGAAGCCCAGAGCCAAAGGATGTGGGAGATGTAGGGAAATGGGATATTTTACTCAAGAATCGCCACTACCCTCCACAGAGCTTCAGAGAGACAGGGGTGGGACTTGCCTGGGTGAGGCAATGGTACTTTCTCTACTCTCTCTTTCCTCCTGTCCTCCATATCTCGAACATTCTTTGACAAAACATGTTATTTGAAAGCAAATTAACACCACCACTAGGCTGTGTGGGCATGCTTAGGTGTGGGGGGAGACCCGGGTGTCAGGACGCTATAACAATGGCTGGTCTAACAAGTCAGCAAGTCTCAGGAATGTACAACAGCAAGCGTGAGCCCTAACGTGAAGCAGGGTCTTAGGATGGGAAGGATGTGCTGTAAAGGTTGTGGGTTGATGTAGGGCATCGAGAGTGGGGAAGAATGGGCACGGACAGGCATGGGAATGAGACTTTTACTTTGAAACGGAAACTGTCACAAAAATGTATTAAAGTGTTTTTCAAATGTCAACAAAACACTCCTAGGAGGCAGAAAAAATATACTGTGCCCACTTGTTCATCACAGCTGTTAAAAAAACTGGGGAAAGAAACAAGACTTTTAAGACAGATACCAGGGCCAAATATCAGCAGGCACCTAGTAATCGTGTGAGGACAAGGAGCCTTGGACAGGCCACATTCCTGTGCCTGCTGCCAGGGCCCTTTGGCATTATCATTTTACACAGGGAGATGCAAGAATGTCTTTATAATCTCCGGCCTGGGCTCCCCCTTCTTGATCCCCAGGGGGCAAGAAATCTGAGGACAGAATGAGCCTGCCAAGCCTGTCCTCCCAACTTGGAATCTGGCTGAGAGATAGGGCTGGAGCTGCAAATCCTTCCAGGGCTGTTCTCATAAACCAACTGATCAGATCACTTGACCTCAACTGATCTATCTGACCCCCGCCCCCCGGGTCTCTATTAACCCTGACCAAGGAAACAATATCATCAATCATACTATTCACCAGATATGATTGCTCATTGTGCATGATCCCAAACTCAAGCCATGTCTGCTGATCACTTCCTGTGTGCCACACAGTATGGAGTCCCTCACATATATGCTCTTGCACCCCCCCCCCCTTTGGTCTGATTTAGGGCACATGTGCTAGTCTTATCCCCGTTTTACAAATAATGAGCCCAAAGCTTAGAGGCAGTCAATAAATTGCCTAAACCACAAGTATATGAAGTTCAGTGTGGGCATGGGCCAAGGCTTACATGCCCCTCCTGCGCTACTACTCTGCGGTCTCAGGATGTGATCTGCGCACAGCAGGATGAGTGGGCGAGCGCTGCCGGGTGTATGAAGGTTGCATCTGTTTCATGGCATCCCGTCTCCCGCGTCTCTGTCTCTTCCTGTTCTCCGGTCCTCCTGTCCTCCTTCTCCCTGCCTTGCCTCCCCGACAGCCACCCTGATGGAGGACTTTTCTCCAGACTCTTCAAATTTTCCTAGAGTGGATGGTACACATGGCTTTTGTGTTTCACCTTCTGTTAACACTCTTTCATTCTCTATCAGAAAAACTTCTCTCTCAGGAATAACTCACCTCAGTCACAATGACTATCACAGGAGAGTGGGTACGGGGGGCAGGGGATATAAGAATACAGCCTTTTTATTAAAAAAAATCAATCAATAAATTTGAAAAAAGAGAGGCTATATTTTACCATTGTTTTTTAAAAAAGATCAGGGGGAAGAGGGCCTGAGAGATGGCTCAGTGATCAAGGCACTTGCCTGTGAAGCCTAAGATGCTATGTTCGACTCTCCAGATCCCAGGTAGGTCAGATGCACAAAGTGATGCAAGGTTGCACATGCATGTAAGGTGGTGCATGAGTCTGGAGTTTGGTTATAGTGACTAGAGGCCCTGGCACACCAATTCTCTCTCTCTCTCTCTCTCTCACACACACATAAAAAAAGGCCAGTCTGTTGGGTTTGCATCAAAAAAGAAAAAGGAGAGCCGGGCGTGGTGGCGCACGCCTTTAATCCCAGCACTTGGAAGGCAGAGATAGAAGGATCGCCGTGAGTTCGAGGCCACCCTGAGACTCCATAGTGAATTCCAGGTCAGCCTGGGCTAGAGTGAAACCCTACCACAAAAAAAAAAAAAAACAAAAAAAAAGAAAAAAAAAGAAAAAGCAGGGCTGGGAAAATGGCTTAGCAGTTAAGGTGTTTGTCTGAGAAGCCTAAGGACTCTGGTTCAATTCTCCAGGACCCAGTTAAGCCAAATGCACAAGGGGGCACATGTGTCTGGAGTTCATTTGCAGTGGATGTAGGCCCTGGCATGCCCATCCTCTTTTTCTCTATCTGCCTCTTTCTCTCTCTCTCTCAAATAAATAAGTATATTTAAAAAACTTAAGAAAAAGGAATAAAAACCTTGCATTGCCCCCTCCTCAGGAAAACATTTTCTAGCCTTGAGAGAATGACTTTTTCTCTTCCCATTATGATCCTGTCACACCGTGAGACCCTGAAGCCTAGCCCCTACCATATGGTGCTTATTAGTTTTGTGCATAACTCTCCTTCCCACTGGACTCTGTAGGGCATAGCTGTTCACGTTTCACCTGGTCCTACTCACCTTCCCAGCGAGTGAGTGCTAGCATTGTTGTACAAAGTGCATGCCGGGTGCTCTAAGTGCCTATTATAGGGAGCTAGCTGAACCTGAGATGTAGCATTAGAACTTTGGAGACGAATAGCATAAAGTTCAGCTTGTGTCTGCAGGCTCTGTGGCTCACAATGATTGAACAGCAACTGCACTACGCAAATCAAAATTAAAAGACAAAGTGAAGTCAGACTTAGTGTCAGACCACAGGGTACGATCCTAGCCTCACACTGCAACCGGCTGACTGTGAATTTTATTTTCTTGAAAAGTGGGGCAAGATGGGATGCATGTCTGAACACTGGATTTGATGACACACAAGATTCCGATGGGAGCTGAGCTCAGGCCTAGAATCCCAGCACTCAGGGGACTGAGGTAGGAGGATTTACATGGGTTCTAGGCCAGCCTGGGCTATAGAGTGAGTTCCAGGTCAGTCTAGGGTAAAATGAGACCCTGCCTCAAAAACAACAGCAAAAGATTCCAATGGGAAGATTTTTATTCAAAAAGATCTAAGAGACCTAGAGATGGCTCAGTGTGTAAGAGTGCTTGCTGTGCAAGCATGAGAATCTGAGTTGGATCCCCAGCACCCAAATAAAAAGCTGGGTATGGCCACCCATGTCTGTAACGGCAGCACTGAGGGGAGGTGGAGATGGGCGAGTTGCTAAAGCTGTCTGGCCAGCCAGTCTGACCAAACACTGGCAGCTCCAAGTTCAGTGAGAGACTTAGTCTCAAGGAAATAAGGAGGAAGCGTGATAGAGGAAGATGCTGCCCTTCTCCTCTGTCCTCTGCATGCATGTGTATGGGGTGCACATATCTGCACACACACACACATGCAAATACCCTACATGTGCTGTACACACCATACACCACACCAAATACACAGAAGATGTAGAAAGCCTTCGACTTCCAAGAATCAGCTATTCCTTCCTGGGACCACTTGAAAAAGGAGGACAATTGCTTCTTTTGTAAATAATTAGAAACTGACTAGAAATATGTTAACTACTTGGCAAATAATAGTCTTCTGGGTATGTCCTCATGCTGCCAAGAGGGCCTTTCCAGGTTCATTGAGAAGTGGTTCTGTATCACAGGGTCTAATGCTTCAGGTTGAGGCTGCCCTGTAAATCAAGCTAGCTCTGGATTAGGTTGGTGCCTGGGTCACATGACAGTTGTCCTCTGTGTTTGTATTCAGTCTTATCCATCCCAGCAGTGGTCATGCAAGCAATGTGAGCTTGGAAATAGGTACATGGGGAGAGAAGTTCTTTTTAGAAATATACATAGGAGAAATACACATGCACATATTTTATATAGAAATATGAAGGAAAGGGGCTGGAGAGGTGGTTTAGTGGATAATGCACATGCCTGCGAAGCCTAAGAACCCTGGTTCGATTCTCCAGGTCTCATGAAAGCCAGATGCACTGGTGATGCATGTGTCTGGAGTTCATCTGCAATGGTTAGAGGCCCTGGTATACCTATTCTCTCTCTCTCTCTCTCTCTGTCTTTCTGTCTCTAATAAATAAATAAAAATAAAATAAAAAAGAATCACCAAAAAAAAGAGAAACATGTATGAGAAATAGACCTACCTAGTGGTGTTTAGAAACTGTTTGAGCCCTTGGTCAAGTGAGTGGGTGTGTCTTGGAGTCACTGGAAGGAGAGCATCACTTGGGTCTTGGTGTCTCTTGTGGAACAGACTGGTCCATATCATTACCATTTTACCATCCCATAAGCAGTCAACTTCCATCATATAGAAGGAAAACATGGAAATGAACAATTTATTTATTGAATGTCATTTCTATTCTTATTTTAGGGTCAGGGTCGTGTTATGTAGCTCAGGCTGGACTTGAACTTGTGATCCTCCTTTAACTTACAGAGTACTGGGATTATAGATGGGCATCACCCTGCTCAGCCATAGGTAACTGTTTCAAAGGTGTATAGTATTATTCTTATATTTCCACTGAAACCCAAAGTAATTCTATGATTTAAACTATTGTTTTGAGGATGGGATGTTTTATAGCATTTCATCTTTTAAGAAATCTTTTGATTATATTCTTTAAGATTGGGTAGTCTTAAAAGGTGATCTTGGGGCTGGGAGGGGGTGGAGGTGTAGCTCAGTAATGAAAGCTTGCATCCCCAGCACCTCCAGAAGAAGAGAAAGAATAGCCTCACAACACAACTGTTTCTATGAATGGACAGTCTGTTCCATCTGATAAAGACACCACCCCACAGGAGTGACTTTGAATGATTGTGGTGCAGGCTTCTCCATGAGAGAATGCGAGTGGAAGGCCAGATGGGAGGCCTGGAATTAATACAACAATAAACCCAGCAGCGTGGAAAGTAAAACAGTGCCCTGCTAACATGGTGGAATGTTTTATCTACATTCCAAAAAGCTTAAAAGAGGTGCCAGCCTTGGAAACCCTACTGTGGGAAGGGCAGGGACTGGCCGCAGTGCATTCTCCATGGCTGCTTGGGTAAAATTTAATATAGGATGATTCTGGCTTCCCACCTGCTGGGCCCTGCTCAGAAATAGTCTGCGCTTACTGAACAGCCTCCAAGAGTTCTATACATTTCCTATGTGACAGTTCACACCTGTACCACGTCCCTCCTGAGCGGAAATGCCATGGTTTAAGACCTTTGGTTGGATGATGGCCTATCCAAACACAAGAGCTCACGCTGGCTCTATTACCAGACCAAAGATAAGGAAATAAATTACTCAATGGAAACCCATTTCTACCTTCATCAGTACTAGTTCCTAACACATTGCCCGCTACTGTGCTAGTCCTGGGGAGAAAGACGGGTATCTCATGGTACTTACAGGTGAGCAGCTCACCCCCTTACTGTGTGGTAGGCGCTGCAGAGACACAGATACATCTCTGAGAAAACCCTTTGCTCTCTAGGAAAACTACAGGCACCCACATGCCAACTTCCTACCTACCTCAGGACCTCTGGGCTTCCTGTTTCTTCTGACTGGAATGTTCTTTCCCCTGGTTTTTGTGTGACTGGAACCTTCTGCTATGTAGAATTCAACCCAAATGCTTTCTCATCAGAGACCTTCCCCACGCATCTTTCTTAATGCCATCCTTCTCCTTCGTCATGTATCTATCACACTGCCTTGCTCCATGTTCTTCCCTCCTGGCAAATTCTGTGATTATCTATCTGTATACTTGATTATCTCATCTCACTCATTTGAATATAAACTACATAGGGGAAAATCTCATTTTAATCATCAGACTACAGAGTGCCTAGAATACAGTAAATGTGCATCACATACTTGTGGAGGGAATGTATAATACAGCCTTCCATGAGGAAGACCATATGAATGGGAGAGACAAGACTGAAAAGAGATCAAGAAGGTCTGGGGTGTGATAGATCACTTGCCTAACATGCATGAGGACTTAAGTTTGACCTCAGTGCTAAAAAAACAAAACAAAACAAAACAAACAAACAAACAAAAGCAACAACCAACCAGTTTAGTAGGAAGGGGCTTCTTAGACAGTATCATGTAATACTGAGACCTCTCCTCCTGCTTAGACTGTGAGTGCATCCATGGGAGGGGAGAGAACAGAGCAATAAACCTGCTTGCAGTCCATGTCTTTTTTCAACCATACAGGGGGGAGGAGCAATGGGGGAGCACTGAGGAGAGCAGTGCTTCCTGGGGGACCTGCATGCAAGGTGTTCATGGCGAAGGCAGGCACGTCAAGTTTAATCGAACCTGGTACCTACACACCGTAAATGCATTGGCAGCTCCGGGACCTAGTAAAAAGTAGATTACCAAGGAGCTCCACTTTTATGAAGACTGGCTTTGCCATTTAAAACAGTTTAAAGTAGACCCAAAGAGAGGAAATAAGAGCCTTCATTCTGCAATCATTTTGGAATAGTGGAAGAAATGTCAATTGGTGTTTTAGGATTGGAAAGATTCTCTTCGCTTGCCCCTTGAGTCTTTAAAAATATATAAGCAAAACACAAAACCAAACCAAACCCATTTGTGTGACTCTCCCAGTGGAAGCCACTGCTGTGTGAGTGGAGAATGACACTGCAGAATTAAAATGGCTCTGAAGATGTCTAAACGTGGATGTGAGACACGCCAAGCTTTCTTGACACAGATCAGCTTCTGTTTGTGGCTCTGCAAGCCATATGCTGCATTCACTCACTCCTCAAGGATCATCCGCTCCTTCCGAGTATTAAGATGTCAGCGAAAATCTACCTTCTGGGGAAACTTAATCTGGGAAAAGAGCTGCTGACGCTCATAAAAATAGCTGTCAGACACCATGACTCCTCCGGGACACGTAGGATGAAGGAGGGTCATGAAGTTCAGGGTGGCAAAGCAGAATTGGCTACAATGCTCAAAGATCCTGTGGCTTGGATGAGCTCAACCTGGGGTCAGGAAGCCAGAAGGGGTTTAGGGCTGGGCTTCAGGGGTCCTTGAAATTCTCTGAAATTGGGCAAATATTTTCATGACTTTGTAGAATTTGAGGGAGGAAGCTTTAAACAGATTCTGAGAGGACCATGACAAAATAAATGATTAAGGGCCATTGTTTTCACATATAACTTTGACAATTTTTTCATTCTCAAAAATATTTTTCCCTGCCTAAGAATTACCTAAATACATATTTTTTTTTTCATTTTTATTTTTTATTTTATTTTATTTTTTTACAGTCAGTTTGGTACCATTATTAGGCTCATCCATGACCTACCCCCTCCCCTTGGCCCCTCCTTGTTGAGGTATACGGGTCATGCATTGTGGAGTTAGCCCACAGTTATGGGTAAGCTAAATGTCTCTGCATATCATGACCCAACAGGTGGCTCTGACATTCTTTCCGCCCCCTCTTCCGCAAAATTTCCCTCAGCCATGTTGGGTTCATTTTTGGTCTGCTTCAGTGATGAGGTGTTGGGGGGCTCTGAGGCTCTGGCTCTCTGATTTGGTAGGAGTTGATTTTTCTCTATGCTGATCTCCTTCCCCCTTGTGCTGGTATCCGGTTCATCAGGAAAACAGCGCCTTTGCTTGTTTCTCCAATTTTTCTTAGTTTCAGCCGGGGCCCTTTTGAGGTATGATGGGGTGGCTCTCTCCTTAGGATCTACATCTATCTGAAAAAGAGAAGCAGATTCTCCAACGGAGAGTAAGTTAGCATCAGGACAAATGAGATAACCCTTTTTTTTTTAATAGAGAATTTAATAGGTGTAGGCCCTCTTGTAGCCCCCAATTGACGGTAGCTTGATATTGGAGAGTGGGTTTATGTTTGGATATGGTTCTGACTTGTTTCCCAGCTCCAGCTATGGGTCTCATACCAGTGAGGGGATCAGTTAGCCGAATTGAGAGCAGTTGGTTCCCCACCATGGCTGTGTGCCACCACTGCACTTGTGTGGGCATCACAAGTTATTTGCTGCTAAGTAGGTTAGACCATGCGTTGCTTTGACAGATATTGGTCATATTCCCCCAGTCGCCCATGTAGCACCTTTTGGCACTAGACACGCTGACTGTCTGGGGACTGACTCTCTTCCAACTTCCAGCCATGCCATTCTAATTTGCATGTCAATCACATAAGGTGTCTTCAGCAGTAGGGTCTTATCACTAGCCTTTGGTGGGTCATCAAGTACTCTGACAGAAATCTGTCTGTCTTTTAGGAAACCTTGTAGGTCTCTCTGATCAAAAGCTCATTGTGGATGATAGTCCCATGCTGGTTCTGGGAGTTACATGTCAGTGCCCACTAAGAAAATGAGGAAAAAGATAACTAATATACAAGAGTTAGAGATAAGAGAGAGAGAGAGAGAGAGAGAGGGAGAGGGGAAGTGAGGGAGGGAAGATGTAGAAGATTAAGGTTAGACTTGATCATACCCTCTCCAGTGTCTTGTGGTTCAGGTGTTCTCTGTAAGGGCCTGGTGAAGGATCAGCCATTTGGTCTGTCTTTTAGTAAGTAGAAAATTATGGTACCATTGCCATTTGGGTCTAATTTGTGTTTCCCACCCCTTTGATGCCCTCTCCTCCCTCCCCTTCCATCCTAGTGGCTAGTCTAGGAGGTGCTTGCTGGGTATGTAAGGTATCTTGGGTAGACTCAGTTTAGGTGCTGTAGATGAGTGAGACTATGTGGCGATTTTTTTTCTGTGATTGGGTAAGTTCACTAAGAATGATCTATTCCAGGTTCAACCATTTTTCCTCAAATTTCATTGTGTCATTTTTTCTTTCTGCTGTATAGAATTCCACTGTGTAGATATACCACATCTTAGTTATCCATTCTTCTAGTGATGGACATCTGGGTTGATTCCAGCACTTAGCTATTACAAATTGAGCCGCTATAAACATGGTTGAGCAAATCTCTCTAGCCTGTGGTTTGAAGGTTTTAGGGTAGATGCCCAGTAAGGATATAACTTGGTCTGTTGGTATCTCTATACTCAGCTTTTTCAGAAGTCTCCATATTGCTTTCCAAAGTGGTTGTACCATCCTACATCAAAAAATCAAATAAAAATAAATGCTGGCGAGGATGTGGAGAAGTAGGAACACTCATCCACTGTTGGTGGGAATGTAGGATGGTACAACCACTTTGGAAAGCAATATGGAGACTTCTGAAAAAGCTGAGTATAAATACATATTTTTTAATTGTTGTTTTCTTTCAGTCTCTAGCCAAGGCTGACCTGGAATTCGCTATGTAGTCTCAGGCTGGCCTTGAACTCACAGTGATCCTCCTGAGTGCTGGGATTAAAGACGTGCACCATCACACCCGGCTTAAGAAAATAATTTTAAGAGAAAATTTAAAATTATGGATGTAGCTGTCTGACCATCTCTCTATTCCACACTTGCTTATGCTTGCTTTCCAGACTTAGTTATGCACATATACAGAGAATGTAGAGCATTTGGGTGTGTGTCATTAAATTTAAATGGTGCCAATATTATTTCTCTCTCTCTCTCTCTTTCTCTCTCTCTCTCTCGTGTGTGTGTGTGTGTCTGTATATGGACACATCAAGGCCTCTTGCAGCTGTAAACATGTATGTGATGCTTGTACTACTGTTTTTCCATGTGCGTGTGTCCAGTTTATGTGGGTGGCTTGGGAACTAAACCTGAGCCAGCGGGCTTTGCAAGCAAATGGTTTTAACCACTGAGCAATCTTTTCTGTACTGGTGCCATGTTTTATATGCATGTCTGCTGTTCATCTTTGCATCCACAACATCCGAGAGACAGTTGCACGCGTGTACATAGACACGCTGTTCTTCTCTTTCTCTTGCTGCATAGTCCTCCACAGGAAGGCTGTGCTCAGTTTACATAGCCATTCTTCTGCCGATGAACATGTAGGTTCTTTCCAGTTTTTTCCCATTGCTAACCACAGCATGCAGGCCACCTTTGTATGAGTCCTCCTGCATGTTACTCCAACAGAGAGAAATTGCTTGGTCATGAGATACACTTCAAAATTTTTAATTCAGCTGTCAAGTTCTTTTTTAAAGTTGTTATCCCAGTTTGCCTTTCCACCAGTGGTCTACAAGGCTGTATCCTCCTGTCCTACTAGATATTACCAATCTTTAACTTTTACTAATATGAAAAGCAAACCCTTGAATTGCTTTATTTTCATTTGTGTGACCTGGTTGGGAAATTGAACATTTTTCATATGCCCATTGACCACCTGCATTTCCCTTTGAATGAGTTGGCTGTTCCAAGAGCAGTAGTTCTCACACCTTGTCACTTATCAGGATCAGCCAGGGTATTTGAGACATGATTAATGGGCTCACTCCATCTCCAGACTTTCTAATTCAGTGGGATTTGGTGGGGCTCATGAATTTGCATTTCTAGGAACTAGATTTTAAACAAGGGCCGAATCCTCATTAAAAAAAAAAAAAAAAAAAAAAAAAAACAAGTTTGGCATAGGACATACCCTTATAGTCCCAGGGCTGGGGAAGTGGAGATAGGAAGGTCTCTGAGGTTTGCTGCCCATCTAGTCTAGTCTCACCTACTTGATTAGCTCCAAGCAAATGACAGGCCTCAGAAAGGTGGATGCTATTCCTGAGGAACTCTTCCACATGTGTGTGATCATCTGTTAAGTGTTCCAGCACACACTGTCTCTCACATGTGCACACACACCCTCACACCAACCCGATAAACTACAGAGACCATCCAGTCCATTGATCTCTCCAGTGTTCTGCTCTCAACACTGGCTGAGTGTTAGAATCACCACTGATCAATGAGTCCCACTGCAGGCTAGCTATGCTGGGTGCCCTTCCTGTGTGTTCTATCACCTATCTTTACAACCACAGTTTTAAGCTTCTGCAGACAGTCTGCTGTCTGGCCATGCTTAAGATACATTGTTCATTGATACCAGGTGCTTAGAAGGAAGGGAAAGCATAGTAGGTGCCACGAAATTGCCCAGCCAGTGGAGGCACAGCATTTCTACGCTCAGATCCTTTTCAACTTTTTGACTTGTTGGAAATGAAGTCTGGTTCCTGGATCTTTTCACCCTCCACTGATGGACCAATTCTATTTCACCCATCTTGTAGAGCACTTGCAAGTCAGTACCAAACCTTCATGCTGTCCCTAAAACTTACTGTCTAGGCAGCTTCACTTTTACAGACCTGAACAGAAATGTGCTTAGAAACACTGTAATAAAAATATCTTTGGAGGGGGGAACTGGAGAGATGTCTTAGTGGTTAAGGACTGAGGTTCAATTCCCCAGAACCCATGGGAACCAGATGCACAAGGGGGCACATGCATCTGGAGTTCATTTACAGTGGCTGAAGGATCTGACACACCCATTATCTCTTTCATAAATAAATAAACAAACAAACAAACAAATAAATAAACAAGGTACTGAGTGATAAAGAACAATCAATCAACAGTCAGTCAAAATTACTATTTCATGCAAGGCACTGAAGTTCAAAGATCCCAATCCTTCTCACAAATGAATGAGAAGAGATATGCAACCTAAACACAACCAGGTAGTTAGAAGGGCGAGTGAGGAGGAATCCTCAGGAGATGAATAAGCAGCAGAGAAAGACCTCTTCAGAACTGAATAGTCGGGGAAATCTTAAGACTTTGAAGGAAAAGCTGATAGAAAGAAGAGAAATGCTTGTAGCAAGATACATTGGGGTTAGCAAGAGCAAAGTAACAGAAGAGCTGAATACTTAGTAGGAGCTACAAGCAGACCAGATGCACAAGCCACGGCACTCCTAAGGGGGATGGTGAGAGGTAAGCCAAGAGGGCAAGCAGGATGGCGGCTTGTTCAAGGCAGAGACAGTCAGGGAGGATGCATGGGTGCATTTGAAAAAGTGAACTTTTTTTTTCTTTCTCAATTTTTATTAACATTTTCCATGATTATAAAAAAATATCCCACGGTAATACTCTCCCTCCCCCCACTTTCCCCTTTGAAACTCCATTCTCCATCATATCCCCTCCCCATCTCAATCAGTCTCTCTTTTATTTTGATGTCATGATCTTTTCCTCCTCTTATGATGGTCTTGTATAGGTAGTGTCAGGCACTGTGAGGTCATGGATATCCAGGCCATTTTATGTCTGGAGGGAGCACGTTGTAAGGAGTCCTACCCTTCCGTTGGCTCTTACATTCTTTCCACCACCTCTTCTGCATTAGACCCTGAGCCTTGGAAGGTGTGATCGAGATGTTACTCAGTACTCCAGTCACTTCTTTCCAGCACTATGATACCTTCTGATTCATACCAAGGTCACTGCCATCTGAAAAGAGAAGATTCTCTACCCAAAGTGAGAGTAGTGTTAATATAAGGGTATAAATATTAAGAGAAGTGCTTACTGGGCAGTTTGATAAGCATAGTATATACATTTTTCCAGACATCAGCAGATGTTACACCCCTAGGGCTCATGACTACCCCTGTTTTAAGTTTTCAGTATCAGGGATGTATTCCTCCCCATAGAGCGGGCCTCTAGTCCAATTGGAGGGCAGTTGGTTTCCACCATGACAGACGTGCCACTATTACACCCGTTGGTTCATTTGGCCTGGCTGGCCAATTATAAGGCTTGCAGTGTCCACTGCTGAGTATCTTCACTGGTGGTATCTCTTTCTCCCATTGAACTACATGTAGAATGGCATCTTCCAGCTTTCTCTCAGCTGGTCTACATGGAGGAGGTTATCAGCTCAGTTCCAGCAGGAAAAAGTGAACTTAAAAAAAATTACTTACTTGAGAAAGAGAGAGAGAGAGAGACAGAGAGAGAGGAGACAGAGAGAATGGGCATGCCAGGGCCTCCAGCCACTGCAAATGAACTCCAGACGCATGCGCCACCTTGTGCATCTGGCTTATGTGGGTACTGGGGAATCAAACCTGGGTCCTTTGGCTTTGCAGGCAAATGCCTTAACCACTAAGCCATCCCTCCAGGCCAAAACTGAACTTTTGGTAGCAGTAGGTTTACAACATAAGATTAAAGACAGTTTCAATTTCATTTTTTGATGAGTATAATTTTTTTTTTTTTTTGGTTTTACAAGGTGGGGTTTCACTGTAGCCCAGGCTGTCCTGAAATTCACTATGTCATCTCAGGTTGGCCTCAAACTCATGGCCATCCTCCTACCTCTGCCTCTCAAATTCTGGGGCTAAAGGCGTGCACCACCACACTCGGCAGAGGGGTATAATTTTATGGTACGAAACAAAAGGTATCATAGTAGAAAGTTTTCTCTCATTTCCACCCTGGTCTTGATCTTTGTAGTGACTGGTGTTGCAAGCTTTTGGTTTAACTTTTAGGATGCTTCTCTCATGTAAATATAGTCGATTCCTGTACTTGCCTTAGTGTTGTTTTGTGAAGTCACTGTGAATGGTGGGTTGGCAAATAGTGCTCCTAGAGAAAATGCAGGGTTTGAGTTCTACAAGCTTCTGGTCACAGCATCTGCAGCAGCTGACAAACAAATAACTTTCTATGTGTTTCTACTTAAAGGCAGCAGGTATAGTAGATTGATTGACACTGTGCTGACATCTAACAGTACTGTAACATATGGCTATATGATGCTTTCTTACCATGTCTATTATCTCCATAAGACATAGTCTTCAAAAAAAAATATATGCTTTTTATTTATTTAAGACAAATAGAGGCAGGGCTTCTAACCACTGCAAATGAACTCCAGACACACATGCCACCTTGTCCTTGTGGATTATGTGGGTACTGAGGAATCGAACCTGGGCCCTTAGTCTTTGCAGGCAAGCACCTTAAGTGCTAAGCCATCTCTCCAGACTGACATAGGGTTAGGGCTCAGCACTATACTTTGGAACTGCTTCAAGTAGTGAAATAACCAGCAGAAAAAAATCTTTCTCTCTGCACACACACACACACACACACCGGCAGAGAGAGAGAGAGAGAGAGAGAGAGAGAGAGAGAGAGAGAGAGAGAGAGAGTTACATTAAATAGACTACAAAGGATGCTTTTTTTTACATGCGAGAGCTGAAGAAAGAAGGCCAAATATCACCCGTTTGATCTCAGCTGAGAATGAAGTCAGGCAATTCAAGGTTTTCAGCCTGCATATGTCTTTGAATGACCATAGAGTGCATGAATTCTGATTTGGGGATTACAAACAAGTTTTGACAACTAGATAAATTTACAATCCACAAATATGGAAGATGTAGTTACCAATGACTAGAATGTTTAATTTCCATGACAACAATGAAGTCCAAGATTAAGAAAGATGAGTGATAAACGAATGCAGTGAGGAGGAAGAGATATGGCCAAGGTCTATGATGGTTATCAACTTGACAGGATCGAGAAGCATTTAGGAGGCAAACCTCTGGGCATGCCTGTGAGGGATTTTCTAGACTGGGTTCACTGGGGTGGGAAGACCTATCCTGAATATGGATGGTGTCATTTCATGGACTGGGGTCCTGGATTGAATGGAAAGGAGAAAGGGAGCTAAATCCCAGTACTCGCCTCCCTTTAGTTCCTATGGAGGCATTGTGACTGGCTGCCTTGCACTCTATTCACCGTGCTTCCCCATCATTATGGATTGTACCTTTCAGTTTAAGTGGCTGTTGTCAGGCATTTTGTCACAGCACCTAGAGAAATAACTAATACAGGATCGGACTCCATCCATGAGACACAGGGCTCTGGAAAGGGGACCAATGACATCAGAGTTCACATTTGGGTCACAGAGAGCTTGGCTGTACTGCCAGGAAGGGAGGCAGAGGCACCAATATGGTGCTTGCTCTTTGCTCTCAAGGAAGGAAGGTTGATGTCACGGGGCAAGCACTGGGACTAGTTAAATCCAAGGTGGGTCTTGGGCAGATGACAAGGAGCGAGCAGAAGCAGCAAGCAGAAAAAACAAAGCCAAATAAATGAACTATGCAGATTGGAGGGGCACACCATGGAGCAGGGGGATGAGAAGGATACTGGCAACTTACATGCCATCAACAGAGACTTCAAAACTTAGATATGATCTGTCTCTCAAGAAGGGTGAGGCCTGGACTGGTGACAAGACAGCAGGAGAACTTCTCTAGATGTCTGCATGAATCCCAGGGTCACATTCCTTGTGTTGAAAAGAGAAGGGTTCCAGAGGTCATTTCAGGAACTGATAGTTTTTGCATGTGAATGTGTGTGTGCGGTTTGTGTGTCTTTATGTATGTGTGTTCATATATGTGCGGGTAGGCATATATGCACATGCATGTGGAGACTACAAGTCAATATCAGGTGTCTTTCTCAATCACTTTCCTTTTTTTTTTTTTTTTTGGTTTTCTGAGGTAGGGTCTCATTCTAGCCCAGGCTGACCTGGAATTCACTATGGAGTCTCAGGGTGGCCTCAAACTCACGGCGATCCTCCTACCTCTGCCTCCCGAGTGCTGGGATTAAACTCAGTCACTTTCTATGAATTCCAGACACATGCACCACCTTGTGCATCTGGCTTACCTGGGTCCTGGCAAATCAAACCTGAGTTCTTTGGCTTCTCACGCAAGTGCCTGAACAGTTAAGCCATCTCTCCAGCCCCACTTTCTCTTTTGAGACAGGGTTTTTTCACTGAACTTAGAGCTCACTGATTTGACTAAACTATCTAGTATCCTCCTGTCTCTGCTTCCCCTGGTAAATTGAATAGCCCTGATGCTAGGGTTGCAGGTGTGTGCCACCATACCCAGCATTTGTGTGGGTTCTGGGTTCTGAACTCAGGTCTTCATACTTAAGCAGCGAGCATTTTGCTCACTGAGCCACCTCCCAAGCTCAGGAGCTGCTTAAAACATGTGTTATTAATATTCATTGTATGATGCAACATATTTTGGAATGGCATGTCTGACCAGCACAGCACTGTAGAACTGAGAATATTTGGGTTAGAAGTAGAATCTCAGAGTCCGAGGCATTTCATAACAATGATTGGGTTCAGTTCCATTCCATAAATCTTCCGTCCTTGCAGGCCCCTTGGCCAGAGGAAGGGATACTTTGATGAATTCAGCTGAGAACAATGAATTTTCTCTGATTCTATCTCTAAATAAAGGTCATGAGAGTCTAGGCTGTGGTCAAGGAGGATGAGACCAAGGGCACTCTGGAGTCATCATTTCCTCCAGAGAGCAAGCTGTTCAAGCAAAGCCTCAGCCAGATCCTAGCTGGATCTGTTAGGCTCTAGTAGTGGTGATGAAAGTCGAGGCTCCCAACCTCTTCTGCTAACTCAGCTATAAGTCCATATCAAAGAGAGGTTCAAACATCCATGATATGTGAAACAGCCCAAGTGACCCAACATTCTGGAGAATTTCTAACCTCTGTGCAGATGTCCTGTGTCCAGGACACATGGCCATGATCTTGGCAGAACTGCTGAGTTGAACTCAATAATTATTCTAGAATCCTCCAGACTGTGAGATTCTACTTTTTTTTTAAAATTATTTATCAGAGAAAGAGGGGAAGAGAAAGAGAGAGGGAGAGAATGGGTGTGCCTGGGCCTCCAGCCATTGCAAACAAACTCTAGAGGTGTAAGCCCTCTTGTGCATCTGGCTAACGTGGGTCTTGGGGAATGGAATGTGGGTCCTTTGGCTTTGCAGGCAAATGCCTTAACTGCTAAGCCATCCCTCCAGCCCTCTACTTCTTTTATTGAAAAAGTATTTTTCCTTTTAAATTATTATTTATTTATTTGAAAGAGAGAGAAGCAGAGAGGGGGATGGGGGAAGAGAGAGAGAGAGAGGCAGAGAGGGGGAGGGAGAGGAAGAGAGAGAGAGAGAGAGAGAGAGAGAGAGAGAGAGAGAGAGAGAGAGAATGGGCATGCCAATGCATGGCACTGCAAATAAACTCCAGATGCATACCCCCTTGTGCATCTGGCTTATGTGGGTCCTGGGGAATTGAGCCTGAGTCCTTTGGCTTCACAGGCAAGTGCCTTAGCTGCCAAGCCATCTCTCCAGCCCTGAGATTCTACTTCTAACCCAGATACAGTAGATTTTTGCAATTATTTACCTTGGCACAGGCAGTGATTCTCAACCGGAGGGCAGTTCCCTCTCCAGGGTACAGGATGACAATGTCTGGAAACATTTGTGGGTGTCACATCTCACAGGAGAGGGTTGATCCCATTTTCAAACATCCTAGTAGGCATGGGTGCACATGAACAGTGTCAAGGATGAGAAACCAAGAAGAGGAGAACAGAGTGACTTGATTTCCTCTGTTGTAGCATCTGGTTCAAATGAGTTAAAAGCTGTTGAAATGTATTTCTGTTGTTACTGCCAGTCACCCTGCTGACAGACTGTTATCCTCAGGACTATGATTTACAATTCAGAGTTTGACATAAATGGTAATCAAAAATCCATGCATTGGAATTAATTTAGAGATTCCCACACAATATAGCATTTCATTTTCCAGACTTACATAGCGGTGTCAGTATATTTTCTTATTTTATAACTGCATCTTCAAAACTGCCATTAACAAAATGACACTGAATGGAGCTGACATGAACTCCTTTGATATAATCAGCAACTTCATATGCTATTGACCCCTTCTCTGGCTCTGCAGAAGGTGAGATAGGACTGCTTTTGCATACACAGGTATGTACCTACCTCTTCTAAAGAAGAAGAAAGGGAAGTAGAGGAGAGGAGAAGAGAGGATCTGAACTGAATGTTGAGATAAAACAATTTGAAAAATGCCATTCTTATTTTCCTTATCAAGAAGTTTGAACACAGGCTGGACAGCTGGCTCAGCAAGCACTAGAGAGATGGCTTAGCATTTAAGGCGTTTGCCTACAAAGCCTAAGGACCCGGGTTTGACTCCCCAGTATTCATATAAAGCCAGATGCACACAGTGGCACATACATATTGAGTTCATTCCTTGGAGTGGCTTGAGACCCTGGTGTACCCATACTCCCTCTCTCTCCCCTGCTCTCTATCTGCCTCTTCCTCACAAATAAAATAAAATAAAATAAAATAAAATAAAATAAAATAAAATAAAATGTTGTATTATGCATATGAATAACCAGGCTCTTGCTAAATGCAGACTAATCCAGCAGCCTGAAAAGGGGCCACCATTCCTGGTGATGTCGCTGGCCTGTCAACCACCTTTGAGCACCAGTAGATGATACATGTTTCTAAATAACCTGCTGAGAGAATATGTTGCTATTTGAAAGCCAAAGTTCATGGTATCCAGTGTTTAGAACTCCTTCACTTCTCTTAGGATGCAGGGGACAGGAATATATGGTCTTTGCCTATTGGAGGAGGTAGATAAAGGAAAACATGTCAGCTACAAAGGAATAGAGAATGGTTTTAGATAGTGAGTTTTTCTAGGCAGGTGCCATATAGATTTAAAAACATGTTTTATTTATTTGAGAGACAGTGGGAGCAAGAGTGAGAGAGCGAGAGAGCGAGACAGAGAGAGAGAGAGAGAGAGAGAGGGCGAATGGGCACACCAGGAATTCTAGCACTACAAACGAACTCCAGACTTTTGAGCCACATTGTGCATCTGGCTGACATGGGTACTGGGGAACCAAACCTGGGTCCTTTGGCTTTGTGAGCAAGCGCTTTAACCACTAAGCCCCCATATAGATATTTTGAGTTGGAAGATGGTCCTTGCTCAAAGCGAATGTGAGCAATTTGCTTTTTAAGGAAATAGTAACATTCTGTCAGCAGTGAGGAGCCACTGCTGAGTCAGCACCTAGTAGAACTGGGTGCTAATCTTGCCACTGGCTGAGTCAGGCAGCCTCTGCAGGCCTTGGCGTGATAGGCATGAGGGCCTTGAAGGGTCACGGCTAAGGGATATAGAAAACTGGAAAGGGCAATCAGGAAGGAGCTTTGAAAGAAAAATACCTTTTCTGGGTATTTTTGAGCTAGCTAGAAGAGCCAGGATTTTCTTTCTTTCTTTATTCTTCCTTCTTTCCTTCCTTTCTTCTAAAAGTATTTTATTTATTTATTTCCAAGAAGAGAGAGAATGAATATGAATGAGAGAAAGAGAAAATGGGCATACCAGCGCCTCTTGCCACTGTAAATAACCTCCAGATGTTGGCACCACTTGTGTCCTTTGCTTTGCATGGGTACTGGGGCATCAAACCTGAGCCATCAGGCTATGCTAGCAAGTGCCTCTACCCACTGAGAACTCTCTCCAACCCTCCTTTTCCCCTTTTTTCTTGTTTGTGAGATAGAGTGTCATGTAGTCTAGGCTGGCCTCAGTCTTGCTATGCAGTCAACGGTGACCTTGAACTTCTGATCCTCTTGCCTCCACATCACAAATTCTGGGATTAGAGGTATGTACCATCACACCTAGTTTATGCATTGCTGGGGATTGAACTTGGGCCTTCATACATGCTAGGCAAGCACTCAACTCAATTAAGCTACATCCCCACCTTTTGTTACTTTTTATTTTTGGCTTTTGAGGTAGGGTCTTGCTCTAGCACAGGCTGACCTGGAATTCACTATGTAGTCACAGGTTAACCTTGAACTCATGGTGATCCTCCTACTTCTGCCCCCTGGGATTAGAGACGAGCACCACCATACCCAGCCTTTGTTTCATTCTTAAACCATGCATATATGTTACAAATATATGTATAAGATACATTATTATGTCTCATAACACTAATGAGTATTCATATAAGTATTGTGTGTTAACTGATTGCAATACTAGAGGTCTTCTAGCAAGTATTTCAAAAGTCCAATGGTAGTATTATTAGGAAGTTGGGGACAGATTTTAGGTTACCATCTTGTTTAATCTATAAATAGGTCTAACTGAAATTTCCTTTATTGATATGTGCCAAATGTGACACTCATGACATGTATCTCCAAAGGGAACTCTGGATACAAGTATCAACATATGTTTAAAAATGGAATGATTTAGGAATAGAGAGATGGCTCAGCAGTTAAGGCACTTGCCTGCAAAGACTAACTACCTGGGTTTTTCAAGGTAGGTTCTCACTGTAGCTCAGGCTGACCTAGAATTCACTATGTAGTCTCAGGGTGGCCTTGAACTCGCTGTGATCCTTCTACCTCTGCCTCCCAAGCCTAGGATTAAAGGTGTGTACTACCATGCCTGGCATCCAATAGTATTTTTTAAAAGTACTTTACTTATGAGACAGGGGAGGGGGAATGAGCATGCCAGGACTGCTTGCTGTTGCAAATGAACTCCAGATACCTGGGCTACTTTGTGAATGTGGTTTTATGTGGCTACTGGGGAACTGAACCTGGATCAGCAGATTTTGCAAGCAAGTGCCTTTAACCACTGAGCCATCTCCCTAGCTCCCCAACTTACCAATAATTTTGACAATTTTGAAGAAATAGTTGCTAATGGCAGGAATTGACATAGTTAGGAATAAAGTAACATTTTCTGAAAGTTCCTGGGTGGGGTGATTGATCTTATATGTGCACTTGGCTGTACCTTAGTACCAAGCTTTTGGTGAAATAGCAGCACAGACATTACTAAGAGGGCATTTAACAGAAAGGTGAGTTTATCATTTCAGTCAGTAGGCTCTGAGTAAAAACAGATCCCTTTCATCATGCAGACGGTCCTTGTCCAGTAAGTTCACAGAAAGACTGAGCCCCTAAGGAAGTGTTTCAGAACCCAAAACCACAGCATCAGCTATTTCCTGCATCTCCAGTTTGCTAGCCCTGCTTTGCTGATTTTGGGTTTGCTAACCCCCACAGTACTGGGAGCTGAACCCTTAAAATAAGCAATTTCCTCTTCCTCCATTTCTGCATGTATATATATACATATAATACATACACATGTTCTATTTTATATATAATATCACATATATATGTATGTATGGGGTTTGATTACTCTGTACCTACAGAAGCCAGATGCACAAAGTGGCACATGCAGCTGGAGTTCATTTGCAGTGGCTGGACTCCCTGGCATGCCCATTCTCTTTCTGTCTGCAAATCAATAAATCAAATATTTTAATAAGATAGTTTAGATGACCGTGTTTCCATAGACATAGGGTATAAATCGTAAGCTGATAGTGACTTAGAAGAGAGGGTTTCATAGCAGAGCTACAATAACTTCAGCTCTACTTTATTTGACGAGAATTCTGTGACCTCTCAAGAGAGCCATAAATTCCATAGATGAGTCTGACACACAGACTTTCCGTGAGGTTTTTAATAATATGACATCCACTGGCATGCTGTGAACAGAAATGGATGTTTCAAGTGCACATCAAAGGAGTACATTTTGACAGGGGCTTGTGCAGTATAGGACTAGTTCATTATCACTTAATCCTAATTGTATCCCCTTCCATCATTATAACAAATCACTGGCTCTAACATATAGCAGGAACATTAGAAAAGAAAGGGCCATTGAGTTAGTTGAAGCAATTGACACCTCTGGTTTGGAAGCATTCATCCTTAGATTCCAGTGTGGTGGCTCTTTACTACTGAATTCTCGGCATCTTGTTGCATGTGGTTCCTGCCTGTTGTCACGGGGCAAGTCCTCGGCAGACCTAGTAGCCCTAGGTCTCATCTCTTTAGCACTCAGAAAGTACCACGGTTCAAGCTGGGTGTGGTGGTGCACGCCTTTAATCCCAGCACTTGGGAGGCAGAGGTAGGAGGATCACCAAGAGTTCGAGGCCACCCTGAGACTACATAGTGAATTCCAGGTCAGCCTGAACCAAAGTGAGACCCTACCTCGAAAAACTGAAAAAAAAAAAAAAAGAAAGAAAGAAAGCACCATGGTTCAGCTGATGATAATAAGTCTTACTCTCTCCCCATTCACATTAGCCACTTATTGTTAGAGGGCGCTCTGGCTACTGGCATGATGAAACTACCGTCCAGGAAGCAGAATGGATAGGTGAAATGGATAGGGTAGGGGTTAGGTCAGTGAAACCTACTTTGCATAATACTTCACTGCTAAATAAATGATAGTATGCATATGTTAAAATCCATAAACTTATAGCAGAAATAATGAACTTATATGTATGCAGCTAAACAAAAATCATAGGTTAGTCATATGGTGTATGTTCACATATATTCTTTGCTTGGTCAGTTGAGAAGTCCTAGAAAATGACTCTTTTTGTCTCAAATAAAAATAAAAAAAATTAAAAAAAAAACAAATAATTTGGGCTGGGGAGATGGTTTTATGGTTAAGGTGCTTGCCTGCAAAGCATAAGGACCCAGGTTCAATTCTCCAGGTTCCATGTAAGCCAGATGCAAGGTGACGCATGTGTCTGGAATTTATTTGCAGTGGCTAGAGGGCCTGGCATGATCATTCTCTCTCTTTCTCTCTTTCTCCTTCTCTCTCTCTGTCTCAAATAAAAATAAAAATAAAAATAGAAAATGACAACTTAGCAGCAAAGAACATGTCTACTGTCCTGATAATAAATAGCTTCTAAAACTATTATCTATTAAAGGCAGCCAGGGCTCCTGGAAGCAATATTTGAATCAAGTTCTGAGCAGGGCAGTACACAGATGAGTGAGAAAGTAAGGAAGGAGTAATAGAGAAAGAAATGCCTCCCACACAAAATGACAAGAGGATGGAACAGAAGCCAACTGAAGGAGCTTCCAATGACCAAGGTTGGAACAATCAGAGCCACATAGTAAATACACCCAAAGTACAAAGTAAACATCCACTGTGCAAACAGACAACTGCTTAATGGTTAAGAGGCAAATTTCCATGTAGTAGAATTCAAAATAATCTCTGTAAGATATTCTTCCCTCAACGAAAGGGAGAGAAACTCTCGCTCCTGAACAGCATGGGAAGAGCAAGAGAAGAGTTGCCCTGGAGTGGACCAGCCCAGGAAACACGACTATGGCCAGGTGATAGAAGCTAACGTTAATTTTCACTAAATCTCTGCATAACATGTGAGGTAATGACAATGGCAGTGTACCTTTGAAATCATATAACATGACCCATAACATCAGGCATGAGAAAAGCAACAGATAAAGGGGCATCACGAGAGACAAGGGAGCAATGCTCCTCAAGACAGTCACGGTCATCTAAAAGCAAGAGAAGTCTGATAGATGGCCATGGGCAAGAGGAGCCTAAAGGCAAATAAGACAGGGACCTGTGGTGTCCTGGACAGACAATGGATAGTGGGTGAAAGCCAATGAGCGTTAGGAATAGCACTAAAGCTATACAGGCTTTGATAATTAGAGCAGACCAATGGTAGCTTTCAAGTTATAAGAAATGTGCCATACTAATATAACATTAGCGACGGGGAGACTGAGCATAGGGTATATGGGAACTCTGTTCAACTAGCTTCTCTTTCCTGTGAATCTAAAACTTTTAAAGAATACAGTCTATTAAAAAATAAACTTGTTAAATCTGAAAGCCTTAAAAAGGCAAAAAAAATATGTTGCTACTGAATAAGATGACCCATGACACTTTCCTCAGGTAGATGGAGCTCAGATTTCCAATAGTCTTCACCTCCTTCCTTAGTCTGTCAAGAAGGCGTAGAGATGGAGGCAGGCTCTAGCTAATAGTAAGCAAGAACATGCTAATCCCTTTCATTCCCATCCCCACAAAGAAGGCTGTAGAGCATTGGGGCTAGGATCCCACCGGCCTTTATCTGTCAATCAGAAGCTACAGTCTTGTAAGCTTCTAAGTCAGACACAATCAGAGTGACACACGTTTCATAGCCACAACTGACCTGCCAAGTCTTGGCTTATCCACGGCGATGAGGGTGCTGAGGGAGTGTTCTTGGAAGTCCAGCACCTAGCATCTCAGCAAATTTTATGATGATGTCAAGTTTCCGTATTTTCAGCAGTTCCTTTGAAACAAATCCTTAAATGCTCTCACGAACATGAACAGGAAAATGAGCAACTGATTTATTTTCTGTCTCTTTAACCAACAGGTGTGGTTATATTTATTAGGCTTTATAATTTCTTCCATCAAGGACTTGGGAGTATAACGCTATAAATTTAAAAGTCACGTAACTGTATCACTGCACCCAGGTGCTTTATTTAAATGTACAGAATAGAAAATAAAAACCAACATCAGGGAAAAAGAGACTAGAAAAACGGAATGAAACTGTGCTTTCCTACATGTTAACTCTCTTACATTATTAATTCAAGAAGACCATTCTAAATTATTCTGTTTGTTAAGTATCTATGTTCACATTCCCCAGTTTGAAAAAGCATAACTCCTTCATGATCATCGTAAATGTATATTCTTTGGAATGATTTCTTCTCATTTAAGGAGCAAACTTTGCTGAGCTAAAGAGTTTGTGTTAAAATTAACATGGTATCAAAGTAAACTGTTTTCAAGTGGAACAGCTAGCAACTTATTTTCTATTCACTTTTCAAGTACAGTGAAGATGGCCTGAGGATAGGGGTGTTGTTTGTGGTATGGTTTGACAGTGAATAAATACTGGATGCAGGTGGTCTATTTGGCTGGTATTATCTACCTCTACTCCCACCACCAGGGGTGACACTAGGATTTAGGATTAAGCCCTGCTCCTCCCAACCCAAAGCAACTCCTCTTCAATGATATGGTGGTGTCAGTTATTCTTGCCTCACAAGTACAACTGGGAACAACTAAGAATCCAATTGGGAGATGCCTTGGAAAATACAGAGTGCCTATGGAGGAGTTAATGAGTTCATTTTCAAAGCTCATTCTTTGTGCCTTGAAAATGTTGGTAACACTTATATGTATAAAGTTTTATTTTAAATGCTGGGAGTTAGGGAGATAAAAAAAATTGTAGTCAAGCAAGTAAGAATCTACAGATCTGTACCATACTAAAAATCTTCACTAGTCTTTCTATGAATATAATGTATTTGGTCATCTCCAAGGGATGAGAAATAGTGTTTTCTTGTCAACATTTCTACAATGGATCTTGTGTGCATGTTTTATAATTGTGTGAGTGGGTGCAACTTGGTGTACTTGTACAAGGTGACTAAAGTAAACTTCAGACGTTGATCTGCTTGACTAAATGATGTGTGTTTTTCTTTTCTCTTTTATTTTCTGAGGTCTCATATATTCCATACTGGCCTCAAACTTGCTATGTAGCCAAGGATGACCTTGAACTTTTTATCTTCTTGTCTCTACCTCTCTAGTGCTGGGATTACTGGCACACACCACCACACTTGGTTTATGTAGGACTAGGGGATTGAACTCAGGGTTTTGTGCATGCTATGCAAGTACCTTACCAATTGAGCTATATCTTCCACACTATGTGTGCATTTTAAGTGCTGGTAGTTCCTCTCAAGTTGTCCTCTTAAAGATATGGTCTTAATTTGTATCTGTACCAAGTCAATCTGAGAGTCCCGTGTCATGGGTGTTTTTTAAAGGCTTGGGATGGGACATAGAGGACTAGAGTGATACTGGACCAGAAAAGTTTAATCCAACCCCCTCAGCAAATGAAAATCCTATTTCTGGGGGAGCAGCTACTCTTGTTTACTTTATGGTTGCTATGTGACAAATGTGTACCCAGCTCAAATATACAAGTTCCAACGAAGGTAGTTTGTCTTTCATCACAAGCCGTCTTTCACTAGGTTGATCTTGAGCTTCCCAAGGGCAACACTCTCCTTAGCACTGTAGGCTGAGGATATGCCAGAGTAAAGTAAAAGGACACTGAAATACTCCAGGAGAAAGAAGGAGGCATTTCTTTCAGTATTAGCAGATACCTACCTTTTGTTTTTTAAGATGAAGTATTTTTCTCAACTACTTCATTCCTACAGGAAGGTAACATTGGGACTGACAGTGTAGCTGGGTTACTGTACGTCCTTGGCCATTGCCCTTATATCTTAAGGAATTAAATAATAAAGAATAAACCTCTGTACAAGACATGGTTACTTCCATTAAAACAGTTGCCTGATAGAATTACCACAAGTTCATATCAAAGTATATAATACTAACATTCTTATGTATCATTTCTGGAACACTTGACACATGAACACATCTCTTTAATCAAACAAGTGGACTCACTTGGGTTTGATGCGGGGTCATGCCTTCAATTCTCTGACTTAGACCTAAGTGAACATGACATGTCCCTTTCATTTTCTTAACAGAGTAACCATTTATTCATAAGCCAGGGAAGCAAACGCTCGCCTGTGAGAGGCTCAGTAAGCTGACAGCTGATGCTCATTCTCCAGTTACCTTTCTAGACCTGCTTCCATGGGGGCCACTTGATGGCCAAAATTGTTCAGGCAGGAAGAATGCAATGGATTTACTGGAAGCCAGTTTCTCTGCTTCCTTTCCCTCTCTATCTCTGTCTCCTGGTCCTGGCCCCAACCACTTCTTCTCCCCACCTGAACAATAGCCCAAACTTTCTCCTGTTGTATTCCAGAGACTACCTCTCCTCTGATTCACTCTCCCTGATGTCTTCCTGCTTGTCTCCTGTTCTCTTTCCACTTCCAAGCCTTCCAGGCCGACCACCGGTATCCTCTCTCCTAAAATCTTCCCACTGGTCTCTTCCCTCTGACTTCTCAGCCTTAACTCCTCCCTCCATCACTTACTTGGTCTCCAATCACCAGTCACCCTTACACTTTTCCACTAAGATAAGCACATTTGAAACTTTTCTTGACCTCCACGTGGCAGTAACCTACAACTCACAGCTTCCAAATCTCTGTATTACTTATTTACAGATATAATACAACCATTGCTGCAGACTGACTTTTCCCCTTGAAATGTTGTGTTTCCAACAATCCTTCTTGGCAGAGTGTCAAACAGTCAAAGGCCATTTGCTACATTTTAGTTATCTGAGAAAAAAATTTAAATGAAGGCAAAAGTGATATACTTGGTTGGGAGCATGCATAGCCCTTGCTCAGCATGAGCAAGGTCCTAGGTTCAATCTTCAACTCCCCAAGAGAAAAAGAAAAATCAATACATCTAAAGTATTAAATTTAAACCACATTTGGATTTTTAAAAATTTATGTGTGTGTGTGTGTGTGCACGCACGCACACACATGCATGTCAGGGTCTTTTACCACTATAAATGAATGTCCATTAGGCTTTATGTAACTGGCTGGGGAATTAGAACCAGGTCAACAGGCTTTGCAAGCAAGAACCTTTAACTGCTGAGCCATCTCCCTAGTCCCCAGACTATCTTTAATATAAAAAATATTTTTGAGGTCTTGGGATGTCGCTTATTGGTAGGGCCCCTGTGTAGCATGCACTAGGCCTGGGTTTATTCCCCAGAACTGTAAGGAAAAATTAAACTTTTGAGAATCAAAGAGTAATAGCTTTCATCTATTCAAACTCCTTCCTTATATGATAATTCCTTTTCTAAAAAAATTTCAAAGCTTAGCTTCTCACCACTTCTGGTACAGGCATTTCTTGGGAACCAGAGTTGTGCTCATGATGCCCATGTTGCAATGAGATAGTTACTTATTTACAAATGGCACAGCCAGTTCAAAACCAGCATGAAGGTTCCCCATGAAGCTTAAAAACTGACCTAGCTAGGGCTGGAGATGTAGCACAGCTCCTAGAGTGTTTGTGTAGTATGCACAGCTCCCTGGGGTTGACCCCCAGCACGACTTCAACTAGTCAAGGTGGTATACACTTGTAAGCCCAGCGCTCAAGAGGGGGAAGCAAGAGGGTCAGCGGTTCAAGGTCATCCTCAGCTACACAGCCATTTTAAAGGCAGCCTGGGCCGCATGAAACTTATCCTAAAGAGTAAAACAAAACAAAATTAAAACAGCCAAAAAAAAAAAAAAAAAAAAAAACAAGCCAAACAAACACCACCAACAAAATCCCGCCGAAACATATATGACCTAGCAGCCCCATTTCTGACTACTTATCCAAGGAAATTGAAATCAGACATTGACGAGCTACTTGTATTCCCATGTTCACTCTTCATAATAACCAAGATGCAGAACAATCTAAATGTTGATTGGCCAATGAATGCATAAAGAAAGTGTGGTATGTATAGACAATGGAAGATTCTTTAGTGTTAAAAAGAAGGCAATCCATCATATGAGAAAATATGAAGGAAGTCTGAGTGAAGTAAGCCAGCCCCACAAACACAAATATGGAACTATCTCACTTATCTATAGAATCTAAATTATATTACATATTAATACATAATAAATTATATATTTACAGGGGGTGGAATGGTGGGTGTCGGGGCTAGAGGGAGGAAGAATGCAGTGTTGCTATTCAAAGGGCGTAATTTTCAGTTATGCCAAAACAGTAAGCTCTTGAGCTCTGCCCGGCCACATCAACTCTAGGCTTAACAATACTGCTTTGTGCACTCAGGTGGTAGGTCTTATGTTACATGTTCTTTTCACAGTGAAAAGAAAACAGATGCTGACTTTCATCAAACTCCTTGGCTCCTGGTGATATCAAGCCCAAACAAATGTCAATGTTTAAAAGCATGTTTCTTATAAATGTGTGGGGTGAGGAGAGATACTTGTGAATACACGTGGATTCCAGGAGCCAGTGACTGGTTGGAGGAAAGAGAATAGGAAAAGATGAATCACCTGGGAGCAGGCAAACCAGTAGTAGTCACTTATCTAGTCCTTTCTCCCAGCAGGTACAGGTTAGGAACAGGGAGCATTGGAAGAGTGTCCCCTCCCTCTCCTCCTGGCCCTCTGTCTCCTGCTCCTGTTTAATAACCAATGCCAGCAAAAGAAGCTCTCATGATCTTTCAACCTCCCATCTTTTATAACATCCTTTCCCCACCCCGTGCTCTCCTCTTCCAGTTTTCAATCGCTTCTTCCCTACCTCAGACAAAAAAAAAAAAAAAAAAAAAAAAAAAAAACAGCAAAACTATGAAACGACAGCTCTCCACTGATGTTTGAAAACATGCATATCATAGCCATACTCACATGTCTCACCCTCAGCTCCCAGGCCATTTACACAGCTATACATACATATTCTGGCTAGACATGTACTAGATCTGCATAGACATACAAATAAAAGGGAATAATTAAAATAATGAGATAAAGATACCAATGTACTAGAAAAATACAGAGGCTCTGACATTATTATTATTAAAGAGGCAAATAGAACACTAGTTTCTTCTTCAATAATCAATCTGACAAAGTAAAACACCTTAAAAAGCTATTACTGGGTAAACACCACTCAGTGTGTGTGTTTAGTATCCTGAATCAAATTACTGAGGCGCAGTCCCATTTATTTGCTACATGATATTTTGCTTCTCTGCTCCCTCACTGCTGCTTAATAAAGATTCATATCCTCTACCTCTCACTAATCTGCCGATTCATTTAAGAGACGCTGCTGTTGAATCAAAGGACGAAAAAAATTGCAGTGGGCAGTTCAGATTTTTGCTTAAAGATGTGGATTTTAGGAGCAAAATGCAGCCCCTCCCATTGTGCTGAAATCAGAGACTACCAGTGGTGAAACACATAACCAAGTTAACAGCTCACTCTAAAATTACCTTCGTGTTATGTCAGAGAACACTGCAGTTTTGTGTAGCCACATCCTTCTGCTGGGTTAAATACAAGCAGGTGAACATAGAGTAGGGGCTTCTGGGTACAGGATATGTCTGGATTTTGACCTGGCCACTGATTATCAAGGTGTTTTCAGTTGGTGAAAAATCATCCTTAGCACATTATGATAAACTTACTATATCGTACTTATATCATCAAGTGCTTAAAAATAAACATGCCATCTTCATATATAAATACCAAAGATCTGGAAATCTCTATCTAGACATGTTTTGCCCAGTGGTTTAGCTATTGCAGTGCTTGCTGCTTGAAACCATGAAAGTAAATTCTGAACCTTTCTTGTACCCAGAAGTGCATTTTCCGCTTGTGATGCAGGTTGGAGCATAGTCAATACCAGAACTTTTTTCAGAAATGATTACAGATGGGTTTAGTTTTCTAGTGGCTTGGGGGAGGGGAAAGGTTGTGGCAAGGCCTTACAAAAAAAAAATGCTGGGTGACCACAGCAATGCCCAAGATACTCCGCCCTGAGGTCACCAGCTGTGACTGTCCGTCTGTCAGCCAGTTCAAACTCAGTATATCAGAGCCAGTTGTCACAACCCACTAACAAAAGCCAGTCACTGTCTCTCTAAATCTTTTCTCTTCACCCTATCGGTCCCCCTTACGGCATCTTAACTGGTCCTCTAGACCTCAGTTCAGCCTGGACACCTCCCTATTGCTAGCAAGTAAACACACCATTTAAATAAACAAACCAACAAGCAAACATAAATCTTTACTTAGAGCCTGATATGGTGGTGTACACCTTTAATTCCAGCACTCTGGAGGCAGAGGTAGGAGGACCGCTGTGAGACTAAGGCCAGCCTAGAACTACAAAGCGAGCTCCAGGTCAATCTGAGCTAGAATGAGACCCTACCTAGAACTTCCTCCCCCCGCCAAACTTGTTTCTTTCTCCCTAGCGTTTGTGGATTGCTTCCTTAGGTACCAGCAGATCCCTCCTTCCTTTCCCTATAGTCTCTGATTTCTGTTTAGTCATTCACAAAATCTAGAGGAAGGGTTTTCCCCTACTGGTGGTTCCAGGGTCACAGTTTTCATTCTTTCTTTTTCTCATGCACATCTAACAGATGGATTATATGTGACAGACAGGGCAGAGCAGAAAGACCAAAGGACACAAGTCTTCCATAGTCTCCCCAAATATCCAGGTCAAGCCTCACCTTCTACTGCTCTTCCCACCACCTTTTAGGCGTATTAGTGGACGCATTTGTTACTGCACCTGCTTTGAGCTGGAACTGCTATTGCTTTTAACAAAAATGCACTGATAAACTTGACTCTTTTCAAGACTGAGCCCAAGATCTTGTGCACGGTAAGCAAGCCCTCTACCACCGAGCTACAGCCCTGACCCCAGGAGAAATTTCTTACATAGGTTGTCAGTTCTTGTTAGGGGCTCTTCCTTATCGCTTCCTCTTGACCCATCTACTGGAAATTAGCTTCAGCTAAGGGAAGCAGACATGAACCAATTATCCTTCTCTGTGTCCGCCCTTTCCTTCCTTCCTTCCTTCCTTCCTTCCTTCCTTCCTTCCTTCCTTCCTTCCTTCCTTCTTCTTTCTTTCTTTCTTTCTTTCTTTCTTTCTTTCTTTCTTTCTTTCTTTTTCTTTCTTCTTTTTGTACAAGGGCTTTTATTTCACTTTGCCACAGAATGTTTTGTTCTGTAATCTCTTCTCAGCAATACTGACATCTAAAATGCATTGAAAAGAGGGCTGGACAGATGGCTTATCAGTTAAGGCATTTGCCCGTGAAGGCTAAGGACCCAGGTTTCATTCCCCAGGACCCATGTAAGCCAGATGCACATGGTGGCATATGCATCTGGAGTTTATTTGCAGTGGCTAGAGGCCCTGGTGAGCTCATTCTCTCTCTCTCTCTCTCTCACTCTGATAAATAAATAAAAATAAAAGAATATATTTTTTAAAAACAAAAGATACGAACTTTTTAAAAATGAGTTTATACTTTGACATGACAACAGAATAATTTAAAGCGATATGGAAGTATGCATCTCTGTTTTATCTCCTTCAGTGTGCATGTTCTTGTACAAACCTTATTTTGCTGCAGGAACATGAGGGTGTGAAGCTTTCAGATGCCACAGAGCTTGCTGGGGATGCTAGGTGGTACATGTCCACAACCTCATGTTCATAACCTCCAAGGGGCCAAGGGTGGCTAGAACTCAGTATTTTTGTGGTTTTGCAGCACACATAGCCTATATTGCTCTGCTGGAAGTACTATATAATACTCTGTGTCCTTTAGAAAGAAAACGTTTCCAAAACAAAGACCATCAAGGTTCTTTGGCCCAACAGTGAGGTTCACCGATATCCATATAGACAACATCAGAGGACATTGCCTTTTCAGTATGGTATTAACCTACACTGTCTCCAGAAAAGGAATGAGCATCTTTATGGTACTATAATGATGAATACATGCTATTATTCTTTTGTCAAATCCTATGGAACTGGGCAACACAAAGAGTGATTCCATTGCAAACTGTGGACTGCAGTTGGTAAGGGCGCAGCAGTATTGATCCACTAGATATAGTAAATGTACCACATTAAAGGAAGATGCTAGTTATAGGGGAATCTAGGAAAGAGAAAGGGAGGGTGCTTCAGAGGATGCAGAACTTTCTGCTCAATTTTTCTATAAGCATAAAAATTCCTTTAAAAGTCTACCAATAGAAACTAAATGTAATGACACACATCTGTAATAGGAGTACCCAGGAGGCTGAGACAGGAGGATCCCAAGCTTAAGGCCAGCCTGAGTAATATTAGCAAGATCCTATCTCAAAAATATCTATTAATATAGGACAGTGCGGGAGATGACTATGATCAAAGTATGTTATATGCATGTATGAAAATCCCATAGTAAAATTCATTACTCTGTATAATTAATGTGTGCTATTTTTTTTAAAACCCTATGTATATTTTTAATTTTAAAGAGAATTGATTATGTATTTTAGGCAATATGCCTTCTTTGGATGAAACATTTAACAAGGAAGCCTACAGGCCCTCTGTAGCCGGGGACTTATGTGGTGGGGTGGAGGGATGTATCCAGCTATGTATACAAAGCTGTATCCTCTTGCCCAAAGCCTGCTGACTGATGAGCACAGTTTCTTGCCTGAGATCTGGGTGCTGTTCAAGCCCCTGGAGTTCACCCTGGATTCAGATGCTTGGAGTGGGGCCTCTTCTGATGAGATAGGGTGGAGTTTTCCAGGGGAAAGGGATGGAAGTTAAACATGGAAGAGCTTGGGAAGAAAGAACCCACATCTCTGGGAGTGGGAACATGACAAGGTAGACTCAATAAACAGAAATATATCATTTAGCTCATGTATGTTCTGCCAGTGAGCTCTCCTCTTTCAGGCTGCTTCATTGTCCACTCATCTCCTCAGCCCTGAGTCAAGGGTCTCCCTTGTCTCTTCCATCCAAGTCTACACCGCATTTCAAGATTTGCTTTTCCAGCATTCTGCATTCCTGGTGACTCTCATTCCTTCCAGACTATTACGGAGATAACTTCCTGAGCCAGAGCCAAAGAGTTCTCCTGGGAACCCTGACTGAATTTAGTAGGGCTCCCTTTATATATGTAAACTTCTAGATAATCTCCCCCATAGGGCCTTCTCTTAAAGAAAAGTACCTGAGCAAATACTTGTGAAAGGGACCTTAATAATTTACCATTGATTTGAAATGTGTCCTCTTAGTCCTTTTTGCTAGCAGCCCCTCCCTCATTTCTTGCATTGATCTGTCTTTAGTTCCTCCAAAAAGCTCTGCCCTTTAAAAAGAAACTTTTCGGTTCTACTCTAACACTTCTTTGGTGATGATTCTACTTGTCTAATTAAAGCTGTCTGAGCTCTTGAGCATCACTTTCTAAAGCGGGTTCTTGATAAATTATATACCCTTTGGATATCTGATCGTTATAGGAAGTCTGAATTTGGGTTCTACACATTTAAGAATTTGCATTGTCAGATTAATCAGTAAGAAGAATTAATTGTCCCACTGCTTTTAATGGAAGATCGGGGAGAGAAATGATCATTTTATAGTCACATAAAAGGACTATTCAATAGTGAACAATTTAGCTAAAAGGAATGAATTAGCTCAGGTTTGAAATATGTCATTTTTCTCTCATCATTCCTGGAACACAATGAAGGGACTTGTTTCCTGAGATCAAAACTCAGAATACCACTTTTCTTGATGTGTGTCTATTTTGCCTTCCGTCTTTGTCATCCACATGTTTTGTTTGACTTTTCTCTGTCAAAACACATGCTGATAAACTAATATGAAGCTTCAGGTTCCTCTATTGTATCTGCTCTAAACACAGACCTAAAATCTCGAAGGAAAAAGAAGGAACACCAGTGTCTTCCTGTCCTTGTTTTCATTTATTTTGACAGCTGAAAGTAATTCAGAGGAAAACTGCACTTAAAAAGTTTCTTTAAAGGTCAACCTATTTTTTGAGTGACTTGATGGGGAAAAAAAGACATGAGGATTATTCAAACACACTAGCCTTAAGAGAAGGACTTCCCCACAGAAAAGCCTATCCCACACAGATTTTCCAAGCAAGCAAGCACAGCTTATCAGATATATAAATGGTTTTTCAAGGTAGGCTCTCACTGTAGCTCAGGCTGACCTAGAATTCACTATGTAGTCTCAGGGTGGCCTTGAACTCACTGTGATCCTCCTACCTCTGCCTCCCAAGTCTAGGATTAAACGTGTGTACTACCATGCCTGGCATCCAATAATATTTTTTTAAATACTCTGTTTATGAGACAAGGGAGGGGAAATGAGCATGCCAGGACTGCTTGCTGTTGCAAATGAACTCCAGATACCTGGGCTACTTTGTGAATGTGGTTTTATGTGGCTACTGGGGAACTGAACCTGGATCAGCAGGTTTTGCAAGCAAGTGCCTTTAACCACTGAGCAATCTCCCTAGCTCCCCAACTTACCAATAATTTTTGACAATTTTGAAGAAATAGTTGCTAATGGCAGGAATTGACATAGTTAGGAATAAAGTAACATTTTCTGAAAGTTCCTGGGTGGGGTGATTGATCTTATATGTGCACTTGGCTGTACCTTAGTACCAAGCTTTTGGTGAAATAGCAGCACAGACACTACTAAGAGGGCATTTAACAGAAAGGTGAGCTTATCATTTCAGTCAGTAGGCTCTGAGTAAAAATGGATCCCTTTAATCATGCAGATGGTCCTTGTCCAGTAAGTTCACAGAAAGACTGAGCCCCTAAGGAAGTGTTTCAGAATCCAAGACCACAGCATCAGCTATTTCCTGCATCTCCAGTTTGCTATCCCTGCTTTGTTGATTTTGGATTTGTTAACCCCCACATTAGTGGGAGCTGATCCCTTAAAATAAGCAATTTCCTCTTCCTCCATTTCTACATGTATATATATACACATATAATACATATACATGTTCTATTTTATATATAATATCATATATAGATCCAATAATATTTTTTTAAATACTCTGTTTATGAGACAAGGGAGGGGAAATGAGCATGCCAGGACTGCTTGCTGTTGCAAATGAACTCCAGATACCTGGGCTACTTTGTGAATGTGGTTTTATGTGGCTACTGGGGAACTGAACCTGGATCAGCAGGTTTTGCAAGCAAGTGCCTTTAACCACTGAGCAATCTCCCTAGCTCCCCAACTTACCAATAATTTTGACAATTTTGAAGAAATAGTTGCTAATGGCAGGAATTGACATAGTTAGGAATAAAGTAACATTTTCTGAAAGTTCCTGGGTGGGGTGATTGATCTTATATGTGCACTTGGCTGTACCTTAGTACAAGCTTTTGGTGAAAAGCAGCAGTATACATATATATATATTTCTGTGAGGAATCCTAATAATGCAGATAAAACACTTATGGCTGGGTTCCACAGTGGGAATACAGTAATGTGGCTCAGAATTTCCATAAATAGTAGGCTCAGGCCCAAGGTGTATCTCAGTGGTGATGGCTTCCCACACATACAAGAGGTTGGATCCTTAGCACTGAAAGATAAGAGGAAGTAGTCATGACAAGTAGGAATATTTATTAATTCAGCCTCCAGTTCAGGTCCACATTTTGCTCCTGTGACATTTTAAAAATGATTATAATAACTTGAATAAAAAAATCAGCAAATGTGGTGTATCTAAATACTGTGTTCACACTGCTTTCTGAGCATTACCTTTGTGCCAGCAGTGGACTGCCACTGAATCGGCTCTTACAGCTTCTAGAATGTAAGATTTCCCTGGTGAGACCCAGGGAGAAGTTGGGCTTTCAAGATATAGATACAAAGATCAGAAGTGTCATGAAGGAAATGCAAATTAATACCATGATAAGATACTTTAAGCCTAGCAGATCAAGCTAAAGCTAGCATTAGTAAGCCTGGGAGTACTTAGTGTTGTCAAGTGAGGACAGAGAGAAAGTGGATTCTCATACCTTGCAAGTGGGAATAGAAAACGGTAAAACCAGTTTGAAAAGCTGTTTGAGGTTTACTGTAAAGTAAATATAAACTTACTTTATAACTCAGGAATTCCACTCTAGATAGTTACCCCAGAAAAATTACAAGGAAATAAAAAGCCTCTCATGCATATATTCCTGAAATCTTCACTATCACAGTAAAGAACTCGAGAAACATCTCCAATGCCCTTCAGCAGGAGCATGAATAAACAGGCATGTCTTTATTGCACGATGCTACTCAGAGCTTCCAAAAAGGATTCAAGTAGTTATGTACACCACAGTGTGGACCAGTGTGAAAACTTTGTGCTGAATTGAACGACAAGCTGAGTGATTCCCTCTGTAAACCTCAGAACAAAAAAGCTGATTTATGGTGAAAAATTCAGAAGGTGGACAGCAACACAAGAAAACTTTCTGGGCCGGTGAAAAACTTTACATCCGTTTAAGTGGTAGTTATATAGGTATATACATAAGTGAAATTTCATTGATCTGATTATAATTCAATAAAAGCAATCTTTTAAAAACTGTGACATAGAATCCAAAATATACTTATACAATGCAATCAGATTACCATATTGCATCAATATTAAGACACATTTCCTTCACCTTTTAACATTCGTGAAGTCAAGATGAGCCTTAGAATCAATAGCATGTCATAGCTTAATTGGCAGTATTTTTCCATTCTAAGAAGTGTGTCAAATTATGGAACACTGAACATCAGTAGCTCCATGTTTAAATGTTTTTTTTTTTCCTTTGTATTTTAAAAAATTCTTGCTAAAGCCATGCAAACTGACTCTATAACCCTGACTAGCTGTCTATAAAACAGGAGCGACATCACTCCTAATTCCTACCAATATGGCTAACACAAGTGTCAAGGGAAGCTGTAAAATGAGAATTTGGCTTTCCTGCCTTCCTGAATAGGGACAGCATGGGATGATGAGCTTGGGGACAGTTGTTAAGTGAGCCAACAAGGAGTATCTTTCATACTAATTTGGGGGAGGAGAAAGACTTCACTTGACACTTCTTTCCATCCTGTGAAGCCAATCATTAAGACTGGATGGGGACCAAGTAGGACTGGCAGCAGGAATGCCTGAGCCCCAGAGCCATGGCAACACTCATGTTTCTCCAGCCTTTGGCCCTGCAAAGCCTTAAGGCTACAACCTACCTCAACCAGCTGTGGGGCTGCAGTAGTAGAACTAAATACAGCCAGCCAGATTAATTTGTCTTCAGTAAGTCCAAGGTATAGTTGTTAGAGAATGTCATTTCATGGAGCATGAAATTGGAGCAAACCTAGATTACCCAATTGGCTTGGTAGTGCTTTTCTGCCTTATTTTCATTTTCTGCTTTTCTTTCACATTCCTTTTCTAATCTACATTTGCTTAACTTGCCCTTTTGCTGTGTTTGCACATGTCATTCTTCCTTCATGTGTCACAAGACAATGAACTTGAGAGCTGCTGGTTTAGGGAGCTCTAGTGACCATTGCGTGTCCAGCATTCTAACACCTAAGCTAAACCAATCCAAAGCTGAGACAAGCTCTGTTGCTCTCAAAACTTGCAATAATGTAAACTGCTGTGGCCAATGAACACATCTGGAAGTCTTCTGGTATGAGCAAGGGGAGGAAGGACACAGCAAAGTTGTTCATTTCTTGACACTCTACCACCATCAGTCTTACCTTGAAATTTAGACTTGATAGCTGAACACAGAGGTGCTCTCTTGCAACTGTTAAATAGCAAGGATGCACGCTTGCTAAGAGGGCAGAGTGGAAATATATAAATAGCTTTGAAACAAACTGCAGCCACATTTGTTTATGACATTGTTAATGACACTGTGCCTGTTTTTCTAGGAGTCCTTTACTTTCAGTGATTCATACTGAAGTATTTATATTTTAATTTGATGGCTAGTACTGGCTTCAACATTGCCCAGTGGGAGGTGGTAAAAAGTATAAATGAAAAAGACTAACATTTTTTGAAGCTGGATATAAATAAATAGAGTTAACTCTATTTTCATGTGTGCTTTAAATTCTCTGTAATAACGTCACCAAAAGATTTTGCAGATACCAGTTGTTTTAGTCTTTTCTAGTTGCTGTGACCAAATACCTAACAAGAAACAATTCAAGGGAAGAAGGATCTATGTTGGCACATAGTTTAAGTATAGTCCACAATGGTGGGCAAGGCATGGAGTGAGAGTATGTGGCTATAACTCTTGCGTCTTGGCACACCAGGATGTAGAATGGGGTATTCTGGCACTCAACTGGACTTCTCTTTTTCCCCATCTTATTTAGTCCTGGCCCCCAATCCATAGGACCGTTCTGCCCACATTCAGGGTGGCCTTCCATTCTCAGTCTCCTAAATAGCTGATACTATAAATCATTAGCCTCTTCTTGGTCTTCCTCCTCAGTTAAACCTCTCTGGAAATGCTGTCATAGACACATCTAGAGGTATGTCTCCTAGGTGACTCTAAATCCAATCAAGCTGACACTTGTAGATTAATCATCACACCAGTGAACTATCTCAAGAATAACATAACTAGTAATAAGTCATGTTGAAATCATGTACCCCTTGCTAAGATGCAACGAGGAAGGCATTTCTTGCCTGTGGTATTGGTTACATAGCAATTTCCTCAAAAGGTTCTATTATGGAGAGAGGTTCCTTAAGTTTTAGGAAGTGAATTAAAACTTCCACGTCTCAGGAAGTAAACAATTTATAAGTCTCAGAAGTCCCTGAAACTTGTAAGATTTGTAAAAGCTCCTCTCCCAGGTCATGGAAATAGTACTAATAGGAGACTCTCCTACTGGTGGAGCTGCCTAAGAGTTGAAAGTCATGCATGGGGCTCCAGGGACACAGCTTTGTTGAGTTGTTGTCTGTGTTGAGGTGGGATTTTCAGTTGTGCAGCTGCCTTTGAGTCATCCATGATCCTGTGAGTAACCCCTTCCACATACTCCTGTAAATAACCCCAGTAAATTCATTTCTTTGATCTGTGGTTAGTGCCCCATCTAGGGTTGATAGACATTTGTTCACATCTCCCCAGAAAAATTTTAAGCAACAGTTCCCCCAAACATACAACCCTAGTGATTATGAGAAATCATCAGACAAATCTCATATTGAGGGGCATTGTATATTAAACCTGACCAGTTCACTCCATAAGGGCCAAAGCCACGAAGAACAAGTGAAAGCTCAAACTGTCACAGCTGGGAGATGTCTAAGGAGACCTGACAGGTAGAGGGAATGTGTCCTGGCTTCTGGCTGTATGTATTCTGAACCTCACAAGCACATTCTTGGGAAAAATTGATGGAATCCCAATGAAAGCAATATTTCAGTTAATAGTAGCATACCAATTATCAATAAGAAAATGGGTAAAGGATGTGGTGACACTTTCCTGTTTCTACAGCATCCTGTGAATCTAAATTCCAAAATAAAGTGATTATTTTGACAAAAGCCTGGAGGAAAAGAAGACTTTGGCTTCTGAATATCATTACTGAATACGGATCCAGCCCCTGCAAGGGCCACCTACACAGTTCTTATTATGTGATGAAAAGAAAACAAATTCTTTTTTAATTTTTTTTATTTTAGATAACACATTCTTAAAAGCAAATGTCACTTAACTAGTCTGTTACTTGCAGCTGAGTAAATATGAATTGATAAAATGTGCTTATTGTTTGTCTGATGCAGTTAGCGCTCAAAATTCACAGCTAAGTACAATACCAAGTGCTTTGCAGTAATTGGTGACAATTGCCTACCCATGGTACTGGACAGAGAGGTGTCATTTCAGCAGAACTTATATGGCTCGCCTCACTACACCCCATTCCCATGGTACACAGGGAACACAAGGGAGTGAGAAGGGGAAGCTTTCCTCTTGGGACACATACCAGAAGCAAACAATTAGTGAGCTTCCCCCCCCCCCCAGTCAGTCACTATGGTAGAAGATAAGGTAAAAGCAATAGCTTTCTCCTGTATTTCCCCTTTACCTTCAGTTTTTCAACTACAATGAACTAGTGAGTATAACAGAAAACAATTCTCATTCAATAGCAACAAAACCACAGAATAGCCATGAATAAAGCAATAAAAATATGAGCCATACATGAATAAAACTATAAAACTTTATAGGAGATGAACAAAGACTCAAATAAATAAGAGCATCATTGTGTCTTGGCTATAAAGACAGTACACTGTAAAGATGCCACTTTGACCTAAATTAATCTATAAGTTAAAAATATTGCCAATCAAAAGTTGAATATAAAACTAGAATGTTAAAAAGTATATACAAATTAACTCAAAATGGCTCATATATCTCAGTATGAAATAAAACTATAACACATTTATAAGGTAAAAGAAGAGAAAAATATTTATGATAAATAGTTCTTAGATGCAACTCCAAAAGCACAATCTGTGAAAAAGAAAATTGATAGACTTCATTAAAATTTAAAGCTTTGCTCTGGGGAAGACAATGTTAAAGGATGAAAAGACAAAGTGTCACTAGGAAAAGCACTTGCAAATCCTTATTCAGGGCCAGCTGCAAAATCCCAGTGAACACAGTACAAAATGAAAATGTGGGAGCACCAACCGAGATATTATTAAGAATTCAAATCCATGACAGTGGCACATTAAACAAAACATGTGAGTCTGTTGTGTGTGAGACCCTATAAAGGCCGCATGGGTTATATGCTCATCAAGAGGGCCCTGCCAACCAACAATCTCTTTCTAGAGTGTACAAAGAACTCTCAAAAGTCAGTAGTAAGAATCCAAAAGTCTTTTAAAATAAGCAAATGATTTGAATAGTGTAGTGGTCAGGCTTGCATTGCTAGCAGAAAACATCCAACCAAGAGCAGGTTGTGGGGAAAAAAAAAGGTTTATTTTGGCTTACAGACTCAAGGGGAAGCTCCATGATGGCAAGGGAAAACGATGGCATGAGACGAGGGTGGACATCACCTCCTGGCCAATATCAGGAGGACAACAGCAACAGGAGAGTGTGACAAACACTGGCGTTGGGAAACTGGCTATAACACCCATAAGCCCACCCCCAACAATACACTCTCTCCAGGAGGCTTTAATTTCTAAATTGCCAACAGCTGGGGACCTAGCATTCAGTACACCTAAGTTTATGGGGGACACCTGAATCAAACCACCACACATAGATACTTTACCAAAGAATATATGAAAATGGTGTACAAACACATGAAAGAATGCTCAGTATCACTAGCCAAAAGAGAGACATGGGGTAAAACCACAGAATAATCTTAGTTAAAAAAATACTTATAATACCAACTGCCGACAAGAACATGGAGGACCTAACACTTACACACAGCTGGTAAGAATACAAATAGTATAGTCAGTCTGGAAAAGTTTGACAGTTTCTTACTAAGCTAAGTCTATACTACCCTTCAACCCAGCAATCCTTACCTCATGGTTTTACTTAAGAAAAATAAAAACATGTTCACACAAGAGTCTGCACATGAATATACAAGGATCCATAAAATATTTAAGACAGCTCTGATCATAATAGCCCTAAAGTTTAAACAGAGGAGAATAGATAAATTATGGTACAACCATACAACGAAATACTAAATAATAATTAAACAGAAAATAAACAGTGGTATAGCAAAGGACTTCGATGAATCTCATGCCATCATGTGGAGTGAAATAACAGTCAATAGTCTCACAAAGTTATATTATTGCATGACTCCATCTATATGACATTGTCAAGAAGACAAAAGTAGGGCTGGAGAGATAGCTTAGCAGTTAAGACATTTGCCTACAAAGCCAAAGGACCCAGGTTCAATTCCCTAGGACCCAAGTAAGCCAGATGCATAAGGGGGCACACGCTTCTGGAGTTTGTTTACAGTGGCTGGAGACCCCGGTGGCTCCCATTCTCTCTCCCACTCTTTTTCTCTCTCTCTCTCCCTCTTTCTCTGTCAAATAAATAAAAATAAAATATTTTAAAAAGTAAAGAAGACAAAAGTAAAGTGACAGAGAATAGATAGTGACTGCCATGGGAAAGGGCTGGAGGAAGATGTGAGACTACAGGGGTGGTGGTAGGACACTGGAGGTTTTAATTTTGAATGATGAAACTCTTTGTATCTTGACTATTATTGGGCTTACATAAATTTCTGCATGTGTCCAGATTCACAAGAAGCAAGCATCCATACCTCACAAAAGTCATATTTTTAAATGGAAGTGGATGAGCTAGTACTTTTTAATTCAGCTAGAACTTTTAAAAATGTTAGAATAATGAAGATATTTAAGTAAGCAGACAAACCAGGAGTGTTTGCAAAACTTATTCTTGATTTGGACTCTTACATGAGATCATCATAGTTGGAGTGTGGACTTGGCACTAACAAGTAGATCACAAACAATTAAACCAAGAAGAGAAGCAGAATCCAGTGAAACTGGCCATGATAAAGTTTACACTGAGCACGGGGCAAAGGAGGACCATGGTTAGCCCACTCTGCCCAGAAGTTCTGCATGTGCAAGTGCAACCAACTGTGAACAGAAAGCATTTTTAATTGTGTCCATGATAATCTGTACAGATTTTGCTTCCTTATCATTATTTCCCAAACGAGAGTATGACAAGTATTTTCACAGCATTTATACTGCATTAGGCATCACAAGTAATCTAGAGCTGGTTTATAGCATATAGGAGGATGTATGAAGGATATATGCAAATGCCTTGTCATTTTATGTAGCTGACTTAAACAATGGTGCATGGCAGTAACCAGTCTCAGACACCATTCTCCTTGGATAGCAAGGGACAATTGCATTTGAATGTGTATTTCTGAAAAGAATTTGAAGCTGCTTTTAATGAAGAAAGGAAAGCGGAGTAGGAAGGAGGAGGAAGTTGGAAAAGAAAACAGAAGAAGGAAGGAAGGAAGGAAGGAAGGAAGGAAGGAAGGAAGGAAGGAAGGAAGGAAAGAAGGAAAGAAGGAGGGAAGAAAGTGGGAAAGAAGAAGAAAAGGAGGGATGGAGAATGTGTTCTCATTCATGAAGCACTCTATTCACAACTTCTCTTTTGGTCTTTAATGCAAGATAGGTGTTACTCTTCTGGCCTCACAATAAAATGTTTCAAGATTGAACAGTGTCATGATTTGACAAGAGTTCTCTAACCTTCCTTATGACTACACCAGGTGGATACCCAGGCCCCTCCTCACCAGAAAATACTTCACTGAACACAGTAGGGAACTTTTGCAGTATCTTCAGAAAACACATAGAAAGGATCAGCTTGTCTTAGTAGTGGAAGAAAGAGTTTGAGAAACATGGTTCTGAAAAATGTTTCACCATACAAATATATCATGTGTATTTATACCCACACTGGAAATCTCCTTTGTTTAGAATAACTGATGCCTTGAGTAATGAGAATAGAATGTAAAATTACTTTAGCAGAATACACCACAATGCTGTCAAGGTAAATCAACTCTGCCTCATGTCTTAAAGTTATTCTCAGTGTTTTCAATTTTACTTGTAAAGCATATTGCTACAGGGAGGAAATTCCTTGAGCTGTGCTCCTAATTTTAAATGTCCTTTAATATGGCTTGAGTTAATTGCAGCTATATTGGGAAGTCACTGTGAGTTAATTATCACAAGGTATGTTGGGTAAAATTATTCTCATGACAAACATTGTTTACTACTTTAGATCAGCTAACACAGCTTTCTACAAACAAGAACAAAATATTTTTATATGTAATGTACTTTTTTCATGAAAACATTTATAGTTTCAAGGTTGTGAGTCAATAGTTATTGGAGTTACTAAGACACTTTTTTTTGTACTGAACTCACTTTGCTTTTTTATTACAATGTATTTTTCATATATATGAATATACATGAATAGGAAGAAATACAGCATACAATGATGATACATCAAGACTTACATTATCTTACTGATCTTCTTTCATCAATTCCATTTCATAATACTCAAATAAATACTATCTTACATATTTCATTCTAGTTGTCACATTTTATTTATTTATTTTTATTTTTGTACCCAGTGAATACGGTCAAGTTGGTACCATTGTTAGCCTCCTCCCTGTCCTTTCCCCTCCACAGAGACCCTCCTTGTTGGTTGGGGGATATGGGTTGTGCGTTGTGGGGTTAGCCTTCAGTTCGGGGTAGGAGGAAATGTCTCTGTGTGTCTTGACACAACGTGTGGCTCTGACATTCTTTCCGCCCCCTCTTCCGCAAATATCCCTGAACCATGTTGGGTTCATTTTAGGTTTGTATCAGTGTTGAGATTTTGGGAGCCTCTGTGTCTCTGTATATCTGTTTTCATAGGGGTTGGTTGTTATCTATGTCTATCTCCTTCTCCATTGTGCTGGTTCCCAGTTCTCCAAGAAAACAGCACTCTTGCATATTTCCCTAATTATTCTTAATTTCAGCTGGGGCCCTTTTGAGGTAATATAGGGTAGTTCTCTCCTTAGGATCTGTGTGTATCTGAAAAAGAGAAGCAAGTTCTCCAACAGAGAGTAAAGTTAGCACCAAATAAATGTGATGTGGTGGTTTGAATAAAATAGATGGCCTCCAATATATTCAGTTGCTTATTTGTAGTTTGCATCTCTAGCCACCTGGCTGGAGGCAAGGTCACTGGGTGGATCTTAAAGTGTGGTGGTGGATTTCAGATTACAATCTAAAGATATGCAAAGTGTGCCTAGCTGGAGTCCCTGAAGTGTGCTGTGGCTTTTGACCTTTAGGCTTGTGCTTGTCTCTCTCTGCTTGGGCCTGTGAAAGCAGGCCAGTTTCTTCTGCTTTTATGGAACTTCCCCTGGATCTGTAAGCTTCAATAAATCCCTTCCTCCATAACTGTTCCTGGTCTGGAAGTTCATCTCAGCGAACCTGAAGCTGTCTGCTACATGTGATAACCATTATTTTTTAGAGAGTTTAATAGATGTAGGCCCACTTGTAGCCCATGATTGGTGGGAGCTTGATAATGGAGAGCAGGCTCATTTTTGGATATGGTTCTGACTTGTTTCCCAGCTCCAGCTATGGGTTCCATTCCATTGAGTAGATCAGTTAGCTAAATCAAGAGCAGTTGGTTTCCCACCATGGCTGTAGTCCTCTATTGCACTTGTGTGAGCATCACTTCAGGTTGTTTACTGTTAAGTAGGTTACACCATGCATTGCTTGGAAAGATATTGGTCATTTTCCCCCAGTCGCTCATGTAGCACCTTCTTGTACTAGATGCGTTGTCTGGGGACTGACTCTCTTCCAGTTTCCAGCCTCCAGCCTCCAGCCATGTGACTCCATGTTATGTGCCAACAGTGTATGGTGTCTTCAGCAGTAGGGTCTTACCACTAACCTATGGTGGGTCATCAAGCACTCTGACATAAATATGTCTTCTTTTGGGAAATCTTGTAGGTGTCTCTGATCAAAAGCTCATTGTGGATGATATCCACCTGCTAGTACCTGGAGTTACAGGTCAGTGCCCAAGAAGAAAAAGATAAGTGATGTAAAAGAGATGGAGAGATGAGAGAGGAGAGAGGAGAGAGAGACAGAGACAGAGAGAGAGAGAGAGAGAAACAGAAACAGGAGGAGATAAAGGTCAATTTTCGTTCTACTCTCTCCAGGGCCTTGTGAAAATTCAACCATTTGGTCTGTCTTTTAGGTTGTAGAGTTTTATGGTACCATTGCTGTTTGGGTCCAGTTTTGTGTCCCCCCCCAGCCCCTCCCTTACCCTCCCCTCACTCCCCATCCTCCCTATTGTCCAGTCCTCGAGATGCTTGCTAAATATGTTGGCAACTTGGGTAGATTCAGGTTAGGAGCTATAGATGAGTGAGACTGTGTGGTGATTATCTTTCTGTGATCAGGTGAGTTCACTGAGAATGATCTGCTCCACGTTCTTCAAATTTCATTGTGTCATTCTTCTTTACTACTGTGTAGAATTCCATCATGTAGATATACCACATCTTGCTAAGACACTTTTGGGGCTGGGAGATGACTCAGCCAGTAAAGAGCTTACTGCACAAATGTGACTCATAAGCTCAAACCCTAAGCACACATATGAAAGCCAGGTGGGCATGGCGACCCACCTATAATCTCAGCACTCAGGAGGTGGAGACAGGGATGCCCTGGGCAAGCTGGCTAGCTAGACTAGCTGAATTGATGACCTCTGGCCTCAAGTGAGTGATCCTGTCTCAATAACTAGAATGAACAGTGATCCAGGAAGATACCTGACCTCAACTTCCAGCCTCCACGTCATGTGCGTACACATGCGTGTGCACCTAAACACACATAGAGCCACACAAGCAAACATGCATATATACATGCATGCACATCACACATACATACACACATGCAAAACGTATTGCATGAAATTCCTTTGCTTGTCATAGCAAAAAAATTTAGAGACATTAAACATCCAGTGAGTTTCCTAAAATATTGTATAAATATGCATTAATCTTCTTCTTATCTTCCAGCAAGATGTGACAGCTGGTCCAGGACATGTCACTTTTTCAAAAGCACCTGAGGAAATCTGACATCTCCTCAAAGTTTATGAGCCAACAGCTTCTCATGCCTTCAAGATTTCTTTTCAAACTGCCCTTTTATGCCTGGAGTTTCTATTTACAGTGATCATTTCTACCTAGAGAGGAATTTAAAAAGAGGAGGCTAAAATGTTCTGGTTTTATAACAGCTAACATGAGCTCACTGTGCCAAGTGTGCCTTTTTTATTACCTCCCTTAGTCACTGTGCTATCACAGTGCAGGAGGTAACAGAAGCTGTCAAAAATTAAAGCAAGAGATGGAGAGATGGATTAGCAGTTAAGGCCCTTGCCTGCAAAGCCTAAGGCCACAGGTTTGATTCCCCAGTACCTGCGTAAAACCAGATGCACCAGATGACACATGTGTCTGGAGTTTGTTTGCAGTGGCTAGAGGCCCTGGCACACCAATTCTCTTTCTTTCTACCTGTCTCTTTCTCTCTCTTAAATAAATAAATAAATAAATGAATATTTTTTAAAAAGTTAAGCAATAAGGTTAAGGTTTCCTGGTGATAGATTTCAGCACCAGGATCTGAATGTTGCAGATCCCTGTGAAGTTAGAGCTCAGCTCCTCATCAGAGCACAGGAAAATGAAGACCTAAGTGAAGGGGCTAAGTTTTGAATAGTGACTTGCATGTTCACATTGTATTTTCTTCATCAGCATTTCACTCGAGATATTTTTACTACTATGTCCACTGTGCACCAGGAGACACCTTCAATGCTGGTCAGGTATGGGTGTGAGAGGTCTCTCACTTGGGTTCTATGGAGGGGGAAAGACAATCAGTTCAGTTCATATGCAAGCAAACATACTGAGCATGTATTTGCTAAGCACCCTGTAAAGCACTAAGAAGGTCAGGAGGGATTCTAGTTAACTGTTTCACCTATTCTAATTTCTCTTCTGGATTGTGAGTTTTTTGAAAGCAGGAATATGTTTTAGTATTTCCTATTTTGCTGTTTTGCCTTAAATAATTTACATGTGATAAAGATGTAACACACTGTGTGAGGAGTAAAATACATTTATCTGCATGTAAACCATGGTCTAGAAATTATTGTCTTTTGTAATTTTGGTTTATTCTACTTCTATTATGTCCTTTGTTCTGGAGGGTGGAAGAGCTCATGCTATCACTTGTGGTTCAGAAGATCAGAAAACCCCAGAATGCTCAATGTGGCAAGTTGTCCTCAGAGGAAAAAATATATATAAATTTTAATTTGACAAAGACATTCAAGTTTTTAAAGTCTGACCTTTTTCAAAATTCTCCCCAGCCAAGTCTCTAGCTGGAGCCATCTGAGGAGCTCAGGTGCATCATTTGTTAAATAATTGATGCTTTGTAATAAATGGTATCTCGAAGGGAATCTTCATGTTCCAAATGGCTTGATGCAGTTAATTATTATAAGCCACCAGACACTGACAAATACAGTTGCTCATTACTCAAGATGTTGACCTTAAAAACTAAATTTCTTTCTTTTAATCAACAACCTTCTTGGTAATTTGCATTTCTAACAGATTCCCAGGTGTGAGTTCTACACACTGAGAACTGTTGGCTGCAACGGAGGTTTCAAGGCTCTGCAGGTGGTTCTGATGCACAGTGAGAGCTGAGAACCCCTGAGGTACCATGTGCCCACCACTATACTGGTAACAGTTGATATACAGCATCTCAAAATATGCACAAGTGTAGCTCCTGCTTCCAAGAAACCTCCATTGAGATAGGGGAAAGAGAACACAAAGCTCAAATGTTTATGGACCCCCTCTATGGATAAAGACTTTTTGAATTAAAAGCCTTTGCTATAGTTACTGAGTAGGTCGAGCATCACAAGATTCAACTGGATGGTATCAAGAGATTTTTTTTTTTATTTCACCTAAATTGTTAATTTTTCTAAATGCCAACTTTGAATCACTTGCTTCAGCTTGGCCTCAGGGAAGAGCGTCTCAACATGCAGCCACCCCACAGTGGATCTGAATCATTCAGGAAAGGGCTCTGCTATTCCTGCCTCTCTCCTAACTACCGTGTGCTTTTGGTTAAGCACATGCATGAGTGCCGGCCCTTGTGTCAGTCGACTCCCCCTTACTGTAACAAGTACCTGATATTTAACTTGCAAAGAGAAAGTGTTGCTTTTCGTTCAATTTTGGAGGTTTTAGCCAATGAATGATGAGCCCCACTGCTTTGGTCCTATAGTGAGGCAGGCAGCAGATCAAGCCAATGGTTATTTTTCTTCTTGTTGCTCAAAGGAGAGCGAAGACAGAGCATGGAGCTAGAATCTTCCACAGGTCAATCAAAATGAAATAAATGTCTATATTCACTGATGATGTATGATGAAGAAGGGGAAAAGGATGAGAAACGGACAAAAACTTCTGCTATCCAGTTTTCCAGCTGGACCAGAAGAATAGGTGGGCTTCCAGCACTGGCTTCTCGAAGCATGGCCATTGGCTGTGCTTCTTTTTATTTTTTATTTTTATTTTATTTCATTTTATTTGTTTTTAGTATTTTTTTTTATAATTAACAACTTCTATGATTGTAAACAATATCCCATGGTAATTCCCTCCCTTCCCCCACTTTCCAGTTTGAAATTCTACTCTCCACCATATCCCCTCCCCCTCTCAATCAGTCTCTTTTTTATTTTGATGTCATCATCTTTTCCTCCTATTATGATAGTCTTATGTAGGTAGTGTCAGGCACTGTGAGGTCATGGATATCCAGGCCATTTTGTGTCTGGAGGAGCACGTTGTAAGGAATCCTACCCTTCCTTTGGCTCTTACGTTCTTTTCACCACCTCTTCCGCAATGGACCCCGAGCCTTAGATGGTGTGATAGAGATATTGCAGTGCTGAGCACTCCTCTGTCACTTCTTCTCAGCACTTTGATGCTGTCTGAATAATCCCAAGGTCACTATCAACTGAAAAGAGAAGCTTCTCTAACCAAAAGTGAGAGTAGCATTGATATATGGGTATGAATATTAAGAGAAGTGCTTACTGGGTAGTTTGATGAGCATAGTATATACATTTAGCCAGACACCAGCAGATGTTACACCCCTAGGGCTCATGACTACCCCTGTTTTAAGTTTTCAGTATCAGGGATGTATTCCCTCCCATGGAGTGGTCCTCCAGTCCAATTGGATGGCAGTTGGTTTCCCCCATAATAGACATGCCACTATTGCACTTGTTGGCTCATTTGGCCTGTTTGGCCAGATATAAGGCTTGCAGCGTCCACTGTGGAGTATCTTCACTGGTGACTTCTCCTTCTCTCTCATTGAGCTGCATGCAGTGTGGCTTTTTCCAGCTTTCAGTCAGCTGGTCTACATGGAGGAGGTTTTCAGCTCAGTTCCAGCAGGACTTCTTAGTGACTTTGCAGCCCGAGTCTTAGGGTCTGACCACTTATTCCTGGTGGGAAGCCAAGGGCTGTGCTTCTTTTGTGCTGTTTCCTCAGGCACGCTGGGTCTCAGCTTCTGCATAGGACGAGGGCTTTGAATGACATGATTATCCTTTCCTTCAAATAAAAAATCCCTTCCTCCACAAGGCCTAAAAATAATCTGCAGCCTTGGAAGACAGCCTTGTTTTTCCCAACTTCTCCCCATGGGACCAGTTGCTTGACCTGGTACAAGCCAAAACTCCAGGGGAAAAAGCAGTTTGAAAGAAGTTGATCTAAATGTGGTCTTCTTTCAGTGTCCATTTCACAGAAGTGGCAAGTCTTCCTTCTCCAACCAGGAGAACTCGGTCCCTATCCCTGTGCACACTACTCTTTCCTTTTCTTGCCTGGTGGGGGAGGGGGTGATGAAGTTGATATTTTCAAAATTTTGTTTTTGATGGGAGATAATCTGACAGGACAAGATCAAATGATCTTGATTGAGTTTTCATTTTTTTGCCACTGAAAAATAAAGAAAATAGAATTAGATTAATTGATTACTTTTTCCAAACCTAAACATTAACTTTAGAAATCTCATTAAAGTCAAAATAAAAATTTTTCAAAGGAAAGCTAAGTATCTTAATCCATGAATAAGTTTATATTATTATCATTTTTACATTATTATTTTAATGTTCACTGGTATAACATTTTACATTCATGGCAATTTGTGTGTGTGTGTGTGTGTTTGTGTGATGATAGGGATTAGACCCAGAGACTCATGCACACTAGATAAGGGTTCTACCACTGAACAACCACCCCAGGCCTCAGCAGCGTTATTTGAATAATAGACCCTTTTTAAAAATGAAGATTTTTATTTGTTTGCAAGAGGAGAGAGAAAAGAGAGAGAGAGAGAGAGAATGAGAGAGAGAATATGGGCTTGCTAGAGCCTCTTGCTGCTGGAAACAAGCTCCAGATGCATGCCCCACTTTATGCATCTGGCTTTACGTGGGTACTAGGGAACTGAACCCAAATCATTGGGCTTTGCAGGCTAGTACCTTAACCACTGAGAAATCTCCCCAGCCCTCCCATCAGGGTAAACTCTCCAGTCTAGCACTCAAAGCCCTTTACAGGCTGAGAGTAGTTCTGGCACAGGATCGTAGTAGAAGCATGTCACAATTGTTTCCAGCTTCAAGAAGCATCTGTGGAAGGAATGACCTTGATCAAGGGAGAAGGTGAAAGTTTCAAAACCTTGACAGGATCATTGGGTTTGTTAGGGAGGAAGAGGTCAAGAGCAGGAGTGAGGTAGGGGGAGGCCAGTATCCCTACAGAGGATAGAAAACCAACAGGAGAGTTCAGAACTGAGTAAAAGCTAAGAAAAGTAAAAATTAAGGTTGGAGACAGGCACCATGGCACATCCCAGCACCCAGTAGCCTGAGTTAAAAGGATTATGAGTTCAAGACTAGTCTGGGGTACATATCAAGACCTAGGCTCAAAATAAACATATGCTCCAACCAGCAAATAAAAGATGCGTGTATGGTGGCAGGAAGGGGTGCTGGAGAGATGGCTTAGCAGTTAAGGTGCTTGCCTGTGAAGCCCAAGGACTCATGTTCAACTCTCCAGGTCCCACATAAGCCAGATGCATAGTGACACAAATGGATGAGGTAGCAGATGTGCACAAGGATGTGCACGTGCCTGGAGGTTGATTGCAGTGGTTGGAGGCCCTAACATTCTCTCTTCCACTCTCTTTTTCTCTCATTTGCTCACTCTCTCATTAAAAAAAGGCAATATCTTGGGCTTGCCTCAAAAAAAAAAAGTGTGTGTGTGTGTGTGTGTGTGTGTGTGTGTGTGTGGTAGGGGCTGCCAGTGGTCTGAGACAAAGTGCTATAGAGCCTGGTGGAATTCTGGAAGAGGACATTTGATCTTAATTAGTCACAACAACAGCTTCTCCCCCAAACAGACTGCAAACTGTCCCTTCTCCTCTTTTCTTTCTGCTTCCATTCCAGCCCTATAACTTCATTTTCCCTGGACTTCCATCTGCCTAATTCTTTCACAGACATTTCAGATGCCACTTCTGTGATGCATTCCTCAACCAGATGCCACTTCTTCATGAAAAATCTATCTAGACTATCAGGGTCATTGTGCTGAGCTTGGAAAGATGAAAGGAACAGAGCAGCAAGGATGAGGTGGAGGAGTACCTAGTTCTCCTCGGGGCTCTAACTTCAAATGTCCCCGTATTCCACAGTAAGTAGTTACACTTACTCCTCTCCCTTCCCTGCACTACAGTAAGATGGCTGCATGAGGCTAGTAGTGTGCTAACTTACACCCTCGTAGTCATCTTTTTTTTTTTTTTTTTTTTTTTTTTGAGGTAGGGTCTCACTCTGGCTCAGGCTGACCTGGAATTCACTATGTAGTCTCAGGGTGGCCTCGAACTCTCGGCGATTCTCCTACCTCTGCCTCCCGAGTGCTGGGATTAAAGGCGTGCGCCACCACGCCCGGCTTACTTACACCCTAGTAGTCATCTTAAAAGAGCCGGAGTGATTCTGGAATGAGCAGTACACAGAGTTACAGGCATTGGGAACAGCCCAGAGAAGCAGGGTGCCTGTTTGAATCCCATGCTGACTACACGAGCCATTTAACAGCCTTTTGGATCACGATTGCGTCAGGGGAAGAAGGAGAGTTTATCTGCCCAATTCAAACCACACAACTGTTGAAAGAAAAGTAGACCTCAGAAGATATTTATAGCTTATAAATGCCATGTGATGAACTATAGAAATGATCCTTGAAAGTGTAGTCTTACAAATGCCATGTAAATTATGGCATTATAGAAATAATATTCATTTATTCCTTAGCCATTCAACCACCATTTGATAGGGATGATTCCTTTTGATAGGGTGAGGACAATAGAGACAACATACGCTCACTGATGATACTTAATTGCATGATAAGATTAATTTGCCACAAGTTAATAAGTGGATCCTGACATATGCACAAGTGAATAGTTTTTTTTCTTGCATTCACCAAGCAATAATTCCTCAAGCTGGGTATATTGGCACATACCTGTAATACTAGCACTCAGGAAGGTGAGGCAGGAGAATCTTCAATTTGAGGCTGCCTAGGCCACATATATATATGTGGCAAACATATATATCTATTTATTATATAATATACATTATATATATATATGTATATTTGTATATATGTATATACAATATGTATTATATTATATATTATATAGTATATATATGTCTATATTGTATATTATATACATATTTGTATATATACTATATTATCTATAGTACATTTGTATATATGTATATGTATATGTATATGTATTATATATTATATATATAATTGCAAAATCCTGTCTCAAAAAACCAAACATAAATAATCTCTTTGTCTTTAATCCTTCTGTTATTCATTTTCCAAATTTCTAGAAGTCCATATAGTTAAATAACTTTTAGAAAAAAGTAATATTTAGTCTTAAGGGAGTTAATTTCTCTTACCCAAATTTCCAATAGTTATGAGGCTCTCTTACATTCAGATTATGTGCTTTGTGCTGGTGGGGATTTGGGGGAGGACCACCAAGAACAATCCACCTTCCTGTCTCCTAAGCACCTCACAGGATGCTTTACATACAAATCTAGATTTTGTTGCATTTTGATTAAGCACAATGCCATCAAGTTCTGGTACAATTCTATCCATGATTGCACACAGATACAAACTTCCTTTTCCATACCTATTTTAAATTAGGAGCACACTAAGTAATGTAGTTTTTAAAGGCTAAATCAGGATAAACTAAAAAGTCACTTTGCATATACAAAATCAAATTAACATGGTCTTTGGAAGCCAGTGCATGCCTTTAATCCCAGCACTCTGGAGGCTGAGGTAGGAGGATTACAGTGAGTTCAAGACCAGCCTTAGGCTACAGAGTCAGTTCTAGGTCAGCATGGGATAGACTGAGACCTTTACCACAGGTAGGGGGAGAAGAAAACATCAAAATATATAAATCAATAAAATGGCCTTTTAATAATCCTCATTTTCTTTATCAGTAATTTTAAGTAAGGAGTACATACATAGGGCCTCTTGCTAGGCACTTTTTCCTTTATAAAGCAATTCTTAGGAAATTCTCAAACTAGATATTTGGAAGTATAGATTTTTAAACGGTATTTTCCACACAGTAATTGATGATAAAAAGTTGTCAAAAGCTGGATTGATGGCTCAGCAGTTAAGGTTCTTGCTTGCAAAGCCTAAGGACCCAGGTTCAATTCTCCAGTACCCACGTAAAGTCAGATGTACAAGGTGACACATGTGTCTGGAGTTCGTTTGTAGTGACTAGAGGTCCTGTTGTACCCATTCTCTCTCTCCCTCCTTCCCCCTCTCTCTCCCTTTCTCTCTGTCTCTCAAATACATCAACTATATTTAAAAAGTTGTCAAGTCCACCAGGAAATCAGCACATTCCTATAAAATATCATCAATATCCATTGTTTTCCACATACAGATTGATGGACTAGAGTCTGGTGTATGGAAGAGAGAGAAGTGGACTCCTGAACACGCACATGCCATTCCTGATGCCTGTAGGGCTGAACCTTCCGTCTCTTTAATTATCTGCTCATACCTCTTTCAATTCTGAAATTCTTCTTTCTTTCAGTTGCAAATGGGATCATCTTTTGGCAAATCATGACCTTTGGGGTTTTAATCTTTTTACTTTTTAAATATTTATTTGAGAGAGAGAGAAAGAGGAGAGAGGGGAGAGAGATTGGATGGCTATGCTAGGGCCTCTTGCCACTGAAAATGAGCTATAGACATCTGTGCCACTTTGTGCATCTGGCTTTATGTGGGTTCTTGGGAATCAAACCTGGCCCATCAAGCTTTGCAAGCAAGCACCTTAAACCACTGAGCAAACCCTCCATCCATTAGTTTGTATGCTTTTGTTGGTGTGTGTGTGTGTGTGTGTGTGGTGACCCTTGTGTATATATCTGCTCATATTATGTGGGTGCGTGTGTATATATGAATGCATATGCACAGGTGTGTGCATGGAGGCCAGAGGATGATGTCAGATATCTTCCTAAATTGCTCTTCATCTTATTCTTTGAGACAGAGTCTCTCTCTGAGCCAAGAGCTCATGGATTTGGCTAGACTAGATAGCCACTGAGCCCCAGGGACTTCCTATCTCTGCCTCCCCAGTCTCACATGTGCACATCCGGCATTTTTGCGTGTGTGCTGAGGATCCAAGCTCAGGTCCTCAGGCTTGCATGACAAGAACTTACCCACTGGGCCATCTCCCCAGCCCACCTCTTACTTTACAAGCAATACTCCAGGACTAGTTCCTGCCCTGTTCCCACATACAGACTTCAAACTTTGTCCCCTCTCTCCTCATTCTTTCTGTTTCCACACAGTATAAAATTCAAAAGGCACAAAAAGGTATAGCTATGAAAAGAACAATCAGTTTTTGTTTCAGTGTTACCAAGCATTCAGTTCTGTCTCTAGTGACCAGCAGTTAACCCATTTTGTCACTTATATCTACTAATCCTCTAGTCTGAGCTATAATTTTTCTTCCTTTTTCTTTTTTTTTTTTTTTTTTGAGGTAGGGTCTCACTCTAGCTCAAGCTGACCTAGAATTCACTATGTAACCTCAGGGTGGCCTCAAACTGATGGTGATCCTCCTACTTCTGCCTCCTGAGTGCTGGGATTAAAGGCATGTACTACCATGCCCGGCTGAACTATAATTTCTTGACAACTACCTTTACATGACAGCTGACTTAAGTTTGGGTCTCTTTCTGAACAGAACTTTCATTTTGTCATGAGGTGGAATAACAAAAAAAAAATGTCTGAGTCAGTTCTGAGCTTGATTGCAATGAATGGAAGGAATGATACAAAAAGAGGACACTCCGGGACACAGTGGAAAGCTTGCAGGAGCCCCACCTATACATGCTGGGGAGCCCCACATATGTCTACTGAGTAGCTGAAATGATCAATGGACCAAGCTGATCATGTTATAGGGAGCTGAAAGGAAACTAATTTCACTGCAATAGATCTCAAAATAAGAACTAACAAAATATGGGAGCCATCATAATCCAATTGTTATTCTTTTGAATGAGAAAGGGGAGCCAGACATTGTTCTCAGTTTCTGAACATTTTATTATTTAATCCTCAAAACTGCTTGAAAAAATATCTCTCTTTTATATCACGAAACAGCTTAGAAAGGGTTTGTAAGTTTACAAGGTTATATAGCTGATATGCAGTCAAAAGCTAAATCCAGATCCCAAATTCAGTCATCAAGAACAAGAATAATTAGGATACAGAAACATGGAATATCCTGGAATTTGTGTATTAGAATCTAGAAGCACTTTCTACATGCTAGCACCATCCTTAGATTTAATATGGGTGAAATAGGTGCATAAAATATGATCCTTTATTGAATATTGTCTTTTATTTATTTGTGTATGTGTGTGTGTGTGAGAGAGAGACAGAGAGAGAGAGAGAAAGAAAGAAAAGGGTATGCTAGGACCTCTTGTAACTGCAAAGAAACTCCAGATGCATGTGCCACTTTGTGTCTATGGGTTTACATGGGTACTGGGGAATTGAACCTGGGATGGCAGGGTTTGCAAACAAGTGCCTTTAAGTGCTGTGACATCTCCTCATCCCAAATACTCACTTGAAGAAAGGTAAAATCAGAAGCACAAAGTGAATGTATATCTTTGACCTGTTTGCCAAGTAGGCAAGTACACGGTTCTGATTTCTAGCTTAAGCCCAGGCTAGAGAACATTACACAATATTTACAGGGAAGAATGGGAGTGCATCTCTCAGACAGTGGAACTGAAGCTTTCATTTTGTTCTTTACATAAAAAAAATCAGGTTCTGTCTATAGACCACAATGTTCATGGAAGTGTTTAAAACTGAAGAAACAGAATTTGTATGTTCTAAGATGACCTAGTCACCATGAATATCAGTTTATAAATAAGAAATATTTAATAAAGCCTAAAGAATATGTCCATGGGCAGTAAGAATGGACCAAAAGAATATCAAAATATTGAATTGGTCATAAAAATGTTTTTGTAGAAAATAGCAGTACAACTCACCATCAGACAGAACTGACCAGCCAGTGTGCCCTGGTTCCCAAAAAGGATACAGATGCATCATGAAAAGATGACCCCCCAGTGTCAAAATGGCTGAGTGGCAGGGGTTGGAGGACAGGACCTTGGGAAGTGGCTGCAACTGTAAGAGGGCTCAGCAGCAGTCCCCAGAGGGTAGCCTGGGCTATAATAAGACTTTTGACAGTGTACCCTCTAATCCCCATAAGACGCAAGCACAATGGTGGCTTTTACCATGTGTTGAGTAAAATGAAGAAGGACTTCTGCAGCCGGCTTGGACTGTGATGAGAACTGTGGTTGTCAAGAGACCCCTGGAATTGCTGGAAAGCTGGTGTTCCAGGATGCCTTAGGCAGGGCAGTGAGCCCAGAGGGCAGTCAGCCCGAGGAAAGGTGCTGGAAGGCTGCAGCGTAGTCCTGGTTGGACGCAGCTCAGAGTGACAGCTTGAGCTCTGAAAGTCTCAGGAACTTCCATGTGTCTGTGACTGATGTGCCCTTTGACCAACTTAGCAACCAGGGACTGTTTTAGCACATAGTTAATTTTTTTTTCTTTAGTTCAAACATCATTTGAAGTGTTTGATAGGTAAAAGAGTTAAAATGGCTTAAATTTTTATTCTCATTATCCTAGAAAGTCTGACATTATATTTTGTCCATGAAGGAAAAAGAAGAGATGGCAAAATCTTCAAATATCGTTCCAACAGATGTAAGGAACTTGGTCTTCCATCGTCATTCCCTCCTTATACAAGGTCTCCACCATGGTGATTGTGGAGAATGCAGACAGTGTCTGCATCGCTGAAGACGTAAGGCACACAGATCAAGAAATAAATATGTCACACTTTAAGTACCAAAAATGTTTTGTTTGTGGGAGCTAGCTCAAACTTCTACTTAAAAAAATTTTAGAGGTATTATTTGGAAATTTAAAACATATTCGGTATTCAGTATTTTCCTTAATGTGGTATATGTTATGTTTATTATAGACAGAAAGGTAAGGAAATATAAGAAATATTCTCCCCAGGTCACTTGCATGTGTAGCCAAATCTCTTCCATTTTCCTCTACTGTGCAACACTCATATTGCAATTTTTCCCCTCATTGTGCCATGACATAAAAAAATGAGAAATAGCTTTGAAAAATCACCTTGTACTACTAGGAGATATTCAACTGGTTTGTTATTGCAGATAAGTGTCATGAGGAGGGGGCAGGGAGAGAAGAATGGTTTGAACAGAGCAGTTGTCAAAAAGCTGCTTCTTATGATGACATCAAAATCAAAGAGAGACTGATTGAGGGGGGGAAGGGATATGGTGGAAAGTGGAGTTTCAAAGGGGAAAGTAGGGGGAAGGAGGGAATTACCATGGATTATAGTCTACAATTATGGAAGTTGTCAGTAAAAAAAAATTAATTTAAAAAAAGGCTGCTTCTTTACAAATGCCAGGAAATTCTCAGAGCTCTAAGGACATTAGAAAAAAATGAAAGAAGACATTCTCTCTGCTTAACTTGTTGAAGGCATGTGACTTAATTTGCTGGGCTGGAAAGAAAGGATTAAGAGGTGAAAATAAAGCCCTGTAAAATTAAATAAGCACTTGTATTTTATTTCTATCATTTCATATGTGAAATATGTGAAAGCAATGTGAGGCAAGCCTGAAGGGTATGCCCAGAGATGCCAAAAAGAAGTTCCAAGAGCAGCCAGGTATCCTGGCTGCCAGGCCACTGTCTTTATCCACCAGCCTGAATCTTCCTTTCAGATCATCTTCTCAAATTATCCATAGGAGATTTATCCACATACTCAATAAGAAAAATATGTCTAATTATATCCAACCATTCTTAATATGAATGAGAATTATGCAGGGATGCTAGATTGCCAACAGGGTTTTTGCCAAACAATTCCTTTTGACTTAAGAAAGAGGAGGCAGCTGCATTGTTTCCATAACTATCCATATAAAAGAGCCCAGGAAGGAAGCTGACTTGTCCTGCTTTAAAAAGCTCCAAGGTAAGTGGGAGCAGCACCGGGCTTTTGGGAGGGACAGTGGCCACATCGCTGCCGGCGACACTGCTGCTTCTGGTACTGCTGCCTCCCTTCACATCTCTGAATTCTGCTGCTTCTGTTTACATAGCAAGTAATGCTGCGAGTGGGACTTCACTTTTCTGCTAATCAACTGTTTTGCTCTTTTCTTGTCCAGGACCTTCTTATTTCCAGGCTACATCTTCTCACTTGCTAATAAGGTAAGATTTGGACTAACTCTTCCCTGGAGGAGAGACTCTGGGATGGATTTACATCACTTAGCAACCTTTGAGAAAGTGCTTCTCTCAGGAAGTACTGACTCTCTAACATCTTCCTTGAAGGAAAGGGCTGGGGAGGGAGGGAAGGAAGGAGAGAGGGGGACTTTTGCACCCTCATTTGTGACTCAAGCATTGGTAGGGTGACACTCAAGCAAGCAAATCATTCTTAATAGAATATTTTTTTTTCTGCCACTAAAAATAACTGAGATTACTTGCTAAAAAGCTCAGATTTGGGAAGAATCTATCCTGCTACTACAATTCGTTAATAAACAGGATCGCTAACAAATAAGATAGGGAAGCATCCAGAACAATGGTTCCTTTAAAATTCTTTTAGGCCTTGGAGGAAGTCACTTTGTGCAATGCTGAGTACTGTATAAACTAAAGCGTGGTGGGATTTTTGAATGTGGAATAAAAGTATAAATCAAACAGTGCACACTGGGTCTGTTGAGAGATACTGATATAGCTGACTGAAATGAATTTACAGTAGTTGATCATGTGAAGACAACAGCAGGTCATTGCTGAACCTTGCATTCTTCTGCTCCTCTGGGCAACTGCAGGAGCCTGGAGCAGAGCAACCAGGTCCCATGTTCTCTAAGGGCAATTCTGAACAACAACGAGGACCTTGCCTTACACAGGAATGAGGGCAAGCATTAGGGGTTTTGATCCTTTATGAACTTAACTGGGTTAAACTGATTAACTGCATTTAAGATATTAGAATAATTACCAAGAATTAAACTGAAAGGGATTTAAAAGGTAAATACAGTTAGTATCGATCACTCTGGGCAAAGGTGCCTGAACACCTAAAGAAGTAGAAAATAAAGTTGTCTCACTTTACATGTCAAGACATGGAAACTTGTGGAACGGCTGATGTTCTATGTGCATATGGCAGCCTGAATCGTTTCACATTGCTACTTACTGAGTCGCAATCAATATTTTTTCAAAGTATCTTCACCCTATCTAAGGCCTGTGAAATTTCAGAGGGAGATAGCATTGCGGTCCTCAAGATGGAGTCACTGAGGTTCAAAATGATCCAGTGACTTACTCAGGGTTTCACAATACTTGGCAGCCACGCTATGACCCAGTTCCCTGAGCAGAATGCCATTCTCAGAGGAGAGAAGATTTTTTTCTCTAGTGAGATGTTTGCTTTGGAACTACAGACTAGTCACAGCAAACCTGCCTAGTGCAATTTATAAGTGGCATCCTGAAATATTCAGCTGTATGGTCACATCACCCAGAGCAGTCTCTCCAATGTGACGTATTCTATCCCCATCAGGACCTGTGAGTTCAGCAGCCATGAGTTCCGATTCGGAGATGGCCGTTTTTGGGGAGGCTGCTCCTTACCTCCGCAAGTCCGAGAAGGAGCGCATCGAAGCCCAGAATAGGCCCTTTGATGCAAAGACATCTGTCTTTGTGGCGGAGCCCAAGGAATCCTTTGTCAAAGGAACTGTTCAGAGCAGAGAAGGGGGGAAAGTGACCGTGAAAACCGAAGGGGGAGCGGTGAGTAGAGACCTTGTGCCTGCTACTGCGTCGTGCTGAGTTTTAGAGGGTTTGGTCAGTCAGCTGACTCCAGTGCTTACCTGTCTTGTTTATCAGACCCTGACTGTAAAGGAAGACCAGATTTCCCCATGAACCCTCCCAAATATGACAAGATCGAGGACATGGCCATGATGACCCACCTGCACGAGCCCGCTGTGCTGTACAACCTCAAAGAGCGTTACGCAGCCTGGATGATCTACGTGAGTGAGTGACCCTTAGAGGGGTCTTGTCACCACCATGTGTCCTAAGAACCTATGGCTCCCAAAGAAGCACAAATCCATCGCCAGCAGTCACTAGTCACTAGGAGAATAAAAAAGTCAGAAGAGGATAACCTGAGGTGTATGGGACCAACACATGATTTGTTCATACAGTAAAGTTCATAAGTAATTTATAGAAAAAGGGAAAAGGAAAAAAAAGTTCATCTTTGCTACTGTAGACCTCAGTCCAACAACAGCACTCGTCCTCTCTCATTGACAGCAAGGAAGGCCACTCTCTCTGTTGGCGGGGTTACCCATGGATCTGTTGATGAGTCATGCCTCCATCTTCCCCCTCTCCTCTCCATTCCTACTGCAGAATCATCCCAAGAGGGAAAGGTTACAAGAGTTTTAGCATTTAAAACTATATTCTTAGGAATCAAATTTCACTCCTATTCATTCCTCCTAAATAATCACAATTTGTACCAGTATGTTCTGGTCCCTGTATCTGCAAAACCTTTTCAGCTCCCCAGGCAATGCGGGTGTTCTGTATTCACTGTCTCCACACTTTTCCCAACCATTGAGTCACATTCCCATCTCCTGCACTGCCAGGAATCTCTCAAGGGCATACTTTCAGTCCTGCTGCTTTGCAGATTGAGACATAATACACAACCAAATATTTTTTAATATTTTATTTTTATTTATTTGAGAGAGAGAAAGAGAGAGAGAATGGGCATGCCAGGGCCTTTAGCCACTGCAAACACACTGCAGATGCATGTGCCACCATGTGCGCCTGGCTTACATGGGATCTGGAGAATTGAACCTGAGTCCTTAGGCTTGGCAGGCAAGTGCCTTCATCTCTATGCCATCTCTCCAGCCCCCAAATATTTTAATTGTATACCATGTTATGTTAAATATTCTTAATTTTTTTTGATTTTTAAGTTGTGTGCCATGTCACATTCATATTTTTGCATATTTAAACCAGTACTGATATTCAGTTGGGCAGTGTCCATGAAGATGTGCCTGATGTTAATGTGGAACATCCCATCTATTTGGTTGGTGTCTGTCTTGGATGAGTTGCCATATATTTCTAAAGTCACTATATTGTACTCAAAATGTATTTATATTCTTTCGTTTTCTGCTTTTCTTATACTTAGAAGCATTTTACACATTTTTTTCTAGTATTACTACATTCTGCCATGTTTACTTTCTTAAAGATTTTGTATATATATATGTGTGTGTGTGTGTGTATTTGCATATATATGTATATATATATATATATATATATATATATATATATATATATTTAAAATTTACCGCAGTTCACCTAATCACTGTCTTACTGTTGGAAACTTAGTTGGTGTCCAAATTCATGTTTTTATAAATTTAATTATATTAATTCCTCAAAGGAAATATATTCCTGTTACCTTAAACAATCACAATATCTTCCAGTACACATTTAACAACAAATAAACAGACATACTCTGGAGCGCCTGCTCTGTGAAGAATCACTGTGACAAGTCCTAAGCATGGAAATATGAAGTCTGAATTGGTCTCTTCCCTTAAAGATGTTGCTAGCTGCCAACTAATTTTCATGCTGATGCCTGGAAAAAATGTGGAGTACACATTTAAAGTGCTCCTTTTTGTCAAAAGCCAATTAATAAGTGATTGACTAAGTAACAGGAAAGGCCTGTGTGTGATTATTTTCTTTCCTTCCGTAGACTTACTCGGGCCTCTTCTGTGTCACCGTCAACCCCTACAAGTGGCTGCCGGTGTACAACCCCGAGGTGGTGGCGGCCTACCGAGGCAAAAAGCGCCAGGAGGCCCCGCCCCACATCTTCTCCATCTCTGACAATGCCTACCAGTTCATGCTGACTGGTGAGTGAGCTGGGTACTTCATGTGTGCATAATCTTTCTCAGCAGAACTACAGAAGAGAGTCCCAAGCAATTTCATCACACTCTTTGAAATGATCCCCTTTCACTGATTCTGGTGTAGTTGTGAGATATTACAGAACTGCTAGTGATCTTTTAAATATTCCAAGGTCAATAGGGGTTCCTATGGTTAAGCTCTGGAATGAGTCAGAAAGTCAATAAGTTTGAGCAGAAATACAAGCATCTGCAAGCATATGTAGACACACGCATGCATAAACACACAATCACACACACAAACTGGGTCTCCAGGAAAGAGCAAACTTCGCTTCTTTATCCTCAATATCATGAATTGCAACCAATGAGCAGTCTCTCTGAATTGTAATCGGAGGTACATATTGGCCTTTGCCCAGAAGCGACAACAGCAGGCTTCAGATTGAAAGCCATATTTGGAGTCAGAGTTATTCTGTGAGCTGACTTTCTACAGTGTTGTTTCTCTCAGCTACACCAATCTTATGTACTTTTGGTCTCTCTAGAAATGGTTTAGAAACTTCATTAGACAAAGTACGCAACAGAATGAACCTAAACGTAGGAAATGAAGCTCCACCATTGCATTTGCTACTCCTTACACACTGAAAGAATTTCAGTGTCTGCTTTTCCTTTCTTCTTTTACTCACAAAAACTATGCAGCTAACTTCAACTGTCATCAAAGCCTGACACCAAAGCCAGGTCCCCTCTTGATACTTATTTGGTGGTAGAGTATTAAAGTTAGCACAGCCGTGTGATGCCATGATCAAGTATGCTATGGCGTTCAAGCCTTCTGTTCCCCGTGGAATCTTTTCCTCAAGTGGAATATTTCTGTGAAGATATGAGTGGCGCTCAGTAAATGGGTGCACGTGTGCAAGAGTGAGGGAGGAGGAAGAGGGACTGGAAAGATGATAGACCTTGAGTACACCAGCCCCTAAGAACTGAAAGTCACACTGAGAAATGTGAGGATTATTCATTCTTATTTCACTTGCCATTTACAAGTGGGTGAACAACTGTATTAAGGACCTGCATTTCTCTTGTAGATCGGGAGAATCAGTCAATCCTGATCACGTGAGTCCATCTTCACTTTCTTCTTCTCCCAGTTGTGGGTTGTGGGTAGCTGCTAGCTTTGGAGCCTCGTCTGATTTTGTTCTAACTTGACAGCGGAGAATCCGGGGCAGGGAAGACTGTGAACACGAAGCGTGTCATCCAGTACTTTGCAACAATTGCAGTGACTGGGGAGAAGAAGAAGGAGGAATCTGGCAAAATGCAGGTGGGTCTGAGAGTCAGGTTGAGGATCCAGATTCTGCCAGGAGTCTGGAACCCCAGATACGAGGCCTGCTCTTGCCTTTGCAGGGGACGCTGGAAGATCAAATCATCAGCGCCAACCCCCTGCTGGAGGCCTTCGGCAACGCCAAGACCGTGAGGAACGACAACTCCTCTCGCTTCGTAAGCCTCTTGGGCACTGTTATGGGCACTGTCCAGCAGCCAAAATTTATGGGATTTTTGAGATACATTCTCTGATCCTTTTATACACTTTATATTACACTGTGGATTATTTTCTGTAGTCCTAATTTGTCATTGCTACTATGCATGCTATAAAGTATTTTATTTTTAATTGTCAGTTATGTATATTCATGGACACACAACACAACATGTAATGTATATATATATATATATATATATATATATATATATATATATATATATATTGCACAATAATGAAATCAAGCTAATTAACACATTCATTATCTCACTTACTTATCATATCCATGAATTCTTTAAGATAAATGCTTCTACTGACAAAACAGGAGATAGGCTTTTATTTCCTATGTAAATAGTCTCAGAACTGGTTTAAAATGAAAGCATCAGAACATGAAGTGTTCAGAATTTTTCAAAGATTTGTTATTCACAAACACCCCGTAGTAATTTTGGTTTTCCTTCCAGGGCAAGTTCATCAGAATCCACTTTGGCACAACAGGAAAGCTGGCTTCTGCTGATATTGAAACATGTGAGTGCCTGGATGTCCTCTAAAGGCAGATCTGCTCTCATGACCTTTAAAGTTGATAGAAAATTAAACTTGCCTGTTACATGTACATTTACAGTTTTTCCTATTTATGTTTTGTTTTGTTTTGTTCCAGATCTGTTAGAGAAGTCTAGAGTTACTTTCCAGCTTAAGGCTGAAAGAAGCTATCATATTTTCTATCAGATCACATCAAACAAGAAACCAGAACTAATTGGTAGGAAATGTTATCATTCCTTTGCAAAATTACTGCACCATCACCTGTCAATGCATTGTCCAACCTAATGTTCCATGTCTGAATTTTATTGGGCTTGTTATTTCATTTTTAAAGATAGCTTTGTGAGGGTTAGGAGTATAGCTCAGAGGTAGAACACTTGCCTAGTATTTTTGTAAGGCCTTGAATTCAATTTCTAGCACAAAAAAAGAATGCAGCTTGGTAAAAAATAATAATGTGTTTACTGTAAAAATCCATAAGAAAGCAAAAGGAAAACTGAAAATACCATCCCCAGTTTCTACCATTGTGATGTAACCACTAGGCATGTTTAGATGAATAACATCTTATTAATCCTCTATAACCATGCCTTTGCATTATAAATACATATAACTTATATAATTGAAATAATAGTATTATATGCTCTTTTATAATTTTAGCGAGCATATCATGCTTTCTCCATATTAATAAATATTATTGATGATTGTATAGTGCTTTGCTCTTGAATTGAGCAGAATCTACTCATATTTCTTCCCCTTCATCCAATTCCAAATTTTAGCTAGTCACCAGTATAATGACTGTGTGCATATGCATAGATATAATGTTTCTCCTATGGGATTATCTTTGTTGTATTGTAGAGGTGTTTAAAAATAGGAAATGATAGGGGACACTATGACATCAAACTTCAAGGTGTTTGAGGTAGCGCTAAATATTCTTTAAGCACTCTTCAGTGCCTGTCGTTCATCTCTCAACCAAGCATCACAGAGTGGTTTTAGACTGTGTCAAGAAATCTCTTTCTTTAGTGGAGAGAATGACTGTTTTTATCTGTGCTTGGTCCCATGTGCTTAGAGATGCTGCTGATCACCACAAACCCTTACGATTACCCATTTGTCAGCCAAGGGGAGATCAGTGTGGCCAGCATCAATGACCAGGAAGAGTTGATGGCCACAGATGTAAGTAGAACACAACAAAGCAATGGGAATTGTTATGTTGGGTCTGAGCAATGGTCCATGCAGATATTCAGTTTCCAGTAGAATTAGCAAAGATTCAGGGGTGGTGTGCATATATGGGCCCACTGAGTCAAATGCTTTCCCTTAGAAGACTTCTAAAGATCTACCACTTTGGAATTTGTCTAAACCATTTGATGAAGTCATGTGTTGTCTCCCAAAATCACTAGTGCCTTCAGTTTACTATGCTTGCTTAGTATATATGCCTCTAATCCCACTGCTTGTGGTGGTCTTTGCTTGCCCATATGCCTTCCGGTAGCAACTTGAGGAATACTCTGCTTGCCAATAGCTGGCAGTCTCTTCACTTTAACCAGCAAGTCAGAAGAGGAACGTGAGTGGAAGGTCACAAGTGTGGCTCATAACCTAACAATTATCCTCTTGTTCTATTGACAGAGTGCTATTGATATTTTGGGCTTTACTAATGAAGAAAAGGTCTCCATCTATAAGCTCACGGGGGCAGTGATGCATTATGGGAACATGAAGTTCAAGCAAAAGCAGCGTGAGGAGCAGGCTGAGCCAGATGGCACCGAAGGTACCAACTTAGTTACTGGCCTGATTTAATTTCATTTGGAACTCATATTATTACCTTGTTACCCCTGAATTTTCCCAAGGAAGGTAAATTCAGTTTTTTTAGAGTTAAATTTCTTAGGATATTTATATAATATCCTATTTAAAGTATGAACATTAGATGAATGTCTCCTCATACTTTTAAAGTTTTTCATATAACCAAAGCCTTGAACTTAGTGAAAAAAAAATGTCCAAGACAAAGACATACTAAAATCACTACGCACAAAAATGAACACAGCTTAAAGGGAGCTTTGTTTATTTATTTAAGAATAAGGGCTTCTTTGGGCCAATCAAACATTGGATCTATTCCTCCTTTTAGTTGCTGACAAGGCAGCCTACCTCCAGGGTCTGAACTCAGCTGATCTGCTTAAAGCTCTCTGCTACCCCAGGGTCAAGGTCGGCAATGAGTATGTCACCAAGGGCCAGACTGTAGAGCAGGTAGGAGCATAATTCAATTTCACCACTGGTTATGGAAAACATCTCACAGTCCTCACGTAGCTTCAAGAATTTCGTCTTTGTTTGTCTAGGTGACCAACGCCGTGGGCGCCCTGGCCAAGGCCATGTACGAGAAGATGTTCCTGTGGATGGTCACCCGCATCAACCAGCAGCTGGACACCAAGCAGCCCAGGCAGTACTTCATCGGGGTCTTGGACATCGCTGGCTTTGAGATCTTTGATGTGAGTTGCTAGTTAATTGGTGAGATTTTTTTAAATAATAAAACAATAAAAATATTCACAAGGAACAATTGGCGACCATTATGGCCCTTTCTTGCATTTGTCAGCTATGTGAAGACTTAAGAGAGATTTGACAGCTACTAATCATTTGCTGTAGTGATAGTTCCACCCACCTGGCCGGCAGTGCACTCAGTGAGGACTGTTCAACTTGCTGTGTAATCCTAGGGGAGTTACACTGTAGGGGAAGAGGGGCTCTAAAACTCCCACAAAACAAATGTAGCTGATGCGAAAATATCACAGTAAAACTGAGCAACATGCAATATTCTCTGAATATACAGTGGAGAAGTCACTGACAAATACTCAGGCAGATGATAAAGGCTGAGAAAAGCTTAGTGATTATAATCATTAATAAATTCAATTAATTTTAATGCCTTTTAATGTACTATAATAAAATAAAATTTCCCGTTCGATTATGAAATTCACTTTTCTTGCTTGGCCCTTTTAAAACGTTTATCTTCTTTGTAATTGTTAAAGGAGAACTTGGGTATTACAGAAAATGTAGAAAAAAGTCAGAGAAAAGATTGCACATAATTCCACTATATACTTAGCATTTATATTTTGGTGGTTTCTTTCAAATAGAACTGTGGTTTTTGGTATCTTGATTATTTTCATTCCACACTAAAGAACAAAGACAGCAATAGTCACTTGAAAGGCTGACCATTCAATGTTGGCTCCTACTCAGCTCCTCATGAATTGCAGGTTAGCTCTTAAATGAGCCCTCTGGAAAATGGAGATGATAATAGGAATAAACACGGGGTAGCAAAGCTGAAATTCAGATGTAAGAAAAAATATTAATATTGACTTAACATTTTCTATAAAATGGCAACAAATAGTAGCTTCCACATGCCCTCAAATGTTTTGTTTTGTTTCAGAAGAGGCTCTTTCAGTCCAATGAAGGGGTATTTTTTTTTTTTCCTAAATGCTCAATCAGCTTCAGAGAAAAGTAAACGCTTATGTTTGTGCAGTTCAACAGCCTGGAGCAGCTGTGCATCAACTTCACCAACGAGAAGCTGCAGCAATTCTTCAACCACCACATGTTCGTGCTGGAGCAGGAGGAGTACAAGAAGGAGGGCATCGAGTGGACCTTCATCGACTTCGGGATGGACCTGGCCGCCTGCATCGAGCTCATCGAGAAGGTATCCTACTCCACCACTCTGTGCTCTCTTCCTATGTAGTCTGCCCCTCATGTTTACCCAGATGCCTTTGTCTTGCCTTACACAGCCCATGGGCATCTTCTCCATCCTGGAAGAGGAGTGCATGTTCCCCAAGGCCACAGATACCTCCTTCAAGAACAAGCTGTATGAGCAGCACCTTGGAAAGTCTGCCAACTTCCAGAAGCCCAAAGTGGTCAAAGGCAAGGCCGAGGCCCACTTCTCACTCATACACTATGCGGGCACGGTGGACTACAACATTACTGGCTGGCTGGACAAGAACAAGGACCCCCTGAATGAGACTGTGGTGGGCCTGTACCAGAAGTCTTCCGTGAAAACTCTAGCCCACCTCTTCTCTGGTGCAGCAGCCGCTGCTGAGGCAGGTAATGCTTCCAAGTTTTGCATTGTCTATAGATATCACAACATGTGATGTTACATTGAAACTGGTGATCTCAAAGCCCAGACTGAAGGGTGGCAAGCCTTCCCCTCATTCCTTCAAACACTGAGTATTTGACTGCTGTGGACATATGTGGTTGTGGCTCACCTCCCCACAGAACTAGACTGTCAACCAGTGGACAGCCTGGGCTTCTGTGACTCCCTCCTCCTCCTTCTTCCATATTGAATATTAGGCTCTGGGGGATATCAAAGACAACATAGTCACCACTCAAATCGGTCTCTAACTGTGGGGTGAATGCCCTTTATGTCACTTCTCAATAGAGAAAGATTCACAGAAAAGTAAATGTAAACTAAGTTGGAAAATAAGATTCAACTAGAGGTACCAGTACATAGGGAAATATTCCATTTGAGCTGGGAAAGCACAGAAATCATCCAGATGTCACCCTGTGTATTCAAAACTACATTTGAATGACACCTTTCCTTCCTTCTTTTTCTCCAGAGGCAAGTGGTGGGGCTGCCAAGAAAGGTTCCAAGAAGAAGGGCTCTTCTTTCCAGACTGTGTCTGCCCTTTTCAGAGTAAGAAAAACCCATTTCTAAAAAATATTATTTATTTATTTGCAAGAAGGGAGGGAGAGAGAGAGAGAGAAGAGACAGACAGAAAGAATAGGTACACCAAGGCCTCTCCATGCTGCAAATGAACTCCAGATGCATGCATCTCTTTGTGCATCTGGATTTACGTAGGCACTGGGGAATCAAACCCAGGTCATTTCTAGACAAACACCTTAACCACTGAACTATCTCTCCAGCCTCCAGAAAAAAAAACAAAACCTGTTTTTAACACTACCAATTACTTTGGGAATTTGGTTTTAGAAGCAGATCTTCTTTCCAGAAGTCATTAGAAAAAGACTGACATTAACAACTTTTTTTTTGGTGTAAAGTTAGTGAGAAGGGATTTAAATTATTCAGAAAGTACTATCTTACCTGTCATGTAAGTCAAATAATGAAGGCGACTTCATAGGAGATCTTATAGAACTTAATGACCTGCTATGCATAATCTAGTTGCGTCAGGAAGTAGAGGAAGCCCACTATGGAAGATTGAAGAGCATTAGGCAAACTAGTGGAGTTGCTGGCTATGCTAGGGCTCTTCTGTAATCCCAGCATTTGTGAGAAGGAAGCAAAGGGATTGCAAATTGCAGGCCAGCCTTGGCTCCATGGCAAGGACTAGTAAAAATAAGACAAATAAATAGACAACAAAAAAACCCCAACACCACCGAAGCAAAACAAATAAACAAACCAACAACAACAAAAAAAACCCCGCCACTGGGTTTGGTGGTGCACACCTCTATTCCCAGCACTCAGGAGGCAGAGGTAGGAGGATTGCCGTGAGTTCGAGGCCACCCTGAGACTCTGTAGTGAATTCCAGGTCAGCCTGAGCTAGAGTGAGACCCTACCTTAAAAAGCAAAACAAACCAAACAACAATAAAAAAACAACAACAAAAAAAACACCACCAAACCAGAACAAACAAAGACATTTTAAAAAAAAAGGTAAAAAAGAATCATAAAACCTACAAAAAGCTGATATGGTATCTTTATCTTTAATCTAATCAGTTGTCAAATACAAGTGGTGAAGTGATAAAGTCCAAATGTGGTACAGACTTGCATTTCCTCATTTAGTAGAAGAGAGAGCGACCACCCAGTATGGGAAAGCAAAGGCCTTGTTAATGTCTTTGGGTAACCAAGAACTGGGGTAGAAGGAAGCATGGCATGGTATCAGGTGAAAAGAAGTGCATGGCAGGCTGCATTACCTACATATCCCCTGCCAACTCAAGTACAGAAAGATGCACTGAGGAAGAGAGCCAATCCCAGGAGATGCACCCAAGGCGTTTCTTTCCTTCAGTGAAAACAGCCACCGAGTCATTCAGTCTAGCAACAGAGATGGATTTTACAGACATGCACTGCTCATAACTGTGCTGATAGTGTGAGATGACAGGAACTTTTCTGATCTTACAGGAAAATTTGAACAAACTGATGACCAACCTGCGGAGTACTCATCCTCATTTTGTGAGGTGTATCATCCCCAACGAAACTAAGACTCCTGGTAAGAGGTTCTGGAGTGAAAGCACAAAACACGCCTGTCAAACCTCCTTTGTTGGACTTTGCAGTAGAATAAATGTGTATTTTCAGGTGCCATGGAGCATGAGCTGGTCCTGCACCAGTTGAGGTGTAACGGTGTGCTGGAAGGCATCCGCATCTGCAGGAAAGGATTCCCAAGCAGAATCCTCTATGCGGACTTCAAGCAGAGGTCAGACTCTACTACTTATAACATATTGCATATTGTGATGTTAAGTATGAAGAAATTCAATGTAAGCAAAACAAGTTAGTGAAAAGTGAAAAGTATGCCTCTATTTGTTTTTTTCCTTTATTTTGTTTTGTTTTTGGTTTTTGGATTTTCAAGGTAGGGTCTCGTGCTCTAGCCCAGGCTGACCTGGAATTCACTATGTAGTCTCAGGGTGGCCTCGAACTCACAGCGATCCTCCTACCTCTGCCTCCCCCTCCTGAGTGCTGGGATTAAAGGCATGCACTGCCACGCCCGGCTCTTATTTTTATTTGTCTGACAATTTAATCAAAATGTTAAAGTACATGATTTGTTTTTTCACTTAGCAAAACAAACTTTAAGACTTTCTTAAACATGTAACAAATCTTTATACTAAGTTGAGCATGACAATATTTTTAGCTGAAAGGAAAAGAAACCAAAACTCTAAATTTGTCAATTATGCAAAGATGTGAGATTCTATCCAGAGGTGTGAAACAAAGGAGAAAATGTAAAAGTCATAGCCAGTGGCCAAAGGGCAGTTTGCAATCTTATGCAGTAGCTCTGGAGGTAGCTATCTAGTGCAGGACTCTATCCTACATCAAGGTTTTAGAAAACAAACAAACAAAACAAGACAGAAGAAAAACTGGGTGAGGGGAAAGGAACGGCATTGGCATGTCAAACCATTCTGTGTACCTGATGTTTGGAGAACTTGTAAGAAGAATGAGACAGATGCAGATTTACATTTCAGAAATACTTAAAGAATGATTTTAGCTTTAGATTAATTACAAAGCTATTACAGGTCTCTCCACAGGAGGGAATTCAGACCTGGTCCTGCAAACCTAGTCAAAAGCCTGTATCTGGGAAGACCACAGGTTCTGGGGGAGGCTAATGCTGTTGTTTAATTTGTCACAAAAGAAGTAAATATTATAATCCTCATAACATTGGCAGAAGACAGGTAGACTACAATTTAAGTGCTGCACAGAATTTTTGCCAGCTTAGCTCACAGAAGTGAACATAATAGAGGGAAATACTGTCATGGCCTCATTTTTCAGATGAATAAGTAAGAAAAATAAATGAATAAATTAGATGAATAAATTCATCTAAATAAAGTTTTTAGATAAGTAAAATAAGGAGGTCAAATCTGCCCAAAGTCCCAATTAATAAATAGCTGAATTAGGAAGTTTTGCATGCAGGAATAGCTACAAACATGTCATTATCTTTTCTCTCATTTTCCCCTTACACATTAGCATCCCAGTGTTTCCCAGAATCAGAGGGGACATGTTGCAGTGACAACTCCTTAGGTGTTTTTTTTTTTTTTTTCCTCCATTAAAAACCTACGTTGAGGATAAGGACAAGGCCTACGTAACAGCTACAGGACACTGGTGTCCCCTAAGTCTAAGTCTGGTGGAATTGACAAGGAAGAGCAGTGTTCTAGACCCAAGGCACCTTGCGGTTCCATCCGAGCTAACTTAGGATGGTTCCTCGTACCTAATGTATCTCCTATCATATTCCTCAATAAAAAAGCAATTTTCTTAGACTCAGGATCTTACCTATAAAAACAAATTCATCAAACAAGTACAACACTTTCCTTCATGAAGGTCATCTACTTTAATGTGGACAAGCTGATATAATCCTTTCTTGACAACATCCCATTATAAAGTTCATCTACTTTAATGAAAACAAGATGATATAACCCTTTCCTAACAACAGGGTCTGATAAAGCAGAAAGGAAAATTGCAACTGTAAGGGAAGGAAAAGTGAATAAAAATGATAGCCCATAGGTTGTCATCCATGTAAATAACCTCCCTCTGTGAACAAAGAAAACTTTTAAAAATCTTTTATTTTTTAATGAGAGAGAGAAAGAAAGAGGGAGAGAAAGAGAATGGGTGCACCAGGGTCTATAGCCACTGCAAACAAATTCCAAAGCTCTAATTTTCAAAAATGCAATTTAATTTTCAGGTCCTGCTTATTTCACAAACAAAGCAAGTATTAACAACTTACACTTATTTTAACAGATACAAAGTACTAAACGCAAGTGCGATTCCTGAAGGGCAGTACATTGATAGCAAGAAGGCTTCCGAGAAGCTCCTTGGCTCCATCGACATTGACCACACCCAGTATAAATTTGGTCACACCAAGGTAAGATTCTCTAAATCCAACTCAATGCTATTCCTGCTCCTCTGAACATATGTGAAGTTTCTGACCTACCATGTTGCCCATGCACAGGTCTTTTTCAAAGCTGGTCTCCTGGGGCTCCTAGAGGAGATGAGAGATGAAAAGTTGGCCCAACTGATTACCCGAACCCAGGCCATGTGCAGGGGGTACTTGGCGAGAGTGGAGTACCAGAAGATGGTGGAGAGAAGGTATGAAAACACAAGAATGGTCAGCATGGAATATATTCTGGGTGGGCGACAAGTTGCGAAACATAACTCATCCTCAGCTCTTATACCTAGCAGGAGAAAATATACTAGTGAGTGAGCAGAGAGTTTTTTGTCCTAACAGTTAGTTCTGATATGAATTTGTTGGACAGATTATTAAGTAAGGGATATTGGAATACATAGTATTTTCAAAGATGGTTTTAGATAGAATACAAAATGACTTCTTCCATTCTCTTATTGAAGTATCATGATTTTAAATATTAAGGGCATTTGCCTGTGAAAGACGTTTTTTTTGCAGAAAATAGCTACAGTGTCCCTGTGGGGTTTGACTTCTTACTGATCAAATTTGATGCAGGGACAGAATTCAAAGAGCCAGGTGTCTCAGACCTCTAGTGGGAAACTCATTTTACATTACCACCTGTGTACCCATACATAAATGAGGAAGTCAGGGTCAATACATATACAAATTATGGGAAACAAATTTTAGCTGGACCACTTGTAATTTTATAAAATTTTCTGTTATAAATTGTTATAAAGTGATAAATTTTAGTTATTACAAGCTAATTTGATTAACTAATTATATATGATGGTCAATAATTTCAAGTAATCTAGATTAAGGAAAATGTAGTATTATAGAATAGAATATAAAATCCACCCAACACTAAAATATAAACTAGAGATTGTCAAACATATTCTGATTTTTTTAACTGTATACCCCACATCCATCAAGGACCATGCACCCTTTCACTGCCCCTGTTCTGATTTCGTGAGAATGTGTGGAGCACTCATGTGCAGCAGTGCTTCTCAAAGGGCAGTCCTACTTTTGTCTCATTACCATATGTTTGCAAGCTTATTGAAAATGCAAAGTTGGGGCTGGAGACATGGCTCAGCAGTTAAAGACACCGCTGGCCTGAATTGTCTCAGGTTCAATTCCCCAGTACCCATGTAAAGCCAGATGAACAAAGTGGTGCATATGTCTAGAGTTTGTTTGCAAGAATCCCTGGTGTGCCCATTCATTCACATTCTTTATTTTTATTTTTATTTATTTATTAGAGACAGAGAGAGGGAGAGGGATAGAGGGTGAATGAGAATGGGTGTGCCAAGGCCTCTAACCACTGCAAACGAATTCCGGACACATGTGCCACTATGTGCATCTGGTTTATGTGGGACCTGGAGAATTGAACCAGGGCCCTGAGGCTTTGCAGGCAAGTGCCTTAACCACTAAGCAATCTCTCCAACCCTCATTCATATTTTTGTTTGTTTGTTTGTTTTTGAGGTAGGGTCTCACTCTAGCCCAGGCTGACCTGGAATTCACTTTGTATTCTCAGGGTGGGCTCGAACTCAGAGCAATCCTCCAACCTCTGCCTCCCGAGTGCTGGGATTAAAAGTGTGTACCACCACGCCTGGCTCCTCATTCATATTCTTAAACAAATAAGTAAAAATTTTAAAAGGCATAGCTTCAGGCTACCCCTAAATCCCTGACTCTGGATCGGTGTAAGTAGAATCCTGGTGCCCATACTTCTTATTTAAAATATTTTTATTTTCATTTATTTGAAAGAGAGAAAGAGGCAGGTAGAAAAAGACAGAGAATGGGCACACCAGGGCCTCCAGCCAGTGTAAATGAACTCCAGATGCATGTGCCACCTTGTGCATCTGACTTATGTGGGTCCTGAGGGAATTGAACTTGGGTCCTTTGGCTTTTCAGACAAGCTTCTTAACTGCTAAGCCATCTCTTCAGCCTGGAGTCTGAATTTCTAACAAGTATATCAAGTGATTTTTAGGCATACCAAAGTTTAAGAAGCAATGATATCAAAAAATGATCTTTGACTATTAGAAATATAATTTGTCTAATCTGCAAGTTTGAAAGCAAGTGAGGAACAGGATGGCAAGACCCCCCAGTTCTTGCTGTCAAAATTTCATCACATTTCATCATCCACACAATACTAATTTGCACCACTGAACTTTAGGGAGTCCATCTTCTGCATCCAGTACAACATCCGCGCCTTCATGAACGTCAAGCACTGGCCCTGGATGAAGCTCTTCTTCAAGATCAAGCCCCTGCTCAAGAGCGCAGAGACCGAGAAGGAGATGGCCACCATGAAGGAGGAGTTCCAGAAAACCAAAGACGAGCTCGCCAAGTCAGAGGCGAAAAGGAAGGAGCTGGAAGAAAAGATGGTGTCACTGCTGAAAGAGAAAAATGACCTGCAGCTCCAAGTTCAGTCTGTAAGTTGAGGCTCTATCCTGAGTATCACTAAACAGTATGCAGTGCTAGAGCTCTGGCCATGGTGAGAAGTGAACCATGTAGTCAGCAGGGAGGCGCTCTAAATAGAGAGAAGGTCAGAGACTTCAATCGGCCACGCATTCCATCATGCCCAGTAGACAATTCCGACAGTGCTACGATAACCCAGTGGCACTGTAATGAGGTGGAGCTGTCTGTCTTCTTCCATTCAACACAATTTCATCAAATACAGCAGTTTTGGTTTCTCTTCCTTTGAAGATAGTTTTTGAATGTGGCTTTAACATGAAACAGTTTCAATAAAACATTAAGAGGAGAAAGTCTGGAACAAACCTCAAATAACTTTGATATCCACGAGTCTTACTTCACAGTATGGAGAGCCGACAGTGTCTACACCAAATGTTATTGAATTATAGTTTGTCATTGATCTGCAAAATATATCTGCTCTTTGCAATCTACATCAACAATTTGTGGCCTGTGACATCACACTGATGACTGTCCCAGTTACTCTGCCTTCTACCAATTCTATTCCACCCAGTCTCCCCTGGCCACTCATCTTACAATTTCCATTGACCTGGAATGTCATTTGTAAGACTGTCTTTCTTTTGGGTTGAATTGAATTGATCTGGGATAATTTACTCATCACAAATCATATTTTTTTTCTGTTCAGATTAGTCTCTGCTGTCAAGTATTAGGCAGTATAATAACTCCTCCAGGCTTAAAGAAGGGGCTCTTACTGCTTTCTTTAAATCTGTACCCAACTCTTTTCTTCACTGACACTCAGAATCTATCCTCCAGTACTGGTCTCATCACACGGCTGTGTGGAACACATAATAGTGTCTTATGCATTCAAAGTTTTTTATGGAAGATTACTGGTGCATATATATTTCATGTCTCTCTTATTTCCTGTCCTCCCCATTCCTCTAAATTGAAAACAGCAGGTTTCCAGAAATTTTTTGATTACTTTATACCTCAACTTGAATCTTCATCAGAATCAGTTTCCAATGCAACAAAGGGAAATATTTCAGTAGCAGCCACATCTTGAATTTTTCCTGAATGCCTTCCCACCCAACTCCTGATCCTTTCCCTAATAAGTTGACTTCTGCAAACTCAAATCCTACTAATCTCTCAAGGCCAATTCAATATTACTTCCTTCACAAAACCATCCCAGATTTAACTTCTTTGATCACTGATATCACAAATAGCTTTCTATTTGAATGGTAGCTTTTGAGAGAAAGGTATTCTAATCTACCATAAATTTTACCCTCCTAACAAACAGGGCAGCAAACAGTATGTTTTGTTTTCCCCCTCATATGAAAAATGTATTGCACACAGCAAGTGGTTCATGAAACACAGGCCCCTGAACACATACATAAGTGAGTACAAGAAATCCAGGGATCATGTGAAGAAAGTCACACTCTAATCATGCAACATATTTTATTCTTTCCTTTCAAATCTGATTTTATTGTCAACTCTAGGAAGCTGAAGGCTTGGCTGATGCGGAGGAAAGGTGTGACCAGCTGATCAAAACTAAAATCCAGCTTGAGGCCAAAATCAAAGAGGTGACCGAGAGAGCTGAGGACGAGGAAGAGATCAACGCTGAGCTGACGGCCAAGAAGAGGAAGCTGGAGGACGAGTGCTCAGAACTCAAGAAAGACATCGATGACCTTGAGCTGACCCTGGCCAAGGTGGAGAAGGAGAAGCATGCCACAGAGAACAAGGTATGAAGCACCTCCTGCCATGCCACGTGCAGCCTCTGCCATGCCACCAGGCTGCTCTCCAGGAGAGACCATCTCTCTCTTGACCTCCTTAGGTGAAAAACCTGACGGAAGAGATGGCAGGCCTGGACGAAACCATCGCCAAGCTGACCAAGGAGAAGAAGGCCCTGCAGGAGGCCCACCAGCAGACCCTGGACGACCTGCAGGCGGAGGAGGACAAAGTCAACACCCTGACCAAAGCCAAGATCAAGCTCGAGCAGCAAGTGGACGATGTAAGTCTTATTATTAAGGAAATGTTTTTCTTCTAAAAAAGAAAAAAAAGCACCCTTTCTGATTCAACATTATTATGTTTAGCTTGAAGGATCCTTGGAGCAAGAAAAGAAACTTCGCATGGACCTGGAAAGAGCCAAGAGGAAACTTGAGGGTGACTTGAAGTTGGCCCAAGAGTCCATAATGGACATTGAAAATGAGAAACAGCAGCTAGATGAAAGGCTTAAAAAGTAAGTGTGAAAACCTTGCTTAGGTATTTTTGTCCAGTATACGATATGAGCTAAGCAGTTGTCCTTTTCTTTAAGGAAAGAGTTTGAAATGAGCAATCTGCAAAGCAAGATTGAGGACGAGCAGGCTCTTGGGATTCAGCTGCAGAAGAAGATCAAGGAGTTGCAGGTAAGGCCATGGTTTCCATCAGTCTAATGTGATGTGAAAGCATGACCGACCCAACACACTGAGTTTGCATTTCCCACCACCCCCAGGCCCGCATTGAGGAGCTGGAGGAGGAAATCGAGGCAGAGCGGGCCTCCAGGGCCAAGGCAGAGAAGCAGCGCTCTGACCTCTCCCGGGAACTGGAGGAGATCAGCGAGCGGCTGGAGGAAGCCGGCGGGGCCACCTCTGCCCAGATCGAGATGAACAAGAAGCGGGAGGCCGAGTTCCAGAAAATGCGCCGGGACCTGGAGGAGGCCACCCTGCAGCACGAGGCCACGGCGGCCACCCTGAGGAAGAAGCACGCAGACAGCGTGGCCGAGCTCGGGGAGCAGATCGACAACCTGCAGCGGGTGAAGCAGAAGCTGGAGAAGGAGAAGAGTGAGATGAAGATGGAGATCGACGACCTCGCCAGCAATGTGGAGACTGTCTCCAAAGCCAAGGTACAACATATTTGGGGTCATTGATATTAGTGATACTATCCACTATGGACACATCAGTTCACATAGGAAGGGAAGTTTATGAGCATTACATCTATTAGAGGAAGTGAGCAGAGAAATGATAATATTTTTATTTTTCTATTTAACATATGAAGACCTAGAATTCAAAGACTCCAAGCACATGAGTCCTTACACAGTTTAGTGAGTGACTTTAGCATAGGTTTCCAATTGGAGAATACAGGTGTCCCACCATTTCAGTTATAGAACAAGGTTTTGGTATACATAAAGGTAATGAGGTATTTTTGAATGTGTTTCTAGAAAACAGACCATGAAATTCTTACGGAATCCTAAAATCAGAACCAAGTCTTTAAGTTATTATATTACTATTATGCAGGGCTTCAGGATTCAGTTTCATTCAATAAAAAGGAAATTTTTTTGATATCCCATCGCATATAGAATAGTATGACTTATGGATGAAAGAAAATAAATGCATTTATTTTTATTTGTGGAGAAATCAGCTATGACAGATGCCATTATCTTAAAAGGTCTTCTTCACTCCCCTTCTGTGCCGTAGGGAAACCTGGAGAAGATGTGCCGCACTCTAGAGGACCAAGTGAGCGAGCTGAAGTCAAAGGAGGAGGAGCAGCAGCGGCTCATCAACGACTTGACCACCCAGAGGGGACGCCTGCAGACCGAGTCTGGTAAGTTTCTCCTCCTCCATGGCCTATGAGCAGAGATGGTGGAGTTCAAAACAAATGATGTGGTGATGTGAGAGCCTAATAAAGGCGGTGAGAACAAGTGTGAGTCACCAGAAGGCTCAGACTCAGTCTGCACGCAAGGTCATTTGGAGACATTGGGGATGAAGATTTCTGTATGATTAAGTCAAGCTCAGAAAGGCCTGAAAAGTGATTCGCAGAAAGAGTATTGAAATAGAGTCACTCCAGTATGGTCTAGAACTTCTCTTTCAGGCCACAATTTTTGTGGCTGTTGCTATTTTGCAGTGCTAGGGAGGGAACCCAAGGCCTCATGGATGCTAGGCAAGTACACCCCTGTACATCTTCTCCAGGTTTTCCTACCATAGTTAAGGGAAGTGGAGATCTTTCAAGATAATGGTATCTGTGGTAGCTGATTTCCCCATGGAGCTGTCTCCTTCCCTACAGTGTCTTTTGTTTATGTCAGCACTGACTAAATTCCCCATTGGAGCAAAGGACATCCCCATCTCTCTAAAGTCTATGGAACTGGGCCTGTGTGGAATTGTACATTTTAGCTTCCTGTTTTGACAGTCACTACCAGGTTTTGCATAATGTCATATCCGCCTAAAAGAATTAGTTATGGAAAAGACAAAAAGAATTTAAGCTGGTATTTATTTATTTGGGTTGATATGCAAGTTTTGTTTGGGAAACCAGAGCTTTGTCATTGAGCATGAAGATGTCAAGAGAGAAGTCCAGTCATGGATGGAAAGGGAGGGTTAAGTTTATTTCTAAAATTGGCTTGCTTGCAGAAATTTTTCTTTACTTAGACAACAACAGTGCCATTTATTTTTTTCTGTCAGGTGAATTTTCACGCCAGCTTGATGAAAAAGAAGCTCTGGTGTCTCAGTTATCGAGGGGTAAACAAGCATTCACTCAACAGATTGAAGAATTAAAGAGGCAACTTGAGGAGGAAGTGAAGGTCATTATCAGTCTAAGACTGATTGCTGGCTTTTGTCCCATGAGTTGACTTTATAAGGAGCCAGTCACACAACCTACAAGGATTTAGAGACTTAGGAATTAAATGTCTAACGCACAATGAAGCAAACTGAAGGTGTAACTATCTCTGCAGGCTAAGAACGCGCTGGCCCACGCCCTGCAGTCCTCCCGCCATGACTGTGACCTGCTGCGGGAGCAGTACGAGGAGGAGCAGGAATCCAAAGCCGAGCTGCAGAGGGCGCTGTCCAAGGCCAACAGCGAGGTTGCCCAGTGGAGGACCAAATACGAGACGGACGCCATCCAGCGCACGGAGGAGCTGGAGGAGGCCAAGTAAGGGCACAGATAGGAGAGAATATGCAGGAAACTTGACATACTCAGTTCACCAAAACTGGCTAAGTAGCTTTTATCTGCCAGTGACTGAAGAATAATTTCCCCCAAAACAAACATGGTTACTTCCCTCCCAGCCTAACATGGAGTTAAGAAAACAAAGGATAAATGTAATTACTGTTTACACAGCTTCTTCTTATTTGCCAAGTGCATCAAGCTCATCCTAGCCTCTGGCATCTCCACTTGAGACCTCCCTCTGACTTTCAGATCTTGCCTCACATGTTACCTCCTTAGGGAGACCTCCTTCCAATAGCTACAATCACTACCCAGCATTTACTTTATTTTATTTCTGTCATTGCCACTCAGATCTGAATGGTATCATTACACATTTTCTTTCCTTTTCTTTTCTTTTCTTTTCTTTTCTTTTCTTTTCTTTTTTTTTTGTAGCAAGCCCAATAGACGGGCTTTTTTTTTTTTTTTTAATGAGAGAGAACAAGAGCAAGCACTCGAGAGATAACTGGTATGCCAGGGCCTCCAGTCACTGTAATTGAACTTCAGACACAAGTGCCACCTAGTGCACATGTGTGACCTTGCACATGGATCACCTGATGCGTCTGGCTTACGTGTGATCTGGGGAGTTGAACAGGGGTCCTTAGGCTTCACAGGCAAGCATCTTAACCGCTAAGTCATCTTTCCAGCCCTCATTATGGATTTTCTGACTTGCTTACTTTGGATCCCTCTCACTTGTTTACAAGCTTCTCTGTCTTATCTGATGCTATGTATTCAGAGTATGGTTCCTGAGAGGAGCTCATTGGTTATTGTTGAAGGGACAAATAGCATTAATATGAAGTTTTCAATACTCTTCAGTCTAGTCCTATTTTCTATTTATTATTATGGTCACTGATGATGTATATAATCTTCAAGGAAGAAGCTGGCCCAGCGTCTGCAGGCTGCTGAGGAACACGTCGAAGCCGTGAACGCCAAGTGCGCTTCCCTGGAGAAGACCAAGCAGCGGCTGCAGAACGAGGTGGAGGACCTCATGCTGGATGTGGAGAGAACCAACGCAGCCTGCGCGGCCCTGGACAAGAAGCAAAGGAACTTCGACAAGGTGATTCGCTCCTGCAGCCTCCTTTGCCCTCCACAACTCAACTTTCCCTGCCCTTTACAGCAGCTAACTGCCATTGCTTTTCCAGATCCTGGCAGAATGGAAGCAGAAATATGAGGAAACACATGCTGAGCTTGAGGCCTCCCAGAAGGAGGCCCGCTCCCTTGGCACTGAGCTCTTCAAGATGAAGAATGCCTACGAGGAGTCCCTGGACCATCTAGAAACTCTGAAGCGAGAGAACAAAAACTTACAGCGTGAGTCTCGCTCACTTTCAACCAGTATTCATGCCTTGAAAGAATCACTCTTTTATGCCTAGCTTCTGACCAAATCCTCACCTGCCTTTTACCCAAACAGAGGAGATTTCTGACCTCACAGAACAGATTGCAGAAGGAGGCAAACGTATCCATGAACTGGAGAAAATAAAGAAACAAGTGGAACAGGAAAAGTGCGAACTTCAGGCTGCTTTGGAAGAAGCAGAGGTACAGGTCAAATTGTGCCTTGTAGAGCAATATATTCATAAAATAAGTGGACTTAGATTCACCTACAGATGAGTCAAAATAAAATATATAGCACAAAATTATCTGTGTGCAGAAACACCTCAGATTGTTTAAAAATGTTTATTTATGTGCGAGCAGAGATGTACAGAGAGTGAGACAGAGAAACACGGGCACACCAGAGCCTCTAGTCACTGCAAACAACCTCCAGATGCATGCACCACTTTGTGCATCTGGCTTTATGTGGGTACTGGGGAATTGAACTCCAGTAAGAAGGTTCTGCAGACAAATACTTTAACCACTCAGCAATATCTCCAGCCCAACACTTCAGAATTTTTGTTTGTCTGTTTTTGCTAATGTCACCTCCTGCTGTCCCTAAGGCATCCCTGGAGCATGAAGAGGGAAAGATCCTGCGCATCCAGCTTGAGCTGAACCAAGTCAAGTCTGAAATCGACAGGAAGATTGCCGAGAAGGATGAGGAAATCGACCAGCTGAAGAGAAACCACATTCGAGTGGTGGAGTCCATGCAGAGCACGCTGGATGCAGAGATCAGGAGCAGGAACGATGCCATCAGGATCAAGAAGAAGATGGAGGGTGACCTCAATGAGATGGAAATCCAGCTGAACCATGCCAACCGCATGGCTGCTGAGGCCCTGAGGAACTACAGGAACACCCAAGGGATCCTCAAGGTCAGTGACATTAAGACGTGCTCGCAGACGACTGGGGTGACCAGGGCCTGAGAACATGGTGTCTCAGTGATCCTTCATCCCACAGGACACCCAGCTGCACCTGGACGACGCTCTCCGGGGACAGGAGGACCTGAAAGAGCAGCTGGCCATGGTGGAGCGCAGGGCCAACCTGCTGCAGGCTGAGATTGAGGAGCTGCGGGCCACGCTGGAGCAGACGGAGAGGAGCAGGAAGATCGCGGAGCAGGAGCTCCTGGATGCCAGCGAGCGTGTGCAGCTCCTCCACACCCAGGTGGGATTTAGCACAAAGACTTCTTGTAGTAAATGTCTCGGAATACATAAGCCTGATTTTTTTTAAGCCCTCCTCCTCAGCCTTTAGCTCTTATATTTTGTCCACCGCCTCTTCTGCTATAGTCCCCGAGGCACTGGAGAGTGTGATGACCATGTTTCTGTATCGCTACACACACAATTTTCACTTCCCAGCACTTTGACAGGCTTTGAGACTCCCCAGCATTCACCACTTTCTGAAGAGAAACTGCTGTAAACCAAAGTGAGAGCAATACTAATACATGAAGACAAACCTATATATAGAGAGGGTAATTTGGTGGGCATAATATGTTCATTTAGCCCAACAGTTATACCTTCCTCTTAGGCCTTATGACCTTCCTAACCATGGGATTTTGAGTAGGTGTTCAGTATTAGGCATGAATTCCCTCCATGGAGGAGGCCTCAAATCCAATCAGGGAGCAATTGGTTATGCCCATAACACAAATGCCATTATTGTAGTAGTGGGCACATCTAGCCTAACTGGCCAGTTAAGTAGCTTGCAGGGTCTACTGCTAGTCAACATTGCCAATGACTTCTACCCCAGTGCTCTACATAGCATGTTTCAGTGCTATGAGAACTAGACACCAGGCAGCAGGCTTCCAGCTCAGTTCTAGCTTGATCTCTCAGTGTCCTGCAACCACGCACGTGGTGTCTTCAGCAATAGGGTCTCATCCTCTAGTTCTGGTGGGCAGCCGAGAGCCTTGGCAATGAACCTGTAGTATTTGGGGACCGCAGGGACCTACTGACCAACAGCTCACTGGGAGGTATATTACCCCTAAGCCTGAATTTTTTTTTTTTTTTGATGTAATTGCCAGGTTTTATACTTCTGCCAAATTTTCACTCTATTACTGAGAAATCTTTCAGTTTTATGTTAATGTTATTGATTGACTTCCTAGAATATTCTAAAGCTGCCACACATTCCATTGTGCTAATGGCTTTACTGACCCTGGTTATCGATAGTGGCAGCTTTATTGCAGAAATGGAGCGTAAAAGTATCTGTTACAATTTTAACCATGTGGCTAGGTGGTCTCATTGGTAAATGGAAATTGTAAAATTATAAAGCTGTTTGTTCTGCTTGTGATGCCCTTGAAGATGCTGAACATTCTGTAGCATCCCTATTTTTAATTGCACTATACAACATTTTTAATATTCAGAGCATTTCTTTAATTTCTAAAGTTTATCTGAATGTTTTCAAAAAATGACTTCCACGAAGTACTTGAATGACATAAGACGGTGTGTAACTTATTGTTAACCAGAACACCAGCCTGATCAACACCAAGAAGAAGCTGGAGACAGACATTTCCCAGATCCAGGGAGAGATGGAGGACATTGTCCAGGAGGCCCGCAACGCAGAAGAGAAGGCCAAGAAGGCCATCACCGATGTGAGTAGCCGCGCACTCTTCCACCTCGTTAGCCGGGAGGTTTCCTGACATCAATAGCTTTCCTGATTTCCTTCCCAGGCCGCCATGATGGCGGAGGAGCTGAAGAAGGAGCAGGACACGAGCGCCCACCTGGAGCGGATGAAGAAGAACATGGAGCAGACGGTGAAGGACCTGCAGCTCCGCCTGGACGAGGCTGAGCAGCTGGCGCTGAAGGGCGGCAAGAAGCAGATCCAGAAACTGGAGGCCAGGGTGGGTGTTCAGTATACGTGCCCATTTCCCCCTATACGCAATGTCTGATGGGATGAGAGTTCTCAAGAGCCAATCTACTTGCAGGTGCGTGAGCTAGAAGGAGAGGTTGAGAGTGAGCAGAAGCGCAACGTTGAGGCTGTCAAAGGCCTTCGCAAGCACGAGAGGCGAGTGAAGGAGCTCACTTACCAGGTGCGGCAGCGGTTTTTTATCAGCTGAGTGTTCTCTCGAATAGATGTGAAATGCTCATGTGACTTGGGGGTAATGCTCTGTGGTTTTTATAATCCTTCAGACAGAGGAAGATCGGAAAAATATTCTCAGGCTTCAGGATTTGGTGGATAAACTTCAGGCAAAGGTGAAATCTTACAAGAGACAAGCTGAGGAGGCTGTAAGTATTCTCAGGACAGGGAAGAATAAGCCCCGAGGCTATGAAAAGCTAACAGATAATAATTTATCAAGTATGCTAATGCCTTAGTTAAGACTGTATGTATAAAGACTTTTGCATATTTTTTATTTTTTGCTTGTCATTTGTGATATCACTAGCTTGATTTTAAAAGTAAACTTTCAGGCTACAAATTTAAAAAAAAAAACTTAAAATCAGAAATAATACAGGCTGCATTCCCTGGCTATGGTGTGATAAAGTGGCAAAAAGATAATAAAATATAACCAAAAGTCTATATAATATTACAAAACAGACTTTCTTACATGACTCCTGAGCTAAAGTGGAATATTAAAAAGTGTGCTTGCTGATTACTAATTATAAATAAAATGAAAAGGAACATGTTACTTTTATAAACTTGTAGAATATAGTCAAAGTTGTGCTTAGAGCTATTCATTGTTTTATATGTGAATTAAAATAATAAATGAATAAGCTCATATCCAATTCAGAAATTATAAATAATAATTATAACAATGGAAATAAAATGCTCTATTAAAGGCAGAAAATAATTGACCAGAGTATATTATTTTCTAATTTGAACATTTTAGTAATATGTTATAGCTTCTGGAGAATTAAAAAAACAATACACTTCTAACTAGTTCAATGAAGAAAAATGAGAGAAAATACAACATTAGGAATATAGAAAATATAATCCAGGTACAAGAAAGTATTTTTGAATGCAATATATAAATATATTTCAAAGTTGAAACCCTGAATAAATTGATGATATTTTTCTAGAAGAATGTATGCCACCACGTTGGCTGAATATTACTTCAGAATTACTTTTGAAAATGGACCCAGGTCCAGATAAGTCTTTCAAAATTTTAAGGAACAGATAATCCTCAGCTATGTAAGCTGTTCAAAAGCATGGGACAATTGGAAGGCTTTCCAGTCTATGTTAAGAGGCTCACATAACCCTCATACCAAGACCTGTCCAAGAGAGAACAGGGGAAAGAAAATAAAGCCAGCTTTATTCCTGAGTGCAGTCATAGCTTGGATAGGTTACTAAGCAGTAACTTACTTTTAAAAAATATTTATTTTATTTTATTTATTTGAAAGAGAGAGAGAGAAAGAGGCAGACAGAAAGAGTGAGTATGCTCAAAGGCCTCTTGCCACTGCAAACAAACTCCAGATGCATGTACCACTTTGTGCACTTGGCTTTACATGGGTACTGGGGAATCAAATCTAGGTCATCGGGCTTTCAGGCTTAGGCTTAGCAATCAAGCAAGGGCCTTTAACTGCTGAGCAATTTCTCCAGCCCTAAAACTCTTCCTTTATTAAAAGGAGTGACTGTCAGTGATTAGATAGGCTTAGGTACTAAAATGTCAGAATTATGTTATATTAGGAATCTGCCAATGCAATCACTTTTACATCCAAAGCAGGAGGAATCAAGTGATCATTTTGTGCCAGAATGATCCAGAACAGAATTTGACAGATACTTCAATTTTAAAAAGTGATTGTTAAGTTCACCCTTGATGTGACAAAAAGCATCCAACTCTAGTGAATGTTCTTCATGTAATGGCAAGTGTTGACAACCTTGAGTCATACATGCTTGCCTTCTCTGATCTTATTATTTTTGCTTTGCTTGTAGCATATATCAGCTTGGTTGCAACATATGGATATAATTATTTATGAGAGACTGACTTCAATTAAATCATAAAACCGATTGCAATGATAAGCAACATCCAGGAAATGGTGCGATGTTGCATATCTGTTGATGCTATGTTTCGACTTCCCAGAAGTGTCCAGAGCTTAGATGATGTACAGTATGGACGTCTCACAATTCCATTTTCGTTCTCAGGAGGAACAATCCAACACAAATCTATCCAAGTTCCGCAAGATTCAGCACGAGCTGGAGGAGGCCGAGGAGCGGGCTGACATCGCGGAGTCCCAGGTCAACAAACTGCGGGTGAAGAGCCGAGAAGTTCACACGAAGATCATAAGTGAAGAGTGACGGAGCCCTGAGGCTGTGGGATGACCAGGGAGAGGCACAAAATGTGAAGCCTTTGGTCACGCCCTACTACCCTACTGCACAGGAAATAAAGAACACAGGATATCTGAACATTCTCCCTCAGCTGGTCATGTCTTTTGTCAGTCTCCTAGAGCTGCGTCGAAGTTTGAATAATCTCAACACTGCCAAACAATTGCACTCAACCTCTCCCTATATTCACATTCATCACAGTCTGTTCCAGAACCTTAAATCTATGAAGGTGCCATTTATCAAGGAAGCCTGTTCTGATGAACAGAAATCTGGAAGTCAGTTTTATTTCTTCCTATTCACTTCTGATAGCGGAGAATATTGAAATATAAGGAAGTACCTGCATTCTCTAGCATGAGCCTGATTCTCCAGTCTACATAAAGAATGGCATAACTATATTTCTATGGTGATAATTTATATTAATTATATCTACTCTCATTGCTTAATAGCTGTTATCAGAACAATAAATGCACAGTCTCATTAATTCACATAAGTCTTCACAATGAGCAATGTTTATACCCACAGTTTCTCAGTTTGGTAATGGGTGTGACAGGAGTGAAAAGTGACCCTTGTTCCTATAAAGCCACTGGATGCCTATCAAATCTGTAGACACAGAAAATATCATTTTACGTATCATAATTTGGTATCAATAAGATATTTGCCTTTGTTTCCCAGCCTTATAGCTTTCTAATCATGTAACGAGTCAAAGTCAATGATTTTGTTAGTAAAATATAAATCTTAAAGCATAGCATTCAAATGTATGCATACATAACAATAGCTCTGAGTTTGTACTGTAAGCAGATATAGTGGCTATCTAGATTACGCAGAGAAGTTTTCCTAGAGAATTAATATTTTTAAACTGGGTACAGCTGAGATGCGTGGCCAAAAACAAAACCTTCCTAGACAGCATGAAGGAAAAGCTAAATGCTAACTTCCCATCTGAATAGAAAGTGAGAGTGTCTTGGCTTAAGTGACACTGTGAGACGGACTTAAATTAGGCACGCAGAGGCAGCTTAACAGGTAAATTGGTTCACACTGTCTCACAGGCCTTAGCAAGGGCATGGAATCATTGCTCTTCTCCACTATATTGGTCCATCTTTTTCACTTTGTGTCAAGATCATACATCAATGCTTAAGTGCCGTTTAACTTGGTAGCAATGACCAAAAACAAGGTCTTACTCTCTACTGACTACAAGGTTTGTTCAAAGCAGAACAAAAGTCTGTCTTAAAATTCCCACCAAATCCAACTGAGGGCCTTATGTAAATGCTGACTCCGGGAACCATTACCCACATTCCATGGAGGGACAGTACATGAACAACAAGTAAGAAAGTAAAATTATGCATGTGGGGTAATAACACAGGCTAATAGATGGCTAGGAAATTCTTGGGTGCACATCCCTTGTAAGACCCTTCTTGGTGGCCGTAATGAACTCTAGATAGAAGAGTGTTACTAGCAAGCATGCTGAACTACAAGTTTGGTGACCAAGGTCCACAACAATGTGTGACTTATGAGACCCTTTTCTTCTTTGGTCACAGTTGCTTTGTTAGTAAAATGAGAAATGTGGATTGCATGATCCCTTACAGAAATAAAATCATATGACCATCACAACCAGCATCTCCAGATATCTTCTCTCACAGGCAACTTATTGCCACCATACCAGTTGAAATATGAGTATAATAATATAGAGCTGCATATAAAACAGTCACTATCATCCAGGTCCCAGGTACACAATGCTAACAGAGGAAGATGCAAGGCCACGATAACAACCTTTTTTTTTTAAAGTTACAATAGAAAACAATGTTACGTATTGTTTGGAAGCAAAATGTTAAATATATATCATGAGTGGTTGCTGGAGAAGTCACACATACTGGTATTTACAGACAAAAATGCCCTGCTTTTAATGGTTTGCTATGTTCAGTTTCATGGAAGAAACAGGATTTTATAAGCAACTTGAAATTGAGTGGAAAAAATAAGAGAAGTAGAACTTCCCTGTTTGCAAGGTAATGAGATTTTGGAGCCAGTCGGCAGTGGGAAGGGAATACCTGACAGGCACTCGGAAGTGACGGTCTGGAGAACACAAAAGAAGCTGTCTACCTCTGGCTGCTCTTCATCAACTTCATTTTAAAATTAAGTTTTGAAGCATCCTTCATAAGGCACAATACACTGAAAAAAGAAAAGCCATGTCTTCTTGCAAGGAACCAACAATCTTTCAGCAGGGCTTGACCCAAGGGGCAGAAGCTTTCCTGCCCAGTATCACAAGGCAATTGTGCAGGCAGTTGAAGGCTTGACCCAGGCCACTCGGTGAAACAGAAGAGTAGCAGGCAACAAAGTCAGGGATTCCAGGACTCAGCAGTCTTGAAACAACACCTTACATTATTCCAAGGGCAGATCCCTTTCAGATTGCCAACAACTCAAATTATTTATAGGAGATTGATTCATATACTTAACCCAATGTGAGAGGAAATATTTCTAATTATATCCAAACATCTTTAATATGAGGGGAATTAGGCTTGGAAACCTTCATTGCCAAAAGCATGTTTTGCCAAATATGTTTAAAGAAAGAGGAGGAGGTTACGTGTTTTCCATATTTGACCCTATAAAAGTGCCCTTGGAATGAGAATGACTTGTCTTTCCTCATCAAGCTTCAAGGTAAGAGTGTGTGAGGACAGGGCTGTCTGGAGGACTGGAAGGGATGTCTGGCTGCTGGTGTGCATGCCACACATCCTGGCTCCTACTGTCCCTGGCAGTCTTTCCAGAGAAGCACCAACTTATTCTGCAGGATTTTAATTAGATGTAGTCTTCCCAGTCACTTCCTGGTTCTCAGATAAAAATTGTGCTCCTGTTGGGAATCAGCATTTAATCAGAAGGCCTTTGCTTTTTTTTTTTTTTTTCCCTTACAGTTCTGACCCACATCAAGGTTTCACTTCTAAAGGTAAGATGCTGACTTATTTTATTTTTTTCATTCTGAGTGCAAGAAATCCTCTGCAATAGTCTGGACTGTGGGGTTAAACAATAAGAGCATGTTAATTTCGTGGGTGATCATGTTTCTCTTGAAAAAACTCTGAGGGGCTTTAGAAACTGGGTCTCATTAACTCAGATCCTTTGTAGAACAGCACAATGCCTTTGCAGGGTCTTTGGAACATTTCTTCTGTATCTAGTTTTGTAGTTTGTCTTTTAAGTGATTTCAGCATGGAATGCAACCGTTTATTCACTTAAGGAGAAAATTAAAACTTTCTACGCTACAGCTTTTACTCAGCACTGTATAGTACAAAAACTGTGAGATGTCTAGATGGATGAATGGAATGTTTTAGTTCTTGCCTTGCAAAAGTTGCATAGATCAACATGTTATCTCACAATCTGTAAATTAAAAAAGATTTAAAAGATAAAAATGTTAAATTATTTTATTTGAGTTATTATAGTTTGAATGGGAAAAAAATGTAGAAAAGTTTACCCAGACAGCTTTCCTGGGTAATGTATATATTTTAATATATTATATATTATTTATATATTTTTAAATTATCAAACTGGTAATTTTATATGATGATTATTGACAGAATTCATAAATGCTAAAGTGTCCAGAAGTAGATTTGAAAGGAGTAAAACTGAGGAAAGTATTTATGGGAATGTTAACAATAGGGTAAGAAAACATAGATAATTACATTTCATGATAGAATTTGAAAAAAAAAAAGTAAACACTGGTGAAGTTAAGTTTGTCAAAATTCTGGTACAGGGATAAGACGAAATGATGTATAATAAATTTTCATTTGAACAAGACATTGCAAAACCAAGCTCCTTCACATTTCTTCTTTCTTTCCTAGTAGGCAATCTTCTTAGCTCTGAAGTCTTTAATGAAAAAAAAAACTTTCCCACATATAAAACAGTACCTAAAATATTAGCCACCCATCCTTACTGTTCTTTAACTTGTGCTAGCCAGCTCTGGGCCCTCTCTGCATCCAGCATGTGTTCTTAGAGGTGTGAAGGAGACCAGAAAGAGAAGTATTGCCTGCCTGCAAGGTACTGGAAATACAATGGAGAAGATAACAAGTAAAAGAGAAAGAGCTAGGGAATGTCCCAGCATCCTGTTTACTTTGTGTTTTGTATAAGCCAATGACAGGTGGCTTACCACGATTACATAATAAATGGTAAGCAGCTTATTAAGATCATATAATAAATGAAGGGCATCTTATAAAGATTGATATTCATAATAAATGAAGCACAGGAAGCAGTCACGATATCCCAGTAGGTAAGCCAGAAACAACCATTGCTTTCCAAATGCATGATTGAGTGCCTGTCAGCACCAGCCTAGAGCAAGAAAACTGGCTGACATTTCAGCCACAGTAAAGCCAAGTAGGTGGTTAGACCCAGAGCAATGCATTGACCCAACTGGTCAGTGAATTTAAAAAGAAAATCCATGTGAACCTAATGGTTCAGCTTTTGAATGTCTATCATTTCTTCCTCTACCCAGTAGGCTCCCTAGCTGGGCTGCCACCAGTAGCCTGCAGCCATGAGTTCGGACGCCGAGATGGCCATTTTCGGGGACGCTGCTCCTTACCTCCGAAAGTCTGAAAAGGAGCGCATTGAGGCTCAGAACAAGCCCTTTGATGCCAAGTCATCAGTTTTTGTGGTGGACGCCAAGGAGTCCTTTGTGAAAGCCACAGTGCAGAGCAGGGAAGGGGGGAAGGTGACAGCCAAGACCGAAGGTGGAGCTGTGAGTAAAAACACCTGGTGCTAGTCAAACTGTACATTATTTCAGACCAGTTTAGTTGACATCTATTTTCTGACCTGGCCTGTCTTGTTTATGGACAGACTGTAACCGTCAAGGATGACCAAGTCTATCCCATGAACCCTCCCAAATATGACAAGATCGAGGACATGGCCATGATGACCCACCTGCACGAGCCCGCTGTGCTGTACAACCTCAAAGAGCGTTACGCAGCCTGGATGATCTACGTGAGCGCTTTCTCATGGCCTTCTACTCATGAGAGTAGCTAATATTTTTTTTCGAAATTAATAGATAATCAATGTCCCTATCAACTGATTATATCTCTCCACTCTTCTTTGGTACAGACCTACTCAGGCCTCTTCTGTGTCACCGTCAACCCCTACAAGTGGCTGCCGGTGTACAATGCAGAGGTGGTGGCGGCCTACCGAGGCAAAAAGCGCCAGGAGGCCCCACCCCACATCTTCTCCATCTCTGACAACGCCTACCAGTTCATGCTGACTGGTGAGTAGTTCAACTAGTTTTCATATGAATTGTTTGATCACTCACTATACAAAATTTTAGAGCCAAGAATATCTTCAGAAATAATCTAATCCAAGCCTCTGGTTGTCCAGAGCAGGTGTTTAAAGTAGAGAAAGGCAGGTACTATCAACACTGGGGAAAACCTCCATGCTCCTGATTCTACCCCCACTGTTTCACCAGTCTTATCACTGCTTCATCACACTTGGAAATACATGGCTTTTTGACATACTTAAGTAATAAAAGTAGCTGAATCACGGGTCAACTGAATAGAAGTGAAAAATAGGTGGCCAACCCTTTCAGTGCCCCATTTTCTTATAGATTGTATTGGATACTTTGAAAAGAGCTACCATTTTTTAAAAGCCATCTGATAATGACCTCTTCTTGAATGGAGATAATGTCTGGGGGTCATGTGCATATAAACAGAAGTTGTTCTTTTCACCCCAAAAGAATTTAATTGTGAGATCCTTCTGTTAACCACATCATTCTTTAACACATTGGCACACTTTGGGGAAGGCCACTTATTGAGCTGTGATCTGTGGCCATACACACATGAATTTTTTTCTTGCTAGGTCCATGGACTCACTGGAAACTAAATCTTAACCATAGGTAGAGTAACACCATTGTAGTCTGTGAAGCCAGAGTGGAAACCCTTAGCACAGTATGCATTTTTTTTAAGCAACACATATTAATTAGCGAACTGCATGACACTGAAATCCATAGCTGTCAACTGGGGGTGGGGGTGTGCCTGGCTTTAGAGCATACTGTTCTTTATACTGTTAGCAGAATGCACTTCCTGGGGTGACTGAAAGAATTTAAGTTGTGACAACATTTTATGTTTCTTTCCCTGGAGTTAAGAGACTTAGGAATAATACCATGTAAAACTTAATACATTAAAAAGCTCCACAGAAAATGTGCCTTAAGTGTTTCTCAGTAGAAAATCTTGTGAAATTTTATATATACATACATATACCGAGTGACTAAACACTATTTTTCTTCTAGATCGAGAGAATCAGTCTATTTTAATCACGTATGTATTCCTACTCTTGGGACTTATTGATATTTCATTCTCATTGGGTAAATGACAAACCAAAAGACAAAATTAGTCAATTGTCCCATACTAAAAGAAATGGCCTAATATGACATGAACTGGGTATTGTTTTTACTTTATTGGAGGATGTAGGTCATGTCCAGTTATAAAATAACAATGGTCTCATTTACCCTCTTGGCTAGTACGATCTTCAGAACTTCACAGGGCTTCCTGGGAGTAGCTGCATGAAATGCCCTCTCAGAGACTGGCCAGAGTCATGACGGGCAAAAACAGAACACAGCCTTCTAGAGTTTGAGCTTTGCAAATGTGCATTTAAGGCCTATTTTGGGACATTCTATCCCTTCAAAGACCTAATCAGAGCCCCATCTCTCATCCAAGGCAGCTGAAGGTGGCACACATTGTTCAGGGTTCCATTTACTGCATGGCTGTTGAATGGCTGCTTGTGGACCTCATCAAGCACAGGTCTCAGCACCTCGAAAAGATCCAGGGACATTTTAAGTATTCAAGGAATATTTATTAAATAAATAATGGATGAGTTTTGCTACCTGTCATCACAAAGCAAGAGAAATTGTGAGTTATCTGTAGACTGAGAAGACAGATCTAGAAGGCCATGGCAGAGAGTCGTAAAGACGGGTTCACTAGAGAGTAAACACTGATGGATGAAATACTTTCACTGCCAACAATGGTCGATTTTCACAAAGGTTTGATCTTTGTTGGACAGCGGAGAATCCGGGGCAGGGAAGACTGTGAACACGAAGCGTGTCATCCAGTACTTCGCAACAATTGCGGTGACTGGGGAGAAGAAGAAGGAGGAGACAACCTCTGGCAAAATGCAGGTGGGCTAATTGTCACAGTCACCATCCGGACTCCACTGGGGCTCTCAGACCACAAATCCCTGAGCCCCAGACACGAGGCCTGTTCTTGCCTTTGCAGGGGACACTGGAAGATCAAATCATCAGCGCCAACCCCCTGCTGGAGGCCTTCGGCAACGCCAAGACCGTGAGGAATGACAATTCCTCTCGCTTTGTGAGTCTCTTGGTGTTGTCTGCTGTCAGATGCTAGTGAAATCATATCTGCAGGATTTTAATCACTCCTCTCTTGTGTATCTCAAGTTTTGTAGATAACATCATCCCTTTTGCTTCCAAGGGTAAATTCATCAGGATCCACTTTGGTGCTACAGGGAAACTGGCTTCTGCTGATATTGAAACATGTGAGTAACAGGACCTCCTAAGTAGAATCCAAGAATGACAAATGATGGCCTGGAGGAACATTCTGCAGCTCCTGCTGAGCATGGTGGAGTCTAATGAAACGCGATTGCTGCCAAATAGGCTTGCAGTTAATGCCAGTCCTAGCCAAAACCCACAGGGTGCTTTACCCACTCAGGCGAGAGCTAATGATTTTGCAGGAACTGCTAGGAACTCTTGGGATTGTCCGAAGTATCCTAGCCTCAGAAACATTTCAAAATAGCCCAAGAATGGGCTGGAGTAATGGCTTAGTGGTTAAAGGCATTTTCCTGCAAAGCCAAAGGACCCAAGTTCAACTCCCTAGGACCCATGTTAGCCAGATGCACAAGGGGGCTCACGCGTCTGGAGTTTGTTTGCAGTGACTGGAGGCTCTGGCATGCCCATTCTCTCTCTCTCTCTCTCTCTCTCTTTCCTTCTTTCTCTGTCAAATAAATAAATAAATAAATAAATAAATATTTTTTTAAAAAATAGCCCAAGAACAAAGGAATATTGGTGTATATGAGTTGCCTATGGGTTGAAAAGGAATTTTTCCTTGTCTGAGTGGTAATAAACATTTCTCTTATTAGCCCCTCTATTATAGTTACAGGAGACTGGCAGAAATCTCCAGACATGATTATATTTCATGTCAAGGAATTCTGTATGAGAAATGAATATATTGTTCAGCCAAATGTATCTTACATTCTTTCTAAAGGTCATCTGCAATAGTTTTTGTATTAATGTAATATGTAGTACCTCGTGGGAATACTGAGGTGTCATTTTAAGGTGCAGTAAGAATTAATGAATCACTTCAGGATTAAAAATCAATCCAGGACACTTGATAATTCCACTGCCCCCCATCTGATGTTGACTATTCATTGCAGATCTTCTGGAGAAATCTAGAGTTACTTTCCAGCTAAAGGCAGAGAGAAGCTACCATATTTTTTATCAGATCATGTCTAACAAGAAGCCAGATCTAATTGGTAAGGAAACACTTAATTCATGGATAGAAGTTAAGAATTTTATTACACTTTCTGCTGTTAAACATATCCCTTGAATTCTTTGTGTCTAGAAATGCTTCTGATCACCACCAACCCATATGACTATGCCTTCGTCAGTCAGGGGGAGATCACTGTCCCCAGCATCGATGACCAGGAAGAGTTGATGGCCACTGATGTAAGTCGCACATCATTTATGGGAAGGACAATAATAGCTTAGAATAGGTTTGGTTAAGTCTAACTTCTGCTAAATGAATAGTATCTTGGGCCCTAACTTTGATGCTCACATGTTTCCTTGTAGAGTGCCATTGATATCTTGGGCTTCACTTCTGATGAAAGAGTCTCTATCTATAAGCTCACGGGGGCTGTGATGCATTATGGGAACATGAAGTTCAAGCAAAAGCAGCGAGAGGAGCAGGCTGAGCCAGATGGCACCGAAGGTACAAGATAAAGCTCTCTGGGCTGACTGAGAGCATACAGTACAAATTCACAAACCCTCTGCAGCAGAGCTTCTCATGGGGCTATACGAATTTAGTCCCACATACACTCTGAGTAAAGATCACTCAGGGGCCAGAGAGATGGCCCTTAGGTACCTTAAAGTACTTGCTTTCAAAGCTTGATGGCCTGGATTTGATTCCCCAGGACCCACGTAAGCTAGATGCACAAAGTGGCACATGCAACTGGAGTTTGTTTGCAGTGGCAAGAGGCCCTGGCATGCCCATTCTCTCTCCTTCCTATTTGCAAATAAATAAATAAAAATGTTTACTTAAAAAAATAACTCAAGGGCTGGAGAGATGGTTTAGTGGTTAAGGCACTTGCCTGCAAAGCCAAAGGACCAAGGTTTGATTCCCCAGGACCCACATAAGGCAGATGCACAAAGTGGGATGTGTGTCTGGAGTTCCTTGGCAGTGGCTGGAGGCCCTGCTATGCCCATTCTCTCTCTCTCTCTCTCATAAATAAATAATTTTTTTTAAAGTCACTCAACTTTCCCCCTATAATTTATGGGGCCCAGAGTAGTTCATGCTGGAAATCTCAATTGTGTTCCTGTAGTTGCTGACAAGGCAGCCTACCTCCAGAGTCTGAACTCTGCTGACCTGCTCAAAGCCCTCTGCTACCCCAGGGTCAAGGTCGGCAATGAGTATGTCACCAAAGGCCAGACTGTGCAGCAGGTAAGTGAATGACCTCAGCGAAGCACACCTGCCCTTGGCCTCCATGACATGTGCTTAATAACACCAACGAGCTCTGCTCTCTCCACAGGTGTACAACGCCGTGGGCGCCCTGGCCAAGGCCGTGTACGAGAAGATGTTCCTGTGGATGGTCACCCGCATCAACCAGCAGCTGGACACCAAGCAGCCCAGGCAGTACTTCATCGGGGTCTTGGACATCGCTGGCTTTGAGATCTTTGACGTGAGTTCTTTGGACAAATGACTGGTTCACTTTGTGTCTGTTGAGCTGAAGTTCCAAATTCACTCAAATGGATTTTTTCACCCTGAGCTCTTTGGTATTTGAAACACCCAGTTCAACAGCCTGGAGCAGCTGTGCATCAACTTCACCAATGAGAAGCTGCAGCAATTCTTCAACCACCACATGTTCGTGCTGGAGCAGGAGGAGTACAAGAAGGAGGGTATTGAGTGGGAGTTCATCGACTTCGGGATGGACCTGGCCGCCTGCATCGAGCTCATCGAGAAGGTCTGCTTGCTTTTTTCAGACTGCAGTATATTGCTACTTAATATGTAAAAGAAAAATCACAAAACATTGGTGTGTATTATGGCCAAAAGATTTCTACTTATAAACAATAGAAGAAAAACTCCCTCTGAGATAAACATGAGATATGATACTTTCCTATAGAGTTCATAACTCTATGTCTACCCACAATTTACAACATAGAGCCTTACATTTAAGACTATCTTCCTTATTAAAATGCAGTTCTCATTGGGTGCTCTCTACTTTTCTCTTTGACACCTTTAGCCTTTGAAGTATGAATTCACTTTAAAGCAGAGGCTTTCAAACTCTAGCTGTCTCAATCTCACTATGAGTATGCAGAACCATGGCAGAGTTCTTCAATCTCACCCCCATGGGCACCTTTGAGCAGATGTGGTATGAATCCTGGAAATCTGTGCTGTTGGCAGGTGTTTCTGGTGCTAGTTTGAAGTCACCAGAGCACTATGGAGATACAAACTCCACAGGAGTAAATTCTGCATTTTTCTCTGTCACAGCCCAGAGTCTTGTTAAATTCATGACTTCTGACCAAAGAATGAGTTTTCATTACCTCTATGGAGTTAAAGAATGAATGTAGTCATTGATAACATCCATTACTTCTATAAGCAGACAGAATTCATATGAATTTGTTTCTATTCATTCCTCCAGCCCATGGGCATCTTCTCCATCCTGGAAGAGGAGTGCATGTTCCCCAAGGCAACAGACACTTCCTTCAAGAACAAACTCTATGAGCAGCATCTTGGGAAGTCCAACAACTTCCAGAAGCCCAAGCCTGCCAAAGGCAAGGTTGAGGCCCACTTTGCACTGGTGCACTATGCAGGCACGGTGGACTACAACATTGCTGGCTGGCTGGACAAGAACAAGGACCCCCTGAATGAGACCGTGGTGGGCCTGTACCAGAAGTCTTCAATGAAAACTCTAGCTTACCTGTTTTCTGGAGCAGCAGCTGCTGCCGAAGCAGGTAATTTTCAATAAATTAAGAATGACTTAGTGTGTCAAGTATAATCCCAGAAAGCCTGCCTTGTGACTGCTGGTGCTTTCCTTGTCCCCTCAGAGTCTGGTGGTGGCGGTGGTGGCAAGAAAGGTGCTAAGAAGAAGGGTTCTTCTTTCCAGACGGTGTCAGCTCTCTTCAGGGTAGAAACTTACTTTCTTTCTAATTGGATTTAGGACACTAAATTTTATTCGAGTGTGTGAGCAAGGGGAAGTAATGGTGCAAGTATCCTAGAACAGGATGTGACTCTGGGGGATAGGTCAGATAGCAATAATGGAATGAGTTTAAGGGACAGTAGATACAGTTTTGCAAGAAATATCATTCAATAAGTCAGGGGAGTCAGGAGGGATAAGTGGATTGCAGAAGTATCACATGGGGCAATTCAATTTTGGAGCTTGGGAATGAGGTCATTTGACATTCAATAAACACCAGTGGGATAGGATTGAGTGTAGCATGAGAATTTCTTGAGCCTTTGGGTGGGGGGGTCTCAAATAAGTTTAGTCTCATAATTATATACTTAGTAGAGGCTGTCAGTGAGTAATCTGAAAGCTGAAAATAAGATACATAATGATAGGAATAGTGAGTCAGAAGATGGAAACATAAGAAATGTGACATGATAAAAAGTGTTCTTTGAAGAACATTTACTCTTGTCAATCTCAACTTTGAATCACATCTTGACAAACAGATGCAGGGGTTATTCTAAAAAAAAGTCTGTCTGTAGGATGGTAGACCTTTTGTACTTGGTACCATGATGGTCAGTTTTCTGTCAACTCCCAGAACAAAGCATTAAAAGGCGATTTTATGTGGAACCAAGAGGAGGGCAAAGCTCTGTATGTACAACAAGGAATAAGTATGTGATACGCATATACAATAGAACAACGGGCAAAGTAAGAAGTGGAAGATTGCAGGAAGGCACTGAACTAGTAGCAAAACTACACAAAATACCTAGGCAAAAAAGTAGGGATGGGATATCTCCATGTATTTTTGGTGTCACAACAAATTTACAATATTGCACAGGCATTTCGATAGTTAATAGAAAATATGCTCATGATATAAAATTATTAAATATTAAGGTGTATTGAAAATGTAGAAATTCCATGACTAAAAATAAAAATCTGAATACTCTTCAATAGAATTGAACCAACCCATGTCATGGACCGTGAACGTTATATCTGTAAATGAGAGACATAAAACAGCATTTTTAAATACAATATTCTTGACCCCATAGGAGAATCTGAATAAACTGATGACCAATCTGAGGAGCACCCACCCCCACTTTGTACGGTGTATCATCCCCAATGAAACCAAGACTCCCGGTGAGACACTTTGGATATTGATCTGGACAAGTTCCAACATGTTTGCTTTAGACCATGGAATATGGCATGTGCCTTCTTTGTTTTAGGTGCCATGGAGCATGAGCTGGTCCTGCACCAGCTGAGGTGTAACGGTGTGCTGGAAGGCATCCGCATCTGCAGGAAAGGATTCCCAAGCAGAATCATCTATGCAGACTTCAAGCAGAGGTCAGATATTTTCACAGTGAATTGTTTGAAGAGGTTCTTGCATATTGCTTCAATTTTTTTGAACATTAGAAAGAAACAAACTTGGACTGCCTATGGGCAAATGAAAAGTATGAAGTCACTATGGCAGGAAGATTTGTTTGACGACAAAGGCTAAGTCACTTCTCTGTTTGACTTAAACAGATACAAAGTATTAAACGCAAGTGCGATTCCTGAGGGACAGTTCATCGATAGCAAGAAGGCTTCTGAGAAGCTCCTTGGCTCCATCGACATTGACCACACCCAGTATAAATTTGGTCACACCAAGGTAAGATTCTCTAAATCCAACTCATTGCTATTCCTGCTCCTTTGAACGTATGTGAAGTTTCTGACCTACAATGTTGCCCATGCACAGGTCTTTTTCAAAGCTGGTCTCCTGGGGCTCCTAGAGGAGATGAGAGATGAAAAGTTGGCCCAACTGATTACCCGAACCCAGGCCATGTGCAGGGGGTACTTGGCGAGAGTGGAGTACCAGAAGATGGTGGAGAGAAGGTATTAATAAGGATAACATACTTAACCTTGTTATTTTAGTCCTTTTAACTCTGCTTCTTGTTAGAATCTGACTTTGAATATTTCTGGTCTTCCCTCAGAGAGTCCATCTTTTGCATCCAGTACAACGTCCGCGCCTTCATGAACGTCAAGCACTGGCCCTGGATGAAGCTGTACTTCAAGATCAAGCCCCTGCTCAAGAGCGCAGAGACAGAGAAGGAGATGGCCAACATGAAGGAGGAATTTGAGAAAACTAAAGAAAGTCTTGCCAAGGCTGAGGCCAAAAGAAAAGAGCTAGAAGAAAAAATGGTTGCTCTGATGCAAGAGAAAAATGACCTGCAACTCCAGGTTCAGTCTGTGAGTATTTAAGTTTCCTTTTTCATCTTCATGTTAGTAATAAATTTCCCATCAATGTTTGCTCAATGGTGGAAAGCTAAAAATTAACTTGATGCCCAAGACAAATTTGCTTGATTGCTTTTAAAGATGTTAAAATATTAATAAGATATGAATGTAACCAGGAAACTAAAATCTAAAAAGCGCCTATTGTCTCTCCACAGGAAGCAGACAGCTTGGCTGATGCAGAGGAAAGGTGTGACCAGCTGATCAAAACCAAAATCCAGCTTGAGGCCAAAATCAAAGAGGTGACCGAGAGAGCTGAGGACGAGGAAGAGATCAACGCTGAGCTGACTGCCAAGAAGAGGAAGCTGGAGGACGAGTGCTCAGAACTCAAGAAAGACATTGATGACCTTGAGCTGACCCTGGCCAAGGTAGAGAAGGAGAAGCATGCCACAGAGAATAAGGTATGAAGCACCTCCTGCCATGCCACGTGCAGCCTCTGCCATGCCACCTGGCTGCTCTCCAGGAGAGACCATCTCTCTCTTGACCTCCTTAGGTGAAAAACCTGACGGAAGAGATGGCAGGCCTGGATGAAACCATCGCCAAGCTGACCAAGGAGAAGAAGGCCCTGCAGGAGGCCCACCAGCAGACCCTGGACGACCTGCAGGCAGAGGAGGACAAGGTTAACACCCTGACCAAAGCCAAGATCAAGCTCGAGCAGCAAGTGGACGATGTAAGTCTAGCATCATGTGAAATACTTTCTTAGTTCATAATTAAGCAAGCATGAGTTTGTTTGCTTATGATGCAATGAGCATTTACCAAATGTGTTCTATGAATAAGAACTCTAATCCATAATCCTTGGAACAAAGACTAAATGTACATACAAGATTTTTGAAAATCAATAAAGACAGATGGTTATAAAGAACAGATGATGTGGAGAAAAGAATCAAAGACAAGGACAGTATGCTCACCAAGGAAAGCTGTAAAACAAAGCAGTCTCTACCTGAGCTTGAAAAGTCAATGGTGGGCTGGAGAGATGGCTTAGCAGTTAAGGCACTTTCCTGCGAAGCCTAAGGACTCATGTTTAACTCTGCAGATCCCACGTAAGCCAGACTCACAAAAGTGAGGCAAGCACAAGGTCGCACATACCCACTAGGTGGCACAAGCATCTGGAGTTCAATTGCAGTGGCTGAGCCCCTGTTGCACCAGTTCTCTCTCTCTGTCTCTTTGTCTCTCTCACACTCATTCTGTCTAAAATTTAAAAGAAAATTTAAAGAAACAATGGCTGTAAGAAGACAGCACAGCATGTTTTTCATCTAGGAAACCAAGCAGCAGCAAAGAAGTGGTGATGGTCACCAGGGCTTATGCTTAGAGACAAAGGGGCTACTGAGTAAGGGATGTGGAAGAAGAACCGGCTTTAACTAACAGAGATCTCTAATACAGAGTCTACTGGCAATGAAATATGCAAGTACAGGAGGCATCAGCTCAGGTCACAATGTGGAAACATTCCAATGTCCATCTCTTATGGAGAAGTATTGCTTACAATTGATTCCAGTGACAGACATAGGAGCTATGATTCCCATTAGCAGTTTATTTTATAATTTATCTCATTCCACCTTAGGTTTTTGAATGTGTACATGCATATGAGTGTATAGATGCATGTGTACATGTATGTGTGCACATGTATACAGATGCATGTGTGCATGTATGCAGAGGCCACAGGTTAATGTATGTTTTCTTACTTGATCTCTTTCTACCTTGCTTTGTGAGGCTTGGCACTTACCTACAGTGCTTGTCAAGCTAGCCAGTGAGTCTGCCTTCCCACAGTGCTAGGCTTACAGGCATGTACTGCCATGTCCCAAATTTTTTAAGTAGTTCCTGGGATCTGAACTCATGTCCTCATGTTTGCTCAGCAAGTTTTTTACTTATTGAGCATCACCCTAAGCGCTTACACTTCACCTTTTAAATACTTAATCCTTAGATTTGGTAAATAGCACAAGCTTAGAACTGCTGAGTCAAATCTTTCTACTTTGTAGACGATTGAGATAGCTTGCTAACATAATATGAAATAGGTACTGTACTCATGGATCATTAACTTTTAGCTTGAAGGCTCTTTAGAACAAGAAAAGAAAATCCGAATGGATCTGGAAAGGGCAAAGAGGAAACTAGAGGGAGACCTAAAATTGGCCCAAGAGTCCACAATGGATGTAGAGAACGACAAGCAACAACTTGATGAGAAACTTAAAAAGTAAGTGTGAGGACTAACAGTTCAGGGGAAAGGACAACTGATAGTCTGGTGACTGACATAAAGTGTTTTTCCCACAGGAAAGAGTTTGAAATGAGCAACCTGCAAAGCAAGATTGAGGACGAGCAGGCCCTGGGGATGCAGCTGCAGAAGAAGATCAAGGAGTTGCAGGTAAGGCCATGGTTTCCATCAGTCTAATGCGACATGGAAGCACAACCGACGCAACACACTGAGCTTGCATTTCCCACCACCCTCAGGCCCGCATTGAGGAGCTGGAGGAGGAAATCGAGGCAGAGCGGGCCTCCAGGGCCAAGGCAGAGAAGCAGCGCTCTGACCTCTCCCGGGAACTGGAGGAGATCAGCGAGCGGCTGGAGGAAGCCGGTGGGGCCACCTCTGCCCAGATCGAGCTTAACAAGAAGCGGGAGGCTGAGTTCCAGAAAATGCGCCGGGACCTGGAGGAGGCCACCCTGCAGCACGAGGCCACAGCAGCCACACTGAGGAAGAAGCATGCAGACAGCGTGGCCGAGCTCGGGGAGCAGATCGACAACCTGCAGCGGGTGAAGCAGAAGCTGGAGAAGGAGAAGAGCGAGATGAAGATGGAGATCGACGACCTCGCAAGTAACATGGAGGTTGTCTCCAAAGCCAAGGTACAACCACGAGGGAAATTTCAAAGATGGTTCTGTAAGACATGTGGGGAACTCCTCCAGCATTTATAGCAATGGACAGAAGGGGACTCAGGCAATGCAAGTTGGGAAGCAAAATGCGCTATCTGTCTACATGTTTGGAGGTTTCCTAAACACTTTACATTGATCATTGGGTTTTTCATTTTCCCCTTAAGCACAAACTTTGCTTCTTCTAATAACTTGTGGGCTGAATCAAGCATCATTATTTTTATACCCCAACTGAGAAAATTTAGTGAAGACATTAAGTTCACAGAGCAATGTAGTATCCATGTGTTTGGACTACGAGTCTTACTCTCTCCATCGCAAGTTGGGGCCCCTGTTGTCTTTGTTAGTGAAGAGAGTTTATTCTCAACACAAATGGGTACTGCACGGAGAGAATGTCCGGACCCCTCAAACTTTCTTTGGTGCAAATACTTGCTTGAAATGCCTCTGCCACTCTGAATGCAGGGAAACCTGGAGAAGATGTGCCGCACACTGGAAGACCAAGTGAGCGAGCTGAAGACCAAGGAGGAGGAGCAGCAGCGGCTCATCAATGAGTTGACAGCACAGAGAGGGCGCCTGCAGACCGAATCTGGTGGGTCCTCTTCTTCAGTGACAAAGCTACCTAGCATGCAGTTTACTGAAAATGTGCATCAAGCTGCTTAAGAGCATGTGTCACCTTCTCAGAGTCAACCTAACACATGACTGGTCTATGGCATGGGGCTGCTTTCTGAGGGATGACAGTGACAGGGACAGATAGATGACAGATAGAAGACTGACATAGCTAGTTAGTAAGCTAGCTAGGTCCAAGCCGTGTTGTTTTCGGACATTTAAAATCCAATTTGGCTTTTGTCGACAGTTATCAAACACAGGTCTGATGTGGAGAAACATACATAGCACTGGGGTTCTGAGGGAGAAGTTTGATGAGTTCAAGGCCAACCTAAGCCATACTATGCGAGTTCCAGGAGCCTTGCTCAGAACAAAACAAATAAAAAAGCTATTAAATACAGAGTATATCCTCACAGTAACTTTTTGAAATGATTTCTACAAGCTAATTGCTATTTATTTTTCTCATTCCCTTATATAAGGTCTATCCCTATTTTAAAATATTTTATTTTATTTATTTATTAAAGAGATAGAGGTAAAGAATGGGCACACCAGGGCATCTAGCCACTGCAAGTGAACTGCAAACACATGCACCACCTTGTGCATCTGGCTTACATAGGTACTGGGGAATCGAACCTAGGTCCAAAGGCTTTGTAGGCAAGTGCCTTGACTACTAAGCCATCTCTTCATCCCTATCCCCATTTTTAAAAATACAGATTATGAGACTGATAGAGTCACTTCTCCACGAATATGTACTCCAGTGTTTTCCTGGAAGACTTACAGATGGCCGGGAACTGATAGAGTTCAAAAGGGAAATATTTAGGACTAACAAATTTTAAAGTGTCTGCATACAGTCCTTCGACTTACTCATCCAACTTTCCATCCAATCTCACCTCTCCAAGAAAGAGTTAATGAAATGGAAATTGTTTTGTCATTTGTCATTTGTGCCATTAAAGTAACAGGCAGTTGAAAGAGTCAGATAACTCCTCTTTTTGTAATCATCAAATACTGCCACTCTTATGAGACTCAAACTTTGATTATTTTTTCTAAAAGTGGGCAGTGCATCTTATGAAAAGAAAAAGCTATATGCTCAAGTTGTTCCTTGCAGTTTCTCTTCTTCAGTACATGATTATTTCTATCAGTCAGTAGTATGAAAAAAAAATGTGATTCCTAATGAATGTCAAAACTGATAAGACTGTTAAGTACCTAGCTTAAAAAGTGGTGCTGAAAGGCTTTTCTCATCCCAGAATATGATCTGGTGAATTTATGAATATGTTACCTAAACAATGGAAGAGAAATTTAAGTGTCTTTTAGCTTGGGCACTGGCTAGTGCTCCAGGACCAATTCTCCCTGGAGGTAGACAGATCAACAGATAGATGATCTAGCCTAAGATTTTGATCATTTCTTAATATTTTTCAAAAGTTGTTTCCAGGATTTTCCTCTGAGCATCACTTCTGCTTAGAGAGTCAGTTTTTCAAAGGCCCCAGTTTCTCACAGAATAAACGATTTGTTGCAGGCACATTTCTATGGAAGGTGCACTAGAACACCAACTGCTTTCGACAAAAGGCACTGGAACAGCTTGTTGGTGTGATGTCCATGTGTTTCTTGTTTCTTCATCATTCTTGACTGTGATAAGATCCTCTTAAACAACTCCTGAGGCCTTCTGGGTTGTGCAAGAGCAGGAGAACACTCTCAAACGTCTCTATAGTTTCACTTTGACAGATTTGCTCATCAGGAGCGAAAGGGAAGGCTGGTGGACGTTGTCATTCATGGTTTCATCATGCGCCGCCAGAATTGCCACCCTTTCTCTGCTCCAGGTTTTATTTTACAGCTTTTATTTCCAAAGATAGGCTGAGTTTTCTGGATGTTGGTCATTTCAGGTGAATATTCACGGCAGCTAGATGAGAAGGACTCTTTGGTCTCTCAGCTCTCGAGGGGCAAACAAGCATTTACACAGCAGATTGAAGAACTGAAGAGGCAACTGGAAGAGGAGATAAAGGTGAGCTCTTCTTGCTTTTGTCACAGTTGTCATTGTTCTTGTGTGTGTGTGTGTGTGTGTGTGTGTGTGTGTGTTCTTATAATTACTTCTACAGGTTTCATGCTGGTGGTCTCTTAAGAATTTAGGGAATAAGATCACTTTACAGGGTTGCAAATTAAGTCACCAACCCTTGTATTTTCAGGCCAAGAGTGCCTTAGCCCATGCCCTGCAGTCCTCCCGTCATGACTGTGACCTGCTACGGGAGCAGTATGAGGAGGAACAGGAAGCCAAGGCGGAGCTGCAGAGGGCGATGTCCAAGGCCAACAGCGAGGTTGCCCAATGGAGGACCAAATATGAGACGGACGCCATCCAGCGCACGGAGGAGCTGGAAGAGGCCAAGTATGTGCTAGCCTTGGTTAGAGTGAAATAAATATATTAACAGAGTATGTTATCAAAGTTCTCTGTGGGCATAGAGAGTCCTTGCTCCCTTAAATGTTTAAAAAACTGGGAAAACACATGCCGAACAACAACAGTACCCTAAATAATCTATAGAGAGAAATTACAGCAGAGGGTATAGAGAGAAAGTAAGAGGAAGTTGAATAATAATTTGTTAAGGAGGAACTTTTGACTTCATTCCACCCTTACAGGAACAGATGCGTAAGAGTTATTCTCCTCCCTCTCAATCACAATGGGATAATGGACTAGGGATCTGGGTGTCTTAAGTGGAAAATAACCAGACTTTAAAAGAGCTCTTTCTCATTAGATGCCAAATATGACATTTTTGTAGACAGAAAGGAGGCCAAAAGCTATGTGGGAAATGCCATAGTAAAAAACAAATTGTATTGTTTCATAAAGGTCTAAATAGTCAATGTTATTTAAAGTTCAAGACAGAACTGTTGAAAAAGGGTCTGGACAGGAAAGGTCCTACTCACTCAATGGAAATTTGTGACTCTTGGCATTAATTCTGTAAAGCATACAGCACCTACACTGCTGGAGTTAATGCTCTGGTAAATGCTTAGAAATGATTCTGAGATAAACAATCATTGCAAAAGTGATATTGATGAGGGAAAGCTTGTTCTTACGAATAGATTAATGGAAAGCTGGCAAAACAAGAGATACAGTTTAATAGATAAATCAAAGATGCTCCACTTGAATTCAGCATAGCCCAACATTTGAGTTCTTAAAATGTGTGACAACCGGTATGAACGTGAAGATTTGTAAGCTCCCAACTTCTACCCTCTGCACCCCATGAAGTGGAGACATAAATAATAGCATTTGAAAGTAGATATTAATATCCTACAAAGAAATAATCAACCAGTTGTTACATTGAAAGATGGAATCTTGGCTTAGGCTTGTCACAGATGGCCTCACAAAGTACAACAACACTGAAACCGGGTTAGCTTCAGTACCCGGTGCTGGGAGAGTGGTGGTGAGTTAATAAAGAACTGGATGTTCAAGACAAGCTTGAGAAGCAACATATTAAGGAAGTCTGTAGAAGCCACTCACTTGTTCCCAACTTGAAACCGGCAGTTCTGCCGAGAGCCATTCATTTCTCCTCTGCCCATGTCTCTTTTCCAGGAAGAAGCTGGCCCAGCGTCTGCAGGATGCTGAGGAACACGTTGAGGCCGTGAACGCCAAGTGTGCTTCCCTGGAGAAGACCAAGCAGCGGCTGCAGAACGAGGTGGAGGACCTCATGATTGATGTGGAGAGAACCAACGCAGCCTGCGCAGCCCTGGACAAGAAGCAAAGGAACTTCGACAAGGTGTTCTTTCCTTCCATTTCCAGTCTTCAATATGTGATGAGCCATAACCTGCTGCCTCCCCCGTGCCTCACTGAAATACCCAAACACTACCCTCAGCTCAGCACGGCTGGCCCCATTAGTGGAAGTGTGGATAGGGTGACACAGGAGTTTCCTGTGACTTCTTTTTCTTCTCTTTTATTGTTATTATCTAGTCCTAGGTCACCCAGCCTCAAGTTTCCAGAACAGAAGGCTTCTACGCCCTCAAACTTTCTCCACTAACTTTCTTTCCATCCTTGCCATGCAGATCCTGGCAGAATGGAAGCAGAAGTATGAGGAGACCCACGCTGAGCTGGAAGCCTCTCAAAAGGAGTCTCGCTCTCTCAGCACAGAACTCTTCAAGATCAAAAATGCTTATGAGGAGTCTCTAGACCAACTCGAAACCCTGAAGCGGGAAAATAAGAACTTGCAACGTGAGTGCATTTTACCTTTTATTTAACAAAAGATCCGAAAGAATGTTTTCGCTCTCTGAACAAATTTCTGTATTTTTCCTCCTAACAGAGGAGATCTCTGATCTCACTGAACAGATTGCAGAAGGAGGGAAGCGTATTCATGAACTGGAAAAAATAAAGAAGCAAGTTGAGCAAGAAAAGTCCGAGCTTCAGGCTGCTTTAGAGGAGGCAGAGGTATCACTGTATTGTACCTTCTACATCTTAAATGATTCCTGGAGGAATCAGGCTCTACTAACATCAAAGATTGGTGAATTAAGAAATGAAACATTATCTTTATTCTGTAATGAAGATAGAGAACTGAACATGACTACATCTACCATAACTACATGTCAAGGACTGTTTTAGAAACTTTAAAATACTGATAAATAACTAGGGTCCTGTCTTCAAAAGTATGAATGATCTGGCTGGGGAGCTATAAGCATATAAACCCATTATTAATATGTATACCTTACTATAACAATGAAATAAAGATGTATGTAAATATGTATTTTAGCCAGGGTTGGAGAGATAGTTCAGTGGTTAAAGTGGCTTGTATGCAAAGTCTAATAGCCAGGGTTCAATTCCCAAGTACCCACGTAAGGCCAGATGCACAAAGTGGAACATTTGCCTGGAGTTTGTTTGCAGTGGCGGGAGGCCCCCTGGGGCACCCATATTCACTCTTTCTCTGTCACAAATCAATAAATAAAATTAAATACACACATATATTGTGGTAGCACAGATAGGAACAGTTCCAATTTCTTGCTAATGTCACCTCCTGCTGTCCCTAAGGCATCCCTGGAGCATGAAGAGGGAAAGATCCTGCGCATCCAGCTTGAGCTGAACCAAGTCAAGTCTGAAATCGACAGGAAGATTGCCGAGAAGGATGAGGAAATCGACCAGCTGAAGAGAAACCACATTCGAGTGGTGGAGTCCATGCAGAGCACGCTGGATGCAGAGATCAGGAGCAGGAATGATGCCATCAGGATCAAGAAGAAGATGGAGGGTGACCTCAATGAGATGGAAATCCAGCTGAACCACGCCAACCGCATGGCTGCTGAGGCCCTGAGGAACTACAGGAACACGCAAGGGATCCTCAAGGTCAGTGACATTAAGACGGGCTTGCAGACGACTGGGGTGACCAGAACCTGAGAACACGGTGTCTCAATGATCGTTCATCCCACAGGACACCCAGCTGCACCTGGACGATGCTCTCCGGGGCCAGGAGGACCTGAAAGAGCAGCTGGCCATGGTGGAGCGCAGGGCCAACCTGCTGCAGGCTGAGATTGAGGAGCTGCGGGCCACGCTGGAGCAGACGGAGAGGAGCAGGAAGATCGCGGAGCAGGAGCTCCTGGATGCCAGTGAGCGTGTGCAGCTCCTCCACACCCAGGTGAGCATAATCTAATAGTAAAAAAAATATGTAGGAATGAAGAGGCAATTCTTGTTCATATCTCAGTACTATTTAGAAATTTTATTTATAATGCTTTATGGAGACTTAAGTTTAAAACATTTGACTTGCAACTAGTAACATTTTTGTTTATCTGCACTATGACATCCAGACATATCTTTTAAACATGTATAGATTCAGATGATTTATGCAACTAGGAGGGAAACTAGCTAATAATTAGTATACACGTTAACTAAGACAGAAGCATGCTAATTTTTGCCTTTCACTGTTTTTCTCTATTTAATATTTTAACCAGAACACCAGCCTGATCAACACCAAGAAGAAGCTGGAGTCAGACATTTCCCAGATCCAGGGAGAGATGGAGGACATTGTCCAGGAGGCCCGCAACGCAGAAGAGAAGGCCAAGAAGGCCATCACCGATGTGAGCAGAGAGCAACACCATGGTGGGGTGGCTTGAATCCAGCAGCGCCCTCCCGGCTCTTAACCAACTCTGTTTCACGGCTCTCCAGGCTGCCATGATGGCGGAGGAGCTGAAGAAGGAGCAGGACACGAGCGCCCACCTGGAGCGGATGAAGAAGAACATGGAGCAGACGGTGAAGGACCTGCAGCACCGCCTGGATGAGGCCGAACAGCTGGCGCTGAAGGGCGGCAAGAAGCAGATCCAGAAACTGGAGGCCAGGGTGGGTCTTCTGACCAGCATGCACTCATCCCTCTCTCTTCACAACCCAACACATGACTTTGACTACCTTGTGGGACATCCTGAGATGAAGGGCAGATATTGTCTTGCTTGAGATCTTATGATGGGCAATTTGACTGGGGCATCCAAAACTATATAGGAAGCTGATAAAAGGAGAATGTGGGTCGCTCCAAGAAGTTGAAACTCATTGAGTGAAGGAATCATAGTAAATGCTTTTACAATTGGGCTGGGATGATGGCTCACTGATTAGCTGGAATTCCTGAGTTTGGATCCCTATGCCTAGGACCCATGTAGAATGTCAGACATGTTAGCTAGCATCTGTAATCCCAGCATGCTTGTGGCAGAATGAGAGGCAGAGATCAGAAAATTCCTGGAAGCTCATGGGCTAGCTAGCCTGGCATCCCCAGCAGCAAACAACAAAGAGATCCTGCCTCAAACAAGGTGGGCGCTGTCCTCTGACCACCACATGGTGCCATGTGGCGTGTGGGTGACTGCACTAACACACACACATTCTTGCAGGTACGTGAACTTGAAGCAGAAGTTGAAAGTGAACAGAAACGCAATGTTGAAACTGTCAAGGGTCTGCGCAAACACGAGAGAAGAGTGAAGGAACTCACTTACCAAGTAAGGAATATGGCCTAATTAGGTTCTTACAGAACATGAAAAAGGAATACATGCAGAAAAAAATAATGATCTGTACTTTCAAGAAACTCACCCTTTAAAATATTTCAGACTGAGGAAGACCGCAAGAATGTTCTCAGGCTCCAAGACCTGGTGGACAAACTGCAGGCCAAGGTGAAGGCGTACAAGAGACAAGCTGAGGAAGCGGTGAGTTTGGACCCTCGTGGTGATTGACTGCCCCTGTCTCTGACATGACTGGGACAAAGTGGTTAAAGAAAGAAGTGGAAGAAAAGATTAATAATGAGAGAAGAGAGCAAAGAAAAATGACTGAGTGAAGGTCTAATAATCAGCTAGAGCAAAATATTCTAGGAAGAATAAGGATGGGGGTGTTGTTCAGTGGTAGAACATGGACTTAGTACCCATGGGGCCCTGGGTTCAATCATAAGCACCAAACCAAGCAAAAACCTCACGATATCCTAAGGAGGGGAAGAGAGTAGCACAAACGGGACCAGAGCTGTGTAGAAGGCAGATCACAGGGTCTTCTAGACTCTGGTGAGCAGCCTGCATTTTATTGTTGGTACAGTGGGGCACTAGAAATGAGAGGAGAGTTTCCATCTGGGTCAGTCTTGATCTGCTTTATATTTTTAGAAGAGTATCCTCGTTACTATGTAGAGAACAGATTGTTGGATAACTGAGTAGGCACAGGAAGATGTTAGGCAGTTAGTTTTTCAGGTGCTTCTGTGGTTTGCATTAGGGTATTAATAGAGCCGTGAGAAGTGCAGAGATGCTAGGATAAAAACTGTAAGATATGCCAATACGCCGCACTTGAAGGTAAAAGAAATTCAATTAGGTTAGTCAGATTATGATGTGAATAACCAGGTGGACTGTATATCGCTCACTAAGATAGGAGGGTAAGGGAATTCCAGATGATCTAGGTGAGATGGAAATAGAAATTCCACTTTAATCGCTTTAAGTGTGAGAGGTCACTATAAACACAAGTGAAGATATAAAATAGTGAAAATTATAAAAGTTTGGCAGTCAGAAGACTCAGTAATGTTCAAATCAGTAGAGTATCTCATGTTCACATCCTGTGACTCATCAGAAATAATGATCCATTGTCACTTTCCTTTACATGAATGTACATATCTGCTGACTGCAAATGAGTTCCTCTGCTCATTAACTGCTTTTATCCACACACACACCCCTGCCCTGAGCTCGGAAAGGAAGAGAAATGGGTGAGGGCAAGGGATGGAGTGAGAATAGAGAAGCACACACGTGTGCAAGCCCATACCGCATCTGAACGAACCACTTCCTTTTCTCTAGCTTTCACTCTCCTCTTCTTAAGAGGAGGGTCTTTTTTTTTTTTTTAAGAGCTATACTATTTTAAGTGATTCTACACTTTATAAATATTTCAATTTTGAATATCACATTTTGGAAGGGTTCTTAATGAGACTTCTTAATAAAAGAATGTTTACTAAAGCTGGTCTCCACCTCCTTAAATTCGTTGTTATATATTCAAGAATAATAAGAGAGTACTCAGACCATTTTAGAACACAATAAACTTAAAAAATTTTCTAAACTTCATTAAGTAGGAATAATTTAGAATTAAGTGGCAATAATCTATACTCAAGGCTAGTAGTCTGGTATAGTGTAGATTGCCTATCTGAATTTTTATAAGGTCTGTTTCCATTCTTGGATTCCTGGGGGGAAAAAAAAAGGAAAGAAGCCTAGGAACATGGCATATTTAGTAGTAGCTCTCAGATGTTTGGTTTTTTTAATGAATAACAATTGTCATTATCTATGAGTTTAAGAAATATAAGGAGAGCTAGTGCAAGAAAAAATAAATCATTTCTCTAGGCTTCTTTAAAATTTTACTAGAGAGAATCATTTTTAAATAAAAAGATATTCATGATACATTTACCAAAGACTAGAAATTTGAACACGTTTTATCCCCCCTCACAAATGCGTTTCCACTCACAGGAGGAACAATCCAATGTCAACCTTGCCAAGTTCCGCAAGATCCAGCACGAGCTGGAGGAGGCCGAGGAGCGGGCCGACATCGCGGAGTCCCAGGTCAACAAGCTGCGGGTGAAGAGCCGAGAAGTTCACACGAAGATCATAAGTGAAGAGTAACTCACCCAAATGCTGGAAAGTGACCAAAGATATGAGCAAAATGTGAAAATCTTTGTCACTCAATTTTGTATTTATGACTTTTGGAGATAAAAAATTTATCTGCCAAGAACTTGTCCGTCTTTTCTTTCCCTTCCATATCACTTTATCTTTTTATGTACCAAGGAAAGAAAAGACGTCATTTTGTGGTAAAGTGCTTAGTTATCGAGGGTACAACATGGTACCAGAGCAGCAAGGCCAAGCTCACTAAAAGCCACCAGACTTATCCCTGTGGGGATGCGCAAGTCCCATCCCCCCCCATCAGCTAGCTTCCATTAATGAAGTTATTCATTGTTTTCATAAGATGATAGGAAGTCCTCTGTCCTGAGATGAAGCAAAATCAAAACACCAATCATGAAAATTAAGAGCAAAAGTGCAAAAGACCTATTATTAAATGCTAGTAAAAACATTTAAAATGCAAATTCTTCACCATCACTACACAAACCAGTAAACTGGGGTTAGGATTCTGTTGCAGTCAGGTTCGCATAGCTGGCAGAAATCACCTGTCCAAGAGCAGGGTTTATTTTGGTTTATGGACTGGAGGGGAAGCTCCATGATGGCAGGAAAAACCACGACATGAGCAGAGGGTGGATATTGCCCCCTGGCCAACATAAGGTGGACAATAGCAACAGGAGAGTGTGCCAAACATTGGCAAGGGGAAACTGGCTATAATACCCATAGGCCTGCCCCCAACACTGCCTCCAAGAGGGGTTAACTCCCAAATCTCCATCAGCTGGGCACCTAGAATTCAGAATACCTAAGTTTATGGGGGACACCTGAATCAAATCACTATAGATTCCTTGTGAGTGAACATGCTCTGTATGTTTTGTGGTGTTTTTATAAGTGTAAGAGATCATTATCTATATATGCTTAGTCGCTTGTTTACTGTACCTTCTCTCAGGTTAGCATGTTAGAAGGGTAAAGAGGAATTAAGAATGAATGATACATTTCTATCTTCTCCTGTCCTTTTAAACTTCTATATTTTAGGCCTTCTCCCAGAACTTTTGATGGCATTAAGTCAAGTAACATAAAGATTTATTAGATTATGTTATACATATTTATTCGTCATCTAATCTCATTTTATATTTGGATATTTTAAAAATATTGTCCTTCCTACAGTACAGTGTGATAATTACTATCATCATTATTGTAATTACTACAGGTTTACTCATCCTGAAATTAGAATGGGCCTTTTATTTATGCCAATTTTAGTAGATAGTGAATAAATAAAATATCAAGTGTCTGAACTAGTGGAAAAACAATCAAAGTCTTATGAGAATGAGATACAACCTTTTTTAAAAAAAAATTATTTGAGATAGGGTCTCACTCTAGCCCCTCCTGACCTGGAACTCACTATGCAGTCTCAGGTTGTCCTCAAACTCCCGAGTGCTGGGATTAAAGGCATGTGCTACTACACCTGGCAGAGTTGTTGTTTACATCAAATCTTCTAGTCTGTGTCTTTTAATTTATGAGTTAAGGCCATTTAACTAAGAAAGATATGTATAAATTGATAGTCAAAGGGTGCTAACCACCTACCAAATAGGAGCCACAAACAAGCTGGTGTATCAATTCTCATATCAGATAAAGTAAACTTTAACCCAAAACTAGTGAGAACAGGTAAAAAGGGACAGTGCATATTGATAAATGGAACAATTTATCAAAAGGACATAACTATTGTAAATATTTGTACCAAACACTGGTGTCCCCGTTTCACAAAACAAACACTAAAAAGGAATAAGATGCCATATAGGTCCAAACACAATGGAGACTTCATAATCCTACTTTCAAATATGGATAGATCTTCCAAATTACAAAGTCAGAAGATAAACCTCAGAGCTAAACAACACCATTGTTTGTTGGACTTAACAGAGCATTCCACCCAACGGATAGGGAATGCACATTCTTCTTAGTGGTTAGTGAAACTTTCTCTAAGATCAGTCACATTGTAGGCCACAAGGCAAGCCTTAATAAATATTAAAAAACTGAAACAATTCTCTGCATGCTATCAGATCATAATGGAATAAAAAATAATCTCAGAAAATACACAAATACTTGTAGATTGAACAATACACTCTTGAATGAGTAGTAGTGGGTCATTGAAGAAATGTAGCACATTAACAGAGATTCCTAGACTGAAATAAAAATCAGAACACAACCTACCAGAAGCTCTGCAATACAGCCAAACTATCCCTAAGAGGGGTGTTTACAGCTATAAGTCCTCACATTAAAAAAAATTAGTGCTATCTCAAATAAATATCTCAAATAAATAACCCAATGATGCACCTTAAACTTTAGCAAAACAAGAAGCCAAACCCAAATGCAGCAAATGGCAAGAAATATAAAATTATTAAATGAACATATAATGAATTAATTAAAGAAGGAAAGAATGAAGGGATGATCAGGGCAAAAGGCAACAAAAGTAATACATAGAATTAATTAGTGAAGAGTTGGTTCTTTAAAAAGATCAACAAGAGTAACCAACCCTAATAAAATTAGAGATGAAGGGGGAACTATTATGACAGACTCTAATGAAATCCAGAAGATGTTCAGGGAATTCTTTGAAAACTAATATTCCAACAAGTTGTAAAGTCTCGAAGAAATGGATAAAAGTTTAAGTGCATGTGACCCATCAAAGTTGACTTCAGAAGATCTAAACAACCCAAATGTACCCATAACAAGTAATAAGATTGAAGCAGTAATTTAAAGTCTCCCCACAAATAAAAGCTTAAGACTGGGTGGATTTACTGCAGAATTCAATCAAATTTTCAAGAAAGATTGCATATCAACATTTCACAAATTGTCTCACATGATTGGAAGGAACACTACCAAACTCATTCTATAAAGTGAATATAATTCTCATACTAAAACTGGATCAACACACAACTAAAATGAGAACATAAATAAAAAAAATTATTAACAAAAAACTTGTAAACCTAATTCAACATCACATTAAGAAAATCATACATAACAAGCAAACTGGTTTCATCCCAATGTTGTAAGATTGGTCCAACATATACAAGACTAGAAATATAACATACCACATTAGTGGACTTACTGTCAGAAATCACATGATCATCTTGATAGATGTAGAAAAGGTATTTGGCAATGTTTGATACATATTCACAAAAGTCCTGAAGAAATTAGGAGTAGACGTGTATTAGTGTTATCTAGAGGAACAGAGCCAATAGAATGAAGATGCATTATAAAGGGGATTTACTACATTATCTTACAGAAGATGACCTGGGAAGTCTAACATGGCTGTCTGTAGTCTGGAGAGTTGGAAAACCCACTAGCTTTCAGTCTACAAGGCTGGATGCCTCAGTAGTCCCAATATGGAACTGAAGGCCTGGAGAATTCCTGGAGAGCTGCTACTTTCAAGTCCATGTGGAAGTCTGAGGAAGTTGGGTTCCAGGGTGTAAGGAGGATCGAAGCAACAAGGCAGATGCATATGCCAGTGAGGAACACAGGTAGCTTCTTTATACATATAGTCCACCACCAGAAAGGCCACCCACTCTGGGGTAGGGTCTTCCTCCCTCCATCAGTGACCTCATAGACACATCCAAGAAGCATGTCTCTTATTTGATTCCTACTCTGAAGAAGTTGACAACAGAACTTAAGCATTATAATTATATTATAATATTATAAGCAGTGTCCACTCTCTCTACTCTTATTAAATATAGTATCTGAAGTCTTAGCTAGAGCAATAAGAAAAAAGAAGGGTATAAATTGGATAAGAATTGAAAAAGGAGAAGTTAATTTATCTCTATTTGTAGATAGCATGACTGACTCCATACTCAAAAGACACCATGGATTCAACCAAAAAAACTTTGGGATCCAGTAAACATTTTCAGTAAAGTAGTAGGATACAAAAATCGGCATATAAAAATTCAGAAGCTTTTATATACTGCAATAACAAATTTGCTGAGAAACAGATTAAGAAAACTAACCCATTCACAATAGTCTAAAAAAATATCTAGGAATAAACCAAACCAAAAAGGTAAAAGACCTCTACAAGAAATTCTTTTAAGACACTGATAAGAGAAATTGAAGAAGATACTAGATAATGGAAAACCCTTTTATGCTACCGGGCTGACAAAATTAATATAGTGAAAATGGTTATACTACCAAGAGCAATCTACAGATTCAGTGCAATCCCCATCAAAATTTCTATGACAATTGTCACAGAACTAGAAAAAAAATCCTAAAATGTATATGCAAACACAAAAGACCACAAAGCAATTCCACTCAGAAAAATATATATATACAGCCACAAGCATCACATTAACTGAGCTCAAACTATACCACAGAGCCATAGAGATAAAGACAACATAGCACTTACACAAAACAATAGACCCAGAAATAAACCCACACAGTTATGGACATCTGATTTTTGATAAGGGTGATAAAAAATATGAACGGAATTTTTTTTTAACTTGATGGCACTGGCAAAACTAGACATCCTCCTTCAGAAGAAGGAGACTAGATCAGTATGTCCCACACTCTGCACAACAACCAATTCAAACTGGCTCAGAGACCTTAATTGAAAACTAGAAACACTACAACTGCTAAAGGAAGACCAATGGAAAACACTTCAAGATATAGATATAGGCAAGAACTTCTGAATAAAACTCTAAAAGCACAAAAAATCCTAAGGATTAAGAAATGGAACTATGTAAAATTTAAAAATCCCTCCTGTTGCAAAAATATATCAGAAGAGTGAGCAGACAGCCTACAAAATGAGAGAAGATCTTTGCCAGTGATACTTCAGGCAAGGGGTTAATATCTACAAAATACATAAAAGCACTGTAAAAATTCAGCACCAAAAAAATAACCAATTGATAAATGGGCCAATGAACTGTGCATGCAGTTCTCAAAAGAAGAAATCGAGCAAACATTTGTTTTTAAGTTTTTATATATTTATTAGAGACAAAGAGAAGGAAGAAGAGAGAATATGAGAGAGAGAGAGAGAGAGAGAGAGAGAGAATGAGAATGGGCACACCAGGGCCTCTAGCCACTGCAAATGAACTACAACCAGATTCTCCAGAACCTGGAGATTCGAACCTGGTTCCTTAGGCTTTGCAGGCAAGCACCTTAACTGTTAAGACATCTCTCTAGCTCCCAACGAACATTTTTGAAAGTGTTCAACATCTCTACCCATCAGAGGAATTCAAATTAAAACTACTTTGAGATTCCGTCTTATGTCAGTCAGAAGAGCTACAATCAAAAAGTACAAATAATGCCTTCTGTAAAAAATTTTCTAGCCAAAATGTTCTTCAGGGGAGGGGGGCAGGAGGGAGAGGACAAAATAGGATAATAGATGGGAACACAAACTACTGTATATTCATATATTAAAGTTCTCACAAAAATTAAAAATAAAGCTAAATAAATGATAACAACTATTGAGGATGAAGTAGGGAAAGATGAATGCTTACCCCTCATTGGTGGGAGCATAAACCGGTGCAGCTACTTTGAAAATCAGTGTTGAGCCTTCTCAACAACCCGGAAATACAATTGCCAAATGATCCAACTATACCATTCCTGAGCATCTACATCCTTCTATAGAGATAGCTCCATATCCATGTCTATCACTGCTCTTTTCACGATAGCACAGAAATGGAATCAAACTAGATCAACTGATGCCTAGATGATAGAAGTGTGGTGCATGCATACAATAGGATTTTATTCAGCCATAAAGAAAAATTAACATTATGGGATTTTCAGGGGAAAAAAAACTGGATGAAACTAGGAAACATAATTAGTGAGGTAACCCAGGTTCAGAAAGACAAATACCGTAAGTTTCTTCTCATATGCAGTTCCTAGCTTTTCAATGGAAAATGTGCATATAGATGGGGTATATGTGCCAGGAATTAGAAAGGGGCTCATGATATTGGGGGGGGGGGAGAAGCTTTTAGGGAAGGGAGTGAAAAAGACACTAGAGTAAATGAGATACTAAAGTGGAAGGGAGAACACTTGGGGTGGGGAGGGTATAGCACAGAAAGGGCAAACCTGCAAGTGCTTATGGGAAGTCAATGGGAGGGGCTCAAGTTCACAGCTGAGGACCCTTTTCCCATCACTTTATATTTCCCTCCCTGGATGATATCATCTATTCCCTTGGCTTCTCCTACCATCCATAATCTATACATTCTGCATTTATATTTCAAGCCTAATTTCTTCCCCTGAGATCCAGACTTAACTCTATTAAGAGGCACTTCAAGCCCAACATAGATAAGATGGATTCATGACCATCTCCTCTTCTCTTTGAAAGTTATGTTCTAACACTGCTCTCTATCATAGCAAATGACAGTACTGTCCCCTTAGTTGCTCAAGCTCAAGTTGGGAATAGTTAGTCTTGAACTCTATACATGCTTCACTCTCCCATATCCAGTTAATCATTAAGTTCTTTCCTTACTATTTCTGTCAGTGGTGAGGGCACCAAGACACTGTCACTCTTAAGTACCTAAGGAGGTTCCCTAGTCTCTGTCAGAATAAACCCAGGATTCTTGGCTGCAACTCAGGAAAGAATTCCAGGAAAGCTGCTATGAAGCAGCATTAAATTTTTATTAATAGTATATATAATGCATATTAATAAATATAATGTATAAATATTTAATAATCTATATAATAAAGTATATAAACACATAAATATATTAAATATATAAATTTTTGTCTTATATAAATAAATATCATATATATATAAAATATATGTACATATTATATATACATATATCTTAGGTAGGGTCTTGCTCTAGCCCAGGTTGTCCTGGAATTCACTACGTAATCTCCAATTGGCCTTGAAATCACTGTGATCCTCTTGCCTCTGCTTCCCGAGTGCTGAGATTAAAGATGCGTGCCACCAAGCCTGGATTATTATTTTTTTAAATTTTTTTGTTTATTCTTATTTATTTATTTGAGAAGGACAGACAGAGAGAGAGAAAGAGGCAGAGAGAGAGAGAGAGGGAGAGAGAAAATGGGCGTGCCAGGGCCTCCAGCCACTGCAAACGAACTCCAGATGCGAGTGCCCCCTTGTGCATCTGGCTAACATGGGACCTGGGGAATCGAACCTCGAACCGGGGTCATTAGGCTTCTCAGGCAAGCGCTTAACCGCTAAGCCATCTCTCCAGCCCATGCCTGGATTATTAATAATATTTTAATACAAGTTTAAGCATGAGGATTAGGATAAAAAAAGGCACCCAGAAAGAGAAGGAAAGGGTACACACACATGGGTGGGGGTTCCTCTAAGAGAAAGTCTCAAAGTATTAGACACATATACTCTTTTGGTGACTCTCAAGTTATATCCCAGAAGGTTGCTAAGAAATCTCCCCCATTCTCCCTTTTTGCTAAGTGAGATAGGGTGGCTCTAGGGATGCCTTTGGTGGAATTATAATCTGATAAATTAAAACCAGAAGCCACTAGGGTTCTTTCTATATAAATTGGGTTTCTGGTAAAATTCCCAGAAGATTGAAAGTTTACAGCTGGGAAGGGAGAAAGGGCTTATAGCAGGTGTTAATTGTGCTGGAATTCCTGCTTCCCTGCTGGTGGAGGTTTCAAATTCTTGGGTAAGGGCCTCCTTCTTCTTTCTCATGTGCCCATAATTCCCTGTAGCTCTCTCTTGCCTCATCCTAAGTGCTCTTCAAAGCTCTCAGCTTCTGTCTTTGCTGTCCTCTTCCTCCAGAAGACTACTGAGGCCATCTGCTCCATTCCAAGACTTTTAACTATTCCAGCCTGCAGCGGGAGAGATGTAATGACAGCACTCTCTAGCTTAAAACCTTCCCTTTGTTCTTTGCATAAAGGCCAAAGTTCTGAAGGTGGCCCTTGACCCCTCGGTAAACTTCACCTTGGGACATACTCTTTTTCTCCCTTTATGTCTGAGGTGCACTGAATTCTTGGTCCCATGAACCAGGGACTGAGCATACCATGTTCCCTAAGTGTCAATAAGCTTTCCTTAATTTTCTGCTCCATGCTTTGAGGAGCCAAGGCCTAGTCACCCTCAAAGTCTCAGTTCAGGTTATACTTCTTTAAGAAAATCTTCCCATACCTATAAGAATAGTTTAGATTTCTCTGTGACATGTTTACTTATTTACTTTTTTTTTTATTTGAGAGAGAGGGAGAGAGAGAATTGGCACACCAGGGCCTCAGCCACTGAAATCAAACTCCAGATGCTTATGCCACCTGGTGGGCATGTGCAACCTTGTGCTTGCTTCACCTTCGTGTGTCTGGCTAACATAGGATCTGGAGAGTTGAACATGGCTCCTTAGGCTTTGCAGGCAAGCACCTTAACTGCTAAGCCATCTCTCCAGCCCATGTATTTTTTTTAAACCTCACTACTTACTATAACTATAAAAGATGTTTTTCTCATACAATAAAATGAGAGCTATATGAGTGTAGGCCTGGGAACTTACTTATTCATCCCCAGTAGGAAAGAGAGGCTCCGGAGATATACTTGATGCTTTTCCTGCTCAGTTTGCTTCCTGCTTGTGTCTCTGGCTGAGTTATTTCATCCCTGTTATGTCTGTCGGGTGGTGACTGCATCCTGTCTTCATTTTGTAGTCCAAACCATGCATCCTTTCTCATCTTTTATTTTGTGTGTTTGTGTATATATATGTATATGCATGTGCATTTGTGTGAGTGTGGGAGCCCTGAAATTACTGCATTAGTCTTCTCTCTCCCATTCAATAATTGCCTTCTGTCCTTTCTTTTTTAGTTATTACATCTTATCTTCCCCTTCTTGTCACTAAAGCAAATCCAGATTTTACAATGATGTTTGTTTGATCTGTTTAAAGAAAATAGCTGTATTCATATTTTACTACCTAAGTTTCCCCAACTGCAAAATATACTTAAGAAAAAAGCCTTATTTTAAAAAATATTTTAGTTTCAACACCTTCAAAGCCAATAAGCAACTATTTAAACAGAAACATTTATAGAAATCAAAAGTACCTACAAAAAATCTAGTACATAAAAATATTAATTGCAGTTTTCTCTCACAGCTGTCTCGTATCTCTTTACAGTCATCTGTCATGAATACCCTGCTTGGGAATACAGTGTCTTCTTTATGTTCCTCCAGTTCTGTAGGGGAAGCCAGCTGTGAACAGGGACAGCAGCAACTTCCTGGTACATCTTTTCTAGAGTAAAGGTATCTTAGTGCCATATTCAGAACTTAAACAAAAGAAATATTGAAAATTAGCCTAGATTTTTAACCTAAAAGGGCTCTTCTTGGAGAAAATACTTAACGACACCTTGCTCTCTAACTGGAATGGAGAAAGAAAAGAAGTGAGAATTTAAGGAAACCTCATTTATAAATAAACTTATCTGCCAATTTATTTCTATTACAGTCCATTAATACATGGGAAATTAGATCTCAAACATTAATTATTAGTGTTATCCGAGTAGTGAAGTCAGTACATGCTTTCTCAAGTTGGGAATGTTAGATAGCCACTAGGAAAGAAAATTAAGAGTAAGCCCTACAAATAAATACCAACTACCCAGGAATCAGTGAGGCCCTAGATAATCAAATGGAGTAAATAATTACCAAGAATTGAAACAAGCAGGCCCCCACTCCTTTTCCATTTATACTTTCTTCCCAAAGAATCTGCATGCCTTTTAGTTAATTATAACATTTAGCAGGCACTTATATAATTTAGTAATAGAAGAAAAGGAAAAGTGTAAAAAGCTAAGAGAGAAAGTGATGAGTGAGTAAAACTGTTGCCTATTTCTAAGGGGGTGTATGTATTGCATCCGCAATACCATGAGTTTAACAGAACTTATTTTATTCTTTATATATCTACTTAGAGCATTGATAATGCAGGGTCCTATGGCAAAGGCAGGTATTTTCTGTTATCTAAGGAATAGGATGATCCCTCTGTGCAATGTACCATGACCTTCCTCTACCTCTCTGTTTCTAAATACCTTTATGATTACATAGCATAGAATGTTTCTTGCCTCAGTTCTGCCTAGCATTTTATTTTAACTTCAATCCTACTTTTACAATGAACATCTTGTGGTTTTCTCCAATAAATCTGACACTCCCAGCAGTTTGAGGCTGCATCCTGAAATCCCAACCTCTGGGATACAGACCTGGTGCATCAGTCTCTTTCTTTTCTCTCTCTTTTTTTAACCCAATAAAACTTTGCCTCACAAAAACAAAATAACCTGTTGCCTATGTTCAGGGAACAAATGATAAATACATCACCTTCACAGACTCTCCAGCCATACAGAAAGTATATGACTCCATGTTTCCATCTTTTCAAATTCATGTGCTTCCCATAGTTCATGTGTCATGAATTTCATTTATTTGTGTCATCTGGTTTTGTATATGTCAACTTCTAGGGAGTACGACAGGGCACCGAAACACCACAGGAGGATCCTGTAACTACAGGTTTTTATAAAGTGTACGCTGTCTGCTAGAAGGACCCTCACTTATTATTCTGTTATGCTTTTCCTTCTGACATTGCCCTTATTGAGCCAGTAAAGACCTATGATAGAAATACAGCATCTTGGAATTGAAAAGGGCTTTAAAAGCTGCATGTTGGTGTCTAAGCAATTGAACCTCACCTGAGCTGAGTTCCTGACTCTAGCACACATCCAGCTATGCGGGCCTGAGCATTTTACCAGACTGACTCAATTCCTTCTCAGTGTATAGCAGCAAGACCTCTCTCTGCTCTTTAGGTTCACATGAGGTGTGCACATGCCTTGTTGTAAAGCACTTAAAACTAGAATTTCAGCCCTATCTCCAAGATTTTCCCTATCTAGAATGCTCTTCATTCAGATTTTTGCATGGCTAAAATTTTCACATTTTTCAAACCACATGGTTAAGGTTAGGGTTCAGGTTCGGGTTGTTCATTTCCTAACCATTACCTACTTTCAGTCCCCTTAGTATCACTATAAAGTCAATGATTTGGGAATCAAGTGTGCCATTGTGACCTTTATCTATAATGTTGGCCTCAGCGCCCCCTAGTGACACTATCCTAAGCATGTGCATGAATTAAATGAGGTTATATACAAACACATATCTGATATAATAATTTAACATAACGATCTATACTAGATAATTTAATTAAGATCAAAATATTGTAATATTAGAGAAGTATAAAATTTCTTCCAGATTTGCTTTTAATAGATGAAGTACAGGATCGTAGAAATCTGTATTTCTTTATCTGTGAGGATAATAAAGAGGAAATTTCCAGGGAGAAGCTTTTATCCAGACTGCTTAAATAGAAGAGCCACAATAACGCTACTTTGGATTAAGGCCCATATTTAATCATAAAGAACTTCACAAGTACAAGAAGGCTTAAGATTCATTTCTGGCATTCTCTGTCTAGACAACTCTAGAGGAGCAAGTCCAAAGGCAATGCCCCCCCCCACCGCCCCCATTCAGCGTTGCTTCTCTTCTTCCTTCCCAAGATCTGAAGGTTCTCTGATCCATCCTTGGTGATCCATGGTAGTTGCCACTATAATGACACTTGTCTTATTTCAGGTCTCAAAACCTGAGTAATCATCTCTATGTACCTGATCAAAAGTTAGCCTTTTGGGGAGGCAGTCCACATTAGCTATAAATGCAGTCACTCTGTGTGTCTTACTCTCATGTCTTCTTCCAGTTCTAAATTCTGTAAAGGTGTTTAACAAATAGGTGTTATATCTATAGCTGAGATATCAAATTCTCCAAAAAGGAAAAGTAAATGGCTTGTGAAAGTCTTAGAGAAAAATTAGAGCAAGTTTCTTCTCCGGCTTTCGGCTTAACACGTTGTATAGCTTACTGTACTTCAATGAATCATTGTCATAAATGTCAAGACAAAACATGCCTTTTATATCAATACACTTTAGAGCAAAAGAGAATGTGAAAGTATAAAAGACTGACCTGTCAGTGTGTTAAAGATCAGTTCTCCATCAGTAGGATTATAAAAAACAGTGATCCCCTAAATCAGTAACCTAAGCCAGCAGGTGACAATTGAAAATATCACACCAAATCTTAGGGATACACTTAGAATAGGTAGATTTCCTAGCATCTTCAGCAGCAGCTAGGCATGTGCCAAAAGTATCAAATCCAATTTATGCATTAAAGGACATGTGTGATGGTCTACCCATCTCCTCCATCTACAGGGAGAATTTTGTGGATAGCATCTTCCCTCCCACCCTAAGTAAAAATATGCAGTACCCACCTCATTAGTGCTACAGCTAGTCAGGAGGGTTTGCCCATGACCTAGGGATTCATGTTTGTGTCTCCCTCCATGATGCAGTAGGAACATTCATGAACCATCACGCGGCATCCTGGTTTCCCATCAGTGAAAGCATATGAGTGGGAGAGATCCATGGAAAGTCCTCCACAGAGAAAACAGACTGTGTTTATGTCTATTCTAAATCCTGTATGCCTCCCTCAGTGCTCTGTTACCACTGCCTAATCTGAGAATTCACTTTCTCCTTCACAACAACATTCTTTCAGACCCTGAAGAATCTATCACCAGTCCTATTAAAACCTGGGCCTTGGCTGGGAATTTTCTGTCTTAATATCCTTCACTCACTGCTTCTAATCATAGTGTCAGATCTAGAGTTCATTCCAGAGACCTTAATGACTCTAATAAGCACTAACAAATCAATTAGTCCTACACGCTTGGTATTGGGCTCATTCTGCCAGACCAACATTATAGGCAGGAGAGTAACTGGGGACCTGGCTTTAAATTCTGTGATGAATGATGCAACAGCTAAGCTGGAGAAACAGCCTCAGAAGCCCTGAATCCCCGTCCCCTATCAAATGCCTATAAAGAACCCTAGATCATCCTCTGTCAAATTATTTATAGGTGACAAGAAATATTTCTAATTATATCCATTCACAGCCACAGTCAGTAAATATTATACAAAGAGTTTGCCAAAAACAGTTTTGCCAAGTAGGTCCCCAGCTAGGACAGCTGAGGTGGCTGCTGTGTTTGCAGAATGGCATCTATAAAAGTGGAGCCATGATGCCTCCGTCCCGTCCTTCCTCAAAATCCTTACAGGTATGTATGTGTGGCAGAACACTTGGCTAGTTGGACATTCCTGACCTAGTGAATTTTTCAGTTAAGGGAGATGGCTATTGATTCCCAACTTTTAATGTATTGAATTAAATTTCTTTCCTAAGAAAAATATTACATATAATATAGTCACTAGTGCTTTGTGATTAAATGGAACAAAAGTAAAAAGCCAAAACAAAAAATACCAACCAACCAAACAAACAAATCTTGCATTCCCTGTATTTTTCTCTCAACAGCTGTCTGCCCTGAGCCTGCCACCTTCTTCATCTAGAAGCACAAGAGGTAAGAGAGCTTTGTCAATACTCTACACAACAAAGGGATCTAATCTTACTGCATTTTGATGAGCTCCTACTTTAATATTGGAGATAGCACACAGAAAGAAACCACTTTTTAAAAACTGGCTTCTCATAAAATTTTGGCTTTTCAGGCCACTTAAATGAACAAAATTTAATGCAAATTATCTTTTCCATTTTGTTAGAACTTCAGGTGGGGGAAAGGCAGCCATCACATATAATATTTAATGTGAACTGCTACTTGGAATTCAAACTACCTGGTAAAATCAACAATGTGCTGACTTAGAAGTCAAAATTTTTTGGTACCCTGCTCAGGCTCTTTACTGACTCTTATTGTCTGGATAAAACCAAGCTACTTTTATGTCTCTTCAAATACAATGTGTTGCAAGGGAATTAGCACAGAACCTCGGTTTAGGAGAGCAAGGTTCATGTCTTTCCACTGCCACTCATCACCTCTGTGACACTAAGTGACCCTTCACCTTTCTGAGCTTCAGTTTCCTCATCAGTAAAGCAAGGAGGTTGGATTTTAGCTGAGTGCGAAGGCCTGTCCAGTTCTTATTGTCTAGGATCTAAGCCAGTGGCTTCTCAGGACCCCTCTTTAGAATCAAAACATTTATTGGATCTCCCTCAAGTACACACATGAAGTCAAATAGTATTATGACAAAAATCTGAAATGATGAAAACCTACTATGTATTGAATGGGTTTTAATGATAGTGCTTTTCATTTTAATGATATTTAATCATATTGCTGCTTGTTGACACTAGAGGAGTTATCACTGTGTGAGAGGGTCCAAGCGCTTCAACCACCTCACAGAAATGTGAGGATACTTGGAAGCTTGTGGCCCACAGGTTGGCAAATGGAAGGTTGGAGTTCTTTCTGAGTCTCACGGCATGCTCCATGACAGTCATTCTAGGACAGTGTGTGTGGTTAATTCAAAACTGCTTCTTGCAAAAACATAGAAACAAAACAATGATGTAGTATCACGGAATAACATTTCTCTTTTGAAGAAAAATAAAACCCTTAACATTAAATGTTCTAACATCTGCCCCTTGGAAATATTTCTAAATTTTCCTGCCTGATCCTAAGGCTTTTATAAATAACACAGCTTCAAAGTTACAGTATTTGGAATGTTCCATATCTGACTCTCAAGTTGAGATGAAACCTAATGCTGGTAATGAAAGACCAAGGTTCTGTCAGAAAGCCTGTAAGAGGTTGAGGCTGCCATTGTCATCACTGCCCTTCGCTTTCTACAAACTGTCTCCTCTCTGGTTTCACAGGGTCCACCTTGTTTTACTCTGTTCAGAGCCATAAGATTTATTTTGTTTTGTCATAATTTGTCAGTGGCAATTTTTTTTCAAAAAAGTTTATTTGGGCTTGCAATGTTATGTTGGTATTGATCTTTAAAGATCTTTGAAAAGGAAGAGTGAAAGAAAAAGACAAATATATCAACCTGAAATAGTTAAGAACTGGATTTAAAAGACTGGTATTTAAGCAAAACTCAACAAAATCTAAGAGAAATGCAGATTAAAATATACAACCACTTTAAAATTTTAAATAAAGTTTGCATGCTGCTTTACTCCAAGATTCTTTCTTAATATTTTGTTTGTTTAGATAATAGTGTTTACTTTCACATAATTTAAAAACTGATTAAAGAACTTAGTTTTGATTTAGGACAAAATTATATGTTGGGTGTTTAACTTTCATTTATGTTTTCCCTTACTTACTAATATCTGTAAGTTAGCTAGGATTTTGTGTTTATCAGATATTTTCAACCTGAATATGTCCCTTCCAATATCCAAATTCAATAGTTTTAACATTCAATTTAAATAATTTGGGAAAGGAAGGGAACATGCTTGAGTTTCTTTTTACATAGATTCACTTAGACTGTAAGGACATTATTAATGAATCTTCAATTTCTTTATAACCATAAGAAGAGGAATGAGTTGGGGAAAGGATAGGGAAAAACTGAAGCAGAGAAAGCAGATTTTAAACACACATAGAACAAGATAAACATTGCTGGTTAAATATCAATAGCTCCACAGTTCTTGACTAAGGGTTACCATCTAGAGTAAGGAAAGAACAGAGGCTTACAATGTCACAAAAATTAAGCTATCAGCATAGGGTTTTCAGGCCCACAGGCTCATCTCTGAATACCCTGATAGTTCATAGGCATTACTCCAGATGGCAGGGCAAGGAAGCAGACAAAGCCCGTTAGGATAACAACCACAGTTCAGGTGTCCACCCCAACCCCAACTCTCATCTGGCTCTGTCTCTTCCTCTAGGTTCACCCGGCCCTGAGCTGCCACCAGTAGCCTGCAGCCATGAGTTCGGACTCGGAGATGGCCATTTTCGGGGAGGCTGCTCCTTACCTCCGGAAGTCTGAAAAGGAGCGCATTGAGGCTCAGAACAAGCCTTTTGATGCCAAGTCATCGGTCTTCGTGGTGGACCCTAAGGAGTCCTATGTGAAAGCCACAGTGCAGAGCAGGGAAGGGGGGAAGGTGACAGCCAAGACCGAAGGTGGAGCTGTGAGTAAAAGCAAGAACTGGTGGGGGTTGGGGACAAATGAATGCTCCTTTCTTACAATTTAGTCGATACCAACTGGATCCTTCCATTCTTAACAGACTGTCACAGTCAAGGAAGATCAGTGCTTCTCCATGAACCCTCCCAAATATGACAAGATCGAGGACATGGCCATGATGACCCACCTGCACGAGCCCGCTGTGCTGTACAACCTCAAAGAGCGTTACGCGGCCTGGATGATCTACGTGAGCGACCCCTGTTGTATTTTACCAACCCCATGTACTTCCTAGGATCCCAGAAAAAAAAAAAATTAAGGACTTAAGTTTTAGATTTGGCTGTTGAAATATCCTGCTAGGACTAGTGTTGGAAATTCTGAGGTATTGGAAAATGTGCATGTGGACAGCTAGCCACCTGCTTTAGTTTGAGTTGGAAAGCTGACATCCCTGTTCAGCTGCAAGTGAATGACATGAAGTGTCACAAGACTTAGTGCCCCCTCCACCCTGCACAGCTCATGCTATAGCACTTTCCAGTTGGAATAATGAAGTGACTGCTGATTGAGCAACCCTGTCTTTTCCCACAGACCTACTCGGGCCTCTTCTGTGTCACCGTCAACCCCTACAAGTGGCTGCCGGTGTACAACCCCGAGGTGGTGGCGGCCTACCGAGGCAAAAAGCGCCAGGAGGCCCCGCCCCACATCTTCTCCATCTCTGACAACGCCTACCAGTTCATGCTGACTGGTGAGTGTATCCGTAATTACAGCTCCTATAGGCACTGTAAAACACCTGTAGATGGATAACACAGGACACGTTCAGCCAACACTTTAAGAATAATCTGTTCTGCACAAATATGAAATTAGCAGTAATAAAAGTAGAGAAATGCCTTTAGAATAAGATGTACCAGTTCCAACATTATAAGGAAATTTGATTAGATTTCTATGCTACCATCCAGATTAATTAATTGCTAATTCCATCCCCAAACTAATCAACTTTAGACATCAACCCTGCATGTTAATTAAGCCTAATATATCATCTCTTTTTAAAAGTAACCTTTGAAATTTCAGAGGGAAAAATTGTCACAAGCACTATAGGAAATGTGGACTATACATTTATAATAGGACAGGGTTTTTAACTATGAACCAGGTGACTGAATGGGACACGAAATTATTAATTCACCTGCTACTGACTCGTCTCATTCATAGTGAAATAATTCATCTCATACCATTTCATGTTATCAGCAATGGGAGAGTGATACACAAATGAACACCTTTGACATTTTTGTAAAAAAGACTTCAAAAAGTAAAGCACAGATTTATAGTATTTTCCGTTTTTATCTGTCTGACGTGTTCTTTGGTTTCTCTTTCACAGATCGCGAGAACCAGTCAATCCTGATCACGTATGTAGATGCCATTCGTGCCTTTCTTTCTGCTGGGGTTTGAAGGTTGGAGGGGTGCCACCTGCCTAACCTTTTGCCTTGTTCTCGCAGCGGAGAATCCGGGGCAGGGAAGACTGTGAACACGAAGCGTGTCATCCAGTACTTTGCAACAATTGCAGTGACTGGGGAGAAGAAGAAGGAGGAGGCACCCTCTGGCCAAATGCAGGTGGGACCACCCATCGGAGATGAAGGGGGGAAAACAGTCTTTTAAACATGTGGTCGTTGTGCATCAAAACCACAGTGACCAGTACCTGTGATGCCGGCACGAAGGGCTGTGAGGGTGAGGTGAACAGGGAAACGAGTGGCCAACTCCACTCCCCAGAGTTCTCACAGCCATCCCCAGAACAGAAAGCAGGCCCGAGAGATGCAGAAATCAAGGCCGTGTCTCCCAAGTGCCCCACACTCCAATCTGTCTCCCTTTTCACTCACTTTCCAAAGCTTTACCCAAAGTTACAGGATGTGACAGAGTACTAAGCTGCTTATTACTTTCTCTCAAGGGGACACTTGAAGATCAAATCATCAGCGCCAACCCCCTGCTGGAGGCCTTCGGCAACGCCAAGACCGTGAGGAACGACAACTCCTCTCGCTTCGTGAGTCTCTTGGTGGTCTTTCCATGTGACAATCGTCCCTAGCACTTCTGTACCTGTGGTGTCATTATCTCCTCCGTGTATTCGGTTCATGGCTAATGAAATCGTCTGTGGCCTCTGATCAACCTCCCTTTCCCTTCTGAAGGGTAAATTCATCAGAATCCATTTTGGTGCCACGGGCAAGCTGGCTTCTGCAGATATTGAAACGTGTAAGTTAATGAAGATTCATGACATGATCTTTCCTCTCGGGTCCATTTTGGGAAAGCCTTGTCCTTATCTATGCCGTACTAAATTTTCAAACCTTCATCTGCCACTTCTGGTCTTTTCATTTGAATGTGCTTCACCTTGACTTTCCAGATCTGCTAGAGAAGTCCCGAGTCACTTTCCAGCTGAAAGCAGAAAGAAGCTATCACATATTTTATCAAATCATGTCCAATAAGAAGCCAGAGCTCATTGGTAAGGAGCACTTTGACTTTGTGCACTTTGTGAAATGTTTGATGCCCAAAGTAACTCTACCTGAGCACTGTTCTTTCCCATGTGTTCAGAAATGCTTCTGATCACCACCAACCCCTATGACTTCGCCTATGTCAGTCAAGGTGAAATTACTGTGCCCAGCATTGATGACCAGGAGGAGCTGATGGCCACAGATGTAAGTAATAGGCACAAAACAGGGAGAAGCAACACTACTGGCCAGCACACTACATTCTGCTCTGTTAGTGTAAAAAGCCCCAGCAGAAAGACAGGGAGTAGGTAATACTAACTTTCAGGCTTCTTATACTTGGAAGAAAATTATAGAATATTTAACCATCCTCTTAAACATGGATTTGAAATCTTTATCTATAAAAAATGTTAGGTATTTCATGTTTCTTAACTAGTTTCTTTTCTTATTCTTTCTTATCTCATTGGTCATATTTGATCAGTATTTGTACTTCAATAGCACTATTTCCCTTCTACTTTACGTCATAGCTGATGGTCAGGAATCTGGGAAAGAGCTACATATTTTAGGAACAGAACATAAAATTATTACAATTCCTTATAGTCAGATGTAAACACAAACTTTTTTTTTAAATGAATGTCTATTGGGTGACAGTATTGCCCACTACTTTGTATTAAGCATTAGAAACAAAATTAAAGGTTTATTTACTTTATTTTGAGTACTCTGTAAGTATTTTAAAGTATTTATTTAAGAGTGTGTGTGTGTGTGTGTGTGTGTGTGGGCATGACAGGTTCTCTTGCTGTCACAAAGATGGGCAGGTCTTAGTGGCAACAAGGGATAGATAGATGATACATAGATTGACTGGAGACAAGAAGCAAAGATAATAAACAGACCATATTCAGTGCATGGCTGAGGAGCAGGGACAGGTTGAGAGTGGCTGTGGAAAGCCTTGGTCTTAGCATCAACAGTCTTGGTTCTGAGTCCTGGTTAAATGAGTGTGGACAATGCACAAGGTACCCTTAGTACCCACAAGGGTCAAACGGAATGACTGATGCATTCTCTGGGTGTCGTTATGTGGATTGTTGAGGTGAAGAGAACAAGCACTTTCTGGAGTCATCAAAGTGTTAGTCAGATGCATGGTCAGGTAAGGCATGCTGAGGAAGTAGTGGGGAGACAGGCCCATAGTGTACTAAACAAGCCATCCGTGGTAATAACTGGGAGGTGAGTAAATTCAACTCTTTCAACAGTCTGCGTGGTAATAACTGGAGGTGAGTAAATTCAACTGTTTCAACAGACTGCTGTGGACATCCTGGGTTTCAGCGCTGATGAGAAGGTGGCTATTTACAAGCTCACCGGCGCAGTGATGCACTATGGGAATATGAAGTTCAAGCAAAAGCAAAGGGAAGAGCAAGCTGAGCCAGACGGCACTGAAGGTACCATTCCCAATTAACATCTTCCATTTGATAGAAGTGATGCCATGAGGTTTTCAGAGGCCAGGAGCCTATTTTTTGCTCTCTCTGACCTTGCTTATGAAAAGCAGATGTATTAAGGAGAAGAAATGACACGCTGATATTTTACATTCAGTGGATTTGTCACGATTTGTGACTCCTGCCCATTCTGCAATTCCTTTTATTTGTTTGTTTTGGTGTTAAGATTGAACCCAGGGCCTCAAGCAGGCAAAGTCTACTACATTTCTAGTCTTCATTCCCTCCTCTATTGATTGTTTTTGTCAGAGAGTATTTGCTACTTGATTAAAGAATTTTTTTAATCCCAGTGAATTACTCAAGGACTGAATTTCCTTGTCACTACCAGGTTAAGGTTTCTCAGAATAAAGTTATTTGTCTTAGTGATGTCCTTGTGCCATATTTTAAACATTGATTGCCCAAACTCCAATTTATCATTACAAGAGTGACTAAAGCCTGTATGAATATCAGCAATGCCTTTGAAACAACATAAACTAGTGTATAGGATTCACATATTACTATTTGTGCAGAACCTTCATCATCATCATTATCCACATCTTTTTTTTTTTTTTTATTGAGGTAGGGTCTCGCTATAGCTCAGGCTGACCTGGAATTCACTATGTAGTCTCAGGGTAGCCTTGAACTCACAGCAATCCTCCTACCTCTGCCTCCTTAGTGCTGAGATTAATGGCATGTACCACCATGTCCGGCATCTACATCTTAAATTATGTAAGTGATAGTTGATTTCACCATTCTTGTTTCTTTCCTGCAGTTGCTGACAAAGCTGCCTATCTGACAAGTCTGAACTCTGCTGACCTGCTCAAGGCCCTCTGCTACCCTAGGGTCAAGGTTGGCAATGAGTATGTCACCAAGGGCCAGACTGTGCAGCAGGTAAACATGATTTAAATCCCATGATTCACTTAAGCCATTGGAGACTCCAGAATTTATCATGGTCCAATTCCAAACTTAAACACCAGCTCTTCTTGAAGGTTTATAACGCTGTGGGCGCCCTGGCCAAAGCCATGTATGAGAAGATGTTCCTGTGGATGGTCACCCGCATCAACCAGCAGCTGGACACCAAGCAGCCCAGGCAGTACTTCATTGGGGTGTTGGACATCGCTGGCTTTGAGATCTTTGATGTGAGTAATGAATCAATTAGTAAATGCAGATTACCAGTTATTTGATTGATCATCTTGAGCCATTCAAAGTTATCTGCAAAATGTGACTTGTAGCAAGTACTGACTTATTCCTTTGGTGAGATACAAATATAAGTAAATGCATATGAATAGGAAAAGAGAGAGAGAATTATATGTTTTAAGACTGGAAGTCTCAAAGGGTGGCTCATGAAGGGTTGAAATATTCATCATCTACCATAGATTCAGCCAAATGAGAATAGCACCACTTTCTTAGCTATTCTAAGGGACTATTTGAAAGAGCTCTCATCTAACAGCGTTTTGCTTAGTACGTATGCATGATTTCATACAGTTACTTGGAAAATATTTGAGGAGTCAACTCTTATTTCTAAATTATAACCATGCTAAAAGAAACAATCTGAAGATTTATAATGACATAAGCCAAGATGCCTCAAATTCATTTGAAAATAATAGTGTTGGTACCGGAGATATAAATAGGGAAGTTGGGACTGATTTTCTACATTTATTCTTTCCTATAGTTCAATACCCTGGAGCAGCTGTGCATCAACTTCACCAATGAGAAGCTGCAGCAATTCTTCAACCACCACATGTTCGTGCTGGAGCAGGAGGAGTACAAGAAGGAGGGCATCGAGTGGGAGTTCATTGACTTTGGGATGGACCTGGCTGCCTGCATTGAGCTCATCGAGAAGGTTTGTATAACTTTTGAAACCTTAAAAAGTAGAAAAACATGGGCCATCTTCCTATGCTTAACTACAATCCCAGTTCTTAAAGAACAAGCAGCAGTATCTTGGGAGGTACTGGTCTACTCTGATCTGTTGTTGGACATCTCATAGGCAATCTGTTATTAATGATCACAGCACAGAAGTTTATGGAAAAAGAATTATAACACATAAACATAGATTCACATTATAACTCCAGTAATTTCATTTTACTTCATTTTTATTCCTTCATTATTTCATGGGTATGGAATAGAGGGACGAAATTATGGCTAGTCTTCTAAATAATCAATCAGTCCTGGTGTGGCTATAATGGTGTATTGCACTTGTATCATCCCTCATGGTTTCCATAAGAAGGCAGTATCTATCAAGATGCATAAAGGTTGGACAATTAGTCCTTCAATTATTGAATTCATTAGTTCATTCTTACTCAAGCTCACTACTAAATAAACATGAACCTCTATATCACCTTACCTCAAAATAAGTTTGGAGTTCCCCCAGGTAAGTGAGTGTAGCAAACGATATATCATATGTGGATAGCAATCACTAAACACTTTCAAAAACCAGTGGGAGCTCATAAGGTACCTACTGATACTAGTTAAACGCATGTATGAACCTAACTCTACTCAATGGGAAGAAAAAATTAAATATAATTGTCATACAAGAACATTTCAAGTATTTAGGTCAAAATTCACAATTTTTTTTAAAAAGGAAGAGTACAAGAAATAACTACATCTAAATAATTTAGGAAAATATGTTAGTTCAGTGATATATTATTTCTATTACTCATAAAACCTTCATAAAACCTTCAGCCCTCAAGAGAAAGTATTTACTTCATTTCTCATATTTTAGTTTTTGGCTCATCTAAATGGGTTTGGGAAAACAATTCCTGAAATCATCACAGCTGAATTTGCTATAAGTCTTTCATATCAAATTTGCTACTGAAAAGAATAAATTGCTTTGTCAGCAAAACCAAATTACCAGTATTTAACTCCATAGTGGTGGAGGATGCAGCTAAAAGTACAATGAGCTTTAATGAGGCAAAGTGTCACACATTTTCCTCTTGTCAATAGTTCACTTTTAGTCATTAGACATAATCTCTCCTCTTCATGCTTTTTCCCTGTCTAGATTTGGGGTGAAGGAATTATACTTCTATTACAATAGAAAGTAGCCAGACTCGAACCTTTATGGACTAAGAATTCAGTTCTAAAGTGGTAGAATTTAGGGTTTTGTTTGTTGGCTGGTTGATTCATTTTTTGAGGCAGGGCCTTACTCTTGCCCAGGCTAACATGGAATTCACTACGTAGTCTCAGGGAGGCCTCGAACTCATGGCAATTCTTCTATGTCTACCTTCCGCGAACTGGGATTAAAGGCATGTCACACCCTGCTTAGAATTTAGTTTTAACACGCTAAGCACAAAGTTTGCCAAATGGTACAGATGGATGTTTAAACATAGCAACATATGTCCCATCTGTCCTTCAGATATGGTTGTGTCAAGTTTTAGTAACATGAGAGAAGCAATAAAGTAGAATCACACCTGTTTAGTATAGAATTACAAGTCTCTTTGGAAAATTGTGATTATGTGCTGTGTGAGTACATGTGTGGCACAGCACGCATGTAGAGGGCAGAGGACAAGCTTAGGTGTCAGACCTTGCCTCCCACCTTGTTTGAGGTATAGTTGCTTTTTAGTTCACTGCTGCCACAAGCTACTGTGGGCTCCTTTGTCTGCACCTCCTATCTTGCCTGATTACAAGTATCTTGCAACATCTTATTTTTAGGTTCTATCATTTTTTTTTAAACTACTGGACTGTGATTTTTTTTTCTGAGGAAATTCATCATTATCACCCTCTTTTTCTATTCTTAGCCCATGGGCATCTTCTCCATCCTGGAAGAGGAGTGCATGTTCCCCAAGGCAACAGACACTTCCTTCAAGAACAAACTCTATGAGCAGCATCTTGGGAAGTCCAACAACTTCCAGAAGCCCAAGCCTGCCAAAGGCAAGGCCGAGGCCCACTTCTCACTGGTGCACTATGCAGGCACGGTGGACTACAACATTATTGGCTGGCTGGACAAGAACAAGGACCCCCTGAATGAGACCGTGGTGGGGCTGTACCAGAAGTCTGGTCTGAAGACTCTAGCTTTCCTCTTTGCTGGGGGACAAGCTGGTGAAGCAGGTAATTTAACAGTATAATATATCCTAAGAATCACATAATAGAAATACGCCCCTTATCAGATGCACTTATAGCAAAACCTACTACAAAAATACTGGCTAAGGAAAGGAAGTATATTAGTAACTGTGGTTCACAATCTTGTGAATTTCTGAGCTGAATCTATCACTGTAGATCACTTGAGTTCATCACCTCACATTATCAATGAGAAAGGAGGCTTAGAGAGGTTAAGTGGCTTGCTAAAGATCAGATAATTCACTTTTACCACTTTAATAATTCTGCTTCTTTCTAAGAGCCAGCTGAGTTGGAGACGAGGAAATCCTTTGTCAGGACTCTATTACTTGAGAACACACATGAAGTTTTTATTTTTATAAATATTAAGCACTGATATGGAAGTAACAACATGGAAGCACAGGAAAGCCAAAAACATGATTTCCTGTGAATGAATGAATACTCACATACTGGACAGCAGGTGAACAACACTGCTGCTCTGGGGAAGGTGCACACAAAGGGGCATTCCTTCTCTGTCTCCTGACATCCTTCAGGAAACACACCTGGATGCAGTTAGGGTGTCCCTTCTCCTTTCTCACCTCTACCATTTTCACTCAGCTTTTTTTTTTTTTTTTTTGTCCCTGGATGCCTATAATGTATGTCAATGATTACATTATCTTAATCTGCGGCTGAAGAAGAATTGAGGAATGGGTGTCCAATTTCAACTCTATAGAAGATTATGGCAATCTCGATGCCTGTCTGTTCAAAGGCTATTACAAATAATTTTAATTTTCTATTTTATGTTTTCAGAGGGTGGCGGTGGTGGAAAGAAAGGTGGCAAGAAGAAGGGTTCATCTTTCCAGACAGTGTCTGCTCTTTTCAGGGTACAGTATAATCTTTAATTCCAGAAGAATATGCTTACAAATGATCAAATGGTCATAACAAGAATTGTTAGGATATTTAACATAAAATAAAAAAGCAATGTATTTTTAAAAATCTGAAAAATACTGTAGCAGACAACCTCAAGGTCACTGAGATGAACTTCCAGACCAGGCACAGTTATGGAGGAAGATATTTATTGAAGCTTACAGATCCAGGGGAAGTTCCACAATGGCAGAAGAAGCTGGCCTGCTTCCACAGGACCAAACACAGAAAGAAAAGCACAAGCCTAAAAGCCAAAAGCCACACAGCACAGCACACTTTAGGAACTCCAGCTAGGCACACTTTGCATATCTTCAGATGGAAATCTCAAACCCACCACCACACTTTATGATCCACCCAATGACATCGCCTCCAGCCAAGTGGCTACAGAAGCAAACTACAAAGTAATAAAACACTGAATATATTGGGGGCTATCTATTCAAACTACCACAAATACCTTAGGAAAAACTTAACATAAAGAAGGCATACTATATGTTTCTTTACAACAGACCTTATGAATAAATCACCCATTTCCTTGAGCCCCAAGTGTAAGAGATTTATTATCAAATTTTATATGAAATTAAGCCTATTTATTTATTTATTTATTTGGGAGAGAGAAACACACACACACACACACACACACACAGAGAGAGAGAGAGAGAGAGAGAGAGAGAGAGGGAGAGAGAATGAGTGGGCCAGGGCCTCCAACCACTACAAATGAATTCCAGATGCATGTGCCACCTTGCGTATCTGGCTTATGTGGGTACTGGGGAATCCAACCTGGGTCCTTAGGCTTCACAGGCAAGCATCTTAACTGCTAAACCATCTCTCTAGCCCCAACCCTCTTTTTAAAACATCCACTCAATTCAATTATAGCTCCTCCATATGATCAAAGTCCAATACAAAATTATGCTGTCTGCCAATACTCCAGAATAACAAACTGAAATTGACAGATTTTGTATAACCAGGGATTTTCTACCTATTCTAGATGTAGGATCCCTCAAGATTTACTTGAGACAGATCATTAGAATTTGAAATAGGGAAAAGTTAACTATGGACCATTAATAGGGATGCTCACATAGATACAAGTACAAACTATTTTAAACCTTTCCATATGGTTTTATAGGAGAATTTAAATAAGCTGATGACAAACTTGAGGAGTACTCACCCCCACTTTGTCCGCTGTCTCATTCCCAATGAGACGAAAACTCCCGGTAAGACACTGCTCAGATCCTAAGTGATGTCAGTGTGACTTCTCTTTAGACGATGATAGAGAATATATCACCTCGTTATAGGGGCCATGGAGCATGAACTGGTCCTGCACCAGCTGAGATGTAACGGTGTGCTGGAAGGTATCCGCATCTGCAGGAAAGGATTCCCAAGCAGAATCATCTATGCAGACTTCAAGCAGAGGTTTGTCTTGTGTCTTACCACATGTTTTACAAAACAATGTTTGAATTTTTAATGGAATTTTGTTCTCAACAACTTAATCTACCTTGCCAATGACAGCTATAGTGTTCTATCCTTTATGTCTCAATGAACAAAAACAGCACATTAGAGTTCTTTGCATTTTCTACAGATACAAAGTTCTAAATGCAAGTGCTATCCCTGAGGGTCAATTCATTGACAGCAAGAAGGCTTCTGAGAAACTTCTAGGGTCTATTGACATTGACCACACCCAGTACAAGTTTGGTCATACTAAGGTATCATCAGCTCAAATTGCTATCTGCAGTAATTTTATCATTACTGAATTTCTCATGGGTGGAAATAACATATTTAACTTGTTCTTTGGCAAGGTCTTCTTTAAAGCTGGCCTGTTGGGAACTCTAGAGGAGATGCGAGATGACAAGCTGGCTCAACTCATCACTCGCACTCAAGCCATATGCAGAGGGTATCTGATGAGGGTGGAATTCAGAAAGATGATGGAGAGGAGGTAAGGGTCGAAAAACAAGTTTTCCTTTTTCACACGTTGTCATCACATTCAGTGAAGTCACTGATTTTTATCATGATAGTCACTTTACACCTTTTACCATATTTGAATCTACTTTTATTTTCTTACAGAGAGTCCATCTTCTGTATCCAGTACAATGTCCGCTCCTTCATGAACGTGAAACACTGGCCCTGGATGAAGCTGTACTTCAAGATCAAGCCCCTGCTCAAGAGTGCAGAGACTGAGAAGGAGATGGCCACCATGAAGGAGGACTTTGAGAAGGCCAAAGAAGAACTGGCTAAGTCGGAGGCCAAAAGGAAAGAACTGGAAGAAAAGATGGTAGCTCTGATGCAAGAGAAAAATGACTTACAGCTCCAAGTTCAATCTGTAAGTACTACACATGACACAGGTTAGCCACAATGTATTGCCCAATCACTGTGTAACTGAATGTAAGCATTTTTTTCATTTACATTTAAGGTTCAAAAGTAAATGATATATATTCAGACATTTGTTGTGATTGCTGGCCCTTCAACAGTACTAAGACTCAGACTTGAAGAAACAGGAAACACAAAGCCACAATCGTAATGCACATATGAATTCCTCCAGAGTTAGGCATCTGTGAACAAAGTCATAAAAATAGTCTTAGACATTTTCCTTTCTTTTTTTAATTTATTTTTATTTATTTATTTGAGAGCAACAGACAGACAGAGAGAGAAAGAGGCAGATAGAGAGAGAGAGAATGGGTGTGCCAGGTCCTCCAGCCAATGCAAATGAACTCCAGATGCATGTGACACCTTGTGTATCTATCTGGCTTATGTGGATCCTGAGGAATTGAGCCTCAAACCAGGGTACTTAGGCTTCAAAGGCAAGTGCTTAACTGCTAAGCCATCTCACCAGCCCCAATTTTCCTTTCTTTATGGCACATTCTCTTATATTAGAACATCCTCTCTGTAGTAAATATTGTTGTACATAAAATAGAAGTTACATTGTTTTTCTTCCCTCCTTCATTTTATGTGAAAAAAATGAGTCATCAAATAAGCAAATGGCTTTTCCAAAAGTATCAAGGGTTATTAAATTTTATGTTTTTGCCACAAAACTACTTTTCCTTATTGTATCTTCCACACATAGATAGTTGGAGGCAATGTGTTGACTCTATTTAATCAATAGAACAAAATTCTTCCATTTTATCTTCAGTGTTAAAAGTTGGCAATTTAAAGGCATATGTGTTGACCACCTTGTCATCACTGAAGCTTCCATGTTTTAATAAATTTTTGTGGATTGCAAGTATACCTTAGGCAAATAAAAATGTTTAAATTTCTCCCTGTAGGAAGCAGACGGCTTGGCTGATGCAGAGGAAAGGTGTGATCAGTTGATTAAAACCAAAATCCAGCTTGAGGCCAAAATCAAAGAGCTAACAGAGAGAGCTGAGGATGAGGAAGAGATCAACGCTGAGCTGACGGCCAAGAAGAGGAAGCTGGAGGATGAGTGCTCAGAGCTCAAGAAAGACATTGATGACCTTGAGCTGACCCTGGCCAAGGTGGAGAAGGAGAAGCATGCCACAGAGAACAAGGTAAAAATTATGACCTATCTTAAAGCATTGAAAAATATTAATTTGCTACTGAATCTTAAACCTTAAAACTATTGAAAGAAAGAAAAAAAAAACCCACACCATCTCTTCTTCTTTTTTTTTTTTTTTTATTAGTCAGTTCTGTATTCAGCAAATACAGTCAGTTTGGTACCTTTATTAGGCTCATCCGTGACCTACCCCCTCCCCTTGGCCCCTCCTTGTTGAGGTATACGGGTCATGCATTGTGGAGTTAGCCCACAGTTATGGGTAAGCTAAATGTCTCTGCATATCATGACCCAACATGTGACCATCTCTTTACTCCTCACCACCTCCATCTATCTACTTTCACCTTTCCTGTTGATTCAGCCATACCTAGGTTACTTCCTGGCTTCCACTTTCTTTGTCAGTCTAACACTGTCCTAAGACAATCGGTTTTTCATCAAGATGACAAACTTTCATTAGCATTTCTATCATCTATCCAAATCCAAAGGTGAAAAACCTGACAGAAGAGATGGCAGGCCTGGATGAAAATATCGCCAAGCTGACCAAGGAGAAGAAGGCCCTGCAGGAGGCCCACCAGCAGACCCTGGACGACCTTCAGGCGGAGGAGGACAAAGTCAACACCCTGACCAAAGCCAAGACCAAGCTTGAGCAGCAAGTGGATGATGTACGTATGAAGATCAAAATGCTTCTGCTTAAGAGGAATGAACTTAATTAAGTCGTGGGAGGAGAAGCCATTGGCGGTGCTTATATGCTCTACTGCTGGCTTATATCTATAGTAATATAATGTTATATAATATAATGTTAATATAATGTTCATATAATGTTCTCATGATGTCTGTTGAGTATCACCTGAATAATAGAGCATCTGACTGTTTTCTACTTAAGAATATAAATAAAATTCATTACAAATGTAGCTTGAAGGATCACTAGAACAAGAAAAGAAGCTTCGAATGGACCTAGAAAGAGCCAAGAGGAAACTGGAGGGGGACCTGAAATTGGCCCAAGAATCCACAATGGACATAGAAAATGACAAACAGCAACTTGACGAGAAACTCAAAAAGTAAGTATCCTGTAATCCAGCTGTCACCTTCTTTTTGTGTCTCATTGCAGATGAAGTATGCCTAAATGGTTTCCATAATTTTATGTCATGGAATGTGGGGGTACAGTGAGCAATGCCATCCTTGATTTTTTATTTAGTGAAATGACATTTTGTTGATTTTTAAGACACAATTACTCACTTCCTCAACACCACACCAGCAGGATAAAGTCCTATGTACACAAGTAAGACTGATGAAAGTATTGACTATAATCTCATGTGCTGGCTGATGTTTTGCTAGGAAAGAGTTTGAAATGAGCAACCTGCAAAGCAAGATTGAGGACGAGCAGGCCCTGGGGATGCAGCTGCAGAAGAAGATCAAGGAGTTGCAGGTAAGGCCATGGTTTCCATCAGTCTAATGCGACATGGAAGCACAACCGACCCAACACACTGAGTTTGCACTTCCCACCACCCCCAGGCCCGCATTGAGGAGCTGGAGGAGGAAATCGAGGCAGAGCGGGCCTCCAGGGCCAAGGCAGAGAAGCAGCGCTCTGACCTCTCCCGGGAACTGGAGGAGATCAGCGAGCGGCTGGAGGAAGCCGGCGGGGCCACCTCTGCCCAGATCGAGATGAACAAGAAGCGGGAGGCCGAGTTCCAGAAAATGCGCCGGGACCTGGAGGAGGCCACCCTGCAGCACGAGTCCACTGCGGCTGCACTTCGGAAGAAGCACGCGGACAGCGTGGCCGAGCTCGGGGAGCAGATCGACAACCTGCAGCGGGTGAAGCAGAAGCTGGAGAAGGAGAAGAGCGAGCTCAAGATGGAGATCGATGACCTCGCTGGAAATATGGAGACTGTCTCCAAAGCCAAGGTCTTTTTATAACTTGCCCCTTCTTAATCTTTACTTAATCCAAAATGACTGTATGTTGGATATGCCTATATCTAGCCAAACATTAGGTGTTATTTGAAAGTTAAAAGTTGTTCTAATAGGCATGATTGTATTGAATAGAATCACTTATGGTTCATATCTTATTTTTCAAAATCGCTGTCAACATTGTTGTCGTGACAATGGTAGAACAATAACAAGAGAAACAAACCTATGAACTGTCCTCTACGTGATGTAGGATAGAAATGATACTCATGCTTCCAAGAGAACACAACTCAGGGTGGACAAGCATGCAGTCACGTAGCTCCAGTGCTCCTTCACTACTTCCCAAGCGCCGTGCAAATGCTTTAACAGCAGCAGAAAAACAGTCCCGCTCCTTCCATGACTAGTTTCAGGTCTCCTGACCCAGCCATCCATGTAGAGGCACCATCCTTTCCCGTTTTGTGCTTCCCACCCCAGGCAAACCTTGAGAAAATGTGCCGCACCCTCGAGGACCAGCTTAGTGAGGTGAAAACGAAGGAGGAGGAGCAGCAACGCTTAATCAACGAGTTGTCCACCCAGAAGGCACGCTTGCACACAGAGTCAGGTGAGTGTGGGCATCTCTGGCCTTTGGGAAGATGAAGGATGAAAGGTGAGCCCCATTTGTAAAACACGACTAACATTCCTCCGGCAATGGACCCCCACTCATTATTTCTTAGTCACTCCTTCATCTTCATAGTATGAAATGGTAAAACAGTGATTCTAAGAGATTATTCTTTTGCCTCACCAAATCCTGAAATACCAAAAAAGTATTTTAGAAACAGTAAGAAATAATCACCTCAAAACATTAAAGTTCTGCAGTTATTCCTTTCATAGTAGGAAATGAGATGGCTCATATATGCTATTTCACACGAGATTACTTTTCACCGGGACAGCCGACCCAAATCATTAATGTCTTGTCTGCCACAGGCGAGTTTTCCCGGCAGCTGGATGAGAAAGATGCCTTGGTCTCTCAGCTTTCCCGAGGCAAGCAGGCGTTCACACAACAGATTGAGGAATTAAAGAGGCAGCTAGAAGAGGAGACAAAGGTAAAGCTTTACGATAGGTATTTTAATGCGTGAACTAGACAACATGATAGATATACTACTGAGCTTTGCAGAGACACTACCTATGACCGTAACATAAACTTACATGGTATGCTCCTTGGTTGTCCAGGCCAAGAACGCGCTGGCCCACGCCCTGCAGTCAGCCCGCCATGACTGTGACCTGCTGCGGGAGCAGTACGAGGAGGAGCAGGAAGCCAAAGCTGAGCTGCAGAGGGCAATGTCCAAGGCCAACAGTGAGGTTGCCCAGTGGAGGACCAAATACGAGACGGACGCCATCCAGCGCACGGAGGAGCTGGAGGAGGCCAAGTATGGGTTTCAATGAGAGAGGAAAAAAGCAAAAGTGAAGGAAAAAAGAGACAAAGAATTTCAGCCCATTGTATTGTAGGGGAAAGGACTCTACCATCTCCTCCTTCTCACAGCCCAGTATATACTGACTAGAGAAAAATGCTCAACCAGAGCCCACCTCTCTTGTGGAACAGTTGCTACCATGTCTTTCCACAAAAGTGGAGTGTCAGCTATCAGTTTACCCTTTATAAATCACACAGAATTCATTTCCATTAGCAGAAGGCAAAATGGAGATTCTGAGACTATCTGGGACATCATTATAAGAATTTTAACTAATAGGAGCTGGTGAGATTGATCGGTAGTTAAAAGTGCTTGCTTGCAAGATTTCTGACTCTAATTTGAAACCCCCCAGCAAGTACATAAAGCCAGACCAAAGTAGCCACTTTGCAGACACAACTGCAAACCCAGTGTACCTACAGTCATGGGAACCAGAGCCAGGAGAACCCAGAAGTTGGCAGGCAGCAGCAGCAACAAAAGTGAGAGGAGAGGAGAAACTTTCTAAGTTTGTCCTCTGACCGCTACATGCATGCAATAGTTACATACACAAATACATACACAAGCAAATAAATAATAAATAGACAACAAATAATAATATAAAAACAACAAAATAAATAAATGTAAGTAATAAACTTTTCTTCTTAAAAAAATTTAAAGAAAATTATCACTAACAGTAATCAGCTTTTCCTTAGTCACAGTATTGAATGCTCAGATAAGATGTATCATTAGCCCGTTGGTAAAGTATACATACTGTTTGTGAAATAAAACTCATGGGCAGTACACGTGGAAGGAAACAAACATTAAGTTCTCAGCGAAGGTAGCCTGCCTAAATTTCACTTGTCACAGTAGTTGTTAGAAGTCAACTGAATGAGAGCGTTTGGGGAGCAATTGCAGAGGGAGCAATCTCAGTGAGAGTAAGGACTCCAGGAAGTTGTGAACCGGGTGAGTTGCCAAATGAAGCAGTAAATAAGAAGTTACAGGATGTTTGGTGAATGCAATAATGAATAAAATTTATTTTCCAAGCTTATCACATCCAGAACGTTACTGATTAATTGTACAACCCTAAATAGGTCACTCTGAACCACAATTTCCTCATCTGTATAGAAAAGAGGTCCATTCTGAAACACACCCAAGGATCCACTCACTAATAACAACCTTTGGTGAAAATGCATCCTGTTAATAGTTTACAGTGCTCACTGGGCTTAACTGTTCACTCTCTCTCTTCCTCCCTCTTTTCCTGGCTTCATATGTTTGACACCCTATAACCTAGATAAGATGAAATGACAGGATAAGAATAGATTTCATCAGGGAAAACAATTTTGGGTGACATTAAATGGGTATTAAGAAGAAACTGTGGAGGAAAAAAAAAAAAAAACAATCCATGGCTACATAGTGGTAAAATATCTTGGGGAAAATCAACAGAGTTCATGATGGTAACTTCAGTTCTGTGCTTGGTCACTCAAACTGACCAATTACTCAGGAAGAAGCTGGCCCAGCGTCTGCAGGATGCTGAGGAACATGTGGAGGCCGTGAATTCCAAATGTGCTTCTCTTGAAAAGACAAAGCAGAGGCTACAGAATGAGGTGGAGGACCTCATGATTGACGTGGAGAGATCTAATGCTGCATGTGCAGCTCTAGATAAGAAGCAAAGGAACTTTGACAAGGTGACGTCCAGGACCAGCTCTCTGGGGGGAAACTGGTATCACCCCTGGGTTCAGAGGTTAACTACTAATGCATTTCCAGATCTTGGCAGAATGGAAACAGAAGCAGGAAGAAACTCAGGCCGAGCTGGAGGCCTCCCAGAAGGAGGCCCGTTCCCTCAGTACTGAGCTGTTCAAGGTGAAGAATGCCTACGAGGAATCCCTGGATCAACTCGAGACACTGAAGAGAGAAAACAAGAACCTTCAGCGTGAGTCCTTGCAATCATTATGTTTCAAAAATAGGTTAGGAAGAGATCTGTTGAATGTCTTCATTCTCCTCAACTGAACCTTGCTATTTTATTATTAAATAATAGAGGAGATTTCTGACCTGACCGAGCAAATTGCAGAGGGTGGAAAGCATATCCATGAGCTGGAAAAAATCAAGAAGCAAATTGATCAAGAAAAGAGTGAACTACAGGCTTCTCTAGAGGAAGCAGAGGTACACTATTTTCTTTGTTTAACCATTGCAAATCTACTACAGAATAGCAAATAAGAACTATCGTGTTACATTACCCCTCTAGGGGATAATACATACAATCAACAAAAATGTGGAATTATGCCTTGGGAATCCAGAACTAAGCCTAAATTAAGATTTAGGGAGTGGGGCCAGGGAGATGACTCCGTGATGAAAGCACTTGCCACGTAAGCATGAGTACCTGAGTTCAGAACCCATGTAAAGGCAGATGTCTGTGATCACAGCATGCCTATGGCAAGATGAGAGGAGGATAAAGGGGAATCCAGGAGGTTTATCCTGGAGGGGCAGCGAGCCTGGCAAATGCAGTGATGAGCAATGAGAGACCTTATCTCAGGATGGAAGGCGAGGTCTAAGCCAAGGTTGTCCCTTGACTTCCACATGTGTTGTGGCACACACATGCCCACAGTCACACACATGCACACACACACACACACACACACACCAATTTTTTCAAAAGGGTAATAAAAAGATTTATGTATATTAAGGAAAGTTTAAATGCTTTCTTAGAGACATGATCAACTATTTAAGTAACCTAAATGTTTCTTTTATTAAGGCATCTCTTGAGCATGAGGAAGGCAAAATCCTGCGTATCCAACTTGAGTTAAATCAGGTGAAATCTGAGATTGACCGAAAAATTGCTGAAAAAGATGAAGAAATTGATCAGTTAAAGAGAAACCATCTCAGAGTTGTAGAATCCATGCAGAGCACGCTGGATGCTGAGATCCGGAGTAGAAACGATGCCCTGAGGATCAAGAAGAAGATGGAGGGAGACCTCAATGAGATGGAAATCCAGCTGAACCATGCCAACCGCCAGGCTGCGGAGGCAATCAGGAATCTTAGAAACACTCAAGGAATACTGAAGGTACACACAGGCTGGGGGCTATTATACAACTCAAAATTTAATATTTCATGTAGATTACAAGCCATAAATCACCCGAGCAATATGGTAGCCAACTGAAAACTATGTGTGCAAAGCAGAAAAGGAGCTTAGTTCTGTCTGAAAAGCCTGGGACCGAATGTGCTTTGCCATCTGTGGAGGAGACACAGTGGTAAGGAGTGTGGAGAAGACCGAGGAGCTTAACCTCATCCCACTGCATCCATCTGCACTTCTATTTGTTATGGTTGTTACTTGTCTTTGGATCTTTGCTTTTTTGAGACAGGGTCTCACTCGGTAGCCCAGACTGGCCTTGAAGTCATAGTGATCTTGCCTTAACCTCCTGAGTGCTGAGTGCTGAGGCATGAGCCATCACACCCAGCTAGGAAGCTTCTCTTTTTATATAAAATCATATCCTCAGGCTAGTTGATCTTTAAGGATACTTTCTTGATCGAAAATGCTGTAGATTTAGCCATGATTTTAATTTTGTGACTCAGAAACTAAATGTTCTTTGGAGTAGAAGTGTTACAGTAGGCTTCCAAAAACTTGTCATTCAAGGTACTTGTAAATGTTCCTATTTATTCATCTAATTTTCTAAGGTCAGAGTGTGTACATGGCCTTCAATGTGTATCCACTTTTATTGGCATATGACTCAGAGCCCTTTTCTCTTCCCACATAGGACACTCAGCTACATTTGGATGATGCCCTCAGAGGCCAAGACGACCTCAAAGAACAACTGGCAATGGTGGAGCGAAGAGCGAATCTGATGCAGGCTGAAATTGAGGAGCTCAGGGTTTCCCTGGACCAGACAGAGAGGAGCAGGAGAGTGGCAGAACAAGAGCTTCTAGATGCCAGCGAGCGTGTGCAGCTCCTACACACTCAGGTGAGGCTCAGGACGACGGGAGAGCAGACACACTTATTGTCAACATGAGAGGGTGCACTTGCTTAGAAGATAGTGGGTAACGGTGGCAAGGACACTGTTCTGGAGTTAAAGGAAGTGCGCAGAGTGGTGTAAGTGTGCACTGAGACCTAGCTGGCTTACAAGTATATTTACAGGCTGTTGTAATCATGTAGATTTGGAGTAATCTGGAGTTTTCAGTTTATATAATGAAGCCCAGAAGACCACTATGAATAGTTAGTCATGCATTCAACATTGGTGGTCATCTTGTCTTTTGCAACTCTATGCTGCAACTATTAGGCAAATTAAATTTTAAAAAATGATAATTCATCAGACAAAACTTATGTACCGTGTATGTAATAAGGTTAGTTTTGTGGGATATATAAAAAGAAGCCCTTAGGTTCAAATTCATAGTGGATATCATTAGTTCTGGTTAGCATTTGCTGTTTATGGTAGATCTGTTAGATACATGGTAGTTTTGCAATGGCTAATGTGCAGCAGTAGTAATATACATTTGTTGTCAAGAAAGATGCTTCAAAAATAGTAAATGAAAAAGTACTTAAAATGATATAGGACCCACCATATTTTTGTTAAAATACACATGAAATAATCAGAAGGATGAAAGTTAAAAAATTAATGATTTTTTTTATGGTGAATGGGAGTATAATAATTATTTTTTATGTCTTGAGCTAATTTGAAAATTCTTTTTAAAATAATAAACCTATATTATTGTGTACCCTTGAAAGTTGTAATATGCAAAAACAGCCATTTTGACAATGTAAAATAATATACTATAAATAACTTTAAATCAAATTAGCTAGGCTGGGAAGATAACACAGCCTCAGCAGTTAAAGATGCTTGCTACCAAAACCTGTGATCCTGGGTTCCAACCCCCAGTGTCCAGATGCATAGAGTGGTGCAGGCATTTGGAGTTTGTCTGTAGTGGCAAGAGGCCTGGGCATATCCCCATCCTGTCTTTCTCAAATAAATACATCAAAATATTTTTTAAATATTAAATTAGCTAATAAGTGTATCTAGGATTGATCGACTATTTCAAGTATTGTCTTTCAACTTTCCAAAAGCACAAGGATTCCTGATCCATTTTTTTGTCTAGATAATGATGTTGCTTGTAGACTTCCACGTGAAGCCAACAACTATTGTGAGCAGAGAATAGTATATGAAGACTAGAGATAATAAGTAAATGTCTGATACAGATTGAATTTTGCCTTCAGTAATTTAGAAGCTTTATGGACAAAGATATGAAAAGAAAAAAGAAAAGGCATAAGGTTGGAATTAACTTCTGATTTGGTGTTTATTCTGAACATTTCTCACAACCATCAGTTTAGGCCTATGAATGCTAGATCAAAGTACACTGCGAATGCTAGTAAATATAGTTCCCCCCCTTTTTTTTTTTGTAAATTTACAACAGAACACCAGCCTGATCAACACCAAGAAGAAGCTGGAGTCAGACATTTCCCAGATCCAGGGAGAGATGGAGGACATTGTCCAGGAGGCCCGCAACGCAGAAGAGAAGGCCAAGAAGGCCATCACCGATGTGAGCAGAGGGTAACACCATGGTGGGGTGGCTTGAATCCAGCAGCGCCCTCCCGGCTCTTAACCAACTCTGTTTCACGGTTCTCCAGGCCGCCATGATGGCGGAGGAGCTGAAGAAGGAGCAGGACACGAGCGCCCACCTGGAGCGGATGAAGAAGAACATGGAGCAGACGGTGAAGGACCTGCAGCACCGCCTGGACGAGGCCGAGCAGCTGGCGCTGAAGGGCGGCAAGAAGCAGATCCAGAAACTGGAGGCCAGGGTGGGTGACCGCATGCTTGTTTGGTTCCTGTTCATTCATGTGGCTTTTTGCAACAAACCTATTAAACACTTCTTTTTTCTCATCCAGGTGAGGGAACTTGAAACTGAGGTGGAAAATGAACAGAAGCGCAATATTGAAGCAGTCAAGGGTCTTCGTAAACATGAGAGAAGAGTGAAGGAGCTCACTTACCAGGTGACCGGCTTTTTCATATTTGCCAGGCCAACTGGTTTCAAAAATAAATACACATAGTAAGATGTTTTCAAATAATGACAGTTCATTTACCGCTTTTTTTTTTTTTTTTTTAGACTGAGGAGGACCGCAAGAATGTTCTCAGGCTGCAGGACTTGGTGGATAAACTACAAACGAAAGTCAAAGCTTACAAGAGACAAGCTGAGGAGGCTGTGAGTACCCCCACCACAACAGAGATAGCTTTGTGAGGCATTGACACTGCTGTCATTTAAGGGGCTTCCTTTGAAGAAAATCAACAAAAAAATTGGAAACTCAAAATCAGGAAAATGAACATTTATTTGGGATAACAAAAATTTGCCACAAATGATTAGAATTTTTAATGATTCTGGCTCATTTCTTCTGAGATTTCTCAAAGCAATTTTTCAGATACATTGACACATGCTTCTCATCTACAACACATTTCCTACTTAGAATACTCTAAATAACCATCTTTCAGAGAGGCTATAAAAATGAGAGTCTAAATTATTCTAAGCCTTATTTAATTCCATTCAATTGGATAGATCCAATTCAGAATTTTCTGCTCCCCAATTTCTCTTCCTCATACTGTTAGCTCTAAAATATTCCTTAAGGTTCTCTGTACCCAATACCACCACTGCACTTACTTTTTGTCCTTTAAAGTATTTTTTTAAGATTGGATTTAACCCCAGTTCATGTCATCATCTTCAGTTTGCCAGGAAAAGAGTAGAGTTAAAGAGGATGAGGAGAGAAGTTGTAAACACTTATTCACACAGACAATTTTGTGGGATGTTCTGCCCCCAATAAGAATGTCACCAAATGACAAAACCTTTTAATTCCTCATTCATGAAGCAAATCTTGCACCTGCTTTTAGCAACCAAGGCAATTAGCAATCATAAAATGTCACATTTTTTTTTGTTTTTGTTCACTGAAACGTGTTCCCACTCACAGGAGGAACAATCCAATGTCAACCTCTCCAAGTTCCGCAAGCTCCAGCACGAGCTGGAGGAGGCTGAGGAGCGGGCCGACATCGCCGAGTCCCAGGTCAACAAGCTGCGGGTGAAGAGCCGAGAAGTTCACACAAAAGTCATAAGTGAAGAATAACGCGTTCTACTACTGAAAGGTGGCAGAAGAAATGCACAAAATGTGAAGTTCTTTGTCACTGTCCTGTATATCAAGGAAATAAAATCTGCTGAGAATTTTTCAATCTAATGATGCATTTGTCTCTTATTTTATAATTATGAAATTAATATACTTTTAGCCCTAATTCTTGCTTAATTAGTTATGAACATACTCACTATGTAAACAGCACACATTGGTACCATCCTTACTCTCATCCCTGCCCCCCCCTCCAAAGGGACCCTCCTTATTGGGGATGCCAGTTATCCCCATGGGGATTATGGGTCATGCATTATGGGGATAGCCATCAGTTATGGGGAAGAGGCAATGTCTCTGTGCATAATATCCTAACTTGTGGCTCTAGCAATCTTTCTACCCCCCTCTTCCACAAATTTCCCTGAGCCGTGTTGGGTTCATTTTAGGTCTACTTCAGTGATGGGCTCTTAAGAGCCTCTGGATCTCTGGATATCTGGTTTGGCAGTTCAGTGGTCTCTGTGTCTATCTCCTTCACCCTTGTTAAAGGGGTTAATAGAGAAAGCAGCACTCTTGCTCTTTTCCCCAATTCCTCTATGGTTTCATCTGGGGCCCTTGTGAAGTGCAATGGGCTATTCCTCTCCTCAGGTCCTGTTTCCATCTGAAAAAAAGAAGCAGATTGTCCAATGGAGAGTGAAGTCAGCACAGGTTAAATGGAATAACCATTGTTACTTCAGAGAGAATTTAATGGGTTTAGGCCCTCTTATAGCCCAAGATTGCTGGGAGCTTGATATTGGAGAGCACACTGGTTGTCTGGATATGATTCTGACTTGTTTCCTAGTTCCAGATATTGTTTCCTTTCCATTGAGTTTATCTGTTAGCCAATCCAAAAGCAGTTGGTTACCCACCATGGCTGTGTGCCACTATTGCACTTGTGTGAGCATCACATCAGGTTGTTTGTTTCTGAGTAGATTGGACCTCGAGCTGCTCAGGCAGATGTTGGACACTTTCCCCAGTAGCTCATGTAGTACCTTCTGGCACTAGATGGGCTAACTGTCTGGGGATTGAATTTCTTCCAGATTCCAGCCAGGTTGCTCCATGTTTCATATGGACAGCATATGGTGTTTTCAGCAGTAGTCATATCATTAAGTTCTAGTGGGTAATCAAGTGCTCTGACATAAGTATGTCTTCTTTTGGGAAACTTTGTATTTCTCTCTGATCAACAGCTCATTGCGGGTATTAACCATATCCTGGTACTGGGAGTTATAGGCCAGCACCAAGGGAAAAGAAAGAAGAAAAAGAAAGAAGATATTAAAAAGAAAGAAAAGAGAAAGACAAACAAGAGAAAATTATGGTTAGGCTTCATCTCACCCTCTCCGGGATCCTTTGATTCAGGTGTTCCCTCTAAGGTCCTGATGAGGTTTCAACCTTTTAGTCTGTCTTCCAGAATATAGGATTTTATGGTACCAGTTCCTTTTGGTTCCAATTTTGTGTCCCCACCTCCCCACACACCTATACCCTCTCCTTCAACCCTCCACTCCCTATTGCCTTATTTGTTTGTTTGTTTGTTTGTTTGTTTATTTATTTATTTTTGGGTTTTCAAGGTAAGGTTTCACTGTGGCTCAGGTTGACCTGGAATTCACTATGTAGTCTCAGGGTGGCCTAGAACTTGTGGCAATCATCCTACCTCTGCCTCCCAAATGCTGGGATTAAAGGCATGTGCCACTATGCCTGGCGTTGTCCAAATTCTTTTATTCAAAATTTGTTGAGCCCCTACTGTGCACAGAGATTATAAAAATAAATTAACTTCAATAAAAGACCAATGACTTAAAGATGCAAAAGTGATAAACGCACTCTCACTGAGTGCTATGTATGTGCATGGTGTTAAAATGGACACCAAGGAAACAAGTTACTTTTGTTTTTGAGGAATGCAGTCCAGCAGGGGAGACAGCAATTCAAGCACCTATGGCACAGCAGACACCCGTTAATGGAAGCCAACAAATAAAATGTGGTAATAACATAAAGTGGATTGCTAACCTGGGGGGAGTTCAGAGGTTCTTAATTGACTATGAGCTTGTTGCTTAAAGATCGGATGACAGAGAAAAGGAGATGATCACTCTAAGAAGAGAAACTAAGCATGAGATTTAAACATAGATTGCATGAGCAAAGGGAATCAGGTGAGGCCTGACCCCAGCTAAAGGCTGATAATGAAGGTGAAAGTCTGGCCCCTTATGCAGTGTTGAGTAATACGGATTTGCATCAAGCTGGTCGTATTTCATGAAAAAGAGAGCTAACTGACTCTGGTAGTGGCATAGAAGAAGGAATGAATAGGATGGGGAAGATCAGAGCCAAGGAAATCAGTTTGAAGGCAATGGTGATGGAAGGAACAAGAAGGGCAGTCAAAGCAGGGTCCTTGTGCTGGTAGAAAATCAGGAAGGGACTAAAGATAGTAGTTTCACAGCATTCAAAAGTTCCAGTTACTTTGTGGTGAGACACTTTATTTCACTTTTGGAGAAATCATTTTCCTTCCTTTTCCAAGAAAAAAAATAGACAGAATACTTTAGATAAATCTTCATGTTGACCTTGAGCTTTCTACAGTCAATTCTGCTTACCAAGGAACTTGACATTTTTCAGTATCTTACATATTTCAAGGAAGAACCAGAAGGGGAACTTATTCCTTAATTTCAAAACAGAATGTGACTGAAGTTTTATCATGGTCATTGCTGGAGTGATTCTTCTTTTCAATGCTTTCTTGAAGCTTAAAACCCACCTTCACTGTGTGAGTAGCAGAAGATGAATTTCTTCCTTTACAGTGGTCCATGTCTCTTTCTAGTGAGGAGGATGCTTTGAGAACCTCCTTCCCCAGTATGTGAAATCTAATTAGTAATGAGGATCTTGCTTCAGGAAGAGAGAATTTAAAGGGGATAGAAAATAATTATTAGACTATTTCATCTAAGCTATGAGGAAGACTAATGAAATATCCTGCTTACAGGAGACATTTATTAGCAAATTCTAATTAAGCTCTGTAGAGTTAACCTCTTGACCTCTAAAGCACTGAGCTACTGCTTTATTATTCTGTCTCCCAACTACTTAAATAATTGCTTATGCAAAGCTGAGATTGGATTCAATTACATACAGGTCAGTTATTCTGGGTTCCCTGATTGAAGCAGGAAGCATATATACAGTCACAGTTATTTGGGCTAATATTCTTCTTCGTCCTCCTCACAGATTACATGGTTTATAGACTTAATTCCTTAATGCCTGCTAGAACAAGGCAACACATGATAATGCAGGAGTTATACACTTCTAACTTGTTGAACCAAAGCACGATGTATGCCAAAGGAAAGGAAGAAGGCTGTCTCTAGGAATGTACAAAACTTGAGTTAGGAGCTGCAGATATATGTACAAGGAATAGCCTAGAGATGACCATGCCTTCATACTTTGGTAACCAACCAACCACCATGACACTGGTAAGACCACACAAAACCTCTTGCCTTCTCTATATACTGATTATTTATTGATCTTTGCTAACAAAAGCAAATTCTGGTCCTACTATCATACTGCTACTTGAGAATATCACAAATCTATCGCTCTCAACTCCATTCATATGCATACAAATAGCCAACCAGTAACAAAAAAAAGAAGAGGGGAGGAATCTCCACTTCAAATCTCCTATGATTACAGACTGAATTATTGGGATTCTGGAGAAGGTCATTTTATTAACCTTTTAATAAGTCCACATTTTCTAATTTCAACTAACTAACATGCCACAACTGGAATGGTTGGCTAACCAACTAGAAAAGCATGGAAAGGAATAAGATAGTTGAGATGTACCTGAAGGGAAGACCACCCTGAGGCAGGAAAAAGCTTGGTAGTCACAGTTTTGCTGAAGGTTGAATCTCAGTACCAAGTCTTCCAGGATCCTTCCTCAGAGTCAAGGAATGTGCCCCTGCATTAGTGGTCCTCAAATTTAGTATGCATCCAAATCATCTGGAGGATTTGTTAAAATATAGATCTTCTGGGTCCCATTTCCAGAGTTTCTGATTCAGCAGGTCAAGGTTGGGGCCAAAGTTTCCATTTCTAACAAATTTCCAGGCTACAAGGCTGCCACAGTTCAGGAGTGGCATGTTGAAAACTATACTTCATTTTCATCACCAAATCCTCCACAAAGAAAATTCAAAGTACATTTTCATAGCTCCACATTTACATGAATACATAAGCCACAGATGCCCTGGGCCTCACTTTCTTCACCTGTCACATAAGGGGGTTCTGTTAAATCTAAAACCTAAATGGCTTTGCTTCCAATATACTCAGTAATACAGTTATGACAATTTACATTCATATGACCCTTTATTTTATTTGCAGAATACTTTTTGCATGCAATTTATCAGTCATTGGGTTGTAACAACCATATGAGACCAATAAAGTCTTTTTTGAAACTGAGGTACAAAAAGATTTGCCAACATCTGTATGATAAATGAAAGAGGCAGACCTGAGAAAGATCCTCAAATTCTTCATCCTGGCAGTAATATACACTCCTGGATTTCCACCCCACTCTGATCAGTGAAATACTGGTGGCATCTGTCTCACAGAAATAAAGTCACTAATCTGTCATTTCAACCCAAGCAGGGGAAGGGTTTCTGGTATTCAACTGGGTATCTATATGGCTTGTTTCTTAGTCCCTGCAAAATGCTAGTCAAGTTACACCTCTGTCTCACCCTGTCTAGTATACCTCTTATCTACTTCACTTGTCTTTTTCTGACCATAGCCCTCATTACCAATTAGCTATTAATTAATCTACTTGCTACCTGCCTCCCTGTATTAGAATATAGCTCTATGATGACAAAGAGTTTGCTTGGTTTCTTGTTGAATATTTGATGAGTTGGATATTGCCTAGTACATAACACATGCTTAAGAAATATTTGTGAAATGACTGAAAAATCTTAATAAGAATTTATCCTGTGCCATACACCATGCTAGGTATTGTACGTGTGTTTTCTAAAAACAATGCCTAAATTAGAGTATTATAACACTTCTCTCTCAGGAACGGATAGAACTCTAAGAATATTGAGTAAGGACTCCTCCACTTTCCAAGGTGATGGAGCGTTTGTACTCTTACCTATTATTTCCGAAAACTACAGCCAACTCCCCAGATACACTATAAAGCTAGCATGAGAGTTGGATGTGATTTAACAGTGGACTAACAAGGGAGCTCAGGACCCAAGCAATGGCACAGTGGCAGGTCCTGTAGGTGTTCTTTTCTCATTACATGGCCCAGACTTGGTGCTGAAGAAGCAGACAACATGAAAAAGCTCAAGGAAGGATGGGGTAAAGGGCCCAAAGGTGGGGTGGGGTAAAGTCCAAAGGAAACCTGTTCCTCTAGGAAAGCACAAAGAAATAGATCAAACATATACAGCAAACATTTAGCCAAGAACTGCTCTGCTCAAACCACATCAAGCAGTAGCTGTGGCCCTCACCCTCCCCAACAGCAGCTCAAAGGAAAACCTATATTTCTACCTGTATGGAATTGTCATGAGAAGCTCCCATAACCAAGTTCAGGGCTGTCAAGAGAGACAGGACTTTTATCTTCTGGGAGCTAACGAGCTCATCATTGCTGTTAGTAGAGACACTTGGGAATCCTTGATCCTCATCACTTGAGAACAAGGCACTTCTTAGAGGGCACCCAGTGGAAAGTTACTACTTTTACCACTACCCAGCAGAAACAATCACCATGAAGAAGTAAGGAAGTTTGCTCCCTGGGTGTCAAGAGAAGGGAGCCTGGGCTTGTATCTGCACCTGAAAGTAACAGGTGCCACTATCCTTTCCTGAAAATACAGAGTTCAAGAACCTGGGGCAAAATGTGTCAGTTTCTATTATAACCACTCATCATCACACCAACAAAAACCTCACAACTGAATAAGAAAAGATAATCCATGCCCACAAAGTAACAAGAACGAGCCCCAGCAGAGGTACTTATGTAATTATAGATTATGGAAGCATATTTCCCCTTTCATACCTAAAGAAAGAACATATTATTAGGCCTATATTCATAAAAAATAAATATTGTAAACAAATGTAATATAAATAAATTAATAGAATGTCATCAATATAGCAAAAAAGTATGTAGGAACAAAGCTGTATTGAACTAAGGCAATGACTATAGATAAACTAATAATTCTAACAATATGTTGTTGAGTTTGTTGTTAGCATTAAGAGACATATGAGAGCAAGGAGAAAGCTCAGTTGGTAAAGTGCTTGCTTTCCAAACATGAGGAACTGAGATCAATTCCCAGTACCCATGTAAATGCCAGACATGTTGGTATGTGCATGTAATCTCAGTGCTGGAGTGGGTGGAGACAGATCCCTGCAAGTTTCTGGCTAGCCAGTGTATCCTAATTGGTGACCTTCAGGCCAATGAGAGAACCTATCTTAAAAAGAGGTAGATTGTGGCTGGAGAGATGGCTTAGCAATTAAGGCACTTGCCTGTGAAGCCCAAGGACCCATGTTCAACTCTCCAGATCCCACATAAGCCAGTCACACAAAGGTGAGGCAAGCACAAGGTTGCATGTGCCCACTAGGTGGCACAAACATCTGGAGTTTGATTGCTGTGGCTAAGGTCCTGGAGTGCCAATTATCTCTCTCTCTCTTTCTCTCTCTCTCTCTTTCATACACACACACACACACACACACATAAAAATTTTTTAAATTAAAAAATAAAAATAGGCCAGTCTGTGGGGCTTGCCTCAAAGGAAAAAAAAAAGATTGGTGGTATACACAAGAATGACATGTGAGGTTGTCTTCTGATCCTCACATGTATGTACACATACATGTACATGCACCCCAAACATGTACCCACATACAAACATTCATACATGCCACACATATACAAATGAAAAGATATATACTAAATACAAAATAAAATGACAAAGCCGGGTGTGGTGGCGCACGCCTTTAATCCCAGCACTTGGGAGGCAGAGGTAGGAGGATTGCCGTGAGTTCTAGGCCACCCTGAGATGACATAGTGAATTCCAGGTCAGCCTGAACTAGAGTGAGACCCTACCTCGCAAAAAAACAACAAAAAAAAAAAATGACAATAAGGAAAAATAAATAAAGTTATACAGGAGTAACTTATATATTACTGGAACTGAACTAGTGAAAATTTATATCTGATTCTTATAAGTTAAGATCCATATGGCAAAACATACAGAAATCATTAAAAATAGCTCACAAATAAAATTATATTTTTTATTATTAACTTATTATGTTTATTGAGGGAAATATAGAGCCAAGGAAAGGCACTCACATAGCTAGGCATTCCACATGGAGGGCCTGGAAAGAAGTATCCAAAGAAAAGAGAAAAGAAAATTCAAGGAGCTCCTGCCATGTGGGGAGCTGGAGGGAATAAAGGAGCCCATGTGGAGAGTAAAATCTAGGGGTCCCTCCCAGCTGGGCCTGGGCCAAGCCAGCCCAAGCCCAGCTGAGGGGAAAACTCACCTACAGCTGGAAGTTCCCAAGTGATCAGAGAAAACATACACATTAAAGAAATTAAGTAGTAATTATAGTCTAGAATGGTTTGTCTTGGGAAAGACCTGGATTTAACCTCAAATACTACTAAAATTATCTTAGAGAATATTTCATGTAAAAGAAAGCAATAAAACAAGAATAAAAGCACAAAAAAATCCAGACATGTGGCATTTAGAAAAGATTCTATCTAGTGATATTAAATGTAAAAGGGTTAAATCATTCATTTAAAAGACAGAGATTGACAGACTGGATTTAAAAACATTATCCATATAAAGGTCACATAGAGGAGCCAAATTCACAAATAAATTGAAAGTACAGGAATAGCAAAACATAGATCTTGTAAATAGCACCCATATGGTGAGTAGGGGACGACAATGAGGATAGATGATAAAACACTTTAAAAAATCTTTCATTTATTTATTTATGTATGTATAAGAGAGAAAAAAGGCAGAGAGCAAGAGAAAGGCAGTAAGCAAAGAAAAAGAAGCAAAAGGTATAAAGAGGGAGGGACAAAAGTAAAATTTCATTTGCAAATGATAAAATTGTACATATAGAATTTTTTCTTTCTATATAGTATTTCACTTTAGCCCAGTCTGATCTGGAACTTACTCTGTAGTCCTAGGCTAGCCTCAAACTCACAGCAATCCTCCTACCTCTGCCTTTTGAGTGTTGGGATTCAAGGTGTGTGCTACATACCTGACCATATAGAATATTTAAACACATCTATTGAATCCAACTATATTCAGCATATTTTACATTTCAAGGTAAATAAACTTTACTGTATTTTATATAGATGAATAGAAATGACATTTTAAAACCAATAGCATTTACAATACCATCAAGGAAACCAAAAAATATTCTAATAAGAATCTCAACAAGGTGGGTGTGGTGACACAAACCTGTACTTCCAATAGTGGAGGCAAGAGGATCATGAGTTCAAGGCTAGTTTTGTCTACATAGTGAATTAGAGACCAGTCTGGGCTACATGAGAACTTGTCTCAAAAAAAAAGTAAAGTAAAAAGAATAAAATAAACCTTAAAAGGGGGAATCTGTATATTGAAAACTACCATTCATTTATAGCCAAACCAACCTGCATGCCCCTGATCTCATCTGAAAGCTATCACTCATTACTGAAGGAAACTAAAGTAGAACTAGTATATTACAGAAGGCTGAGGGAAAAGACTGTGTACTTAAATTTGAAGACTTGACACTATAAATCTGTCATTTCTCTACAAATTGATCTTTAGATTTATTATACCTCAATCAAAATCCTTCCAACATTTTGGGAATAAAACTTGGCAAGTTGGTATTAAAATGCATGTGGAAACATAAATAACCTTAAGTAGTAAAAGCCCTTTTGAAAAAGAAGGAGTAAAAACTTAGAGAGCTTTCCATACTCATCCCTAACAATGTATTTTAAGATGTTCATAAATCAGCATTTGAGAGGTGGAGGCAGGAAAATCCTGAATTTGAGGACAGCATGGGCTACATAGGAAGGCCCTGTCTCAAAAAATAAAAACAAAACAAACAAAAACCCTTACTATATCTGATTGCACACCTGTAATCCCAGTACTGAGAAGGCTGAGATAGGAAGATTACCTGTTTGAAGCCAGCCTGGGCTACATGGTGAGACTTTGTTTTGAAAAGGTACAACTTATAATTAAGCTGCAGCAATTAAGGTAGTATGGTTTCCATATAAGGAAGAAAGACAGACAAGAGGAACAGAATCAAGAGTCTGGATATACATCCAAATTCACATATAAGATGAAATCTGACTGTCAGTTCAATCTGGAAGTAGTCATCTTTGAAACAAATACAGCTGAGCTGATTAGGTATTGGCGTGGAATAATAAATTCACACAATTATTTCAAAATAGACAAAGGGCCTAACTGTAAGTCCTAAAATTATAAATCTCCTAGAAGGAACCTAGATGAATATATTTGTTATTGCAGGCAAAAATTCTTAGCACAACCCAGCAAACAACTAAGCATGAAAGATTTAAAATGATAAACTGGTCGTCTTCAGAAATTAAAAGGTAGGGCTGGGTTGTAACTTCGTGGTAGGGCCTCGCATGTGCAAGGTCCTGAGTTGATCTCTACCACTTCAAAAGAGTTAAAGCTATTGCTCATCAAGGGAAGACAAAGAAGGCAAGTCACAGGCTGGAAAAAGTATGGAATACTCACCTTCAACAACTGACTTATATGTAAGGAACACATAGAAAACAATAAAACAATACTACCCAATACAGTGGGGCAAAAAACAGTTCATAAAGAAGATATGTTAAGGTATAACAACGTCATTAAAAGACATTAAATATCACTGGCCTCTGCAAATACAGATTAAAACCCCAGAGACTCTATCACAAATCCACGAGAATAGCTAAATTTACAAAGACAAACAATGGTCACTGTTGTATAGGCTGCTGAGCATCTACACCTCTCATCAATTTCTTGCTAGTGATATAATTTTGCTAGTAATAATTTTGAAAAAAATATTATCATTTCTTATAAATCTAACATATTCCTAGTTCTTCACTAACAATTCCATTCATTGTTATTTAAACAAAATAAGTGAAATGTATATACACAAAAGATAAAAAAATATTTATCAAAAGGGAACAGATGCGCGAGTTGGTCAAAATCGCACATGCCTAGCACCCCAGTCACTGGGTCTACTGAGTCATAGGTTTTGAGCTCTAGGCTATCCTGGGCTACAGGACCAGAGACACATCAAAAACAAAACAAAGCAAAACAATCAAATAAACTGAAAACAATGCAAAAGAGAGAAAAAGATAGATGAATAAAATATGATAGTGTCTCACAGTGGAATACTACTCACCAATGAAAAGCTAATAGTACACTTAAGAACACAGATGAAGCCAAGTAACATTTCTCTTTGGCAGGCATCATTTGAAAATCAAGTTGTTTCCTTGGGTTGAAGACAAGATCATTTCTGAGTTCCATTATTTAAAAAGTGAAGATGTCTGAACTGGCTGTAATTCATCTGCTTTTACTCACTGGAGAGAGAAAACACAGGGACTCTTAGAGCAGAGGGAATCTTAGGAATCGCAAGCTAATTTCTGGTAGTGACTCTCAGAGCAGAAGGATCATTAGAGATGGTAACTCAATGCTTGCCCTGGGCTTAGCTGTAAGTAGATACTGGCAAAAGGAGCAAGGACAGGGGTTTATGCCAGACCTTGGAACAATTTTAACTTAGAAGAAATGAGCTGCTTGCTACACAAGACTCATGGAAAAGCTATCTGTGTATTGAAAAAGGATTAGAAATGTAACAATAATTAGGCATTAGCAAAACATATCTCAGAGTTTAATTTTTCTTATACTGTACCCATTAAGATGCCCTAAATCATGATTTATTGCTATTTAAAACAAGGCTTTTGTTTCTCAGTATTGTATCTCAGAGCACCAGTGGAAAATACGGTATGGTGATCCAAACCTCAGATTAAAACAAGTGTCAAGTTCCAACCAGTGAACCATCATCAGCGAGCTACTACTTAACAGGTGGTCACCTAATTAAACTACAAAGTAACTGAATAGATATTTGCTTCCAGAACTTTACGACTTAGAAGAAATATACAGCCTGGAGCTCACTCTCCTTTTCCGGAGCTCTGTTGGAGAGGGCAAGGAGGGAAACTATTGCTATTTTAAAATTCAAAGGAGCAAGAAACTGCCTTGAAAGCTCACACCCTTGTTCCTAGCATATGAGAACATCCACTTGCCCTCACACCAGCATTTGCGTGATCACTATTTTTCTATGTCCACTCAATTGGTAAAACACACTTGGTCTCTAGTGTTTGTGCATCTCTGGAGGTCTTGCATGGTCTTTATATATTGGCCATCTGTATTCCTCTCCCACAAACTGCAATGTCTTGCAACTCTGTGTTCTCTGAGCATGCATCACACTTTCTTTTTGACTCGCTTCTGAATATCTTTGTGATATATGTTGCTAATAGTTTTCCCACAATTTACCATTTATCTTTCAATTTGTGGATGCACCTTTTCTGACTCACTGAGAAGTTTTAATTTTCAATATAGTCAATTTGAGTATAAGGTATTTTAGCTTTGTTACATACCTTTCCTGGGCAGAGAATGTCGCTCAGTAGTAGTGTTGCTTTTCATGTATGAAAGCCCTGGGTTCCATCTCCAGCACTAGGGGGGAAAAACAAGGCCTTTTTTACCCTTAGGACATAAATATTCTCCTCCATCTTCTGAATTACACTTGGGATTTTTTTCTCCTGTTTTTTTCAGGTCTAAGATTTTAGCTCATTTAGAGCTGGTCTTTGTAAGTGGTGTCATGCAAGAAAGTAAAAGTAATTCAATTAGTTTTTCAAGTGGCAATTCTCAATTCCATTCAATGAATTGTCCTTCTTTTTCCCTTCTGATATGAAATGCCACCTTTACCACAAACTAACTTACACATAGAAAAGAACCCATTGCTGGACTGTACAATGTACTAGTGATCTTTGCAATTTCATATTAATGTTATCCTGTTTCAAGCTCATATTAAAAAATATTCTGATGTGGCAATATCTTATTCCTGGGAGCTTTAAAAAAAACATTACTATTTCCATTTTATGTCCTCCCAACATCTCTATACTTGACCTATTATTTACAAATCTGGTCTTTTTCTATGAAAATATTTTCATCAATCTGAGGAAATTCCATTTACTTCTACTTGTCTTTGTATTAAAGCCAATCTAAGTGGTTTCTGAATATCTAAAACTATTTGTATCTCACCCACAACAAGGGCAGACAGGTCTACAACCTAAATATCTCTTGATTCTACCCCTGTTTTCTTTCCCTGGCTTACTCCAGGCCCTCAGCTTGTTCCTAAAATAGCACCATTGCTGAAGGAGATGCTTCCTCCAATCCATCTTTCATGCTGTTAGCATGCTTGTGTTTAAAACAAATCTTAAGATCAGTCTCTATTTAAAACACTGCAGGATGTGCTGTCACTCACAGGATACAACCCTGTCTTTTACACTATTCTAAATATGATCAATATGCTTAAATATGCTCAACATTGCAGATACTCTATGAAATGCTATGCTAGTAAATATATCAATCTGAAAAGATGATGGGAAAGTATGACAATTCCTTTTTGAACAGATGAACAAGCTGAGGTATAAAGAGGTTACCTGGTTTACCTTAAATCATAGAAAATAACAACTGGGGGATGCTGGAGAGATGGCTCGGTGGTTAATGCACTTGCCTGCAAAGCCCAACAATCCCAGTTCAATTCCCCAGTACCCGTGTAAAGCCAGACGCATTGTGGTGCATGCATCTGGAGTTCATTTGCAGTGGCTGGAGGCCCTGGTACACCCATTCTCTCTATCTGTCTTCTCTCTTATCTCTTTCTTCTTGCAAATAAATAAAGAAAAATAAATATAAATATAAAAAAGAAAATAACAATCACCTAGTTACCCCGATGTTTCAAACACTGAACATGTCATCAGACATGCCAGACAATTGGCTCTCTGAAGCTTATCTAGTCCATGTGTTCTCAAGACAAGTTCTTCATACTGCATTGACTTCTATTATCGTGTATTTTATTTTCAATAGCATATACTTCATTTTTATTACCATATGTTACTTATACAAAGTTAGGGCTTTCACTGTGACCTCATTGCACCAGCTACTTGATTATATTTTACCTTTTTATTTTTGACAATTTCTTACTTATAATGTGCTTTGATCGTGTTCACCTCCCATTAGCCTCTCTTATACCACTCTCATTCCAGCCATACCACTTCTTTCCAAATAATTCCCTTTCTATTTTCATTTCTTCTTCTTCTTCTTCTTCTTCTTCTTCTTCCTCTTCTTCTTCTTCTTCTTCCTCTTCTTCTTCTCCTCCTCCTCCTCCTCTTCCTTCTTATTCTTCTTCTTCTTTTGGACACATTGAGTTAAATTGGGGCTGTTTGCCATGAGCATAGTTGAGGTTCATTTACTGCAACATGGGCAGCTTACCAGAGGCTGTACCACTGAAGAACACGACCATTCTATCATCTATCAATCAATCTATCTGTCTATCTATCTATGTACCATCTATCTATCATCTATCTGTCTGTCTTGTATCTATCTATTTATCTGTCTGTCTGTCTGTCTGTCTAACTATCTATCTACCTATCTATCATCTATCTATCTATGTAACTAACTAAAAGGTAAGAGAGAGGCTGAAGAGATGGCTCAGAGGTTAAAGGCACTTATTTGCAAAGCCTGATGGCCCAGGTTTAAGTCCTCAGTACCCACATAAAGCTAGCTGGACAAATGGAATAGGCATCTGGAGTTTATTTGCTGTGACAACAGGCAGCTCTGGTGTTGTGTCCATTCTTTCTCTCTCTCCTTACAAGTAAATAATAAATAAACTATTTTTTAGAAAAGTAAGAGAAAAGACAGCATTAATGATATTAGAGGAAATAGAATTCAAAGAAAAACAGTACCAAAAGAGGACAGTTTCAGTTTTAGTTTTTGGAGATATGATCTACCAGAAAGCTTAGGAGGATGAGCACAAATTAATTTGATGTTATCAAATACCTGAATTTGTGGAAAATTATACTAGAGAATTTTTAACTAATAGCTACTAAAAATAGTAGATCAAGTATATAAAAATAAAGACATGGATAATTTTAGTAACCTAAATAACAAGCTCAATTGTAAAGTTGAAAAAATATTTTACTTCAAATAATGAGGGAATTTCATACCTCTAACACTTTTAGTTTCAATAGGGGGACTGACTCTGAGCCTAAGTAAGGATGTGAAAACTAATTCTTAGAGTACAAAAACTAGGGGAGTCACTGTTCTTTAGGGGTGTAACCATGGGTAAGTGGTCCTTACACCAGTAAATAACCTCTACTTATGCTCATAAAGGCAACTCTAATTTAACTCAATGGGCCACAAAAAAGAAAGACATGAAAGTAAGGAGAGGATTCATTGGGAAGAAAAAAGAATTTATTGGAGAGGGAGATGAAAAAAGAGATGGCAATATGATAAAAACAATCAAAATACATCATACAAATGTATTAACTTGTCAAAGATAAGATTTAAATTAAATAATTTGGAATTCAGAAAAGTATAATCTTAGACATTACAATAATTTGTGCCCTGATTTATGTCCAAAGTTCAAACTTAACTAGAAAATTTGACTTATTAGCATTTAATTTCTCCCTACAAAGATAATTTAAATTTAAGTGAATTAAATTAAATCTTAATCCTTAGTATTTCATTTCTCTTTTAAAGAGATATTAAACTTAATTAAAATAATTCATTTTTAGTTAATTTTTGTGGTTATTTTAATTAGGTTTTTTTCCTCCTCAGTGGATAATAATAAAAGAAAATTAGAACACCAGTCTAAAGTATTCACAAAAGTGGAGTCATGTAGGAGGAAAAAAGAATCTGTGTGTATCTGTTCATGCATTCTTACAACATCTTTCAAAAGACACACAAAGTCTGAATAGAACTAAATAGCTGGTCAACAGAGCATGTAGACATCCATTGTGGATTCCTTGGTGCTTCTAGCATTTTGAAAGATAATGTGTGTTTAGTTGAGAAGCAGGTCATTTCCACTTTCAAATAAAACTTACTAGGGATTTTGACAGTTACCAAGACAATTGAGTAGGAGCAGGCTAGCCACTTCAACAAACAGTACTGAAAGAACCAGAAATATATAGGTTAGAAATAAACTCAGCTTACTCAAGCGATAAGCAAATTATTCTGAAGTTAAACATAAATACAAAAGGAAAAATATAAATACTAAATATCTAGAAGAAAACATACAATAAAAATATTTGGGACTATTAATTACCAAAATTGAATATAACACCAAAAGCACGTACATAATAAATTGAACGGTGTCAAAATTAAACTTATTATTCATTAAGAAAATTAAGACTTCCAGGTAAGATGGTGGCATAGTAGCCATTCCAAAGAGTCTGGGGGTGGGACGGGAATAAGCAGGAAAACAGCAAAATACACTCTTCTAACAAAGTGAAGGGAAGGTGTGTATAAGGAATTATAAACCTCAGCAGAGAAGCAGGAGAGATCCAGAGCTGCTAGCAAACAGGCAACCAGACAGCATCAGCTCCCACTACAGAGCTGGTTTGTGCAGCCACCTGGCCCTGCCTGAACTACAGGAGAAGCCAGGTGAAGGGATTTTCCATTCAGGCCAGCCTCTTCACAAAGTCAGGAAATCTGAAGGGGAAGACAGCAGGGACCGGGTGTGTAGCTAGTGGGGAAGAGGATCATGGGGACCAGCTAACACAGCTCTGGTACAACTTCAGGCACACTTCTCAGCATCCGCTCTTCCCAACCGCCAGGGTGCACAACCACTGGATACCAGGGAAAGGGGACTCAGCTACACAGCACCCAGCACAAACTATTAGAAAAGCAGACCCATGAACCCAGGCAGCCAAGCCAAGCCCACAGCTCAGTAAAGAGGGACTCAAGCAGTCATGTAGCATAGCTGAGACCAAAGCCATTCCAAAAGGTAACAGGGCCTACTTACACCGGGTCAGTACCTTCCCCAAAGCCTGGTATATAGGCCTGCACTGGAGGTGCTAACCACACCTTCCATGTCAGTGCAGGTTATGTGTTAGATCTGATTGATGGCCGGCTTTGCCATTCTTAAATAAGCTATATTTTGGGGTTGTCCTTTGTTGCTTCCTGGTTTATAGTGCCTTTGCCTTCTTCTTCTTCTGTCATTCTTGGGGCTAGGGTCTCACTCGAACCCAGGCTGACTTGGAGCATTTTACAGACTGGAAATCCCAGCCTCCCAGTTGACATCATTAAGGGTGTGGGGCAACTAGCACCCTTAGGGACTTTGACTTTGTTAGATTATCTGTTTGTTTTAATACCCCATGCTTGTTTTTGAATATGGATATTGCCCAGTTGAATTTTAGAATTTGCCTGTATTTTGCTCCACCCAGCCTACTAGAATATTTGCATAGCAGGCAAATTTAACACCTAGGGTCACTTCTGCTGTTACTCTGGGAGTAATATGAGAGCCACACCTAGCAACTTAAGCTCCTATCTTAAAGATATATGAAGTCAGATTTACATGTTTAAGAACACTGCAGATAATTAGAAAACCCAAGCATCAATTTAACTCAAGATACAAAATTACTGCATAATAATGCAAGACACAAAACATACATTAACAAACACAGGAACATTGAAATAATTTCTTGCATTCTATCTGAAGACACTGGTACTAAAGTATAAATCAACAGCAAGAAAAGCTATAGAGCATGCACAAAATCATGGAAATTAAATAGTACACTACCAAATGATGACTGGATCATTGAAGAAATCAAGAAGGAAACCAAAAAATTCATAGAATCAAATAATAATGAGAATACAACATACCAAAACCTATAGGACACAATGAAGGCAGTCCTAAGAGGGAAATTTATAGCTTGAAGTGCCTCTATTACAAATTACAAAGGTCACAAATAAGCAACTCAATGCTTTACTTTAAGGCCTTGGAAAAAGAAGAACAAGCCAAACAAACAACAACAACAAAAAAAAAAACAGTAGGTGGAAATAAATAAAAAAGATTAGGGCACACAGATGCACAAGGTGGCGCATGCATCTGGAGTTCATTTGTAGTGGCTAGAGGCCCTAATGCGCCCATTCTCTCTCTCTTTGTCTTTCTCTCTCCCTCTCCCTCTGTCTCAAATAAAAATAAATTAATTTTTTTCAAAAGATTAGGGTAGAAATTAATAAAATAGAAACAAAAAGAATCAATGAAACAAATAGTTGGTTCTTTGAAAGGATAAATAAGATTGATGAATCCTTAGCAAATCTGACCAAAAGAAAGAAGAGGCATAATTAATAAAATTGGAGATTAAAAAAGCATCATTACAACAGATACCAAAGAAATTCAGAAAATCATAAGGACATACTTTACAAATGTATACTCCACAAAGTTTGCAAATATGAAAAAATGGATGATTTTTCTAGATTTATATGACCTACCAAAATTAAATCAAGATGAGATAAACCATTTAAATAGATTTACAGCAAGTATGGAGATCCAAGCAGTTATAAAAAAAATCTCCTGGGCTGGAGAGATGGCTTAGTGGTTAAGCGCTTGCCTGTGAAGCCTAAGGACCCCAGTTGGAGGCTCAATTCCCCAGGACCCACGTTAGCCAGATGTACAAGGGGGCACACATGTCTGAAGTTCATTTGCAGTAGCTGGAGGTCCTGGCATACCCATTTTCTCTCTCTCTCTCTCTCTCTCTTTCTCTCTCTCTCTCTCTTTCTATCTGCTTCTTTCTCTGTCTTTCACTTTCAAACAAATAAATAAAAATAAACAAAAAATTAAAAAAAAATCTCCCAACTAAAAAAAGTCCAGGCCCAGATGGATTCACTAGTGAATTTTATTAGACCTTCATAGAAGAACTAGCATCATTACTTCTCAAACTATTCCATAAGATATAAAAGAAGAAATACTACCTAACTCCTATGAAGCCTAATTCTAAAACCAGATAAAGACAGAACAACAACAAAAAAAGAAAATTATAGACCAATCCCCCCCATGAACATAGATGCAAAAATTATCAATAAAATATTGGCAACTAGAATATAAGAATATATCAAAAAGATCATTCACCTTGACCAAAAAGCTTTCTCCCAGAGATGCAGGGATGGTTCAACATATGGAACCAGCCTAGATGTCCCTCAAATGAAGAATGGATAATGAAGATGTGGTACATTTATACAATGGATTTTTATTCAGTGGTAAAGAAAAAGGAAATTATGAAATTTGCAGGGAAATGGATGGATCTGGAAAGGATTATACTAAGTGTGGTAAACCAGGCCTAGAAAGCCAAATGTCACATGTTCTTTCTCATATGTGGATCTTAGCTACAAATGTTTAGACTTATATGTGAGTAAGAGTAAAAATCAGTAGCAGAGGCCAGTAAGCTTCTAGGGTCTATAATGGAGGGAGGAGAGGGAAGGACTTAAGGAGATGGTATTGCATATATTTAAGTGGATGAACAGATTACTTGGGGTGCAGTGGCCTAAGTGAGGTCGCTGGAAGAGATTGAGTAAAAGAAGGGTGGGTAAGGGCTAATCAAAATCCAAGATGTTATGAATAAGTCATATGGAAATCTGCTTTTTTGGATATTGTCACACCCAGAAGCCATAGATTATTACTAGAAAAATTTCAGGGACAGGGATGGGATAGCTTCCAGTAAGTTGTTGGCCAGGGAGGTCCCTGGTGCTCACCAAACATTACAGGCCATGGTCAAGGCTCTTAGTTTCCCACCAGAAATAGATGGTAAGACCCTATTGCTGAAGCCTCCATATGCTTTGGCTGCAAGGTCACTGAGAAATCAAACTGGAGCTGAGCTGAAAACCTCCTCCCTATAGACCAGATAACAGAAAGCTGGAAAAAGCTATGCTGCATTTAGCCCTATGGGAAAGAGAAGTCATCAGTGGCAATAAACAGCAGTAGACACTGCACGCCTTAAGTTTGACTAGCCAGGCCAAATAAGCCAACAGGTGTAATAGTGGCATGTCTGTTATGGGAGGAACAAGCTCTTCTCTAATTGGGAATTACCATGGTTTATTGTCTATAATTATGGAAGTTGTCAATAAAAGATGTTTAACAAAAGAAAATTAAAAGACAAGTTATAGACAGGCAGAAAATATTGTGAATCATGCACCTGATAAATGACTCATGTCTAGAACTCTGTACAACTAAAAAGTAAGTTATCCGACTATTTTAAGCAACTGGGCTTAAACAGGGTAAAGATTCAGATAGCTCTTGCAACTAAAATGTGTGTGTGTGGAAATGCAAAGCAGAAGCACAGTGGTGACCACTTCATCTTCACTGGGATGACTGCAACCCCAGAGAAGGATGGCACAAGTGTGTGAGTTAAAGACCTTGGAGCCCTCAGGTATTGTTGGGGCATATATAAAATGTGCAGGCACTGTGGGAAAGAACTTGGAATTTTCTTAAAAAGTTAAATGTGGAGAGTTCAACTTCTAGGAATCTACCCAAGAGAAATGAAAACATATGCCCATGCAGCAAGCTGCCTGGAATACTAATAGTGTTAGGCACACAGTAGGAAGAATTCCAGTGTGACAAAATGTGGCACTTCTATGTAATGGACTATTATCCTGTAATGAAAGGGAATGGGCCATTTGTACATGGAAGAACAATGATGGAACTTACAAACATGTGAAGGATGTAAAGCCAGGCACACACACACACACACACACATACACATACACACACACACACACACACAAATACATATCACAAGATTCTTTGTACATGGGACTTCTAGAAAAGACAAAACTCTGCAGATGAAAAGTTGATCAAGAGTTACAGTGCCATTGATTGCACATGAGACCAAAGAGCCTTTGGAGTAGATGATAGTGTTCTAAGACTGCTGTGGAAATAGGGACACATTTGTATAAATTTACCGGGATCATTGAGCTCCACTCTTGAAATAGATTACTTTGAAGCTGAGTAAATATGCTAAAGAAAATTATAGAAAAGAACTCACATATGTATAAAGCCACAGGAGAAATGAATTAATTCTAGGATGAGATCATATAAATGGCATTCATTATTTATCATATGAAAATAAATGCCATACAATTAAATGAAACTAAAATTCTAGGCAAAAACTAAGAACATACAATTTTTTCTAGAGTACAATATAATAGATTGCCATATCATGATTCTATACTATATAGCAATGAAAGTAAAACTAGCTACATAAAGCTTTATGGAAAAATCTTAGAAAAATATTTTGAGAAGTGAAATAAGAAAGAATAACGTTATAATAAAGTTGAGCTATGCTGCTTAAGGCTACATATACAAATATTAAAACTATAAAGAACACCAGAGATGTGTATAAAATCTAGCTACCTTTAGAGAAAAGGAAGTGAGAGGGGATGAAGAAATAGCTTAGTGATAGAGTACTTGCCTAGCATGCACAAAGCCCTGGGTTCAATCGCCAATACTATAGGAAAAAAGTATTGTTTCTGTGAGAAGGAACTAAGAATCAGTCATAAAAAAAAGATTATGTGAGGTGTATAGGGTGCTGATAATAATTTTATCCAGAACCTAACCAGATTACTTTATTACATGTATACACATGCATGTACACAAAGATAAGATTTAACAGCTAAAAGAGGTCTGTACCTACCCCAACCAAAACCCAGAATTATGTCTGGAAGTTTAAAAAATGATTTAAATAATTTGAATGTTGTAATAAGAATTAAAAAGTTAAATCAATTATAATAATCATGAAAACCTAGTGAAGTAAAGAAATTACCCCAATTAAAATTTTAAAAAAAGGACTTCCAGTCAAGATGGCTTCCACCTAACCATGCCTCACCTCAAGGGGAAGAAAAGATGGGCACAGAACCTGAGGAGAGAAACAGCCCATCGCACCTCACCAGGGTCCTAGCTGAAACCATAGAGTAATTGGAAGAAACCAGCAAGAGTGCTGCTTTCTTGGTGAACCTAGTACCAGCACAAGTGTGAACGAGATAGATACAGAGAATACCCAACTCCTACCAAACCAGATATCCAGAGACACAGAGGATCCCAAAATCTCATCACTGAAGTAGACCTAAAACGAACCCAACATGGCTCAGGGAAATTTGCAGAAGAGAGGGGCAGAAAGATTGTTAGAGCCACAATTTTGGGACATTATGCACAGAGACATTGCCTCCTCCCCATAACCGATGGCTACCCTCACAATGCATGACCCACATTCCCCAAGGAGGAGGGTCCCTTTGAAGGCGGAGGACAGGGAGGAGGCTAATAATGATACCAACATGGCTGTATACACACTGTGCACATAACTAATAAAATAAATAAATAAATTAGAAACTAAGTTATTCAATGAAGCTGAAGTAAAAAGATAAGACATTGGCAAATTGATTTAAAATAAAAAGAATAAGATTAAAAATATAAAGAATAAGCCAGGCGTGGTGGCTCACGCCTTTAATCCCAGCACTCGGGAGGCAGAGGTAGGAGGATTGCCGTGAGTTTGAGGCCACCCTGAGAATACAGAGTTAATTCCAGATCAGCCAGAACTAGAGTAAGACCCTACCTTGAAAAACCAAAAATAAAAAATTTTAAAAAATTAAAAAATAAAGAATAAAAATGACTAGATGATGGCAAAACAATTTTTATTATATAGGGATACATGACAAATGTTTAAAAATGTAAAATTCACATGAAGTGAATAAGTTTCTAAGAAAACAAATTATCTAAATGGACTCAAAAAAGAAAAAATAAATAAATGAGTGGAAATCCTAAGACAAAGGATTTGTCCTTCAAAAAGGCTTTGGCCAAGAGAGTTCCATGGAGGAGTTCCACCAAACCTGGAATGGATAATTCACATCCCAGACATCCTCTTGCAGAAAACAGAAACTACATTACAAGAGTAACATGATGTTGATATGAAAACCAGAAATTTTCATTAGTACATATTAGTAGGGATAGAGGGAATGGGCAAGGCCCTATATGAACAAGACTGACAATGAACTACTTACTAGTCAGTAATATTGAACAACTGAGTACCAAGTGTTTATAATACTATACTCTCTACCTATGTGTTTACATTTTTTACATATCATTATTTATGTGCTAACATGAGGAATGATCCAAAAGTACAGAAAAAAAAAACATAGAAAAAGTTAGTTGATAAATAACTGTGATGTTACCTTTTAAATATCTACAGTGAGTATTATCCATGGGCCCATTTTCTTAGTCCAGTTTTACTAATTTATATTTTCCCAGAAAATGCTTATAAAATGAAAAGAGCTGATATATTATGAACCAAGCTAGTACAGATGGTTATTATTATACATTATTGTATATTATGATTGGTGGCTTTGGTGGTATGAAAATTAGCTAAATTTTAAAGGAAATTGTAAGAAGATATATACTATATAAGTGTATATCATATAATTCTATTTATGACCTATATTTTACCTCTGAAGACTTGGGACTAAACACTTTTTTTAACCTGTGTTTTTCCTACAATAAGCACATATTAACTTACAATAATAATTCTTTCTGCTGTTGGCAAGTTGGGCACTGGCCCAGTGGTGGAGACTCAGCATAGAAGCTCCTCTTGATTTGGCTCTGCTGCCTAAACCAGACTCCAAGGATGAGCCCTGGCAATGGCCCAGAGGAATGCGGTGTGTCTGGGGGGGGGGGGAGGAGGGGTCCTGTGGGAACAAATAAGGAAAAGTGTGTTGCTGGGCATCTGATCATTGGGGTGCACAGGCACGCATGAAGGAGTTTGCCAAATTGAAGATAGCTCTTGAGAACTGACTGTGAAGTCCCACCAGGCACTCTCAATGATTCCCTTCCCAGCATACTAGAAAGCATTCTCAGAAGGCAGATTGGTCTCTGTCAAATTATTTATAGGAGATTGGTTCACATACTCAAAATGATATGAATACTTCTAATTATATCCGAACATACCAAATGTCACTACAAACTATGCTGAGGGTTCATGTTGCCAAATGTCTTGCCCTAACAAAGAGGGGGTTAGCTGCAGCATCAGCACATTAGTTCCTATATAAGCAGGACTGCCCCTCACACATTATCTCCACCAAGAAGCTAGAGGTAAGTGATGGGAGCCATGGGATTCCAAGGACCCCTCTGGGCAGAGAGAGCTACCCTGTGTGTCTGTCAGTGAGCATGGGACACTTCCTCTCAACTTTGATTTTTTTTTGTTTGCATAGAGCCAAGTTTTAGGGCACGGTAATTTTAATTGTAAAACTATAGAACTGGAACTGGGGAGCATCGCTAATGAAGCTTCTTGTTTCACAGAGTGGCACAGTTCGGACCCTGTATTTTCATCCGGAACCTCAGAGGTAAGACTTAGCTTTCTTCATTTATTCATGGCAGGGGGAGTCAGTCTAAGGAAGCTGTGAACAGTTCTTGGCTTTTATAAAATTTTTGACTCGTTCTTAATTTTACTCCATTCCCAAAACTTTAGAACAGAAAGTGTTTCTAGGTGACTGTTTATAAATGCTAGAAATTATTTTTTCACAATGCCTTGTTCTCAGAGACGACTTACCCTCACTGAGGTCCAGGATTAAAGGACCACAGGGGACAGAATGAGTTTGACAGTGAGTTCTCAACTTTGTTTCCAACTGTCTGGTAGCCATAACAACTTTACACCAAGCTTACAGAGCAGTGTTACTGCAAAGCACTGAATACATAGACATTTTACATGGTTTTTTCTACACCTAACAAAATGCTTACATAAAAATGTAAAACATTTTGTTAAAGTCAGATTTGAGCTTTTGATGATTCATTTTTTTCTTTAGTTTTCTGTTTGTTTGTTGTTTTTTGAAGAAAGGTCTCACTCTAGCCCTAGCTGACCTGGAACTCATTCTGTAGTCCCAGGCTGGCTTTGAACTCACAGTGACCCTCCTACCTCTACCTCCGGAGTGCTAGGATTAAAGGCGTACACCACCATGCCAGGCCTGATGATTCATTTTAATATTTTTAGAAAGATATATTATTTCTTTAAAAAAGCTGCAGGGATCCAGGCTTGGTGGTCTATGCCTTTAGTCCCAGAACTAAGTAGGAGGGTCACCATACCTTCCAGGCTAGCTTGGGGCTACAGAGTGAGTTTCAGGTCACTTTAAGCTAGTGTGTGAGATCCTGCTTAGGTGGGAGGGTAAAGGCTGTAAAGACTCTACTCACAGAATGTTAAAACAACCCATGTATAATTTGAGAGCAATTCTGCCCTTCCTTAAGTAATTTACTACTTGAAAGTAAAAACTCATCCAGTCTAACATGTCACCATGGCAGAAGTGTGTTTACAGTCACAAGACAGTAACCTAAGCGCATGAGATGAACTTTTTTTTTTCTCTTTGCTTTTATTCTGAGTGAAAATATAATAACCCTATATGGGAAGGGACCTCCATACTGAAGCCCTCATTTCTTTCTGGTTAGATTAGTTAAAATGATAGTTGAATCTCTCATGTCAAAGAATGTGTCAAAAGGGATTTAGGAAACAGGGCAGTACTAAGTCTCTGGTAACAAGCCAAAGGATTAAGGTCTAGAAGTAGAATTTATTAGGAAGGTCTTTTAACAGCCCACTGAGAGGCATAACACCAAACATCAATACAATGAAGATATTAAAAGTGATTATTTACTTTGGAAGGAAAATGGCCATTTAAAAAGTAAAGATGCTTCTTGCAGCTTTAAAAAATGTCATCCTTTGTTGTACAAAGCAAACCTTCTTTCCTAACTAGGTGGCTGTCCTGGCCTGTGGCAGATGCAGACCTTGTGCAGGAGACATGGGGATTAAACAGTGACAGTTGTTGTAAAACAATCCATCAACAGTTTTAACTACAGAGATCGTTACAGTTTAGAGGGAGGGGAAAAAAATGGAAGGACAGCATCATGTTGTAGGTACCTGACCCTGAGGACCAAGGCATGCGATCTGGAAAGGAAGCCAGTAAAGTGCTGCAAAGGAGGCCTCAGATGACTTTCATTCCAAGCTGGTCTTGCGTTGTGTTAGAACGCCAAGAATGTCAGATTGGAAGGAGGGTCCCAGCACCTGCTGGCTGCACTGAGCAACTCCTGCATGTCAGGTCTTCACTTGCATGTCTGATTTCTGCTTCTATCTCTCCCTCCTTCAGTTCTCCCGAGGCAGAGACCTTGGCTAAATAAATCGCAGCCATGAGTTCGAGTTCGGACGCCGAGATGGCTGTTTTTGGCGAAGCCGCTCCTTACCTCCGAAAGTCAGAGAAGGAGCGGATTGAGGCCCAGAACAAGCCTTTTGATGCTAAAACCTCAGTGTTTGTGGCGGAGCCCAAAGAGTCCTACGTGAAGAGCATCATCCAGAGCAGGGAAGGAGGGAAAGTCACCGTGAAGACGGAAGGTGGAGCAGTAAGTGAACATGCCCAGAGAGCACTCCCCGCCTCACCCTCTAGTCAGTGAAATGACATCACGTTTGGAGGCAAAAGGAGTTAGTTCACCATTAGGTCCTGCCTCTTAACTCCCATAGAACATCAGCCCATTCGAGTTGGCCTTCACCATTTTCCTTCATCTCCTTACTTCCTAGTCTAAATCTCCTAACTTGAAAACAACAACAACAACAAAAACCCTTCCTATCACAAGAATTGAGCTACTTACTTAAGTTCAATAAGGCATTAATATCCCCAATACTTTTTTAAAGACGTTTCTTGTACTGAATAGCAAGGAAGAATCAAAATACTTAACCTAGCAAGATAAAAGATTATAAACCTATAAATCTGAACAGGAAAAAAAAATGGGAGGGAAAAAACAACTTTAAAAAATTGAGTAGTGTGATAATATGCATGGGCATGTGGCTATGTCTTTGGTATGAGGACTCCTTTCCTCCACTCGATGTCCAGGGATGAGGTAGCTAGAGCATGGGGAGGGGATGGGTTTGATCAATGCATATTCTGTGCTTGTAGGAAAACTCCTACCGAGTCCCATTAATATGCACAATTAAAATGTGTTAATAAAAAAGTAGTGATCAACCTTATCACAGGGAACAGATTTTCTTAGCTTCAATGTGAAATAAAATGTTTATGCCTTTAGAAGGCACTGAATAATATAAAGAAAAGTATATGCAGTTATACTTTTATAACCAAAGTAAACCAAGCAAGCATAAACCCTGCCTCAAACCATTAACTCGAGCGGGTCTGCTTCCTTGCCAGACTCTAACCGTCAAGGATGACCAAGTCTTCCCCATGAACCCTCCCAAATATGACAAGATCGAGGACATGGCCATGATGACCCACCTGCACGAGCCCGGAGTGCTGTACAACCTCAAAGAGCGTTACGCAGCCTGGATGATCTACGTGAGCGCCCTTCAACAGCGACGTTTACAGCATCTGTTTCTCTAGGGTTGCTGTGGGGGAGCAAGAGGCATGTGGTTGAATATTCTCATTGTTTTCCAGACCTACTCGGGCCTCTTCTGTGTCACCGTCAACCCCTACAAGTGGCTGCCGGTGTACAACCCCGAGGTGGTGGCGGCCTACCGAGGCAAAAAGCGCCAGGAGGCCCCGCCCCACATCTTCTCCATCTCTGACAACGCCTACCAGTTCATGCTGACCGGTGAGTGAGGGAGGCATTATTTACATGTAAACACAACTGGGGATGCACACACAGACCCCAGCGAAGTCTTGCTGTCATCATATATCCCAGCCTCATGTGCCATTGCCATTTCCAGAGAATTTTCCCAGCCATGACATCATGCATTCTCCCCAGCATTCACTTCTATCTCCTACAAGTTCACATTCAGCTCGCTGGCTAACAGGGCTAGAAATGGGATCTACACGACATAAGTGGCAGACCTCAGGAAGCATATTGATTGCTTCCCTTTTTTAAATTTGAATATATATATATATCCACTTCAGCAATTAAGGAAAAAAGTTCTCAGCCACAGGTAGAGAATTTTTTGAATCCTTACCTTTATTTTCAAAGACACCTAATGTTCCCAGCATTAGGGATAAAGCGTGAATACAAAGAGACCTTTGGATTCCCTCCCAAAGATTTTGAAATATTTTCCCATCAGAATAGAGGACAGACATCTATTTTATCTCTGAGAGTTAAAGAAAACAAAAAAGTCTTTTTCTTTGAAAAAGTTAAAAATGGTACAAAAGTGTACAATCCCTGCCTTATCAAGGTAGAAACAAGTGGCTTTCAGACGCATGATCAGCCCAAATACAAAACTAAAACCTTTTATCTTTACATACACATGAGCTGCCCCAGGAAACAGTCTCAGTGCCCAAGATCTTCCATGGAATTTTGCCAACTGGGGGATTTTCCTTTTCTGTCTTCCTTCCTTCTTTCTACCCTTCCTTTCTTCCTCTTCTTCTTCCTTCTTTGTGTTGCACCTGTTCTTAAATTCTTTCAAAGAGGAGAGATGAAAGAAAAGTAGCAACAAAGCAGGAACCTCCCCTGACAAATGGGTCAGGGTTTCTATAAAGATTGTACCCAGGCACACTGTTACCTTGTTGGCTGCAGGAGCCAGCTACCTTCCCAAATTTGCACAAACATTGGCTCACAGTTTGATGATGGGCCCCCTCAAAGTGACACCCCAGGCTTTGGGGCTGCTTCAAATTCCAGGTCACTTAGGGCTCCCAAGTGTGATTTTCACATAAAATCAAGCAGAACTGTGACATCTGACGTGGCTAATGTTATTTTAGCATTGCCCAAAAGACTAGAACATTGTTTTTTGGTTTTGTTTTGTTTTGTTTTTTATCCATTCTCTCACTAAATGTAACATGGCCTTCTGAGATTTTACTCACAGGAAGAATCAATTCAAATGTGCTCCAAAGTGATGCAATTTGCATCCACTTCCCTGAGTAGAACTGTGAGTTGTCTAAAGTCTGTATTTATACATGCATATACACACACAAATACACACATCTAAGTAATGTCTGGATTTGTATCGTCCTTCTCTGAAGATGTTTGTACATTTTCAGAATTTTCTAAAAACTATATTCTATCAATATAAAATTAGAGGTTTAATAAATTAACAAATTGATATAAATACAATATGGCTATTGTTATTAACACATATGTAATATTAAAAAGAAAACAAAAACAAACCTTAACACTTCTGTACCATTTTTTAGTTAGTATCACCAGCAATTAAATATTTATCAAGTCTATAAATTGGAAATCAAAAGACATGTCTTTGAACTTAGTAGAGAAGTCACTCATCCCTCCCTACATCTCAGCTTCCCTATCTGTTAAGTGGAAGATTTGGCTTAACCAATGTCTAAGATGTCTAATATCCTCAAATTCTATTATTCTTACTGTTTTCCAAAAAACTTTACATGATACGTGAAGTTTTCTTTAAAACGGGCCAATGAGATAGGAACAAGGTAGAGAGGGAATAAAGCTGGGCAAATGCTAATGACTACTACAGCTTTAAGATGAGTACCCAGGAGATTCTTATTACTGCTTCTACTTTTATTTGTGTTTAAAATTTTCCATAACATAATTAAAAAAATAGTAAATATAAAGCCGGGCGTGGTGGCACACGCCTTTAATCCCAGCACTTGGGAGGCAGGGGTAGGAGTTTCGCCGTGAGTTCGAGGCTACCCTGAGACTACATAGTGAATTCCAGGTCAGCCTGGGCCAGAGTGAGACCCTACCTCAAAACAACAACAACAACAACAAAAAACAATAGCAAATATGCACCTCACACCCATTTCAATGGCTACCATAGAAATAGGAAATAACAAATGTGAATAGAAATCAGAATCCTGTGCACTGTTGGGTGGGGTGTAGAGTCGTATAGTTGCTATGGAAAAGAGTAAGATGTTCTCCACCAATTAAAATATGATAATTATAGTATGATCCATCATTACCACTTCTGGGGCCGTAGCCAGAAGGGTTGAAGCAGGGTGTCTTTTGTTTGCATATATATGTGTATGTGGTGTGTATGTATGTGTGTGTGTGTGCATGTGTGTGTGTGTAGGTTCACATGGGCGTGGAGGCCAGAGGTCAACATCAGGTGTCTGACCCAATTGCTCTCCACGTTACCTTTTGAGAAGGGTCTCCCACTGAACCCAGAGCTCACCGACTGGACTAGACAAGCTAGCCAGCAAGACTCAGGGATCCTTCTGTCTCTGCTTCCCCAGTACTGAGATTACAATGACCACATTTTACAGGGTGCTAGGTATCCAAAGTCAGTTCCTTGTGTTTGTGCAGCAAGCACTTTACCCACTAAGCCATTTTCCCAGAACCAAAGCAGGCCTTTGAGATCTTTGTGCATCGTGCTCATGGCAGCATTAATCTCAAGAGCTAAAGTATGGAAGCAATCCAAGCGTCCACCAACGTAACTGTTAAGCAAAATAGTAAGATGTGGTATAATGGAGTGCGGCTCTGCCTTTAGAAAATGGGAATTCTGACTGTGCAACAACATGGATAAACCTTGAGAACGTATTGAATGAAGTAAGTCTGTCACAAACAAAGACAAGTAGTGAATGACTCTGCTTATATCGTGTATTTATAATAGTCAAATTTATAGAGACAAGAGGACTAGTGGTTGCCAAGGCCCAGGAGTGAGATGAATGAGGGAGCTGCTATCAGTTTGACAAATTAAAGAGTTCTGAAAGTAGAGGGCAGTGATGGCTGACAGCACTATGAGTGAATTGAATGCCTTGGAAACATACATTTAGGAATACTTAAGATGGGGGCTGGAGAGACGGCTTAATGGCTAAGGCCTTTGCTGCAAAGCCAAGGGATCCTGGTTCGACTCTCCAGGACCCACGTAAGCCAAATGCACAAGGGGGCGCATGCATCTGGAGTTCATTTGCAGTGGCTAGAGGCCCTGGGATGTCCTCTCTCTCTCTCTCTCCCAAATAAAATAAAATAATAAAATAAAAAGAAAGAATACTTGAGATGGTAACTTTAATGTTATGTATATTGCCACAATAAAAAAATTAAATACAACAAGAAAAAGATGATTCCTTGTCTCACATTTTCACATACTTGAGAGACAACTGGCTGTTTCAGAGACTACATACAAAGCCAAAATCATAGGTGACATCTTCAAGCCATTAGAAAGCATGGCTTGTATCTGAGCTGATCTGATTTCGTCACTTCCTGATGGATGTGTTTGTTCTGTTTTTAACGGATGGTCTTGGTTTATTTCACAGATCGTGAGAATCAGTCCATCCTGATCACGTATGTGATTTATTTTCCTTTCTTTTCTGATTGGCAGTGATTGATTGTCTTAGATGTTGACAATATGTGCCGTCATTCTCATCTCCTTTCCTGTCTTTTGGACAGCGGAGAATCCGGGGCAGGGAAGACTGTGAACACGAAGCGTGTCATCCAGTACTTCGCAACAATTGCAGTGACTGGGGACAAGAAGAAGGAGGAATCTGGCAAAATGCAGGTGAGCCTGAGAGTCAGGTTGAGGATCCAGACTCTGCCAGGACTCCCAGAAGTCTGGAACCCCAGATGTGAGGACTGCACTTGCCTTTGCAGGGGACGCTGGAAGATCAAATCATCAGCGCCAACCCCCTGCTGGAGGCCTTCGGCAACGCCAAGACCGTGAGGAACGACAATTCCTCTCGCTTTGTGAGTCGCTTGGTTATACAGAGGCCTTTTCCATCTGTAATTGCCAGAGGAGTCATACATGAATTAGCATTTTGTAGCTCACGTTTCATATTTGCATGTCTCTAATGTGCTTTGGTTTTAATACTACGTATTTTTAAAAAATCTTTTCAAGGGTAAATTCATTAGAATCCACTTTGGGACCACAGGGAAGCTGGCATCAGCTGATATTGAAACATGTAAGTAACAACGTCCCTGACATCAAAGTGGAGAGACAGGAGACTTTGGTTGCAAGGGTGTCAGGCGACACTTGCTATGCGGGAAGCCTGAAAGCAGGGCTGACAGAGCTGCCTGTGAGCTCATGCCAGACTTTACCCATAATCCACGGTGTGCACCTATCTCAATTGCAGACTGATGGTCCTGCCGCACATCCTAGAAGAATTTTTGCCACGGGAGCAACTATGATCCACCCCCACAGAGTTACCTATGGGTTTTTATGAGATACTATAGGCTCAGAAGGCATCTCTGATTTGCTCTTGACCTGAGTTTTTCATAGATGTCTCTGAGGGAGACTCTTCCCACAGAATGAATCTGAGGGGATCCAAGGATGTTAGAAATCAATAGAAACACAAAGGGGTCCTATGTCCCCATAGAAAACGTCCTATGTCCCAGGCAGGTATGTTTCAGTTGCAGCACTTAGAAGCAGGGGTGCACAGGAAACTGGCATATGCATCCTCAGTGTTATTTACGGCATAAGCACAGCCTGGCCATCAGGATGAGATGTCAGTGCAGCCAAATGTGATGCCCCAGCTTTGGCCAAATACACTGAAGTTCAAAATAATTGATTTTTTTTTCCTAGTTCAATCCATTTCTCTCTCCTTCCAGATCTTCTAGAAAAGTCTAGAGTTACTTTCCAGCTAAAAGCTGAAAGAAGCTACCACATTTTTTATCAGATCACTTCCAATAAGAAGCCAGATCTGATTGGTAAGAAAGAACTTAATTCATGGATAGAAGTTAAGAATTTTATTAACACTTTCCACTGTTAAACATATGCCTTGAATTCTATGTGCCTAGAAATGCTTCTGATCACCACCAACCCATATGACTATGCCTTCGTCAGTCAGGGGGAGATCACGGTCCCCAGCATCGATGATCAGGAGGAGTTGATGGCCACTGATGTAAGTCACACACACACACAAAAAAAAAAAACTTTAAATAATTCATTATCTGTGAGAACGTAATGGCAACAGCAACTTCACATAGGTTTTTCTTAGGATACAGTATAAATTTTCATAAACAGTGTCTTCTCCCCTAACCACTGTCCTCACCTTTCCTGGTAGAGTGCCATTGACATCCTGGGGTTCACCTCTGAAGAGAAAGTGTCCATCTATAAGCTCACGGGGGCTGTGATGCATTATGGGAACATGAAGTTCAAGCAAAAGCAGCGTGAGGAGCAGGCTGAGCCAGATGGCACTGAAGGTACCAAATGACCCTCCATTAGGTCAGAATCAGAGAACGTATGAAATCACAGTATGTTAAATCCTGTCCTATACACTCTTCTCCTCTGTTGCTAGACTTCTGATGAACATAGCATATACCATATTTAGACCTACCACATGCCTCCTTTATCACTCTCCTTCTTCACTCTCCATTTCTCCATCATTTCGGTCCAGCTCAAATAAGATACAACAAACCCCAACAGGCAATTAATAATAAGCTTAGCTGAAAGCCATACAGAATGAGATGGAATAGATCTCCTGCTTACTCATCCAGAAAGGTTAAATCTAGAAGGGCAAAACTATCATAGCCATCCCTAACAGTGAGCATTAGGGTATACTAACCCTTCTGGCAATACCAAGCAAGTCTTTACAGCAGGGGCAGGGACTATGGCTTATTTTCACATGAAACATTACAATAAACACTGTATATGTTTGCTGTTAATGAAAACTTTCTCCAAATCTAATTTCCATAAATCACAAAATGCCAGTGTAACTGATTAACCATTTAGTGGAACAACACATGCCTTAAATGTTCAAAGAAACCCAACTGACTCTCTGAAAAATTGTTTAGCTTTTCACTTAAGTATAAAGTAATTGGGCAGGAGAAAATTGAAAAGTTGAAGATGAGACGGTTGCCCATTGCTAAACAATGTTTCCTGATTTGTGTAACTGCAGTTGCTGACAAGGCAGCCTATCTCCAGAGCCTGAACTCTGCTGACCTGCTCAAAGCCCTCTGCTACCCCAGGGTCAAGGTCGGCAATGAGTATGTCACCAAAGGCCAGACTGTGCAGCAGGTAAGTGAATGACCTCAGCGAAGCACACCTGCCCTTGGCCTCCATGACATGTGCTTAATAACACCAACGAGCACTGCTCTCTCCAAAGGTGTACAACGCCGTGGGCGCCCTGGCCAAGGCCGTGTACGAGAAGATGTTCCTGTGGATGGTCACCCGCATCAACCAGCAGCTGGACACCAAGCAGCCGAGGCAGTACTTCATCGGGGTCTTGGACATCGCTGGCTTTGAGATCTTTGATGTGAGTTATCCTCGTGTTAGTAGAAAATGAGAGACAATTGTGATATAGAATTATGATTTGCTACTTACATTTGTGAGTCCACATTGTTTGCTCCAACATGTCACCGAAAGCAAGCATTATCTATAAAAAATCTAGGAGCTAACAGGATGTATTAACAGTAACAACTAAAACTTAATGAACAGTCAGTGTATTTCTGATACTGTACTAAGGCCTTGCCAATGTTACCTCATTTAATCGCCAAGACTACCCAAGAAAAAAGAAGTTAGTATCACCTCTATCATGGATGGGGAAACTGAGGTGCAAGGAAATGGAAGTCACTCTCTAAAGATTCCACAGGCATATGACGCAGCCAAGATACTCTCGTCTGCAGCATTTGCTTCATGCACACAGCATCCTCTATGGAAAGGAAAGGTCTAAAGGCAGAAGCCTTGTCATAGATATCACCCTCTCCTCTTCCAAGGTCATATTATACAAACTACCTCCTTCCAGGGTAACTCCTTTATCTTGTATGAAACAGGAGAGTGAATTATTACGCAGGCTTTTAGGTTTTCAATGGCTATAGTGCAGCAGGTCTCCACTTTCACAGGTCAGATAAAGGAAGTGTCTGGTGTATTTCATTTTATACATCCACCAAATGTCTTAAGCTTTCTTTAAGAATGTGACAACCCAAGGTAAAATGTTGAACGTTCCTTGAATTGGAGAGTAAAAGTGCTAACAGAAGTAAACCTTTTCAATAAATCACTTTCCCCTTCCCTCTTACAGCCAAGCCTTGAGGTATAAGACCATGGTTGTAGGTGTCATCAGTGGTCTCCTACATGCAATCTTAGGGGTGAAAGGAAGGAGATTCTATGAGAACTCTGGTGTAACTAATACCTAGACACCTAAAGAATGCCCAGACTTCATGAAAAAAGGCATTTTCCCTAGGAACTTTAAAGGAACAATTGCTAACTACCTAGTTTAAATCTTACCATCTATCCCATATTTTCATGAAGGATACTTTTATTGATGAATTTTATTCCTACCTATATTAAAAAAAAACACACTTAAGCCAGACATGGTGGCACACACCTTTAATCCCAGCACTTGGGAGGCAAAGGTAGCAGGATTGCCATGAGGTCAAGACCACTCTGAGATTACACAGTGAATCCCAGGTCAGCCTAGGCTAGAGTGAGACCTACCTCGAAAAAAGAATAAAATGAGGAAAAAAAAAAAAAAACCAGTCACTAACACTGGCAGTCTCTTCTCCTTTGTGCAGTTCAACAGCCTGGAGCAGCTGTGCATCAACTTCACCAACGAGAAGCTGCAGCAGTTCTTCAACCACCACATGTTCGTGCTGGAGCAGGAGGAGTACAAGAAGGAGGGCATCGAGTGGACCTTCATCGACTTCGGGATGGACCTGGCCGCCTGCATCGAGCTCATCGAGAAGGTTCGTAAGACATTTCAAGAAAGGTTTGCCTGTTAGGACAATTTTCCTAGACATCCAGGAAGTATTAGTGTGCTCTTCAGTGAGAGTGGAACAAACAACTGTTAAGTCACTATTTAGGAATCCTTCCTTCCTGTAACCTTTATATAAGAAGAATTTGAGCAGGTAGTCTTATTTCGCTCTCACCTTTTTTGTTCTAATAACAACTCAAGTTCAATTTTGATGTAGCACTGAAAAATGCTTTATGATGGCCTTCATCACTAGAAAAACCACCTGCAATAGTTCTACCCTACTGTCATTATGACCCACAACATCATTCACAGAAATACACACCTTTCTAAATAAAAAGTAATGCACAGACAATGCAGCCAGTGTTTTGATGAAAACTGTTAGAAGTCAAGCAGCTCATACTACATCATAATCTTGATTTAAGGAGACTCGATATCCAAAACATCTTAAATAATGTCTGTGTCTATATATATTGTTCATTGTTGTGCACACAACCAACACCATTCCAAGTCAGGATGTTCTCTTGTAGCAAAATAAAACTTTGAAAACAAATTTATTCACTTTTAACAGGGAAAATGAGATTAAAGGGGGCTAGAGAGACTTTAGCAGTTAAGGCACTTGCCTGTGAAGCCTAAGGATTCATGTTCAATTCTCCAGATCCCACATAAGCCAGATGCACAAGGTCGCACATGCACACAAGATGGCCCACACATCTGGAGTTCAATTGCAGTGGCTGGAGGCCACTCTCATTCATAAAAAAATAAATAATTTTTTTAAATTTAAATGAGATTAAAGGTATTTTACTAAATAACCTGCAAATGCTATGCCAGCCTTTGGAGTTTGTATCAAATTATTCTTTTAGTGGAACATAATGTTTTAGACTGACTATGAGAAGAAATGGGAGCAAAGTCATTCAGGAATAAAAGCCAACTTCTCTGATCTGTGATCCCAGTGAATTTTATACTCATACTTAATTGGGGGTGCTGACAATTCAAGTTACAGCCACCCTATCTACATCCTTCCAGAGAAGTGAGGTTGACACCAGATCTATTTCTTGTATCTAGCCCTTGGGCATCTTCTCCATCCTGGAAGAGGAGTGCATGTTCCCCAAGGCCACAGACACCTCCTTCAAGAACAAGCTGTATGACCAGCACCTTGGAAAGTCTGCCAACTTCCAGAAGCCCAAAGTGGTCAAAGGCAAGGCCGAGGCCCACTTCTCACTCATACACTATGCGGGCACGGTGGACTACAACATTGCTGGCTGGCTGGACAAGAACAAGGACCCCCTGAATGACACTGTGGTGGGGCTGTACCAGAAGTCAGCAATGAAAACTCTGGCCAGTCTCTTTTCCACGTATGCTAGTGTTGAAGCAGGTACTTTCTGTGTTCTTAATTTTATCTTAATCTTAGTCTTAACCAATGCCCCAGCCCTGTGGGATTCACTCTAATGTATGGGGTTTCTTTTTCTCTCAGATGGCAGTGCAAAGAAAGGTGCCAAGAAGAAGGGCTCTTCTTTCCAGACTGTCTCAGCCCTTTTCAGGGTAAAGTACAAATTTAAATTGAAAAATACATTCGGTTTCTATGTTTTATAATTACAGGATTTAGACTTAATTAAGAGGGAATATAATGTTGATGAGATCAATGCAAATATCTACTCATCAGGATGTTCCTAAGCAATCCTCCTGTAGGGATGGGAGCTTTATTCATTATTCCTTATATGATTGTAAATAAAAAATTCAGGAATACTAAATGTCTTTAGAAGCTCTGCATGATAGAATAAGGATAAATTTGAAGGAAGCATATCTGAATGTCAAAGCTATACTCGAAGGTTATATTCTTAATCTCCTAATGCTGTCAATTGAGAATATCCTGAGATTCTATGTTTGATTTGTTTTTGCATTGTATTATTTCATTTGTTTGTTTGAGACAGGGTTTCATCCTGTTGTCCAGGCTACACTTGAACTTGTGATCCTCTGACTCAGTCTCTCAAGTGCTGGGATTGAAGGTGTACAACACCGACCCAGGCTCTGGGGTTCTCTTTGAAAATGAGTCTGAGATAAACTCTTTAGAATATCCTTCCACCGAAACACATTACTGTCCCCTGAGATGGATTTGAATATTCTTTTTAAAATAGATGAAAACCTTCTAAACCCAAGGCTAGTGATTTAGATGTATGATAAACTACAAAATGTCCCTTATGATCAAAAGAATAATCTGGATTCTCTTCAATAGAATTGAACCAACCCATGTCATGGACCATGAACATTATATCTGTAAATGAGCGACATAAAACAGCATTTTTAAATCCAATATTCTTGACCCCATAGGAGAATCTGAATAAACTGATGACCAACCTGAGGAGCACCCACCCCCACTTCGTACGGTGTATCATCCCCAATGAAACCAAGACTCCAGGTAAGACCCACAGCATAAATTAAACAAGTAGGAACAAGTTTGAAAACTCAGTGCCCAGTACATAAGTTCTCTTCTCTATTTTCAGGTGCCATGGAGCATGAACTGGTCCTGCACCAGCTGAGGTGTAACGGTGTGCTGGAAGGCATCCGCATCTGCAGGAAAGGATTCCCAAGCAGAATCTTATACGGGGACTTTAAGCAAAGGTCAGTCCTGGTAGTTGTGTTCAGTGAATGATGTGACGATTTCATCATTTTATTGTCACCCTTTCTCATTATATATTGCATGCATCCTGCTTAGCACCTATCATATAGTCAAGATGTTGAACAATGCTGTTCTGTGCCAAGAGAACAGGGCGGAAGAATAACAGGAAACAAATATACAAAAGAAAGTCATGTTGTCTTATCTGATCTTAAAGGGTAGATTTTTTTTTTCCTTTGGTTTTTGCTCTCAGATTTTTAATGCTGTTTCTTTCTGGTGTGATTTAAATATGTGATCACACTTTTCTAACCATTCTTTTTGTTTAACTGAGCAGATACAAGGTCTTGAATGCTAGTGCTATTCCAGAGGGACAGTTCATTGACAGCAAGAAGGCCTCTGAGAAGCTTCTGGCCTCTATAGATATTGACCATACCCAGTATAAATTTGGACACACCAAGGTATAGTTGTTACTCATTTACAGCGAGTCCATGTGCCCTGGGCCTTGTCTGTGTTTTATTAAAGTATGGGGATGATTTGTGCCTTTCCCTTCTCCAGGTTTTCTTTAAAGCTGGCCTTCTGGGTCTTCTGGAAGAAATGAGAGATGAAAAGTTGGCCCAGATTATAACAAGAACACAGGCTGTCTGTAGGGGATTCCTAATGAGAGTAGAATATCAGAAGATGCTGCAGAGGAGGTAACAACTACATACAATAGCAGGCTTTTAGAGTCGCCCTAGGGACTGTCATTCGACTTTTCTTATTCATGAATTCTTTCACTTTGTGGCGTATATGTGTCTGTGACCCTGAAAACACATAACTTTTGCTTTACCCTTCATACTTGGTATCTCTGTAACATCTCTCCTGCCTCTGTTCCCATCCATCTCGCACACAGCTGCAGGAACAGTTTGCAGTTAAGGATGTTTTCGTCGTGCCATGTGTAGTTTGTGTCACCCCATGTTATCGTTATCCTGTGCCAGATGCAAGCTGCTTTGCTTGACGGTCAAGGCCCTTTGTCCCCAACTTTTCGTTTCCAGCCAGACTAAGCTTTTATTCTCATGTTTGATAAGCCCTGTCCCCTTTGTTTAAATCTGTCTATTCAAAAATCCCTTTTCTCCTTTCCATGACTAAGTTTACACAGCTTATCTATTGAACATTACTACATTCACTTTCCTCACACACATATTTTGTGTTCATTTTGCTCATTGCACTAATTTGGCTCTGTATTTTAAGTGTTTTACAGTCTTTTCCATCTATCTGCCTTATAACTTGTATTGTGCTTCTCATATTTATAGATCTCTAAAACTGGACCTATAGGTATAAAATTTGCGTTCTAACAAGTTTGAAGAGACCTGTGTATTGTTACAAGTTAGTCAAACCTTGTCAGTCTCTTGCTATAGTTCGCAGAACTGTTGCCAGTATTACCACTTAGAAAAAGTGGAACTGGAGGACAGCTCAGTTAGTAATGTGCTTGCCTTGTATGCATGAGAACTTGAGGTTTATCCTCAGAATCCACGCATAAAATCTGGGCAGGGTAACTCCAATTTATAATCTCAGAGCCAAGGAGACAGAGGCAGGCAGATCACTGAGACACTCACTAGCCACATAGTTGAGTATCACTGTTGACTTCCAGGCCAGTGAGAGACCCTGTCTCAGAAATGATGGTGGATGTTCCTGAGGAATGCCACTGAGATTGTTCTGTGTCCTCCACATGTCTGTACATACAGATGTACCACTTCCAACATGCATCCCTCCCCCCAATCACACACAACCACCCCGCCCCCGCTACAAATTTTGGAGCTCAATCCATGCTTTAAAAAAAAAATGCCCTGAAATGTGAATAATGTAAATAAGCAAACAGGATGGAGGCGCTTGAAAGCACTTAGAAAAGCCAGGATGTTATCTGAAGACACTAACGAAAGAAGGTAATTCCATGGTGGTGGTCAAAAACAGATGCGAACAGCCAATTAGTCCGGGTGAGGCAAATTAGAAATCCCCCCATGGAACTTCACATTTACGTCTGTGTGGCAGCAACAAGCAACGTAATCACCTCACAATGAGCACGCTCACTTCCAAGCCACTGTCGGCGACACGTGGAGTACCCTTGCAATGGCAGAGGTTGCTCAGACATCAAAATATCCCTTCTTGGGCTGGAGGAATGGCTTAGCAGTTAAGGCATTCACCTGTACAGCCAAAGGACCCAGGTTCAATTCCCCAGGACCCACGTTAGCCAGATGCACAAGGGGGCATCTGCAGTTCCTTTGCAGTGGCTGGAGGCCCTGGTGTGTACATTCTCTCTTTCTCTGTCTCTCTTTCCCTCCTTCTCTGTCAAATACATAAAAAAATAAAACTAAAATATTAGAAATATCCCTTGTCCAAAGTAAGCCTCTCTTTGTTAGTTTGGAGAGACAATGAACACCAAGTTGCTCAATATGAACCACACTCACATCAGCAGATCACTGATTCTAACTGGCAGTGTGAGAGTGTGCTTCTGTGCAAGCATCCAGGCATGTGTGTGTGTGTGTGTGTGTGTGTGTGTGTGTGTAAAGTCTCCACACAACAGATGCCAAATTTGGTATAGCATCACAGTCAGCAATATTCACAAAAACAGAATCTTATGTGCAATAAATAAAAATTACATTGCTTCCAATGGATCAAACCACACCAACTTTTCTGTGTCATTCCAGGGAAGCTCTTTTCTGCATCCAGTACAACGTCCGCGCCTTCATGAACGTCAAGCACTGGCCCTGGATGAAGCTCTTCTTCAAGATCAAGCCCCTGCTCAAGAGCGCAGAGACCGAGAAGGAGATGGCCACCATGAAGGAGGAGTTCCAGAAAACCAAAGACGAGCTCGCCAAGTCAGAGGCGAAAAGGAAGGAGCTGGAGGAAAAGATGGTTACTCTCTTGAAAGAGAAAAATGACCTGCAGCTCCAGGTTCAGTCTGTGAGTATTTGTGTTCTGAATGTACCATGTTAGGGAGGCTTTTCTGGAACTTAGAGACTTTGACTTACAAAATGGACTTTTCTTAAATGAAAAAAAAAAAAAAAAACCTCAAAGTTTTTTTTTTTTTTGTTTCTTTCTTTCTTTAGTATTTCACTTTCTTTATTACTCTGTGGGAAGGGAAGGTACAGTTACTTCTAAGTTACACAGGGAAATGGGAGATTGAATGCTGTATTCAAAAACTACAAAATTCAAACTGTGAAGGAAGCAGTTTAAAGCCCATCTCCAGTCTCACTCAAATATTTTACCCCTTTGGCTTGGTTAGCTCACCTCAGCAATAAGGACATAGTCTTCAGCTGGGCTTAATGGCACAAGCCTATGATCCCAGCTACTCCAGACACTCAAGCAGGAAGATCACAAGTTCAAGTTGTACCTGAACTATAGAATAAGTTCAAGGCCAGCTTAGGCAACTTAGTGAGACCTTATCTAAAAATAAAAAGTAACAAGTGGACTGAGGCATGGTTCAGTAGTGCAGCCTTGGCCTGGGAAGCTCAAGACTCTCTCTAGGCTCCAGCCTTAGCTACACATACATACATACACTTAAGTCAAGAAAGATAATCCTCCTTCCCTTTGTATTGTCTTTCCCCAATCCCTAAAATTTAACTCACTAAATATAAATATATCTACATTTACCTGGGCTGAATTACTAATGCAGAAGGTAGTGTAAAATGTTCTCCCTGGTCCTTCCTTTAATAAGAAGAGTTTTCGTGTGTGTGTGTGTGTGTGTGTATGTTCATGTGTGGGTACACATGTATGAGGATATGCATGCATACACATGTGTGTGTGTATGTGTGTGAAGGCCAGAGGTTGATATCTATTGCTCTCCACTTTGTTTACTAAGGCAGGGTTTCTCTGATCTGAACCCAGAGCTCGCTGGTTCTGCTAGTCTAGCTAACCAGTTTTCCCCAGGAATCCGCCCTCTCTACTTCCCAAGTCCTGCACAGCAAGCTCTTTATCCACTGAGCCATCTCCTCAAACCAAGAATGGCTCTCTTAAGGCCACTGTGTAAGAGACCAGGAAAAAGTTGCAGTTAAGGCAGAGAGCAAATTTGGCAACAGGCCTTCTAGTTAAATCTAATTTCCCATTTCCTTGGTCAACAAGTCCAACAACGTTACAAAGTAACTGTGAAATGAACAGGTTTCCTAAATTTTTAAGCCATTTTCAACTTTTCATTCTGATAACTTCACTTACATAAAGGAGGCAATTTTCCATGTGTATTAGACCAAGGCCTATCTTAAACTCTCTTCAAAGCTGACCAGTCAGAGTAAATATGTACAGACTATATCATTATTAAAAAGTAAGAACCTGTGAAGTCCTCATGGTCATCTATTGAAGCATTTCTAAAAACCTTAAGATATTTTAAAAAACACTAAGAAATTGAAAAAAAAATCTACAGGCACAGTAATCTAATCAGTTAGTGGCTGTATTTTCACTTGGGTTCTTAAATTAGTTACTTATAAAAACCTTATGCAGTAATAGAGTTCCTCAAAATTACTTGTTCTTATATATTCTAAAATTAAATTTAAGGCTAACAGGTAATTCTTTAAAGGGAAATGGAAACTTTGGACTATTGCAGTATTGTTATGGGCTATCAGAAAGATTTGAATGGACTGAAAATGCTACATGAAAATTTATTTAAATTATTTTTCTTCTTTTTAAAAATTCAATCTATTAGTTATTTGAAAAGAGAAAGCGAATGATCAAAATCGAAAGTGACCAATATCACTAAATCAGAAACTTTGAATATTAAAGCTGAAAAGCTCTTAGAAACTGTTTATTCCAGTCTCATTTGCATATGAAAGACTTTAGAATAAGGGGGATAAAGCAATTTGCCCAGATCCATTCATATGGAGGTAAGAATCCAGGCTTCCTTCTGCCCAGTCTACAGATCTTTCCACTCTTCTACACACAAGTTTTCAAACAGTCAGTTGCTTTTCCAGTCCAGTCGGTTCATATAACCATTGGCTTCTAAACCTACAGTCTCGTTTTCAACATTTTGCATGTCATCAGGTCAGGTGATAGTGTTCAATTAAAGGTGGGTTTATATCCATGCATTTAGTTAAACATTAAATACTTTGTGTAAATAGTTAATGTCAAAATAAACAAGAGACTCTCTGAGCATCCTAATGGATCTCTCCACAGGAAGCAGACAGCTTGGCTGATGCAGAAGAAAGGTGTGAACAACTCATCAAAAACAAAATCCAGCTTGAGGCCAAAATCAAAGAGGTGACCGAGAGAGCTGAGGATGAGGAAGAGATCAACGCTGAGCTGACGGCCAAGAAGAGGAAGCTGGAGGACGAGTGCTCAGAACTCAAGAAAGACATCGATGACCTTGAGCTGACCCTGGCCAAGGTGGAGAAGGAGAAGCATGCCACCGAGAACAAGGTATGAAGCACCTCCTGCCATGCCACGTGCAGCCTCTGCCATGCCACCAGGCTGCTCTCCAGGAGAGACCATCTCTCTCTTGACCTCCTTAGGTGAAAAACCTGACGGAAGAGATGGCAGGACTGGACGAAACCATCGCCAAGCTGACCAAGGAGAAGAAGGCCCTGCAGGAGGCCCACCAGCAGACCCTGGACGACCTGCAGGCGGAGGAGGACAAGGTCAACACCCTGACCAAAGCCAAGAGCAAGCTCGAGCAGCAAGTGGACGATGTAAGAACATTTTTAGTTTCCTTTGGAAATAGTTTTCAAAATGTACATTCAATTTTAACCTATTTACTTCCCTATTAGCTTGAAGGATCTCTGGAGCAAGAAAAAAAACTGAGAATGGATCTAGAAAGAGCCAAGAGGAAACTAGAAGGCGACCTCAAATTGGCCCAAGAGTCCACAATGGACATAGAAAATGACAAACAGCAACTCGATGAAAAGCTTAAAAAGTAGGAGCTCTACAAAGAACACTATGTGACATCATCTTTCAATCCATTTGAATATTAATATTTCTTATTCTTTTCTCTAAAGGAAAGAATTTGAAATCAGCAATTTGATAAGCAAAATTGAAGATGAGCAAGCTGTAGAAGTTCAACTCCAGAAAAAGATCAAAGAGTTGCAGGTAAGTCTTCACCTCTGTTTGTCGAGACAGGGTCACACTTCGCAGATGTCATACTCACAATCCTGCTACCTTAACCTCCTGAGTTCTGAAAATAACAGCCATGCACCACAGTGCCCAGCACCTCACCTCCCTATTTTCTGAACACCAAGACACTAAAATCGAGATGACTTTGAGATGTGTTAATGTGCCTGTTTGACTCCCAGGCCCGCATTGAGGAGCTGGAGGAGGAAATCGAGGCAGAGCGGGCCTCCAGGGCCAAGGCAGAGAAGCAGCGCTCTGACCTCTCCCGGGAGCTGGAGGAGATCAGCGAGCGGCTGGAGGAAGCCGGCGGGGCCACCTCTGCCCAGGTGGAGTTAAACAAGAAGCGGGAGGCCGAGTTCCAGAAACTGCGCCGGGACCTGGAGGAGGCCACCCTGCAGCACGAGGCCACGGCGGCCACCCTGAGGAAGAAGCACGCGGACAGCGTGGCCGAGCTCGGGGAGCAGATCGACAACCTGCAGCGAGTGAAGCAGAAGCTGGAGAAGGAGAAGAGCGAGCTCAAGATGGAGATCGACGACCTCAGTAGTAACGCAGAGGCCATTTCCAAAGCTAAGGTACCTAATAGTCTCTAAATGAAGGCAATGACCTATAAGAACAGCCACCCACTGTTATTTGGCAGTAAACATGGTTTGCAGAAAATTTATAGCAATACTCAAGTGTTTCTTTTTTTTTTTTTTTAAATGACTGGTTATATTCCACTAAGATGATTTCAGAATCCACATTGTCATTATTGGGGTATGCGGATGGCTTCCGCACACAACCAGCATAAGGGCATGGTGCACTGACGATGCAAGAGTTCTGGTGTTCACAGAGGCGACGTTATAACTTCATACTCACACCTCAAAGTAGCTTGACAAACATCTTGAGAATCTGCTTTTAAGGTTTTATTTTTCTTTTCCTTCTTGGCTATACTTAGTGCCTTGCCTCCCTTTGCCATGTGTCTCCCAGGGAAACCTTGAGAAGATGTGCCGTACGCTGGAAGATCAGGTGAGCGAACTGAAGAGCAGGGAGGAGGAGCAGCAGCGGCTGGTCAGCGAGCTGACAGCGCAGAGAGCGCGCCTGCAGACAGAAGCAGGTGAGGCGGCCGGGGCCCGGGACTCCCGCTGCGTGGCAGGACTCGGGGCTTCTGGGCAGGTAGCCAGACTCCCTTTTCAGTTTTAAAGAAACCATCAGAAAATGGGAGGAAAGAAAGGATAAGTAGACAGGTTCACGTGTTACTCCTGTGGCACTTCTGTCTGTTACTCACTTTTCATCAAGGTCACTTATGAGTTAGGTGTTGTCACTAATTCTTTTTCTTCTTTATTTCATTCCTTCATTCTCTCTCCCTTCCCTTTCTTCTGCATGTTCTCTCTCTCTCTCTCTCTCTCTCTCTCTCTCTCTCTCTCTCTCTCTCTCTCTTTCCTCTGGGGACAAGGTCCCATTCTAGCCCAAGTTGACCTAGAATTCACTCTGTAGCTAGACTGAAATTCATGGTGATCTTCCTCAGCCCCTTAACTGCTGGGTTTAAAGACATGTGCTGCTCTACCCTGCTGTATTTCTATATTTTGAAACAAATATATATGCACATACATACACATGAAAGTTTTAGGCTTATTATTCTGTCCTTGGTAACTCTTTGGCCTCTAACGTTCTTAGGTGAATACTCCCGACAGTTAGATGAGAAAGACGCTTTAGTCTCTCAGCTTTCTAGGAGCAAACAAGCATCTACTCAGCAGATGGAGGAGCTGAAACGTCAGCTGGAGGAAGAAACTAAAGTGAGTTTTGCTGAAGATCTTCTTGACTAATGCGAACTAAACATGCCCACTTAGATGCGACTTGAGTTGGGCAAACCAGATGATAGTGAATGTAAGGATTTAGGTCACTGAACTGCCACTTCTGCAGGCCAAGAACGCGCTGGCCCATGCCCTGCAGTCCTCCCGCCACGACTGTGACCTGCTGCGGGAGCAGTACGAGGAGGAGCAGGAGGGCAAAGCCGAGCTGCAGAGGGCGCTGTCCAAGGCCAACAGCGAGGTTGCCCAGTGGAGGACCAAATACGAGACGGACGCCATCCAGCGCACAGAGGAGCTGGAGGAGGCCAAGTAAGTGCTGGGAACGCCGGAGGAACAGACGGGACATGATCTCTGGACTGCTTAACTCGACAGTTTCCACAAGAAGTTGTGATGGCATTGCTGAGAATTGCATAAAAATAACAAAAGCACCGGGCATGGTGGCTCATGCCTTTAATTCCAGCACTCCAGAGGCAGAGATAGGAGGATCACCGTGAGTTTGAGGTCACCCTGAGACTACATAGTGAATTTCAGATCAGTCTGAGTTAGAGAGAGACTCTAACTTGAAAAAAAAAAGTCGGACTAGAGAGAAGGCTTAGCAGTTAAGGCATCTGCCTGCGAAGCCTAAGGACCCAGGTTTGATTCCCCAGGACCCATGTAAGCCAGATGCATAAGGTGGCATATGCATCTGGAGTTCACTTGCAGTGGCTAGAGGCCCTGGCATACCATTCTCTCTATCTGTCTCTTTCTCTCTCTACATAAATGAATAATTTCCAAAAACATACACTAATGTTGATTCAGTACAGTTTCTTTTAATCTCATATATGCAACAGTCTAGCCAGAGAAAGAAATTTTGGTAGGTGCATCAGGGCACCTCATGCAGCTAAAGCCAAAACTCACCTTGGTTATGAGAGTTAAAAGTTCTCAGCTCCCTCAGCATGTGGACTTGGTATACAATTGAAAATAAAGCAAAAACATAGACCATTCAATTTGCCTTTGCTTTAGCTCCATGACTTGTACTGATCTATCCATCACCAGTTTCTTTCTCTGGGTAGAGTGTCTAAATGCACATGGCTAAAAGAAGCCGGCTGTTCTCTAGGGGAAAGAACACAGAGGATCTGGAAAGTCTGAGAAAACAAACACACTCAGTTTATTTTTGCTCAATAAAAACATCCATTTAACCTCAACCCCTTTTTGGAATAAGATAGGGCATACAAATCCATAGATAACATTGTTGTAGCTGATCATTTTCACTATCATCCCCAATTAGAACCCCTAAAAGTCCCAAATTACTGATGTGGTAAGGCACCTTCTTTGGTAGCACCACCAGCAGCCTCTAGGAATCCAGTGATATAATAAGGAATTCAGTCCAACTGTCTATCACTTTGGAGTCTGCAAACAGTTTATCATTCAAGAAGCAATTCTGGCTACCACACTTTTGAAGATCATATGGCTTTTGCTAGTATAAAAACAGGACCATAAGAAGGGGCCATGAAGGCTACCTGACCTTGACTGGATGGCCTGGCTAATTTTTCAGGAAGAAGCTGGCCCAGCGTCTGCAGGATGCTGAGGAACACGTGGAAGCCGTGAACGCCAAGTGTGCTTCCCTGGAGAAGACCAAGCAGCGACTGCAGAACGAGGTGGAGGACCTCATGCTGGACGTGGAGAGATCTAACGCAGCCTGCGCAGCCCTGGACAAGAAGCAAAGGAATTTTGATAAGGTAGTTTAGCCTGCTTAAACTTCATGAATATTTTGTTGGCTCTTCCTTCTCCTTGTACCAGCTGATGAGCTACTGCCATTCAGGTCCTATCAGAATGGAAACAGAAGTATGAGGAAACTCAGGCTGAGCTGGAGGCCTCCCAGAAGGAGTCCCGTTCCCTCAGTACTGAGCTGTTCAAGGTGAAGAATGCCTACGAGGAATCCCTGGATCAACTCGAGACGCTGAAGAGAGAAAACAAGAACCTTCAGCGTGAGTCCTGATGACCTTCCCTCGCCTGCTTAGCCCTGGCCGGTTCTCTTCCATATTTCCATTAGTCCAACGATTTCTCTTGTCTTTTCTTCCACAGAGGAGATCTCTGACCTCACTGAGCAGATTGCAGAAGGAGGAAAGCAGATTCACGAACTAGAGAAAATAAAGAAGCAAGTGGAACAAGAGAAATGCGATATTCAGGCTGCCTTAGAGGAAGCAGAGGTACATGCTCCTATGTCATGGGAGGAAAAATACGAACATTAATGAAAATACTCAATGTGGGCAATGATGCCATGAGTTGGGTATAGTACTGTGGAGAAGTGCCAATTTAAATATGAAGGATCCTTATGAAGTGCAACTTAGTAATCATTTGTAAAATCTTAAAAATGTAACTACTCTGATCCATTAATTCAGTTTCATAGAATCGAAAAAAGAAGAATATGCAAATTCTAGAACACCCACATAACCATTAAGTATAATTAGTGGGCCAGTCATGGTGGTGCACACCTGTAATCCCAGAATTCTGGAGGCAGAAGAAGGAGGATTGCAGCTAGTGGGACGGGCATGATCTACATAACAAATTCCAGACTATCCAGGGATATATAGCAAGACATGTCTCAAAAGATGCCCCCCATAAGTATGATTAAAAAGGAGAAACATTTGTAACAGGTGTAAATGTTTGCTTTTCCAATGCAGCACACTAATGTGCATATTCAACTTTAATTATATAAAATATAAAGAAATTGGGAAAATAAGGGATAATGAGTTTGAGGCCAGCCCCAGCCTGAGCCATATAGCAAGAGAACCACAGAGAGAAAGGAAGAGACAGAGAATGAGAGAGAGATAAAGAGAGAGAAAAAAAGAAATAGACTAGAAAAAATGTATCACCTAAAAATATCTCCCAGTGGTAGGACACAATGAATAATTTTTCTTTGTTTTTATACATGTTCCCCTCATTCTACAATGAGCATATATTGTGTAATTGGAAAAATATATACTTTATTGAGGCAGGGTCTCACTCTAGCCCAGGGTGACCTAGAATTCATTCTATAGCCCATGCTAGCCTCCAACTGATAGTGATCCTTAGTACCTCAGCCTTCTGAGAGCTAGGATAATAGACATGAACCACCAACCCCAACAGAAAAAAAATCTTAAAACTTATAGTTTCTATAACAGATTATTTCACACATGAACATTTTAATTTATAAAATAGATTGTGAGTTTATGTTTCCTACACATAATTTTGTTAGTACTAGTATGACTAGTAGTAATTTCTAGCTGAATAAAACAAATGAATAATTCACCTAGCAGGTTCCTATAACTGCTACATTGACTGTAAAATTAAACAAAATAGACTAAATCTTTGAGTTCTCTTTCATTATTAATTAATTGCCAGTTTCCTTAAGGCATCCCTGGAGCATGAAGAGGGAAAGATCCTGCGCATCCAGCTTGAGCTGAACCAAGTCAAGTCTGAAGTCGACAGGAAGATTGCCGAGAAGGATGAGGAAATCGACCAGCTGAAGAGAAACCATGTCCGAGTGGTGGAGACCATGCAGAGCACGCTGGATGCAGAGATCAGGAGCAGGAACGATGCTCTGAGAGTCAAAAAGAAGATGGAGGGAGATCTGAATGAGATGGAAATCCAGCTGAACCACGCCAACCGATTGGCTGCAGAGAGCTTGAGGAACTACAGGAACACCCAAGGGATCCTGAAGGTAGATGGGTCCACATTAGCTTCTCAGATACGTCATGGGAGAAACCTGCCTGCCATCCTCCCAAAAACTTCATTAGGCCATTGTTTCCTCTCACCAAATTTTATCTAGCTGCATGCACAGAGGAAGCTGACTTAAACACATCCACTTAGAATATAATCATTTTGGGCTGGAGACATGACATAGTGGTTAAGGCACTTGCCTACAAAGCCTAAGGACCCATGTTTGATTCCCCAGAACCCACGTAGGCCATATGAACAATGTGGCATATGCATCTGGAGTTTGTTTGCAGTGGTTAGAGGCCCTGGTGTGCCCATTCTCTCTCTGTCTGCCTGTCTGTCTCTCTCTCTCTCCCCCTCTCTATATCTCTCTCTCAGCAAATACATAAAAATAAAATAGTTCTAGAATGTAATCATTTTAATGAAACTGTATGTAGAAGAGCAAAGAGAAGCTCAGATTAAAGCATGACAGACAGAACATCTGCAGACTTTGCATAAGACCAGCCTGAGACTGAGTCTTAGTTTTGTCACTGCTCAATTTGGGGCAAGATATTTAAACTCTCAGACCTACTGCTACAGATTAACAATAACCAAGGGTGACTGTGGGCCAAGTGAGCTCACAGACGTCAGGTACTGCCCAGAGCATGTGGAGAATGCTCCATAAATGACGAACACTAGTGACCTGCCCGTGGAAAAATAGCCAGTTAGAGGCAGAAATAGAACAAGAATCTAGGTCTCCTGATAATTCTCTCACATCCTAAGCAAATGACACCACCATTCCTAACTTCATTCGCCTAACAAACATGTCTTTTCCTGTTCCTAGCACCAGTATATTCTTCTAACTTGTCTCTTGGATGTTCACATCTTCTTTGCAATGGTTTTAAACGTACAGGACACCCAGCTGCACCTGGACGACGCTCTCCGGGGCCAGGAGGACCTGAAGGAGCAGCTGGCCATCGTGGAGCGCAGGGCCAACCTGCTGCAGGCCGAGGTGGAGGAGCTGCGGGCCTCGCTGGAGCAGACGGAGAGGGCCCGGAAGCTGGCGGAGCAGGAGCTCCTGGATGCCAGCGAGCGTGTGCAGCTCCTCCACACCCAGGTGAGACAAGTGCCAGTGCGCTGCCAAGTGCAAAGTCTGAATTATAAGCATGTGCATATAAATAAGCAAGGGTGCATGCTCATATTAATTAGTTATCTTTACATGATGGGTGATTACGCTGTGTGTCCCCATTTGCCCTTTCTAGATTTTTCTATTAAAAGGTCTTTTTGTTTGTTTGGTGATTTTTTTTTTTAACTCACAAATATGGTTGGGCTTTTTGGATTATTTTCAAAGCCACAAGTGGAATAAGAAAGTAAAAAATGCCTGTTGACTCCAAACTGAAAATGCTTCATGTAGCACATACCAGGTGCAATTCAACATTCAACTCTACTGTCACCACAGACCCTGTGTGTTGTAGGATATCAACTTTATTGTTACCACAGTCACTGTGTGTTGGAGGACATCCAGCAGCCCTGACTTTCCCAGTCATTAAATGCAGTAGTAATCCAAGTCATTGAGATACCTGAAAACACACATCTCCAAGTGTTTCCAAACAGCCACTATGCAGTTTGCTTCCCTTTGAAGACCATTGGGTTGAAATTTTAGATACTTTCATAAGATAAATTCAGAATCTCACAAGGAAACAAACTATAATAATTCAGAGAGGGAGGGAGAGAGAGAGAGAAAGACCTAAGAAACTTTGCAATCACAAAAAGAGAGGGCTGAAGATATAGCTTGGGTGCTTGCTTGCAAGACCTGACAGCCTGGGGTTGATTCCCTAGTACTCATGAATGCAAAACCATATGCACAAAGTGGTACATGAGTCTGGAGTTCATTTGCAATGGCACTAGACCCTGGCCTGCCCATTCTCTCTCTCTCTCTCTCTCTCTCCTTAAAAATAAATAAAACTATTCTTTAAAAAGAATAGACCAATTTCTAACACAGTATTACCAACCTTCTAAGGACAGAACACTGATGATATATGACTGAAATATAGTAAATAATGACAACTAATAGAGGCAATCTTTATTGTTGTTTTGAGACACTCTCTCCCTATGTAGTTCAGGATAGACCTGAACTCTTGATCCTCCTGCCTCAGTCTCCCAACTGCTGGGATCACATAAATGCACCACCACGCCTTACTAATATAGGTACTTTTAAACCTCAAAGGTCCTTATGCATAAGTCATACCTTGCAAATGATTAGTGTTTTGCACCAGAGTATTAAAAGTTTAGTAAATGTTGGCATCAAGTCTCATGGGTGAGCCAACAGTAGGACATTTCCAAGAAGGATAACTGAAAATCTCATAAGTTTCCATTATTTTAACAGAACACTAGCCTCATCAACACCAAGAAGAAGCTGGAAAACGATGTTTCACAACTGCAGAGTGAAGTAGAAGAAGTTATTCAAGAGTCGCGCAATGCGGAAGAGAAGGCCAAGAAGGCCATCACCGATGTGAGCAAGATGGGCCGTCCTCCAACAGACAGCTGTGCTACCGGAAGTCAACAGGTGTCGCTATTTTCTTTATTTATTTCCTTCCCAGGCCGCCATGATGGCGGAGGAGCTGAAGAAGGAGCAGGACACGAGCGCCCACCTGGAGCGGATGAAGAAGAACATGGAGCAGACGGTGAAGGACCTGCAGCTCCGCCTGGACGAGGCTGAGCAGCTGGCGCTGAAGGGCGGCAAGAAGCAGATCCAGAAACTGGAGGCCAGGGTGGGCGTCTCAGTCTCTGAATCTGGGAAGAGCTAGGGGGCACTCCTTTCTACCCTTCCTTCTTCCTTGTCCTGGGGTCAGGGACACGATGCCCATACCTTCAGTAGATCCTGGGCTAGTTAACATCCCCCAGCACTGACTATAGATTTGTCTTTCTTGATGACAGGTACGTGAACTTGAAGGAGAGGTTGAAAGTGAACAGAAACGTAATGCTGAGGCTGTTAAAGGGTTAAGGAAACATGAGAGGAGAGTAAAGGAGCTCACCTACCAGGTAAGGCAAATGGCTTTATGGAATGTCCAGACATCCTGCCCAAAAGGAAAATGAAAGCTTGATGATTATGTGGCATTCACAAGTAGTGAGTACCACAATAACGCTCAAAAAGTAAAGGGGGAAGATATAATTGCTTATTGTAGACATATACTAAGCTAGGAAGCTTGAGAGGGCCTTGAGAATTAAAAACAAAAAGAGGGCTGGGGATGTGGGTTAGTGGTAGCATGGGCTTGATCTAAAGTAACAGTGACGGATGAAGGGTGGGAGGTAGAGAGAGTAAAAGGCAAAATACGGGCAAGAATGTAGGTATTAAGGTCAAGAAAACTGAGCATTAGTCCTAGTTTGGCCTGTCCTGGAGTAGGGAGGTAAGGATTACAGAAGATGATTGTAATTCTCTAACAGAGCACCTACACACAGTTCACATTTAACGGAGTAGCACTGTTAATATCATGAGTAGATCAAATTTACTCCAAGGTGCACCTGTCAGCACATCAGGTGACTTATTTGGTACTGCAGTGAACATTCAGCACTGGCAGTAGACATATTTCTTTGGGTTGAATGCATTTTTTTCCCCTCAACTTTTCAGACTGAGGAAGATCGCAAGAATGTTCTCAGGCTTCAGGACTTGGTGGATAAATTGCAGGCAAAGGTGAAATCTTACAAAAGACAAGCTGAGGAGGCTGTGAGTATCTTGAAGCTCTTGTACAAAGAAGCAAGTTCCTTTTAGCGGAAAAAAACATGCTGAGAGAATGTGTTAATGGGAAAGAAAAGGACAAAGTAAAAACCACCATTCATGTATTTTAAGAGGGGTAATTTTCCAATATTTACAACCCCATTATAATTATGGAGTTGGACTTCAAGGGGAGATTTTATTTTATTTTTATTCATTTATTTGAGACAGAGAAAGAGTTAGAGGGGGGAAGGGAGAGAGAGAGAGAGAGAGAATGGGCACACCAGGGCCTCCAACCACTGCAAACAAACTCCAGATGTTTGTTCCACCTCATGCATCTGGCTTATGTGGGTCCTGAGAAATCGAACCTGGGTCCTTTGACTTTACAGGCAAATGTCTTAACCCCTAAGCCACCTCTTCAGCCCAAGATATTTTTATTATTAAGCAACTTTTAAGGGCTGGGGGGAAAAGAAAGTTCCATACACCCCACCTTGCTTGATAGCTATAGATATACATACAGTAGAAACAGTAACACCTGCATCAGTAATTCCTCTCCTTGCAGCCATTCACAGAAGCAAGCATTCCCTAACGTCAAAAATCAGTTTTTGTCCCAACTGACTTGTTCATGCACTGCTCATGTCTTCAACGAGGCTCTTTTCCTTGCATCTGCTGTAGCCACTGAGAACATGTCAGAGGGCTGAGGGTGTAGCCCAGTGGTACAGCATGTATGAGACCCTAAATTCAATCCCTGACACCTTACAACAAAGCAAAGATTCTAGAAGATTCTCCAGCTGCACTTTCCATAGTTGTCCCCTATTCCTTATCCTTTCAATGTGATAGGAAGGAAGAGAAGGAGGGAAGGAGGGAGGGAGGAAGGGAGGTGAAACTAGAAACAGAAAGGCAGGAATGAGAGGCACACTTGCTTCCTAGCCTCATCTTTTCCCCGGTCCCTGTATTAGTATCAAAATATATAGGAATTTAATACTGAGTGGGATTTCCCCAAAGGTATCGTTTGACTTTATATTTACTCACTGAATCTCCTGAGGGCACCTGGGTCTCTTCTTCCTTCTCACCCTGGAGATGCATCATAAAATGATTTGTAAATGATATTTTACTTTTGAGTCAAAGTTACCATGAAGACATAAACTGTCCAGATTCATGGTCTCATATAAGAAACAGAACATAAGCCGGAAATACGATCACAGGAAATAGTCCTGTCTGGTGAAAACTGCAACAAGAGCCCCAGAGTCTAATCCCCACTGCCCTGTCTCTGTCCTTAGGAGGAGCAATCTAATGCTAACCTGGCTAAATTCCGCAAGCTCCAGCACGAGCTGGAGGAGGCCGAGGAGCGGGCCGACATCGCCGGAGTCCCAGGTCAACAAGCTGCGGGTGAAGAGCCGAGAAGTTCACACGAAACTCAGTGCAGAGTGAACACACCTGCCAGGGCTGTCAAGTGCCTGAAGAAATGCACAAAATGTGCTACCTCTGGTCACTTGTTTCACCATGTTTACTTCTCTCTTACTGTTGAATTAATAAAAACCATAATAAATTTATAGATTAAAACAGACTTTCTTCTTTATTTGCAAAAACTGTTCATTCGCAAAAGCAGTTCTCACCTAGCTATTATTTCTTAATGTTTCATATAACTTTGGAGAGCAATCACTAGTTTGTATCTCCATTGCCACCCAGCAGCCCTTTTTCCGATTCAACCCCCCAGCCCCTACCTACACGATAGCATTTAAGCAGAGATTTTTATTTACCTTGAGACAGGGTCTCACTGTGTAGCCAGCTGCCTTCAAACTTCAGATCCTCCTGCCTTATTAAATATCTCTGGATTGTTACAAATCACTAAGGCAAATTCTCTCTGAGGGTGCCTCTCTGCACAGACTCATTTCATTTTCTCAGCCTACAAATAGGTACGCACACCTGCTGTGTGCCAGCCACTGTCCTAAGTTCTGGAGGTGTGTCAGGGAATGAAGCACAGCTCCTGCCCTCTGGGAGCTCATACTCTACAAGGAGAAAAAGGCGACCAACGAGGCTTGTGTCTGGTGATAAAGGCTAGTGGGAAATTAAAAAGTCAGGGAAGGGCTGGAGAGATGGCTCAGTGGTTAGAGATACTCGCTTGCAAAGGCTGCCAGCCTAGGGTTCAATTCCCTAGCACCCTAATAAAGCCAGGTGCACAGCATGGCATGTGCATCTGGAGTATGTTTGCAGTGGCGAGAGGCCCCAGTGCACATATACTCTCTCTCTCTTTCTCTCTCTTTTTATCTCAAATAAATAAAAACATATTTTTTTAAGTTGAGGAAGAAGTTTCTATTTTGTAGAAGTAGTCAGGGATGCCTCACTAATTCAAGCACATTTGAGGAGAGACCTGAAGGAAGCACGAGAGGAAGCCACATGAGCATATGAAGGCAGAGCTTTTCATGACAGAGGGAACAGCAGAAAATGCAAAGACCCTATAGCAGGGGCCAGCTGGCATGTTCCTAGGGCAGGGAGGGGGTCAGCTGACTATGACTAGAGGAGGAGCAAGACAGTTTATAATCTAAGACAGGAGCCAGGGGCCCAGATTGCATAAGAGCAATAGCCTTGTAAGTCCTTACTTGCCTTTGAGGTGGAGAATCTTGGAGCATTTTAAGCAGAAGCATGATATTAGCATAAATTTTATAAGAATCTCTTTATCTGCTGTGTTGAAAATAGAAGAAGAGAGCCAAGATAGAAATTGTGAGACAATTTAGCAGCCTACTGCAAAATAAAAGATTTTAAAATGACAATGAATTAAAACAGAGAAAATCAGCCAGGCAAGGTGGCTCATGCCTTTAATCCCAGCGCTCAGGAGGTAGGAGGATCACCACTATAAGTTCAAGGCCAGCCTGAGACTGCATAATGAATTCCAGGTCAGCCTGGACTAGAGTGAAACCCTATCCGCCCCCCCCCAAAAAAAAAACAAAACAAAAATTAGGAGATGACTGTGAAAGATGAGTGGATTCTAGACTTGTTGAAGGGGCGCACACAGGATTTCCAGATAGGTTATAAGTGGAGGGGGTGAACAGAGACAAGAGGGGAAGAGGGAAATGGCCTATGTAAGAAGTGGCGATGGGTAAGAGGATAAGAGTAACAAAGGTTTGCTATATATCAGGAGTTTGGCTTCCAGGAAGCAGGGGTGCAGTAAGAAAAACAAGGCAATGTAGACAGATTATACATTTTCCTCCTACCTTCCAGCACTTACTCTCCCCTGACTGCCCAATAGCCCATCAGCCTCAATCTTTTACAACATAAATTGTACAGGCCACAGTCTCTATATCTACAACTAATGACAATTAATATACAATTCAGTATATCCACAATTAATAGCAAAGGGTTAAAAACAAAAGGAGAAAAAAATCCAAAAATACTTCTCAAATAATTTTTTTTGTTTTTTGTTTTTGTTTTCCAAGGTAGGGGCTCACTCTAGCCCAGGCTGACCTGGAATTCACTATGTAGTCTCAAACTGGCCTCTAACTCACTGCCATCCTCCTACCTCTGAGTGCTGGGATTAAAGGAGTGCGCCACCACGCCAAGCTTTAAGTAAAACTTTTGACTATGACCATGAAAACTAACAAAGTAAACCTAAGAGAAGGTCTTTGTAACCTTGGCTTTGGCTATGATTTCTTAAGTTTAGCAGCAACAGCACAAGCCATAAGAAAGGATATAAATTGCACTTAATCAAAACTTAATGCTTCTGCTGTTTGTAAAATCACTGTTAAAGAGAATGAAGAAGTAAGCCACACACTAAAAGACAGTATCAACAATTTACGTCCTTCTAAAAAAAGTCTTGTATCCAGAAAACAACTCAAAATTTCAATAAAAAGAACACAAAGCAAAATAAAAAAATTAAAGGCAAACACTTTAAACATTCCATTAAAGAAAATAGAATTTTAAAAAGGCACCCAAGACAATGTTTAACAGTAGAGTCCTAGGAAAACAAGGAAACACAATGACATCCTGCTCAAAGTGCAGCCCAGAGGCAGAGAAGCTGGACCTCTAATGCGTGCAAGTCATTATGTAAAATGACACAACTCTTTGGTGGTTTTTTGAAAAGTGAAGAAATAATCCATGTGATCCAGCCATTCCAATGTTATTCACTCCAGAGAAATAAAAGTATATATCCACACAAAGACTTGTACACAAATATTCATAGCATGATGCCAGGCTCCCCCGGCAGGTAGTGCTGAGGAAGGACCAGGCCCGCTAGTTCATCCCAAGCGGTTGAGGAAGAGAGTGAACGACGACTCGGAACCTCTCCTAGTCACTGGAGAAAAACCACACTGAGTCGGGAGTCTTGTCGAAGCAGGAACTCGCTTTATTGTTACAGGTGGTTGCCTATATAATGTTGAGAACAAAGGAGGGGATTCTAGGATGTGGGGAGAGGTAAGGGCCAATAGTAAACTGTGACTATTGAAATGATAATTCCAACTCCCATGCGCCATTAGGCGTCTTGCTGAGTCCTAGCTGGCCAGAGACAGGTCGCCAAACTTTAGCTAGGCTCGGGAAGTTCCACTAGGCCTCGTGTCTGGGCCTCTCAAGGCCCAACAGCATTTAATTTCTAATAGCCTCAAACTTGAAAGAATTCAAATGTCCATCAACATGTAAATGGGCAAACAAATTGGAGGTTTGTCCATAGACTGAATTCTATTCCTCTAATAAAAAGATATAAACTACAAACACAAAGGATGGATCTCAAGACACTTGTGCTAACTAAAAACAGAAATAACCCCCAATAATATAATGTATAAATATATAAATATTTATTTATTTATTATCATAACTGAGGTGATGGCTTTGGAGGCAGACATGTAAAATCTTATTATGTTGCACACTGTAAATGTTCAGTTAGTTGCATGCCAATTATACCCCCATGAAACGGTTTAAAATTCTTTATTGGGGAAATGGTACAATTATAGCACTTTGAAAAAATCATATCAGAATGCTATACACTCAATTTTCAACCAAGAGAATGTATGTGTCTGTGTGGTATGTGTTCATGTATGTATATGAGTTCCTATGTATGTGGGCACCCAAGTGTGGGTGCATGTGAGCACATATGTATGTGCATGTTGAAGTTAGAGTACAACCTTGAATGTAGTTTCTCAATTATGCAGTTGATCTTTGTCAGACAGGATCTCTCTTTGCCCTGGAGTTCACTAATTAGGATGGATGGGTTGGTATAGTGTTTTAAATCTGTGACCCCATAGACTTAGGTTTGAATCTTGAGTCTCCAGTAGGTAATGCCCTACTGGGCAAGAGGTATATCACTGGGGGTAGATCTTTGAGTTCAGTCCAGCCTTAAGGTGTATGGAGAGCAGCTGGAGTTCTGGTGGGTTTGTGGTGCCTGGCGGTAGTATCTCTCTGCTTGGGTCTATGAAAAGGAGCTAGCTTCTTCCACTATTCATGGTGTTCCCCTGGATTTGTAAGCCTGAAGCAAACCCTTTCTTCAGGTTGGCTGCTTCAGGTTGGATGTTCGTCTTAGCATCGAGGAGCTGACTACAACAGTTGGCCAATGAGATCCAGGAACACACCTATCTCTGCCTCCCCGGGACTGAAATTTCAAACACACACCACCACGCTCAATTTTTTCATATAGGTTTTGGACATCAAACTCAGGACTTCATTCCTGTGATATGCAAATTTGAGGTGTCTTTGAGAGTGTCAGTGTTTTTCTCAGCTCTTAATTGGGCTAAAACTCAAGAGTTAGGACACCGTAACTTACACTGAGTCAAGTGACCTCCAAGGTCTTGCCATGAATTTTGATGATTGACATCCACTTCATAGGTGAAATTTAGGAAGATCTTATTATAGAGCATATAGAGATAAAGCCTGTAGAGCTTAGGAGAAGGAAAGAACATAGAACTCCTGGAACTAGGCAAGCCTACCTGCAAACTCTGATTGGACTCTTTTATGGAAATATACTGGATGGGGTCAGGTCAGCCCCCACCTCAGATATCTAGATGCTGCCAGGTTTCCAGGAAAAGGAGCCATCTTATTTCTTAATTTTCTCTTCTAGGAAGAAAACAGATAAGGAAGAACCAGATTCTCCCCCCTAGAGGCTCAAGGACATTTCTCACCTTTGGGCACTTTTAGTTTACTTTCAGGTATCCAGTTACCCCTAAACTGCCTCACTTGCAAGGCAAGCACTTTACAAACAGCTATCTCCAGCCCCTTAAACCAAGAGACTGCTTTATAGCAACTGTGTTACATTTATCCATTTACTGGTATTTCACCATATTGTCCTCAAATTTATGACTACTGTCTGGGTCTCCATTTATTTCAATATTTACTTTCTTCAGTAGCTTGTAAGTGTTTTTATTTTTTTTTTATCTTGTATGTTGTAACATCCTCCTGATGTACTGTTAGATTTACACATAAGGAAATTCTTTAAAAAGTTTTTTAAATGGTACTGCACAGTTGTTCCTTAACTTATGATAGGCTAAGGATAGTTTTCTCAGGAAATCCCATCATAAGTTCAGAGTCCTGTTACGTTGAAAGTACATCTGATAGACCTATTCTACTGACCATCCTACTTTAGCAACATAGAGAACTGTAAATTATCTGTTGTTTTTGCTAGTGATTACCGAGCTGACTGGGATAGTGAGTGAGAAATATACCCCATGGAAGTATAGGAAAAGATCAAATTCAAAGCAGTTTCAACTGAATGTATATTGCTTTCACAGTAAAGTCAAAAGTTTGCATGCATGACCATCCTAAGTTGAGGATTGCATGTGATTACTATCATGAGAAAAATTTCAAAATATGTTCAAAAAGCAGAACACAAACAGTGCTTACAGGCTTAGGTAAGAAAGAAATGAATCCAAGGTAAAGACAATCTGTATACTTAGATTTTAGGTCTTTGGGCAAATTTTGGTAAAAGGGTACAAAATTAGAAATAAATAGAAAAAATAAGCTCAATATGTATATTTTACACCATGATTACTATAGTTAATGACGCTATCCCATGTTCTTGAAAAAATGCTAAATGAGTATTAAGTGTTCTCACCACACAATAACTATGTGTGATAATGTACTTTTAGTTAGCTAGGCTTAAACATTCATATATGTAAACAGACATTTCAAAGCATGTTGTACATGATAATTACATTCAATTTTATGTCGATTTTTAATTAGCAAGTTTACTTTAAAACAGGTAATTTTTGAAACATAAAACATTCCCTTCAGCATGATTGATGCTATTTTTCAAAGTGAGTCTTACTATGGGAGTTGTAAAGGCTCCCATTTGTAAAATAAAAAATAACCTGCCTCTTAAGATTTCACATCCACTTCTCATCAGAGAGACAGATGGAGCTGACAAGAGAAAGGTGAGGAGGAGAGGGTCATGTGCTGGGTGGAGCCATTACCAGGGCTGCTAAAAGCTGCTGCCTTTCATCCAGGCTTTTCAGTGGGGATTAACATTCCAGGGCTAACACCCAGCAGCTGTCAGGGAGAGAACTGGAATTCTGGCCCCTGGCTGAGGCAGAGGTTTGGGCACATGCTGCACAGATCAGTGTCCCAGGCCGCCTTCGCTGCAGCCTTCATCGGTCACATTTGTCCTAAGTGGGAAGCTGAAGAGTCAGCCGTGGGCAGATCCTTAAGCCGGACTTAAGGGTGGGATTTACCTGCTTGATGCCTCTCTCCCAGCTGTGAGGGTCACCAAGACGCAGCTCCGGAGGCCACGAGGAGGAGAAAGAGCACCTCTTCGTGACGAAGGAGAAAAAAACATCCCGCCCCGGGGATGGCACGCGAAACAGGGCTTTTCTTAGATTTCCCCTAGCGTGACCTTCACAAGAGGAATGGACCTACCGTCTTCTCAGCTTGTCACAGAAACTATGGTTCAGGCCTTGTGACTCTCAGGGAAACAGAAATAGGGGGCAGTGTGAGGGTTCACAGTATGAAAAATTCTGTCAAAAGCTTAGATACGGAGCTAGAGAGATGGCTTAAAGGTTAAAGGCACTTACTTAGAAAGCCTAACAGCCCCGGTTTGATTCCTCAGTACCCAAGCAATGCTAGATGCATAAAGTGATACATGCATATGAAGTTCATTTGCACCTGCAAGAGGCACACGTTCTCTCACTCTCCTCTCTCCATCTCTCTCCCTGTTTGCAATAATAATGATAATAATAATAATAATAATTTTTTAAAGTACAGATATGGAACATTATCATGCTTTTCCCCCACAATCCACAAAAATGACTTCACTGATTCACATATTCTATGGGAATGCATGTGTGTGCAGCAAAGTTAACTTCCCTGAAACTGTCAAAAAGAGGGCGGGCTTGGTGATGTGAGGCTTTCCCATCCCTGAGCCCTGCACCCCTCACTGAAGCTGAGGCCGGAGGAGTGCCTGCACCTCGACTTCAAGTGCCCTATCTGGGCAACATGGCAAAAACTCATCTCGAAACAAAAATGAATTTTCCAATTTTTCCTCGCCGGTATTGTCCTGTGTCCTGCTCTCAGGTTCCCTCTCCATGCCAAATCCCACACACTTCCCACCACACTGTCCTTCACACAGCTCTTCTGAAAGCTCTCTGCACAAATAAATAACCCGTGCCCTGGCCACAGCAAACTCAAAGGCACTTAGGGGCCTCGAACAGCTGACAGAAGAGTCCGAAGCCTGGCAGGGTCACTTCTGGCCTTTCCTTCCCTCAGCCTGACCCCTGGGGGCGTACTGGAAGTGACTCACTGCCAGTGGAAGGCTGTTTCTCTCCACCACACATTGGGTGTCTCCTTTAAGCCTACCCACATCTTTTCCCGTGTTGTTGGCACTGTGGCCACCCACACTTCCTGACACACTAACTAGATCATAACCAAACTTCTGATCCCTAATGCCCAGAAGAGTGTTTTAAACCACCAGTTAAATGAAGAGGTGACATTCAGTATAGTTAGTCTTTTTATTTTTTTTAATTTTTATTTATTTATTAAGAGTGACAGAGAGAGAAAGAGACAGAGAGAGAGAGAACGGGTGTCCCAGCGCCTCCAGCCACTGCAAACGAACTCCAGACACATGCGCCCCCTTGTGCATCTGGCTAACGTGGGTCCTGGAGAGTCGAGCCTCGAACTGGGGTCCTTAGGCTTCACAGACAAGTGCTTAACTGCTAAGCCATCTCTCCAGCCCTAGTTACTCTTTTTAAATGACAAAATGAAGCAATATTGAACATGACCACCTTATGACCAGCCATAAACAGAATATTTGAGGGCTGGAGATGTAGGATGTGGTTCACTGGTAGAGCCCTCACCATGCAAGGCCTTGGGTTGTTGGAGATCCATGACTACAAAAAAAAAAAAAAAAAAAAAAAAAAAGTGTGGAAGTAATAAAGAGCAATGAGAGATCAGTGGTTAATAGAACCTAGGGAGGGAAGGTGAGAATACAATATTAAACTGGAAAATTATTATAGATAAGAGAAATATGTTTTGTTGCTCTATATATCACAAGACTGCGTAAGAATGATAAATACATGTGGTGGAAGTCATGCTGAATACCCTCATCTGATCAACACACAGTAATGCACATATCAAAACATCCAATTGTACCACATGAATATACGCAACCATAAGGAATCAATAAGATATATAAAGAAAAGGCGAGCAAATAATAGAACCAATACTTTGGAAGAATAAGACGGCCTTTGTAATAGCAGTTGACATTTAAGACCCAAAGTCATCCAGGAATGGTGGCGCACACCTATAATCCCCACACTCAGGAGACTGAGGAACGAAGATCACTATAAGTTCAAGGTCAGCCTGAGGTACAAAGTGAGTTCCAGGTCAGTCTGGGATAGAATGAGACCTTGTTTAAAAAAAAAAAAGACCAAACAATAATAATAAAGCCCCGATTCAAGAGGTTGGGGTTATAGCTGAGTGATGGAATACATACTTACCATGTAAGGCCCTGGGGTTGGTCCTCAGCACTGCATAAAGTTAAGTGATTAATTAATGTAACCCAAAGTCCTTACTCTAATTTGCAAGGCTCTAGATCAGATGTTTTGGCTTCTGCCACTCATTCTCACTACTGATCTTTCTGCGCAAATGGCCCTTTGCCTGTTCTGTACAGGCCCACTCACCATCTAGAGCCTTTGCGTTTGTTTTCTGGAATATCAGGACTGGAATTAAGTACTTGTTTGGTAATCTAGTGTCTTATTCGTACCGTTAGATGTCTGCTCAAATATTACCTATTCAGAGAAACTTTCACTAACTGATCTATTTATATGCCACACTTCCACTATGTCCTTACCCTTCTTTTTCCATCAGAACATTTATCACTCAGTGGTGTTACCTTTTAGTTTGCTGTCTGCCCACTCATATACTTACGGTGATAATCATTTCCATGAGACAGAGCCCTGCACATAAAATCCTGTCAGGATTTTAGTAGGTCCTCAGTAAATGTGTGTGCTGAATAAAAAATTAAGTGAGCTCTACTAAGCAGTGTAAATAGCTTTGAAATTAACATGTTAACATTCAGTTCCAGGTGGTTTTTTTTTTTTTGTTTGTTTTTTTACCATCCTAGCTTGGTGAGTGAGGGTTATCTCATGCTGATTCACTGGAGACCCATCTTGAGGTCAGGTTTGAGAACTCTCATACCCCAACCACCCTTCAGGTACAATGATGAGTTTAACCCCATTTTCCCATGACTGTCCTGACTTTAAACTCAAAGTCTCAGAAACTCCCTCCATGCCAGGCAAACTAGAATGGGCAGTAGCCCTACTTTCAGGTATCTGGGTTCAATGCTCCCCTTTGTTTAACTGCTGTACGGACATGTGGAGGAAAGGGGTTGATTGCAGGGAGCTCTACACTGCCAGAACAGGTTATGCAGTGGGTAGGACTGGAGGACTGACGGGCAGTGGCCAGGCTGGGGCCAGCTGGTGAACCTTACCAGACCATGACATGAAAGGTAGGGAAGAACACACAGATGATACTGACCCGGTTCCCAGAGGCCTCTGCCACTGGTGGCAGCTGGAGCATTCCCCAGAAGCTAATTCCTAACCCTCAGGCTCTTCTATGGAAGTGGCCCCAATTCCACTGCCTTTCCCAAACTATCATGTTACTTCAAAACAGTGCCCTGACATGCATTCAATGGCTCGCACAATTGCTACAGCTTCATGAGGGGGTACGGCTGGATCCCTATTCTAAGGACGACTAAGCTAAGGCTCAGGAAGATTAAGTCACTACCCGAATGCCCACACTTTCAATGACAAAGTCAGAATTTCTTTCACTTGCACTCTCACTCTGGGGTTTCACTGGAGAACATAATCCTGTGGATCTTAATGATATAAACACATATTTGACTGTGCCCAGCAAAAGATACAGCTTTTTAAGGATACAGTAAAGCAACAGTGGAATTAAATGTAATATATGTTTGCCTTCGTTCTCATAAGGCTCTAAGCAGCTAAAATACCAGAACATATCTAATAGACAATCTGAATGACAAATGGCACAACAAGCTCACTCTGACAGACATCAGTCATTTGTCAGTGTACTGAACAGAGCTAGCTAGTGGGATTTCTTTCTCTTTCTTTTCTTTCTTTTTTCTTTTTTAGAGAGAGACAGGAAGGGCAGGAGAGCCAGAAGAGAGAGACAGGAGATTTGGTGTTCCAGGGCCTCAGCCACTGCAATTGTACTCCAGATACTTGTACCACCTAGTGGGCATGTGCTACCTTTGTGTGTCTGGCTGATGTGGGATCTGGAGAGTGGAACATGCTTTTTTAGGCTTTGCAGTCAAGCACCTTAACTGCTAAGCAATCTCTCCAGCCCAAGTATTTCTTTTCTGACCAAAATGCTTCCAAGCCACACAATCTCTCTGATTTGTTTTCAGAGTTACCTGGCTTTGGCTTAATTATGAGGAGTTTATATAATTTTGAGCGCATCCATGTCTTAGAGGATCTTACAAAGCCAAAAGCTTCCTCTTGTAGTGAACAGATAAATAAGACCTGGAGTCAAAAGATGGTTGTGTGTGCACTCCCTGGGCAACATCTTAGCTATATGACAGGTCACCTAACCTCACCAAGCCTCAGTTTCCCACATGTAAAACTGATAAATCTATCTCCTCAGCCAGGCATGGTGGTAATCCTAGCACTCAGGAGGCTGAGGCAGGAGGATCACTGTGAGTTCTAGGCCAGCCTGAGCTACAATATGAGGCCTTATCTAAGAAGCAAACAAACAAAAAGGTCTGCTTCTTCATACTGCTTGAGAGCAACTTAAATAATGCTCTTGATAATGTCTTACCAACTTTCTGCTTTTCAAAATTTCAGTCAGTAAATGACCTCAGTAAAGATTATGCATTAGATATGAAAGTCCTCATCTTGCTGTGTTGGGCTCAAAAAGGACAAGAAGGGGTGAGTGTTTACCTTGAATATGAATCAGGAGATTATGTCCAGAACCTCAAGTTCTGGTTGCATAAGGTAATAGACCGACCAGATACTCAGCCAGGCTCCTTTAGCTCCAGAATGCAATGTTCTCATTCAGATATTTAGTTAGGAAATTCGAACATGGATTTGTGTCATTCACTAATGTTTCTGTCCTAGGACATTGTAGAAATTTCTGTTCCTGGCTGTGACACTCCCTGCTGCTCTTTGAAACTTCATCTGTTGCAAGAGCTCTTAGGTAGCTTGTGTGGAGAAACGTGAGGCCTAATTCTACTCCCAGCACAATTAATTGCCCTCTCTTCTCAAGTAGCCTTGTGAGGAATGACCTTGACTGCACTTTTTCCCTAGTCCTTTCCATCTGGCCTTGCCCCTGTCTTCTTCTTGTTTGTTTATTTGTTTTTGAGACAAGGCCCCACAGTGTAGCCCAGCACTATCCAAATCTAATATCTGCTAAATGCATCTTAAATTGTAATTGGTCATGAGAGTCTCTCCTAGGAAATTGAGGAAAATATTTTCCTCCTCCTTAACACCTGCTCACTCCTTAATCTCTTGCCTTCAAAATCGTCACCCCCACCATCCTGCTGACGTCACTGTCACGTCTCCTTCCTGACCAACCCAACACCCTATTCCTGACCCACTCTTCAGCTTCTTTTAACATGTTACCTTCCTTGACTTCTTTCCATCCAACTAATATTACCTACTTTACAGTTGATGAAATGATTTAAAAAAAATAACTAGAGAAAACCCTTATTCACATCATATTTGTGAGAGAGGAGGGGACAATGTGCGGTGGGAGCTATAGACTGTAAGCCAATAGTGGTGGGATAAAGATAAGACCATCACCAACTCAAAGAAGCTCTTGGAAGTGATAGATATGTTTATTACTTTGACTGTGACAATGGTGTAGTATGTGTATCGTGAAGTCCAACTCATTCAATTGTACGCACTAAGTACATGTGGGTTTCGTGCACTGATTTTACCTCAGTGCAGCTGTATATGGAAGGTAGGCAGGAATGAAGGAAGAGAGGAGGGAAGAATGAAAGAAAGAGGGAGAGAGGTAAGGAAGGGAAGAAAAGAGAGTAGGAGGGAAGAAAGAAGGAAAGAAAGAGGAAAGGAAGAAAGGGAAGGTGGGAGGGAAAGAGGAAGAGAGGGAAGAATAAAGGAAGAAAAAAGAAAGGAAAGAAGAACAAAAGAAAGAGGGAAGGAGCGAGAAAGGAGAAAGGAAGGGAAGAAGCACTTTAGGGAATTAATCTAAGATCTTCTGTGAAACTCTAAAAAAGCCAACATTAATTCCCTCACAGGAATGGTCATGACCTAATTACTTCCCAATAGGACCCACCTCTTAAAGACCCCACTGCCTTTCAGCACTGTTAGCTTAGGGCTCAAGCTTCTAGGAACAAAACATATCTAAGCCATAGCAGATGAGGACCCTCTGGGGTCTTCTGATTCCAAGAAAGATTCAGTGTTTCTCAAAATGGAATTCCTTACTTGTAGAATGGTGTTCATTCGTATTTATTTTCTCCTCTTTTTCTGCTCGTCTTCCTTCCTGTGTCTTCAACATACAGCCTTCCCATGGGAGTATATCGTCCACAATGGTTTCAACGGTCACCTCCATGTGAATGACATTCCCCATCACTTGCAACCTTAGCCTTGACTGCAAAAACTTCTACCTGGACTAGGAAGATTGCACAGTGGTTAAGGTACTTGCCCATAAGGCCTAACAACCCGAGTTCAATTCCTCAGTACTCAGGTAAAGCCAGATGTACAGTGGCGCATGCATCTGGAGTTTGTTTACAGTGTGCCTGGAGGTCCTGGTGCACCCATTCTCCACTCTCATTCATTCATTCTCTCCCCTCCCCCTCTCTGGCATGGTGACACACACCTTTAATCCCAGCACTCAGGAGGCGGAGGGAGGAGGATCACTCTGAGTTTGAGGTCAATTCCAGGTCAGTCTGGACTAGAGTAAGATGCTTCCTTGAAAAACAAAACAAAAAAAATTAAATTAAATTAAATTAAAATTAAAAAAAAAAAACTTTTACTTTTGACTCAGTCTGACAGCTGGATACTTCCACCATCATCTCTATTCAATATGTCTCAAATCTCAGCTTGGTTTCCTTCCCACAGAAGGAAGCTAGTGTCATGGCCCTGGATTCCTGGGCTAAAATGAGGGTGAATAAGAGGCGACATTCTTTAATCCCTCCTACTGCCTCCTACCTAGCAGCCATCAGTCTTGTGGGTCCTGCCTGCAAGGTATCCCTTTGCTCTTTCCTTTTACATCTATCTCATCTTTATGTCACTTAATCAAGACCTGTGTTGAGGTCTGAATATAAAATAGTCTCCATAGACTCATGTGTTTGAACACTTGGTCTTCAGCTGGTGGTGCTGTTTGGGAAGATCATGGAACCTTTAGGAGGTGCAGCCTTGCTAGAGGAAGTGGATTACTGGAAGGTGGGCCCACAGGTTTTATGACCTGGCCTCACTTCCACTTTGCCCTCTGTTTCCTGATGCAGTGTGACCAGCTGACCTACTCCTGCCCCCATGCCTTCCCCACCATGATGGACTGTACTCTGGAACTGTATGACAAAATAAAACCTTCGAGGCTTAAGCTACTTGGCATTGGGTATTTGGGTCACAGTGACAAGTAAAGTAACTTATACAACGCACTTCATTTTACACCATGATTTTGTATTCAGTGTGGGTGGATGTTAAATATAAGGTATGGATTTAATATTGATTGATGTTGGGAGGTTACAGCCTCAAAAATAAGCCTAGAGCTCACAGAGGACTTAATTATCCATAAAATATACTTCCTTTGCCTTCCACAGTTAACAGCTTCTCTTTCCTTGCTGTGTTTTAGTGAGATGCTGTGGCAAAAAAAAAAAAAAAAAACCAAAATACCCAAAAAACCATGAGCCCACCAAATGCTTTTTCTCTTTTAATTTGCAAGAGAGACTCAGAGCCATTAGGGTACAACCACCATGAAGACCACCATCTGGTACTCAGAGAATTTTTAACACAGGTCTGATTTCCTAGAGGCATCCAGAAGTAAACATATCACACAAGCCTGTATAATTGCCCAGGTAAATTTTATGCCCATAGTCCTATGTCTACAGATTCCTTCCCTCACTATTCTATCCTATCACCAGTTTTGGATCCATCTTGACAAATATATTGTTATGCATCTATAATATACATGTATAATATATATATATGCTCACAGATCTCAAAAGACTCCCCTATGACCTTAGAATACTTCTCTGACTCCATTGTTGGGCATTACAGACCAAGTATAATGAAGCCCAGGCTGTGTCTCCAGCCTTCATATGAATGTGAACCCCACTGACCCCCAAACTGCACTGCAGCCAGGCTCCCCTGGTCGATCTGATGAAACACATCCTGGGAAATCTGATTCTAAACAGAGATTTCTCAGTTTCCTGGCCTAACCTCATCATTGTTCTAGTCTGTGGAAAAGTCCACCTCCTTGGACTGGAATGCCGCTCAGTGGTAAGTGCTGGCCTAGCATTCCCAAGGGCCTGTGTTTGACCTTCAACAATGTATTAAAGTTCACCTCCTTTAAGAGGATAAAGTAAAGGACAGAAGAAAAGTATGGGAAGATCAGTTTGGGGATTTCAACTGTCTGTGAACAATCACCCCTTAGACCTCCCTTTTCCCATTTGGACAATGGAAATAATCACAATATAAACAGAAGAACTCTCGGATTTGCTAAACATAATAAGTCAGACCAAAACAATTCTATGTAGAATGGAAAGAACTACAAAAAGACCATTATTCATTGATATAGCCACTACTCCCCTCATAATTATAGTTGATAACAATTTTGACATTGTATTTATATGTGACACGCTGCACAGTTTTAGACACCTTGTGCATGCATCTGATCCACTCTGCATCCCATGCCTTTGGTACTTACGGTGATCTTGGAAGAATGATTTACCCTGTTTATGTCTATGTACTCTATCTCCACTGTCAGCTCCTTTAGGACAGTGACCTTATCTCACCCTATTCCCATCCCAGCTCAGAGTGTTGTGCCGTGCTAACAAGATGAATACTTAGAGGCACAGGTTCTAGATCCAGAAATGACCTGAATCTTGTGCCTGCAGCTTGAGAACTGCATGGTCTTGGGAGAGTTACGTGACCTCTCAGGCACGGTGTGACTGTAAGACAGGAGTGATATTAACACCTACCCCACAGAACGATTATGACACCCCAAGGAGCCAATATGGATCAAGCCTGGAATGTGATATGTTCTTAATAAATCTTAACTGTTACTATTAAATGAAACTGAGAATCTGGCCCCACGTTTTTGTTCTGTCTTATCGCTTCAACCCAGATTCTCTCATCAGTCATCTTGATTTGTTTAGTCATGAAATTGTTCACTGAGCATCTGCTCCATTCAGAACACTATAGTTTAAATCAAAGCAGCTGTGTGTATGCTTGAAAATTCTCCAGGACTTTCTTCTGAGCCCATATCTCTACATGGATTGCGTTCTTCAGCCTTCCTTTCTTGAGCATGGAACGAGTAAGATGGTGCCCCAATATCAAATCTCTTTGAGAAATTCTAAGTCCCCCCAAAAGTTATTCAGAGCTGGGGTGTAGCTCAGTAGTACAGTGTTTGCCTAGTATGTATGAGACCATGAGTCCCATCCCTAGCACAGCAAAACAAACAAAGCAAAGCAAGCAATTACAAGGCATTCGTGCTTCTTTACTGAAAGGTGTCTCAGATCTGCTAATAGCTGTGTACCTCTCTAACAGAAGAAAGTAGAGTTTACCACATTTCATACGTCATTTGACCATGAAGCCATTCATTTCCTTTCTCTCAGAGTCAGCATGCTATCAGAGCAAATTTGGAAAATGCTATGTTGAAGTCCTACTCCCTTCTATGCCTCTGCTCCCAAATACTTTTTGACTAATGCAACCTTTCCTGTGAACTGTCCTTTAGGAATGGCCTACATGAGCCCCTGGTGGTCTTAGTATTGAATCTTTGACTCAGTAAACTTTGATCCGATACAATTTAAACACATCAGATTGTCTTGATGTCAATGGCTCTAACTTCTATGAGTATAGATACTCATATATATTCAAAAAACACATATGTTTTATAAAAAAATGGTTCCCTGAGTAGCCATACAAGTAATCACAGAGACCGATGTATTTTCATTTGAAACTTCTAGAATATTACTCAGAATTTATTTATTCCTACTTGAACTTGATCGTAGCTGTGTAATCCATTTTTCAATCTCTAGCAGATTTTAAAAAGTAAAATCAGGGGCTGGAGATATGGCTTAGCGGTTAAGCACTTGCCTGTGAAGCCTAAGGACCCCGGTTCAAGGCTCGATTCCCCAAGACCCACGTTAGCCAGATGCACAAGGGGGCGCACGCGTCTGGAGTTCGTTTGCAGTGGCTGGAGGCCCTGGCGCACCCATTCACTCTCTCTCTCTATCTGCCTCTTTATCTCTCTGTCTCTGTCAAATAAATAAATAAAAATGAACAAAAAAAATTTTTTTTAAAAAAGTAAAATCAGGTCAGTAGAGCCAAACTTAAAACCATAGCAAGAAATTATACCTAAGAGGCTGGCCATGAAGGCCATCCCATACCATGTTAGGCATATGACGGTGTGGTTTCTGTCCATGCTATTGATCACCAACCAATTGCTTGACAAATGATCCAGTAAAGGGTTCTGCCCTTCACTGACCTTCTTAGCACACTCTGCCCTAGTTCCACTCAGCCCCTAGAACACTCTAAGTCTCAAAGATCTGTGTCCAACGTCAAAATCCCTACGCAGCTGACTTGGCATTATGCAGCCTCCGCTGGTCATTTATCCAAGTAATTTAACAAGAGTGAGAGATCAGGACTACGACGCATTTACATCTAATGAGTAAATGGTGATCTCCCAAATACAGCCAAGTTAGAGTGCTGGGCTGGCAGATTTTGGAGTATAAAGGGAGCTGGGGGCCACACTGCTGAAATTGCTCTGACCGCAGCATCTAAGGTAAGTGCCCACTTTATTCCTCCATGTGGCAATGGTTAACCTGGTTGGATTACCAGTCAAGAGCAACACAGTCACCCTTACTAACAGCCTACTTAAAATGTTAGGTCTCACGTTGAGGGTACTACTGGAGGTCGGGTGGCAAGGCAAGGTTTCTGCATGTCAAGAAGGTTTTTCAAAGGGGTGAAAAGACAAGAATGTATGCAATTAAAAGACAAGAAAATTCAGTCATAGAACAAATTTGAAAGTATACAGAATCCCTTCTCTGATTTTGTAAGTGAGGTCACATCATTCAATTAACATGTCAGTGTTTGGCGTCTCTTCTGCTGCCTTGAACTATTATTTGAAAGTTTGATGGTGACTCAAATCTTTGATTACAAGAAGAAAATATTTCACATAAGTATTTGATTTTTAATCCATTTTGAAATGCATCTGAATTCAGTTATGACTGACTGCATGTTGGTCTCGTCTGGCGTGCCTGGCAGATTTTTCACTGAGTCATGTCTGACAGTGCACTAGCAGCCGTCACAGTGCTGCTGACTTTTGGAACCTGATGATGCTTTGATTTCAAGCTATCATCTCCCCTGGAGAACTTTTGCCAAGGATTCATAGAGCCAAAAGGAATCTTGAGGCTTTTTCTGGTCTATCTGTCTCATCTCACAGGACATGAAAACCCAAAGAAATCATAATAGCTACTTAACAGACATGGTATTAAAGATATGCAGCTTTGCCTACAAGCCCTACTGTTTTTGAACTATGAATTTGGCCTATATTACAAATTAATATTTCTGAGAAGTTCATGTGAACTCTATGACCTAGATAAAGTTTATTAAAGACATAAGGAAGGGGAAGGAAGAATCAGAATAGCAAACCAAAGGCAGAAATGTCGGTTCTTGCCCATGTACAATTTCATGACGTCCTTCCCTGGACCCGTAAAACATTACATGGTAATGGGGAAGTTTGCATGAATTAAATTTAATATTTAAAACTTGTCAGACGTGTGTGGCTCCTCGAGATGGTCACACCCTTTACAAAAGCCTTTACAGAGATTCTTCAGTCTTGGATGAATTTCTAGCTGCCCCATCTTCATTTCCTCCAGAAGAACCTGGGGCACAGAAAAGCACCCTTCTGACATCTCTTCACATAGTCCTGTTTGGATAGCCCTAACCACCCCAGTTAGAATCTGAATCATCCTTCCTTTCTTTCCAAACTCCTTTGAGATCCCAACCAGATGCAAGTTCCCGTAAGAGTTTGCTAAGCTTGCTCTTCCTTGTTCAATGTCTTTGTTCACCCTTTTCTTCCATCTGAGATTATTTTGAATTCTTTTACATCAGACTATACTTTATTCTTCTATGAATCTCCCATGATGTTCACATGGTAGTTTGCATACCCACATGGTTCTTTTTATTTAAAAAGACACAGGTTAACCACCTAAATAATGATGAGCCAATAGAAGTAAAAATGTAAGGTGGAAGTTTTATTTTTATTCTACACTGCTCACTGTGCATTTGTATAAATGGAGATAAGCCAAAACAAACCCATTTTTTAATTTTTATGTAAACTCTTTGTAGCTCATGTTTTCTGTTTTTGTCTTTGATTTCTTGAATCAGCCCCAAGAGGACGATTCATCCCTAAAGTTCACTGAACATAACGTTGAGAAGCGAGAAGGTAAGTTTTACCTTCAGCCTAATCATAAACGCAGTCACTGAAATTAGAAATCACCACTTTATACATTTTCATCCTCCCATACTTCTAAGAAACTGAAATCGGTGTATTTGAGGCCAATCACTGACATATTCCTTATGGCAGACTATAAACTATGCAAATTTTATCAAAGGAAGACAAGGTTCCAACACTTCTCGTTGCACTGAAATGCATTAAATACAGAGCAGAACTTTAACAGACAAGCTCTGGATTCATGTGACGTGTGGGCTCAGGACATTATATCGCAGAATCTTTACACACCAACTGCTGTGGCTCCTCCATGAGCAGAGTCTGCATTTCAAACCATGCAGCTACTCCTCTGCTCACAAAGAACACTGACAGGATGAGAAGGGGTCATTCAAATCTATGCCCAACATGGTAATAAAACACTGTCCTCTTAAAATTTGTGTTTATTAGAGGTCATTTTATATGCATGAAAAGCATTTAAGTGTCATTGAATCACAGCAACACTGTAGATGACACAGCACTGCTGAGAAAGTCCCAAGAGAGGACCAAAAGTCAAGGGCAGTGTCATGATGAGAACAGAGATAGAGCTGAGCATCGGGAAGGTGATGAGGAAGATTGGGTTGGAGGGGTGACTGTCTCAATTAGAAGGTCCTCGGAGACAGGGACACAACTGTGCAATGAGGGAACAGTCGTGCTCACAGAGCAGGGAAAGACCAATTAAGGGGGCTACCTAGGGGAGGGCTCAGGGGTCACTATGAGTCATGTGCCAATATCTAACAAGGTAAAGCTCATCATCCAAGAATGAATGGCTTCTCCCTTGGGTCCCAGCACTCAGTTACATAAATATAGGGAGAAGACTTGACTTAGCAACCGCATGCACAGAGAGGATTGAGGGGCTTTGCTGCACAGTGACTGGTGAGTCAGCAATGGCACGGCTGCCAACAGGCAGTCACCACCTCAGACATTACACCTAGGTCAGGAGAGGTGAGGACACTCTCTGGTGGAGGAGGACATGTGATTTGGATTTCACACTTGAAGAGATTAAAAGGAGTTGACTTGGGGAAGCATGCCTGGGGTAGTGTTGGAGATACAGAGGCTGGTAGTAGAAGAAACCCAAGAGAATGGACCTGGGGCTGCTTCATACAGAGATGATACTGATAAGAACACAGGTGAAGAGTTGTCTCGGATTTGAACTTGCCCTTTCCTTATCAAGAACCGGAATGACAATTGGTCGTCTCAAGGTTCCAAGCAGATAGATGTTCATGTGCAGCAATAAGCATCTCTGGCCTGTCCAACTTGCTCCAAATAGTAACAAGTTGTGTGTGAAGATGTGAAACTAAGCTGAGCAACACTGTAAAACCCAACACTGTTGAGACAACTAATATCACTCAGGAATACAGTGAGGGCACACTGCACTCAGCAGGTGACTGGAGAAAAAATATATCATTATCTGAAAACCGATGGTGATTTGAGGCACAAATGGAAAAGTTCAGTTTTTCTAGAAAGACTAAGCACATAATTCAACAATCAGGTGTTGTGGTCTCTTCTCACCTATGGCCTCCATTCTTTTATTTATTTATTTCTATTTATTCATTTATTTACTTTTAGTTTTATTTTTTGAGGCAAGCCTAACAGACTGGCCTTTTTTTTTATGTTAGAGAGCCAGAGTGAGAAGGAGAGAGAGAGAGGGAATTGGTGTGTCAGGACCCTCGAGCCACTGTAATCGAACTCAGACAGTGTGAGCCACCTTGTGCACATGTGTGACCTTGCCTTACCTTGTGCATCTGGCTTACATGAGATCTGAAGAGTCAAACATGAGTCCTTAGGCTTCACAGGCAAGTGCCTTAACCACTAAGCCATCTCTCCAGCCCCTTTGTCCTCCATTCTTATGATTACACTGGGAAATGTTAAGTAGAAAATGTGTAGTATCTATTAAATAAAAATTAAATCATTTTGTCTAAATAGAAAATTTGTAATATCTATTTCATACCAGTATCACTCATTCACTTGATAATTTTATTTAATTTATATTGATTCTTAATTGAGTTTGTTTTAATTTTCCTATACTCTGGAAAATATGCACGAAATACATGAGTATCAGCTAAGATATTTATAAGATATTCAATGTCTTGAACAACCTGACCTATTGAAGGGCAGAGTAAAGCTTCAGAAACACTGCTCTGTATTCCTATCTTAGCTGCTCTAGATGAGAGGCATGCATTATCCTGTAGGGGTATAGGTGTTTTACTTTGTTCTGTTCTGTTCTGTTTTTGAAACAGGGTTTCACCATGTAGTCCAGGCTGGCTTTGAATTCACAACACAGCTGAGGCTAGAATCAACCTTGTAATCCTCTTGCCTCAGCTTCCCAAGTGCGGGAAGTAAAAGCATACATCAACACTTCCAACACCATGTTTATGAGTTCTAATCCTTTTCACATCTATCCCAAAAGGAGATCTGTGGAATTGTATGCATAGTATAACCCATGAAATGACTAGTATGGCTTGCATTAGCTACATTTCTTCTTAATTTGTGGAGCATACATTGATGCACTTGGATTTTATAAAATCTATATATCTTTAAAATATAGGTAAAACTACTAAGTGAAGAGACACTTGCCTATGATTACCCTGCACACAACCAGTAGAACTGTGCCATGATCTTAGCTTTAGGAAAGCAAAGTCACTTGAGAAAAACAAAATCATGTCTGAAAAGAGTAGTTCTCAAACATCATTCTGAGCCTTGTAATGAATCAAATTCTCAGGGCTGCAGAGATTGCTCAGTGGTTAAGGGAACTTGCTACCAAAGCCTCCTGTCCCAGGTTCAGTTCCTCAGGGGCCCATGTAAAGCCAGATGCAGAGAGAGACACTTGCACCTGAACTTTATTTGTGCTCACTCATGCACTATCTCTGTGTGTCCTTGAGAATAAATAAATAAAATATTTTTTTAAAAAATCAAATTTTCTGTTCCCAACAACAGAATCTCTGTTCCCAGTGGTTTCTGGTTTGCACCATCCTCCAGCGTCACTGGACTATGGCCAGTATCCCTAAGTCAAGCTACATACAAGCCGGAAAGCCCATATTCTGCTAAGATTTCAGAATTCAATGGTGCAAACATTCTCAAAATGTGATCCTTGGAGAGCCCCGAGAACCTTTCAGGAGTTACATGAGGTTACTACAACTTCATAATAATAATAGTAATAATATTGTTTGTTGGTGTAACTGTGTAAATGATGCAAAAGCCAGGATGGACACAACTGCTGGTAACTTAGAACAATGTAAGGCTCCTCACCAAACTGTACTAGGAGGCACCATATTCTTGATTACCATTCACTGGCACTGAACTTACTGTTATTAAAAAAGATAGTTTTAGGGTTGGAAAGATGGCTCAGCACTTAAGGTACTCGCTTGCAAAGCTTGTCAGACTGTCTTCTATTCCCCAGTACCCACAAACAGCCAGATGCACAAGATGTTGCATGCATTTGGAGTTCATTTGCAGTGGCAAAAGGCCCTGGAGCACTGGCTCTCTTTCCCTCTCTCTCTCTCTCTCTCTCCCCACCTTACAAACAAATAAATAAATAAAAATGCATTAAAGATATTTTTAGTGCTAGAGAGATGGCTTAGCAGTTAAGACACTTGCCTGCAAAGTCAAAGGACCTAGGTTTGATTTCCCCAGGACCCACATAAGCCAGACACACAAGGTGGCACTTGTGTCTGGAGTTCATTTGCAGTGGTGGGAAGCCCTAGTATACCCATTCTCTCTATCTGCCTCTTTCTCGCTCTCACTTTCTCTCAAAAAATAACTAAAATATTTTTAAAGGATATCTTTGATTGAGAATGACTTAGAGCTGGAGACGTAACTTAGTGGTTATGGCACTTGTGTGAAAGGCCAAAGGCCCCAGGTTTGATTCCCCACATAAAGCCAGATGCACAAGGTGGCATTTGCCTTTGGAGTTTATTTGCAGTGGCTAGAGGACCTAGCATGCCCATTCTCTCTCTCTCTCCTCTCTCTCTCTTTCTCTCTCTCTCTCCCTCTTTATATCTCTCTCAAATGATAAATAACTAAATAAAATATTTTTAAGAAAAATTTTTAAAAGGATAACTCAAATTTTTTAATGGTAAGAATTGTTAATTTTATTAAATCTCAGTTTTTAAGTATACATATTTTATAATAAAATGAAAAGTCCACCAGTTTGGTGCTATCTTGGGGGATGTCCATGAGCAGTTGCAAATAACAGGAAAACTGGTTACTCCAACTTGGCCATTTGACAGCGAATTCTTTAGAAAAAAAGTATGTTTGTCACTTTGAGGGGCTAGGAGAAATTAATAGTGTTTGGCATTAATAATAAATATGAGCCTGCAGGCAAATCATGGAATGTAGGAAAACATGTATCATGTGTCTGTCACATTAACCTAATAGCTTCTTAGTACTTAAAAAATTTTCCTAGTGAAATCACAGTGGTGATATTAGTGCTTGTAAGGTTTTTTTTCTAATATTGTAGGTGAAATATATCCACATTTGGAAGTTCTGTATAGCTCAGTGGACCAGTATTTTCTGAGTTAAGTACAATATGCATATGTAGGGGAAAGATATGCTCAGAATGCAATGGACAGCAAGGTTCAGTATACATACCTATATCTCAGCACAGTGGTACAAGCCTACAGCCCAGCACATAGGGGCTGAGGCAAGAGGATTATGAGTTCCAGGCCAGCCTGGACTATATAATGAGGCTCAAGCTTTTAAATAATGTGGAATGGATTGTAAAGTAATAGAGTAAAAAGTATTTGTGAATATGATGTTTCAGTTGCCACATTGCAAATATCCTTGAATAATCTATAACTTAAGTTTTGCTATAGTATCTAAGAGGAATATCTGTAATCATTTGAAATGATGGTTAAATATTCTTTCCCTTTTCAATTACATGGTTGGGTATAAAGATCTGGATTTGGGGGCAGGAGGGATGGCTTAGTAGTTAAGGCGCTTGCCTGCAAAGCCAAAGGACTCAGGTTCCAGGACCCACGTAAGCCAGATGCACAAGGTGACGCGTGCATCTGGAATTTGTTTGCAGTAGCTAGAGGCCCTGGCGTGCCCATTCTCTTTCCTCTTCTTCTTCTCCTCCTCCTCCTCCTTCTTCTTCTTCTCTCTCCCTCTGCCTCTGTCTCTTTCAAATAAATTAATAATAATAATACAAACAATTTTTAAAGATCTGGATTTTTTTGAAAGTATCACTCTAACCAATCTGACAATAGACTGAGTACTGAAGCAGACATGGAACTCCAACCATTGCTGTAAAGCAGACTTAAAGAGATTTTCAAAAGTGAAAAACAATTTCTCAGTGATATTTTCATTTTGAAAAATATAATTTTCATAAAAATGTTTTAATTATGCTATCACATAATGGGTTTGATAGCAAGTTTTAGAGAATTGGTATTTTTCTCAATTTTAATTTCTCATATGGTGCATACTAATAGATACTACCAAGACTTTCTTTGGTTCTAAGTAACTTAATTTTCAGAGTGCATAGGGGTTCTAAGATCACAAAGTTGGGGAATTGCTGCTATAATGAAACCCAGTTAAGCCGCAACACTAGAAGCAAACTTAAGAGAAATGGAAGGGAAACTTATGAGTTCTTATCATTCTTTGGGTAATAACTGAAACCATTTAAGCCAGCATGATGGCTGTGGGCTAGGAGCCTTCTTTGTGGGAGCTATATTGATTCCCAGTTTCTTTCCACCATCTAACCACCAACCACAGATAATTTGAAAGAGCCACCAGCCAAAATAAAACTAAAATGAAACAATGTGCAAAAAGCTCAGAGCTAAGCAAATACTTCCCTCCACAGAAGACAGAACTCCACACAGTGATATTTAAACAATAACTAATGGGGTGCAATTTCATAAAGGGGAGAAAGAACTAGAATGTGCTCAATTCCCTTATTTTAAATTTTTTATTTTTATTTATTTATTTATTTATTTATTTATTTATTTAACAGAGAAAGAGGGAGAGAGAGAGAGAGAGAGAATGGGTGCACCAGGGTCTCCAGCCACTGCAAACAAACTCCAAACACTTGCACCCCCTTGTGCATATGGCTAACGCGGGTCCTGGGAGATCAAGCCTAGGTCCTTGGGCTTTGCAGGCAAATGCCTTAACCGCTAAGCCATCCCTCCAGCCCCAATTTCCTTACTTTAAAGAGAATGTAAGGCTGAAGAGATGGCTTAGTTGTTAATGTGTTTGCCTACAAAGTCTAAGGACCCAGGTTCAGTTCCCCAGAACCCACATAAGCCTGATGCACATGGTGGTGCATATGTCTGTAATTCGTTTCAGTGGCTGGTGGCCCTGGCACACTTATTTGTGCTCTCTCTCTCTCTCTCCTTCTCTCTCCCTCTCTCTCTCAAATAACTAAATAAAATATTTTAAATAAGAGAATATAAATGATATTATTAAAAATACTAACTACTTAAAAGAGATATGGGAAGATATGTTTGTGCACGCATGTGTATATGTGCATTTGAAATTTAAATTTGAAATTGAAGGAAATTTAATTACATTTCCTTTCAGTCATAGGAGAACGAGTGGGAAGGAAAAGAGGAGAGAACTTAGAGGAAGGGTAGAAGGAAGGGAAACAAGCAAAGAGCTGAGGGAAAAGCAGAAACAAAGGAGGCAAAGACAAAGAGGAGAAAAAGAAGTTCGAGAGCCAGACAGTACCTTGGAGTGTTAAGACAGGAGCTACACTGGCTTCTTGTTTTAAGACAGATGAAACTAACTCATAGAAGTGGCTTGGCCAACATCAGTGTTGAAATTTTAAGACGAATTTTCTAGTTTGTAAGCAGAGAAAAATACATACATACATACATGCGGTGGTTAGATGACAGTGGCACAAAGGATGAGACAGAAAGAAACAGAGAGGCTTATATTCTCCCTCCCCCCACACGCAAACAATGCAGTGAGTTCTAAGGCAGGTGTTGATCTCGTAAAACTGCCCACCCTGCATGGCTACACACAAGTAGTGTGGAGTAGTATGCCTCCCTCTGCTGTGCAAAGAACTGTCCTGAAAAGTTTTCTAAGAACATAAGCTCGGCCCTAGTCATTTGGACTGGGTCGGAGATTCTGTTTTCTAACAAGGTCCTGATGTGATAGTCTGAGAGCAACACATGAACCAGAAAGGACAAATGACAGCATCAGTTAGACTGAGGTTTCTAGACTAGCAGCGGTCACCTGGAAATTTCCAAGAAATGCCCAGTTCCAGGTCCCACTGAATTCTAGACTCTGGGGTCGTGGCCCAGCACTGTGATTTACCAGCCCCTCCAGGGGATTGCAGTACATGGTAGAGTTTGACATGCTCACAGTGAGCCAGCATGCTTTCCATTAATTACCTTGCTGCCTAAACAATGGGACAAATCTTTATGTTTGTGTCATTTATTCTAGTACTGGGCTATCTGAATTTCCTGTTAGGAATTATTAGTATTCAGATAACTATTCCCAAGTTCATCTAAGAGTCTGGGATAAGGTTGAAGTCCTGGGGTTCATACAATATGTGCAGTTTAGGAGATGCTTTCTGGAGCCTTCTCTTCTGAACTTGCCGTGGTGGCCTCACATTTGTTCAACCTGTGCCCTAGACTCGGTGGTCGGTCTCTCAGGAGGTAAAGACCCCAAACTCATTTGGATCTGGACCCCTGTAGGTTGGAAACAGCAGACAGGGGCCCTGCAGGTACAACATTCACCCAAGCACAAGACTCAGAACTTTCACTGGCCCTCCCAGTCACTGCAGTCATGAGCTCGGACGCAGAGATGGCCATTTTTGGAGAAGCAGCTCCATACCTCCGGAAACCAGAGAAGGAGAGGATTGAGGCTCAGAATCGCCCATTTGATTCTAAGAAGGCCTGCTTTGCTGTGGACGACAAGGAAATGTACGTGAAAGGCATGATCCAGAGCAGGGAAAATGACAAAGTCACCGTCAAGACCCTAGATGACCGGGTAAGTGTCAGTCTCACATATCTTTAACAATATGGGCATCCTTCTTTGCTTTTGAGTGGAATATAAGATGCAGCAAGAAATTGTATGCTGAGGGCTGGAGAGTTGGCTTAGTGGTTAAGGCACTTGACTGAGAAGCCTAAGGACCCATGTTAGACTCTCCAGATCCCATGTAAGCCAGACACACAAAGGTGAGGCAAGTGCAAGGTCACACAAGTGTCTGGAGTTTGATTGCAGTGGCTGAGGTCCTGGCGTGCCAACTCTCTTTCCCTCTCTCTCTCTCAAATAAAAATAAGTAAGTAAATAAATAATAAAAATAGGAAACTGAATGCTGGTCCATAGCACCTGAAGACAGAACAAAACTCTTATGTCGCTCGCTGTTCTGTAGAGAAAGCTGTCCCTGAGCACACCTTCTCTCCTGTACCTTTCCTGCAAAGATTTGGCCTTTGAGGGTTTTGTGGTTTGCTTTAGTGGAATGAGTTGATGCTGACGGCTGACAGATGAGCCAAATACAATCTTTGAGCTGCAAAGCGACTCGGGGACCCTCACTACTTCAGTGTGAAAGATCACAGTACCCTCTTCAGCTCAGTATTTACGAGACATCGTCAGATCTTGGTCACCATGCTGGTCACTTTGTACATCTAAGGCAATCGCAGTCTCTGCTTTCCCGAAGTTCACTATCTAGTGTGGGAATCAAGATGTCTGGTAGGAATGAAGCTAGGTTCAAACTCAGGCACATGAGACAGCTCTTGCTTGTATCTTTTATTACTGAACTTGATTCCTGATTCCAGTCGATTCTCACTAAGCTAGGAAAAGTTGCCTTTAGTCACTCTTGGGATCTCCCCATCTTCAAGGTTGTGCCACATTCTTACAATCTTACACAGTAACACCTTGGATTCTCATTGATTCCCTGGAGGCTCTATTAAGATAGAAACGTGAGTATATAAAGAGTCAGGATGCATAGACTTTTCTTCCTTGGGCTACCTTGGAACTGTCTCTATAGTCTAGCGTGGTGTAGGACGGGAGTACAAAATGTAGAAATTTAGACTGTATTAGAAAGTTTCTTTCCATTAAACTTTTCTTTAAAACCTCAAAGCTCTTCTAAGGACCTGGGTTTATACAAAACAAAATCCAGAACCTTATAGGTTCTTTCTCTTTTCTGCCCTATTTTTTGCATCCCTTGAGAATGAAATACACTGCAGATAAAGGTGGAGAAAACATACAGAGAGGTGATATTCAGCAATTATCTCAAACCTCATTTAGCCACAAACAATGGTGAAAGTCCCATGTGTTTTAACCATGATGTAAACCACAGGTGTTATAGCTATGAAAGATGAGGTACAAGCAATTATTGGAACTTTGAAGAAACTGGGGAGAAAGAAAATGGGTCATGAGATGGGATCTTGAGCTGAGCTTTGAGGAGCTCTAGAGACAATTTTATTGAAGATATTCCAGATAAAGAAACCTACATGAGTAGGGTATTTAAGTGGAAAGGCACAGAACGCATTAGAAAAGTTCTTTCCAATCTTTACCTCATCAAAGAACACATAGCAAATAGGTTAAACCAAAGCAACCTGCCCTGGCCTTAGCTCTCTTAAGGCCCATCTAGCCAAAGAGATCCATGGCTAGGTGCACCTGCAGCCTTCTCTTGGTAAAGACACTGAAAGGCTACCTGGTACACCAGAATAGAATGGGTACAATAGCATCATCTCTGGGCATGGGAATGATCCTTTAAGTCATCATGAGAGTGGGGTAATTTTACCACTTTCTTTCTTTCTTTCTTTCTTTCTTTTTATTTATTTATTTATTTATTTATTTATTTTGGGTTTTTTGAGGTAGGGTTTCACTCTAGCCCAGGCTGACCTGGAATTCACTCTGTAGTCTCAGGGTGGCCTCGAACTCACGGCAATCCTCCTACCTCTGCCTCCCTAGTGCTGGGATTAAAGGCGTGCGCCACCATGCCCGGCTCCACAATATTTCTTGATGCCACTACTCGAGTGAGGTAGACCATTGACTCTACAACTCATTATTTGATTTTCCTCATTATACCCAGGAGGTCACTCTGAATAGTGACCAGGTATTTCCCATGAACCCTCCCAAGTTCGACAAGATCGAGGACATGGCCATGATGACCCACCTACACGAGCCCGCTGTGCTGTACAACCTCAAAGAGCGTTACGCAGCCTGGATGATCTATGTGAGCAACCCCTGACTTCTTCCTATTTCACTTATCTTTCCTAGTTTAGGAAAAAAAATACCCAAGTGACAAATAATTTTCTGACTTCCCCAGACCTACTCGGGCCTCTTCTGTGTCACCGTCAACCCCTACAAGTGGCTGCCGGTGTACAACCCCGAGGTGGTGGCGGCCTACCGAGGCAAAAAGCGCCAGGAGGCCCCGCCCCACATCTTCTCCATCTCTGACAACGCCTACCAGTTCATGCTGACCGGTGAGTGAGCGCTTTGTTTATATTATTGTAAGTCACCATTGGCTAAGTGTTCCTGGCCAACTACACACGGCAGTGATCTTAAAAGCATCATTTGATTTGGGGATGACAATCCCAGGGCTGCAACATCTTCTATTATGGTCATGGTGAAAGACGAAGCCAGGGGTCATTACAGAAGCCTCACTAACTTCCTGTTCGCTTGGGGAATTGTGGAACACAAGGACATTCCCTGTCCTCAACCCTAGCTCACCCCTGTGTGTACATACTTGAAAGATAAACTATATTACTAGCCATGTAGGGAATGCAAACGTGGAGAGAAAAGACCAGCCACGTGCTCTTTCCCCCTAACTCAGGCTCCTCTGATCCTTCCTCACATTTTTATAATGACCCAAACAGGAAAGATATGATGATACTCTCATGATATTTATGCCTTCTGGTACCTATCTGCTCAACTTTCACTTGATGAATTGTTATAAATAATTTTAAAAAAAAGATCTGAGACCCTACCTCGAAAAAACAAAAAACAAAAAATAACAAACAAACAAACAAAAAAAAAGATCTGTAGATGCCTAAAAATCAGAGCTCACCTTTACAAGTACTTGCCATTTCTGCAAATAGTTTGTTGTTTTTTTTTTTCTTTAACTGAAATTGCACCAATGTTAAAAAGAAGTATGCTGGGCATGGTGGTGCACATCTTTAAACCCAGCACTGGAAGGCAGAGGTAGGAGGATCACCATGAGTTTGAGGCCACCCTGAGACTGCATAGTGAATGCCAGGTCAGCCTGGGCTAGAATGAAATCCTACCTCAAAAAAAAAAAAAATCCAGAACTGAAAATTAATCTTACCTCATCTCCAAAATAGGCCCCCAAAAGTGTAAGATAGCTTTGTATTAGTTTGCTATGGGTTCTGTAACAAAGTGCAGCAAATAGCACACTGAGGTGTCTTCCAGTTCTTGAGACTGGACGTCATAGATCAAGGTGACACCAGGGTTTGTTCCTTCTGAGGACTGTGGGAGAGAATGCTCTCAAGGGCTGTCACCTGGATTCTGTGGCTTGCACATGACCTTTGGTGTTGCTCGACTTTAGGAAGCATCACTTTCATCTCCTCACCTTCCCGTGGTGCTCTGCTTATGTGCAGATGTTTTTAAATGTCCCCATATTATGATGACACCAGTCATAAGGACCAAGGGTTCCATATACTAGAGGATGACTTCATTTTGACTAAGTATAGCTGAGTGACATAAATGTATTTTTTTCCAAATAAGGGCATATTCTGAGGTACTGGGAGTTAGGACATCAACCTATGAATTATAGAGAGATGCAATCCAATCCACATATTCCAGCAAGTAGAAAATCAGTACACTTTGAATAAGTAGAAAAGAAATGTCAAAGAAAATTCAGCTACAGTCAACCAATTATAGTGTGGCCTGACAGCTGTGAGCCTGAGGCTTGCTTTCTTTATTAAAAGAAAAATGAGAAAGTTCTAGAAAGGAGATAACAACTACAGACATGAATAACTTCCTCACTGTGGAGTTCATTGCCCACATCCTGGGCAGCCCACATCACACATTCCACTTTTAGGAAATCTGCAACAAATTCTTCCCCGGAATGACTAGGCATGCTCACATAACAACCCTAGCTAATGGCCAAAAGCCAGAGCCTATGTTCTCTGACTCCCTGTAGTGTTTCCCTGTTTTAAAATCTGTCATTCATATGCCTTGCTTTGTTTCCTTCTGGGTTTCTAGATCGAGACAACCAGTCCATCCTGATCACGTGAGTAACCCACGCTTACATCGTGATGATTTAGAAGCCAGTACCTTTCCTTTCCATTTTCCTTTATCCCATTTACATTTAAACTGACAGTGGAGAATCCGGAGCAGGGAAGACTGTGAATACGAAACGTGTCATCCAGTACTTTGCGACAATTGCCGTTACTGGGGACAAGAAGAAAGAGCAGCAGCCGGGCAAAATGCAAGTGAGTAGTGATATGCACCACAGAGTTGTTAGAATAAACATTCCTGAAATGCGAGGTGAGTACCAAGGGCAAATAGGGCCAGCACTCAGCAGAGATGAGCCACAGGACAGACTTTCTGTCCCTCCTGTATTCTCACACAGAGTACTTCTGATACAGTTATGTGGAGCACCCCCTGGGTCCACCAATCACTTAACCCCCTTGATTAAGGACTCTTACGGAGGATCCATTATGTAGGCCATTGGTGATCAGCTCAACCTTCACCCCTGTACCCTAAAGCTGTAAGCCTCTGGCCACATGGTTGATTTCCCTCACAACCAGCTTCTATCCTGAAGCTTCAGTCCCCCATCCACTACATACCACACCCGACACACCCCGTCACTTCAGATATCCTAAGGGTTTTAGGAGATGTGTTCTAGGAAACTGGATAAAAACCAAGGTAGATATCTCTTTCATATCATAGTAATACATAATATGAAGGACAAGACAAGAATTGGTATGTGGACATCGGGTCTAGCACCAGCTTCAGCAGCCAATATCTGACTGATCTTGACCAATTCCACTCCCTCCTCTGAAGAAGAAATGATAGTACCAGCAGTTTTAAATTGAGGAATCCCTCAGAAGCACCAAGAGAGTTTCATAGCAAGGGCTTTAGGGCTCCGGGCTCAGAATGCTTGATCGGCCTGGGTCTGGGGTGGCACTGCTTGTTCTGTAGAGGTGTGTGCTCTAAAAACCCATGGTTTACAATCCAGTGTCATCAGGGAAAGGAAGCTGGTTAAGGTGGACTGAGGTATGACCAGACACACTTCAATGCTGTCCTCATGAAGGGTCTATAGAACAGGACCATGAAACTTCTCAGGAGATGCTGTGGCGCCTCTATTTGTCTGCTCTGGCCACTAGGGAAGGCTGACAGCTCTCCCAGAACTCTGCATAGAGCACCCACACTATTCAGTCACCAAGGATCTACCCAAGGAGACAGTCCAAAGTTCTCACTTTTCATTTCTTTGCTTATTATCAGGGAACACTGGAGGATCAGATCATTCAGGCCAACCCGCTGCTTGAGGCCTTTGGAAATGCCAAGACTGTGAGGAACGACAACTCCTCTAGATTTGTAAGAGCCAGCTCAATTTTCAGCTAGCCCCTCCCTACTACGACACCCATTCCTTACATGCTAGATATGAAAAACTGCTACATATATGAAAATACGTTGCGTCTTATTCTATCTCCCATAATTCAAATCAATTTACCCAACTGGTGCTTTTCTGGTGTGTGTGTGTGTTATATGGTTGTGTGTGGTATGGTATACGCACATGTGTGTAGAGATGTGTGTACCCAGTATACATGCATGTAGAGGCCAGAATGTCAGGTGTCTACTATCAACTCACTCAAGTGTTTCCTTGAGATGGAGTCTCTTACCCATTCTGGAGCTTGCTGTTTTCATTAGCCCCAGCCATTCTCCCATCTCTGCTCTTCACAGAACTGGGGTTACATGTGGGCATGGCCAGCTATTTACATGAATGCAGGGGATCTGAACTCAGGCAGACCTGATCATGCGCTCATGCTTTCTTGGAAAGCACTCTGAACTGCTGAGCCTTCTCTCCCACCCTCTGATACACACTGAAGGAAGTGTTGGCTAATCCTGCCAAAGAAAATATTTAGTTGTCCACCCTTAGCAAGTCAATACCTTCTCTCAGCAAACTGAAATCACAGGGCTTCAGATTCCATAAGCTTCTTTATGCTAAATTTGCTCTCTCTAAGTAGAAGCATTTCAAAATGTAAATATCCATTGATTTAGCCACAGAAGGCTTACTGTGTGAATTAAGTTAGCAGATATGACCTTATCCAAGTTAGGAAAGAGGTCTGAGATGAGGGAGATGCTCAGAAAGGAGTAATGAGCTGGTGCTGAAGACACTGGATGATGTATTCCAACCTTCAATGTTTACTTAAGATTATTTTCACCAAGGAAGTATTTACTTCCATACTGGCAAGTAGACAAACATTCATCCCTCTGTTTAATTTCCCTGGCTAAGGAAACAAGTGCTCAGAGGTGAAAACCTAGCATGCCTATTGTAAAAGTGTATGAAAGCTCCACATAGCTTACTAGTTGGATAACCTCAAGTTCATATTCATGATCATCCCATAACACAAGATTGTTACTGATTAGAACATATGTCTATCTCTCAGATGAGACAGCCCCCAGCACACTGGCCCTCTGCATGTCTGTCCTCCTGGGAGCACAAGTAGCTCCTCTCCTTGGTGAGGGCTATGGGTGTATGCTGCTGTGTATAGAGGTGTGTTATTTAGGCTCAGATCACGAGAGTCGTTGTGCCAAAGTTAAAATGGAGACAATGCCTTCAGAACTCTCTATCATCACACCCATTTATTTAGTTCTCACGTTTCTTATCTTAGCCTTGATTCAGAAGTCCCAGCCATTCTTGTTACTCTGCTCAGTTTCTACACTCTAGACATACAGGCTAAGGGGCAACTTCCATTAAGCAGCTAAATGATGAACACCAAATACTTGCGTTCACAGCTAGCCCCAGCGGAGCCTTCCCTAACTCTTCTAAGGCTTTACTCAGAAAACTTTTGAGATTACTTCTGAGTACTGATCACAGTGGATGGGGAAACAAGTAAGGCTACATTTTGTCCTCAAATTCATTCAGTGTGGTAGAGGACCAACTAAGTGGGTAATATGAGAAAGGGACACACATATGTATTATATGCATGTGCTACATACAATATAGATATCAATGATAATAAGATGTATTCCATAAATACGGATTATGCCATATAAATAATACACAAATAATTTTATTTCATACTTGGTTTGTAATTATATGTAATGTGGGTATATACATGACTAAAATATCACCTCTCATACCCCAAGAAGGGAGGTAACCCAGTCCCTGAGTTGTTCCTCTGGTCCCCAGGGAGGCTGGACTGAAGCTGAGCTTGGGAGTTGGATTTCCTATACTAAGTAGCATATGAAACTGAGATAAAGAGTCACAGGAGTACCATCCACAGGTAAAACAGACAGTCCAACTAGGCTAGAGATGCACAAAGTGTCAGGAAGAGTGTGAGAACCCAGATATGTGAGTGAGGAGGCAAACAAGAGTGAGGTGGTTCCGAGCAGAGAGCTGGAAAGGGAGCTTGTGCACTCCCTCGTGCTGCAGGAGCAGGGCCAGAACTTGGCCCAGAACTACCCAGAGTCTTGGCTAACCCTGCAGGGGGACTCCAGGTAGCAGGAAAACTGAGAGGAAGGAAGTGCTTGTGTCCTGACATCCTTTCCCTGATCCTACCCTTCTTTCCCATTGATAGTAGCACCTATCAGAGGACAGCATAAATCAAATAACTTGTTTTTCCACCTGCTTGTGAACAGGGAAAGTTCATACGGATTCACTTCGGAGCCACAGGGAAGCTTGCATCAGCGGACATTGAAACCTGTAAGTCCAGATACTCCAGACGAATACATGGATTGGTAGCCTGAAGCATCGCACAGAAACCTGAAATCCCGTGATTTTTTTTTATTATTTTGTTACCTTAGATCTCTTGGAAAAATCCAGAGTGACATTTCAGCTATCCAGTGAGAGAAGCTATCACATCTTTTACCAAATCATGTCAAACAAGAAGCCAGAATTAATTGGTAAGTGCTGGGGGCATTGTTCTTTGCTTCCTCATCCAGGGCATGGGAATGGCACCCAGACTCCATGTTATATCAGATTTTCAAGGGTCTTTGTATTTCACAGACTTGCTTCTGATTTCAACCAATCCCTTCGACTTCCCTTTTGTGAGCCAAGGAGAGGTCACGGTAGCCAGCATTGATGACAGTGAGGAGTTGTTGGCAACTGACGTAAGCTTGTTATTTATTTGTTTGCACAATGAATTGTGGATTTTAGGGACTAAGAGGCATTTAGTGAGCTCATGAGAAAATAGGTATGCCAAGGCACTAAGTAATTAGGACCAAGAGCTCAGAGAACCCATAGAGAATGCACTATCCAGACACAATTCCATGTCGCAGGAGTTTAAAATGGGAATCTACAAAGCCCTCCAAAGCAGGTCTTTTGTGCTCTACCATTTTGAAAAAAATAAAATTTTGTATTGATAAGGTTTGTTGTATAACATTTGTTGGAAGTTTTTAGGTTACAAAACCATCTACTACCCAGTTCAAGAAAACCAAGAAAAGATGAGAAAAGTACGAAATAGGACAAAAACTCCTCAACTCTGCAGTAGCCTCACCATTTTACTTTCTACCTGAAGCCACACACTCATTGAATACCTCTGTCAGGCCCATGACCTTTATCTTTGGGGATGAGCTGCAGGGCTAATAATCATAGTGATAGCTAAGTGTGCTTGAGCACTGACGTGCTAGGGATAAGAGGCGTCACCTTCATTGTTCACTTATTGTCTAAAAGTATTTTTTATATAGCACCACTCTTGCTCTGCTTCATGAGTCTCATGATGAGTCTTAGAAGTCTCAGAGGAAAATTCATAATTTACCTGAAGACAGAGGGTCTGGACATGACAGAGAAAGTGCTAAAGCCCATATGTGTCCAGTCAGGGGTGGAGTTCATCTCCATTCCTCCTTCCCACACAGAAGCTACAAGGGTGTCCCCCCCCCCCACAATGAGACTCACCCTCACAGAACCTCACTGCTTCACCTGGAAGTCTGTATCCCTTCAAGTCATGCAAACATAAAAGATACACATGTATAAACTGTATACCTACAAAAAAATCTGTGTGCTACAGAGTGTTTATGTAGCTATAATAAGATAACATGGATGGTCCCACAACCAATATCTGTCACAAAAGGGGGGGGGTCCTGTGAAGAGGTGTCCCTTTCTTACTTGAAACATGGTGATACTTTTGGTGATTATCTTCCTATAACACATTTACTCAGGATTCCTGTATCACAATGACAAACTCTTAAGCTCTTGGACTCTATTTCTCCATTGCTGCCTATGAAGTTTCTTCTCCCAGCATCACACAGTGGTTTCCAGTGACCTCATCTGGAAAATAAGCCCATCTATATACAGTGGGAAAGGCTGATTCCTAGTTGTTATCTGATGGAAGAAAATAAATATCACATTTTCTTCCCATAATCTCCAGCCAGCTAAACTAACATGTTTATAAAAGTAGTTCTTTTAGCCTTTACCACATCACACATGTTATCCATGTTTGTTTTATTTTATTTTTTTAATTACTTTTATTTTTATTTATTTATTTGAGAGCGACAGACAGAGAGAAAGAGGCAGAGAGAGAGAAGAGAGAGAGAGAGAGAATGGGCACGCCAGGGCCTCCAGCCACTGCAAAAGAACTCCAGATGCATGCGCCCCTTATGCATCTGGCTAACGTGGGTCATGGGGAATCGAGCCTCAAACCAGGGTCCTTAGGCTTCACAGGCAAGCGCTTAACCGCTAAGCCATCTCTCCAGCCCTTATTTATTTTTATTTTTTGACAAATGCTCATTCATGTGTGAGAGAGAAAGAGAGAGGGAGAGAGAGAAACCATGGTTCCCTGGATCCCGCTGTATGTTTCTTTCAGAATGCCATTGACATTCTCGGCTTCAGCCCTGAGGAGAAAGTTGGGATCTACAAGCTGACAGGGGCCGTGATGCACTATGGGAACATGAAGTTCAAGCAGAAGCAGCGAGAGGAGCAGGCAGAGCCAGATGGCACTGAAGGTAACTGCATCTGAGGAGGGGCTGCTGCTTGATGCCCCATCTGTGTTCGTGTGAGCCAAAGCGTGCATTCACCTCAGGAGCTGCTCTTCCAAAATTATGTTACTTGAGTTAGAGTTGTTTGAAGCTCATGGTACATGTCCTTCATGGTACATGGGATAGTCCACTCACTTTATTAAGGACTTTATAGTGGTGGAAAAACCATTCACTCTCATCTCTGAAATCTGTCTGTTGTTTAAAGTGGACCTTAACAAAACTATTATTACTAAGTGACCTCACTTTCTATGCACACCATTACTAGCATCCAGAATGCTATTCTAATCATTTGGGCCTAAAATGGAAAATCTCTGCTAAAATGAGAGTTAAATTTTCTTCCTCCTATCACTTCCACCCAAACATCTATTGAACTTGGACCTGAACCCAAAACGGATGAACAAATTTTCCTCTCAATAACTCTCACCTGGCTGGTCCCACCATTGCCCCTTCCTTACACCTAGGAGTCCTGGAAATAGAGCCGAGGGAAGTAAGAGGGCAGTTTGGTGAAATGACTCACCCCACCCCATGTGTTCTAGTCACTGGACCTCTCATCTCTCAAAGCACATCCTGTAGTCTTTGAATAACAGGCCGACAACATGGGGGTCATCCTTGATAACTGTACTGCTCATTACATCCCATAATGTGTGAAGCAGCCTGTGTTAAACCTGCTGGTAATTTAAAGGAACTGTAACCATGGCTTCAAGACTGGGAAGATTCCCATGACCTAATCAGTGTGCCCTAAGGCTCACCTGATTCATTTCATCCTGCCTTAGGTAATTTTCTTAATCTGTATCAACTGCCTTAGATAATCTCTTCAGCTAATCTTTATCAATTCAAAGTCAACTGATCACATCATGGGTGTGATATCCCACCTCACTCACAGGTTGCACCCTTACTCAAGTGACGATTGCACAAGGAATGCACACCAGAGGGAGCACATCTTGGGGATCATCTTGGAATCTCGCCCCCCCCCCATACACACACACACACCAGGTGGAATATGGTAGTAATGGGAGAGAAAGATCTTAGGACAGGAAGCACTTTGGACTGGGGTAATCATGGAAGGCTTCCCAGAGGAAGGTGGACACCGTGTTGGACGGTAAAGGATGATTGTGGTTCTGAAAGATGAGAGGGAGAGGGCAGTGTAGGCAGACACACTATGGTGAGCAAGGGACTGAAGGAAGGAAGGAATGGGGTGGGGCCTGAGGAAGAGAAGAGGTCCATACTGGCTACAGAAGAAGATGGGTAAGGATATATGTTGTGGATTTGTATTTGGCAAGTGACAGACCCTCCAATAAGTACATGCGACCATCTAGAATTTGTCAGTCAGCCTTGCCAAGACTGGAAGTTTCGGGGAAATGTACCAGGGCCCTCAATGAGAATGGAGCACATTGAAGCATGTTCTAGTGAGGTCCTTGGCCCTCTCCCAGACCTAGCAACCATGTGCCATGTCCATAAGCAGAAATAGCCCCACAAATGGAAAGTGGAGGCTGTAGTCAGGGCATGAGGACCACTGATGATGATACCAATCTGAGTTACCTATAAAGGTCAATCATATGCCAAGGGATCACTGAACAGCACCCAGGCTTCGTTATAGCCCTGTAATGTTGGTATTGTCACTGTCCCCATCTTACAGATGGCAAAGCTAGGGTACAAAGAAATGAAATCCAAAACTAAACCAAACAGTCAGAACCAAAACCCAAGTTCTTGCTCCACAGCTGTTGGAAATAATGGAAAGAGGAGCAACTTTTTTTTTTTTTCAGTGTGAAATGAGCCTACCAGGGTTAAGAGAGAAAGGTTATCAAGTTTAAGTAACTTAAAAATCATGGCACCATCCTCTTAAATAGGCAAAAGAAGGACAGGAGGTAGTTTGTGCAGAGCAAACATTTGGCCTTTGATTAAGCTTTTAGCAAATACTACCCTGGATTTTTTTTTTTTGTTTAATTTTTTAAGGTAGGGTCTTGTTCTAGCCCAGACTAACCTGGAATTCACTCTGGAGTCTCAGGATGGTCTCGAACTCACAGTGATTCTCCTACCTTGGCCTCCTAAGTGCTGGGACTGAAGTCATGCACCACCATGCTCAGCATGCTCTGGAATTTTATGAATTTGTCTCCTTAACCAGCAACAAAGTGAAGGTTCCATTCAAAAAGGCACATCCCTAGGGAGCATCATGTCTCCATATTCTCCCTGGGCTCAATGCATGTAGACAGTCCAGCCTGAAGTCAGTCAATGTCCACTGTCTACAATACATAAAACTCTACAGTCATCTGTTGGCATCCGTGGGACATAAATTCCAGAAATGCCTATGTCTACCAAAATCCTCTGCTGCTGAAGTCCCCTGTATAAAATGTGGTGGCATTCTGTGGTGGCATTTGCAGCTAACCTATACATACCCTCCAAAATGCCTTAAATCGCCTCTAGCTGACTTACAGTGCCTGATAGAATGTTAGTGCTAGATACATAGTTACACTGTGTTATTTGGCCAAAAATGACAAAAAGAACTCTGTACACATTCAGCACAGTACACGTTCCATACAAATTCAATTTCTGGAATATTTTCAGTCCATGGGATTCAGCCATATGGAACTCCTAGATGCAGAGCATCAACTGCAGTCCATGGGATTATGAAGCTGCCAGTATGCAGCTGCTTTCCATCATCTCCAAAGAAGGCGGTATCAAAGCTTTGTGAGAACTCAGCTATTAGCATAAACTAGGGAAGCAAAAGTGCCTGACATGTATTGTCAGCTGCCTAGCTGGTGCCTCCTATACTTCCATACTACTCCACATGTCCTCAGACTCTCATACTGCTAGGTAATTAATATCTTTTTATGAAGCTGAAATAACAGTTGGTCAAGATCAATCAAGCAGGTGATTGCCTGGAGAAAGAGCTCAAGCAGTAGAACACTTGCCTAACAAGTACGTAGCCCTGGGTTCCACCCCCAACACCATAATTATGGCAACAAGAAAAAGAAGAAAATCATCTTAACATTGACAAAACTTGTATCTAGGAGACAAATAAGAAATTCTCAAGGACAAAAAGCTCTTGCATTGTGAATTCAAACTTTACTGGACACATCCAGGCCTAGCGCACGTAGAACTCCAAGGCATCAAAAAGGACCAATCAGAACATCTCGGGGAGAAGCTGTGGCTCTCTAGACACCTTGGCACCTACTTCTCTTGCTTGACATCCTATCTCCTCTTTCTGCAGTGGCTGACAAAGCTGGATACCTGATGGGCCTGAATTCTGCAGAAATGCTGAAAGGCTTGTGCTGTCCACGAGTGAAGGTTGGAAACGAATATGTCACTAAAGGGCAAAATGTCCAGCAGGTAACAGAGATGCTATGAATGTAGTTGGTTAAGTATTTTGCCCATCATATTAATGTTCTTCCAGTTGCAGCATTCATAAATATGTATGAAACTGACTTCCGCTTTACGCAGGAAGTCATTCATAGGCTTCTGGAGTGACCTAAGAAATCCAAATCAAGGAGTGCCTGATGGATACCATGATGGTCTGGAGCTAGGATGTGAAGGACCAGGCAGCCTCTCTCTGGCTCTTCTCTGGCCTCCACAGTCTGTCACCTCAGTCCTCTGTTGTGTCGTTGCTAAGTGAGCTTTCCCCACGTCTCCCGCCGGAGATTCACACACCTCCCAAGTTTTCATCTCCGTGTTTCTGCATTAACCTAAGATTCAGAGCAGTGTCCTGTGGTTCCTAGTTCTACAGTCTCTCAACAGACACTAATTCACCCAACCTGGATGGATCTAGGGTCCTTCTTTGATTGTGTGATGTGTGGCAGGGGCTGGTGTCATGTGCCCTAATTGTTAGAAATTCTTCTTACGCTTACCTTCCTCTTGGAGCCAGGAAGGTGTCTCAAGAAGCATTTACTATAATGTTGAACCATACTAACTTACCAACATTCCACTGCTTTTGACCCGTATGGTGCTGTTCAACTTAAAGCAACCATAGAAGTGCTAATGTGAATGTTCAGTGGGTAATCCTTTCTCAAGGTGACCAATTCTGTGGGCGCCCTGGCCAAGGCCGTGTACGAGAAGATGTTCCTGTGGATGGTCACCCGCATCAACCAGCAGCTGGACACCAAGCAGCCCAGGCAGTACTTCATCGGGGTCTTGGACATCGCTGGCTTTGAGATCTTTGACGTGAGTTCTTTGGGCAAATGACTGGTTCACTTTGTGTCTGTTGAGCTGAAGTTCCAAATTCACTCAAATGGATTATTTTTTTTTCACCCTGAGCTCTTTGGTATTTGAAACACCCAGTTCAACAGCCTGGAGCAGCTGTGCATCAACTTCACCAACGAGAAGCTGCAGCAATTCTTCAACCACCACATGTTCGTGCTGGAGCAGGAGGAGTACAAGAAGGAGGGCATCGAGTGGGAGTTCATTGACTTCGGGATGGACCTGGCCGCCTGCATCGAGCTCATCGAGAAGGCAAGAAAGTCCCTGTCTTGTCCTGGGCTGTTTTCCTCCTCTTGTTGTGCTCTCTTCTCTGCTAACAGCCTGGCAGCTCTAATCTGACTCTCCAAGGCCATGAGGCTTTAGGTAGCTGACCCCCCGGTACAGACAGGAATAGCAGGTAGAAAGCACCCAGCACTTGTTCTCATTATCTGAACAGGTGTCTAGATAATTAAGATCTGAGAGTTCGGTTCTCCCCAAGAATGTGAGTGGAATCCCAGCAATGATGATGGTATCCCTTAACCCATTCGGCTTGGCCAATGACCCAAGGAGGAGGACAGGGACATTGAAGTTCTTGGTGGTATGTTACTATGAAAACAAGAGATGAGCACATTAACTGTTTAAAGGGACTTCCAAGCTGGGTGTAGTAGTTCATTCCTATAAACTCAGCACGTGGGAAGATTGCAAGTTTGAGGCCAGCCTGGGCTGTTGAGATCTTGTTTCAAATAAACAACAACAACAAAAAATGTTCTTGCTTGGGTGTGTGTTGTGTGCATGTGTATGTGACTTTGTGGAACCGCGTCTATCTGTCTGCTACCAAGTGCACTCCCTGCAGAGGCCAGAGCTAAATGTCTGGTGTCCTGCTCCATTGCCTTTCTGTTCGTTCTTATTTGAGCCAGAGTCTCCTGCTGATCCGGGGTTTGCCATTCATTCACAAGCTCTGATGATTCCTGGGGCTCTTCTCCCCTGCAAGACTGGGGTTCCTAGAGTGTATGCCCGTACCTAGCTGCTTAATTTGGCTTCTGGAAAGTCAAACTAGGGCAGTCTCAGGCCCTCATGCTTGTTCAGGAAGCACACTTAACCACTGAGCCATCTTTCCAGCCTCCATTTTTTTCAAGGCTCCCAATAATATTTTGACCACTGATCTTGTAGTAATGAGAAATTCAAACATATGTGACTCATTATTTATGGCTCTATATGTAACTGTATTTTCTAAATTGATTGGTAACAGTAAGTGTATCTACATATGCCATTATACGCTCTTTTATTGAGCAAATATTAATTAAGTACATTCTCTGTGTCTCCCACTGTGCTGTCATTACACCAAACACATCAGAAGTCTTGCTTTCATGGGGGCTTAGGAACACATGGATGGAACCAAAGACTTCCTATTTGGCTACTCCAATCATGGAGCTACTGCTGTGACCTCCTAACTGTAGAGAAATTATCTCTTCCTTTTAGCCGATGGGCATTTTCTCCATCCTGGAAGAGGAGTGCATGTTCCCCAAGGCCACAGACACCTCCTTCAAGAACAAACTCTATGACCAGCACCTGGGCAAGTCCAACAACTTCCAGAAGCCCAAGCCTGCCAAAGGCAAGGCCGAAGCCCACTTCTCACTGGTGCACTATGCTGGCACGGTGGACTACAACATTGCTGGCTGGCTGGACAAGAACAAGGACCCCCTGAATGAGACCGTGGTGGGGCTGTACCAGAAGTCTTCCCTGAAGCTACTCTCCTTTCTTTTCTCCAACTATGCTGGTGCAGAAGCAGGTGAAATTCTGTTTCTTCTTCAAAACCGTTGTAGAAAGATCTCTGTAATTGCTCATATCCCAAAGCTGCTCATTGAACCAGTAGTTGAACATGAGCTTCAGGTTGAGCGTAATGTACTCATCAGTCTCTGATCTTCCTCCCCAGCCCACCCCCACACTCCCAATTCTCCTTTTCCTTAAAACACTAAGCCTTATGGCGGTAAACTGGACTCTCCGTGGAAAACGTAGCCAATACCACATTACTTAAAGTTTTGTAATTAGGATATAATTCACATATAATAGAATCAGCACTGTGAAGTTCAGCTGCATTTTAAGTGCATTCATAATGCTGTGCAGCCCTCACCACCATCTAACTTGAGAACATTTCTATCACCCTCGCAATCCATGAGCCCCAGCATCTTCTAATCTACTTCCCATCTCTGTGGATCATTTTCTTGGGATATTGCCAGTATATCTGTAATTGTTCTGATCTCTGTCATACCAACACTTTAATATACCACCTGTGTGGTGTGGATCTGGGAAATGGCTACATAGCCCAGGCTGGCTTTGAACTTATAGTTTGTTTACCTAGAAAGAAGTATGGGGGAATCTTTATTCACCAGGCTGAGTTTTCATTAACTATCAGAGGCTAAATAAAAAAATCTAGGCTGGGTGTGGTAGCACATGCCTTTCATCCTAGCACTTGAGAGGCTGAGGTAGGAGGGTAGCTATGAGTTCGAGGCCAGCCTGAAACTAAATAGTGAATTCCAGGTCAGCCTGAGTTAGAGTGAGACCCTACCTCAAAAAAAAAAGAAAGAAAGAAAGAAAGAAAGAAAGAAAGAAAGAAAATTAGCCATTCAAAAAAGTAGACCAAATACACTAACTCCAAACTAAGATAGGGAACTGGGTTATTTCTTTTAGGAAGGAAGAGGAGAAACGCAGACTTGTAGAATATTTGCAGGAAAATTCAGATCTATTATTTCCAGTTACTTCCTCATGAAGAGATACACAAGAATTCGAGAATAGCCAGGCCAGTAATCCCAGCACTTGGGTGGCTGAGGCAGCAAGATCACTGAAAGTTCAAGACCACACGGTGCTGCAAAGTAAACTGAAGCCAGCTTGGGCCACTTAGGGACACTCTGTCTCAAAGACAAAAACAGCAGCAAAAACATAAACAAAAATAAATGAGGTTCTGGGTATGGTATATGCCTGTAATTCAAACATGGTAGGATTGCAAGTTCAAGGTCAGCCTATGCTGTCTAGTGAGGCCCTCTTAAACAAAAAGTTAATTGATAATAAAAGGAGGTAAGCTTTTTATTTAAAGATACTTTTAGCCAGGCATGGTGGGGTATACCTTTAATTCTAATACTTGGGAAGCTAAGTAGGAGGACCCCTGTGAGTTTGAGGCCAGCCTGAGACTACATAGTGAATTTTAGGTCAGCCTGGGCTAGACAGAGAGAGACCGTGCCACAAAAAAAAAAGATGCTTTTATTCATTTATTTGAGAGAGAGAGAATGGGCATACCAGGGCCTCTTAGGGAATCAAACCTGGGGCCTGCAGGCTATGCAAGCAAGCATCTTACCACTGATCCATCTCCCCAGCCCAAAAGGAGGTAAACTCATGAAACTACAATCATTAACTACCTACACAAGACCATCATAAGAGGAAGAAAAGATCATGACATCAAAATAAAAGAGAGGGGCTGGGGAGATGGCTTAGTGGTTAAGCGCTTTCCTGTTAAACCTAAGGACCTGGGTTCAAGGCTCCATTCCCCAGGACCCACGTTAGCCAGATGCACAAGAGGGCGCACATGTCTGGAGTTCGTTTGCAGGGGCTGGAGGCTCTGGCGTGCCCATTCTCTCTCTATGTATATCTGCCTCTTTCTCTCTGTCTGTCGCTCTCAAATAAATAAATAAAAAATGAACAAAAAAATTTTTTAAATAAATAAAATAAAATAAAATAAAAGAGAGACTGATTGAGAGGGGGACGGGATATGATGGAGAGTAGAGTTTCAAAGGGGAAAGTGGGGGGAGGGGGAATTACCATGGGCTAATGTTTACAATTATGGAAGTTGTCAATTAAAAAAAAAGAACATCTCAGTTTTGCAAATTACTCATTTGATTTAATGTCTCACTCCTAAGGGAAAGGGCTGTCATTTCAGACAGTGTACCTTATGCTCTCAAATAAATGTCACCACATTCCAACCCACCCTGTTCCCCCAATGATAAGGTATCACCGAATCTGGATGGTCTAGAGGCATACTAAAAAACAATCAAAGGCTGGGGACATAGCTCAATGGCAGAGCACTTGTCTAGCATGTGCAAAGCCCTGGGTTCAATGCCCAGTAGGGGAAAAAAAAAAAAGCAAACAAAAATTTGGGTCTAAGGACAAAAAGCAGCGAAGACTCCGGTCCTTTCTGGGCTAGGAGGAGGCCGTAAAGGTGTTCCACTGGGCACCACGGGCTGCGTGTGACCTGCCCTTGTGCGTCTCTCTGCAGGTGACTCTGCAGGAAGCAAGAAGGGCGGCAAGAAGAAGGGCTCCTCCTTCCAGACCGTGTCGGCTGTGTTCAGGGTCAGTTCTCAGTCACATGTCTTTCTGCCCAATGAGATGACGTGCCCCCAAGATAACCATCTTTGTTTTGGTTTGTGTCGCAGGAGAACTTAAACAAATTGATGACCAACCTAAGGAGCACTCACCCTCACTTTGTGCGATGCCTCATTCCCAATGAGACCAAGACTCCTGGTGAGTAGCGACCCAGCCTTGCCAGTGTTTGATGAGAACAGAGCTCACTGAAAATGTGTGCGGAACTCTGAGGATGGGCTGAGGAGAGCAGGAAAATGTTGGGAACTTCAGTTCATTGGGGGGTGACACTACACACCTGTAATTCCAACACCCTGGAGGCTCAGGCAGGAAGATCGTGAGTTTAAGGACAGCCTCATCTACATAGTAAATCCTTGTCTTAAGAAAAGGAGGGGAGCTGGAGAGATGACTTAGCGGTTAAGGAGCTTGCCTGTGAAGCCTAAGGACCCAGGATCGATTCCCCAGGACCCAAGTAAGCCAGATGCGCAAGGGGCACATGTATCTGGAGCTCGTTTGCAGTGGCTAGAGGCCCTGGTGCTCTCTCTCTCTCTCTCTCTCTCTCTCTGCCTCTTTCTGTCTCTCTCTTTCTTTCTCAAACTAAATTAATAAACAAACAAACAAACAAAATATTAAGGAAAAAATCCAAAAGGAAGAAAGAAAAGGCCCGCCTATTTGGTACAGAGGAAAAGAAGGGCTTTCTGTAGCTGTACTTGAGAGCAGCTCAGCCAGGTTAGGAGCAAAGACAGAGTGAGTCCTAACAGAATTCAACTCAGAATTCTGAGTCTCTTTAAGTGAGAGGGACTGGGGAGGACACGGCCTACTCTTACTCCTGCCCAAACCTTGCAGAACACTGCCCTGTTGATGGCCAGCTTCACTGTAGTCTTCCCCATGGGATGTCTCTGTGGGGATTAGACAATGTCTCCCCAGGAGCTGGAGAGATGGCTCCCTGGTCAAAGATACCTGCAAACTGAACAACTTGAGTCTGGATCCCCAGCACCTCCTTAAAGCTGGATAAAAATTGGTATAAACTTCTGTAATCCCAACACACCTATGGCAATGGGAGACAGGATCAGGGTCAGACAACCCAAAGTTCATAGGACCTGCCAGTTAGACCTTCCCAGTGGCATAAAACAAGAGAGACCATGGCTCTGTAAGGTGAAAGGAGAAGACCAATGCCCTGAGGTTGTCCTGTGACCTGCACATGCTAGCCACAGCATACATGTACCCATACACACACACACACACACACACACACACACATCCTTAAAAATGAAAAGATAATGTTGTCCCCCTCTGAGTGCCCATAGCCCAGCAGGTGTGCAGCTGGCCAGCATCAGATGATGGTGGTCTTGGATTTCCTCCTGGCGGTGGAAGCTTAATCATACTGTCAGTCTCCCTGCCCTCGGCCCTTGTGAAAATGTAACCATGCCTGGCTGCATCAAACCTCAGCAGAGCAGGTATCTCTGGAGCTCCTTGCTAAGATTGAAGTCTACTTTAATCTCTTCCTTATACTAATCCAATCCATACGACAAACTTACAAATTTATTTTACAAATGAAGAAATCAAGGCACAGAAAGTCCTAGTTCACACAGCTGGTAAACAGCATGGTGGGGATTTGAAACAGTAGCCATCACATACTTATATTAAAATATCCCATGGTCTCCACTTCATATGCACGATTTCGTGTTTTATGCATCAGTTAAAATTAATTAAACATGACAGATACATAGAAATATGAAAAATAAACATTATAAATGAAAAATAATGGTTATTGTGAAACCCAGAACGAAGTAATACTAAGATTATGATTTTTTTAAATAACTTCTTTACTTATTTGAGAGAGAAAGAGGCAGAGAGAGAGAAGAGAAAGAATGGATCTGCCAGGGCTTCTAGCCACTAAAACACCATCTCCAGATACATGTACCACCTTGTGCATTTGGCTTTATGAGGTACTAGGGAATTAAACCTGGGTCCTTTGGCTTTGCTGGAAAGCATATAAACTGCTAAGCCATCTCTCCAGCCTCAATATTATGTTTTTAAAGGAATAAGAAAATTTGCGTTAAAAAAGGAAATATCTCTAGGATAAGGAAGAAGTACAAATGTCAGGCTTTTAAAAAGGAATATTCAGTCATTTTGTGATGAAAGTGCAAGGAAAAGTTAAACTGTATTCTTTTGTGCTACTAGAATTATCAATCACTTAAATGCACCTCTAGTCAATATACCAGACAAATGAAGCCATTACCATTCAGAAAAGAAAGTCAGAAAATTAAACAAAGAAGAGGAGAGGGAAGAGGCAGGCAGACTAGATGACTTCTAAGGTTTTCTTCACAAACTCTCTGGATATCTATATATTTTCTCCTTGGTCTTAAACAATTTTTCTCTAGAATAGCAAATCTATGTCTAGTGGACTTTCAGACATGATAGAAATGACCTCTATCTGCACTTTTCCAATATACTAGTAACTGTTTACATGAAATCAGGCTTAGTCCAGCTAGGAAAATGAACTTTTAGTATTAATGAATTTAAATGTCACAAGATGGTAATGACAGAGTACCAGCTCAATTTAAGCCATGAAGACTGTATAGCTGTGTGATTATCTCCCCTCAGAGTAAGTAGAAAGGCTTGTGAGTGTTCTAGAAGTTTCTTTAAGTCAAAACCAGCCTTAGCTGCTCCTTCCAAAAATGTAGAAAGCCACAATGAGAAGCTGCCCGGAGCTACAGTTTCTCTTCTAACCCTTTGACCAAGCTGTTAGCGAGAGTGGCCATGGCACTTGTCCCATAGGCTCTTCTTATTGATCTTCCACTCAAGTTTTAGCCCCCACCAGCCCTTACTGCCCAAAGCAGATGCAAAGCTGATGGCCGCCAGCCCTGTGCTTGACCCTTCCCATCCCCTACTACAGCCTCCTCCTCCCTTGGTTTTGTTTCTCGCCTCTCATTAAACTCACAGCCTGCAGGTTTCCTATCCTCATCCCTAAGTAGAGGCAGAAAGGATTTCGTGTCATGTACCAGAAAGCCAGAGGGCCTCTCTACATTGCTGCCCACTCTGGAAGCCTAGCTAGAACCCAGGCCATAAGCAGGATAAAGATTAACATTTGAGGGCTGGAGAGATGGCTTAGCAGTTACAGAACTTATCTACAAAGCCCAAGGACCCAGATTCGATTCCCCACTACCCACGTAAGCCAGATGCACAAGGTGGCCCATTCATCTGGAGTTTGTTTACAGTGACTAGAGGCCCTGGCACGCCCATTCTCTCTCTCTCTCTCTCTCTCTCTCTCTCTCTCTCTCTCTCAAATAAATTAATTAGTTAAATATTTTTAAAGAAAGGTTAACATTTTGATTCTTATTCCTATGATTAGGGAGTGCTAAAGTACCCCATAACTGTGATTAATTCATCTGTGAGGCTTGTAGCAGGTTCCAAGCCCCTCTAAGCACACCAAGCTTTACAACTGGCATGACACCATGAGTCTAGGTTTGTGGAAGAGGCTCAGGGTATCTCTGATCATCAAAAGCAAACAGTAGAAAAGTTACTTACATGTCTCCGGGGCACTTTCCTACCCAATAGGTGTGATGGACCACTACTTGGTCATGCACCAGCTGCGCTGCAATGGGGTCCTGGAGGGCATCCGGATTTGCAGAAAAGGATTCCCCAGCCGGATCCTCTATGCTGACTTCAAACAACGGTAGGCCATTTTGCATCTTTCTCCTTTTGAGAGAAACTTTTGTACTCCCCAGAGGCACCTCAGCCTGGGTGGCTGATGAGGTTGCAAGCCTCCCAGGGTTTCCCTGGACTTCAATTTGCTGGAAGGGTGACCCCCTCCACCCCAGGTAAGTAGGGAACTGATCCTAAGTGGTCTCATGGTTAGAGCTCAAGCCATTTGACTGGCCTAGCTGTGCCATTAAAACAAGATGTCTTCACCTAGGCATGGCAGACATCTTGGAATAAGTGATAATCCTTTATGTGGAGGCTTTGCGTGCATTACAGGATGTTAGCAGTACCTCTGGCCACTGTTCCCGCCCCACCAGAGTCCCAGGATCTCCAGAGGTAGAGGCCTGAGTTATGTAGGTCACAGGGGGATTCAAATCTCTTTCAAGTCAGATAAGAGCCATTTTTTTCTAGGTAGGCAAGCTTCCTGCTGTGCATATACAACCTGCTTTCCTTCCTTCTTGTTTCTTTCCCTCCGCCAGAGCCGTCTTGCCTGGAGTTCACCGTTGGTTGTCCCCCCTCCCAGACCAGTGGGACAATATTCTCCTTCTTCCTGAGGCTGGAGCAAAAGGTTCTAGAAGGCCTGGTCTTGGGAACAGGGCCATTCTAGGAAATTTTGTTCCCTCTCTTCAGGTATCGGATCCTCAATGCCAGTGCCATCCCAGAAGGGCAGTTCATTGACAGCAAGAATGCCTCAGAGAAGCTTCTGAACTCCATCGATGTGGACCGGGAACAGTACCGGTTTGGCCACACCAAGGTAAGAACAGGTGATGTGGAGACTGTCGGCCCCACGACTTACAACTAACAACAGTTAGTCAGAGGGAAGAATCTTTCTTCTTCTGGTCTACCTGAACAGCCTTGTTTTGCAGCCCGGTCAAAGGAGCTCTGGAGCTGGGCTTGAAGGATTGAGCTCCTCATTGGTCTTTAAGTTCTAGGAAGCTCTGATTAGAAGTCAGAGCAGGAAACAAAGAGGAATCCTGCAGAGAGAAACAGAACAGAGGCTGTTAAAGGAGAAGAAAGAGCCATGGGGGCGGTGAGGGGAGGAAACAGACAGACTCCAGGGATTGTGGGCACTTGAGGGGAATTATCCCGTGAAAGAGAAGAGTAACCAGTGATGGCCTAGCTATGTGTACTCTCTGTGCAGAGCTGTCTGTACATAGTTGATTCCTCACAGTAACTGATGACATAGAGAAGGACTGATAAGGGGGCATGTGACTCTCTTGGTTCTTGGAAGGGTATCGAACATAGAGTCTCCAGGAGGCTAAGGGCAAGGTCAATGCTCAAGGTCTCATGGATAGGGAAGTCTGATAAGGATTGAGTGCCAAAGGCTGGCTTCCAGTACTGGTCTGACTTTGAAGCACTGCTCCTGGAAGGAAGTCAGCTGATTCCCCAGCTAGTCTCTGGCTCTGTTTCCTTGTATATAGTGGGTGGAGGGTGTGCTCCTGCTGAGGCAGTGGGCCTGTGGGTGGAAAAGAGCGCAGGAGCAAGAAGGTGGGTGGGTCTATGACTCTCTTCTAACCTGGCCACAATACTCAGTTATTTTCTGGAGTTGTCTTTGCTTCCTATGTTTGAACTCCCCAGAACTAGTCCAGGTGGGTTGATGGGCCTAGAACCTACTCGGTCTACACTGCCTCACAGCCCAAGTGCAAATGCAGAGAGCAGAGCCACCAGAAAGCGAGTCCTGGAAGCTGGTTCCAACCAAGCACTCTGAGGGTCAAGGGTGTGTTTAAGGAAAAAAAAAAAATAGGCTACTTTAAGGCTCTTCGAGCACAGGCTGAAGATGAAGCGGGCGTCACTTCTCTTTGGATGCAGGTGTTTTTCAAAGCTGGGCTCCTGGGGCTTCTGGAGGAGATGAGAGACGAGAAGCTGGTGACGTTGATGACACGCACGCAGGCCGTGTGCAGGGGCTACCTCATGCGGGTGGAGTTCAAGAAGATGATGGAGAGGAGGTGATGCAGGCTCTGGCCTCCATCTTACCCCAATCCTACTTGGCATCCTAGTACTGATTCCTGTTGGGGTCTTGGGATATTCATTTACTCACCCGTTCTTTCATTCCTTCGTTTGGCCATGTTGACTGAGCAGCAGTCTTGTGATGGGTAATCTTAGCACTTCCAGATGAACCCTGCTGTCAAGCAGTTCATGAAGGAGCAGGAAGCAGCAGACATGCGCATGGCGGGTTTTAAGACTTGAGAAAAAGTCAGTGTTAGGAGAATGGGACCCTGGCCCAGATAGGCCCCGAACTTGGTTGATTGAGAGCTGAGGTTGGTATACATGGGTCAATAAGAAGAAAGAACTTTCTAGAAAATTTTTGTGGAAGTGAGATCCAGGAGGAAAACTGACAAGAAAGTCACTGTTGTTGGAGCACAGCGAAAGAGGCAGGCAGTGGGGGTCCGCCTGCATCAAGCTCAGGAGCCCAGACAGTGTCCCTCAGGTGGATGGGGTCCCTAGAAGTATGTAAAAGGAGGAGAGTTGGGGTCAGGTCACGCTTGGAGGAGAATGAATCTAATGGGAAGAATGAGGATATTGCCAGACTGTAGCAGAAATCCGAAGAAGAGGTAGAAAGGACCCGAATTCAGTCACCTCCTCCCTGCTAGCCAGACATCCTCAGCCTTTTATGGGATAGGGAAACCTCCACAGCCATCTGTGGTCATGTCTTGTGAGTGAGATAAGAGGGCATTGAACAAAGGAATGTGTCATTACTCTTTGAATAATTCAGAGATGGCATGACAACACCAATAACTGGCTGTGTGAGGGGACTTTGGGAACAGCTGAGTGGCAGTCTATCTCCTGATTCCCCAAAGCCCTGCAACAGGGCCACAGTGGATCCCCATTGAGTAATAGAAACACTTGCCCCCAGACATCTAGCTTAATGAAGCAAATGAAAGTCAGTACAGAAAAGGGGTGGGGGGGGGAATCCAAAGAAAGGCCAAGCAGTTTAAAAGTTAGAAAAGCAAGTTTTCAGGCACCCTTGAGTCATGTGATCATGACGCTGTGAAGGGGAGGAAGATGTAGATGGTCCTGGAATGCAGGCAACAACGGGATTCAGGAGAGTGGATCAATTCTAAAGAAAAGCACTGGGTTTACGCCAACTCTTCAGAAGAGAGAGGGACCCAAAATACTGTGAAGCAGAAAGAAACAATAAAATAAAAAAGGCAAAACGGTTCTAAAAAGCAATTCAAAAACGATGAAAGTCCCAATGACAGCAGTGAGTCGCTCATAGCATTGGCCATAAGAGGTCAACCCATGACCTCAGGTGGGACATCTCCAGTGGGTGACGCAGCAGCAGCCCGGACAATGAGAGATGCACACACGGCCCCGCCCCTCCCTCCCTCCCTCCCTCCCTCCCTCCTAACCTTGGCTGTACTGCCCCTGGGACCCTCGTTCACACATCTACTCTGGGGCCCGTGGGGTCCGCAAAGCTTGGCTCCTTCCACCCAGCTGGGAAGGATGGAGAGTCCAGGGCCTGTAGGGGGCAAGGTGGACTAGATAGATGCGTAATTAATCTGACTCCTAATGGGTGTACAGGGAGTCCATCTTCTGCATCCAGTACAACATCCGCTCCTTCATGAACGTCAAGCACTGGCCCTGGATGAACCTCTTCTTCAAGATCAAGCCCCTGCTCAAGAGCGCAGAGGCCGAAAAAGAGATGGCCACCATGAAGGAGGACTTTGAGAAGGCCAAAGAAGAACTGGCCAGGTCTGAGGCTCGCAGGAAGGAGCTGGAAGAAAAAATGGTCTCCTTGCTTCAGGAAAAAAATGACCTCCAGTTGCAGGTCCAGTCGGTAAGTACCTTCTTCTGCCTGAGAGTGCAAAACAGGTCCTCCCAGCACGGGAAAGAACTGCGAGCGCCCCATGATGTGTCTATTCAAGAAGCAGTGGTGCCACCCAGTGGCCACATAGAGTACTGTAGCAGTACTATTAGGGCTCGACCTGGCTTCCACAGGGAAAAAAAAAAATGTCTGCTAAGTGTGAAAGTGGGCTGTCCTTGGTTTATTTATAGCTTCCACAGCACAGTTGGACATATTTTCCTGGGGCTATGAAGGTGAGTGCATAAAATCATAATGAGAAGCTGTCAGAGTTGGGCGTGTTGATTCACACCTGCAATACCAGCACTCAAGAGGATAAGGTAGGAGCATAGCCACAAATTCAAGGCCAGTCTTGGTTATATAGGAATTTTCAGGTTACAATGTGAGACCCTGTCTCAATAAAAAAAAACAGGGCTGGAGAGATGTTACAGTGGTTAAGGTGCTTGCCTCAATGCCTAAGGACCCAGGCTCAATTCCCCAGTATCCACGTAAATCAGATGCACAAGATGGCACATACATCTGGAGTTCATTTGCAGTGGCTAGAGGTCTTCCCTCTGTATCTCTCCCTCTCTTTCTCTCATTCATAAATAAATAAATAAACAAACTAAAGCAAGAAAAGTTTTCAGAGGTGCCTAGGTCTTTTAAAAACATATCTATAAAAATAAATCATTAAAACTAAATAACACAATTCACACAGAAAGTAATTTGCCACACATGATTTTCAGTAATATAGTTATACTCCAAAAAAAGCATTATAAAATGCATTTTTCCCAAGGAAATAGGAAAAATGAAACCACATCTCTACAGGGCCAGCCTAATTAGGGTGGTCTAACTGTCTCATTCCCAAGACTTAAGACATTTACAATTTTTTTTCTTTTAATAACATATCCACAAATACTTAGAATGTCCTCTGGGGTGGATAATTTAATTCAAGAGCAGAATTAGGGGGCTGTGAAGATGGCTCGGCAGTTAAGAGTCCCTGCTGCTTAGGCATGAGCACCTGGTAGTGTCTGAGCCCATGTAAAAAGCTGTGCTTCTTATGCACACGTGTAGCCCCAGTCGGCAGGAGTCTAGGAGCGGAGATCTGAGCATCGCTGGGGCTTTCTGAAAACCAAAGTTCTGCGTCGAGAGAGAGAGAGAGAGAGAGAGAGAGAGAGACCCCCATCTCAAGGAAGTACATGTCTGAATGATAGAGAAGGGCGCTTGAAGTTCTCCTCTGGCCTCTGCACACATTGTGCACCCATCTGCAAACACACACACACATGCATAAACTACACATAGCACACCACAGTACAATACATACATACATACATGCATGCATGCATGCACACACACACACACACACACACACACTGAAAAAGGAACACTTCTACAGTCTCCTGAGACATGGACTTTCAACCAGTGATTCTTCTGTGTCTTTAATTTTCTGTTCTGTTTGTGGAGGAAACATAGCTAAGGACACAAGTAACCCTCTTCTGTTGGAAGCTAAAAGTTAACAGTGCTGGACTGGAGACCTGGCTCAGCAGTTAAGGTGCTTGCCTGTGAAGCCTAAGAACTCATGTTCAAATCTCCAGTCCCACGTAAGCTTGATGCACAGTGATGCAAGTGAGCAGTGTCATACATGAGCACAATGGGGAGCACACATCTGGAGTTTGTTCAAAGCAGCTGAAGGCCCTGGTGCACCCATTCTCCCCCCACCTAAATAAATAAATTTTAAAAATATAGCGGTACTTTGAAAACAGTAGTCAGCTTCTGGTAACATGGGCCTTTTTTGATTGATAGTATAAGAGATAGTGAGATAACTGGGCATCTAGACTCAACAGGTTTAGAGCTATTCTTTAAAATGAGTTGCTAACCCTGGGAGGTCCTCTGTCTGAAATTACCCTGAGTGAATTGCTATCGAATGATGATGTCATCAGTCATTAAAATCACATACAGGGATGGACAGATGGCTAAGCAGTTAAGGCACTTGCCCAAAAAGCCTAGGGGCTCATGTTCAATTTCTCTCCAGATCCTGCATTAGCCAGATGCAAAGGTGAGGCAAGCGCCATGTTGCACATGCCCACTAGGTGGCGCAAGCATCTGGAGTGCAATTGCAGTGGCTGAGCCCCTGGCATGCCAATTCTCTCTCTCTCTCTCTGTCTCTGTCTCTCGCTCTCTCTGTCTCTCTTGCTCTCACTCTCGAGCAAGAGAATAAAATCACATACAGATGATATGTAAGTGTGAATTGAAATGTGGACATGTGTGTGAATGTGTACACATGTCTGTGGATGATGTGTGTGGTTCTATATGTGAATGAACATATTGTATGAATGTGTGTATTCATGTATATGAATGTGGACGTGTCTATGAAAGTGCGCACATGTGTATGAATGTGTGTGCATATGTGTTTGTGCTCTGCTCACACAAGAACCAGCCCTTTGGCTTAGGTACAGATAAGGGGCTTTCAAAGGGCGAGGCCCTCTCCTTGCAGGGTGCGCGGAGTGGCAGATGGAAACTCACAGACATGGTTCTTTCAGGAAACAGAAAATCTGATGGATGCTGAGGAGCGGTGTGAGGGACTCATCAAAAGCAAGATCCAACTGGAGGCCAAAGTCAAGGAGCTGAATGAGAGGCTGGAAGAGGAGGAAGAAATGAACTCTGAACTGGTCGCCAAGAAAAGGAATCTGGAGGACAAATGCTCATCTCTCAAGAGAGACATTGATGACCTGGAGCTGACCCTGACGAAGGTCGAGAAGGAGAAGCACGCCACGGAGAACAAGGTGGGTGCTCATCAGCTCCCCGCCGGCCCTCGCTCTGGCAGGGAGAAGGCTGGGCAGGAGCTCCATCCGCCCAGCATGGAGGTGAGAAGCAGAAACCAGGCAGTATGACTCAGTCCCTCTGCCTCGTTCTCCTCCATGAAGGTTCTTCTCAGGCCTCCCTGGTTGTGCCATGAACTCGCAGCGTTTCCTTGAGAGGAAGTTTCATTTCACACTTGTCTTGGTCACTGGTCGTACCTAGCACAGGGAGAGCAGACAAAATGTCCAAAGGAGTGAGGCAGATCATGAAGGAGGCAGAAAATTGGGTAACCCCAACTGTTGACCGTGGGTGGGGAGTACAGGGACCCTCACACATTATTGGCTGAGTGTAGGGCACAGGGAAAGTCATTCACAATTACTTTGTCAAATTAAGACTCTACATCCCCTAGGAGCCCTGTAGGTGTGAGTACGTAGATCAAAGAAGTCTCCCACCAGGAAAACCAATGAGGATGCTTGTAGAAGCATGGCTTAGGGCAGAGCTAGGGGAATGGAGAGGTTGGAGGCTGTGGTGGAGGCACACTGGGGATGCTGTGCGCTGCAGACACCACGGGCACCATGGGCAACCAGGCCACAGGCCACCCTGCCTATGAGTGGCAGCCTTGACTCAGCTCCAGCCAGCTATTGTCAGCAGAGGGTGGGCATCCAGGATTGGTAGAGGTTCTGACTTTCCATGAAATAATACAGACTTTGTGTGAAATTTCATTCTTTTCAATGCTGACAACATTTCAAAAAAAAAAAAAAAGAAGGTAAATGAAAGCTGTCTGTGGCCAGATTCAATTCATGGGTTAGGAGTAAGCAACCTTGGGTCTGGAAGTCCGCTGTACACGGAAGTTTCCATTTAATGCCTGAAGCTCTGTGGTTGGTGCCCCATCCTGCATTGTGGAAACACAGGCCTCTCCTTCCCCTTCCTGCACCATTCTAATACCTCCCAAGGAATAAACTTCTCAATATGGGGCTGGAGAGATGGCTTAGTGGTTGAGTGCCTTGCCTATGAAGCCTAAGGACCCCGGTTCGAGGCTCGATTCCCCAGGACCCACGTTAGCCAGATGCACAAGGGGGCACACGCGTCTGGAGTTCGTTTGCAGGTGGCTGGAAGCCCTGGCGCACCCATTCTCTGTCTCTCTCTCTCTCTGTCACTCTTAAATAAATAAAAATGAACAAAATTTTTTTTTAATTTCTCAATATGTATGATAAACAGACTGATGTATTATCCTTTGAATATCTGGGTTTTAACGGTGCCCTTGTAAAACATAGTGCACCCCTAAACCAAAAGTCCCAATGGGAAAATCTGAAACACCCTAGTAGACCAAGGTGGAAGGTCAAAGTCTGAGAGGGCAGTCGGATGACGTGATGGTTTCAATGTAAAGTGTCCCCATAGCCAGCCTCGTACTCTATCCCCAGCTGGTGGCAGTTTGGGAGGTGGAGGCTTGCTGGAGGAGGTCTGTCGCTGGGAGCCAACTTTCAGGTTTCTCAGCCCAGCTCCACACCAACTTCTGACACTACTTCCACCCAGATGTGAGCCAGCTTCCTCCTCGTGCCATGCTTTCCCTGCCATGGTGAACTTTCCCCTAGAGACTATAAGCCAAAGCAAACCCTTTCCTCCCATCGACTGCTTCTGGTGGGTGCTTTGTCCCAGCAGCAAGAGGTTAACTGCTACAGGTGCAGCGATATGTACCTGGTCCCTAGTGCTTACGAAGCAGTGGCAGGAAGACCTGGAGCCCAGGAGTTTGGAGGCAGCCCAGGTAGCACACCAAGACCTTTCTCCAAGCAAACAAACAAATAAAAGATTAAAGAAACATTTAAAAAGTAAAAAACTGAGATGCTACCGGTTCCCTGGATGTAATGAAGCAGTAACCTGAGAGACAGAGAGAGGCAGCGGCAGCTTTTGTTGCTAGAAGCTTCTGGTTCAATTGCTTCAGTATTAAAATGGTTGTTGATATTCTCCTAGGTCAAGAATCTTTCTGAAGAAATGACAGCACTCGAAGAAAACATTTCCAAACTGACCAAAGAAAAGAAATCTCTCCAGGAAGCCCACCAGCAGACGCTGGATGACCTGCAGGCGGAGGAAGACAAAGTCAACGGTCTGATCAAGTTGAATGTCAAGCTGGAGCAGCAAACAGATGACGTGAGGAAAACATGCCAGTCCTGCTTAGCAGAAGAGGGACTCAATGGGAATTCAGGGGCTGGAGTCAGAGCCCTGAGTTCAGATCTCAGCAATGGCCCGGCTCCAAACACATCTGAGATGAAACGCAGGTCGCTTCACCCTGCAAAACCTCAGTTTCTAGCTCTGAAGTAGGGCTACACGCCAAGAGCTATTTCTCAGAGGGTTTCTAGGGAAAGCATGAAACACAGTTTTCACTAAACATTGTGTGCTGATAACAGAAGCTGTACAAGCCACATGTGAGTTGTCCTGCTCCCCAAATCTGAAATTCTATTCTACCTCTTTTAAAATCTAGCTCCAGGTGGGGGTGTAGCTCAGTGGTAGAGCATGCCCAAGACCCTGGTTTCTGCCCCCAACACCACAAAGTAAAACAAAATGAACAAACAAACAAACAAACAAACAAAAAAAACTAGTTCCATTTCAGGTGGTGGAAGTTATTATCCACCCTCCTCCCTCTCAAGGCACATTATTGTTCATGACGTCAGGGCCAGGTTGAAAGCTTTCTCATTTTACTTCCAGAATAGCAAAGGTAGGAGAGGAGCAATGGCATGGACACGCCCACAGTGTCCACTGAAGAGACCCAATTTGTTTCTATCTGGGCACATATTTCTGGGTGTAATTGCCTATAGGGGACATGGCCTGGGACAGGCCAAGTGGAATCAGATGAAAAAAGCCACCCCCTGTGGGACCTATCCCCCAAGGTCCCCTTGCTAGGGAAGGGTGGCAGAGAGAAGGGAAGACTTGCTTCCTCCCAGGGACCAGAAGCTGACCTCTGCATCCCGCTAGAGACCGGGAAGCCCCCGTGTGCCCGTGCTGTCTGCAGCGGGCGAGCTGCCTTCCTGAGCAGGACCCCACTCTCTCCTTCCACGGGTGTCTCCCCAGCTCGAGGGCAGCTTGGAGCAGGAGAAGAAGCTGCGGGCCGACCTGGAAAGAGTGAAGAGGAAGCTGGAAGGAGACCTGAAAATGTCGCAGGAATCCATCACGGACCTGGAAACCGACAAGCAGCAAGTAGAAGAGAAGCTGAGGAAGTACACGTCTCCCCTTCCCCCCTTCCAGCCCCAGAGCCAAGCTCGCCTCCCTGCCAAAGGCCCGTCTTTCATGGCGTTTTGTTTCTTTTCTTTTTTAAATCTGTTTGCAGGAAGGAGTTTGAAATCAGTCAGTTACAAGGCAAAATCGATGATGAACAAGTTCTCAGCTTGCAGCTGCAAAAGAAGATTAAAGAACTGCAGGTGACAGCGTCAGGACTTCCCAGTCAGGGGATCACTAGGCCGCTACCCGATTGCTGTCTCCCTGTGTTTCCTGAGCTGTTCCTTTCCGCATCTTTTAGAACTGGAATATCCTATTGTTTTGTTTCCTCCCCTTCCTTCTGTTTTGTGGGTTTTTTTTTTTTTTTTTGAGAAAGTTTACCTATGTTGCCCAAGTTGGTCTTGGACTTAAGTGGTCCTCCTGCCTCACTGATATGCACCACAACATCAGTCTTTTATCCTATAACTTTTGAAATCAATAGTTTCATTTTTCTAATTATTTCCTTGAAAAGAATAAGAATGTCATCCACAGTACTAACTGTTACTATAAAGGTGTTGACCACTAACCCTAACAGTGTCCCCCAGTTTTCTGAGAAGGAATTGCCAGCTTCATTTCACTGTGGATCTTCTTGGGCTTTTTGCTGTGTGTTTACGCATATATTGAAGACCATCAGAACACATGGGATATATGCAAAAATGTGTTCTCGTGTCTTATTTCTTTCTCGGGATAAATGTTTTCGTACTCGGCATATCATTCTGCCACTTGCTCCCTTCCTGTGTCGGTGTGCTGTGCAGAGCTGTCCATGGCGGAGGCCCCTCCGCATTTAGCTGCTTTGAGGACTCCCGGAGCAAGTCTCCACCGCAGCTTATTTAACCCTTCTCCTTCTCAGGGTCACTTACGTTGTTTGCAAGCATTCCCACTCCCCAAAAGATCATTATAGGTCTGGAGAGATGACTTAGTGGCTAAAATGCTTGCCTGCAAAGCCAAAGGACCTAGGTCCCATTACCCAGAAACCACCACGTATACCAGATGCACAAGGTGGCACATACATTGGAGTTCATTTGCTGTGGCTAGAGGCCCTGGCATGACCATTCTCTCTATCTGCCTCTTCCTCCCCACCTCAAATAAATTTTGTTTTAAAAAGTCATAATATATTCTTAACTTTGGGCTACCTGCCCTCCGTTCCTCAACACCTGTCACTCTTGAAGTGGGCTGCTCATCCCCTGACACAATGACCCTTTCAGGCCCGCACAGAGGAGCTGGAGGAGGAAATCGAAGCGGAACGCACTCTCAGGGCCAAGATTGAGAAGCAGCGCGCAGACCTGGCCAGGGAGCTGGAGGAGATCAGCGAGCGGCTAGAGGAAGCCAGCGGGGCCACCTCTGCCCAGATCGAGATGAACAAGAAGCGGGAGGCCGAGTTCCAGAAACTGCGCCGGGACCTGGAGGAGGCCACCCTGCAGCACGAGGCCACGGCGGCCACCCTGAGGAAGAAGCACGCGGACAGCGCGGCCGAGCTCGGGGAGCAGATCGACAACCTGCAGCGAGTGAAGCAGAAGCTGGAGAAGGAGAAGAGCGAGCTGAAGATGGAGATCGACGACCTCGCCAGCAACATTGAGACCGTCTCCAAGTCGAAGGTACCTGATTCACCTGGGCAGTCATGAAGTAGCCAGGCCTTCTTGCCCTGTGGGCATGTGGGATTTGATGTCCCATACTCTGTGCACGTTCTAAACTGCTGTTATCCCCTCTTCCGACTGCTCCCAGCTCCTAAAATTTCTTCAGGGCATGGTGACTTAAATACTGGGGCGCTTGTAGCAAAAGGCCTTACACTGGGTGATTGCTGAGCAACAGGCATGCTCACTGCTCTGGAGTAGGGAAGTCTGAGATCAAGGTACCAGAGGATTCAGTGTGAGGTGAGGACTCACTCTCTTCAAAGGTGAGGCCTTCTTACTATGTCCTAACATGTCAGAAGAGTCAGGGGAGCTAATGACCTTCATTGCAGATAAGTAAAATTAAACTAGGTTTCCAGAGCCTTAAGGACTCAGGTTCTTTTTAGGTCATTTGCCAGGATGGTCTCACGTAGAAATATGTTCTGCCTCCCTTCCCCATATGCCAGTCTGGGGCTTCTCAAATTCCCCAGGGCCCCTATGCAGTCGAAGGCTCTGACCTTGAACTTTGCTTCTTAATAAAGCTACATCTCTGTGGCTTGATACCACCCCCCACCCCAGGGAGCCACCCACCTTGTGCTTCTTGATTTAAGAGCGATGCTCTCGGCTATACTTGGAGCTGTTTGGCAGGGCTTGGAGAAGCAACTGTGACCAAAAACATGGAGGGTGGGTCTCCCAGGAAAGAACTTGTCAGAGAATCTGCCAGGAAAAGGAATGAAAAGTAGGGTCCCCTATGGAGACCCTTGCTCTCTGTGTGTGTGGTGCTGGGACTTGAACCCAGGGCCATTGCACATGCTCCATAACTGAGCTGTATCCCCAGCCCCTTCATGCTGTCCTTTGTCATGATTTCACAGAGCATGAGTTTTCATGGTTTCCTCCTCACTCTGTCTCAGTTCACTTTCTGTTACTATAAATGAAAAGACCTGAGGCTGCAAACTTTATAAGGAGAAAAAGGTTGTATGTATCTCACACTCTGGAGGTGCAAGTGCATGGTGCTAGGATCTCACAATTCATTCTCATGGGAACTAATCTACTCTCAGGACAGTAGAATTAATCCCTTCACAGGGTGGTGCCTCAAGACCTAATACTTTCTACTGAGCTCCACATTTACCTCGAGTGTGTGTGTGTGTGTGTGCATGATGCTTGCGTGTGTGTGTTTCTGGGTGCGAGTGCAAGAATGCACATGTCACAGAACACGTGTGGGGCTCAGAGGACGATCACGAATGTTGGTCCCCATCTTCCCCCTTGTTTGAGACAGGGTGTCTTGTTCACTGCTGTCTGCCAGGCTAGCTGTCCTGTGAGCTTCCAGGAATTCTCTTGTCTCTGCCTCCCATTTTGCTTTGGGAGCACTGGGGTTGCAGGCACACACTACTGCATCTGGATCCTAACTCAGGTCTTCACACTAGCACAGCAAGTGCTTTAGCCCTTAACCCTCTCCCCATCCAGTCTCCACCTTGTGAAGGCCCTACCACTCCTCCATGCCACCCCGCCAGCAGCCAAGCTTCATCAAAACGATAGCACTCTGACTGAAGCTCACTGACTCATCTCCCTTTCTCTCCTCCTTCCCTTCCTTCTTCTTTCCTCCCCTCCCTCTCTCCTTCACAGGCTAGGATAGCTGAGCTGTACACAATGCAGCATCACCTCTGTGTTCTAGTAAGCACCTCCATATAGCTTCCTACTTCCAGAACAGCGCCCTGCTGCTCTGTATTCTCAATTTTAAGATCCGATGGTCGGAGCACTTCATCTTGCTTGATGTTTCTGAATTATTTTACCCTTCCCTGTCCTCCTTGCAAGTTACCTTCCCTCTCAGATCACACCCCCCTACTGGAATCTTCTCCATGTGTCATTCCAAGCACAGAGCCTGGGCTCCTCGATGACCCTCTTTGATCTAATATCCCTGTCTCTTCTGTTTCCCAGACTAAAGAAGCACGCACTGACTTTTACTTTGCATTTTATAGGGAGCAGGGAGAAAGGAAAAGGTCTGCACAAGGCTTTTGAAAAAACCTCATAAAACTGCGGGCTGACCAGAGGCTGGATGGTGAATCGCTCCATACTGATGCCTCCCACTTCTGGGAACCATCTTTATTGTTAGATTAAATACTCAACCCCATCACTTAATTCATTGCTTGCAAATATTATTCACCTGGAAATAGAATTACTTATATTCCAAGAGGACCCAAGGGTCCTTTGGAGTGTCATCTTTTCAGAAGTTTGTTTACAAATCATTAAAATACTTGCCTACCAAAAGCTGGTGTTCTAAGCTATGAATAATTAAACAGTAATCACAAAATAAAAACAGAGCAAACCTGAAATAATTATAATTTTAAATCTAGCTTTTCTGTTTTAAATTTTTATTTTGCTTAAGAAGAAGACAGATGATAATCTGTTTCAGTTCAATCCTCAGTGCTGAGAGCCCATTTTCCTCATTCATGTTGGCCTTTTTGTTGTTTATTATTTTCTCGTGTGTGTGTGGGGTGTGTGTGTGTGTTAGTGAGTGTGAATGCAGACAGGTGCATGCCAGAATGTGGGTCTGGAGGTCAGAGGGCAACTTCCGTTGTTGGTTCTCACCTTACACCTTATTTTGAGGTAGGATCTCTTGTTGCTCGCTGCTCTGTGTGACAGGCTACCTGGTTCTCCTGCCTCGACCTTCCATCTCGCTGTGGGAGCACAGGGATCAGAGATGGCCCCTACTACGTGCAGCTTCATGTGGGATCCGGGGCTCTGAACTCAGATCATCATGCTTGCACAACGGAGCCATCTCCCCAGCCTAGCCTTTCTGTTTTTAAGAGTAACATGGAAAGGATGTGCCGGTCTGTGGAAGACCAGTTCAATGAGATCAAAGCCAAGGAGGACCAGCAGACCCAGCTGATTCATGACCTGAACATGCAGAAGGCAAAGCTGCAGACCCAGAATGGTGAGGATGGCAGGGCTCTGGGGTCCGGTGAGGACACGGCGATCAGTGGATGGCAGCGCCGACCCAAGGTTACAGACCCACAATAGTGGTAGAGCTCTGGGGTCCAGTGGGGCAGAGTGGATCGGTGCTAGGCCACGTTGACCCTGGGGGCCACATGTGTTTGGTAGGTGAGCTGATCCACCAAGTGGAAGAGAAGGAGGCTCTGGTTTCACAGCTAACCAAAAGCAAGCAGGCCCTCAGCCAGCAGCTGGAAGAGCTTAAGAGGCAGCTGGAGGAAGAAACCAAGGTAATGGCATCCCTTCTGGACACCAGAACCTAGGAAGCCAGGTAACGCAACCCTTCAGTCAGGTGACTAGAGCAGTCTGATGCCTCATCTCTCTTCCTTACAGTGGGTGCTTAGGTTAGAGGAGCTTCGCATTGGATCTCTTTTCTCAGGACTAGAAACCCTGCTAGGGTGTTTCATCTCCTGGGCTCCTCTGTGTTCTATAGAGTGATATGATAAGCTTCCCTGCTCAGTCAAGAGGAGCTCCTTCCCACCATAGCACTAGTTAAGTCCTCTCTGCTCTGCACTTCATCCCAGGCACAGAGAACGCCTTCCTTTGTCTTCACCGTTCGTATTTGTGGGTTGCCTCCTATAACACCTGCTCTTAAGTACATTTTTCCCCAAAGGACTATACCAACATGAACTGCATCATATTCTTAATTTCTACCTTGGATATTTGTGCCTATAACACACATCTCCCTACTGGTGCGTAAACTGATAGGAAAGTATAAAAATTTTCCCGCTGTAGTTGTCTATAGTAGGTACAGTCCCAGAAGAACAATACACACAGTAGGTGCTTAGTGGAGCTACTGCTGTTTATGTTCAAGCATTAAAATCTAGGAGGTCAATAAACTATATAATTGGAATTCTAAGGTTGTTATGACTTGACTGAGTCTTACAGGGCAATCTGGGATTTCATTTCTGGCAAAGGGCAATGCTATATTTAGGCCCATATTCTTTTTTTCATATATATATATATATATATATATATATATATATATATATATATAGAGAGAGAGAGAGAGAGAGAGAGAGAGAGAGAGAGAAGTTCTATACTTACAGACAACAAACCATAGTATTTCCCTCCCCCACTTTTCCCCTCATAACTCTGCTCCCCGTCATATCCCCTCCCTCTCTCCATTAGTCTCTCTTTTAATTTGATGTCATCATCTTTTTCTCCTATTATGCCCCATATTCTTATTCGGAGGAAAGGTTTTTGGTGGAGTGGCAGGCAAGGAGTCAGTGAGAACAAGAGCTTAAATAGTGAGAAAGTTTACCATGGGTGTGAGGCCAGCCTTTGTTCGATGTATAGCAACAGTGAGACTTCTTTCTCAAGAAAGTTCTGTTGTTTCCATTTTACTAAAAAGAAGAAAATGTAGCAACTACTGCACTGCGACAAGAGTGGTCTTTACTTTGCACCAGAGGATGTTTTGCAAGCATCGTAGCGAAAGGTCAGCTTTGGCCCTGTCCAGAGGGCAGCGAGTGAGTGATGAGGCTCCGGGCATGTCCTCCCCTGCTTGAGACAAGGAGCTGGAGTCATGGAATCCGCTCAGCTCACATTCGTGTCCACACTTCTGGGTCACAGGAAATAGCAAAAAACGCAATAAGCTTCTCATGGTCACAGCATTGTATAGCACTGCATGAAGTAGCAAGATTATTCACTTTTGAATTCTACATTAGTCCTTCTGATTATACCCAGGGAAAGGTCTCAATTTGAACAGCAGCTCCACAGCATTTGGTTATTTGCCTTAAGAAATAGATAGTTTAAGAGAAAAAAAAATAAAGGGGCTTGAGAGGTTGCTTAGTGGTTAAAGTGCTTTCCTAGGAAGCCCAAGGATGCAAATTCAATTCTCTAGTACCCATATAAGCCACATGCACAAGGTGGCACATATGTCTGGAGATGATTTTCAGTGGCTGGAGGCCCTGGGGTACCCATTGTCATTTTCTCTGTCTTTCTTTCTTCTATCTCTCTCTGTTTGCAATTAAGTAAACAAATAACATTTTTTTAAAAAGCAATAGCATATAAGCCTCAACCACAGAGAAACATATATAATAGTGCCAAGGCACACAGGAACAATATTACATTATGCCAATTGCATTTATTTTTATATTTTTTATGGCAATTTGGTGTGTGGGGTGTAGACAGGATCTTGCTATTTATCTAAAACTGGCCTAGAACTTACCATGGTTACTAGGTTGCCTGAATCCCTTAAGTGCTAGGATTATAGGAGTTCGCCATCATGCCTGACTGAATATGTAATAGTTTCCTGTTTACTATGGTATAATAATTTCTTTTAAATAGGTATTGTAGTTAAAGAAAGAACCCCCCCAAAAATTAAACAGGTGATGTGCTGATAATGGCGAAATTTGTGAAAGCAACATGAAAGTGATTCAAGTTGGGAGAAGATAACTAAATGAAAATACCTTAATTTGGTAAAGGGTCACATGTTTTTGCAATTTGTCAACCACTGCAATTCCCAGGCCAAGAACGCGCTGGCCCACGCCCTGCAGTCCTCCCGCCACGACTGTGACCTGCTGCGGGAGCAGTACGAGGAGGAGCAGGAGGGCAAAGCCGAGCTGCAGAGGGCGCTGTCCAAGGCCAACAGCGAGGTTGCCCAGTGGAGGACCAAATACGAGACGGACGCCATCCAGCGCACGGAGGAGCTGGAGGAGGCCAAGTATAGCTTCAAGTTTCCCATAGGAGACAGGATCCTAGGACAGACACTAAGAGGAGAGAAGACTTTCTTTCTTCTTGGAGAGAGTCTCCAACCACTCCTTCATCATTTCTAAAGCATTCAGAGTAGCTCCCCACCCCACCCCCCCGCCGCCCTCCCGAGGTCTCTATCCTCCCCTTAAGGAGCTGCCCACTTCACTTGACTTTGGTGGTGGCTCCTTGGGAATCTGCTTTGCCACAGAGTATTTTGAGATTATTCAGCATTATAGTTGTGTTGCTTAACAATGGGAAGTCTGCTCTGAGAAATGTGGCATAGGGGGATTTCAGCACTGTGAACCTTTAAGAGCATGTGCACCCTTTTAGAGTATGTGCACACAAACCTGGGTGATGTGCAGGCTAATCCTCATTGTAAGAACCTTTAAGAGTATGTGTACAAAACCTGGGTGGGGGGCTGGAGAGATGGCTTAGCGGTTAAGCACTTGCCTGTGAAGCCTAAGGACCCCGGTTCGAGGCTCGATTCCCCAGGACCCACGTTAGCCAGATGCACAAGGGGGCACACGCATCTGGAGTTCGTTTGCAGTAGCTGGAAGCCCTGGTGTGCCCATTCTCTCTCTCTCTCTCTCTCTCTCTCTCTCTCTCTCTCTCTGTCGCTTTCAAAGAAATAAATAAAAATAAACAAAAAAATTAAAAAAAAAACCTGGGTGGTATGTAGGCTATTCTTCCATGTGGCCTCTTCCTGCCATTTAAGAGACTCAGTAAACCTGAGTCCAGTCCCAGGCTGTTGCTGGCATGACAAGGCATGCTTTTTTATAGTAAAGTTCCTTTTTATAAGTAGGAATATACTCTTGTGACAAAATGTAGCATAGTAAACGCTTAACCCAGCGACACAATTGTTACCCCTATTAAGTATTAGGTGTTGTGCATAGAGCAGTGTGTGCTGTACTTTGAAATGACTGGAGTGCAGCATCACCACAACAAGTAACGGATACAAGGCACACCATGTCCCTATACTAGGGTCCTTCGCACTCAGATGCTATGTCCTGGTCAATCTGATAGTCACCTGCTGAAATGTTTCGTTTTCATAGGAAGAAGCTGGCCCAGAGGCTCCAGGAGGCAGAGGAAAACACCGAGGCAGCAAACTCCAAGTGCGCTTCCTTGGAGAAAACCAAACAGAGGCTCCAGGGAGAGGTGGACGACCTGATGCTAGACTTGGAGAGGGCCAACACAGCCTGTGCCACCCTGGACAAGAAGCAGAGGAACTTCGATAAGGTCTTTCCCTGCCTACTTAGTGAAAATGGCCAAAGTGAAGGTCTGTCACGCTCAGATGGACGACATGCAGATTCGTTAGGCCAGGCCCGTGGCTTGAGCATCAAGTCACTGTTGGAGAACCTGGGGGATTCCACATCTGCAGCCGTGCCTCTGAAGGGAATTTCAGTTTTAGCCAATGCTGATTCAAGTTTCAATGAGATTATAGTACACATTGAGCACCATGATGCTGCAACCGGGGAATTCCAGGCCTGACCTCACGTGATAGGTGGCAGTTTAAAAAACAAGCAAGCTAGGCATATTGTGTAAACTAACCTCAGGATATGTGCACAAGGTACAAAATGACACGGGAGTGGATTTCATTAGACTTGGGTTGCGTCTCCAAGGCGTCTCATACACAAATATTTCAAATTCTGAAAACTTTCTGGTCCCAAGCATTTTAGAACAGGGATACTCAGCCGGTATTTTAAAACCCCAGCAGAATATCTCTAGGGAAGTTAGAGGTTGGAGCACCTGCTGTGGAGTGGGACTACCCTCTATCTCTGGTTCCTAAGGATGGAAGGGTGAAAGCATGGCACTGGGGAGAACCTTGTAGGAGCGGTCTCTTCCAAGCCCCCTGGCCCTTTCTGCTTCTCATATATATCCCTTTCTCATGTCCCAGGTCCTTGCAGAGTGGAAGCAAAAGCTGGATGAGAGCCAGGCTGAGCTGGAGGCTGCACAGAAGGAGTCCCGTTCACTTAGCACTGAGATCTTCAAGATGAGGAATGCCTATGAGGAGGTGGTGGACCAGCTGGAGACGCTGAGACGAGAGAACAAAAATCTGCAAGGTGAGATCTCTCAGCACCACAGGTGAATAATATTTCCCCTTCCCTGCCAACCCTGTGTGCATTTAGCCACAGCCTCCCATTACCCTACAAACTCCTCACTCATCATACCTCACATTTTAATGTTTGTATTTTATTTTTATTTATTTATTTATTTATTTGACAGAGAGAGAGAGAGAGAGAAAGAAAGAGAGAGAATGGGCGCATCAGGGCTTCCAGCCACTACACCCTCTTGTGCATCTGGCTAACGTGGGTCCTGAGGAATAAAACCTGGGTCCTTTGGCTTTGCAGGCAAATGCCTTAATCGATAAGCCATCCCTCCAGCCCCTGTACCTCACATTTTACTAGGACATTCCAAGGCTCAAACCCTCTTTGTGTAAGGTAACATAGCAATGAGTCCCATCAAGGACTGGAGACAGTGTGTTGCCAGGCCTTCTACTGTTAAGAGAGATCAAGTCCCTTCAGACTCTGTCTCCAGGTGGCCTGACCTTCTTTGGCATGGACTTCTGACCTGCAAGATTATAAGATCAGAGCCAGTGCTTCGTTAAGCCCCTGCTCATTCTGAAAGGCTGAGTCTATGCATTTTCAAGCCTTCTCTGTGGTGATTTTGTATACTTTGTGAAGTCTTGGGACTACCAAGACTTCTGTTTCATTTTCGCTCATTTCTCTGCATAGTTCAGGGGTGGCAAAACATCTGTGTCTTCTCAACACCTTAACCAGAATGGTGTCCCCTACTCCCGCCTACACAAATGTCATGAATGAATTCCCGATCCTTAAACGGCCCGGAAATTGCCTGTGCTGTGAACTGGAACCTAATAAACAAGCCTAAGCAATTCTGTCCATTGCAGAAGAGATTTCTGACTTAACTGAGCAGATCGCAGAAACGGGCAAGAACCTTCAGGAAGTAGAAAAGACCAAGAAGCAAGCAGAGCAGGAGAAGTCTGATCTGCAGGCTGCCTTAGAGGAGGTGGAGGTAAGTGTCTTGTCTGGGACTCAGAAGGTCGTCAAGACAGGTGTATTTGTCCACCCATACAGGGGTGGCAGCCTTTCACCCTTGAGACAGATACGCCTGAGTGCCATGTTGGCCCCTGGGTGCACTCTAGTGAGTGTCCCTCTTAGAGAACAAATAATGGTTCATTAAGTTCTTAGTACATTCGTCTTAATCACAAGTACCCTGAAAGCTGTCTCTCAATCCCTCAGCGCCTGTTTAATACAGTCATGCCAGGACCACAGGACAGCAGTGGCCTTGTCGTTGTAGAGATGAGGAAACTGCTGAATTACAGTTACAGTGAAAGTAGACGCCCTCCATAAGCTTGTTACCAGTTCCCAAAGATACTCTGTCCCTCTCTTACTCATTAATAGCAGATATTCAGGACACTTGGGAGCAAGTCCAGTTGACAAACCTCAGAGTATTACTCTCTTCAGCTTTGAAATGTACCATTTTTTTTTTATCATAGTTGGAAAGAAAATGCTCATTCAAGAAGGTGATGTTACCAGGTGTGGTGGGTGTACACCTGTAATCTCAGTTTGGGAAGACCATGAGTTTGAGACCAGGCTGGGCTACAAGAATGTGTTCCAGACAGCTAGAATTACATAACATGACTGTCTCAGAACCAACAAAAAATAAAACTAACAAAGGCAGAAAGGTGTTGCTCAGGGCATCTCCAATCGCTTCTTTGCTCTTGTCAGGGCTCCCTGGAACACGAGGAGAGCAAGATCCTGCGTGTCCAGCTAGAGCTAAGCCAGGTAAAATCTGACCTTGACCGCAAGGTCATAGAGAAGGATGAGGAAATTGAGCAACTAAAGAGAAACAGCCAGCGGGCTGTAGAGGCCATGCAGAGCGTGCTAGACGCCGAAATCCGCAGCCGCAATGACGCCCTGAGGCTGAAGAAGAAGATGGAGGGCGACCTCAATGAGATGGAGATTCAGCTGGGCCACGCCAACCGCCAGGTGGCAGAGACCCAGAAACACCTGCGCACGGTCCAGGGCCAGCTCAAGGTGAGCGCTGTTCTCTCTGGGAGACCCTGCGGCCCTCGAGCCACCCTCTGGCTCCTCCCTCACCCCTGGCTCCCCCGAAGGACTCCCAGCTGCACCTGGACGACGCCCTGAGGAGCAATGAGGACCTCAAGGAGCAGCTAGCCATCGTGGAGCGCAGGAATGGCCTCCTGCAGGAAGAGCTGGAGGAGACGAAGGTGGCGCTGGAGCAGACGGAGCGCACGCGCAGGCTGTCGGAGCAGGAGCTGCTGGATGCCAGCGACCGTGTCCAGCTGCTTCACTCCCAGGTGCGTCACCGCTTTGGCTCAGGTCTGCCCAGGGCTAGGTATGGCTCCTTACTGTCCCGGGAGCTCCCCTCTCTCCCAGGTGACTGTCCCTCTCCACCACCCCTCGACTCAGGTAGTCCTTGCCAATGCCACGGAAGCTGACTCTTGCTTCTGAGCTTCCTTTTATATAAGATAAAGCTAAAAGGTCCTGCATGTCGGGTGGGTGAGTTGGAGTAAGAAAAGGTGAATGGCTTCACGAAGGAAGTTCAGTTTGAGAATCTCTCATACTCAGGGGAAGGAGGAGGTTAGCAATACTTGGGAACAGAAGTGTGTCTGATTTAGGATGTTTTTGAGGTGCAGATGTCTGCCTAGGCATTGGCTGGTGACATCCAAGCATAAATATTAAGTTCATCTAGTGTTATAGTCACTTCATGCAGAGATCCTGGAGGTAATCTTGTTGTGACCTGCAGCATACCGTCAGGTGTGGAAAGTTTCGTTTATAGTGTCTTATTATCATGTTGACAGAAAATTCTGAAGTTTGAAGCATTTTTGGATTTTAGATGTTCAAATGAGGATGCTCAGCTTGAAATTAAAGCTGAAAATGTAGGATGAGATTTTTTTTCAAAGAAACTTTTTATTATTTTATAAAAGTTTTTCAAAGTTGCTTGCTTTTAAAAATATAAAACGTAAGCAAACAGAAGAAAAATCAATCACACTGTTTAACGTTTTGGGTTCTCTCATTCTTAGGTCCTTGGGAATTACATAAGTATTATACTATTGTAAAACTTTGATCAAGCTTTTGCAACATACAACTTTCACTCAGTAATGTGTGCTGATTATGATTCTACCTCTTTAAATAGTCTCTGTGATATGGTTTAATGACTGAGAAGCAGGCACCATTTCAGCCCTTTAACCAATCCTCTATGATTGGCTATTTTAGATTGTTCTCAATAAGAACTTTCACTGTTAGAAAGCCCAATCAATGTTCTGATAACTAAATCTTTTCATTCATCTGTGATTACTGCTGTCTTAACATTTCTAGAAGTAGATAAATAGCTAGAAGTGAAATTTCAGTGTCAAAACAATAAAGGCATTTGTAATGCATTGTAGAATACGCTTTATCAAGGCAATCTCCATTTTCATTCCCACTTGGGAAACGCTGTGAGGACTTATTGCTGAAAGTCCGCAAAGACTCTAGTTGCTATTTCTTATATTTTCACACATTTTATTATTGACATGCCTCACTGCTTCTTTTTTCTTATTTGTTACTAATAAAGTAAAAACACTTTATCTTTTTTCTGCCCATTTATCTTCCCTCTGAAATGTTTTGCCTATTTATACTTGGTGATTTTTCTTCCTTATATTAGGAAGAGAACATTTGTTCCATAATATGTATTACAAATGCTTTCTAGTTTGTTGTTACCCTTTCAATTCCATGCATGGTATATTTTAATTAATAGACTTATTTTTCATTTTACATAGATGTGTCCATCAAACATTTTGTTATTTCCCAACACTTTTTACTAAATCATCTATCTATCCTCAAGTGTTTGAGATTCTCCCTTTATCATCTCCCTAGCTCCTTTTGGCTCTGTTTCAGGACTTCTGTTAAGATTAGTTCTGTACCCAGCAGATCACCCATGTGAGAAATGAGAAGTGCAACATGATTATGACTCACTTCCTTCCCCACCCACCCCCTCCCCTCCCATTGTTTCAAATGCCTATATGAAACCTTCACCCTTATATCTGATTTTTCTCGTAGAACACAAGCCTGATAAACACCAAGAAAAAACTGGAGGCTGACTTGGCTCAGTGCCAGGCAGAGGTGGAGAACTCCATCCAGGAATCCAGGAACGCAGAGGAGAAGGCCAAGAAAGCCATTACCGACGTGAGCGCTGTGTTCTTTGTAGACATGGGGACTAGACATGAGAAAAGGGGGTTTCCAAGCCAGGGTACAGCGAGCGAGTTTCATCTCTCATTGGCACAGCCAGTCACTGGTGACTGCCTGGAGAGACAGAGTCATTAGAGAGGCAAAGTGGGATATGATGACTCCCCCAAGCAAGGGAGGGTAGACTTAGCATGAGGCCCAGACCAACCTTAACAGCCTCGTCCATATGCTCTGTGTGGGGCTGAGTAGATAGATGGCCGCTAACGTGTCCTGGTGACCTGACGCAGGCCGCCATGATGGCAGAGGAGCTGAAGAAGGAGCAGGACACGAGCGCCCACCTGGAGCGGATGAAGAAGAACATGGAGCAGACGGTGAAGGACCTGCAGCACCGCCTGGACGAGGCCGAGCAGCTGGCGCTGAAGGGCGGCAAGAAGCAGATCCAGAAACTGGAGGCCAGGGTAGGGTAGTTTGAGTGGCTCTTTCTAAGCAGTGATTGGTTCAAGCACCTCTGCTGGAACCACGAGCCAGAAGCCTAGGTGGTGGGGAGGTAGCCATGGATGGAGTAAACTGTAAGGTTAGCATCAACATATACACCCTTAGAACTCCCTGAGGGTCAAATTTCCCACCTATTTCTCTTACACCTGACCTTACATTCCATCTTAGACCAATCCGTTTTGGTAGGCAGATGCCTCGGGAATGGCAGCAGGACAATGCTATTCACGTGGACCTCCTCTTGTCCATGTAGATTCACATCTACACATACATAAAAAAAATGTATCCTTTGCAATCACAAAATTCCACGCGTCAGTGAAAATTAAGTCTTGGACCATGCTTCATTTTGGTAAACAAGTTCTATATAAAAACCACAGGCTCTCTGTCTCTCGAACCCTTAAGCCTTATTTTATGCAGTCTGTGCATGTGGAGTATGTCCCACACCATGCCTAGAGGATGAATTCACCAGGGAAGTGTCACCAGCCTAGTGTCAGGAGTCCTGCTTTTCTCTCCTGGGAGTGTACTTTGTGTTTTGTTCAGTTTCTTTACTGCCAGCTCCCTTTGTTCCCTCTACCTTTTGTTACTTCCTTTTGACTGGTGTTGGTGATTTCAATCATTTTTGAAATGGGCTACATGAACAATTGACTTTTTTCCGAGAAGGACTATGTGGAGGAGGTTATTAGAATGTCTCCATTGTCCCAGGGTGAGAGTAAATGAAAGAGTGGGCAGGAAGGAGGAGGAGAAGGAGAAGAGAAGAAAACCTCCTTTCCCAGTAGGAAAGCCCTCCAGTACAGTTACTTGTTCCTTATAGTGGCCTCCTTAGGGTGTGGTCACCAGGTGCCTGCTTTCTTTAAACATGAAAGGAGTTTTTACATTCGGACCAAAATAGACCATGGACACATGAACAGTAAAAGTAAATATATCTTTAAGTACTTAAAAAAATTTTTTAAGTGGCAGAGGGAGAGAGAAAGAGAGAGGGAGAGAGAACGGGCACACCAGGACCTCTAGCCACTGCAAATGAACTCCAGATACATGCACCACCTTGTGCATCTGTCTTCTGTGGGTACTGGAGCATCAAACCTAGGTCCTTTGGTTTTGTAGGCAAGCGCCTTAACTGCTAAGCCATTTCTCCAGCCCTTCCTTAAGTACTTTTGATTATCCCGTCTTTTCCATAAAAATGAGTTTAGTCCTGTCTGTCCCATGAGTCCCTCTTAGGGGAAAAAGGATTAGGTCCCATGCCACTGCCCCCCCACGGCTGTCTCCTCAACTGGCTGCTTCTCCAACCCCTGCCCAGTTTCCCAAGATCCATAAAGCTTAAAGAGGCCTGGAAAGCAATGTGGAGTGGGGGCATGTTTTATAAAACCTATTGGAATTCAGTTCCCAGGGGCCATGAAGTAGAGGTGTGTGGATCTGTTTGGAACAGTGCCCACGGTAAACCCGTTCCGCTGGGAACTTTTAAAGTTGATCAGTGAGTCTCCAAGCCTGGAGCCACCTCTTCCGCAACTCCTGGGATTCCCCAGGGAGAGGGGCATATGGTTGCTTGGCACTGCTGTCCTCACTTGGATCGGTCTGGGTTGTGGCACTGGGATGTTGGGAGTGCAGCTGGTGACCTGCGTTCTCAGTAACTCCTTTCTCTCACCTCAAGACTTCAGAAAAGGCCGAAGCAATGATGGAATTAAGGACAGCTGTGTGGCACTGTATCTATCTAAAAGGACTTTCCCATATTTTGTCTCATTCGATCCGCACTGGAGGCAAGCTAGGCAGACATGATCATGACCATCGTGAGTGAAACTCACCATTATTGGTGATGGCCAATGACTTGCTCTGGATCTATCAAGCAGGTCTAGTATTTGGACATACCTGTACCTGCGCCACATTTCCTACCATCTTACTTTATCAAGAACCATGCCCACCATGCAGAGTCTATCAGGTTTCACCTGTGAGGGCAAATAGGGCTCCAGCCTGACCTATGGTGCCCTTGCCAAAGTGCAGACTCCAGAGGATGAGCTTCTTTACCATGCCTGACCCATAAGCCAATCTCTCTGCACCAGGAACGGCCTCTGCTGAAGCGGCAGAGTGTTATAATTCATACCAAGCCACTGCGTGGACTCATGAATAAAACATGGCTCCTGGCCCTAGGAGGATCTGTAAAGGGGATATTAAGGTCTTCTCACAATGACTGGATGTGAGTCTGAGATGCTCTGACCTGACTTCTGTGTTGTCTTCACCCACACAGGTGCGAGAGTTGGAAAGCGAGCTAGATGCTGAGCAGAAGAGGGAAGCCGAGGCTCTGAAGGGGGCCCACAAATATGAACGCAAAGTCAAGGAAATGACTTACCAGGTAGAGGTCCTCAAAAACCTCAGGGGGTGCTGGGCGGACCAAAATCTCACAGTGGAAGCCAGGGGTTTGTGGGTGTCCGTCACGGATGTTCCGTGTGTAGGCTGAGGAGGACCGCAAGAACATCCTTCGGCTACAGGACCTGGTGGACAAGTTGCAAGCCAAAGTGAAGGCTTACAAGAGGCAGGCAGAGGAAGCAGTGAGTACAGGAGGTCCCTGTCTACCTGGGTGTCCACATGGGTGTTCTCATGAGACCTGAAAGTGAGTCGGAACCTATTAGTCAACACCAGCCATGGAACAATGCACCCTGAATTTGCAGTTGTAAACAAGACACCTGACCCCTCCCTCCCTTGGTCTATGTTCATCAAATCTATCCTGCCCCTACCTCTAGCCCTTTGATGGCCTCCCCTACTTGGCCTAGCCACCTCCACTCCCTTCATTTGACTCCCATCTGCCTCTAATTATCCCACCCCACCCTGACTCATTCTGTCTACCCAGGGGACATGTTAGCTCACTCTGATGAGTTCACATCCCCCAACTCTCTCTGACCACTTTAGAACCCCTGCCCAGAGACACCTTATCCTAATTGACATCATTCCATCACACCCTACTCTCCCAAGATCCACAGTGCCAAGCTCTTCCATCACCACTAATATGCCTCTTGACCAAATAGGAGAAATCAACAGGAAAGATGAGCTGAAACCAGTATTTGCCAAAGTATTTTCTGGGGGCCCTAATTCTGAGGGATATGAATAGCAAAAAGGTAGGGCCAAGATGAAGGGTCATTTTTACTTTTATCGAAAAGAAATTATGAAGGGTGTGATGCTACATGCCTATAATCCCAGCACTCAGGAGGTGGGGACAGAAGGATCATAAATTTGGGGCCAGCTTAGGCTACATAAAGAAAATCTGTCTTTAAAAAAATAAAAGACGTTGTTTAGGCTAAATAAAGTTAAACTGGTTGCTTCACTTCAAGGATTTCCCAGGTTTTATAAATAGTATGTAATTAACTCTCCAAAGTAAAAAGACCTTCCAGAATGTGCCATTTTCTAGACTTAATTGGCTTTTGAAGCTATTTTTGTAGGCAGAGCAAGACTAGTGCTCTGAGGAACAAATCACTAGGATATGGCTTCTTCTGTTGCTCCTTATTCTCCATGCCCAGGGTCCTGGTCCATCCCTCAAAGAAGCACACTGGACCTAATTAAGGGGTGCATGTTAAATTAGTGCTGTCCCAGCAGGGGTCATCAGGCTAGAGGTGCCCAGGAGGCCACTATAGCCAGAAACCCTGGGACAACCCTAACATAGACCCATATAATATTCTTGTCCAGATACTTGAAGCTAGTCAAAAGCATATACCAAAGGAGACCTGGATCACTGGCCTGATACCTTCAGGTGTCCTGAGAGAACTCTGATTTACACCTATTGCAAAGAGCTATAAGGCAGAAAGCCCCTAGAGAAGACGTTCAGGGAAATATATGGTGATCTGAGGAGAGGAAAGGAGCCCCTGCGACATGCTCGCAGCGGCATGTCGCCCTGTCCTCACAGTGCAGAACTCAGCTCAGCGTCCCTTCCTGCCATTAGCATAGTCAGGTTCCGCATTCTGCTGATCCTACAACTCCTCAGAGCCCCAGCGTTGCACAGAGAAGCTGCTTAGCCTCATAGCCTCCATCTTCCTTCCGGAAACACAGGAGGAGCAAGCCAACACCCAGCTGTCCAGGTGCCGGAGAGTCCAGCACGAGCTGGAGGAGGCTGAGGAAAGAGCGGACATAGCCGAGTCCCAGGTCAACAAGCTGAGGGCCAAGAGCCGTGATGTGGGGGGCCAGGTAAGTATGCATACCTGAGGGCGGTTTCTTCCCTAGAGGTCCTGGTCCCTGAGGACCAACTGAGCATCCAGGGAAAGCTTAGAAAATGCCTGTTGGTCAACCTGCTCCTGCCACCCGTGTTTTAGCCATGACTCCCATGTCTCAGGCTCTTACCAGAAAGAGCCATGAGGCACAAGGAGACAGGCCTGTCCTCCCCAAAGCTTCCTGTGGGAGACATGCTGTCTCAGGACCTTCTGCTTTCCAGGTGGCTTGTCCTTTTCCCAGTAGCTTGACTGGTTTGTTTCTCAGTGTGCAAAGGGAGACAAAGCCATTCCTTGATGGAATTTTTCTGAGGTTCCAGACTCTCTATCCGCTCAATTGAAGGTGATGCTCAGCGCCCATTGAGTGTGACTCATTTCCTGTGTATGATTTCTTCTCCCCCAGAAGATGGAAGAATGACGCCCTCCTGAGGCTCGTTGCCATGGGACACCTCCAGGAGGATGGAGGGAGAATGTGCAAAAAATAAACTCTCCTGGATACTCAGATTCCTGGCTCTGGGCTTATTACTGTGGTGGGTTGCTCTTCCGTGGGGCTAACTTCTACATTCTTGTCAGAAAGTAAGACATATGAAACTGGATTCTCTTTGCCCCAAGTAGAAATGGTGAAAAATGCAACCCCTTGCCAGATAAAGGGCCGGTTCCCACAACCATTAAAAATAAAGCCCTGGCTGTGGGGGTGGAGTTCAGTGGTAGAGTGTTTGCCTGGTATGTGAAAGACTCTGGTTTTGCCTCTCAGCAATACGAAAATAAAACAAAACAAGACAAAACAAAACAAAATAAGACAAAACAATGAAACAGGAAAACACTCCTGATGCCCGCTGGAATAGCTATTACCATAAAAACAACAGATAACAAGCATTGAAGGGATCTCAAAGAAAAGTGAACTCTTGTGCAATGTTGATGAGAGTGCAAATGGGTATAGCCATTGTGGAAAACAGTGGGGTTCCTCAGAAATTAAAACATTGTCATAATATGCTCCATTAGTCTTCCTTCTGAGTAGGTTTTCAGAGGAAGTAGAGTTGGGATCTTGAAGACACAGCCCCACGCCCCTGTGAGTTGCAGTATTCTTCACAATGGCTGAATGAATGCATTAAAAATATGATGTCAAGCTAGGTGTGGTGGTGCATGCCTTTAATCCCAGCACTTGGAAGGATCCCCATGAGTTTGAGGCCACCCTGAGACTACATAGTGAATTCCAGGTCAGCCTGGGCTAGAGTGAGACCCTACCTTGAAACCAAAAAAAAAAAAAAAAAAAGATAGATAGATGTAGATGGAGATATGTATAGGTATAGATGTATATGATGTCAAAAATGTTGTCTATATGTTGGGGCATAGTGGCACATGCCTTTAGTCCCAGCGCTTGGGAGGCTCAGGTAGGAGGATCACCATGAAGTCAAGGCCACCCTGAGACTACATAATGAATTCCAGGTCAGCCTGGTCTAGAGCGAGACACTACCTCAGAACCGCCACTCCCCCCAAAACTGGTGTCTATATATACAATAGAATACTATTTGACTTTTAGAAAGAAAAAAAAAAAAAACTCCTGCTCTCTGTGACAACACAAATCAATGTGAACTAGGTGAATTAAGATAACACTACATGGATGGTCTCAAATGTTTTGGTGGTTTAGATATAAAATGTCCCCAACAGGGCTGGAGGGATGGCTTAGTGAGTAAGGCGTTTGCCTGCAAAGCCAAAGGACCCAGGTTCAATTCCCCAGGGACCCATATTAGCCAGTTGCACAAGGGGGCACACACATCTGGAGTTCATCTGCAGTGGCTGGAGGCCCTGGCACGCCCATTCATTCCCTCTTTCTCTGTCAAATAAATAAATAAATAAAATAAATTTTTTTAAAAAAATATCCCCAACAGCCTCAAGTGTTTTTGATGAAGCCTCATACTTAATGCCTAGCTGGTGGAGGCTTTGGGAGGTGGAGCCTTGCTGGAGGAGGTGTGTCACTGGGGGTAGAACTTGAAGTTTCCTAGTCCAGCCCCACTGGGTATTTATAGCTCGCTCACTCTTGCTGCTTCCTCAAGATGTGATGCCTAGCTTCCTGCTCTTGCCTTGCTTTTTTTCACCATGATGAGACTTCCCCTGAAAACTGTAAGCTGGTCATAAACCCTTTCCTTTCATAAGCTGTTTCTGGTTTGGGGTATTTTGTCACAGCAAGAAGGTAACTGCTACTTATGTGGAATATAAAATAGGCCCTCACAGAAGCAGGATGATGGTCTTGAGAGGATAAAAGGTAGAAGAAGTAAGATGTGGGCTAAAGGATACAAAGTTTCAGGTATGCACGATGAATCATTTCTGGAGATTCCATGGGCATAATGACTCTAGTTAGCGTATATGTGAGGCCCTGAGTGCAATGCCCAGCACACATGAAAATCAAGGGTGTGCCTACGGTATATACAATTCCTATTTGTCAATTATACCTCAATAAAGTTGAAAAATGCATAAAGAAAGAAGAATGGAAGGAGGGAAGAAAGGAGAGGAGGAAAGAAAGAACAAAAGAATGAAAGAAATAGGGAAAGACAGAAAAGAGCCTTTTGAACAACTCTAACACATTTTCCTCTCAGGAGCAGATAACTCTTACAAATCCAGTTTCCCATTTCCGCTCTAAATTTACAGATGCAGACACTGGGGCCAGATCAATAAGCACTAGGATTACATTTGCCCAGGGCAGAATGGGAACTAGGCTCTAGAGTTCCCAGACTCCCAGGCCAGTGCCTTCTCAGTGGGTAGTTGTGCTTTTCCATCCCATGCCCCTTGGGCCAAGTTGTATAGTTCTCTTGTGCCCATACACACAGTTCCCTATAACATCAAGCAGGCTATAGGCACTGTCAAAGTCATTCACTCCCAGAAAGACAGGTTCTTTGCAGGGGGGGTTGGTAGGAGGTGGTCAGGGGCTCAAGTATCACCTTGATCCTCCTCTCTACCCATCTACATCCTCCTCAGGTTGCCCAAGGCAAATGGCCATCTGGCCCCAGAGAGCTGTTAGCTTCTAAATTCCAGGTTGGGGCTGGATCTATGCATCAAAGCAGAAGCTAAAGTCTTCTCAATTTTGATTATTCATTGTCTGGGCCTATAGGGGTGTGGTGGGATGACAGGATGAGGGCTGTTATAGACATATCAGGAGCCATACGAGCCTCAGTCTGACCACTCAAGATCTATCTCTGCATGGTCTTGCATCATTGCCTGCTCTCTGAACCTGCGTCTCCTCGTTGGCTTGTGGTGAGAAACATGAGATTTTGAGTCCAGCAAGCCTGGTTGGATTCCTGATACTGTCACATACCCACCGTGCAGCCTCAGGTAAGTAGACTCTCTTAGCCTCAGTTTCCACTAACTTGTCCCTTATTTCTGAGTTCCTGACCCCAAAGTCTCTGAGTTAAAGGACAAACGATATTCCCATGTTCTTCATGGTCCGTATGTGGCGGTTTGAATAGATGGTCCCCAATATATTCAGTGTTTTATTAGTTTGTGGTTTGCATCTGCAGCCACCTGGCTGGAGGCAGTTGTCACTTGGCAGATCTTTAGGTGTGGTGGTGGGTTTGAGATTTCAATCTAAAGATATGCAAAGAGTGCCTAGATGGAGTTCCTGAAGTGTGTTGTGTGGCTTTTGGCTTTTAGGGTTGTGCTTCTCTGTGTTTGGTCCTGTGAAAGCAGGCCAGCTTCTTCTGCCATTATGAAACTTCCCCTGGATCTGTAAGCTTCAATAAATCCCTTCCTCCATAACTGTGCCTGGTCTGGAAGCTCATCTCAGTGAACCTGAAGCTGTCTGCTACATCATAGCATGGCTATACTTCATCTTATACTCCTGGATATTCTGGTTGTTGAGTGAAAGGATGAATTAACTAATTAATTAATTAATGACAGTCTTTCCTGCCTAGCCAGCAGGTATGCCTTGATGAGAATTAGGTAACTAAAGAAAATTCCTTTTCTAGGCATTGGAAGGGAAAGGAAATGAGGTTGAGGTTTATGTCCTGAGTTTTCTCCCCCAGCATCTACATGTTAAAGAAACCAGTCTTGCACCCTTAGGTAGAACTGGCTGCTTCTGGCCCTCTGACTCTCCTTTCAAAGTGCAGAGTGAGGTAGAGGGGAACCTGCCTTGGTCTTGCAAGCAGGAGACAGGGAGTGTGCAAAATGAAAGCTAGAGAGCAGGGGACTTACAACCCAATGCATCCATACTATGCAGAGGGCTCTGAGAAAGTCAAGAAATATTGTTGAGCCTCAACATGGGGCTGAAAGTCTTATAATTCCCAGGCTATAAGATGGGCTTGTTAAGAGGTTTCCATGTGATGGTGTGCAAAATGTTTCCTCAACTTTGCAACCTGCCCAAAATGAAGGTGGCATTGACGCTCTTTTACTTCCAGTACTGGTAATAATAATTCTGCTATTGTCATTATTCAGTCAGCAGTAAAACCTAGCCAGTAAACATGGCCTTTGAGCTCTACCTGAGGCCCTGGAGATCATAGTCGACCCAGGCCTATAGCCCCAACTAAACAGAGCTTTGCTGCCACCTCCTGGCTGTGGAAAGACATGCCTCGCATAATGCAAACAACATGGAAATGAAACACAGGAATTCTTGGCTTAGACATTCAGGGCCAGAGGTGATCTTGGGAATCATGATCATTGCATCTAGGTACTCTGGTTTCGAAGATGAGAAAATTCAGATGAGCTGTAGGATCTGGTGACTTCAAGACACAGTGCCAGAGTCAGATATCCCAGGGTTCTTGGTGCTCAGAAGAGGGGTCCTCCACAAGTGATTATCCATACTAAAGGACAAGAGGGGGCTAGGATGGCTGGGCAGAGAGAGTGGCCTTTAGTGATGGCTCTGCCAGTAAGAGGTGTGTTACATGGCCACTAATCCGCTCCAGTGACCTCCTTCTCCTGCAAGGAAGCTGAGTCAGGCCAGAAGAGGTGCCTTGATCCTGTAGGGAAAGCAGTACACCTGTCCTAACAGCGCTCTGCCTCTGAGAGCGGTCACGCCCTGAGAGCCTCTGATATAGACTTGGCATGTAGGCAGTTCTGAAAGCAGTTCTCTGGTTCTTTTCCTATTCCCAAGACGAAGGTCTAGGTGGATACCCAAGGCAGGATTGTGCCATTCAGCCCTTGAGTGTCTTCTCATTTGTTTCCGCCCCACTCAGTAACCACATTAAGTGGATATCTATGGGCTCCATGGTACTCTGGCTTTTGGGTTGGTCTCAAGATGAAGAGCCAAGGTGAAAGGTTAGAAGAAAGAGGAAGTTGGGATGAGTATTTATTCCCATGATTCCTTGCTGTAGCCAAAGTTCCCACTGCCCGTCAAGCATACCATTGCTCTGCAAGGGGTCCTTCTTACTTCTGCACACACCTCAGCCTAGGTTCATGGAGGCCTGAGTTACCATCACCTGCATCCCTCCTGGCCCCTCGTGTTTTCCCCATGCCTGTCCATGCCTTCATGAAGAGCCTCTTTCTCAAACACTCGTTATACTGATTTAGATGTGATGTCTACTTCCTATGGGAAACAAACAGTATGTGTGCGACGGTCAAAGGACAGATTCTGGTGTCTGTTCTTGCCTTCCACTTTGTTTGGGGCAGGCTCTCTTGCTGAGTACTGCTGCACTCGCCAGGTTAACTAGCCCAAGGACTTCCAGGACAGTCTCCTGTCTCTGCCTCCCTTCTCACTAAGTGAGCTGGAATGACAGTTGTCTGCCATAGCATCTGGCCTTTCTCTGGGTTCTGGAGATTCAGACTCAGGTACTCATGCTTGCCCAGCAAGTGCATGATCCCAGTGACCGTCTCCTCAGCCCTGCGCATCTGCTATCGGCTTATGGCCCTTCCTGTGAGGAGGAGTGAGTAAAAGTGCTTGCTACCTCTCAGCCATCCGTGGACATGAGTGGGTCACCATCTCATTTATACAGGTAATAAAGCATTTGGTATCATTGCACACTTCAACCGAGCATCAAAACTGTTGAACCTTCTCAAATAAATAAATAAAAATAAACAAAAAAAAATTTTTAAGGGCCGGAGAAATGGCTTAGTGGTTAAGTGCTTGCCTGTGAAGCCTAAGGACCCCGGTTCGAGGCTCCATTCCCCAGGACCCAAGTTAGCCAGATGCACAAGGGGGCGCACTTGTCTGGAGTTCGTTTGCAGTGGCTGGAAGCCCTGGTGTGCCCATTCTCTCTCTCTCTCTCTCTCTCTCTTTCTCTATCTGTTTCTCTCAAATAAATAAATAAAAATTAACAAAACTGAACCTACAAAGAGGCAGTCCTTCCCATGTGGGACTGAACTAGGGGTCTATAGTAAACTGAAACCCACTACTAGGGCCCATCTCAAAACTTTTAGGTATTTTGTGAGCCAGTTATTAAGCCGGGCATTATTAAAAATTTAAGGGCATAAATTTATAATTAAATGAGTTAAATTAAAAACAAATGTAAAATATTTTAGACCAATAATTCCTAACAGACTATAACATTTTATTATCTCTAATCTCTTGATGTTATCTACAAGCTGTGTGGTAGAAATACCATCTAATAGTGCGCCTTTTCCATCTTATTCAGTCCTACTTGCTGGAAATTGGCCATGATGGGAATCTTACACCACAGAAATTGGCAAACACTACAAATCACAGGTAGGGATTGCCTGTTAATCATTTCCTAGCACTTCATCTAGTGGAACCAGTAAAGTCCAAGGGACTATAAATGTGTGATTCTGTATGTTAGAGACGTTGGAGTATGCCTAGCTGACTCTACTAGTACCCACACCAGGTTGGCTTAACCACAGTAGCAAGTGACGAGGAATTTCTACCCTTCACAGTGCCGGGAAGGCAGAAAGAAAAGTAGAAACTATGCTGCTCAGGCCCTGCTCCACTGCTATGCTGTAGGCAAAGAACTGGTTCAGCTGGATGAGAAAGTTGCCTACAGGTGTCTGGGCAAAAAAAGAAATATATTGGTTCACCTAAATGAAATTCTAAGAGAGTAGTCAGTCATCAAGCTAACTATCCATAGAAGCATGGTTAATCTAAGTATCATTCTCATTCTCTCTCTCTCTCTTTCTCTCTCTCTCTCTCTCTCTCTCTCTCATTCTCTCTGCTTTCCTGTCTAAATCAAGTGTATCACCAAAAAGTCTGCCTCTTTGTGATTATAAAATGTCTGGGCTTACATCTGATGGCAGCCTAGTGGTACTTGCAGCCAAACCCGATTCAGCTGGCTCCAACTGCCCAGTAGGATCACATGCCCATGGTCAGGGGTGGGAGAAGGATGTGGAGTCTGATTGGTCAAGTCTGAGTCATGGGCCCACCCTGGAAGTTTTGGGTGCTACCGCCCCACCCGAGCCACATGAAGTGAGAATGGGGACAGCGTGTCTTACCCCTCCTAGTAGGTCAAGTTCCTATTCCCAGAAGAAGCAGTGTGGAAAAAAACCAACAAACCCTCTTCAGGAAGGCTTACTGGATGTGGTAGCCATGGGCCATGTCTGCAGCTCTTAAACTTGGGCCATCCTCCCTTCCCAATGAGTGTACAAAAATGACACAGTGGCTGTAACGTTCTTGGCACCAGATGCCAGTATACATTTCCCTCTCTTCCTTACTCCCGTCTGCCCCTTTCCGGGGAAAGGCACTGCTGCTCTGAGACGGAGGTGCAGCACATGCCTGCCTCTCTCCTCATGGCGTGCTCCAACCCACCAGCCCCATCTCGTCCTCCACAGCTCGCGCTGTGAGTCCAGCTCCTCTTCCCATCACATTATTTCCTCCCCAGCAGATGCCCCGAATTCCACACAGGGCCTCTGACTGACTCCATACAGGAGGAGGAAGAGGCTCTTGCTCAGAGCCACAGCCCTGCAGGCAGCAGCTTCCTGTCCCATGAGTCAGGAAGGACAGATCTGGGTGGGGCCAGACAAAACATCTGGATCCAAATCAGAACACGGCTGCAATCTGAACCCAGGGCCACCCACAGAAATTTGGTGTGTCTTGGTTAGATGACTTGTTCCTGCTGGAGAGAAGGCAGGCCACTCATCTGCTCACCAGTGGGGACCTGGGAAGAGCTATCCTGGGCAGAAGAACACAGTGGTGAAATAACAGATTGCAAGGGTCTTCCTTTCAAAACTACTCAGCTGCCTCACTTTCTCCCATCCTCACATCGCTTCCAATCCCAGTGTTTGTTCCACTGAGATCCCTCATTTCCTACTTTCCGCCTTAAAACTGTCAGCTCTATCAAGAGTCAGCAAGCTCTTCGTCATCTTTCATCTGGCACGGAAGGGTCTGCACAGACAGGATACCAGAAGAGCTAGACATTCATAACAGCACTTTATCATTAAAACCTGCAATGCTTACTAACAAAGGATTGTCTGAGCCTGATAGAGTAATAATTACAGTAGCAGCAGCTGATGGTAAGTAGGCATATGTTGGGTGCTAGGCACCGCTTCAAGAGTTTTACATGGGTAGTCTTAATTATCACTACAGCCCTATACTGGAGGCACTTATTTTATCCTTATTTTACAGGTCTAGCTCAGGCTGTGGAAGAAATTTGTCAACAACACACAATGTCATAATGATGGACCCTGAGATTGCAACCACCACCATGTTACTCCAGGATTACTTGGCGGTTATGTATATTTTTAAAAAGCAAAAGCACAAATAACATTTGGCCATATCAAGATGGACATATATAATGTATACACTAATAGAAGTTAAATGAAAGTCATTCTTGTTAATAGGTACATACTGATCCTAGTCATATGAAAATGTATGGGTGTGTCAGGAAAGCCCACATTTGGCAGGATGAAATGTAATTTCTGATCTACATGAATCTTCATTTCTCTAAAAATCTGTGTACAGTGTTTCAGGTTATTTGCCTGATGGTTTCTGTCCTCAGGGTCCAGCAAATGATTCACTAAATTTGATAGATGAGTCCTTGCTGAGATGTTGAGGAGCGAGGACCTCAGTCCCTCTACCCTTTCCCAGGAAGTGTATTTACAGAACTGAAAACGAGGCTTTGGCTCAAGGATGGCTTTGGGGACCTGGCCAATATAAGGAAGACTTCAGGTTGTCAGGGTGGGGGAATCCTTGAGAAGCAAGTCACAAGAGTTACAGGGTCACAGTAGCTACTTCACCATGACCTGGTCCACAAAGGAAGGCATCCCCTCACCATTCTCTTCTGCCCCCCTCTTCCCTGAGTACCCTAGAGTACCCAAGAATAATCGAAGAAGGAATGCCCAGGAGGCTATTGTTGGATATAGAGAGTTCTGGACAGGGTAGGCAAGAGCCACAAAGAGGCCAGGGGAGCACTATGGAGGAAGTTCAGGTTAGGAAGGTGGACATTACACTGTCCAATCCAGCTGCACTTTTCTTCCTTCAACTTCAAGAGCTTCCCGAAAGTCTGAGTAACCTGAAAATCCCCACCTCCCCCAAAGCTAGAGCCAGCCCAGGAAATAGGAAAGGAAATAGCTCCTTGCCAGGAGTAGAGAAAAGGATGCTGGGGGAAGAGAGGCCTTCAGCTTAGGGGCAAGGTCATGGATGGCATCCATTCAGGGACAGTCTGAACTGGGGACAGGAATGTGGAAACTTTGCTACCTGATGAACATTTGAGAGAACGAATCATATACAGCCCACACGGGGCCTAGAGATGAAGCCTGGAAATGGGAGCCTGATGGTTATCTTCAAATATTGACTGGAATGCTCAAGAGGAAAGGAAGCATTGGGCATCACTCTACTCCAAGAGTGGTGGGTGGCCCAACACCAACATCTGTGGGTGCTTAGAAAGGTAGAATCTCAGATGTGTGAATCCCAAGCTGTGCTCTCATCAGATCCCAGGTGATTTGTGGGCACATTAAATTTCAGACAAATGCTTGTCCTGCCCCCACAGTGACTGACTGCTGCCATCAGGACTCATAGCCCACATCTCCATGGTGAATACCAGCAATCCCACTAAGGCGGGCCCTCAGTGGAGTGGGGGCAGAGAGGACAGAAATGACGGTACCAACCCATACAAAGTTTCTACTTAATAATTGAAAGAAAAATGCAAATCAGGAGCACTCCTCCTCAGGTTGTGGTTTGAGGATCAGTGTTCCTCTCTGAAGTGTTCAGTGATGGTCTTCTATTGCAGTCAGGTTCACATTGCTGGTAGAAATCACCCAACCAAGAGCAACTTTTGGGTGGAAAGGGTTTATTTTGGATTACAGACTCAAGGGGAAGCTCCACAATGGGCAGGGAAAAACAATGGCATAAGCAGAGGGTGGACATCACCCCCTGGCCAACTTAAAACGGACAATAGCAGCAACAGGAGAGTGTGCCAAAGGAGTGTGGCAAGGGAAAACTGGCTATAATACCCATAAGCCTGCTCCCAACATTACACTCCCTCCAGGAGGCGTTAATCCTCAAATCTCCATCAACTGGGAACCTAGCATTCAGAACACCTAAGTTTATGGGGGACACCTGAATCAAGCCACCACATCTTCCAAAAGATAAAAACCGAAGTTGAAAGTGCTTGGGTTTTTTAAGCAATTTGGCCTTGCTGTGACATCCAGGTCTATGGTCAGTGGCCCATCCTTGGAGCCTGACGCACTGAGGAGGACGCCTCCTTAGTTGTTCAGAACTGGATGGAGGTTATGCTTGTGAGGTCTACATGACTTCAGCGGTGGGGGGGGGGGGGGTCCATCACAGCAGACTCTTGAGTTCAGAAGAGTGGTTCTTAACCTTCAGTGTGTCTTGAAATCTTCCTGAGAGCTGGTTAAAGTGCACACTGCAGAATCCCACCCCCAGAGTTTGGGATCCTCCAGGTTTAGATGGAAGCTGAGAAGGTGCATTTCCAACTGACTTCCTCCCAGGCAATGCTCCTGTCACAGGGACCAGGCTCAAGAACCACCTCTCAGTCAGAATACCAGTCACACCAGTGTGCAAGAGTCACAAAACCCAGATTCTAGCTTAATATGAGAAGAAAGTTCTAACTGTTAACTACTAGCATAGTGAATTGACTTTTAATTGCTAGTGTAGAGACAGTTGGAACTGTTTCCAAGATGCTTTGACACTCCTTATCTCACTTAGACTTTACAATAGCCCTGTGAGAGGAAGTCAGTACCTCAGAATTTGTTATAGATGTGAGGAAACCGATTTGTCTAAGGCCAGTGGCGAAGCAGGTCACCTAATGTTCAGGTGGAAGCTGAACTCACTCCCTTCAGGTGAGGCTGAAGGAATTCTGACATAGGGAAGAAAAGGTACTTCCCACCTTGAGGGACGGGGAGCCTCTTCTGTCGATTCCAGCAGGCTTCACTGCACTTCCCAGGTCCATGCATCGCACGGTGAGGTGCATCACATGTGGAATGGCTGCAGAACTCAGTGAGCCAATCATTCCCCAAGAACCAAGTTAGGCGGTTACACAACCCAACCTGTGTAAGCAGCAAGGGATCTATTCACAGTACAAGATAGGCAGGGTAGAAAAGGTTTAGTGCTTTTATTTTTTATTTCATTTAACTGATTTTATGTTTGGTATTGTGATTCAGGGTCTCATGATTTAACCTAGATTAGCTTTGAACCCAAAACAATCTACCTGCCTCAGTCTCCAAATGCTGGGGTTATAGACATGAGCCACCACACCTGGCTTTGTGGCACATTTTTACACGTTATCCTACATGCTGTAACTAACCTTTAAGAAACTGCCACATGCTTGTGCTGCAAGGTCACTGAGAAATCAAGGTAGAACTAAGCTGAAAAACCTCCTCCCTGTAGACCAGCTGGTAGAAAGCAGGAAAAAGCTAAGCTGCACGCATCCCTATGAGAGAGAAGTCATCAGCGGAAATAAATAACAGTGGACATTGTAAGCCTTAAATTTGGCCAGCCAGGCCAAGTGAGCCAACAGGTGCAATAGTGGCATGTCTCTTATGTGGGAACCAATCAATCTCTAATTGGACTGGAGGCCTGATCCACATGTTTCCCTCCACAGAAGGGAAAACATGCCTGGTACTGAAAACCTAATCAAAAGCCCATAGAGGAGGAGGTCATGAGCCCTAGGGTGTAACACCTGATTTTGTCTAGCTAAATGCTCACCAAACAGCCCCGTAGGCACTTTTCTTAATGTTCATACTCATATATTAATGCTAATCTCACTGTAGGTTAGAGAAGCTTCTCTTTACAAATGGCAGACCACTAGGATGTCTCAAAGGGCACTATACTGCTGAGAAGTGACAGAGGAGGGTTCAGCACTGAAACATTTCCACCACGCCCTTCAAGGCTCAGGGCCCATTGCAGAAGAGTTGGTGGAAACAATGTAAGAGCCAAAGGAAGTGTAGGACTGCTTACAATGCAATCTTCCAAACACAAAATGGCCTGAATATCCATGACCTTGCAGTGCTTGGTACTACCTACACAAGACCCTTATAAAGGAGGAAAAGATGATGACATCAAAATAAAAGAGACTAGTTAAGAGGATGGAGGGGGATTGGTGAAGGGGAAATGGTAAAGGGAAGTATCATGGTTTATTGTCTATAACTATGGAAGTTATAAATTTAAAAAGTTTTTAAAAAATTAAACATGCATTTGGGGGCTAGAGAGATGGCTTAGCTGTTAAGGCATTTGCTTGTGAAGCCAAAGGACCCAGGTTCAATTCCCCAGGACCCACATAAGCCAGATGCACAAGGTAGCACATTCGCCTGGAGTTCATTTACAGCGGCTGAAGGCCCTGACGTGTCCATTCCCTCTCTCTATATCTGCCACTTTCTCTCTCTGAAATAAGTAAAGATAAGTAATTTTGGGGGGGAGTTTCAAGGTAGGGTCTCACTCTAGCCTAGGATGACCTAGAATTCACTATGGAGTCTCAGGCTGGCCTCAAACTCACGGTGATCCTCCTACCTCTGCCTCCCAAGTGCTGGGATTAAAGGCATGTGCCACCACGCCTGGCAAAGTAAATAAAATATTTTTTTAAATGTATTTTGTACATTTACAAACATTGTCAATAAAAAGTTAAAAACTGAAAAAAAGAAACTACCAATTTTCACAATTTTGTGTACTATTAAAAATAAATGTCAAAAAATTATCTGAAAAGCTGTCATAATATGCCTCCTTTTCTAATTCATATCTATGTTAGACTGAATTCACATTCCTTAACCAAAATAAGCAAAAATAAGACTTACTGTAATAAATTCAATGTAGAAGCAGACATGAGAATCAGCTATCTTCTATTAAACCAGAAATGAAAGAGATTTGCTAAAATGTAACATAATATTTTGCATTTTCTTTTAAAGTTTTGAAAATACATTTTTCCATTCTTTTTTTTTGTGAGAGAGAGAAAGTGGGCATGTGAGGGCCTCAAGCCACTGCAAACGAACTCCAGATGCATGCGCCCCTTGTGCATCTAGCTTACATGGGTCCTGAACCTGAAGAATGGAACCGAGATCCTTTGGCTTTGCAGGTAAATGCCTTAATCACTAAGCCACCTGTACAGCCCTCAATTCTTTATTAATTACAGATTGTTGCTATTTTAAGTGAATTAGATGTTTTTAAAATCTCTGTTATGTTTTCTACTCAAGTATTTAAGTAAATATCAATATTTAGATCCTATATAAATCAAAGTTCCTTGAGGTCTTCCATGTTTTTCTGTATGGCATCGAAGAATCTTATTGTGACAGGGCTTTGGAAAGAAGGCAGATACCTCCTCTCCCAGCGCTACTACCCCCAGTCAGCCCCACACATAGTGGGGGAAGCTCCCTGGCATGCAGCACTGAAGAAAAAGAACTAGAAAGTTTTTTTTTCTCCTTTCCGTTCCTGGAATATGACCTGGGCAGCCTACCCATAAGTGCCAGGAGAAGTGTCACATCCTGTCCTCCCAAGCAGATGGCTGTGGAGGTTTCCCCATGCCAGCAAAGGCTGAGGATGTCTGATCTAGCAGGGAGAAGAGCAGCATGGAGGAAGATCGTGGAGCTAGACAGCAAGGAGGACTGATCGTCGCACCCATAACGTGACACTCACGCTGCTCGCCATCAGTGCGTCAGTCCGTAGCTTTGCAGCGAACGTGAATTTAACTGCTGTGCTGTACTGTTGGCTTTCTATAACCCTTTGACTTCTCACCCCTCATGAAAGAGCAAAGCATACAGAGGCATATCCTCCATCCCATATGCTATACTCGTTATCCACTGACTTAAGGACCAGCTGGTCTAAACGATCTCCCATATTCCCTTTGCTCCTGGCATTACAGAGTCCAGAGATGACAAGCCGTGTCTATGCATTGCTCCTCACTGCAAATGGCCATTTCAAGACACTCTAGAAAGAGCCATTGCAGTGAAGGCAGCTATGAGACACTCAGATCAAGACTGGCATATAGCATGGCCTTAACCACTCACGACAGTAAAGCAATTAAGGAAGAAAGAATTCCAGATTTTTCCACAGAGCAACAATACCAACCTGGGTATTTTGTGAGGCCAATGCCATCTACAGAAAAACAGAAGTTGCAAGTCAGTCTCACTCATGAACATGGAAGCAAACAAAATATTCTTTTTTTTTCCTAAAATGTCCTTATTTTTAAAACCTACACAGTTTCAATTTTATAAAAAAAAATATTATCATGAGATATCTACTTATACAGCAATGGATATAAACAAAAATACAATTAATCAGAGGCTATCTAAAATCAACGCACAATTTTAAAGTTGGAATATATATGCTTTTTTCAAATAAACAAAGATTCTCTTTCACATGACTTTTCTCTTAAACTCAGATGTTTTTTGGAATAGAGTTAGAACACCTCTCAATTTCACAAATAAGTGCTTTATTATCTTTTTTTAATTTTTTTTTTTTTTTTTTTTTTAGTTTTTTAGCTTTTTCAAGGTAGGGTCTCACTCTAGCCCAGGCTGACCTAGAATTCACTATGTAGTCTCAGGTGGGCCTCGAACTCCATGGCAATCCTCCTACCTCTATCTCCCAAGTTCTGGGATTAAAGGCATGTGCCACCATGCTCAGCTTCCAAAAAATATTCTTAAAGATACATAGGCTAGCTAGATCCAGGAATATATAAGAAAGATAATATATCCTGAGAGAAGACTGGGAATTCCTGGGAGTTTTGACTTTATATTACAAAGCTAATTGTTAAAACACCCAAAGTTTCTGGCTGGAGAAGATGGCTTAGTGGTTAAGGCATTTGCCTGCAAAGCCAAAGGACCCTGGTTCAACTCCCCAGGACCCACATAAGCCAGATGCATAAGGTCTCTCTCTCTCTCTCTCTCTCTCTCTTTCTTTCTCTCTTTCTCTCCCTCTCTCAAATAAATAAAATATGTTTTAAAAAAGAACAAAAAAACAAAGTTTCACTCCCCAAAAATAAAACTTTAAAAAAATGAAATAACTTAGCATAGCACCTGGAACATATTGCTCCCAAAAATGCAAAGTGAAGCTGGGTGTGGTAGCTGCCACCTGTGGTTCTAGCATTCAGGAGGGGAGGCTGAGGCAGGAATTTAAGACCGGCCTGGCTACACAGTGATTCCAGTGCAGCTGGGCTATACATGAAACCCTGTCTCAAGATCCTGTGTGTGTGTGTGTGTGTGTGTGTGTGTGTGTACACGTGCATTAATCTTTTAATCTCTTTTTCTTGAAATACATGTTTGTTTGTTTTGTTTACTTTGGGCAGTCAAAGATACCTTTGTGCAGCTAATGAAAGCTAGAGACACTTTTATCTTGAGCATTTATTCCCATAAAGAAGCACGCCTGCACCTGAAGTGTTAGGGCAAACGTCCTGGCTCCAGCAATCCCCACAGACTAGGCTTAGCCATCTGCCTTGATACACCAATTAAAGAGACAAATAATAATAAAAGCAGAGAGGGGAGAGTTGACCAATGCACAGATTGGAAAGAGGAACGCAGCAAGGAGCCCAGTGGCGATAAGTTCATTTTTGGGGTATGATATGAACTTCAGGTGTCACTCGAGTAAGTATCAGAGCAGGGCAGGGGTAGTGGAATGAAGCAGGCTTACACAGTGGGTCTGGAGGACCACACTGACTCTGCTCTGGGTTGGCTAGACCGTCTGAAGGTTCTGAAGTGGCTGCTCTGGGGAAGGGGTTACACCTGCTCAGGGGTGGCTATTGTGGGCAGTTGCTTTCTGAGGGGTGGTCTATCCTGTGAGGCCCTGCTGTTCCTGAAACCCAAGGTGACTGCCAGTTTAAGACAACCACCAGAGACCTTTTGGGCACATTTGTGGGGGCCTGGAATAGGGCAGTATAAAAGTTGAGGAGACAATGTCTCAGTCAGTCTTTGTGCCTTTAGCCTTGAAAGAGGATGAGACAGGTGACGGAAGCGAGCACCCCCAGACTCCCCTGAAGGTAGAGGTCCAGGCTTTGATCCTGCCTCTTGTGGGCCCCAGTGAGGAGTCAGTCAGCACTTTTAGCAAAAGTAGCTTCTCAGTGCCTGTTACACACACAAAACATTTTTGCATGTTATTAGTTTAAGGTTAAATAATAAGTAAATGGATGAATGAATGAGCCTTTACAGCTTAAGCAATAGAAATTATTTATTTTTTTATTCATTTATTTAATATATAGAGAGATGAAGAGGCAGATAGATAGAGAATGGGCATGCCAGGGCCTCCAGCCACTGTAAACAAACTCCAGACACATGTGCTACCTTGTGCATCTGACTGGCATGGATACCGGGGAATCAAACATGGGTCCTTAGGCTTTGGAGGCAAGTGCCTTAACCACAAAGCAATCTCTCTAGCCCCTTGCAATAGCACTTCTTCAGATGCTCCAGTGCCACCACACACCATTAGGCAAGGCCAAAAACTAGCTGAGGGCAATACCACAGCCCAGGTCTACAGTGGAGTCCCTCCTGTCATGGTCCCCAGAAAATGTTATCTGCTAACAAGTTCCAGATAGGATTTGCACCCACCCTGGGCTCCCCTGCTCAGTCTGATTTCTCTTGAGCTGGACCCAAGGGAACCACTGGGCCAAATCAGGATTGATTTCAAGTTCAAAATAGGCCCAGGAATTTAGGAAGTGCAGGAGGTATGAAGAGGAAGGAGTAGGAAGGGGGTGTGAGGGATGGGGATAAATTCCAGAGAAAAACTTCCTGGTTTCAATTTGTACTTGGTGCCAAGAGCAAACTGGAAATTCCCAAAATAATTCCTTCTGTTTTTTTCCTTTTTAGCATCCATGCCCTTCCCCAAGCTCCTGGCAGCTAACAAAAGCTGCCAAACTTCTGTTTTAAAATATTACACAAATCACCTCCCCACCGTTTCTCTTCTGGAAGAACTCCGCGGAGAGACAGAGCAGTAAGCAGGTGGCATGGGGGTGGAAGAGGCCCGGTCTTGCCGTGTCTCTTCGCAGACTTGGGTGAGGTGGAAGGTTACCAGATACCCAAACCACCCCACTGATGTGGCTCAGGGATTACAATTTATGGAGCGGAGTGTGGAAATGGGTTTATTTGCTTCCACACGTGACTCCTGGCTGGCAGTACCCAAGGCCATACCACACTAACAGGAGCATTCCTCACCTCCACCTGGGACAAAGGAGGAAGACAAGAGGTCCAGAATTTTATTTTCAGGTTATCCCCAGACTTCAACATGAACTGAAAAATTTTTAATTGCCCTTGCAACTAAAGCATAAGGGGAAATGATATATTCCAAACAGCTGTGTGCTTCCCTTCCCAGACAATTCCAAGGTTGGTAATGCCTACTACTAGGACTGTTTGTTGAGTGCTACGTCCTCACTGTCTCACCCCCAACCCCACACTGTAGCCCTGTGAGGCAACTGGTATGGTGGTACCCACCATGTAGATGCAGACACTGAGGTGAGAATTTGCTCAAAGCCATTCTGTGGAAAGGGAGGCAGCCTGCATTTGAGTCTGGGGCTGAGGCTCAGGGATTTTCATGACATTGTTTCTCTAACAACAAAGAAGGAAGACAGAAAATGCTAACCTGGAGTTCTTTGGAGCCCTGGCCCTCTCCAGGGTTGGCTGGAGCCAAACATTAGGATGCGCACAGCCTTTGGAGTCCTAAGGGACTTCCGTGGGGCAGCTGAAACCAGAACTCTCTGGCTCCCTTCTCCAGAAGCCCTGGGTAGTAAGCTCTCCAGTACAGCCAGTACTTGATTCTACTCATCACATCCACAGCCCACCTGGTGAACTCTGGGACCCCAAAGCAAGGGCTCCATGTCCAGCCAAGGATGCGGCGCTTTATACGGGCTCACACTAAGGTCATAGGTTGTAGTGCAGGCCCAATCAGTGTTTCAGCATGCCCAGGCATTGCTTCATCATGGAGGGCTGAACGGGGGACAGTTCTGGGCCCCCTCTGCTCGTACACACATACACAATGTACAGAATAGATAGTGAATGTTTCTGCACGTGGAAGTAAGGAGTTCCTTCCTCAACCCTCAATCTCTCTCTCTCTCTCTCTCTCTCTCTCTCTCACATACACACACACACACACACACACACACACACACACGCACATGCACACACACACCCAAGGGCTCCTTATTTTCTGCATACCACAATGGCTTTCCTTTTCTGACAAGAACAAAGGCTTTTTAAGTGTAGCTTGTACAATCACTGCCAGCTATTTCCAGCCACTTACAAGAATTCTTTTCATAAGCACTGGCTCCTCACGCAGCCATGACAATGTGAGAAGGCTTTTTAGGAGCCCCTCTCTTCTCCCCTCTGCAGCTTGGGCTTGTGCACCTCCGAGCCCAGTTGCTCTTTCTGCGTTGCACACCCACCCCTCTCTCCCTCCTTTCACGGTGAAGGTTGATCTCTGCCCAGCGGGTGAAGTTTCCTGGGATGAAGCTTTTATCTGCAGCTGCCTCATCTGGGATATTTTAATAGTAGCGCTCCGTGTTGTGCAAGGATCCACCCCCTTCTCACCCTCAGACCAGGAAAACTCCGTTCAGACATGTCACATTGGTGCAATGCCTACACACATTAGCCCACCAGTTTGTTTACTCCTTTGGGGACTTTATCTCTCCAAAGTTCATGTGCTAGAAGCTTGGTCTCCAGTATAATGGTATTGAGGTGACAGGGTTTTCAGAAATGCAGATTCAGTCTTTTGGGATTTGTGTGTGCGTGCGTGTGTGTGTGTGTGTGTTGGCTTTGAGACAGGGTCTCACTTTGTCACCAAGACTAACTTGGAAACTTGTGATCCTCCTGCTTCAGCCTCCCAGCTGCTGGGAATGGCATGACCTACTATGCCCAGGTCTAGTTAGGTCCTTAACATTAATCAATGCTTTTCTCATGGGATGGAGTACATATCTCACTTGAATTCGGGCTGGTTTGGGGATTTGTTTGCAACAGTGCTTGTTTTGTGTCAGGCATCAAACCAAGGACCTCACACATGCTAGGAAGCACTTCACTACTGAGCGCTACATCCCCACCCCCCATGATTTTTATTTAGTTTTAATTTCTGTATATATTATAACAGGTATATATTATATATAACATGTGTATATTATAACTCTTTTATCCCCTTGCCCCTGCACCTGTTACCCTAGGGGTCCTCCTCAGTAGGGTTATGGTATTCACTGTAGGGCCATGAAGGCTCCAGTCAGTCCCTGTCAGGTAACAGGGGGATTGGGCCTTGGGGTATTCCTACCTACTCTGTGGCTCTTACTGTCTTTCCATCCCCTCCTCTGCAATGTTCCCTGAGCCATGGCAGGACTGTTGGCAGTCTGATTCAGTGTTGAGTTCTCTGTAGCCTCTGAGTTTCTGCTTTGATGAGTTTTGATTGATTCCATGTCTGTCACCATCACCTTGGAGCTGGTTGTCATTCCAGCAGTAAGAGCAGTATTCTTTTTTTAAATTTTTTTGTTATTTTTATTTATTTACTTGAGAGTGACATACAGAGAGAGAAAGAGGCAGAGAGAGAGAGAAAATGGGTGTGCCAGGGCTTCCAGCCACTGCAAACGAACTCCAGATGCATGCACCCCTTGTGCATCTGGCTAACGTGGGTCATCAAGCCTCGAACTGGGGTCCTTAGGCTTCACAGGCAAGCGCTTAACCGCTAAGCCACCTCTCCAGCCCAAGAGCTGTATTCTTGTTGTTAATTCCTCTGCAAGTTCTCCTGGGCCCTGGAAGTTGTAGTAGAGGTGGTATGTCTTGTACACCCCCCCAAGTTTTTCCTTTCTCCATTCTCTCTTCCACTCACTCTTGTTTGCTTGTGTTCTTTCACAAAAAAAAAAAAAAAAAAAAACTATTGTCATTTGTCTTTTTGCAGGCAGAAAGAGAATGAATGTGCCAGACCTTTTGCTGCTGCAAACTCCAAACACATGCACCATTTTTAGCATCTGACTTTACATGAGTACTAGGGAATCAAGCCCAGGGCCTGCAGGCTTTGAGAGCAAGCACCTAACTACTGAGCAACCTCCCCAGCCCTGGATTGTGATTTTAAGGAACTACACTAGTCAACACCATGTAAATCGCTAAGTTGTTACAATGCAAGTTTGGTTTCCTTAGCTTGCTCTCTTATTCCTTCCTCACACTGCATTCATTTGGACCTGGAGCGTCCTCCCCACCCCAAAGGCTTGTGGCCAGCCCGCGGTGCTTTTGGAAAGTGGGGAAACATTTAAGAGGTATGACCTCATGAGAGTTAGGTCATTAAGAGTACGTCCTTGGAGGGGAAACTGGCACCCTTGCTCCCTCTGCCTGGCTGCCACGAGGTGAGCAGGCCTCTGCCATGTGCTCCTGCTGTCGTATACTGTGCCACCACAGGCCCAAAGCAACAGGGCCAAGCAGAAATGGACTGGGCCCTCTGAGACCATGAGCCAAAATAAGCCTTTCCCCGTCCATTGATTTTCTCAGACATTTTTTTTTTTTTTTTGGTGTCAAAGAGAGATGCTCTTTTTTTAATTAATTAATTAATTTTTTATTTTTTATTGTTTTATTTATTTATTTGACAGCGACAGAGAGAGAAAGAGGCAGATAGAGAGAGACAGAGATTGGGCATGCCAGGGCCTCCAGCCACTGTGAACGAATTCCAGATGCGTACGCCTCCTTGTGCACCTGGCTAACGTGGGTCCTGGGGAATCGAGCCTTGAACCGGGGTCCTTAGGCTTCACAGGCAAGTGCTTAACCGCTAAGCCATTTCTCCAGCCCTTCTCAGACATTTTGTCACAGTGACAGAAAGCAGCTAACTCAGCCTTCTCCAGACACTGGCACTGTGCTCTCAGGACCTTTCCAGCCACCAGGACTGTGAGCCAAAAATACCTCTTTGCTTTATGATGTACCCAACCTACCATATTGTGTTATTAGCTACAGAAAACAGACTGAGACCCTCCCTCCCTACACACACATGCCTTGGGGTGAGACTGTCAACTCTATGAGAACAGGTACTCACCACGTACAGCAGCGCTCCAAGACAGTGTCAAGCCCAAGGTGGCAGCTTGGTGAATGTCTGCAAATGTATTAAGTCCACATCTGTGAGGCAATCAGTACCTGTCTCAGGGTTGCTGTGAAGCAGGTGGAACTATGCGAGACATGGAGTTATTAGCAAACATCAGCTACTGACCAACGCTGTTCCATCTCTGAACCCAGCATGTACTAGGGGCAAAACAAGAAGAAGGAAATACTGCCTGCATGCAAGGCAGCCTGACAGCTGTTGTGAACAGGCAGGAGTGAGGGTGCAATCAGAGCAAAGGGCCAGGGGGGTGATGGACCGGGCAGGCACTGGTCAGCTAAGCTGTGCTAAAGAGCAGAGGGCCGAGGGGAGGCTAAGGGGCAGCTTTGGACCCAAGACTCAGTACCTCAGGCTCAGAGTACAGTGAAAATAGAATCAAAGGGATTATTCGGGACTTTTCCTCAAAGATCCTTAAATTAGCCTCTCCCCTTCCTGGAATAACCTCAAGACCCGACAAAATTCCCTCTCTTGTCAAAACCATGCCTGGACATTCACAAGGGAATAAGCATTCTTTCCAAGTTGTTTTTCCCCGACCTGGTGCTTTTTGGGGGTATTTGTATTTATGTGGGGGACATGACAGAGCTGAGATCTTAGATATTTTGGGTGTGCATGCCTTTAGCTTCTTTTGCGTATTTTAACTTTTTAATAGTTAGACTTACATAGTTGAAAACAAATTCTTAAAGCAGAAAAGATGCAAAATGAAGGATTTTCTCACCACTGTTACCCTACCAACTACCCACCTTCCCACTTGCCTCACTGGAGGCATAGGATATTCCAGTGATAGTTTGTGAATATACATAGAGACACAGTGTAAGTACATGTGTCTGTATATATAAACATGTGTGTGTGGTTAGATCTTGGAGGAAGCAGCATCACAAGTCTCATGACTTTCAATGCACCAAGCCTTCTGCCTTTCAGACTCGCAACCAACCCCCGAAGACAGTGTCAGTAAGTTACTCATTCAACAAGTATGAAATGACCTCTATTTACTAGCATGTTATAGCCCTTGGGAATAAACACCAAGCAAAACAGTAGGGAAACCATGCCTCTGTGGTTTGATTCCAAGGGGAGATAATTTCCCTCATTTCCAACTTCCTACTAGGCTTTGCCATGAAATTATCTTGGATCCTTTACAAAGGAACTTAATGTATGTTCATCCGAGGCAAAGTGGGAAGTGTAGGTTAGTGGTAGAGCACTGGTCTAGCATGCATACGGACATGCCCAGGGCCCTGGGTTTGATCCTCAGTAATGTTAAACCAGCAAAATACCCTCAGGCAAAGAGGTGTTTGGTGAGGAGAAATGAGCAGAATTCAAGTGGGAAAACCATCAGGTGAACCTTTTCATCTGCCCATCCCCGCCTCCCCATCTGTGGCTTTCCACAGTCTTGGTTCTTATCCAAGATCATTCTCCAAAAATCCACATTCCAGCTGGGGGGGTCAGTGGCTCACACATATAATCCTAACACCCAGAACTCTGGTAAGTTATCTAGCGAGATCCTGCCTCAAAAATAATAATAACAATGATAATACATATTCCCACCTCGTTAGTTACCAGCATCCTTCAAAGCACTCGGTAGACCATACCCACTAGGAGTGTGTTTAGCTGCTAATACAGAAGAACTCTACAAGCAAAGATTTAAGTTAAATTTGAGGTTAGCCTGGGCTACATAGTTAGTTCTCGGCCAGTATAGGCGATATAGTGAGACCCTGTCTCCAAAAGCAAATGCTGAAAAGCTTTAAGGGGCATGGGTATTTATCATGAAGGTTCTCAGCGTTTGTCCATCAACATGACTGTTTCAGTCTGGCTCTTCTCACTTTCCCACTCTTGCACTCCAGAACGCGAGCTTTTCTGTCATGTGCCTGTGACGTCATGACTGCCACAGCACGACGCATCGCATCTGCATTCAAGATGGCAGAAAGAATGGAAAGTTAGTGTCTAAACTTGTCCCCCATTGAGAGGAAGGTACAGTTAGGACAGTTGGACCCCTGAAGGTAAAAAATGCAGGGAAGTTTACACTTGCTGGAAATCAAAAATTATCTGATTTCTTCTCTTGTCTAGTTCTCTATACCTGTTTTTCCACAAACAACCAGGACCCCTCCTGCGAGGGAGGGCTTTCATAGGATGTAAACATTATGGTTGGTCAACTTCAGCCCCCTGGGAACTTGGTGTCGGGCTGGCCTTTTCCTGAGACAGTGCCTAGCCCTAACCAACCAGCTGCCCCCCTGGTTCACCTGAGCCAGAAGACAGCCTACTGCCACAAGCTTATAAAAAGACCTTTGGGGCAGGCTCTCCACTTGAGAACTTCCAGCTATGGGTGAGTTTTTCCCTTGGCTGGGCCCAGCTGGCTTGAACTGAGGGGAAACCCCTCCCCCCCGCCCTTACTCTCTAGGTGGGCTCTTTATCCCCTCCAGTTCCCCACAGGCAGGAGCTCCTCAAGCTTTGTTTTCTCTTTTCTTTCCATACTTTTTCTTCCAAGCCCTCCATGTGGGATCTCTAGTTACATGGGTGCCTTTCCCTTGGCTCTGTACTTCCCTCAGTAAGTATCATAATTTAGTAATGATTCTTCTCAGTCTTCTTTTCTATTCAATTCTTTGATTAAAATTGGAAAGGAGCCTAGGGTTTGGGGTTCAAAGACCTTCCTGGACCCTGAGTACTGTGTTACACTATGTAAAGAAGAAAATTTTCCCAGAAGACCAGACTTCCTCTTTTTTTTTCAGTGTCTACATTCTAGTCACATAACTACACCTAGTGCAAGGGAGGCTGGAAAATTTTGTATTAGGATTTCCAACTTCCATAATCAGAGACAGTACCTGAGAAAGAATGAGGCCAGCAATGCCTCTTGTAGGCTGACAACAGTGTCTCCCAGAAAAACTTCCACAGAGAAACCACATGAGATGGCTAAAGATTACTCAAACCATATTAGGCTGGGAATTCTTTTTTCTTTTTCTTTTCTTTCTTTCTTTCTTTCTTTCTTTTTTTTTAATGAGAAAATAGTCCATTTCAGGCTGAGTCCAAACATTGTAAGTTGGAACCAAGCTAGGCCAGTCTGGGAAAATCCTAGGCTGGAAAGTCCCACTGCTGCAGGAAGGGTCCCTGGGCTTAGCTATGTGGTTTATGTGTGGAGTAAGGCACAAATGGTGTGGGGTTGAATTTTGTCTTCCTCCACCATTGGGGATTAAAAGCTGGAGGAAGGGGCTGGAGAGATGGCTTAGTGGTTAAGATACTTACCTGCAAAGCCAAAGGACCCAGGTTCAATTCCCCAGGTCCCACACAAGCCAGATGCGCAAAAGTGGTGCATGCATCTGGAGTATGGTGGTGGCTGAAGGCCCTGGTGTACCCATTCTCTCTCTCCTCCTCCCCCCCCCCCCCCGTGTCCTCTCTCTTTCAAATAAATAAATTTTAATCTTAAAAGCTGGAGGAAGACAATTTCCACCTAATGTTCATCATATAAGACCATCAACCTGGGGCCCATCTTGTCAGGAACACCGATGGTGTTAAAGAGTGAAGTTCACTTTCCCATCAAGTCTGTCCTTCTCCCTGGCCAGCTGAACTCTATCCTTGATGCAAGTTACATAAATACTTGCTCCCACCATTACTATGAGTCAATGCGTCTGATTTCTGCCAACCATGGGTCTTTGAGCTCCCACACATAGGAAGCTGGAAAGTGACAATCCAGTCAAAACATAAGTTTGGCATCGCACAGTAAAAAGGAAAAAGAAAAAAAAGAAAAAAAAAAAACAAAAAACAAACAAAGTCCTGTGTGACTTTGCACATGTGTTTGTGAGAAAACACACCCACGCATAATGTCAAAAGGCCATAACTGGCCCAATCACATCCTAAGCCCGGGCTTTTCTTGTGGCTCTGACCACATTCACATGTCTTAACTCAACAAATAATTTCGATTCCCACAATGCCTGTCTTTCGTCTAGACAAGTTAAATTGCTCTGTAAAGAGGACACGACACCCACCACGCCGCCTGTGGTGTTTGGAAACAACCTTGGCAGAATGAGTATGAGCCTCCGCAAGCTGTGGAGTGGCGCAGCCCTGCATCTAACCTCCCACGCTACCCGTCTACCATGCACTTACCTCCCTATCTTTCCGCCCACTCCCGCATCCATCCACCCACCCACCCACAACCCGACCCATACATTCAGCCATTCATCCAACTATCCTTCCATCAAACCATTGCTCCATTTTTTAATCATTGATCCATCCATGTATCCATATGTCCAACTAACCTTCCATCAAGCCATCCATCATGCAACAGACACTGATTCATTCCCTGAGGGAGTTCACTGTTCTCTTGTAGTAGTAATGCACCCTCACTTTCTAAGTCTTCACTTTTCACATGGAATGTCTTTCTCCTACTGATGCCTAAAATCCGTGTTCAACTGTCTTTCAGTATCCTCCACGGGCTTTCCCTGGGAGACAACAGGGTCATTTTATGGCTTCATTCTTATGTTTTATATCCCTCTTTTATTATATGACATATTGCTGCCTTCTACATCTCTTTACTGTTAAATTGCGTTGTTCTTATCTCTAGTAATTCAGATAGTCTGTGTTATTTCTTATGTCTCCAAGTAAAATGTACACTCTGTGAGGTGAGGTGAGAGAGAGACTGTTCTTTCTTTTCTTTCTTTTTGGTAGGGTCTCACTCTAGCTCAGGCTTTCCTGGAATTCACTCTGTAGTCTCAGAGTGACCTCGAACTCACGGTGATCCACCTACTTCTGCCTCCTGAGTGCTGGGATCAAAGGCGTGTGCCATCACACCCAGCAAGAGAGACTGGTTTTTACCTAACAGTATGCAAATGTGAGCACTCAACAAATTTACTGATTGGATGCATATCCAATCATATTGTATGCATATGCATACAGTCATATGAAAAGTGAGGATAATATTGGCATTATAGGAATACCTGAGTATTTATCACAAAACTTATGAGCCTCATAACTGCAAAGTCCTAAAGAAATTATTATTAATAATAATTTTGGTTTTTGTTTTGTTTTGGTTTTTGGTTTTTCAAGGTAAGATCTCCCTCTAGCCCAGGTTGACCTTGAATTCACTATGTAGTCTCAGGTTGAACTCACAAGGATCCTCCTGCCTTGGGTTCCTGAATGCTGAGATTAAAGGTATATGCCACCACACCCAGCTTAATAATAATTTTAAATTATTATTTTCCTCTTTTAAAAATATCTTTATTGGGCTGGAGAGATGGCTTAGCGGTTAAGCGCTTGCCTGCGAAGCCTAAGGACCCCGGTTCAAGGCTCAACTCCCCAGGACCCACGTTAGCCAGATGCACAAGGGGGCGCACGTGTCTGGAGTTCATTTGCAGTGGCTGGAGGCCCTGGAGTGCCCATTCTCTCTCCCTCTCTCTATCTGCCTCTTTCTCTCTCTGTCACTTTCAAATAAATAAATAAAAATAACAAAAATATCTTTATTTATTTACTTGAGAGAGAAGGAGAAAGAGGGAGGGAATGGGCATGCCAGAGCCTCCAGCCACTGCAAAAGAACTCCAGATGCATGCGCCACCATGTGCATCTGGCTTACGTGGGTTCTGGGGAATTGAACCTGAGTCCTTAGGCTTTGCTGGCAAATGCCTTAACCACTAGGCCATCTCTTCAGCTCAATTTTGTTCTTTTTAATAAAACTAAGTAATAGTTAATAGCCACATGCTATCTGCATTCTGAGTGAACAAGGAAATAGTGAGTATTTCATCAGTTCTTACAGGATCATTATATCCCATAGTACGCACTGGAGCTACAAAGAAAGACGGGATGTCAGCCCTGTCTTTACCGGGGTTGAATTTCAGCAGACACAGAGCACAAGTGCCTGTAAGTGTGAGGCTGCAGAAAGCACCGTGACACAGAGGCAAATTTCTCAGAGGCACTTAAGGTTCCTTTCGTTCTGCCTAGAGGGATTAGAGGAGACTTCACTGAAAGATTGTCATTTGAGTGGAACTTGAAAGATGAATAGAAGTGTTGTTGGTGGAAACAGAAGATCAAATCATGTCACAAAAGTAGCATCATGGATGTGTTAGCTGTATTTGGGGAAAAGAAAGCAGGATGACAACCTCAGGTACCTAGGGAAAGGGGACAGGGTCCCAGGGCCTGGCCCAGGAACCTCAAGAAGGACCGTGACCTTAATTCTGGTGGCTGCAGAATCATGGAGGAGAAAAATAATTACATGTGTATTTCAGCCACATGACTGTCAGAGCCAATGCTTGCCACTGCAAATAAATGAAACCCAGTTCAGTCCAGACATGATGCCTCATGATGGCTGAGGCAGGAAGATCATCATGAGTCAGAGAGGCCAACCTGAACTACATAGCAAGACTCAAAAGAGGGAGGTCCTAGGAAGATGGCCCAGCAATTAAAGGTGCTTGCTTGCAAAGCTTGCTGGCCTGGATTCAAGTCCCAAGCCACTCACACAAGCCAGATACAAATAGGGGCATAAGCACATGGTATTTGTTTGTATCAGCAAAAGGTCCAAGCATACCCATAAGCACACACGCACACACACACATGCAAATAAATAAACAAAAAAAAGACCTGTCTTCAGCAATAAGGACATGTATTATCTCAATGAAATGCTGAACCTAGAGCTAGAGGAGGTCAGTGTAGACACAGCATCACCAATCCCTCTGAAGCAAAATACTTGTTGCCATTATTCTTGGGTAGTTTCAAAGTAGCAGTCCAGTAGTACATCTGAATACAACCACGTTCCAAAGCATCCTTCCACTCTCTCAGCCCTACCATGTCTTACTTGGATCTTGACAAAAGAAAGGCATTTGTCATATCTAGACCCAAGGAGACCAGAAACAGGGATTGTAGTTACCTTATCATTTCTGGGATAAAACACCTGACCAAAAGAAGTTGAAGGGAGGAAAGTCTTAGGGTCTCAAGGGGAAGCTCCATGATGGCAGCAAACAGAATGGCGTGAGCAGAGGCTGGACATCACCTCTGCCACAGCAGATGGAAAACAGCCCCAGAAGAGTGAGCCAAATTCGAGCAAGGGGGAGCTGGCTATAATACCCCTAAGCCCACCCCCAACAATACACCTCCTCGAGAAAAGCTATACCTCCCAAATTGCTGCCAACTGGGGTTCAGGCTTTCAGGACACATGAGTTTATGGGGAACATCTGCTACATACCACTACACAGGGAGATCAGTTGAGAAGCTAACTGCAGGTTACTGTCGGAGCAGCAATACCTGGTCAGAGATGTGACTGGACGTGAAGGCAAGAGGAACTTCAAGACAAAGGTTCCATGTGTAGCCTTTCTGGAGGAGGTTGGGGAGAGGAATGGATCAAGAAAAGGGAGCAAGGATCGTCTTAATTATAGTAATAATGTGCAGTTTCAGGGGCCAGAGTGGTCCACTGACAGCTTCAGGGTATAGTGGCAAGGCCAGTGCAGTCAGCAATGTTGCCTCTGGTCTCTGAATTCAATTTTACTGGCAGAAAATACACCAGCTCTCTGGCCTGGTTTATGCTGCTCATCGATTGCATAGCCACTTCATTCTTGTGGATTTGCTTGGTTACATAATCTTTCTGACAGATCTATGGCTACACCCAGAGCATGAACATAAAGAACACTTCAACCAGCCTCAGTGATCTCCTGGGTTTGTAACTACTAATCCTGACGACAACAGGGCCCAACACCACTAGGAGCTTAGTATGTGTTTCTTTTTCCTCTTGGATCCTTAATCTCAGTTTCTTCTCTTCTACCCAAGCTTTCCTCTAACTAGATGATTTTAGGATCAGTAGTAGGAAACCTTCTCCTTTATAAAGAAAGCATGGAATCACTCTGTTTCATAATTATTTGCCAACTATTTCCCATGGAAGATCATGCTATAAGTTAATAAACAGGGGATAATTTTTTTTTTTTTTAGTTATTCACCTAATCCCAGTACATGATAATCGGGGGGGGGGGGGGGCACAGAATACTTAGAAGTGGAATAGGGACTAAGAAACCAAATGACAGGCTTATATGGTGTATAAGTTCCTTTCCCATCACTATTCTGAGAGAACGATTTAAGAGATGAAGGATTTGTTTTGCATCGCAGTTCTATAGGCTTTAATCCATGGTCAATTGTGAGGCAGAACACCGTGGTAGAAGGAGCATGTGGTGAAAGGTATTCACACCATGGTAGGGAGCAGAAAGCAGCAATAGAAAGTTGTAGCCAAGCAAAGCAAAATTTAGTCCCCAAGAGCATATATGCCTAGTGATCCATTTCCTCCAATTAGGCAGGAAGTTCTACCATTTCCCAATAACCTATTCAAATTTGTTTGATTTTATTTTTTATCTTTTTCCTTTTTTTTTTTTTTTTTTTTTTTTTTTTTTTTTTTTTGGTTTTTGGAGGTAGGGTCTCACTGTAGTTCAGGCTGACCTGAAATTCACTATGTAGTCTCAGGGTGGCCTCGAACTCACGGCGATCCTCCTACCTCTGCCTCCCAAGTGCTGGGATTAAAGGTGTGCGCCACCACACCCGGCATCTTTTTCCTATTTATTTAAGAGAGAGAGAGAGAGAGAGAGAGAGAATTGGCATGCCAGAAACTCCAGCTACTGTAAACGAACTCCAGATGCATGCATCCCCTTGTGCATCTGGCTTACCTTGGGTCCTGGAGAGTCGAACCGGGATCCTTTGGCTTTGGAGGAAAACGCCGTAACTGCTAAGCCATCTCTCCAGCCCCTATTTGACTTTTAAAGTGCCAGTAATATTAATTGAATCCAACAGCAATGTCCCATTGAGTTGTCCCTTCTCTCTGGACTCCTAGACACCTCTTGTTCTGCCATTTCCCAAGGCTGGCTCCCAGGTTTACCTCCCTATGAGCCACCCCAACTCTAAAAATGGTTTTTCCTATGTGTAAAAATCTGTTGTTCATAACAAGAATTCTAATTTAGCTCCTGATGAAAATGCTTAGTTCTTATACCAAACTGGACTCTTCCTCCATGTGATCTTCACGCTTTTATGCAGAAGCTGTTTCCTGGAGCAGCTCTTAGTCAAGAGCCTCGGCTTGACAACCATTCAGGCTTCTGAAGACAACCCATTTTTCATGACTTGCCTTAAGAAATAAATAGCTATGATTTCTCAAGAATTAATGTAAAACATAGTTCTTACATCAATCAACATCTTGGTGTCCTTCTCCAGGTCCTTAAAATGTGACTTTACACCAGGCATAAATGAACAGTGTGAGGAATGATCATGTCCCCCAGTCTCCTAATCTTGTATATGATAACTCCTTTAGCATTGCTGGATTAGAGTAAATGCATCATCAACTAAAATTTATTTTAAGAATTTATTACCATTTCATTAGAGAGGCAATACATACTCTTTGTAGAAAATTAAAAATATATAGGGCTGGAGAGATGACTTAGTGGCTGGGGCACTTGCCTAAAAAGCCAAAAGACTCAGGTTCAGTTCTCTGGGACCCACATAAACCAGATGCATAAGGTGGCGCATGCATCTGGAGTACATTTAAAGTGGGGCTGGAGGACCTGGTGCACCCATTCTCTCTCTCTCTCTCTCTCCCTCTTTCTCTCTCTCCTAAATAAATAAATAAAAATGAAAATAATTTAAATATATGTATAAATAAAAGATTAAAAAAATCTCTTACATGTCACCTCCCAGTGATAATTACTATGAATGTACTTTTTTTAAATCTTTAATATTTTATGTGTTTAGTTATATTGTATTTTCTATTGGTAGTATAATATTCCAGTGTGTTATATATTTAATTAGTACTCACTGGATTACAGTTTGGTATTTACAGGGTTTTTTTTTCATGTTGTATTTTATTTTTGCTATCACAATCAGTACTTTGATAATGGCTATGCACATGTCTGGGTTTCAACCTTATGTGACTCACTGCTTCTACAAAGCAGCTCACCAGTTAGTTCTAATGCACTCCTTTGCCAGCAATGACTATGTGAGTTCCTTCTTCCCACATTCTCTGAAACATTTTCTGTTTCAGACTTACAAATGATTGCCAAACGTCTGAGTATGAGCAGTTTCTCGACGTTTTAATCTGTATCTCCCTAAATACTAGTGATTGGTCTTTTCCTAAGCTTGTTGTTAAGAACTGTATGTTCATTTCTGAGAAAGCCATTTTCCAAGATGGCTCCCAAATAGTCACCGCCTCCTGGTAGCCATGCCTTGTGGAGTTTCCTGCCGCACTGCACTAGGGTTAGTCTGCGAGGCAAATGCAATAGAGCAGAAGAACAGAGGTGTTGCTTCTGCGGTTAGGCTGTAACAGACGCTGTGCTTCTATCCCGAACATTCTTTTTCTCTTGGGTCACTCAGTCTGGGAGCAGGCAGCTGCCATGTGATGAGCAGCACAGGGGGAGGCCCAGTTGGCAAGGAGCCGAGGCCTCCTGAAAACGGCTACAGGGTGACCTTGGAAGTGAATACAAATGGCCTGCAGCTCCAGTAAACATCCTGGGACTTCCTCATGAGAGACCCTAGAACTACCCATTCTGAGATAATATATCTTAGTTCTTTAAAGCGCCTAAGCACTGAGGTAGTTTTTTAATGCATCACTGAATAAATTAAAGAACATTTTTAGGCTGGAGAGACGGCTTAGTGGTTAAGGCACTTGCCTGCAAAGCCTAAGGACCCACATTCAACTCTCCAGATTCTTCTGTAAGCCAGGCACACAAAGGAGAGTCAAGTGCAAGGTCACACATGACCACTAGGTGGTACAAGTGTCTGGCATGCAATTGCAGTGGCTGAGGCCCTGGCATGCCAATTCTCTCTCTCTCTCTCTCTCTCTCCTCTCTCTCTTTCTCTCTCTCTCTCTCTCTCTCAAATAAAAAGAACATTTTTTTGAGGTAGGATCTCACTCTAGCCCAGGCTGACCTAGAATTCACTCTGTAGTCTCAGGCTGGCCTCAAACTCATGGCAATCCTCCTACGTCAGCCTCCTAAATTCTGGGATTATAAATTTTAAATATATTTTTTATTTATTTAAGTTGCAAGCAGGGGGATGCAAAAAGAAGAGGGGAGGAGGAGAAAGAATGGGCTCATCAGGGCCTCTAGCTGCTGCAAATGAACGCCCGATGCATGTGCCACATTTTGCATCTGACTTTATGTGGGTACTGGGGAATCAATCAAACAAGGGTCATTGGGCTTTGTAGAAAAGCACCTTAACTGCTGAGCCATTTCTCCAGGCCTAAAACAGTATTTTTTTTTAATTTTTTTGTTTATTTTTATTTATTGATTTGAGAGTGGCAAACAGAGAGAGAAATAGGCAGAGAGAGAGAGAATGGGCGCACCAGGGCTTCCAGCCACTGCAAACGAACTCCAGATGCATGCACCCCCGTGTGCATCTGGCTAACGTGGGTCCTGGGGAATCGAGCCTTGAACCAGGGTCCTTAGGCTTCACAGGCAAGTGCTTAACAGCTAAGCCATCTCTCCAGCCCCTAAAACAACATTTTAAGACCTTTCCCTATTGAGTTGTTTTTTCTCTTTTTACTAACTTATGTAATTTTTAAAAATATTCTAGAACTAATATATTTTAGCTATAAAGAACGCAAATATTTTCTTCCAACCTTGGCCTATCTCTTTATTTTACTCATGATTCTTTTCAAAATTATAAGGATTTAAATGACCAGTTTTCCTATACAATATCTGTTTTATAAGGCCCCTCATTACCTTGGCATGGAAAAAGTCTTCTTTTTTTCCCTAAATATTTTAAATTTTATCCTTTGGTTTTAATTTTTTTTAATCAGTCTGGAAGTGGTAATTGAATTAATTTAGCCAGATTCTCTCTCTCAATACTCTTGTTTGTAATTATTTTTAAATAATTTGTTTTGATTTATTATAGATTTTTCTTTTTCTTTTTTCCTTTTCTTTTTTCTTTCTCTTTTCTTTTCTTTTTTTTTTTTTTTTGAGGTGAGTCTCACTATGTAGCCCACATGGGCCTAGCACTCCTGATCCTCCTGCCTCAGCCTCCTGAGTTGTATGATTGTAGGCCTGCATCACCACACCCAGCTTTACTGGACATTTTTCAGTTTGAAAATTTCCTCTTGGTTTTAGCAAAGACCAGAGCAAAATACTTATACGGAAGCATGGCTGTCACTGTGATGCTATTCAGTTACAATGACAATGACTTTTCTTATCTCTTTAATTGTTCCAAACATCGGGATAGGTTGTAGACCTTGGCCATCCGGCCTGTGGATCAACATCTGAGTCTATACCCAAAGTCTTGCAAACTCGTTCCCAAACTTCTGAGTGCAAAGCAGAGCCAGCCTCTCACTGTGCTGATTTGCACTGCCCATCAGAAGTCATGCTGAAATGTAATTCCCATTGGGAGATATGAAGAGGCTAGAAAGTTAATTCAATTGCAGTATTTGGGGTTGGAACCTTTGGGAAGGGTGATTAAGTTTCAATGAAGCCATACCAATGTGGCTCAAATCCAAGGAGACTGTGACTTTGTGAGAGAGACCTCAGCCAGGACACTTGCCAACTGATGCCCCTGGCCATTTTGGAACTTGACACAGCATCCTCACCAGCAAACAGGCCTGCCTCAGATGCAGATGCCCAATCTTGAAAATCCCAGCCTGGTGAACTCTGAGCTGAGTTAAACCATTATAGATTTCCCAGTCTGCAGTATTCCACTTCAATGACAGGAAAAAGAGTAAGACAATTGTTGCTGGATAGCCAACCCCCCCCCACACCCCCCTACCCCCCCACACCCTAGTGATTCTCCTACCTCTGTCTTCTGAGAGCTAGGATCAAAGGCATGTGACACCACGCAGGGCCCACTTTACTTTTTGTTTGTTTGTTTATTTGTTTTTAAAATATTTATTTATTTGAGAGAGAAAGGGGCAGATAGAGAAAGAATGGGCACACCAGGATCTCTAGCCACTGCAAACAAACTCCAGACACATATGCCACCTTGTGCATTTAATTTATGTGGGTGCTGGGGAATTAAACCCGGGTCCTTAGGATTCGCAGGTAAGTGTCTTAGCCTTTAAGCCATGTGTCCAGCCCCCATTTTACTTTTTAATTTTAGACAGGGTCTCACAAAATTACCCAGGCTGAATTCAGTCTTTAGCCCAGGCTGGACTTGAACTTGGGATAGTCTTGCCTTAGCCTCCCAAGTACTTACACTATTATTACTGGCTATCTGCCCAGGATTTCTACTGTTGTTTTGTCCTGAGATTTATACTGCTGAACTCATCTTTGATACATACTTGTTCGTGTGTGTGTGTGTGTGTGTGTGTGTGTGTGTGTATCTTATTTCAGTAATATCTACTCACTATGAATATGTAGTATAGGGTTCAAAGAATCAAATTTAAAATCACATGATAGCACCACAAGAGATGGTCACTATATGAATATCTTGCTACACTCCTTTCAGTTGTTTTCTGTACATTTTTTTTTTCCAGGTAGGGTCTCACTCTAGCCCAGGCTGACCTGGAATTTACTATGTAATCTCAAGCTGGCCTCAAACTCACAGCAGTCCTCCTACCTCTGCCACCCAAGGCCCTGGAGTAAAGGTGTGCACCACCACACCTAGTTGACATACACACACTTTCTGTAGGTGGTCATGTTGTACATGTTGTTTTGTAATTCCCACCTTGTACGCATTCCAACAAAACAAGGAGACACTTTCCTCCATCAAAAGCATTCCACAGTGCGGTTTGCAGTGTGGCACAGCTGGCAGCGTAGAATGTACTGTGGTTTATTGAACTTACCTCTGATGTTTGGCATGCAGGTTCACTCAACTTGGTTACTATTATAAATAATACTGCCAAGTCTGACTCAAAATGCCGTGTTCTAAATTGGTTAGCAATTCTTTCAGTAGCCTCTCCATATTCTCAAAACTTCCTTCATTCAACAAATACTTGTTTTTCAAAAAATTGTATTTATTTGAGACAGCAAGAGAGGAAAGAGGCAGACAGAGAGAGAGAGAGAGAGAGAGAGAGAGAGAGAAAGGGAATGGGCACACCAGAGCCTCCAGGCACTGCAAACAAACTCCAGATGCATACGTCACCTTGTGCATCTGGCTTACGTGGGCCCTGAGGAATCGAACCGAAGTCCTTTGGGTTTGTAGACAAACCCCTTAACTGCTAAACCATCTCTCCAGTCCAACAAACACCTCTCCCATCCTGTCATGACCTGACTCAGCTTCCAAAGGTAAAGAAATGAACTAAACAGACCCAAATCCCTGTATACAATGATATGTCCATAAGAACCATACAAACACACTAGATCTGATAATATGCTGATAATAAAACAATCATGAAGGCAGGGCCACTTTTCAATGTTTGCCATCAGGCAGACACTATGATAAGCCCATTCCATGTAGTTAGTCCACAGACTATTATTATCTGTCTTTTAGCAAAGGCTCTGACAATTTTCCCCTGCCCCACTATTAATGCAGGCAGACCTGATAAGACTCACCTCTCCCCAAAGCATATGGTCTTACCTAGAGAGAGTAAGGGGAAGGTGGTACCTTAAGTGAGAGCTTGTTTGAGTTGAAGAATTGGGCCAGGACCTGTACTAATCAAGGAAGTGGATCAGGCCTTATGCTGGTCAAGGAAGTGGGCAATACTCTGTGCTTACCACTTCACTTCAACTGCAGACTGAGAAGAAATGAGACCACAGCCTCAGCCCACAGGAACACAGGCAATATGCCATCTACCCACTGCCAAATGTCAGATTATACTCTGTTCATGAGTTAAGAGAATACAAAAAAGCTGAGATCCAGCCAGTATGCAATATTTTTATAATATTTATAATGAATGCATATTATAAATATTGATGTTTATAATAAATAATTATTATAACTTTTTATACTTATCATAAATACATATGAATATTTATATCTATAATAAAAATAAGGGTTATTAAAACCCATGACTGATTTCTGAAAATAAAATCCTGAAGAAACAAAACAAATACATGTTTGGAACCTAGAGGAAAGGCAGCCCAACACTAGATCACTAAGAAGATGCCAGGAAACATCTTCACACCCACCACAGGGCACAAGGCGACATGGACTTGTGAAACATGACCTCATTAGGCAGAAACAGATGCACATGAGAAGCAGCAGACTGAGATAAATAAAAGCAACATCACAGCGCAATAAAGAATGGTCAGAAGGAAAGCAAAAACAACCGGATTAAAATTCATAACTCCCTCACAGAGGATGGAGTCTGAGTCTACCCAAAACTCATGGAAGCAGAAAATGCCATGTGCTGGCAGAGATCTGGAACTACGGGAACTCTTGCACATTTGGTATAGGAAACAACTTGACAATATCCAGTAAAACTGCAGGTGGGCGTACCCTGCACAAGCAATTTGGCTGCAAGCAGAGGTTCCAACCTTGTCGAACATTATTAGCATCCCCTGCTTCAAACAACCCAGATGGTGGGTTAAAGATGCACCTCAGTTGGTAGAGTGCTTGTCTAGCATACATGAAGCTCAGGGTTCAATCCCTAGCACTGCATAAACTGAGCATGGCGGTGTATGCCTTTAATACTAGCACTTGAGAGGTAAAGGCAGTCAGAGTCAGAGATTCAAGGTCATTCTATATATTGAGTTTCAGGCCAGTCTGGGCTATGTGAGAACCTATCTCAGAAAAAAAGCAAAAGAGGGTTGGAGAGATGGCTTAGCAGGTAAGCGCTTGCCTGTGAAGCCTAAGGACCCTGGTTTGAGGCTCGGTTCCCCAGGACCCACGTTAGCCAGATGCACAAGGGGGCGCACGCATCTGGAGTTCGTTTGCAGTGGCTGGAAGGCCTGGCTGCGCCCATTCTCTCTCTCTATCTGCCTCTTTCTCTGTCTGTCGCTCTCAAATAAATAAATAAATTTAAAAAGAAAAAGAAAAAAGAAAAAGTCAGTGCTCAGTAGTTAAGTGTGCTTCCTAAGCAAGCATGAGGGCCTGACAAGTTTGAATCTCTAGTTCCCACAGAAATAGCTGGGCATGGCAATGCACACCTGTAATCCCAGCCAGACAAAGGAATTGCCTGGGCATGTGAAAAAAAAAAAAACAGCAAGCTCTTGTATCAGTATGAAAATCCAGCTCAAATAAGAATGGATGGAAAAGTGATGGGGCTGAATATCCAGTGATTGGCTCTGACCACCTCAGGCAGGCAAGTACCCTCCCCACAACAGACAAGCAACATAGGTATATATGTATCACACACACAACTCCACCCACACACATATATACATATACAAGTCAGGTTCTCTACAGGAACAAAACCAATAAAATGAATACACACCCATATAAATTATAAAGGGAATAATGGTATCTTATGTATGTCATATATATTGTTTTGTGAGTATGAGCTAGAGACAGAGCTGCTAGAACACTTGCCCAGCAATTGGGTCCAATCCTCAGTTCTGTAATAAATAAATAACTATTATTTTGCCTATTTTACTTAAATGTTGAGAAAAAAATGATTTGAAATTCTTTAAAAAAATATGAGTATGCACATACAAGTGTACCTGAGAGCCATCAAGCCAGGACACGCTGCCTTCTATACCCTCAGACTCTAGATGAGAAAAGTGACCATACTGTGGTACTGGGGATCAAACACAGGATCTTAAGTGTGCTAGGCAAGCGCTGTACCACTGACCTACAGTCCAAGGCCAGTTTTTGTTTTGTTTTAAGATGCTATATTTTAGAGCAATTAGATCTGTCAATATAGGTAACTAATAAAATACACCCACATGAGGCAGACTAGTGGATTTGGTGCCAGGAAGAAGGGAAAAGTAGAGAAGGGTAAAGAATAGATGAAGGTCATCTTTGAGAGGAGGCAAAGTTCCTTATGAATGATATCTTCTGCCACCTCCATCCCATGTAACACAGGGACTTTTGACCCACCTACTAAACTTGGTGGACCCAAGGGAAATGCCTGAGAGGTCAAAGAGTGACGCTGTAAGTGGGGACACAGACCTTACCCTTGGTGGGAGTCACACCCTGGCAACTGGCAATTCAGAGAGTCCCAGCTTGGAGCTTATGTAAACTGCTGTGAACACCCGGACACAGAATGTATTGTAACCCATCCCCTCAATACCGTAGGTGGCTATCATCCAGTCTAGGTAGAGATGGGCAGACATAAGAAAGCCATGGATGGAGAACCAGTGACAGGATCATTTGATGGAGGCTAGAGTGGTCACAGCCCCCAAAACCTGACTGATAACCTTTGAGGGTGCCCAGGCTAAGACCTTGGCAGAAACATATTGCCTGGATATACCATGGCATCCAGTTACCTTGAACACCAGCCGAGTAAAGCAAACCAAACGCACAGAGGCCAGATGGCACAGGGAGCCTGGTCAGGTAATGACGTGGCCTTGCAGAGAAAGAAGATGTCTTCTTCCTCCTCCATGTCATGTGAGAGACCTTGGAGCAGATATGAGGAGCTGGAAGGAAAGGGGAAGGGCAAGAAAGAACAGAGACTTGTGATCTGGTGTCCAAGCTCAGAGCCAAGGACCTGGACTGGCCAGCAACAGAGGATAAAAATATCTGAATGTCGTGAAATGTTTACCCAAAATGAAACTCTTTTAAACTGGAAGTAACCACATAGGGCTGATATTTATAAGATTGGATTAACTTCAGTTTTTCCACTGCTGAGACTGAAAGGGTTTTGCTTTCTTTTAATGAAAAGGAAGTGAGTTATAAAAATAAAGCAGACTTTTTTTTTATTTGTTTGTACTGAGGGTTGAATCTAGGGCCTCACACATGGAGTGCCAGCTCTCTACCATTAAGCTACACCTTCAGCTCTCTTTTTACTTCTTGACATAGGGTCTGCCTAAGTTGTCCAGCCTGGCCTTGAACTCACTACAGCCCAGGTAGGCCTTGAACTCATAATCGTCCAGTCTCAAGTTCCCAAGTAGATGAGATTACATAGATAGGCCTGCACCACCAGAACAGGTTGAGGAAAACGTAGTGTTGGTACAGTGCTTGCTGTGACTGTTCTATTAACATAGTTAAATAGAAATGCTGCCAGAGCTGAGCTATGAATTCTCCTCCTCATAAATGCTCAGGGCTCAGAAGCCCACAGGTAGGTACAGACTTAAAAAAAAAAATAAAATAAAATAAAAAAGTAAAAAATCACTGTTTAGCAAGCTCCTGTTCTTTCCAGATATGAGTCCTTCTTATACTTGAAACCAGCTGTGTCCTATAGAACTTTCTACAGTGATGGAAATAGCTGGTACTCTTGCCTTCTAATACAATAGCCACTGCACATGTGGTCTCTGAGAGATACGATTGTCAACTTTATTGAGTGATAATTTCAATGCTAATATCTACATGTGACTAGTGCCATCACATTGAACCAGGCAGTTCCAGGTATAATGTCCATCTTTCTTTCAGCTGGACTTCCTAGGTGTAAAGTGCATCTTTTGTTGTTTATCTGTTATTGCAAATCTATAATGTCAAAGTTTCTGACCTTTCTACCTCACCCATCAATTGTCCCAGAATAAATTTAAAATATCATTTATAATAATGTTTATATGTGGAGATTATGAGTATGAATTAGAGATTTGATACTATTCAGGACCTAATGAAATTGCATGCTGATATACTTAGAGCCACCCCCTCCACACACACACCAAGAAAAGATACAATGTCTTCCATTTGCTTTAGATGATTGAGTGGGAAGTGGACAGAGAACAGATGGATTGATAATTGTTGAAGTTGTGAGATAAGTTCATAGAAATTCCTTAGACTAGTCTGTCTAATTATATATGTATGCATAGTTTCAACCTGGAGTGTTCCCTAAAGGCCCATGTGTCAAAGGTTTGTTGGCCAGCCTGTGGAACTACTGGGAAATGGTAGGTCATTGGCCTAGTGCAAGAAAATTAGGTCATGGTAGGTATGTCCTTGCAGGGGTTCCCAGTGCCCCCCTACACACACTTTACAGCCACCACAAGGTAAACAGTCTCCCTCCACCTTGTGTTCCCCCATTGTGGTAGTTTGAATGGATGTCCCCCAATAGATTCAGGAGTTTATTAAAGCTCTTGGATATCCAGCTGCCTGGCTGGAGGAGGTGTTACTGTGGGCAGATCCTATGGTGCAGCCCTAAGCAGTGTTTGGGGTCAGATCTGGAATTTCAGATTAAAGATATGCAGAGTGCTTGAGCTCTGCCTCAGATTCTTGGAGCGTTACTTCTCTCTGTGTGAACCTGTGAAAGGGGGCCAGCTTCTTTCACCATTATGGAACTCCCCCTGGGTCTGTAGGCTTCAAATAAATCCTGTTCCTCCCATAAACTGTGTCTGGTTTAAAGGTTCAGCCCAGCAACATGAAGCTGACAATTACACCCCCTTGCACTCTGCTGCCACATGCCCAAAACAACAGGGCAAAGCAGACATAAAGTGAAACTTATGAAAGCATGAGCCCAGATACTTCTTTACCAGCTGATTATTTTATGTATTTGTAACAGAAACATAAAACAGACCTAATCTATAAATATTTTAATTTTAAAAAGCAAGAGGGAAACAAAGCTCTGTGGTATGCATTTATAATCTTAACTACTTGGGAAGCTGAGGCAGGAGGACTGCAAGTTTGAAACCAGCCTGGGCAACATGACAAGGCCTCCATCTCTCAATAAATAAATAAATAACCAAGATTTCAAATGAAATGTGAAAGTACTCAATTTTAAATTAAGTGGAAGGGGAAAGCAAGCTACATAATCACAAACATGAACTATGCTATGGAGGGAAAACAGAGTGAGTTTAGTGGGCATCTATAGTGCAGTTACCTGAGTTCAAATCCTGGCTCTAACACCAACCTGGACACATGATCTCAGGGGACTTTTTAAAAAAAATATTTTATTTTTATTTATTTATTTGAAAGAGAAAGACACAGGCAGAGAGAGAGATAAAGATAGAGAGAGAAAGAGAGTGTATGTGTGTGTGTGAGTGAGAGAGAGAGAGAGAATGGGCACACCAGAGCCTCCAGCCACTGCAAAAATACTCCAAACGCATGTGCCACCTTGTGTATCTGCCTTATATGGGTCCTGGGGAATCGAACCAAGGTCCTTTGGCTTTGTAGGCAAGCATGTTAACCACTAAGCCATCTCTCCTGCCCTCTGGGGACTTTTTAAAATAGAATAGAAAAATTCAATATTGAGTTAATGCAGTCCTCAGGTCCACAACTTTTGTTTGTTTGTTTTTTCGAGGTAGGGTCTCAGTCTGGCCCAGGCTGACCTGGAATTAACTATGTAGTCTCAGGGTGGCCTCGAACTCACAGCAATCCTCCTACCTCTGCTTCCCAAGTGCTGGGATTAAAGGTGTGTGCCACCACACCCAGCTAGGTCCACATTTTTAAATATAAACTTTATTAAAAATTTATACACTCACCTTTGTTCCCCATCCCATCTCCTTCTACTGCAACCCTACTTTTCCCCCATTATCTCTCTTCTATATGTTGTCATTTGTTATGCAGGTCTTGTGCAGATAACAACAGCTGCTACGAGGCCCTGAATGCAACTGCTTTATGTCTGGGCACCAACATTCCAAATCACTCCTCCCTATCCTTTGGTCTTTGTATTCTGTCTGCTATCTTTTCTGCTATAGTCTCTGAGTCTTAGAGGGTGTGATAGATTTCTCACATAGTCTCATATAGTGCTAAACACTCAACTCTTACTTCTTCTCAGCACTTTGAGTTTCCCCAGCCATCCCCACTATCTGAAAAGAGAAGCTATTCTAACAAAGTGAGAGCAGTGCTAATATACATGCATAAACATAAATATTCCGAGGGCAATTTGGTAGGCATAATATATCCATCCAGTCAAGCAACAGTAGTAACTTCCTCCTAGAATTTGTGACCTTCCAAGACATAGGTTTTCCAGTTCCAGGCATGAATTCCTTCCTATTGAGCAGACCTCATATCAAATTTGGTTATCCACCATGTAACAGTTGCTTACCACCATAGCATACATGACACTATTGCACAAGTGGGTACATCTTGCTTGAGGGGCCAGTTGTGTAGCTAGCAGGGTTCATCACCTGTTAAGACTGTTGATGGGGTTGGAGCTTAATGGCTAAGGCACTTGCCTGTGAAGCCTCTGGACCCTGGTTCAATTCTCCAGGTCCCACATAAGCCAGATGCACATGGTGGCACATGCATCTGGAGTTTATTTGCAGTGGCTAGAGGCCCTGGTATGCCCATTCTCTCTCTCTCCCTCCCTTTCTCCCTCTCTGTCCTTCTCTTTCTCTAATAAATTAATAAAATAAATGTTTTTAAAAGCTGCTGATGACCTTTCTCTAGCAGTCGCATGGCACATTCTATGACTATGACTGCTAATAAGCAGAGAGGAGTCTTCCGGCTCAATTCTTCTAGCCTGATTTCTGTGTCCTGCAACCAAAGCTGTCTAGTTCTGGTAGACAACCAAGAACAGTGACAATAGCTTGTTGTTTGGGGGACCTATGGGGTCTCACTAAGAGATATCCCAACTCTGGCACTGAATTAGTTTTTAAAGCTTTGCTAATCCAATCTCAGTCATCCTATCTACAATACAAAAGATCATACTTTATTATTCCTTGTAAATTGTTATGGAAATTTTAAAAAGCCTATTTAGGACTGGAGAAATGGCCTCGCAGTTAAGGTACTTATCTGCCAAGCCTACTGACCTATATTCGACTCTCCAGATCCCATGTTAGCCAGATGCACAAAGATGAGGCAAGCACAAGGTCACATATGCCTACTAGGTGGTGCAAGTGTCTGGAATTCAGTTGCAGTGTATGAGGCCCTGGTGCACCAATTTTCTCTGTGTGTCTGTCTATGTCTTTATCTCTCTTCTCTCTCTCTCTCTAAAAAAAAAAAAAAAAAAAAAAAAAAAGCCTACTTATCACCATAGTGCCAAGAAAAAGTGACAGAGTAGTGCTCAGCACTGAAATATCTCAGAATCCCTTGCAGAAGAGGTGGCAAGAAGAATGTAAGAGCCAAAGGAAGAATAGGACTCCTTACAATGCACTCTTCCAGACACAAAATGGCCTGGATATCCATGACCTTGCAGTGCCTGGCACTACTTACACAAGACCATCATAATAGGAGGAAAAGATGATGAAATAAAACTAAAAGAGAGACTGATTGAGGGGGGATATGATGCAGAGTGGAGTTGTGATGGGGAAGGGGGGAGGGAATTATCATGGTTTATTGTCTGTAATTATGGAAGTTGTTGAAAATAAAAAGTTTGTAAAGCATATTTTTGAAATACTTACCCAGCTTCTGGAGCACAATATGTACCCAATCAATCATCCTTGGGGAAGACATATGTGAACATTTGCTCTTGCATCATCATGCCTGACCACAAAAAGGATGTAGTCCTTTTATACCTGGGGGTGGGGGCAATAAGAGAGAGAGGGAGGAGAAAGGAAAGGGAGGGAGGCAGGGAGAGAAAGAGGAAGGGAAAGAGGGAAGCAGAGAGGAAGGAAGAGAGGGTGACAGGGAGGAAGAGAGTTTTCCCCTTTGCTGCTATGTTCTGAGAACCGATATGAGCAAAGTAAGTTAATAAATTATCCTATATTGTAAACTTTAGCAAAATGAGAAATACAGCTCATGTCTAGATAACTAGAATTCCCCATGAAACTATTTTGTGGCTTTTGGGATATTTATTAGGCAAGCATCCTCTGCTCGCTTCCTGGGAGAAGTGTAGGATCTTTGTTTCTATAGTTTTCCTTATTCTTGGACCCAAAAGCTCTCCATGCTGATAAGCAGACCACTTAGTGCTTTTGTTGCTTAAAATACTGTGCAATTTCCCCTTTCTATTGTATTCATATCATTTCAGTAAAATACAGCCTTCCATTGTCACTTTCCAGCATGACCCTCCTCCCAAGCAGCAGTGAGGCCCATCACCGTGAGCATCTTGCCTTGTCTGTCATTCCACCCTTTCCACTGGGAGAAGGACATGAGGACCATACATGAAGCCCCAGTTCAGTTACCTCTAGTATTCATTAAGAATAACAGTCTCCATCCTCCTGTTTCTTTCTATATCACAGAGAAGGTTTTGCACTTTATCATCAGCTCTCAGTGTACAGGAGAGCAACCACATTGAAACTACTCTAAACGAGACACAAAGAAAGAATGATGACAATAAGAAACATGATAGATGATAGGTAGATGGAGGATAGATGGATGGATAGATGAATGGATGATAGACAGACAGTGATGTAAATAAAGAACATAGACCCACATTCCTGAAAAGGCCAAACAAAAGGTGAGGCTGGCTTCAGATCTGCCTATGTTTACGTGCTCTGCTGGCTTCATGCACGTCTCCTGCTCCATCATGGGGCTCCGTATTTGCCTTAGTCTCAGTCTCATTCAAATCCTGTGCTAGCAGTTCAAAGCTGGTTGTCTACCATTCCTAATATCTCCAGTAGAGAAACAAAGCACACCATATTCCTGATCGTCTCAGCCCAGTGCTAGAGACAACTCTCACTGGTCCAGACTGGGTCATCCCCCCTCGGAACCAATCACTGAGATTCTGGCAAGTTCTTTCTAGGTTGTAGACTCATCCTTGAAGCCAAAGCATAGGTTCAACATCCTTTCTGTGAATGGAAGATGGATGGTTTCACTTGAGAAATAAAGAGGCAGTTAAAAGAAAATGGCAAATGGACACTGAGCTAAAACAACAGCTGTCAACTCTGCATCCCATAAACATATTTTTACATGCCCTTTGATGCCTTTGGGAAATCAGCCCAGCACAGTTTTCCTGTCTGTGCAGAACTCGACCATTTGCCAGGAGCCTCACATGCTAGCATCTTGGGCTCTGCCTCAGGAAATGCGATCTTTTTCAACACCATCCACATTGCCAGCTGCTCACTCCCAACATCCTCTCCTTTCTCTTCCAAAGTCACAGGCATCACTGGGTGAAAAGATGCTGTACCACCTGCATCCCTAAGTCCTTCAACATCCTTCTTGGAACTTTAAAACTTACAAAGGCATATTTCAGATTCCTTTTGACTGGAGCGTGTAGCTTTATATCCATCAGCAGAAGAGAGTAGTGGGTCATAGTCCATCACATCTTGGAGCACACTGCAGACACACGGTGCTCCTCTAAGCCTGCCATGCCTAGTCTCAGGAAGGGGTCAGCTTGGTCTGGGAATGCACAGAATTTTCTTCCACTCAGCTGTGACTGCCTCGTTAATATGTGGCACTGCAGTAGCTGGCAGGGGTTAATGACACACAGCATCTTCAGTGGTCCATGTTCTGTGTCTACCCTCCCCCCCTTACCTGAGCCTTTAAAAAACAAACAAACAAGGGCTGGTGAGATGGTTCAGTGGTGAAGGTAACTGCCTGCAAAACCTAACGTCCCCAGTTAATGACCTGGGTTCCATTCCCCAGTACCCACATAAAGCCAGATGCCCAAGGTGGCACATGTGTCTGGAGATTGTTTGCAGTGGCTGGAGGCCTTGGCACTCCCATGCTCTCTGTCTCTCTTCTCTTTATCTCTCTCTGCTTGCAAATAAATAAGTATAAATAAATTTTTTAGAAAAACAAAACAACCAGGCATGGCCGCACATTCCTTTAATCCCAGCACTTGTGAGGCAGAGGTAGAAGGACTGCAGTGAGTGCTGTGAGTTCGAAGCCAGCCTGAGACTTTGTAGTGAATTCCAGGTAAGCTTGGGCTACAGCAGGACCCTACCTCAAAAAACCAAACCCAAAACCAAAAAATAAAGAAAGAAAAGAAAAAGAAAGAAAAAAGAAAGAAAAGAAGTGTTGAGTATAATCTGACACACACCTGAAATCCCAGCACTAGGCAAGTAGAAGCAAGAGGATTGGGAATTCTGGGCCAGCCTCGGCTACATAATGAAACCATATTTCAAACAATGAGGGCTAGAGAGAGTAGGAGAGGGAGGGAAGGGGTAAGAGACTATTCTGAAGATAGGATCAGGAAGGAAACACTAGGGACTTTATAATGTGTTTTTTTAAGATAGACGGTGGGTAATGTGCAGTGTATTATTAATTAGTCTTTGGAAATATTTCATAAATTTAAAAATTCACAGGTTGCAATCAATCTCACAAACTAAAAAGCCAGTTTGATCATGACACCCTCCAGCTTGGCTGCTCCACACCCAGAGGATGACATCCAGATTCCTCGCTTGGCACACGGAGCTCCCTGTGATTTGGCCCAGGCTTCCTTCTTCTCACATCTTATAAACTAAGTATCTGTGTTCTCCCAACTGCACTGTTGAAGCCCTACTGTTCGAAGGACATTCAGAGATGGGGCCTTTGGGAAGATTAGGCTTCAATGAGACCAAGAGGGCAGGGTCCTCATCATGGGACTGCTGCCCTTATAGGAAGAGGAAGAGATAACAGTTCCCACTGCATCTTACCCCTCCATCCAGTGAGGACCCAATGGGGAGTTCTCACCAAGAGGCAAATCTGCTGGTAACCTGACCTTAGACTTTCACTGTCCAGAACTGTGGGTAATGTCTGTTTTGTAAGCCACCAGCTTCATAACCTAACCCTGACTCCCACAGCCATCACTTCTGACAACCTAACTATGCCATGCTTTCTGTGGAGTATGTCTCCTCCTTTTTCACATGGTTAATTCTTGTTCACACATTGTACTTCGGAAAGCAAGTTAATAACAAGATTGCATAGCAGTGGTTCAAAGAATATAAGTTTCTGGAGCCCAGCATGGTGGCTCATGCTTATAATCCCAGCACTGGAGTATCTGAGGTAGGACGAGAACTGAGCTTGAGGCCAGCTTTGGCTGCAGAGTGAGTTCCAGGTCAGTCTGAACTAGAGTGAGACCTTGCCTGAGCGTGAGAAAGAATCTAACTTTCTTGGAGTAGAGGAGATAGCACAGAAGACAAGAGCACTTACTGCAGCAAACATGAAAACCCGAGCTTGATCCCTAGCATCCATGTAAAAATCCAGACTTTGGCTGTGCATGCCGGTAACTGTAGTGTCGAAGTGGCAGGGATAGGATCATCGCTGTGGCTCGCTCCTCAGCCAGTCTAACCAGAACAACAATGTGTTTCAGGTTCTGGAGAGACTCTATCTCAGGGAACTAACACTGAAGAAGTAGAGGAAGACACACTGACAATCCCTCCTCTTACTTCCATACATATGTACACAGGGCTTGTGCATCTTCATCCACAAATGCATACACCAACATACATGCGTGCTCACACACACTACTTATTACATACACAGCAAAAAAATCTAAGTTTTGTTTTTCTGACATAGAAATCCTAAGATGGGTAGCCCATGGGAGTGGGCATCTGAACTCTTCATGGTCATCCTCATGGACGAGGCTGGGTCACTGCCCCATGCAGAGTCCAGCACGTGGGCAGGAAGAAAAGTCAGAGGAGGTGTCTCTGTAACAATGTGCCCGGCATGAACGGTTTAAAGGAAGAACTGACTTTGAAGCATATGGGTTCAGTGCACGGACTACATGAGCGGGGTGGGTGAAGGCATGAGCCAGAAAAGTTTCTTTACTTCACTGTGGACAGGAAAACAGAGAGACAGAAAGGGGCCAGAAGCAAGATACGCCTTAAAAATCCACCTCTGGTGCCCTGCTTCTTGCTTTTAGGTCACAGGTCCTAAAATTCCCCAGAATCTTTCCAATTCACATCATCAGCTGGAGACTAAGTCCTCAGTGCATGAAACTTTTGGTGGGACAGTTCATCTCCAAGTCATAACACATCATTTCCACTCATCCTATTGGTGAGAATTTGATCACATGACTGCAACTAACTGCTGGGATGTTGGGAAATGTGGCCCCTCTCCAGACAGTCACATCCCTGTGTAGAATTCTCTTATAGTAGAGGAAGGAAAGAATGAATTTGAGCAAACAATTGAAACACAGACCTCAATTCTTGTCTAGCCATCTCTGTCCCTGACCTCTCCTTACGAGACTCTAGGTCCATCGTGAGTTAAAGTATGGAGTGCTGGCTGCATAATTTGCAGGGCTCAGCACAAAATGAAAATGCAGGGCCTATTGTTCAAAAATGAAGAATATTAGGAAGATAACAGCAAAGCATTGTGGGAAGCCTGGGATCTTTCTCAGTGAAGGACCCTTTGCTCCTGTGCAGTTTACACACCCATGAAACATGCACACAGCCCTTCAAGCCTGAGAAAATAAAAGAGTCAAACTGAACACCACAAAGCATCCTACACAGGAAAAGTCCTGTGTCTTCTGGGTACTCACATGCAATGTGTGGAGATGAATCAAGTGGTGGCTAAAAATATTTGGGAAGTCAATCTTTGCTACCCCACAGGCTAAATGTAACAGAGGTTATCTCAGTGCAAGAGCATTTCTCACCTTCTAGAGCCTTGTCATTTGGAGGTGGGACACAGCAGCACCAGGCTGCCAGACCCTCCTTGGCAGTCTCAAGTGACATGTCATCTCTTCTCAGGGCCCCCTTCAGCAGTAGGCACTGTGATAATTTCATACAGCCTCAGTCTCTCGGGTTGGGAAGACCTTAGGAATCATTGCCAAGTGCTTCTCCAGCATCTGCTCACACACCTCCAGCAGCGGGGAACTTCCTACCTCCCCAGGCAGCTCCTTCTGTTTTTGACAGCTCTGCGGATGGAGCTCTTCCTAGAGCCAAAATCCACTTCCCCATGACTTCCAACCGCTGGCTCAGAGCCACACGGAGGAATGCACGTGTTTAAAAGGGCTCCCATGTTCTCCTGGAAGCTAGGTCCCTGAGCTACACAGGGGTGGAGCATGGACCACTGATGTGTTTGGCTTGGGCAAAGTTAAACATTTATTTATTTATTTATTTATTTTTGATTGGTAACCAACATGGAAAATTTTGGAGAGTTCCTATAAAATGTAGAATTCAAACTTCTATACCTTGGAAGTTCTGGCAATAATTGGCTCATAATCCCTTCGCACTAAGGACACTGAAGGATGGGATAGTGAGTGAGCAACTGCCACTCCCACCACAATCTGCTGTTTTAATTACCTGGGAGCCATGCATTTACTGAACATAACATCAGAGCTCTTATAGAAGTGAGTGTGTTAGTATACCCAGCTTCCCTACCATAGGAGGGACCAATAAGTTGCAAGCTCGAGACTTTCCATGGGCTTTAGAGGAAGGTTATTTAATGAATGACTTCCCTTCTGCCTTTTTCTCTTCCTCTCCAGAATGCAGAGTTGGTGGCAGGCACTTCAGCACCAACACTGTGACTGTGTTAGCCTTGAGGGTGTAGAACACGCAGCCGTATGGCAGGCGAGGAGTGACTAGTTTTACCATGTCAGCTTTACCTGCCGCTAGAATGCTTCTGCCTGAAGTACATAGGAAACAAACAAGCAAACAAACAGATCTTGCTTAATCAACTTTTGTTTCAAGTAGTTGATATCACTAACTAAATGCAATTCCTTTTAGGTCTATAATTTCTTGTCATTGCCTTTTGTTAAGTTCAATCTCTATTATGGAAAAAAAAATCTCAACATATGTATAAATGCAAATAGACTAATTTCTAAGTACACAAAATTAAAATTAAGACCCTTACCTCACATCATACACAAAAATTAATTCAAAATTGGTCAGAGTCTCTGAATTATAATAGCTAAAACTCTAAAACCCTTCAAAGAAATGTAATAAGACATCTTTCTGATGTTGGTCATAACAATAATATTGAGTATGATACCAAAAACATACACAAGAAAACAAAATAAATAGGTCTTGATCAAACACAAACCCTCTGTACTTCAGACAGTACCACTAAGAAGAAAGACCACCAGAGGCAGAGAAGACACTTCCAAATTGTACACCTGACAAACACACAAACAAACTCACATCCAGAATAGAGAAGTAGGTCCACATGATTTAAAAGATGGGAAACATTTTTTTAAATGTGCAAAACATTTGAATAGACATTTCCCCCAAAACAGATACTCAAAAAAAAAAAAAAAAAAAACACCAATAGACACATCAAAAGAAGCCCATGAGGGCAATACAAACCCTAACCACAACGTGGGACCACTTCACACACACCAGGATGGCTAGAATCAAAAGTAACGAGCGCTGGCAAGGATGTGGGGAAGTTGGAGCCGTGTGCCTCGCTGGTGGGAATTGAAAATGGTGCTACTGCTGTGGAATCAAATTGGCGGCTCCTCGAATGCTAAACATAGACCTACCACATGATCCAGCAGTCCCACTTCTGGCTTTGTACCCAACCAAGAGAACTGAAAGCAGGGGCGTGGACTCTTTGCCACAATGTCCAAAGCAGCATTATTCACAGTGGCAAAGGTGAAAACAAAGTGTGCTCATCAACAGAAGAATGACGAATAAACCACGATGGACACGTAACAGGGAATATGACTCAATGGTAAACACAACGCTAAGTGAGAGAAGCCAGACACAAAACATGTGTACATACCATACAATTCTACTTCTATGAGGTACCTACAATAGGCAAGTGTATAGTGACAGAAAGCAGAGGACCAAGGGAGAGGAGGGTAAAAGTTATGGCTTTAACTAGGCTACAGAGTTTCTATAAGAATGATTAAAAAGTTATGAGACTAGGGATGAAGAGATGGCTTAGCGGTTAAACGCTTGCCTGTGAAGTCTAAGGACCCTGGTTCAAGGCTCGATTCCCCAGGACCCACGTTAGCCAGATGCACAAGGGGCGCACGAATCTGGAGTTCGTTTGCAGTGGCTGGAAGCCCTGGTGCGCCCATTCTCTCTCTATATATATATGCCTCTTTCTCTGTCTGTCTCTCTCAAATAAATAAAAATGAACAAAAAAGAAAAATGAAAAAAGTGATCTAAAAAAAATGTTATGAGACTAGATAGAGGTGATGGACACACGATGTTGCGATGGTGCCTAATGCTGAATTGTTCACTTAAAAATTCACTTAAATATTGTTCACTTCAAACAATTAAAGTGGGACATGTTTTGTTATACATGTGTGTATGTATAAATAAAAATTTAAAAAGAAAGCGGGTGCTGATGAGAATGTGGAGGAGGCAAAAGCTTCAGGCATTCCTGGTCAAAGGGTGTGGCCACCCTGGGGACAGTGCGTCAGCTCGCTCAGATGTTACATTTGGACTCCCACAGAGCCAACTAATCCTACCCCTAGAAATAGCCAGGAAAAATTAAGACATACATCCACACAAAATTTTCTGCAAGAATGTTCATAAGAAGAATTGTTTAGAAGGGCCCCAATGTGGAAAACAACCCAAATCCCCGTCACAAAATGTGGTCTACGTACAAAGAGTACTCCGCAGCAGAGAAAGAATGAAGTGTGAACACAGCGTCATGAGCACGTGTTCGTTGTGTGGTTCCGTGGATGAGAGAGGTATGTATAGAACCGGAAAATGGAAAAAGAGACTGCTAACTACTATGGAGTTTTGCTTTTCTCTTTTTAATTGTATGCATTTTTCTCCTTTTTCTATGCGAGAGCGACAGAATGGGCAGGCCAGGACCTCCAGCCACTGCAACTGAACTCCAGATGCATGCACCCCTTGTGTGCTGTGTAATATTGAGCACTTGTGTCCCTGTGCATCTGGCTTATGTGGGGCCTGGAGAGTCAAACATGTGTCCTTTGACTTTGTAGGCAAGCACCTTAACCACTAAGCAATCTCTCCAGCCCTGACTCCTTTTTTTTTTTTTCTTTTTTGAGGTAGGTTCTTACTCTAGCCCAGGCTGACCTAGAATTCACTATGTAGTCTCAGAGTGGTCTTGAACTCACAGTGATCCTCCTACCCCTGCCTCCCAAGTGCTGGGATTAAAGCATACACCACCACACCCGGCTTCTTCTTCTTCTTTTTTTAAGACAGGCTCTCACTCTAGGCTGGCTGACCTGGAACTCGCTCTGTAGTCCCAGGCTGGTCTCAAACTCTCAGTGATCCTCCTACATTGGCCTCCCAAGTGCTGAGATTAAAGATCTGTGCCACCACTCCCCGGCTAATATCATGCATTTTTAAGATAGGATGCCTCTGTGTTCACGCTGGCTTTGAACTCAATATCCTCTGAACCCCACCTCCTCAGTGCTGGTATGACAGGCCTGCGCCACTACACAACGTGAGTATTGAGTCTCTCTGGTGGGGGGGGGGGGTAAAAATGTGCTAAATTTAGATGGTGGTGATGATTATTTAACTGTATAAAATAAAGCTCATTGGGTTATATACTTTAAATGAGTGAATCTTATGGTGCATGAATTATATCTCAGTTATATCTCAATGACTGTTTTGTTAACACAATAAACTTGTGAAAGGACACCTCGTGCACCTGTCCAGTATCTATCTACACATTGACCTGAGCTCAGTCTTTCTCCTCCTTTCCTGCTCATGCTCCTCCTGTTCCCACATTCTCTGAAGAAACACTCCCCCGCTCTCCACAGACGTCTTCTCATACAGAACCGAAGACCTCAGAAGCCCTGCAGTATGGTTACTCCGCTGCTGTTTTCCTGGTGTGTGGTAGTCACGCTTGGTTCTCCAGCCTTCCTGGAAATATTGCAAATGAAGGGATCCCTGGAAGTATTTTCCTTGCTGCTTAAGCATTTCTACAACTAAAAATCTTGACTACTGAAGCCAAAGTGACATTGACCTCAAGAACCATATCCATCCGTTCAGCGTGCTTGGATGAAGCTGCAATGTCTAAAACACAGTGGTTAGAGGCCTGCTCATCTATGATGAAGACCACCTTAGAGTCCCAGAAGCCTGCTGGGTACCGTGTGAAAATTTAGAACTAGTCATGGTGAGGGTGGGTTGAAGGATTAGTCCTTCCCAAGTGGAAACCCCAGTGCTAAAAAACCAGTCAATGTTTGACAAATGGTGGAACATATTATTGGTTGATTCTCTTCTGTCTTGGTTCTGACTAACTCCCTGATGAGGCATCTGCCTTCTTTTCTGAAAGTTAGGGCACAAGGGCCTTCCCATGCTCTTGGGGGTTGGCTTACTAGTTTCCACCTTTTGTCATATCCTCTGCAACCTAGACTCACCCCAGCTCCTCTCTAGATCTTGAGTGAGTTAAGTGGGCTCTGGTTAACATCGCCACACAGTGACATTTTTTTCAATGTGTAATAGAAGTAATGCGGCCTTGGCCTTTGGAACCCAGCTGGCCTGCTTTCTATTCTGAATTCTCTCTTGTGCATGACTTTTAGCACCGCGCTCAATCCTTTTGCATCTCTCTTGCTTTGCCTATAAAATAGAAACAATAACTCTTAACATATATGTGGATGGAAATGATGGCATGACATGGGATTCGCAGAGCACTGATCTCAGTCCTTGATGCAAAACAGCCATTAACTATTGCCGCTCCCACCCTGCCTATCACTCTTTCTTAGTGAATTCGGAATTGAGTTATATTAGTATTTTTTTTACCTTCTATCAGAAAAGATTGTATTCTTATTATTTTGACTTTAAGGAATGTGCTCATCTCTTTTCAAAATAGATTACTTTTACATGATGATAATAATAAGAAGAAGGAGGAGGAGGAAGACAAGCATTGACTGATGCTTGTGCTATAGCAGAGACTGTACCAAGCACTCTTGGTGTCCACTTTCATAATGCTGTGACATTTCAGAGATGAAGATGGATGCATTGTGAGGGTTACCAAGACATATTGCCTAACTTAATTTTTGTGAAAACTCTGTGACCACTCCTCCAACACTCAGTGAACATTGTGGAAGAGGGAATAGAACAAATATAAGAGCCAGAGTATGGTTTAGGAGTACCTTGGGACATGAAGTGTCAATTACTTCCTGTCATCACCTGAACAAGTCCTACACACATCGAACTCGTTGACATTTCAACATGGATGGGGGGGGGGGTAAAAAGGACTAGTTTGGAAAGAAGAAAGGGATTCAGTGGATGGAGTGAGGAAGAGGAGACAAAAGAAGGTAATGGGAGGAGATTATGATCAGATTACATTATGTTCATATATGAGACTTGTTGGTAAAAAGAAAAGCTTTAAAAATTCTATGAGATTGATTTTATCTCAATTTACAGACTTCTTTGCAAGTTTAGAAGATGAAATCATGCCTAGTCTCACACAATTAATACATGGAAGAGAGGGAACCTAAACCTAACCTTAAATACAATGTTCTTAGCTACATGTGGTAATGTACACCCACGACATAGTGCCAGCTACCTGGGAGGTTGAGAGAGAGGATCACTCTGATCCCATGAGTTTAAGAGCAGCCTGGGCAGCATAGCAAGACTCTATCTCAAAAATGAATGAGTAAACCAGTACAACATTCTCCCCAATGTTCTTCACTGCTGTTTCTCAGTGTCAAAATCCTGCTGGACATTCTATTCCCTTGCTGATGTCAAATAAATAAAAATTCAGTAACCCCAACTCAGGTCATGTCAACCCGAACATAATTACATTCATTGCTTCGAAAGTGCATTTGCTGACTGAATACTCATCATAATGAAGAAGAACAGTGGCCGCAGTTGGGTGAAATTCAGTCCTAAGACCCATGTGCCAATGCATATTTCTGTCTTTAGGCTCTCCGAAAATTTATATTCCTGATCCGCCCTTCAACTGGTAATTACCCAGCGTCTGTTCTTTTTAAATCTTTATTATTTTTTATTCTCTTCCAGATGTGGAGTTGAACTGCAATGATTTCAGGGCTTCAGGGAGAGGTCCAGCTGCTGGGATTGGGAAGTATCCATGCTTTGTTTCTTTTCAGTCCTACAACTTGAATTTATGATGAGGCTTTGATGAATAGCACCCTTCTTTCAGCCCTGCCCTCACTGCATGCGCCTGAGCCTATGATATCTTTGGTTTAATTATGCGGATGTGTCTCTTGCTAGGAAATTTATGCTATGACTGTTGCCAGGATCCTAGAGCCAGGATTAGGGATTTGTGATCTAAACATCTTTGACTTGACTCGGCAATATATCCACAGTGAAATTGAGGAAACCAGGTAGTTTGTGAATTTAAAGCTCTTTCAAACTGAGAACTTGAAAGAGAATATGATGGATGTGACATGTGCTGACATGTGATGGTGATCAGGCTTTGAAGGGTCAAGGCAAGATGAAGGACCAGGATGGGATGGATGCGAGAAGGAACAAGGCATGGGTGATATATTACATGAGGTAGAACTGTTTAGTTTTTGTTACTCAGATGCTATAGGCTCTGTCTAAATTTGGTTAAATAAATTAATTAAATTCACTGATTTCTAGCTTGACTTGGTAGTACACATCTGTAATCCCAGCACTCTGTAAGGAGATTGTGAGTTTGAGCCCAGCCTGTGCTACATAGCAAGACACTCTTAAAAAAAAAAAAAGAAATATAAGCTGGGCTGGAGAGATGGCTTGGCACTTAAGGCATTTGCCTGCAAAGCCAAAGGACCTCAGTTTGATTCCCCAGAACCTGGGTAACCAGATGCACAATGTGGCACATGCATCTGGAGTTCGTTTGCAGTGGCTGGAGACCCTGGTGTGCTCTCTCTCTCTCTCTCTCTCTCTCTCTCTCTCTGTGTGTGTGTGTGTGTGTGTGTGTGTCTGCCTCTTTCTCCTCTGAAATAAATAAATATATATATTTTAAAACTACAAGCTGAGCATCATGGCACATACCTATAACCCCAGCATTTGGGAGGTTTAGAGTCAGGAGGATCAGGAGTTCAAGGTCATCCTTAGCTACATAGTGGACATGAGCTATGTGATACCTTGACCCAAAACAAACCAAAACAACACACCTCATTTATTTCTTGAATCCCCTGCTAGATTTTAAGTTTCCTTGAGCTCAAAAGCTATTCCTATGCTACAAACCACCCCAACATTCAGTGGCTTATGGTAACAACATTTATTCGATCATATCTTGTTTTTTTTTTCTGTGGGTCATAAATTTGGGAGTGTTCAAGCTAAGCAGCTCTGACAAGTGGTCGCATCTTATGAAATAAAACCAGAGTGGCTGCAGCAACTCACAGCTCACCCTATCTTTCTTCAGACCATCTCTGGGACTCTAGGGATAAGAGAAGCTGGGCTTCTCACAGTATGGTGGCCTGGCAGCCTCAGGACCACTCACATGCAGGGAGTATTCCAGGACAAAAACGATACTGTTTGTTATGATCTTTCTGCTGTACTGATCAAACTGGAGCCAAAGCTCACCTAATTCCAAAAGAAAGGGACATGGATCCCCACCTCTTCAAGGGCAAAATGTAGAGGTTCCATTAGAAAAAGTGTTTCTGGGATGCTAGACCCTACTGGATTCTGTGCCTTTGTAATGCCCTGCATATATATTTGGTTATTATTCATTGTCCACATGTCCCACAGTGCCTGTCACTGAGCAAGCCTTACAAAACTGCTTGATGTAATTCAGTGCAACAGGTTGCTTATCCAGGACATGCTATTGATCACTGAGCACATGCTAGTGCCTGAGCACTGAAGGATAAGGGCTAAAACAGTGAGACCTTGTTTTTAAATGCATAAAAACAACCAGACATGGTGGTGTGTACCTGAAATCCTGGTACTTGGGAGGAAGAGGCAAGAGAACTTCTGCAAGTTCAAGTTCAAGTTCAAGTTCAGTCTAGGTTACAGAGTGAGTTCCAAGTCAGCCCAGGCTACAAAGCGAGTGAGACCCTGTCCAAAAAGGGCTAGAGCCTATAGGTCCCAGGTGAAATGTCTTCCTGGCATGCATGAAGTCCTGCCTCCAGTCCCCAGCACCAAAAATAAAGGGGAGGGGAGGGATAAGGAAAGAGTGAAGAAAGGAAGGAAGGAAAGAAAGAAAGAAGGGAGGGATAGAGGAAAGAAGGAAGGAGAGAGGGAGGAAGGGAGGGAGGGATGGAATGAGGGAGGGAGGGAGAAAGGAAGGAAGAAAGGAAGGGAGAGAGGGAGGAAGGGGAGGAGTGAGAAGGGAAAGAGTCAAGCTCTAGGCAGAGGCATCAAGGGCAGGCAGGCAGGGCGTGCAAGCAGAGGGGATGGTGCACAGTGCTGGCTGATGGCAAGTGGTACCTACTTGGGAAGAAGACTGAAGTCCAAACTCATGGGATCTGGGCATGAAGTTCCATCAAGGCTCATTCTGGAAAGTAAAATCCACTCCAGGGAACCAAAAGGCTCACTGGAGAGAAGAAATGGGTGCTTGGCTTGTTATGTAACAGCAGTGTAAGGACCTTCAGCTTCTCCTCTACTGCTGTGCTCTTCAATACCATCAAGAGAAATGAGTGAGTAATCCTCCTTTACTTGCCCCAGCAAACCAGTAAAGGCCTCCTTTTTCATTTGGAGGAGTGAGTCAGGGAGGCCACTTGGGGAAATGAAGGGACATGGGCATCACGGGGGGGGGGGTCCTCAGCATCTAGCAGCAGGCAGCACCAGCTGTGGGGTGAACCTGGAGGATTACACAAGCATGACGAAGACTATGCCAGATGGGCCCAGCACTGCTGAATAATGACAGCTTTGTCTATTTCTCTCTCTTCTCAGCCTTGGCCTCACTGGGAAAGTATATGAGAGCACACAGTCCATGAGTGCGTTATCCTCAAATCTCAGGCCACCTCAGGTCCAGGACTTGGGTGAGGTGAGGGAGGATCTAGAGTGCAGAGCTTAAGGAAACACTCCCATGCTATTCCTATGTGTATACAACCTACACCTATACAACCTGCATGCACACATCCCTACATGTACACAACCTACGTGTACACAACCCTACATGTACACAACCTACGTGTACACAACCCTACATGTACACAACCTACATGTATACCACCTGCATACACACATCCCTACATGTACACAACCTACATGTACACAACCCTACATGTACATGATCTACATGTATACCACCTGCATGCACACATCCCTACATGTACACAACCTATGTGTACACAACCCTACATGTATACAACCTGCACATATACAACCTGCACGCACACATCCCTACATATATACAACCCTACACATACACAACCTGCATGTACATAACGCTACATATACACAACCCTACATGTATACAACCTACACGTATGCAACCTGCATACACACATCCCTACATGTCCAAACCCTACATATACATAACCTACAAGTACACACCCTACATGTTCGCAGCCCTCCGTGAATACTGCCCTTCATGAGCAAAGCCCTACACATGCACAGCCCTACACATATGCAACCCTACATGCATACAATCCTACATGTATACAACCCTGCTTTGCATGTTCCTATCAGTCCAGTGTAAGATGCATCCTTTTCTTTCTTTTGCTTGCATGTATACTATGTGATGTGTGCATGTGTGTGTGCATGAGCTCACCTGTGGTGCTGCTCCTCATCACTCTCCTCCCACTCTTACTTGACCCAGCATCTCTTACTGATCTGGAGCCAGCTGTTTTTGCCATGAGCACTGGAGAGCTGCAGGTCTCTGCTCCCCAATGGGACTGGGGCTACAGAGGCTCATGGGCATACCCAAATGTTCATGTGGCTCCTGAGGATGCCTATGAGGTCTCTCAGGCATAGCCAGGCCCTCGTGCCTTGCACAGGAAGTGCTCCTAACTGCTGAGCCACCTCCCTGGCCCAAGATGGATTTTTTGATACTGGACCCTTTTTAACCAGAAGTGCTAGAAATAAGACGAAACCAAGTGTGTGATGATGAATCTAGGTAGATCTTTGGAGGGGTTGCAGCTTGTGGCAGGAGGGAGTCAGCCCTGATCAGAGAGGAGACCAGGCTACTCCTTGGACAAAGGTAGTCCTTGATGACTTCTTGGGGTGAGTAACGGAGGAGTATTCACCTTTCCTGAAGGTGTTCAAGAACATAAAGGAGGAGGGGTGGCGGAAGGGCCCCGCATGCTCAAGCTGCCTCAACTGTAACAAGCCAAGCACCCAGAGGGTTCCTCCCCTCTGCTCTCCAGTGGAGGCTCTCAACTCTCTCCAAGTTGGAGCTGCTTCCAGACTGGAGAAAGCTTGTCTAAGCTAAGAACAGGGTTGCCATGCGGAAACAAGAGGGACGGACAGTCATGCGTCTTCACTTTCCACTGTTTCAGGTTTTCATAGGCAACCATGGTCTGGAAAATAGTGAATGGAAAATTCTACTTAATAACAACTAAGGGACTCAGAAATAAGTGAGAAATAATTCACAACTTTTTAAATTATAACATTTTGAGTAGCATGATAAAATCTCATACCATCCCATTCTATCTTTCCATGCAGGATGGAGACCATTCTTTTGCCCAGTGTACCCACGCTGCATATACTACACTCCCGTTAGTGACTTAGTAGCCATCATGTCTATCAGATCTACTGCCATGGTATTCAAGTGACCTATACTTCACTTCACAATGGCTTCAAAGAAAAAAAGTAGTGGTGCTGTCAATTTGTACATGCTAAAGAGAAGCCTAATAAGGCACTTCCTTTAAGTGAAAAGGTAGAGTTTCTTGACTATAAAAAACAACAAGAAAAGCATCGTATGCTGAGATAAGTAGGATTTATATTAAGAAGGGACAGAAAGACTGGGGATATAGATAAGACATAGAGTGCTAACCAGAATGTATGAGGACCCCCAGCACCAAGAAGGAAAGGGAGGAAGGAAGGAAGGAAGGAAGGAAGGAAGGAAGGAAGGAAGGAAGGAGGGAGGGAGGGAGGGAGGGAGGGAGGGAGGGAGGGAGGGAGGGAAGGAGGGAGGAAAGGAAGAAAGAAAAAAAGCATAATATATTTGATATATCTAGGGTTCCATACTCTCCTGACTTTCAGGCATCCACTGGTGGTCTCAGAAATATATCCCTCGTGGATCAGAAGAGCAACCATTTTCTAAGGAAATAAAATAGTATGAGGAGAATTCTAGAGGCCTTCATTAGCAGGTTCTGAGGGACAGAAGTGATTTTTAACAACTCGTCAGTCATACCAAGGTCTAGTATTGTGTTTTCTTAAAGTGAGGGTGTCAGCTGGTACTCTGGGTCCGGATAGATGCCCCCCCCTAAGACTACAGAACAACATACGGGGGTGGGCAATTCCTCTGTGGTAAAGTAGAAGGAGACCCATTCGTCCAGTTAATGATGGCTCAGGCTACAGCTGAGGGGGCTACAACCAAGAACCTTCTGCCTGGTTCCAAGCAGGGGTGGGGTGGGAGAAGGGAGAAGGGGTCTTTAGTTTGTGGAAACAGTCTCTTCTAATCTTCTCTGTTAACACTACTCTGGTCCACATGCCTTGAATTAAAACAACAGCCTCCTGGTGGGTCCTGGTGGCTCTGTCCTGGCCTTCTACCAGCCTCACAGTAAATATAGCCATGACACTGGCTTCCTAGCTGATGTCCTTGGAGTGGTCTCTAAGCCCCACATGACTTTACTTCCCCATGGGGTCTGGCTGGACTCAGCCACGCATCATAACCTGCTATGTTCTTATTCCCATCTGCTCTTGTCAGACCATGAGCAACATAAGGGTGTAGATTTTCCATGTTCTGTAAACTGCTCTAGCCAATATAGCCATGCAAGAAATCAAGCTCTATGACATCAGAGCTTCTGATTTTCCAGAGAGTCCACATATCTAGAATTTTCTTTTGTCAAATCAGATATTTGAACATTGGCAAGTAAGAAAATTTCCTTTTAACATTTAGCTGGTTGAATATATCAGAGGCTAGAAATCCCTAGCTGGTGGCCTCTGACCCCGTACAAAGGAGCAGTACCAGGTTGAGAAAGCACACTCAGAGACTTGTGTGGAGCAGGATGTGCTACTGCAGGTCACTCAAGGTTTCCTCCATTGTATCTGGTTGCCTTCCTCCCTCAGGGAACCAAGGCGCAGGAGTCAAGAGGAGGCACATCTGGGTGACAGATAGAATGGTCCACAGCTCTCAGATCAACATGGCATCTTTTTCTTCAAAGGATGCCACTTCATGAAAAGATTCTACTGATAGTGAAATCAAGACTCAGGGCTAGAGAGATGGCTTAGCAGTTAAGGCGCTTGCCAGTGGAGCCAAAGGACACAGGTTAAGTTCCACAGTAGCCACGTAAAGCCAGATGCGCAAGGTGGCATATGTGTCTAGAGTTCACTTACAGTGGCTAGGAGGCCCTAGACTGTCTCCTATCTATCTCTCTATTCTCCAATGCCTCTCTCTTTCTTTCTCTCCCTCTCAGATGGATAAATAATTTTTCTAAGGCACAGTAGGAAGTAGGAAGCAGGAGGAAAAGTGGCGGGGTTCTTTGTCGAGGCTCATAGCTAGCCAGCATCTCTCTCATCTTACCAAGTCCAGGAAGAGCATGCCCAGAGGGCATCAGAAACTGGAGTCATGGCACACTTCTGTGATCCTAACACTTGAGAGGCTAACACAGGAGAATTACAGCTAATTTGAGATCATCCTAGGTTACATAGTGAGTTCTAGGCCAGCCTGGGCTATAAGTCTTAGTCTGAAACAAACAAACTAGGTATGATGGTATACTCCTATTATCCCATCACTTGGCAGGCAGAGGCATGAAAATCAGAAGCTCAAGACCAAGGCTGGGTATGGTAGAGCACGCCTTTAATTCCAGCACCTGGGAGGAAGAGGTAGGAGGTTCACCGTGAGTTTGAGGCCACCCTGAGACTACAGAGTGAATTCTAGGCCTGCCTGGGCTACAGTGGCAATACCTTACCTTGAAGAAAAAGAAAAGAAGTTCAAGGCCATGACACACTGTCTCAAAAAAAAAAAAAAAAAAAAAGAAAGAAAGAAATAAAGAAAGAAAGAAACAACAACAACCAAAAAACGGCCATCAGGCCACACCATTGGAGTTTTTTGAATCTGCTCCCCTCTGCTTCTCTCCCGTGTCAGCCTGTCATGTCCCTGCCACTCTGGTTCCTCTGGTCTGTTCATCTGCTTGGCCAAGGGACTCATCTCTGGTCGGTGTCTGTGTACTAAGAGTGACAGCAGTCCTGTGCAGATGTGCACAGGGTGGGTGGCGGTGGACGGGGGGTGAGATGGAGAGCAGACTGGATCTCATCAAAGCTGATCTGATACATGGTGCAGTCTCTCCTCCCACACACGGCTTTTGCACACTTCCACACAACTTGCCAAATTACATGAGTTCAGTTGACAAACCGCCTTCCAGAAAGGCTTGCTAGAGAAGGCCCTGCTGTGAATGCGCTAATCAGATGTGGGGAGAAGCTGCTCCCACACCTTTCCCCGAAATGTGATAGTCCCCATTCTAATTTACTGATCACACAACAGGAAAATAACTTCGTTAATTCCATAAGAAGAGCGCATTAGCTTGCTTATGAGTCTCGTGTTTCCTGGTGGAATCATGAATAATACCGGTTTCTCTTAATAAATGGAACCCACAAGGAGCATCAAGACTAATTACTTTGTTTATTAACATGCGGTGATTAACATTTCAAAAGCAATTTAAATAAATACAGCAAGAATCTGAGGTAGGGCCCCAAGGTAGTGATCTAGATGGAGTGAGAGAGTCATTTGAACTTCACATTCCTGTCTTTAGCCAAGTGTGGTGGTGGAACATGCTTGAAATGCTAGTACCCTCGAAGTGGAGGCAAGGGGGCATTAACTTTAAGGCTAGTCTGGGCTACATAGCAAGATTGTGTCTTAAAATTCATAACACAGTATAATTAAGATAATGTATCGTAAGGGTACTACTCTGTGTTCTCTATGGTGACTGCCTTCGGCCAGTGATGTACCAGCAAATCAAGTCATACCCAAGAATGCCAGATTCTGGCCAATGGGTACAAGGCCCCTCTCCCAAGTGCCTCTTCCGCACAGATGCCAGCAGCCTGAACCCTATATCCTTCCTGCTATATATGTCACTTTGCCAGTATCTTCGGGATCTAGAGGCTGAAGCTAAGGCAAGGCCCATTCTATAAAAGCCAGTGGAGACCAGCAGGAGTGCGAATTCTGCCAGCATAAACCTTTTGTATCCTTGTTTATGAGACAGGATCTTGCTGACCTAAATTGCCTAGGCTGGCCTGGAACTCCTAGTCTCGAGCAAGCCTCTTGCCTCAGCAAGCAGCTAGGACTTCAGATGTGTAGCTGTGGTGGTTTGAATTAGACGTCTCCCATAAACTCGTGTGTTTTGAATGCTTGGTTCCCAGCTGGTGGCAAGCTGAGAGGTGGAGCCTTGCTACAGGAGGAGTGTTGTGGAGGAGGAGGACCTTGAGGTTTATTAGCCCCTATCTTGCCGGTGTTCGTTCAGCTCACTCTCCTGCTGCTGCTTTCCACCTGCTGTGGCAAAGATGATGTCCAGCCCCCTGCTCATACCATGCTGTTCCCTGCCCTAATAAAGCTTTTCTTGAGTTTGAAGCCAAAATAAACCCTTTCCTCCCTCAAGCTGCTTCTGGTCAAGTGCTTTGTCCCAGCAATAAGAAGGTAACTGCAACAGTATGCTTGCTTTCCACTAAAGTTTTGACCTGCTCTGTTTTCCAACTTCCTGGACCACTGTGGTCTGCTAGCTAATGGCCTCCTATCAGCCATCCAGTCCTAACTCGGGTGGCATGTTACATTGTTTGTTAGGAAAGGAAGAAAGCCTTTGGAAAGGGGTTGAATTAAGATCCTGAGAAGGAAAGAATGCCCTGGATTATCAGGATGGCTCCTAAATGCCATTACACATATCTTTTTTTGTTTGTTTGTTTGTCTGATGGCTTTGTGTTGCTGGAGATGGGACCCAGGGCCTTGCACATGCTAGGCAAACACTCTGCTGCTGAGCTACAACTCCAGGTTCTGGATTGTTTGGTTGGTTGAATTCAGGGTTTTCTGTGACAGAGTCTCAGTATGTAGCCCTGGCTGGCCTTGAATTCATCATGCTCTTGCCTCTCTACCAAAAGGGAGGCGGGGAAGATCTCATTTTACACTTACAAGAGAAGGCAGTGTGACTGCACAGGCACTGAGATGATACCGCCACAGCCAAAGGAAGGGCAGGAACTCCAGAGAATCTGGGAGCCCCGAGGAGCTGACGCTGAGGGCTCTCCATAGCCGGAGCTTTGCCTTTGCTTCAGCCTGCATGTCCTGGAAGACACTGGGGCAGGAAGGACACAGGGCTCAGGCTCCTAGTGTCTGTAAGGTGCAGACACTTGAAGTAGGGGCCTGGAGCCTTCGAACTGTTCACAGATCTGCCAACATGTTACTTCACCAAAGTGAGACTGATTTCTATGCCTTGGCCTTCCAAACTGAAGGAGAATAGCGTATTTTGTTTTGGGCCACCACATTTATAGTAACTTTTACAGTAACCACCAGAAATAAATAAAGCAGATTTCATGATTTCTGTCTGAGCCACACACCAAAAGGAATCTTGTCTCACTCAGTCAATGCCGGGCTAATATAGCTATCTAGTTCCATCTGGTAGCTGCTGTATTCATGAAGTCACAAATTTGACACACATGAAACGAATATTCAGTCTCACCGCATTTCAAATGCTCGTGTCCTCCATAATTACCTACCAGCCACCAGAGCATCAATGCAAGTGACCCTCACTTTGCAAAACCCTCACCCAGCTCCACACAGCTTGGGGAGGATCCACATTGCAGCTGGCTTTCAAAACTGCTCTGTGGAGTTCAAATTTCCCTAGAAAATGATCAGAAGAAAGAAAGAATCAGCCCCTTTAAAAATAGAAGCCATTGCTTCTGCAAAAATTCACATAGCTAGATTTTAAAATGCAGAATTTAGCAAAATCATCATTCTTGGTGGAATAACTACCATATAGATAAGGCTTCTTAGAGGGAGAAGGAGGGAGTCATAGAGTGTGCTACTAACGAGCTGGGTCTAGTGGCAGAATCTACTTAAGAGGAGATTGTTTTCTTAGCCTGGACCAGAATGGCACATCCCCCATGGTTCTCTCTCTCTCTCTCTCTCTCTCTCTCTCTCTCTCTCAGCAGAGGGATTTATTGGTAAAGCATGAATAGCTGTGTAAGAGAAGTTGCAAGGGGCTTTCAGTGCTGAGAAATGATCACATGGTAGAACTCATAAAGCTGGAGGAAAATATGCCGATGGTTAAAAAGTTTCCCAGGCTGAGAGATGGCTTAGTGGTTAAGGTGCTTGCCTGCAAAGCCAAAAGACCTATGCTCGATTCTCCAGGACCCACATGAGCCAGATGTGCAGGTGACACATGCATCTGAAGTTCGCTTGCAGTGGCTGAAGGTCTTGGCACACCCGTTCTCTATCTGCCTGCCTCTCTCTCAATAAAATAAAAAAATTAAAATTTTAAAAAGTGTTTTTTAAGTTTCCCATGTCTCAGTGCTGCACTACCCCATCCTCCAAGGCTCAGGGATCATTGTGGAAGAAGTGGCAGAATGTTAGAGGCAAAGGAAGGGGAGGAGTGTCTTGCAATACTATCTTCCACACGCAAAGTGGCTGTGGCATTCATGACCTCACTGACCTCGCTGTGACTGACACTACCTACACAAGACCTGCATAATACAAGAGGAAAATATGATAACATCCAAATGGGGCAGGGACTAGTTGGAAAGCAGGGATTTGGTGGAAAGGGAATGGAGGAGGGGCAAAGGAGAGTGATGGAAAGGGAGGGGGTTATGTTTATGACATTATGTATATGTATGGAGGTTGTCAATAAATCATATTTTTTAAAGCCTGTGGCTAGAGAGTTCATAAGCCCTGTGGGGAGGGGACATAAAAAATAAAACAAAATAAAAATAAAAGTTTCCCATGTGTCAAACAGGGAAAAGCAAAGCATGTCCAAATGGGCCCAGCCCCGGAAATGCCCAGCCCAGGCATAAGGCTGGCCTTACTCAAACATGGGAGTAGATATTAAATATGAACCCCACCCCCAGCCCATAGGTGGAAACTTGGTCCTTGGGGCAGTCGTGTTGAAAGGTGGGACCTTGGGGATAAATCCACAAATGAGTTAGTGGGTCACTGTGTTGTTGTGGATCTGGCTTTGCTATACAGGCATTTCTCTCCAATACTCTTGCTCTGTCTCACTGTGTGATGCTCTTGGCATGTTATGATGAAGCACGGAAGCTCTCAGCAGATGCCAGGGCCATGCTGTTGGACGGCCTAGCCTCCAGACTATGACCTAACAAGACCTCTTTCATTATAAATTACTCAGTCATGGGGCTTCTGTTGTAGCAACAGCAAGACTAAAATACATGGTTACTGACAGCTAGATTCTAAAAGGAGCCAGTCCTGGAACTGAAACTGTCTTTCTCTTTTTCTTTATTTCCTTCTCTTTTTTCTTTTTCTTTTCTTTCTCATTCTTACCTAAATTTTAATTAGGGATCAAATTATTTTAATTTAGGGATCAAATCTACGGTCTCACACATGCTAGGCAGGCACCCTACAACTGAGCTTAATTTTCAACCCTTTTTAAATTACTAGTTTGAGAAAAGGTCTTGCTAACTTGCTCAGGTTGGTCTTCAACTCTCTCTGTAGCCCAGTCTGTCTCCTTGAACTTGTGATCCTCTAGCTCAGCCTCCTGATTGGCTGGATTATAGGTGTGTACCATTTCTTTACATACTGTTTCATCACAAGGTAAAATGGATTATAGAAAGTACCTCAAGCATATGTGATAGAAAGCCTTACAAGTTAACTGAGCATTGTAGTGTGTGGTGTATCTGGATACCCCAGTACTTGGGAGGCTGAGGGAGGAGGATCATAAATTCCAGGCCAGTGTGGCATACAGGGTGAATTTAAAGCCAGTCTGAGGTACATAGTAAGACCCTGTCTCCAAACAACAGGAGATGTAGCTCAGTGGGAGAGTGCTTACCTAACATGTGTAAGGTCCTGGGTTGATCCCCAGAAACACACACACACACACATGACATCTATGTAACTACATTCTCCTGTTTAGTTTATACATTACTTTTACTGTTGAGAAAAGTCATTTGAAAACAAAATTCTTGTGTTTATTTATTTATTTATTTATTTATTTATTTATTTTAATTAATTAATTTATTTATTTGAGAGCGACAGAGAGAAGGAGGCAGAGAGAGAGAGAGAGAGAGAGAGAATGGGCATGCCAGAGCTTCCAGCCTCTGTAACCGAACTCCAGATGCGTGCGCCCCCTTGTGCATCTGGCTAACGTGGGTCCTGGGGAATTGAGCCTCTAACCGGGGTCCGTAGGCTTCACAGGCAAGTGCTTAACTGCTAAGCCATCTCTCCAGCCCTCTTTTCAGTTTTAAAAAGCTGATAGCTTGGATCACAAACCTCTGAGCAGAGGCTTCACTAGGCTGACTTAGGAGAAAAATTGAGGACTCCAAATACACCCTCACCTCTAGACTCAGGCTCAGATCTAACCCACCTTCTTATGGCTGCGTTTACTCAAGGATCTAGGGGGAAGTTCTCCCTCCACCAGCACTGGGACGCTGACCTAGGGCAGGGGAGGACCACGGGGATGTTGCATTTCCAGTATGGCTCCAGGGTATCCCTCTGGGAAAATGTCTTCAAATTTATAAATTTATTGGGTAAGGTTGGGGATACAGCTTAGTGTCAGAGTGTTCTCCTAGCATGTGCAAGGTCCTGGATTTGATCCTCTGTAACTCTCTCTCTCTCTCTCTCTCTCTCTCTCTCTCTCTCTCTGTCTGTCTTGGGTAGAACTGAGCCAGCTTCATTTTCTCATGGTGACCTTACAACACAGATTAAGACAACAGTATATTTTATCTCCTTGGTCATAGTATTTGTTCAGAGAATGGTCCAAAAGAATCTCTGGCTTGGAACTTTTCCTTCCAAATGCCTCCAGCACTAGATCTGCTGCCAAAGGCCTGTAAACCCAGCTTCTGGGGAGGTTGAGGCAAGAGGATAACAAGGTTAAGGCCATCTTGGGCCTCACAGGTGTATTCAAGGCCAACCTGGGCAACTTAGTGAGCACTAGTCTCAAAATTCAAAAAAAAAAAAAACTATATAAAAGGTAGGTAGGAGATATTGCTCAGTGGAAAAGCATTTACCTGTTATCCCACGGCCCTGGGTTCAATACCAATAAAAATTTAAAAAAAAAAACAAAGCCCAGTGCCTCCAGAAAGATTCTCCATACCTAGGCTGATTCTGAGCCTAGGCAGGACTAGAGCTGCTGGGTGCCATGGTAACGAGACAGCTGTAGGAGAGTAAAATTGACACAGAGCTGTATCAAATCAGAGGAAAGGGGAGTTAAGATAGAAAGGACCCAGCATTGCTTGAGATCACAGATAGCCCAACCTGCGCCTTCCTTGCTTTGAACCTTTTAATTATAAAATCAATACATTTTTAGCTGAACAAGGTGGTGCACTCCTTTAACTCCAGCACTTGGGAGGCAGAGGTAGGAGGATCGCTGTGAATTTGAAGCTACCCTGAGACTATAGTGAATTTCAGGTCAGCCTGGGCCAAAGAAACCCTACCTCAAAACAACTCCCCAAAATTAATACTTGGTTTTTTTTTTTTTTTAGAGAGAGTGAGAGAGAGAAAGAGATAGAGAACTTGCATGTCAGGGCCTCAGTCACTGCAATCAAACTCCAGATGCTTGTGCCACGTAGTGGGTATGTGTGATCATGTGCTTGCTTCACCTTTGTGTGTCTGGCTTATGTGGGATCTGGAGAGTTGACCATGGGTCCTTAGGTTTTGCAGGCAAGAACCTTAACTGCTAAGCCATCTCTCCAGCCCTTATTATTACTTTTTAAATGTGTTTTCTGTAGATTTACTGGTAAATTAAGGCTGAGACAGAGACTTCATTTTCATAGGCACAGTGCAAGTACCTTCTATAGACAGGGACATCATAAAAATACATTCCTGCTTTAGCGGGCTGCATGCCCAGACTATCAAGTTGGGACTGGACCACAGCCTCCTTCCTCCTTGTGAAGGAATACCTGCACAACCGCCCGACGGTCTATGGCTGAGAAGGGATTTCCTCTTTGAGGTAGCTCCCCTCCAAGAGGGTCCCAACGATGCTCACTTCCTGGTATTCACACTCGTGTATTCCCAGTGTAGGGCTGACTTGACCCATGAAGATACAATAGGCAAAAAGATTTGTTACTTGTAAAGTACACAAAGATATTGCCACCCGTCTGTCTGACTCTGAGAGCACTCTTGGTGCAGGCAGCTGCCACGTCCCAAGGTCACCCAAGCAGCCGGCGCCCATGCCAAGGAGCCGGGGTCTCCAGCCTGCATCGGTGTGGGTGCGCCATCTTGGAAGCAGACCCTCCAGCTGCAGTCCAGCCTCAGGTGACCTCTGTATCCGGATTGAAGTGGTAACTTCGTGTGAGATCTCAAGCCAGATGCTCCAGTTCAGCTTCTGCTGAATTCTTGTCCCTCTCCACAAGTGTGTTTGAAGCCACTAGGCTTAGCAGAGTTGGTCCACAGCAGCAGGAAGGAAGGAGCTTTGTCTCTTCCTCCTCCGAGCCAAGGCTGTCCTCCTGGCCACAGGCACTGCCGGGGCTCCTTGCTGATCTCCTTAGTAGATGCATCACCACAGCAATGGCTCTCAAGCTTTGCGCTAAGAAAGCTGGCTTCTTTGTTTTGTTTTTGTATTTTTGAGCTGGGTCTTATTCTGTAGCCCAGTCTTTTTTTTTTTTTGAACTCTTGATAATTCTCCTGCCTCAAACCCTGAAAGTGCTAGCATTACAAGTGTGAGTCACCATGCCTATGCCAAAAAACTGAGACAATTCTGCTCTCGTCGTCAGGCTGCTGTCCCTGGGTTTGTCCCATCCTCGCCAAGCACAGGGGAGAAACTCTTGCACATCCCTTTCCTGTGGAGTCCAGGCAGTCAGAAGAGGCCTGTGAATTCTGCTTTCTCACAGGACTTTGCCAGTAGCACAGAAGGGGGCCCAGGAACAGTATGCCATCATCGTCATGGCAACGTGCTCCCTGGTGGGTCTGGGCTGCACTCCAGGCAGAGGAAGCGGCTCCCAAGTGCAGTGGGCATCCAAGGGAGGGGCTGCCCAGAAAACGGAAGGAGTTGAGATGGGAAGCAAAGCAGGTGTCCCATCTCTCAAGGCAGACGGCCAAGGGGACAACCAGCAAAGCCGGCCCTAGAGAACAGGGGACCCTCGGCTTGGGGTCTGACCAAAGCCAGATCTTTTCCTGCTCTGCGCTATGTATTCTCCTCTGTGATGTGGTCAGTTCTGGGCTCCAGGGAACTTCTTGCTTCGGAAAATGAACTTCAACAAACCCTGTCCTTCACCACGCCAGTGCTCCCAAACTAGGAACATTGATATCACTTGGAGAGCAAAGCTCACACCCCCAGAATCATCTCCAGGAGATTCTAAAGTGCAGCCGAGTGTGGGAAGAACTGCACTAGACCAAGGTTGTGAGTCAGGTCTATGACAGGAATCTCCAGGGAACATGAGAATGCAGACATCCTCAGCTCAGAATCTCCAGAGCTGGTACGTGCATCTGAGTTTTCACAAAGTTTTCAGTAGATTGATGAGCTGCTAGAGTTGCCGTACACCCCAACATAATATAAAGCCAAGCTTCCTAGAGACGGTGGTCAGTAAAGAATGAGGGAGAGGCTGGTGAGCCAAGGCTTGCCTACAACTTGGTTTACCCTAGGTTAGATCAAGGTGGGGATATGGCATTGGAACTATTAAGTTTATTGGGGCTGGGATGATGGCTCAGTGTTTAAAGGCATTTGCTTACAAAGCCTGCTGGCCTGAGTTCAAGGTCCCAGCCACTCATATAAGCCAGATTCACGAAAGTGGCACAAGCATCTGGCATTTCATTTGCAGTGGCAAGAGGACCTGGTGCACTCATACACACACACACACACACACACACACGTGTGCGAATTAATTAAGTAATTAAAAGGACCAAAAATTATTTGGCATGGTTATTTTTATATGGCTACTCTAGTACAAATTCACTGGTGCACACTTGTTCCAACAGACTTCTACAGGTAAAATTGATTTTCATCAAGACTCGGAGGGTCAGAGTTCAAGGCCCTAAGTAGGCCTTTGAAGATACCTCACAACCAGCAGCCTCAGCCTACATAAGAGGAGGGGCAGTGGTGGACAGCAGAGGTCATCAGAGGGTAAGGTGTGATGTGACCCACTGACTCACCTGGTGATGGGCCACGCTCGAAGGGACTATGTTCCTCATTCCCTTATTTTATGAATATTTAATTTTCTTTTTAATCATTTTTAGATTACAGAAGTAATATGAGCTCATTGTAGCTAATAAATCAATGCCAAAATTTATACAGAAAATTAATTCTTCCACCTCCCACTCAGTTCCCAGCCTCTTCTCCCAGGTGACTAGTACTCAGACATCTCATTCAGCTTTACTTAAGAGAGGCTGGGAAGATGGTTCAGTGACTAAAAGCACTCGCTTGCAAAGTTTACAGGCCTGGGGCTCAATTCCTAAACCACCCACATAAGTCGGAAGCAAAGAGCACAAGTGTCAAGTGTTCCTTCGCAGTGAGACAAATAAATAATTTAGGAAAATTTACTTTGGAAATGAGTTGGTTTCACATAAATTAATTGGCCCAATAATCAAAATTGTTCACTTTTACTCACAAACACTTGAAAAAGCTTGGAGTCTTTTAATCCTGCTAGATGAAAATCCTTAAAAAAAATTACATGCTGAGTTGACTGTTTTATTTAATTAAATTTAGTGTGCGTGTGTGTACACATGCTTGGATCTTTTGCTGCTGAGACAGGTTCACACTATGCAGTCCTGAACCTCCTGCCTCACTCTCCAGAATGCTGGGATTACAGGCATGCACGACCACACCTGGCTCCTTTTTGCTTTCTTAAATCTTTTCAGTTTGTTTGAAGATGGAGTCTCCCTCTAGGCCAGGTTGGCCTTGAACTCATGGAAATCGTCTTGCCAAAGACTCTCAAGTGCTAGGACTACAGGCATGCACCACCATGCCCAGCTCTGTTTCCTTTTACATTTCCATACATTTTTATTACATTTTTAAATTTTTTTGTTCATTATTTATTTATTTATTTGAGAGTGACAGACAGAGCAAGAAAGACAGGGAGAGAGAGAAAGAGAGAGAGAGAGAGAGAGAGAGAGAGAGAGAGAGAATGGGCATGCCAGGGCTTCCAACCACTGCAAACGAACTTCAGACGCGTGCGCCCCCTTGTGCATCTGGCTAACATGGGTCCTGGGGAATTGAGCCTCGAACCAGGGTCCTTAGGCTTCATAGGCAAGCGCTTAACCGCTAAGCAATCTCTCCAGCCCTTTATTACATTTTGATCATGTGCACCTCACATCACCCCCCCCCCCATATCTCCCCCAGCCCCACAGTAATCCCTCTTCTTCTGATTACCCACCACTGGCCACACCATGGAAGAGAATGACTTCCCCTCCCCAGCAACTTTCAACTGTCATTATCTCTTTAGGGAGAGGAGTAGGAGCCTTTCATGGCCCTCCCTTATCTATGACAGAATGTTGACTGGCAGGTCTTATTCAGTTAACTGCACCTGGTGTGAGTTCATGTGCAGTGGCCTTGTTATGTCCGAACACCAGAGTTCTACAGCACTTCTCCTCACCCTGGAGCTCTTACGTTCTCCTGTCCCATCTTTTAGGTGTTCCCTGGGCCCTGGAGGAGATGTGTATATATGTGCCATTTAAGGCTGATCACTCATTAATCATTTATTGACCAGTTATAACATTCTGCATTGATCACCTTCCACTGCCATTTTTTTTTCTTTGGTTTTTCGAGGTAGGGTCTCACTGTGGCCCAGGCTGACCTGGAATTAACTATATAGTCTCAGGGTGGCCTTGAACTCACGGCAATCCTCCTACCTCTGCCTCCCGAGTGCTGGGATTAAAGGCGTGCGCCACCACGCCCGGCTCACTGCCATTTTTTAAAGGCTTTTCTGATAGGATCTGAGAAAAGAACTGATCTATGAATATAAAGATAAATATTTAGATGGAAGACTGATAACTTATCTATTTAGTAATAGTAGGTTCTTCCCTGGAACCTACATTCTCCCCAGCCATAGACTTTTGATCCGGTTTCTGGTATCAGAAACGAATTCTCTCCTGTGAAGTGGGCCCCAAAATTCGATCATAGGGCTGTTGGTTACCACCTTAACTGTCATCCTCTATTGTACTGGAGGGTACATCTTGCCTGGCGGGTCAGTATTGTAGAATGCAGGGTTCACCACTAGGCAGCATTGCTGATGACTTTCCTCTCCCAGTAACCTGCACAGCACCTTCCAGCACTCTGTAAGCCAGCCAGCAGGAAGGAAGCTTCTGTCCAGCTCTAACTTGGTTTTTCCATATTTTGCACCCAACCACGCTGGCTTTCCTTGAAGCTCTTAAGTTAATTCCCCTAATATGAGTCCTTCTCTTACCAGCCCTGGTGCTCAGCTGCCAATGGGCACCATCTTCCTCTGTTAAAACATTTGTACCATACGCTGTGGACTGAAAAAAACTATGTTTAAAAAGTGTATTAGCTTGTTTGAAGGCTCTTAGTACATAGGCTCGAAGATCCTAAAGGTCTTTCAGAAGAGTTAGTTTAGAACCAGGAGTGGCGGCACACACCTGCAACCCAGCACTCAGGAGGTGAAGGTAAGAGGATCGTAATTTGAGACCACCCTGGGTATGGAGTGAGATTCTTTGTTGTTGTTGTCTCAAAAAGTAAAAAATAAAAGTTAGCTGAGTGTTGTGTTCAGCTCCATGTTGGTGGAATGAACATCCAACCAGACACAGTTTATGGGAGGAAAAGGTTTATTCCAACCGACAGGTCCAGGGGAAGTTCCGTCAGTGGTGGAAGAAGCCGGCTCCCTTTTCACAAATCCAAGCAGAGAGAGACCACACAAAGCAAGCATGAATGACCAGAGCTCAAACTGCTCTCCGCACATCTTTGGGCTGGAATCCAGATCCATCCCCAACCCACCTTAGGGCTGGGCTCCAGGATCCTCCTCCCAGTGATTCCTCCACTAGCTGGGTGGCTGGAGACCCAAGGTACAAGCTTAATTTCAGTAAAACATCTGAATCTATAGAGCCATAATTTACACTGTCACATGCAAACTACCACACTGAGTAAGCTCAGGCACATGCGTATATTTATGCATTTTAGTATCATGGAAAGTTTCAACCCTGGGAAAAAGGCAAAAGAAGAGGAACCCAGACCCTATTGCCACTTCAGCTGACCACATACATGGATCGATTTGTTGTCTTGTTCGCTCAGAATTCCTTTTGCTCAGTTCTTGCTGAATTCTGGACTTCCAAAGTACCTGGTTAATGGCTTCTGGGAAAACCAGGTTTCTTGCATTGATTCCCTCTATTTTCAATACAGAGAAGTCTCTGGTGGGTACCTTTTAGTCTATACCGCTTTAACACTGGGAATTTATGGGGTACATTCCTACTTCCAGTCTCTAGGTCCATGGAGTGTAGATCGTGCACAATGCCTCTGTCCTTCTAGCAACCATGGAGGGCTGGCTTGGAAAACCTTTGTCTGACAGGGAAAGCCTTTTGGGGAAGGCAAGAGAGATGCAAACCTGTCTCTCATTTCCTCACCAGCCTCAAAGGCTCTGGAAAAAATAGTTTTAATTAGTCTAGAGAGCTTAAGGAAAAAAAACAAAAAGGCTTCCTTCTACCGCCTTGTCATGCCAGGCCTGGAAGTTTTCATAAACAAGGCTGGCTTCTCAGTTCAGGAGATGACGCTTCTGACATGATCCCAGCTTTGCCCACAAGGCACCAAGGACGTTCCACAGAGCTGAGCCTTGACCCAGACTCTGCCTAGGATGACTCCTGCACCCTCCGCAGGGCCTTGGGCACAGGTGCCACGCCCTCACTTAGCAGTTGAGGAAACTGAAGCCTAAGGGCCATAGCCACTGTCCTAGGCGTGTCGTTAGTAAGCAAAAGAGTTGGAACTTGGATGAGCTTCATTATTTGAGTCTTCATTAATACCCGGAGCTAATTATAGTCATTGAAGAGACTGTTCCTTCTCTGTTGCGATTAATTTTGGTTTTATTTTTAGCCTCCAGAAGAATAAAGGCTCATGGCTTGTTCCGAGAAAGCAGTGAGCTGTTCCTGTCAGTCCACGTTGGACAGCCCAGGAGAGAAAGCCAAAGACCTGCAGCCAGGTCACTCAGCCCTACGTGTGGTTATGTTTTTTTTTTGGAAGCACAAAATTCCACAGGGTTTGTGTCAACATAAGTCACCTCAAATGGACACTGTGCAGCTCTTCTCCAACCTTGGTCAGGCTGTGTGCTATCTGCACAGGAAGCTAGCCGCGTCAGCCCAGGGCTTCTGGGAACGCATGCAGGAACTACTTTGTCTTCGCAGCGAGAGAAGCCGGCTGGGGTCAGCAAGCAAGGTTATCCTGTGTCTTGTCGCACATGCACATGCGCGTGCATGCACTGAAGGATGTGTTCATCACATGGCCCCGGATGAGGGAGCCCCAGGCTCTGGGAGGAGCAGAGATCTCATATACCTCCGAAGTGTTCCTCCTAAGCCTTCTGAAGAACTGGGCTGACCAAGTAGATTTCCCGTGCTTTCCTCACATTGGGCTTGGGTCCTGACAGCCAAGACTTTCTGTCTCTGGCTGTGGTGTTAGTCTCTATCTACTCTGGTCTATTGTTATTTTCTCCCCAAGGGCAATCTGATTTCCATACTTTCTTGCAGAGTAGGAATGGAACAGGAAGTCTGTTTTCATTCCCCCCCCCCACCACCCTCTAAACAATAATGATCAAAACACAGACTTGATTTCTTTATATTCTTGCTTTTTTGGCAGTGCTGGGGACTGAACTCAGGCCCTCCTACATGCTAGAGAAAGGGAGATGGAGGTGCTCAGATGAATTAACCTAGTTGTGGGACCAAAAATAACAGAAATGGAAGTCTGAACACCACCATCTCCCTTCCTCTTGTGGTGGTAAAACCTTTAAGCTGGAATTTTATCTGACTCCAGAGTTTGTGGAGGGAAATGAGAAAGTTAGGCTTTGCTTACTGTTTCCAGTCTCCTGTCCTCCACCCCCCCCACCTTTATTCCCTTTTTCTTATTCACTGTCTCCTGTTCCCACCTTTTTTCCTATTTGTTTGTTATTACTGTCAAGTAAAAATTGCAGGCCATTGCTTCAGACTAAATTCTTATACTGGGCTCTAACACACCAGGCTAAAAATCAAAATGGTGTCACTCACATTGAAGTTCCATGCCACCAACCTACAACTAAGCTGTTTATCTGACCTTCTCAGAAGTCAGGATTAGTGAGATAACAACCCAATGTCCAGAATGAAAATGAAGTTTCTCCCCGGTTAATCCATAAACAAGAAAGTAGCCCAAAGTGGCCTGATGATAACTCTTTCTCTGTTGTCCTGCCTTTTGGTCCCCACCTGACAAGGCAAGAGACTTTGATTTTCTTTTTGTTCTGTTACTGCTTCCTTCAACCCTTTTATTTTTTTAAAAAAATATTTTATTTATTTATTTGAAAGAGAGAAAAAGAGAGAGAGAGATAATGGTGTGGCAGGACCTCTAGCCACTGCAAACAAACTCCAGATACATGCACCACCTTGTGCATCTGGCTTTACATGGGTACTGGGGAATTGAACCTGGATCCTTTTGGTTTTGCCGGCAAGTGCCTTAACAACTAAGCCATCTCTTCAGCCCCTTAATTTTTATTTTATTTATTTATTTGAGACAAAGAGAGGCAGATAGAGAGAATGGGAGAGCCAGGGTCTCTCTTCAGCCCTTTTCTGTCTGTTAGGCCAACCTCTGTTTCTCAGCGCATTGGAACACATATTCTATTTGATGGAGTAAAGTTGTTGCCAGTTTTTCCTCCTAAACTGGGTCATTGTTCCCTCTGGGAACTGTGAAACCAATGTGACCAAGGGCCAGTGGAGGAGTCATTTATTTTTTTAGTCTTCCAAGAGTAGGAGATAGACTCACAAGTCAACTTCTCAATTTTTGTTTGTTTGTTGTTGTTGCTTCAATATTTATTTATTAGAGAGAGCAAGGGAGAAACAACAAGAGGGAGAGAGAGAATATGAGTGTGCCACTACCTCTTGCCACTGCAAATGAACTCCAGACACATGTGCCACTTTGCGTATCTGGCTTTATGTGAGCACTTGGGAATTGAATCCAGGCCACCTTTAGACCACTAAGGCATCTCCCCAGTTCCTGTTGTTTATAAGACAAGGTTTCAGGTATCCCAGGCTGGCCTTGAACTTGGCTAGCCTTGGACTTCTGTTCCACCTCCCAAGTGATGGGATTACAGGCTGCCTGGCTCTCACAAATCAACTTTTGAAAACACACACATACAAAATTGAAACAGGGCCGGGAAAATGGCTTAATGGTTAAGGCATTTGCCAGCAAAGCCTAAGGACCCCAACTCGATCCCCCAGGAACCACATAAGCCAGATGCACAAGGGGGTGCATGCATCTGGAGTTCCTTTGCAGTGGCTGGAGGCCCTGGCATGCCCATTCTCTCTTTCTCTCTGCCTCTTCCTCTCTCTCAAATAAGTAAATAAATAAAATATCTTTTTAAAAAATTGAAACAGAAGAAAGAAAACCACTGGGGCTCAGGAGGTTATAGAAAGAAACATGGGAGGACCAAGCTAATAAAGGAAGGAGTATTCATCTTCCCTGATAATGTGCATTGCACCCCTCATGCCCCAATTCAGACACCTCCTCTTTTTACTCCTTCTACTCTTCCCTTAGGTCCTCACCATGGCAACTGTCAGCTGTTTTGTCACTGGAGGGGGCCCATTTAAGATGCAGATGAGGTTATAATGGAGTTAGAGGTTGCCTGGAGGTCACTCTGACAGCCGTCTTAGAGCCAGTCAGTTCAGAGTGGTCCACTTGAATAGAATAGGGACTTATGACTCCAGTTATCCTGTCTTAAAAGATGAGCAGGATTAGGGCAGGGCAGAAATTCAGGGGTGCCACCTGTCACCTGAAGTAACGATGTGTTGTTCATTTTGGAGCTGAAAACAGGAGTCAGCTGGTGAGAGACTGTGTCTCAGTAAGTAAGGAGGAGAGCAATCCAGCATCAACCCCTGGCCTCCACAGGCACATGCACACACGGGCCTCCACACACAAGAACACACACAAGTGCACGCACACATACACAAGCAAACGGTTGTTAAACAAAATTGCTGCAACTTTCTTTCCTGACGTCTCTTTGCCTTCTTATTTTCTGTCCTCTTCAAGCCTTGTTATTTTGTTATTGTTGTTGCTGTTTTATGGAACTCTTCACGAATTTGCATGTCATCCTTGCGCAGGGGCCACGCTAATCTTCTCTGTATTGTCCCAATTTTAGTATATGTGCTGCCAAAGCGAGCAAAAGCCTTGTTCTGTTTGAGAAAAGTTTCACGCTGTAGGCCAGGCTGTCCAGGAATTCACTATGTGGTTCAGGTTGGCCTGAAACTTGTGACGATCCTCCTACCTGTTGTCACAGGTGTGTGCTACCACCCCCAGCTTCCCGATGTCTTCATGCAACTGGTCCTCAAGGTCAGGACTCCCCAAGCGGTACAGAAAACATCTAGTATTAATATAAAGACCTATTAGGTTTATAATAGGATGGATATTTGCATACCTTATATATAGTATCTAGGAGTCAAGAAGTTTGGCAAGCTTCGCTGCAGCATTGACGCTGCAAGCGCTGTGGCGCACAGACAGACTTGCCTGTCTGCTTTCACTAACTGCATCGGAATGCAGCGTCCATACAACAGGTGCCCAAATGAGGATGGACCAGAGCTCATCTCTGTGTTTCAGTCATCTGGGTGAAGAAGCAGATTATTAGCCAAGTGAGTGGTGCACCCTTGCAATTCTAGAACTCAGGACTTCGAGGCCAGCTGGGCAGCAACCCCCGCTCCCCCCCACATACAAATAATGAAAAATTTTTAAATATTATCTATTTATTTATTTGAGAGAAAAAGAGAATGAATGGGTCTCTTGCTGCTGCCAACAAACTCCAGATGCATGCACCACTTTGTGTGTGTGGCTTTGTGTGAGTGCTAAGGAATTGAACCTGGGCTGGCAGGCTTGCAAGCAAGTGCCTGTCACTGTTAAGCCACCTTCTCAGCCCCCAAAGAAATAGGTGAGTACCAGCATTGTCACTACTGTCCCCCTGATGACCATGATCCCAACTTCTAGGAACCTCATATGCATCTAGCCATGCTGTCCGTACTTCTTTCTGCCTGGCCTCTTTGCTCCATCTGTGGTGCTCACTGCCTATCCACAACAGCAATGTGTTCATCCTCAGAACCAACTTCGCTGTTCTGCAAACACATTACAGCTTATCCATTCCACTGAGGACAAAGGCTGGGTTGTTTCTTGTGGGTATTCACCACAGGGTGATCTTTGCACAAGCTAAGCCTGAGGGGACACGGAAGGCTGGGCACCGTGGGCGGGGTATCTTGCAGGCAGGAGCTCACAGCTTCTCCAAAGATTTCCTGATGAAATGATCATGAAACAAACCACTCGTAAATGTGATCTGAACTGATAAGCACGAGGCAAGCAACTCGTGGTCTATGAGGACATACATGGGGCAATCAACTTGTGATTTGTCAAATGTCAATAATTACAAACATGCTTTCAATTCGGCTATAGCTCCCCATCATTTTCTACTGATGAATCTTAAAAGCTGCAAGTACAGTCTGTAGGGGGTCTGACCCTCCTTTAAATCATATTTTGCATGCTGTGTGTTCCCTTCGTGTTAATCCATCCGCCACTGGCCGGTGTAGACGGTTTCTAGGTTGGGACCATTATGGATAGTGCTGCTCTTAACATTGCTGACTTGGGCTCTGCCGTGGATAAGTTATCTCCCAAAGGCCCACGTGTTCAAGGTGAGGGGGACGGCCGGCCTATGAGGCTCCTAGGAGGCCACAGAAACTTTAGGGGTGCGACTTGGGGGGAAGAAGTTTGGTTAATGGAAGTGTGACCTTCAAGGGGCTCTCAGGACCCTGGCCCCTTCTTTTCTTTCTCTCCTTGCTTCCCGGATGCTATCAGAGAGGTGTGCAGCCTCCTCCATCACGCTCATGGCGAGCTGTGCCACTCCAGGCCCAAGTGCAATGAAGCCAATGCACCAAAGGCTAAACCATGAGCCAAAAGATGACTCCCCTCCACAGACATCCCTTTTCTCAGGTATCTGGTTACAGTAATGCAAAGCTGAAAAAAACACTTGTCTCTTGGTGAACACATGCGCATACCCCAGTTGGGTATATAGCCAGGAAGGGAAGTGATGGGTTCATACAGGATGCTGCGTTCAGCTTTGTGAACGACTGCCAGCTTTCCCACAGGCTCCCCCTAGCAGTGTATGCAGGTCCATCTGGTCCACATTGTGCCCAGTGTATCCATTTGGTTTTTACCTCCAGCTCCCGTGGGGTGTATATGGGCACCTCCTTCTGACTGCGGTTTGCTTTTCCTCACAATGAGTGAGGTTGAGCCATTTGAACAGCTTTGTGTGTGAGTGTGAAATACCTGCTCAAGTCTTTTGCCTATTTTTCCCACACTTGTTTGTCGTTTTGTTTTGTTTTGGAGACAGTCTAATGATGTTCAGGTTGTCTTCATACTCACTTGGCCAAAGATGACTTGGAACTCCTGATCTTCTTGCTTCTGCCTCCTAAGTGCTGAGATTATAGACATGTGCCAATGTGTTCACCTGCCCACCTTCTTTTTTATTTTATTTTTTAAGAGAGAGAGAATTGACACACCAGGGTTTCAACCACTGAAATCAAACTCCAGATGCTTGTGCCACCTAGTGGGCATGTGTGACTTTGCACTTGCCTCACATTTGTGCTTCTGGCTTACGTGGGATCTGAAGAGTTGAACATGGGTCCTGAGGATTTGCAGGCAAGCGTCTTAACTGCTAAGCCTTCTCTCCAGCCTCTGCCCACCTTTTTGTTGGGTGTATTTTTTAAGCAAAGGGTCACACTCTCTGTACCCCAGGTAGCAGTTCCCCTGCTTCAGCCCTTGAGAGCTAGGATTATACACGTGAGCCACTATGCCTGGCTTTTTTAAAAAAAACTTGGAACATGTCTATGGTTTAAATATAGTTTGTCTCCCCAAAATTCATGTGCTATAGACTTGGTTCCCAATGTAATGGTGTTGAGGTGGTAGAACAGTTAAGAGATGGGGCATGGGGAGGAGTAACTAGAACCTTGGGGACCTACTTACAGAAACGCTTCTTGGGAATAGGTTGGGTCTGTCAGGATTGGATTGATTACCTGGATAATCATTGTATAAGTTGAAGTAACTTCTTTGGCTTCCTCTCTTGCGACCTCTCCCACATACACTCTCACTTTTCAGCATGTTTGGGGTAGTGATGACCCTTGTCAGAAGTGGTCCAGGTGCAACCTTTTGGGTGTGGGGAAAACCCTAAGACAGACTATGACTCTTCTCTCTCTCACCTATATATTTTTGTTTATTTTTCTGAAACAGGGTATCACTTTATATCCTTGGCTGGCCTGAAAGTCACCGTGTAGATAAGGTTGGCCTCAAACTTGTGGCAATCCTCCTGCTTCAGCTTCCTAAGCACTAGGATTACAAGTGTGTGCCACCCCTCCTGGCTGGCCTTTTTCTTTATAATGTTTCCAGTCTTGTTTTGTTACAGCAACACAAAATAGACCAAGACAGTCACCTACCTTTTCCTTATTGTTCCAAAGTAATTCTTTCTGCAATCTGTTCTATTTATCTCCTTATTCCCAAGGCCCAGGGAATTTTATACTTTATAACAATTTGTACAGTTTATAACAAGTTTGATTTGTTTTCCTTTTTTAATTTTGAGATAGGGTCTTGCTATGTAGCCCAATGTTGCAGTCAACGTCACATTGCTGCCAGAAAATACCCAATCAAAAGCAACTTGTGGGAAGAAAAATTAAAAAAAAAAAAAAAAAAAAAGGATTTGCTTTGGCTTACAGACTTGAGGGGAAGCTCCATGATGGCAGGGGGAAGTGATGGCATGAGCAGAGGGTGGACATCACCTCCTGGCTAACGTCAGATGGAGAACAGCAACAGGAGAGTGTGCCAAACACTGGCAAGAGGAAGCTGGCTACAATATCCATAACCCCCAACAATACACTGCCCCCAGGAGATTTCAATTCCCAAATTGCTACCAGGTGAGGACCTAGCATTTGGAAAACATAAATTTATGTGGACACCTGAATCAAATGACCACACCCAGGTTTGCCCAACTTCGCGACATAGCTCAGGCTGTCCTCAAACTCATACTTCTCCAGCCTCAGCCTTCCAAGTGCTTAGCATATATTTAATGGCTCTTTGGTTTTTGACCACATAAACTAGTATGCATAGGTAAAAAAAAAAATAGATTTATTGGGTAAAGAAGATCTTTATTTTTATTTTATATTAACAGGTTTTGTTTTGTTTTGTTTTGTTTTGTTTTGTTTTGTTTTTGAGGTAGGGTCTGGCTCTAGCCCAGGCTGACCTGGAATTCATTATGTAGTTCCAGGCTGTCCTCGAACTCACAGCAATCCTCCTACCTCAGCATCCAGAGTGCTGGGATTAAAGGGGTGTGCCGCCATGCCTGGCTAACAGTTTTGAGATATAATTTACATTCCCAAACGTACTTGTTTCGAGGATAAGATTCAGTGATTTACCTGCTTGTGCAATCATTCCGTTAATCTAATTTGAGAGTATTTTCACTACCTCAAAAAGGAAGCTGTGTTCCTTTGCTGACACCTGTCTCCTGGCTACCACCCATCCGTTCAGTGTCTCTTGGAATCTGCCTCTGAGGGCATTTTGTATAACGGAATCTTAGCATATGTGACCTTTCTCTTCTGGAAGCTGCAATGAAATATCTTTGCGGTTCATCCATGCTGTCACATGTGTCTCTGTTTCACTCCTTTTCATGAGCAGCTATTCCATTATATAAAGACACATGTCTTTAATCCCAGCACTCGGGAGGCAGAGGTAGGAGGATCGCCATGAGTTCGAGGCCACTCTGAGACTACATAGTGAATTTCAGGTCAGCCTGGGCTAGAGTGAGACTCTACCTCAAAAAATCCAAACAAATAAACAAATAAAAAAGACACATTGCTTCCTATTAACTGATATGGACATTTGAGTTGCTTCCATGCTTTCACTATTATGAATATAGCTGCTATGAATGCTTGATGAAAGTTTTGTGTGGATGTGCCTTCCTCCCTCCTTCCTTCCCTCCCTCCCTTCCTTTCTTCCCTCCTTCCTTCCTGCTGTACTTACTTTCTCTTTTCTAGGATAAAGCACCTGATGGGAGGAAAGATTTTTTACTTTGGCTTACATTCTCAAGGTGACACTTCATGATGGCATGAGCAGAGGCTGGACATCACTTCTGCCACAGCAGGTGGACAACAACAGAAGAGCGAGTCAATTTCTGGCAAGGACCAGCTGGCGATAACACCCTTAAGCCAACCCCACAACAACATACCTCCTCCAGTAAGGCTCTGCCTCCCAATTCCAGCAGCCCGAGATCAAGCATTCAGAGCACGAGTTTATGGGGAACCTCTGATTCAAAGCACCCTACTTCCAATTTCTTTTATAGTGTTGGATTGAACCCTAGGCCTTTCACAATCTGGGCAAGTGCTCTGTCACTGTTGAGCAGCTTGTGGGAAAAAGAGATCTATTTTGGTTTATAGGTTTGAGGGGGAAGCTCCATGATGACAGGGGAAAATGATGGCATGAGCAGAGGGCCAACATCAGGTAGACAACAGCAACAGGAGAGTGTGCCAAACACTGGCAAGGGGAAACTGGCTATAACACCCATCATCCCGCCCCCAGCAATACACCACCTCCAGAAGGTGTTAATTCCCAAATCTCCATCAGCTGGGAACCTTGCATTCAGAACACCTAAGTTTATGGGGACACCTGAATCAAACCACCACAGTCACTGAGGGATATTTCTAGCCCTTGTTTTTCTTGAGACAGTAGCTCAAGCTGGCCTTGAACTCACTAAGTTGCCCAGGCTGGCCTTGAACTCGCAATCCTTCTGCTTCTGCTTCTTGAGTGCTGTTAGTCCAGGCCTGTGCCCTCAGTGCTAGCTAGATTTAATTAGTGTTTTGAGTCTTTTCTGAGGAACTTGTGATCTTCCTGCTTCAGCCTCTCAGTGCTGGGATCATTTGCGTGTGCCACCATGCTTTTTAAGTGACTGAAACTATTCTATGTCTTAGTCATCCCTAGGTTGATTAGAAGTCATTTAAGACTGTCATGTGGCTGGGCCTGGTGGCTCAGGACTGGAATCCCACTATGTAGAAGGCTGAGGCAGAAGGGTTGCAAGATCAAGGCCAGCCTGGGTAACTTAGCTAGGCCTTACCTAACAAAACAAAAAACTATAAGGAAAGGGCTGGAATATAGCTTAGTGCTAGAGCACTTGCTTAGCATTCATGCGGCTATAGGTTCAATCCCCAGTGCTGAAAAATAAATAAATAAAAGATTGTTTGGAGGAGAGAAAAAATATCTACCACAACAAAGTTATAAAATGCATAGTATCAAGAGAAAGCAAGAGGGCTGGAGAGGTGGCTTAGTGGTTAAGGTGCTTGCCTGCCAAGCCTAAGGACCCATGTTCGACTCTTCAGGATCCACATAAGCCAGATGTACAAAGTGATGCAAGTGCAAGGTCGCACATGTCCACTAGGTGGTGCATGCATCTGGAGTTCAATTGCAATGGCTGGAGGCCCTGGTGCACCAATTCTCTCTCCCTCTTGTGCGCTCGCTCTCTCTCTCTCTCTCTCTCTCTCTCTCTCTCTCTCTCTCTCTCTCTCTCCCATAAAAAATAAAAAGGCCAGTCTGTTGGGCTTGCCTCAAAAAGAAAAGAAAAAAAAAAAAAAAGAGAAAGCTCTCAGTAGCACTGTCTGACTCTAGATGTTCTATTGTGTATTTATAGAGCCGCCCAACGAGTAGAAAATCTGAATATAAGCAGGGGTCTCCATGATTTAAGACAAATTACTAAAGAAGTTCTGAATGTCTATATTTTGTAAGACTCAATGGTAAGCCTGGTATGGTGGCCTATGCCTATAATCCCAAAATTTGGGTGGTAGAGCCAGGAAGATCAGCTATACAGAGTTTGAGTCTATCCTGGGCTATGCAAGACCCAGTCTCAACCTTGCCTCAAAAGGAACAAACAGAAAGAGCAAACAAAACAAAACAAAGAACACTCAGTGTTAGGCTTCTAGATGAATGGATTAAAACTTAAAATAAGATGCTGTCTATGGTAGTTTGAATGTACAGTGTCCCCTATAATAGCCTCATGTGTTTGTGATTGAGCCTCAAACCCGATCCCCAGCTGGTAGAGCCTTTGGGAGGTGGAGCCTTGCTGGAGGAGGTATGCCATTGGGGCTGGGAGGAGGTTGTTTTGGATTTTCTAATCCAGTTTGCCATTGCTGGCTAGCTCTTGCTGGCTGGCTGCTTCCTCCCTGCTGATGTAGTAAGATGTGATGCTCAGGTGCCTGCCATGCTTCTCCCACTATGAGGAAACTTGCCTGCAAAAGTGCAAGCCAGAAATAAACACTTTCAATCTATAAGCTGCTTCAGGTTTGGCGTTTTGTCTCAGCAATTAGAAGGTAACTGCTGGACTGTCTTTATCCTGAGTTATCAAGGGTTTAATTGTTGTAATAAGACTTAATGTAGTTCATAATTATAGACTCAAATAAAAGTTCAAGATGGCAAGAGAAGGTCAGAGGAAGGAAAGGGAAGAGATGAGAGATTGATCATCACTCTCCTTCAGGATCCAGAGGAAACAGAAACCCAGAGTGTATTCCTAGACAATTTTTGTATCTCAAAGATGCAAGCATTTCTATTTCTTGTTTTCTTTCCCTTCTTCCCTACCTCTCTCCTCCTGTGATTTACTTCTTCTACTTTCTTCTTCCTTCCTTTCTCTCTCTCTCCCCTTTCTTTCAACAGTGTCTTGCTGTGTAGTTTAGGCTGACATCAAATAGGAAGCAATCTTCCTGTATCAGCTTCCCAGAGCTTCTTTCTTCCTGCTTCCCTCCCTCCCTCCTGTTTTCTTTCCCCCTTACCTTTTATCTTCCCTCCCTTCCTCTTCTGTATGTTTTTTTTTTGTTATTTCTATTTATTTATTTGAAAGTGACATACAGAGAGAGAAAGAGGCAGAGAGAGAGAGAGAGAGAGAGAGAGAGAAGGGAGAATGGGCACGCCAGGGCCTCCAGCCACTGCAAACAAACTCCAAATGCGTGCGCCCCCTTGTGCATCTGGCTAACGTGGGTCCTGGGGAATCGAGCCTCGAACCGGGGTCCCTAGGCTTCACAGGCAAGCACTTAACTGCTAAGCCACCTCTCCAGCCCTTCCGTATGTTTTATTATGTAGTCCAGGCTAGCTTTGAATTCAAAATACTCCTGCCTCAGATCCCCAAGTGCTGGTATTTCATGAGTCCATCTCCACACTCAGCTCTGAGCATGCTGAAGGTGCTTCTGGGTGTGAGCCACAGGCTCCACTTCGTTTGCCATTGTTGATGGGGACTCAGCCCAGGACCTTGTACATGCTAGACAAGTGTACCACCACTGAGCCATCGCCCCAGGCCCCTAGAGTTTGCTGGGCCTGTCTGTAGCAGCATGGGCTAGAGGAAGCACCACTCCATGTACAGTGAGCCAGGCTTAAGTTCAAAGCCCTGTTCTGCAGATGACTGGCCATATGATGGTGGACAGGTCATGACCTACTAACAGCTTCTGTTGGTTTATTTTTTGTTTTGGCTTGTGTGTGTGCACATGCGTGTGCATGTTTGTGTACATGTGCACACGTGTGGTGTGATGTGTGTGGCATATGTGTGTGCATGCACCCTTGCAGTGCCCCATGGTGGCCAAAGCTGAACATTGGGTTTTTGACTCTATTTCTCCTCAGCCAATTCTTATTTGAGCCGGAGTCTCTTGCAGATACCTATGCCTGCTATTTTTCACAAGCCTGGGTCATTCTCTTGTCTCTGCTCCCCTTTGTGGGTCTGGGGCTACAGGCTGGTGTGGCCACACCAGATGCTTACATCGGATCTGTTGATTAGAACTCAGGCCCTCGTGCTGGCTTAGGAAGCACAGTGACCTCTGACCTATCTCTACAGCTGAAGCCCAGTCTCTTCTTTACCTCTGGAATGAGGACATCATCACCTCACTGGCTCACAGGATTGCAGGAATGAGATGAAGGAGGTGAGGACACTGCTGGCAATGGTTGGTTGTGGTGCCCTGGGAACATCTAGGGAGGGTCACTGGTGCTGAAGTGTTTGGGATGGTGATTTCTCAGGTCCACAGGTAGCAACAGAGAATTCTGCACTGCAGGACGACCTACACCAGTTACCTCTCCTGAACCTGCCACGGCATCAGATGTGAAGCCCGGAGACAGCCTGTAAAAAGCTGCCGATTCCCTTGAGGCAGGGCCTTTGAATCTTTCTAAAATTTAGTTAGTTCAGTTTTTTTTTTTAAACTTTGTCTGTTTGTGTTTTTGTTTTGTTTTTCAAGGTAGGGTCTCGCTCTAGCCCAGGCTGGCCTGGAATTCACTATGTAGTCTCAGGGTGGCCTTGAACTCACTCCTACCTCTGCATCCTAACTGCTGGGATTAAAGGCATGCATCACCACTTCCTGGCTAAAACAACTATTTTCTATGTCGAATTATGCAGTTGTTTCGATTTTGCTTGTGTTCTGCAGGCTGGGGTGGTAACCCTGGTTTCCTGCATGCTAAGTAAGTTCTTTATCACTGAGCCACGCCCCCAGCCCTGCAACTCTCCTTTAAGGGCTGCTATTATTATTGTTTGTGGTGCTGAGGACTAAACCAGAGCCTTGCACATGCTGGCCAGTTACTACTGAATTATATCTCCAGCCCACTTTAAGGATTCTTTTTTTTTTTTTTTTTTAAGGGAGAGAGAAATGGGGGGGGGAAGATAGAAGATAGAAAATGGACATGCTCTGGCCTATTGTACTGGAAAGAAACTCCAAACTCATGCACCACTTTGTGCATCTGGCTTTATATGAGTGTCTGGAGAACTGAACACTGGGCCTACAGGCTTTGCAAGCAGGAAACTTTACCTTTTGATATCTCTTCAGCTCCTTTAAGGATTCTTTTTTTTTTTTTTTTTTTTTTTTTTTGGTTTTTCGAGGTAGGGTCTCACTCTAGCCCAGGCTGACCTGGAATTCACTATGTAGTCTCAGGGTGGCCTCGAACTCACGGGGATCCTCCTACCTCTGCCTCCCGAGTGCTGGGATTAAAGGCGTGCGCCACCACGCCCGGCTTCCTTTAAGGATTCTTAACGGGAGCTGAGGTGAAGGCTTTGTTTCCCCATAACTCTTGGCCAAGCAGAGGTCTGTGAATTTGCACTTGACAGACTACTACAGACAATGCATATCTGTCCAGTTGTCCAGGTTGGGACCAGAACAGTGAGATGGCTTCAGAGCTGACCATGGCTCAGACTGACTCTCAAGACTGGGTGGGCCTGATGGTGTGTTATGAAAAGTTAGTCAGCTGGTGCTAAAGCACAGAATTAGGCAGTTCAAAGCTCAGACAGGTATGCAAGAATGTAGGGCTCTTGCCGTCTGGACTGAACAGGCTTTGTCATGGATATCTGCGGTGGCAGAGAGAAGGATGAGGCTAGCTTAGGTATGTGAGGTCTGAGAAGAACAAGTTGAGAAGTTTACAGTGATTGAAAAGACAGCAGTAGATGGTTACTGAGCCAGGGCAACAAATAAGCTTTAAAAGGGTAGCTGTGTATCCCTTAGATAAAATGCATGGGAACAGCGTCTGCAGATACATAAGGAGATGTGTTGGGGTTGGTATCCAATTCCAAACATGAAATTCATTTCTGTTTCACATATGTCTCATACACATAGCCCCAAAATAACTATTTTCAGTGCTTTATTTTTATTTATTTATTTATTTATTTATGACAAAATCTTGCTCTGTAGCTTAGGCTGGTCTCCACCCCTCAATCTTCCTCCCTCAGTGAGTGCTGGGGTAACAGGTGTGTTTGCAGAACTTCTCACTTGCCACTCTGGCTCCATTTTTGTGGAATTCTCCACTGTGGCATAACGTTGGCACTCAAAAAGTTTGAATTTTGGAGCTTGTTTTTTTTTAACTTCAAAATTTTGGATTAAGAGATGCTCAACTTGTACACAGAGATATCAAAAGGCCCAGTTATGTATTTACACTTTCATTTCCCCTATACGTTAGCAGCCAAGCAATGGATCTTTTTCTACGTGTGTCCTTGGCTTAAGGTCGGAAATTTAGAGTACCCCGCGCGCTGCCTGCAACACGGCAGCCCCTTAGTAATGTCTGACGATCAACTAACTGAGTGTACACTCCTCAGCGAGCCTGTCCAGACTTCGGGTGGGCTGCACTGTGAGTCCACTTGGCCATTGCATGCCAAGCTAAAGGGGGAGGTGGCTCTCACCTTTAGGCTTTCTCTCTTTATCACCATCGCCCTGCTTCCAAGTCTACCAACTTCATCTCTGCTCACCGACCCCCCCCCCCCCACCACGGAGTCTCTTGTCCCTCGGTGTGACAACACTTCTGCCACCGGGCTTTCCGGCTCAGGCGCCAGGCTTCAAACCTGTCTGTCACCCATTGTTCATTTTCCGGTGAGTCAAGTTGGGGCCCCAGGTTCAGCCGGTACAATGACAGCCACAAATACGTCCCCCCACCCCTCGCAGACACCTGGGAGGCGGCGCCGCCCGACACCGGCCATCAGGCCTCGAGATCAGGCGCGAAGGGGGCGTTTCCATCCCAGCGGCCCTGGGGAGTTGGGGGCGTGGGGGAGCCCCTCTGCCTGCCAGGGAGAGCCCAGCCCTTGGAGGGAGTGGCCGCCCCCGATCCGTCCCCTCCCCGGCCCGCCCCCCTCGTCGCCTCCGAGAGTCCCCGCCCGGCCACCGACCGCCAGCCGCGCTCCCCGTGTCTCCCGAGGTTTCTCTCGGTCCCGGCCGAGCCCCGCCGAGGAAGGATGCTCCCGGTGCCACCTCCCGGGGCAGCTGCGCCTTTCCGCTGACGCGGGCGTCCCCGGGAAGTTGTCTGGGGAGCCCACGGCCCCCGAGGCCACCTCCCCCTGAGCCCCGCCCCCCGCCCGGCCCGGGGGCGTCGCCGCTTCACTCGGGAGCCTGCGGAGTGTGTGGGTCTCCCCGCGCGCCACGCGCGTACCCCCAGCGGCCCGGAGACACCCAGCGCCCCCCCCCACCTCACGCGCACCCTCCTTCCCCCCGAGACGGCGCGCGCCCAGAGCGCGGGAGCCCGGAGCGCCGGGCGCCTGGGACCCCGCGGTGCCGCTGGCCAGCCCGCGGGGCTCGGCCGGGATGCTGGCTGCGCTGTGAACCCCGGCGCCAAGGCCATGTCCGGCACCCGCTGCCGGACCCTGTACCCCTTCTCCGGGGAGCGGCACGGCCAGGGGCTCCGCTTCGCCGCGGGCGAGCTCCTCACGTTGCTGCAGGTCCCGGACGGCGGCTGGTGGGAAGGCGAGAAGGAGGACGGGCTCCGTGGCTGGTTCCCGGCCAGCTACGTGCAGTTGCTGGAGGTGAGGGGCGAGGACCGGGGCGGGCGGGGGACACGGGTTACTGTCTCGGGGCGCACGCAGACCTGTTGCCAGCCCGGGGGATGCCACCGCCGCCGTCCACGCCCGAGGGGGCATCCCGGGTTGGGCGCGGGGGAGGGGGGACAGCCGTGCCCACTCCACCCCCTTGCGCTCCCCGGGGCTGGCGACGGCGGCCGAGGCGTGGGCAGCGCGGGCTGGCCGGGGGCGCTCCCCTTGCGTCGGGCCTCCCGGGCACACCGTGGCTGCGCGCTCGGGGGAGGCGAGAACTTGTTGCCTATGTGAGTTCTGCAGCGGGCGCCACGCAGCCGCCAGTGACAGGGGCCACCGAGTCACCGCCAGAACCTGGGGGCCTTGGGAAGATGAACCTCGAATCCCGGGTCTCAAAACGGTGGCTTCGCAGCCCCGCCTCTTCCCCCGACCGGCCGCGGAACCTGCTGAGCCTGGGCCGGGTCAAGCTGTCCCAGGTCAGGCTGCCTGACTGTCTCCCCAGGCGGGCCGCCCACTTGCTGATCAGGCCAGCTGAGATGTACTGGCGAGCAGCGAGCCCCAGCAGTAAGCTTGATCTTGAGGTGCAGCAAGACCCCAGCCAGCGCCCCCTCCCCAAAACTCAGTACCCGAAAGTGGCTTTTTCCTGGGGCTCTGGCTTGGCCCCAAGGCTACACAAAACTGCTGAGCCAAGTCAGCTGGCTGTTTATTGTCCGAGTGACAATTGCGAGGCCTCGTTGGCCTCTAATCACTGAGCTCATGGTCACAGCCTAAGTGAGATCCCAAGTTTCTAAAGTCCTTTGTGTGTGAGAGAGAGAAATGTTATAGTCTTTACCAAAGGCTGCTCGCCTCAGGATGGTCATAAAGACTGGAATAACGGCTATCCCCAACCGTGGAAATGTTTCTAAAATGTTGTAGTAAAAACCCAGCTCAAATGATGGGGACTGAATTTATCATTTTACCCCGACCTGCTTAATAACAAAGTAGCAAATTCTGAATAAAAATACTTGCAACTCAGGATAAAGGGAGTGGGAGATAGGGGATACTATGGCTGTAGGGTGAGCACTCCTGACAAGTGCCATGTAGCAACATTATCAAAACCAGTGCTGGGCCTCCTAGCGTGTCCTGATGGCTGTCTCAGGCCCAGAGGACATCAGACTCTTCTCTTGAATAGAGTGACAGCATATGGAGCAAAGTTGAAGGGATTGCTGCAAGGTAGGCTGCGGTGAACTTGCTTTGGCTCTGGGAACTGAGCACCTGTACCTGCGGCAGAGGCTCAGGCATGTCCCTTGGCTTTTCCCAGCTCTGTTCCTGACAGTCAGACATAAAAATGTAAAAAAAAATAAATAAATAAAAATAAGAGCAGGTGTCATCCTCTTACAGGAAGACCCAAGCCTCCCGGTCTCTGGATCAGAAAGAAGTCCTTGGAAACACATGGATTTGAGGGTTGGGAGCTGGTTCTGGTGGCCATGTTTATCCCAGAGAATATTAATATGGAAACGTGACTGTTAGATGTCTGTCCTGGGAGGACGGGTCTCTGACAGGACTCAGCCAGCTGTTTTTTTTTTTTGTTTGTTTGTTTGTTTGTTTGTTTTGTTTTTTGTAGGGGTAGGACCAGAGTGACTCTACTTCTCCCTGGGGGAAGGGAAGGGAGGATGGACAGGGCCCAAGGGACAAAGCAGAATTGCCATCAGGGACCAGCTGTGTCTGTCACACCCTTGGCACTTACAGTCTTAGGAAGCCTCTGGTACCTAGGGACCCGTGTGCTTCTTTAGTGCTTCGGGTACAGGCCCATGCAACAAAACGTGGCACTGTCCCCATTTGACAGACAAGTGAACAGAGGAGGAGAGCGGCGAACCTGCCACTCAAGGAGGAGTGCTTGTGTGCTGGGTGAGGTGCTCGGCTGACTGAATACAATTCCCTGTGACTTTTTGAAACCCAGTCGCTTGGGCTCAGCTGTGTAAAAAGGCCAGTGGTGGAAGGGTGTAGATCTGTATGGAGAAGGGCAGGCGCAGCCCCTGGGGCCAGCATGTTGGTGACAGCCTCCCTAACAGCAGCTGCAATGCGAGGGCTGAAAGGAAGGCAGCTAAATCTTGGGGCAACCTGTTGCCACCTGGCTCCCAGCCCTGAAGTTTGATTTCACCCAGGGCTAGGATGAGAGCTAGTATGAAGTAGGACTCTTTGCAGAGCCAACAGGGAGGATGATGGATGTGGCTCTTGGTGTTTGGGACCTTTCTGCATGAGTAAGCTGGACTGCCAGGCCAAGGCCTAGGAAGGGATAGAGTACGTGCAGGGGGAGTCCCTGGGCATGGATGGAGCCCTCACAGACAGACCAGGTGAGCTGGAGAAGGCAGAGCTCTTAAGAGAGTGGATGGTGGTTATTGTGGCCTGCATATTTGGACTCACGAGGTCACCAGGGTGCTTGGTACTGGAGCATAGAGTTTAGAAGGCCAGGAGCTACTGGAGAAATAAGTCTACACAGAATGGACCCTATTTTCCCCAGAGGAAGAGGGGTGGTCAGCACCCAGCTGAGAATGGCACCTCCAGTGCCCTCCTACCCTTCTGCTTTCCTGTCAGGAAGCCCCTGTCATGTCAGAGGGTCTGAAGCACTGACCACAGCATACAGAGTGGACTCTTCTGATGGTATCTTCCTGGTAGAAATTAAGAAAGGGGAAGTGAGAGGCCTTGCTTTCCTGGAAGTAGACATCATGGAGGGAGGAGAGTTGGGAGCTGACCCTGAGAGGGTCTCTGAGACTTGTCCTTGGGATAGCCAGCCCCTGAGAGGAGACCAGGTGGTGGTGGTCTAGTTATTGGGGAAATCTCTTTAGTCAGGACTCCCAAGAACTGGCAGCATGGTGTAGCATATACCCAGCTTCCAGGAAATGGACTCTAAGAAAACCTCAGTGCACACGGAGAAAAAGCATGGGGCGGGGGCGGGGGGGGAATGGGGTAAGGTCAAGGACTCTAGGCACAGGCATCCTGGCTGCCTGGGCCACCTATATTCCCAGAAGAGAAACGAGGGCTTCGCTAGTCAGCTTTACATTGCTGTGACAAGATACCCGAGATAAAGCAACTTGAAAGGGGACAGGCATATTTTGGCTTGGTATCGGAGGTTTCAGTCCACGGTCACTCGGCCCTGATGGCTGTGAGCCTGCGGTGGGGCAGAACTTCCTGGCAGGGCATGCCCAGTGGAGCATGATGGACCGAAAGGAGGAAGGGAGGGTGGGAGAGAGAGAGAACACCATATCCTCTTCAAGGGCATGCCCACAGTGATTTAACTTCCTTTCTCCTCTGCTCTATCTTCTCAAGATTCCTCTACCTCCTAAGTGCCACAGGCTAGTGACTGACCTTTAACATATGAACCTTTGGGGGACATTTGAGCTCTAATCTGTAACAAGGCATAGTGGCCACTACCCGAAAGCTGGCTAGGGTGCATAAAGGCCTTTAGATAAGAGCAGCCAGCAAAGTCTTTCTTGATGGCCCCTCCTCTGACAAAGACGGGGGAGAAACACAGAACCCTGCTAACATCGTTAGAGAGACACAGCAGAGAAGTAAGGCGAGTGGAGGAGGTTTGAGTGCAGGGTGAGTCCCAGTTCCACACCAGGCCTCGTGTCACCTCCACTTGCTTGGAATCCCACACGAAGGGAGATTTTTCACCAGCCCACAAGGGTGCAGACTCAACTCATGGGAAGGTAGAGAGAGGAAGAAGGCTGGCTGGCCATGCTAGGAAAGACTTGGAGCTTCTGGCCTGGTACCAGGGTAGGACCACGCTGGTGATACCCACACTGGGGCTGTCTAACTGGGCCCAGGAAAGTCTTGTGGCCTACTTTTACTTTGTAGGGAAGTTAGGAACCTAGAGGATACTGTAAGTCATTTTCAGAAACCACTAGACCTTTCAGGAAATGATTTTGGAGGGGAAATAATATTGGAATGCGGACACAACAGAGCTTCCCTTTAGCTGATGTTCAAGTCTATGCTAGAAAGTCTAGTTCTAAGAGGTGCTGCGATTTACATGTGTCCGCCAAAAGCATGTGTTGAAAACACTCAAATGCAGCAGTATTAGGAGGTGTGAGGGTTTCACCCCCATTAGTGGTCTAATGCCACTTATAAAAGGGCTTGATGCCACGTATTTGAGTGTTTCTTGCCGTCTGCTGTGGGATGATGTAGCAAGAAAACTCTCACCAGAGCTGGTACCTTGGTACTGGACTCCTCATCCTCCAAAATTATGAGAAATAAGTTTCTTTTCCAGATTACCTAACCCATGGTATTCTGTAATTTAAAATATATATACATATTTGTTTATTTGAGAAAAAGAGAAAAAGAAAGAGAGAGTGTGGGCATGCTAGTGCCTCTTGCCTCTGTAAACAAATGTTAGAGGCATGTGCCACATTGTGCATCTGGCTTTAAGGGGGGGGTATTGGGGAATCGAACCCTGGCCAATAGCACTGTAAATGCGCACTTTAAACCACTGAGCCTTCTCCCTAGCCTACCCATGGTATTCTTTTACGGCAACACAAAAGGTTTAAGACAAGCACTAACAGACTGTCTCACATCTTGTTAGTGGAAGTAGGAAGGATGCTGAGGATCACCTTGGAACTTGGTTTCCCTCCTTCCTCTCTTCTCCCATCTTGGGTTGATGCATTTGTGTGGCAAGAGCTTATAGGGAGTGGCTGTGGAAGTTCCTGTACTGTGCTAGGGACAAGGAAGGAATCAGGACTTGTCTGTTGCTAGATAACAGACCACCCTAGAGCTCATCTCAGGGGATTCTGAGGAAACGGAGCTCAGCCGAGTGGTTCTTCCGTTGGTCCATATTGGTAACTCTCCTGCCAAGATTTGCGTCCTATTGACTCTCACGAGTGTCATCTTTCCTCACCTGGATGGGGACTTGGGCTCCTCCATGTGGTCTGTCCTGTGGTGTCTCTTTCTTGAAGGCCTTTGTGCATGGCTTTTCTCTTCAGGTACTTGGGGGCTGCCCTGCAAGAATAGAGGCATGCATTGCAGGCCTTTAAAGACTTTGACCCAAGATGAGCCCATCCTTTCTGCTCCTTGCTCTGGGCGGAGTGACAGGAACAGCTAGAGGCAGTGTGGAAGGGAGGTGGATACAGTTATGGAAACAAGGAGGGAGGTGTGATTTGCTGAGGGCCACCTTGCAGACTCACTGTCTCCCAGGGGTAGTGAGAGTACACACATGTGACCAAGGAGGTGTGTTAGAGGGGACACACAAAGGCCAGGTGAGATGGATTAGGGGTTCCCTAGGAAAAATGCAGGGGACGTGGCCCTTATGCTTGGAGATTCTGTTTCCATCCTAGGAGATTTTCTTTCTAAGACTCCGGGGGTTTCTTTATAGAGCCACATAATAAATGATGCAGCTGGAATTTGAAATCAGATTTGCCTGATCCTAAAGCCTGGGTCTGTCTACTAAGCCTCTGGCACACCAGGGTAGCGTTTTCAGACAAGGGCTTTGGTAATTAATAGACATAGTGCATCTGAGTTCCTGACATGTAAGAGGTGCTTGCTATGGATCACAAATTGATTTTAATCTAGGGCTTTTATCCCTGTAATGTGAAAATTACCTAAAATGGGTGTGACCTTGACCTTCATGCTAGTGGTTTTTGTTTTTGTTTTTTTTTTTGGTCTGGAAGTTATTAACTCCATTCACAAAAGTTGTAATCAGGGCTGGTGGCTCCCAGGGTATGTAACTGGGACTACAATTGTGCCATCTTCATGAAGTCACCCTGCCATTTGGTTTGCAGAGTGAACCTTTGGTCACAGCTCTAGCTGCCGCTTCATAGGGAGCTATCCCCATCCCCACAGGGTGCGCTGGCCTGCTTAGTGGACTCTCCGAAGGACTTTAAAGCTGTGGGCAGTGTTTCTGGGTTCTATTGGCTCTGGGCATCTTCACAAAAGTTCCCTTAGCAACAAGTCAGCAGGAATCCTTGACATCTGTTAACCACCAGACAATTCCCCGAAACCCATTTCCACCTAGAGACATGAATGAGATGCCTCTGACCTTCTTGTATTCTTCTCAGCTTGAAAAGCTGGGCTTGTATTTGATGGCTTGGTAGGCCCTGGTGGTGCACACTATGCTGCCCCGGCCCCCCTTGCTGGGGAAAGGACATGTTTGGTAAACCAGGAGGCCTTGTATATGTGGAAGGTACTATGGCTGTTATCAGGCCACCCAGGGGACAGTGTTCTGGCAGCTTGTCCCCTTGTTACAGTAACAAGGCAACACGTGACAAGCTTCCTGATAGACTATCGGGATTGACCCCCTACCCTTAATTGCAGAATGAACAGATTCCTCTCTCCCCATAGCATCAAGGATGCTGGAGTGGTTCTTTGTGCCTATCGAGAGAAGTAGACCTGGTGGCTTGCCTGTGTGTCTGGCTCTGTTTTTGGTAGAGCAGAACATTGTGATATTGTGAAGGCTTAGGTGTAACAAGGTGTGAATTGTGAGAAGTATACTGCAGTGTGTGTGTGTGTGTGTGTGTGTGTGTGTGTGTGTGTTCTGAGGATCAAGCCCAGAGCCTAGTCCATGCCCACACTCTACCACTGAGGTACACGCCAGCCCAGATATGGAGTCTTAAGCGGATCTACTTACTTCCTCCTGTCACATGCAGTATCTTCGTATGCACTGCCTGATAAAGGCTCGTTTTTATTGGCAATACTTCCTGGTTCACTGTATCTGCTTTCCTTCTCAAACTACAACTTGGTGTCTAGATTCAACTCCCAGCACTCAGGTTTCACACTTAAGCTAAGCTCATAATCTCTGTTCTCTGCGGCCTTCTTCCCCACCCTTTGGACCTCCGTGAAGGTCACTTCCATCTATCTGCCAACTCCCTGACCCTTGACCTCTCTCATCCTTCCTCTCGTCTTCTTCAGGTTCGTGAGCCTGTGCATTTTCCACCAGAAGCGCTTCTCAGAGCCTTCTCCTAAGCCTCCCTTCCTTGGCAAACCTTTTCAAGCTTTGCGGGCCAAGAGACAAAAATCAACTTTCAGCTGACTCCCTGTGATTTGCAGTGTGCCAGTCAGTAAGGGGGCGAGGATGGCTCATATGCACTCTGTCACCGTGCCTTAAGTCAGCGGTGACAGTGCAGAAGCTGCTGTAGAAACCGGTACGCAGGAAGAACTTTTATTGATCTGGAAGTTTTGAGACTGGGTCTCATGTATTCCAGGCTGGGCTTGAACTTGCCAACTAACTGAGGATGGATGACCTTGAACTCTTAATCCTACTACCTCCACCACCAACCCCACCCCCCACTATAGTCCTGGCTGGTTTGGTACTATGTAGTCCAGGTATCCTCGAACTTGTGGCAGCCTCCCGAGTGCTGGAGTTACAAGTGTATGCCACTTTGGCTACCTTTTCTTTGGATTTTAACTATCTCCCAGAGGACCATGTGGTAAAGGTTTGGTCCCCAATATAGCGCTAGTGGGAGGCAGTGAGATCTTCTTTTTTTTTTTTTGGTTTTTCGAGGTAGGGTCTCACTCTAGCCCAGGCTGACCTGAAATTCACTACAGAGTCTCAGGGTGGCCTTGAACTCATGGCAATCCTACCTCTGCCTCCTGAGTGCTGGGATTAAAGGTGTGTGCCACCACACCCAGCTGGCAGTGAGATCTTTAAGAGGTGGAGTTTAGTGGGAGGTTTGCAGGTCATGGATGGTGGGGGGGGGGGGGGGGGAAGCAAGCATTTCTAACAACCGAGTCATCTCCCTGGCCTCCTTGAAGGTTGTTTTTTGTTTTGTGTTGTTTTGTGTTGTTTTGTTTTTTCGAGGTAGGGCTTTGCTCTAACTCAGGCTGACCTGGAATTCACTGTGTAGTCTCAGGGTGGCCTCAAATTTACGGCAATCCTCCTACCTCTGCCTCCTGAGGGTTGAGATTAAAGGTGTGTGCCACCACGCCCTGCCACCGTGAGGGTTTTTTGAGACAGGGTATCACAATGTAGCCTGGCCTGGAACTCACTATGTTGGCCAGGCTAGCCTCAAACTCATAATACTTCTCTTGCCTCAGCCTCCCAAATGCTGGGATTCCAGGCTTGAGCCACCGTGCCCTACCTTGGGTGAGTGGTTTTTGCGTGGCCAGCAGCTCCAACCATAATGTGTTGCCCTCCCCCCCCCCACTGGAGGCCTTCAAAACAAAGCTGTCCTTTTTATTTAAAAAAGAAAAATTGGGGCTGCTGTTGTACCACATTGATAGAACACTTACCTAGCGTGTATGAAGCCATGAGTTTGGTCTCTAGTTTAAATAAATAAATAAATGAGTAAGAAAGCAAACAATTTTATAGACACAGAAATGCTAATTTTCTTTAACCTTCATGTGCCATGAAGCATTCTGATTTTGATTTGTTTTTACCTTTTTTAAAGACATAAAAACCATTCTTAGGGCTTAGCAGTTCAGGTGCTTGCCTGCAAAGCCAAAGGACCCGGGCTCAACTCCCCAGCACCCACGTAAGCCAGATGAACAAAGTGGCGCATGCGTCCGGAGTTCGATTGCAGTGGCTGGAGGCCCTGGCATGCCCATTATCTCTCTCTCCCTTTCTCTCTCAAACAAATACTCAAAATAGGTAGATATGTAAATAAGTAAATATTCGGATACCCCAGTTGTCATGAAAAATAATCTTAAAAAAACCATTCTTAGCTCACGAGCTGGAAGTAGTTTATTGCTCCCTGTCAGGGGCCCACCCTTCATTCAGCAGTCGTGCCTTCAAGCGAGGCACTAGACTGTAAGCTTTGCTGTGAGTGCTGGAGGCAAAGTAGGGACCCATGTGGAAAAGAGGCTCTTTCAGTGAGGGAGGTGGGAAGCTAGCACAACGTCAGCCATGCACTAGGTCGTGACACAGTGGGGGTGGGCATGGGGGTCTGACGAGGCAGTTAGGGGTGGCTTCTCTGAGGAGTGATGCCTGGCCTCTGGCTAGTAGCAGTTCTCTTTCTCTGCCTGGCTCTTCCCCGCTTGTCAGCCCACTAGAGACCTTTCCCTTAAAAGCTGGGGTAAAAGCCAAATGAACATTGAGGGAATTCGTGTCCATAATGTGAAAAGTGCTTTTACGAGGGTTTTTTTTTAATTGTTGCTGGGGAGATGGCTCAATGAGTACAGTGCTTGTCCTATAAGCATGAGGACTTCAGTTCCAAACCCTGGCACTCATATAAAACATGGCAACTTGTTCCTGTAATCCCGGTGCTGGGGAGGTAGAGGCAGGAGGGCTTGCTGGCTGGCGTGTCTAACCATACCACTGAGCTCTGGGTTTAATGAGACGCTGGGTCAAAAAACAAGGTGAAAGCTGGGCATGGTAGCTCTTGCTTTTAATGCCAGCACTCAGGAAGCAGAGATAGGAGGGTGTCTGTGAGTTTGAGGACACCCTGAGACTACAGACTGAATCCAAGGTAAGTCTGGGCTAGAGTGAGACACTGCCTCAAAATAAATAAATAAATAAATAAAAAGGTGAAGAATGAATGAGTATGGCACCTGGCATGACTTGTGGCCTCCAAATGTAAGCATGCACACATACACATATAGCTGGACACATGTGAGACCATACACATAGGAACATGCATGTATACATGTATATGTACCACATACACACAAAAAAAACCTCAACAAAATCACAGAGAAAAGACTGGTACATGAAGGGACAAAGCCTTTGAGTAGAACACTTCATAACATGGAGTCATCAATATATTGTATCTCACCAGAAATCAAAGAATATTGCACTTTTAATTAAAATTCTTTGATGTAGTCCTATCAAGCCTGGAACTTGCTATGTAGACCAAGCTGCCCTCCAACTGTGGCAGTCCTCCTGCCTCTGCCTCTGCCTCTGTAGTGGTAGATTTACAGTATGTACCACCATATTCAGCTTAAAAGGATAGCTTTAAAGAAAAATGTTTTTAAAAAATATCTTTTGGTCTTCTTGAGACAGGTCCACTCTGTAGCTCAGGCTGGTCTAGAACTTACTATGCAGCCCAAGCTGGCTTCAAACAACCCTCCTGCCCCAGCTTTCCAAGTTCTGGGATTGTAGAAGTGTGCCACTACAACCAGAGGGGTTTTATTGTTGTTGGTGGTGGTTAAGTCGATATTAGTAGGGTATAGAAATATATACTCGCCGACCCAGCCATTGTGCTTCTAGGAATTTCCATTCAGAATGTCTTTGCTAGGAAAGGTGTGAACATTGCCTTTCCACGCAAATGCCCATCAGGAGGAACTGTTTTCAATGAAGTTCACTAAGAGCAGGCAGGCAGAGGTCTCAATAACTAAATCGAAGCTTAATTTAAAAATCCCAAAGGTTGCTCAGTGGCGCTGCATATTTTCATAAAGTTAGCATAGTTTGGACCGCTTCCAAAGAGGCAAAAAAGATGGTGGTGCCCAGAAATTAATTATTTTATAAAATCAGGGACTGTATGTGCTGCATATGCCCTAAGTTCTTTTGTGAGAACAGGTTAAAGGAATACATGCTGGACTTGGGCCACATTCTTTTAAGTGCCCAAGTAACAGCAAATCTCTTGTCTTTTGAGTAGCAGATCTAACTTTATTTTGGAAAAAGGTAAGATATCTGCAGCCAAGTCTAGAGTGTCTATGCGCGTGACTGTCTGTCACCTTGTTGCAGAAAGGATTCAAGGCAGCTTACCAGAAAGCATAAGGGTACAGTCAAATAAAAGCATAAATGCGGGAGGAAAGCTGGGGAAGGGCAGTGAGTGAAAGGAGAAAAATCAGGTGTTTGTTGGAGTGTCGTCTGATGAGTACAAGGGTGAATGTTACTGAAATGGGCTGTTCAGGGTTAAAAGTAAGGCCCTGCCTTCAAGTCAAGATGTGTTTAAACTGTTCACAGTGAAGAGTGACAGTCAGGATCAGTGAGGATATAGTGCTGTGACAAACAGTCCCAAAGTCTCAGTGCCTAAAACAACATGGGGTTGTTTCTTGCTTATACCGAAACTTGGTTTGAGGCTACAAGATCCTTTATGACCCAAGATCATGAGTAATCACTCTCTGGAACCTTGCTGGGGACTGTGGTAAACAGCAACATGCCCTGGGAGTGACATGTGACACGTGTACTCAAAACTTCATTGTCTAAAGCCACATCTCAAGGTGGGAAAATGTAGTCGTACATGTGCCTGGAAGGAAACCAGGAGCAAGCTGGACCCGTGTGGACTGTCTTGTTGACCACTCACTTGAGGACGCCCCAGCTTGAACTTGGTCAGATTCAGTGCTTTCTGCTCACATCTAGAGCAGTGCTTCGCAATCTGAGTTCACTGCTCAGAAGAAAGTATCTTATAGCGAATTCCCTAGATCTATGTGGATGTGGATTGGGGCTCAGTGGCACTAGAACGGGCCCGAGGTTCTGCATGTCTGACAAGCTCTCACGTAGATAACGCAAGGAGACAGACCACATCTCAAACCATAGCAAGCACCCTTCACTCTGGCGAGCTGTGGTCAGCTCTCAGTCTTGCACACTGGTTTTGTTAGGCTGAGAAAACAGTAACCCAGAGCATAGTGCTTTGAAATTCTGAGTTCTTGCAATTACCTTCTCATTGCTGGGATAAAACATCCTACCAAAAGCAGGGGCTGGGGAAATGGCTTAGCGGTTAAGGCACTTGCCTGCAAAGCCTAAGGACCTTAGTTCGATTCCTCAGGACCCACGTAAGCCAGATGCACAAGGGGGCACATGCATCTGCAGTTAGTTTGCAGTGGCTGGAGGCCCTAGCGTGCCCATTTTCTCTTTCTCTCTGCCTCTTCCTCCCTCCCTCTCTCTCTCTCTCTCCAATAAAGAAATAAAATTTATTTTTTTATAAAAGAGCAGAATGTGGGAGGCAAGTGTTTACTTCAGGCTTATAGTTTCTGAGGGGAAGTTTTATCATGGTGGAGAAAGCATGACACAGCAGGCAGCCAGCTCACATCTTCACACATCAGCAGCAGGGGCAGCAAGAATGAGCTGGCTGGTGGACACTCAGTGGGACTGAACTGAAACACCCTAAGGTCCACCCCCTAGTGACACGCCTCTTCCAGCCAGGCTCCACCTCCCAAAGGCTCCACCATCTGAGTCTGAAGCTTAAACACAGAGGCATGAGGCTATAGGAGACATTGCATATTCAAAAGACCACTCTGAACTTTCTCCCATCCCCTCTACCTTCTCCTGGCCCATTTTTCCTTCCTGGACCTCAGCAAGCTTTCTCTGGTGTTCCTCCGTCTACTTCAGAACAACCCTCCAGATTAACTTGCAGGAAGCAAGACTAGCGTTGACATCCTCCTTAGTAGTCCAGCTGAACTTTGTCCCAAGCTGTTATCCATTCTTCAGGCCCACTTATCTCCCCTCAGAATCACTGTTGCTCTAAAATTGCCTCTAGCTCTGCAGCCTCCCCGTCCCTCTCCCCATGAAGAAGGTAGAAAGCTTCCCTCTGGCCTGTCTTTGTAAGTGACCCCCATGCCCTGCCCTTATATATCCATTGATTTGCATGCCTTCTTTCTTGTTCATCTGTCTGCTATCAGTTTGTTTTATCCATTCAAGTCACAGACTGTTCAGGGAGTGGAGAGAAAGTCGCTTCTGCCCTTACAGTTCTTCCTGCCCACAGCTCTCCTTGCATCACGAGTAGATATGTGACCCATACTGTTTGAACAAATTAATTCATTTCCTGATTCAAGACTCTGTCTGATTTTTTTTCCTGTGTTTTCCCCCCATTTACTTGGGCACCTGCTGTGTTTCTTGTGGATAGAGTAAAGGCTCACAGCTGAGGTTAATAGTGAAAGACTTCCATGGGGAACCTTTGGGAAACTTCTCTCTAGGGCAACTGGCAGGTGACCACTTTGAAGAGCATACAGGTTCACACCAGTAGTCTCGTGGAAAGACTTTCCAGATAGTTCATATCCTTTGCTGTGTCTCATATACCTTGCTTCCATCTCCTTCAAGAACTCCAGAGTTAGTCAACAAGAAACTAAGTTGTAAAAATTCTTTAGAGATGCTATTTTAAAAAAAAAACCCTGAAAGAAGTTCTTGTCCTAATTTAATCATGAGAGGATCCTTATTTTAGCAGTGGCTCATGGAAGACAGTCATCGAGGCATTTGTTTTTGATTTGTAATATAATTTAGGAATAGAAATAGGAAAACTGAACTAAATTTATAGTTCAAGTCTACTGTTCTCATTTAGCAAGTGTTTTATTGATAAATGACTCCCAGCATTTTTTTTTTTGTGTGTGTGTGTGTGTGTGTGTGTGTGTGTGTGTGCTTGGAGGGAAAAATGCAGCCATGTTGAGTAGTTGATAATTAAGGTTATGCACAAAACAAAATCTAATGTTATTCACTCTAGTCGCCCTGCATTGTAAAGACAGGACTAGGGCTGGGGAGATGGCTCAGCCGTTAAAGCACTTGATGTGCAGGCATGAGTACTCGAGTTGGTAACCCCATCTAGCGTAAAAGCTAGACGTTGTGGTGGGCGTCTGTCGTCCCAGTGCACCTACAGTGAGACAGGAAGTGGAGAAAGGAGAATCACCCAGAAGAACCTAGTGGCCTATTAGCCTGGCAAGTGCAGCAATGAACAAGGAAGAGACCCTGCCTCAAACAAGACAGAAGGCGAGCACAGTCCTGTGCATTTACCCTCTGACCTCTACACACACGCTGTGGCATGTGCATACCTGTGCTCACACACATGAGCAGGCATGGACACACATACACACACACCAAAGAGGGGGGACAGATATGTTGAACGTAGGCTCTCACATGCGTGCTCAGCAAGCAGTCTACTGCTGAGTGACATCACAGCAGGACACAGTCTATAGCATTTCTAGGACTACTCATGAGGGGTTTCCTCCCGCACCCTCAAGTAGTGGATACCAACTGAGTCTCCGAAGATTCAGTTCAGCCTGATGCTAGATATGTGGTGTGAGTGAGAGCTTGCGGGTTAAAGATTCAGTCCCACCAAATCGCCCTTGTCTTACATGCCTCAGATGCGACTGTTTCATCTCATGCCACACGGCGACTGCGCTTCCCATCAGCTCTCAATGCAGCCTGCTGTTGTTGGTCGTTGGGCCCCAATTTGAATAGCAAGGCATCCTGAAATTAGATTGGATACTAGATTTATTATTTTTAAGTGGATTATATGAGGCTATGCAAAGTTGTGGAAAGAACACAGGTTTTGGAATTAGACCCCTAAGTAGATTTAATCTGAGGACAGGGGTAAAGCGGTGGTTGGCAGTTCTGTTTGTCCACAGGGCGTCCTGACCACAGGGTGGAGGCAGGGCCAGGAGCCTGGCTGGGGAGGATATTCAGGGTTCAGACAAAAGCAAGGCTGCTGCCAGGTGTTGGAGACAGGAGGCAAGCCCTTGAAAACTTTCAGTTGTAGGGAGCCAGACCAGGTTGCTAGCTGTGCAAAAATTAGGAACGGCCTGCTCTGGGGTTGCGGCCTCAGCCCTCCAGGGCAGTTGGTTCATTCTGAGGGGAAGCCTGGTGCTCTATGTAGCTAAGGTTGGGGGCAGCAGTATCAGTGCTGCCACAGCCCCCACTGCTGCTGCTCAGATCACAGTGAGTGGTGGAGCCAGCCTCGGGCATGTGGTCAGAGGAGTGCAGGGTGAGAGGATGGATGCTGAGGCTTTGAGTCCCCTTCAGCTGCTGCCGCCTGCGCAACACCAGGCAGGTCACAGCATCCTGAGTTATACTGGCCTCCCGTGAGGGTCAGGAGAATTGCCTGACACCTGCATAGTCTGTAAGCCAACTTCATGTCCCACAAACTCTGGTGGCATGCCAAATTGGACACCTATCGACTGGGACTTCCGCTGGGGATGGGGGAGACCACTGGGGCGATAGAAGCTCCTTTCCAAAGGCCCCTCTGAGCTCACTGTGGATGGCTGTCGTGGTGCAACCTTGCGAGTCAGACAGGTCCTCTGGGCAGCTCATTAAGCCAGATTTCGTTTCAGTGATCTGGGGTGGGATTTTATGTTGCTTTTCGTTTGAGACAGTGTCTTACTGTGTAACTCAGGCTGGCCTTGAATCTGGCTCCTCCCACCTCTGCCTCCCCGATGCTGCATGTGCCACCCCACCTGGTGAAATTCTCCATCTCCTGCAAGCTCTCAGGGGATGCTCTTGGGAGACCTTTTGGAGTTGTGTGACTGTGGAGACTTTCTTGGGGCTTTTGGGTACACACAGGTCCTGTTAACTTAAGTGGGGGAAGGTGTAACCACTGGCCCTTTGTAGTTGATTGGAAACTGTTACATAATGGTCCTTGTAGCTTAGGCTGGGGTAATTAGTCTAAATTGCTTCTTACCTGGTCTGATGGGCCTCTAGCTTCCTGGATACTCCTGGAAGAGGCTGTTCTTATAATGAGGAAAAGGCTGCGAGTTGGGGCTGCTATCAGCATTTCTTATTGCCTGTTTCTGGAGCAATGGGAAGGTCTGTTTCAAGAGACTGATTGGAACAATTTTTTTTTTTTGAGGTGTTGGAAATAGAACCCAAGACCCTGTGCATGCCAAATATTCTTGTTCATATTCATTATCTCTCTCTGTCTCTCTCTCTTGCTTTTCTGAGACAGAGTGTCACTCCGTAGCTTAGGTTGGCCTTGAACTCATGGGAACCCACCTGTCTTAGGCTCATAAGTGCTGAGGATTTCAGGTGTGTGCCACCATGCCTGGCTGAAATGTCCGTTTAGAATGTTGTCATGGTGTCCTGAGTCAGACCTTGGGTCAGTCAGTGTTCAGGAGCTCTGAGCTGGAGAAGGTGCCACCAAACTGCCCCAGGCTTCCCTGTTTTTTGTTTTTAACACTTTATTTTACAGAGAAAGAGGGAGTTGGGGGGGGGGGAGAATAGGTGCACCAGGGCCTCCTCACTGCAAATGAACTTCAGGCGCGTGCGCCCCCTTGTGCATCTGGCTAGCGCGGGTCCTGGGGAATCAAACCTGGGTCCTTTGGTTTTGCAGGCAAATGCCTTAACCGCCAAGCCATCCCTCCAGCCTCCTTTTAAATATTTTTATTTATTTATTTGTAAGCAGAGAGAGGAAGAAAGAGGATGAGATGGAGCCTGGGTGCACCAGGTCTTCTTGCCACTGCAAGTGAACTCCAGATGCCTGCTCTACTTTGTGCATCTGGCTTTATGTGGGTACTGGGGAGTTGAACCTGGCCAGAGGCTTTGCAAACAAGTGCCTTCAACCACTGACTTGCTGTGGACTTAGTCTCTGGGCTGCTGAGTTACCACGGTGACCATGGCAGGGCAGGCTGCTGACTGTCTTTCCTGATGTTGTCATTCTCCAGGGTTGTGATGCAGTGAATTTTCCAAGCAACGTGACAGTAGAACTGTCCTGTGAAGACTCTTGATAATAAGGTTGCGTGTCCCATGTCCAAAATGGTTGGATCAGGAACTGTTTCTGAAATATTTGTTATACAAAATGAGAGACCTCGGGGATGGAACCCAAGGCTAGATATGACATGCATTTACAGTTCATATATACCTCATACACATATGCTAGGGTAATGCCCTAACACTGAGCGGTATACCCCATCCTGTTGGTATTTCTTATTTTAAAATGAGGTCTCATAAAGTTGATGTCCTTAAGCTCACTCTGTAGACATGTTGGTTTTGAACTTGCAACCTTCCTATATCACCCTCCTAAGTAGCTGGGATTACAGACCTGCGCCACCACACCAAGTTCACACAGTGTTTGAAGCGTGCTTTTTTTTCACTGTGGCTCACCACATGAGATCGAGGCGGGGGTTCACTTGTGGCATCGTGTGGGTGCTCAGGAAGTTGTTGATGTTGACCATTTAGGATTCTGAATTTCCCAGCTGGGAAGCTAAACATGCCTGAGCTCCAGCTACAAGGCTTTCATGGTGGGCCCTGCCTGCCTCCCAGCTGCATTCCCAGCCCTTTCCTCACAACACCATAGGGAACTTCTAATTCTCTCTGCGACTTCACTCTCCGTGTGTCCTCACACTTCTCCCTGGAGTGCTCTTCCTCCCATTCTCACTTTTACCAGCACTTATTTTCATTTTTTGGTGGTGGTTGTTCTCACTTTTATAAGCACCTTTTTTTTTTTTTTTTTAATTTTTCGAGGTAGGTTCTTGATCTAGCTCAGGCTGACCCGGAATTCACTATGTAGTCTCAGAGTGGCCTCGAACTCATGGCAATCCTCCTACCTCTGCCTCCCGAGTGCTGGGACTAAAGGCGTGTGCCACCACACCTGGTCTGGCCTTCTTTTTCATGAGAGAGAGAGAGAGAGAGAGACAGAGAGAGAGAGAATATTGGTGCACCAGGGCCTCCAGCCACTGCAATTGAATTCCAGGCGCATTTGCCCCCTTTTGTGCATGTGCAGCCTTGCACGCTTGTGTCACTGTGTATCTGGCTTACGTGGGACCAGAATAGTCAAACAAGAGTCCTTAGGCTTGACAGGCAAGTGCCTTAACTGCTAAGCCATCTCTCCAGCCCCCACGGTTTTGTGTTTTTCTTTAGAACATTTATGGAATTGTGCAATTGTCTTGGTGAATTTTCTAACCCCTAAAAGCGACCATACTTATTGACAGTTGCTTCCTATTTCTCCAACGACCTCAGACTCAGGCTGCCATAAACTCACTGCCTGTCTGCATAGTTTTCCTGTTCTGGATGTCTGTATACGTAGAATTGTACAGCCTGTGGCCTTTCTTCTGCTTAGCATGATGCTCTTGTGGTAGGTTGTATCGGCACTTCCTTTCACGGCCAAATAATATTCCGTTTATGGGTATACTGTTTGATTTGTCCATTTGCCAGTGGGTGGATATTTGGATTATTTCTTCTTTTTGGTCATTGTAAACATCTCTTTTATGAATATATGTGTACCAAGCTTTTATGTGAATCTGTGTTTTCAGTAGATGGAGTATATTCTTGCCACGTCACATGGTTCATCTACATTTAGCAGTTTGAGAAGCTGCTGGGCTGTTTTCTGAAGTGCTCGTGCAGTGGACCAGAGTTCCAATTTCACTCCATCCTCACCTACACCTGTTCCTTTGCCTTTCAGATTGCAGCCTTGCTGGTGGTCTCTCTCTCTCTCTCTTTCTCTCTCTCTGTGTGTATTAAGACTGGGCTTCATGTCATTCAGGCTGGACTCTAAATTCACTGTGTATCCAAGGCTGGCCTTGAACTCTTGATCTTCCTACCTCCATTTTCTCAATCTTGGCATTCTAGACTTGTGTCACCACCTCTGGCTTTTCATGTTGTTAGCTGTTTTTTTTTTTTTTCAATACTTTATTTTATTTATTTGTTTATTTGGTTTTTCGAGGTAGGGTTTCACTCTAGGCCAGGCTGACCTGGAATTCACTCTATATTCTCAGGGTGGCCTTGAACTCATGGTGATCCTCCTACCTCTGCCTCCCAAGTGTGAGTGCTGGGATTAAAGGCATGCACCACCACACCCAGCTTCAATACTTTATTTTAAAAAACTTTATACTCTCAGATTCCCCTCTGTGCTGTGCCCTTATTAGCTATTTTTATATCTTTACTTTGGAGAAATGTCGATTTCAGTATCTTTGACCCTTGTTGATTTTTTTCTCCTATGGTCCCTTTCCATTTTCTTTTCAGCCACATGAACTTTCTGAGGACATAGTGGGCCAGTCTCTCCCATTCTGCTGTTAAGACACAGGTTACTTCTGTGGACCTGTAGACACAGGTCCTATAGACATGGTGAGAATATCCGCCCCCACTTCTGCAGATGCCTGCTGGGTGTCCTTGAAGTTAGGTTATTTCGGATACTATCAGTCATCTTGAAAGACACATTTAGACAAAATAACACATCTCTTCGGAGTCTAAGGATTAGGAATTGTATACCAGTACACTCACTTTCTTGGTCCTAGGTGGACTCCATTGATGACATACTGGCTGGTTTCTTCTTCAGGACTCCCTACCACTCACCCTATTGGGCTGGGATTCTGCTGTCCACCATACACTGAGGTCCTAGAGGTCAAGGAGAGGGGTTCCAATCTTTGTAGACTCTGCTGCTAACTCTTCTCTGGGCCCAGGCACTTGGTAAGTGAAGGACTAGAGTTCATTCATTTCACAGTGGTGTGAGTGAATGTGATCCTGAGTCTAGAGCCATCGTGGTTGCTCGTTTTCCCATGGAGAAAAAAGTAACAAGGAATTTGAAGAGAGGCACTTCCAGAATCTGTTGCTATGCAAGCATCGTGCAGGCACAGGTTGTGGTTAACAAGATGAACTAAGGAAGAGTGTTTGACCCAAAGCAGATCATCCCGTCTGGAGCAAAATCACCTACTCAGCCTTGGGAAGTTGGAGTGTCACCCTGTGTCTAAGGGCAGCAAGCCACTCCTGGCTCCCGACACAGAGAAAAACAGGCACCAGGGAAGTCAGTCTCCCTTGGAGCTGACTTGATTTCTGGGTCACTCCTACAGTGGGAATGTGTTAACTTCTGTTGCTATGACAAAATCGACTTACAAAAGAATAAGATTTCTTTGGGCTTACGGTCTTGCCCTGCTGCTTTGGGCTTGTGTTGGTGAGAACACATGGTGGAAGAAGCCAGAAGCAAAGAAAGAGGGGGACAGGATCCTAATATCTCCTTCAAGGCACTCCTCGATGACCTAACATTCTCCCACTGGGCCCTATTGCTGAAGCCATTCTCAATCTCTCCAGAGCACCACAGGTGAGGACCGAAATTTCAGCACACGCCATGGGGCGTTAAAGACCCAGACACAGCAGAAGTGCTCTTGGTCATTGGTCCAGAGGGGCAGCCTGTGGTCATGGTGATGAGCATGGGTGTTGAGAGCGGACCCATCTGGGATTGCAGGCTGGTTGGAGGAAACTTTGGGCACACTGTACCTTACCTTGCGTCTCAGTTTCCATGTCTTTTAATGGGCACAGTGAGGCCCAAGGGTAAGAATTTTGTGCAAGTGAAATTTGTCTCATTTAATGTAAGTTTCCCCACAGAGATCCTGGTGTCGTATGTGCGTGTGCACATGTGGCACATGTGTGCATGTGCGTGTGGAGGCTGGAGGTCACTATTGGGTGCCTTCCTCGACTGTTCTGTCACTGAATTTGGAACTCACGGATTAGTCTAGTTGAGCTAGCGAGCAAGCCCCAGGCATCCTCCTGTCTCTTTTTAGAACTAGGATTACAGGCAACTGACTTCTATGAGGGCGCTGGGGAGCCTCACTTAGGTCCTCATGCTTGCAAGGCAAGAACTACTGATAGCCATCTCTCCAGCCTGTCAGACTCCTCAGTCACTGTTTCTGGTCTTTCTGACTCCTGGCCACTGTCACTGGAATTCAGTTTTGGTCTCTGTCTGTTTGGGTATGCCATCATTGTTGAAGATGAGTTCCCCCAGAATGTCATGGCCTTTCTTCAGTTCTTTAGGCTTTCAGGGTCTATGTGGATTGCACTCTCCTCTCATGTAGTTTCCTTGGGTGTGATAAAATGTGACCCAGATCAGAATCTTTTTAACAATGGGCCAGTAATTAAGGGGAGTCTTATCTTAGAGCAGGTGACAGATAAACCAGCTTGGGGATAGATTTTTCTGCAGCAGACGGCATCCATGTGTTCTAAATGTTCCTCTGCTCAGGAGGTTGCTGCTCACTGGGAGGGTAAATAATTTCTCTCTCTCTCTCTCTCTCTCTCTCTCTGGCCTCAAAGCCTGAGGATGACCTTGAACGCCTCATCTTGCTGCCTTCAGCTCTGAAAGGTTGGGATTACAAATGCTCTTTTTCTTATGTGGCCCAGGTTGGCCTCAAACCCACGGTTCTCCTGCCTTAGCATCCTGATTGCTGGGGTTACAAGTATGCCCCATTGTGTCTGGCTCTGGGAAGTTCTTTCTGGTCATGGGGACCCCAAGAAGACCTGGATGTCTTCCAGTTATGCCATGGCAAAAGCAGGCTGATTGCTTCTTTTATCACCTGGCTGCAGCCTTTGGTTCTGTCCATGCCAAGGTCCTAGACAGTCTTATCAGCTCCGTCTGTCCTTCATGCTACATAATGATACCTGCAGGAACTTTGTGTGTCGTTTTTCTCCAGTTCCCTCTGCTGACCAGGGAGCAGAGACACCTTTGCTTAGGCCCGTGACAGCTGCGCATGAAGAGGACAGAGGGGTCCTCCATTGCTGACTCCCTGCCTCCAGGTCCTTGAAGGTCTGCTGTCTGGATGGTGATGAGATGCTGATGAGGAATGCAGGTGCTCCTGTAGGGAGGTCAAAGCGAGGTTCTGCATCTGCCCCTGAGGAATCCTGTGGTTGATGTGGCCAGTAGAGATCCCAGTGGGCTTGGAACTTCAGGCAGCCTTCCCGTGTCTCACCCAGGAGGAACTTGACTGCTCTATACCGAGATAGTCCTATGTGGAGCCATTGCAGTTGGTTTCTGGTATGTGGGAAACCCTGCTGGTGGAGGATGTGCTGGAGTGGGCTCGGCCAAGATAATGCCAGTTATGCAGTGGGGACCATAGGAGCAGTGCTGGCCTGACCCTTTTCCTCTCACTGGACTCATAGCCCAATGTTTTAGTGACTTTCATGTCATTATGACCAAAGTAACTGACAGAAACACCATAAGGGAGGAAAGGTGTATTTCAACTCAGGTTTCAGGGGATTTAAGTCTGTTATGACGGGAAAGGTGTGGTGGAACAGCTGTGGTACGGCAGTGGGAACATGAGGTGCAGGCTGTTCACATCATGGCAGACCAGGAAGCAGAGTTGGACTGGAACCAGGAGCCAGGTAAGGTCTTCAAAGGCCTTTGTCCAGTGACCTGCTTCCTCCAGCTAGGATCCACCTCCTAAGGGTCAAGGAACAACTGTTCAAACACAAACTTCTGGGGGATATTTCAGAATCACCCTGTGATACCTGAGAAGCCGAGAATGCAAGAACAGAAAGGGAAATGGGGAGTCATGTATACCTGAAACCTCCTTCTCCCAGTCCTGGGGTTCACTGGTGCTGGCTTCAAGGGAGCCTGGCCGCAGCAGCTCTCTCCCTCCTATTCCCTGACCCGTCCCTGAGGGACTGTGGCATGGGTCCTGAGTCACTCTCCAGGATCCCTAGGACTCCATGGAACCCAGTTTGAAAGCCCTGTGTTGTGTGGTACGAACACTGCCATCCCGTGTGCCCATGGGTGCCACTCCAGGTGTGCCATCACTGTCTGACTCACTTGCCAGGGGTGGCCGGGCTGCTTTGTTCCCTGGGTGGCTGCATTATTAGTTTTGGAGAAATGATTTCTCAAGAAGCATTGGAAGGTGTAAATTATGCTTCAGTGAAAGTCATGAAGAAAAAGAGAGAGAGAGAAAAAAAAAAAAGCCTACACCTACAGCTGCAAATCTCTTGCAAATGAGGACTGGTGTGAGATCCAGGCAGATTGGAAAGGGTCGCCACACAGACAGGCGGTGACATGATGGATAATCAGTTATCTGCGTGTGACTTTGTATTGTCTGTAGGGAGAACAGCCATGTTTACAAGGCTGTAGCCATGAGAAAGGGCTGCAGGAAGCACTTTGAAGGTCACTAAAATCCTGCTAGGGGCAGATTCTCCATTAACCTGTTCCTTAATAACAGTGGCTTGTACACCCACAAAGCCAGGGACCTCAGGTGGCACATAGCCTTCCACAGTATCTCCCCAAACATTAATTCCTTTAAAATGTCCCTTGGCTCCCTGTGGCCCAGAACATCAAGGCTGTTCTTGTCTGAACCCTGTGCAAACAGGGACCTTGTTCATATGTCACATGGCCTCTCTTGCTTTCCAATCTCCTCACTTTGCCTGCCTGTGCTGGGGAGCAAGACACCTGGATCCCTTTGTGCCTTGACTTCCATAGGGCCTTCAGAGGTGACTGGTCATAGTGGACTGTAGCAGCTCTGGCTTGGCTTGGCTCTTGGCTCAGGAATTACTTGGTGGATGGCTGGGTAGATGGAATGGACAGATGGATTAAAGAGGATAAAGGGAGAGCTTGCCTTTGAGAGCTAGGCACATCTCTTCTGATTTTTGATTCATGGCTTAGCTATCCTTTCTCTGAAAAGAAGTAAATGGCTTTGTGGTGGGGTGGAGCTTGAGATTGGAGGGGGCTAGCTATGGTTTGGATATGAAATATACCTCAGAAGTCTATGTATTTGAGAGTTGGTGCTCAGCCCAAGATGGAATCTTTAGGAGCTAGGGCCTCGTGTGAAGAACTTACCTCACTGGGGGTGTGTCCTTGAAGTGGCTGTTAGGACATGAAAGCGCTCTCTCTTCCACTTTCCCCCCTTTTTTTCTGCCTCTTATCTCCCTGCCTTGCTCTCCCGTGCTGTCTTCCTCTGTTTATGAAATGAACAGGTTTCCCCTGCCTTGTGTTCCTGCCTTGATGTCCTATGCCACCACAGGGCCAAGCTGACCATGGATTGAAACTGTGGAGCCCATTAGCCCCAAATAAATCTTTCCTCTTAATGAACTGTTCATCTTAGAGATTTCGTCACAGTGATGGAGAGATTACTAGCATGGAAAGGTGTGTTCAGAGAGCTCAGACTGCTCAACATCAAGGAGAGGCTTCCAGATCTTAGAGCACAAAGTCTTTTGACTACAGGCCAGGACACACATGGGTGGCAGCTGAGCTTCTGTCCTTCCTTCTGCTTCTCAGTGGGGTTACTGCAGGGACTGAAACTGAGGCTCAGGGTTCTGTGTGCCTTTTGGTCTTTGCACAGAACAGTTGCTTGTTGGTCCACTGAAGTGCAGAAGTCCTTTAAGTCCTACTATTTCTCAGGGTGAGTGGAAAGTTTCTGAAGGAGACAGTGGGTGTGGGCATGATTTGAAGTTTATGGACTGGTGATGATAATAACACAAGTCCTACAACAAGAGAAGGTGTGGGAGGCATGGGGGCTGGTGCTCAAGGACCTCACCTCATTGGCTGTCCTGACCTCTACTAAGTGGCCTTGTCCTAATCTCTTTACACCCATACTGTGGACATCCACTCTCCTAGGACCCCTCTGAAGTAGATTTTGTGGCTGTTTCCTGAGACTTTCTTAGTCCCTGTTCTGTGTGTGTGTGTGTGTGTGTGTGCAAATGCATGTGCATTTAGAAAGCTTTTGAAATTCTTGGTCCAGACCAGACTTAACAGCCTGGGGAGACAGCTCAGTCATACTTACTGTTTACCTGGCCCTTTGCCGCAGCTTTCTGCTGAACTTGAAGTACCACACAGTTGAGAATGACCCTGAGTGAGACTCAGGGGCTCCTTGGGGAGAGGGTTTGGAGTCTCTGAGGAACCAAGCAAATGACCAAGAACATACAGCCAGCACAGTGAAGTGCCCCAGTGTCCAGCCAGGGTGATGGGAGCCCTCAGGCCATGAGTGGCTGACTTGTGTTCTCTCCCAATTCACATGTGAAAATCCTGTATTTGATCTTGGAAAGGGAAGTGAAGGTGCAGTCCCTAGGGTATGGCCTGATCGAACACAACCAGTGTCTTTATAAGAAAGAAAAATCAGGCCAGAGAGACACACAGAGGGAAGACCATGTGAGACAGACAGGGAGAAGACAGCTAGCTGCAGGCCAAGAGACACCTCAGAAGAATTCAGACTTGCCCGCTAGGTGTGGGTGGTAAACACCTATAGTCCCAGCATCTGGAGGCTGGTTCAAGAGGGTGGTGTGTTCCAGGCCAGTCCTGGGCTACATAATGACACCCTGTCTCAAAAAAAAAAAAAAAAAAATCTAAAACCCAAAACCAAAACAAGAAGCCAGCTTTGCCAAAGCCTTGATTTTGGATTTATGGTTCCTGAGCTGAGAAGTGAGTCTCCAGTGTACTTTGTTGTACTTTGGAAAGGTGGCTGTGGTGGTTTGGAGGTTAAATGTTTCCAATAGCCTCATGTGTTTGTGATTAAGCTTTGCCCCTCAGCTGGTGCAGCCTTTGGGAAGAGGTGCCTTCCTGGAGGAGATGTGCAACTGGGGATGGACCTTGGGATTCCTATAATCCAGGCCCACTTGCCAGTGCTGGTGAGCTCACTCTTGCTGCTTCCTTCATGCTGATGTGTGATGATGTGAGCCGGCTTCCTGCTCCTGCTGTGCTTTCCCTGCCACAATGAACCCCCCCACTGGAAACCATAAGCCTGAAATAAACCCTTTCCTTCCACTAGCTGTTTCTGGTCAGGCGTTTCATCTCAGCAATGAGAAGGTGGAAGATAACTGTTGCAGCGGCCTTAGCTAATTCAGCCATTAGCCAGATTGTGGGTCAGTGACTTACATTTTATGGTTCTGCTTGGGGTGAGTCCACGAGAGAAGACACACACATACAAAAAAGAACACTCCACACATGTGCCATTTTACCTCCTGAACTAACATGAACGAACAGCAAGATATTCCAGTTCCGTTCATTCACTTGTTTACTGTGGTCTCCTTCAGGAGACCATAAGCTCACTGAGGGTACCCCATGTCTGTTTGCTCATCTCAAAGCTCCCACAACCCAGCACAAGTAGAAGAGGTCCTGGACACATGTCTTTGGGTGAATTCTGTCTGCAACAAGAGCTGGATATCTTATTCCTCATTCTTGGCTTAAATCCAGAGTTTTTTTTTTTTTTTTTTAACTAAAATAGCTGCTTTTTCCATATCCAGCTCTCTGAACTCACCCTGTAAGGCAACTTACTTTTGGTTCTGGGGACTGGATCTTGAGTCTTTCTCTAATCCCCACCCAGGCATCAAATATAAACATGTTATATGTGAGAGGAAAGGCTCCATTCCTAGGATTTCTTTTCTTTCTTTTCTTTTCTTTCTTTTTTTTTTTTTTGCACTTGGTGCCTGAGCCATGGATTCTGTTAAACTAAGCCACACTCCCTGTGATGGCTGATCTACAATCATGCCTCTGAAGAATGTGCTAGATTAGAGGTCTAAGAGGTTGGAGGACCCACCCTAACCATGGGCAGCACCATTCCACGGGCTGAAAGCTGAGTGTTTGGCATTCATTGCTCTGTCCACAACCTCCCTGCCAATGTGACAATGTGACACTGGTTTCCTGCTCCTGCCATGCTTCCCCCTCCGTGATGGACGGCCCCTCTGAACTGGAAGCTGAAATGAGCCCTCTGCTTCCTTAAGCTGCTTCACAGGTGTTTTGTTCCAGTAACTGGCTTATTGTCCAGTGAGTTTGAGTGTTTACCTCAGAAGGTTAATGAGGCCAGGGATTGGGTAGCCACACTGTCCCTAACACCTGTGACACGGCTTGGCCCAGAGATGGGCATTTACTAATATTTGGGAAATGAGCAGTTAAAGAAACAGCCAGTGGTGCTTCTGTGGGGACGTCGGCCCTGACCCCAAGCTTCCTCTGCTAACTGCGCTGCTTCCACTCTGGTTTGTTGGTTCTGTCTGTGCGTGCTCACTATGGTCAAACTGACATCCTGAGACTGCCTCCCAATGAGGGGAGAGAGTCTCCTTTTATACTTCGGAGCTCTTGGGCCACTGATTTTAAGGAACTTAAGACCTGCCTGGCAATTGTTGGTGATTTCCCCATTCTTCCTACTCTCTCTCCAATTTTCCCTTCATTTTTATCTACTCCCCATTTAAAAAACTAAGGCAATATCCACCTATCAAACTCACATTTTGAAATGTCCAATTCAGAGGCATTTGTACAGTTAGCTGTGTTGTGCAATAGTCATCATATCCAGAAAGTTTTAAAAACATTTTTTATGAGAGAGAATTGGCACGACAGGGCCTCCAGCCACTGCAGTCAAACTCGAAATGTATGCATCACCTTGTGAGCATGTGTGACGTTGCACTTATGTCACTTTATGCATCTGGCTTATGTGGGACCAGGGGAGTTGAACATGGGTCCTTAGGCTTTGCAGGCAAGCACCTTAACTGCTAAGCCATCTCTCCAGCCCAGTTGCTTTGTTTGTTTGTTTGTTTGTTTGTTTTGAGTTAGGGTCTCGCTCTAGCCAAGGCTGACCTGGCATTCACTACGTAGTCTCAGGGTGGCCTTGAACTCATGGTGATCCTCCTACCTCTGCCTCCTGAGTGCTGGGAATTAAAGGTGTGTGCCACCACGCCCAGCTCAGTTTGTTTGCTTTTTGAGGCGGTCTCACTATATAGCCCAGGCTAGCCTGGAACTTGTGATCTTCTGGAATCAGTCTCCTCTGAGTGCTGGAATCATGAGTATGCCACGTTGTACTGGACGGTGAATTCCAGAAGATTTTCATTTCTTCCCAAAAGAATACCTGACAGCCATTAAGCAGCCACACATGTTCTCTCGTCCTGTGCTCCCAGCCTTTGGCAGTCACTGATCTGTTTCTGTCTCTGGACTTGCCTAGTTTTAAACATCCACAGAACTGTAGTCAGAATATGTCACCTCTGGTGATGTCTTCTTACAATGCTTTCAGGGTTCACTGACATAGTAACTCAAAACAATACGGCATTTATTTTTGTGACTGAGTAATATTCTATCATTATGACTGTGAAATTTGTTTTTCTGTCAGTTGGACATTTAGGTTGTTCCTATGTTGGACTATTGTGAGTGGCACCCTGCACTGGATTTTCTGTCATTAATTCTGCTCTCCTAATTCTGCCTCTTCAGTCTGGCATTGAAGCCATGAGGTTTACCCATCGTAGAAGGAGTACTAGGCTCCATCTATCGCACTCAGTAGGCCCACAGCCCCCTGCCTTGCTTAGCCCTGCACAATGTCTGTGGAACATGAGGCTACACCACTACTCTAGGAAGTCAGATGTCAACTGACACTGTCTTTTGTTCCTCGCTTTTCCTTTCGCTCTCTCCTGGTCGGTTTCTCAGCTTCCTCTTTTCTAGGCTGTGGCTTTTGAATTCCCTTTTCCTGTCGTTTGCTGGTCTGGGGCTGTCTAGGAAGCATGTATGTGGTGCTGCCGGGAACTCAGTGGAGAGCTGTGAGGACCATGCGTGGCGGCATTGGGTGGCAGTGACGGGGTGACACAAGCCACAGCTGGACCCGAGGATGGGGTACGCGGGCTTATCTGGCTTGGATCTGGAGACTTCGTTTTTAGACAGCCTTGAGACCTTTTGTGGTCCAGGAAGGAGGCAGATTGGTGGGTATTCAGGCAGATATCAGAATGAATGTAAGCCAGCAGACCTGAGGGACAGGAAGGGAGAGCAGTGGACGGGGCGGGGGGGGGGGTGCACACCTCTCCGCATGCTGCTTTGGGATGCTGCATCGTCTCTGGTCTTGTACATGTTGTTTGTCCAGCAGAAGCTAACACTTCTGGAAGGCCAGGCCGAGTGGTGTTCTTTGAGTTCTCCCAGCATGCTTGCTCATGGTGTTCCACAGAGACCTTGGGTTTGTTGGTTGTTTTCAATTTTGAGAAAGGGTCTCCTGTAGTCCAGGCTGACCTGAAACTCACTATGGAGTTTAGGATGACCTTGAACTTCTGACCTCTTGTCTCCTGAGCGTTAGCATTACAAGCCTGCCCAACCATGTCTAGGCAAGCACTCCGCCAACTGAGCTACGTCCCTACGGTGGGTAACAAAGAAACCTTCCGGCTCAGAGAGGTTATGGAACTTGCTAAGGACACACAGCCAGAGGTTATAACACTGCTTGGTATCAGTGTTCTATTCTAGCCTCCCTTGCAGGGTCTGTCTGGCTTATGTAACAGATCAGGATTGTGGTGATGTGTGTGGTATGTTGCAGATGAAAATGAATCCTGCTGTCTTTAGGAATTTTTTTTTCTCCCCCTTAACATCTTGGGAAATATTTTGAGACATGCTGGCTTGGAACTGAGTATATGTTGAAAGCTAGCCTTGAGCTCGTGCCTCCTGCCTTAGCTTCCTGAGTGCTGGGATGCAGACTGGAGCCTCACACTGAGCAACATTTTAGGGTTGTCGGCTTGGGAAGAAGTTCTGTGAAAGCTGCAGGTGGGCTCCTCCTCTTTTCTTCCTGAAGCTCAGAGACATTTCACGGAGAGCCTATTTCTGGCACGTTCCTCATCTGCTCCCAGGGTCTGGTTCTCCATGGTTCTTGGTGACAGGCGGGGAGCCAGCTGTGGACAGTGCTGAAGCAGGGGACTGAGTTCCGGCTGCACTGGGCGAGCTCTGCCTTGGACTGACTTGCAGAGCAGCCCGGCTCCGGTGCCATCTGGCAGAAGAGGCTGCTGTGTTGGAGGGAGAACCCAGGGAAAGCTTGCCCGGAGGAAATTTGGTCAAGATGTTCGCTTTTAACACCTCTGGTTTCCTTCCAAATCTGAGAAGAAAAGAACCTGACTTACATGATAGAGGGTGTTTTAGGGTTTTCTGTGAATGGAGCTCAGAGCGGAATAGGTGCTAGGTGCTACACGGCTCAGGTGAAGCTACAGAGAGGGGCAGAGCCTTAGAGTTGGAGGGACCTTTGTGTTTGACTGGGTCTCAAAGTGCTGAGCTTAGAAAACAGTTGACTATTAATGGCTCTTGCTGACCCAACCACAGAAAGTGACCACTGGCCTTTGAGTTGCCAGGATCTATAGTGTGTGTGTGTGTGTGTGTGTGTGTGTGTCTGTCTGTCTGTCTGTGAGTGCCCTCCCCTGAGGTGACATGAAATGCAAGTTAAAAGGACAGCTGAAAGGCCTGGTGGTTAAGGCACTTTCCTGCAAAGCATAACAACCCTGGTTCGAGTCCCCAGTACTCACATAAAGCCCAAAGTAGCACATACATCTGGAGTTCCCTTGCAGCAACTGGAGGCCCTAATGTGCCCATTCTCTGTCTCTTTTCTCTCTGTCTCTATCTGCTTGCAAGTAAATAAGCAAAATATATTTTTTACAAAAGGGCAATTCCGTGCTGGAGAGACGGTTCAGCGGTTAAGCGCTTGCCTGTGAAGCCTAAGGACCCCGGTTCAAGGCTTGATTCCCCAGGACCCACGTTAGCCAGATGCACGAGGGGGCGCATGTGTCTGGAGTTCATTTGCAGTGGCTGGAGGCCCTGGTGCGCCCATTCTCTCTATCTACCTCTTTCTGTCCCTGCCTATTGCTCTCAAATAAATAAATAAATAAAAATAAACAAAAATAAATAAATAAATAAAATACTAGAAAAAAAAAGCTTTTTTAAAAAAGGGCAGTTCCTTCCTCTATGAGCTCAGTGTGGTAGCACTGGGATTACAGATGAGTGCACAAGGGTCTTAGGTTCAAGGCCACCCTGGGCTAAGGAAACAATTTCAAAAGCACAAAAATAAAGGAAGATTCGTTCATGGAAGTCAGCATGCAGGTTAGAGCGGGGAGGCTGGAGATGTAGCAGGGAACACATTCCACAGTGGTCCTTGTACCTGCTTGCCTACACTTTGTCCTTTAGTTGGGGGCAACAAGCAGTCATGCAAACTAAGCAAACTGCTGGGTGGTTGAGAAGTTTGCAGGTTGCCATGGACAGGCAGAAAAAGACTTGCTGAGGAGAGGACATAGGGCAAAGCTTCAGAAGACCCAAGGGAGGAAATGTGTGGATTTTTGCAAGAAGAGCATCTAGCACCTCTAGACAGAGCACAGAGATCAATGTGGATGTGGAAAAATGAGAGTGTGTAGGATGAGGAATATTGAAGATGGGGTGGGGGAGGTGACTGGACTGAGGGTGGGGAGTTAAGGGACACAAGGACTGTGGAGACCCTCATAGGCCTTGACATTGACAGTACCCAGGGAAGATGTTAGAGGAGTTGTTGAGCAAAGGAGAGACTTGATCATCTTCTAAGAGTCACTCAGCTACCTTGCTGAAGTTGGACCATAAGGGAAGCAGTTGACAAATGATTGAAGGAGGGAGATGAGTCATGAGTCTTACTGGAGTAATACAGGTAAGAATTGATAGGGCTTTGGCCAGGGCTGTCCGTGTTGATATGGCTGCCACGGCTGGAGTTTGCATGTTTTCTGTAAAGGACACTAGTGCGATTTGGGGTGGACTTGATGAAGAAGGTCTGAGAGAGAATCTGAAGACAGTTCCAAGGGTTATTTGCTTAGGCAGCTAGAGAGAAGGGGTTGGTTCCATATGAGAAGATGAAAAGTGGAAGAAGCCAGCTTTGGGAGAAGACCAAGAGCCTCTTTTGGATAGACTGAATCTGAGATTCCTGTATTCATAGAAGTAGTGATGTTGAGCAGGCATTTGGAATAGTGAGGATTGAACCAGGGCCTTATGTATGTCAGGCAGTTTCTCTACCACTGAGCTATATCCTCAGTCTTAAGTAGGCAATGGGAAAGACGACTTTGAAATTCAAAGGAAGAAAACCAAATCAGAGCTGGAGGTATAAACCTGAAGCCATCCTAGTGTATAGTCTTCAAGCTGCCATATTGGATAAGATCACCTAGGGAGTGGTGTGGGCGGAAAAGAGACCAGCATGGGCATGGAGCAGGAGGCAAGGAGGACACCAACCAATTGCGACGGAGGATGACCAGCCAGAGTGTGGGAGGAAAACCAGGAGACTGTACCGCGGCTTCTAGTGCTATAGCCATGCAGGTAGGGAGCGTTCAGAGATACAGAGACCAGGTTGAGAGCTCGGTTCCATGTTTCTGGCTCTTGTCCCCCACTGGATAACTAATGCAGGGGTGACAAGGTAAAAACTTGAGAGGAAGTTTTATTACAAAGTAAGAGGGAGGGTGGGCTTCTCAAGAGGGTCTCACCGCTGGATTTTTTTTGGATAGCTGTTTTCGGCACAGAGTTTAATAGAGGAGGATTATTTGTGAATCAAGGGGTGGGAGGTCCCAGGAATGGGTCAGGATTTTCCAAGAGCAGGTTGACTTCTCCTTTTGGGTGTGTCATGGTGCATATGCATGATGGGAGTAGATAAGGCCGATGATAGGACAATACCATTACAATGATTCAGAGATTCAAGGATCCCGGCTGGCTTGGGGCGGCCTTGTGTCTTTACTGTGTGAGCACTCACATGACATCCCGCTGTACTGCAACTCGGAGGTTGCATCAGTCCCCAGCCACTGTGTGCGCCTCTTTGTGTTCCTGTCCACCTCACCTGGGCTTTGCTAAGGCAGCCACGGGGTCCTTGGGGTATTGACTCCACCAAGATCTCTGGAGGGATGGAGAACCCAGGTTTACCCACACCATCTCTGAGATAAGGTTGCAGGTGCAAAGTGATGTCCTGTCTGGCATCACCAGCATCCATTCAGCAAGGTGATGTCCTGTCTGGGTCCCCAGCATCCATTCAGCACAGTGATGTCCTGTCTGGGTCCCCAGCATCCATTCAGCAAGCATTAGATCTGTTGAATTTACCTTAACCCCACGTCAGCCTCTCTGGCGGGCTCTGCCTACAACTAGTTTTAGCAAATGTTTCAGTGTGTTGAGTGTATATATACATTTCTTTTAATTATTAATTTTTAATCACACAAGTAACATATGAATTAGGCCATGCATCCTGAGGAGGAGTTCTATAGCCCCAAAAGGGGAAGAAATTGGCTGTTGGTTGGCAAAAGCATCTTAGGTCTCACGGTGGTTTATGGCCCTCTAATGGGCCACAGTATATAAGCAGATCTGTAGCATGTCTGTGGCATTAAAATTTCATGGTAGTAAGGGAGTGATTAGGGAAGAAATATCTCAAAAGTCTTCTTATAAAGGGTGGTAACAAGAAAAGATTGCAGAACCCAAAATTATTATAAAGCCCCCTTTAAACTACCTTCCTGTCCCCCCCCCCCCGTAAAAGTATGCCCTGATGTTTTGTGGGTTTCATTCTTCACTCAAAATAAACAACAATAAAGTACTATTTCTTAACTTCTTTTTTCTTTCACTCATGTGCATATATGAGAGTTGAGATAGTGTCCTAGGCTGGCTTCAGGCTCTCTGTGTAACCAAGGTTGACCTTGAACACCTGATCCTTCTGCCTCCACCTCTCAAGTGCTGGTCTCACAGGTGAGTACCACCATGACTGGCTCATAAAAGATAGGCGCTTGTTACTGTGTAACAAGACTGGCCGTGTATAAAAAGCTGCAGGGTATTTGCTAATATGGATAGAGCACAGTTATTTATTTTCTGGTGCTGGGGATGGGCCATGCTCAGATTCTACCACTGAGCTATATTCTAGCCCTTGGGTTTATTTTACATTCCTTAGTTGAAAGGGATTTAGTGCCCTTCTAATTTCTTTCATTTTAGTTTCTTTTCATTTATTTATTTACAAGGAGAGAGAGAGAGAGGGAGGGAGGGAGGCAGAATGAGAGAGAGGGGGCATGGGCATACCAGGCCTCTTGGTACTGCAAATGCACTCCAGACCCGTGCATATGCCACTTTGTACATCTGGCTTTACACAGGTACTGGGGCCATCAGGATTTGTATGTAAGCGCCTTTAACTGCTAAGCCATCTTTCCACCCTTTTTTTCCCCTTTTCTTCTTCCTTCCTCCCTTCCCTTCCCACTTTCCTCTTTATTTTCCTTCTTTCCTTTCTTTTCCTCTTTTTTTTTTTTTTTTTTTGTTTTTCATTATGGAATTCACTATGTAGTCTCAGGCTGGCCTCAAACTTATGGTGATCTTTCTTCTTCAGACTTCCTAGTGTTGGGATTAAAGGCATGGATCCCATGTTCAATTTTCATGTTTCTTTCTTTCTTTTTTTTTTTTTACTACTAAAAGTTCCATTGTTGAGAGCCGGGCGTGGTGGCGCACGCCTTTAATCCCAGCACTCGGGAGGCAGAGGTAGGAGGATCGCCGTGAGTTCGAGGCCACCCTGAGACTCCATAGTGAATTCCAGGTCAGCCTGGCCTAGAGTGAGACCCTACCTCAAAAAACCAAAAAATAAAAAATAAAAAATAAAAAATAAATAAATAAAAGTTCCATTGTTGGGGCTGGGGAGGTGCTCAATGGTTAGAAGGCACTTGCTTGCAAAGCCTACCAGCTTGGGTCTAATTCACAAGGTACCCATGTAAGCTGGATGCAAAATGTGGCACAAGCATCTGGCATTTGTTGGAAATGTCAAGGTGCCCTGGCATACCCATACACAAATATACACATGCAAACTCATAAGTTCAAATATTTTTTTAAAGTCCCATTGTGTTGTGACTTTACACAGGTGTTCGTGTTTGAAGACTGCCTTTCAAGGGTAGCAGAAGACATAATGCATTATAGGGTCAAGGGTCCTCTTAACAGGCTGAAATCTTACAAAGGAGAGGTGGGTTACATGTCCAGTTTATTTCAGATCCTGTAACCCTCCCTTTGGAGACGCCATGCAATTGATATTTGTGTGTGTGGTGTTTATGTGTCTGTGTGTGGGGGTACATGTGTGTGGGTGGGCACAGGTGTGTGTGTGTGCATGTGTCTGCTCATGTGTGGTGACCACAGGTGGACGTCAGGTGTCTTCCTCAGTTGCCCTCTACATTTATTTATTGAAACAGGATCTATTACTGAGCCCAGAACTCACCAATTTGGCTAGGTTAGCTAGCCAGTTTGTACCGGGGATCTGCCTGTCTCCACCTCGTCAGCACTGCCACATTTTGTGTTTACATGGGTGCTGAGGACCTGAACCTGGGCCCTCATGCTTGTGTGGTTTGTACTTTATTGACTGAGCCATTTCCCCAGCCTTAGACTGATTTATTTTTTAATACTCCAGCTGTGACAAGATTGCTGTTTAAAGTGCTAACATAGCTTACATAAGGTCACCCAGTGCAGGTTGTTGCAAAGACCTGGTTCACGGTGGCCCTTCCTGAGAATGTGAGGTGGTGAGAGACGGACTCGTAGGGATCCCTTGGATCTGTGATGAAGCATGTGTGGGGACTGTCACAAGGCCTAGGCTCATAGTGGGCTGCGTCCTGCTGTTATCAGTGTGCCAGCAGAGTTCCCTGTCTTTCAAACATTGAGTTCTTAGAATAGGTTTCATTGTTGTGTTTTCACTGACTAAGCAAAATGGGCAATTTTTCTCTTAAAGTAATTAGTTCAGGACTGAGTATGTAGCTCAGTGGTAAAGCACACGCTTAGCACGTGTGAGGTCCCAAATTTGATCCCCGGCACCGACAGAACATTTGTAGTATATTAAGTAAAAGCTGGACATGGTGCCTGTTATCCCAGCACTTGAAAGATATAGGCAGGAAGACCAGGAGTTCATGGTCATCCTCAGTGTATAATCCAAGGCCAGTCTGGACATGAGACCCTGTTTCAAAAAACCAATGATATGCACGTGTATGTAAACATATCACATATATAGTACACATATCTAAAGCAAAGGCTATAAATGTAAACCATAAACAATAAAGTTCCAAGGCTGTGAGAAAGAGTGCATGTTCTTGCATACATGCATATAGCAGAGACTCTAGAAGATTCATTAAAATGCTAATAGTGCTGTTGCTGGGCTAAGCGACTATGGGATTGTCTAATTCTTTTTGGGGGGCTTTCTCTAGTTAGCACTCTTCAGATTCCTTCAAATAACATGAATGAATGCTGTAATCAGAAAAAAAAATGTATTGTAAAAGAGCAATAACTATTTCATTAGAAAGCAAAAGGAAAGAAATTAGAGAAAGAAAAGGATTATTTCATTAACTTGGTTTGGCAAACCACAAATTGTCCCTGAGGGGAGAGGAAAGAACTCCTTAGGACACTGCTGGGAAGGGAGCTGGTGGGCCTGGATGCGTTTGGCTCTAAGGGCTCTTAGTCTGGCCAAGGGCAGAATGAACTCCCTGGGTCATAGTCGGCATCCTAAGGCCAGCGCCGGGTCCTCAGGATGGGGTGAGATGTCTGAAAGGATGTTATGACAGCCACTGGCTGACCTCCCAGCGGAGGCTCAACTGGCACCCCAGTGGGGGCTGCAGAGTGGGGGTTGGAGTTGGCGGGCTGTGTGAGGGAGGATAGACATGTTTCCTTCTCCCCTCCCCCCCCCCCGCCTTTTTTGCCTTCTTTCCTTCTTTAACTGTCTCACTGTGGAGCCTAGGCTGCTTTGGAACTCACACAGTAGCTCAAACTGGCATCAAATTCATGATCTTCTTGCCTCACCTCCCCCAGTTTGGGGAATATAGGCTTGTGCCTGGGCGCCAGGTTCTATTTAAGATGTCAAAGGGGGAAAAATAAAAGATTTGACCCACAAAGGTGCTGATGGCAAAAAAGCTGCTGGTTTTCAACCACTGTGTGACTCTTATCTACCTGATAAGTAGTCCATAGAGCTGATGTTTAAGCAGCATTGCTAAGTAGAGAAGAGAGTGAGATCCATGAGAGTATCAGGCTGGGGCCGCAAGAACTCTCCAGTCTGGTCAAGCCAAAGGCCCCTGTGGCATCCAGGGAGCCGGGGTGCCTGCAGTCCATGCTCTGCTCCTTTTCCATGTCAGCAGCTGCAAGAAGAAATCCTGGTGTATTGGGAGGGAAAGATAAGCTCAACCTTTCTGAGGGCGGTTTTCTCCTCGTGAAAGAAAGGTTAGTCACCAGTCGGGGCCATATTTCTAACCCTTGCTGTGTTCTGGGAATGCCCTGGCCATGCCCACACCACACCCCAGGCCAGCGAAGTTAGGCCAGGTGAAGCTAGTCAGCGGATGGCCTTGAGCAGCAGGCAAACCAGCTGTTGTGTTGAGGGAGCACCTCTTCTGCAGTGTTATCCGCAGAGAGAGGGATTCTAGCATTGCTCACTTGACAGGTGAGGAGTGGAGTTACCTACCTGAGGTCACCCAGCTGGAAAGTGGTGTTCAGGTCTGTGTGACTCAACAGGCGGTCCGATCCCCAGGGTGACTCAGCTGTGAGGAATGTTAGGAGCCCTATGGATGGGAGGTAAGGGCTGTGAACACTCAGCCCAGCCCTGTCCCTGAGCACAGGCAGAGGGACAAAGGTGAGGTGTAGACTCCTGGTAAAACATCCCAGGCATTTAGCAGGAGCTAATTAGAACAGTGCCAGGTGGTTTTATTTCTTATAACTTTAATCTATGGATTCTTCTCTAAAGCATTTTTATACCGAGTTTTATTTCTTTGAATCTTGTTCTGATCTCTTCCCTTTCCAGTATTTTTCCTTGGCCACTTATCAGTATTATCTGTGTCTCTGTGTGTATGTGTAGAGTGAGCGTGTGTGTGTGTGTGTGTGTGTGTGAGTGTGTGTGTGTAGCCAGCTATACACATGCCATGGTGCACGTGTGGAGGTCAAAGTGTGGGGTGTCAGTCGTTTCCTTCCACCTTGTTTGAGACAGGGTCTTTGATGTCTTCTGCTGCATTCTCCAGGCTAGTTGGCCTGCAAGCTTCTGGCGGCTTCTCGGGTTTCTACCTCCTTTCTTGACATGGCTGTGCTGGGATTACAGGTGCGTGCTGCAGCTTCCAGCTCTGTGTGGGTGCTGGGACTCATGCTAGTTTGGCAACCACTTTATACATTGAGTCCTCTCCCCAGCCCTATTATTCATTTTTTAAACTCCTGTAACGTAAAATGTGCCATGTTCGCCATTGGTAAGTGTGCGGTTCCCATTGACACCACTATCTTGAGTACTCTTCTCATCTGGAAGAACTGAAATTCTGCCCTCATTCAACACTGATTCTCCATCCCTGCTTCCAGCCTCTGAAAACCACCATTCAGCCTTCTGTCTGTATGGATTTCATCCTTCCAACGGCCTCACTCAAATGGAGTCATGGAATATTTGCCCTTTTGTGATTGGCTTCTTTTGTTGAGCATTCTAAAATTTTTGAAAGAGGTAATATATATGTGTATATATATATATATATATATATATATACATACATATAGTATTTGTTTATATTGCTCACTTGGATTTTTTTGTTCTGTATTTTTTTCTTTATTAGTTATGTACATACTCAGTGTGTATTTTTTAAGAAAACAATTATGGGTTCATAGAAATACTTGAATTGATCTGGGGTGGCTTCACTTTTTTTAAAAAAAAAATAATGTCATAGGTGTTAGAAAAAAGCAGTATGAATGACAAATGGTTAACACAAAACAATGGAAGTTAAAAAAATACCTTACAAAACAAACCGAGACCTCTGTAATGCTTTGGTTGTTTTTTGTTATTTTTATTTCTTCTCTTTCTCTGCGTATGTTTTTTCTTTAAAGAGCTGGAGATTGAATATCCAGGACCTTCTATATCCTTCTGTATGATAGAAAAGCATTCTATTGAGTTTTCTTACTATTATTAATTTATTATTATATTATATATATAATATTATATACATTATTCATTTAGGATATGTGTGTGTGTGTGTGGTGTGTGTGTGTGTGTGTGTGTTTCAAGGTAGGGTCTTGCTCTAACCCAAGCTGACCTGGAATTCTCTATGTAGTCTGAGGTTGGTCTTGGACTCAGGGCAATCCTCCTGCCTCCCAAGTGCTGGAATTAAAGGCATGCGCCAGTATGCCCAGCTTTCCTACTATTATTTTAAAAGTCAAGTCTGGAGTGTAGCTTAGTGGTAGAGTGCTTGCCTAAAACATGCAAGATCCTGGGTTCAATCACTAGCACTGCAAAAAAAAAAAAAAGTCGTGAGTGCTTATCAAGAAAAGTGGAAGGAAGACCCTAGGATATCTGAAGGCAAAGTTAAGCTCTTTAAATAACTTCAGGAAATGATAGCTGGGGCAGCTCACACCATTCATAAAATATGCAGCTCCTTCCTGGACAGTGCGGATCAGCATGATTTCCAGCCCCTGAACCCAGTCCACCACCCGCTGAGACAGGCAGGCTGTGTGCTGGGCATCTTCTCCTTCCTGAGGCGGGGCTGCCGAGCGAGGACGATCCAATCCAAGTCACACTGCTCTCAGCACATCTCCAGAGGGACCCAGCATGCCCCCCTCCCGGGGACACCGACCCCTTCGGAGAGCTCAGGAAGGGTTCTGTTAGGATGCTGGCTGGCAAGGTGCTTTTAATGAGGCAGGTTGGCAAATTGGCATTCATGTTTGTCCTCCTCGTCTCTTGTTGGATGTTTTTAGCCTGACTGGAAGGGGACTGGAAGGCATGTTTGATTTCAGTGTAATACTTAGTGACCGAATGGAACAACAGATCAGGGAGATGAACTCCCGAGCAGTCAGCTGAAATGTGTGGGAACATGAGCCTGCAGGAAGTTCAGGTTCGAGCTCTGCAACCTTCCCTTCCCGTTGCCATGATCGAATGCTGTTGGCTGGAATTAAAGGAAAAGATGACCCCTGCTGCAGTATGTTTTTGTGGCTATTGTGTCTTGTTTTCCTCGTGCTGCTAACAGAGCTTCAGTTTCTTTTCGGCGAGCCAGGAAGCAGTGGATTCGCAGAGAGTGAGTGCTTTGGTTGAAGTGAACAGCTTTGGTTTGGTTGAACCCAGCCTTGACTTGACTCCCACTAGTCCCATGTGACCCAAGCTGGTTCCCGGAGCTTCCAGCCCTCCCCACCACTTTTTCATATGCAATTTAAGAAAGAGGTGCTTTTCTTCTCTTGGGTTGTTAACGCTAAGAAACTGCTGTCTTTGCAAATACTTGGGAAGTGTCTGAGACTAAGTGGACAAAAGAGAAACAGCCAAGGTAGTGTTGTTTGAGAATGTGGACTCATCAGTACCTGAAGGCCATGAGCTCCTGAATTTTCCAGTTTTATGTGGCAATAAATACTGCCAACTCGTCCTTGTGTGTGTGTGTGTGTATGTGTGTGTGGTGTCATGTACATGCCTGAAACAGTTTGTTGTAGAATTCTGTGGCTCCTAGCACTGTGTCCCTTTCAAAACAGCTATACCGTGAATTTCTCATACGATAGAGGAAAGTGCGTTATTATGAACATGGGTTTATAGGATGTGGTTTGCAAAGTGAGTGCAGGATAGACCATCGGTTGTCATAATAGGCTTGTAGAGACTGGCTGTGCAGTAGAGGTTGCTACAAAGAGCTGAAATCAGAGTGGCCATTCTATCTTTGCCTTCACTGACTGGTTGACTTGGGCAAGTCTCTTAACTTGGATGAGCCCCAACGCTCATTATCTGTAAAATGTGGGAGTTAAACTAGGTGGTCACTTTCAGCCCTTTATGTGCCTATAACTACTGCATTTATTGTTCATATTTTAAATGGACAATAGTCTAGGTGTAAGATCAAAGAGGAAAAAAATAGAAATTATCTGCCGGGTGTGGTGGCACACGCCTTTAATCCCAGCACTCGGGAGGCAGAGGTAGGAGGATCACCGTGAGTTTGAGGCCACCCTGAGACTCCATAGTGAATTTCAGCTCAGCCTGGGCTAGACTGAGACCCTACCTCAAAAAACCCAAAAAATTAAAAAAAAAAGAAAATATCCTTCTAAACTCCAGAACTCTACATTGCTTGAAGATCCCCAAGTTAGTTTTTAAATAACTTTTAAGTTGAAGTATAGCCTATGTGCAGAGTAATGCTCATATCATAATGTGTAGTTTGAGACATGTTCGCAGACTGAGAACATATATTGATGATCATCAATACAGGGATGACACATTTTTACAGGATCAAAGAAACTTCAGTCCATCCAGAGTTTTCCTCCAAAGATGGCCATGACCTCGGCTTATTTATCACAGATTATGTTTGTTTGCTTTGCAATTGGAGGTATTTGTTTTCCTTCCTTCCCTCCTTCTTTCTTTCTTTTTTAATGATGCTGGTGATGGAGATAGGGATCTGGCTTCTTTCACTCAATGTCATTTGTAAGATTTAGTCCTGTTGTGAACCATTCATTCTCACTGCTGCATAGCCTGTTATTTCATGAATGGATATGCCACCAGGTACTTATCCCACTCTTGGGGAAGACTTGAGTTGTTTCACACTCTCATGTATGTGCTACCTTGGACATTCATGAATGGTTTCCAGTAGAGGAAAACCCTAACTTGTGTTGGGTAGACAATCACCTGGGAGTTGGGTTGATGAGTCATGGTGTGTGCATGGTGCACGTTCAGCTTTGGAAATGCTACAATCCTTTGCCACACCTACTAGCAGCCTGTGAGTTTCCACAGTTCCTCGTCTGGCTATGGTCTGGTTGGCCTTGTTTTTTTTTTTTTTTTCTGAGACAGGTTCTTGCCATATTCTTCAATTGGCCTTGAACACTTGATGCTCCTTCCTTAGCATTTATATTTTGGGATTATATTTGTATTCCATTATGCCCTGCATGGCCTTCTTTTTTTAACTTTAAAAAATTTTTCTTATTACAGATAACTTCCCTAATTATAGACAATAAACTATGATAATTCCCTCCCTCCTTACTTTCTCCATCACAACTCCGCTGTCCATCATATCCCCTCCTCCTCTCAATCAGTCTATGTTTTATTTTGATGTCATCATCTTTTCCTCCTATTATACTGGTCTTGTGTAGCTAGTGCCAGACACTGTGAGGTCATGGATATCTAGGCCATTTTGTGTCTGGAGGAGTGCATTGTAAGGACTCCTATCGTTCCTTTGGCTCTTACATTCTTCCTGCCACCTCTTCAACAATGGATCCTGAACCTTGGTAGACGTGATAGAGATATTTCAGTGCTGAGCACTCCTCTCTCACTTCTTCTCAGAACTATGGTGGCTTTTGAGTCACCCCAGAGTTCACTGCCATTTGAAAAGAGAAGCTCCTCTAACCAAAAGTCAGAGTAGCATTAATATATGAGTATGAATATTAAGAGAAGTGCTTACTAGGCATTTTGGTGAGCATAATATATGCATTAAGCCAGACACCAGCAGGCGTTACACCCCTGTGGCTCATGACTTTCCCCATCATAGGTTTTTAGTAACAGGCATGTATTCCCTCCTGTGGAGTGGGCCTCCAGTTCAATTAGAGAGTGACTGGTTTCCCCCATAACAGACATGCCACTATTGCATTCGTTGGCTCATTTGGCCTGGCTGGCCAAACATGAGTCTTGCAGTGTCCATTGTTGTTTATGTTTATCTCCACTGATGACTTCTCTTTCTCCCATAGAGCTGTATGCAGCATAGCTTTTTACAGCTTTCTGTCAGCTGGTCTACATGGAGGAGGTTTTCAGCTCAGCTCCAGTGGGATTTCTCAGTGACCTTGCACCCCAAGCATGTGGAGTCTTCAGCAATAGGGTCTTACCATCTATTCCTAGTGGGAAACCAAGAGCCTCAGCAATGGCCTGTGATGTTTTGGGGGTATCAGGGACCTCCTTGGCCAACAACTTACTGGCAATTAACATAGATGCCGTGTTTATCATTTATTTTTGTCTTTTAAAATATTTTCAGCATTTTATTACGCATGAATAATTTGAAAACTATGGGACATTTGGAAGAATTTTATAGTGTACACATCATGTAGACTGTGCCAGGAACATTTCATTTCATTTGCTGTATCACACATATATTTCCATGTATCCCCTCCTTCTCTCCCTTCTTCCATCCATCCTTCCCTCAATGCATCCCTCAGCAGAGTAAGCTGAGAACAGCACTACCCTTCACCTCAGGTCAGCACAGAGCTCCCACCAGAACAGTGTTTATAGGCGTTTGGTTTCCTTTTCCACTATAAGTTATCTTGTATCTAAGATGCTTGACCCTACAAGTATTTAGAATTACAGATTGTTCTGGATCTTGGAGTATGTGCCCATACATAATGACATATGGAGATAGGACCCAAATCTAAACATACATTCATTTGTGTCTCCTATGCACATAGTCACAGGCAGCTTTAGTAATTCTGGGCCTGAAGGAAGATCTCATGGTATGGGATTTCTATCCACGCCATTATCATGTTTGAGGATCAGAAAGTTTCAGAAACTGGAGCATTCTGGATCATGGGATGCTCAATTTACATAATTGATATACCATCACACACGTAGATCTGAAGGACCATTTCTTGTGTTTTCACAGAGGCATCTCGTTGTGTGAGCTAAACACGGTCAGCATGCACAGCATGACCATCACTGCAGGGAGTTCCCACAGCCCCTGTTACCCCCTCTCCACCCCACCCTACCGTAAACACCACTCGACATTTTCCACTCTAGCGCCACACTGTGGCTGCAGTTTGCATCTTCCCGATGATTACAGAGGCTGAGCACCTCTCACTGTGCTCACTGGCCATTTGTGTTTCTCTCCTGACATCCAAGGATGACTTCTCCATTTTCTGCAGGACGAGGTGAGGGGTTAGTGCTGGTGGCTGGCAGATGACTAGAGATAGATCTCTGTCTGTGACAAACCCTGTTGCAAGGTGTCCGCCATTAACTGAAGGTGAATTTTCACACCTGCTAAACTTCCCAAAGTCAGGATGAAGGAAATGCTGATTTGTTAAAACTTATCCACCAGTTGTACAGAGCAGTGAACTTCATAAAGCATTCATTCTGCTTAAGCCTCTATCTTCTAATCATTTCCGGTTATATAACTCCCCCCACCCCCGTGAGTGTCAGTGCGAAGGAGGACTCAAAATCATTAGCAGATTTAGAAAGAGATTTGACCAGCAGCTGCCAGAGGAAGTGTGACTGTGTGTGCCACATCCTCAGCAGATGTGTCTTCCTATCGAAAGGCCAGGGTGTTAGGATCAAGGAGAATGTTCTCAGGGAAGTTGACAGAAAATAATCCTTTAAAGAATAACTTCCCTGGGCTGGAGAGATGGCTTAGCGGTTGAGGTGCTTGACTACGAAGCCTAAGGACCCAGGTTCGTTTCCCCAGTACCCACGTAAGCCAGATGTACAAGGTGGCACATATGTCTGCATTTCATTTGCAGTGGCTGGAGGCCCTGGTGTGCCCATTCTCTCTCCCTCCCTCCCTCTCTGTCTCTCAAATAAATAAAATATTTTATTTTTAAAAATAACTTCACTTATCACTTCTAGCATTGACAGGTCATGCACTACAGGGATTTAGGCCTCTTCACAGCCATTCGTAGGCTGAAGGCTTTGGGCTTTTTGTGGATTTCTAAACACTCCTTCCTTCCCCCAGGTGCCCTGTCTAACATAGTGACCAAGAACATGTGGCCTATTACCAAGATAGGCTAAGGTGGGGAGAAGCTGGAAGCAGGGTCACCCACATCTTCATTGAGCTTTCTGCTTCTTATCAGAAGTCACTGTGGAAGGAGATACTGTCCAAGGCTAGGAGGGGTAGTCATTAAGCTGCTGGGATGTCCAAGGTTTCCAAAGATTTTGTCCTCAGTGCTTGTCTGAATTCCATCACTGAGGCTGTACCAATAAAGTTCTTGTGGAAAACAGTTATAGAGTAGTGGAGGGGGATTGGAAGAGGGAGTTATGAGGTAGGATGGCGTAGAGGGGGTGGTTAAGCATACCCAGAAAGGCAAGAGGAGGGAGGTCTGTAGTGAGAAACGAGCTGCTCAAACCCATGGCCACTGCCACCTCATACCATGGAGACAGGGTTGAGAGACACGCTGGCCTTGCTCCCTCCCGGGTGTTCAGCTCACTTCTGTAGCACACTGGCTGTGCCCACCTGGAAGCCAGAGGGTGAGGGTGTCCTCGCATGGATCCCTGCAAAGGCCAGTTTCCTCGTGCACGCATCGAAGACACAGAGTAGATTACTAGGTGGGCAGCTCTGAGAGGTTCCTGGACCTTTGTCTTACGCTAGAATGAGAATACATTTGCTCTGAAGAATACATTTCAAAAGTTTCTTGATGAGTTTGGAAAGGGAACTATGGCCTGAACTGAAACCAAATGCGGTCCTGTGGACTGGGGAATATTGGAGAGGAAGATCCTTCCCCCAAAGGAGACAGAGGGGCACTGTCAGGCAAGGACACTACTGGCACTTTGGCAGAATCGGGCCTTGAAAAGTCAGAGGAGCTAGAGTGAGCTTACCAGGATAGGTTCTAGAGAGGTCTTCTTGCTCATGAGGGAAATGCTATCAAGGACCAGAAAGGTGGAAGGACTGAAGGATTTTGCAGTACAGACAAAAATACAAGTCAGTTAAGAGTTAAGGAACAGGCCAGGCCATAGTTAGAGAAGCCAGGCTCTAGGCTGGGTCATGAGACAAGAAAGAAAATAGAAAGGACAAGAGTAGAGTTGGGGACATGACTCAGTGACAGAGCCTGGGCCTTGCATGCTAGAGGTCCTGGGTTCTATCCCTAGAACTGCAAAAAGGAAAAAGAAAGGTAAGGTTGTTTATGCCAATGTACATGACCCTCGGGGGACAGGGTGCTCCTCTGTGATGGATCAGATGTTGTTCAGAGAATACTCGGCTTGAATTTTGGCTCTGCCCCTTAGTTGTGAGACTGTGGGCAGATGATGTGGCATCTCTGTGCCTTAGATTTCTCATCTGGAAACCAGACTGTTGTGCCATGTCTCTCTTAGGGCAGTTTGGAGACCCCATGAGTAAAGAAACATATAAAACTTAAACCCATCACTTTATGGCTTAACTTCGGACACTGTCACCAAGGCTGTCTTTGAACTGGAAAGGACTAAGTGTCCCAGTTGTGAGTAGGGGAAGAGGGATACCACCAGGCAAGAGAAAATGGAAGGAAAATCAGTCTTGCTGGACCCCCTCCCATACATGACAGCGGTCAATGGGCCAAGGAAACTGGCCGCACCAGCTTCTGTTTGGAGACTTAGTCATTTATTGGTGAGGGAGTTATTTGAAGTGGCCCCAGCACACACTCATATGAATAAATTTATTAGGACCTTTGGGTTCTAAATAGGGCTAGTTGGGGGAAAATCATGAAAACAAGGAAAGGTAGAGGTGGAAGGAGAGGAATACTTCATTTTAAAATAGTCTCAGGCTGGAGGGATGGCTTAGCAGTTAAGGCACTTGCCTGCAAAGCCAAAGAACCCAGGTTCGATTTCCCAGGACCCGTGTAAGTCGGATGCACAAGGTGGTACATGTGCCTGGAGTTTATTTGCAATGGCTAATGGCCTTGGCACACCCATTCTACCCCTGTCAAAAAAAAAAAAAAAAGAAAGAAAGAAAGAAAATTTTTAAAGGGTCTAATGTAGCCCAGGATAGCTTTGAATTCTCTGTAGCTGAGGATGACCTTGACCTTCTGAACCTGCTGCCTCCACCTCCAGAGCGCTGGGATCACAGGTGTAAGTGACAGTGTCCAGCTGAAATCAGCTTTTACCTCCAACCTGATGTGCAAATAAGCCATCGTTGTGGTGGTTGCTCTTCTAAGTCCTGATGACTAGCTTGTTCCTAGCTCTTTTTCTTGAAAGCAAATTTTTAATTGTGATAGAATTCCCTTAGCACAAAAATCTGCTCTTGTAAAGCACACAATCATCAGCGCCTTATTGTATACTCACTATTTAGAATATGCAGTACTTCCAGAACATTTCCTTTGTCCCGCTCTCATCCACCCCTCCCTCACTCCCTGGTAAGTAATAACCTGTTTCAGCCTCTCTGGATTTGCCTGTTTTAGGCGTTTCATGTAAATGGAATCACGTACTATGTGGCTTTCGTGTTTGGCTTCTTGCATTTAGTATGATGCTGTCAAGGCTCACCAGTGTCATAGCAATGCCATTCCTCTTTACAGCTGCCTAATGGACCACTGCATGGACATACCACATTCTTCCTGTCCATCAGGTAGTTCAATGGTACGGGGTTGTTGACACTTTCTGGCTATTAAGAGTATTGCTTCTACACACATTCGTGTCCAGGTTTTTGTGTGAGTGTCTGCTTTTCAGTTATCATGAGTGTATGTGATTGGAATTTCAGTGTCATACAGTGACTCTGTTTAATTTTTTGAGGAACTGCCAAATTATTCCTAGTTCTCAACCCCTAATCCTCCTCATGTGCAACTTATAGATGGTTACAAAAATATAACCCCATTTTTCAGCCACAGTACCTTAAACTTCTGAGGTAGGCTGTGCATTTATTCCCTTGACAATGTACCCCCTTCTGTTGTTTTTTTTTTTTAATTTTTTTTATTTGAGAGCGTCAGAGAGGGACAGACAGAGAGAATGGGCTCGCCAGGGCCTCCAGCCACTGCAAATGAACTTCAGACACATGTGCCACCTTGTGCATCTGGCTTACATGGGTCCTGGGGAATTGAACCTTTGGCTTCACCTTAACCACTAAGGCATCCCTCCACCCCCAGCCCCCTTCTGTTTAACATGCAATGTGTGCTACAGCCCTCTGGAGCAGGACGCAGCTCATTGGTTGAAATGTGCCAGGGATTCTATTGTGGTTTGGACCTTAAATGTCCTTCAAAGGTCCATATGTTAAAGGCTTGATTGCCATCCTGTGGTGCTAATGGAAACTGGTGGGACCATTACGAGGTGGGTCTTAGTGGAAGGAGGTGGGTCGTTGTGAGCAGACCTTTGAGGTCATGCTGGGACCAAGGCTGCTTCCTCTCTTTGTCTCTGTCCACATCTCCCTGTTTCCCAGCCACCGTGTGTTGAGCAGCTGTGCTCTGCCATGATACTCTTCCTTACCATGGGCCCCAAATCATCTAGCTAACATAGCATGGACTGAAACCCCTAAAACCATGAGCCAATAATAAACCTTTTCTCCCTTCGGTTAATTACCTCAGGCATTTGTCCTAGCAACAAAAAGCTGAAGACATAGCTAGGAAAGTGTTTTTCCAAGGAGAGAGGGAGGGCTTACAGGGTCGAAGGTAACCCCGACCTCACAGCAACCCATAGAAACAACCCTCGACACCAAAACATTGCCAAGAACTTTTTTTGTTGTTGTTTATTTTTATTTATTTATTTGAGAGCGACAGACAGAGAGAGGAGAGGCAGAGAGAGAGAGAGAGAGAGATAGAATGGGCGCGCCAGGGCCTCCAGCCACTGCAAACGAACTCCAGATGCGTGCGCCCCCTTGTGCATCTGGCTAACGTGGGTCCTGGGGAATCGAGCCTTGAACTGGGGTCCTTAGGCTTCACAGGCAAGCACTTAACCACTAAGCCATCTCTCCAGCCTGCAAGAACTTTTAAAAATGCAAAGTCCAGGTGATTTTGGCTCTCTCTTCCTGAAGCTCTTCATTGAAATTGAAGTGTTTTTATTTTTATTTTTATTTTATTTTATTTTATTTTTTTGATTTTCCAAGGTAGGGTGTCACTGTAGCTCGGGCTGATCTGGAATTCACTATGTAGTCTCAGGGCAGCCTCGAACTCAAGGCAATCCTCCTACCTCTGCCTCCCAAGTGCTGGGATTAAAGGCATGCGCCCCCCATGCCCGGCTGAAATGTGGTTTTGACAGGCAGTGGCTGCACTGGCATGTGCTCTGGGGCTTATCTGCGCTGGCATGGTGAGTGATTCTCCCAGCAGACTCTTGGGCCTCAGTGAGTTGTCTCTCATCTTGATTTCTCAGCTGAGGACATGGGGGACTCTGAATTTGTAACCAGGTTAGGAAGTGGTGGTTGGTAAAGGGCAAGCACAGCATTGGGGACTTTTGATGTGGACTTCTGTACTCTTTGAGACGGTCTTGCTGCATGGACCAGGCATGCTGTTAGCCTAGGTGCTGGAATTACAGACACATCTGCTGGCTCTTCTTGCTTTTCCTCCCATTCTCCAGGCAGGGTTGTGTTATGTTGCTTAGACTAGCCTTGAACGTCACCTTCACCTCCTAAGTAACTGGAACTCCAGGGGTGTGACCCCGCACTTGCCTCACTCGCTTTACTCTTCATTGTAAGCTCTTGTAGCCTTCACAGTCATTTTAAAACCTAGGTAGTTGTTCTGAGTGTGTGTGTGTGTGTGTGTGTGTGTGTGTGTTCAGGGGTATGAATATGAGAACACCTGGAGGTGTCAGTCCTTGCCTTCCACCTTACTTGAGGCAGGGTATCTCATCGTTTATCATGGTGCTCGCCAGGCTTGCTGGCCCATGAGCTTCTGGGGCCATCTCCCATCTCTGCCTCCCTTCTTGCTGTAGACGCATAGGGTTGCCAAACACAGTACAGCATCTGGATTTACATGGGTTCTGAGGATTTGAACTCAGGTGCTCATGCTTGTGTGTCCAGTGCTGGATCTACTGAACCATCTGCCCAGCCCTAATTTCTTGTATTAATGAATCACATTAGGGGTTGCGGGGGGTGTGGGGGGGGGGGGGACTTAGTGGCAGAGCATGCAAAACCATTCTCCCCCTCCTTTCCAGAAAAAGATCACATTAGTAAGAAAGATTGTGCTCAGATTTGGGAAGCTTTCCCAAACGTCGTGCTTGGATGTTTGGTATGACCCAGAAGTGGCTGCTGTACCCAGGTCTTAGCACCTGTGTGCAAACTCAGACATCCAGTCATTTTTACAAGTTCATTTCCTATGTCTATGTGCATAAAGTCTCTTAGCCCATTTGGCTGGCCTAAAAGTCTCTCCTGTGAGCTATAAGAGGAAACATAGGACGTTACTATTCCTTTAAATAATGAGTAAATTCTAAACTGGTGGACAGGCTCAGCAGTGGGATCAAAAACTCTTTATGGACGCTTTGTGGGTGTTTCCTGTGTTTGACTGGGTTAGTGGAGGTTATCCGAGGCTCTGCGGCTCTCATTGAAACCATGCCTGTTTTGTGCCTCTCTGTGACGTAGTTAAACACAAAGATGGACACATGCCACCCTCCACCCTCATCCAAGCCCCACTGCTGTGGCTTTGCCTAGAAGTGTGACAACACCTATCTTGTTAGGTGTGAGCCATGCCCCAACCACGTAGTGGAACTTGTGTCAATATGATGAACAAAATACAGGGCTTTAACACCAGTTAGGTAGGTATGGATAAGTATTTTGTAGTTAGCACTTTACAAAAGAAGAAACCGGGTGAGTAAGCATTTGAAGGGGACTGTTGTCTTCCTTCTTGCAATAAATCTTGACTTAATAGGTAAGTCTCAATTTACTAGGCCCAAAGGAACACAGAGCCTGAAATAGAAGGTCCTAAATGCAGGAATTTTTACGCACTTCTGGCTATTAACTCTTCGTGATGACTTGGCTTGTTTCATACCAAGCTTGTTGGGTTAGAGCCATGGTCTGGTTTCCTGTACAGAGTGCTCAAATGCAAATCAGTAGGCGGTAACCAGTGTGTAAAAGTTACTTTTCTCGTTACTGTGACATAATACCTGAAAGAAACAGTTTGAGGGATAGAGGATTTATTTTGGCACTTGAGAGGATAGAGTCCATCGCGATGGGGATGGCATTGTAGAATTAATGGGGGCACAGCGTGATTGGCTAGGACTCCTCAAATCCTGGTGGACCAGGAAGCAGAGAGTTTGGGCCAAAAGTAGAGCTGGCTGTAGCCCTCAATGCTCCACCTCCCCTAGCAATCTGTTACCTTCAGCTAGAATCCACTTCCTAAGGGTTCTACAATCACCCCCAAACAGACGGGGATGAAATTATTAAACACAAAAGCCTGTGGGGGAGGCATTTTATATTTAAGCCATAACATTCCAATGCTGACACCACAGTCTCAAAGCCATGTCATCATGCAAAATCCATTCAGTCCAACTTAATAGCCCCCATAGTCACCGTAGTCCCAACATGGCTAAAAAGTCCAAAGTCTTTTCTGAGACTCAAGACACATGCTTAGCTATGAGTCCCTGTAAAAGCAAACAAGTCACATACTTCTAATACACAGTGGCAGAGCGAAACCATTCCTAGTCCTAAAAAGAGGGACGATAGAGTAGCAAGGAAAGACTAGAGCAAAGCAAGCCCGAGACGTAACCAGGCAAACATTAAATCCCGCCTCTCTGCTTCATATCTGACATTGTGTGGTAGTTTGAACCAGATGTGCACCATAAACGCATGTGTTCTGAATGCTTGGTCCCCAGCTGGTGGCAGTTTGGGAGGTGGAGCCTTGCTGGAGGAGGTGTGTTTTATTGATGTGGGCTTAGAGGTGTTATAGCCAGCTCCCCCTTGCCAGAACTATGTTCCCTCTCCTGCTGCTGTTGGTCACCTGAGGTTGGCAGGGAGGTATGTCCATCCTCTGTTCTCCAGCTTCCCTTGGAGACTGTAAGTCCAAATAGAAAGGTTTCCTCCCACCAGCTGCTTCTGGTGTGGTGCTTTGTCCCAGCTATGAGGAGGTAACTGCAACATACCGAGAGCTCATTGGGGCATCATTTGGGTTCCTTCCATTCCCTGTTGCCTGCAACACACATGGGCTGTCTCTTGGGCTGGCTGCATCCAGGGTCTTCAGCTTTCCCCGGCAGATGGTCCTTGACATCTCCAGCCTCTTGGGACCTTCACCTGAAACTCTGGGTTCACTGTCACAGTTCCACTCAGCACACTCAGGAACTGTGTGCAGGGAATCTGACTCTGCTCCACGTTGCTTAGGTTCACCAGCTTCCTGGAACCTTGGTGCAACCCTCCATGGCCTTGTGAACTCCTTGGTTATGCATGCCTGCAAAACCAGCACCCGTATGGATGGCATCACATTCTGTTGCCAGCTCAAATGCAGCCTGGTTCCCACAGACCATGGCTGCAGTGGCTTCTGAGTGCTGCTGAACCAGGGACAAGAGTTCTCTGCCAGTCCTGTTCAAGCAGGGAACCTCTTTATAAGAACTCTGTTCACGTAGTATCTTTTTAGGTACTCTTGTTTTAAATGAGAACTTTCCAGATGGCTTTGCACTGTTACTCCTTAGAGTGTTTAAAGGGTGCACTCTTGTCCTTGGGCAACATTCCTATTGTCTCAGTGCAAAATCAAGGCTTCTCTTTTTTTTGTTTTTGGTTTTTTGAGATAGGGTCTCACTCTAGCCCAAGCTGACCTGGAATTCACTATGGAGTCTCAGGGTAGCTTCGAACTCATGGCGATCCTCCTACCTCTGCCTCCCAAGTGCTGGGACTAAAGGCGTGTGCCACCACGCCTGGCTTGGTTTCCCTTTTTTTTAAAAAAAAAATTTATGTTATTTTTATTTATTTGAGGGAGAGAGAAAAAGGGAGAGGGAAGCTGGGCGTGGTGACACATAGCTTTAATCCAAGTACTCGGGAGGTAGAGGTAGGAGGATCACCATGAGTCGAGGCCACCCTGAGACTACATAGTAAAATCAGGTCAGCCTGAGCTACAGTGAGACCTTACCTTGAAAAACAAAATGAAACAAAAGCAAAAACATAAAAAAAAGGGAGAAAGAGGGAGAGAGAGAGAGAAAGAAATAAAGAAAGGGTACGCCATGGCCCATAGTCACTGCAAATGAACTCCAGACACATGTGCCACCTTGTACATCTGGCTTACATGGGTCCTGGGGAATTGAACCTGATGAGTCTGTAGGCTTTGCAGGCGCCTTAACCACTAAGCCATATCTCCAGCCCCTCAAGGTTTCTCTTTAATGGCACTTATCTCTTTAACTGTTACAGGCACATTGTCAACGTTGTGCACAGCTTTGAACTTGTTCACGCACCTTTCCTTTGTCAAAGTGTACATTTTTCACATGTTTGCTCCATTTTTTATTCAGACTTCTCACTATAAACCTGCCTAAATACAGTGAACAATAACCATGGCCTGAATGTGTTGCCAAATAGATTAGTGTGTTACTCTGGGTCATTAAGCTCTGCCTTCAGCACTCTGGGACTTCTCTAGCTCAGAGATCTACATTTGCCTACATTCTTCTCCAGCTCCAAAGACCTATGAACCGTATAGACATTTATCACAGCTATAACCCCATGGCTGATACCATTTCCGTATTAGTAGTAGCTCTGTGGTAGAGCAAGCACCTTATCTCCTCACTCTGACAGAGTACCTTACGTAAACAACTTACAAGAGGAAGATTAATTTTGGCTCACCATATGAGAGTGTATAGTCCATTATGGTGGGGAAGGCAAAGTGGAGCTCATTGCAGCAGGACCCTAAGGCTGAAACTCGTCGTATCTTAGTGGACCAGATATTGGCAAGCTCACATAGGAAGCAGCCTTGAGCTGTAACCCTTGGTGTCTGCACCTTAGCACCCACTTTCTTTGGCTAGGACCCATGTCTAAAGGTTCAGAAACTTTTCAAAATAGTGCCACCAGATGTAGACCAAATGTTTAAACACATGAGCCATTCGGTGTGCATTTCACTTTGAAGTCATAATATTCAGAGTGTCTTGACTCCACAGGTTTTAAGTGGGGTCTGATATTCTATAGTTCTGGTGCATGTATCCAGGTGATGCTTGGTCTATGGTCCACACTTCAAATAGGAAGCCATGGGAGAATTTACTCCCAGCCTCTGGAGAAGAGTTTGTCTTGTCCAGATAGATGTGAAAAAGTCAGTTATTATTTGGAAGATGTGGCCAGAACCTGTTCCCTAGGGCTCTCTTTGGGTTATCCCTTAGGGCTTCTGGGATGTGGGCCTACTGAACTATAAATGATAGACACATTTCTCTTTTTTTTTTTTTCTCTTGTTTCCTCTCTTCTCTTTTCCTCTCTTCTCCCTTCCCTTCCCTTCCCCTCCCCTTCTGTAGCAGTTACCTTCTTGTTGCTGGGACAAAGCATCCAAACAGAAGCAGCTGATAGCAGCAAAAGGTTTATTTTGGCTTATAGTTTTGAAGGGAAGTTTTATCATGGTGGGAAGTGCATGGCAGAGCAGACAGCTGGGCATGTCACATCTTATCACAGCAGCAGGAGGGAAGTAGTCAGAGGGAGCTCATAACACCCAGTAGAGCTCGGCTGATAAACCTCAGTGCCCACTCCCACTCATGTGCATTTTCCAGCAAGGTGCTCCCTCTCGAAGCCCCACAATTTCCCAAATTATCACCGGCTGGGGATCAAGTATTCAAAACACATAAGACTATGGGGGACATTTTATATTCTAACCACCACACCTCCCTTCTCCTGTCTCCTTTCTGTGCTAGGGATTGAACCCAGGGCCTTTCACATGCTAGGCATGTATTCCACCACTGGGCTATGTCCCAGCCCTTGTTTCTTATATAAATGTGTACATGTGTGTGTGTGTGCATGTGTGTGTTTGAGTACATGTGCATGTGTGCACACATGTACACTGGGAATCGAACCTCAGGCCTCATGTATGCTAAGCACCTCTACCACACCTTCAGAACTACCTTACTTTGAATTTAATACTCATTTGATCTCAAGTTCTGGGCTGATCCACTTCAGTTTCTTAGAAATTTAGGTATTTACACAGGCAGTTTTATTGAAGGGACTTCATAAGTTTTGGGAGTCTGGGGGTCGTGGGTGATCCTTTTGCTCTCCTGTATGTGTGAATGCTGTTTCTGGATTTTTCTTCTGCAGTCACTATTTTTTCGAGATCCATGAGGGCAGACACTACTAACCTGTGACCAGGACTTCTGTCTCAGAGCTCCAGGGCTTCTCACTGTAGACCCTGTCCTGTAAGACTTTGGCTTTGGGGCCACCAAGGCCAAGTTTTCAGTGCTGAGTTGGTTCTTGCTCCCACAGAAATAAAATATTGGGTCCTTCTATCTCAGTGAGTTTCTTTTGGGAACTGGGAGTTGTCCTGTATTTCTGGAGGTCTTAGAAAACATACTGCACCTCTCCGCCGACACTCCAGGGTATTCTCTCCTTCTCTTTCTCTTTCTCTTTCTCTTCTTCCTCCCTGTCCTTCCCCCTCCTCCTCATCATCATGAGTGTGCATCTTTATGTTGTGTGAGCATGTGTATGGGTGTGCATGTACCATGGCACATGGGTGCAGGTCAGAGGACAGCCTTGGAGTATTGATCCTTGTTGTATTTTTTCTTCCCTTGGCATATGTATCAGCCTAGCTGGCCATGGGCTTCCAGATTCTTCTGGCTCTGCCTCCCGCTGGGATTACAGTCGTGTGGGCAAGTGCACATTACAAACATGGGTTGGAAAGCTTGCCCCAAGGAGTTCCCTCGCTGCCGCCTGTCCTGATGATTAAAGCCCAGTGCCCATCATGGCGCAGCCTCTGTGGCAGTAACCCCGGCAGGAGCAGTAAACCTGCTGTTGCACCAGGATCAGGACACCGTGTGGCTGCTGTTACAGGAAAAGTCAGCACTTGGTCTGGGAGCCTCAAGTGCTCTTTATCCTTAATGCTGTACATGAACCAGGGCCTTAGCTGAACTGCAGGCTATGGCCAGCGTGGGAGCCCTTCTGGTCTTCTGGCTGTCTGAGCTTCCCTTTTAATTCATGATGTACTCCCGAGGAGGCTGGGAGCTCTGTTCTTTTTATGTACCTTTCCCAGTGTGTCTGATATACAGAGATGGTTTGTTTTCTTTCCTTTTGATGTGCATTTAGGCATTTACTACCATGTCCCTGGGGCTCCCAGTATCCGTCCTATTACCCTGGCAGTCAGCCCTAGACATTAGAGCATTTGCAACCCTGATCTGAGCCAGGCTGTCTGCCAGTTGGGGACTGTGTGTGGACTTTCAGATGATCTATGCTCCTGTGCCTAGGGCCACTGACCTTTCTTGCATCTCTAAAGTAGTCCAGCCAAGTTGAGAGTCCCTTTTTGAGAGCTAGCTGTGATTCTATGGAAAACCCTGTGGTCTTCAGTACCAAGTGGTTTCTACCTTGTGCTTTTCTCTTCTCTTTTCTTCTTCCCATACTGTAAATTGGTCTTTGGATATAGATTTGCTTTCTGTAAGATTCTGTTCAGAGTTGGACAGGACCTATGGGTCTGACCAGTTGTATAACTGTGTATAACTTTCATCAAATGTCATTTAAAAATAAAACAACTTTTGGGCTGGAGAGATGGCTTAGCGGTTAAGCACTTGCCTGTGAAGCCTAAGGACCCTGGTTTGAGGCTCGATTTTCCAGGACCCACGTTAGCCAGATGCACAAGGGACGCACGTATCTGGAGTTCGTTTGCAGTGGCCAGAGGCCCTGGCACGCCCATTCTCTCTCTGTCTATCTGTCTCTTTCTCTCTCTCTCTGTCCGTCGCTTTCAAATAAAAATAAATAAAAATTTTAAAAAAACAACTTTTTTGAGAAATTCATGTCCATAAACAAAGATTTACACACAGGTTGGACTTGCCTAATGTAAAAATCTAAAATCCCAAGTGCTCCAAATTCCAGAACATATTGAGCATTGACATAACATTGTAAGTATAAAGTTCTTCACCATGAAGTTCCATGTTGTATGATTATTTTAAAGCTATGTGTGTGTGTGTGTGTGTGTGTATATATATATATATATATATATATATATATATATATATACATGTATACATACATGTATATACTATATATATATACATGCATATACTATATATATATATATATATATGTATGTATGTATGTATATATATGATGTATAACTGTGTTTTGTTGGTGGACTTGGGTTCCATCACCAATATATTGTTATGTACAAATATTCCAAATCTGAAAAAAAAAAATCTAAAGTCCCTAACACTTCCAGTCAACAGGCATTTCAGCCAAGGGATGCCCTGTGGTCATTTGCCATACCCTGTCCTGTGTGATGCTAGACGTCTGACCTGCAAAGACGCATCTAACTTCTGCTCTTTCACGTTAGTCTGGCATCTCTGGCCTGGACAACCTCAAGGAGGGAGACACCTGCCTGCTCTTCTGGGCACCTTTTGGCAAGCACTACTCTGAGCACCCGATTCCCTTCTTCCAGTCTACTGTAGTGTGGAGTCCAACACCCGGAAGGCCCCCCTGGTCCAGATGGAAGTGAGAATGGGGCCAGACTGGCCCAAGCTCCTCATTGTCAGGGACACTCTCCCCATGCTCACTAGCTGGGCCCCAAGTGTTAACACCCCCTCCCTGCTACCCCACCATGTAGCTCAGCAGACACACTCTGAACTTGCATCAGGGGCTGGAATTTATTTCCTCGCAATTTGAGAAAGCAGAGGTTTCATTTCAAGGTGTCAGCAGACTTGATTGCTTTGGAGGCCTGTGTGTTCTCACATGGTCTTCCTCCTTTCTGTGTCTCTGTCCCAATCTCTCTCTCTCTCCACCATGAAGACACTAGTCATATTGGAATGGGGCCCATCCTACTCATGTCATTTTTACTTAATTTACTTTGATAGAGATCTTGTCTCCAAATAGTTATGTCCCAAGGTACTATGGGGTTAAGACATTAATATAGGCTTTTTTTTTTTTTTGGTGGGGGTAGAGGTGTGAAAATGACCCACATCCTGTTACTCATGTCCTCATGTCTGAAACCCCTTGAGTTCAAAGCATAACTCAATATAAACCTGTACAGCTTGATGAAGTTTACATGGAATTAAAAAGAAATTATACAAGCGTGACATTTGTTGGGGACATCTGAGAATCCTTTTCTCTTAGAGTTATGATTGGTTTTATGGTCTCCTTTTATGTTTCCTGTTTTTAAACCTTTAAAAATCCAGTGCTTTAGTATATAGTTTGTTCAGTTCATTTCATGTGTGTGTGTTCCTTTGGATAATTAGAAGGGTTATAATCTGATTTTAATTCGAGTCGTTATCTTTGTAACAGTTACATAACTTTTTAGTATACCCTATCCTTTATTTCTTTGGATCCACTGACTGCAAGTAGTAGGAAGATTATTCTGGAGTGTTAATCTTAACAACACTAATGTTTATTATGCTTCATTGTGACTCTCCACAGCGGTGCACTGTAAGGTATCTATTATACACATTTGAAAGAAGGAGAATTCAAGGGCCTGAGAGAAAATGGAACTTGCCCAGGGCCCCTTGGTTTAATATCTGGTGGAGCTGGGATTTAGCCTGGAGGCTGTGTATTACAAGCCCTGGACTTCTCCCAGCCTGGCTGGACTGGGAGATTCAGAGATGCAGGTGGCAGAGGCACTTGAACCTGCCCTAGGAGTCTGGAGGTATGGTCAGTGCTGCCTAGGCACTCACTCTGAACAGTGGCACGAATGTCCCTGCACCCCGACCCCCGTGTGGCAGCAAATTCCAGAGGGGGGTGAGCCAGGTCCTGGAGCCACCTCTCTAGGTCTCTAGAAGCACTGCCTGTCCAGGGTTGTCAGAGAGGCACAGCTGGGCGCAGGCCAGGGGGCTCATCCCAGCAGCCGGCAGTGCTGACTGTGACTCTCCGAGTGTGTGAGTCCTGTTCTGGGAGCCGTGAAGGAGCAGGGAGAGGGTAACCTGCCCGAGTCCTTCTTTAGCACCATGCCTGCAAACTGTGCAGAGAAGGGACTCCATAATTCTACATTTTTTTTAATTTTTAAAATATATTATTTATTTATTTATTTATTTATTTGAGAGAGAGAGAGAGAGAGAGAGAGAGGGAGGGAGAATGGGTGCTCCAGAGCCTCCAGCCACTGCAAATGAACTCCAGACACATGCACCACCTTGTACATCTGGCTTATGTGGGTCCTGGGGAATCGAACCTGGGTCCTTTGGCTTTGTAGGCAAATGTGTTAACTGCTAAGCCATCCCTCCAGCCCTCCATAATTCTTTATAACTCATTTTATTGTATTGTTTTGTTTTTGAGGCAAGCCCAACAGACTGGTCTTTTTAAATATTTATTTTTATTTTTATTTATTTATTTGGCAGAGAAAGAGGGAGAGGGAGAGAGAGAGAGAGAGAATGGGTACGCCACGGTCTCCAGCCACTGAGGATGAACTCTAGATGCATATGCCTTATTGTGCATCTGGCCAACGTGGGTCCTGGGGAGTCAAACCTGGGTCCTTTGGCTTTGGAAGCAAATGCCTTAACCACTAAGCCATCCCTCCAGCCCATTTTTTAAATTAAAAAAATTTTTTTTTGATTTTTTGAGGTAGGGTCTCAGTCTAATCCAGGCTGACCTGGAGTTCACTATGTAGACTCAGGGTGGCCTTGAACTCACAGCGATCCTCCTACCTCTGCCTCCCGAGTGCTGGGATTAAATGCGTGCAGCACTACACACAGTCTGGCCTTTTTTTTTTTTTTTTTTTTTTTAGGAGAGAAAGGCGGGGGAAGGAATTGGCAGTAGGGCCTCTAGCCACTATAATCGAGCAGCAGACCTGTACGCCACCTTGTACATATGTGCCACCTAGCATGCCTGCATCACTTTGTGTGCCTGGCTTATGTGGGATCTGAAGAGTTGAACATGGGTTCTTAGGCTTCACAGGCAAGCGCCTTAACCACTAAGCCATCTCTCCAGCTCTTCATAATTTGATTTTAATCCAGAAGCCTAGTGGTCACAGTGCCCAACTAGAGTCGCTACTAATTCCCACCCAACCAGTCTTCAACATCCTACCTCCAGCATGGCTAGCAACCTACTAGACCACCTGTCCTCTGGACCACCTCTGATAAGGAACACCTTAATGTCCAGGTCAGGCAGGGTACAACCAGAGAGGCAAAATGATTGGGAGGAACAAGAAGCAAAGATGTTACACATGGTCACCTGCACAGACACACAAACTCATCTGTGCAGACAGAGGCCAGCAAGACACATATATAGGCACATGTGCACACCCACACTTTAAAAAAAGAGATTCTTTGTACGGACAGGTCATACGTCATTGTGGGTTAGCTAAGCAGTCTGCTATGCACCATATCTGATGCTGGACTTCGAAGCCATAAAAATCACAACTGTTTCGTTTCACCCACCAAATTCTCTAAAAACCCTCCAGTGGTCTGCCCAGCCAGAGCAGACAGAAAGGGTATTCTGGGACTTGAAGATCAGTCTGGTCATGTGGACACATAAAAAAAAATCAGCACACTGCTAGAAGATTGGGGGAGGCAGTTGAAAGACAGTAGGTTGAGGGTCAGAGCCATGAGAATTTCAGCCCTAATTGCCTTGCTGTTCAGGAAGTGACTGATTTGCACCTCTTCCCTTTAAGGGACACAGGAACACGAATGCCTTCTTTACAGAGAACTGCTAACTCGGGGGACAAAATAGAGCTGAGGATGTCAGCTGCCTCGCCTTGCTCCTGGGCCTGTGGGAGGTTCTTGGGCTACTCTCTCCAGGTAGTTGGGTTGACTCTGTCCTGGGTAAATGGCTTCTTCACGCGGAGCTGTGCATTTTTTGTGTTAAGTTGTTCCTAGGATGCTTATATTTCTTCTTGTTATCATGAGTGAAATTCATTTATGGTTTTAAATTGGTTATTGATGATATGTGGCTCTGGGACTCATCTTCCTGTCCTTAATGGGAATTCCTCTGGAATATCCACTTAGTTTTGAGACTGGCTGTTGGTTTTTGATTAACATTTATATTTTCTGTTTAGCATTTTAATATCCTTTCTAGGTGTGCTTTTTGGTGTCTCATGGAGACTGTGTGGTTAGCCCAGTCAATATCATGAAAGGGTGTATATTTATTTATTTTCAAGCAGAGAAAGAGAATGAGACAGAGGGAATGGACGCTGCAGAGCCTCTTTCCACTGCAAGCGAACTCCAGATGGATGTACCACTTTGTGCATCTGGTATTATGTGAGCACTGGGGAACTGAACCTGGACAATCAGGGTTTGCAAGCAAGTGGCTATAACTGCTGAGCAATCTTCCCTGCCCCACAAAATGTTTGTTTTTTTTTTTTTAAGCCACAGACAGACATGGAATTTTATCAGATGATGCTTGTCAGTGTCTCTCAAGATGATCATGTACTTTTCTCATTTTTGAAGTAGGAATAGGATTAGCAACAATAGTAGATTTCTCTATCAGGAAAGAATCCTGACATCAAACACCTCCATGGACAGAGCTCAGGATAGAGTGACTGGAAACCTGGATTCTGGGTTTGGTAAAGTGCTTCTTTTTTTTAACATGTTATTTACTTATTTGTGGAGAGAGAGGAGGGAGGGAGAGAATGGGCACACTAGGACCTCTTGTTAATGCAAACACACTCCAGAAGCATAGGGCACTTTGTGCATCTGATTTTATGTGGGTACTGGAGAATTGAACTCAGGCTGGCAAGCAAACACTTTTAACCGCAACTATCTCCCCAGCCCAGGTTTGGTTCTTGTTTACAAATTTGACCTTATACAAGCCAGTGGGCTTCATTATTCCATTGAGCAGATTTCCCACAGTCAATACTTCCTTCATGTAAAATGAAGATGATCATAGTTGGCCTCCCTTCCCTTCCCTACTAGTGAATTACAAGGATGAGGGTGAGTCGGTAGTTGTGTCTTTTATATTAACTAAGTGGCTTTACATGTATAAAAGTCATGAGACAATATAAAATGAAGGTGGTATCATGACCTCAAGTTTTGTACATAGTTAACCAAGAATTCTTTCATTCACTCATCCAACAAGTATTTACTTTTGACCTGTACTACCCTAGGAGGTGTTCTAGACACTGAGAAGACAGCAGCTACCAAGTAGTCCAATTCCTTGTACAGTAAAGCTTACATTCCAGTAAGAAAATACTTTCATGTGTGTGTCAGCTAAGTGATGGATACTGTGAAGACAGATAAAGAAGTTGGGGCGACGTGTTGCACAAAGGATGGACTTTAAATGGCATAACCAAGGAAGGCCTCTCTAGGGTGACATTAGAGCCAAGAACTTAAGGAGAGGAAATGAACTATATGGAAATGTGATGGAAAAAGGTTTGAGGCCATGGGAATAGTCAGTGCGAAGGACCTCAGGCAGGGACGCCTAAGGAGTGTGAGCAGGGCGAGCAGGTAGGAGAGGGAAGAATTGAAGTCCGGGAGCTCAAGGAAGGTCTGACTTGGTAGAATGTTGTCCACCATCCCAGGGACATTGCTCTTCTCTAAGTGTTAAGGAAAGCTTAATTGGTGCAGGCTCGTGAGCTGTGGGTGACATGACCAGGCTTCCTGTCGTGTAGAGGGTCACACTGGCTGCCGAGTGGTGGATTGGAGCTGGTTTTGAGCTGAGGCGTATACATGAGGGCACAGGGACTCGGTCCGTGATGACTGCAAGGCCTAGGGCGTGATGAGAGTGGGTATGGGGCCCATTTCGCAGGTGGTGAGTTAGCAAGGTTTACATCTCATTGACAACCACTTGGCTTTTCCTGTGAGAAGAAAATGTGTCCTCTCCTGCCTTCCACAATTCAGGGACTTTGGCCCGCATTTTCCATAGCACCATTGTACTGAGTCAGGAAAGCCTCAAGGACCCCCTCCCCCACCAGCAGTTCTCCAAAGCTTGGGCCAGACTGAGAGATGAAAGTAATAAATGGGTTTGGTGGACCCTGGGGCGATTCTGTCCTACATACCATCTATTCCCCTTGTGCTTGGCCTCCACTGGGCCATGGGAGAGTCAGGAAGGAAGATGAGCAAGTTGGCCTCGTACCATGTGGTTACAGTTGGCGTTGGTTTCAGAACCGTCACCATGGGTGACACTGGGATTAATGAATAAAAGACAGCAACATCATTTGAGAGGCGTTTGCCTTTCTTCAGAGTGGCTCATCCTGCTCAGACAGCCTGTGTGCAGTGTTGGGTTCATCCTCCCCCAACTCCAGTGGCTAACTTGCTAATTTGTGCCTGGCTCTTTAAGTTCACTCCCAGCTCTGAACTGGGAAGAAGTCACATTATTCCCCAGTAATACAGCCTTCAGTGTTCCCTACTGTTTTCTGCTAGCTTGGTTTCCCCTCTGCATTTTTCTCCTTTCTGACCTTCCTTCCTCCCTTCCTTCCTTCCTTCCTTCCTTCCTTTTTGTGATAAAGTCTTAACATTTAGCTCATACTGACCTAGAACTCACTTTGTAGCTCAGGATGGCCTCAAAACCGTGATCTTCTACCTCAGCCTCCTAAGTGTCAGGATGACAGGTGTGTACCACCATGCCTGGCACTTCTTCTAAGAATTTGGGAATTTCTTTCCCAGTATTTGGGCATCCAGGTGGAGACTTGATGATCCCTATACCCTTTTGCTTGTTGGAACACACTTCACCCCTTCATTCCAAGACTGGGATGTCTTGTAGACTCCCTGGACACAGCTCAGAGAGAGTGCCTGAGCTCTGGTTGCATAGGGAGGAGAAAGGCAGGGGAAGGTGCCTGCTCTGCTCAGCTATCCCCACTACAAAGAGCGGGGGAGAAAGCACACAGCAAAACCAGTGTTCAAGAGAGAGACCGGGAGCTTAAACAAATGTAGACCAGCAGAGCATTTCAGGGCATGCATAAGTAACTCAGCACCACCTTTGGCTCAGCCCCTGGCCTCTCTTTTCAGAACCAGCCCAGTAGTGGGTAGAGGAACAGTATGGCTGCAATCCGGAAGGGTGGACTTGGGAAGAAGGGGGAAAGGGACCATCTTCATGGGGAGAAGGGAGTGTGAGCACACTGTGGGTGAGAGTGTGAACCAGTATAACATAGAAAGCAGCTCCGAAGTTCCTTAGAAAACTAAAACTAGAGATGGTTCAGTGCTTAATTCACTTGCTTTCAAAGCCTAACGGCCTGGGTTTGATCCCCCAGTACCCATGTAAAGCCAGATGTACAAAGTGGTGCATGCATCTAGAGCTTGGGATACTCCAGGGCCTCTAGTTGCTGCAAATTCTCTCCCTTCCTCCTGCTCTCTCTCTCTCTCTCTCTCTCTCTCTCTCTCTCCTTGCAAATAAATAAATAAAAATATTTTTAAAAGAAGCCTATTTATTAAAAAACTAAAAGTAGAACTCTAGATGATCCACAACTCAGTACTTGATATGTGTTCTGGGAAATAGAATCAGTGTTTTGAAGATACATCTTCACTCCCATGTTCCTCAAGCATTCACAATAGCCAATGCATGGAATGAACCTGAGGGCCCATTGATGGATGGGGGGGAAAATGTGCATAGTGGAATACTATTCAGCCTTAAAAAAGAAAGAAGGCTTGTCATTTGTGACAACCCAGATGAACCTTATGCCAGGTGACATAAGGCAGGCACAAGAAGACAAATCCCATGATTTCACATGTGAAATCTATGAAAGTTGAACTCAGAGGGAATGATGGTTTCTAGGTTGTTGGAATAAGGAGTTAGGGAGAGAGGTAGGAGAGTTTAGGCAAAGGATATAAAATCTCAGCTAGCAGGAAGAGCTGATCCAGGGATCTGTTGAATACCCTGGGGACTGTAGTTGACAGCAGCGTAGAGTATTTTGAAAATCATTCAGTAAATTTTGTGCTCATCCCACAAGTAATAAACATCTGAGATAATACATGTCAGTTTACTTCGTGGAGTCATTCCAAATGTATACATAATTCAAAACATCATGACATACATAATAAATATGTACAATTTTATTTTTCATATAAAAACAAAACATAAAATACAGAGGGTGAGGCACAGGAAGGGCTGATCTTGAAGGGGAGTGTGTGTGTATGGCAGACCCAGGGGAGACAGGCTTGAATCATAAGGGCTTGGGGACACATCAAGGCCTCTTATGACCACTCTTAAGCCTATGAGTCAAGTTAGAAAAGTGGAATAAGGTTGAAATTTTCCTAGATGTTAGAAATGAAGGCCTCCCACACACTAGTAAAGAGACTTGGGTGTGTTTTTTTTACATTATCTTATTATATTATGTTATATTACATGTCATTTTATTTAGTGAAAAGAGGGAGGGGGCTGTGGTGCCTGAGTAAAGACCCTGAGGAAGAGCTCACTGAGAGATACGTAGTTAATGGCACTATATATATCTAGGAAGCAGTGGAGAGTGGGGAAAGAGATCGGGAAGTGTGGGGAGTGAACGTTTACTCCCACATTTGTGAATAGACACAGAGTACAGGGGGCTCCTCTTCTCATCACTGCCAGAGCAGCGTCGTCTGTAATGGTCAGGCTCTCCCTGGGTGCAGAAGCTTAGAGTTTAGATGGGAAAACAAAATGTGGTAATCATAGGCAATCAAGAGTTACTCTTCCAGGCTGAGATACAGCTGAGGCAGAAGTCACTGTGGGGAGGAGGACACGTTGTGAGCAGCTCAGAGGGGTCAGCAGAGAGCATGTCCTAGTTTTTCATGCTGGCCCTGTCTGGATATGAAAAGAACAGCAAACTCAGCCAGATACTGTGTCGGCCAACCTTTCATCACTGTGACAAAATATATGAAAGTGCAGGACACATGCCTGTAGTGCCAGCCCTTGGGAGGCAGATACAGGAGGATTGTGCATTTGAGGAAAGCCTGGGCTACGTAGGAAGACTCCATCTCAAAGAAAAGGTGCCTGTGAGAGCCACAAACCCCTCTCCTCTATGATGTTCTGCCTCACCATAGGCCTAAGAGTGACCAGGCCAAGTGACTGTGGATTAAAATCTCTGGAAAGATAAGCCAAGATAAGTCCTTCCTCCTTTAAGATGTTTCTCACAGGTATTTCGGTTTTATTTGTTTTGAGAAGGGATTTTCTATGTAGCCCAGGATGGTCTGGAGCTCACTTTGTAGTCCATGCTATCCTCAAATGCACGACCCTCCTGCCTCTGCCTCCCAAGTGCTGGGAGCAAATCTCTTCACTTCATGGTGTCCAAGAAGCAGAGAGAAAGAAGGGACCAGGGCCAAAGCACAGGCTTCAAGGGCACTTCCCTTGTAGCCTATTTCCTTCAATTAGTCCCCACCTTCTAGTTTCACCTCCTCCCACTAATGCTGTTAGGTTATGAGTCCCTTGATTAGGTCATAGCCCTCATGGTCCCAAATGCCCCACTTCTGAACATTGAGAACCAGTCCTTCAACACTTAAGTTCTTGGGAGACATTCATATCCAAGCCATAACAGAGTATCATTCATTATTTTTAAAACAGCATTATTGAGGGCTGGAGAGATGGCTTAGCTGTTAAGTGCTTGTCTGTGAAGCCTAAAGACCCCTTTTCAAGGCTGGATTCCCCAGGACCCATGTTAGCCAGATGCACAAGGGGGCGCACGCATCTGGAGTACGTTTGCAGTGGCTGGAGGCCCTGGTGTGCCCATTCTCTCTCTCTCTCTCTTTCTCTCTCTGCCTCTTTCTCTCTGTGTGTGTTGCTCTCAAATAAATAAATAAAAATAAATGAAAAGAAAACAGCATTATTGAGATGTAACTCACATGCCATATAATCCATCCATTTTGAGTATATAACTCAGTGGTGTTTATGGTACCTTCACAGTGTTATATGATCATGACTATATCAGTGTTTGAATGGTTGTTCCCCATGTTCCTACCCTCCCCAGTGTTCTGCGACCATTAGTTACTTTCTGTCTGTGGACACATCATGGGTGATGTGGCATGTCTGTCTGGCTCCTTTCACTTGGAATGTTTTTGAGGTTCATCCGTGCTGTGGCAGGTACCAGGAACTTTCCATTGACTCTGAGAAATATTCCAGGGCTGTATTGCATTTTGTTTATTCGTCAGTTGATGAGCGTTTCTGTCCTTTCTACCCTTTGGCTCTGAGGAGTAGTGCGGCTGTATATGTCTGTGCTCATGTTTTTGTGTGGGCATATGCTGCTAATGCTTTTGGATGTGTACCGAGGAGTGGAATTGCTGAGTCATGTGATGATGATGTGTGACCTTTGAAGGACTTGATTACTTCCCAAGGCTGCCGCACCATTTCATATTCCCTGCAGGAGGCTATAAGATTTCCAGCTCCCCCATATCCTTACCAACGTTGGTTATCTGTGGTTTTGTTATTATGCTGCAGCTAGTGGGTGCAGGATGGTGATTTGGGGAATCTTTTCATTGACTTGTTGACCATTCATGTATCTCCTTTGGAGAAAGATCTATAAAGAGCCTGTGCCAATTGTAAAAGCTGGCTTAAATAATACATGTCTTTATTGTTGTTGTAAGTGTTCTTTACATATTACAGATAAGATTTTTTTTCTAGATATATGACTTGTAAAACTTTTCTCTCATTTTATGGGCTGCCTTTTTACTTTAGAGCATTAAAGTTACTATTTTGATGAAAGCTAATTGACTTTTTCTTTTGGTATTTCTCTTATCTTAAAACATGATTTCTCAACCTATGCTGTGAAGATTTCCGCCTATGTTTTTCTCTAAGAGTTTCACAATTTTAGCTCTGATGCTTAGGACTTTGTTCTACTTTGAGGAACTGGTGTAAGCAAGGGGGTCCAGTTCCACCAACCTGCATGCAGATAGCTGTTGTCTGAGCATCCTTTGCTGTGAAGACTGTCTGCTCCCTATTGAATGGTCTTGGCATTGTCTGTTTGCTTGTGTTTGAGGTAGGGCCTCACTCTAGCCCAGGATGACCTGGATCTCACTCTGTAACCCAGGCTGGCCTTGAACTCACAGCAAGCTTCCCACCTCAACCTTGGGATGCTGGGATTAAAGGCATGAGTTGCCATGCTGGGATTTTGGCAATTTTCAACACTTCCTGTGTCAGTGTAACTTACTTAAGGGGAAGGATGAATCGATATATCAGTCTGCTGGTCCTAAGGGAGAAACTGCAAGCACACATCCTTTTAGTTCATAAGATCATTTTGCTTGAAATTTTAAAAAGTCATTCACATTTTTATATCAAAAATACAAATAGGCGATGGGCAGTGCTGTAAATTAAACACAAATATTAAATATTTTCTGGCCTAGTAAGGGATAAGAGGGGAGGCCTTTGGCCTCAGTTGGTTCTGGAATTCCATGTGCTGTGGGTTAGAAATCAAAGCTGTTTGCATCAAGTGTGGGAGCCCCACCCTGAGACTGTGGACACAAGGAACTGCATGTCCCATCCTACTACATCCCTTGACCCCTACCTCCCACTACTCTTCAGAGCCCCTTGGCAGCAGGAGGTTAGCATAGGGACAACAGGGCAGATCCAGTGGACTCCGGGCAAGTTGTTTCTTGGCTTTGATTTAGGAAGGGATTAGGGAACTGTTTCTTTCACCACAGAATGGAATCCTGGAGTGCAGTTGCTGTGGCCTCCACCTCCCTCCCACACGTGGGTTGGGCAGTGGAGCCGCCCAGGAACTGTTCGTGTGGGCCAGGAAGATGCAAAATGGGCCTCAGCCTGCTGTGTGATTTGGCCCAGCCCAAGGCAGGGTTAAAGACTTGCCTCCCAGACCTGGCCAGGGTGCCCTGAAAACTGTCCCCCAACCCTGCCTTACTTCTCAGAGTCCATCCAGCTGACCACTGGAAAGCAGAGGATTAGCTAAGCCCCCGGGATGTTTAGACGTCTGACTCAGTGTTTGCCTGTGCTCAGCACAGAGAGCTTATGTGGCCCAAGAGGTGGTCCTGGAATTTGCTCAGATCTCTGCATGGGTTCTGGTGTTCATTTAGCATCTGCCTGGAAAGGCTGGGGGCTTTGGGATTTACTCCACTCTCTCTCCCCCTGACCATGCAGTGTGTTTGGAACTTGTCTAAGCTCAGACAGACTTCAGGGGGCCACAGTCTAAGATTGCTTTCAACTTGAAGGGGACCTTGAGTCTCTTCTTTCCCCAGAGCCATGAACTAGGGGAAATTCTGCGCTATCCAGCAGTTTCCTGGTTCGGGTTCATGTTTGCAAGATCAGAGCTCTCAAGGGGCAGTTGGGTCATCCAGCTTTGATGCTGACCTGAGTGTGTCCCTCAGGGAGTGAGTACATGGCTGAAATACTTGATGGGTGGATGATGGGGTTCTGGGGCAGAGAAAAACTGTCCCATGGGGTCACAGCCTATGAGACAGACTGGAAAGGCCCTGGTTGGGCTCAGTTTTCAGATGTGCCTTCTGGGCTGTGTTAAGCTCAAGTTCACTCTGCAGGCTGTGCAGAAGTGAGAGAGCCACCCAGTGGTTCCTGGACACCAGGAGACCCTGAAACAAGCTGGGGCAGGGGCTGAGGAGATGCTGATGAAGGTACTACCTAGTCTTCCTAGGGCCCCCCAAATCCCTGCAGGTAAGCCTCACTGTTCAGAGCAAAGCTGATGGCCACAATCATAGAAGACTGAGCCATCTTTTTGTGACTTTTTGTTTTTTCTTTTTCTTCTGTTTTTTAAGATAGGGTCTCATTCTAGCCCAGGCTGACCTGAAATTCACTATGGAATCTCAGGGTGGCCTTGAACTCACAGTGACCCTCCTACCTCTGCCTCCCGAGTGCTGGGATTAAAGGGATGCACCACCATGCCCAGCTAACTTCCTTTTTTTGAGACTGGGTCTAATGTATCCCAGGCTGTCCTAGAACTTATTGCGTGGCTGAACATGACCTTAAACTTCTGATTCTCCTACCTCCATCTCCCAAGTGCTGGGATTAGGAGTGTGTACCACCACACCCAGCCTGAACCATCTAGAATGGGGCTCACAGGTACAGATGCCAGTGACCAGCAGGTCCTTACGACCCAGGACCTGGGTGCCATTGGACCCAGACAGCATCAGCCAGTTGTAGGGAGCATAGGACAAGCTAGAAACTTAAAACCAACCACTCTTGAAATGTTTCCAGTTGATTCAAATCAAAACCAACCTCAAACAAGCCAGCATGCTGGCCAGTATCCACCAGTGGGCTGGATCTTTTCAGTCTTCCAGGTGCAATCCTCTCAGTGCATTGGAAAGTGAGTCCTGGGCACAGGAGAAACTTGGGGTGGGGGGAATCTCATAAGTAACCCACACTCATCCTTGGGATTTTAGATTTCCAGTCACTGGTGGGTGTTGTCTCTCTTTAACTACATCAGATTCTCCTGGCAAGGAAATAGACTACAGAGGTTACACAGCTCAAATGGCAAATCTGGGATTTGAACATGTAACCTTATGTCTGTCTGTCTGTCTATTCTGCTCATGCTGGAACTAGAACCAGAACCTGCTGGTTCTGAGCATATTCTCTTCCAGCACCGCACACTGGGATTGGTTTGTAATCCCAGAAGGAAGGCTGTTCTTTCCCTGAATTCTGGAGATATCTCAGCAACTGGAAGGGTGTGGGGTGTGTGTGTGTATTCCCTACCCCCCATACTCATTATACAAGGGTGTCCATCCTGAGAGCTCAAAGTCATTCCAGGAGAAGGGAGCCAGTTGGAGCAAAGACTTCTGTGCCTGAGAAGCAGCTCTCCCTTGCAAGAAAGGGACGTTTAACCGTTGAGTTCCTGGGTCTATCACTGCTGGCCATGAGGTGACCGGGGAACCAGAACAGCATGCCCATCCCATCCCTGCTGTGAGCTCCTGCAAATATGCCTGCTGTGGTGTGGGAAGGGGAGAATCAACGAGCAGTTCCAGCTGCAGGCAAAGCTCACCCAGCACCAGCCTGTGGTTCGCTCTGGCTCTGAGGAGTCTGGAGGTAGTGATAGGACCAGTGGGACTGGGGCATGGTGGGGTTGGGAGTGAAAGGAAAGTGTTAATAAATAAAGTGGGATGGAGGGGCTTCTAAGAGATTTACTAGCTAAATATTTTCCGGATGTTTTCATAGTCCTTTAAGGCTGATCCAGAGAAAGGCTGAACAGGACTTAGTCAAATCCCTCCAATGGCTCCCACCCCTAGCTGACCCCCTCGCACCCTGGCTTCATTCCCAGCACCACCCTGACCTCCTCTTCCCCACTGCCTTTCCCTCCTTTCTTTCATTCTACTGGGATAGAAAGAACAGTCTCTTTCTCCTTCTGTACTTATACAATTATACAATTGTAAAACATATCTTTAAACTCTTAATATTCTTTGAGTATATTTCTTCTGTGTCTGGTGGATGGCTCATGACTGTAAGCATAGCACTCAGGAGACTGAGACAGAAGGGTCATGAGTCTGCATCTGCGGGAAGGTCTCTTTCTATCAGTATATGTGTGTATGTGTGTATGTATATATGCCTATATGTAAATATTCATTACAAATAATGATATGTGTATCATTATTTATAATCCTTTAGTGGTGGACACCAAGGTTGCTACCTTTATTTGGCTACCAAAGTCACTGATGGTGATCATGTGTTTTTGCACTGAGAGTCATGTGAGTGGCACTTACATTGACATACACTGTCCTATTGGCCTTACAAAGGTAAGACCAGGCTGCAGTCTTCAATAATGACTGACAGTGCCCGATGCCCATTTGTTGACCAACATGGGCATTTGGGGCCTATAAAGTGCACTTAATGAATCCTCTTGCCACCTGCATATGGGGTACAGTGGGAGCCAAGGAGAAAGGAAACCGGTGTGTGGCCAGTGGAGACTTGTATGGATGTGTGACATGCATTGGATGCTGGGGAGCCTTCCTTTAGGATTTAGTAAGGAACTCTGTCATGTATGTTATGTTGTCCTTCTGGACTCTGTCCCACTGGATTTTACTGGGCACCAGAGTGCAAGTTTCATGTTGGGCCTTGCTGCCCATGCCTGGCAGAGGGCTTGAGGGCTGTATGTGTTAGACTGCAGACTGTCCATTTCCCTGTCTACCTTCAGCTTGGCCTTTTCTTGTTGGAAGCTTGTGCAAGGCCCCACCACGAGGGGCTGGTTGGAGCTGGAGCCGCGTGGGGAGCCTCTCAGGCACAGTGATGGCTCTGTTACCTCCTCAGCCTCGCCAGGGGCCCCCATTCATGGGAAGGAGAGTCACACATTCCCCCTTGAGATAAGAATAGAGCCCAACTGTGCCCCAGGACAGACTCCAGCTTCTTCAGCCGGCCCTCCGAGGCCTGGCAAGGGCTCCCAGATGGTACTGGCATGAGTGGGCCCTGGCTGCCTGCCCTGCTGGCCTCTTGTGCATTGTATGGCTGGGACACTGGGTCCAGTGTGCATGCATGCTGGACCCCCAGGAACCCACCATACCCAGGCTGTCCCTAGCATGGAGGGGTTTGACCTTAAGTCATCTGCTCTAGGGATATGCAGTATTTTTTCTGTTACCTGTGGGCCTTAGATTACAACCTCTGACTTTGATGCACCCAAGGAGTAACCATGCCAGTCTGTTACTGGAGGAGTGGAATGGAGCCCATGCTTAAGAGGACAACATACACTACGGAAGTTGGTGGCTAAAGACTGCTCAGCAACTTGAGGGCACTTTGAGCCCTTTTCTACAGCTGCAAAGGGTAATAAACAAAACGCTGTGGCAATCAGAGATCTTGGATGTGAAAATCAGGCTTCCTCCCTTAGCCCTGCCTGGGTCTGAGGCAAGAGATGGCACTGCTGAGAGGATCCTGTCAGGTGCTACTAACCAGGCAAGAGGCACAGAGTGAAGCTGGAGGTGTGGATCAGTGGTGCAGCATTTGCCTACCTTGCATGAGGCTGTCTGAGCTTCAACACCAGATTTGATCCCCAACATTTGCACTGCAAGCAAAAGCCAAGCCAAACCAAAAAAACAAGTGTAGTGTTTCCTGGATCTTCTTGAGGTCGTCTTAGGTTTATTTTTAACACACTAGCCTTCAAATTCCAAGCCATTGCTTCTCAAAGTGCAGTTTCTGGACCAGCATCACCTGGGAATTGGCAGGATGGAGTTATATGCTCCAGCACACCCATACCTGCTACAAACAATAGGGTGGACCTCAGCAATCTCTGCTGCTGCCCACAGGCCTTGGTGCATAAATCTAAACAAGATGTCATAAATCACCTTACAGTGCTATGCAGAGTCACACAGGTGACAGATGTGGGAGGAGTCAGCAGCCTGGAGTGGGTATGCTGTACCCACAGGCATCGGATGAAAAGAGGGAAACATGTGTTTAGACATGGGGTTTCCCAGCTAGCTTTAAAAAGTTTATCCTGCGGAGTTTTATATTGATGTGAGATGGGCTTTGGAGAGAGAGAGAGAGAGAGAATACGAAAACTGAGACACTGTAGCAATTACCTTCTCAATGCTGGGGCAAAATATCCACCAAAAGCAGCTGATGGGAGGAAGGGGTTTATTTTCTCTTACAGTCTTTTTTTAAATACATGCATATATATACATATATGTGGTGGCTTGAATAGAATAGATGGCCCCCAATATATTCAGTTGTTTATTTGTTTGTAGTTTGCATCTGCAGCCACCTGGCTGGAGGCAGTATCACTGGGTGGATCTTAAAGTGTTGTGGTGGGTTTCAGATTTCAATCTAAAGATACGCAAAGTGTGCCTAGCAGGAGTTCCTGAAGTGTGCTGTGGCTTTTGGCTTTTAGGCTTGTTCTCTCTCTCTCTCTCTCTCTCTCTCTCTCTCTCTCTCTCTCCCCCTCTCTCTCTCTTTCTCTCTCTGCTTGGGCCTGTGAAGGCAGGCCAGCTTCTTCTGCCATTATGGAACTTCCCCTGGACCAGTAAGCTTCAATAAATCCCTTCCTGCGTAACTGTGCTTGGTCTGGAAGTTCATCTCAGTGAACCTGAAGCTGTCTGCTACCATATATATATATATATGTCTGACAACTTCTATACTTACAGACAACAAAGCATGGTCTCTTACAGTCTTGAGGAGGAAGTTTTGTCTTGGCATGGCATGGCACAGCAGGAGCTAGGCATCACATCTTGCCACAGCAGCTGAGAAGCAGTAGCAAGAGTGACCTGGCTCTGGCAAGGGGAAGCTAGACTAATACCCCCAAACCCGCCCCCAGCAACACATCTCCTCCAGTAAGGCTTTACCTCTCAAATTGTTACTAGTTAGGAACCAAATATTCACAACACATAAGCAATGGGCAGCTGTGACTGGCAGATGGGAATTTTCACCTTGATCGAGGAACTTTGGATTTCCTCTTTATTGATTGTTAATCACACCAGAAACCACCCTCCAGGTCAGAGGGTGAGCCCCCCACCTTCTGCTGGGGAGTGAGTCAGGTCCCAAGAGCCTCTCACTGGGTTTGAGAAAATAGGTGTGTTTCTGAGTGTTTGGACGAGGCCACACACATAAGTGTTTGAAAAAGTATCTTGAGTAGACAGTGTCTGGGGTCCTCTGTCAGTAAACATGAGCCTGGTGGAGGATTCTAGAAGGTGCTGGCTTAGACACTGACAACCTTTCCAAAGAGAAAGAAAGCAGTGTTTGCTAGTCTTCAGTGAGAGGGAAGGATGGCTGCAAATAGAATGGTCTTAGGTGTTTGTGAGACATCATCCCCTGGATGAGAAGGGAATGTCGTGGGGTACAGTACAGCTGATGAGTCATTTGTATCTGCTGTCCCCCTCTTGCCCCTCCCATCTCCTTCTCCCCACCACTTCGAGGGGCTGTGGCACCAACGATGCCTTGAATATGGGGCACTGGCTGGTGCTGTTTGGGGGTGGCAGTTACATGGTCAGCTTCTGGATCTCCATGTCCTTGGTAAGGTGGTGCTGTCATCTTATGCTTTTGGAGGCTTTGTGATGGGGCCTGCAAAGATGCAGGGAACCCTTGAAACCTTCGTCCATGGCGTTTTGAGGGGTGGGATCACAAGTTCTGTGCTGGGCTGCCAGGCTTCTGGGGCTTGGCTGGGAGAGGGTGGTAGGGAGAGGTTGAAGAAGAACAATGAAGCACTGTCGGTGGTCTGAAGCTAGCTCCTCAGTCACCCATGCCTGGACTCCTCATAGCCTTTCAGCGAGTCCATGGGCATTAAGCCTCATGGGTGGGAAGAGTATTCTAAGCCAAATATGTATGTTCAGAAACATTTAGTAACAGACAGCACTCATGTAGGGCCTCCTGGTTCTTAAGCACAGTGCTAAGCATTTGGCTTTGCTCATTTAATCCTTACAGAGGACCTATGAATGTTACTGTGCTGATTATATGTTCAGGGAAACTGAATCACAGAGAAATCAAATCATTTCCCCAACATTATCCAGCTGGTGAGTAGGGCAGAGGCAGGATTTGAACTTGTACCATCTCTTGCCAAAGCTCAAGTTCTTAACTTTTGGTTACATCCTTAGATGGTCCTCCTGTTAACTGTTTGATGGTCTAGACATGGCTTGTCCCACCAAAACTCATTTTGAAATTTGGTTCCCAATGCAATGGTGCTGGGTGATGTTGGGATTGTTAGAGATAATTAAGACAGGCTCTCCAGTCTCACGAATGGATTAATGTCTGTCTTAAGAGACGTGGTTAGGTTTCCTAAGAATTAGGTATTATGAGACTAAGTTGAGGTGTTTTTTTTGGAGGCAAGCCAGACAGACTGGTTTTTCTTTTTTTAATGTGAAAGTGTGTGAGAGACAGAGAGAGAGAGAGAGAGAGAGAGAGAGAGAGAGAGAGAATTGGCGCACCAGGGTCTCCAGCCACTGCATTCAAACTCCAGATATGTGCACCCTCTTCTGCACATGTGCGACATTGTGTGCTTGTGTCACTGTGAGTCTGGCTTATGTGGGACCTGGAGAGTCGAACATGAGTCCTATGAGTCCTTAGGCTTCACAGGCAAGTACCTTAACTGCTAAGCCATCTCACCAGCCTGTAAGTGGAGTTTTAAGGGACTAAATGCACAGAGGTGTGAAGGTCCAGAGTGGGTACACTATCAAAGATGTGCACCAACATCACCCTTGACTTTGCTCCAAACAGGAAGAGCCTTGTGCTCCACTCCCAGCACTGCCTGGCAGGTGGTTAGTGTGCTGGGAAATACAGTGCTAGCTTGTGGCCAGAGGCTTGAATTCTGTGCCACAGGCTGGTCTCATGGTGTGCCTGGGTGCTGCTGCCCCTGTCTTTGTGCTGTGGCCCTGCCGGGAGGGGAACACACAGTTAGGTCAGAGGAGTCAAAACCTATCTAGCAGGTATCCAGTGAAGACTTGTTACCGGGGTTGGTTCTTCTAGAGAAGATACTGAATTTACAGCTTGGAATGATGAAGCTAGTACCGAAAGTCCTAAAGCCAGGAGCTGCCAGGCAGGGCATAAGGACGTTCCTCTGCAGCTTCTGGAGAGACCGCTGCTTGCTGCTTTGCCTGGTAGCTAAAAGGAAAGCAGTGTTCACTAACCCAAATGGGATGGTATTGGTGGCAAGCAGGTCTAAACCAGGGTGGAGGGTGGATGTGGGACCTTGGCCAAGAATCAAAGACATTCTGCAGAGGGTCCCATGGTGCTGTGTTTTAGCATGTCCCATGGGTCTGTGTGACTGACATGCTTGTGTAGGAATCCCATGGGGCAGGAAGTTCCTGCTTGTTCATGAACCTCCCAATAATTAGTTTTCTTAACCTCTGTCTTCCTGAGTAAAATGTCAGCTCGTTGAGAGTGCAGAAAGCTCTGGGTTGTCCCTAGGAGGGACTCTCAGTGGTCATTTGTCATTGGGCGAAGGAGTAAGTGAAGTGGACAGAGGGCTGTGAGGTGTTGGAACCGTTATGTGAAAGCAGTGATATCACCTTCAAGTATTTACAGTTGTTGCCCCCAGGTCATCCGGACTCCAGAGCCTCCTTTGTCTTCTGGTTGGTTGGCTGTTTCTCAGGCAGGGTCTCATTGTATAATTCTGTAGCTGAGGCTGGCCTGGAGCTGGAAGCGATCCTCTCCCTCAGCCTCCCAAGTTGTGAGAGTACAGGCTTACCCCACTATGCCTGGCTCTTCCTTACTTCGCTCTCCCTCCCACCCCCTTCACCTTTCAACATTCTGTGTTGCTTTGATTTTTGGGACAGTGCCTGTATAACTCAGGCTGGCCTTGAACCTTTGTTTTTCCTGCCTCAGTGTCTTTATGGTTCTAGGATTTGCAGGTGTGCACCACCACATCCAGCTTTTTCTTTTCTTTTATATTCTTTAGGTTTTTTCTTAATTTTATTTATTTATTTTTAAACTTTATTATTTATTTATTTGAGAGAGAGAGAGAAAGAGGCAGAGAGAGGGAGAGAGAGAATGGGCGCCCCGTGCATCTCTGGTTTTCGTTGTTCCTGGGGAATTGAACCGAGGTCTTTTGGCTTTGTAGGCAAACGCCTTAACCGCTAAGCCCTCTCTCCAGCCCCCTACTTTTTTTTTTTTTATCATGTGTATTGTGTGTTCCCCAGCCAACGCCGTCCTCCTACTGTTGCACATGCTCCATGAAGGCTGGAAGTTGGTTTTCTCCCTTCTGTTGTTATGCATTGATGGGGCCTAAACACCTTGATACGTACTCCATAAACCTTTCTGAAATAAATGCATGGAGCGAAGGGGGCCTGCCACCTGTTTCTGGGAGCCTCCTGAACAGAGCGCATGTGGTGCTGGTGTCCTTCCCGGGAAGGGCCCGCAGTCTGCCCTGGCCCCCTCACTGTTCTCTTGGCCTACTCGGCCCTGAAGCAGAACCACCTCAACCCTTGCTACAGCTTTCCAGAACCTCATGGCAGGGTGATGAGGGCCTCAAGGGCAGGCCAGGGAGGCTGACAGGTAGTACATGGAGCTGTTCTCAGCCAGGATCTTGAAGCTTGTGGCTGAACTGCATTCCCCAATCCTGCCTTGCTCCCACACTGGTTCCCACCCTGTGGGCTGGGAGAAGTGGAAAAATGCCTGGTTGAGCAATCCGGGGCGAAATGAAAATCCCTGTTTACTCAGTCTGCATTGTCTTGTCTTGCAACTGGGACCAGACTCACAGGCTTAATCCTGGGTGGTCACTGTGTCCTCCACACCTAGGGGCACAGCAAGGGCCGGGGCTTCCTGTTGCCTGCAAGGTAGAGCCGTGACCCAGGCATACTTGAGTCATGCATCCAGCTGCATACTTGATATTTCCACACAGCCTGTCCAAAACTAGGCACTTTGGTCCCTCCCCGAAGTCAGAAAATGTGTGCAGGTGCTCGAGTCAAAACCCTCAAAGCTGTCCCTTCATCCTTCTTCCTCTCTCTGCCCATGTGTTGAGGATGTACATTGATTCTTCCTGAATGCTGATTTCTTTTTAAATGCCCACTACTTTTCACCACCCCTCCCCTGCCTATTGTTTAGAGCCAAAGCCACCATCCTGATGTGCTGAGACTGTGCACTATGCAATTGCCTCCTGAATGCTCTGCCCCTAATCTGATCTTTTAACATGACGCATCTGATCGTGTCTCTATCTCGGTAGCCCTCATTTGTGGCCCGTGAAGCAATCAAAAAATATTGTCTCTATACCGAACATGTACAGACCCTTTTCTCATCCTTGTTCCCTAGGCAATATAATGTAGTAACTATTTACTCAGCATTTACATGATCACAGATATCATAAGAAATCTAAAGATGATGTGAGGTACGAAAGAAGATATACACAGGTTGATGCAGATACTGTTTCATTTCTGCAAATACATTTTATAAAGGGGCTTCAGCATGTGCAGTTGGTGAGCCTTATCGCCTGGAGGTACCGAGTGGACAACTGTGTACGTGGGGCTGAGCTCCACAGTCCCATCTGTGATCTCAGGCATTCTGTGAAGGTCTTGGATCATATTAAGAGAGAGCAACTCTCTTGTGTGTTTCTTTCTTTTTCTTTTACTTTTTCCGAGGTAGGGTCTCTCTCTAGTCCACGCTGACCTGGAACCCACTCTGTAGTCTCAGGTTGGCCTCGAACTCACAATGATCCTCCTGCCTCTGCCTCTCGAGTGCTGGGATTAAAGGCATGTGCCACCGTGCCCAGCTTTCTTCTGTGTTTCTTATAGAGCCACTGTGAAAAACTAAGGGACCCAGGAGATTTCTTATTTCATCTGAGTAAGACAGGCCTATATAGGAAAGGGACCACCCCAGAGTATGCAGGCTGCTCAGACAATTTCCAGAAGTCCTGAAGTTTCGCTTCGACTCCCCACACGGAATTACCTGCTTGGGGTTTCTTCTCCCTGCTGCCGTAGCCAGAAATAGCATGGCCTGCTGCTGGGAGCAGGTACTTTGAACTGGCTGGAAAAGTGGATATTTGGAATGCAAGATGGTGGGGGAAAAGTGAGGTTCTCCTCAGGGATAAGGGACAAGGGGACCCTAAAGGGCTTGTCTTATGAATAGTAGACTGTGTGGAGAGTGGACTGTTAGAGAAGAAAAGATAAGAATTGGTCCTGAGGGTGAGCAAGAAGATGGGGCAAGAGTTGTGCGTCCATGGTGAGAACTTCAAGCTTGGGGACCTCAATAGAGTCTGTGGCACATGCCAAAGAGGCACCTTCCAGGGGCACAGTTGCAGCTGTACAGGGGACCAGTTGGCAGTTGGGTGGACTGCTTCCTGCCGTCTTCTCTAGGGAGAACAGGTTTTGAAACTCTTCCTGAGTGGAGGGGAGGTGACACCCTCCCCCTGCTTTGGCTTGCGGATGAATTGCGCTCGGTTGTGAATCTACAGCTTTGTCTTTGCACCACTCTGCCCTCTCGTACACCCGGCTGTCAGTCCCGCAGGGGCTCCCCGCCCTGCCTGCACCTTCCCTCCCGCCCTCCCTCCCTCCCCAGCTTGTCCCTCTGCTGGCTGGTGACTCACACAGCTCAGCTCTTGTGCAACAGCCTGGGCTCTTGCTCTCTGAGAAGAGCTGTTTTCCTCTAAGCCATCACCTCCCCTCCTGATTTATGTCTTTTCATTTGAGTTAATGCTTTCCACATTTAGGTCTGCAGATTAGTGTGTGGCTCATTGCTATAAACACCAAAACCCCAGTGCCTGGCATAGATCTGGCACAGAGAAAGCAGTCAGAAGACAGACAGAGGGAACATTTTGGCACTTCACCCACCTCGCCTGTCTGGCCTGCCACTGGCCCGGCCCCTCTGCACTTCTCTGCCCCAGGAAGACAAAGTCCCTCATGTCATTTTTCTGGAAAAGGCCCATAAATGGTGTGAAGAGGTAATTGCCCTGAGCCTGTGACTTCCTACTGAAGAAGCCATGTGTCAGGAAGTGACAGGCATTGGAGGGTGTGGAAAAATGCTATCTCTGTGGGTTTAGAAGCTGTCACATGACTGTGTGTGTGTGTGTGTGCACGTGCGCGCACACACGCACGTGTGTGCATATGTGTGTGTGTGTGTTTCTTTTTCTTTTTGGAACCATAACATTACCTTTGTTGCCATGGTGTTGTGGAGGGGGTGACTAATTGGAAGCAGTCCCCATCTCATGCAGGCTGGTGTCTGGTGTCCATAGTGACTATCACATGGTGGCCAGGAGACTTGCTTTGATTTCCTTCCCTAGAGTGAGAAGCTGGCAGGAGATCATTTGATGCTATCTGTCTGCACCCTGCCTTCAAGGGACCACTGGGTTGTAGCGGCACCCAAGGCATAAACAGGTCCTGGGGTGGGGGAGAACATTCTCTGGTCACTTTCAAAGTTGGATTATAGCCCAGGTGGACTGAGGGCCAGGCGTGTGGGAACTCCTCAGAACAGGAAAAGGGTATCTCAAGCAGAGAGTGGGAGCTCTGTGCTGGGGCACCCTGAGAGCTCAGGGCCGCATGTTCACCGGGCACGTAGGTGCCGCCTTCCCATTGCAATTACAGCATCCACGAGCAAGCGTTTCTCGTCCAGTAGTCACACTCAGGGTACACGGATGTTTCTGTACTCGCAGTGGGGCTGGTCGTCATGAATTCATTGTGAGTTGAAAAGTTCCTTAAGTGCAAAAATGCACTGACAATGGCTGCGCCTGAGCCACACCCTCCCCCGGCAGCTCCTCACGGTGTACAGGATCAGTAGATTTTCCCCCTTGACATAGCAGGGCTGACTGGAAGCTACCACTTGCTGTTGCTGCCCATCAGGAGGGAGAGGATCCAAATGCATATCCTCATCCCAGGGAAAGATTAAGACAAGAAAAATCCCCAAATGTAGTTTATACTGAACATATGTCACCTTCACAGAACTTTAAAAATAAATCATAGGTCAGATCAGGGTAAATTGGGAATTGTCTGTGTCTATATTGATTTTACTTTTTGGTGGTGGTGGGGGGGTTGAGGTAGGGTCTCACTCTATCCCAGACTGACCTGGAATCTTGGGGTGGCCTTGAACTCATGGTAATCCTCCTACCTCTGCCTCCCAAGTGCTGGGATTAAAGGCGTATGTCATCACACCTGGCTTAATTTTTTGTTTTGTTTGAGACAGATTTTTCACTCAGAAGCCTCGGTTGGCCTGGAATTTATTATAGAGTCCAGGCTGGCCTTAAACTCATAGCATTCCTCATTGCCTTTGCCACCCAAGTGCTGGGATTACAGGTATGAGTCACCACATCATCTGCCTTAATTTTTACATTTATTGAAAGTGGAGTAATTGCTGAGGTCTGATGTTTGAAAGTTATCAAAGAATAAAAAGTGGAAAGCTGGTTTTCCTCATACCTGTCTCCCACCTGTCAGTTCCTTTCCTTAGAGGCAGTTACGGGTTTCTTGTGAGCGCTTCCAGAAGCAGCCCAGGCATTTGCAAATGTGTACGTACCTTTATTCTCTTCAGCTCAGGCATCCATGTTCCTAAACCTGGAGCTGCCTCAGTACTGCTGCACTGCTGCTACTGTATGCATGCATGCATGTATGTGTTTTTAGTCCTGTGGCTCAAACGCAGCACCTTGTGCATGTTAAGCAAGCTGAACCTATCACGACATTCACTGTGTACCTGAGGCTAGCCTTGATCTCCTGATCCTCTTGCTCCTACCTCCCAAGAATTAGAGGTATGTGCCACTAGACTCAGCTACTGCTATTTTGAAATTACACACTGTATTTTTTTTTGGGGGGGGTGGCGTTCGAGGTAGGGTCTTGCTGTAGGCCGTGCTGACCTGGAATTCACTATGTGGTCTTGGGCTGGCCTCTAAGTCACAGCAACTGCCTTCCTGGGTGCTAGAATTAAAGGCGATACACTGTATTTTGACTTTAGTCTTCCTAACTTGTTTCACAGACAGACACATAGGTTGCCTCTAATCCTTTCCCAGTGTAGCGGTGGATAACCTTGTCCACCTGTCCTTCCACACTTAGTTGATTGTTTCTGCAGGGTGAACTCCTGATGTCAAAAACTTAAAATTAAATTGGTGTGTTTGTAATTCTGGGACAGCTCAGGTGTCTCCGACAAGACAGTTCTAGTGAGCACCCCAACTAGCCGCGTGCATGAGTACCTGTTTCCCCACAGCCTTGCCAACATAGTCTATTTTCAGATTTCACGAATGTTAATGGTGAAGTCTGGCGTCACTTCCACTGCCCTGCTTCCCTGCTATAGCTGACTTGCACCGGGGCAGAGAGTAGGTGGAGTCCTACCTGGATCCTGGGGACCTTCACAGGATGCTGTGTAGAGGACCTCAGAGGTCCTGTGCACTTGGCTGACCTCTTCCACAGGCTCATGGATTGGTCTACACACTTTCTGGTCTGAGGTGGGGGTGGGGAGGAGAGCTTCTTTGAACTCATGATGCACCACCAGTCTCCATTTCCTACAGGCAGTTCCCCTTATCTCCCCTACTTCCTGCTCTCTACAACATACCTTCCCTGAGTCCCAACTCTGTTTACAGTGTTCACCTCCATTCTTGGGCTGCTCACATTTCAAGGATCCAGTCTTTTCAGTAAAAGCCAGACTTGGGCAAATACCTCCAGACACCTTTCTTAGCTTTGTGCCCTAGAACACGTGCACAAGAACACACATTCCAGGGTGGCCCTGGGTGTGGTGGCAGCACTTCTGTTCTCCTAAATGTTTCTGGTCAGGAGATTGGGGGTGGAGCCAGAGCCAGGAAAGCTTGAAGAGATACCCCCAAGTCAGCACCGCCCAGTAGAACTTCCTGTGGTGATCCAAACATTTTTGTATTTGTGCCACCATCATGTGCTTGATGACACTGGGGACACGGCCAGAGGAACTGGATCTGTAGTTTTATTTAATTTGAATTAGATTTAAATAACTCTCCGTGCCTAGTGGTTCCCATCTTGGATAGCACAGCGCTAAGCTCCACACTTTTAGGATGAGCATAGGAGAATAAGAGTGTTTTTTTTTTTTTATTTGTGTGTTTGTTCGTTTTGAGACAGGGCCTCCTCACATGGCCCAGGCTAGCCTCAAACTTGCTTTGGAGCAGAAAATGACTTTGAACACTTCTGCCTTTACCTCTAGAGTGTTGGGAATATAGGTGTGCACCACGACCCTCATTTTATGTGGTGCTGGGGTTCAAACTCAATACTTCATGTACATTAGGCCCCTGGGAATAAGTCTTAAGAAGCAGAGTATGCCTGGCCTTGGCCTCCATCAGTCAGAATACAACAGTGGTTCCTCCTGGGGTTCCTGAGCTTGGGGACCTGTCTAAATTTAAAACTCATATGTTCTCCCCTATTGGGAAAAAAAATAATTAGGGTTAGGCTGCCAGGCCCAGCAAGGAGGAGCTCAGATTCCAAGTTGGAGTATAGGCCTTCATTGGGACATTTTGATGTCCATAAACATTCCTCACATAGGCACAGTGTAGAGTGTTGTGGATACGACCGAACAAGGCAAGCTGGCGCCATCCACATAGAGCTCCCCTAGAACACCTGATGCTGTTTTTCATACCTGAATTAAATGCAGTATGTCTGTTACATATGCAATCATGATTCTTAGACCCTTAGAATTTTACCTTGTAGTGTTATTATAAAAGAGGAGGTATGTCAATTTCCATTCTTGTCACAGAGGCCATAAGCATAGTGACTTAAAACAACACATTTCTCCAGGCATCCTTCTGAAGACCTGTAGTCTGAAATGAGTATTACAGGCTAACAAGCAAGATGTGGACAGGGCTGGCTCGTTCGGAGGCTCTGGGCACAACCGTTCCTTTCCTTTCCCATCTTCTGGAGGCTTCTTGCTTGGCTTGTGGCTCCACAATGTGTCCCTTTTCACCCCACTTCCCTTGTCCCATGAGCTTCTTCCTTCTCAGAACTTCATGTCTTCCACTTAGAATGACTCTTGTGATTGCTTTTAAGGCCTACCTGAAAAATCCAGCTCAAATTCCCATCTTAGGATCCCTAACTCAGTACAGCTTGGAAAGTCCTTGTTTCCATGTAAGGTAACTTTTGCAGGTTTTGATATAATGATCATGTGAATAAAGGGAGGCATGGTAGTGCATGCCTGTAATCTGAGCAGTCGGGAGGAGGAGACAGGAGGATCAGGAATTGGTCATCCTCAGCTACCTAGTGAGTTTGAGACTGCCTCAAAGAAGAAGAAAAAAGAAAAGAAAGCAAGAGAGAGAGAGAGAGAAAGGAAGAAGAGGTAAATACGTTTGGGGTCCATTTTCAGCCTACTGTAGGAGGTCCTGTTAGCACCTGAATAAAGAGCAAAGAAATCCATGCAAGAGAAGGCTGTTAACTAGTGGGTCACTTCCTGTGCACTCCGTGTTGGTGGATATGGGCAACCTTGACCACTCACATTGAAGATCTGATGCTCTAGAACAGTGGATCTCAAATTTGCTTGTTGTCATGAGCGTCTAGAGAATGTGGGAGACCTGCCAGGGCTCACCCTGTCAGACTTTGAGCCTGAGCCCTGGTGAGTTTTACTAGCTCTGTCTCTGGGTGATTGTGATCCCCAACCAACTATTGCTCTGCTGTACTCTCAGGCTTACCTGGGTGCCTGCCTGTGGGAGATGAGGCAGTGTGAAAGCCAGGCTGCAGACAGGAAGTGCTGGGGGAGGGCCAGAAGAGGGGCCAGTGTCTGCTGAGGAGCTGCCACCTGAGCCACACCTGCCAAACTAGAGAAGGTGTGGCTTACCTGGAAGCAGGGCAGGTGCTATAAGCAGAGGGGGGGGAAAAAAAAGACATCTGCGAGCCAGCACTGCGGTAAGCATGTCACCTTTGGGGATATGGAGGCTGTTCGGGACCAGAAGGACTAGAGATGGGAAGCTGATTTGGTAAGAGGAAGATTAATATGAGTGTAGGCTGCTTGGAGTGCAGAGGCAGGATTCTGTACCCAGCACTGTCAGAGTAGAGTGGAAGGAGCCCTGGACTGGGTGGTAGCAAGAACAATGGGGAAAAGGTGATGGCTGTAAGAGATTCAATAGGTGATGGGGCACGATGTGCGTCTGACGCTCCACAAGCACAGGGCAGAACATGTTGGGCAGACTGCTCTGCGAGCACAGGACGGGGGAACTGGCATGCAGCGAGGAAGATCATCGAGCTCCTGATCTCGCAAGTCTACTTGGGTGGGGTGGGGTGGCACGGCTGGTAGAGTGAGGCAAGAAGCAGACAAACACAAATAAACAAGACAAGCGTTAGCTAGTGCTAAGTGCTTGGCAGTTACGTGGGCTTGAGGATTGGGAGTGAGTGGGTGGCTTCTTTAGATTGAGTACTTGGCGGTGGCTGTGGGACAAGGTGACATTTAAAGCTGATGCCTAGATGCCAAGAAGAACCTGGGCATGGGAAGAGACAGGGGAATAGCACTCCAGATAGAGGCAAGCGCACGCATAAAGGCGTAAGACAGGCTCCAACTTGCTTGGTCTGAGAAACGGGTAGAGCAGCAGTGTCTGGAAGAAGAGCTGTCTGCAGTGACGAGCATTCTGTATTGATTCTGTTCGTTATGGCCCCACTGGTCACACGCGACGCTGGGGCACTTGAGTACTGGTTAGTCAGACGGTGGAACAGAGCTTTTCATTGTTTTGGCCACATATTTATGTGTGTGCAGTGTGCATCCACATGAGCACACGTGTGCAGGTGTTCATGCATGTGTGTACGCTTGCGTATGTAGGCCAGAGGTCAGAGCCGGGTGTCTTCCCTGATTGTTGTCTGCTTTGTTTACTGAGGCAGGGTCTTTCTGTTGAACCCAGAGCTTCCTGATTCAGCTAATCTAGCTGACCAGGTTGTCCTGGGGTCCCTGTCCCCACTTTCCAAGAAGGCAGCATTTATGTGGGTGCTGGGGATCTGAACTCCCAACCTCATGCTTATGCCGTAAGCATTTTATCCACAGAGCCATCTCGTCAGCCCCTGGATTTTCTGCTTTAATTGAACTTGAATTAATGTAATTTGAATGGAGAATAGTTGCACATGACCAGAATCTACTGTATTGGACGGCATAGACCTAGAAAGTTAAGGTGACTGGATGGGGAGAAGTTAGATGAGATAGATATGGAGTTCATTGCTTCTTCATGAAGTAGACTAAGTGGTTTGGATTTTTTTAAAAGTAAGTATAGAAGTTGTCAATAAAAAATCATACATTAAGGAAAAGAATAGTGCATAGTCTTTGGCTACTTAAGTTAAAAGTTTGGTGTAATCTTGTTAATGGGTTATTTGCTTGTTGTTGGCCTCTGTTATTATTTTGTTTTTTTCTTTAGATAGGGGTCTGTGCTGTCCAAACTAACTTTGAGCTCCTGGGCATAAGTGATTCCTGAGAAACGGAGTCCATATTGTGTCCCGCTGTGCCTGGTCCTCTGACGAATGTCTTATGGGCTCCCTCCGGCCGCCATAGTAAGAATGAATCCCGGGGGTGAAAAGCGGAGCCAGGAGATCATTGTCATCACGCAGCAGAGTACTAATGGCACTAATGGGGCGGCAGCAGAGGAAGGAGAAATGTGGGTGGATTCCAGATGAGTTTTAGAGACAAAGGACAAGAGATGAGAGAGATTGGATAGGGAAGAGGATAGACTTGAGGACCCTAGATTGGGATTTAACAAAAAGATGGATGGTGGTGGCATCTAATAAAATGGGCTGTGGAAAACAGGCTTTGTTTTGATTTTGGAAATGAGGAAAACAAGTTCTCTGTAGTCTTGTTAGATTCCTCCTTCACATCAGTGGAGGGGTGACCAGAAGCCTGGTGGCCATTACTCTAGGCAGCTGTGAAAAGCCGGGGCTAGAGATAGGAATTTAGGGTCTTCAGGAAATTTAAAAAAAAAAAACTGTCAAGCTATGAGTCAGGGTTAGGTCAACAAAATGAGTGAGTACACACACGTGCGTGCACACACACACACACACAGAAAAAGAAAAAGAAAAGCTCCTAGACGCAGTAGACACAGTGACATTTAAGATTAAGCCTAGGAGGAAGATCTGGGAAGAGAACTGTGTGAGAAGACAGGTGAGATGCTGTGTGTGTAGACCAGAAGTCATGGTTTCCAAACTGAGGGAATGTTGAATGCTACTGGGTATTCAGGGACTGTAGTAAAAACAGATGTCCTTGGATTTGGTGACATGGAATGTCAGTGGTGACATGGAGTAGAGTGTGCAGGAGAGAATTAGAGGTAAGAAAGTAGAGGCTGTGATGACCACCTGTGATACCTTGGGTGAAAATGTTTGCTGTTGAGAAGCCAATAAAGGCAGGATCTGGCAGGCTGGGATCAAAGGATAGAGTTAGCTCCGGTTCTTCCTTCCTTCCTTCCCTCCTTCCTTCCTTCCTTCCTTCCTTCCTTCCTTCCTTCCTTCCTTCCTTCCTTTCTTCCTTTCTTTCTTTCTTTCTTTCTTTCTTTCTTTCTTTCTTTCTTTCTTTCTTTCTTTCTTTCTTTCTTTCTTTCTTTCTGAGAAATAGGGAGATAGACAGGGAGAGGCAGATAGAGAATGGGTGTGCCAGGGCCTCCAGCCATTGCAAATGAACTCCAGATGCATGCACCACCTTGTGCATCTGGTTTATGTAGGTACCAGGGAATCAAACCTGTGTCCTTAGGCTTCACAAGCAAGTGCCTTAACCACTAAGCCATTTCTCCAGCCCTAGCTCTGATTCTTAAAGCTGAGTGTTATGTGCTGATAGGTGGAAAGCAGATAGGTTGCCTTTGGAAGAGGCATTTCAGTCTCTGGGATAGGAGGGAAGGTCAAGCTCATGGGTAGGATGGAATTTTGGTGGCGGTTTAGAAGCAGTCACCATCTGATGGCTCCTGTCTTGCTTGAAGTGTGATGCGAGACCATCATTTGAGAACTAAATAATTGTTACGGTAAATGGAAAGCAAACCCATTGGGTAAATACAATAGTGTTGTTGGCTGCTTCAGCTGTACTTCTCAAACTTGGATATGGAATGGAATCACTGCAGGATTGGCTAAAAGGCAGAGTCTGAGGTGGTGGTAATGCTGCTTTGAGGAGCAAGGCTCCACGACACTTCTCGAATAAGAAGCATAAGCAAACACACTTTTCTAATATGATTCTAAGGTAGCATGCCCATTGCACTTAAACTTAGGGTGAGTAGCAAGTGTTGAATATCCGTCTGAGATTTGTGGCCAGCTGTGTGCAGCAGGTCTTCTCAGTTGGTAGATTTAACTGGGGAACCCCAGTGCAAAATGACAAAACAGAACAATAACAGCAGTAATAACTAACAAAACCAGATCCTCTGTGTTTTAATGGTTATTGAGCTGATGTGGGTGGTACCCCACTTTTTAAAAGCTTCTCTGGTAATTCTTATGTTCACTCAGGCATGAGAAACACCTATGTAAAATACCAGGTCAAGGGAATGACCAGGGAGGAGGTAGCCAAGATGAGATGCCCCACCATGCGTGGGCTTGTATCTGTATAAACAGTTTGGATCACTCAAGATCAACATGCCAGGGCCATTCTAGATATTTAGTCTCATGTAGTCCCACCAAAGAACTATTATGCCAGTGAGCAGGAGCAGTCTACCCACCAGACTGCCCTTCATAGGCCTGGAATGACCCTATAGCAGGAGTTCCTTGGGACAGCTTTGTGCTCCACAAGGGTCTTGCTCAGGTGGTTGCCAGTTCTAGTGCCCTTAGAAAAATTCAGAGAGGGCCACCCATGGGTGGAGGCACCTTGAGCTACCCAACCAAGTCAGGAGAGCTCAGTTTATGAGGTGGACTGTTACCTTCTCATCCAGTTGACAGAACTCATGACAGGAGTTAAGCAGATCAGGATATAAAGCATCTCTTCAGAAAATGAGAGGGGCCCACAGTTGTGTGGCTGTAGGCTTGGCCTTTGCTAGAGATGTGTCTGGCAGCCCCACAGAACCCCTCCAGTGATTCCCTGCCTCCTGATAGTCACTCCCATATATAATCCCCTCCCTTTGAATGCAAGCAGAGCCTGACTACTTGCTTCTAAGTACACAGGTGATGAGCTATCGCTTCTGAGAATAGAATACAAAATGGCCATGATGTCTGCCTTGCCCCTCCCCACTTGTTCTTTGCTGCCTTTTTCTCAGGGAAGCTAAGCTATCTGCCCTGTCTGAGAGGCTCATGAGGGAAGGAACTAATAATCCCTCCTCAGCCAGCAAGGGCCTGAGTTCTCAGTGACTTTCAGTAAGGCTCAAGGGGTTTCACAAAGCTAGACCCAGATACCTGTTATTCAGATATTGAAATAGAAACAATTGTTTTAAGTGTCCAAACTTTGGACTAGTTTGTTATTAAGCAATAAATAACAACAGAAGAGGGAAGGGCCATGTCATCAGAAGTTGTTTTTTTTTTTTTTTAATCTTTTGGCTTTCCTTTCCTTTGTATCAACTTAATTTTGTAGCTTAGCAAGCTCTTCAGGAAGATTTTGAAAGCAATCAGTAACGTAATACATAAAGGAAAGGGGCTGGAGGGATAGCTTAGCAGTTAAGGCACTTACCAGCAAAGCTAAAGGACCCAGGTTTGATTCCCCAGGACCCACATAAATCAGATGCACAAGGTGGCACATGCATCTGGAGTTTATTCACAGTGGCTGGAGGCCCTGGTTCACCCATTCCCTTTCTCTCTCTTTCTCTCTTTTTTTTTTTTCTCTCTCTCTCCCCTTTCTCTCTGTCAAATAAATAAAATAATTTTTATTATTTTTTATTAACAACTTTCATTATTGTAAGCAATATCCCATGGTAATTCCCTCCCTACCCTCACTTTCCCTGTTGAAACTCCACTCTCCATCATATCTCCTCCAGCTCTCACTCAGTCTCTCTCTTATTTTGATGTCATGTTCTTTTCTTCCTACTATGATGGTCTTGAGTAAAGGAAAGCAAACTGGAAAATTGCAGAGCAAATTTCAAGTGCAGCCTGAGGAGGCATGGTTGAGAGGTGGGATTAACCCCATTCTCTCCTCATAGGATGAGAAAGGACCAAGAGTGCTATAGCCAAAGGAAAATCCAAGTCCACTAATTCTGGAGAGGAGAAAGATAGCTGACTAAGTGTGCCAGCGATGGACTCCTTGGTATTCACTTGGATGGGATGTGAGATGTCTAGTGGGTAGCTTTCAGGCAGGGAGGGAAGTTGTACGGCTAGTGCAGCAGAAGTAGATGTAGATGTCTATTGGGAGCCAATGTTTAGCTGCGTGTGACAATACTTGCAAAGATACTAGGTAGGATCAGGCGTAGTGACACACACCTTTACTCCCAGCACTCAGGAGACAGAGGTAGGAGGATCGCTGTGAGTTCGTGGCCATCCCGAGACTACATAGTTTATTCCAGGTCAGCCTGGGGTAGAGTGAGACCCTACCTCGAAAAACCAAAATAAATAAATAGAATAAAATAAATAAGTAATATGGGGAAACCCAGGCAGGTGGGGATTGACCATTCTTTTGAGTAGCGAGCAGTAAGCTTTTGATCACCTGCACTAAATAAGAATGTAACAGATTGGACCCTTGTCTACATACCATGAAATTAGCCACAAAAAGTGAAGATTGAAAAGACCCATATAGAGCTGGAGAGATGGCTTAGCTGTTAAGCGCGTGCTTGTGAAGCCTAAGGACCCCGGTTGGAGGCTTGATTCCCTAAGACCCATGTTAGCCAGATTCACAAGAGGGTGCACGCATCTAGAACTCATTTGTGGTGGCTGGAGGTCCTGGTACACCCATTCTCTCTCTCTCCCCCTCTTTCTCTCTCTCTGTCACTCTCAAAGAAAAGACCCATATATACTGCTCATTTCAAATCTCCGAATAACTTTGTCTTTTTTAAACCAAAAGTTTCCATTTTATTCTCTGAACATTTGGAACTCTTAACAGGGAAGGGTAGAAATGGATTTCAGCCCCTTCTTTTCCTACATCATCTTCCCATTGCTAGCCATGGAGCTGGACTAATGAGCTATGACGTTGCTGAGACTCAGCGGGAGAAGAGTGAATGATACCTGGCCCTTCAACATCCCCATTACGTGCTTTTAGACAGGAAATGGCCCGGTCTCCAGTGAGTTTGAAAGTAAATTCACTAATTGTGTTCTAGTTTTGGGATATATTAGATTAGCAAAACTGCAACTTGGGAAGGCGGCCCTGAAAAAGGGCACACAGGACATGGAGTGTCTAGGATGAGTAATCTTGCAACATCAGGGGAGTCTCAGCTTGGGAGGAGTGTTCTGTGTGTAGATGTACTTACATTGTTGTAGCTGGCTCTGCCCCGCCTGGGGTGAGTTTCCTATTATATTGGGTATCTCCCATCTATAGCATGAGGTGCCTTAAAAAAATGAACGGAGGAGGAATTACGAAATACTCTTCACGCCTTACCTTTAGCGCTCCTGCGGGAAGCAGGCCTCTGTGGCAGCCACCCCAGGGCAGTGGCAAGATGCTTTTTCATAGCATTTCCCACAACATTGTGACCATGTTTAAACCTTGTACTGGCTTGGAAGGTTTGCAAAGTCCTGACCTAGTTGGACTGTAGCCAGCTGCAGGCAAAGCCACCCGCATCAGCATTTAATGGTGGATACTTGGCAGGGTCAAGTGGAACCTGTTCTGAGCTCCGTAGGAAGGTTCCCCAGTTTTCCAGCAGGCCAGTGGGCCCAGAGGTGTTTGGTAAACAAGAGTGTGGCTGAGGGAGGAGTTTGGAAGGGTGTGTCCACCTCCTTCTGAACTTGCTGATGACTCACTTACTGCGTTCTCTGATAGACCATCAATTCCTGCCCCTTTGCTTCACATGATGAGAAGATGGGATTTAGAGAAGGTTCTAGAACTGGTTAATGAAGAGGTAGGCATTGGGTGAGCGTCTATGGCTTCTGCCCATGGCATTGCCTCTTGGCTCAGTGATTATAGTATTATCACATTCAGAAGTGACTGTCTAGCCCTGGAGATGTTCCGGGATCCCATAGCACTGAGCTGACCCTCTGGTCTCCTGCTGCACTGGCATACCGGTTATGAGATCCGTCTTCCTCTGCCATCTTAGCCACTGGGACAAGAAGCCCTGGCCTGCCATTGGCAATCAAAGACCCCTGGTCCTGCCTGGGTCCCACACCATCCAGGGTAGCCCATGAGTCTACATCCTCCCATAAGGCTCATTTGTTTGCAGAGTAAATACCTGGGGACCTGGGTAGAAGTCACCAAAGGGCAGCTTTGAGGGGTGATCTAGCAGCATCAATATCCTCCCCCTGCCGAAGGAGCCCTTTCCTGCTTTCCTGGTGAGGCTAGGCCCTGCAGGGCCACCTAGGCAGCTGTCCCCACCCAGTACTTCCCTCTTGCCCTGCCGCACTCCCTTTCCTGTGCTCTGGCTGCCTTCCTACCCCTAAGAGTCTCCTGGGGGCTGAGGTAGGAAGACCTCAGGCTCAAGGGTACTTAGCGAGTGTGAGACCATCCTGAGTGACATAGCAAGGCTCTGTTTCAGAACCTAGTCAACCAACAAAATTAAATCAAACAAAGTAAGATGAAGAGAAGAAGAAAGAGGAGCAGGGGCAGCAAGAGGGGGATGGGCACAGCTAGTAGCACCCATGGGTCTCTTTAGCCAAAGAAATGCCAAGGCAAATTTTTACCTTTCACCCCCAACCATGGGCAGAAGTTACCAGGTGTGTCGCAGTGTGCCTTGCCTGAAGGGTCAAGTGCAGGCACGGAGCCCAGAGGAGTTGTGACAGCTCTGAAGCCAGGCCTTCATAAAATCTCGAAAGGCAAAACCTCCTGGGAAGAAGCCAAGACTCTCAGACCACTGTGCGTCCTCACACCCAGGCCCCCCCCCGCCCCGCCAGAGCCTCGCCTGACTGACATGCCCAGCAGGGTTCACTTTAGCCTGGCTTTTGGTGGCCAGCTGTGTGCCCTCTTCCCAGCCCTGTAGTCCTTGTCACTGTGCTTGAGGCCTGTACCTGGCAGGACTCTGAGTGACCGAGCAACCTCAGATGGGAGGAGAAGGAGGAAAGAAGAGAAAGAGCTTCAGAAAGCATTTCTTGAATGACCTCGTAGGTAAACTGCAGAGATGACAGTGAGTGGCCTGGCCCTGCCATTGCAACTTGTAGCCTTGTGAAAGACAGGTAGCTTAACTGCAATGGCTAAATGGAACAGGCGTACTCAGAAGGTTATTGGGGCTCTGGCTTCACAGAGCAGGAGGAACTGACCCTAAAAGGAGGGGTGAGGTCTCTGAGGCAACCCAGGTCCAGGAGTCGGAAGGAGCAGAGACATACAGGGTCGAAGGGACATGCAGCAACTTGGCTGGGAAATGTCCCATGTCTTCCCCACTCCATGCTGGGATTGGAACCCAGGGCCTTGCACGTAATGGGCAAAAGTGTTCTCCACTGAGCTAGACCAAGCCCTTGCTTTGTCCTTCACTTATAAATGACTGCTCCGCATAGACTAGGGTGAGAGGATGTGCAAAGGGAGGAGGGAAGTTGGAGCTGGTGATAGGATGCTTTCTGCTACAGATAGTGAAGCACTCATGGGGTAAAAGCAAACCAAGGAATGTTTAGGGCCTGTGCTATGGGATCTACTGATATTCTAACAAATGTGCCAACAGGCTGGGTGATCGGCCCTAGATTGGGGCTAGAGGGCTCGGTGGTACTGTTCACCCCTGAGAACAGAGAGGTGTGGCAGATGGGGTACCATAACCATAAGAGGGGAGCTGGGGACTAAGCTGGTGAAAGCCACACATTGACCACTAGTTTGGGAAGATGTCGTAGCTCCAGGAAGGACTGACTTGAGGTTTGTGTGCCTTGCAAGGGCCCATTGCCCGTCCATGTGCAATGGGAATTTTGGGTTCCTTGCTAATACACCAATACACCAATGCACCAATAAATTCTGGATTCTTCTACCTTGGATTCTTGTCTTATGAATTTAAAGAATTAAAATCCATAGACCAGAGGGTAAGGTTTAGAGACACTTCAGATTAAGAAAAGAGGAGGAGGGCTGGAGAAATGGCTTAGTGGTTAAGGCACTTGCCTGCAAAGCCAAAGGACCTAGGTTCGATTCCCCAGGACCCATGTAAGACAGGTGCACAAGATGGCACATATGTCTGGAGTTCATTTGCAGTGGCTGCAGGGCCTGGCATGCCCATTCTCTCTCTCATTCTCTCTGTGCCTCTCTCAAATAAATAAATAAAAGAGAAGGAAGTACAGAGAGCTCCCACCATGGCCATGAGGGAGGCGAGAGGGGCTAAAGCCCATGTGGGAGTAAGGGTGGGAAGACTTATCATTACCTGAAAGTTCAGGAGAGATGATTGGGCAGCAAAGAGACCTTGCAAGTATCTATTTATAACCTTATTGTGTTAGGCCTTCCCTTCAAGCTCAGGTGAGCCAGAGTGAGGGCTGATTGGTCTGGGCTGGGGGCTGGCTCAAGAAAGGACCAGCCATGATGCTACGTTTTGGGGCTGAGCTTAACCAACCACAATGCCAGGATTAGATTTAAATTGTAGGAAAGGGGAACTGCTTCCCAGGAGGGGCTCAGGTTGTTCATGGAAAACAGGTCTAGGAAACTCCTTTAGGTAAGAGATAAGACGTCAGATCATCCTTTGATCTTCCGCAAGGTGGAGACTACAACAGCAGGCTTAAAGACATTCCTACCTTTACTTTGGGGATCCAGTCACCTTCAACGACCTAACAAAACTACTTGACTCCCTCCCCCAGGAAGTGGCACTCTCCTTACATAGAGAAGATGGGGCAGAGAGACTAACAGCGATGGGGTCTTGAAGAGATTCTGACAACCTAACAGATGAGACTTGGGAATGTTTGTGGCAGAGAGAGAAAAATCAGACACTGAGGTTTGGTTTGGACTTTTAGGGGCTATATGTGAGGAACACACACACACACACACACATGCAGCAGGGAATGGCTAGAGAAAAGAATGTGGTTTGGAGCAGGTGTCAGCAGTCTGTGATTTTTAGATCGTATATTGCTTATGAGACAGTTAGATCCTTTGTGTAAACTCCAAGGATTCCACCCGAGGGAGTAAATGAGAAACCCATGGATGAATGCAGGGTGATGGGTCAGGATGAGGGGACGAAGCTTCCTGATACTTACGATGGGCAGAATGGGTGAGGGTACGCTTGCGCAAGAAGGCAGGAAGAAAGGCTTGGCAGAGTCCTTTACCTTGCAGGAGAAATTGTGAGTCACCAGGTCAAGAGGTGTCCAAAATGGACAGTACTGCCTCCGTCTGTCAGGGTTGTCAAATTGTGCATTCACAGAATGCTTTTTATTGTGTATAAACTGAGCCCCTGTAATTCTGACTTAAAATCCCCTCCATAGAGTTCATAGCAGCAACAAAATGGAAACAGCCCAACCTTCCATGAGCAACAGAATGAAGAAATAAAACTGTGCTCTGCTCACAGCAAGGTATTTTTCAGCAAATAAAAACAGTGAAACATGAAGCAAATAGAGGTGCATGCAGTCACGCAGATCAGCCCTACAGAGTATTTACAGAAAGAAGCCAGAACTCAGAGTGTAATGCTTATCCTGGTATGCTTAAATTAATATGAAGTCCAAAGCGCTACGGCAAGGGATATGTTTATAAGGATCCAAAGCTATGAAAGGAAAGCGAGGAAGTGATTTTTAGAAAAACCAGAAAAACATACTGTTCTGGGAATAAAGAGAGGCTGGATCAGGACCAGACACCCTGGCAGCTTTGTGGGGTTTATAATTAATATGTCAGAGCGGGGTGTGATGGCACATGCCTGTGATCCCTGAGACAGGAGGGTCAGGACTTGTATTTCATTCAATTTTAGGATTATTTTGTCTAAAAACAAAATTCAAAAGATGAGAACTACTTGGAACCCTTTAGTATGTTTGGACAGCTTTTGTGTGGCTGGTGTATTTCTGTTCTCTCCACACTTATCGGCAACATCCAGTGTCCTCAGCAGCCCTGTGATGAAGAGTCTGTTAGCCTCTACACTGCGTAAGGAAACTGAGGCACGGAGATGTGACGTGGTTTACCCAAAGTCACGCAGCCAGAGTATTCCCCTTGGGACACTGTAAGATTGACAGAATGCTTTTGCCTGGGGCTATCCAGAAGTCCCAGGTCATCTTGGAGGCCAGGGTCAGCTGAGTGGTGAGAGGCTGAAGTGATAGTGACAGAAACTAAAGTAAAGGAGAGAAGCACTCGTGGAGGTCATTAACATGAGAGGGAAACCCTTGCTCTTAGCTATGCTTGTTCAGTGGAATCTGTGAATACTGATAGGAGGTGGGCTTTAGTGCTCCCATTTTAAAGACCCGGAGAGCTCCAACGGTTGTCCCAGGGCAGATATAGAAGGCTGTGGGTCCCTTACTCCCTCTCGTGTTGGTGCTGTTGTCCTGAGCACCTTGGCTTCTGGCAGCTGAGCTTGTGTCCTTTAGGAGATGTCAGCTGTGTGTTCTGCTGAATGACTTAGTACTGCACCTGGTACAGCTGCCCAGTGTCTGCCAGGGCCGGCTGAGTGCCTGGCAAAGTGTAAGCTGTGTCTCTTCCTGTCGTTGCCTTTGGTTAGCAACTGCCAGCCTGTCGACCCTGGACCCTGGGTCACAATCTCCTTGGCTTCATGTGTGCTGTCCTAGCCCCTTTCTCTTCCTAAGATAGCTAGCTGGCACTCACCCCCACTTGCAAGTTGGTTTGATGAGCCCACATGCCCACCACTCAAGAACATTCCTCCACTTGTCTCCTTTGAGAGCAGAAGAGGACCTTGATACAGCCGTTCTTAAGAAGGGACTGATCCACGTCACTTTCAGGGCAGTGGCAGAGCGGCACAGCTTAGTCAAGGTGTGAGTCACAGGGGGGAGGATGGAACAGCCTTAGTGGAAAATGGCATCAACTGAATTGCAAGTCTTAGCATTGGAAAAGGCTTGAGGGACATGCAACGAAATACTTTCGGGGGCTTAAGGCTGTTTGAGTTTTACCCATTTTGCTTTTTGATCTTTCCCCCTATAACAGCCACTTCTGAGATTACCCTACAGGACACTAGACATGGGATATTGCCCCGGAGAGGGCAGAGACAGGGTATACTGTGGTGTTTTTGTTTTTCAACTGAAGTAAAAGTCATATAACATAACATAAAATTAGCCATTATAATGCCCACACTTAGGATTCACAATATTGTATAATTATTTCCATCTGATTCTAAACCATTTCCATCACCTTAGAAGGAAGCCCTGTCCTCTGTAAGTGGCCACTCCCTTGTCTCTCAGCCCTTGTCTTTGTTGAGACATGATTTTCAGAGAATTCTAGAAGAATCACTATGGCTGTGGGTTAGAGAAGGAATGGGAAGGGTGGCCACCATAAACAGAAGGGGAGCCATTAAAGTCCCGCTGGTCCAGGTAAGAGGAACGGTGTCCTGTACCGTGGACATCCACAGAGAAGGTTGAGGAGAGGGGGAGGAAGGCTTGGCGTTGGGATTCATCACCTGTGAGAAGCTCCGTGGTAAGGAAGCCTGGTCATGGTTTGAGAGTGTCTGACAGTTTGCATGCTGGAGCCTTACTTCTTCAAGGGGTAGTGCTAAGAGGTGGAAACCTCATGGATAGATTAGTGCCTTTCTGAAGGGATTGAATGAGTTACCCTGGAGCAGGTTGTTGTAAGTGAGGCTGCCCCCTGAGTGTGTCTCTGATGCAGGACACACTTGCCTTTCTGGCTTTCCACCAGGAGTTGTGCATAAGGCTCTTACCAGATGTGGCCGACCATATTTGGACTTCCCAGCCTCTAGAACTGTGAGCCAAATAAACCTCTGTTCTTAATCGGTCGCTCTTTCTCAGATCCCAGTGTTGCAGGGACACTGACTTGGTATGATCTGCATTTGAGAGTAGGAACCAAAGAGCTCTTCAGCTTGTCCATGTGCTCCTAAACGCTCTGTGGTTTCGGAGAGGGGGCAAGCTTCGAAACCAGGAGAACTGTGTGCTGAGGTTGCTACCCTGTTGTTTAGAGACTTTTGAGTAGTCACTTCACAACTGGACCCTCCTCCTCCTCATCCAAAAATTCAGGACACTAAGAAGTTTTATTGTTCCTCTAAAGTGGAGTTGACTACAGGTAAAGCAAGCAGGCTTGAATGTGGAAGCGGATTTGCATTCATAGGCAAACTGAGCTTTCCTGAACATCAGCTCACGGTGGGGACTTAGAGAACCAGGTGTCAGGAATCTACTTGCTGCCTTGCCTGGAATAGTAGGGACTGGCATGGTTTAGCAGTTCTCAGCTGTGGTGGTGCGGTCTGTTTGTGCTGGTTGTGTGGATCCATTTTTAATAATTCTGATTTACAAGAGAGTTTCTTCAGTGCACAAACCAGTAAGTTTTTGCTGATCCCTAAAAACACTCATCCATGTTTGCATTATATGCTGGTGTCTTCCTGTTTTGTTTTATTTGCTGGGGTAGTAGTTTTATTTATTTGTAGTATGTGGGGTGTGGAGTGTGCATAATGTGTATATGTATGTTGTATGTATGTATAGTGTGTACATGTGTGTGTGTGTAGACGTGTGTGAGTGTGGAGGCCTGAGGAGAACATTAAGTGCCCTCCTATAATGCTCATCAACTAGTTTCCTAGAGACAGAGTCTCTCACTGGACCCTGAGCTGTGGTTTTCAGACAGAATGGCTGACCGATACCCCTCAGTAATTATCCAGTCTCCGGTCCCCCCACAAGACTGAGGTTACAAGTATGAGTGGCCAAGCCTAGCTTTTTCCATGGGTACCAGAGATCAAACTCACCTTGTCTCAGTCCCTCTGTGGCCTGCATGCTTGTATGACAAGTGCTCTTATCTATTTCCCCAGCCCCTTATATGTTCTTTCTTTAATTTCAATGCTAGAATCCTAAAGGCATATTTTTTATTTTAAGCAAAGTAACCACATGCACATGGTTAAAACCCAAATCAACTTGTGCTAAAGGTCCAAAGTACCATTATAAGCAACTCTTACATACCACCCCTACCCTTTGTAACCACATTTCTTTTTTAAAATATTTTATTGTTATTTATTTGAGAGAAAGAGGAGGGAGGGGGAGGTAGAGAGAGGGGAGAGAGAGAAAGAAAAATGGGCACACCAGGGCCTCCAGGCACTACACATGAATTCCAGATGCATGTGCCACCTTGTGCATCTGGTTTATGTGGGTCCTGGGGAATCAAACCTTGATCGGTTAGCTTTGCAGGAAAATGCCTTAACCACTAAGCCATCTCTCTAGCCCTGTAGCCACATTTCTGAGTTTGTCTCAGTTTTCCTGGGAATTAACCTACAGAATTTTAAATAAAATGATTATATGATATCTTTCAATTTATCAACTTTGAGATTATCTATAAGGCCCTGTTTTGACAGAGAACTAGTTATAGTGCACCCTGTTCCTCCCTCACCCCTTCCTTCTTTCCTTCCTTCCTTCCCATGTGTTTTCTTTCTCTGAACCTTAAGGGCAGTGTCTTTTAGTGTTAGGAATGGCCGTACTCCTGAGCTGGTGGCTTCATTTATCTTTGGGGGAATCACAGAGCCAAGCTTATGGCTTTCTTTCTCCACGGGCTGTGAAGCTCTTTGCCAAATCTAAGACTTACCTCTTATGTTGGAGAATCAGGCTACAGAGGTCCCCAACTGGTGCAGACTTCATTTTATTCTTTTCTGTGATTTTTCTCTTCACTGAGTTCTGTACTCCCAAGTAGCTGGATTAGGGGAGCTGTAGTATGGAATGCTCCAGAGCCTCTTTTCTAATCCTAATAGTCTCAGAGAAACCATGTTTCAGTGTGAGCCCCACCTCCACCCTCCCCTGCCTGTGAGTGAGACCTGTGGAGGTCACATCTCTTCCCTGCACTTTCCCTTCCCTTCTAGCATGGGAAGCGCCCGATCCAGAAATAGGCTGGCATGGCAGCATGCCTGCTGTAATTAAGGATGATTTATTTTCCTGTTAAAGACACCAGGCCGTGAGAGGATTTACCTCAGGTCCATTCACATTGCTGGGCTGAGCCATGTTTAAAAAAGATGCTTGGCAATTAGTGCCGCGTGGAGCCGCCTGCCAGCCCAGGCCTGCATGGGTTTAATGAGAGTCAGCGGGTGGCCAAAGGGTAGTTCATGGTGGGACACTAGGTTCCTTTTTCTCAAACCCTTTATGGTCCCAGCTAGGGGCTCAGAGAACAGGAATGTTAGAGCCAGAGATGGTCGCCTGCCTTCAGGCCTCCTGGGGTCTTGCACTCAACTCTCCATCTCTCCTAAGGACACCCTAACCTCTCTCGTTGGCATTCCTAACAGCCAGAGTGGTGCTAGCTCACCCAGTTGTTCATCCCTGTATGTTTTTTGAAAGGAGCACAAGCGTTTGTCGTTCTTTATAGTTGGAGCACCCCTAATCCAAAATAAAATTAAAAATCCAAATGCTTCAACCTCTGAATGTTTTCTAGTACCGACATGACACCACAAAGGGAAAATTCCATGTCATGAAACTGTGTGTCATGTACAAAATTGGTGGGAATATTATGCTAAATTACTTCAGGCTGTGCATGTAAGATGTATATGAAACATAAATGAATTTCATGTTTAGACTTGAATCCCATCCCTGAGATATCTCAACACGTGTAAGCAAAGTCCCACGTGTGTAAAGCTCCGAGAACACTCGGCTCCCAAGCATTTCAGCAAAGATAGCCGGCCTGTGCGTGGAAGTTGGGAACAGCACCCCAGTAAATCTTGATGGTGAGATACTCTGCTCTGTTCGGCGAGGGTGGAGGTCCTAGTGTCCCCCCCCCCCCCACTGTCCTCTGGCACGCTAGGCCTGCTTTCTTCTACTCCTCTACTTGGAGTAACTTGGAGACCTGCGGTGCAGTTTTATAACTGAGAAGAGCCTTAGAACGGACCACTGCTTCGCTTTCTCTGTGATGAGCAGGTCAGAAATGTTAAAGCCCTTCGACCCTGAGTGGTCTTTATTTCAGAGCTCAGTAGACACAGGCTGTGTTTTGAGACCTTAAGGCTTACATGGTGTCTTTTAATGTAGGAGAGAGCCGGAAAGCAAGCTTCCTTCCTTCCCTCCCTCTGTCTTTCCCTCCCTCCCTGAATCCTCAGCCTTTGACGACCACATCTAGCCTGTCTGCTGTGTGCTGTGACAGACACACAGACAATCTGACCACTCTGTCCCGGGAACTCACTAGCTCATGGCAGCTGAGCCGGGAGCAAGCACCGCCCTCCTGCAGCATGAGCCCTTGGGAGACAAGCGCTGTTGAGGCGATGTCGCCCGAGTGCCCTCCACAAAATTTCTGATCCACTTCTTCCACAGGGGGTCCCACCCTTGGGGGGAGGCGGGAGGGGGGGAAGGCTGTCTGCTCAACATACCTGAAGTCACAGGCACTTTAGGGGTTTATATTCAGAGCCGTCTTGGGCAGTCAGGTTGACCTTGCTGTGAACCTGACACAGGTGGGACTTCTCAGTACTTGACTTTCCTGTGCTAATGGATTTTGGGGGGTTTCCTTATGCATAGCAGAGCTTTTTAACCCCCCCTTAATGAGATTACTAGAGTATAAACCCTGGGTGGTATGGGCCCTTCCTGTGTCTGCTGAAGTCCAGCAGAAGTCCTGGGAAACCTGTAGAGTCATTCAATAATTTGGGATGTTGACAGTTTGGATTGCTGGGTGTCACAGCTTCTGGGTCTCCTTTCCCTGTAGAGCAGCCCGGGGTACATGCCATAGCTCGTGCTCTCCCCACCTAAGCTGTCTTTTTTTTTTTTTTTTTTTTAACTCATCTGGGTATGCTGCAATGAGCTAGTGACTCTGTGGCACCTCCTCTGGGATTCCCTTTGCTCCGTTCCGGGAGCGTGTACACCGGAGCCTCCGTCAGCCTGAGGTTGGACCCAAGCCACAGCAGGACCTCTGTGTCTTGCATATACCACTATTCAAGATTTATTTCATCTAGAATTGGAATTCTACACTTCTCAGCAGCTCTCATTGAGCCCCGTGGCTTGTGTGATACAGATTTATTCCTTCTTTAGGCCATGTGTTATTCCCTTCTCTATCATACCCGTGGCCTTAAACCTAAACCTCATCATTCCTATTCTGCCCATTTAGAGAGGCCAGAACAAACCCAGGTTCACAACCTGAATTGTGCCAGATATCAGGAATGCCATATGCAAAGTAAGGAGGCAAATTCCCCCTCTGAAAGTCTCAGAGGGACAAGCATAGAGCCCACTTATCTCCCCAGATGCTATCAGTGCTAGAATACACACATTCTAGGATGATGAGATAATGACTTTGGACTGGACTAATGCAATGCTAAAAATGTGAGTCACTCCATTACAGGTATGGGCAACAGTGAGCATGCTCAGTTGCCATGGGAACATGAGCATTTATTTGTCTCCAGCCACCAGTAATTCACTCCAGTACTCTGGAATGAGAGTGGTTTCCACTCTGTTCTCAGACACTTGTCTTCTACTTAAGGTTGCTCCTCGGCCCTTACCTACTCCGAGCATTGTTGTTGCTGCCCAGATGAGAACTCTGGCGCTGCAAACCTCAGAAACAGCTTCTGATTGACATCAGCAAAGTGAGATTTAGTGTACAGATCGTAGAGGCCCCCAGCATGGACCCTGCACCAGGGAAGGCGCCTCACAGCGGATAGAAACCAGGTGCCCAATTGCGTTGGGTCAGGAAGTGAGAGGACAGGAATAGTCAACACAAAAGAGCACTGACGGGTTTTCAGGTCGGAGTGGCTGGACACCACACGTCTTTCCTTGCTTTCCTGCCATGGTTCAGAGGGTCTGCACAGAGCATCCAGAGGCACGCCTGTGCCCAAGGACCCCCAGGGGCCCCATGGGAAGGTTGGCACCTGGAGTCGAAGCCACATAGAAAAAGTACCCAGTGGGAAAGAGAGCATTCCCTTAAAAAGGAGCGGAGTGCTATTCAATATGGGGAAAAGATATTTGACAATGCAAGCTACTAATAACTGCTACAATGATCTTGGAGAGAAGATTTGAGATTCTTTTCTGAAAGCGTGGCTTGGACTTAAAAAGACTTTAAAAGTCACTGCTTCTTCTAGTTGGAAGATTCATTATTAAAGAGACAGCTCTTCCTTTGGGAGGAAATAGGAATTAATGTTGTTAGCAACCTCCATTTTTTTTCTTTCTCTCCCTAGAACTTCCTGCCCCAAGCTAAGTATACAAAACAATATTTCAAAAGTTCATCTATCGTTTAATAAAATATTTACAGTAAATTAGAGAAAACAAATGTATCTGCCATTTGTATTATTAAAATCATCTCTACTGAACTATAACCTACCAGAAAGTAAAATTCAGTTTATATGTACAAGTGAATGAGCTGGGTGTGGTGATGCATGCTTATAATCCCAGCACTTGAGAGGCTGAGTCAGGAAGATCTTGGGTAGTCTGAGGCCAGCCTATGCTGTGCAGTAAAACCTTGTCTCAAAAACAAACAAGCGAACAAATGAACATTAACATGTATAGATGAATGACTTAACAGATGTACACATATACTCTAGTAACCACCACTGCAGTCAATCAGGGTATAGTCATCTCTCAGTATCCACAGGGCATTGGTTCAAACTCAACCCAGGATACCGAAATCCAAGAATGCTCAAGTCTGTTATACAAAATGACATAGTATTTGCTTATGTGTACCTTCAGTGCATTTTAATTCATCTTCAGATTATTTATACCACATGCCATGTAAATCCATAGGAAGCCTTCTTTTACCATACTATTCAGGGGAAAACGACCTTTAACAGTTTGCATTTACAGTACAGATGCAATTTGTGAGTGTTTTCGATCCCTGATTGGTTGAATCCACAGGTGTGTAACCCACGGATGTGGAAGGCTGACCATGTAGGGTGTCTTCCCAAGTTCTCATTTGTAGTCATTTTCTCTTCTCTGCTCCCACCTGTCTCCCCAGGTCACCACCGATTTGATTTCTTTCCTGAAGATTAGTTTTGCCTTTTATGGAATGTCATAGAAATAGGTCAGGTGGTATGCACTTTTGAATCAGGCTTCTTTTATACAGAACTATGTCTAAGGTCCATTCTAAGGATTTTTGTACCAGTGTTCTATTTCCTTGTAGTGCTAAGCATTAGCTGGACTTTCTTCAGTTCCTTACCCATTTGTCAATTGGTGGGCATTTGGGTTGTTTTCAGTTTGTGGCTATTATAAATAAGTCTGCTGTGAACATTTGTATACAAGTCTTTGGGACACGGTTTCATTTCTCTGGAATGTTGCCTGGTAATGAAATTGCTGGATAATATGGTAAGTGTATGTTTAACTATAAGAAATGGCAAAAATGGTTTTCCAGAGTGGCTGCCTCTAGGTGCTCATCCTACACAACCACATGTGGACTTCGAGTTCTCCTACTTTCTTGCCAGCATGAGGTTTTAAGGCATTCTAGTGAGTTTAATATTGTCTCTTCTTAAAGATTGACGGTGTTGAACAGTATCCACGTGACCATCGTCTTCTCTGAATTTGCTATTGACAGTTGCCAAATGTCAATCAGAAGTTATGCATCGCTTGGCATTACAAATCCTTGTGTGTTTCTCCAGTTCTGTTCCTCCCTCTCCTATTTTCCCTGGAGGCATGACTGTTGTCTGGTTGTTATGTATTTTCCATGAGCATGTTTTAAATTTTCATTAGCATGTATATATTCAGAGCAGTAAACTTGCCCGAAATGTTCCATACTGTATTTGTCCTCTTGCAGTTTGCTTTTTTCACGCATGTTTTTGTGGTTTATCCATGCTGATACTGTTTCAGCTGGTGCATCGTTCGCTAACATGCATAGCCCACGTGTGGTGGGTATTGCAGTGTTTTTATTTTTCCAAGCTGATCTCCTTAGAGATGCCTGTGAGTGTTCCTCTGGGGCTAGAAACCTAGATGGAACATATCTGTCTGAGATGTACATCTGTATGTCAGCAAAATAGTCACAAGTGGCGTCAAGGAGGTTCTGCAAATGAACACTACCACCCAGGGTCAGAGTTTTCACCTTCCTCATCAAACCCATCATAATTCTTATTTCTGCCATTGAGGGTACCGTGGAGTTGAATTGCATTTGTGTTTACGTCATTGCTGATGAGGTTGAGTATGTTTTCATAGCTTCATTCACTGTGTGTGCTTCCTGTCCATCAGTGTCCTCTGCCTACGCTGCTCAACTTTTCTTTCATGCTGCCATTCAATCATTGCTTTGTATTTTTGCTTTTTACTTCAGTTATTTTGTCCTGAAGTTTTTTTCATTGTAATCTAATTGAATTTATTAACCTATTATTTCAGGGATCTCTCTTTGTATGTCCTAAGAATCTTTTCTTATCTTCAGATCACAAGATGGCCTAATATACCTATCTTTATAAGCTTTAATGCTTTTGTAAATGTATACATACACACACACACACACACACACATACACACACACATATACACATACATATTTTGGTTTTTCGAGGTAGGGTCTCACTCTAGCCCAGGCTGACCTGGAATTCCCTATGGAGTCTCAGGGTGGCCTCGAACTCACGGCAATTCTCTTACCTCTGCCTCCCAAGTGCTGGGATTAAAGGCATGTGCCACCATGCCACGCCTGTAAAAATATTTTTATTTATTTATTGAAAGCAGAGAGAGATAGAGGGAAGAGAGGCAAATGAGACAATGGGTGTGCCATGGCCTCCAAATGCTGTAAATGAACTCCAGATGCATGTGCCTCTTCGTGCATCTGGCTTTACATGGGTCCTGGGGAATCAAACCCGGGTCATTAGGCTTTACAGGCAAGTGCCTTAACCACTGAGCCATCTCTAAAGCCCAGTTTTAATGTTTTGTATGTGACAGTTAGCTCTTTGATTGATATGTAGCTTATTTTTTGTTTGTTTATGACAGAGGCTCAATTGTATTTTTATTGCTTTTCTCATTGAGTAGGCTGTCATCCCATTATAATTTTTTAAACTATGCTTTCTTCACGGATGTTTTTCTTTTGGCAGGGGCTGGCTGGGGATTGTACAAGGGCCATATACAAGGTAGGCAAGACCTCTACCACTGAGCAACACCCCAGATCCGTCTCACTAATTAGAAAGTTCTTTGCTATCCGATGTGTGACCCGTTCTTGGGCTGGCACCTCAGGCTTTCTCATTTGTTTATTCATTACTCACTAATTTGATTATTAAAGCTCTATAAGAATTCCTTTGTCTGAAAGAACAAGTCCTTATTCTTCCACATTATCTGGATATTCCTGGACATTCACTGTTTTCAGTAATACTCTAGAATCAGCTCCTTGTTCTAGGAAAAATTCTGGTGATGTATGTTGAAATGCCATTATAATCTTTTGTTTGTTTGTTTTGTTTGCTTGTCTGAGACCAGTTTCACTATGTAGCCCTAGCTGTCCTGGAACTCACTGTATAAACCAGGCTGGCCTCAAACTTGTGGACGTTCCTCCTGCCTCTGCCTCTTGAGTGCTGGGATGACAGGCATGCACCATGCCACCTACTTGGCAGACACAGCTTTGGGATATATTGGTGTGATGGTTAACTTGGATTGTCATCTTGACTGGATTGAGAGATAGCTAGGGAATGCCTCTGGGTATGTCTGAGGGCATTTCCAGAGTACATTGACATGTGAGAGAGCAACTGAGGGGGAAGGACCCTGCCCTGGCAGATAGCACCATCCAGAAAGTTACCATCTCCAACTAGTGTTACCACGATGTTTGCTTGTACCAGGAGCTCATGTTTATTTGGCCTATGTAAATTGTACTGTTTTTTTTTTTTTTTGTCTCTGCTTCTTTGATGGAATAACAGCAATAAAAATGAAAGTAAATAATAAAACATTTCTTATTTGATTGGTTCCCTTTGTCCCTTGCAACAATTCTCCCAGATTCTTCATTACACCTTTAGCCACCCCCCAACCTCCGATACACACTCATGGCATCATCTGTCAGGCTAGGCTCGTTCTTCAACATGATGGAGGAGTCTGTTTCCCCTGGTTTGGCACTGAACAGTTGTCACCTTGCGATCCTCCTTCCTCGCCATCCTGCTTAGTTGCCCGTGCCTGTCTTTTGCTTTCTGACCATTTCTTGGGTCTGCTGCCTGCCCCCTTGTTGCTTTGCTCCCTTGGTGTTTTGGGTGTACACCCTTCAGTAGATTTCTGAAAAGAAAGTGGGTCTGTTCTTAACCTGTACTACAGAAACTTTTGCCTGAGTGCTTGTTTTCAGGGTGACGTGTTGCCTGTCATCTAGGTGTCCCCGAGACCAGGAGCTCCGGATTGGCTTGTTTCAAGCATCAGCCCAGTGTTTCCTGCCATTGAGGTGGGGGAGGTCACTTGCCTGCCATGGGCAGGAAAAGGTCTAGAAAGCACTTCTATTGTCTCCTTTAGAAACAAAAACTAAGTAGAAACTTTGCATGGTCACATCACGTGTTGGTACCATTGCCTTCCTTCCTGTCCCCATTCCGCTGAGGGCCCTCCTCGGTGGGCTTACTGCTATTCACCATGGGGTTGCGGGTTGAGTTGTGCAAGCAGCAGTCAGTCACTGTGGGTGAGGGGGGCAATGCCTCTGGATATTCCTTCCCATCCCATGGCTCTTACAGTCTTTTCGTCCCCTCTTCTGCAAATTCCTGAGCCTTGGTGGGTACATTTTCAGACTGCTTCAGTGTTTGCGCTCTCAGTAACTTCCACCTGAATCATGTTTGTGTGTCTTCCTGAGCCTTCCTGAGATTTCACATTAGGAATCAGCTTCCTTCTCTGTCTTCCTTTGAGAGCATATTGTTCTCATCTGCCACTTATCCGTTTGATTTCCATTGTCCGTTTTGTTTGTGTGTTTCATTTGATGTAGCTCTTATTTTCTTTTATCTTACTCGTTGTGGCTTTGTACCTAACTTTTTCAAGACACTTTTAGCTCGGTTTCAGGAGCACATGGAGATAGATAATCTGTTTTCAATCAGTCATTTGAACCTTAAGCAGCATTTGTTGTATTTTCTGACTTTTGCTGTTGCATGGCGATGCTGTTGATTTTTATAAATAGACCTTGAACTGTCTTATTAGCTCTAGTCGTTTGTAGAATTTCTTGGGGTTTGGAGGTAGACAAAGTGTGTGAGGATGCCAGCAGTTTATCCCTTAGCAATCCTTTTGGTTATTATTTATTTTGTGGGATCTTTAGTACAGAATTGTAAAGAAGCCATGGTAATGCGTAGCCTCTTGTTATTCTTGACCTTAATGGAAAAGCGTCAATGTTTTTCATTAAGTATGAAGTTTATCCTAATGTTTTTCTCATTATGACTTATCAGTCTAAGAAAATCCCCTTTTGGTCCTGGTTTTCAGTGAGTCTTTCTTCATCCGCATGGATGCTAACGTCTGTCGGGTGTTTATTCTGCCTGTAGGTTAACTCATTCTTTTTTTTTCCTTCTAATCTATTAATGTGATGAATTTGATGAGTTCTCTGATGTTTTCAAGTTTTTGCATGTCTGAAGTTTGCTAATGCTTATTTCATATTTTTTCACTTTAAAACCCAGTGGTGTTAGGAGGCAGGCTTTTAAATTCCTTCCTTCTGATATTTTTCTTTAAAGTTGTGATGTGTCGGTGTTGGGGGGGGCATTATAAGTGGAGTTGAATGTCTTCATCTCTATTTCTGGAAAAGATTTTTCAAGTGTCTTTTCCTTAAACATTTGACAGAGCAGGAAAACTACACAAGGCCATTAGCGTTTTTAAAGGTAGATTTTTAATGGCTGGATCAATTCTTTTGAAGGTTTTCTATTTTCTCTTGAGTCAATTTGGCTATTTTTTTTTTTTCTGGAAAATTGTTGGCAGTGGCAGCTGTTAACAGACAGCAGAGAAACCACATCTTTAGTTGATTCATGCTGCCAGCCCAGAAGGTCGAGAAGATCTAAGGCAAAGCATTCTGGGAGTGTACATTATTCAGAAGGAGAAAAAAGAGCTATTGATTAACTCTTAAGTCAAGTGTCCAGTGTTAAAAATGTCACTGTAAACACCTACATTGTATAAATGGACTATAAATGCCAAGTTTGTCCGAGGTGATGAGAAAAAAAGAGCAAATGCAATCAATCCAATACATAGCAAGACAGCAGGACAAAAATGCAAAGAGGAAAGCCTGGTAAAGAAAAAGCATATCCTTAGGGTGACTCGTAGACACCTCCTGAAACCCTGTCAGACCCCCTCTGCTCCTTTGGGACCCTGCTCTGTCCCCCCCGCATCACTGTACAATTCCTTCATACCACACATGACCATCCCTTTGCCCCTTTTCTCTCTTCCCGGGACCAGGACGGGCTATTTATCTATGTGTTCTCGGGCCTGACAACCATAGGTCCCAGCAAATGTTTGAGTAAGCATGGTGCACAGATGAATAAATAGGCGAACAGACAGTAAATCACTCTGGCAGTGGTGCTCCAAAGAAGTAGTTTAATCTCTGGTACAGTTGATCAGCAAATTAAGGTATGTGGGAAGTACATGCAACCTTGGATTCAACCAGGGAAGAGTCGGCGTGAGATGCTTTGACTGAACGTGCCTCCAAGTCCCTCAGCTGTCTCTGTGGCTGTCAGACGCTTGATCAGTGTGTCCCTGGAGAGTGTCTGTGCATTGGTAAAGTTGACATTAGTGCTTTTCAAACATGAGTGTACACAGCGATACATACCATAATGGTACAGTGTAGCATTCCTCAAAGCAAAGTGCTGTGATACACTGAGATGAATACTACAGTGTGAGTCTGGGATGTTCCCTCAAGGTCACCTGTTGAAGGCTTGATCTCTAGAGCTGTAGTCTTATTGGGAGACAGTAGAGTCTTTAGCAGGTGGATCGTAATGCACACAGGGGTACTGGTCAAAATGCAGATCCTGATGGAGGGTGAATGGACAGGTTGGATGCCCTGCTTCGGACAAGCCTGTTGGCTGTTCTACGGGCTATTCTTTGTACATAGCCACTTGTGTGCTGTCACCTGTACCCAGACTCTTCCCAGGTGCTTGGTAGCAACAAAATGGGAGAATAACCTCAAATGAAATTATGCTGACTTCTAGGATATTTTCCATGTAGAATCCATGACCAGACAGAGGTACCTGTTCATCTCAAACTGTTTACCACCAAGTCAGCCTACTCTAACTCTGCCCAGACTCTGGGGTGAAGCCAGCTCGCTGAGGTCCCTGCACAGTGACCACACTCTTCCTCATTGATCCGTTTCTCAGGCAGAGACACACGTCACATCCTGAGAAGCCCTTGTCTCTGTGATTCACATGCCACTTGTCACTGATGTCCGGCTCCACCACACTTTATCTACACAATCAAAATCCCATTTCCATGTCTCATTCTATCTTTACCATGCTGTAACTTTGGTCCCTTGACAGGAGGGCCACCTCTTAATTTTCTGTCAGCTCCCCACCCTGAGAGAGACAGAGGCAGCCTTGCTCTCTATACTCAGCATGGTGACACTTGATTTCTTCTTTCTTCTAGTTCCTCAGTTTTAGGAAAGTGGCACAACACAATGGGAAACGCCTCCAGGTGCAGATAAGCTTGACCAATACACCAACCGTGGGGTCAGACAGACCATAGACACCCACCTTCCCCAAGCTCTACTCTGGGCTCCTCCGTGTTGCTGCTGGCCACTGGCAGGTGGTCTCTTCTGTTCTTTACCTTTCACACTGGCTCCCGTGGAGCAGGGAGGCTCGTGGGCAGAGAGATATTTCTTCAGGCAATAATGAAGGCTGTGCTTCGGTTCCAGGATTTTACCGAACACATTTTTTTCAGCCGCAAGACTGGCAACAAAACCTGAAACGTGAGGCTGGAAAGATGGCTTAGTGGTTAAGGCATTTGCCTACAAAACCAAAGGATCCAGGTTCAATTCCCCAGGATCCATGTGAGCCAGATGCACAAGGTGGCACAGGCATCTGAAATTTGTTTACAGTGGCTAGAGGCCCTGGCGTGTCCATTTTCTCTTTGCCATTCTCTCATTCCCTCTTTCTCTCTCTCTCTCTAGTAAATAAATAAAAGTCAAAGATAAAAAGAAGCTTTTGAAAACCTGAAACTTGAATGCCACTCAGTGATTTCCCAAGATTTGGATGCCTGCCCTGGCTCTTTTCTATCCACTCCCTCCCACCCCCGCCTCTAAAACTTTGGCTGTCCCAGGGTGGGCAGGAATGACATAGCCTTGGGAGATGGCCAAGAGGAAGGCAGGGATGTGAAGCCAGGCCCTCATTCCCTATGGCTTAGGTGCCGGAAAGGGCTGTGGGTAAATAAAGCAGGGTCCGCTGGTGTGTCTGCATGCAGGCTGTGGGTTGTGGGTCCCCAGGCTTTCCTAATTCCTGAACCTTGTCTGAGCCAAGCAGTGACAGTGCTGAGTGTGTCAATAGTCTCACAGCCAGGAGACATGGGAGCTATGCTGTGGGCCATGTGCTGGTAAGTGATTCCAAGTTCTTGGCCTCCACTTCCTCCCCAAGATCCAGGCTTGGTGGTGTTTCTGAACATCAGCACGTCTCCATCAAAGCTCCCAGGTGACGCTCCTGGGTAGTCAGGGTTGGCACCACAGCAGTTCAGAAGACGGGAGAACCGGCACAGCCTGTGCAGCTCATCATAGCACTGTCAGTATGGTCTTTTGGATTCTTTTTTTTTTAATTATTTATTTACTTATTTATTTGAGAGAGAGAAAAAGGCAGAGAGAGAGAGAAAGAGAGAATGAAAGGGAGAGAATGGGCGCACCAGGGCCTCTAGCCACTGCAAACAAACTCCAGATGCGTGCGCCCCCTTCTGCATCTGGCTCACGTGGGTCCTGGAGAATTGAACTGGGCTCCTTTAGCTTTGCAGGTAAAACACCTTAGCTGCTAAGCCACCTCTCCAGCCCCTCTTTAGGATTCTTTAAGACATGATTAAAATCTTTGTTTCTGGGGGGGGATCTTCCCGGTTTTTTAAAATATGTTGGCAACTAAGTCAAATACTTTTTGAAAGGTCTGTTACAAGACAAGGGACCCAAATTTATCCAGTGGTCCAGTTGTCAGGCTCTGGTCCACAGGGTAAGGCCTCACCCCAATAACTTCCATGGGTTTGGGTTCCATGTGGCTAGCCATTCTCCGTAACTCATGTGTGCCTGTGCGCTGTTTCCGGTTCTTGGTCCCCAGCTTGGAGCTCAGCTCTGAAAAGAGACTTTTCCTGAGCACAGTCCCTGAGTGATCTCCATGATCCCACAATAGCCCCGTGTGGTATTTTTTTTGGTCCCAATTTCTCAGATGGAGAAATTTTGTCACTCGCCCAAGGGGAGGGTGGAGCCAAGATTCTAACCTGGTTCTGTTTGCTTCTTAAGCCCAAGCTCTCAGCCACCTGAGAGTTGCTCTACTTGGAGTTCTTTGGTTCCGGTGACTTGCATGGCTTCTGGTGAGGGGCTCTGACTCAGGTAACTCCTTAGAGTGCATGATGGAACTGGCAAGAGTTCCCAATGCCAGGCCTAGAGATTGCACGAGAGGTCAGGTTGGGATGAGGAAGTGGGAAGTGAGAGTTTCAACGCTGTATTTTTCTAGAGAAACGATGCATTTCTGACTTTCATGTGCTCTTTCCCCATCTGTGCCCCCAAGCCCTAGATTATGCCTTACTCATTCTACATCTGCACCCCTTTCCTTAGACACTTTTTAAGATTTAGAGTGGGATAAGAAAGATTGACATTGTTGGTGATATTTTTCTTTTTTCTTTTTTTTTTTTTTTTTTTTTTTTTTTTTGGTTTTTCGAGGTAGGGTTTCACTCTAGCCCAGGCTGGGATGACCTGGAATTCACTATGGAGTCTCAGGGTGGCCTCGAACTCACGGCGATCCTCCTACCTCTGCCTCCCGAGTGCTGGGATTAAAGGCGTGCACCACCACGCCCGGCTCGATATTTTTCTTTAGTCCAGCAAGCTGAGCAGCATCTGTGGAAGGAGACCATGGGAATAGACAGAGCAGTGAGCTGCTGGGAGCAGCAGAGGAGGCTGGGCCAGCTGATGCAGACTGGAGAAGAAACGAGAAGGAATGAGGAAGGAAGGAATTGGAATAAGCCTTTGAAGCCTGATGTAGAGAGATGTTGTAGTTAACTTCTTGTTGCTGGGACCAAACACCCAACCAAAAGCAGCTGATGGGAGAAAAGGGTCTATTTTGGCCTATAGTCTCAAGAGGAAGCTTCATGGTGGCGGGGAAAAGATGGCAGAGCAGAGGATGGACATCACCTCCTTGCCAACGTCAGGTGGACAACAGCAACAGGAAAATGAGCCACACTCTAGCAAGGGGGAGCTGGCTATAGCACCCCTGAACCCACCACCAAACCACACTTCCTCCAGCAAGGCTCCACCTCCCAAATTGCAGTTAGCTGGAGACAAAGCTTTCTGAACACACAAGTTTATGGGGGTTGTCTTGATTCAAACCACCACAGAGGGTGGAGGACAATGGAAGGTAGGAGTCCCTGCTGGGCCTAGTGAACCAGGCAGGGCAAGCTGGGCAGTGCCCATAGTATAGTGTAGCATTCTCCAAAGTGCAGTGCTGAGATGCTCTGAGATGAATACTATAGTGTGGGTCCACAATGTTCCCTCAAAGTCACCTGTTGAAGGCTTGGTCTCCAGCCTGTGATCCTATTGGGAAACAGTAGAGTGTTTATCAGGAGGGAACTAGTAGGAGGAAGTTAGGTCAGAGAAGTGCTCAGCTGAAGGAGATACTGGGGCTCCATCCCCTTCCTGTCTCCTTATTTTGTCTCCCAGCTGCAGGAGGTGAGCAGTTTGCTCTACCATCCACTCCTGCCAGGACATTCCTCACTGCGACAGGCCCAAAAGCAATGAGGCGAAGTGACTATGGACTGTGACCTCTGAAACTGCGAACCAAAATGAACCTTTCCTCCTGATAAGTTGATTATCTCAGCATTTTGTCACAGTGACAAGAAGCTAATGTAATGGTCTATGGGTGGAGCATTCTGTGTTAGTGATTCACATCAAGGGAAGGGTTTCCCTATTGCATTTCCCTCCGTGGGCTCACGGTCATGGCAGGAGAAAGTTCTGAGTGGTGCTGGGCGATAAGAAACATCAGCAGGTAGCTAGCAGCTTCCAGCTCAGCTGAATAGACTTTCTGAGTGTTCACAGTGATCATTCTTAGGATTGTTGCAGGTTTCTGGCAAATGTTGCTAATTTTCCACTTGAAGATGAATACAAAATCTTCCGTGCAATCGCATTGTAAAAGCAAAAGTGAGTCAGCTGAAAATATTAGTCAAAAGAAATAGCCATACTAATTTATGCTAGAAATTATGATCAGGGAAAGACAGGCTCCCAGGAATTACTAGATACCGTCGAGTCAGTGGACCAGAGTTCAAAGCCACTGACGGTGTGACCTTGGGCAAGTCATTTCATGTCTGTATGGCATAGTCGACTCCATCATAAAGCAGTAGCATTGGTATTAAATGGGCTTTGTGGCTGTCATTGTTTGGCCCACTGCCTGGCAAGTCATTCTCAGTGGTGGATGTTATTACACGAAGTGTTCGTCACTGTGACATGTTGAACGCAGAGGCTTGTACTCCTGGGCTCACGATGGACACAGGCCAACCGTGGACCAGAAAGCTTAGTAAGGGGCTAAGCATAGTCAACACAGGGATTGCCACCTGTTCAGGATTTGACGCCAGTATTCTTCCACTGGAAGGGCCAGGCAGCAGGGAAACAGCCCTTGGATGAGCATCCTAGAGCCAGGTGCGAGTGAGAGGCACTCTCTTCAGCAAGGCCGCCTTGTAATGTTGCCCTGTGGCTGCTGTCTGGGAAGGTGAATTTGGGAAGTTTCCACTATTCCCTAAGGGATAGTGGTGTCCTTTCCTAAGCTGGTCACAGTGCGTACTGAACACCTGCTTTTCCTCTGGAAGTCTGCAGTGTGGATAAGCCTGGCTACTGGGATACGCATGAGCTTTTCAGGTAGACAGTGATCGCACACGCTAGAGGAACTCAGCATGACCTATGTGTCTCCACCGAGAGAGGCCTCTGCTGGGCGAGGACTCCTGAACGTTACCTCCTTACTCAGGACCTTGCCCCAGCCCCCACAGTTCTTCATGAAGTTTGCTTTGCATCCTCTTGATGTCCTAGGGCTTAACCAGGAACACGGCATCTGCTGAGTCTTCTGAGTTCTCCTAGCTACTCAGCAAACCTGGAACTAGTCTCTCGGAGATTCCTGGGACTCACAGGAAGGCATGCCACAAGGAAGGTGCTGATCTGGGGAGATTGGCTTCTTGGGATCACATGGGGATGAGTTTCCCTTCTCGGGGGTGCTGGTATGGTGTCCCTGGGCTTCCTACCAAATGGCTTAAATAGAAGGCTGAGGAAGATGTGTTCGGACTTTCTGTGTGTGACTTAAAGTTCTGCTGTGGCTCATACTAAAACCTCTGGAGGGCAGGGAACAATAGCTGATCTCTACAAAGGTGACCATGGTGAAGATCACTGGTTTGGCACTGATATCAAAGACACCACACCCCATATCTTTATAGCATGCAACAGGGACCACCCTCCGAGGTTAAAGTCAAGACCAAGGAAGGTTGATATGAGCTTCCCTCCGACTCACTTGAGTCTTGAGAACGTGAGTCTCTGTTCAGACTTCTCAGAGGTGGTTAGGACCTCTGACCCTGAGCTAGGGTCAGCATGCAGAGTGACTGGGCTATGTTTTTGTCAGGAGGACAACAATACTAGGAGTATTTACAGGCACTTCTGGTTTAGGACCTGGGATGTGGAGCCTGGTTGGTCTGCAGAGACTACCAGAGAGGTATGCATTGGGCCTGCTGGCCTTCTGTTCAGACACCCCTCTGACCAATGGGGGAGTGAGGAGTGAAGGATAGAGGAAACTCATAGAAGTGGGGACTTACTTGTTTGACTGGAAGAGTGAAGGGAGTTGGAGTGAAATTGGAGACAAAGGAGGCCCAGCTGACATGGGCTGGATGCTTGAACCTACCTGATACCGAAAACATTCTAGTAAGGATGGTGATAGGATGTGGAGTTTGGAGAAGGAGCTATGGCTTGAAGCAGTGTAAGAAATCACCTGGCAGTTTCAAATGCCATGTGTGTATGTGTTTTCACTTAATCCTTTCTAGGCATAAAAATAATGACAATAACAATAATTGCACCATTACTATCTCCATTTTCCACAAGCAATGCCTCTTGGAGACGTTGTTCAAGGGGGTCAAGTAACTTGTGTGGGCACAGTATGGAGTTGAACTCAGGTATTCTGGCTCCCAAGCCTGTATGTATGTAGTCTTTACCACTGCATTGTAAGGACTTGGTGACTTAGCAGTGGTACAAAATTCAGTAACCTTTAGAAGCTTGTCAAAGCAAATTATGGCCCTCAATGACAATAACTCCATAGGCTTTATTTACTACTTAAACTTTTTTTTTTTCCCTAACAGACTTGGAAATACATAGGTAGCTATTTAAAAAGTGGGCCTCTTAGACCACCCACCTCATCATGTATGGCTTGTCTTGTGCTACAAGATTTCCAGGAAACCCCTAGATTTCCACACTTGAGGAAGCCCAGTTCACTGCGCTGCTTCCTGAGCTGGGGCTGCAGACCACAGTGGAAACCTTCAAGTCCAGTTTCATCACCACCTTTTCCCCAGAGCCATTTCTGTCCTGCAGAGTGTGCACATCCTGCAAGGCCCTTCCATGTGGCATACAGCCCTCAGGCTGTGGTCCATGCTGAGCCTGTTAACCATGGCACATCTCATCTACATGCAGGCGATAGCCTGGCTTGGTGTGCTTGCGGGCAGCTGATAGTGGCTCTCAGAGGTCTGTCCTTCTGATCTCCAGAACTGGGAGTGTCCTTTGATTTAGAAAAGAGGACTTTACACATGTTATTACATACGGATCTTCAGATTGTCTGGGTAAGCCCTAAATACAATCATATAAGAGTCCTTACGAGAGGGGGCCGAGGGAGATCTGAGCTCACATGGCTGAGAAGGAGTATGCCCAGGGAGACAGAGGCTGTAAAGACAAGACAGGGAATGCCAGCAGCCATCAGGTACTGGAAGAAGTGAGGGCAGACCACTATGACATGTTACATGAATCCTGTTCAAGTTAGCCTCATAGAAAAAGGAGGCATTTACAGATTGTTATAACTGAACATTCTGTGAAAGTTCGGCCTCGGGCTTGGTTTGGTCAGCGATGGCACAGTCGGCTGTCTCTCCTGTACTTCCCTCTTCACTCCGTCTTCTGCATTGACTCCATTCGATGACATTTACCATGAAGTGTCTGGATGACCACTTGAAGCTTCAGGCCTGTAGTCTGTCACCACAAGCCCCTTTGCCCGAATCATTTCAACAAGAGTCTTAAGGATTCAACATCGGGTTGACTGGCTTGGGTTATATGCCCACTTTTGTAGCCGCTGGGCCAGGGCAATGGAACATGGTCATGCTGGAATCACTTGCCCCACAAACCCTAAACACTGAGAATGGGAAGAGGCAGTTCCCAAAGGATCATGGGGGTGTCCTCAGAAGCTGCAGGGTGTGCATTTGGCTGGGTGGGCAGCACAGCACAGCACAGCATGTGGATGCTGGAGTCTGCATCTGGTCTGGCGCCACAGAAGCTGTAAGACACCTTAGGGTGCCACAGTGGCTTCCAGGCCACTGGATTACCCCAGATGTGCTTGGAAATACCAGGCTCTGCTGAAAGAGGCTCCCTGGCCTCAGGCATAGGAATCCCTTCTCACACATGTCACATGTTGGGAAACCCGGCGGCAGCAGCTGCCACCCCGCCGGGGCTTTCTATTTGAATGCCCCATTATCAAAGCATCTTTGAACTTCTGTTGGCACTTAAGTGACTAATGTTGGATGTGGGGATAAGAGGTCTGTTCTGAGAAATAAGAAAGGGGAAAGGGAAGCAGCGACCAGTACACTAGCTAAAATGGGCACTCTCTCTCTCTCTCTCTCTCTCTCTCTCTTGCAGTGCTGTTTGATGCGGGGTGGAGGAGGGTGATTCCTTGGGGTCATTGAGGCAACAAAGGAGTGGCTGTGGTTGTGTGAGAGAAACAAAACTTTAAAAAAAGGCACATCCTCTGCCCCAGCACCCTCTTGCAAGTGGGAGCCATGGACCAGGCAGGAGGCCTTTGGTGAGGGAGAGTGACCAACCATTGAGACCTGCTCACTCCATGATGGGCAGCAAGCTGCCAGGGTGGCCAGGTGAGAGCCGGGGTGACAGAGGTTTCCAGAGCCAGAAGTGCAAACACACAGTTCAGCCCCCAGGGCAGTGCCTTGTTCATAGCATGACCATAAACAAAACTATCACCCTGACAGAGCCTCAGGACCACTGGAATTCCCATCTGGGTGCTGCTGCTCCCGTTGTAACCTTGTGCACACCCGAGTGCAAGCAATTGATTGAACTGAACCTCGGGGTTTCCTCCTCAGCAAGATGCACATGACCATAGAACCCAGATGGCTTCAAGTGGCCTGGCCCATGTGGATGTGCATGTTAGCTGAGATTGTGTGCAGAAACCTTCAGAGCAGGACCTTATCAGCCTCCCCAAATTGAACTGAAGCTCCCCGAGGGCGATACCCTTCCATTGTGCTGGAAGCCCTTCTAGACTGACAGCTCAGCACAACGGCCTCGCCTTGCCCACAGCAACCATCCCGCACCCAGTGTAGCAGCCACCTGGGCACACGTGATCCTGAGTCCCACAGTATGTCAGATGGGCCAGGCCTTCCTAGAGCCAGAGCTCCCATGTTTTGGAATAAGACGGTGATATTGGCAGCAATGCTGGGCGGGTACCGCAGAGGAATTGCATACGCACCTCGCTGTATCTCTTGGAAGGGGTGAGGTCACAAGGGCTCTCCTGGTTGTAGGGCCTGGTGACAAACACATGTGCCTCAGTGCCACCAGGCTTTTGCACACCACTTGATGGAGATGGGAGGGAGCAGATATTCCTTGTGTCAGAAAGTCAAGGAAGGTGGTGTTAGCAGGCTCTGCCTGGCTGCTCTTTGAGGGGGAACCCCATGATACCTACATGGAGTTGACCACCCTTTGCTGTCCGTTCTTGACCCACTCTAGGAAATCCAGCCAGCAGGTGGGAGCTTAGAACGGAGGCAGGGTTTCCCTTTCCTGGGGTCTACATCTTTCCTAGGTGGCCCCCCATCCTACTGATGTGTGCAGGCACAGGACCTCTGAATACTCTTGCTCTCCAGGCTGTGCTGGCTGCCATAGCCGTCGTCACAGAGTGAAGGACCCTACTGGAGAATCCTCAGCGAGGTGGGGTGGGGAGGCAACGGGGACTGGAAGGGCGCTGAGGGCTTCAACCTGATCAAGAATTCCCATCAGGGGGCTGGAGAGATGGCTTAGCAGTTAAGGCGCTTGCCTGCAAAGCCAAAGGACCTCGATTTGAATCCCCAGGACCCACATAAGCCAGATGCACAAGGTGACGCATATATCTGGAGTCCGTTTGCAGTAGCTGAAGGCCCTGGCACGCCTATTCTCTCTCTCTCTCTCTCTCTCTCTCTCTCTCTCTCTCTTTCTATCGCTATGCTTCTTTCTCTCTCTCAAATAAATAAATAAAATAAAAATATTATTTTTAAAAAAAGAATTTCCATCAGGGCTGGAAAGATGGATTGCCAGTTAAGACATTTGCCTGCAAAGCCTAAGGACCCCGGTTTGATCCCCAGGACCCACATAAGCCAGATGCACAAGGAGGTGCATGCATCTGGAGTTTGTTTGCAGTGGCTAGAGGCTCTGGTGCACTCATTCATTCTCTCTCTCCCTCTCCTTCTCTCTCTCTCTCTCAAATAAATATTTTCTTTAAAGGAATACCCATCCACTGCTGGTGGCTCAGCACCGCTAGGTGAGAGAAGAAGGGACAAGAAGACCTGGGGTGGAAGTGGCTGAATAGCTAAGAGATTTCAGAGACCAAAGGCCAGGCTGGCCATCAGACAAAACCAGCCGCACTGTTTGAAGTTATTCACAGTTTCATGATCCATGCCTACTGCTTGTATGGCAGCTGAAGACAAGATGCATTGGATAGGTTTTTAAAGTTTCGTGCCAAGCCTGTTCATCATGCATGCCTATAATTCTGGCACTCAGAGGCTGAAGTTGGCCAGCCTGGGCTATATACTGAGACCTTGTCCCCCCCCCCCAAAAAAATTTCATATGAGGGGCTGGGGAGATGGCTTAGTGAGTAGAAGTGTTTATTACAAGCATGAGGACCCAAGAGGGCCTGATTTGCCTTGAGTTTGATTACCCAGCATCCACATAAATAGATATAACCGGGCATGACTGTGCATACCTATAGCCCAAGTCCTATGGCGAGCAGAGACTGCAGAATTGCTGGGGTTCTCAAGTCAGCTAGTCTGGCTGAAAACTGCAGCACCGGGTTAGGTGAGAGACTTAAGTCTCAAACACACAGATGAGTGATAGAAGAGCAAACCCCAATAGAAGAGGATACCCGACATTCTCCTCTAGCCGCCACTCATAGCACACATCTGCATATATATGCATATACCCCCTCACACATGAACACATACCAAAAATCAAAACAAAAGTATTAGGATTTATTTAAGTCAGTAGAGAGTCTTTTGAGGATCAAGTGATATCCTGATGAGTTATAAAATTTAGACTAAAATATTTGGGCAAGAGACACGGCTTAGCGCTTAAGGAATTTGCCTGCAGAGCCAAAAGACCTGGGTTTGATTCCCCAAGACCCAAGACCCATGTAAGCCAGATGCACAAGGTGGCGCATGCGTCTGGAGTTCGTTTGTAGGAACTTGAGGCGCTGGTACACACTTTCTCTCTCTTCTTTCTCTCTCTCTCTCTCATGAACAAATAAAAATAAAACAAATCTTTAAAATATTTAACAGAATGCTGAGCATTTCTCATTGAATATAGGTCAGAGATTCCTTGTGTCTGAGTCCCAAGGGTGATATTGTAATTGGCTTCACGCTGCTGGCACAAAGTGCCCGACCAAAAGCAGCTAATGGGAGGAAAGGATTTATTTTGGCTTACAGACTTGAGGGCAAGCTCCATGATGGCAGGGGAAAACATGGCATGAGCAGAGGCTGGGTATCACCTTCTCGCCAACATCAGGTGGATAACAGCAGCAACAGAGTATGCCAGACACTGGCAAGGGGAAGCCGGCTATAACAACCATAAGCCCACCTCCAACAATACACCGACTTCACAGAGGAACCAATTCCCAAATTGCCACCAGCTGAGGACTTAGCATTTCAGAACACACGAGTTTATGGGGGACACCTAGTACAAACCACCACATTCCACCCCTGGCCCCCATCAACTCAAGACCATCCATGATGTAGAATTCGATACATTTAGTCCAACTTTAAAAGCCCTGCATGGTGCAGTGCTGTTTACGGTTTTGTTTCCTGTGTAGTCCAGGCTGACTTCCAGCTCGCAATCCTCCTGCGTCAGCCTCCCAAGTGCTGGGATTACAGATGTGTGCCGCCGCAGCCGGCTACACTGTAGGATGTTGTGCAGTGTTCCTGGTCTCTGCAAGCAGCCCGACATGGTAGAGACTCTACAAGCACACATGCTAGTCCTTAAGCCTGAATAAACTTGCTTTGAGCTGGGAAGGAGCTCTGGATTTTCTAGTAAAATCACCATGGTCCTTAAACGTGGAAGAAGGAGCCTGACATGGTGGCGCACCCCTTTAATCCCAGCCCTCGGGAGGCAGAGGGTAGGAGGATCACTGTGAGTTCGAGGCCACCCTGAGACTAGTGAATTCCAGGTCAGCCTGGGCTAGAGTGAGACCCTACCACGGGGGGGGGGGGGGGGCACATGGAAGAAGGAGGTGGACGAGGCAGCATAAAGAGGGTCTCTCCTGCCACTGCTGGCTTTGAAGGTGGAGGAAGGGGCTCCAGGCCAGGAGCAGCCTTCAGAAGCTGAAAAGGACAGGGCAGAAGGCTCTCCAGGTGCCTCCAGGAGGAACACAGCCCCTCTGCCTGCAATGTGACACCTTGGCTTCAACCAGGTGGCACCACCTATGACCTTCAGGACAGAGGCTAGGCCAGTGTTGTCCAGAACCATGGGGAGCAAATCCGGCAACCAGCCTTTCCTGCCCTCATTGTGACAGCTAGTAAATGTCTCCAAGCTGTCACCTGGAAGACAAAACTGCCCTGATTCAGAGACGCTGGCTATGCCGAGTGCCATATTGTTTCCTTAGAAACAGAGAGAAAGGAGCAAGGAGACTGAGGTGGGTTTGGGTGTCCCCAGCTCAACTTACTCTGTGAAGAAGGAACTCCTGGTAGGAACGAGGGTGGGTGCCTCAGCTGTCCCTTCCCCAAGCCCCTCCCCCATGGTGTGGAGTTGTTGCACTGTCATTTAGGGACAAGCATTCCTGTCAATGCTTGCACTTCTTTGGATGCAACTAGAAAAGAAGCTGAATCGTCTTCAACTACACCATAAAAGAGAATATAAAAAGCCCAATAAAACACTGAAATGTCAGTCATGGCAAGATCAGAGTTGAGACCTCAGCAAGAAGGGACAGAGAGCAGACTGGGTGCCCCCCAGCACTATTTGTGGGAGTCATGGGTAGAGAGGAGAGTCCGTGGAGCCCAACCTGTGCTGGAGGCCACTAAGCCTAGGCTCCAGGCCAGACACACAGCCCCCGGGTTCTTGGACCCATCCGTGATGCTGTAACTCTGTTTATTTTGCTGGATATGAAATCCATATGGTTCTGATTTCTCCCTTGTAATCGTCATCTTTGTGCAGCTTCAGAGCCAGCAACCACACAAAGTGTCTTTGAAGTTGTTGTTCTGGGGAAGGTGGGAAGTTGTTCTCCTCCAGGATTCGTGGGCAACCATGAAGTTTGCATTTGATTAGAGGACCTCTCCAGGAGTCCAGAGATGGAGGTGCGTGGGCACAATTTGTTCTGGTCTTGCTCCAGGACCCCAGGCTGGATATGATAGGAGAGAAGTTTGCAGAACTCACTGTGCACAGCCAAGGTCCACCTTCTGGTTCTCCACATAGGCTACAGGTGCTCTGAGTGCCAAGTGTCCCCCATAAAGCCCCTACCACCTCAGGGGAGTCAGATGGAGCTGTGTAGCCTTTAGCCTCTCCCTGCAGGGCAGCAGTAGGCAGTGTCTGTGGCAGACTAAAGGTAGATATGGGGGGTGGGTACAGAAAAGTAAGAGGGGGAGCAAGAAGGATATGGAAAGCTGGGTTGACATGCTGTGATGGGCTAGTTAGGTGGCTCCAGCTGGGGTACCAAGGTCAGTGGTTTCCAAGCATCAGCATGAACCTGAGTCACACCTCATGGAGGCTTGTGGAAGTGCAGGCCCCACCAGAGAATTTCTGCTTCAGGAGGTTTAAAAGGGGATCGCTCAGTCTTTCCAGCAGATTCTCAGGAGAAGGTGCCACTGCTGGCCTGACCAAGAAGGAGATCTTGATAATGGAAGAGTTCTCAGTAGTTGCCTGTTTAGGGGTAAGGACCCTTTGTTTGAGCTGAGGACTCCTGGGGGGGTGTCATCATCAGGGATATTTTTTTCCCAAAGTAAAAGTAACATTTATTTTGTTTCAGTTGTCATGCAGTAATATTGACAGTTTTTGGCCTGCAGTTCTATGAATTTTAACACACATACATATATATGTATATATGAATTTAAACATTTATATAAATATATGTATAATAGATAGATATAGATTCGTCCAGCCACCCCCTTAGCTGGGATCCAGAAATTCCATCACCTCAAAACTTCCCTTATTCTCTCTTTACAATTTTACCCTCCTCCACTAGAATCCCTGATACCTTCTCTATTCCTGTAGTTTTGTCTTTCTGAGATTCTCACATAAAGGCTCACACGCCCTGCGACCTTCTGAAACTGGTACCCTACCATATCGTACCTGAGACTCTCACATAAAGGCTCACACGCCCTGCGACCTTCTGAAACTGGTACCTTACCTATCGTACCTGAGATCCTCACATAAAGCTCACACCCTGCGACCTTCCGAAACTGGTACCTTACCATATCGTACCTGAGACTCTCACATAAAGGCTCACACGCCCTGCGACCTTCCGAAACTGGTACCTTACCATATCGTACCTGAGACTCTCACATAAAGGCTCACACGCCCTGCGACCTTCCGAAACTGGTACCTGCGAGATGGAATCAAGCGGTCACATGGTGCACAGGGGCTCCCTTTCCATTAGCACGTAGAATGCCACTGTCTGGCTGCTGCAGTTTGCTCCCTGTTCCCTGCCCATCTTCTTTTGGATTGCTTCCCATTGGGAGTTATTATAAACGAGGCTACCATGTAAGACAGGTTTATATGACTAGCAGATATCTCAGGGAGACCACTAAAAAGAGAGAAAGTTTATCCGTACCACAGTTTTGGAGGCCCTGGTTGGCTGGCTAATTTCTGGGGCCTGTACTGAGGCAGTACATCATGGTGAAGAGTGATCGACAGAGCCCAGCAGCTTGTCTCTAGGCTGGGATGCACAAAAGGGAAGGCAGGGCCAGGGTCACTCTATCTCCATCAAGGGTACAGACCAAATGACCAAAAGACCTCCCTCTAGGCTCCACTTCTTTCCTAGTTTCTACCGCCTCCCAATAACAGCATCTGTTGGGGACCAAGCTCCTAACACTTGGGCCTTTGGGAGACATTTAGGGTTCATGCCATAGCAGCTGCTCTGAAGATGTAGGTATGTGTCTTTAGGTATGTGACTATAGGGATGTGTCGTAGTCAGTTCCGTGCTGCTGAGATGAACATCCAAACCAGACACAGTCTATGGGAGGAACAGGATTGATTTCAGCTTACAGATCCAGGCCAAGTTCCATCAACGGCAGAAGAAGATGGCTCCCATTCATAAGTCCAAGCAGAGAGACATCACCAAGCTGCCAGCACCAACACCAGCGCACACAAACTTGCCAGAGCACGGACTGCCCTGCACACCTTTGAGCTAGAACCAGATCCACTCCCAAACACACCTTTGGACTGGATCCAAGGATCTGTCCCCAGTGACACCTCCTCCAGCCAGGTGGCCGGAGATCCAAGTTTCAAGCTCAGTAAAACACCCGAGTCTACAGGGGAACGTGTATTCAAACTACCAGAGTGTACAAGCAGTTTCATTTCTTGTGGGCAAATACCCGGGAGTAAGCTTATTGAAAGAGATGGCAAGTGTGTGTTTAACATGCTGAATAATTGCCAGTGCTCGAGTGGCTGAATCATTTTGCAACCCCAGCATCGTGTGAGAGCGTCCAGTGTTCTGCATGCTTGCTAGCACTTGCTATTGGCAGACTTCTTTATTTAAGTCTTTAAATCTTTTTATATTTATTTGTCAGAGAGGGAGAGAGAATGAGAATGGGCACACCTGGGCCTCTAGCCACCACAAATGAACTCCAGACGCGGGCACCACCATATGCATCTGGCTTACGTGGGTTCTGGGGAGTCAAACCTGGGTCTTTAGGCTTCACAGGCAAGTGCCTCAACCACTAAGCCGTCTCTCCAGCCCTATTTAAGTCATTTTTTAGTTCATACCTTTCTTCAGAACATATGAAATAATCTCTGTCCTCTTGGTGGGTTCTAAAGGCTGTGGCATTCTTGGTGGAGGCTTCCATAGTATTCCAGAGAATTCTTAAACAAGGGGAAATATGTAATCTCCTAGAATCATAAGGGTAGAAGGTACTAGGTTTCTTTCCCACCCCCACTTAATTAAACTTAAGGTTCAGATAGGTGAAATAGCCTGTCAGATGTCACTTCATTAGCTGGTGGTCTTTTGACTCAGCTTAAGGCAGTAGCAGTGGCGGAAGGCCACCTTTGTTTCCACATGAATTCTTAGTGATACCACCAGTGCCACAGTCCACTCCTCTGTGGAGCTTTTGCAAATTCATGTACCTGAGCAGGGTCCTCACACTTCCTCCTCCTCGGTGCTTGGCCTCAGGTCCACCCCAGGCAGGAGCTGGCTTTAGGAAAGGGCTCATGCATTGGGCCTGGGCGATGGCTGCAACTGAAACCAGAGCGGGTGACTTAATGGGGAGGAGGTGGTTCATTAGGATCAAGTACTCCTCCTCCCCCGGAGGCCGTCCCACCCACCCTCAGGGAGAAGGGGCCCAGCTGTCCTGGAAGGCTGTAGACATGCTTTTCCGATTGCAGAATACTTCTCTTTCATTTTGAATATCATTTGTTTGGTTGCCACGGCAACGTCAAGACTCTATTTTAATGCTAACCTGCGTGGTTGCAACTTTCTATATATAAGTGCTGCTTTGCACACTGAATTAGCGGATGCCACGGGAAGCAGTGGATGTGGAGACTGTGGCAGAAAATGACCAGCGTGTCAGATTTGCATGAGGACCGACTGCAGAGCTGAGGTGAGTGGGAGCCCGGATTATCTTCCATGCAGATGCTCCAAGGCCAAGTGGAGCAGGATAAACCACTGATCGCCCACTCCCGCAAACAGAGAAGGATCCTAGAATCATGTCCTGGGCCAGGGGTTGACTGTGTTTCTGGGGGACTCAGGTGATTCATCACTTCCCTAATGTGTGTCTCCTCCTGTGACTTCGGGGGATATGGTGATCCAAGGCTCTGCAAAGAAAAGAAGTCCACCTGGACAGGGCAGAGTTTCTGAAGCAGCTTCCGAGTTGTTCCTGAGTTCCTTGTGTCTCTGATTTGGACCTGCCCGCCCCTGGTTTTGCTTTTTCTCAGTTCCCTGCAATAGGGCCAGTCCCTGTAGAAACCAAATGGTTCCAGCTGGTGTGGCAGAGTTGTCAGGAGAAGCTTAGAGAGGTCTTTGGGAATCAGCAGGTACAGCTCCTTCCTGCTCCAGGAGAGGCGGGAAGAACAGAGAGGTGACATGCTCTGCTGGAAGTCACACAGCCAGTCAGGGAAGGAGTGGGACAGGAAACCAGAAGTTGCACACAGATCTTATGGCTCCCTCGCGCGTGGCGTGTTTGTGCACATTCTGCCGCACTGCCAGGGCAGCGTGCGGGTGTGCAGGGGAGGTGAAGGAACTGCGGACGGAGAGCTCTGTTGGACAGACTCCGGTATGGAGTTGCGAGTTGGGCAAATGAGAGAAACACATGCTTACGTAATGAGATCCAGAAGCCATGGGAAAAGCCATGGCAATTCAAGTGTAGAAACCTTGCATTTATATTCTGCCCATGGGGCAATTTTGTCAACTTCCTGAGGCTTAATTTCCCTATGGAAGCACCGAGGGTGCTTCCTAAAGCCCCGCAGTGAGTCAGGTCGGAGCCAGGGTGACTCTGTGGAGGACAAGCACTGGAGTTGTGGTGCGGTGTAATGAGTCTGAGTGCAGCATGCTTTGTAAACCACAGAACGCCCTAGCAGTGCCAGGCTACAGCTGTGTTCCGTCACAGCTGGGAGAGAGTGGTACTATACCAGAAGATGTTGGCCAAACCAGATTTCTCCTTGGATTGCAGTTCTTGGTATGGCACAAAATGCAGCCCCAAGCATATTGTCCTATCACGTTTTGGCACTCTCTTCTGTGATATCAGGAATGCAACAGATATTTTAACTGTGTTAATCTAAGGACATCAACTCTATTTTTTTAAAAAAATATTTATTTACTTATGATAGAGAAAGAGACAGAGAGAAATAGAGAATGGGTATGCCAGGGCCTCTAACCACTGCATACGAATTCCAGACACATGTGCCCCCTTGTGCACCTGGCTTACATGGGCCTTGAGGAATTGAACCCAGGTCCTTAGGCTTCACAGGCAAATGCTGTAACAGCTAAGCCATTTCTCCAGTCCCCGCTTTTTTTTTTTTTGTTCATTTTTATTTATTTATTTGAGAGCGATAGAGAAAGAGGCAGAGAGAGAGAATGGGCATGCCAGGGCCTCCAGCCACTGCAAACGAACTCCAGACGCGTGCGCCCCCTTGTGCATCTGGCTAACGTGGGTCCTAGGGAATGAAGCTTCAAACCAGGGTCCTTAGACTTCACAGGCAAGCACTTAACCTCTAAGCCATCTCTCCAGCCCTCCTCTTTTTTATTTCATTTTGAGACTGGGTCTTAATCGTTTTGCCCAGGCTGGTCTTGAACTCCTGGGTTCAAGCAGTCCTCCTGCTGCAGGGTCTTGCAGTATTGCTCAAGCTGGTCTGGAATTTGAGATCCTCCTGCCTCTGCCTCCAAAGTGCCATTTACAGGCCTGTGCTAGAGAAGGAATTTGGACCTGGGGAATAAGCATTTTGAGCCTTGAGTCCTGAGCCACACGGTGCATGTAGTCACTGTCTAACATGAATCAAAACAGAATGTCCCAAGCATTCATATTGCAAGGGCCAGTGTTGTCATGAGACTCGTTTGCTGTATGTGTTTTTCAGGCCGTGAAGTAAAATATACCTTCTGCTGTTCATCAGACTTTCAAAAGAAATTAAAGTTTGCAAACTGCTGACCTGGAGTGGTGGCCAAGTGAGCCCAAGCTCCCTCCAACAGGGCTGCGGATTTCCTTTCCAGGGAAACCCTGGAGCCCCTGGGACGGGAAGGGGAAGATTGGGGTGGAGGAAGACTACAGCAGCATTTTGAGAAGCCATTGTGGAAGCCTGAGCAGAGAGAGCCTTGGGGGAGTGCCAGGCCTCTTCTCTGAGGGCCTGGAGTCCGTCAGAGGACAGACCTGTGGGCGGTGTGAGAAGATACCTTGCAGCAACTTCCGTATCACCCACTCCTGTGTCCTTGCACGCTGGAGGTGGATTCCTCACACCAGCCTTGAGTCTTGCCTCTAATCCTCCTTCCAGTAGGCTCTGTGTCCCCAGTGTGCTGGCTTCCAGCTGTTGGTCTTTCTCCCCATGGGAGTCTCTGGTCACCATGACAACTGCATCATCATGTATCTGCCTTCCCCCAGGCTGTTGTGCCAGGCTCTGTTCCTTAACCTGTTTTGGCATCCCCACACACCTCCTCCCTCTCAGAGCCTTCCTTTTAGCTGATAGGCTACCACTGTGATCAGAATCCCAGAAGGACAGATTTTCCAGGGTCCCTTCTGCCTGGGAACCCTTGCCCTGTGCACCCCATACCAGCCAAGTTAGACCAGGCTGAGAAGCAGGACTCTGGGGCAGGAGGGAGCTGGCCACATGTGTGCAAATCCTTGTAAAATGAAACCTGTATATAGCCCATGCTCACCAGGGATTGGTGGTAAGATGTGCTGGCCAGAAAGGTGGGTGGCATGGAATGTATCTTCTGCCTGATAGCCGGAGGAATTCGATTCTTTAAGACTAGAAACCCCTCTTCAAATGACAACATGTGCAGATGGCCAGCAGTTAAAACCAGCAGCAACATGCTGGAGGCCCATGAGGAAATCCAGTGCAGAACAATGAGATTTATTTTTTATTGTAATTTTGTTTTTGTTTTTGTTTTTGCCCATGGCTTTATTTTAATACTTTTGAGTTGGCTACCAACATCTTAAAATCAGCACATTTCTCATAATATTTTTTTTTAATTTCCAGCTTCTTTTACAAAACTGAGAAGCTGTGACCACACCCAGCCTGCCCTCCAGCAGGGAGCCAGCATGCTGATGGCGAGTTGTGGATTTTCCACTTTGCCTCAGCCCCTATCTACCTCTGTTGATCACCAGGCTCGAGGCCATATGGAACTGCTGTCTTCATTTTATTTGGGATGTTTTACTTGGGGTGGGGGGTGGTTGAGGTGAATTTCATACACTCATGACCATAGAAAAATGTCTGTCTGTTCTTGTCGTGTGTGATGACACATGTCTATAATCTTAGGTGTGAGGTAGGAGGGTCAGGAGTTCAAGACCGACCTGAACTATATGAAACTCTATTTAAAAAAAAAAAGCAAAAGAAGAGTCTATTCCTTTCTGAAAGTGCAGTCATTGGTTTCCTTTAAAGTTTAATTATCCTGAGGTAGATTTAGAGCAAAACTGACACTTTTTATTGCTTGAAATCCATGGTTCTCAAAGTGTGCTGCCCGAACTTGCAGCAGCTAGTTAAAAAAAGCAAATTGCTGATTGCTGCCCAGACCAACACTGCATCCCAAGATTCGGAAAGTCGGATGACCGGCCAGCTGTGTGCATTCCAGCACCCCTCCTGATGCTTGCAGAGGTTCAAGCATTGTCAGAACAGTGGTTCTCAGAGCGTGGATTCGATGCCAGCACCTGTCATAGTCCCTTTTGGTCCTTTTATGACTCAGATGGGAAAATATAAAAATAATAATAAATTAATAAATAAATAAGACCCAGATGGGAAGAGGGGAAAGAATTCCAGGCTTTCACCCTTCTCTCTGAGCCCAGTTCTGTGTGCTCTGAAAGGACTGGAGGAATCTTTTCAGCTTCTGGGGAGATTCAGCAAACCATAGTCTCTTTTTGATGGCTAATCAGCATCTCCATCTGTGGGTTCACTGATGTGACCCTCACAAAGGTCCTACTGTGCACACCCCAGGGGAAGTTATAAAGAATAGGAAATTATTTGGTGCATAGTTGTAGAATTCGAGAGATCCAAGAGCGTGGAGGTGGCATCTGGTGAGGAGCTTCCTGCTTTTACCATCCCGTGGTAGGAGAAAAGCAATGTGGAGGTTTGGATGAAATGTTCCTCATAGCCTTACATGTTCTGAATATTTGGTCCTCGGCTGGTGGAAATTTGGGAAGGTTGTGGTGTCTTTAGGAAATAGTGCCCGGTTGGAGGAGGCGTGTCACTCGAAGTGAGCCTTGAGGCTTATTAGTCCAGCCCACTGGGTGTTCAGAGCTAGTCCACTCTTGCTGCTTTCTCCCTGCTGGTCACATGTGACAATGTGAGCCAGCTTCCTGCTCCTGCCTGTGCTTTCCCTGCCACGCCGAAATAAACCTCTTCCTTCCATCATTTGCTGCTGGTTGTGTGTTTTGTTCCAGCAATGAGAAGGGAACTGCTACAGGCACCATAGCATAACAGAGCAATAGAGCAAGAGGGGGGCTGAATTTGCTCTTACAACAAACCCACTCTCATAATAATAGCATTAACCCATCCAGGATGGCAAAGCCCTCAGGACCTAACCACCTCTTAATGGTCTCACCTCTTAACACTGTTGCACTGGGGGTTAAGTTTTCTACATGCGAACTTGCAGGGACGTATGCTAGCCAAGACAGTGAACAAGATTGGTGTGTTCAACTGTCCTTTATAAATTTCATTTATTTGTTTTTGAGACAGGGTCTCTAGCCCAGGCTGGCCTCAGTTCTAATATATAGCTAAGGATGACCTTGAACTTCTGATGGTCCTGCCTCCACCTCCCTGGTGCTAGAGACAAGCATGTGCCACCAGTGACAGTAAACGTGGTGCTGGAAATCAAACCCAAAGCTTAATGCATGCTAGGCAAGGGCTCTACCAACTGAGCCAGATTCCCAGCCCATGTGTGTATGTATTTGTGTATATGTTTTTTGGGGGGGCAAGGTGGAGTGCTTGTACACATATGTGCATGTGCATTTGAGGGCCAGAGGAAAACTGCAAGTAGCATTCCTTGGAAATACCATGCCCCCTTTTTTGAAAAAAAGGTCTCTCATTGGCCTGGAACTCACCAAGTAGACCAGCAAGCCCCAGGAATCCACTTGTGTCCCCTTCCCCAGTGCTGGGATCACACACATGTGCCAAATTCAGGTCCTCATACTTACTATCTTACGGAGCTGTTGTGCTTGCTGAGCTGTCTCCATAGACTTTCAGCTGTTCTTCAGAGATGGCCACTAAGCTGTCCTCCCATGGGACCATGTATGTGACTGTAGCAAACACAACCAACGAAGCGCATCCCGCTCAGAGGGACTGGGTTGGCAGCTCAGACTTGTCAAGGGTAACCGGACATTCAGGTAGGCTGGCGGGTCTTACTATACCAATTCTTTATGGCATACAGGTAAGGGCCAATCACAATGTTTATTTCAAATCTAGCACTGGAAGTCAAGTTTTGTTAAGAGCTTTGATTGCTTAAATAGACAGCATATGCGAGCCAAAAAAATTTTTAAAAAGCAAGTCTTTTCCAAATGATTTACTTGAAGGATTACTCAAAGTCCTTTAGAAGCTTGCTTCCCAGACCCCAACCAAGCCATTGGTAAGCTTGTCCCCTGATCCATTTCATTTGTATCTCATTTGGGGACCTCTGGTGACCTTTCCTAGTGTGAAATAGATTAGCACATAGGCATTACTTTTATCACCACTTTCCAGTCTCTTCCAGTTTTTCTTCCTTCCTCTGCCCTTACCCTTAGTGCCCAGGTGACTCCAGAAGCAAGATAGCTACTACCCAGGCAGGCTGACAGGTCCTTCTCAGAGCCTGGAAAGAAGCCTGTCAACTACACATGCATGCTCATGTCTGCTATAAGTCTTGTGTATGTGGGGATGGATAGGACACTGTTTCTGTGCAGGAGGAGCTCAGATGAGAGGAGTGACTACTCACCCCCGGCCACTCAAACAAGAGCAGCTGTGGACAGAGACGTTAGTCTGGGTGGGTGTACATCTCCCAGGAGACAGCCCAGAAGTGAAACGCCTTGCTCACTGGGAAGAACCAGGGTGGTCCCCGTTTATGCTTCCAGAATTCATACTAGAAGGGAGGGGCGCCCTTAAGTAGTAAATTAGCATGAGGGCCCAGCCTCTAGCTGCCTCTGCCTCTTGCTTTGGTGGGTGGGTAAGACTGCCTGCTGGAGCTCCTTGTTCTGCCAGCCCCCAACCAAAATTGCTCACGGCCACTTGGTGGGGGCACTTAGTGGGCATCCTCCCGGGAGGTATTTTACTCCTGGGTGCTGGTCAGAGCTCTTGGCTATGGAATCATGTCTTCATATTTTCCTGCCTACCCACTTAACAACCCTCTTTTCATTGTTGGTACCTCACATCACCAGTTTAACGATGCTCCTTGCTAGTGATCTGAGGTGCCTTCTCCTGATCAAATTGGCCATGAGGGGTCTCTAGTCTGGCTTTCTCTGCAAGCTGGAGTATCTGCCTTTGGAGACCACAGTATTGTGGAGGACTCAAGGGACAGCTAGGATGAGGAGGAATCGGCACTAGTTGAAGAGACAGAACACCAGGTTAAGACGAGCCTAATTATAAGATATGAATAAGTACTTCCCTCCCAGGGTTTCTGTAAGAGTCAAACAAGCTATTATATATCAGTTTCCTGGGCCATGGAAGTCAACGTGTTCACCAACTGAGGACAACAAAAAATATCAGATCTCTATGTTATCCAGCCTGTTTCCTTTTCAGGAGCTTGAAGCGAGTGTCCCATGGATATCCTTGACCATGGTTAGTGAGTGCCTGTGATGGCATGCACGGGGCCCTTCGCGAAGGATGCCAGAGTTTTGCATCGGTTGACTTACAGTTCCAGGTCAAAGGCTGCATTTGATCCCACCACTGGTGGAGGCAGAGGTAGGAGGGTCACCGTGAGTTCGAGGCCACCCTGAGACTACATAGTGAATTCCAGGTCCGCTTGGGCTAGAGTGAAACCCTACCTCAAAAAAAACAAACAAACAAAACCTGCCTTGTTTTTCAGTGATCAGCTTTCTGGGATGGATGTCTGTAGACCCAGAGAACTTGATATTCTCAACCGCATGGATTCTGGTCTTGGTATTCATGTACCCTTCCTCCTGCTCCTTCCATCAGCCTGGCCAATGGCAGAAACGTTAGAAGGTATTATTCTGGAGAGTTCTGCATAGCCTGATGGGTAAAATCCATGCAGCTTGAGTGTGTTAGCCTCAGCGAGCTCAGTAGATGGGAGTTTTCAAAGATTTTTCAGTTTTTCAGATAATTTTTTTTTTTTGTCTACAAGTGTTTCTGCCATGTTATTGACTCTTGACAAAACTTCTGTGAGGTAGAGGGTGTGTTTTCAGATACAATTTCACTATTAGTCCAGTATGGCCTCAAACTCGTAATCCTTCTGCCTCAGCTTTGGAACTACAGACACGTACCACAATGCCTGGCTTGTATTTCCACTTTATATATTGAAAAAAGAAAAAGATGGGATTCACACAGGGAAGTGATTTGCCTAGGTTTATGTGACTAGCAAGATGTGATTTGAACCTAGATCTGGACTAATTCCGTAACTGGCTGAAGGTGAAAGGCTGCATTTGGAGGCAAACAGATGAATGTGGCCAGCAAATGAGTTAAATAAGTTTAAGTTTCTGTTTGTGTCCCTACCCTAAGACCATTGCATTCATGCACATCTGTGCTGGACATCTCAGGGATCTTCTAGGTCTTGTGTGGCTAGAATTTGGTATCACAGTGGCAGTGAAAAGAAATAATAATAATAGGGCTGGAGAGATTGCTTAGCGGTTAAGCACTTGCCTGTGAAGCCTGAGGACCCAAGTTCGAGGCTCAGTTCCCCAGGACCCACGTTAGCCAGATGCACAAGGGGGCGCATGCGTCCGGAGTTCATTTGCAGTAGCTGGAAGCCCTAGCGCACCCATTCTCTCTCTCTCTCTGTGTCTCTCTCTCTCTCAAATAAATAAATAAAAATAAACAAAACAAAAAAATAATAATAAAAGAGAAATTGCAAAGGGGAAAATCCCATGGGCTCATGCCTTCACTCCGTTGTGTCCACAGATGTTTCCTTCCTTCATTGACAGCAAAATGATGGAAGTGGGTCCTGGTGGAACAGCAGAGTGCCCTTCCCAGAGCAGGGTTAAGAGCTGATCCCATGTTTAAGCTTTATATTTCCATTTCGCTGCTTCTGTTTTGTGGATTTGAATTTTCATGCAATCCCCACCTCATCAGTTTTCTTCTTCAGGTCATACTTTTTTTTTTCTTGTTTTTCCGTTCTGACTTTCGGTTCCTTTTTCAAGAGGTCACAGCTTGCATTCTGACGGTTTCCTGAGGTTCTTCGGAATCATTTTCTAAGATTACTCATCCTTTGATCTTGTAGGATGGCGTTTCTTTGTCCTGACTCTGCACGCGCACCCCCGGCCCTCTTTTTCTCATTCTTTTTGTTTAAAAAGGCTTCATTTATTTATTTGAGAGAGAGGAGAGAGAATGGGTTTGTCAGCATCTTAGCCACTGCAAACAAACTTCTGATGCATGTGCCACCTTAGCCATCTGGCTTTATGTGTATACTGGGTAATCGAACCTGGGTCCTTAGGCTTTGCAGGCAAGTGCCTTAACAACTGAGCCATCTCTCCAGCCCCTTTCTTCTCATTCTTGAACAAGGTAGGACCTACTCCAACATACAGCACGCAGCATGTACTGACAGAACGTATGGACTCCCACTAACCTTGTTACCCCTTTCACTTTGGGGGGAGGTTGTCTTCTCTTTACAGCTGCCTGCTTGTGAGTTCTGTAATGTGCACATCCCTCTGTCCAGTTCCTATTTTCAAGTTGCCTTTTGCCCTGTGCATTGCCCCTCTACCCCTGCTTCTTGGATATTCCAAGTTGATGGAGGCTATAGGGCACGTGGAGGGAAACATGGGCTTCAGAAGGCTGAAAACTCGAATTAGAGACATATCATACCAGGAGGGGTGGAAGGTGGTAAAGATGGAAGTGACGTTCCCTTTCACAGCTGTCTTTGTGCCAAAAGGTATTCTTGCTGTACTCCTCACCCTGTAGTCCTGGGGGTGGGGGAATTCTCAGATCCTCATTGCCTTTGCTTGCTTGATTCTGGAAAGACCCAGTGAGCTTTGCCTTGTTTCTTTCTCCTCGTTGCTAGGTTAACAGCAAGTCAATAACAAGTTGACAGAAACATCCGTGCAGCACCCCGTATTCTGGAAATCACTAGTTTCTCTTTACTGTCCCCTTCCCTTCCCTGTAGTGACATCGGGGTCACATTCCTACCACCCTGGTTATGTGGTTTGCAGGAAATCCAGGTTTGGTTTTTTTGGGGGGTTAGACAAAGAATCCCCAAACCATTTTGTGGATGTCACACAGTGTTTTTCTTACAGCCAGGGAGTGCTTCTTAAAGTACACCAAGGAGCCACCAGGATAATTTTGGATCCCTTTGCAATGACAGCTTTTAAGGTGTATTTATTTTAGTGTGTAATAGAAAAAATAAATAAAACCACCGAGCCAGACCTATGATTGCTTAGATAGTATTACTTAGGTTGGCTGTAAGTCAGATGAAAATATTGAGTAGGCTGAGGGTGTGGCTCAGTGGCAGAGCACTTGTCTAGCATGTGCACAGAACTGGGTGGCATTCCTACCACTACCATTCTTTCTCTCTCTCTCTCTCTCTCTCTCTCTCTCTAGCAAATTACAGTGTCTCTGTTGCATAGGGGTGGGCAGGTGTGACAGGAAAATATGAACGGCTGATGCTGGGGAGACACTAAGCTGGGGGAAACACTTCGAATCAAGACTATTAAGAGGCCTTTTAAACTGAGCACCATTTCTGATACATGCATTGAATATTGGGAATCTCTTATGGTACGAACAGCCTGCTATACACGACCCTGGCTGCCAGGCCCTTAATGGGAGCCTACATGTCCCTTGTCCTGCCACTCCTATGACCTTGTTTTCTTTTTGCATTCTTGTCTGAAGGCCTTACCTTCACATGATACTTCTGACTGTGTCCACATGCTCACTAGCTCCCCATCCACCTGTGATCAGTTTCCGTGCCTGTCTTTAGTCTGCTATTTACTTTCCAAGATAAACAGGGGGCACGCCCTGTCCATATCAGTGAGTGTTTTCTTAGACTCCATGAAGTACTTACAAGCAGCTACAGTCCCTTCCTCGTTTGGTTTCTCTGAGATTCTCAGAATTCACACACATTCGTTCATCATGTGGCCCTTGAGTGTTAAGCCCTGGGTGAAGAAAGAGGAGCAAAGGTTAAAGCTACCATTCTAACCTCCAAGAGTCTTGGAGAGGAGGCCGGCGGTGCTGCATACACTATTAGAAGGCTCAGGAGAAGGGGATTGAGTTCAGGGAGCATCAGTGGCAGGATTTATTCTCCAGTATCCAAGTTCAGCTCTCCCCTTTCCTTTACACTATGAATTCACCTGCAAGGTTCCGCCACCATCTCTGCAGACACCACCAGCGCCACATGTCAAGGGCCACCCTGACCTACACTACCCACGGACAGCAGCTAACACATTGTGAACTTGCACATATAGCCAACCAACTCCACCACACACACTTAAAAGTGGTTCCCACCACTGCTGGATCTCCAGGCTCCTGGTGCTAGCTTCTCTCATTTTCTTTGGAATCAACTCCGCTTTCTCCCCCCTGGCCCTCATCTCATCAGATATGAACTTCTTACATCATGTCCCTGGCATTCCGGTCAAGCCCTTCCTTCTTATCCCTGCTGTGAGGCAGATTCTTTATCTTCTGAGAAACCTCCCTTGATCCTCCTAGGCAACTGGGATCCCTCCCTCCCTCCCCCAGATTCTGAAAGCTCTTATTGTCTCCCGACTGACTGACCCTTTGGCAAGGCCTTGACAGTTGTTTCTTTTCTGCTTCTGTTTGTGACTTATCTCTAGCTCCTAAATTTTAGACGTCAGGCTCCACTATACTGTTTGCCTGTGCATCTTTTATAGCATTCAGAAAAGGGTGGTAGGCAACTTATTTGGCTGAATGGTCATATAGCTCCCAGGCCATGTATGAGGGAGGAGAGTATTCAAGACCATGTACCCTGGAGACTGCATGGGTTGCCGAATAATTTCTCCCTTCATGACTATGAAGTATGTAGAACAAGTGAGTCACCGCCATTCCCAGATGTTCCTTCTTATTAATTATCATTATATCACAACACGATTCATCCTACAGAGAGCAAGGGCCTTCAGCCAAGGTGGCTTGTTTCTGTTGAGAGTTTTCATCTTTTTAAAATTCTTTTCCTGTTCTTATTATTAACAGCATATTTTGTATGAATACATAATGTGTTGGTACCCTCTTTTCCCTCATTCCTGCCTCCATTTCACTGGGGACCCTCCTCAGTGGGGTTGCAGGTATTCTCCGTGGGGTGTGGGCTATGTGTTGTGGGAGCAGCAGTCAGTTATTTTCGGGGAGAGGGAATGCATCTGGGCATGATGTCTCAACCTGTGGCTCCAATCCTTCCACACCCTCTTCTGCAAAATTCCCTGAGCCGTGGTGGGTGAGTTTTACATCTACTTCAGTGGTGAGCTCTTAGGAGCATCCGGATCTCTGCTTTGGTGGGTGTTGAGTATCCTCAGGGTTTTCATCCTGACTGAAACAAAGAACACTTAACTAGAGGGTCAGCTTTTTATGAACTCAGGAAATCTTGGTTCATGGGAAATGATAGCCAGTCCTTGTCTTTTATGAGTTTCCTTCTAACTCTCCTGTGTACCTGTGGCCCCAAATGTAGAAATCTACCTATTTACAGAGGCCAAATGGAGAGATGATTACTTTCTTGTTCACAGGCAACTGTGATGAGAGAGGACCATAAATATATACTCACGTTACTTCTGGCATGAGACGCCTGAGCACCCAAACAGTAAATCCATAACAATGTATCCATTTAGAGGTTAGCATTGGGGGATCCTAGAGAATGTCTGCAGGCCGAGTGTGTTCTGCTACTGACCAGGCCAGAGCTAATGAGCTTCCTGCCTTTAGGTGGCCCACAGAGGTCCCTGGCGATGGGCTGCCTGCCACATTGGAATTTGCAGTGGCAGTCATTTCTGTGTGCCACCAGTGGTGGTATGTCGTTGCTTGTGATTGCATCTGTCCCTCTGTGTGATGCAGCATCAAGATGGTGACAGGTGTTAATGCTAAACAGCCCTTGAAACGATCCCCCTTTTACAACTATAAGGCCAGGAAGTCATGGGCTGTGACAGCATCTGTGGCCATCATAATTCCCCAAAGCTTGAAGGCTTGGAGGTGAAGGTTTTGTCCATCCAGGTTGAAGTGAGGTTTTGCTTTGATCGTCTCGCGGGGAAGCGTGTTGGTTTCACTTGTGCATTTCTCTGGTGTGTCTGGCTACAAAAGTGAGGCATGGGTTCCCCACCCAACCTCCCTTCCGTCCCTCCAAGGGGTGATGGCAAGGAGCTGCTGCCAGGGAGGGACCCTGCTTCTTCTTTGGACACTGCTCACACCTTAGTAGTAACTTTGAAGCATTTGACTACAGATGTTGTTGTCGTTACTGGGTTTTTTAGTTTGCTTTTGAGACATGGTCTTTCTATGTAGCCTAGGCTGTCCTGGAACTCATAATTCTCCTGCCTCATCTCTGTTGGGATTGCAGGTACGCACTTGAACAGAGTCTGTAAGTCTTTGCCATGGTGATGTCATGGCTTGCTGTGATCTGACTCTGCCCTATCTCACCTTCCATGCCTCTCATCTTAATGAACTGACCCTCCAGCTCTTCACACTTCCTCTCTCACTGGATCAGCCTTTACTCTTGCTGGCCGCAGGACCTAGAGTGCTGTACAGTTAGTTATCTTGTTCTTCCTGCTCTTCCTTCTAGCTCAGTCTCAGGAGGTGCTGAGTTTCCTCTATTAAAGCAAATAATAATAGAACTTCTGCCCTTGATTGGGTACGCGACTCAGAAACATCAGATAGGTGGCTCAGGCTGAATAAGAGATCGCTGTGGTCATAACTTAGGGCAGATGGGACCCTACCCATTAGAGAGAGGAGAAGAGAGTTCCCCAGAAACTACAGCTGCCCAGAGCCATGGCTGTGAGGAGAAAGAGATGAGTTCTACCACAAGGCATGGAAGAGCAAACATCAGATGCACAGACCTGGAAGTCCAAGAACTGATATACCCAGGGCAGAGGCAATAATAAGGTCACCCGACCTGACTGTGCCACGCGCCTTAGCAGGAGAGCCTGCGATTGCCGTAATGGTGCTGCCTCCGTGTGTCTAGGATTGACCACAAAATGGCCTGCGGTGAACTCTGCTGCAGACAAGCAGCTTTCTTTTGAGTCAGCCGAGAGTCTGTGTGGTGGCCTCCTTGGGGCGTGATTTTCCACTCTGGAGCTTCTGCCCTTTTGTATATTGTGATGAGGCTTACATGTCCTCAAGGCCCTTAATTGACCCCACCTTTGTGCATCCCAGACCATTTTTTGTTGTGTGGTTAAAAAGACGTAACACAAAGTCTACCGTTGTCACTGCGTTTAAGTGTACAGCTCGGTGTCATTAAGTACTGCTGTGCAGTTGTCACCTCCGTCCATCTCCAGAACCTTGGCATCATGCAGACAACTCCCCGTCCTCCAGCCCCTGGTGACCACCATTCTCCTTTCTGCCTCTGAGGTAGAATCATAGAGCACTTACTCTTTTTTTATTTGTGTGTATATATGTGATGTGTATACATGTGTGTATATATGTGGTGTGTGTATATGTGGTATGTGTGTGTATATATGTGGTATATGTGTGTATATGTGGTGTGTGTGTGTGTGTGTGTGTGTGTGTGCATGCATGTGTCATGTGTGGAAGTCAGAGGACAACTTCGGGGTTTCAGTCCTCACCTTCCACCTTATTTAAGGCTCCACCTTATTCAAGGTTTGTCTTGTTGTTTGTCCCTGGAAAGGTCAAACTAGGTGACCCATGAATTTCATGCTCCTGTCTGCCTCCCATTGCTGAAGGTGTGGGGCATTCCAGACCAGTGTGTTACCTCCTGTTAGAGCTGAGGATATGATTTCCAGGAGGTAGGCTTGTGTAACAAGCACCCATCACCGCTGAGCAATCTCCCCAGCCCAGGGACTTACCCCTTCTGACGAGTTTGGTTCACTTAGCATAATGTGAAAGTTCACCTATGTTGTAGCATGTGTCAGAATTTCTTTCCTTGTTAAAGGCAAACTATTTTTTTATTAAATAAATTTATCCCAATTTTCTTTTTCTCATTGCTATGTGCCAAGTATTCTGAGGGCTACAAGGTGAACCACAGAGAGCATAGATCATTTAGTTTCTACACCAAACTAGAGGGTGGTTAGGAGCATGAAAAAAACAATGTTACGTGTGCTTTGCGGCTAGGGCTCATATAGCATATAACAGAAGAGAAGGTTGTGGGAGAGAGTCCTTCTCTTTCCCTTCCTATGTCCAGCCCCTCATCTCACAAATGATGCTACAACATCACTCCTGAAATGTCTGTGAAGTCTTATCCTCTGAAACCTGTGAAATGCACCCTTCGTGTTGCTGCCGGGGATGGAGACTTGTTGTAGAATGCGTAGTAATCACCTGGGAGCTTATGGAGCATGGAGAAATCCTTCACATAGCACTGAGCTCTGGATTATAGCAATGCTGCGGTTATGAATGGGGCCATGTCATCTCCACGTATGTATGTAAAATGCTCCCAGAAATGAGTCCAGCCTTTCTCCCTCTCTTTGAGAGGCCCACATTTTATGTTTTCCATCAAATCCAAACAAAGATAGGGGAGAAGAGTTGAGCACATGGCAGTACACATGATGACACTGGATGTTCATTGCCACCAGAAGATTTTTCTGTTGTGTCTATTACACAACCTTGTGGTCATCTGTCAGTGGGCGCTTGGACTAATTCTGCCTTTTCATTATTGGGAATCATACTTCCATGATCAGACATGGGTAAATATCGCAAGACTCTACTGTCAGGTCTTTGGGATGTATGTCCAGAAGCAGAGTTACTGGACCACCCGATATTCAGTGCTTCAGTCTTTGAGGAATCAATCATGTTCTTTTCTCCATAAGGACAATACCATTTTATAGTCCCACCAGAAATGCTCGGGGGGGGGGTGTTATTTTTCTACATCCCTGCCATCACTTGTTCTCTGTCTCTTTTTAATAGTAAAAGACCCTATGGGATACAACGTGATACCTCAGCATGGTTTTCATTTGCATTTCCCTAGCAAGTGGTAATGTTCAGCATCGATTTATGTCCCTCTAGACCATTTTTATATCTTCTGTGAAAAGCAAAATGACCTTTGCTCATTTTTGTGAGAGGCTTGTTTGCTTTTCATTGTTGAGTCTAGACTTTTCCTTGGGCCCCTGGAAACTGCATGTTTCTCTGAACCCTTCAGCCATTTCTGATAGTAGCAATGATAACACCAGGTCTTATTGAGTTCATACATCATCCTCACAGTGTGCTCAATGCTCACATGAACCTCCTCTTTGATCCTTGCAACAGCCTTTAGGAAATATACTCTGATTTTCTCCATTTTACACCTGAAAACACTGAAGCTGAGCAGCCTTGCCTGTGTTCTCAGGCACTGAGCAATATTACACTGTTACCCTGGCCTGACTCCAATCCTGGATGATGGATTGATTTCATTGTCCCAAGCTGAGCTGCTCTTCAACCCTCTTCATAGAAACCAGTTCATCCATGTGCTTGAGAGAAAGGATATTGTGTAAGAAACCACGGAGACCTTCAGACCTCAATCTTTCCGTGATACCATAGTTAGTTCTATATAAAGGATCAGTTCCTGGGATGGGAACCTGGCTTAATAGTAGCGTTCTTGTCTATCACAAAGCCTAGGTGTTCATACCTAGCGCAGGGGGACCAAAAGAAAGAAAAAGAAAAAGAAAAAGAAAAAGAAAACTACAACAAAATAAATAAATAAATAATAAAACACCTCAATTCCTAAAACCCCAGAGGTTTGCATCTGAAAGTAAAAGTAAACACAGAGCTTTAAGGGCTAAAATTCTAGCTGCTCCAGGAAGCCTTCTAATTGGATTGCCAGATCCACCAAGGATTCAAGCCCATACTTTAATCATTCAATGCTCTTGGGCCAGGCCAGTCTTCACGTTTAAGCCTTTGGTGGTGATCAGGGTAGACTGAAGGCCAAGGCCAGAGACAAGTCTCACACAATGGTCCTTTCTAGAAACATTCTCCACTCTTTATGCTGTCTTTTATCAGGTCCTAGGTTCACACAGCTGGGGCTCAGGCCCTGGCCAGATCCGTGACTTAGGGTTGGGAAGAAGTTGGCGGAAACATTGTCCAGCAGGGCTTAGGCAGGCCCAGGGAGTCCGCCTAAAATGCAGTGGACAAAGATGCCCTTGTCCACAAGCCTGGGGGTGGAAGGCATCTGGTCAGTGACACAGGCTTGGCCATTGTATGTTGTGACCTCAGCCAACTTTTTTTAGCTGAGAAAGGGGAAAAAAGGAGAAAGGAAAAAAAAAATGAAGTCCCCTAGAAACTTTGCATCTGGAAAGGCCAGCGTGAGTTGTTGATTTCCCAATAGGCGCTGGAGCAGAATTGGAAGGAACTGTGCAATGTAGTGGGTTCTTTGTGAAAGAACAGCGATGAGAAAAGCCACAGGGACGTCCTCCAGAGTGCCCAGAGCACTGGCCCTGGGGTGGTCACTTGCCTCAGCTTCACTTCTTGGAGAGAAGCTGTCGGGAACCCAGGCCTGAGGCTGGGCGCTTCCAACCAGCGCTAGACTATCCTGAGGGAGCGCCCCCTCCAAGACCAGCTGCTCACTCATGGTAAGAACTGTCCACACTGCCTTCACATATGTGCTTACAGTGCTATCTCTCTCTGCATGTTGCTAAAATGCCTTCAATAGCATAAAGCGGCTGTTCTAAAAACCCTGTGGGGTTTGGGCTCTCTCTCCTGAGCGTTGAAGGTCTATGCACACTGTTGCTGGGGGCATCTTCCACATGCTGAGGCCTGAGCAGAGTTCTCGTGGGTCATGTGTGAGCAATCAGTGGAGAGGATGGGAGGAAGCCAGGGAAGTTAGTTGAAAACATGTGACAGAGAAGACAAGAGCTGGTGGTGTTGTATACTCTACTCTCTTCCTTTAACCGTTTCCAAATATGAGACATTGCTTCTGCCTACCCATCTGACATCTCCCCCATGCTCCAATTCTACTGGGGACACTCTAAGGTACAAGTGCTTGGGGGGGGGGTATTGTAGACCTCTACAGGAAGGTAGACTTAACCTTGTGGTCCTCAACACCCCAGAAGGTACTTAAGGACCTGCTCAGTAATGCACTCGGTTTCCAGCTTGGCTAATGTTTCCTTCCAGTTTGGGGTGGTGGCTGCTGGAGTGGAAAGTCTTCCAAGACTCAGGAATAGAAAGCCTTGTTCTGCTGACCTTTGAGCCTTTAGTCATTCATCCCCTTTCTTTGGAAAGAGGGCCCTCTCTCCAGCCTAGGCTTTTGGTGCCAACACTGCTGAGGCGGTCTTGGAATGTCTCGTCTGCTTGTGCACAACCTCTTCATCTGTCCTGCTGGGCTAGTGAACCCCCACTGATCTTCCTGGGCTAGTGAGCCCCCTGATCTTCCTGGGCTTGTGAGCCCCCACTGATCTTCCTGGGCTGGTAAGACTTCCTGATATTCCTGGGTGAGAGAGAGGCATAGATCAGCACCGAGAGAGAGAGAGAGAGAGAGAGAGAGAGAGAGAGGGAGGGAGTTCTTGCTATCACGGAGCATCCTCTAATGGAACAGTTGACCTCCCAGGAAAGTGTACAGGGGTAAACATGCATCTGAATTGCCCCCAGGGACCTTCTGTATAAAAGTCTGGTGCTCGGGTGAGCCTGGGTCTCTTCATTTCTAGCCACCTCCCAGAGGTCACCTGTGTTGTTGATTCAGGAACCATCCTTGGAGAAACAATGCTAGAAGGAACACAGACCTGACCATCATGTTCTGACCAAATTATGGCTGCCCAGGACCTGACTGCAGGATGCCAAGGAAATGCTTCAGTATGGCTGGGTAGCATGGGGGTGGAGGGAGGGGTTAGTAGAGCAAACAGGCACCAATGGGTACACTAGGTTCTGGGAAGAGTCCAAGGCAAGCACAAAACCATGGGTGGGACATGCCCTAGCTGAAATGGACTGTGTGTTTGGGGACAAATCCACTAAAGCGTGTCTGGAGGGTGCACAGGTGAACTCTGACTTCAGTGTCACAGATGAAGGGCACACCACAGAAGCCAGAATGCTGGGACAGAAATCTGGTTGCTAGGCAGACAGAATTCACCTTGGTGACAGATGCTATCCCAGGGAGTCGGGGCCAAAGCAGTGATTAAGAAGCAGCTCATGCTTCTGAGTCCCATGTCTACACTTGTGTGTGACTATTTTTTTCCTGCTACAACGATGGCACATACATGAAACAGATACACTAACATTTAGAACCACTGAACATTAGGTGATTCATATTCAGAACAAACCCTGGCAGACCATCTGGCCCAACTTCCGTATTTAAGAGATGAGGACACCAAGGCCTCCCAGCTGAGATGAAGTGGGTTGCCTAAGATCTTTCAGCAATGCTGCTGCAGCTTCAAGCATGACCCTCATGGTCCAGTCCACATCCTGAGCTCTTTGCATGTTGTCATGGCACAGTGGCATGTCCAGAACCCCCGTGGTCGGATCCCGGAGTCACTGCCTTTGTTTTTCATGAGCATCACTAGCAGAGGCTCAGAAAGTACAGCCAAGTGAGATTGGTGGGATCACATCTTTACTGACTCTGGAAACTGCTGCCACCCCCTTTAGCCATCTTCTCCCTGCGGGTTCCTGGTTCAGAACCAATTAGGGGAGTCAGAAGTCTTTGATCAGAACCAGTGGGAGCGCAGGCAGTTGGCACCGCAGAGTAACTCGAACGCGTCTCCATGGTGAGACTTGCTACTTCTGTTTCCTTTTGGTGCCGTGGGCTGCACCAGCCCACAAGGAATGGCCACAAAGTCGGGCCAGCTGGATGGCAGCCACAGCTGGCAGGCAGAGACACCCACCTTTATCCCCTAATGAGCTACAGTGTGCCTGTCGTTAAAACTATACTAACTCCCTGAGGAAGCCTGCCTTTGCCCTCAGAGAATCCACAGGGAGCAACTATGTCTTTTGCCCTTGAACTTATTTTCTGGTGGGCAACTTGCTTTGCATGAGACTGAACCTGTGATGGATGGAGCTAACACCTTTCAACTGTCTTCCTCACTTTTGAACAATGTCATCTTTATTGTTAATTTTTAATGTACTTCATTTTTAATTGACAACTAGTAATCGTGCATATTTATGGGGCAGAGTGCTAATGATCAGATCAGCGTAATTGGTCTGTCCATCAACTCAGACACATATCACTTCTTTGTGTTGGAAGCATTCAAAATCCTCCCTATCAGCTCTTTAGAAATATTCAGTTAATTGCTATCAACTATAGCGATCCTGTTATCCATTAAAAGTTATTCCTCCTTAACCCCCTAACAATACTGTCCACCTCTCTTTTTCTACACCCCTCCTAGGCTCTGCATCTCTGCTTCCCCTGTATTTTCTACTATTCATCAACCTTTTAGCTTTTATGTATACTTCTGAACTTAATCCCCATTTTGAATGACAGTATTTGGTTATAGAATTTCCTTGAGAGACATACCAACCTGAAAAAAAAAAAAAAGCCAAAACAGCAGCCAAGTATATTTCGGAGTTTTTTTTTTTTTTTTAAGCTTAATAGTAAAGGAAGGCTAGAGAAGGTATTGCAAAGTATTTATCTATCTGTCTTTCTCTGTTTCCCCATAACACCAAATGTTGGCAAACCTCTCTTGTTCCAGGAAAACCTCTCTTGTTCTAGGCTGTCACCACCATAGAGGGAGACTCCACCAGAAATCATTTAGATGACTTTTACCCTATCAGGGGCTCCCTAAGGAGACTGTTGCAAGCAAACATCCCTCAAAATGTCATTCAAGAGTGTTTTGTTAGGGCAGGGTAAAAGTGACATAATTGTAGATATAAGCTAACTGAAAAGGTCATTGGCCTTCAGAACTAGAAGTGCTAAACTCTAACCCAACTCCTTTTAACAAACCGGGACATTTCTGCAGTAATTGGCCACAACAGTGACCAATCTGACCTATGGCAGAGTAGGGAGAGCCCCAGGGTCGGCTGCTAAGTATAGACCTGGAGTCATGGAGGCAGTCTTGTGTCCTGGTATGGTCATGTGTTTCCTGTCCTGTTTTTGCACAATTACTTCCCCCCGTTGTTGCTATCTCAAATAGCATTTCTAAGCTATCTTTGTTGTGTCTACAGTGTTGGGAATTGAACCCAGTACCTAGCTGAGCCATATTCTGAGGCCACAGGTGACATATTTTCTATCATGAATTCCAATTCATATTTGGCTGAGGAAATGAACGGATATTGATATAAAAATATCTGAAACCTTTTCCTCTTTAGAGAGGCCACAGGTACAGACATCGCAGCTTGCTGTCTAGGAGCACAGTATCTCTTTCCACCTGTGCTAGAACGCTTTCTGCTAATGCTTTTGTCATCTGGAATTGATTGGAAGTGAGTAATAGGAATAGACCACCCTATTTGATACTGCAAGGAAGAAATAGAAAGGAGCGAGCCCACCTTCTGCAATAGTGCCTTAGGAAATGGGAGAGTGTGAATAAAATGCCTCCATTAGTGGCTGGTGTAGTGGTGTAGATGTGGTTTGAGTGTGTCCCCCAAAGGTTCATGTGATAGCATGTGTGCACTTGCTGGGAGTCTGTAAGATGTGGGAGCCAATGACATATAGTTAGGCTATGGGGGCACTGCTCTCAAAAGTGAAGAATGCTGGTCTCACTGAGTGAGTGAGTTCTCACCAGAGCGGTTGTTGTAAATTTAGCTGAGTTGCCCCACATTTTTTCCCTTCTGTGTACTTCCAGTTCCCTTTCTGTTTCTCTAACTGTTAGGACCCCACTGTCATCCTTTCTTCTGACCTTCAAAACTGGGAGCTAAATAAACCTATTTTCTACATTGTTCCAGCAATAGAAAAACTGTCAAATAGAGCTGGTGAACAGAATCATGAGGGCTTCCTAGTTTGGAATGCAGAAGCTGGGATGGGTTGGCAGGGGCAGACTACCTTGCCCATTTGAATTGTTTTGAAGCGTCAGGACCATGCAGACATTAGCAGTGGAGTGAAGAGGTGCACTTCTTCCAGGGTCTCTAACCATGGGGAAAATGTTCTATCCTACTTCTACAGCAGATTCTCAGTTTTCAGGAGTATCTTTGTGTGTGTGTGTGTGTGTGTGTGTGTGTGTGTGTGTGTACCATAATGTGTATGAATGGGCATACACATGCCCACAGTGTGCATGTGGAGGTCAAAAGACAACCTAAGGTGTCAGTCCTCACCTTCCACCTTGTTTGAGACAGGGCCTCGCTTGCTTGCCATAGCAAAGGCCAGACTAGCTAGCCTGTGAGCTTTGGGGGTTCTCATTGTGTCACCCACTGCTGTCGTCATAGTCATGTTAGGATTACAGATGCGTGGACCACTTCATCCAACTTCACATGGGTTGTGGGAAATCTGAACTCCCATGGGAAGGCTTGCACAGCAAGAGGTTTTAACCACTGACCATCTCCCCGGCCCCTAGCATCCAGTTTCTGTACTTCTTGCATCGTGTGTTAGTTGGTCTAGAACAGGTGTCAATCAGCCCTTGCATAGTACAACTGGAGGTGCAATGATTTCAGATCTCTTCCTCCAGGACTAGAGAACTGAGGGCCTATTTACAAAGACAGGCATGCAAAGCCTGGCAGATAGCATTTCTCTCCTCTGCCTCGACCTCTAGACCTTTGAAGGCTATGAAATGGCTTCTGACTGGGAAGGGGCCTCTCTGACTCATACCCGCAGTTTTCAGGATCATTACCAAATCTTTGTTCCCTGGAGACTCTCTGTTTTCTAACTTCCTGTCTTCTTGTTGCATGGACTCCATTGTAACTATGTTCATCAAACTTCCTGGATTGCCAGATCACCCATTCCTTCAAGGGGTCACAAAATAGAAACTATTGTTCTGTGTCCTCTCCCTGAAACATACTCAGTGATTAGACTGGCTGACAGTATGGTACTGGCAGCTTGTAGATGCATATTCAAGATGACCAGAACCCTCACAGTGCCTGCAGAGAGCTAGATAGGCCTGGAATACTCAGTGTTTCGGCCTTCAGGCCCCCTGATGGCAGATTTTGTGGCTGCTTGGCAGAAACTCCTGTGGCCCTAATGTATGTCCAACTCTAATGGTGAGCACCAGTGATACCCATGTGTAAAGCTTCCTTTTGTGTTTGGTTAACACAGGGCAGCTATAGACAGGGGAGGGAGAAGTAGCCAAGGCAGTCCATAGGAACTGGAGTTGGCAACATGGCTGGCAGCCCAAGTTAGGCACCTCTGGGTCTTGATATCATCCAAGAGTGCTTCAGGGGAGGAGATCCAGCCACAAACCATTGTAGCTTTAAGTCAGTGAGCTGTGGGGCGCTGCTTTTCCATCCTTTACCACCCCTTCCATCTGTCCCAGGCAGTAAAGCCTGAGAACATGGGATTGGATGGGGTTTGGAAGAGTCCCAGGGACATTCATATCTCCAGGTTATAGCCTGCACTGGGAAGTTCCTTTTAGGGGCTCAGAGAGGCAGCCCTACTGACTAGGTGACTGTTGAGTAAGAACAATTTGAACACATGTACAGAGGCTTGTAGTAAGCCTCATGTGAGTTAGACACACTTACTGGAAACTTCTGTAACTCAAGAAATAGAAGGCTTCAAGACCATTGAGGAAGACATGGTAGAAAGAGTGACTCAGAATCACCATGAAAACAGATCTCTAGACTTGTCTGCCAGGGGTTTTCTACATTAGATTGATTGAGGCAAGAAGACCTACCTTAAGTGTGGGAGGCATCATTCCATATTGGGCTGGCATCCTGGACTGCTTAGAAAGGAGAAAGGTAGCTGAACACAAGCATCCGTGACTGTCTGCTTCCTCACTGTGGCTGCAATGAGATCAGCCGTCTCCTACTCGTGCTGCCATGACCTCTCGGCCATGGTGGGCTGTATCCCCTAGAACGGGTAAGCCAAACAAAAAAGCAGCAGAGGGAAGAGTAGTGGCCTTCACAGCCCTTCTGGTATCTTGTTGGTAAGAATGGGATGTGAGCCTGGTGCATTTCAACTGTTTCCACACTGAGGACATCCAGTGCAGGGCTCACATGATATGGATGAGCTCAGAGTCAGGCTGAGAATTTCTCTGAGCTTTGGCTGTGGAACCCTGTGAGGCTTCCAGAGCCATACAGGTGGGAAAATGAGGTCTCTGGAAAGTCCTGGCTTCCTACTGAATTTCCCTTCAGCCTGCAAAATGTTTGAGCCCCAGCCTGTTCCACCTCAGTATATTCCTGGGCTCAGAATCCCCTCTGGAAGTTGACTGTACTTGGAGCAGAGGGAATTAGAACTGAGTCTCACGGTGCGAGGTTCTTTGGACTTCAAGGACCCCTCCCTTTTGTTGTGTTCTCTGATTCGGAAGACCTTCAGTCTCCAGGGAAAAGAGAAGAGATACAAAATGCCAGGGGATAGAGGAAGAGGCCAACTGGTCAGGTATCTGATAGCTTCAGTAGGAGAGACAGAATACAGAGGATGTTTTTCTTTTGAGCCTATATAGTCCAGACTGGCCTTGAGTTCATGATCCTCCTGCCTCTTCGTGAGTGCTTGATTACAAGCATGAACCACCATGCTTGGCAAGGATATTTTCTTATTGAAATGATGGTTTAGTTCATTCAGTGTCACAATAAGAGAATATTCAAGAGTAGGTTCCGTATAAATAAAAAAGGGTTTTTTTTTGTTTTTTGCTTTGGTTTTCTTGGTAACTGTTCTGGAGGCCTAAAAGTATGATGCTCACATCAGCTTCAAATGAGGCCTTCATACTAAGTCAAACATGTAGAAGATGAGAGAGAGATAGAGAGATAATATGGGGAGCGAGGCAACAAGACAAAGCTAAGGAAGCTGAACTTACTTTGTATGAACCAATCTAGTCCCCGGGGAACGTAGTCTACTCCCTGGAGATGGAGAGACATTCATCCTTTCTAAGTGTGGTGTCTCCCTCTGGACCCCACCTTGTAAAGGTTTCAGCATCGTTCAACACCATTCTATTGAGGACCACACTTCCAACACGTGAACTTTGGGGGACAAACCAGAGCAGATGGGAAGGATGAGCCGCATCCTACTGCTATCTCCACAGCAACCCCGCTTCGCTTTTCCCTTGCCTCTTGATAATTTCAAGTATTGCTTGCCACGTGTGAACCAGTTGTCCTTCATTTGTTATGTTTTCTATAAGAAACAGCAATTTGTACATTTGATTCTATAAGTGGATTTATAAACACACATCTTTTCAATAAGTTGCTTTCAGATTTCATCATTGCTCCTTTTGGCCATGAGGCCTTCATTCTTCAGCTTTGTTTATCTTAGTTGTCAGTCATTTGGAACATATCCTCTTTCTTTTACATGCATGCATGCACATGTGTGTAGAACCTTTAATGGTATGGGGCATGTGTAATGTGTGGTATATGCATGTGTGTGTGCAGATGTGTGTGCCCTATGCAATGTGTGTGGAGAGCAGAGAATGTCCTCTTATCGTTCATCTGCATATTTCCTGAAGATGGGGTCACTCCCTCAACTTGGGGCTGCTGCTTCTCAGCAAGCCCCAGCAATTCTCCAGCCTCCACCCCCTCCCTTTATGGACCAGAGTTAGAGGTGTGAATGCCTACACCCAACTTTTTAGGTGGGTTGTGGGGAGCTGAACTTTGGTCTCTAGCCCAAGAGTCCCTCATGCTTAAGTAACAAGTGCCATTAACCACTGAGCCACCTCCCCAACCCTAAGATACATCTTTTAAGTAGAGTTGGCCCTTTGTGTCCGTGGGTCCCATGTCCAAGGATTCTGTCCCCTGCACACTGGGAGTATTTGTAAAAGAAATTGCATCTGTACCAAGCATGTGTAGGTTTTACTGTCATCATTCGCTGAACAATATAACATCACTTTATTAAACATTTGCATTGTTTTTAGTAGTCAAGGTTGTGTACAAATACCTTTATAGGGCTGTAGGTTGTATTTTTGAGACAGTCTATATAGCCTTGGCTGGCCTGAAACTTACTACGTGGACCAGGCTGGCTTCAAATTCACGATGCTACTCCCAACTCAGCCCACTGAGTGCTGGGAGTACAGGTGTCCACTACCATGCCTGGCTTAAAAATGCATTAGTTAGGGGCTGGAGAGATGGCTTAGCAGTTACAGCATTTGCCCACGAAGCCAAAGGACCTTGGTTCAATTTCCCCGGCACCCACGTAAGCCAGATGCACAAGGTGGAGCATGCATCTGGAGTTCATTTGTAGTGGCTGGAGGCTCTGGCGCACCCATTCTCTCTCTCTCTCTCTCTCTCTCTCTTGCTCTCAAATAACTAAATAAAAATTTAAAACTGCATTCGTTAATCTATACAGGAGGATGTGTGTGGGTTATGTTAGATCATCTCTAGCTTACTTTTGCTACCCAAAAAACAATGTAAAACTATATAAGGAATTCAAGTATCTGGAGATTTGGGCATTGGTGGGGAGTTCTGGAGCCAATTCCTCGTGGAGGGTTTATAAAGGACGTGTGCTTTCCAGGAGGACTCAGAAGAGATGGTTACAGAGTCGCTGTCTGATGAAGAATATTGGCTCTTTTCCTCTTGAAAAATAACTTGATGACATGAAATCTATTTTTTAAGAGGTTTTACTCTGTAGCCCAGGCTGGCTTGAAATCAAAATCCTGCCTCCACCTCCCACAGTCCTGAAATTACAGGTTTGTGCTGCCAGGCCCAGTTAAAGCCCATTTGGTTTTGTTTTCTGGTTGTTTGAGACAGGGGTCTCACTATACGGCATAAGTCAGCCTTGAAATTGTAATCCCTCTGCCTCAGCCTGAGTGCTGAGATTATAGGCATGAGCCACTGCACCTGGCTCTGGAGGCATTTTGAGATGCGATTGCAGAGAAGTCTGAAACCAGCTTTATTTCCATTCTTTGATTCATTTATTTTACATCTCCCTGAAGGTATTATAGGAGTCTGTCCTTATTATTGCTGTGACTATATTGTTAACACCTATTTTCTTGCTGGCTTGTTTGTTTACTGTAGAGCTGGGGATTGAGCCCAGGATATTGAGTATGCTAGGCAAGTGCTCTGCCACTGAGCTACAGCCCCTGCCCTTTACTGGTCATTTCAGAGCCTCCTCATCTTGGGCAGTGTAAAACCCGCTGTGTTGCCCAGGCTGGGGAGGTTTTCACTGTCAGCTTTGCTGGTAGTCCCGTGTCTGCTGTCTCGGGAACACCTAGCACCCACCTCTTGGTTTGCTGTTCTCTCCCACTGCCCCCCCCATATCCCTTTTCTCTCCTCTTTCCATTCTAGGGGGACAGTCTGTTTGGTACATAACTAATTTACTTTTTCAACAGTACTAATTCTGCATTTTATTGCACAATGCTGTGCATTTTCCTTCTGTTATAACCTTTCAAATTTCTGTCATTGTTAAACCAAACCAACCTTCCCTCCCCACTTTTTATTCATTCTGTCCTTTGATTCTTTTCCCTTGAGTAAATCACCCCCACACCTCCCTGCCCTCAGGTTGATAGACCATTTCCTGCAGGGTCTCACCTGCATAACTGCGTAGGGTCATGATTGGACGCTTGCGCTGACCTCGAGGCTTCTCAGTAAAGGAACTCCCTGCTTTACCTCTGCCCACCTCTGCCTCCCCTCATTGATGCACAGCCCGTTCTAGCAGCTCCCTGGCTGGTCACAGGGAGAGCGCACACTTTGCTTGGACTGCTGTTCTAACTACCTGCTTGATGAAATAGCAGCCTCACATCTGTTTGAAAGCCAGCTCCTACTACAGTTCCCAGCTTCCACTCATTCATTCATTCATTCATTCATGTTCCAGGCACTGAGACTAAACTATGAACAACAGGAATGTGTCACTCTACTGGCCCATCTAGGCAGGATGAATCTTACGGCTTCTCAGTTGATAAGGGTTTATCATTGAAGATTTCTCCTCTTCTTCCTCCTCTTGGTCAAATCTCAGAATATCTGGCCTTCAGGAGATCATCAAAGCACCACCAGGGTCCAGCCTGTCACCCATGGGACTACTTGTAAAGAGCACACTGCCCAGAATGTACTGTGGAATTCTTAGGGTTCCTGTACTTTCTTCCTAGCCACTTCCTGTGAGTTGTAATCTCTGATGGAAAGGAGGGCTGCCGGAGCTCGGGGAACAGTGCCTCGGTGCTTTCACCAGGGAGAGGAAGACAAGGAGCTCAGCATTGTTGTAGACACAGGCTTGAAGCTGGTGACATCACTGTGGGAGCCGGGCTGTCATGGGTGGGTAGCTAGCTCTGTGTAGGAGTCTGCCTACCATGACTAGGTGTCAAACATAAAGACTAACTCAGTCAGGTCTTTTTTGTTTGTTTGTTTGTTTGTTTTGAACTCAAGATAATTGTCTTGCCCCAGTCTCCCAAGTGCTGGCCTTACATACAGGCATGCAGCACCATGCCTTTCCCAGGTAGGTCTTAATCTTCCTGGAGCCCCCACCCCCCGCCGTTCTCATCGCCACTGCTAAGTGCAGAACTGGCAGTAGGGGCCATTCCTGTCCATATATCTAGGGGCATGCTAGTGATGAGCTATTTCCTACGGATCCAGATCTCTCAGGCACTCCTAGCCATGTTCTGGCTACTTCTGCGTGTCCAGCTGGCTATGTGGTTGGGGAGGGAAGAATGTGAAGGAGCCTTCAAGCAGTGCCAATCACAGCTCTGGGCTCATTAGCAGTCATTGTCATGGCAACGGGTCTGCCAGAAAGTAGCTCGTTAGGCTGACAACTTCAGAGGTGTTATATATAGATCTGGTGTGGGGGAGAGGGGGTGCGGAGCCCTGTGGATATGCCTTTCTTTGGAGCTTCTGTTGCTGCTGGGATTGGGGTGTGAGAAGACGCAGGACCTTAAAACTCTCTGATCTAGCTGGTAAATCAAGTGTCTTTCGACCACCCGACCACCCATTAATACCTGCAAACAGCATTTGCTCACTGCTTCAAAAGGTAAGAGACAGGTGCTCCCAGGAATGTCCCACAGGTGGAGGTGGCATCCCAGGATGAACTTGAACTTGACGAGTGGTGGAGGCCGGGGATGCTGAGTAGACAGTAGAGGGATTGGTGTTACCTGGAGGCTACAGATCCAATCTTATTAGGTCTTTCTTAAAATAGTCTGTTGGAAAGGTTTGGGCTTAGAGGAGAGGACCCTGTTCTTTAATAAGCTCAATTCTGACTGTTTATAAGTTGCATTCTTTAAAATTGTATGTTCCCTCTCAGTTTCCATGTCACAGGTGATACTTTCTCTCTATTGTCCCCCACTAGTGCACCATCCGAGCAGCTCTGAGCAGAGGACTTGCCCAGGATGCATGCTAAAAACGTAGACTCCCAGTCCCCTGGTTGGTTTGATAAAGGAAACCAGGAATGTGCCCTTTGACCCATGCCCCACATGTCTTAGCATGTGGCAGGGTGACCACATTTGGAGAAAAACTGCTGAAGGTATCCTGTTTGCTTTGCTTTGTTGTTTGGGGAGTTTTGTTTCTTATTTGAGACAAGGTCTCACTATGTAGACTAGGCTGGCCTTAGACTCACCAGGTAGCCCAGGCTACCCTTGAATTGGCCATCCTCCTTATTTAGACACCTGCATGCTGAGTTTACAGGAGTGTACCACCTCAACTGGCCGGGACTTCTCTTTTTTATCTCTGAGTGATCTCTCTCATATTCTTCTCCCTCTCTTTCTCTTCTATCTGCTTACTTTTTATCCACGGAGAGTGCTTCTCTTTTTTCTTTGCTTGTTTTTTGATTGTGCTTTAAATAAGGAAGTCAGCATACAGCTGGGGAATGAACGTGACGCCTTGGGTGAGGGTGGTGATATTTTTGCGCATCTCCTGGGAAGGCATATGCTCCTTTGGAGACTGTGAGACAGGCAAGAGGATCAGGCTGGAGATGTTCTCCTCCTTGGGTGAGAGCTGGAGCTCACGTGGTCCAAGCGAAGATGTGGAGCTGATTATAGATCCGGGCCGGGGAGGGGACAGGGCCAGAAGCCACAGTCTGAGGATAACCTGGCTTTGAGTAGCTGGATAGAATTCTCTTGAACAAGACTAATTTTTGGTTGATTTGTTGTTGTTTTTTGTTGTTGTTTTTGCTGTGATGATGAAATCCAGGGCTTCGTGCATGGTAAACATGTGTTTTGCCACTGAGCTACACTTCCAGCCCAAAGGTGCAATATGGTGCAATACTGGGCAAGTTGTGGAACATGTGATTATAACATTCATATTAAGATGGGAATAAATGCCACGCATGATACAGGTAGTTATCAAGAGCAGGTAATGGATGAAGCAACTAGAGTTTTGGTAATCAATGCACACACATCATTATTTGTACAAAGAAAGTGCCTCTGAGTTCAGGTCTTTCTGGAGTACCCTATGTGACTAGGGCTACTTGGTTTTTTTGTTGTTGTTGTTGTTTGTTTGTTTGTTTACTATGCTGGGGATTGAACCCTGGACCTAACACATGCTAAGCAAGCACTCTACCAAGCTACATTCCCAGCTCATGGTTTTTGGAGACAGAGTCTCATTCTCTACCTCAGGCTGGCTTGAACTCGCGATCCTCTCGCCCTAGCTTTCCAAGTACTTAGATTATAGAGGTGCGAACACCCGACTTACACTGGGTTTTGAAGTTGTTTATAAATTTCTTGATATTACATATAAATTATGGTAAGGTAAAAAAAATGTAGACATGAACATTTATAGCACCATTATTCATACAGACTGCCAGATGCAAACAACCCAGGTGTCTGTCAAAGGATGTATGGAGAAACAGAATACAGTACGCACGTCCATATAGTGTAACGTCACTCATAGAAAAAGTGTAACAAATGTGCTGTCCAATGCTACATGAAGACTCTTAAGCATACCTAGGGGAGAGGCATAAGATTCATATGTTCCCTCATATCCTTAGAGGGTAAGCTTTTATATATAGTGGAGGGAAGGGAAGGTTTCATCTTGGAGGAAACTAATTATAAGAAGAAATCTGGAAGAGTCTTAATTACTGGCCAATCATCCACACTCTATCCTTTTTGTGGCTGTGGGCAACTCTTCCAGGAGTCCACCTGCCCCTGCTTCCTCTCTGTGGTCTTGAAAGTGAGGTAATGGTGATCCTTTGGACCTGAAAGAGAGCTTGTAGGTACGAAGGTTTAACTTACAGCTTTGCTATTTATTTAAAGAAATCTTTATTTGTAGTTATTTATTTGAGAGTGAGAGGGAGAGAGAAAGAGGCATATAGTGAGAGATTGGGCATTCCAGGGCCTCTAGCTGCTGCTAACGAACTCCAGATGTATGCACCACCTTGTACATCTGGCTTATGTGGGTCCTGGAGAGTCAAACCTGGTTCCTTTGGCTTTGCAGGCAAGCACTTTAACCACTAATCCATCTCTCCAGGCCTTAAAGAAATTTTTTGTGGTAAAGTACATGTAACATAAAATTGACCATCCATAACATCAATGTACTCATAACACTATGTTATCATGACACTATGGAGTTTAGTTCATTTTTGTAAAACAAAAGGGAAGCCTTGTATCCATTCTCCTCTCCTTCAGCCCCCTGGTAACCACTAGTGTACTTCCATGGCTTTGCTTGTTCGGGACATTTCAGATAAGTGTGACCAACACAGTGGCCTTTTGCATGTGACTTCTTTCACTTAGCATGTCTTCAAGGCTCAGTAGTGAGGGTCAGCACTCTCTTTCTATTTCTGAGTAACATTCCATTATGTGGCTATCCCACATTTTTGTTGTATATCCATCCTTCCATCCAGGGTTGGCCATTGTGAGTAATGTTACTGCACACATTTATGAGTGAGTTTTTTGTTTGAATGCTTATTTTAAAGCTTGAGAGACTATGCCCAGCCGACTCTTGATTTATCAGATGTCAGCTAGAAAGAAGGACTTCTTTCTAAGAGAGGAAAAAAAGAAAAGGGCTTCGGATGCCCAAGGAGATGTGGGTGGGGCAGTCAGATGGCAGACAGAGAGGGGGACCTGCAGCCATGTGGCAGGGGCATGGAGATCACCTTCATCTCCTCACATATGAGGAGCTAGGCCTGGCTGGTCTGGGTACCATTCTCCTCTCCTCTTTTGGCCCCTCTTAGCCTTCTCTGGCTCACTATCAGGGTGCCTCCCCTAAGGTTCCTGCATGCCCTCGATCTCAGGACAGTGCGGGAGACCTCAGGGAAGTTATTGTACGTCCCAGGTTATGTATGTCTGCATGTCCTCCCCTGTAAACTGAGGCTCCCCCTGATCTCATGAGACTATAAAGTTACTGGAGTCATTCTAAAGAGAAAAGCAGGGCACAATAGTGGTGTGACCTACTCCTTGTTGCTCTTTCATAGGTGGGGCTGTGAGGGTCCCCTCCCTATCCACTTTTTCAAATGGATATTAGCCAGCTCCTAAAAGTGTTAAACTTCCCTGTAGGTGACACCTCAGGTGGTCTTGGAAAGAGAAACAGCAGAAAGGCAGCTGTTGAAGATAAGGGTACAGACAATGTGTGTGGGGTGGTAGGGTTGGTTAGAGCAGAGGTCAGTGTGCCCACCTGAGCTTAGCCTCTCAGGAGACAGAGCCTGGGAAGCCTAGTCTCAACCCCTCCCCCCCCAGTGGAATCCTCATCTATTGACCAACCCCAGTGGTGCGCCTTCTTCTAGGCTCTAGTGTGTCACTGCTGATCTCTGTCTGCAGCGGGTCCCACACCTGGGCTGATGTTAACATCTTTGTTTTCATGGATGTGGGAATAGCTTGTCATTTGTCTGAAGATTTTTATGTAGCTGAGTACGGCTGGCATTGCATGGGGTGGGGGGGAGTGCTTTGGGCCTGAGGCCCTGTCAACTTTGGAACGTGTCTCACACCTCTGGTTCTAGAATAGTTCTCTCTCCAAGAAAACACTCATTTTTAAGCCCTCAGGCACTGCTATGCCTACTTTACTCCCAACCTCTTACTGAAACGTGTATCTGCTGTATGTGGGTTGACAGACACTCTTTCTGCTTTTCGCTCCCTCCTTTCCTCCTCCCATCCTCAGTCCTTTTCTCACTCTTGTCATTTACACACTTTTTGTTTTGAAACGGGGTCTTGCTATGTACTACAAGCTGGCCTCCAACTCATGACCCATCTGCCTTGTCCTCCTGAGTGGTGGAATTACAGACCTGCGTCGCCACACCTGCCTTCTCACTGAACTTGTTCCCTACCATTAGAATGTTTGTCTTGCATGTATTCTGGCTACCTTCCAGCCTAAGCAAGGGCAGAGCAGTGTGTGGAGGCCTGGGCATGCTTGCTTGTGACTGGAATGGTGAGAAGACAGCCTGGCGGGACACTGCACCACTTTTGGCCTGACTGCTGTGCACCTCACTGTCATCTGCCTGTTTAGAATGTCGTCTTCCATGTGGGATCAGAGAGGCATTACTGGTCAGCAGATGCCTGTGTACGAGACTGAAACTGAAGCACCCAGGGGAACAGCTATGAAAATTCATAATGAAACACACTGCAGCTACACAGAGGGTCAGAGGGAGGCCATATTTACTAGAAATCCCAGGAGCATCTAGGCTTTGCTCATTGTCCATGATGGCACAAAGGCCTCCCTGGGATGCAGAGACATGTGGTCTGAATTCCTCACCTCACAGGAGGGCAGCCTGGGAATGGGCATCTATCTCTACTGCCTCTGTTTCAGCCCAGTGTCCCATTTTCCTAAGCACTGGTGTTTGGTGACCAAATGAACCCAACCCCCTGTGGGCATAGTGGGGGACACTGAGAACACTGGGGAATTGATGACCTTTCATATATCTGAACATGCCTCAGCTTCACTGAGAAATTGTCAATTTTCCTTCTCAAGAAAGTACAGCAATCATATGGGCTAATTTTTACGTCCTCTGTCTTTAGTTTTAAATACCTTTTAGGGAAAAACTTTTATTTTTTGTGTTTCTTGGGAAAGATTAGATGGAGACACGTCAAAAGAAGAGAGTAAGCGCTGCTCATGCTCCCACCAGTGCAGAATCAAAGCACAGCGACAGCATCTAGTTCTCCGACATGCACCTTTCTCTGTTTCTTAAGTGGAATGATGTGTATTGGCATGTAGCAGGAAGCCAGTGTTCGGTTGTCTCAGAACCCCAGTTCTCTTTGCCACAGTGTTTTGGACACTTGGGGACAAAATCCCTGTCTAAGTCTTGGCAGACTCTCAGTGTTTTTAGAGACTGTTTCATGTCGTGCTCTGCTCTGACTTGTACTAATTACTTCTGCTACGTTTGTCCAGGGGCCTGGGGCCTTGTCTGTTGCTGGACTTGGTGTTCCTGCTGGACACTAGGCTGCAGAGCCCACAACAGGGTGTGTGGAGTGACAGGTCCTGGCAAGCACAACACCCTGTGATTGATTGTCAAAGTTTTGAGGAGGAGGAAGCCCAGCCTTCCCCTCTGTGCTCTGGGCTTTCAATGAGGGGTTCCTTACAACACACTCACACGACCCCTGAGCTCACAGGTATGTATGGTGTCTGTGACCCGTGTCAAGAGAGGCCTGTGGTCCATGCTGTCTCCAGAGTTGAGCAATTCTAGAGTGACTTTGTCAGCCTCTGACTTTTTTGGTTCAAAAACAGTTGTAAAAATGTCAAACATGGGCTGGATAGATTGCTCAGTGAGTAAGGTACCTGCTTGCCTGCAAAGCCTAAGGACCCAGTTCGATTCCCTAGTACCCGTGTAAAACCAGATGCACAAGGTGGCACACACATGCATCTGGAAGTCTTTTGCAGTGTTTAGAGGCCCCCGTGTGCCCATTCTCTCTCTCTGCCCCCCTCTATCAAATAAATAAATATTTTTTAAAAGTTTTATTAGATATGGACATATTTGGGGTATAAACAACACATGTTGATACCATCCTTTCCCTCCTCCCGGCCCTTTTTCTGAAGAGGCCTTCCTCATTGGGAATGCAGGTCAACCCCATGGGGATTGTGGGTCATGCATTTTGGGGGGGGCAATGTCTCTGTGCAAAATGTCCCAACTTGCAGCTCTAACAATCTTTCCACCCCCTGTTCCACAAAATTCCCTGAGCCATGCTGGGAGCATTTTAAGTCTACTTCAGTGATGGGCACTTAGGAGCCCCTGGATCTCTGTTTTGGTAGGTGTTGAGTGTCCTCAGTATCTATCTCCATCACCCTTGTGCTGATATCAGATTCACTAAGAAAGCAGCGCTCTTGCTCATTTCCCCAATTGCTCTGTGGTTTCAGCTGGGGCTGAGGTGGCGTGCACTGGGTTGTTTATCTCCTCAGGTCCAGCTCCAATCTGAAAAAGAGAAGCAAATTTTCCAACGGAGAATGAAGTCAGCACTGATCAAATGGGATAACCATTATTAATTTATAGAGAATTGAAAGGCTGTAGACCCTCTTATAGTCTAAGGATAGTGGGAGCTTGACAATGGAAAGCAGAATTATTATCTGGATATGATTCTGACTTGTTTCCCAGTTCCAGATATGGTTTCCTTTCCACTGAGTGGATCTGTTAGCCAATGCAAGAGCAGTTGGTTACCCACCATGGCTGTGTGCCACTATTGCACTTGTGTGAGCATCACATCAGGTTGTTTGCTTCTGAGTCGCTTAGACTTTGAGTTGCTTGGACAGATGTTGGCCACTTTCCCTTGGTAGCTCATGTAGTGCCTTCCAGCACTAGATGGGCTAATTGTCTGGGGATTGACTGTCCTCCAGATTCCAACCAGGTCTCTCCATGGACCGTGCAAACAGCATTTGGTGTCTTCAGTAATAGGATCTTACCCTTAACCTCTGGTGGGTAATCAAGTGCTCTGACAAAAGTCTGTCTTGTTTATTTCGGGACATCTAGTAGGTCTCTCTGATCAACAGCTCATTGTGGATGTAGATCATATCCTGGTACAGGGAATTACAGACCAGTGCCAAGGGAAAAAAAAAAGAGAGAGAAAGTCAGAGAAGAAAGAGAAACAGAAGAAATTTGAGGTTAGCTTTCGTCTCACCCTCTCCAGGGCCCTTCAACTCAGGTGCTCCCCCTAAGGTCTTCTTGAGGGTTCCACCTTTAGGTCTGACTTCCAGGATATAGGACTCTATGGTAGTAGTTCAATTTGGATTCAGTTTTGTGTCCCGCCCCCCCACCCTTTCCCTTCCCCCAAGGCCTACCCTCCCTATTGTCCAAGCCTCAAGATGCTATTCAGTTATGTCAGCAACTTGGGCTGATAAAAAAAAAAAAAATTAAGCCAAACATGTGTGACCTTTTCTTCCTCTCCAACAGAAGCCTGGGATGGTCCCCCCTCCACCGGGAGAGGAAAGCCAGACTGTCATCCTTCCACCTGGCTGGCAGAGCTACTTGTCCCCCCAGGGCCGCCGTTACTATGTCAACACGACCACTAATGGTGAGTTCCACTTGGAAGCAACCTGCTCCAGCTCCCGGGTATCTTACTCTCCCCCAAATGGGTGCTTTTCCCTTTCTTCCTCCACCCCCTGAGGTTTTGAGACTTTTCCTTAATAAGTCTGACTTGAGGAGAGGTGGTGGTCTGACATCTTGCCTCTCTGGTTCTAGAATGATTTAGCATATGCCAGCAGGCTGCGGTAAAGTCCTGCTCAGCCCCCCACTCCCACCTCCGTTCCAAAACTGGGGGAATTTCCAGCAGCAGGCTGCCCTTCAAGGCTCCTGGCAGCCCTGCCACCTCACACCTACCTGGACATCTTCACTGATGCCAAGCTCAGGGTCTGGGGCTATGCTTCTCAGAAATGATCTCAGAAGGTTTGCAAAGGGATCTCAAAACTAGCTTACAACGAGTGAAGCAGTTTAAGTTACTACATATTTTCTAGAGACTTTGAATGTCCAGTGGACGACACAGAGCTCCCAAACAGGAATTATAGATACACGGTTTTCCCTAATGTACTGCAATACCCCTTGATCTCTTCTGAAGTATCTCACTGCTAGTGTTGTGTACAGTGTCCTCTGGGTTACAGTGGAGCTCTGTGTGGATTATTTATCCATCTGTTAGGACTGCTTTCCTGTTGCCTCGTCTCCTCTTATCTCTTTCTCTTTCTGTCCTCTCATCTTTCTTTTGAAGACAGTAGCCTAGACTGGCCTCAAGCTCATGGTACCCACCTACCTGGCCACTCCCATGTACCTCTGAACTGAATAGGACTGCAACTCTATGTCCCCAGTCGTTATAACTTCCTGGACCTTCCAAATACCTTAAGGATCATAGATATGAGCTGGAGATGGCTTATCCAAAGGTGTGCAGTGTGACAGGTTGTGTCCCAAGGTGAGCAGGGCATTGCTCAAGCTGTGGTCCTAGGCAAACCAGCTGAAAGGGCCTGCATCTTTACTTCCATGTGCCCCCTGCCACCTCTAGGGCTTTACCATGAGAAAACCAAGAGAATCAGCACGAAGAAGGCTAGATTTGGTGCACGTCATAGACACGGAACCAAGGCAGAGTATGAACTTCTACCCAAATCTACCTGTTGGCCCAGGCTTGGCCCCACGCTTCTCCCATCTTTATGGCCACCTCTTTCCACCTGCAGGGGTGTCACTAACATGGTTGATGGTTTTGAGCCTTCTGTACCAGGAGGAGCAGGTCTAGTGACAGTACAGCCAGTTGCTGCTTAGAGGGAAGCCACAGAGATGCTGGCAGCTGCTGCTCTGGGTGGCTCTCTTGCAAGCTCAGCAGGCTGTCCTCCTTGAAGAGGCAACATGTCGGGTTTCTAGGAATAGGGAAGTAGGGCTCTTTCTAATCGCCCTAATCTCACACTTCCTCAAACCAGACACTTGAGCAGCTACGCTCAGTTAGATGATGTGGTTGTTTGAACATGGGCACCCAGGGGAGCAAGTGTTTGAATACAGTTCTTCATCTGTGCAGGGCTGGCTTAGGACTGTACAGGCCTGGGATAAGACTTTGATCTGTTCTTATCCTCAATTAGCTACTCTGTTTCAGTGGGGAGTAGAAAAACTTCCCTTTCTGTAATCAGCATCCCCTTAAAAAATTGACCTCTTCTTTTAAAAAATTAGAGAATATTATATTCTCTGGCTTAAAATTTCAGTGAGCAAGAAGGGGACTCAAACCAAAATAAAAATTCTTGGTCCCATTTCCCAGAATGTTTTGTCACACACGGCCTTACGATATTCGTGTTCTTTATGTTCTAAACACAGACACTCTGATTTCTAAAAGAAAACTGAAAAACACTGTCCTTTCTGTCCCCTAAGTTATGGTGACAGTGTGTTGTAGACATCATTCTGAACTTCAAACATTCCAGCCTAACATCCCTTCTAAGCACCGTGTATTAGGAGTGTGCCGCCATGAATTTAACCAGCTCTGTATTTATGAGTGAGAATGTGCATCACATTTCATGTCAACTGTGTCTGGAACTCAGACTTTTCCATGTGTCACTGGGCCAGAGCATGCTTGGGGTCACAGGGCATGGCAATTGAGAAGTGCTTTAGGCCTCAGGTCAGCAAACTGTTTCTCTAAAGAATAAGGCAGTAAATATTTTCGTTCAGAGTCGTGTGTCCCTGTCATAGCTACCTTCCCATTGTAGCATGACAGGTGCTGTAAACAGAATGTAGCCTATGTTCCAGGAAAACTCGATGTATGGACACTGAAATATGAACTGCAGGCAACTTTTATGTGCTGTGAAATGTCATCCCTTTCATTCCTTTTTTGACCATTGAAAACTGCAAAAGATGATTTTGGTTTACAGCTTCACGGGTCTCGTGGCAACAGGCAGGTGGGTTTGGTCCACCTCCTCTAATAGGTTACCTGTTGGGTCCAGTAGGACTGGCTCTTCCCACCTTCTGTTATACTGCAGGTTATCCTCAGTCACTGGTCTTGCATTCTAGATGAATGCCAGATTTATTCATTTGTTACATAGTTGTATAATTGGTTGTGTATCTGTCTAATTCAACACATACTTACTGAGCCTCCAAATACATATCAAGCAGAGCATTCCCACTTATCTTCTTGTAGTGGAAACAAATCTTAAAGTGTGTGTGTGTGTGTGTGTGTATGTTTATGTGTCTGTGTGTACACATATACACAGTGTACCGGGTATTGATTGATTCCAGAGCCTCATGCATGTTAGGCAAATGTTCTATAACTGAGCTACACCCTCAGCCGTGCAAACACATTTAAATGCATACCTATTTGATTACAATAAAGAGAAGGGCTGAAAAGAAAAAGTCCAGGGTATTTAAAAAGCATGTCTTGGGGGTCCTTTGGGATCAGGGCAGCTCCCTAGTGGCAGAGGTGTGTGTGTGTGGGGGGGGGGTTCTTTAGGCTAGAATGGGAAGGACCAGAAAGGTATGGGATGGGAAGTGCCTCACCCCCAGCAGCCCTTGGGCTCTTGAACTTTATGTTAAGAATGATTATGTAATGGAGAACCTCCTCCAGGAAGCCTTTCATGGGCCTGTCTTGTTGCACTGCAGGAGTTTTCCCTCTTGGATTCTGCAGCAGAAGCCAGAGCAAGTGCTGCTCCTGATTCCCACTTACCCCCAACTCCCTGGGACCTCTTAAGTTGGTCCAGGGCTGCTCCGCCCCCTTTCTTGTCAGACTTGGGTCTTGTGCTAGCGTCTCCCTGGGTGCAGTTTATGAGTTAGCCAGACCCAATTCTGCAAGCTTCCCTATCTACCTTTCTAGATCTGCAGGAGATTGGTACAGGATCCCTAGAGAAAAGCCCCCACAGGTGTGCCAGTCTCTTTGGCATAGAACCTATGCCTATCCTGTCACAGAATAAGTCATCTCTAAATTACTGACAATACCTGATACTATTTCAGTGCTATGAAAATAGTTGTTAGACAGTATTGTTTAGGGGGAAAAAGTAACAAGAAAACAAAAGCCTGCACATGCTTGGTGCACATGCACATTCCTTCCCCTGAGCATTTTCAGTCCTTTTTAGCTGGTAGAATCTGCCAGGGCAGAACCCACAGATGCTAAGGACTGGCTCAGCTTCTCCCTGTCCTCCCCTAACTCTGAATCTGTCCCCTCCCAGAAGATGCTTGGGCAAAACAGTTTTGTCCAACGTTACCATCGGAGGTCCTCACATCTATATGCCCTTGCCCTGCTAATCTGCTTATTCTACATCCATTTTGGGTCTCAAGAATGAGAGTTGCCACTGTGCCAGGCTGTGGACGTACAAAGTCAAAGAAGCCACGGCCTCTGCTCTCGGAGACCGCGGTGCCATTGGGGCTGGAGACACATGTATACCCAGGAGCAGCAGACAGATACTGACTGGGCGGGTGGGGGTGTGGGCCCTGGAGAGGGACCTGCCACTGTGGCTCCCACAGGTCTCTTAGAGGATCCCCGGATGCAGGCATGCTAATCAAGCTTGTAGCCCCAGCAGAGAATGAGGCAGCAGGAGAAAGGTGGTCTTGAGGTACTTGACATTTGGAACACAGAGGCGAGAGAATGTTGGGGGGGGGTCAGGGTGTCCTACAAAGGGCCCCAGGGGTGACCTCAGGACCAGGGAGGTGGGAAGCTGTGGGAAGTTTCCAGGCATGGCTGGACGCCATCAGAACGCTGTGGCAAGCGGCAAGCGCTCATGCTGCAGAGCGAAGAATGTGAGCGCAGTGAGCGTGGAGTCTGATGATGGCCTAAATGGGAAGAGAAATAACGAGGTCAAACACTGATCCGGAGCAGTGGCTGCAGAAGAGGCTGCTGGGACTCCGTGGGATCCGATGCGGCAGGGCAGAAGCCGGGAGCTTATATGCTTCCTTCCTGGCTTTCTGCCTTGTGTGACAGAGCCATGCAGTGCAAGTGGGGGCTGCCCTGGAGGCAGGCTGTAGGCTGTGCTGGGCGTTTGCTTCGTTGGGGGGACGTTCAGAGAGCTGGCTAGCACATGTTCGGATGGATGGATCTGTGGCTTACAGGATATCTGGGACAGTGGTGGAAGCCCAGAGAAACCTGGGGCCCCATAGCCCAGAGTGCAGAGAATGGGGTGGCTCTTCCTCCTGCTGGCTGCTTTGCTCACTATTGTGCAGTGACCAACGTACACAGCCACACGGAGCAGCTCAGAATTTGGGTTTCTTCAGAATAGAGCTGCAGACATCACCCAGGACAAGTCTGTAGGAGACCGTTCTGTAGCACGTTTAAGAAAGGATCCAAGGAGATTGTCAGAGACGGGAGGAATCCCTAGAAGGTCGTGTTGTGACAGGCAAGGGCCAAAGAATGAGAAGGGAGGTTTAGTCAGTCCTAAGTATAGAACAGATTTACGGTGAGGTGACCATTTAAATCTCTGGGGAGACGCAGATTACTTACTAAATGGTGTTTAGTAAGTGAGCCAGAAGCCTAGCAGGAAGCTTCGGTGGTGGGTAAGCTAATGCAGTTGTGCTGCTGTTTTCTTAGAGACTCACCAACCCCGGCAGGGCATGCGGCATGCATGCATTTTGGGAAGTCCCCATCTCCCTCCTTTCCTCACAGCTTGAGGCTCTGCAAGGCATCTCATGTGCAGAGTGGCCCCAGGAACAGCTCTGGGGAGCCCAGGGGTTGTGGTGTCAGGACATTGTTCCTGCACAGTCTAGCAATAATCTGTGCTCTGTCAGAGCAGCCCAAATGGCTCAATTGAGAGCGTTTAGATCTTGACCAGTGAGCTGTTACCAACAGCCTGCTCCATTCAGAAGCCCGAGCTGGTGTTAAGGGACTGTCTTAGGCCGATTTCACAAAATGCACATGCTGAGTGGCTTATAAACAGCAGAAGTTTACTCTCAGAATTCTAGGAGCCGACCTGTCAAGATCAAGATGCCGGCAAATTTGATATCTGGTGGTAGCCTGCTTTCTGATTCATAGAGGTCTTCCCTCCTGCTGCATTCGCACACTAGAAGGAGTGAAGAAGTTCCCATGGGCCTCTTTTCTCAAGAGAGTGGAGCCCTTATGACCTAATCACCTCCTAATCTCTATCTTTTAATACTAGCAAACTGAAGGCTGAGTTTCAACATATTGACTGATGAGGGAAACCTTCTGACATGATAGGAATAGCCTGCACAATCGCTACCTTGTGCTTCACAAGACCCTAGGCAACACTGTGGGCTTCATTCATCACTAGGAGGCCAGATGTGCTCACAGTAAGCACTTCACAGTGATGTGGTCTTGGCTGTGCAGGTCCTTCTTGGAGAGCTGCTGACCTGTTTGAGATGTATTTTCTCATTTGGACATCGTAGGGATATTTGAAGCTAGTATTGAGGGCCAAGACTGGTTTTGTTTAATGTATGAGTCACTATTTTACAACATAGTGTTTTATAATGGTATACTTTAAATCCTGTCATTCCATTTATTTTATCTGTCTTTCAGTCCGAAAGAAAGATGATTAGAGGTGCTATCTAAGCCTCGTTTTGCTAATAAGCAGAGCCTGGAGCAAGGATTAAGTGACTAAACCTAATTTAGGAGATATGAGCCCTGAGCAGTGAGGGTGGGTAAGAAAGGAAGAGGAGTCAGGGAAGAGGTTACTGGACCCTGCATAATACGGCACAGTGAAGTGCAGAGCCACCAGGTGGCCACTCAGAAGGTTATGAAAGGGCAGGCATGAACTATATGTTGGAGTAGACCATAAGAAAGCAGAATCATTTCCGCTGTTTATCTCCCGTTTTCCACTGGCCACACTTCTCCCTTTGGAGAGTCCTTTGACTCCCAGCAGCCTATCAGAAAGCCTGATTCTGGGCCGGAAAGATGGCTTAGCTCTAAGGTGCTTGCTTTCCAAGTGTAAGGACCCATGTTCCATTCTCCAGGTCCCATTTAAGCCAGACACACAAGCTGATGCAAATGCACCAGGTCACACATGTGCACAAGGAGTTCAATTGCAGGTGGCTGAGGCCCTGGCATACCAACTCTCTCTCTCTCTCTCTCTCTCTCTCTCTCTCTCTCTCTTTCCTCTCTCCCTTCTCTCTCAATCTCTCTCTCTGTCTCTCATAAACTAATCTTTCTGTACATAGAGATAATAATAAGCACTGTCCTTCAGAAAAATAAAAGAAGAAAGAAAGCCCGATTCCACCCTCCCAGACTGATGCTTCATCCATTCCCATAGTGAATTGTCAAGAGAGCATGAGTGAGATCTCAGTCAAAATAGGAGTCACTCTGGTGGGAATGTAAGACTGTCCTTGTCCCAGGACAGAGACTCCCTACAACAGAGTGTCATGGCATGCACCTGTCTCTAATGTCATACAGTGGACTCAGAGGCTATTGACTTTTCTCCATTGCCATCCTAATGTAATTCCAACCTTCCAAATCATCTAACACAGGGGTTTCGAAACTAAGGTTCCCTGGCTAAGTTCAACTCACAGTCCATCTTCTGTTAAGAAACTTTTACTGGAACTCAGCCATGCCCTTTGTTGATGTACTGCCCATCGCTGCTTTGCACCAGAGTGGCAGAGTTGAGTAATGGCTGCAGAGACCAGAGGGCCCACAGAACCAAAAAATATTTGCTATCTGCACTTGACAGAAAAAAAAAAATAAAAGCTGATGCTTTCTGGTCTCACAACTACACCCAGCTCAGTTAACAGGTACACAAATGGACTCGTCACTGGAGACATTTGCTCCGTCACCTGGCCCTTAGCAAGCCAAGCTGTGACTGGACCCCCAGTCTTCAGTGTGCAGAAGGCCGGGTGCCTTCATGAGTGCCAGTGACTTAATTCGGTGTAAGGATAAGTGAGCTCACAAATTAATAGATTCACTGGAAATCGTAATCAATTTAAGGGACACCTACGCACCCTCCTTGATGTCAGCTACAAGTACTGTCTATAAATGCTTTATTGTGTTTATGAGTGAAATTCCGCATGGACTAAGCCAGGCTTTGAGCTTTTGTGTTCATTTGCCAAATAGTCAGTAGTTTTCTTGATTTCTTATTTTAATTTTTCTACAAATGAGTGGATTCCCATTCAGCTTTATTACACCAACTAATGTGAGTTTCTCTTTAAGTTTTCCAACAGGACTAGTAATTGCGAAAGCCATTCTTTGAGCTTTTCTTTGTTACAAATAACTGGATAATTTTCTAAATCTCCAAATAGAACATCCGTGACTATTCCCTCTTAATAAAAGTTGCCCTGAGCATTTTCTACACCCCAGACCCACCAGTATGTTTTCTTCTGTCCATCTGTGTTGAGAACATGTGTGGCTAGAAAGACGTTCGTGTTTGACACATCTGGTTGAGTAAATTAGGCTTTGTGTGCTCTTTGGTGCACACACATATTCCTGTGCACTCCTTGTTTGGGCTGTTTCATTTGATTTAATGGACTCGCAATGAAAAGCTGGTCGACTCAAAGGCTCTCCCTCCAGCTCCTTCAGTTCTTCTGTTGTCATGCTTAGGTAGTGCTTAAGCACATACCACCCCACATTTTCTACTTGTTAGTGGTAAAGACCACGTGTGTGAGAATCATTTTACCTGCTGCTGTGTGGAGCCACACAGGTCCAGAGACAAAGGAGACAGGTCTTACCCTTTTCTCTAGCTGAGCAGCTGAGCTACTTCGAACAAGCCTTCCTTTGCTCAGTACTTACCTCACTGGCTGTTAGTTGGAGTGGTGATCAGCAGCAAATGATCCAGGTGTAGCAACAGGGCAGAAGGCAATGCAGGCTCTTAACCAAGGGATTTCCTCCCTCCTCCTAGCTGTAGGCCCAAGAAAACAGGAGGCTGTGCTCACACTGAAGCCTGTGCTTGGGCGTCCCGAGCAGCCGGGTCCACCTGGCCAGAAAGAGCCCTGGTGCCCACCAGGAGACCAGTGGGGAAACAACACAGGGTGCGTGCACACCACGGATTTCAGGCACAGAAAGGAATGGAGCACTTGCCTTGCAAGCATCCTGCTTAGTCAAGACAGACACAACCGCTATGTGCTGTACGATTCAATTTATGTGAAATGCCTAAAACAGGCAAACCTATGGAAACAGAAAGTGGTTGCCAGGGGCTGCAGGGCAGGGTGAGTGGAGACTGCTGATGAGCGGAGGGTTAAGGTGACAGGGTGTTCTATAATTAGATAATGGTGAGAACCGCACAGCCGTGAACAGACCACACCTACTGCATTTTCTGCTGTGACAGAGTAGATATTAGGATATGGTGAATTACATTGCAATCAAGTATTTTTAGAAAAATAAGACAGGGATGTGAATGGATGATGGGTGAGTTTGTGACTTTCTTGACAACCTAAGGGAATATTTCCTTCGACACCTTTGTTAGGGAGACCTTCTGTGTGACTCCCAAACTTTAGTATGCATCAGAAGTGCCCAGAGGGTACAGTTTGCTAAAATATAACAATACACATGTCCTACCACAGAGCCTCTAAACTGTAATCTGCTATTTGGAAAGAGCAAAATGTTTTATTTCATCTTTTTAAATGTTCTCTTATAGTACATACCTATTTTTCACTTGCAAGAAATTTTAGAAATAACAAAATAGGTAAACATATATTGTATTAGTCAACTTTCTGTCACTGTGACAAAATACCTAAAATAATCAACTTGGAAGAAAGGTTTATTTAGACTCAGGTTTTCAGAGGTGTCTGTCACTTTTGGCCATATCTCTTTGGGCCTGTGGTGGCTTAAAACACTGTGGTAGGGTTATGTGGCAGTGGAGATCTGTATACCTCATGGTGACCAGGAAACAAAGGGGGAGGGGTGAAGCCAAGTGCCTAATACTTCTGTCAATACCACACTGCCTGTACCCTAACTTCCTGCTAGGTCTCACCTCTTAAAGGTACCACCACCTCCCAAGGATACCACGGGCAGGGACTAAGACTTCACCACATGAGTTTTGGGAGGAATATGTCAGATCCAATGTATAACAGTAGCAATAAATCAAACATACAGTTGAGGAATGGACTTTAATCTAACATTCTCAGAAATACAATGAGAGAATAGACCATTTTCTTAAAAAGGACAAGCACATGTGACCGGAAAGTAAATGGTTAAAACAGTCACACAGAATCACAGGGAAAAGCTGCTTAAAGACAAATAAGTCAGTGTTATGGTGACAAGATTTAGAATGACTATGGCCCGTCAGGAAAGACCCTTCACCTGGCTGCTGTTCATATTTCTAAGGTCTCCAGGGTGGCTGACGTGGGGTATGTTTCTAGCCTTTATTTATTTATTTATTTATTTATTTTTGCTGCAAGACCAATAGTCTGTCCCCCTTTTTATGAGAGGGAGGGAGGGGGAAAGAGAGAGAGAGAGAGAATTGGCATACCAGGGCATCCAGCCATTGTAATCAAACTCCAGATGTATGTGTCTCCTTACACAATTGTGTCACCTTGTGTGTCTGGCTTACATGGGATCTGGAGAGTGAAACATGGGTCCTCAGACTTCACAAGCAAGCACCTTAACCACTAAGCCAACTCTCCAGCCCTCTAGCCTTTATTCTAATCTGCATAACAACATGTAATAGCAGGGCTTATAATTTCAAAGTCTTTGAGTCTATAGCTCAAAACTTATGCGAACCTCAGCATTTCTGCCATTAAAAAACAATTGCCTGTGGACTCTGATTGGAAACTTTGGTATTTCCACCATTTTCCTGTGTGCTCTGTTTGGCACTCTGGCATGTAGATGAGATGAACAGCACTTTGAGCAACATGGGTCAACTGTGAACAGCTTAGGTCTTGGAGGTCTGAAAGAGTTGTCATTCTTATCCTTTTGGGAAGAATTGTAGCCTGGGGCATGTGACTTGCCTCCACTTTGGTTAGGAAGTATTTGCCCCAAGTCAGTCCTTGTTACTTCACCGTTGGTTATATTGTAAAGCCTGAGGTCTAGTGGAGTATGGTGTACTCTAATAGCCTAGCAGAGCTCATCAAGGTGAGGTGGCAGGATCTCTCCTGGTCATGACCTTGACCAGGCTTCATTCATTAAAGGGCATGGAAAGTTCAGGATAATGACAAACTGTGCACTATAATGAATGACATTTGTGCAATTTGAAATATTTTTTAAGTACATATCTAGCATTCCCACTGCTGAGTATCTATCCAAAGGAATTGGAGTTGGTCTGTCACAGACAGACCTTCCATGTTTATTACAGCATGATTCACGATAGCTAAGGTGTGGATCTGCCAAGCGTCCCCTAATGGATGGATGGATACAGATGGTATGGTAAATATCCACAAAGGGAATGTATTCTTATTTGGCCACAAAGAAGGTGAATACATATCTTCACAGCACCGTGGATGGAACTGGAGGACCCTGTATCATGTGGAAGCACTGGGCACAGAAAGACAAATACTGCATGTTCTCACTCATGTGGGAGCTATCATTTGGTTTCATGTGTGTGTGACAATGGTCACTAGTTTTGTAAGGGAAAGGGAGAAGGGAGAGAGGGAGCATGATGGGAGTTCAGCTTCTAGGGGGAATATCACTTATGGTGCTTATTATGTATAACAAACTAGAAGAGAGAAGCTAGAACATTCCCAGCACAAAGTGATGATAAGCATTGAAGAAGATGGAAGTTCGAATGCACTGAATACATGTATTGAATTACCAAACTTTACCCCCAAATATGCACAACTATTCTGTGCCAATTAAAAAAAAAAGTGCCAGACTGTGTGGCTTAATCTCTGAGGTAGGAGGGTATGTTAGCATTAATTATTATTAGTTATCTTCTTGTTGCAGTGAGCAAATAACCTGCACAGAAGCAACGTAAGGAAGAAAAGGTTTTCTTTTCACTTACGTTCCAAGGTTACAGACCATCATGGAGGAGGAAGGCATGATGCAGGGCTGGTCACATTGCAAACAGGAAGCAGAGGGCAGTTAGGAATGGGGCAAGGCTATAACACTTAAGACCCACCCCTAGTGACCTACTTCTTCCAGAAAGGATTCACCTCCTAAAAGTTCCACAACCTTCCCAAACAGCACCACCAGTTGAATCCAAGTGTTCAAACACATGAGCCCGTGGGGGCACATTTTTACATTGAAACCACAACACTGGGGAAGGGAGAGCAGTCTGTCTGGAGTATGAGGGACCAGGAGGATGACAGGCAGGATCAGGACTCCTGGGATCCCAGTGAGTCATCCTTATGAAACAGGGTCATTCATAGATATCATAGGCTGACTAGTCTCAAGGCTAGCCACTGCCCTGTGTATGTGACATAGTTGTCAGCATTGCAAAATCGAGAGAGATTTCATAAATGCCTGGACGTCTGTCTTCTGTCAAAAATTGTGAGGTGTGGCCCTACTGGATCACCTCCTACCTGGACAGAACTGGGCAGAGCTGAGAAGATTGTCCCTTCCCATGAGGTCTTTTTGCCTAGTCAGGTTTCATACATGTATGTATTTTCAGTGTCTAGTTCTATGACAGGTCAGAGTGGCATCAGACAGAGTCAGGACTGTGTTTTATGAATGCTCTGGAAAATGAGAGATGGAAACAGGGAAATGACTGGCAGGTCCACAGTCTGCAGCAAGAATCTTCAGACTCAATCCATGCTGTGTCTCTTCCCTACAGCTCCTGTGTGCATCGCCACTTGGGGTCTTGCGTGAGGCATGAGAAACAGTAGGTGCTTGTGCCTATAGCAAGATGTTTGGGGCAACAGGAGGAGGCAGTGAATCAGAGAGAGGCAGCGTGGCTGTTTTGAAGGTCAGGGTCATTGGAAATGGCTTGCATGATCTGTAGGTTCTATGCTGATCAGCGAGTGGGCCAGGACCACATGACTTGATTATCGAGCAGTATTTGCTCAATGCCTTCTCTGTGCCCAGCTCTAATTATCCTCTTGATGGCTTCTTGCCGGGGTGGAGTGGGCGAACACAATGCAAGTGGTTCCATACTTGCAAAGACTGAAGGCTTCCCAAAGTAGATATGTGTTGTTCAAGGAAACTTTCCTGGTAGCTTGGCCATGATTTTTCTTTCCTGATTGACTAGGTATAGTCTGAAAGTCCCTTCCGGCTCAAAAAAAAAAAAAAATGCTGTGAAACCATAAGTTGCAACCCCAACGTGTTCATCACCCACAACTGTTGGCAAATGTGCCTCCATATGTAAAGCTGGCACGGCTTCCTTCCCTGAGATCTTGATTGTTGGATGCAGATCCAGGAGTGGGTTAACAGCTTTGTGTCCTTTCAATTCAAGTTGGATTCCTAAGTAGGCTGTGCTCTTCCAAGAGGTGTGGGAGGAAGAAAACAGGGTACGAAGTTAGTCATGCAAGATGCCTGTGTTTACTGTGTGCCCACTCCCTGTGAGCAGGGCCTGTGCCATGCAGGGGCCCACTGAGACCCTCAGTGCCTTGTCATCCATGGGAGATTGGAACCTGTATCTTGCTGTTGATCAAAGCTCCTGCCTTCTTGCCAGCTGTGGTTAATACCTGCCTTCATGTCCAAAGTTACTTTTGCTTCAGAAGAAAGAGCTCCTGTGACAATAGAGCCGAGAATTGACCCATTGTTTTCCCCAAGGATAGAATTTGAGCTCAGTGTGTTGGGTGTGGGGTCTTGTCCCTTCCTCTGAAACTAACCAGGCTTGAATGGGTTAGTGGCTGGGTTGTGGAATCTCACGGAGGTCCTGGGATAGAGATGCAGCGTCAAGCAGCTTTGACCTGAATATTTGTGGATTTGGCTGCTTTAAATATATACATGGGCTGGAGAGATGGCTTAACTGTCAAGGCATTTATTTGCCTACAAAGCCAAAGGACCTCAGTTCAATTCCCCTAGGACCTACGTAAGCCAGATGCACAAGGTGGCTCATGGGTCTGGAGTTTGTTTGCAGTGGCTGGAGGTCCTGGCCGCGCCCATTCACTCTCTCTCTCTTTCTCTCTTTCTCTCTCTATGCCTCTCTCTCTCAAATAAATAAATTAAATTAAATTATATTTGAAAACTTTGATACATGAACACACTGTAACTTCATTGTATTCCTGTCCTATTACCCTCTTTTGGCCATTCTCCCCCACCCCCTCCCATTCCACTGAGGTCTTTCCTCTTCTTTCATTGTCTCATTGTCTCATTCCTTTTGTCTTCATCCATCCCCTATGTCAAAATGTTGATGGACTCAGAAGAGTGCAGGTCTTGTGGGGGTAATGGCAACCACTGTGGGGTCATGAAGGCATCAGTAGGTTCATATCAGGAAGGTAGTGCCCCCAAGGACTTTTTACCATTCTGAGGTGCTTATATTCTTTCCACCTCCTCTTGTGCGGTGCCCACTGAGTATCAGAGGGCATGATAGAGATGTTTTGTTTGGTGTTGAGCTCTTGATAGCCTCTTATTTTCAGCTTTGGTGAGTTTTTAGTCTCTTTAGCGTCTACCAGCATCTCCCTGGAGAAGCTTCTCTGGCTGGCAGTGAGAGCAGCACTCACACCCTCTCTGCCACTTCCTCTGCAGTGTTCCCTGAGCCCTGGAGGGTGCGACAGACTGTGTCGTCTGGTGCTAAAGAGGGGCTTTCTGTTCTCATAACTTGAGTCTTGGGTCTTTCCAGTATTCACCACTATCTTTAAAGAGAAGTTTTTTGAACCAAAAGTGAGAACAGTATTAATCACAGGACATAAGCATATACATTTAAAAGGCTATTTGATATGCAGAATGTCTCCATTTAGCCAAGGAACAGCAGTAGTGTCCTTCTAAGGTCTATAACCTTCCAAGCCATAGGCTTCTGACTCGATTCTCAGTACCAGGCATGAGTTCCCTCCCACTGACCAGGCCTCGTGTCCAATCAGAGAGCAGTTGATTACCACCATAACTTACGTGCCACTGTTGCACTCCATGGGCACATCTTCCCTGGCTGCGAAACAGGCTTGCACGACCCACTTCTTGTTAAGATTGACTGATTTCTACTATGTTAGACTCATTCTTCTTTCCCGGGTGTCAGGACAATGTGACAGTTTCTACAGTTGTTTGTTGGAAGTGGTTGGTTGTGTCTTTCTCTTTCCTTAAATTTTTTCTTACTCATACAGCTTCCTTTTATTTTTTCTTATTTAGCTTTCTGACTCTGTGCTTGTACCTTCGATACTTTTGCACAGACATCCACTCCTTGATAAGGAAAGCATGCCTGATCTTGTCCTGTACAAGTGGATCCACCCTGAGCCCTGCTGACACATCTTTCTGTATTAGCTGGATAATTCCTGTAGGTCTCATCTCACGAACCCTGGAAGTCGGACTGGTTCTGTGCCATGTACACATTTCTGGGGCTTTCTCAACCTTCTCAATGGAAAGGTACCACTGCCAAGGGCTTGGGATAGCCTGGTTTTGCCAAAGGCTGTTTGGGAGGAAAGCTTAGTCTAGTAAGGCAAATACTGGACCATTTGCAATGGTTGTAGACGGGTCCTGGAAGAGAAAAGGGCTTCCTGCAGTTTTCCCCATGACGCTTGTTGAAAGAGTTAGAAATGGAATGAGCAGTGAGGATTTGGGGGTGTCTTGTTATTGTTTAGTAGCTGTGGTGGTTTGGATGTGGAACACCCCCGGTAGACTCATGTGTTTGATGCTTGATCCCCAGTTAGTGATGCTTTTTGAGAAGCTTGTGGAACCTTTAGGAGGGTGGGCCTTGCTGGAAGAAGTATGTCACTGGGAAAGGCCTTGAGGTGTTATAGTCCAGCCCCACTTGGTGCCCTTGAACTTTTATACTTCCTCCCTGCCAATGATATGGTGTGATGCCAGCTGTCTGCTCCTGCCTTCCTTTCACCCTTCATGATATAAGCTGAAACTATAAGCTTATTATAAATAAACCCTTTCATTCCATAAGCTGCTTCTGGCCAGGTGTTTTGTCCCAACAAGAAGGTAACTGACACATGGCCTATATATCTTAACACCTGGATGCAGGTAGCACCTGCTGCAGAGGGACCTCATCCTCACTAAAGCCACTGGTCATCATAGTGGCGTCCATACTAGCCGCACAGGATCACATGGGAATTTAACTTGCAAATTCTCAGGCTCAGAGGAAGACCCGAGAATCACAAGTTGGGGTCAGGTCTCGTGATGTGTATTGTAACTGGTGCTCCATCAATTCTGGGAGGCTCTGAAGATCGAGAAAGAGCTGCTTGGAGATCATGCACAGGAAATTTTTGACATCTTTGCATTGTTTTTAAATCTTCTCAGGCCATTTCCTAAAGACTCCTATTTCATTCCACTCTGAAGTGTTCCCTCTTCCATCCTCATGTTGTGTAGTCTTCTCTGTCCCCAGTGCCCTTATTTGATGTTCAAGGATAGCTTTTGTTTGGCCAAGAATTTCTGTATATGTTGCAGTATCACTGCATAATTGGGATGGGTCCTTCCTGTGTTCCAAAGGTGCCTGGGGACTTTCATGTCTCGGGGGGGGAGGATCTTCCTTGAGAACCCTGTGGGTTTACAAGTGTCCCATGGATTTGCCTCGGAGAGACTTGCTTACTTCTGTTTCCAAAACTAATTTTAGTTCTTTTTAACAATTCCCTCTTTCCTGTGAAAAGCAACACTCAGTGCTTTTGAGCATTATTTATAAACATAAAGTCACACCTTTTACTGGAAAGTTTTCTATATGAGGATTAGCAATGCAGAATGACTGAAGCTAATTAATTCCAGGATTTTCAGAAAACAAACAGCAAAAAAAAAAAAAAAAAAAAAAAGGTGGAAAATACCACTTTATGAGAGGAGGAGTTTCTGAGCAATTGAGCAGTATGGTTTTCCAGGGAGAAGTTATGGATGGGTCACAGGAGAATATCCCAGATCTAATCTAATGTCCTGTGGATGGATTGACTGTTTACAAAACAGTGTGATTGGTGGGTGTCCTTGATCTGGTTTGATCTGGTTACAGGACTAGAAATCATTCATGCCAGCCTTCCAGAAGAGGCATCTAGCTAAAGGCTTGGAGGACTTCTGCCAGAAGGACTGGGAAAGCAGATTCCATGTCTGAGACCTTGGGGTGCCTTGTGCTGCCCACTGTCCTTGGGTTAACTTCATTAATCTTTCTCCCTGGCCTTGCCTTTTCTTCTTCAGGAGACATTTGGAAAGGACCACTGTAGAAGTCAGTCCACTTCAAGTACTGTGCTGGAGGAGTCTTAGGTGATCCAAGAAGTCACACCCATGGTTTACGAATCTGTGCAGTGGGAACCTGAAGTGTGCTCAGTCCCTTCCTTCTTTCTTCTCTCTTTTCCTCCCTCCATCCCCTTCCTGCTTTTCTCCCTCTGTCACTCACTCACTCTTTCTTTCTTTCTTTTTTTCTGTCTTGCTCTGTAGCCCATGCTGGCCTTGAATTTGCACCACTCTTGCTCCAGCCTCCTGAGTTCTGGGATTACAGGCATGAGCCGTCCCATCTGGCAGGAGTTCAGTCAGTTCTTAGAGAAGGGGGTCCCCATCATATGTATCAGGTGGTTTTAATTTTTTATGATGTTTTGTAACTCTTGATTGTGTTTTTTAACTTAATTCTTATAGACAGACTATCCAAACCTTTATAATTTCTGTCCTTTGAAATCACACTTTAAAAGGCCTTCACCCACAAGGATAGTGGTATTTCTTCCAGCACTCACTCATATTGTCTTTTTTTCTCACTCTCCCTTAAAAATTTTAATCCAGATGGAATTTAATTTCAGAAAATGGACAAGAACTGACTGTGTAGTTTTCATCTTTCTTGCCTTGAATAGCATTTATCTAGCTCTGCTTTCCACTGATGCCCTGTGGGGTACCTAGTGACTGTTAGTAGATGGGCTCCACATGGGGCTGCTTCTTGTCCATCTTTTTTCCACTGGCCTTCTCTTTATTCCTGCACTAACACCATGCAGATCCCCTGCCCTTCTTCTCTCTCTCAAAATCTTTTACCTGTTACAGCTTCTCTTTGGTATATTAGAACGGTCAGATTCACTGGTCATGCACTTTGGGGAAATTATTGAGTAAAATAAGGATCACTTAGACACAAGCACCGTGATGCTGTGACCTCTGTTGTAATCGCAAATGAGTAGGTGGTGTATACAATGTGGATACAATGGGCACAAGGACGGCTCAGTCCTGGGTCAGGTAGGGTAGCGCAGTGGGAGAGTCCGTCATGGTGTGGGACTTAAACCTTATGAGTTGATACTTCTGAATTGTTCTATTTAATGGTTTTGGAACATGATTGTAACAAGGTAAATTTTTACATTAATTTTTTTGTTTGTTTTTGTGTTTTGGTTTTGATTTTTCAAGGTAGGGTCTCACCCTAGCTTAGGCTGACCTGGAATTCACTGTGTAGTCTCTGGCTGGCCTCGAACTCACAATGATCCCCCTAAACTCTGCCTCCCGAGTACTGGTATTAAAGGCGTGCACCACCATGCCCAGCTGTATTATGTTTTATATTATGAAAAATAAAACCGTGGAAAGTGAAGCCATGCACACAAGGGGACTATTCTATGTAGTCCAGCATTCAAATGGAGTGTTCTATAAAAATACAGTCGTTTTACTTTGCATTTGTATGTGTAGTATGGTGTGGTGTGATGCTGGGGGGACACGCATGTGTCTGTGCACACGCACATGCGCACATCCTGTGTGCATGCATGCTGAGGCCAGAGGACAACATCCTCTTCACACTCATCCACCTGCTCTGTTGGGATAGAGCCTCTCACTCCACCTTCACCCAAAACCGCTGCTGTCACCATTTGGGAGTCAGCAAACGCTAGCAGTTCTCTGCTCCCGACTCCCTGTAGAACTGGGGTTACAGGTGTGCATGGTCACACCCAGCTGTGTACATGGGTGCTTGGGAATCAAACTCAGACAGTCGCAGGCCCTCATGATTACGCAGCAAGCTCTTAACCACTGAGCCATCTCCCCAGCCCCTGTTTGTTTTAAAAGATAAGCTTTTAGTATTTACTATTTTTTTTAGCAATTTTCTATACATAACAAGGCACATAACATTTTGCTCATGCCCTTTCATAAAAGTGAGAACTTTTGTGTTGATAGCAGTGTGCTTTTCTATTAGCACCACAGTCCTACCTCTCATTCTCACAGCTGCTAAGAATGCCATTCTCTCACTATATAATTGGTCTCCTATGAGTGGACACTCAGCTTGCTTCCCAAGAGCTTTTCAGCTCTAACCGCCCCCCATAAAAAAACAAAAAAACTTCCTCTTGGGCTGGAGAGATGGCTTAGCAGTTAAGTGCTTGCCTGTGAAGCCTAAGGACCCCAGTTCTAGGCTCAATTCCCCAGGACCCACGTTAGCCAGATGCACAAGGGGGCGCATGTATCTGGAGTTCGTTTACAGAGGCTGGAAGCTCTGGCGCGCCCATTCTCTCTCTCTCTCTCTCTCTCTCTCTCTCTCTCTCTCTGCTTCCTTCTCTTTGTCGCTGTCAAATAAATAAATAAGTAAATTAATTAATTAATTAAAAAAAGCTTCCTCTTTAGTTACCTCACTGCACCTCTATAACTGTTGTTCAGTCAAAAGGTATGTGCACTAGGGATTTGGGCAGATGTTTCCAAATTGCCTTTCAAAGAGAGACATTCCCTCTGCCTTTCCAGATTGGCACTTCCTTGGGATTGTCACTCTTGAAAGATCTTTATTTTTGCAGTGTGTCAAAAAACATAGTACCTCCATTAGTACAGTTGTATGTTTCTCCCATTCTGAAGGAGAATAATGTTCTCTTGCTTACTGGTCATTTATAAGTGTTTCCATAAGCTGTTCATGTATGGTTTTTTTTTTCTCTTTTCATTTTTATTTATTCATTTGCCATGTGGCAGGGGGCATTGAACCTGTCTTATGCATAGCAGGTAAGTATTCTTCCATTGAGCTACAGCTCAGCCCCTTTTGAAATTGAACTGTGACTGCTTTATAATTCACATATTGTGAAGGTATCTGGAGCCATGTGTGCTCTCTCTGATCCTGTCGTGTTCTTTCTTCATTACACACACACACACACACACACACACGCACGCACACACGCACACAGGTGTATTGTTTTTAAGTCATTGATCAGCAGTGTTACTGAGCTTAGTTCTAATAGTTACGTTGAGCTGTGTCTTCATTCAGCAGATACCTGCCTGGTGCCTGCTTTGTTCACAGGTTGCACTAATTGACAGTTTCAGCTGTCAAAGGAAAGCAGGTGCTATAGCCGAGGTAGGAAGAGATTATTCACCTAGCTGCTCTGTCAGCTCCCTGTGCCCCTGTCCAGGGCTCAGCAAATCTGTATGACTGGCAAAGAGCACAAAAACTGGACCATCTGGTCACTTGGACTCTCCCCAGTTGGGGTGAGAATGTCCCACTGTCTCTCATCCATCTGCCTTATGGCTCCAGCTCTGTCTGCAGCATACACCTGGGAACACAACTGCTCGAAGCTCACCTGTCCCATCATCCTCTCAACTTTAAGATTTCAGGGCTGGAGAGGTGGCTTAGCGGTTAAGTGCTTGCCTGTAAAGCCTAAGGACCCCGGTTCGAGGCTCGATTCCCCAGGACCCACGTTAGCCAGATGCACAAGGGGGCACACGCATCTGGAGTTCGTTTGCAGTAGCTGGTGGCCCTGGCTCGCCCATTCTCTCTCTCTCTCTGCCTCTTTCTCTCTGTCTGTCGCTCTCACATAAATAAATAAAAATAAACAACAACAACAAATGATATCACTGCCAGGGAGAAACAGCCCAGCTGGACCCCATGCCCCTCTCCTGGACCTGCTCTCTGGAACCTCTTCCCTCCCCACGGGACTCACCACCTCTGCCACCTTCTCTCTTCATCCTCACCTATTCTAAGAAAGGTTCCTGTCAGGTTATCTGTGTGTGGGTTCTTGGCAATTTAATTCTTGTTGTGTCTCTGGAACTAAAATATACAGCGAACTCTCGTGTAGGCTTTCTGGGGACAGATGCTGTGAACCTGGTGTTTTTAGACGGTTGGAACGGAGACAGTCTGCATCTGGGGGGGTCTTTAAACTATATTGTTAGCATGGACTTTGTTCCAACATCAGACCCATCTTTGGGGGGCTTTCCCTGGTCTAGACCCCCCCCCAGCCTGTGATGGAATTCCATGCTAATTTTACTATGGACTGTGTCACCTTTTCCTACACCTGGCTCATTGCTGAGATTGCCTAGTGAAGAGAATCTCTGGGTTTCAGCTGAGCTCCCTAAACCCATATCTGCAGAGCAGGTCTGCAGGTCTGCGTTGCTAACAAACGGCCTCAGTGCTTCCAGTGCCGAACCAAGTTCCAGAAAGGAGCCCAGAGGTCGCCGGGAGCCCGCCGTTGGGCGCTGGACCAGGACCTCCAGGCTCTGAAGTAGATCAGGTTTCCTTCTTGGCAACTGCCTGCAGTTTTCTCAACCATAAGACAGGGTATAATGTCTGTGAGCTGCCAGTTGGCTGTACACACTTGTTGGCGCGATGGTACTAAACATTTTTTTTTCTCCTTCGCTGGAGTCCACCCTCATTACTTCAGCATTCAAGCAGAGCAGGTGACCTTTCTTTAAATGCTCAGGGATTGTGTAGGTCTGCAGGTCCCACCTAGCCATCCCTGGCCCTGCCCATCTGCAGGGGGATGACCCACGGGCTCCTCGGGTGTCCTGGAGAGAGCCTGAGCTGGGTTTGTGTCAAAGCACTAGGGCACTGAAAAAGTCAGTGGGTCGGTCATCCCCTGGGGGTCCTTAGCCTCTAGTATCTGTGAAATGAGCGCAAGCCTCCCCCAGCAGGGTTAAATGCACCCCGGGATTATTTTGAGCTGTTATTGAGTGAGAAGTAGGCTACCATTAAAGGGTGTTTCCTCATCCACTAAGGGACATCATAATCGCTCATCCATGCCAATGACAGTGTCCTAACTTCCCTTCATTCCTAGCATAGTTAGAGGAAGCCTTTCCCCACCTCTCTGGGAGATGTCCTCTGTGAAAGGAGGGATGAGGGACGAGGTGGAGGACTTGGCACTGGAGAAAGTACAGAAGCAGAGGGGGGACAGTGAGCTGGGAGGATCCTGTTTTACTCCTGTGTTATTCCTCAGAGTCCACGAGTCCCACTGGGGCTCAGAAACTGCACAAAGCTGTGTGTGCCCCATGGACACATTTAGAGGAAACAGAACCCTGATTGGTGGGAAATCACACATTTCTGTTGAACATCTGCCCCAGACTCCTGCCAAGACTGTCATCCCACTACCCAACAAGGAAAGTTAAGGGACGTGGTCACTGAGTTATCAGAAATTTGCCTGGGATTTGAAGGGTTGGAATGCTTGTCAGTAAGAATCAGGGTCTCACTTGCTGTAATGCCAATGTCAGGTCTTCATTTCTTTCCCTCCTTAGAGCCATGAAATCAATGCCTTGTACCCAAGCTCTTTCTTGGGGCATAAGGGGTCTTGCTAATCCCATAACCCCACCACTATTCCCACTGGGGGCTCTCATCAGTGGGGTCAGTAATCACTGTGTGGTCATGAATGCACCAGTGTTCTGAAGCTAGAGACCCCTAACTAAAGACATGGTGTAAGTACCTAGGGCTGGGCTGCCCACACACAGGTGCAGGGGAGAGGCCCTGATTGGTTTCTGAGCTTCCTGGGGAGACGTGAGCAGGGCTGCAGACCTAAAGACCATGGCTTGTATCCTGGGAGGCTGCTGGTCGCACACCCAGCATCTGCTACCCAGGAGATGGAAGATGACCTGGGGCAGGGCACTGTGGCTCCTGCATTCTCCTGGGTGGCTCACCTTGCTGGTTGGGATAGGGGACACAGCCGAAGAGCTGGGCAAGGACCACTTCTGATAGGGAAGGGGACAGTGGAGCTGCCGGATGCCTTAACAAGCCTGACTGTAGTCCTGGCAGACCCTCCTTGGAAGGAAGAGCCATGATTGAGACTGCAATGAAGCAGAGGGCAAAGAAAGAATGCAAGAGGAATCAAAGGAAGAAAAGAAAGAGGCAGAGAGGAGAAGACCGTAGAAATCCCAGACAGCCCACAGCCCAGGGCAGAGTTTACTCCCTTCAGGCTGGTGTCTCTTATTTCTCCTGAAGACCACTGGGGGCAGCAGAGAGCCAGAACACAGTCTCCCTCCTCCCAGAGCCCCCCCCCCACCCAAGAAAGAAAGAGAGAGAGAGAAAGAAAGAAAAAAAGGGGGGGAGGCTGTGCCTTGGGAAGGGGTAGTACACTGGAACCAAAGTTTATAGTTGGGCCCATAGTAAATTCCCATGACTGGTGATTGAGATTCAGGAGTGCTTATGGCTTTCCCAGTGGAGGCTCCGACCTCTGACGCAGGCAGAATTAGTAAAGGACACCGACATCTGAAATCTGTTGCTCATAATTAGTAATTCCTGCTTAGCTCACTTCAATTTTTGGTCATCATTATTGTTATTTCAAAGAGGGGGCTTCTGTGCTTTCCTTACATGTGTATGTGTGGTGTGTATTTGTGTGTGTAAGCATGTTCACATAGTGAGGGTCCATGTGTGTGTGCAGATTCATGGGTGTGCACATTGTGTATGTGTGTGTAAGCATGTTCACATAGTGAGGGTGCATGTGTGTGCACAGTGTGTATGTGTGTACATATTGTGTGTGTAAGCATGTTCACATAGTGAGGGCTAAGGGTGTGTGCAGGTGCATGTGTGTGCACAGTGTGTATGTGTGTGCACATTGTGTGTGTAAGCATGTTCACATAGTGAGGGTACAAGGGTGTGTGCAGGTGCATGTGTATGCACAGTGTGTATGTGTGTGCACATTGTGTGTGTAAGCATGTTCACATAGTGAGGGTTAAGGGTGTGTGCAGGTGCATGTGTGTGCACAGTGTGTATGTGTGTGCACATTGTGTGTGTAAGCATGTTCACATAGTGAGGGTACAAGGGTGTGTGCAGGTGCATGTGTGTGCGCAGTGTGTATGTGTGTGCACATTGTGTGTGTAAGCATGTTCACATAGTGAGGGTTAGGGGTGTGTGCAGGTACATGTGTGTGCACATTGTGTGTGTAAGCATGTTCACATAGTGAGGGTTAAGGGTGTGTGCAGGTGCGTGGGTGTGCACACTGTGTATGTATGTGCACATTGTGTGCGTAAGCATGTTCACATAGTGAGGGTGCAAGGGTGTGTGCAGGTGCATGCACATGTGTGTGCATATTTTTTGGAGGCCAGAGGTCAAGGGTCTTGTATCACTCACCACCTTATTCTTTGAGACAGGGTCTCTCGCTGAACGTAGAGCTCACCAGTTTGGCTAGACTCGCTGGTCAGTGAGCCCCAGGAATTCCTCATCTCTACATCCCTCGCACTGAGATTGCAGGTGCATTTTTAGTGGGCGCTGCGGATCCACATTTGGATGCTCACACCTGCGTGGCAAGCACAGTAACTGCTGAGCCATCTCCCCAGCCCCGTAATAGAATTTCTGATAATGTTATATCCATCCATATATGGGTTTAACTTAAAAAATACCATTATACCTGAAACCTGTGACATTGATACCTGCCTCAGGTGTTAATACTTTTGTCAAACCCATCTTACAGAAGAGTACTGATACATGAAGAAGCCCAAGAGCTTGGCCGGGTTATGTTGGTCATGAGAGGCAGCGCTGTGGTGCAGGGCCCCTGAACTGATCTGCAAAGATAGTCACAAAGGCTGTTTTATGAAAAGAAAGGGCAACGTGACTTGGTTTTGTATTAAAGATACATGTTCGTCTGGCTCAGTTGCTAGGGGCGGTGACACATGCCTGTAGCATTCAGGAGGCTAAGGCAGGAGAATTACTTCAAATTTGAGACCAGTCTGAGCTACACAGTAAGACCCTACTTCAAAAGCAAACAACAACAAAACCCAAAAAACAACCAAACTCTACTCAATTTAAAAAAATGGACATATAGATACGGAAGTGTTGGTAGTACAGACCTACCAAGGTAGGATCATAACTATTAAGTATTTTCTGAAGTGTGTACAGAGAGAAAGGGGCTCTGTCTGATTGTCCATCTGGCTATCAGGTCTTTTAAAATTGCCCAGTTGGCCTTGAACTCACTCTGGAGCCCAGACTGTCCTCAGACTTTCCATCCTCTGTCTCGACTCCTGATTGCTGGATTACAGATGTGCGCCACCATGCCTGACTAGAGAAAATTAAGAAGTCTGCCTATGGCTGTATGCTGGGTGAAGTGGTTCTCAGGGACAAGGAGAGAGCTGCAGTTTTGCTTTAGTTCTGATCAGGCTGTATAGCTGAGCCTCAGGACAGGTCACCAGGCAGACAAAGCAGCTGTAGTTCAAACAACACATAGACCAGGCTGGGCATGGTAACACACATCTGTCACTCCAGCACTCAGGAAACTGAGGCAGGAGGGTCACAAGTCTGAAGTGACCCTGGGCTACATAGTGTGACCATGAGTCAACAAACAGATGAAAGACACAGAACAGCAGTCTGAAGGTGTGTGTTGCTCACCCATTAGCAGAGGACCTGATCTCTTCACACCCCGTCCAAGGTACCTGAATCCCATCTCCTTGTAGGTGCCATCCCTTGCTAGGTGCCTGAACCCCATCTCTTCATAGACCCCTTCCAAGGTGCCTTGCCATGTGCTTTACAATTTCAGGTCACCACAGGTATTGGAGAAGAAATGCCATCTGCAACCGAGGTTTTAGGACTAGAATTTGGAAAACTGGTTGGGGGGGGAGATAGGGGTCCTGGGGACATTTCTGAGGATCCCAACTGGAAGCCACCTCCTCTGGTCCACAGTGTGGAGAAGGGTGCCATTGAACAGACAGTGCGTTGCTGTGGGGGAGAGTGGGCATGGGCAGAAGCAGATTCCCATGTGGCTCTTAAGGTAAGGACGGAAGATGACCATCTCACTCTGCTCTGTGGTACTTCGGGTTTCATTGTGGAATTCTCAAAGTGATTTTGTTTTTCTTTTATCCAGAGACCACCTGGGAACGGCCCAGCAGTTCTCCTGGGATTTCAGCCAGCCCTGGCCCTCACAGGGGCTCTCTGCCTCCAGCAGGTACGTCTACTCATTAACGCTAGATACCTGGGAGGGCACATACCCACTTGCCCAGCAAGTCGGCCGTGCCTACGACATGCGGGCTATAGCTCTGGGGACCTCATGCCCTCGTGCTTAACTGGCAGTGCTGGGCTGAGGGAGGCCAGGCATCAGAGCTTTTCCCTGAAACGGAACAGAACCGCTCTATGTGAGTCTTGTAGGCCCCAAGGTGTAGACGGTAGGAGGAGGTGGTATTTTACGGAGAAGCATTGAAGGCTCTGGCAAAGGAAATAGGATTTTGTGTGGGTTGTGATGTCTCTGTCTTCTTGGAGCATTTGAAGTATACATTCTCATAAGTAGGTTGGACGAGTTATTCTTAGGAGATCGCTGGTTCTTAAATGCCAGGAAGAAGGTTGCAGGACCCCCCCCCCCCCAGTGGTCCTTCTGATTTCCTCTGGTTTGGCTTTTAAAAAAATGTCTCTTCCTCCAGGCAGCCCTCGTGATTATTCCATGTAAGAATCCTCACCCAGTCTAGATCAGCATGTACTGCTGTGCTGGGCTCAGAGTCCCTCCTCCTGCTGATCGTGGTTCTCCCATAATACACTGGAAGCCCCAAGTAGGGACTGAGTCTCTCTCTCTCTCTCTCTCCCTCTCTCTCTCTCTCTCTCTCTCTCTCTCTCTGTCTTTTTCTTTGTTTTTTTTTTTGTTTGTTTGTTTGTTTGAGGTAGGGTCTCACTCTTGCCCAAGCTGGCCTGGAATTTGCTATGTAGTCTCAGTACCCACACAGAACTGTCCTTCATGATTGAATGAATTCATGAGTGTCTCCACCATCACAGAATGCATGCACCACATTTGTGGGGCTTCTCCATTAGGACTTGGTGAGGACAGGTGGCTGAGGATTTAAATGTTAAGGTCTTGAGAGAATGGAGCAGACAGTCTAGCTTGAAAGAGTGAGCCCCCCCCCCCAGTAGATGGAAGGCATGCCCCCTACCCCAGTATCTCAGGAGGGGAGAGCAGAGTCCTGGCAAAGTTCTTGAACAAAAGGGAATCTGAGGACTAGAGAGATGGCTTGGTGGTTAAGGCGCTTGCCTGGGAAGCCTAAGAACTCCTGTTGGAATCCTCCAGATCCCATGTATAGCCAGACCCAACAGTGATGCATGCATGCAATGTCATGCATGCTCACAAGGGGGCACACATGTGTGGCATTTGTTCCCAGTGGAAGAAAGGCCCTGGCACACCCATTCTCATATTTTCTCTCTCTCTCTCTCTCTCTCTCTCTCTCTCTCTCTCTCTCTCTCCCCCCCCTCTCTCTCTCCTTCCCCCCTCCAAAGGGAATATAAGGTCTGAGTAGGTTCCTAAAGCTATTCAGGCAAACCACAGTAAGAATGAAGCAGGCTGACTGTTGGTGGGCAGCCTCAGCGTGTGGAGAGTCAGTGGATATTGTCTCCCATTGATACAGGAGGAAATGAAGTTCACACGTGTCATTCATGGACAGGAGAAATGCCAACAAAAGAGCTCAGAGCCACAGGTGGCAGGAACGCGTCACTCAGGAATCCATGAGTTGTCTGAGAGGTGACTCCAAGGATGGGTGTTTCCTGTTGACGGTTCTTTGAAATTTTGAAAAAATTGTTAAAATATGCACATACTCACATGGACACACTTTTTTTTTTTTTACTGAAATCAAATAATTTTTCAGAAAGGAACTCACTGAGCAGGAGGGAAATAGGTCACTTGCTTCTGGCTGCTACAGGCCAGCTCTCCAGAAACGTGTCCCTGCAACGTTCACAGAGGGGACTGCAAGCTTCCTGCCGCCCCTTTCGCTCTTGTCCCTGGAGCTTTTCGACCCACGGAAATGTCAGTGGGATGTTAGGAGGTGTGGCCCTCTTTCAGGCTGGTGGGACACTAAAGAGAAACCCCAGCTTGTGGCATAGGACAGAGCAGTGACATGGACAGAGAGGGCCGTGGCCTCTGGAAATGACAGGTGTGGTGTGAGGGTCACAGCCTGCCGCGGTGGTGGAGCCCTTCCAGTCTAGTGGGGGTCACATGGGCCGCCTCCCCAGGAGCTCTACACATCCATGGTAGCTTTTAGTCCCCCGTGCTGCCGCGGGTGGGGCTGTCCTTAGAAGGAGTGCTGAGAGGACCCAGTTTGGACCCCTGCACAGGCCCTCCTGACCTCAAAGCACATCAGGAAGCCCCTGCCCTCCGGTGCCCAGTATACTGGGACCGTAAGGGCCTAAGAACAGGCAAGTAGGTGGGTGAGAGGCTCAGAAAAATCGTGTGGCTAGGGGCTGTCCCCTTCCGCTCCCACCCCAGGAGCCTAGGGCAGCACAGAATCTTCACGGAGAAGCCCACAGACTCCTGCGTCATCAGCGCTCTGGAAGAGGGTTTCAGTGATCAGGTTCACTGGAGATTGGGTGACCACCCCTATTCTGAAAGGAAGGCCTGGGGTGCATTTCACAAAGATTGCTGCCATGTTTGTTTGTTCATAACTTGTGCCGTGTGATTGCCAAGCTGTCTGATCTCAGCTGGAGAGGTTTTGCCTTCTAGAAGACATTAGACAATACCTGGAGATACTTTTGACTGCCACCATTGGGGAAAGTGCCCACAGGCATCTTCTGGAGAGGGACCAGGGTTCTGTTTAACATTTCATGACAAGGACACACGGCCTTAAAAAACAGTAGTGCTTAGGGAGGTTAAGACACAGCTCTGGGTGACTGAGTGTCTATTCAGCAATGCTCACAACACTGCTCAAGGGTCCCTGTCCATGGCCCATGGGAAAAGGATGCAATAGTGCCTGCAGGAAACCTTGTCTTGGAGTCGAAGACCCACCGCTTTTTGTTTGCTTGTTTGTATGTTTCTCAAGGTAGGGTCTCCACTTTAACCCAGGCTGACCTGGAATTCCCTACGTAGTTTCAGGCTGGCCTTGGACTCACAGCGATCCTCCTACCTTGGCCTCTCAAGTGTTGAGATTAAAACCATGTGCCACCACACCTGGCAAGACCCACCTTTTGATCCTGCCTCTTAATCATGGTATCTTGAACATCAGATACATGGCATGCTCTCTAATTGAGTTGGGGTTCTCTCCCCACCTCCATGTGCGTGGGTGCACATTTAAAATCTATGTGTCTCTACAACCAATGGCAGGTTTGATTCGTGAGATTAGAACGTGTTTACTGGGGCCCTCAGGCATGCTTCACCTCCCTTTCCTCATTCACAAATTAAGAGACCAGAGGTGATTCTGAGCAAGGGCCTGACCAGCCTGCTCAGTTCACGGTGCTTAGCTGTTCACTCAGGGCATGAAGCCCTCCATCCTCCCTTCATATAGCCTTAATCCACCCTCACCCTCCATCCTCCCTTTAGCCTCCCTCCACCTTCCATCCATCCAACAGCTACCTGTCTACCCCGATATATCCTCTGCCTTCATTTGTCCTCCATATCTGCCCCCCATTCTCCCTCCATCTACTCTACACCTCCATCTCTCCTCCCTCTGTCCTCTCTCCATTCTCTGCCCATCCTATGTCTCCATCTCTCTTTATCCATCTACCCCCCATCCTCCCTGTATCCATCCTCCTTCCACCTTCTCTCTGTCCTCCACCTGCCCTCTACCTCTACCTGTCTTCATCCTCTCTGCCTATATTCATCTTCCACCTATCTGTTCTCCATTCCCCCCCCATTCTCCATCTACCCTCCACCTCTATTCATCCTCCCTCTGCCCTATTCATCCTTCATATATCTTCCATCCTCTCTCTAACTTCCACTACCCATGCTCCTTCCATCCTCCTTTGTCCTCCATCTTCCTTCCATCCTTCTTCTATACTCCATCCTCAATTCTCCCCCCTTTACCCTCCATCTTTCATCCTCTATCCACTCCTCATTCATTCCCCTTCACCCTCTATCCAGCCTCCATTTCCCCTCCACCATTCCCTGCCCTCTGGGGTAGAAGGGAGGAGAACCCAGCCTTTGGGCAATAAAGGGGTCCAGTGTATTTTGATATCTCGTTTGGAACCTAAATCTCATAACTAAAGGATAAGGCAGTAGCCATAGTGTATTCCCTTCTGCACAAGAAAGCTAGTTTTTTCTTAGTACTTTTTCTCATTCAGTTTCACAAACAGCTTGCAAGAAGTTATGTTTTATTTGGGAAAGAGAAAATGGCAACAGCAAGCCTTTGAGTTTGTTCTAGAACTGGACTGCCACCCTCAGTTCCTGGGGTTGTGGCCTCCTGTCCCGAATCTCTGCACTTGCTGTTTTGTTTCTATTCCTGTGAATGCCACAGTGGTGGAGTTTCAGTCCCTCTTATCTCCTAATATGCCACTGGTTCTCGCTCCCAGGGAACCAGCGTCCCAGGGGAGTTGGGACACACAAGCACACACAAAATAGGTCGTGTTCCTTGTACTATCTACCACAAGCAATGAAAGTGGGGCAGTGTGACAGGGAATTGAAAGACCTCAATGAAGAAGTGACATCTAGGACAAGATTTAAGGACAGTGCAAGAACGGGGGCGGTGGGGGGGGGAGAGGCAATGATTGTAGGCCAGGAATAGCCAGGCCAGATGTCCAGAGAGAGAGAGAGTGCTTGCCTCAGTGGGTCTGAGTGGGCCATTGTGTCTGGAGGGTAGCAGACAATCTGGGGAGTGGTAGGAGGTGAGAGGGGAGTTGGGGGCACAGTCTACCAAGCCAGTCAGCTGGAGGAGGAAGGTGCTGGGGTTTCATCCTGAATTTGGTGATTGGAGTGGGGGGGGGACAGCTAAGGAGTGGTTTGACATCACAGGAAGCCTCCTCCCCCCCACCCGGCAGTGCTGCTCCCTGCTGGATCTGCTCTTGCTGGCAGTGGTGGTAGTTTGCCTGTAAAGGGTGTCTGGGGTTGGGTAAGGGCAGTGTAGAAAACCAAGTCCCATTTTCTGACCACAAACATGCAGCACAGGTCACTGGAGCATGGTCACTTACCAGCCCTGCTCGAGAGACAGAAGAAACTCCTGGGTTCGGCCTCACTTCCGGGGGAAGGGGTGCCTGCATCTTCTGAGAAGGTCTTTGGGTCCCACTGACAGGGCTGGTTTGTTTTCAGTGTTCACTGGATGCTGATTAGCAAAGCCAGTCTAAGCGAGGAGGAGAAATCTAGGACGACACCCTGAGCCCCCAGAATCGCATTCCTCTCTTTGAATGTTGAGTGACACGGCGGGCGGGCGGGCGGGCCCGGGGCTGGGGATGGCCTGCAGTCGTCTCTTAATGTTGCCCCAGTTGTGGAGCCCTGTGGAGTCAGTGGTTTCACTGGGCTGTCTGCTGCCAGGCATTCTGAATGAGAAGTTGTTCCAAACCACAACAGAGCTCCTGAGAGCCTTTCAGTAACCGCGGCTAATATGAAAGCTCCTCTCCGGGCTGGCTTAGCTCACAGTGTGGGAGTATTGATTTGTGGAGAGAGAAATAGTATCAGGCACAGGAGAGAAAACGGAGTGAGAAATGGTGTTCTGTGAGCATCGTGTGTGAGCCACATACAGGACGGGGGGCAGCACAGAGCACGATCGGCCCTTAGGTCTTTCTGTGACCGCTGTCCAACATGGCAGCCGCCGGCCGCTTGTGGTCATTGGATAATTGAAACACGGATGGAGTGCCCAAGTAACTGAATTTTTCATGTAACTTAATACCTTTAGATTTTAATAATGTTTTCCTTGCAGAAAAGTGGAAACACAGTTGTCTTCAAATGTTTTGTGAGAGAGTAGTGCTGGGAACGGAGCCCAGGGCTAGGCAAGTCCTTACCACTGAGCGACGCCCAAGACCTCACTGTGATCCCTTTCCTCTGCTTCCCCTGTGAATGTCCACGAGCACAGTCCATTTTGTCAGAACTATGAATTAACGTCATGTGTTACTATTACTGGCTATTTGGATTCCCTAAGTTTTTCCATTGATGTGCTTTTTCTAGTTTGTAACCAGTCCTGGAAACTACATTGTATTTAGCTTTTATTTATTTATTATTTATTGTTAAATTGTCACTTGGGGCCGGTGGAGGCTGTATCTCACAGAGCAAATGTGGAGAAGGTCTTCTTTTCCTGAGCTCCCAGGCCTGGGATAGTAAACTCGTGCTTTTCTTAAAACCGGAAGAAATCAGCCAGGTACGGTGGCACATGCCTTTTAATCCCAGCACTTGGCAGGCAGAAGTAGGAGGATTGCTGTGAGTTCAAGGCCAGCCTGAGACTACATTCTGAATCCCAGGTCAGTCTGGGCGAGAACAAGACCCTACCTCAAAGAAACAGAGGAAATTTGTTATCTGTTATTTGTTGAGATAGCCCTGGTGGAAGTTAGGCAAGGGTGATTTTGGAAAGTGGGTTTAGGATTTGGATTTGTCTAGCCTTGGGTATTGGGCCCAGCCAGGAGCCATTCTTGGGCCTCCAGCAGCCCCAGGGAACAATGGAAGGAGACAAGGCAAGTGCCTCCGCAGTGGCCCAGGGTTAGGGAGACCCTCTGTGGAACCCAGGGGGCAAGCAGACAGCTGTGTGTCACCAGAGCAAAGGCCCCCAGAGAAGGACCTCCAAAATTGTACCCTCACCGGCACCCCTACCAGCCTCTGCAGCTCTAAATGAGATCTCCCTGTGGACTTCAGGCGAAGCCCTGCTGCTTCCCAGTGGAACCTGCGATCCTGTGAGGCTCCCGGGAGCTTACAGACCCATGTTCCACCCTGACGGCCTGGAGAAGAGCACTAGGTTTCCAGCCATTCACAACCGTAGGTGAAAATGTCTCATGAGCTCCATCTTTGGGAACCAAGTTTGCATGTGAGACAGGGCGGACAGTGAGTACTAACTGTCCAGAAAGAAAGTTTCTGGAACTCTAGGCTAATCCTATAACATGACTTCCCTGAATGGCCAAGGGTGGATGGTGAATTCTCTGAAAAACCCAAGTGCCACTGACGAGGCGTCCGTGAGGCCTTACAGAGTGTAGCAGACCTGGAAGGAGACAGCACAGGGTCCTCTACACCACCAAGGTGCTGTCCTCAGAACTGACTCTGGGGTTTTCCTGGTGTGAAAACTTGGGTCTTTTTTAATTCTAGCATTCAGAAATCATAGGTAGGAGGATCACTGTGAGTGCAAGGTGAGCCCGAGACTACACAGTGAATTCCAAGTCAACTTGGGCTAGAACAAGACCATACCTCAAAATGAATAAATAAACCTTAGGTTTCTACAGCTACAGCTGTGTTTCTTAAAGTGGGGCTCAAAGGCAATCCTGATTCATTGCCCCAGGCAGGAGTGTTGGGGGTGTCCTTTCTGCCTATGAGGTTCATAGCACATATCAGCATATTTTCAAAGGCCTGCCCTAAATAATCACGTGAAATTTAAATGGGAGCATCCATCCCCAGCTCTCTAGACCACATGACTAGGTCGTTGCTTCCGCTGCTTAACACTCACACAATAAAATGAACTCCCTGAAGCGGGCCTGTTCTTTATATCACAGCCAGGGAAACATGGTGTTCCACCATGTGGGATGTGGGAAGGACGACCGATAGGTGGATGGATGAATACGTAGAAGGAAGGGAAGACAGAGGAGATGGGAAAGAGGGAGAAAGGAAGGAAGAGTAGATGGATGGATTTCAAGAACCCTAAGTTCAGAGCTCCAAGATTCTAAATCTAAGGAAGGGTACACTATGCTTTATGCCAGAGAGAGAGTAGAAACGGGGTCAGAGCCAAAGGATGTACGTGGAGTACCAAGGCTGACTCACCTGTATTCTTTTGTATTTTTCATGCAACACGAGTCTGAACAGTCAGGCTTGGGGAATTGGGGCTGAAGGAAAGCGGAACTCAGAGGTGGCTGGGCCCTTGTGTCTTAGTCTCCCTCCATCGTAAGCCTTGTATGGTCTTCCTTGCTTTCACCCACGGCCCCCGCCTCCTTCTCCTTCTCCTTTTCTACTCAAGAATCTGGCCTGTCCTCTCGCTGATCATCTTCCAAGCCTCTCTGTCTGACTGATCATAATCTGGAGTTCAGTGCATAAATGTCTGTGTTTGTTTATTTTTGAAGTTACCAATGTTACTGACCAGATACAGCTTTTTGTTATCCCCTTTCTCAGTCATAGAAACCCCTAGGATTGGCATTTTATATCCCCAACCTGAATTATGTTCCTTATGGTTGAGTGATTCTTGACCAATTTTTTTACTTCTGCCTCAGCAACTGGAGATCACAGAAGCCCTTACTTGGCCTTGTTTGCTTTGTGGCCAGTGCTTGATGGGTCAGGAGCCCAGAAGACAGGGATTTTAACAAAGCATACCTGTGGTCAAGGCCCTGGGGTCTTGTGGGCCATCATTGTTCCCATCTCCACTGATACGTTTCCCGAATGTGCCTCCAAGTCATAGGCAGACATGCAACACCCAAGGTGCCCGAGGAGAACTGCTGTGTGGGTAGAAATGGTTGAGTGAAAAATTAGTTTTTATTTCCCAGTAATTGTTTTGACATGAACAGTAATTAGCCCACAGCTGACAGACCAGAACTGAAACGAGAACAAGGGCCTGGATTAGAGGCAGGATACCTAGGCATTAGCTTGCTCCCAGCCGCCCTCAGCATTGGGATGAGCTGGGGAGCCAGGGCAGATGACAGGGCACAGCGTACGGAAAGTGCTGGGTGCGCCCCTGGGACAGAGTAAGTGGGGTCAGGGCAGCCTCTGCCATCAGGGACTTGGAGAACAACCTGGTGCTGTCAAGAACAGTACCATCACTACCTGCTCAGGTAAAAGCGCACGTTTTACTTGTCGCCACGCTGAGCTGTGGTTCGGCTTCATGTTGTCTCTGTTTTCCATTTTTATCAGGATGAAATTGTCTAGATACATAGGTGGGGGATCTGCCCATGTGTTCCTGGACCCCAGGACATCTTGCCCCTGGGTATTTCTTTCCTGAGAGTTTGAACAAATTCTACCCATACAACCACCTGGATCTGATGCCATTGGTGGAAAGATACATTTTCAAAGGGTTTTTTTGTTTTGTTTTTTTTTTTTGGTTTTTTTTTTTTTTTTTTTTTTTTTTTACATTTTATTTCTAGTGTTCCTTGAAACAATGTTGATCATTTGAGCTTCATAGAAGGTTTGGTTTTTATGAACCTAGAATAGAAGACATGTGCTGTTGTATTTAAAAGAGTTCTTGGGCTGGAAAGATGGCTTAGCATTTAAGGCGTTTGCCTGTGAAGTCTAAGGACTCATGTTCAACTCTCCAGGTCCCATGTAAGATGCACTAAGTGACACAAGTATGCAAGGTCATACATGCGCACAAGGGGCCACACACTCTGGAGTTCGATTGCCATGGCTTGGAGGCCCTGGCACGCCAATTGTCTCCCCCCCCCACACATCCTCCCTCCCTCTCTCTCTCTCATATAAAAAAAAAAAAGGCCAATCTGTTGAGCTTGCCTCAAAAAAGTTTTTTTAAAAATTCTCATCCATATTTGCTGTGCTTAAGTGTCCCCATTCCTAACTCTGACCATTTGTAGTCACTCTCGAATTAAACTGGCTCATCTCTTGTATTAGCACCCTGTTTCCTACCCCCACCCCAAACTCAGAACCAGATCTGGGCTTCTGATGCCACCTTCTCTCCTAACCTGGGAACCTCTGTTGATTGTCCTTCCTCTTGTTTTACCTGGATGGATTTCATAGGTCTTTAAATTTTTTTAAAAAAATGAAAATCTTGGGACTGGAGAGATGACTTATTGGTTAAGGCACTTGCCTACGAAGCCTAAGAATCCCAGTTCAGTTCCCCAGAACCCACATAAGCCAGAAGCACAAGGTGGCACATGCATCTGGAGTTTGTTTGCAGTGGCTGAGTTTGTTTGCAGTGGCTGGAGGCCCTGGTGTGCGCATTCACTCTCTCTCTCTCTCTCTCTCTGTCTCTCCTTCCTCACTCTCTCTCAAATAAATAAATAAAAATAGAAATATTTAAAAATGAAAATTTTAAAAGGAATGTTTAGTCCATTTGTTTTGTTCCTTTGGGCTTGGTAATAAAATAATTAAAGCTATGGATTCTTTTCCAAGTATAATTCAGGCTTTATCCCACTTATCTTAATATGTTCTTTCTTAGTGTTCTCTAAATGCTCTTATAATTAGAGTCATAGCTTCTCTTTGGAACAGACATTCTCTAAGAGGGCATTTTCTTAAGTTAAAAGTATTTGGAAATTGGGAAGTTGAGAGTTTTGTGTGTTTACTTATTCTTCGTTATTAATATCTACTTTTATTGCTTTCTGGTCAGAAAACATGACCTGTGTTTTTTATGCTTTTTGCCTTTAACTGACAGTTTATATGTGGCTTAAGTATGGTGAAATTTTAAATGTCCCACAGCTTCTGTGTCATCTTTGTTTACAGGGTAAGATGTTTATTTAATACATGCATTTCAATGAACCTTGTAAACTGCATTATTTAGATTTCATTTTTCCTTAAGCTCATGTGCTAATCAGACACAGAATGAAAGCAGTGCACTAGGCTATCCACCGTTGTCTTTATACTTGATAGCATTTGTCGTGGGTAAGGTCTTCCCTGTGGAGCCCACTGCGCTCAGGCTCACAGTCCTCCTGCCTCAGCTGCCAAGCTGTGGGACGGCAGCTGTACACAATCGTACTGGGTCTCCATGCGTAACCTGTCCATTTCAGCGCTGTGTCCCTTCATAAGTGAGAATTTCCAAGGGTCCTCCCTTCGCTGTAGCTTGTGCCATCACAAGCGTGATGTGGCACGTCTGTACACTGCCAGTTTGAACAGGTTGTGCCCTCCTTCCAGCTACCCTTTCTCACTGAGGTGTGTGTGCGTGTGTGTGTGTGTGTGTGTGTGTGTTACAAAAGCCTGGCTGTTGAGTGTGGTCTTGCGTGCAGATGGCCCTGGGTTGTGGCAGGCAGTGGAGGATGGGGTCCACCCCGCAGCATGAAACACTTCCACCTGGAACCGTCCTCACGGACCCACTGTCCGTTGATTGCTTCCAGTCCACGCCACTCCGCCACATGCACGGGAACAGAGGAAGCACTTCCGATTTGGGAATATCTACATACACACAATGAGCTATTTTGGGCATGACACTCAAGTTTAAACAGATCCTAGTCTGAAGGTAACCTTAAACAGTATTTTAAATCTTGTTCATGATGTGGAATTTTCCACTCGTGGTGTCAATGTCAGGATTCAAAAAAGTTTGGGAGTTTTGGAACTGTACTAGTTACTTCTTGTGTCACTGTGACAAAAATGCCTGACAGAAACAAGTTGAGGCTGGAAGGATTTATTTTGGCTCACTGTTTCCAAAGAGGTGTAGTCCGTCGTAGCGGGGAAGCCACGGGGAAGCTCCTGGCTGAGGGAGCACGCTCCAGAGCTGCTCACGGCTCGGTGGGCCGGAAGCAGAGGTAATCGATAACCCTCAAGCTGTGCCCCTGCAGCCCTGTGTCTCTCAGGTAGGCCCCCTGTCCTAAGGTTCCATAGGCTCCCCAGTGCCATCGGCTGGGGATCAGTGTCCCAACACATTAGCCAATGGGGGACATTTCACATTCAAAAGAGTGACATGTTGGATTTTTAGATTAGGGGATGTCCAACCTGTAGTAAGTGTAGGGGATTTGTAAATACTTCTTCCTGTGCTTCCTACCACGCTGCAAAGCTTTCACAAGAAGAACTGTGAGGTAGCCATCAGTTCTCTGACTTCCTCCAGTCTGACAGCCCTGTGGGCACATCCATCCGCAGCTCTGCCCAGCCTTGGGTATGAAGACGGCTTGCTCTCCTGGTTTGTAGAAACTGTGCAGACTGGTGGTTCACAGAGGCTAAATTCCGAAGCAAAAGGGAGCAGCCTGCCCTCCCCTCACTCTCCTCTTCTTTCTGCGCGAAGTACTGTGGTTCACAGTCTGGCACTCATTGTCTCATGGGGTCGTGGCACCTGCAGAGCAGGTGGGGACAGCTGGAACTGTACTCACTTTACAGGAGCCGCGGAGAAGCCGCTCTTCTGAGCTCACGTGTCTGGGTAAGGGAATGAGCTCCAGTGGGAACCCATGATGTCAGGAGCATGCAGCAGGGTCGAGGGCATGAAGCTGGCTATGGTGGGCATACTCATGCCACGGAGAAAGTCAGAGATTACAAACCAAGGCCCTCCCTGCCCATTGAGAGCAAGGTTATCAGCTCACATTAAGGACACGAATGAAGTATTCCTCAAGAGGCAGGTATTCTAGAGGGACAGGATTTTAGTACTCCTATTTTTTAGAAATTGTTTTGTAGTATTAGGGAATACACCCCAGGGGCTCATACCTGCTAGGCAGATGCTCTAGTACTGAGCTCTGTCTCCAGCCCTTTTTAACACTTTAAGTTTTAGGACAGCATCTCATTAAGTTGTCTGAGTTGGCCCAAAACTCACTCTGAAGCACAGGCAAGTCTTGAGCTCCTGATTCTCCTGCCTCAGTCTCCTGAGTGGTGAGACTACAGGCTTAGGTCACTGTCCCAGCTGCAGCCTCCGATTATTATTATTTTGCTAGTTTTAGGAAAACTGAAGTTCAAGAATCTTGAGTATATGACCACTGGTTATTAATTACCAGTGTAAAATTTTACAACAACCAATCGTCCCCGTTCTCTTCCCATCGCATAGGTCGAGCATCTCAAACCCCAAAAGTCAAATTCTAAAATTTTTGAGCAGTAAAATGAAGTCATGATATCAAAACTACTGTAGATTTTGGAGCATGTCTCAGTTACTTTTCTCAGTGTTGTGACAAAGCACCGAACAAATGCAACTTAAAAAAGGCCGGGCATGGTGGTGCCCACCTTTCATCCCAGCACTCGAGGGGCAGGGGTGGGAAGATCACAGTGAATTTGAGGCCAGCCTCAAAGCAAGACCCTACCTCGAACCGCCCCCCCCCAAAAAAAAGGCAAGAGAAGAAAGGAAGGTCTTAGAAGGTCCAGGCCATCATGGTGCCAGGAAAGGACTGTGAAGCCACTGGCGTCCACGGTCCGGAAGCAGAGACATGAGCACTGCAGTTCATTTGGTTTTGGGCCCCCTTGTCTGCTTCTCGTCTTTGCACCCAACCCGTGCTAAGGCAGGTCTTGCTTCAGATAAACCTTCCCGGAAGCGTCCTCGAAAGCACGCCCAGAGCTGTGACTCCATTGTGATTCCTCCAGTCAAGTTGGCAGTGAAAATTATCATCACAGAAAATTTCAGATTTTGGAACTTTGAGTTAGAGATGCTCAACTGCTATTCATAAATTATAAAATGTCCAAAAATCTGAAACACTTTTGATATCAAGTATACTGGAAAACGGATACTCAGCCCTCACATACATGACACTGTTCTGAGGTTAAGGCTGGAGATCTCACAGTGAGAGGAAGGGGACTTACAGGGCAGTGGTGGAAGCGCCACCTGCCTCTAGAGACAGGGACAGGGCCCTGGACTGGCACCTGCAATGACAGCCGAGCTTAATGAGCTCATCTTCTGTTAAGCAAGTTCCTGAGAACAAAGTCAGTCCCTCAAGAGCTCAGTACCTTAGGTGCTAGGGATAATTCAAATACTTCCAACCATTCCCAGCTCTGCAGCTGCTGGTCAGATCCTGAGAAATGGCCCCCACCACGTTTAAGACCTCCCACAACCCCGGGAGGATATGGGAGAAGGGGCTTCCAGAAGCCAAGGGTACCTGTCTGTGGCCCACGCAGCATCTGAGCTGTGTCTCTGTCCCCGCAGTGAATGGATACCACGCATCAGGGACCCCAGCGCACCCGCCAGAGCCTGCCCACATGAGTCTCCGAAAGTCTACCGGTGATTCCCAGGTAAGGGGCCCCATCAAGGGAGGCAGGGGTTAGCTGCTCACATAGGTTCAGGCAGGCTTCACTAAGGAAGGGAATGTCCATGGGAGTCCTGATTCTGTCCCTGAGCAGAAAGTGGTTGTTATTCTCAGGGTGTCTGATACGTCCTAATGGAAGATGGGTTGCCGAACTGCAGTGTGTTGGTTTGCTAGAGTTGAGGAAGATCTGGATCAGAAGCCAATGCACTGGTACCGTCAGGCCAAGGGTCCTCTCTGCCACAACATTCCATATAGAGTGAGGTTTCCCGCCACCTTAGGAGTGTGGGCAAGCCAGGCCTTTGTCCTTTTCCTGTGTTTTTTTTTTTCCTTCGTTCTATTTTTTTCTTTCATGTGTGTGTGTCATATGCATCGTGCGGTGTTTGATGCATGTGTGATATACGTATGTGTACAGGCACACATGCATGTGTGTAGCATATGTGTGGTGTGGTGTGTGATGTGATCTGTGTGGCATATGCATATATGCAAGCACGTGTGCCTATGTGTAGCGTATGTGTGGTGCGGTGAGTGGTGTAATATGTGTGTGTGACATGCATGTGTGTGGTGCATGTGTGCAGAGTCCAGAGAACACTGGGCATCCTCTATTACTTATCTAAATGTTTCTTTAGAATCTCTCACTCAACCCAGAGCTGCTACTTTCAGTCAGTGAGCCCCAGGGATTCTCTGGAACCCACCCTTAGACTGGGGTTACAAACATGAGTGAATTCCCATATTTTTACATGGGTGCTGGGGGATCAAACTTGGGCAGCCTCAGCCCTGTGCTTGTGGGCCAAGTTCTCTTACCACTGAGCCATCTCTCCAGACCCTTCACCCCATTGTCCTTTATGATCACCTGCTCCACCCACGCCCAGTCTCAAACCAGAATTGAATTGAGGAAAACATCACTAGCTGCAGGATGGAAAGTACTGGAAGGTTGGTTTGCTTGTTGGTGACAGATCTTAAGTAGCCCAGGTAGCACTCAAACTTCTGATCCTCCTCCTTCCACCTCCCTAGTATTGGGAATAGGAGAGTACAGAGGATGTGCCACCATACCTGTGTGGGAGAAAGTTTTAAGAATCCCAAACTGCTGTACCACTTACCATCTCAGTTGGCATTGGTGTGAGGTCACAATGAGAATGTCGGTATCATTTCCAGGAGAGACTTGCACAAGCTCACGTGGTGACTCAGGGTCGGTGTGGACCTGATGCCCAGACCTACAGTTTCCCTCTTTACAGGAAGCTGCCTCGAAGAAGCTGAGGGTTAGTTTTATCTAGTACTCACAAACTGTCAAGAAGAGATTCTCTTTGAAATTTATTTATTTATTTGCAAGCAGAGAGAGAGAATATGCCAGGGCCTCAGCCACTGTAAACAAACTTCAGATGCGTCACTTTGTGCATCTGGCTTTATGTGGGCACTGGGAAATGAAACCCCAGTTGTCAGGCTTTGCAGGGAAGTGCCTTAACCACTGGGCAATCTTTCCAGCCCCAAGAAGAGATTCTTAATGAATCCTCTAACCCCATCAGCCTTTCTCTGAACCAACATCCCAGATCTCAGGAGTCACAGGTGAGGATGATGATGATAATCGATCATGATGGTGCTACTGATGCTGATAAGAATAATAGCTGCTTATGCAGTGGCTTCCATAAGCCAACTGGAAAAAAAAAGTCCTTGTACCCTGTTAGTACCATCAGCTAAAATGTGACACTCAGGCTCAAAGCAGGAAAGAGCTTTGAGTTTTGGAAACATACTACATTGTCTTTTTATTTAGGAGTCAAAGCCTTGATGGTGTTTAGGTCCAGGTGTCTCTGGTGAGAACTTAGACATCAATGTGGACCAGAACTCCTGGTCTCTTATTAAAGTGCAGGTTCTGATTCAGTGGGTCTAGAGCAGGGTGCCTATTTCCAGCCAGGTGCTGCTGAGGACCAAGCCAGAGTTGTGGGGATCCAGGCTCAGTCAACAGTATAAGGTGATATGTCTGACTCCGTACCCCTATGGCTCACATGACCTATCATAAATTAGCTCTGGCTTTTAGGGTTTCCTGCTAAGACCCCCAAATAGCCTTCTCAACTTAGCTTGTCAGACAGGGAAGTTTGTCATGGGACTTGCAGGCACCCTCCTGTTCTGCTGTGCTTGAGCAGCAACAGAAAACATGCTGCCACCCCAAGCATCAAAGGAGAGAGATTGGAAACGGTTCCCCATTTTTCCTTCCCTAGCGAAACATGACTCCCTCCACCGCCAGAAGTACTATGAAGTTGTTACTCCACCATTTAAAAATGCATACTGCTATAACTCACTTACAACCCAGAAGCTGGATTCATACAGTGAACCATAAGACTTTATCAGGAATTTCTCTTCCTGCATCTGCTGTTGGAATATGTTCAAGGAGTCTTAGTTGTGTGTAAGGCTGTTCACACAAGCATTATTTATAACTTCGTAACTTTGGACCCAACCTAAGTGTCCAGAAACGGGGTGGGTAAAATGGGTTGTGACATTATACAGCCATTAAAAAGTATCCTTCTGTGCTGGAGAGATGGCATAGCAGTTAAGACATTTGCCTGTGAAGCCTAAGGACCCAGATTCAATTTCCCCGATCTCACATAAGCCAGAAGCACATGGCGATGTATGCAATTGGAGTTCGTTTGCAGTGGCTAGAGTCCCTGGCTGTGCCCATTCTCTCTCTCCTTCTCTCTCTCTCTCTCTCTCTCTCAAACAAAACTAACATTTTATCTGGGCATGGTGGTGTGCCTTTAATCCCAGCACTTGGAGGCAGAGATAGGAGGATTGCCATGAATTCGAGGCCACCCTGAGACTACATAGTGAATTACAGGTCAGCCTGGACTAGAGTGAAACCCTACCTCGAAACACCCCCCCCAAATTTTTCTTAATTTATTTTGAGAGAGAAAGAAAGAGGGAATGAATGGGCATGCCAGTGCCTTCAGCCGCTGCAAACGAACTCCAGACATGTGGACCCCTTCTTACCCATGTGTGACATTGCATGCTTGTGTCACTGTGCATCTGGCTACGTGGGACCTGGAGATTCAAACATGAGTTCTTAAGCTTCGCAGGCAAGCATCTTAACTGCTAAGCCATCTCTCCAGCAAAAATAGAATATTTTTAAAAAGCATCCTTCTGTAGCTGGAGAGATGCTCAGCAGTTAAAGGCACTTACTTGCTTGCAAAGCCTGATGGCCTGGGTTCCATTCTGCAGTACCCACATAAAACCAGATGCACAAAGTGTTACGTGCGTCTGGAGTTCATCTGCAGTAGCAGGAGGCCCATACTTAATTATCTCCTCCACCTACCCTGCCTATCTCTGTCTGTCTGTCTATCTGTCTCTCTCTCTCTCTCTCTCTTAAATAATTAAATAAATTTTTTAAAGAAAAATATCCTTCTGAAGAAAATCTAATAATTTTTGGAACTGTTCCCAACTTAAAATCGAGTAGGAAAAAAAATACATGTCTTGAGAGGGAGAGAATGTTATTTAGCAGACAGTAAAGGATGCTGCATTTGTGACGTTCCAGCCTGTCAGCATGGGCACAGCATCTCAGACGTCATTCTCCTCCAGAAGCCCTTTATATCATCCAGAGGCATTTGATTATCACCACTAGAGAGGGAGTGTCAGCAGCATCCAGTGAGGAGATGTCAGGACTATTGCTGCATGTCTTACAGTGTGCAGGGCAGCTCCCCACATGAGGAGTCACCCAGTGTTATGGTCAGGTTCACATTGCTGGAAGAAATCACCTGACCAAGAGCAGCCTTTGGAGGAAAGAAAAAAAAACGTTACTTTGGCTTACAGACTTGAGGGGAAGCTCCATAATGGCAGGGGAAAGTGATGGCATGAGTAGAGGGTGGACATCACCTCCTGGCCAACATAAGGTGGACAAGAACAACAGGAGAGTGTGCCAAACACTGGCAAGGGGCCACTGGCTATAACACCCATAAGCCCACCCCCAGACAATACACTGCTTCCAGTAGGGGTTAATTCCCAAATTTCCATCAGCTGGGAACCTAGCATTCAGAACACCTAAGTTTATGGGGGACTCCTGAATCAAACCACCACACCCAGCTTAAATGTGTGAATCATGGATAATTTTCATTCCCTTTACACTTTTCTCCAAACTTCCTAAAGTGAACACATTTCACGTTTATAGAAGACAAATACACTTTTTTATTTAAGAAAATGAAGTTGGAAAAGAGGTACTGATGCTGGAGATTTGGGGACGGTCATCTCTGGGTCCAAGGCATGGACAGAGAAACCGTCTGTAGACAGGCAGGTTCACAAAACTCAGGGGTTTAGCAGCCTCATCCGACTAACCAAAACAACCAAGTTATGACTACAAAGGGTTAATTATGCATTCCCAAGGGTTCCAGAGCTATAAAGTAGACGCTTAAAAATTATCTTAGTGTGCTGGGGAGATGGCTCAGCAGTTAAAGGCGCTTGCTTACAAAGCCAACTGGCCTGGGTTCAGTTCCCCAGTACCCATGTGAAGCCAGATGCACAGAGTGGCATGCTGGCACAAATATCAAGAGTTCATGGCCAGTCAGTCTGCCTCTCTCAAATGAGTAAATAAAAATAAATATTTAGGCTGGAGAAATGGTTCAGCAGTTAAGATGCTTGCCTGCAAAGCCTAAGGACCCAAGTTCAGCTCCCCAGTACCCATGTAAAGCCAGAGGCACAAAGTGGCACAAACATCTGGAGTTCATTTGCAGTGGCTAGATGCCCTGGCACTCCCATTCTCTCTCTCAATCTGCCTCTCTCTCTCTCTCTCTCTCTCTCTCTCTCTCTCTCTCTCTCTCTCTCCCTCTATCCCTCTCTCTCTCTCTACCTCCCCCCTCTCTCACACACAAATAAATATGAAAACAAAATATTTTTTTAAAAAAATAAAGTTTTAGGGGCCTGGAGAGATGGCTTAGCAGTTAAGCGCTTGCCTGTGGAGCCTAAGGACCCTGGTTTGAGGCTCGATTCCCCAGGACCCACGTTAGCCAGATGCATAAGGGGGCGCACGTGTCTGGAGTTCGTTTGCAGTGGCTGGAAGCCCTGGCGTGCCCATTCTCTCCCTCTACCTCTTTCTCTCTCACTCGCTCTCAAATAAATAAATAAATAATAAAAATAAATTTAAAAAAATAAAGTTTTAGCCAGGCGTGGTGGCGCACGCCTTTAATCCCAGCACTTGGGAGGCAGAGGTAGAAGGATCATGGAGAGTTCGAGGGCACCCTGAGACTACATAGTTAATTCCAGGTCAGCCTGGACCAGAGTGAGACCCTACCTTAAAAAAAAACCAAATAGATAGATAAATAAATAAATAAATAAATAAATAAAGTTTTCAGGCTGTAAACAAAGGCAACATTTGGATCCAAAACCTGCTATGTTTTAATCACAGTCTGTGACGCTATGGAACTGGTCATCAAAGACACCACAAGCCACACGCCAGGCTCAACAAGTCTGTTATTTCCATACAGCAGGGCCCATAAAGATGGCTAGGCACTTGCAGTGTTCTTCAGCATGTCAAGAATTTACTGACCATTCCAGGCTGTCAGTCATATCTCATAATTACTGTTGATAATAACTGAGGACTAGGAATATGGCTCAGTGGTAGAGTGGTTGCCTAGCATCTATAAGGCCCTTGGTTCAGTCCCCAGCAAATATGCATGTGCACACACACAGCAGTTTGAAACATGAGTGAGTGAAGAAGGAGAGGCAGGGTGGAGGCTGGTGGAGGTGGTGTGCTTCAAGTCACAGTGACCAAGCCTAGATCTGGGAAGTACCTCCTGGCTATCCTGTCATTGAGCAAGCTAATCGGGAAGTCTTGAATTTTGATGAGGAGAAAGCCACAGCTAATTTTCATGAAAACCAGAAGAGTGTCTCAGTAGTTCTGTGTCAAGGATGGGAACCAATGGCCTGGTGCCTAGAAGCTCCTGAGTGTGCTGCCTCCTCAGCCCAGTCTTTGTTTTGTTTTGTTGTTTTTTTGTTTTTTTTTTTTTCGAGGTAGGGTCTGACTCTAGCCCAGGCTGACCTGGAATTCACTATGGAGTCTCAGGGTGGCCTCAAACTCACGGCGATCCTCCTACCTCTGCCTCCCAAGTGCTGGGAGGCAGAGGTAGGAGGTAGGGAGTGCCCGGCTTTAGCCCAGTCTTGAGATACCTGGAGAGATGGGTACAGGCAGTGGTAGCCTGGTGCCATCCAGTGGAGGGTTTATGTACTGCAACTCTCACTTAGGCTGCAGACTTAGGTAAAGAGTAAGAAGGTGCCTTCTTCTTCTTCTTCTTCTTCTTCTTATTATTATTATTATTATTATTATGAGAAAGAGAATGGGTGCTCCAGGGCCATCAGCCTCTGCGAACTAGCTCCAGACACGTGTGTCCCCTTGTGGCGCATGTGCGACATTGTGCCGCTGTGCATCTGGCTGTGTGGGACCTGGAGATTTGAATATGAGTTCTTAGGCTTCACAGGCAAGCACCTTAACTGCTAAGCCATCTCTCCAGCCCAGATGGTGCTTCTTGATTGAGGGAAGACCAGAGGATCAAAGACTAATAGTCTCTTAGCAGAAGCAAGACCTGGCTGATCCCTTTCTTACTGTCCATCAGCCCCCAGGCTCCTCTTTGCGCTGTTCTGGCATCTCATGAACTACCCTGAAGACAGGGAGAGTGGGTGTCCTGAAGAACGGAGTTCAAGGCGGAGAAAGAGCTGAGATGTCACCCCCCTGACATCCTTCCCGCGGCCCCTTACTTCCATAACTTGGGCTCCATTGCGCAGTTTACAGCGTTGCTGGGCGGTATCCCTTGGCTTGATAGAAGGGCGTAGCTGGTGCGAGAGAAGGACTCTGGGTCAATGGTTGTGCAGTTTCAGCAGTGGTAAGGGCTAGAAGTGTGTGCTATGGGACGCCAACGTAGGAGTGCTGGAATTATTAGGACTGGGCTTCTTAGAAAAGATGTTTGGTTGAAGGCTGGAGGGAGGAGAAAAGTCTTAGCTGGGCAAAAAGGAATAGCATTCCAGAAAGGAGGAACCTGGGTGCTTAGATACAACAAGGCAAGTGGTGCTTTCAAGTGCTATGACTGCTAAGCGAGAAGGTGTAGGAGGGCGGAGATGGGGCAGAAGAGATCTCCACAGGATCCTTCCTGCCAGAGGCATAGCACCTAGGAACTCTTTGTGAGGAGGACACGAGCTGAAAGACACCTGGAAGAGGGGATATAGAGTCACTTATGGAGTCCCGTGCTGTTGAGCAAGAAGTTCTTACATGCCACACCCTGGGCCAGTGCTTGTGGTAACAGCAGAACTGCCCCCACTGGAGTCAGGCCACTAGGCCACAGAGGGGCTGAAAGACAACGTGGAGGAGGGCCAGGCAAGGGAGGCGCACCTCTAACCCCAGGGCTCAGCAGCTTGAGGCAGGGAGATCACAAGATCATAGTTCATGGCCAGCCTGGACTTCATAGCAAACACCTGACTCTAAAGAGAACGGGGAAGGGAGGAGCCTCTGTAAGCAGAGGCAAAGGAAAATAAATTGTTCATTATGGGAAGTTTCAAACTTGTACACAAGCTGAGGGAACCCTAGGATTAAGTGCCAGGGGCCTGTCGTTCAAGCTCAGTGACCATGGGCACTGGGCCAAATGTGCTTCCTTGTGCTCTTGGCCCTACCTTCCACTCCCTGCTAAGTTCCTCACACGCTGCTTCAATGCAAGGATTTCCCAATGTTTATCAAAGGAAGAAGATCGCAATGCCATTATCGCACTTTAGGAAAACATAATTCAATGAGATCACCATATATGATGCGTTTTCAGATTCACTAATGGTTCCTAAAAGGCCTTTGATATCTGTTTCTCTTTTTATAAGTATTTTATTTGTATTTATTTATTTGAGAGAGAGAGGGAGACAAATAGAGAGAATGGGTGTGCCACAGCCTCCAGCCACTGTAAACGAACTCCAGATGCATGTGCCACCTTGTGCATCTAGCTTTACATGGGTACTGAGAAATCGAACTGAGGTCATTAGGTATTACAGGCAAGTGCCTTAACCACTGAGCAATCTCTCTAGCCCTGTTTTTCTCCTTAATCCAGGATATATTTTAGTTTTAAACATGAAGGCATTGGTTACAGTGTCTCTTTAGCCTCTCTCTCTCTCTCTCTCTCTCATGTTCTCTCACTCGAAACAATTTTGTTGAGTTGCAACTACATATATAACTCATTCATTTAGAATGTACAGTCTAAGGTCTTGGGATATAGCACAGCAGCAGAATGCAAGGCTCCTGGGTTCTACTCCTAGTCCATCTGAATAAACTAAGGAACGGAAGAAAGAGAAAGGAGGGAGGAAGGGAGAGAAATGAAGGAAGGAAAGAAGAGAAGGAGAAAGGGAAGGAAGGAGGGAGGAAGGGAAATTTGGTGGCTTTACTAAGCATGCTCAAAGTTAATACAGCCATCATCACAATGAATTGAAGAACATTTCTTCACTCCTTTTAAAAGGACTTCCCTGGGCTGGAGGGATGACTTAGCTGTTAAGGCATTTGCCTGCAAAGTCAAAGGATCCAGGTTCGATTCCCCAGGACCCACGTTAGCCAGATACACAAGGGGGCGCAAGCGTCTGGAGTTCGTTTGCAGTGGCTGCAGGCCCTGGTGCACCCATTCTCTCTCCCCCCATTCTCCCCCTCTTTCTCTGTCAAATAAATAAATAAAAATATTTTTAAAAGGACTCCCCCAAACTACAGTCCATCACAGGTCTAATTTCTGTCTCTAGGGGTTTTCCCATTCTGGAAATTTTACCTAAAGGAAACTGCTATATATGGGCTTTTGCAGCTGACTGCTCTAACATTGGTGGGGTTTTTTTTGTTGTTTGTTTGTTTGCTTGCTTGCTTGCTTGTTTTGGTAAGTTTTTATGAGACAGAGAGAATTGGTGCACCAGGGCCTCCAGCCACTGCAATTGAACTCCAGACATGTGCGCCACCCCGAGTGCACACGCAACCTTGCGCGTTTGTGTCACCTTGTACGTCTGGTTTACGTGGGACCTGGAGAGTTGAATGTGGGTCCTTAGACTTCACAGGCAAAAGCCTTAACTGCTAAGCCATCTCTCCAGCCATAACACTGTTTTTTTTAATTGACAATTTTCATACATGTACATAATATATTTTGATCATAATTCTTCCCGTTACTTTTACTGTACTGCTCCTCATACGCTGAACCCCGTCTTCTTTCCAACTAGTCATTCCTTTATTTTGATGTCTTCGTTTTGTTTTGTTTTGCCCTCCTCCATCATCCATGACAACATGCTGATGGGCCCGTTACTATACAGTCATGAATGCACAGCCACTTTGTGTCCAGAAGACACCATGCCAAGCATTCCTCCCCGTCTTTCGGCTCTTCATTCTTTCCGCCACCTCTTCTGCAATGTTTGCTGAACCCTGGCGGGTGTGATAGAGATGTCTCGTTTGTGCTGAGCATTTAACTGTCATTTCTTGACACGTTGATGAGTCTTGTCCCTCAGACTGTTTTTGATGTCTGAGTTGAAGCATGGATCAGACTCCCAGTGGTTGAACACTGTTCCATGATTCAGATAGACAGTTTCGTCTGTGTGATCACTTTAATTTTTCTTCCCCTACATTGATCTCATGTAATTTTTCTTTTGCATTTCCTCACATCGGCTTTTTAGATTGTTATTGGCAATTTTCATATATGTACATAATGCATTTTGCTTATATTTACGTTCGATTACCTGCTTTGTCCCCCTTCTATGACTGCCATAGGCTTTTCAGTACCAGGTTTGAATTTCCTTCCTTGGTGTGGGCCTCAAACTCGATCAGAAAAGATAGTTTACCCCCATAACAGTGACGTCAACAGTGGGCACATCTTGCCTGGCTGGTCCTTGTGGAGCACAGAGTCCACTGCTGGGTCAGGCTGTTAGTGACTTTTCTTTCCTAGCCACCTTCGTGGCACTTCCAGCACTGTGACTGCTAACCAGCAGGCCGGAGGCTTCCAGCCCAGCTCCAGCTTCAGTTCTCAGAGTCCTGCAACTGACGCATGTGATGTCTTCATCAGTAGCGTCTTACCATCCAGTTCTGATGGGCAACCAAGATTATTGGCAGTAGCCTATATTGTTTTAGGGGCCTCAGGGCCTCTCTGACCAACAACTTGCTTAGAGGTATTTAAGTTTCAACAATACAGGTCAGTTGTCCGTAGAGTGACCTACATTTAAAAAAATATATTTTATTTTTATTTATTTCTTTGAGAAAGAGAGAAAAAGAGGCAGATAGAGAGAGAGAGAGAGAGAGAGAGAATGGGCACACCAGGGTCTCTAGCCATTGCAAACAAACTCCAGATACATGCACTACCATGTGCATCTGGCTTTTGTGGGTCCTTAGGCTTCACAGGCAAATGTCTTAACCGCTAAGCCATCTCTCCAGCCCCTGGCCTCCATTTTTTATTTACTTGCTTTCTTGTGCTCAAACTAATGTTTGGCAAGAACCCTGTGCCGAGCATGTTGACTGCTGCCTTGTCTGTCTTTCAGGGAGACGACCTCTCATAGGTTTGTGCTCTACTAGGGAAGCTGCATTTGAGCTTGTGGTTATTGTGAAAACTGCCAGATTTCATCTTTACAGGGATTCAGCTTCCTGTTCTGATTTGTCAGCAACCTATGAGCTGGCCGTGTGACACTCTCCCCATTCCTGACCTTCTCTTCCCTTTGTGCTTTGAACATCCCTGGTGATCGCAGTCTGAATCCCTTTGACTCTGGGATTTCCAAGGGTGTATTTCTAACTCCGAGCACATTTTCAGTGCATTCTTCTGAGATAGTCATTATTCCTAGGGGCCCATGGGAGCCCCTTTGCTCTTTTGTTATATGTTCATCATTCTTTGGGAGCTTCCTGCCTCCTGGCACAGTAAGATGTTCTGTCTGCTGTGTGTCTGGAACTAGGCATGTTTCTAAGACCCTGCATTCCTTTCAGTTGAGAGCAATATTTAGAATCCAGTTTGTGGCTAGTAAGTGTTGTCACTGTGAGACGGTGTTGTGCCTTCTGGGCCCTTTCATTGGAGTGCCATGAGATGGGTAGGTGTTGTGCACATACAAAATATACATATATGATGTGTACACATGTATATGAAGGTGGGGTGCGAGGCATAGACATCAGCAGCAAATACAGAGCCAAAGGTTACCCCTGCTTTCCCCATCACCGCTATTTACATAGTGCAGAGCTAACAGGGCAGAGATGCGGGGCAGTGCTGCTACCCACACATACAATCCTCGTCCAGGCCTAGGTTCAAACTCCCACCCCTCCATTTGCTGGCATTCTTGGCATGAAAGCCTCCTCCCGATGGCTAGCCCCCAAGGACTTCTACTGTGCAGCCTCTGCCTGCCTTCTTCCCTGGGCATTCAGGCAAGTGTCCCACAAGAGAACTGAGGGCTTGGGAGGGTATAACGCAAGCCACGCAGATGCATTGGTGCCTTAAAAATGTCTGTGGACGCTAATTGGCCACTAGGTTGACGTTGCCCCAGAGCCTGTCAGTGTGACTGGAAGGGTTGTTATATAAGTAGAGACACCCAGATGAAATGATCGGAGACCCGTTAGACCAGTATGTCTTCTGTTCTATAGATGGTGAAACTGAGGCTCCCAGAGTCAGATTTTACTTTATGGCCAGGGTCTCAGAACTAGTAATCGGTTTCTCATCTGTAAAATGGGTACTCTTTTTTTCCATTTTTAATTTTTATTAGCATATAAAGTTTTCATTACAGCTTCTTTCAAAGAAAACTTGTTCTTGTTGTTTTCCTTCTCCGCCTCCTCTGCCTTCCCCCTCTGTGGCCTCCTTTCTGCTTTTATGTCACATGTGTCCTTTTCCCCTCCCCCTCTTCCTCAACACTTCTTTTCCCCTTCTGTGGATTCGTAGCTGTGTCCACTCTCACGTCTCTTTACTTACAGACATACAAACATTAAAAACTAGAATCTGCATATTAGAACATGTGATACTTATCTTTCCCTACCTCACTTAGTATAATATTTGCCAGTTCCTCAACACTTCTTTTCCCCTTCTGTGGATTCATAGCTGTGTCCACTCTCACGTCTCTTTACTTACAGACATACAAACATTAAAACTAGAATCTGCATATTAGAACATGTGATATTTGTCTTTCTCTACCTCACTTAGTATAATATTTTCCAGTTCCATCCATTTTCCTGCAAGTCTCATAATTCCATATTCTTTATAGCTGAATAAAATTCCATTTTGTGTGCATTCACCACGCTTTCATTATCCACCCATCATGTGATGGGTGTTTAGATTGCTTCCGTTTCCTAGCATTGTGAAGGGAGCAGCAATGTCCTTGGGCTGTAGACCCAGGAGTGGCACAGCCACGTTGTATGGTGCGGATTCAGGGTTTTGAGAACCCTCCGCAATGATTTCCATGGTGGCTGCACTGGTTTCTGAAATAGAAACTCTTTAAGGCTCCTTTGCACTGAGCACTCCAGGGATGTTAGTATTCACAAGCTATCAGCCAGAGGACTGTAAAGCAGTCGGGAGGGAGGACACGGGCAGGGACTCGGTCAAGCCCACTTGCCCTGGTTCACAGATGGGTTCTAGAGGCAAGGGCTTTCCCTGCTCACAGATACTCGCCCTGCCAGGGAGTCCGGAGTGGAGCTGAGCCTTGAGTCAGGGGCGACTGGCTTTCCAGCGGCTCATTTGGTACTTTTTCTGGCTTTTAGGTGCAAACTGTTAGCCGCCTCCTTAACTCCCCAAGAACAGAGCAAGAGCTATATCCACCTCATACCTACATAGGGTGGCCACCCACCATGCCTTAAAGGCGCTGCTCTCCACGTTACTGTGTGACTCGGGCCCTGCTGGGGAGCTGTGGTTGAGCCCTGAGTTTACACCAAAGACCAGGATTGAACATTCTGGGTAGAAGGCTGTCATCCCAATTGTGACTGTGATAGCCGTAGACCCTTGATTTTCTCCACTAGCATGGTCCCAGGACTCTGCCAGCAGCTGAGGACCTGTGGACTCAGAGGTACTTGGAACTCAAGTTCTCTTGCTGGCAACAGGGCTAACATAAAAAGGGTATCCGGACTAATGATCAATTTGGCTGAGAAACTGCAGTGGCTCCAGGGCAGAGAGTGACAGGTCACGGAGCGGCGACCCTGTGCACATTACATATATTTACCATTTGACATTTTGCACTCGCTGGAGCAAGGGGGGGGGGCAGTTTAGAGTAAGATGTCATGTACTGAGTCCTCAGTGCCAGGAGGTGGTGGCCTACACTCTGCCGTAACTCTCTGCTCCCTTGAGAGTCTGCTGCTCAGACAGCTAACAGCGTGGACCAGTTACCAGCAGAGGGCAGCGGAGGGGTTAACTCCCCAAATCCCAGATGGAGAGCAGAGGAGAGGAGAGGAGAGGAGGGGAGACCTGGTTTGAAGCAGCTTCCTCCTAGCCTGCGCTCAGCCTTCCTCCTGTGCGTGCGCTGGACTCAGCGCGGGCTCTGAGATGCACCTGCTTGTCCTGGCCTGGAATACGGTGACTCTGGAGTTAACGGCAGGCTGACATCCCTGAACCTGCCCAGCGGAGGGCTCTTTTAACCAACCCCTCCGCCCTCAGGGACCCGGAATGGGGAGAAAAAATGTCCAACATGGAGAACAGCTTTGATGATGTTTCGTGTCTCTCTCCCCAGAACCTGGGATCCTCCTCTTCACCAGGCAAAAAGCAGAGCAAGGAAAACACCATCACAGTAAGTGGTTCGTGGAAGTGGGGGGTGCGGGGGAAGCTCCCGGGTTGGGTGGCCAGCTGGGGCTTTTTGGCCACGGCTGGGCTGTTGCCATGACAATGTGGGCTGCCAAGCAGAAGGGATGCCCAGCTTGGAAACAGAGAAGTTCCAGAGCTTGGATTTAGCTAAGTTCCCCAGCCGCACCCTCCTCCTCCCTCTGTCAGCTACCCATTTCACTTTATCCTCCCTGGTGAAGGAGTGAAGGGCTGGTGGCTGCGATGTGGCAGGAGCCATATTTGTGGGGCAGGCTGGGGAAGGTGCATGTGAGGCAGTGGGCTGAAGGGGTGACTGTGGTGCACAGTGAAGTGACATGGAAATTACAGTCATGGCAGGGAGGCTTTGTGCAAGGAAACTTCTGGAAGATATCAAAGTTAAAAGCAAGTGAAAGTGCCCTAAGAGTAGAGTTCCTAGGAGTTCTTGATGAGAAGCATCTGCCTCGAGTGTCCAGCCTGCCTCGCAGGGCTGTCCCCAGAGCCGGGCGAATGCCGGAGCAGGAGCTGAGGAGATGTTCCTGCTGCCTCCCAGCTCTGTGCTGGACCGGGGCCGGGACATCGGTGCCCCTCCCACCCTACAGAAGAAGGAGCTGCTTGAACAACAACTTGGGCACTTGAGAAGAGTGCTCTAGGCTTGCTGCTCTGGCACAAGTCTGGCAAGGTCAGGAATGACCACCTCTGCCGAGATAAAACCAGGAGTGATTGCTCCGCTGTGGTCACCCAGGGCAACCATTCTACTTTGCTGGGATGAGAGAAAGAGGCACACGCCCAGCAGCAGTGGCACCTGCTGCCACCTTGGCACACATTCACTGCACACCAGCAGTGCTCCGAGTGGCACATTACTCCCCCCCCGCTATGTGAAGTGTGAATCACTTCATAGAATCATAGAATCAGTACAGTAGCGTAGTGATGTGCCAGGACTCTGAAACCCGAGTGCCACTTATGTCACTTATGAGCTATGCAAAAGCTGGGGGCAAGTTTCTCAGCCTCTTTTCTATCTCAGTGTTCCTCTCTGCAAGGCAAGGGAATTGGCTTCTGTGCTGTGGGAATGGTGTCAGGACTCAACAGATCCGTATTTGTAAAGCACCAGACAGAGCCCGGCACATAGTCAGTGCTCAGTACACACAGCGGTGATCATCACCCTGTTTAAAGAGGAGGAAACTGAGGCACAGAGCGGTACCAATCAGGATTCAAAACCTAAGCTCTTGCCCCCTGGCAGTACCCTGAGATGGTTTGGACCCATCAGGTCATCAGCCCTTCTTGACCTCCCCATGCAGCTTGAAGGCCGTGCAGGGCCACTCCTCAGAGCGCAGCCACAGCCTGCCTCACACAAGAGCAGCCGATGGAGCCAGGCAGAGCAAGGCAGGCTCCAGGCGCAGGCTTCTGACAAGCAGAGTCCCTAGCTTCACGTTGTCGCCAAACGCTCCATGCTGAGGCAAAGCAGGGGCTCCCCCCCAACAACCCCTGAAATGGGGAGAAGGGAAAGAAAGCAATGGGGAGATGTGCTTACATGCTTACATTCTGCAAAAACAAACAAAACAAAACAAAACAAGGGGGACAACTGAAGGATCAACAGCAGCGTGTCATGCTGGTTGGACTTGTCTGGAGGGCCTGTGGCTGTGGCACTCACGGGGTGGGGCCCTGCCAGCATCTGTCCTTCAGGCGGCCCTTCCCGGTGTGGCCCTGGGCTTCCCTGGGATGGCCCACTTTGTCCATCTCTGCTCTCAAGGCCTCCCTGGTCCCTTCCTACTGGCCTACATCAGCACATCGTGAGAGGTGGTCTGTAACATGTCGTCAGCATTTAAGGCCTGAGGTCCCTGTTGAAAATGCAGAACCCTGGAAGGGATCTACAGTTGGTTCTCCTGGTCTTTCTGGAGCCAGAGCAGAAAACTCCATTTTCGTTCACCAACTGTTCTGGAGGCTTGAAATAAAGACTGGTGCCTTGGGGGGCCGTTGCTGAGGAAACAGCCAAGGGAGAAATTGTCACAGGTCACAGAGCAAGCGAGAATCAGAATCAGGGGCTTGGAGTCAGGTCTTCCGGGCACTTCCTGTTGCACTACCTGGCCACCAAAGTCTCACGTGACTCCAGGCTAAAGACTTCTGTACCACTCTTCTCTTTGCCAGTGCTCCATCCCAGCCCCTTGCTCTGGTATCAGATCCCGCAGAGCTTGGCACTCCCTCAAAGGGAAGAAGGGAGAGCCCCGTTCCCAGGAGGCCAGGGAAACGGGCTTCCCGCTCCCTTGTGTGTGTGTGGATGACGTGAGCAGCTTCCCCGGCTGTCTGGTCCAGGAAGCGCACAATTCCATACACCCGGGCCGTGAAAGGAGTGTGTCCCCTGCAGAGGAGTGTAGATGGAGCTGCTTTGGAAGGGCAGGACACACGGGCACCCTGGAAGCAGTGGTAGGGCTGGCAGCCGTGCCCAGCTCCCATCTCTGCTGTCAACAGTGTAGGGCTGGCAGGTGGAGGGGCTGTTTGATTCAGAGTGACAGGCACTAGTGTCCATTTGCAGACCTTGGCACAATCATAACACGTCAACCTCTAGAGGATTCTAGGAAAGATGACAAGGAAGGCACCCAGACACACTCCCCTGGAAAGAGGAATTAGGGACCATTGTGGTCCTCAGCTCAGCTGCCCACCATAGCCGTCTGAAGCCATGGTGCCATGGAGGGCTGGAGGAGCCCCTGGGCTTCTGTCTTCTCTGCTCAGCCAGCTCAGGCTTCTTTGTCCCCACTCTTTTAGGTCAGGAGAAAGATTAGGGACTGTCTGGCTGAAGCGTAGGTTGTCAAACTGTGTCCCCTTGGTGCTCTAGGCTATGAAGGAGACTGTGACCACTTTCCTGGCAGAGCCCGTACTGTATTAGGACTGGGGTCGGTGCCCCAACCTCCAACATCAGCCCCTCAGGTGGATTGCCCATATGTTCAGAAGCTCTGATGTCGTAGCTAGGTGTATTACCAGCTGCTGCTGCCCCTTGGTACCCTCGTGGAGTTCCGGGGACTACTCTCATGGTTGTGGTGCCCCTGTGTAGAATGGCCTAGCCAGATGCTGGGGCATGGGTACTTCCTCATGTGTCTGAGGGCAGGAGAGAGCAGCATGGGGCAGCTGGATGAGGCCAAGACGCTCAGGGAAGGAGAGGGCGGGAGTGGCCACCCCATACACACTGCCAGGCACACCCCTCTCCTGCTTTCTGCTTACCACTTGCCTTACGCAGGGGCAGAACAGAGCTGCACTTTGCCTCAGCCTCTTGGACAGATAGTGTGACAGGCTGGGGCTCAGTCTACAGCCAGGTTCAGCCTGGGTTCAGACCCCGGTTCCATTATTCCATACAGGCTGTGTGATCTGTGTAAGTTATCTAACCTCTCTATGCATTAGCTTTCTGGTCTGTAAAATGGGGATAAAACAGCACGTGCCTTCCAGGGCCATTATGAGGATTGCCTGAGGTCGGATGTTAGCTCTTGCCAAGGGGAAAGTGGCTCTCCATTCTGTCTCCTGTGAGGACAGGCAACTGAGGCTTGCTTCACCCGGGGGAGCTTTGGGAGGAGACAGATGTTTTTTCTCAAAGGTGCAGCTGCATGCTTGTGTCAAGTGCCTGAATTGGGAAGTGGCGATAGTAGAAGAGGAAGAGGACACTAGAGCCTGGACCTGAGGTGCGGAGGTCATAGAGGGACAAGGCAAGGATAAGAGTGATTTGCTAGCACTTGGGGGGCCGGCCGTGGACCCCGCTGTGTCGGCGAGCTACATCACAGTGAGCTGGTGCACTAGCCTCTGAGCCTCCGTCCCTTCCAACCGCAACCCGGTGCATTGGCACTGCAGATGAATATGTCAGGAGATTGCTTCCTGGGCATGACCACTGTGCAGAGCCTTCACCATGACCTCTGCTCCCACCTCCTTCTGCTCTCCAGAACCCACTGCCCTTCCCATTTCCTGCTTTAGTACGTGGGGGCACTTCTCCACTCAGGCCAGCCTCTGCACTTTCTCAGCCCCTACGCCGGCTGGTGTTTGGGGGTAGTCTGTGCCTCACTGCGTCCACAGTCGTGTCTCTCCAGCCTTCACACCGTGGGTATGCAGAAGGCTCCCTTCAGAGTGCACCCTCCTGCCCACAACGCTCTGCTGCTGGACACCTCCCTGGCTCCCCCTGCCTTCGGCACAGATGCCAGGACCGACCTGCCAGGCCCTCTCTTGCCCCTGAGCCAAGCTGAGCGGTGTATTCCAGGGCTCTGGGCCCACACATGCCGGCACACACACAGTATTCCTTGCCCCTCCCCAGCCCGCTTGCCTAGCTCCGTCTCAACTCTCCCTTCCTCTGTCTAAGATTCAACCCTCGTGGGAGATTTATTGCCACAGACTCCTGCACTTTATTTATCAAACTCTTGATGACAGATGCTGTACTTTATACCTCCAGTTCGCAGTCTTTGCGGTAAGATACCGTTATTGAGCACCCACTGTGTGCATAACAGTGTGTCAGGTGTTAGGGAAAACCTGGGGAAGGGTGGTCTCGCTTCCCAGCGCTGCTCATAGACAGGCTGTTGTCAAAGAAGAGGATACAAAATAGGCAGCAGCAGCAGAAGTAGCATCCCGAGTGCACGTGTGCACGTGCTCAGAGGACAAGTGTAACAGGTGCCACTGAGGAGCCCTTCGGCAGACGTTTAGATGGAAAGGGGACCCCTCCCTCCAGGGATGTTGTGACTAAGGGCTGGAGCTCTGATGGCAGTCCTGACCTGATTTGAATACTTCTGAAGTCCTCGGTTTGTTCATATGAAAAGAGCTGGCAGTTCCGTGCCCGTGAGCTCCTGGCAAGAGGATATGAGAATGCCCCCAGAGTCCCAGGAGATGAGCCTGAGTCAGAGCTCCCACCTTCCATCTTAGTAGCAGGCAGTTCTCAGGACGCCCACTGGGGCATGCAGAGTGGGAAGTCCCCAAACCAGAGGTGACAGTCCGTGTGTGGTGGTTTGAATAGATGGCCCCCAGTGTGTTCAGTTTTTCATTGTTTGTAGTTTGCGTCTGCAGCCACCTTGCTGGAGGAAGTGTCACCGGGTGGATCTTAAGGTGTGGTGGTGGGTTTCAGATTTCAATCTAAAGATATGCAAGGTGTGCCTAGCTGGAGTTCCTGAAGTGTGCTGTGGCTTTTGGCTTTTAGGCTTGTGCTTCTGTCTGTCTGCTTGGTCCTGTGAAGGCAGGCCAGCTTCTTCTGCTGTTATGGAACTTCCCCTGGATCTGTAAGCTTCAATAAATATCCCTTCCTCCATAACTGTGCCTGGTCTGGAAGTTCATCTCAGTGAACCTGAAGCTGTCTGCTACACTGTGATGGGCACTCTGGTGCCCCTGACCAGACCATCTGAAAGTCTGAGGCCCTGATAGAGTGGCAGGCTGGCAGAGGCAGCGGAGGATGAGTGCTCAGCCCCCCCCCCCCAGCCATGCTGCCTTCTCTCCTGTCAAGACAGTGCTCTTTCCATGGCTGATGTAGGGTCTCTTGATGAGCCCTGTCTGTCAGGGCTATCACCTTCTTGTCCCTGATGCAGGCACCTCTCCACGAGGTCCTTTAGGATCCAAAGAAGAGAGCCGTGGACTTGTCTTTGTGTTTTCTACTGTGGTGGGTACCAGGCCTTCCTCCCTCCAGTGGTGCCAACAACCCCGCTGCCTGGCTGACGAATGCTACTGCTCATGTGATCTAGGCTGTCCACATCACCTGGCCCCAGGTTCCCCTGTAGCCCAGGGTGGCCTCGAACTCACTTTGTAGCCCACACTGGCCTTGAACTCACTGTGTAGCCAAGGATGACCATGAACTACAGACCCTCTTGTTTCTACCTTGAGTGCTGGGTTAAAAGATGTAGCCCATCGAGCCGGGCGTGGTGGCGCACGCCTTTAATCCCAGCACTCGGGAGGCAGAGGTAGGAGGATCGCCGTGAGTTCGAGGCCACCCTGAGACTCCATAGTGAATTCCAGGTCAGCCTGGGCTAGAGTGAAACCCTACCTCGAAAAAAACCAAAAAAAAAAAAAAAAAAAAAAAAGATGTAGCCCATCATGTGGTGCTGGAGATTGAACCCGGGGCTCTATGCATTCTAGACAAGAAGTTTCTATGTCCCCTGCCAGGGCTTTGTTTTATCAAACCCTCCAGGTGACTCAAGGCACATTCTGCCTTGGTTCTAGTGCAAAAGAGGGAGTAAATGAGACTTAGTTGGTCCCAGGTCTCCTGCATACCTCCAGTGGCCTCTCAGATGGCCAGCCTTAGAGCCAGCTGGGATTTGCCATTGAATGGAATGCCCGAGAATCAACTCCCCCTCTGGCTAATGGGGTCTGTCTTCATGAGTCCCTGGGGTGCACGGTAACACCCTTTCTCTGGTCAGCTCAGAAAGGGAGCTGGAGAAGAAGGCTAGGCAAGATCTGCTTCCTTTCTTGCCTGGACCCACCAAGGGCCAAGCCACCTCCTCTCATGTTAAGCTTCTTCCTTTGTGGCCAAGGCTAAGGGCAGTTTGGTAGAGAAAAGATGAAGAAGAGGTAAGGGAAAAGCACGCGGTGCCTTCGGAGGCATTTATGCCTGCCTTTGAGTTCAGTGGGTCACTAGCTATGGGCTCTTAACAGCGGGTTCAGTCAGCTGAGAATTCAAGCCATCCACAGATTGAAAATATTTTTAATAATTTTACCTGTTCCAAACATGTACAGCCTATTTTCTTGTCATGATTACTGAAATACAACAGAACAACTGTTACATCTAAAAACAATGACGAGATCATGTAGGTTACATGCAAATGCTGTGCTATTTTATATACAAGCCCTAAACATCTGTGAATTTTGCCATCCATCCACAGGAGTCCTGGAACACCCACCACCACCACACACAGATATCGGAGGGCAAATTGTATTTTCAGCCTGCCAGGTTCTATGGTCCTTGATGCCTGGCTTATTTCACAGTCAGAGTTAAAGTTTCGTGAGCTCCCTTAGAGGCAAAACAAGCATGGAACTGTGGTCACTGTTGCTTCTGTAACGAGGATGGCTAGACAAAATACGTGAAGGTTCTAATCCACCTTTTGTTCTCATTATGACTCTGAGCAACACCAGCTTAGCAGGGACTCACCTAGGGACAGATCTTGGGGACGAGGAGCTCAGCATAAAGCAAGAGTATAAGGAGACTCTTTCCTAAAGCTGGGCATGAGACACTGGTTTCCTCACCCCCAGCAGGCCAGTGTCACTTTGCCCCATGAAATCCTAGACCCCACCTTAACCGAATTGGAACTCAGTACTGCTACTGTCCCAGGAACTCTGTGACATTGACATTCCTATCCCTACCCCGCGGGGCTATGCCTCTCTGTAGCAAAGGAGCCCCAACCCCACCTTATCTCACTGGATGTTGGGCTCTAGGAACAGGGCCTCTCTCTTTAGGTAGCATTGCAGGGGCTCTTCCTGCAGGCAGCTGAGGTTGGCGAGGGGACTTCCAGCCTCCCTCCTGCCCCTAGGCCATAGGCCCGTGTCTGTACATCCCTGGACCTGGCTTGGCTGACAAAGAAGTTTGCTGGGCTTACATAGTATTGTTTTAATTTATGAGTTCGTTTATTTATTTATTTATTTATTTATTTTTATTTTCAAAAGAGGTAGAGAATGGGCACGCCAGGGCCTCCAGCCACTGCAAACAAACTCCAGACGCATGTGCCCCTTGTGCATCTGGCTTACGTGGGTCCTAGGGAATCGAACCTGGGTCCTTTGGCTTCACAGGCAAACACCTTAACCACTAATCCATCTTGCCAGCCCTACTTCATTTATTTTAAACCTTGAGTTAATTGCCATCACTGAAAAACTGAGACAATTCACAGCCTCACCCTGATTTCCCACTGATCTAAATCATTGCATAATCTGGTAACGGGGGGACTACTGGGCTGGTTTATGGACTTAAATCGGCCCTGGAGACATGTCTTCACAGCCCAGGGCAGAGGCTGCTTCCCTCCAGTTCTAGTTATAGATCCCTTCCGTGTCACAAGGGCACCTTACTGTCTGCATGCCCCTCCTGTGATCGGTCTCCCAAGCTCGGGCGTTTTCTGCTCAGCTCTTTTGTTTAATATCAGAATCTCCCACTTCATCAGATGTGTGGTCTGTGAGGAGAGGTTGAAGGTGGATGTGAGTCGTGAAGCCACATGGCCTGAACAGGAGCAAAGTCACTTCCATAGAGCAGTGACAGCCAGGGGGCACCTCAAGCACACACGGGCAGAAAAGTGGCCAGGACAAGCCAGAGACACCTGTGGCACATTTTGCATGGCATATGGCCATGGGTTATAATTCTAAGCTGTAGATGTTCATATCATGTGGATCGTAAGACAACCTTTCACCTCTGACCTGATCCTCACCTGCTTCTGAGTCATTCCTGTCCTTGGCCCAGTATACTATATCTTGGATTCCAGAATTGTTCTATACAGGAAGTTCCAATATATGCTATATTCCCCTGCCTTTCCATACATGCAGAACATACTGTAACACTAGTCTACACCTTGCATTTTCTGCTCCCCCCTCCTTAACAATACGTCCTACTACATTTCCTTAACAGTGTATATGAATTTTATCACTGTATCTTTTATTATGGATACAACTTCCACAGAGCCTCTCCCTCTCTTTCTCTCTCCTGTTCTCTCTCTCTCCTCTCTCACTCTGTGTGTGGGGGGAAGGGGAGGTTTTATGTAGCTACATTAGTTACTTTTCTCATTTCTGCAACAAATTTCCTGACAAATGCAACTTAAGGAAGAAAGGGTTTATTTCCGCTTACGGTCCAAGAGGATACAATTTGTCTTGGCTGGGAAGGTGTGGCAGCAGGAGCATAAAGCAGCTGGTCACATCGCATCTGTGATCAGGAAGCAGAGAGAGATGAATACTGATGGTCAGTTTGATCTCTCCTACCTATTAAGTCTAGGACCCTAGCCCATGGAATGGTGCTGGCCACAGTTAGGTGAGTTTTCCCATCTCAATTAACCTAATATAGAAACTGTCTCACAGACATGCTCAGAAACTGCCTCCTAGGTGGTTTTAGAGCCTGTCAAGTTCTTGATATTAGCCATCACAAGTTGATCAGCTTGGCAAACATAGCACTTTTAAGTCAAAATCCTCCAACCCTTGTCGCTGTTCCCATAGGCCCATAGCCAACTCATAATACAAAAGACATGTGATCCAACTTTAAAATCCCCATTATCTTTAACAGTTCCAATAATGTTCAAAAGTACAGAGTCTCTTCTGAGACATGGGCAGTTTCTAAACTGTGAGCCCCTGTAACGCCAAAAACCAAAATATAGACTTCTAGTTCTAGTAGGATAAGAAGTAAACAGTTCCATTTCAAATGGGAGGAATAAGGGCATAGTGAGGAAAGATCAGATGGAAGCAAGACCAAATACCCAGAAAACCAAATCCTGCAGCTCCATGTCTGGCCTCTGGGGCTCCTGGTGGAATCTTCTGTGCTCCAGAGGGCTTGGGTAGCCCCACCTTTCCAGCTCTGCCATCTCTGTCTTGGGCCAGCCGTGCTCCATGCCTACAGCTTTCCTTAGCAACTGTCCCATGATTCTGACATCTCCAACATCCTGCACCTTCACAGCTTGACACAGTGGCCTCTCAGAGGCTCTTTGTAGAGACTTTGTCTCTGCCACACAGTGCCGGAGTTCAGACACTTCCTGGAGCTGTGGTGAAGGCTCCATGACCCCCTCAATCTTGCATCATTTGTGCCTATAAAACCAGCACCCTATAGATGAAGCTGCCAAGTTTAGTTGGCAGCTCAAGATATAGCCTGGCCCTCTTAGACCACAGTTGCATCAGTCTGTCTGTGTACCAGGCTGACCTTGGCAGAACACTTCCCTAGAAGGTTGTGTTTGAGCAGGGAAACCCTTCACCAGAATTTTCAGCTTAGGCTCCTTTCAGATGAATTTGCATTTTCCTACTGAGAGGTGTCTTAACCCTCAGGGCACTTTGCCTATTGTTATAGCAAAAAGAATAAACTTTCTCTTTAATAGTGCTAAACTCTTTAGCAATTTTAAGTGTACTATCCCAGGCACTCTCTTCATCTGGAACTTCAAGCATCTTCACACACCTTTTCTCACCCAACCTCACATTTTTACATATTTTTGCTCTCTTGCTATAGATTTAAATGTCATAGCCTGAATGCTACCTTAAAGTTTCCTCTATCAAAGAAATTAGTCCATTTTTAAAAATCCAGCCTCATTCCAGTTCTCATGACATGGGCAGATTGCACTCAGATTCTTTACCAGAATATAATTAAAATGGTCTCTAGTCCACTTGGTGATAGAGTCCTTGTTTCTTTCTGAAACTCAAGAGTTGTGCTCCCACTAACCTCATTTTTTTCAACATTGTGATCCATACTCCCTCTAGAATAGCCCATTCTTCTATGGCTTCATTTGTGCCATGTTCTATGGCTTTGCTAGTTCCAAACTTGTCCATATTCTCTTGCTAACCAGTTCCAAAGGTCTATGAAGCCCCATGACGATGTTTCATCACAGCGACAGCCTCACTTCTCAGGACCAATTTTCTGTAGTAGTTCTTTGCTCATTGCTATGAAAAAATGCCTGAGAAAGGCAACTTAAGGAAGGAAAGGCTTGTTCTGACTTATAGTTCCGAGGGACACAGTCTGCCATGGTGGAGAAGGCATGGTGGCAGAAAACGAAATGGCTGGTTACACACTGCATTCAGTCAAGAAGCAAAGAGAGATAGATGCTGATGCTCAGCTCACTTTTTTTCCTTTTTGTTCCATCCTGGAGCCCAGCCTATGGGATGGTGCCACCCACAGTTAGGATGGGTCACACCTCAGATGACCTAATCTAGAAACCCTCTCACAGACAAGCTCAGAATTCTAGATCTAGGTAATTGCAGATCCTGCCCAGTTGACAGTATTAACCATCATGATAGTCCAGGATGGCCTTGAATTTGTGATCCTTCTTTCTGCCACTGGCTTCTGAGTGCTGGAATTATAAGTGTTGCCATCAATCCTGACTTGTGCATTCTTAATTTATCCATTCCCCTCCTGGTGAACAGTTCTGGTCCAGCCATTTGCTACCATAAATTGTGCTATGATGGAAACCATGCACATACATCCCTGTACACACAGGGAAATGTATCTGTAACATCAACTCTTAGAAGTACAACATCAACTTGGGAGGCAGAGGTAGGAGGATCGCCGTGAGTTTGAGGCCACCCTGAGACTCCACAGTGAATTTCAGGTCAGCCTGAGCTTGAGTGAGACCCTACCTCGAAAAACCAAAAACCAAAAAAAAAAAAAAGAAGTATAAGATCAAATGCTGGATCAAAGGATGTAGGTGTTTATAATTGCGATACATCCTATCAAACTCCCTTCAAAGAGATTTTCACTGGGTTCCTGCTCCTGGGGTGGGTGTGAGTGCCCCTCATTTGAAGTCTCAGCCACTGGTCATCAGAATATCACTGAACCTCTCCCATCAAGGTGGTTTTAAAGGAGACCCCCTTCATTCCCTGCCCACTTCCAGTCCTCCAACAACCATATTTTCTTTCTCACCTGTGCCCTACAGATAAACTGTGTGACATTCCCTCATCCAGACTCAATGCCTGAGCAGCAGCTGCTGAAGCCAACAGACTGGAGCTACTGTGACTACTTCTGGGTAGGCGCTGCCTCATTTTCCCCTCACTGGAGTTCCTCACCAGGAGTGCACACGTGGGAGGGGTGGGAGAGACCTTTCATGTTGTGGCCACTTTGACATCTGGGACAGGAATTTAGACTGCTGGAGTCTAGATCATCCCTGGTGTCTCAGGGCACCTGGGAGGTTTCCATTAACAGTAGCATGAGAAGTACAGCTGGAATGTAGGCAGGCTGGAGGGCCGTTTCTCCTGGTGCTCAGGGAAGGCAGGAGACTAGAATTAGGTTCATCACCGAAGTCTGAGTTCTAGACCTGCTCTATCACTGACATGAACGGCCTCAGACAAGTACTGCACCTCCTTGAGCATCGCTGTTACCAATACAATCACAAGACAGTTGGGTGCTGGGATCTGTAACGTGTCTGCTTTCAGTGTCCATGGCTCCAAAACCTTTGCGTGTTGCATGATGGACACAGAATTGCCGTGTTGGGAGATGAAAACATTCCACAGGATGTAGAGGATTGGGGGAGGTCGGTGGAGACAGCGCCCTGTTCAAGGAACTTGTGGAACTGGACAGAGCATGCCATCTTGCCCTCTGGTCAGCAGCATCCCAGGAAGTCATGCTTGGGCACCCCTATTCTTCATTTATTTGTAGGGTTTTTTTTTTTTTGCCAGGCTGGCCTTGAATTCACCATTCTCCTGTACCTATTCCTGAGTGCTGGGATTACAGGAGTATGCTATCTGTGCCCAGAGTTCTCATCTTAATCCCAACTCTGGGGACTGACATTTACCTGGTGCATTTTTTAAACCTCCAGGTCACCAAAGCCTTTCCCCCTGTAATAGGGATTTCTCCCTGATGACAGTCATTGAGACCTGTTTCTGTAGCTGCTTTTCCCCGAAGCAAGTGAATCATTCTGCAAGTTCATTCTAGAAGGGCTTAGTCTGTTTGAGTGACTTTTCCTTGCCTTTTCATCAAGTCGTGACATTCATGGGGTGAAGTGTGCAGTGGAGAAGCGACACTATGACACGGCTCATCTGCATGGTAGTGCTCTTCCTTTTGCTAGAGATGTCACCAGTGCTGCCAGAGGAGGGTCTTGGGCCAGTGCAGATGAGCAAAGGAAACAGCCTCGATCAGGACCGATAAGGTCCTTCATGAAATCCTTCATGGTGAACCAGGTCTCTGCAAGCCTCTTGTGTCTGGAGTTCTCACTGTCTGATCTGGAAGGGATCCTGGAGAGGTCGCCTCTCCCTGAATGCTGAGCTTCTCTTTCCTTCCTAGGCAGATAAGAAGGACCCGCAAGGCAATGGCACCGTGGCTGGGTTTGAGCTGCTGCTGCAGAAGCAACTGAAAGGGAAACAGATGCAGAAGGAGATGTCAGAGTTCATCCGGGAAAGGTGAGGCAGGCCTGCCCAGCTCCAAGCTCGCTGGGGCCCCGCTCCAGCCTTTGGCCCAAGGGGAGCCAACCGCTGCACTCAGTGACACACTCGACCCTGGGTGGGTTACACTAAGGGACACTTAAGACCAGAGTCTCAAATGCCTCGTTCCTGGAATAGATCTGGTGAGCAGATAGATGGGTGGCATGGGACTAAGTATTTCTAAAGATTTGAGTCAACTTGTAAAAACGTCGGTAGAGTCAACGTTAAACTCCGGAAGCCAAACATCTCCTGAGGATGTCTCCATAGCCCTACATAATAGCTGACTGGAGCTTGGTAGCTGCTACCTGTGGCAGGAGCACGTGTCCTGTTTCTCTGCAGTCTCCACCTCTCGCATCTGTCCCCAAAGACTGCTTTGCTCCTTTACTTACCTACCTGCCCTCGTGTGAAGTGCTGTCCCTGCCGTAATCCACACGGAGAATGGGACTTCCCAAATCATCTTTGGATCACAACCAACAGATAGAGAGCCATCCACCCACTACATCCTGCTCTGCAGAGCTTGAGACGGAATGACGAACCCAGAACTCCAGCCCGGTAGAAATAAGAAGAGCTGCAGAGAAAAACTAGGGGTTCCCTTTCTGTCTCTTTTCATTCTGCCTTTCTAAGTTCACACACCTGCACATCCACAGACCCACACACATGTACATGCACATGTGCACACCTGCACACCTACCCACACCTGTAGTCCTACATACCACACCTATGTATCTGCACATTCACGGATCCATGCCACACATCCGCGCCTCTGCACACCTACACACATGTGCACCCATACACATATGCTCCGGCACATTCATGCACCTGTGCACTTGCGTAGCCACATCCCTGCATACCCACATCTGCAAACCCATACGACTACAATCCACACATCTGCACCCTGCACACCTATGTGCACGCATGAATGCAACTTCCCAGCTCAAGTTTCCAAGGCTTATTGGAAATATATAGCAACCATCTTTTAAACGTATGTCTTTATTAGAACAACAATAATGAGGTAATAATGTTTTGGCATTTTTAAAGCCCCCTTGTTCTTTAGGAGGCCTATTTTCTCTTCGTATAATCAAATCTTTATTTTATGACCCATTAAACTGGTAGGAAATTGGAAGGTTTCTTGGCTAAAATGCAAGAAAACAGAAGTATAAACGGGCAAAAAAGAAGAGGGTTGTACAAGCCTGGGCATGCACATGGTTTATCCTCATAGTGACATCACATTTAAAAAGAAGTAGCTTCTGCCACTTTGGGGCACTGTGGTCCTCCCTGAGGAAAAGTGAACCCCTGTAATCTTTCTCAGTATAGCATGGGAACCCATAGAGAGACTTCCAGAGGCAGGAAGTGTGAGAGTCTGGCTTCAGAGGTGGAGGTATGCCTAGCCAACAGTCATAGCCAGTTTTCTGGGCTTGGGGGAGCAGGCAGGGGATGTGGGTGATGTAGGCTGACTGGGGCAGCAGATGGCAGCTGAACTGCCTATGCCTGACGTGCAGTTGGCATCGTGACTGATGAGATCTGCTTGCCGGAGATCTTGGCCACGGTGTGGAGGTGCGGGCTGGAGGGCTGCAGAGTCCCTTGCAGGGCTGGAGGCAAAGGCTGGGGTGATGGGGAGGAAGCAACAGACGGGAAATAACACCCGTGAAACTCGGGGGGACGAGAGACCGGCTGGAGCTGGAGACAAGGGCAAAGCAGTGAGGGCAGGAGTCTCCATAGCAAGTCCTGCCACAGCTTCTCCAGATGAAGCCACTCAGCACCCTCCCCAGGCTCCTGCGTCCTGTGGGTGCTGGCACCTGAGCAGCCAGGAAGCAAACTGCTACCTTCCCTCCTCCCCTGGTCGCTGGGGCTCTCAGCCCCTGCCCTCTCGGGACCCCTGCTTGTAGACGCTCATCCTCCTCCTACCCAGCTGGCCGGAAGGAGCTCTCGGGCGATGAACAATGCCTTTCATGGCTCCCTTGACACAGATGTGCCCAGTTGTACAGCACGCGCCCTGGAGAGTTGTCTCAGAAGTACCAGGGCTTTCCTACACGGGGAGATTGAATGGAGCTGCAGCTCTGGACACTGCGTGGTTTCCATGGCAATACTCCTGCCCTTGACAATACCTGGCAATTAGAGGCACTGGGGATGGGAGAGCCCCGAGATGTTCTCTTGTAGCTTCCATGGGCCAAGGCCCTGAAGGGAGATAGGAACGTGGAGGTGGGGGCGCGAAGGGAAAGGGGGAAGTGTGCTGGGCATGGAGGTCTGCAGCAAGCTGCATCTGTGCGTGGAAGGGCTCTCATGTGTCCAGACTGACGACAGTTGTCGTGCTCACAGCCTGAGGACAGGTGGAAGCATCCCACTGCGCAGATGAGGAAGCAGAGTCCACACTGTTTCATTCAGTAACCGTCAGGGACCCCCGAGTGTCAAGCAGAGATGTGAAAGCCACACGTTCTTGTAGCGCGGGGTCTGTTAGGTCAGGTGGGTTGTTTATACCAACGATGCCTGGCAGGGTGGCAGCTCGGATCCACAGCCTATGCTGGAGGGCTGACATGCTGGGCTTTCTGTCTTTGCAGGATAAAGATTGAAGAAGAATATGCAAAGAACCTGGCTAAGCTCTCTCAGAACTCTTTGGCTGCTCAGGAAGAAGGGTGAGTTGGGAGGAGAGTTGATAGGGGTGAGGAGGATGAGGGATCACCAAGACACGCATCATTCGTCACTGCCCAGTCGGAATGAGGAGATGGCTGTAGGCCTGGTTCACAGTGGGGTCTCTGCTCCAGGTAGGCCTCCATGATTTAACGTGGGCATCCACATGACGCACACTGGGGACGTATAACTCAAAGTAGGCACCTACAGCTCAAGGTGGGTGATCATAGCTCAAGACGACCACTCATGGTTCTCAGAGCCAGGTCTGGTAGCCTGTCATCCCAGCACTCTGCAGGCTGAAGCAGAAGGATCTTGAGTTCAAGGCCAGCTTCAAACAAGCAAACAAAAATACAGGTGCTTGGGCTGGAGAGATGGCTTAGCGGTTAAGCACTTGCCTGTGAAGCCTAAGGACCCCGGTTCGAGGCTCAATTCCCCAGGACCCACGTTAGCCAGATGCACAAGGGGGCACACGCATCTGGAGTTCGTTTACAGAGGCTGGAAGCTCTGGCGCGCCCATTCTCTCTCTCTCTCTCTCTCTCTGCCTCCTTCTCTCCGCCGCTCTCAAATAAATAAATAAACAAACAAAAAAATTTAAAAAAAGATACAGGTGCTTACAGCTCAAGGGAGGCGGATGGTGGCCATACCCCCAGGAGAGCCTTTCTGTATTGTACTCTCTCTAATACCCCAGGGCTTCCTGCCCAATGCCAGAGTGTGGCAGGTGCCCGTGTGCTGCTCTGCAGCGGAGCCTCAGCCCACTGCCCTTGCTGAGCGCAGGCAGGAAGGACCCCATGTCTGAGAGCATTCCGTGTCCAGCCCTGTGGCCCGAGGCACTGCCGCTGCTGCTGTGGCAGACGGAGCACGGGCTAGGGACACTCAGCGCAGCTCTCCCAGCCATTCAAGGATCCCTGGTCAGAGAAATCCTTCCTCTGGGGACAGAAGCCCTCTCTGCTGTCTGTTTGCAAAGGACCTCAGCCCTGTCACTAGCGGACATGCCAGATGACACAGCTGCAGGGAACAGCTTGACAGCTCCTCACAGAACTCAGCACAGGGGGTCGTAGATGTCCCACAACTCCTTCCTGGGGATGTCACCTGAAAGAACTGAAGCAGGGACTCAAATACAACCTGCTCAAGTCCAGAGCGACGCTAGTCATAATGGGTGAAAGGTGGAAATGACCTGAGTTGCATCCAGGGATGAATGGATGCAGAAACTGTGCTCAGTGCACAGAGGATACAGTGGAATAACTGCAACTGCAAAAGCGGGTGGAACACGGAGACACGCTACGAGGTGGAAGCGCCCCAGGGACATTGTGCCGGGTGAAAGAAGGCAGGCACAAAAGGTCACAGGATAGCGCATCATTCAGTGTACGTGGAGTGCCCGGAATAAGCGAAGCCTTCGAGGCAGAAGGCAGACACATGGTTATTAGGCACTGGGGGAAGAGGAAGTGGGCAGTGGTGGTGGTTCATAGGTACGGCTTTCCCTGTAGGGTGTGTATTTGCTGTAGCTGCTGCAGTAAAATACCACAGATTAGGTGGCCTACACTATAGAAATTTGGTTGGGCATGGTGGTACACATCTGTAATTGCAGCACTGGGAAGGCAGAGACAGGAAGATCATGAGTTCAAGGCCAGCCTAAGCTACATAGTAAGGTCCTCTGCCAAGATAAAATAAAAGAAAAAGAAAAATCTTCATAATTTTACTTTCACGCAGGGCTAGAGGATAGAAGTCCAAGGTCAAGTGTCTAGTGAGCGCCGTCCTTGGGACTGTAGAGAGCTGCAACTCGCTACGTGCCCCGTCCTCATCCCCTGTGTGCCGGGATGGGGGAGCGAGAGAGCTTTCTGGTACCTCTAACCTGTGTGTCCTTAGCAACGAGGTAGTCTCATTTAGCCTTAACTACTGTGGCATCTCACATCAGTGATCAGAGCTTCAGCGTCTGAACGTGAGGAAGGGAGGAAGGGGACAGGGTGGGGAGGGACACAAACTTTTATTTCATGAAAAAACACAGAGAATGCTTGAGAACTAGGTACAGGGGTGTTGCTTTACACTGCGGGGGCTGGACTGTTTAGATTAGTTAGTTTTATGTTACACGATTTTCACCTCCATGAAAAAGTAATAAGGCTCTCAGGAGGCTAGCGTTGAAAGGGTCCTCAGAGGCCCCCTCTCTCTTCCTACCTACCTCCTGAGCAAGTCTGAAGTCCTTCTAGTCAGGTGGTGAGCCATTAGGAAGGAAGACTTCCTGTCGCTGCACGGATGTGGTTGTCAGGGAGCTGGGAAGTTGCATAAATCGAAATCAGCCTTGTGGCTTGAAATCCTACAGGGGACAGAATTTTGCCCACTACATGTGGCTTTGATTAAGGCCTCCACATGGGCTGGCTGCAGCTAAGTGGCCTCCTCCGGATGGTTTTCATTGACCCAGCCAGCCACAAGCCACAGGGCAACCTAGGAGGGCCCATGTCGCTCCTCCAACCAGAAAGGATTAGCTGGTTCCCGGTCCCTTACTCGTCAGTGAGCATGTGACATGGGGCAGGAAGAACATGCAGGAATTGTTCTCTGCAACCAGGGAGCAGGGCTTCCGTGGGTCCCAGTGCCTGGCACTCCAGAACCTTCTTGTTTCACCTCATCACCCTGGGCTCCTGCCAGGGACACTGTGCCCTGCCAAGGCTCACAGCATATGCTCCCACACTGAGGACCCCACTCCTCACGCCAGGCCTGTGCCACTGTGCTCTACCCAGGCACAAATACAAGCCGCGCACACATGCTCAGGTGTAGACATCAGTGCCACACTTACGCGTATGCACGCAGCCGCTCTGTCACGCCAGGCTCATTCTGCCCTGCCCTGTTACAGGCACACACACACACACAAACTACACGCGCTCGGGTACAGACATCGGCGCAGCTGACCTGTTCATGTGCGTGTCGTCCCCCCCCCCCCGGCACTGTTGCGCACACAGACCCTCCATGCAAAATTCAGCAGCACTATTTTGCGCTTACACACAGATCTGGACATTTGGCCAGAACAACTAGAAAGCTGTCAGTGGGGTACATAGCTCAGAAATATGGGGCTGGCTAGGAGGACAGTGAAGGGAGGTGAGCTGTTTGGCAACCCCCGGTGCTGTGCCCAGGCTGATTTCATGGCAAGAGTGCGTGCCAGCAAATGAGCAGAATGGATGATTTATTCTGCCTTCCGTTCGCTCAGTGTGGGGAGGCTGTGGGATTTTGGTCTTTCCTGGCTGGAAGTTTTCACAGGAGCCTGCATTTTTATCCCGTGTGCCTCCAATTGCCTATTTGTTTTCCTTATCATATACTGTCTTTAAATGAGGCCATTTCTAAATGCCTTTTTAACATTTTTATTTGTTTATTTGCAAAGAGAGAGAGAGAGAATGGGCATGCCAGGGCCTCCTGCCACTGCAAACCCACTTCAGATGCATGTGCCACTTAGTACATCTGACCCTATCTGGGTACTAGGAATTTGAACCCAGGCTACCAGGCTTTGCAAGCAGTGCCTTTTATCACTGAGCCCTAAATGCCTTTTAAAACAAAATTTTTAATTATTTCATTTTTTTGTTAACATATTAGTCGTGCACAGTAATGGTTTTAAGTACGGTAGTCCCACACATTTGAAGTGCCTTGAGATATTGAGGAGGGGGCGCACATGCATGGGGTATGGCTCAGATGGGCTGATCTGAATGTTTGAAAAGGTGACCCTCCTGCCAGAACCTACTCAGCCTGGAGGTGGGGCTGAGGACACTGTCCATGGTAGAAATGGTATTTCTTTCTTTCCTCCCAGTATCCCTCAGCTGACATTCCAGGTCACCATACCTATCCCTGGCCAGTATCCATGTGCCCTGCTGACAGTGGGAAAACTTGCCTTCCCCGTGGCCTTTGCTTGCCTCTTATGGCTCTATTTATACCTCCCACAGCCTACTGCGTTATCACTCAGCTATCAGGGATGAGAACCCAATCACCCCCCTCTGATCACATGCCCACCCATGATAGGATGGCTTCTGTAGGCCTTGTGTCCCGTTGGCTTTCAGTTTGGAGCTAGGATCCATCGTAAGATCAGTTATGTATACAACATGGGATGAAGGTCAGGATTCCTTCCTGTGGTGTGGATGTGCAGTTGTCTCCACACCATCTGCTGAAGTTGTTGGAGGGCTGGGACAGTACCTCTGTGGTAAAGCACTTGCCTGGTCTTGGGTTCTGTCCTCAGCACCTCAAGAAAGAAAAATCACTTGGTCCATTCCCTAGTGAAAGTTCCACCTTCATCTCGACTGCATGTCATTTTGCCGTTTCTGTGTCTTAGACCGTTTTGTATTGCTATGACAGTATACCACAGACCGGGTCATTTATAAAGAAAAGAAATTTGCTATTCTGCAGGCTGGGAGGTCAAAGATCCAAGGCTATTATCTGGAGAGGAGTTCTTGCTGCCCTAGAACATGACAGAAGGATCACAAGGCGAGAGGTCCAGCATGTAACCCCATGCCCTTTGATCACTGTCGCTGATCATGGCTCAAAGGTTCTGCCTCTTAGCACTTCTACACTGAGGATGAATTCGGCAGTAAATGCTTTGAGTTCACACCCTGTCTACTCTGCTCGCCGACCTATATGACTGCCATGACAGCTTCCATCGGAGTAAGGAGGGGACTCCTTGGGCACTCAGGCAAAGATGAATAACCACTGCATGGGTCACCCCAAACTCTCCCGCTTCTTCTCTGATGACCTCCTCAGGAGACCTTTCTTTACTGCCCAGAATCCTAGATACACATCAGCCAGTGGTTTCCTATAAACACCCACAGGGCCAAGCCAAGCCTGCCACTGGACATGGACCGCGATCAGAGGGACAGTTCTGCCGTGTTGGGTAATTCTTAGCTGCAGCCTGGTTTCTGGGCTTGGAATCTGGAAGCGCCCTAGCGGGCTATCTTTCAATCAGCTTTGACACATTTCATTAAGTTTCCTGGGGCGAGTGCCTTTTTTGATGAGCTGAAGTCAACAGGATTTATTGGCTGGGTGAGGAGGTGGGGAGTGAGGAGGAAATAGGAGTATCACTCAGAAGGATCAGCAGAAATAATGACTGCCGATAATGAAACCTGTCACCTGGGATCTGCCTTTGGAAGTGTTGGGGGCTTCAAGAATTGCTTCCATTTGAGGCGTCTCCTAGGACTGGAAAGATGGCACAGCACAACAAGCCAAGGCAGGGCACATGATCCAGTGTGCTCTAGTGAGGAGCCACACCTGTGTAGATGCAGAGGGAGATCCCCCTCTTCGTGTGGCCGTTTTAGTATGCCCCAAACCCAGATGGACCATTTGCGCTTCTCCTGTGAGCACGGCTTATGCTAGAGAGACCTTCCTGTTAATAATCTGGTTTTCTTCCTCGAGTTTACATACACTTGTCCCCTCAGCAGCAAGTCAGGGAGGGGAAGTGGAAAGGCACTGGGGACAGTGGTGACCAGGGATCAGTTCGCACCATAGCTGAGGATGTTGAATGGCACCCACATCTTAGTAATTCCTCTTGTCCTTGGGAGTTTCTGGGTTCTGGATGTTTCCTTAGCCACGCAGCTGTCTGTTCTCTTAGTTCCAGAGACTAGGCAAGCTTACTTGGACCATGGTGGCTCAGTAGGGCCCTGTCTCTTCCCCATCCAAGCCCACAGTCTTGGGTGGTCTGTCCCCACCCAGGACATGGAGCTGAGAGCCATTGTCTAGCTCAGGAAGGCCTGTGGCTTTGGGCCTAAGCATGGCTCAGCCCTCTCTGAGCTCCTCGGCTGACAGCCTCCTTCTCACTGCAGGTCGCTGGGAGAGGCGTGGGCCCAGGTGAAGAAGAGCCTGGCGGATGAGGCAGAAGTCCATCTCAAGTTCTCTGCCAAGGTAAAACCCACCGCCCAGGGCTAAACCTGGGCATGCTCATAATCGGTTAACAGCTCTCTCTAGCTTATAGTGTTTGCCAATTTCTGTGGTGTAAATTTCAAGGTAAGTACTAAATCACTGAATACGGAGGGCACTTAGTCTACAGTAGATGCTTAATGAGACTTGGTAGCACATAATTATGTGATGCTTCCATTGTGCAGACAGTAGCAGAAGGGCATGAATAACAGTACAGTACTGGTACAGAGAATGTAGTGCCGTCTTTGAATGTGTCCAAGTTCATAATAACGTAAGCTTAGTGTAGGTTTGTATAATTTAATTTTCCTAGTGGCTGTTTTCACAAGCAGCATTCTTAAAAATCAAACTCTTGGGGCCATGGGAACAGGCTTGAGTGTCCATCTGTGTGGCAAGGATGGACACCCCTCTTTTCTCATGTGAACCCCCAAGTGGTGGAACTCTCTTTGCCAAGCTTTCAAAGGAACAGAATTGCATGCTCTGTCTGTTCATAGTGTCTGGAAATATACCCAAGGGAAGCTTTGTTTTTAATTTGATTTATTCTTGCAAAATTTCACAATGTGCCCTCTTTTCATTTGGTTCTAAAAGGGACCAGGACCAGGACCTTTTGAGGACAGGAGTCTTGCTGTCCTGTTCATGTCACCCTTAATGACTAAGAGGGTACTGAGCTTATAGTCAGTCTTAATAAGTATCTTCTGAAGTAATGAATGGAGCCTTCTGGGTTCTCCTCCCCATGCCCAGTCTTTTCCGATCTGTTCTTTACTCAGGGCATCTGTTTCCAAATGACCCTGTCATCTCTTCTCCCTGGTGTATATCTCCACATGTCCTCTCGGGCTCTCCACTACTTTTGAAGTGAAAATAGACTAAGTGTCTCCATGAGATAATATGAGATAATCCACACTAAAGAATGTGTGGCTGATGTATGCCTGCCTTTTAAAAGAAGAGAGACCCTTGAGATTGGCATCATCCTGGGGATCCTCTCTTCCCTTGCCCTCTCACCACCAACAGTTGTACACAGAAACCCATAGGGATACCCCAGGAAATTGCTTGAACACTCTAAGCGCCCTATTTAAATTGTAACCTTATTATGTGAAGATAACATTCCTCTGAGACACTGCTCCTTTCTGGGACTTCTAAAATCAGCTCTCTCTCTCTCTCTCTCTCTCTCTCTCCCTGTCTTTCTCTCTTCCTGCGTTCTTACCATTTGCCACTGCAATTTCCTGTTGGGGTCCCATGTAATGTGCATGATAGGCACTCTCGGAGGACAGGAGTATATCACTGTCTCCTGGTCTCCTGTGACAGTGCTCTGCACACAAAAGGGCAGAATGAGTGACTCAACCGTTTGAGACTGTGGGAGAGCTTTGTAGAGCACTACGTTGTTTCAGCCCCTGGCTCCTAAAGAGCGTGAGTACCCGAGACTGAATTGGCACCCAGATGGGAGACTTCCCAGCTGCCATGAGCATGCTCACCTCATGTCGCCAAGCCCTTCACTAGCAGTGTGGTACTCAAGCCCAGGGCGAGACAGGAGCTCCATGAATTGGTACCTGCCGAGCAGCATATGATGCAGCAGGCTATTTTTAACCCACAGTTCATGAGTAACTTCCCTCCATCATGGCCTCTCTCCTGCCTTCTTGCCTCCCCGCCCCCAGCAGCATTGTTTCCTGCTGAGATAAAGGCTTTCATTGACGAGGAGGTGAGTGGGAAGCTAGGTGATTGTGGGATGGCTCGGAAAGAGCTGGATCTGTGAGCTTCTGAAAGCTTTGCCTGCTGGATCCCTAGGCATCTTAGTGGCATCCGCTCGCTGCCAGCAGGACCTCTGGTTCTCAATAGTTTAGTCATTCAGCAGATAGCAAAAGGCAGCAGGGGTGACAGAAGTGTACAGGTTGTATCCTGTACCCCTTGCAAGACTGTGTCTCCATCCTACAACTAAGAAGGGACAGAGGTGCCATCATAGCCATAGTCACACAACTAAGTAGTTAACCCAGCCATGGGAGAAGCGGATGAGAGACACAATTGCCAGGCCTTTGTTTGACAATGCCTGCTCTCTAGAAGATGTAGCAATTAAAGCACAGGACACTAGAGCTGGGACGCTAGAGCTGGTCAGTGGCAAACCGCTTGCCGGACATGCTCAAGGCCTGGCTCAGTCTCCAGCTCTGCAAATGAGCGAAACCACAGGAGCCTGCCCTTGAAGAACGCTCTGCCCAAGCAGGGAGTACCAAAAGCAGGGTATAGGTTGGTCTTCCAAGTTCTTGGGCCATTTTGAGTCAGGTTCACGGGACAGCATAGATCTCAGCACTCAGGAAGGCTTAGGAAAAAGGGCAAACACATTCTTGGGGCTTCTCGCCTGGCTGTATTGGTGGCCTTGGGCCGTCCCGTTTACCACTAGTGGTTCCTTTAGAGGAAGGAGACTTGAAGGAATGATTTGTCAGCCCTCCTAAGAAATGCAGTTTTGTTATGGCCAGCTCTGTAACTTTTCCAGTCTCCCACTTAAGCCAGTGTTGACAGCAACAGATTGCTTGGGAAATAAGATTTCTGTATTCAAAGGAAGTTATACTTGGCTCCAGTGAAATGTCTAGTAACATTCCCATTGCTGGGAGAATGTCCAGTCATGTAATAAAGGCCATGCATACAGTTACATGGGGAGGGGAAGAATAATAACTCTAAGGTCAGCACTGTCACTAAGAAGCCTTATGACTGTGAGTGAGTCATGTAGCAGCCCTAGGATTCCATCTTGTCATATGTGAAAGACATAAACATTGTCCCCATATCCACTCATAGATGGGAACACCCATACGTTGCCAAAACAGGTGCTTCAGGATATATTACTTATTCTGCCCAAAATGCACTCATATATTTTCCATCCAGATCTGGTCAATTACCTCACAACACCTGGTCCTGATGCACTATATTGATTTCACAACTCAGAGTCACTTGCCATCTGGAAATCCCTGGACTACACAGTCTCTGAAATTGCTTGCAACTTGGAATTCCTCTGATCTACTTCTCACGTGTGAAGTGAAAAGAAGAGACAGAAGGAGCCGGGCTCCACAGATTCGCTCCAGTGGCCTGACCCATGCGGTTATAGGCCATGCCAGCCCACAAATCCCAAGACCACACTTTCAGAAGAACTGTTGATGCCCCATGAGGCAGCATGCTTCAAAGCTATGCACAAATATTAAAAGATCCTGACTTAGACTTTTAAAGAAAAAGAAAAGTCTTTAAAAAGTACTTCATGGGCTGGGGAGATGGCTTAGAGGTTAAGTGCTTGCCTGTGAAGCCTAAGGACCCCAGTTCAAGGCTCGATTCTCCAGGACCCATGTTAGCCAGATGCACAAGGGGGCGCACGTGTCTGGAGTTCGTTTGCAGTGGCTGGAGGCCCTGGCACGCCCATCCTCTCTCTCTCTCTCTCTCTCTCTCTCTCTCTCTCTCTCTCTCTACCGGCCTCATTCTCTCTATGTCTGTCACTCTCAAATAAATAAATAAAACAGAAAAAAATTTTTTTAAAAGTACTTCATGTAGAGATACCAAATGCTGGCATCTTCATATACGCAGCTGGTAGCATCGTGCTTCTTGAATTGTATTTCGAATTTGGGGAATGCCTTTGGTGTAGTGGTGGTTTCTGGGTCCTTCCAGACACCACAGAAACTGGGACTTGGTCCCAGGAGTCCGGAATGTAGAGCAGTCTCTCCAGGTCATTCTGGACTCGGGAAGGTCTAGCAGTCATCTGCTATCCTGTTGTCTCAGAGACCCAGAGGTTCGGAACCAAGGCTCAGTTGACACTGAGAGCCCCTTAGGAGCCACTCTCATAGCCCCTGGGTTGGGCCTGTGCCTGATTCTGTGCTGTGCTGTCTCAAATCATTTTTGTCAATAACTGAACACCAGAGGCTGGGTGGTTTATAAAGGAAGCAGCTTTGTTTAGATCACAGTTCTGGATATTGAGCAGTCCAAAATCGAAGGACTGGCATCTGATGAGGACCTCCCTACTGTGTCATATGCCAGAGGTTGTCTCAACTCGGGTCTCTCCTTTTAAAACCACCTGTCCCATCATGAGGTCGTCAACCTCACCTAATCCCCATCACCAAACACCTTCAGTACATGAGATCTGGGGACACATGAAGTGCTAGGAACAGGAAAGAGGTGTGTTTATGCTCATGAACTCTCAAGCTTGTAGCATTTATAAACTGCCACCAGATGAGGATGTTTCTCTACATTAAAAGTTCTGTGGGGCTGAGGAGATAGTGTGGTCAAACAGTCAAGTACTTTTTGCATACGCACAAGGACCTGATTTCAGATCTACAACACCTACATAAAAGTTCAATGTGGGAGGCTAGGGAGGTGGCTCAGCAGCTAAAGACACTTACATGCAAAGCTTGCTGGCCCCAGGTTCAGTTCCTCAGCCACCCAGGTAAAGCTGGACCCAAGGGTGGCACAAGTGTCTCATGTTCAGTTTGCAGTGGCAAGAGACCCTGGCACACCCAGACACATGTATGGGTATTCACACACACACACAATAAATAAATAAATAAATAAATGAATAAAGCTCAGTGTGGCAGTGTGTGCCTGTGCTCCCAGGTCAGGGAAGGCAGAGACAGGAGGATCTCCAGGGCTTGCTGACCGTCTTGTTTAGCTGAATTGGTGAGCTGCGGGTTCAGCAAGAGGCACGATCTCAAAAGATAAGGTAGAGAGCAATTGAGGAAGAAGGCACCTGAAATCCACTTCTAGGGGCTGAGTGGATTGACACCCAGGCTGGAGAGATGGCTTAGCACTTAAGGCACTGGCCTGTGAAGCCTAAGGATCCAGGTTCGATTCTCCAGGTCCCATATAAGCCAGTTGTACATGGTGGCACATGCTTCTGGAGTTTGTTTGCAGTTGCTAGAGACCCTGTTGTGCCCATTCTCTCTCTCCCTCCCTCCCTCTCTCTCTCTCTCTAAAATAAATAAATATAAATAAATCTTTTTGGGAGTCCTCTGCCTCCCAAGTGCTGGGATTAAAGGCGTGCACCACCACACCTGGCTTCTTTCTCTCTCTTGCTCTCACTCTTAGTCTCACTCCCTTGCATGAAAAAAAGGCCAGAACTGGAGGGATGGCTTAGTGGTTAAGATCCTTGCCTGCAAAGCCAAAGGACCCAGGTTCAATTCCCTAGGACCCATGTAAGCCAGATGCACAAGGTGACACATATGTCTGGAGTTCGTTTGCAGTGGCTGAAGGCCCTGGCCCTCCCATTCTCTCTTTCTCTCTCTCTCTCTCTCAAATAAATAATTTTTTAAGCCAGTCTGTTGGGCTTACATCAAAAGGGGGGGCAGCAGATTTGCATTCTGTTGATGTTTACATAAATAATGAACCTTAGCTGAATACTAGATCCTGAAAGATATAACCTCTTCAGCATTTTCCGGAGTTGACTGATACTTTGATTTTTATAACCGCCAGGCCAACCATGCCGCTTTACATAAATATGTGGTCCAAAATGACAGAATATGTGCAGTGTGTTTCAGAAATTATTGGAGATTCTGCCTTAATCCCAAGCCAAGATTGATTTATTATACTTTTTTTAAGGAACCTCAAAACAGCAATTCACACAGCAGTTTTTAAAGTGAAGCATTCTGGGAGCTGGAGAGACAACTCAGCCAGGGAAGTGTTTTCTACGCACATGAGGGTCTGAATCTGATCCCCAGGACTCATGCACAAGGCCCAGCGTGGCGGCTGGGGAGGCAGACACAGCCGGGGCCCTGGAACATGCTGGCCAGCTCGTTTAGCCTAATTAGTGAACTTCAGGCCCAGTGAGAGACCTTGTCTCAAAAAGAGGTAGACAACACCCAAGGTTATCTTTTGGCCTCCACATATATCTGTGCACACACACTTGAAAAAAAAATTAAAAATCAAACATTCGAACAAAATACAAAGATAAATTTAATACTTACATGCTAAGGAATGGTGGTAGGAAAATATTAAAAGTTTTCGATTTTGTGTGTATAGTAAGAACACTGCATGAAGTTCACACCACACAAGCTTTGAGCCCGAGGTGGGCTGTTTCAGGCGCACTTCCCAGTGTTGCACCCTGTGACGGCGAGCACAGTGGAAACCTACCTCTGTCTGGGACACTGAGCAATGCTGTCTCCCTATCAGGGCTGCCATTAGTCTGGGATGTTGAACAGTGCTGTCCACAGGCACCCCTAGGACAGGTGAAGGCTGATCTCCAGGGTGCTGGCACAGTGGGGTCCAAGCCGTCTTGCAGGATTGAACGGGGCGGGGGGGGGAACTCCCTCCTGATTCTTCTTTATTTTCTTTAATGTCATGTTTACAAGCCCAAACAATTTTTTAAGATAACAATCTAATCCAGGCATGGTGGCGCACGCCTTTAATCCCAGTACCTGGGAAGCAGAGGTAGGAGGATCACCATGAGTTCAAGGCCACCCTGAGACTACATAGTGAATTCCAGGTCAGCCTGGGCTAGAGTGAGCCCCTACCTCAAAAAACCAAAAAAAAAAAAAAAAAAAAAAGATAACAATCTCAAAAAAAATAAATAAATAAAACCAGGTGGGAAAGAGGAGTAAGAACAGAGAAAGCTTGAGCCTGATACCACCAACTCCTCTTGAAGCAGAAGATGCCTTCTCTGGCCTGCTGAGGGAAATGAGGACGATTCCCTGGGCTGAGGACCAAAAGTTTGCCTGTACCCTTCCACCTTTGGGTTGTAAGAACACACCATGAAAATAAAATATTATAAAGAAAGAGAGAGCCGGGCGTGGTGGTGCACACCTTTAATCCCAGCATTCGGGAGGCAGAGGTAGGAGGATCACCGTGAGTTCGAGGCCACCCTGAGACTCCGTAGTGAATTCCAGGTCAGCCTGGGCTACAGTAAGACCCTACCTCGAAAAACCAAAAAAAAAAAAAAAAAAAAAAGCAGAGAGAGAGAGAGAAAGGGACTGAAGGGATGGCTTTAGCAGTTAAGGCATTTGCCTGCAAAGCCAGAGGCCCCACGTTCGATTCCCCAGGACTCACATTAGCCAGATGGGGCGCATGCATCTGGAGTTTGTTTGCAGTGGCTGGAAGCCCTTGTGCACCCATTCTGTCTCTGTCTCTCTCTCTCCCTTTCTGTCTTTCACAGTCAAATGAATAAATAAAACAACAAAAAAAAATTTAAAAAAAAGAACACATCATTGTTTCCTTGAAGGTTGGGCCAAGTCCAGGTCATCTCTGGATTCCAAGGACCTGGCACATGACACATGGTCAATGAGTGGAAGCGATCCAAGATCACCTAAGCCATCAGAAACCTTTCCATAGTTCTCTGCTGTCACTGTGCTGAGGGCTTAGCAACAGGCAGGTGATCCAGTCTGTTCCCAGTTTGTCAAAGTCAAAGAGGACACCCAAGCAAAGCCACAGAAGCGGAAGCCAGGTACAAACAAGCAGGCGGGCAGCAGTGTGGATGGCCCTGCGCTTGACCTGGCCACTCCACAATGTGCATATGTGCAAGCATGCTGTGTACCTTAAGTGCATGCAGCAAAGAGTTAACAACAGAAGTCTGAAAAGACGAAGAAGCTGTTATAGAGGCTTAGAGGACAAAGGAGTGGGCTGATAGAGGGATTAGAAAGTTCTAGACTAACCCTTTCACCCCACTGAGTGAAGGTAATTGTGCAAACTGAGACTTGATTGGCGCCCATTTGTCTCCAGCCTTCCCCACCTGGACCGTCCAGGCCACTGTCCCAGCGCCCCCTCCCACTCCGCCTTCTGCAGGAGGAAGGTGGGAGAGTCTCCTGCCTCCCCGCGCACTCGGCCCCTGCTAACGCCGGGACCTGAGCATGCTCTCTCTGCCCTCCACAGCTCCACAGCGAGGTGGAGAAGCCCCTGATGAACTTCCGCGAGAACTTCAAGAAGGACATGAAGAAGTGTGACCACCACATCGCTGACCTCCGCAAGCAGCTCGCCAGCCGCTATGCCTCCGTGGAGAAGGTGAGAGACCAAGGTGCCAGGGAGGTGGGAACCAGGGGTCTTCTGAGACAGTGTGGGTCGGAATCCAGAGGTAATTCTGGGTGTCATGGCGGAAACCGTTGTCCTTGTATGGACATGTATGGTATGTTGGGGTAGTGGGGGGGATGGTTCCAAGGAACCCCTATCCATCCAAAGAGCAAGTGGAAACCACTTCCCTGAGGCCTTTGGATGACTCCCATGGGGCCATGGGAGCAAAGAGAAGCTGGGGATGTAGTGGTGGCTGTAGTGAGCACACAAAACAAGGCAGTCCGTGTTTTTGTGGACACCAAGTCTGATATGCTGTTGTGGCTAATACCACTGAGCCTGCAGATCCTCTCCGGACCATTATCCCTCCCCCATGTGTGGCAGCCCACCTTCCTACAGGTGGTCACACTTTGGGTGGCTAGAGCTGGAGTTAGCCAGCCTTGGAGGAACAGATGATCTCACCAATGGGCTGATTTGGTGCCCTAGAGTACAGAGGGCATCATACCACCACAGGCACCTAAGGCCACCTGGCTCCACCAGCAAGCTCTGAGAACCAGGAGGCGATAGGCACAGTGAGGGTCGAGGCTGTGGGATGGGGCAGTTGGTACTGACTACCTATCCTGCACTGCTGGAAGGTGGCTGAGGTGACCCTTGTGCCCTCCCCTCCAATCCCGAGAGGCAGTGGGTTTTAGGACCAACCCCCAGGACAGGCGCATGCTCTGGTGGAAGCGTGGTCTGAGAGACTCGCAGGACAAATGCAAGAACGAGGGATGAGAGGAGCTCTAGCTGGGTGCCATCCCTCTGGCCCCTCGGTGGCAACTTCCACACCAGCTGGGAAAGTGAGAAGAGGGAGGCCCAGGTCCAGCTTGATGAGCAGCTTCCGTTCGTTGTACACCCTCCTCCGTGCTCAGGCCCGCAAAGCGCTCACGGAGAGGCAGAAAGACCTGGAGATCAAGACCCAGCAGCTGGAGATCAAGCTGAGCAACAAGACAGAGGAGGACATCAAGAAGGCTCGGCGGAAGTCCACGCAGGCTGGTGAGCGTGGCCGCTGCCGCCTGGGCACACAAGCTGGGGGGGGGGGTGGCTAGGGAGGTCACATTTCTCCTTGGCAGGCATGCAGCGGGCATGGTGTTTCCTGTCTTACTCCTCGGTTTAAGGGAAGCAGGCCAGGATATTTCCAGTAAGAGCTGAAGAGCTCATGCTTTCACCACCATGGCCTTTGGATTTTCCCAAGCCCTGGATCTCGGTGCAGGAAATAGACAGATTCCTCCCTGTACCCAGTGCTCGGGGCCCTGTCCCTGTTTAGAGCCCACAGAAGCGCATTACCCCCATCCAAAATGTCCCACCACCCCAAGGAGTGCGAGCACCTATGGGAGTGAGCACCTGTCCCAGAACAGAGGCCAGGATTTTGTTTTAAAAATAGCCAGAGTTCAGATTGCTTCACATTGCCCCAGGCAACAGGTTTCTGCTGCCACCTAGTGGTAACAAGTGGTTGATATAGAAAAGGGGGAGGAAAGGACCCTTAGAGCCCATAAACAGTTCACTGACTATTTCTCAATGATGCTAACTTTTAGGACATACAGGGACACCTGCCTCTGGAATTAGAACATGTGCTGTGGATCTTGGGTTTGGACAGTCTTTAGGTCCCCTTCTTTTATTTTGTACTTGTGTGTGTGTGTGTGTGTGTGTGTGTGTGTACATGTGTGTGAGTGTACGTGCAGGTACATGCATGAGTGTGGGTAGGCATGCTGTTGCTGTTACCTCCTCATTCCTGGCACAAAGCACCTGACCGAAAGCAGCTGATGAAAGGAGAGTTGTTCACTTTGGCTTTACAGACTCGGGGGGAAACTCGGTGATAGGAGGGGAGAATGTAGCATGAGCAGAGGCTGGACATCACCTCTGCCACAGCAGGAGGAACACCGTAGCATGAGACTGAGCCCAGCCGGAACTGGCTATAACACTCATAAGCCCGGCCTTAACAACACAATGCCTCAGCAAAGCACCAATTGCCACCAGAGTTCCACAGGCCACAGACCTAGCATTCAGATCACATGTTTATAGGGGACACCTAATTCAAAACACCACACATGCATACGTGGGATATGCATGCACATATGTGTGCATGGAGACCAGAGGACAAGCTCAAGTGTCATTCTTCAGGAACAACATACACCGTTTTTGAGACAAGGTTTTTCACTGGTCTGGAGCTTTCAATTAGGCTACACTGACTGGCCAGGGAATCCCAGTGTTGGAATGAAGAGTGCACACCATTGAACCCAGTATTTTCACATAGGTACCTGGGGGTCAAACTGAGGTCCTCATGTGCAGATGGAAAGCACTTCAGCAACTGAGCTATCTTCCCAGCCCTAGACCCCGTCTTAATGTCTGGTTCTTAATTGCATCCTAGAATAAAGCAGGACAGAAATAAATCAGCCAAAAATACTGCAATGCAAGTTAAGCATTTAACATAGAAATCTTATAAGACGTAATAACTAATTCCTAGACCCAGAAGAATTATTATAAATTCTCAATATATTTATTGGGAGTGGGAAGAGGGACCCCGAAAAGATGGAACTGTGTTCACATTGGTTTAATTTGTTGAGTTATGAAACATAATTATACTGCAAAAGTAATGTTGGTACATGGCAAATAGTTTAATCATCATATGAGAATATAAAATATTACTCACCAGAAATAATCACCAATACTTCCTGATGTCTTAATTTTTAAAGTAATCCTAAACCTATGAAAATTAACCATGTTAAATTCTGTCTTTGGAACTGTTTTTATAAATCAGTGTATCTTAGACATCACCCTATTTACTTCAAACCTAGTTATGCATCCCTTCATGTGCATGAGACACTTTTCTTTACAGTTATTGGTTTATTTTATTGCGGTGGTGCTGGTGAAGAATCCCAGAGCCTTATACTGGGAGCCAGTGCTCTTCCACTGAGCTATACCCCAACCCAAAGGGTTAACAAATTTATTTCAGCATTCCCATAATAGAGTTTTAGGACTTTCAGATTGCCTGGGTGTTTTCCAGTGTCAGGGATACTGTGTTAACATAACAATAACTTTGTGCATACAGGATGCCAGATCTGCATATAGATACTGGGTCAGAAGGTTTGATTCATCTTGATGGATATTTCCAAATTGCTTTCTGGGGAGGACACCCACCACTGGATCTATGAATACATCTCCCTGAAAGGTTTTATAAGCATGGCCTCTCAGTAAGATTTGAAGTCATTGGTGTGCTGATAGAAAAAATAATAATATTTTTCTGTTAGCTTGCATTGCTCTATGAGTAGGACTGAACATTAAAAAAATATACTTATCATGGTTTTGACTTTTTTCCCCCTGAACTCATATCCTTTCCCCATTTTCTTTTGGGGTGGTTGGTCTTGTTCTTGACTGATACAGAGATTTTGTGCACATCAGAGAGATTCTCTCCCTTTCATACTGAATTGCAAATATTTTTATTTTGTTTTTTAAAGATTTTTATTTACGGGCTGGAGAGATGGCTTAGCAGTTAAGGCACTTGCCTGCAAAGCCAAAGGACCCAGGTTCAACTCCCCAGGGCCCATGTAAGCCAGATGCACAAGGTGGCGCATGAGTCTGGAGTTCGTTTGCAATGGCTGGATGCCCTGGCATGCCCATTCTCACTCTCTCCTCTTCTTCTCTTTTCCTCTCTCTGTCTCTCTCTCTCTCTCTGTCTAGTAAATAAATAAAAATAAAAAAGATTTTAGCCGGGAGTAGTGGCACACGCCTTTAATCCCAACACTCGGGAGGCAGAGGTAGGAGGAACGCCGTGAGTTCGAGGCCACCCTGAGACTCCATAGTGAATTCCAGATCAGCCTGGGCTAGAGTGAGACCCTACCTTGAAAAACCAAAAAAAAAAAAAAAGATTTTTATTTATTTACTTGCAAGTAGAGAGAATGGACGCACCAGGGCTTCTAGCAAATGAATTCTAAATGCAGGTACCACTTTGCATCTGGCTTTCTGTGGGTCTGGGGAATAAAACCCAGGTTATTAGGATTTGGGGGGCAAGTGCCTTAATCGCTGAGCCATCTCTCCAGCCCTGCACATACTCTCCAGTGTAGTCATTTATCTTTTACTTTTGTTCATTATCAAAAAAAAAAGTAGTTTTGTTGCTTTTTTTGTTTGTTTGTAGGTTTAGAAGTATTTTCCCATGCTATTCAAATTCGTGGAGTGACTTAGAAAGACCTTCCAGCTCAGGAAGTGTCCACACTTCTTCCTTTCCTTTCCCTCCCTTGTCTTTCACAAGGCTACTGGGAGGAAGGACATCGGTATCCTCCCAGGCCTTGGCTTTAAATTACCTTCGTAGTCATCATCGTGGTTCATCTGACTGTCTTGCTGCTTGAGCTATTCTTCATTCCAAGTGCTCTACAGCATACCAACATATTTCGTCTTTACAGTAACTCTAAAAATCTAAGCTATTATATCCATTTCACAGATGAAGAAACTGAGGCATGGGCAGGTTAGTTGATGTGTTCCAGGTCATAGCGTTAATATGGGGTGAATCTAGGGCTGATAGCCCAGGCATTCTGGTTCCAGAATGCACGCTCTCAACTGGCACTGTGATTCCAATTTCCACTCTGTGAGATGCCTTGGAGAGGAAACGTCCTCCCTCGCCTGCTCCATCTCTGGTCCCACAGGCGTTCCTAAAGTATGTTCTCAACAGACGGGGCACCGGGAGCTAGCTCCGTGCTGCGTATTCATAGTGTGCCACACTGGCCTCGTCCTCAAGAAGGAGCGAGGTCCTGGCGGCAATGCACAGTCCTTACTATCCCTGTGTTCCCTCTGGCCAATGCCTCTTGGAAGCAAAGGTCCAGACTTTGGCCTTGGACCTAGAACAAAATGGAGATAATCCTCAACTCGGCTCAGCACTTACAGTGAAGTCATGGGTGGGAGAGTGAGGGGACTGACCTGGCCTTGGGGGTCTGTGGGTATAAGTCTGCCTGTCTCCTTCCACCTGCATAGAAAAAGACACATGAGCAAGAGTGATGTCAGGGCAGTGGCTCTGAATCTTACCGATTCCAGGAACTAGATTCTCCTTGATATGTGACTTCTAGTATGCTCAGAGCCTCCTCTCCAGTCACTAGAGTAAGCCCGTGGGTTTCGGTTTGGCGCGTGAACAAAGACCCCAACACTTTCCTCTCCCTGGAGCCCCGTGACTTCCAAGAAGCCACATTGTGACGGTGCTGGGCACTCTTTTGGCTGCAGGTGCCCTGTGCCTCACTACAAAAACTGGACACCTACAGCTTCCTGTTGCACAGGCCTGGGGCTATCCTGGGTTCCTGTGTTTCTCACCAGCTCCCTCCCCCAAACACACATACCCCGGGAGGGTCACTGATATTGCTGGTCCGAGAATTTTTTGTGTATCAAGCTTACGGGGTGCTAGTATACTTTCTAGTGTTTCTAGTTACGTCGTGGTTTGTTCTCATTGTAATTACGAAACCATTTCAGACATACTTCATTATGGAAAGTAGCACGTTCACCATGGAGACTTCGTAGTTAAGCTTGTTCTGATTGCTGTTATGAAATGAAAGGAGCGCTTCCCTCTCCCTCAGCCTGTCTGCTCCCCGAGGAGCCCGCTGGGCTGCACTGGCTCTACTGCTTGGCTCGGCACCAGTACTGCACAGTGCATGAGCCATAGCCACCAGGCCTGCTGCGCTGGGATTCAGAATGCTGTCCTGTTGCATCCTGGGACATGTGCTCACATATGACTAGCGTACTCCTCTCCTTTTGTCAGGGAGGTACTGGAAACCAGACCCAGTACCTTGAATACGCTAGGCAAGCATTCATGCCACTGAGCTGGACATCTCTAGCCCCTTTTCATTTTTTTAAAAAAATGTTTTTTTTTGTTATTTATTTATTTATTTATTTGAGAGCAACAGAGAGAGAAAGAAGCAGATAGAGAGAGAGATTGGGCACGCCAGGGCCTCCAGCCACTGCAAACAAACTCCAGACGCATGCGCCCCCTTGTGCATCTGGCTAACGTGGGTCCTGGCGAATCAAGCCTCGAACCGGGGTCCTTAGGCTTCACAGGCAAGCGCTTAACCGTTAAGCCATCTCTCCAGCCGCCCTTTTCATTTTTGACACAGGGTCTTGCTAAGTTATCCAGGCTAAGCTGCGAACTCTCTATGTAGCCTAGCCCAAGCTGGCCTCAAACTTAGTCTTCCTGCATCAGCCTCCCAAGTGCTAGGATTACAAGTGTATGTCACCACCACTCCTGGGGTCACGCATATTCTCTTCATGAAAACCACCCCCCCCAAACCTAAATTCTTGGTACCTGAGGTTGAGTTTGGCTGGGTTCTAGATGCTAGTTTTCCATTGCTTGCCTCCTTCATTCACTCACTCCTCTCTCCTCTTCTTCCCACCTCATTTCCCGACTTTGTAATAACGGCCGAGACCCAGAGACAAGGGACAGGCATGAATGACCATGGGCGCAGGTGGGGAAAAGCAGCCATAATGAGGACAGGGTAGAATGTGACACGACTTGATGGTGGCTGTTGGCTTTTCCCAGGAGATGACCTCATGCGCTGCGTGGACCTGTACAACCAGGCCCAGTCCAAGTGGTTTGAAGAGATGGTGACTACCACACTGGTATGTGAACGGCGACGGGGAAGCATGTCGATGCAGAGACTGGCATATGAGCAGGAGGCAGTGGCAGTCATTAGAACCGTCTCACCTTGGGGTCCTGACCTCAGTGTGGCCTATTGGTTCATTCAAACCCCTGCCCTAGTGCTCCTGGTTGGTTAAACTTGGCAAGGGTCAAGTCTTTCTCAGTCCCTTGTCTACTAAGGGGTCAGGGACTTCGTCATCTGAGTGGATGTTGTCCCTTTTAGAATAAACAGCCAAGCAGTGAAAAGAGTGACAGTTGTGTGCCCCCCCTCCCCCCAACAAGTCCACTCAGAGCAGCCGCAGGTCCTTGATAGATCCTTATGAGGCATATGAACAGGGGACATGGGGAGCCATGTAAGAGATACACAGAGGCCTCTGACCAAGGTGGCAGACCCGATATTGCTATCCTGAGTGTTCCTTATAAAGGTGCAGCCTCTCCCTAGCTATCTCTGCCTGGGTAGGACGGTGAAGTGCGGCTGGCACTTGAGCCAGATGGGGGAGAGCAGACATTGTGCCCTTGCTTGTCCCATCATCACACTGCCAAAAGCCGTCTGGGTCCTCCCATGGGTGCCAGCTCACCTGGGCAGATTAACAGTCTCCTAAAAGGCCAGTGGCCTGGTTTCCTCCCTGTTAATCTCCCAATTAAGCCCCTTTCTTTACTCCCCTTCTGGGTTAATCACCTGAGTAGTGACCTAGTTACTCGCAGCCTAATCCCCTAAATTCCAAAGACATGGCACCATCTAAAAACCAAAGGCAGGCCCTCTCTTCCCTTTGACAGCGGCCATAGCCCTCGCAGGCCACTGTGCTCCCCTCCCCGGGCTGCTCCGCTCCCCGGGCTGCTCCCCTCCCCGGGCTGCTCCCCTCCCCGGGCTGCTCCCCTCCCCTGGCTGCTCCCTGGGCACAACCCCGTTGCTCATCAGGGTGCTGGGCGGCAGCTGCACTGCTGCAGAATCATGGTGGACAGCGTGTCAGACCTTGTTTAAATTCTGCTCTTCCCATACAGTCCCATGCCACTCTGGGCATTAGTATTAGTTCCTGGCGTGGAGGATAGGGATGGTTGCAGAATGTTTCTTTAAATGTTGGCAGAGCCAGTTTTAACAGCCAGTTTATCTGTTCCCATAAACTTCACTTTCTTCCTGTTCGTTCCTCATGAGGACCTAGAGGATCAGATAGGGTTGGGGACCCATAACCAGGGCTTTCTGTTGGAAGTCCATGGTGGGCTGAGGAAGGTTCCCAAGTTAGGGGATGTGTTTTTAGAAGTTTCTGGCCTTTTCTTCCGTGGCAGGAGCTGGAACGGCTGGAGGTGGAGAGGGTGGAGATGATCCGACAGCATCTGTGTCAGTACACACAGCTGAGGCACGAGACAGACATGTTCAACCAAAGTGTGAGTTCCCCACTCCGGTGCTAGGGCCAGCAGCACTCCTAGGAGTCAAGGAGCTGAATAGAGCCACCTGGCCCTATGCCATGGCAAGTTAAGTGGTCACTGCAGATGAATCTGTTTCGAGGTGGGCAGTGGGCAGTTACTCCTGCTTGAGTGACCTCTTTGGATGGGCTTGTCAAGATGGCCCCGGATATCCATGTGATCCGTCCCTAACACAGGAAATAGATGTTCCTGTGAGCTGCTACCCTAAGGAGAAAGAAGCTGTGACAGTGTTTTGTTTTGTTTTGTTTTGTTTTTGAGCAGGAGCTTGCTGTGTAGCCCAGGCTGGCCTTGAACTCTTTCCTGTTACCGTCAGGTACTTCCTCCAGCCTTGCAATGATTAAAATAGCTTAAGACAGTGTTACCTCCCACATGAATTTCTTATAAAACAAAACAAAAACACAGCTTCCGAAAACAGGAAGAGACTGTAGAGGTGGCTCAGTGATTGGAGGTGCTTGCTTCCAAAACCTGCGAGCCTGGGTTCAATTTCCCAGTACCCATGTAAAACCAGACCCAAAACATGGTGCGTCTGTCTGATAACTCATTTGCAGGGACAAAAAGCCATGGAGTGCCCATACACATGCACACACATAAATAGACAAAAATAACTTTTAAAAAATTAAAATATGAGCCATACCTAAGGTTCACAGGCCCAAGCCTTTGGCACAACCTGCCCTTTTGTCCAAGGCCAACGTCTGCAGAGTAGCTCTGGCTCTCACAGTCCTCTGCACATTCTGACCCTCGGTCCTCCCATGAGATGCTGGAACCTTCTAGAGAAGCTGTACTGAGGGGCAGCAGCAACATGGGGCACAGGAGACCTCTCCAGCTCAACTGCCACCTCTGACTGTGTTCCCTCTTCTGTGTCCCTTGCAGACAGTCGAGCCTGTGGACCAACTTCTTCGAAAAGTGGACCCAGCCAAAGACAGGGAGCTGTGGGTCAGAGAGCATAAAACGGGCAACATTCGCCCTGTGGACATGGAGATCTAGAAGCTTGCGCGGCCCTGGGGGTCCCACGAAGGAGAGGGGCTGGGGGTACTACGGAGTGGGGTTCGTAGCTCCCTCATGGTGGAGCTGCCCTGCTACCTGTTGTCCTGTCCACTGAAGAGAGGGGAAAGAGCTGGTGACTCCAGAAGAGTGGCCTGGGCGGCCCGGCAGGGGGCTCCCCAATATTTCCAGACCATGAAGACGGACCCACCGCACTGCCCTTGTCTCTTGAGACTGAACTCCCCAGGCCCCATGCTGTACTTATAACTCTCTGAGAACAAACTGAGCTCCAGAGGGGCAGCCATCACACACTTATGCCCTTGGTTGCCCAAGATCTGTCCTCCGGCTGGGCCTCTTGTCCCCAGGGCTTTAGAAGATGAGGGGAGGGAGGTCTTTGTCTCCGACCAATGTCAGGATCAGAGTCAAGGAAAGGACGCGTAGTTCAGCTCGTGGCCTGTACTCGGGATCATTTGCAACCCTCCTTGTCTGTTTTCCCCATTGCACTCTGGAAGCCCATTTCTGGCTTCTTCGCTGGCCACTCTTCACCCCTGGGAGTCCCGGGGAGAAAGCCTGGCTTTTGTCTTCCCAGCCCCATACCGCCCGTAGAGGTGAGGATGGAGCTACCTCAGTTGGCGAATTGGCCCCCGTCTGAGCAGGAGCATCGGATCATGATATCTGGCAGAGCAGGCTTCATCTGTAAGGTCTACCCACAATTCCCCAGCCTCCCATCCTCAGCTGCGCTCTCACGGCAGTCACCCTTGTCTCCATAGAGGAGTCCTTCCAGAGTCCTCAGCCGACAAGAGTGTAGCCATCTGCGAACACACCCAAAAGCTTTGGAGGCGGGGAGGGTGGAGTCTCAGAAAGCAGTAGGCAGAGGGCCAGCTGGGGTCTCTGTCACCGTGCCCTCTGTACCATGGTGGCCCTGCACCACTCTCCAAGGCTCCCCACTTGAGGGATTCATGGAAATGGGCCAATTCTGTATGGGAAAGGCTTCCAGACAAGTCTTGTCATGTTCCAGGTGGCTCCTGCTATGCATGATGGGTTTGGGACTTCTGCCCTCCAAATGAGTACCAGGTAGTGCAGATTCTCTCACAGCCTCTATAGGTTGCTAGCACCCGGGTGAAGGGGCCTCTGTGACGAGCATGGACCACATTCTAGCTGGGAACTCATTTCCCTACAATCCGTCTCTTCATCCTTCTCACTGGTGACCTTGTATTTGCCCTGTCCATCTCCCATAAGCACAGAATTCTACGAGCACAACTCTGACCTTCCAGTCTTCTATGCTGATAGCAAATGACTTTCTGACCCTGCACCCTTGCTACCCCTCTCTCATTGAATTAGAATCTTCTTGTAGTTTCATTGGAAAGTTGCCTGTGACACTAAAGTATTGCCGCTGTTCTTACTGAAGCATCCCAACCACAGAGGCCAACGAGAACGTGTCGCCGCTACTGATAGATTCTGTCCACGGGCTACTGAGCCGCTCACTGCTGGGTCTGAGTATGGGCCAGGACATCAGCTACCCGTTTGGGGGATATTATTTCTTGGTTTCTTTATTAAAATGGGTGCTAGTGGTAATTGCTTTGTGGTTCAAGTAAATTAATTTGTGGGTGATCTTCAAACACCCGAGCCAATAGCCTTGTCATCATCCCAGCAGTTATGAGAGTGCAGTACAGCTCGTTGGCTGTGTCTCCTCATTCGCACCTGAAGGGTCCCAAGTCCTCTGAACTGTCACTTCTTCCAAGTTGTCCGTGTGGGCCGATGCATTCATTCCGGGTCACCCCTTCCCTTTGTCCCCTCACCTGTTCCTGTTTACCCTCTTCACGTGCACCTTTTCTTACTTTCTATTCCTTCCTCTGTTCATTCATCAAGCATTTAGCTAAGGCCAGCGCGTAGGCTCTGTTCTGAGGACAGGCAAGACTGTGCACTCTTGTTTTCTGTAGACTTGTCTCTTCCTGCAATGCCTGATGACCTTGGCTGTCACATTCGGGTACTCTGCAAGGGCGCTGGCTGCTAGGGGTTAAGCTGCATTCATTCACTGCCTCAGTAGACGCTTGGAGCTGAGTGCTGAGTGCCAAAACTTCACTTGTGCTTTCATCTAAGACAGGCACACACCCCAACACCTCTGCTCCCCAGATAGACAAATAGATGGAGGAATGCTTGTGCATTACTGGAGAGGAGGAACACTGTACCTTTACCCCTGCCCACTGGAGCTCTTCACTTACAAACTACGTCCACTGTGGACAGTCAAAGGATTCCAGTCACCCAGTCACCAGACGCTCTTGCTTACCTATCCAGCTCCAACTTCAGAGATGGCTTTGGTGGGTTTTAAGTAATTTTCCTTGTTCCACAGGTAGGAATAGTGAAGACAAGGGTAGCCAAACATGGTGTGAAATGACATGGAGAATCAAGAACAGAGCTAGAGTCAAGAGTCCCGAATAACACGGAGCCCCTGTGGGTAAAATCAAAATGACAGTGAAGCCTAGTCTGAAAGTGCACCCTGGAGTACACGCAGGCTGTCTAGGTTGTGTGTTTGGGATTGTGTTTGGTTGCAGTTTTGTGGGTCCAGCCAAGCTTCTAGTGCATGCTCAATGAGCACTCTACCAGTGAGTTATGCCCCAGCCTTGTCTTCTTTGTGAAGGTGTTGCTACTCAAGTTCTTAGAGGATTTGGCTGGGTTTATTCATAATGGGCAAATGTCCATTGTTAGGCTCTGAGAACAGCTCAGCCCCTTCTACCTGCCCCATCCGGGAGCATTAATGCACTTGTTTTGTCTGCAAAAGCTTGATTAAGAAAAAAAAAAACAAAAAAATACAAAAAAAAAAACCTCAAAGATGAATGATGTTCAAAGTGGGTCAGTTGCCATGACAACCTTCAGGAAAAAAATACTTGTTACCCTCATTATTTTCTAGTGCTTTTTGAGCAGTACACAGTGCACAGGCCGTTTGTGCTGTATGGACAGCAGCTCTAGACTCTGTCATTGGGACCCCCATGGGCCCCCTTTCTACCTCCACACAATACCCTGGTGACCGAGGAGGATTTCTGCAATGGTTGGTTAATAGCTGGGTCAAACTGAACACATTCATAACCAAGGGATTGTTTCTATCCCCTCTGTAAAAAAACAAACAAACAAACAAAAGATTAACAGATTAGTGGGTGGGCGCATAAAAATATTGGTTGGGCCAAAGCCCCTTCTTGGAAATACAAGCCATAAAATTCAGAAGATGTCAAAGACCTTGGCTTGTTTAGACGCCTTTGTTCCCAGCTGTGAGTAGTCTTAAAGAGGAGTTTAAACGGGCGTCTGGAGAGCTGCTGGGTATTATGTAGGTAGGGAAAGCACTTTACAGATAGCTGACTGGGGGCAGGTGAGCTGTCGGCTTAACCTGGACACCACTCCATCCCCATAGTTCTTCCCCCTCCTGCACAGCCCCCCTTCCGCCTCCTCTTTCCAGTATCAGGTGTAACTGAGGTATAATAAAAATCCACCCTTTCAAACAATACAGCTCTTTGACTTTTGACAAACTCGCGTGGCCTTGCGACCACCACTGAAGTCAGCATGGTATGTCCGTCATTCCAAGAACTCCTTTTCCCAACCCCTGCCCCAGCTACCCTGTCAATCCTTTTCATGATGCCATATAAATGGAGTCACTGAAGCAGCCATGGTGTGTGAGAGAGAGAGAGAGGGAGGGAGGGAGCGCACGGGTCCCTTTGCATGGAGGAGTAACTTCCCATTGCATGGGTAGACCACAGTTGCTTCCTTAGTTTTAAAATGTGTCTTTTGCCCTGGAAGTGGCAGCCTCGGGCCTTCAGCTTATTCCCCTTGTTTGCATAACCACCACCCCCCCACTGCTTCCCTTGTCCTGGAGTGGTTCTTGAGGTTCACACTGACCCTGTTGGTTGCTACTAAATCTGGGCCCCTTGCAGGCAGGGAGGGAGGGGGAGGGGACAGCAGGGTCCCAGCTGCCCTGTAGCGCTGCAGCAACCTGCAGCTTCCATTGCGGCCACCAGAGCCTCTCCCCTGCATTGGGCTGTAGTCTGGGCCCCCAGCCACTGGTGTTTGTGCAGACAGGCTGAGAGAAGAGTGGGAGACGCATGTGGGAGAAAGCTGGAGCTGATCCTTGAGCCCAGAGTTACCCTCCCCTGGATCGGTCACTTCATCTGCCAACTGAGGGTACTTGTTCTGGAAGGTCTCTCAGGCCTTCTGTGTCCCCCCACCACCACCCCTCCCCATTGCACATTTATACCCTATGTATGCGGTCATAGCTAACCTGATGTCACCTGCACAGCTATACAGAATTGGCTAAAATCATTGTAACATGAGCTTCTCCAATTAGACCCAAACGGAGCTAAAAAGGATGTCATGAGCTGAGTTGAGAATAAGGTAGTTTCTCCCAGAACCCCCAAAGAAGTGATAAGCTGGTACCTTTTGGATCTATCTGCAGGAGGCACGACAGGTGTAAAGAAGGAGCCACCTGGTCAAGTTCTTGTTATTGGGGCTTTTCAGCCCATGGTCACATTGAGCCTGGCCTGTATCTACCTCCCACTAGGTGGTGACAGATGGTGGCCGATATAGTGCCAAGCCCAGCCAAGGCCAGGCCAGGCTCTGGGTGTGTCTTCAGGGTACCCACTCCTCCAAGCTGTCTTGACCACGTCCTGCTGAGTGAAAGACGAGCCCTGCAAGGCTCCTGAGAAGCTGGGAACGTCCGTGGACTCGGGCCAGACAAAGGTCAGGGCAGGAAAGTTGGAGCCTCGGGGTCCCAAGGCAGGAGGCAAAGGCACGCAGGGGACCGTTCTCCCAGTCTGCCCCTCAGGAGCATCATTCCTGTGGGGGTCTTCCTGAGGGGAGAGAGCAGCTCCCGACGGGCAGTTAGTCTTGGAATAACAGACAGTAGCCAAAGACCAAGGCCCTGCGCCTGGAACCTCCTAGTGGGCGTGGCTCTTGGGAACTTTGTTGGGGAGGTGATGAGGGCCTCTGGACTCTCACTGGGTGGTGTTTGGGGTACATCAGTCATTTGCATTGGAAGAGAATTCCCTGTGGAGCTGCAGTGGTAGGATGTGAAGGGCCAGGACCCACAGGTGCTCTCGCGGGGACATTGTGACATTGGAACAGAGACAAAGCCACGAGTGGCCCCGCCCTGCCGCCCTATTTGTCCTGTAACCCAAGGTGGGGCTTCTGTGTGTTCATTCGTCTAGTCGGGACCCCTTCCCTGAAGCTCTCTCATCACACAGGCTCTAAGACCCAGGGACACACGTTCCAAGGGACACCAGCGATGCCCGAATCTGTGTCTCTTCCCCTGCTCCAGGAAGGAGACGGCCAGGGGCGCATCCTTCACAGACACTGAGCACATCAGCAAACCCCCAAAAGTGGAATTTTCTAACAAAATAAACCTGCTTGTTTGGTCTTGTTTTCTGTAACTTTTGCTAAATACTTTATACATTTTTAATGTTGAAAAGTTGTGTCTCCTGCCGGCATTCCTCACCCGGTATGAATGTGTTTACTCCGCACTGTATATCTTCCCATGCTCCGGCTGCCTAGACCAGTAAATAAAATGGATGTAATATAAGTTATAAGTAACAGTGTTGAAACTCTGATCCCAACGGAGGCTGAGCCCTCCCCCTCCACAATAGCCTTTGTGTGTATTAATGCTGAAGAGTTAAATGTTTTAAGAGTTTAAGTTTTGAAAGCGTTTGCAATATATGATAGTCCCGCATTGTTATAAAGCATTTCAGGAAGCTTAGTGCTATCATTTTTTCCCCTCTTCGGCTCTGTGTGTGCACTTGAGATGCTTAGATTCACTCCATGTAAAATAAACCGTCCAGAGACTCTGCTGCCGCGGTGGCTGTGCGCAACCCGCTTTTCCTAGAGGGCCGCACACTGCTTTATATGGACGGTCTCGGCTTTCCTGCCGGACCCCCGGCACTGGTGACCGTTTTACTCCTGAAGACTTCGCAGGGGGACAAAGGACACCTGGACATTGATGGATCAGTGATGCCAGTCCCAGCCCTGTGACCTCCCTTCTCGGCTCTCTGCCTTCCGCCCCTAGGGCAGCTGCTCTTGCTTCGTACATTTATTCGCTCAGCAAACGTTGAGCGTGCATTACACACCAGGCACCGCCCGGGCCGCTAGGAACACCTCCATGAACAGGACAAAGAGCTCTGCCTCGTGCCTCCTGCGTAACAGAGACGGGCAGACAAACCCAGATGGCTAGTGAGGGCGCCCTACTCAGCAGGTGCAGCATGCTGTCACGAGAAAAGGAAGGAAAGGGCTGGAAAGACATAGTATTAACCAAGGGGCTGGCGTGGCTTTGTGGAGACCTGTGGCACTTGATTAAACAAAGACCCAGGTGGGAGCCTGGCCGGTCTCTGGGGGAAGAGGGGTGCAGAGTAAATGTCTGAGGTAGCCCCTGAGGGACAGGGCTGCTCCAGCAGTCACAGGCCTTTGATGTTCACTCTGGGGACCCTGGGTAGCCGCATGCACAGCCCCGCATCACTAGGTTCCAGCAGGAGCAAAGAGACCTGCTGGGAAAGTGAATCAATGCTCCTTGTAGGAGGTGTTCTCCATAGCGGTGGGCTTTGGCGGGGGTAGTAGGGTCATGGGTATACTTCAGAAGTAGAGGCGAGAGGTCTGTTGACAGGTGAAAGTAGGGTGTGGCAGAAAGAGCGGTTCTGAGGGTGATGCGAGGAGCTGGGCCCCCGGCAGCCAAAAGGTGGGAGTCACTCCCCTCCATGGGGAGGTCTGTGGCCCACCTTCCCCTGTGGGGTCCCCACTGCCTTCTCTCTTCTCAGTGCACACATTCCAAAGGCCCAGGCTCCAGGCTAGATAACACAAAGGTCACCTTATCCTTAGTTCAGAGCAGGGGAGCTGGAGGGATTCGATGAAGCCTGGGGTCTGAACCCAGCAAATAGCCAAGGCTGAGCTCCTGCTGGGGACCAGGCCTCTGGAGAGCATGCGCTGCTTTCAGTCCCAGCAAGGCCAGGAGGGGTGACACAAATGTCCTTCTTTCCTGCGGTGACAGCCAGAAATCCTTGGGGGTACTGGGCAAGTTTATGGGTCCAGCTCAGACTTAACAAATCCATTCCCAATACATCATCTCCAACAACTTGTTTGGCTAAAGAGCATGAGTGCTCCCTCTGATAGAAGATGTTTATTCAGGTTTTCAAACAAACCTCCAAGTCATGACCCCCTCACTCTTAGCAGCATCAACACAGCTGCCTGTGGTCCCTTCCCGGGATCCCCTCCCGCAGGGGGTCCCTCCAGGGCATAGCCACTTGCAGACAGACTGTACCCAGCCGCTTCCTTCCCACCTGCAGCTAACTCCCACCTCCGTGCCCCTGGAAAGGAGGGAAAAGCCCCGGATGGTTCTGGCAGACTTTCCTCACCCAGGGCCACATGGCTCCTCACCATGACCTCTTCTATTGCCCTAGCACCCTTCCTCCTCACCTACAGAAGTGGGGAGTCGAGTCTCTTCGATTCAACCTCCGAGAGGCAGATGTGGAGTACTGAGCCCAGAACTGACAGGCCTGTCAGCAGAGCCATTCGGCAGCCATGTGACCCATGGTCGGAGACAGGTCTTGGGAGGCTCCATCTCTCACCTGTGACATTGCCCTTGCCCACGAGCCTTAAGCACTTCCAACTGCCTGCATTTGGGCACGTTCCCCCCATGCCCAGCGAGAGGTGAGACTACACTGACACTCTGTAGTGTGACACCCTGCATGTGACTCCAGAGCTCCTGGGGTGGGTGGGTGAGGTCGTTTTCAAGTGTGGCTGCCCTGTGTCTAACAGCAGTGGAGGACGAATGCTTCCTACAGGACAGTGAGATTCAGGAGAAAGGACTTCTGCTGTGAGATAATAATCGCTCATAAACCTACGGAAAAAGAAAATACACACACTACACAAGACTAACCTTAATGTTTCCTGAGAAATCACCTGGAACCACTCGGGGTGGGGTATGCATGAGGGATGAGTCAGTACATTGGTGCTTGACCTTCTAGCTCCTTCCTGAACAACATCAAGGTGAGTACTGTGGTTTGGATAGGTGTATCCCAAAGGCCCAGGCATAGAAGGCTTGGTGTTCAGCTCACCACTAGGAGGTGGTGAAGCCTTTATGTCTGGGGCCTAGTGGAAGAAAGTCAGGTCCTTGGGGCATGCCCTCGAAGGTGAATGTTTTCCTCCACCCACACTCCCACCACAATGGGCTCCTCAGCATAGGCTCCAAAACAATGGGCCAATTGACCTCGAGCTACAACCTCCCAAACTAGAAACCAAGATAAACTTCCCTTTTTCACATGGACTGGTCTCAGGTATTTTGTCACAGTGATGGACAGCTAAGACAATGAGCCTGGCAGGTTGTTTTCTTCCAGTAGTAAAGCTCTGCTTCCCACCAGTAGCCCATCAGAAAATAGGGGTACAAATTTCACTTCCCAGCCTAGTGACTTTGGGGTTTCGTCTTCATATTCTCCACCCCTAGCCAAGAGACAACGGACCCCTCATGCTGGAGGGCAATGCTGGGGTTCCAAGGGTGTACCTCTCCAGCCCTGTGCTCAGCTAACCCAGGGACACTGCTCACCTTCCCACTGGGTGACAGGATTCAGGATTCAGGTGCAGCATGCTTATGCTCTGGGGGTCAAAACCGTGGGTGGGGGGGGTCCGAGGTCTTTGCATAGCTGCCTACCTCTGGCCAATTCTTTCTCACTCAGCAAGCAAACTGTTGCCTCCTACTCCCCAGCACCCCACTGGGCCACAGACAACCTACACAAACCTGAAACTGAGCCATGGCACATGGTATTTGGCTCATACTGTGAGATGTCTTTTTCTTTTCCTTTTTTTTTAATTAATGGTCCAAGTTTAAAAGTTTTATGTTACATTTTAAAATCTGATTTTGGTATTTCTCTGGGGTAACTAAAACATCTTGCAACATTGGTCTGATTCTGGTGTGAAAAAAAAATGACTCAGACTCAGTTTCTCCTCCTATGCCCTCACAGTACAGGTCACCTCTAGAACCTCAAACTGTCCAAGACTTCCCACTGACAAGAAGCAGCCATTCTGCAGTGGATATTCCCTGGGGCAGTTCGGTTCTGACATTGTCTACAGCATTGGATTGCACGAGGTGAAGATCCCATCTGCAAGAAGACCCCTGCTTCAAACACCAAACCCAAGTTCAGGTTTCCAGAATGGGGTAGAACCCCTTCTGAAATGAGCATCTTACCCTGTATTACCGAGGGTAGGGCAGAGATCGGCGTGTGCCAACAGAGATGGGGATAAGGGGCAATTGTAGACAAAGCGATCAGCAGAGGCCTGGGTCAGTTGGTGATATTTAAGCCAAGATGTGACAAAGGACTAGAAAGCCAGAGAGAAGTTAAGAAGCATGGCTTGGGTTACACAGTTAGTTAAGTGGCATAGTGCAATGACAACCCTGCTCCTGAGATGGGAAAGACAAAGCAGGAACTGTCATGGTGCTTAGAGGGCAAGAGCCGGCCTAGAGATACTTGGTCCAAGGGTCCAACTCCAGTCCTTTCCTCCCAGGAGGGCAAGAAGAAGTGATCTCCTGCTCTCAGCTCTTTATTTTAATCTCAAGAGGGTTGTGCACCGCCCCTCCCTCCAAGGACTGGGAAGAACTGTCCGCAAATCCCCCTAATCCAGCAGCACCTGGGTCTGTATCCCACAGCCGAGCACAGCGCGGGCAGCCAGACACCACACACGTACCTCCCAGAGGCCCAGTGGCGCCCACTCTCCCTCACCCATGGGGAACAGCAAGAGCGGGGCCCTGTCCAAGGAGATCCTGGAGGAGCTGCAACTGAACACCAAGTTCACCGAGGAGGAGCTGTCCGCCTGGTACCAGTCCTTCCTGAAGGAGTGCCCTAGCGGCCGCATCACAAGGCAGGAGTTCGAGAGCATCTATGCCAAGTTCTTCCCAGACGCCGACCCCAAAGCCTATGCACAGCACGTGTTCCGGAGCTTCGACGCCAACAGCGACGGCACGCTGGACTTCAAGGAGTATGTGATCGCGCTGCACATGACCACCGCGGGCAAGCCCACGCAGAAGCTCGAGTGGGCCTTCTCGCTCTACGATGTGGACGGCAATGGGGCCATCAGCAAGAACGAAGTGCTGGAGATCGTCATGGTCAGTCTGCCCCTCCCCTGACACCTGCGCCGGATGGGCAGAGCCCATTGCTGCCGCCGAGGGCGGAGTGGGGGCCAGTGGCTGGGGCAGCAGGGAAAGGAAGGGCCTTTGACTACTGACGGGAACAGAGGGGCTGGGCATCCTCCCCGCAGCTCCATCTGCTTCCCAGAGCAGAGTTGCGGCTTCCTAGTGCATTTGGAAAGTGTCCCTTCGTTCCATCTGTACTCCCAACCGCCCCATTCTTTCCTTCCTGCCCGACCTCTCTCCTGCTTTTCTTCCCTCCTTCTTTTATTCCTTCCTTCCCTCCTCCCTTCCCTTCTTCTCCCTCCTTTCTTCCTGCAGTGTTCTTCTTCCATTCTTTTTCCTTTCTGCCATTTCCTTCCTTCCTTCCTTCCTTCTTCTGTTTTCTTTTCCAACCTCCTCCTCCTTCCTACTCTGCTTTCCTTTCTTCATTAAAAGCCGCTTCAAATTCTTTTCAGAAATACACATTCAAATGCTATCACAGTGAAACGGAAGCACACATGATTCACATACAGCATAGGAAGCAGTCACAGCCGGGGATGGGGAGTCTGGGCTGTGGTCATGTTTAGTGCTCTTTTGACACCCGGCGGTGTGCGCCCCAGGCCGGCACTCCTCATGGCTCTTCCGGGGTCCTGCCTCAACATGCTCCCCACAAGGGCTCCTTCGTCTACTACCTTATGGTCCATCATTTGTTCTGAATACTTCAGTTGTCTCAAAATAATTTTTACAATATTTTTCTTTACTTATTTACTTATGAGAGTGAGAAGGAAGGAAGAAGGAAGGAAGGAAAGGAGAGAGGGAGAGAGAAGGAGTATGGGTGCAGCAAGATCTCTTGCCACTGCAAACAAACTCCAAGACACATGTGCCACATTGGAGAAATGAACCCAGACCAACAGGCTTTGCAAGCAAGCACCTTTGACTGCTGAGCCATCTCCCCAGACTTCAAAATGATTTTATTTAATATGTAAGCAATCTGTGAAATTTAGAACATATGCAAAAGATTGTAGATTTAAATCTACATCCACATAAAAGCACTGTTGACATATTGCTGCATATCTTTTCAGTCTTTTGACTACATAATTTAAACAATTCTAGAATTAGCATTATTTTTAGTATGCTTTTTTCAACTACTGTCTTATCATGAGTATTTTTCATATATCACACATTTCTCAAAAACATTTTATCTTTTTTTATTATTTTATTTTTGAGAGAGAGAGATAAAGAGAGAGGGGGAGAGAGAGAGAGAATGGGCCCACCGGGACCTTCAGCCTGCTGCAAACTCCAGACGCGTGCGCCCCCTTGTGGCACATGTACCACATTGCGTGCTTGTGCCACTGTGCCTCTGGCTACATGAGACCTGGAGATTTGAACATGAATTCTTACGCTTCGCAGGCAAGTGCCTTAACTACTAAGCCATCTCTCCAGCCCTTGTCTGTTTTTTTTTTTTTTTTAATGTTTATTTTATTTATTTGCTTGAGAGTAGGGCACCAGGACTTCTTGCCACTGCAAAGAAACACCAGACACTTGTACCACCTTTTTGTCCAGTTTATATGGGTGGTTTGGGACCTGGGCCAATTGGACCCTGGGCCAATAGGCTTTGCCAGCAAGTACCTTTAACAAATGATCCATCTTCCCAGGCCCTTAAAAAAAATTTTTTTTATTTATTTGAGAGAGAAAAGCAGATAAAGAGAGAGAATAAGGAGCACCAGGGCCTCCAGCCACTGCAAACAAACCCAAAACACATGCACCACATCATTCATCTGGCTTTGCATAGGTACTGGGGAATCAAATCTGGGCTGTCATGCTTTGCACAAGTGCCTTTAATCGCGGAGCCATCTCTCCAGCCCCCTTGTTTTGTGTTTTAAATGGTTCTCCCTATGTAGGCCAGGCTGAAAATTCTTGGTCCTCTTGCTCACAATTCCAGTAGCTTGGATTACAGGTGTACACCCCCATATTCAGGTTAAAAATATTTCTAAAAGGCAGGTAATCTCCTCCTAAGGCACACCCTCAGCCTTAGAATATCATTTTGATTTCCTTTTCCTTCTATCCACTTCATTGAAACGTTTTGATTCATTTTCATTCTCTATGCATACACTTGTGTGTTTATTATTATTGTTTAATGGCAGGGTGTCATGTAGCCCAGATTGACCTAAGACTCAGCCAAAAAATAACCTTGAACTTCTGATCCTCCTGCCTCTACCTCACAAGTTCTGGGTTTACAGGTGTGTGCTACCATAACCAATTTTGTTATTGTTAGATTTGGGGGCTCACAATGGAGGACCAAAATAGGCTTTATTGTTACAGCAGAAAAGGAAAAGGGGGGAAGAAGAGAGAGAAAAATAAGAGAAACACTTTTTTCAGTTTTTCAAGGTAGGGTCTTGCTTGAGCCTAGGACATCTGGAATTCACTATGTAGTCTCAGGGTAGCTTCAAAGTCATGGCGATCCTCCTACCTCTGCCTCCCAAGTGCTGGGATTAAAGGTATGTGCCACCATGCCCAACTAAGAAGCTCCCTTTTGTTGTTTTTTTTTGCCAGACAGGGTCTTACTCTAGCTCAGACTGACCTGAAATAAACTATGTAAACTCAGGATGGCCTTGAACTAACAGTAATCTTCCTACCTCTGCCTCTCAAGGGCTGGGATTAAAGGCATGCAACACCATGCCCAGCATTATTTATTTATTTATTTATTTATTTATTTATTTGCTACAAATAACTTTTAATCCCAGCACTCAGGAGGCAGAGGTCGGAGGATCGCCATGAGTTTGAAGCCAACTTGAGACTACATAGTAAATTCCAGATCAGACTGGGCTAGAGGGAAACCCTACCTCAAAAAAAAAAAAAAAAAACAACTGGAGGGCTGGAGAGATGGCTTAGCGGTTAAGCGCTTGCCTGTGAAGCCTAAGGACCCCGGTTCAAGGCTCAATTTCCCAGGACCTACGTTAGCCAGATGCAAAAGGGGCTCATGCGTCTGGAGTTCCTTTGCAGTGGCTGGAGGCCCTGGGGCGCCCATTCTCTCTCTCTCTTTCTCTCTCTCTCTCTCTCTCTCTCTGCCTCTTCTCTGTCACTTTCAACTAAATAAATAAATAAAAATAAACAAAAAAAACTGGGAAAAAAAGAGAAGGGAGAGAAAAGGGGGTGCATACATGAGAGAGAGAGAGAGAGAAGGGGGGAGAAAGGCAATAGAAAAAAAAAAAACATTTTAAAGCGATGACTAAAATTTCATCCTATGGAAATACCATAAAGCTATTTAAACATTTCTATGTCTTTAGACATTAGAGAGGTTCCACTTTTCCTATTATATCACTTATGTTTCTTTCTTTTAATTCCTTCATATATGTTTTAAATCCCCCTGTCCCATAACACTTGCTTTATTTTTCTAATTCCATTCCTGTTAGAAGGAGAATATTCTTCATATTTTATGCAATTTTTGGTGCATGTGTAGTGATGCTCTTATTTCAGAATTCCTTCATCCTTATTAGGAGAAGACACAAGTATAACAGCAAAGCACACAATGTGTGGTCAGCCCTGGAGCTAAGGGAAGTGTGTGGCACCCTCACTGTCTGAGCAGGCTCCTCTGGGCTGGCTGTAGGGTCTCTGGGTGGCATGGGGTAGGGACCAAGTCTTAAGAGTCACCTAAAGGGTGCTAGCTTGGTATTATTCTAGAAAAAAGGAAGGGAAAGGGGAGAGAGGGGGAGCTGACACTGTACTTAGTGGCCCAAGGCCCCGCTATGCATCAGGTCACAAGGTTGTTGTTGGCACATTTGTCTGAAGTCAGAAGCTATGAGTAGTACCAGCTTGGACACCAAGTCACTATGTGGCCGTGGGAAAAGCATGTGACCTCCCTGGGCCCAGGGTGAGACTTGGATAGATTCTGGGACCATTTCCAGGGCCCTGAAGGCCTGTCTCCTCACCCCACCCCTTATGAGGGGAGGCAGGCAGCCATTCCCTGCCAGCACTTTACCGTCCAGCCAGGACATGAGGCCCATAGCTCGGGACAGGCTGAGGAGTTCTGGGAGTCACCTGTATTTTCGTCCACTCCAGGGGCTCTGCATGCTGTCTGTCCGTAAGACTGTCTGCCCATAAGGCTGCTGGGACTGATCCCTTCCTCTCATCCTATCACCAGTCAGGAGGGAGCTTCTCACACCTCTTCATCTTCCTGGACTTCAGGCTAATTTCACGGACATCCCTGCCCTTGTGTAATACACTTGCATCTCCTGGGAGACAGAGGCTCTGGCAGAGACAGCAAATCTGCCCACCCTGAGCCTTCCTAACACCAAGGGTCTGCATCCTTGAGTGTCCTTAAGTGTCCTTGAGTGTCCTCTGTCAGCCTGGTCAGGCCTGGGCTTACTGAGCAAGTAAAATCCTAGACATATGGAATTGGAAGGACAGGTAGAGGTCACCTTGTCCCCTCCTCTGATCTCCCAAGCCTGGGACACTTTGGGCTTTGCCCTTGGTTAGGAAGGGGAGAGGGAGCTAAGAATGATCCAGGAATTAGGTGTTATTTTATTTAAGAGTCTATCCCCTTGTGTGAGAAGGATCCAAAGAGGGCCTGCTTTTTGCTTTAAAGTATACATTCCTGACCCATTCTCAATCGGTTGCTTTTTTTTTTTTTTTTTTTTTGACACAAGCCCAACAGACTGGCCTTTTTTTATGCAAGAGAGCAAGAGGGGAGAGAATTGGCACACCAGTTTCAGTTCAGCCACTGAAACTGAACTCCAGATGTGTGTGCCCCCTTGTGTGCATGTGCGACCTTGCTTGGGTCACTATGTGTCTGGCTTACTTGGGACCTGAAAAGCAGAACCTCCTTAGGCTTCACAGGCAAGCACCCTAACCACTGAGCCATCTCTCCAGCCCCCAGCTGCTTTTACTGTGTGGTTAGAAAGTATCAATACAGACCTATGACAGCTTCATACACTTTCCATAGCTACTTCATATATCTACAACATAAGGGTGTGGAAATAACCCTCTTGAAATCAGCCCACATCCTCATGGCTATTTTGCAGCTGTGCTGACTAGAATTACCAAAAATCAGTTTTGTCTTTGTGTGTCTGTGTGGGGGGGGGTCTTCCCTGCAAAGAAGTTTCCTCCCCCAACCCGCCTTTCCTCTTTTAAGAAATACATATATTTTTGTCTAAAATGATATGGAATTAATTTTGTATATTTTTTAAATGCTTGGAAGCAGTGTGTGTGTGTATATATATATATATACACACACCCACATACATATATATATACACATATATATGATTATATGTGCATATGCATGCCATTACAAAAGCATTATGAGGGGCTGGAGAGATGGCTTAGCTGTTAAGCACTTGCCCTGTGAAGCCTAAGGATCCCGATTCAAGGCTTGACTCCCCAGGACCCACGTCAGCCAGATGCACAAAGGGGCACACGCGTCTGGAGTTCATTTGCAGTGGCTGGAGGCCCTGGCATGCCCATTCTCTATATATCTCTATCTGCCTCTCTCTGTGTGTTACTCTCAAATAAATAAATAAACAATTTAAAAAAGTTAAAAAAAAAACAAAAGCATTATGAGGTCTGTGTATTCTACTGTATTCAATATTGCATTAGGCTGCACTGTCTATGCATTTTTTTTTTTTGAGGTAGGGTCTCACTCTAGCTCAGGCTGACCTGGAGGTCACTATGTAGCCTCAGGGTGGCCTCGAACTCACGGCAATCCTCCTACCTCTGCCTCCCGAGTGCTGGGATCAAAGGCGTGCGCCACCACGCCTGGCTTCCGTCTATGCATTCTTAAGGCACTTGCCCTTTCTTTCTAAGTAAGGTATTCTTGTTAGTTAACATTTCCTAAAAGATTTGTCTTCCTCCCAGCCCTCCTTTTCCTTCAGTCTTCCTTCTTCACCCCTTTCTTGTTTTTCCTTCTTTCTGTACTTTTTTGTTTTTAGAAACAAGATGATCTAGTTTCAGACCGTGTGACCCCATGGCTGTTCAGTCTTTTGACCCTAAACTGGGTGATGGGACTCTCACGTGCTGTTCTTACGTGTGCCATAGAATTGATCTCACAAGAGCCTGATGTGTTTCAACCGGAACAAGCGAGGCAGGATCCGAGGGCTGCCGACAAGTGCTGCCTTCTCAAGCACACTCGCCTGCAGTCTTGGTTCCCACCTCTTTCTCGTGGTCATCTTTTTCCAGAACTTGGCTCTTACCAAAGCGGCAGTAGGCCCCAGCTTTCACTGCAGCGTAGGATAGACAAGTAAGTCTCTTCCCAGGCAGAAGCGGGGCAGAGTGGGCACTCACAGTTGTTGAATCACCTGCTGGGGTTAAGTGAAGAGGAGGCCACCCGCTGGGCTCTGTGGGGCTGTGTTTTCCTCTTGAGAATGGAAGAAGCCATAGGTGTGCCTACACATGTGTGCACAGCAATGCATGCACACACACATGCACGTGAGTTTGGTACTGACTTCCTCTCAGACACTTTGATGCCATCTAAAGGCTTTTAGCCAAAAATTTTAAAAATTTGCTTATTTCATAAGAGAAAGAGAATCCTGGGGGGGGGGGGACATATTGCTCCTTATGTATATCTCAAACAATTTGAAATATAAACTCTTCCATATTGTTTTCTCTTAAATTGTATCATATCTTTCTGCAAGCATTCTGAATTTAGTCTAATTAAAGAATACTTACAATTTAACCTTAAAAAAAAAAAAAAAGAATGATCCAAGAGCCCAAAGCTCAGCCTTCCTCTGGATTCCTATGTGAGAGGGAAGATAATGAGGGGCTTCCTGTGCTCTGGGAAGATCTTTGGAAAACTCTTGCTGGTACCGTCCTTCCTCTGCCCAGCTTCGTCCAGTGCTCTTCAGCAAGGACGAACAAGTTCAGGTGTGATGTAAAGGTGCAGCCTCTGCAATCAAACTGCCTGGCTGGAATCTCCTCTCCACAGGCTGACTTTAGGCAAGTTAGTTGTGTCAGTTTCTTCATCTGTAAAATGGGACCAATGACCCCCAACTCTGTCGAGTTGCTATGAGCATTAGGTATAAAAAAAGCTTAGAACAGTGGGGCACCAGCGTTCCACACACGTTAGGTGTTATGAACCTATGCCAAGCCTCTGTGGAACTGGGATGCCTGGGAGAAGCTACTGATGCTCTGCAACCTGTGGGGGGTGGGCCCCCAATCCCGACCTGTCTGCTGTGGGATTATCATTGGGAAGTTTTGATTTTTGAATTTTGTTTTGTCAAATGGAACTACAGTATTTACTCAGAAAATTCAAACAATACATAAGAACACATGGTATGTACAAAACTTTTTCTACCCCTCCACCATATTCTGTTCCTCTCATGAACGGCTAACAAATGCAGATGTCCGGGTCTGTCAGTAATTTTGATTCAGCAGAGCATGTGGGTTCTGAGCATCTGTGTTGTAACCTCATTGCCTTAGAAGGTACCTGGGCCCAAAAGCTATTTGGGCAGTGAAATAGGGAACCCATGCTGGGGTATCCCAAGTGTTACTAGGTTTCCCTTTTCTACATACCCTTACCAACACTTGTCTTTTTTCTCTGTGAATATTTGGATTTTGTTTGGGGAAATTATTTTTTCTTTATTATTATTACTAACAACATATTTTTCATATCGATACATCATGTGTTGGTACCCTCTTTGTTTTGTTTTGTTTGTTTTGTTTTGTTTTGTTTTGTTTTTGAGGTAGAGTCTCACTCTAACCCAGGCTGACCTGGAATTCACTATGTACTCTCAGGCTGGCCTTGAACTCACAACTATCCACCTCCTTTGGTCCCCTGATTGCTGGGATTAAAGGCGTGAGCTACCATGCCCGGCTTAGGGGGGATGTTTTATTGTTATTAGGGTTACTGCTGTTTTTGTGGTGCTGTGTAACAGGCTATCACTCTACACTGAGCTACAAGCCCCAACCCAGTCTCTTAAAAGAGACAAAAATGAAATAAGGCAACTTCTTCACAGAAGCAAGACTCACTGCTATGAGGAGTTCATTAGGCTTTTTTCTTTTTACATGTGTATGCGTGTTCATGTGTGTGCGGGCACTTGTGCACACGTGTGCATGTACATAGAGTTGACATCAGGTGTCCTTCTCGGTTGCTTTCCACCTTATTCTTTGAGATAGGATCTCTCACTGAACACAGTGCTCACAGAGTTGGCCGGACAAGCCAGCCAGCCCCAGGGAATCCGTGCCTCTAGCTCTACAGTACTGTGATTACAGGAATGATCCACCACACTCAGCATTTTATATGGGCTCTAGGGAACCAAACTCAGGTCCTTGTGCTTGAATGCCACGTGCCTTTACCCACCAAGCCATTTCCCCAGCCTCGTTGTGGTTTTGATTTGTCTCCCTAGTGATTAGCGAATCTGAACACCTTTTCTTATACCTGTTGGCCGTTCATATCTTTTCTTTGTAAAAAGATCTCTTCAAGTCCTTTGCCCATTTCTTTTATTTATTATTTTGTTAATTACTCACTTTACTATATGAACATATTGTATATTGTTCATATTCCCATTGGGTTATACTCATATCCCCTCTTCCCCACCCTCATTCCACTTAGAGCCCTCCTCATTGGGGTTATTTGTATTCACTCTGGGGTCATGAACGCATCAGTCCGTCTCTATGTGGGGGAAGACAGTGTGTCAGGGTACTCCTTCTCACCCTGTGGCTCTTACAATCTTTCTGCCCCCTCTTCTACATTTTCCCTGAGCCTTGGTTGGTGTGTTATAAGTCTCCTTTAGTGTCTAGGGCTTTGAGTGTCCTCAGTGTCTGTTGCCATTTCCATGGTGTAGGTTGTCAGTCTAGCAATGAGAGAAGCACTAATGTTTAAATTGCCATTCCGCTGTAGTATCTCCTGGGCCCTGGCAGATGTTCTAGGTAGAGGTTACTAGTCTTGTGCTGGGCAGTCGGCTATCTTTTCTTGTATGGATAGATTTAGTTCTGCCCAGAAAACATTGCATCTGTTAAAAAGTTAAAAAGCAGATTCTCCAGCCAAGAATGAAAGCAGCGTGAAGTAAAGGGGGGATAAGTGTAGTTACTTGAGAGGTTTTGATGTGTATACCCACTCTTCTTAGCCAATGAACAGTCGGGACTTCTCTCTGGAGTCTACGACCTTCCTATCCATGGGATTCTGACTTGGTTCTTAGTACCAGGTGTGATTTCTCTCCACTGAGCAGACTTCATATCTAACCAGAGAGTAGTTGATTACTTGCATAGGCCAGTATTGCATAGGTATGTGCATCTGCCCAGCTGGTCGATTTCATAGCTTGGCATGAAAACCTCCTACTAAGTCATACTGTTGGTGGGCACTGTCCCACAGCCGCTCGCATGGCACCTGTCAGCACTATGCGTTGCCTGTTTTTAATTGGGTATTTGTTCTTTTGCTATTGAATTGTAGGAGTTCTTTATACACTTTATATATTAATCCTTTATCAAATATATGATTTGCAAATAGTTTCTCATATTCCATAAGTTATCTTTCTTTGTAGCCATAGGTTTCTTTTTAAATTTTAACTTTCTAATGGACAATTTTCACACGTGTACATAGTGCATTTTGATCATCATCCTCTCTCATTACTTTCTTCTGACCCTCTCCCCCATACACCTTCCACTGAACCCCTTCTTATTTCTGACTATTCCCTTTTCTATTTTGATGGAGTTTTTGTTTTGTTTTGCTTTGCTTTCTCCATGATCCATGCTGACATATTTGTGGCCCTACTATTTCAGGTAATGGCAGTCACTATGAGGCCATGAATGCGAAGACCACTTTGGGGCTGGAGGGATGGCTTAGTGGTTAAGGAGCTTGTCTGCAAAGCCAAAGGACCCAGGTTCAATTCCTCAGGACCCATGTAAGCCAGATGTACAAAGTGGTGCATGCATCTGGAGTTCATTTGCAGTGGCTGAAGGCCCCAACACTCCTATTCTGTCTGACTATCTGTCTCTGTCTCTCTCTCTCTCTCTCCCTCAAATAAATAAATAAATAAAATTGAATACAAAAGAAAAATATTTTTTAAAAGACCACTTTGTATTGTGAAGCAAACATTCTAAAGCATTCCTCTACATCTGCTGGTTCTTATACTCTTTCTGCCACCTCTTCCACAATGTTCCCTGAGCCTTGGTAGGTGTGATAGACTTGTCTCATTTGGTGCTGAACTCTTAACTGCCACTTTTCTTGGCACTTTGAAGAGCCTTGAATCTCCCCAGTAGTCATTCACCTCCATCCCAGTCCAGTGCCCATCACAGTGTTACATCTTGTAGGTTACCTTTTTATTGTGTTGTTTCCCTTGCTGTGTAGAAAGGAGCTTTTTAAATTTAGATATATGCCGACTTGTTCCAAAATCACGGCTGTGACTAGTGTCACGAAGCTCCTTCCAGGAGTTGTACCCTTTGGGTATAGGCTTAAATCCTTAATTAGAAGTTTAAGTCCTTGATTTATCTTAGGTAGGTTTTTGTGCATGTGGAATGAGACATGGGTTTGCCAGGATTTCCAGGCCCTTACTGTTCCTTCTAACAGGTTCTTTTTCTTGGTCCGGTACAGGCTATTTTCAAAATGATCAACCCCGAGGATGTGAAGAACCTTCCAGATGATGAAAACACACCAGAAAAGCGGGCTGAGAAGATCTGGACATTCTTTGGAAAGAAAGATGATGGTGAATTCCTTTTGTGTTCATTGCCATTGAATTTACAGCCTCAGGAAATTTCCCGGAGACCCCTAAGAATATTTTTTCCTTCTGAGCCACAGCACCCAGCAACACTGGGGACACTTGTGTCTCCGTGCTTTCTCTGCACTGTCTTCAGGGGCCAGGGGTAGGCAGGGTGACAGAAGAGTCAGCAAAGGCCAGGTCTGTACCACCCTGGAGCTGATGCTAATGATGGAAGGTGTCACCACACTCCCATCACTCACATAACCCGCCTGCTGTCTGGTATTCTTTGGGAACGAAGGAAAGCCCTAAATTAAGGAGAGCTTTTGCAGACAAGCAACTTCTGCTATAGAAGAGTTGGTCTGATTTTTGTTTTTGACATAAATTCTTACCCAGGCTGAATTCAAACTACTGATCCTTCTGCCTCAGCTTCCTGAGTGCTGGGGTTACACGCATGTGACACACCACACCCAACTTTCTTTTTAATGTTTTTTTTTTTCTGTTATGTGTATGCTTCTGTTCATGTATGTGAATACAAACATACATGTGGAATGCATGTGTGGCATCAGATGCTGCCTTCCACCTTGTTTTTGCAGGAAGGCCTTTTATTCTTTATTCCCAGGGCAGCAGGCACCTGAGTTTAGGGATTCTCCTGTCTCTGCCTCCCTTCTCTGTAAGGACACTAGGATTACAGACATTCACACTATGCATCTGGCTTTATGTGAGTTCTGGGGATCTGAACTCGTGCTGTGAGGTTTGCATAGCAAGCACTTTACCCACTGAAACATTATCCCCAACTTACACTCAGCTTCTGATTGTTGTTGTTTTGTTTTTTTGTTTTTGTTATTCAAGGTAGGGTTTTACTATAGCTCAGGCTGACATGGAATTGACTGTGTAGTCTCAGGGTGGCTTCAAATTCACAGCGATCCTCCTACCTTTGCCTCCTGAGTGCTGAGATTAAAGGTGTGTGCCACCGTGCCGAGTTCAGTTTTTTTCTTATTTAATTTTTTTTTCTAGTGCTGAGGACTGAACCCAGGGCTTTGTGTGCAAGTGCTCATCTACTGAGCTAAAAATCCCCACCCCTCGGCTCAGCTTTTTAATTTAGATTTAAGGAATATAAAAGTGCAAAATCAACAAGCTCACTTGCCATTTCTATACCATGTACTTTGCAAAAAGTTCCCTGCACAGTTAAAACAAGGGCAACCTCAGCTTACCTAGCTTTAGCCTAAACACAAGTTCTAATAACCTGAAAGTTCGTTTGGATGCCCCAAGGTACCAGCAAAAGACGATTAGATTCAAATTTGATGACTAGAGATTAATTGAGAGTATAACCACTGAGAAAAACAGGGTCTGGAGGAAGCTGGGTAGCCTTGAACTCTCGGCAATTCTCCTACCTCTGCCTCCCAAATGCTGGGGTTAAAGGTGTGCGCCACTACGCCTGGCTTATTGTTTATTTGTTTTTAAGAGATGCCAGCAATTGAGTTTTCTAAAATCTGAAGTGTCAGGACTAGGGCGATAACTCAGTAGTTCAAAGAGCTTGTTGCACAATCCTAATGACCAGAGCTTGGATCCTCAGGACCCACTTAGAGCTGGGTGCAATGGTGCCTGTGTCTGTAGCCTCATTCCCCTGGGTGCAAAATGGTAATGAGAGGCCGAGTCATAAGATTCTCAAAGCTCATGAGCCAGCTAGTCTGCTAGTTAGTCACAGCAACAAACAAGAGAAACCCTGCCTCAAACCAGGTGGAAGGCAAGTGCCAACATCCCAAGGTTGCCTCTGACCACCACATGTGCACCGTGGCACGTGACTACTGGTAGATACACCCCCCCCCACACACACACACACACACTAAAATGTCAGCATAAATAAAACATGGCATGGCCCAAAGAGAGAGTGACTGCTGAAACAATCTATCAAAGATTCAAGAAAAAAAAAAAAGCCTCACGACACAGAACAAAGGCAGCTAGAGATGATCAACCCTCCACTGAAGACGAAGTCAGAGGGAGTCACTGAGGTGGGAGCTACTGCAAGGCAAGCAGCTACTGGGCCAGAGAGTTTAAGGAAATGCTCAGCCCCACGTGCCAGCCTGGCTCCCACACTGCTTGCGTGCTTCTCTTGCCTTGTCCTAGTCCTAACCCCTGGTGGCACCTCTTCTCCAAGCACCTGCTCCGTTTCACTTGCAGGGACACTGGCCTGTGTAAGACAGCTTCCCGAGTCTCTTACTCACTGACTCTTTAAGCTATTTAATCCCTTTCTTATGCCCGTCTGTCCTGGTGTTGAGCTCCCTGACCTACTGTTTGCTAATCTGAAAACTTCCCATGTGAACACTGCAAGTAGATAGGGAAATTCTGTGACTCATCCCGTTGGAGCCAACCGTGACTCCTGCGCGCGCGCGCGTGTGTGTGTGTGCGTGTGTGTGTGTGTGTGTGTGTGTTTTCTCACAGTCCACCTGAAGACACAGCCTCACCAAGGCAGCAGGCTCTTTTGGTGGGAGTTTTGAGCTTTGAATGAGGAATGAGGCTGGTGGGGGCATGCGGAAACTATAATATCTAAATTTCCCCATCCAGGCATAGACAGAGAAGTTTCCTGAATCCTAATCACAACATGGATTAAGGGTATCCAAAAGGTCCTGAACGTAAGGCAATGGCAGTAGAGTTGAGCTCGGCAATCCTTGGTTGGCGCGGCGTGCTGGGCTCTGTGAGCACACAGCCACGCTCGTGAAGGAGCGCCGACCTCCCTCTAAATGTACCTTCTACATGGGGTCATCTTCGACGCCAGACCCAGATTCCTGCAGAGGGCCTTTACCCTCCTCTCTTCTCTGTCGCACCTCACCCTTCGCCTCCTGCAATGGCTATGACCCCCCACCCCAGCACAGTGGCAGGTGGCATACAGAGAAGGGGTGCAGTGACATGCTAAGCCCAGTACAGAGGGAAGCTAGGCTGTCTTGGAGGTGTGAGGCTCTCTCCATCCTCATCCCAAATACCAGAGCTAATCGGATCAGGGAACACGGGAATGGAAGCTTGGCAGGGATATGTGGAGGAGGTGGCAGCTGGTACTCACCGTGCTGCCTTGTGCAGTGGGCACACAAGAGACTTCTCTGCAGGTCAGGCTGTCCCTAGTGTGCCACTGTCCTCTCATCTCTCACCCCTTACTACTTTGGGGACATGGCTCCTGCTTCTGCAGGAGACTCTGGGTCTGCCATCTGGGTCACTTTTTTTTTTTTTTAGGCTCGAGACTTGAGGTGATTTTGAAAGCATACAAACAGACAGTTACAATTATTGGGGGTAGCGCAGTATAATACCCAGCAAAGTGAGGAGCCACCCAGTCAAAAGAGACACGGAGTACAGGAGCAGGCCCCAGGGCCCCCACGGTGCCAATCTTTGGTGTTTCATGACTGATCAAAGTGGGGAGTCCAAAAGTCTTCGGGGGGGGGAGGAGGCTGGGTATCTTGGGAGTATCCTTCAGGGACACTGAATAGTTAATATTTTCACAATGAATACAATGGCACCAGACATACTAGTTGGATATCAGCGTCTTTGCAGCTTGAAACAGTCCTGATTGGTGTTTTTTTTCCTCAACCACAGATAAACTTACAGAGGAAGAATTTATCGAGGGGACCCTGGCCAATAAGGAAATTCTGCGACTCATCCAGTTTGAGCCTCAAAAAGTGAAAGAAAGGATAAAGGAAAAGAAACAGTGATGCCAACTGCTCTGCTCTTCCCTCCTTGCCCCGCTTTAAACACCTGCCGTGCACACGGGCACTCACACGCCCAGGGCCAAGAGAGGCTCCCACCCCCAGCGCAGCTCCCTGCCAAAAGGCTTTAACGGGGCACAGTTCCTGCTTCCTTGTGTTGTCCGCGTCCCTCTCATCACACCCCAACTTTGTCCCCTCCCTTTGTTCAGTCAACCCAGTAGCTTGTCATAAACCCCAGGATTAGGTCATAAGAGTCCCAAGTATGAGCCCTGCTTAAGCTCCTTTGGGGATTGCTGAGCAAGCAGGTTCCAATAAATGCGAAGGGAAATGGACACACAGATGGCTGGTCATTCTCGGCCTGGAAAGGGAAATGATTTCTCGCAGCTTGACCTCAAAGACAAGGCTGTACGGTGATTCCAGTTCTAGGCCAGCTAGGGTACTGACAAAGACTGAATGGCCCTGGGTCCTGCTCTCATGAGCATTCAAAGTCCAAAGGGAAAGATTGTCAATTGTTGTGTGTGTGTGTGTGTGTGTGTGTGTGTGTGTCTGCGATAGTCCTCACACTGCAGCCCAGGCTAGCCTTGTACTGACCTCCCTCAACCTCCTCAGTGCTGAGATTACAAGCGTGAGTCTCCAAACTGACCTGACAGATCTTAAGGATGTCAGGACCAGGGGCCAAGGTTACCGTGGTGATATTTAGAGCACTAGGGGAAGATGTAGTATGAGAGAGGCTGAGCTGTCAGGAAGGATCAGAGAAGATGCTCTCAGTGAAGTGACGCTTACATTCCACTCACAATGGGCTATAGCAGGAGATGGGTGGAGGAAGGGAAGCTTGCATCTTATATAGAGTGGTTGCCCCAGTCACTGAGGCAGGAATGAGCATCTCGGGTTCCAGGATGTGAGCTGGATAGGGTGATGGGTAGCCTGAAAGGTAGGTGGCCAGACCTGTAAAACCTCCTTGTAGTCTTTGTCGTCACACAGTTTGAAGTATGAGGAATTTGTTTTTGTAATTGAAGTTTCATCAGAGTGGAAATGAGCCATGGGAAAGACTGGGGACAGGAGATGACAAGGAGATTTTGTAATTTCCTGGTGGCCAGGGCTCAGAGCAGGATGGAAAGAATAATACCTTGTAAGCACATATGCAGGAGGTAGCTTCCACCTGACTTGCTGCAGGTGAGAAGGAATGAGAAGAAAGGGACGGAAGCAGGGTAGGTCTGTGGCTTGGACACTGGGTGAATGGGGATGTCATCCACCAAGATGGGAGCCCCAGGGAAAGCCTTCGATTTCAGGAGATGAGGAGCCTGTTCTGATTTGGTGAGTGGTGAAGACTGAAGCCCCAGATGATGGAGCCAGGGAAGGAGACCCAGTGACAAAAGAGCAGCTTGCCCAAGGTCAGCCAGCTGACAAGCAGAAGCTGGGCCAGAACTGCTCCAGTGCACCCAGCCTCCTCAGAGTTCCGGGGCCGGGGACATCCACAGACTCAAGCGGCTGCTCTAAGATTAGTAGATCCATTGTGTGGAAGAGACAATGAGTCTCCAGCCTTAAATTCCAAGATGAGGTTGGGAAATAGACAGGTAGCCTGGACTCATAACCAGCCAGTACGCACCCTCCTGACTCTGAGCTGTCTCCTGTTGCAGAGGTTTGGGGATCCTCCCACCTCCTGAGATGAAGCCACAGCAATGACCCAGTCACCACCGCAGAGAGAGGGAACAAGAGAATAATCACTTGGATGCAGAGCATCTCCTATGGGCCAGGCATTGTGCAAGGCTCTCTGTCGGCACTATTTCTGACATGGAAACATAATCCCATCCACAATATAGATGAGGACACTGAGGCTAAGGAGTAAGAGCAGGACTTGATTCTTAAATTGGAGTCCCTTTGATAACACCTGAGCACCCCAATAGTTTGGGCTTGGGCATGAACAGGATAATGAATTCTGGGATTGTATACCATCCATGGTAGAGAAGGACAATATGTAGCATGTGGCCAGCAGTTTGAGAAAGAGGGATTGTCTACCCAAGATACTTCTCCAGTGTAGACAGAGTGGGCTGACCAGGAGCCAGTGCAGAAAGAGGAAGAGAAATTGAATTCAGCCCAGGCTGGTGTAAGAACACAGCCAGAGGCCTCAACACCTTCTTCCAGTACTCTTCCCATCCCCTCCTTGAATGAATCTGCTGGTGTATTTTGAAGTTGGGGCTTCTCATATCTCTCTGATATCATTGTCACTTGGCTCTAAAAGAACAGACTTCATGAGTATAATTAAGTCTTGGTTCTGTGGTTCAATGGAAGACATAAAGGCTCACTGGAGCCTCACTGGCCAGGGAAGAATGAAAGAATGGGCGCCTAATTTGTGCCTCCTTTGTTAGCTTGGAGTAAAAGGGCCACTTGAACCAGGGCTCTGCATGGCCCTGTGACAGTCTATGGCAAATGAGCTAGGAGAAGAGTGAGCAGTATGAAGACCAATTTGGCTAAGGGAAGAAAAGAGGTGCTGATGAAGTGTATCATTAAGATTCTTCCAGATGCAAAAGACAGAAGACCCCCTACAGAATGTTGTGCCACAAAGAGGAATTTACTCATACTTGCAACTGAAACCCCATAGGTAGTATTGGGTCAGGTCTGGTTTAACCCTCAGGGTTAATATCAGGATTTGTTTTCCATCTATTGGTTTCCTTTCTGGTGTCAGCATCCTTTCCAGGCAGGTTCCAGCTGTGCTGGCAGGCTGACTTCGTCATGGCTCCCACTGTGGTGGAAATCTCTTGAAAGTGTCAGCAAAGTCTCAGGATTACATCTCCCATCTCTGATCCGTTGAGTGCCTTCTCTGACAGGTACACCTGAATGGAATGTCCTGATTTGGCCAAGGAGATTTTAATGCCTATCTGTGTCGTTGAAAATGGATGGAGTCAGGAAACCTCAAAATTCATGGTCAGAGAGTAGGAAATGTAGGTATCCAAATGGAAAAGTATGATTCCATAAATATTAGAACGGAGGATTGTAAAAGTAGATGTTCACATTAGAGACCTTGGAGAAGCTGCTTCGTAGCTCTAATTCCCTGCTTCCTCGTGTATATGTCAAAGGGAGAAACAGACTACTTCCTGGCTAGGAACAATAATTCAGCTCTCTACGGGGCTGCATTATGTGCATTTCTTATCACCCTTGAAAGGTGGCTTCATTGATTTACCAATAAGTTGACCCATGCCTAATGTCATTGCCGCAGAATAAGTTGACCCATGCCTAATGTCACTGCCGCAGCCCAGGCATCACATTTCCCACCACAGATATGACTTTGTGCCTCTGACACGCCCAAGATGTGTGCTGATGTGCTGGGGAGCCCTCTGCAATAAGGTCCATTAGATGGGCCCAGTGGGAATGACATGCATCAAGAAATGGCTCCTATCATTGTCACCTAGAAGTAGTTCTTCCAGGTATGTTTGTAGTGTCTCTTTTCTCACCAAGAGCAAACTCTGTCCATGGAGCCAGGTGGTGGGGGACACCATGATTCTGCCTACTCCATCCCCATTTCTGTCTCTGGTGGTTAAACTATCTGGTACAGTCAGCTTTGAATTTCTGGATAAATGCTGACCAAAAGCAGCTTATAGGAGGAAAAGGTTTAGTTCAGGCTTACAACTCTCAAGGGAACACTATCCATGGTGAAAGAAGCTGACTCATTTCCATAGATTTAAGCATAGAGGCATCATCTGATAGCCAGCAAACACCAAAAAGCATGAGCAGCCAGAGTTTTAAATTGCTCTCCACATACCTTAGGGTTGGCCTTAAGATCTACCCCCAGTGAGACATTTTTTCCCCAGCCTGGTTCTGCCCACTACAGATTCAAGTTCCAAGTCTGAGTCTATGGGGCCATACTTTCAGACCATCACAATCCACCCTCCATAGACTCATGACCATATTACAACATAAATTGTATTTAGTCCAACTTTAATATTGTTCAAAAGTCCCAAATCTCATCTGAGACTTACACTGTCTCTTAACTGTGAGTCCTGTAATATCAAAATAAAGTTACATTATTTCTAACACGTAATGGCACAGAGTACATATTCCATTGTAACAAGGAGATACTGGACCTAACAAACCAATAACCAGCAGGTATACACAAAACAACTGCAGTTCCCAATTCAACATCTGCAACCAGTGAAGATAGTCTCTGTATTTCAATTCTGCCTCTCCTGCTAAGCAGGTCACACCCAGGGAACCATCCCGTCCTGAGCCACCAGCTTTTCATGGCAACTGAATCCTAGTATATCTAAAACATCTTCAAGTCTCCACTGTAAACCACAGTCCATCTTGACAGCTCCATACAATGGCCTTATTTGGCCTCTAAACAGGGATGTCTACCCTGTTTCGCCTACCACATTTTAGCAGCAGCTCCCAGAACTGGTTCTCTTCACATAGTGGCCTTACTGGGCCTCTACAAAGAGACCTGCATCACCTTGCCATTCATGTGCCTCTTGGAACCACATGTACTTCAAGGCCAAGTTTTATGTATTTTATGTTTCCAAAACCATTACTAGGCATGCAGAAGCACAGCCAATTTTGTAAATCCAGCGAGGAATAAACCCTGATATGAAGAGCAGCACATGCCTTCAGAAACAAATGCCAAAGAATGAACAAAGTGTAATCAACTTAAATAAACTTGTTTTAATCATTAGCAGAGCAAGAACAAAGCAGTGTGTGTTGATGACCCCACTTGTGGAAGAAGGTGGGGGGCATGTACAGATGCTTAAGGAAAAGAAAATCCTCTATTAGTGGTGAGATCTTGGATAAGATCTTACTCAGCAGCATCCAATGCTCCTGAGAGGCAATTTAACCTTCTTTCAACTTAAGACTGCATCCTGAGCAATTGCTCCACACCAGCCCTGTCCTGGGTGTGTGCCAGGGAAACAAGGAGGCCCTCGTGTTCTAGGAGCTCACTGGCTAATGATACTTGCAGAAAAGAAAAAATATGGAAGGATATATATTTTAATGATTGTACTCTGGTAATCTAGATACACACACACACACACACTAAACACAGAACATGATGCACTTCCTTAATGCCTTTGCTTCTGTCCCCATCCTGTAAACATGGGGTAAAAGGGCCATAAAATTCAAAGGATCACCCAAAAGCTCCATAGTTGAGATAAATATTTTAATAAAATCACATAGACATCAAAGTTAGTGTTAAAAAAAATCTTCAATGTGTTGGAGATGTAGCTCAGTTGGTAAAGTGCCTGCCTAGCACACATGAAGCCTTTGATTCTATCCCCGGCACCACATAAACCAGGCATGGTGGTGCATACCTGCAGTTCTAGCACTTAGTAGATGGAGGCAGAAGGATCTGATGTTTAAGGTCATCCTCAGCTACATAGTGAGCTTAAGACCAGAGATACATGAGACCCTATTCCCCACCAACATATATATATTCTAAAAGTCTCCAATGAATACACTACCAACATTTTAGACATGGTCTGGGCCATGTGCTGGATTCACTTGATATATGCTGATCCAGGTCCTGGTGCCAATAAAACTTTATCTTTATAAATGACCTATCAGATATAGTTTGTGGATTTACTTTTCATATCATTGCGTTAAAGTACAATTTATTTTTCTTAATGTGCTTTTCAGAAGCAATTGCCTCACCCTTGCCCTGGCCCTGCTACAAAGCATCCTTCAAACAAAGAGAGTGGCCAGATCAAAGAGGATCTGCAATTAAACTCAATTTTCAGATATATTTATATAAGAAGATGATTCATTTCTTTGAAATTCACATGTAATGGCAGATTGTGTGTTTTCATTTACCAAATGAAAAGTCTGGCAGCCCTACTTGAGAAGTATCAAAATAAGACAGTATTGATTTCCATAATAACATACCCTACCCACATACACATACATTTTTGCACACTATAAAAGCTACACTCCTGTCCATTCGTACAATGTTTCCAAAAGCTATTTCTCCCTTGGTCTTCCTGCTTCCTCTTGCCTTGTGGCCCTAGTCACTGAGCCTGACCTTGGTGGCCTGGCTCTCTTCAACCACTGTAGGTTAGGTTCTGGTCCCTACAGACCTGGCTAATGTAGAGCCCTGGACTTCTCATGTCACACTCAGTATGTTCAAATTCAGCCACAGTCTTTCCTATTGCCTTACCTGGGCTTTCAGCATCCATCTGAGGAACAGAATTTTTATCAGTGGGGCCTTGGGTCAGGAAAGTAGTAGATAAGTCTCCTGGAGCATGAGGTGTAGTTGTAAAAGGATCAATGTTAAGCCAAATATGGAGGGACATTCCTACCCCTCAAAGCATGTCGAGCAAATAAGCTAGAAGAGGTCAAGTCCAGAAGGACAGATTGCTCTGGGAAGAAGAGAAAAGGATCAATGACAACATTCAGAAGGTTCTCAACTGAGGCTAAAAGGAGGACATGATGGTTAATCTTGTCAACTTGACTGGACTGGGGATACCCTAGTGGACACACTTCTGGGCGTGTCTGTGACTATGTTTCAAGAGAGGTTTGAGTGAGCAGGGAAGATCCACCCCGGATGTGTGCTGTACCATCCCATGGGCTAGGGTCTTGGACTGAATGAAAAGAAAAGGAAGGAAGCTGAGCACCAGTATTCATATTTCCCCACTTCCTGACTGTGGACACCATGTGCCTACTGTGTCATCTAGACACACTCTCTCCACTCTGCCAAAAGAAATTTGGCCTCCCTTTAATTTTAGCTCCTTGTCAGGTAATTTGACCACACAGCAACAAGAAAAAGTAGCTAATACACGTGGCATCATAACAGTTCAAACTTCTGCATTGAAACGAAGACAAGGAGGCAAGTCAGCGTGGAAAGGAAGAGAAGATGAGCAGGGAAGTAGGTCTGGTGGCATCATGGGGCCACATTTTATAAAGGAGTTCAGGGACATCAGAAATGAACTATGGATGCAGCACACCTCTCCCTTCTCCTGCCCTAAGCCAGACCTGGGGTCTTTAGCTCTCCTAGGGCCTGCCCAGGATCATCCAAGGGTGGACTTGGATTCCCTCAGATGACTGTTAGGCAGGTCCAGTTCCTGACCATTGTCCCAGACTCGCTCTCTTAGGATCTCAGCTATGAGCCTAGGATTTGGTATATTAAAAAAAAAAAAAACTTCCTAAGGGGTTATTGTACAGAAAGAAATCACATACCATCAAGAGTAAGGAGGGTATACCAGCTGGACTCTATTTTAACAAGAGAACTCCCTTTGTGGCTTCTTTCACTTGAATTCAGGGCCAGGCCCCAGGGACCGGTGTTGATTCCAGAAAATAAGCCTGGTGAAAGGCATAGTAGGGTGACCCACCCAGGCACTGCCTTATTTGCACAGAGCTTAGAGAGCCTGGACAGACTTCACATCGAAGCACGCGTGGTGAACGGGAGAAGGACGGCTCCGCACTCCGCAGCCCCCATCCCGCCTGGCCTCCAGCTCTCCTGCTGTCAGGACTCCAACAGTTGCAGGGCTGGAGCAACGGGCCCCATGCGCTAGATCTCACTCTCTTCCAGAATCTCCTCCATGGTGTTGGCCAGGGTGAAGTCTCCCTCACTGCTCTCGGAGAGGCTGCTGCCCCGGGGCCACACTCCGTGGCCTCGGTGAGGCCGGGCACCAGCCTGCCCCTGGGCCCCCGTGGCCAGGTGTGAGCCATCAGGCGAGGATGGCAGCTGCCGATGGGTCTCGGCACCGTCTCCCTCTGGCAGCTTCTTGGGACATGTCCCCAGGAACTGGAAGGTCTTCCCCAGGACACAGGCTCGACAGCCCCAGTGACGAGCTAGCAAGAAGCGGCCCCAGGACTTCCGCAGCTCTGCCTTTACCTAGCAGGGAAGACAAAGGAAGGGTGAGCATCTTGGGGTAGACTTCTCACATGACCATTCAGCAAATGTTTATTGGGTAGCTACTTGCGGCTACCCTCAGCAAATGTACGCACCAGACGGCAATGATACTGTGTGACTAAACTCACAGAGCGCCTAACGGTCAGCCACAGTTTGGCTACAGGTTTCTGGACTCCAAAGGCCACGCTTATCTTTTTCATCGCACCTTAATCCTAGCATGGCTTCAATAGTTCGAGGGCTATTCTGAGCTGCCTGAACCCATCCTGACACCTTTCCCCATGTTCCTAAGCCGCCTCCTGTTCTCTCTAACGGGTGTTGACAAAAAAAAATTTCTCCCAATTACGTTGGTCACAGTTGTACCATCACAAGAACAGAAACCACCAGGAGATTTGGATTTCAGCCCCCGTCCCAGCACAAGCTGGGTTGGAAGCATAGAAAACGTACCTCTCCATTGGCAAAGCCATACTGTAAGGCGACCAGGAATCCCTAGAATGAAAGGGAGATGTGGCGTGAATTTTGACTCGGCGTAGGACGTGCTTGAGAGTCACCATCAATGTTCAAGGAACCTCGCATAGAGACGTTTTCTTCTAACCTTGACATCCACCACCCAAATCAGCCCCGCTCATGATGCACATATTCCAGTGATTATTAATCCCCCAAGACCCTATGTTATTCAGTCAAGGGTACCAATACCAAGATAGGCCATTGTCCCATTGCTACTTGTCTATAGTGGTCATTGATTGATTTATTTTGCTCTGCTTGCACTCTTTACTTTTGGAAACTGACCTTTCCTTACTCCCAGGCTTTTGGTATGGCTGTCAATCGTAGGGCCCTATGTTTTAGGATGGTCACCACCATAATAATTGGCCAAAACTGGTTCTGTAACCCAAGCAAGGCCGATCAGAACTATTCCCTGGGAATGGATGGAGGACTTTATTCCCTTCCATGTTTGACATAGTAATTACAATTATAAAAATGATGTATGCTTGAAGATATGTCTGGCATCTTTGCAGTGCCTGAGAGGGACTCTTCTGGGCATGAAGCCAACACAGACAAAGGAAGGAAGATACGGTCAGAAGCAGACTTCCTATGAGACTGAGGACTTGCATCCAGCTCTGCTTGGTCCTGAAATTTTCATCTCTGTGACTTAAAACACTTTTCTCTTGTCAGAATACTTCTTTTGAAATGATAGACTATTTCCCAGCAGCATTTTTATTATCTTAGTTTAAAATAAATGCTCTTAACTCTAGGCCCCAGGTAATCTGGACATTGTGTCTCCATGGTGTTGACCTCACCTCCTGGGCCTCTGGGTTGCTACAGCATGACAAGCTTGTGTGTGAGGAGACTATGGTATAGTAGATTTAGCATCTCACCTCAGGCCAAGGTGTATAACCAGATGTCCTGGCTCAGGATCAGTCTTATTTTATTTAATTTTTAAAGACAAGGTCTCACTTCCAACACCAGCCTCCTGAGTGCTGCGATTGCACTATGAACCACCACACTTAACTCAGGGTTACTCTAAAGTGGCAATTCAAGGTGTTGGTTGGAATGTCAGTGGCCTGAAGGCTTGATTTGTTTCTCAGGTAGTTTATGAGACTGGCTGCTCTAATTGTACTGTAGTTAGAAATGCACTCAGATGATTCTTTTAAAAATTGGCCCACGTGTCTTTGAGAATTTCTGGTTGCAAGTAAAATATCACCACGGTCATCAGTACAAAGAGGTAGGATGACCCTCTCACATAATAATGGCTGTCTATCAATATCCAACCTCACACAGGATGTGTCATGCCCCTGGCTTCAGAATCTAAGCTAGCGCATTCAGGTTCTATGTAATACTTAGCCAGAAGACAGTGGGCCTCAGTGTCTGTCCATAGAGCTGTTTGAGTGATCTGATTTGGCAGCTGTCTCCCCCAGACTGGGTGGGTAAGGCAGAGACCGCAACCCTTTCATGACCCAGCTGCTGAAGTCACATGCCATTGTGTGTGCGCACAATGCCGTATGCTCACACAAGTCAATTCTATTCAGTGTGGCAGGAGACCAAACAAAGGCATGGACATCGTGGGCCATCTAGGAGGCCACCTACTACTACTACTTCTTCCTCAAAGCCGCTCATACTTTCTATTTTCTTAGACTTTCTTTCCACATATTTATGCCACACTGGCTTCTCAAAAGTCAAATCTTAGCTCAGCCACAAAGAACTCTTTGCAGGTCATTAAACCTTTTATGGCTGTTATTGCCAGCTCACAACACTCTACTTTGGGCTTTCAGGGCACCAGGGTTCTGTTGTTGCTCATTTTTCTGTTTGATTATTATCTGCCCCTCTCTATGCCACCCATAGCCAGAATAACAGCCTTATCTAGTCTTGTCACTACAAGGTTTCCAGCACCTGAAATTCCTAGCACATAATAGAAGTACACTAAACATTTGATTGCATGAATAAATGATTTGTTTTTCTGTCACTTACAATGAAAAGTTTTTGCCTTACTGGGCATGGTAGTGCATGCCTTCAATCCCAGCACGTGGGAGGCAGAGGTAGGAGGATCGTCATGAGTTCAAGGCCAGTCTGAAACAACATAGTGAATTCCAGGTCAGCCTGTGCTAGAGCGAGACCCTACCTCAAAAAAAAAAAAAAAAAAGTTTTTAAGTTTTTGCCTTGTGTGATGTCTGTCTTCTAAACTATGACAGTATGGTTTATTTTCTGTTTGTTTCCTAGTTACTTATGTGAACATAAGGATTATAATAAAACAACAGGCCTCATATAATATGTTCTTTAAAAGCATTTTGTTGCAGAAATATCAACAAGGAGATAATCTCAAAGTTGGAATTTTTTCTGGATTCACTATTTAATTGTTAGAGGTCTGGAATGAAAGATACTTTATGCTTATTTCCATGGCTTCTCTAAGTGTATCTGCTTCCTGACTTGTCAAAGAGACACCTGTGATAAGCTATATGCCCTGGCTGCCTCTAATACATGTGAGGACACGTACAACTTATGCTGTCTGACATCCTAGAATGGAGATGTGTGTGGGACCTAAATTCTTGAGTGTTTATGGGAAGAATCTCATAATGTGTCAGAACTCATTTTTTAAAAAAGGAGGACACAGGCTGGAGAGATGGCTAAGTGATTAAGGTAGTTGCCTGCAAAACCAAAGGACCCAGGTTTAATTCCACAGAACCCACATAAGCCAGATGCACAATGGCGCACATGCATCTGGAGTTTGTTTGCAGTGGCTGGAGGCTCTGGTATGCCCATTCTCTCTCTCTCTCTAATAAATAAATATGAATAAAATATTTTTTTAAAGGGAGGAGACATTTCCAACTAAGGGTGAAGGACTCAATGATAGGCTTACTCTTTCCATAGCTTTCTTATTCATTTAGTTAATTAGTTATTCTTAAAGAAGGGTCTCATTATGTAACTTAGGCTGGCCTCAATCTCTTAAATCCTGGAATTTCAGGCATGCACCACCATGTTCAGCTTTTCCATATCTTTTTAATAATAATCAAATATGACCCTGGGAGAAAAAAAATTTTTTTCTTCTCTTCCTTATGTAAGCCTTTGTCACATGTTCCTTCTGAAGTCAGGCCAGGAATATCTAGGCCAGCTATCAGGACATCAATCAAATAAATACTTGGGTTCCACCTGCAAGTGTGGAACTTCCCTGTTTTATGACCCAAATAGCCCCTGGCCAAACCTTCTGAGTGGAGGCTTAGTGGTACCAATTAATCCCTTTCATTCATGAAACCTTGTTAAAGGTTCACAGCTTCCCTGTGTGGCATGCAGGAAAGATAGTATTCCTCTCTGGCCATGTGATATAAGAAGAGCAGGCTTTCAGTGTGCCGGAATTCTCACCAACCAGTTGGCTAAAATAGGATTCCACGTGACAAATGCATCTTTTCATTGTGGGGGTTCTTGCTTCACTGTTTTAGGAACATCCTGGAGTCTGGCTCCCATTCCACATGAAGCAAGTGTGCAGGGAACAAGTCCTAAAGAGCACGTGTTTTGTCCTTCACATATCCCCATCACACAGAAGTCTCTCCAAACACCGGTGGGCAGCAGCGGGCTGGTGGAACTCCAAGAAGCAAATGCTTGGAAGACGGAAGGAGCCTCCAAAGCAGCCAGGAAGGAAGCTGTGAGGCCTCGTGCCTGCTCTTACTGATTGCCAGCATGGGGTCACTCAGACATGATGCATCAGATGTGCCTCTGCTCATCAGACCATCCATGGGCTCACCTCTGCCTGGCGGGAGGGAGGGGCGCCGGAGGCAGGAGGCCTCTGTCTAGGGACAGGCTCTCTGCTGTGCTTTCTGGCTTCATCCTGGAACAGTATGCCCTGCAGAGTCACTTGGACTGGCAACGGTGCAGGGTGGTAACAGAGCTTCCGCTGGCTGCAGGACTGTGAGCCACTGTGGCAGCTGCTTTGCCGAGAAGCTCCCAGCGTCTCTTCTGGACATATGCTCAGCCTGCTCCTCACGTCAAAAACTGCACCCTGTTTTTTCTCCTCTTGAGTCTGGAATGTGATGGACGTGACGTTCTGGATAGGTGTGGACTTGTGAGGCTCGGCCTTGACCAGTGGTTTCCACTTGCTTCTTCTTAGAACATTTGTTCTCGGGGTGCTCCAAGAGCACAGTGCCATACTGTGAGATACCCAAGACACATGAAGAAAACCGAGGGTCTCTGATCTGTTGTCTTAGCTGAGCTTCTGGCCAATAGTTAGCATCACTATGTCTTCATGTGAATGAGTTATTAAGGGCACTCCAGGACAATCAAGCCTCCAAATGTTTGCAGGTCCATCCCACAACTATGTGTATTGAAAATACCACACCTTTGCCAGGTTGGGCCCATTGTTACAGGATAGCTGTGAAGTGTTACCTTGTCCTTTCCCCCTGCCCAGAGCAAGTGTTTCTAACAACCTCTGTCTAGCTCAACTCTAGAGCCAGACAGGGACGCTTGGTCTCAAACATTACATCCCTGCTTATTGCTCGTCAGCATGACTAGTTATTTACCTCTCTCATAAGAGTCTCGTGCTCCACTGACTGAGCTAGTAGGGCGTACTTTAAACCTCTTTTAATGTCAGTGTTGCTTTCTGCTGCAGTGCTAATCAATATGTTGGAATTTATCAAGAAGATCATGACAGAACAAAGTCAGACTGGCAAAGAAGGAAAGCTCAACCCTTTAAAGAATCAAGGTTTACAGTAATTTTGATAGAAAGTAATGATTTTTCTCATTGGTGTGTGTAAAATCTATAGCCAGGGGTTTTCTTTTTTGTTGTTGTTCTCCTTCTTTTAGTTCTAGGTTCTGTTGCAGAAACTAATACCACATCTTCATACTTGTAAGAGTAGCAGAGAAAACACAAGAATAAAAACTAAACTGGGGCTGGAGAGATGGCTTAGCAGTTAAGGTGCTTGCCTGCAAAGCCTAAGGATCCAAGTTCGATTCTCCAGGTCCTCCATAAGCCAGATGCACAAGGTGGTGCATGCATCTGGAGTTCATTTGCATGAGAGACCCTAGGCGCCCATTCTCTCCCTCCCTCCCTCTCTCTCTCTCTCTCTCTCTCTCTCTCTCTCTCTCTCTCTCACATAAATAAATAAAAATGAATCTTAAAAAAAAAACATTTAAAAATACCATACCTGCTAAGTGTGGTGGCACACGCCTTTAACCCTAGCACTTGAGAGGCAGAGTTAGGAAAATCACTATGAGTTCAATGCTAGCCTGAGACCACATAGTGAATTCCAGCCTGGAATAGAGTGAGACCCTACCTTGAAAAAATAAAAAAATAAAAACACCTTCTGAATCCAGATAGCCCAGTCCAAAGACCCATTAAAAATTTCAAAATTATTATTGTTTTAATCCCTGGAGGTTTCGAGTGTTTATTTTTTTTACATGGCAGACGACCAGAACATCTTACATCCATATAAACTGATCAGTGAGGTTTCTTTCTTATAAATATCCCCTCTGGCCTCCACATGAATGTTTGGTCTTCACCTTGCTTTGGTGTGTGAGATCAGATGATCCAGGATTCACATTGACCAATCATGTTCTCAGAGGAAGAAATAAATGCCACCAAATGCTACTGACAGAGCAACTGGGGGATTTTGCTTTGTTTTTCTATTTTGAGATTACCTTTTACTGATTAAAGTCAAGGAACATAGGAAATTCAAATGACTAACTCTTAGCTTTTGAAATCTCCTAACGGATTAAAATAAACATGTTTTCATAATGGAAAATAAAGTTACCAGTGGGTCCACTGTCTCAGTTCAAAGTCACAAAGAATGCAGATCCAATAAAAGGGAAAGAAAATTTTTGACTTCCCTTATCACACCCCAGGCTCTCCTTGTTATTTTATTAAGTTTTTGTTAAAATTATTATTTTTATTTTGAGAAAGAGAGAGAAAAAAGAAGAGGCAGAGAGAGAGAATGGGCATGCCGGGACCTTCAACCTGCTGTGAACAAGCTCCAAACACTTGTGCCCCTTTGTGCGCATGTGCGATATCGCGCACTTGCACCACTGCATCTGGCTCCGTGGGACCTGGAGATCTGAACATGAGTTCTTGGGCTTCACAAGCAAACACCTTAACTGCTCAGCCATCTCTCCAGCCCTCTCCTTGGTTTTTGACGAGCATGAAATGGGCAAGTACGTCTTCTCTGCCCTCTGCACAGAATCTCAGTACCTGATCTTTTCTGGTGGCAGAGGCCTAAAGACTGATCTATGGAATTCTTGGTGTGTCCCACTCATAATCCTTATAGGGCACCTAAAAGGCTCGATGTGGCATGGTAGTTATAGACAGAGGTTTAACCTCCAGGCAAAAAAGAAAAAAATCTTTCATTGAGGGGCTAAAGAGATGGCTCAGTTGGTACAGTGTTTGCTTCACAAGCATGAGTACCTGAGTTCAATCCTCCAGTACCCACATAAAAATGCCAGGTAGATATGGTGGTACATGTGTGTAATTTACAGCACTGAAGGCAGAGAGAGGAGAACCCCTGGAGCTTGCTGGCTGGTCAGTCTAGCCTCATTGATGAGCTCAAGTCAAAGGAAAACCCTTGTCTCCAAACAAAAGCCGGATGGCCTTCTTGAGGAATGACACTCAGGGTTGTTCTCTGGCCTCCACATGTGCGTGTGTGTGTGCTCAGTGATTAGAGGCACTTGCTTACAAAGTCTGCTGGCTGGGATTCGATTCCCCAGAACCCATGTAAAGCCAGATGCACAAAGTGCCACATGAGTCTGGAGTTCATTTGCAGCAGCAAGAAGGCCCTGGCATGTCCATACTCTTAATTCTAGCTTGCTCTTCTCTTGCTCTCCCTCATCACAAATAAATAAATAAAAATATTTTTAAAAATTCCCATCTTTGCCCTTTTTAGCATGTGAAAATTCTCTGAGTCTCAGCTCTTCTATTTCTCAAATGGGTATAATAATTTCTCCTTTGCAAGGGCATCATGAAAATCCAGTGAAATTTGATTTCATGTTAATTAATTTTTTAGTGTACCATTTTAATACCTTTGATGGTTTTCTTGCTACATTTTAGTTCTTTTCTTTGTATACATTTGGAGATTATAGCATGCATCTTCACTTGTCTCAATCTGTTTCACACTAATACAACTTCATTCTGGTATAATATAGACATTTTCTCAAATATATCTCCATTTATTCCTCTTATGTTATTGTTTTATATATTAAATTTTATATAGTATAAACTCAATAGCATAATTATTGATATAGTTTGTAAGTTAATCAATCAAGAAAAGGAAAATATTAAAAAAATGACATACCACATAGTCTTTAATATTTAAATGGCCATGTGTATAATTTTTTTTTTGTTTTTTTCAGGTAGGGTCTCACTCTAGCCCAGGCTGACCTGAAATTCACTATGGAGTCTCAGGGTGGCCTCAAACTCATGACGATCCTCCTACCTCTGCCTCCCGAGTGCTGGGATTAAAGGTGTGCGCCACCACGCCCAGCCCATGTGTATACTTCTGTTTTTTTTTTAAATCTCTTCTTGTGGATTTGAATTACTATATATTGCTATTTTCTTCTAGCTTGAAGGACTCCCTATAAAACTACTTGTGACAGTTTCTGCAAATTCTCTGTGTTTGTTTATTTATGAGTATATTCTACCTTCATCCTGAAACAGTTTTGCTGGACACAGGATTCTTGATTGATACTTCTTTTGTTTTCAGCACATCTAGTCTCACTTCTCTGCCTTCCTGCATTTGTTATTCTGAGGAATAGTCAGCTATTAGTTGTCTGTAATGAATCATTATTCTCTTGTTACTTTTAAGACTTTTTTGTTTGTTTGTTTGTTTGTTTGTTTGTTTTTCAAGGTAGGGTCTTACTCTAGCCCTGGCCAACCTGAAGTTCACTATGTAGTCTCAGGGTGGCCTCGAACTCACAGCAATCCTCCTACCTCTACCTCCCAAGTGCTGGGATTAAAGGCATGCGACAGAGTCTTGCTAGGCTATTCAAGCTGGCCTTGTACTTAACGATTGTCCCACTTAAGCCTTCTGAGTGCTAGGAGTACAGGCACATGCCCACTGGCTTTGAACGGCTAGACTATCTAGATGTAAATTTCTTTGTTTGATGCTACGTGGATTCTATTAAACTTCTTGGATATGTAGATTCGATTTTTTTTTTTCATCAAATCTAGGGATTTTTTTAACCTTTATTTCTCTAAATATTTTTTCTATCCCTTTCTATCTCTTCTCCCCTTCTAAAACTCGCATATATAGGAATGTTTGGAGAATTCTATTAAAGCTCTGTTATTTTTATTCCTTCTGCTTTCCTTCTGTATATCAAGACAAGATAATTCCAGCTAACCTATCTACAAGTTCATTAATTTTTTCTACCGTATTAAATTAGGGAGTACATTTTCTTAGTAAAATTTTCATTTGTTATTAACTGTTCAACCTCAGAATGTACACTTGGCTCTTATAATGGCTCTCTTTGAATTGAAATTCTCTGATAGATTGTCATTACATTCTGCCTTCATTTTTAAGCAGTTTCCTTTCATTCTTTGAATATATTTATATAACATCTATTAAGCTGTTGACTGTGACTCCAACATTTGAATCTTCAGAGAATTTCCACAGATACTTTTGCTTTGAGCATATGCCACACATTCCTGTTTCTTTGCATATCTCATAACTTTTACACAAAAATGTATACTTTTCAACCCAGATGCCCGTCACTGGATGAATGGATAACAAAATTGTGGTACACTTACACAATGGAATTCTACTCAGCAGTAAGGAAAAAACAACACAGTGAAATCTGTAGAAGAATGGACAGACTTGGAACAGATCATACTCAGTGAACTCACACAATCACAGAAAGACAAACGCCACATGGTGTCACTTATCTGCAGCTCCTAACCTGGACCTTCTCGAGTTGTCATCCCTGACAGACAACTCAAGGTCCAGACAATAGAGATGGAGGGGAGGGGAAGAGGCAGGGAGGAAAACAAGCACAAAACTAAATCCAAAATGAACTGATACCATAGAAACCTTTATCCTTGGAGATAGCCTTAAAGATATAACCCTCAAAATGAGTAAGGGGGGCGCACCTGAAAAGCAGAGCTCTGGTGAGAGTGGGATGAAGCCTGCACTTAAAAGAAAAAAACAATCTGTCTCTGGCCTATAACTCCCAGTACCAGAGATTGGTTGCCACCCACATTGAGCTATTGATTAGAGAGGCCTACACGGTCCCCAAATCAAGACAGCTTTTTGTCAAAGCACTTGATTACCTGCCTGAGGCAAAAGCTAAAACCCTATTAGTGAAGACACCATATGCTGCTGACACAGAGCATGGACAGACCTGGCTGAAATTCGGCAGAAAGCCAGTCCTCAGACAGTTAGCCTGTCTAGTGCTGGAAAGCGCTAGATGCGCTACTGGGGGAAAATGGCCAACAACGGTCTGAGCAACCAGAGGTCTAAACTACTCAGAAGCAAACACGCTGACAGGATGTACACATCAGTGCAATAGTGGCACACAGCCTTGGTAGGTAGTCAATAGCTTTCTGATTAACTAAGAGATCCACTCAGTGTAAAGGAACCCATATCTGGAATTGGGAACCAGACCAGAATCCTATGGAGACAAAGATTATGTTCTCCAGTGTCAAGCTCTCACTAGTCTTTGGCTAAAAGAGAGGTTACATATATCAAATTCTCCCCAAATTAATAATGTTTATCCCATTTAAACTATGCTAACTTCACTCTCCATTGGAGAATCTGTTCTTCTTTTTGGAAGGTAGTGAGACAGGAGGAGATAAAGTATCCCTTCCACTTCAGCCAAGCCACAGCTGAAACCAGAGAGGAATTGGGGAGATGAGCATGAGTGCTGCTTCCATGGTGAACCTGATAATCAGCACCAAGGTGAAGGAGTCAGACCCTGAGGATACTCAACTCCTACCAAAGCAGAGATCCAGAGGCTCCTAAGAGCTCATCACTGAAGTACACTTAAAACTCACCCACCATGGCCCAGAGAATTTTGTGGAAGAGGAGGCAGAAAAATTGTAAGAGCCAGGTTGAGACAACATGCCCAGAGGCATTCCCTCACCCCCAAAAAACAACTGACTACTGCTCCCACAATACATAAACCACAACCCCATGGGGAATACCTGCAACCCCAGTGAGACGTGTCCCCAACAAAATGGGTGCAGGGATGAGAGAAAAGAGGGTACCAACACGTGACGCATCCATATGAAATATGTTGTTAATAATAATTTAAAAAGGAGCTGGGCATGGTGGTGTTCGCCTTTAATCCCAGCACTTGGGAGGCAGAGGTAGGAGGATCACTATGAGTTCGAGACCACCCTGAGACTCCATAGTGAATTCCAGGAATAGAGTGAAACCCTACCTTGAAAAACCAAAAAATAATAATAATAATAATTTTTTAAATATACACTTTGTTTGTATCTCTCTCTCTCTCTCTCTCTCTCTCTCTCTCTCTCTCTCTCTCTGTGTGTGTGTGTGTGTGTGTGTGTGTGTGTGTGTGTGTGTGTGTGTTCTTAGAGGTTGACACAGCATATCGCTTTATAATCCACACTGGCCTAGAACTCACTATGTAGATTAGACTGGCTTCAAACTCATGGCAAGCATTCTGCTTCAGTTTCTAGGGTGTTGGGGTGATAGAAATGTGCCACCACCTTTGGCTATAGTTTTAGGCAATAAATGATCTTACTCCACACCCCTCCCCTGAGAGCTGGTGATTATTGGTTCAGTAACTTTTGTGGAGTACTAGTTCCATAGTGTCTGTGTCCCTATGGTATACAGTCACTGACAGCTGTGTTCATCTTTAAAATTTGTGGTTTCATTTGTAAATCTACTCTCCTACTCCTGTTTAAAACAGCTTAATGGAGCTGGTCATGGTCGCACATGCCTTTCATCCTAGCACCCGGGAGGCTGCACTTTAGAGACTGAGATAGGAGGATCACCGTGAGTTCAAGGCCTGCCTTGGGCTACAGAGTGAGTTCCAGGTCATCCTGGCCTAGAGTGAGACCCTACTTTGAAAATCAACAGCAACAATAGCTCAACAGTCAGTCAATGGTTGATCAGAAATCACTCTTAACCACATGAGGCCAGTAAGGTTCCTTTGCCAGTGGATCTGTGCGCCACTTGGACAACACATTCAAAGTTCAGACGGTATACAGGTCTTCTCTAGCTTTTACTTTTATGACTGCTGGAACGTGTGTTCAACCAGGGAGATATGGATAGGCGTTGTGATCTCTCTTGAGTATGTGTGCAACCTTGGGCATGCACACAACCTTCAGCCCACCAGAGAGAAGAGGGAGAGCTTCTGCAGGCCCATGCTGGCAGCCTTTGCCCTCACATCTCCTCATTACACTTCTAGGTAGTCTGCCAAGCCTATTTCTTGCCTACCTAGCATTGTCCCATTTGTGATTGTCTGTTCTTTGCCAACATGTTCACTGCCATAGCAGAAAACACCTGGGCTCTGAGCTGCCAGGAAGGAGGTTTAATCACCCTGTGCAGAAACCACAGAAAAGAACATGGGGGAAGTAAAGGCTCTTAGGCCAAATGCCAGTAAGGAACATAGTTGATAGTGAAAAATGAGGCCCCAGAAATGAACCCAGCCCAGCTTATGTCCGTGTGTGTGTGTGTGTGTGTGTGTGTGTCTGTGTGTGTGTGTGTGTGTGTGTGTGTGTGTGAAACAGTGCTTAGCAATCCCTATGTCCTGTCTGGATGCCTGCCTGCCAAATTAATAATAATAAAATTGATACCCATTTTCAGCTATTAAGTCAGAGATCATTGAGCAGTGGATAAGCAAGATATTCAGAAACCATAACTGACCTCTTGTTTCTAGTTCCAGCCCACATATTCCCTGGCCTGGACTCCCTATTCCCTACCCAAGTTGTGTTATATTCTGTGTACACGTCATCTGAAGCAAAGAAGAGGTTCACTTTGCACCGTGCTCTGCAGAAAACACAGCAAAAATAGGCCCTTAATAAGTGGCTTCATATTGACACTCACAGTTAATATGACCATGAGTCACACCACCTATTACAGCCCAAAGACAAGAGTATTTCCCTTCTGAGTCACTGAGTCATGCTGGCAGGATCAAGGCAACACTTCCCCGTCTGCACACCCTTCTTATGTCAAGGAATCTCACCAATAAAGGTGGCTGAGGCTAAAATTCTATTTTCTTCCTCAGGACCTCTCAGTTCTGGGCCCGATTAGACCACATGCTTTTGTCTTCTCCAAGGCCAAAGTAAGACTTCTACTTACATGGAAGGAGCTCAGTGTCAACTGGATGAAGAGTCGAATGAGCCTCGAAAATCCTTGTACTTGGTCATCAGTGATGAACGAGAAGATGATTTCGTGAACACCCAATAACGGAATGAGGACCAGTGTTGATTTTGCCAATCTGCAAACAATCAAATAACAGTTATGAGGGTCACATTGGGACCAGGGCATGTCTTTATTACAGATATTTTCATACTGATGAAGGGTTGGTTTTCCACTTGGTCTCTTTGAGTGTACATTTTAATGCTTATGGACCACTGTAGTCTTAGTCACCATTGTATCTCTATACACGGAGCTCAGGAAACATGAACAAATGAATGAATTAATTAATTAATCAATCATCCCACATATGTTATTGCAGACATATCGTTGTAGTTACCATCTAGTTGCTGGGACAAAACACCCAACCAGCAGCAGCTTATGGGAGGGAAGGGTTTATCTCAGGTTTTCAGTTTCAAGGGGAAGCTTCATGATGGTGGAGGAAGCTGGCTCACTTCAGACATCCACAGCAAAGAGAGAACAGCCGGCTCTGCGCACACAGTGGGATTGTACTCAGCAACCCCCAGGTCCGCCCCAACAACACACCTCCCCAGCAAGGCTGCACCTGCCAAAGACTCCACCATCTGGACGCTATGTAAGAAGCTTAATCACAAACACTGGACGGTATGGGGGACGTTTGCATTCGAACCACCACACAGATACAATGTATTATCTGCTAGAGAATTCATGCAAGTGGCTGCCACCATAAGGCCCACCCTCCTTCTAGACTTGACCAGCTTCCTATGGTCTGGCTAGCAAGGGCCTCTACGAGTTGCTCCGGGTCACACCGATATGAAATGGCAAATCCCAGCCTTTCACTTTACACCAGGCCCTGCTGCTCAACCTTGTGACAGAGAAAGCTGCAGGAAGTGGAAAAGTGATCCCCCTCATAAAACAGGCCTCGTGGAGGTTGGTGGTTGTTTACAGTCTACACAAAAATGACAAACATTCCTTTGTACCACCCACATGAAAAGTACACAGCTGGAACCCAAGTGCTCCTAACTAGGGGATCCCAGTGTGACTATTAAAATTCTTTCAAAGCCCTCAAACCATATACTGTGTGTCCTCTGAGTTCATGGGCTCTGCCTAGGAGCATTCAACCAACTGTGGATTGACCCTACTCCTTAGCAATGGTGCCTATACTGAACATATGCAGACTATCTTGTCATTGGTCTCTAAACCATACAGTATAGCAACTATCTGCATAGTTTACACTGATTCACATACTAGAAGTAATCTAGAGGCTTGAGGTGTATGGAAGATGTGCATAGGCTATAAACGGATCCTGTATCATTTTATTTAAAGGACTCACGACCCATGCATCTATGGATTTCAGTATCTCTAGTGGGTCAGGAACCCATCTACCAGTCCACCAAGGACAACTCTGGAAAGCTTCCTGGGCTCTGGTGTGGATGCCCTAAACCCAAACTGCAGGAGAGTGTGGAGTTTTACAGACTCCCCAATGGGATTCTGATAAGCACCCTAGTTTGGGAACTGTTGTATTTTACTATTGAGCTGTTTCTTGATTTGAAACTGCATTAGCAAAAGTGACTCATATTCAGGAACCAAACAAAGCTACTGTCTAATATACACTGGGGAAAGAAGGGCTTAATTAATTATAATGTATTTTTAACCCAAGTTTCTCCTTAAAGAACCAGAATAGGAGAAAGCTCCCCGACAATAGGCCATTAGGGGAGAAATGATAAGACCCAGCTTGGTCAGCATCCCACTAAAAGAAGAACTGAAGAAATACTGCAAGAAGGTTGAACTCTGTCCTGTGTCGGTGGGACCCATTCAAACACATTGTCAATCATGAAACAAGCCACCCTCCACTTTGTGTCCCAAGTGCACACAAAGCCTAGGAGAAGAGCAGGAGCTACGATGCAGAAGAGACTCCACTGGCCATGTGGGCTGTGTGTCCCAGAGCCTTGACTCTCAGGACAGCCCATAAATGGGGAGAAGAATGACAGGCCCTGGTCACATGCCTTTCCTGAAGAAAGCTCAAGTCTACAGCTGCCCGGGATCCACCCACAGAGGAGTCTCTTAGCCAGGCAACAGGGACCTGCCCCCAATGGAAGAATATCTCTAGTGAGATTTTGTTTTTCTCTTAGTTTAGGATTGAACCTAGGGTTTTGTGCATGCTAAGTCCATGCTGTACCACCAAGCTACCCCCACGACCCCTTAGGATTGTTTGAGTTTATAGAAGTATTTTTAAAATCCTTTGGCTGAAAGGTTACAAAATGATGAGCATGGACTGGGATTTGACCTGACGACTACTTTTGCTTAGGACATAGGGTGATTATTTTTCCCCCTTACTGGAGCTATCTTTAAATAGTAGGGAGATTTTAAGCAAAGGTGCCCAGATTTGTATCTCTTGCAATCTGGTGACATGGGCCCAAACTCCCGCTTGACAACTGGCTGTAGCCAGGTGGAAGCTTTCAATTTTGAGGGAAGCTGTGATTCCAGCCTCCATCCACTCTGTACTCCTTCCTCACTCTGTTACTTTCCTGGTCGTGGCAAGAGTTTGAACCCATGGCCCTTGCTCTGGTTTTTAACAGCATGCTAAGTTGCAAGCCTGTAGCCACTGTAATTTATTCTGAGGCCATGTTATGGCACTATGGGAGTTTTTAATAAACATTATTTTTATTTTAGAATAGCTTCATATTTATAAAAAAGTAGCAAGGAAGGCACAGAGAGCTCCCACTGAAACTTCTCTCAGTTTCCCCTAATGTTAACACATCACATGGCCATGGCATGTTTGTCAAAACCAGCAAGCCAACACCAGAACCAGATTAATAACTAAATTCCAGGGCTGGAGAGATGGCTTAGCAGTTCACATGCTTGCCTGTGAAATCTAAGGACCCAGGTTCAATAGGACCCAGGTTCAATTCCCTAGAACCCACATAAGCCAGATGCACATGGTGGTGCATGCATCTGGAGTTCATTTGCAGTGGCTGGAGGTCCTGGTGTGCCCATTCCCTCTCCCCCCTCCTCTCTCTTTTTATTTATTATTTATTTATTTATTTATTTTGGTTTTTCGAGGTAGGGTCTCACTGTAGCCCAGGCTGACCTGGAATTCACTATGGAGTCTCAGGGTGGCCTCGAACTCACGGCTATCCTCCTACCTCTGCCTCCCGAGTGCTGGGATTAAAGGCATGCACCACCACACCCGGCTCTCCTCTCTCTTTTTGATAGATAAATAATAAAAATAAAACTTTTTTTTAAAGTATGAACTAAATTCCAGACTTCATTTGGATTTCACCTGTTTTTCCACTAACGTTCTTGTCACATTCTAGGATCTATATTGCGTTTGGCATGGGATGCTTTTGTAAAGATTGGTCATTTAATGAAGACTTTAGCCACTTTGGTCACTCCCACCCCTCTAGATGGACGAGGGGCAGGACTCTCCACTACTCGTGCTGTGCTAACTTCTCTGCAGACAAAAGTACCATGTGTGTTCCCAGCCCAGATGAAAACCATGACTAGCCGTGGCAGTTCACCCTTATGGTGTGCATACCTCGTCTTCAGCCACAACCATCTGTTTATTTAAATGGTACAGTTTGTTTCAGTCACTTAAGTATCCAGCAAATATTTATCGAGCATCTGTTCTGGGCACATAAGCTGGTACAGTGAGAGTGGAAGAGCTGAAGTCAAAGACAGTGGGACACAAGGATAGTGCCAGAGTCTGGCTTCCAATTAGCAGTGCCACCAACGACTGACAAAGAGGGCAAATTCTTTGACCTCCTTTTTTAAACAAATATTTTTATTTCTTTATTCTAGAGAGTGCGTATGGGCACTCAGGGCCTCTTGCCAATGCAAACAAACTCCAGACATGTGGCACTTGGTGCCCTTCGAGTTTGCCTCAGTTCCCCATCTCCAAACCAGAGAGTCAGGCATTTACTCTTTCCTTTGCCTGGTGGTAGAAGCCAAGGGATGAAAAGCTAAGAAAACAGAAGGTTCTCTAGCTCTTAGCAACTTGCCTCTTTGGCAGGGTCCGAATGTGTTTTATTTAAACCTTCCTAAAAATACACTCCTGGGGGTGCAGTCCTGGAGTGTCACATTCTGCACTTCTCAAAATCTCAGCGAGCTGAAGGCAGCCTGTGCCTACTGGACTTCGCATGAGATGCACTGGACGCCACGGCCCCTCCTTACCCAGCAGTGGGCTTTCTCAGACAACAAGTATGGAGGGGCATGGAGGAGGAGCCACTTCCAGTGGAGGGGAGCAGTGTGAGATGAGTCTCTTGATGGCCCACTGAAGTGACAGTAGGCAGCCCTCCCAGAACCTGGTAATGAGGGAATTAGCATTACTTCCAAAGAGAAAAAAAAAAAGAAATGAGCCAATGTATTCACAGATCCTCGGGGTTCTCTATCCCAGTGAGTAGAATAAGGTGACGTGACTGTGCTTCAGAGATAAGCTGTATATCATATTCTCTATGGAAAAAACAGTGGGGCGACAGACATTAAATAACCAACCCAAATTGTGGAGGAAAGTACAGAGAAAGAGAAAATTCTCCGTACTTATCCACACTACCTCCATGGCGGGCTTGCTGGCCGGGGAAATGAACCGGCTGCAGATGGTGCTATGAGCCAGCGGCCGGGTCTCAGGGACGTTTCATCACCAACCACTGTGCTTTGACGGTGTGCTCACCAAGTAGCATCCTGCTGACCTGCGGACTTCGGGGTCTTCCAAGGCCCCGGCTAGGAAACCTCGCGAGACATGCGAGCACTTAGGAAGGAATGTCTGCTCCTACCCCGACCTTCCACGGGCTTTGAGAATGAGCAGTGGTCCACTGTACGCCCTTGAGCTTCTCTGTAAGTTCTCTAGACATCGCTCAGCCACTCTGGAGCACAGAGGGGCTCCAGAAGTGGCAAACTCTCCAAGGTGAGGCCTCTTTCCCTGGGAATGCTTTGGATAGATTTGCACCCATGGTCTCCTTCTCTTTTTCCCTGACCAAGGATGAGAAGGGGGGCCAAGGTATTTCCAAGAAGAGCTTATGTGACAAGCAGGGTTACGCTTTCTTTCTTCCACTCTGGATCATTGCTTAGACATGTGGGTCTCCCCAGTGTCATAATTTATCCTTCTCCAGGCAATGTCGCCCAAATAAGTTTGCACACTCCAAGGCTGTGCAAGTCAATCTATTTGTTACTGGAATGCAAATAATAATAGAAGCTCTGTGTATATTAATTTTTAAATATTTAAATTTATGTTATGTCTTATAATATAAGTTCGTGAGTTCATTAGGCTATGCATATGAATGATGATGGTCATGCCCAAAATTTGTCTACTTATCAAGATGCATGATCAGATTAAGCTTAGCATTTTTTGGTAACTCTGGAGAGGACATTGGAAAAGAGGATAATGAAGTTATATAAAAACTCATTTACCATGATCCAGTCAGAAAACTCCATGTGCTAGCTCACTAGAGCGCATCTGTCTGGTCACTGGTCCTCCATTCTGGCTGTGTGACCTCTTGATGGACAACTCTAAGAAATCCACATGGGGGAGCTATATTCCACACCTCCTCAGTAGAATATCTAGTAAAGGGCTCATAAGGGTGTGTTTTCTGCTCTGGAGATGCTTACAAGCATTCAGGGCAGAAAACTATTATAGGGGTCACTGAGAGTCTAAAACATGGGGAAGGTCCCTGGGGCACCTGTTACTGTTAGGGGGGCCACAAAGCAGAAGGGGTTAGGCTCTGAGTTCCTTGGATTGACTTGCTCCTTGTTTCTGTTTACAAGAAGTGTTTGCCACTGTGATGTTTGTAGAGGTACCTTTGATGTCTTGGTTCTTGATTATCCAGGAGACTGCCCTCTCTGAATGGGCCCAGGAAACTCTGCTTGGCCATGGAGCTCCTCTCTCAGAGAATGGTGAGAGGCCAAGCCTTGGGAAAGGGGCCAAAGAGGCTGCTTGGCCACTTGGAGATTAGACAAGAGGCGCCAGAAAAGATAGCATGATTCCCTGGGGGTCTGGACCAGGCCAGTTCCCTTGGGTAAGGGGTTCCTACAATTTTGGGGGGTCAAAACCCCAACTAGTGATTAGAATATATATCTGCCTATTTCTGAACAGGGAGTATTTATTCACCTAGACCTCCTGGAGGGAAACTCAGGAAGGTAGGATTGGGGTCTAGATATTGAGTAAATTCTGCTCTCCACGTATGATTAGGCTGGCTACCAATATCCACAGTTTCCTTCAAGCCTAATAATGTCATAATAATCAAGAGATGAGGGCTGGAGACATAGCTCAGTGGTTAAGGTGTTTGCCTTTGAAGCCTAAGGACCCATGTTTGACTCTCCACATCCCATGTAACATGCACAAAGGTAAGGCAAACACAAAATTACACATGTCCACTAGATGACTCAAGCATCTGGAGTTCAATTACAGTGGCTGAGGCCTTGACATGCCAATTCTCTCTCTCTCTCTCTCTCTCTCTCTCTCTCTCTCTCTCTCAAATAAAAAGAAAAAAAAAAGATGGGTCTTCCATTACACACTTGTTTCACACATCAGAAAACAGGCTAGTAGGGGCCACACCTCTTACCTAAGAGCAGTGAGGGAGCCTGGGGCTATGGCTGGCCCCTCCATCTTGTCTTTCCTCCATCAATTCCCTGGTCCTTAGTGAAGTAGCATCAATGTTCCTTGAAGCTTTGGATGGGGTCCCCCTCCCATTCACCTTTTGTTACAACACAGTGGCACACACTGAAGGCATTTATTGACTGTTTGTCAGGTAAATGGAAAAACAGCCATCCTAGAACTGGGGAAAGCCTTAGAAACTGAGAAATGTGGCTAGAGCTGCCTTCACTTACACCCTCTGCCACGGGCTCACCTCCTCACTATTTCTAATGAAAGACACCTGCCATACAGGAGAGGGATCTCACCACCCATCCATCCATCCATCCATTCGTTTGTATACTTTTATAGCAATGCAGATCTCAGCATATGCTTACCACCTCATTTACTATGAACAAGGATTGCTGTCACCAAAGAAGACTGGAAGTGACACATAACAAAGACAAGATACAAAGAAGTGGTGACCATGCAGATAATGTATTTCTCTGGAACTCTAGACATTTGTGGTCTTATTTCTGAAAGTATAAAATGTACAAAATACTCTCTTTGGACTTATGTCCTTTAATCTGTTGCCTCAAGTCCTTCTGCAAGAAAGTCATCACAATCTTCCCTTCACACACGTCTTTTCCATTTCCCATAAGCCCTTCCTTTCAGCAGTCTTCTTCTGGGGTGATTAGTGTGCCCTTGACTGTTCACCATTTATGTCACTGACATGGGGTTAAAAGGTCATGATCATTGACAAAAGTCTCACATATTCCCCAACACTGTTTTCAGAAGGGAGCTCTTTTACCCCCTTCCTGTAGGAGACAAATCTACCAGTGCAACCTGCTTGCTCTGCTTTGAATGTAAAATGTCTCCTGCAGGCTCATCTGTGAACACTTAGTCCCCAGCTGGTGGCCTAACTGGGCTGTAAGAGAAGGAACTTGAGGATTACTGGCCTGCCTGGTTCTGGCCCAATATCTCTGATTCCTGGCCCACTGAGATGTGAGCAAGCCAAGCCACAATGTCTCACTGCCATGGCTACAAGCTGCTCCCACCACCACATCCTCTCAGCTATGGTGGATTAGAGCCTTTCAAACCATGAGCCAAAGTAAGTCCTTCTACCCATAAGTAGCTTCTGATCAGATATTCACTCACAGGAATAAGAAAAGCAATTAATACCTTGCTGTTCCCTTCCCAATACATTGGCAACAGCATGTCCAAGGTAATCTGCTGAGCACTGCTGAGCACCGCTGAGCACTGACCTCAGGCCACTCACCTGTATTTATAGTCTCTAAAGCACATTTGATGGGCTTTGAGCTTAGAAATGAGGAGCTTGAGAATTTTCAGGAAGATGAAGAAATTCACCTTTGAAAACAAAAAACCAGATATGGCTGTCAAGGATGGATGTAATACTACTATGAAGATGAAAATCCCCCAGGCTTGGCTGTCAGCCTCACTAATGAAGATGAAAATCCCCTGGTGCTTAGCTGGTCACAAAGTGAATGCTTATGGTGATCCCCACAGCCCCTAGGACATTCTGAACCAAGACTCTGGAAGAGCTTGGAACATCGTTTAATTCATTCTTCTGCTTCAGGAAGGATTACCACTCAGCCATCTGAGAAAGGCAGACAGACATCATTATGATGACAATTATTAAATAACATTTATTAGTTGTCATGACAAGCTTTAGGCTAAGGACTTTATACACATCATTTCATTTAATATACAAAACAACCCCCTGAAGTAGCCATAACTTCACATCAAGGAAACACAGGCATAGAGATGAGTATAATTCTGAAGCATACAAAGTTAGATGTTGACTGAGCTGGTGATTAAGTCCAGAGAGTTAGCAACCCTACCTTCCTTTAAACAGAACACCACACTCCCTCTTTCTGCAGAGAACTCTGCCCCCCTTGGTGTGTACTTTGAGGTCCTGTGGCCAACACCAAATTCACTGGGCAGCACACTCTGCACCTCCTAGAACACTTCCTATAATTGCTTCAGACTGGGCAAATCCAGCTTTTCATTGCCAGCTTTTGCAGAAATAGTAACACATATCTACAAACTCCTTAACACTTCTCCCAAAGGCTTTCTCTCCTCCTCTCCTCACTCCACTCTAGATGTAGACTATATTTAGTTGTTTGCATCTAATAAATAAGAATATGATGAGCTGGGCATGGTGGTGCATGCCTTTAATCCCAGCACTTGGGAGGCAGAGGTAGGAGGATTGCCATGAGTTCAAGGTTACCTTGAGACTACATAGTGAGTTCCAGGTCACCCTGGGCTAGAGCGAGATCCTTTAACTTTTTTTTTTAGATTATTATTGTTTATTTTCCTTTATTTATTTGAGAGCAACAAACAGAGAGAGAGAGAGAGAATGGGGACACCAGGGCCTCCAGCCACTGCAAAGGAACTCCAGATGCACGCGCCACCTTGTGCATATGACTTACATGGGTCCTGGATAATCGAACCTCGAACTGGGGTCCTTAGGCTTCACGGGCAAGCGCTTAACCACTAAGCCATCTCTCCAGCCCCGAGACCCTTTAACTTTAAGAAGGTTTAAAGGCTATGGAGAATTGTAAGCAAAATTGACTGCAGTTACCAACAAGAGGCAGCTGACAGAAGCTGCAGCGTACTGAGGAAGCCCAAACCACATTTCAGTGAGTTCAACAATGAAGTGTGAGGAAGAGACAGTGGAAGACAAGCGGGGCCTGTCAAGCAGAGGGACAAACAGGAGGCACACAGGATGCATAGGAAGAAACTGTCACTCCCCTTTTCTTCACAGGGCTGGAAGAGGGTTTTGGTAGCAAATGTTTTCTAAGATTGCAAAGATTTAAAAAATGCCTCCAACCAATGGAGAAAGAGCTGATAGAAGGGCCATCGGGTGACAATTAATGGACTAACATCTCTACAGACATTGACCCAGCACAGCACCAATGTCTCTGTGTAGAAAGAACATCCTTTAGCTGCATATTGAAACATAAGCTATGGAATGCAGTATATACAAGGTACTACATGCTTCACTGGTCTCAGGGACTCGGTGCCCAGTGCTAAAAGGCTAGAGTTTCAGGCAAGCGGCTATTTATCTAAAACATGGAATGATGGAGGTTTCCAGCCAAAGGATATTTAGTACCAGAAAATTTAAATACACGCTAAATGTAACCAAGTAATTTATCCCCTTTAATGGGATACCTGTTTTTCATCATAAAGAGAAAACACTGCGTACTTGGCTTAGGAATTTGTTGAACATAGACATTTTTCTTACGAAGTGAGCTTAATAGGCGAGGGAGGGGGAGGAATGACAAGGAGTTTCAGCCATAGCTGTCTCCTAGGAAATGAGGCACTGTGAATCCAGAGACCAGGCAGGAGAAAATGGGCATGTACCAATGGCCACACAGAGGAAGCACTTCCTCATAGCCACAGAGTTAACCAGGAAGCCTTGGCTCCTCTAAGCTTCCAGCAGGGAAGGGGATAAATGAGGCCATCTTCCGAGAACCAAACCAACTCCTATAGGATTCTGTGTCCAGACAAGGTACTCTCAGAACTCCAACACACAAGGCAATCTTCCAGGTCCTGAACGAAGTAACCGCCTTCTCAAGTGCTGCATTCTTGGTGACAGGTGTTGGAAAACTGAGCTTCTGTACACAGATGTAGACCTTCGGGCTTGCAGAGGTGTTGCTAGCATTGGCAGGAGCTCAGGAGCAGGCCTCACATATACCGTGAACTCTTCTACCTCTCCCTAGGCACAGCTCCTCTGGCCTGCCACATGGACAAAAAAATAAATAAATAAAACCCTACCTTTAAAGCTCTTCCTTTAGGGCCAAAGCACACTTTCTCCAGAGCTCTGCTGATAAGCATGCGCTCCATGGAAGATCAGACATGGCTAGGAGAAGGCAGAGGACACCTTCCCATCTTTCATTCAAATTCATTCATTTTCTACAGCAATGACAACTTCAGTCTGTGATCTGATTACTATCCCCATGGAAAGCAGAAGCTAGGATGCCACTAAGGTAAGCAGAACATGGGACAGGGCAAACAAAGCTTGCCCACTTTAACTCTTCACAAACGATGGGTGTGTTAGTGAGGAGATGTCTCAGGAGGCCTAGAGCTACAGGGAGACCCCTAGTTCCTGGTGGAGCAGAAGACCTAAAAAGAGATGAAGAAAATGAAAATGGATTTAACCCATTTCTCAGTGTTCCTGTGTTCTTAGCTTGCCAGAGAAAATTGAACTAGAGGGATTGAGTGTTTTTTTCTTTTTACTTCATACTTTTATAAAGTTGACAGACAGTTCATTTGATTCATTGACTCAAAAAATCCACCCACATGGGCATTCATTCCAGCCAGTCTGTTAACTCCACTGAGGAGAATATGGATTGAATGGCCTGTGTAATCATTTAGTGAGGCTGCTCTTGAAGGATTCTGATCAAAGCTTTAACAGTTTGCTGGGTTCGGTGGCCAGAGGGTGGAGTGGGGTAGGCTAAAGGAGACAAAGATATAAGAATGCAAAGAAAAAGAGCCAGAAGTGGTGGCGCATGCCTTTAATCCCAGCACTCGGGAGACAGAGGTAGGAGAACTGCCATGAGTTCAAGGCCACCCTGAGACTCCATAGTGAATTCCAGGTCAGCCTGAGCTACAGTGAGACCCTACCTCAAAAAATAAAAAAGAAATAAAAATAAAAATAAAAAAAGAAAGAAAGAAATGGGAATTCTCCAGTTTCTGTTTCTGGTGGAAAACCTAAAGAACATCTGGGCTTCTCAGATTGTTACCCTCTATAGGCATTTCTGAATGGTAAAAATGGTGCCAACAGAGCAGCAGGTGAGGTCTGCTGATGTGTTTAGATGTGCAGGGTGATGTCTACTCATCAATCCAGATGCTGCTCAGCAAATACAGATCCAGTATGGGGATTCCCTGACTATAATAAGCCATGGAGTCCAATTCTAGGACAGGAGATTCTCTTTGATCCCAATCTTCTGCTTGCTTTGTACAGTTGACTTTCCCCCATTAATCTCTAGAACTGTACTCAAGAAGTGTGACCCCATGATCAAAGTTGGCCAAAAGAAAGGGAAATCTGTTAAGTACTCTAGAATTTGAAATACCACGTGCTTCCAGCTCAATCTTGATTCTCATACTACATTTTTGGTACTTCAGTTTAAATAAAACATGTTGATAGGGGCTTAAGAGATGCTTTTATTAACACAATAAAGGTTGTTTGTTTGGTGTATTTATTTTTTGCTTATGTCACAGTCTAGCACATTATGGGAAATTCTGTTCCACGCAGTCATTCAGGGACTCAGGCTTCCTTCCCATGTTGTTCACGTTGTTAATGAATTCTTTTTTGGTGATGGGTTTAGGGTAATTCAAACTGGTGGAAAACGGCAATATATGGACCGCTGAGACAAATATTAGTTTAATTATACTCTGATGAGTCTCAAACTGACAACTATTATGTTCTAAACTCCTGAAGACATAAACTGACAGAACTTAGCACCAAGCCAACCTCAGAGAAGGAGCCCAGCAAGTACTAAGTGGAAGAGAGAGGACGGATGATAATCCAGTCCCAAGAACATCCTACATGGCAGGACTGTTGATCCTATCAGTCAGGGTGGAGGCTAGGCTGGGTACTTTCCTTAACCTTCTGTCTAGCCTAGGATTTCTCTATCTCAGCATGACTGCCATTTAAGGCAAGACAATTGTTCTGTGGACTATAAAATGTTGAGCTTCTTCCCTGGCCAGAAGCACTAGCACTAGTGTCACCAATTAGTGACACTTAGACATGTCTTTGCACGTGGACAAATATCCCCAAAGGGCGAACTCATCCCCAGTACAGAAATATCTAATCCAGGGCTGGAGAGATAGCTTAGCGGTTAAGGCGATTGCCTGTGAAGCCCAAGGAACCATGTTTGATTCTCCATATCCCATGTAAGCCAGATGCATAAAGGTGAGGCAAGTGCAAGGTCACATATGCCCACTAGGTGGCACAAGCGTCTGGAGTTCGATTGCAGTGGCTGAGGTCCTGGAGCACCAATTCTCTCTTTCTGTCTCTCTCTCTCTCTCTCTCTCTCTCACACACACACACACACACACACACAAAATGAATAAATAAAACATAAAAAAGGAAATATCTAATCCAACTATGATTTTATTGTGAAGAAGCAGAGGTCCAGAGAAGTCCAATCCATTCTATTCAGGTCAATCATGGAGCCTAAGCTTCCAACTCCTAAACTAGCTCCCTGTCCTTTACCATGTTGCCCTTCCTTTCCCTTGAAGGTCTGACAGGACAGTAGGTCTCACTCTACTGACATCCCTGGAGCTCATGCCAGGTGCTGGAAAGGCATCCAGTTTAGCTCCCTATTGTTCAGGACACAGTCACTTCCTTGAAATCGATAGGGATGGTCAATACAAAGGTTTCCTTTCTCAGTGGTCAGTATCAGAGTTCAACCAGGTCATGGCTAAATATTCTTCCTTGGCCAAAAGGAACTGACTCCAGATTCTATTCAAGGTCATTTCCTCTTGGCCAAGTCCCTGTAGACACTGACAACAATAGTTCAGCAACATCTTTCCAAGTCATGCCAGGCGTGTCTGATGCCTTTTACAAGTTGAGAGGATAGAGAGATTAATTAAAGGTTTGATTTACAAGAAGAGTTTACTTGGGGCCACCACTTGATCTTCCAGGAAGGAGGAACATAAAAGAGTAAAGACCACACTGGATTTGGAGAACTTTGAGTTTTTCCTTACAAGCAGAGCATGGAGTGCTTATGACTATGTAGGGCAGGTAGACAGGGAATGAAAAGGCCTCCCACACTGAGGAGTCCATGGTCAATTCTGAGCGCATCAGTGTCTCATTAAAGAGCCACAAGCAGAAGAAAGACATAGTCAGGTTTTACTTCCTGGCTGCACTATGGAGGCTGGATTTTCAGGAAAAAGAACAAAGGCACAGGAGGCAAAGAGGTTTCTGCAGAGGTCTGCCCAAGAGGACTAGACAGGAGCAGTAAACGCGGCATTAAGGAGAAGACTTGAAGGCTCTGCAGAGGACATTGACAGAACTTGAAGTGCATGTGGTTGTTCCAGGAAGGAAGTAGATAGAAGCTGGAAGACACCAAGATCTGTGGCTTGGGGGGGGGGGGGCTGGAGAAATGGCTTAGCGGTTAAGCGCTTGCTTATGAAGCCTAAGGACCCCGGTTTGAGGCTCGGTTCCCCAGGACCCATGTTAGTCAGATGCACAAGGGGGTGCACGCATGTGGAGTTCGTTTGCAGTGGCTGGAGGCCCTGGTGCACCCATTCTCTCTCTCTATCTGCCTGTCTATGTCTGTCACTCTCCAATAAATAAATGAAAATAAAAAATTTTAAAAAAAGATCTGTGGCTTGGGTGCCTGCTGACAAGTGATGGCGACATTTGCTGGGTGGAGTGAGAAGGGAGAAAGAGAAGGGTTGGATAGGTGGACAAGGAGCCCCTGCCAAGCCAGGGTCAAGCCAACCATACCTGAAGCTGTGAAAGCAGTAGAAGTAAAAGTCATTCCAACGTGAGAAGACAAAAGGCATTCTCTGTCCTGGTAGAAGTGATTTGCACTCCAGGAACTAAGAAGAAAAGACAGAAACTAGTCTGCTGAGCAGCCAGCCATGGAGGACTGAAGCAGCCATGTCTACAGCAGCGGGTTCCAGCCCTGGTCATGCATAAGTCATTGGAGAGCTTTTAGAATAACAGCTGTGGGGATGGAGAGATGGCTTAGCAATTAAGGCATTTGCCTGCAGAGCCAAAGGATCCTGGTTCAATTCTCCAGGAGCCACGTAAGCCAGATGCACAAGAGGCGCATGTGTCTGGAGTTTGTTTGCAGTAGCTGGATACCCTGGTGTGCCCATTCTCTCTCTCTCTCTCTCTCTCTCTCTCTCTCTCTCTGTCTCTCTCAAATAGATAAAATATATTTTAAAAAATAAAATAAAATAACAGCTGCCTGGGTCCCAGCATTTCTGTTGTCATTAGTCTAATCCATCATGATGCTCCTAATGCACAACAAGTTTTGAGAGCCACAGTTGTGGACAGAGTTTCATTTCTTTTCTTCTTTTACTATTTTTTACTCTTTTAATTGTCAACCTATACACAGTGCACCCTGATCATAATTCCTCCCTCAACTCTTTTTGTACTTCCTCCCTCACTTAGTCTTTCCAGCTAATCCCTGTATGATTTTGAAGTCATTCTTCTCTCTGTCCATCCTCCATGACAACATGTTGAGGGGTTCAGAGTTCTACATGTTTTCCTAAGCGTCCAAGCCTGGGCATCTTATCACAATACAGATTCTGATCCAGTTGGGGGTGGGGATGAGGAAGATCTGAATTTGATAACAAGCACATCAGACGCTGATGCTAGTGCTGCTCTTTGAAGAACAAAGGTATAGCAAAATGCTTTTCAACTCCAGCAGCAAATTAGATTCTCTAGGCCGCTTCAATGAAACACAAGTGTGAGACTCGTTACACCCAAAATTATTAAAGACATCCAGAGGATTCCAGGAGCAATGTGTTTGAGAATGATGACATATAGCTTCTAGAAAATTGCCCAGTAAACATTGGAGAGCCAAATGGACCACACCTGAACTCCATCTGAGAGAAAGGTTGCATCTTCTCTCCCAATTTCTTCTGCCTGGTTAGCAAGAACCTTCAAGGACCTTGGTATGGGTCCCAAATGTTCATTAAATAAGTCTACTAAGGGCCTACCTATGGCTGCCTAGATGAATAGAATGTATCACTTACAGTAGCAGCAAGCGGGTTTTGAACAAATACTTGAAGTGTGTTGGAGCTGGAGCAGAAGCCAGGAAGTATGGAATCCTGAGGAACGCAAAGGCAGGTATGAACATTTCCACTTGCGAGGTGGGTGTCCAGGAGCAGCCAGCACAGAGAAGCTGGTCTTGACTCAAAAGAGGAGCACCGCGCTAGCCAATGGAAAAGATGGTGGACGAAAGCAGCTGGGAGTCAGGGAGAGTCTGAAGCAAGGAAACGATGTGTAAAAGAGCCTGCAGCTATCAGTACTCAGGCGCAGGACCCGGTGGCAATAAGTATATTTTGAGCAGCAGCACAGTGACATAGTTACAGGTGCCAGCTGTCACCCAGCTAGACCATTTGGGCTGAAATCCAGCTCCCACTTAACTGATTCTACAGCTGTAGGCAAATAACTTCTCATCTTTTGGGGTTCTTATAATAAGATAAATATAAAATTGGACCTCAGCTCACAGGTTGTTGGGAGAATGGAGTTCATTCACTCAAGGTACTTAGAACTGGTGCTGGCATGTAGGCTGTGCCCAATCACTGTTACCAGGCAACGATGGAGTTGGCTGGGGAGGTAGACACTGGCTAGGTAGTGTGGCCAGAGGGGAGAGGATTGAGGACAAGTGAGTGACGGCGGCGGTGAGGCAGGGCTCACAGGCTGTGAGTGGGACGTGTGTGGTTGACCGCACTTGGAACATTCACTCTCAGCCAATTGTCCAGTGAGCACAGGGAAAAGATTCCAGCGCACACATGCCACTTCCCATGCCAAAGGTGAGGCAGCTCTTCCAGTCAGGGCTCTTCCATACCTTTGGTGTTCTTTCCATGTCTACACACATCCTTCCTTCCAGGTTATAGACAGGTCGGAGCAAAGCGCTGCCTTGCGTTATTGACAAATACTGACAGGCTTCCATGAAAACTAGCTATTCTTCTGTCATGACACCATGTTATCTACACACAAGAGAAAAATAGGCCACCCAGCAACCCCTTGGAGAAGGAGTGGAATACAGTGCCGGGTATCCAGAAAGCATTCAGAAATTACCCTCCCCATTGTTGGCTAACTCCCTGAACCTCCCCTCAAGATTTTTTTTTTTTTTTTTTTACAAATTTCATTCTCACGCTCCCAGCTTTGTAAACTGTTGGTCACAACACCATAGAGGGTCATATAACTGAAAGCGGGAGTCATGAAAAACTAGGCAACAGTACAAGGTTTCTGAAATGCAAAGACCAAATCTTAGCTCAAAGTCAAGCATGTGATTAATCGGCTGGAAGCTCTCGCTCACGTCAGCTACGTCATGCGGTCCTCCCTGCGGCCTTGGTTCGGAACACACAGCAGCTGCACTCTGCGCCCACATGCCATCAGGCCAAAACGCCAAGGAAGGGCCCGAAGTAGCTCAGATTCAAGACTGTTGTACGTTATGAACTGTAGTGTTTGCACTTCGCCTAACAAAACTTTTCTGCACTTACAGAAGCATCATGGTTTAGTTACAGAAAGCAAAGGCTTGAAACATTTTCCTACAATCATTCCTCAGCATGTAAGTACCAAATTAGCTCATCTTAGCTAGGCGTGGTGGCGCACGCCTTTAATCCCAGCACTCGGGAGGCAGAGGTAGGAGGATCTCCATGAGTTCGAGGCTACCCTGAGACTACATAGTGAATTCCAGGTCGGCCTGGGCTAGAGTGAGACCCTACCTTGAAAAACCAAAAAAAAAAAAAAAAAAAAAAAAAAAACCTTAGCTCATCTTTGGATTGCATTGTGTTAGAATGTTTGATTTTTAAAATTGCCATTTGAGTTGCTGACTTGAGTATCATTAGAAATTCTCTAAATGAATTTTGACTTAGGATTGGGATAGAATTTCTAAAATAGCCCTAAATATACTCCTGGAATACATGTTTATGGAAAGCATCATCCCAATCATTACTGATTATAAAATCAAACTACTGATCCATTCGGAATGCTGAAGATACTTTGTATCCTATAATATCAAATATTCAGCCAAGATTTAATTCTTTACATAAAATAAGCAGGCATGGGGCTGGAGAGATGGCTTAGCGGTCAAGGTGTTTGCCTGCAGAACCAAAAGATCCAGGTCCTACATAAGCCAGATGCACAAGGGGACACATGCGTCTGGAGTTCATTTGCAGTGGCTGGAGGCCCTGGAGCACCCATTCTCTCTCTCTCCCTCTCCCCTCTCTCTCTCTCTCTCTCTCTCTCTCTGCCTCTTTCTCTCTCTCTCTCAAATAAATAAATAATTAAAACTTAAATTAAATTAAAAATACGGGCTGGAGGGATGGCTTAGCGGTTAAGGCGTTTGCCTGCAAAGCCAAAGGACCCAGGTTCGATTCCCCAGGACCCATATTAGCCAGATGCACAAGGGGGCGCACACATCTGGAGTTCATTTGCAGTGGCTGGAGGCCCTGGCACACCCATTCATTCTCTCTCTAGCTCTCTCTCACTCTTTCTCTGTCAAATAAATAAAAAACTAAAAATAAAATATTTAAAAAATAAGCAAGCATATCTACCTCATTAGTATGAAAATTTGCTTTTGTTTTTAATAAATAGTAAAGTTATGTACATACCAAAAATTACCTTCAAATAAATTTCATTATGACTTACTGTCAGAAGATGCTTGATTTGTGTGCTTATTTTATATGCCTGTACACCCAGAATCACATAAAATTTTCTTGGGCAAAAAAGAAGTTGCAAACGGAAACAGTTTAAGAAGCCTTGACCTGAATGGGTCTATGACTCTAGATCAGCCATCTCTTTTCATCAAAAAATATCCTGGGCTGTAACAAGTCAAAACTCTTCCTTCTCAAGGTCGCAGAGCAGCAACCATTCTATCACCCATGACTGCTTCGTACTAATATTGCTTGTAAGTTTTTCTCCTCTGAAAGTAGCTTCTTTGATCTCTTTCTCCCACCTACTAACGGTGTTAAGATACAAGGTGAACCAGACATGGTGGTTCAAATCTATAATCTCAGGAAGTGGAGGCAGAAGGATTGCTGAATTTGAGGTACAGAGCAAGTACCAAGCCAGCAAAGGCTACATAGCAAGATCCTTTCTCAAGCAAACAAAAACTAAAAGCAGATAGTTTGCTATTGTTTGGCTTTTCCATGACCAGAGGTACCCTTGTCATCGCTGTAGCCATTTAGTATAAAATTCCAGGGCTGAGTTCAGGTGCCCACGTGGATCTGAAGGCCCAGACAAAAAGAAGCTTAGAGTGCAACCCTGCATGTGGGTCTTGAACCAGAACAAGAGGGTTTTGATCTCTCCTTCAACAGAAACTGCTCACACTTTAGCTTCTCCTTATCATGGACCAGAGAATTTGGGGGCAGGGGTGGGATAAAGGGAAGGTCCCCGCAGCTGCTGAGCCTAGGACAGAGGTGGGTAGGATGGTCCTTACTGTTACACAGAGCAGCATGGGTCCTCGGATGATCCACCAGATTTTCTTATTCCCATTCGTTGCCCAGCACCTTAAGACAAGAGCAGACAGGAGGAGGGAAAAATGAGATGAGGCTGGATGTCAGTCTCACAGCCTGTGGAAGAAGCATGCTTGCCTTCAGGACCTCTTGTCTCCCAGTCATCCTCCTTAGAGGTGGGGACAAAAACCCTTTGCACCACCACTCGTGCTATTAACACTGATCTTCAGGGTTAGATTCTCGGTGCCTGGAGCCTTCCACATTTTTCTCCATGTAAACATGAACTTAAGTCCTTAACTATAGATTTTTATCTATTTCATCAACAAAAGCAGTTTGTTTCCTTTCCAATTTCACATATCATTTACATATAACATGTGTATGTGTGTGTGTGTGGTTTTGGTGGCGATTATTAGGATAAATAAATGAGATTACACAACACACATTATTCAGTCACAGGTTTAAAATATTTCCGGAGATTCAGTTCCTAAAAATCAAATGATAAAGTATAACTTGGGTTTGTCTGTGTTTGTTAGTATTCACACAATGTGCCACAACTTGTTTAATGTTTTTTTATATTGATTAGCATTCAGACTTGCTTGTTTTTGCTTTTTTTTTCTCATGTGAACAATGCTGTGATAATTATTTCCGTGCTCTGTCCTTACATACTCAGCATCGCAGCTAATCTATACAACCAATCTATACAACTAGATTAATCAACTACTGTAAGATCTTTGTTTACTTGCCTGTATTCTTTTTTTTTTTTTTTTTTTTTTTTTTTTTTTTTTTTTTTTTTGGTTTTTCGAGGCAGGGTCTCACTCTGGCCCAGGCTGACCTGGAATTCACTATGTAGTCTCAGGGTGGCCTCGAACTCACGGCAATCCTCCTACCTCTGCCTCCCAAGTGCTGGGATTAAAGGCGTGCGCCACCATGCCCGGCCTGCCTGTATTCTTAATTATACTCTAGAAGGACAAAGTAGGAGGAGATGAATAATCTCTTTGGGAAAATGGTGTGATTACTTATACTTTGGAATTCCTGGTTCATGGAAGACTAAAGCCAGGTGAATGACCTACCCTGTATTCTCCAGGTGTGCACGTGCAAAACCCCAAGGGACAACAAAGAGCACAGGGAAGGCTGTGGAGAAAACAGAAAAGGTAATCAGGGCCTGGTTGGCTAAAACTGTCTGCCTCCCACCCTAGCCCAATGAGGGCCCAGCACAGCAGGTTAAATGAATGCCAGCCAAGCCCAGAATGGTGGGCTGTGCTGGCTGAAGAGCTTAGAGTAGCACAGGCCCACCCACTATCCTACCATCAGAGAAGCCAGGCCCGAGCGAGAAGGGCTTTTCCAGCTGTCACAAAGCAGTTTAGAATAAATACAACAGCGTTAGCCAAAATTTCCTTCAAGCTCAGGCTATTTTCTCTGAATCCTGAAGCATCCAATTGACCAAGTGCTTATGGAGATAACAGCTCCAGATTGGAATACTTTCACTCATGTTTTTTTTAAGATTAAAAAAAAAAAAAAACTCATCTTGAGCTGAAGAGATGGCTCAGCAGCAGTTACAAAGCTTGCTGGATCCAGATTCAGTTTTCCAGTAGCCATGTAAACCTAAATGCACAAAGTGGTGCATGCATCTGGAGACTGTAGTGGCAAGAGGCTCTGGCACATGGCCATTCTCATTCCTCTCCATCCTTGCAAATAAATAGAAATATATATATAAAAAATACAATTTTAGAAAAGGGGAAAAAAAATCATCTTGATGACCTGGTGATACAGACTAATTGTGTCCTCCCAAAATTCCTATGTTGAAAGCATTCTCCCAATGTGGTGATATTTGATGATGGGGATTTGGGAAGTCAGCTAGGCTTAGGTGAAGTCTTCATGAGGGATCAATGCCCTCCTAAAAAGACACTAGAAGTCTTGCTTTCTGTCTTGCCCAGAAAGCAGCTCTCTGAACACCATCTGAACCCAACCTTGTTTGACTTCCCAGCCTCCAGAAGCATGAGAAATCAACGTCTGCTGTTGAAGACGCACAGGTATTTTGTTATAAGCGCTTGAGCCAACTAATGCAATTGGAAACAGAGTAAAAACCTGATTTCATCAAAGATCTTTCCACTTTTTAATGTGTACATTTGGCATACAAAATCTGTGTATGAGCACATATGTATGAATGTATGCAGCGCAGACATTCTCCCCTCCCCCTCCCCAACACACACTTCTATTCTGGGACTCTAGTTGCTGAGAAATTATCTGATCCAGAAATTGTTTTCCAATTCAGATTTATAGCTATAAACAAAACCAAAGGCTCTGCCTGGTCACCCACCCACACCGTGTGTGTCTGTGTGTGTGTGTGTGTGTGTGTGTGTGTGTGTGTGTGTGTTGGCCGAAGATCGATGTAAAGCATTTTCTTCAGTAGCTCTCCACTATATTTACTGAGGCAGGCTCTATTAGTTGAACCCAGAGCACACTGATTTAACTAGTGTAGCTGGCAACTAGCCAAGGGATTCCCTGTCTCTGTCTCTCAGTGCTAGGATTACAGGCAGCAGCCCATTGAGCATTTATATGAGGCCTGAGGATCCACACTCAGGTCCTCATACTTCCACAGCAAGTGCTTTACTACTGAGCCATCACACCAGCCCCACCTCATGTTTTCATAGGTCCCCAGCAAAGGAGCCTGGGAGTCATGTCACTCACCCCAACCCACCACCAGGTATCTGGGCCACAGCCGCCTCTCAGGAAGCACGGTGGGCTCCAGCAGTGCATGGAGGTAAAGTCCTTCCACCAGCAGCCACAAATGATTGGCACCCACGAAATAGTGCAGGAGGACTTGGACGGAGCGGCAGGAAGTGGACATCTGTAGGATGCAGAAGGCATGGTGAGTCCTGGCATTGCTAGCACTTGGATGCCAAGTGGGCCTACCAGGGCCTTCCCAGTCACCACCCTCCCCCTGTTCTACCTCTCTTGAACCCTTGCTGGCCACGTAGCTTTAAAAGACCAGCCTATTCTTTAACATTTTAGAGAAACAAAAGCAGAGAGAATTCACCATCAGCAAAGCCCTTATGGAAACACTAAAGGGTCTGTTCACTTATCTCAATTAACTAAGCTAGAAGCCGATAACTGGAAATCTCCTTATCACTGGAAACCATGAAATTGATTTATACTCAAGGGGCCAAAAAAGAAATTACAAGAGAAATTAGAAATTTTTCCTTTAATGAATGTAAGAAACACGCTGTATGATAAGACTTGTACTGTGTGTCTAAGACCAAACCTGGAATAAAACAGCCTTTACATGCAGTTATTTAAAAATGAAAAGGCTGAAAGTCAATTGTCATAAGATAGTAGGAGAGACAAAACAATAGCAAATTCAACCCAGAGAAAGTATGTAGAAGAAAATAATAGCAATAAAAGTAGAAAAAAGTGAAAACACGAACTAAAAAAGACCAACATGGCCAAAGTCTTATTTCTTGAAAAGTCCGATAAAGTTGAGAAAGTTCTTGTAATGAAGACCAAGTACTGAAATACAGCACATATACAAGCAAATAACTAAGGCCAAAAATGGATGACATTGAGTCAGAAATGCGAAGATAGTTATACACTCAATTGTTTTTTTTTTTTTTTTATTTGCAAGGAGAGACAGAGAGAGAAAGAAAGAGAGAGAATGAGCATGACAAAGCCTCTTGCCGCTGCAAATGGACCCCAGACATGTGCACCACTTGGTGCATCTGGCTTTCTGTGGGTACTAGGGAACTGAACCCTGGCTGTCAGATTTTGCAAGCAAACACCTTGACTGTTGACCCATCTTTCCAACCCTTAAACATCTTTTATTAGATCAGATGCCATCAACAATATTGTGCCAACAAATTTGAAAAGTTGATGAACTATATGAACAAATCCCAGGAAAACCATTACTACTGAAGACACAAGGAAAAAAAACACCCCGCAGCTCTGTAAGCCCCAGTTCTGCCCCATCAGGTGGGAGGGGATTACCTCCGACACATAGGACATCCACCCTCTCTCATTGTCGGGCCGCCTGGAGTAAGAGTTGTAGAAGACGACGTCCTTTACCAGGACGGCCACAGCTCGCAGGATGAAGGAGGCAAACAAGTTCATGTGGATGTAGTTGCGGGTGCAGTGCAGTTTCCTGTGCAAAGGACAAAACCAAACATGAACCCTCAGGAACAAATGGCTGGGAGCCACAGGCCCACGCCTAACCACCCATGGCTCTGTCACTAGGAATGGGCTGTGCGTGGCAGAGACTCCAGAGCCAGACTGCTGGATTATGTATTCTTTCTTCTCCTATATAAAGTGGGAAAATACTAGTTATCCCTAGATAACATTGTTTTGGGGTGGGGCAGAAGGAGATTGTTTTATTTTGGCTTTCTTTTTGAGGTAAGGTCTCACTCTATCTCAGGCCGACCTGGAGCTCTCTCTGTAGTCCCAGGCTGCCCCCAATCCCATGGTGATCCCCCTACCTCTGCCTCCTGAGTGCTGGGATTAAAGGTGTGTGTCACCCTGCCAGGTCATGCCCTGGCCATTCACCTGTGCAGGGACTTGTGTCATACTCACTCTTGTCACCACTGGAGGAGTGGACACCCTTTGTTACCTTGATTTTATAAATGGCAAAGCTGAGGGTCAGACCCAGAAGCTCTGAGGCCAAGGTCTGGCTCTCCAAGGCTCTGCTACGTCCGAGAAGCAGTTATCTCAGGGGCTTGCTGGGGAGAAGAACTTCAATGACTGACGGCTAACTGCTGGTCAAAGGCGCTGCACTAAAATCCTAGGTCTGCCACTCACTTGCTGGAGAAGTTATCTCTTCTATGAAGATAATGTAATGCCTCTGGTGGAGCTTGGGTGAGACTGGGCTACTGTGCTAATGTATGTGAACTCTAGGCACATAGAGGTATCTGATGCAAAGGCAGTGCCTGAAGTCCTGCATGCAAGCTCTGTCTGTACCTCAACTGGCTTTCCAATGCCCTACACAGGAACTCACAACTATATGAGGCTGGTGTACTTGAGAATCTCAAGCTTCCAGCTCTGATTATCCAAATCTTCTACTGCCTTCTAGAACTAGCCATTGAGAAAATTACATGGTACACATCTGATCACGTCATTCTACTTACCGAAGAAACAAGAGGAGGGTGAGAGCCAGGAAGAGGGAGATAAGGGAGAGGGAGTATCCCACTGTGTACATCAGCTGCAAAGTGGACAGCAAGGCATAGTGATCCACCTGGACACAGAGGAAGAGCAGATGTGACCACCAAGATATAGCCTGTAACCCTCAGCTCCATACCCAGGGCCACCTGGGCTCTAGGCACTGATTGAGACATTGAGACATGCCCTGAGCCTCCAGCCTGTTTGCAGACCTGTCCTTCCCTATCTTTGTTGACATCCAGGTAAGGCAGTTTAGACTACCTTGGCACACCTCAGGGGTCATAAACCCACCTGAATCTCACCTCATGGCTGGACCCACAGCCCAGCACTCATTCACCAGGAGTTACAATATTATAAAGAATTGAGCCCTAGATAAAAGGGTGCTATGAGAGTGATAGCAGGCTTTTTGACCCTGGATCTTCATGAGTCCTTCTAGGTGGAAGATGGAGGCTAGATTTCCATCTGCAAGACTCCTTCCTACACTAACATTTTACAGATGACTTCTTAGAAGAAAGCTAAGTGGAACACTGCAGTGTCTTCTAGTCCCAGGATTATCTGACAGGAACAAAGGATCATTTATTAGAAATCTGTGAGACTAAGCATGATTTCCCAGTAGATTCCCATCTTCTGTCTCAACCCATCACACATATCATTACTAATATTATGATACGTGATAGATTTTTGCATAAGAATCCATAGTAAGTTCTAACCTACTAACCTGCTAACTTGAACTTCTTTATATAACTCTTTCATCATTTTTACTGAAGTATAGTTGATGTACAATAAACTACACATATTTAAAGTATAAAATTTATTGAATTTGGATTTTATCTCCACAATCAAAATGATGTACATAAGCTGGGTATGGTGGCACATGCCTTTAATCCCAGCATTCAGGAGGCAGAGGTAGAAGGATCTCTGCGAGTTCAAGGCAACCCTGAGACTACATAATGAATTCCAGATCAGCCTGGGCTAGAGTGAAACCCTACCTTGAAAATAATAATAATAATAATAATAATAATAATAATAATAAACATTTCCATCACCTGCCAAAGATTTATGACCTTTTATAATATATGCCCTTGGCCCATCACACTATGCCCACACAGGCACATGTCTGCTTTTTGTCACTAGAGATTAGTTTGCATTTTGTTAAATTTTGTATAGATGGAATATTATGATATGTACTCTTTTTTCAGGCTTGTCTCATTCATAATACTTATATTTTATTTTTATTTATTTATTCAAGAGAGAAGAGAGAGAGAGAGAATGTGTGTACTAGGGCCTCTAGCCACTGCAGATAAACTCTAGACACATGTGTCACCTTATGTATCTGGCTTACATGGGTACTGGGGAATTGAACCTGAGTCCATTGGCTTTGCAGGCAAGTGCCTTAACCACTAAGTCATCTCTCCAGCCCTCATTCGTAATACTTGTTTTGAGATTAATACATGTTATAACATGTATAAGCAGTATATTTCTATTGCTAAGTGATATTACATTGTGGATATCCCACAATTTCCTCACTCATCTGTTGATGGACATTTGGACTATTTCTACCTTTGGATTTTCATGAATCAAGTAGCTATAAGCATTTCTGTATGAGTATCTGTATGGACACAGGTTTTCAGTTCTCTTGGATGAGTACCTAGAGATGGAATGGTGGTATGCTACCACTCTATGGTATGGTATATCTTTTGACTTCTTAAGAATCTGCCAAACATTTCTAAGAAATTGTACCAATTTATGCATGACAGTCCAAGCTCCCCTGTCTCCTACCAACATAGCATGCAGCCAGCTTTTTATATTTAAATATATATGTAAATAGCACTTCCATAATAAGTAATGATTTTGAGAATCTTCTCATTGATGACTTTTCCATCTTTTAGATATCTCACTTGGCAGTGTTTTTATTCAAATATCTAGCCATTTTAAAATTTTAATCATTTCACCACTTTTGGACTGCAAATGTTCTTTACATTTCCTAGATACAAATCTTTTGTCAAGTATTAGTTTGTAAACATGTTCTCTGATTCTATACATTTCCTCTTGTTTTCTTTAATTTTTTAAAAAACTGCATCTCCCTATGTAATCCAGGCTGATCAGGAAATCACAATTCTCCTGCCTCTACCCCCCAAGTACTGTAATCATAAGGATCATGCCTAATGCTTTTATTTTATTTTATTTAGTTATTTTCAAGGACAGAGACAGAGAAAGAGAGAATATGAATGGGTATTCTGGGGCCTCTAGCCACTGTAAATGAACTCCAAATGCATGCACCACTTTGTGCATCTGGCTTTATGTGAGTACTGGGGAATCAAACCTAGGTCACTAGACATTGCAGGCAAGCGCCTTAACTGCTGAGCCATCTCTCCAGTCCCCTAGTCCTTTTTATTTTCTTGATGACATCTTTAGAAGAACAGAAACTTTTAATTATGGTGAAGGTAACTATATCAACTTACTCTTCCCCCACCCATGCTTCCACACCCCCCATTTGACTCCATAGCAACCCTTCCACTATGCTTGCCTTTTCCTCACTCACTTTACCACTGAGTGTGAGACCAGGTGTACTTTACAAATGGAATACCTCCAGATGGGCCAACCCCAATGCAAAACAAGTAACACACAAAACCAAGGCATTATGTCTCTTCCTAAAACACCATTTCCATAATAGGGGCCTCCTATGAGAGCTGCTTACAGGAAACTTCCAAGTAATGCAAAAGCATGATTATGATAAATATGTTCAGAGAACTTAAACAGGACATGAATTAATGCCTGAATGAACTCCAAGACAACACAGACAGCTGAGGAAGTCAAACCAGGATAGGAAAATAGAACTCAAATAAAGAGATAGAAATTCTGAAGAAAAACCAAGGTAAAATTAAAATTGCAATAAATCAAATAAAAAGATCTGTGAGAAGCCTCACCAATAGAACAAAACATGTAGAGGAATGAATATTAGGGTTAGAACAAAAGTAGAAGAAATAGACCAGGCAGATAAAAACCAGTAACAAGTTCCAAAAACCAATATGAGCAGAAGACAAGAGACATTTGAGACACCATAGAAAGATAACACCTACAAATAATGGGCATAGAAATCTATAAACCTTGAGCATAGAAGAAGCACTTCAAAGGAATAGAAAATATTTTCAATAAAATTATAGAAGAAAATTTCCCAAACCTAGGAAAAGAGGTGTCCATTCAGGTATAGAAAGCATACAGAACACCAAATAAACATGACTAGGAAAAAAAAAAACATGTCATATTATAGTCAAAACATTAAATACACAAAAGAATCAATATTGAAAGCCATAAGAGAGAAATAGTAAGTGACATATAAAGACAAGTTCATCAGATAAACAACCAATTTTTTAATGGAAGTGCTAAAAACCATACGGAATTGAGATGATGTATTTCAAATATTGAAAAAGTCACAGCTGTCATTCTAAACTATTATACCCAGCAAAATTATCTCTCGTTGTAACAAAAGAAAATTTTTCCATTATAAAAACAGATTAAAGAAATTTCTGACCACTAAGAGAGCTCTACAGAGGATAGTGGCAGAAATACCTTTGACTGAAAAGAAGGATAAATACATTCAAGAGGTTAGAGGGAAAAATAATAAACAATGCTAGATTAATTTATAAGCAAATGAAGACCAAGAAAACACCAAATATTACAAATTCATCAACATGACAGGAATTAACTTATTCCTTTCAATAGTAATTATTTTTTAAAAAATTAGAGGGAGAAAGAGAGAGAAACAGACAGAGTGAGGGAGAGAAGTGGGATGCCAGGGCTCAGCCACTGCAATCAAACATGTGCAACCTTGCACTAGCCTCACCTTTGTGCATCTGGCTGTTGTGGAATCTGGAGAGTTGAGCATGGGTCCCTAGGCTTTGCAGGTAAGCACCTTAACTGCTAAGCCAGCTCTCCAGCCCCAACAATAATTCTTAACATTAATGGACTCAATTCCACAATAAAAAAGAATAGACTTGGTTGGAGAGATGCTCAGCAGTTAAGGGACTTGCCTGCATAACCTTACAACCTGGGTTTGATTCCCCAGTACCCATGTAAAGCCAGATATACACAGTGACCCATGCTTCTGGAGTTTGGTTGCAGTGGCTGGAGGCCTTGGTGTGCCTATTCTCTCTGCCTGTCTCTCTTTTCTCTATCTGTCTATGCTTGCAAGTAAATAAATAAAGTTAAAAAAAAAAAAAGAATGGACTAACAGGCTGTAGCAGAAAACAAGATCCATTCTTTTGCTATCTTCAAGAAACTCCTAACACTATCAAAGACAGATACTACCTTGGAGTGAAAGAATGAAAAGGCGTTCCAAGCAAATGGAATCAGAAAACAAGCAGGTGCCACTATTCTAATATATAACAAATAGACTTCTATATATGCACAGAACACAGGGGGGACCCAACTTCATAAAACAACACTAAGGATGGAGTCACAAATTAGGCCCAGGTGACCTTAGCACACAATTCTCTCCAATATACACATCATCCAGGCAAAAGAAATAAATAGAGAAACATTGGAGTTAAATGATATTATAGAGCAAATTAACCCAACAGATGTATACAGAACATTCCACCAAAAAACTATTGAGTACACATTCTTCTCAGCAGTCCATGGAGCTTACCCTAAAATATACCACACATGAGGACACAAAGCAAGTATCAACACATTTGGTAATCTTGAACAAACTCCTTGTATTTTATCCAACCACTATGCAATAGAACTAGAAATTAACAAAAAATACTATAGAAAATACACAAACTCTTGGAGCTTAACCAACACACTATTCGATAATGAAAGGGTAATTGAACAAATCAAGCAGGAAATCAAAAAAATAGCCTATAATTTAATGAAAATGAGAACGAGAACACAGTATACCAAAATCTATGGGATACAACAATGAAGGCAGTCCTAAGAAGGAAGTCTATAGCTCAAAGTGACATTAGAAATACATAGCAACTCAAGTAATTTAATGATGTACTTTAAGACCTTGGAAAAACAAAAACAAAACAAACCCCAAAACTGTAGATGAGAAGGAATAATTAAGACATGAGTAGATAAATTAATGAAAAAACAATATAAAGAACCAATGAATCTATAGCAAGTAACAGGCTTAAAGCAATAATAATAATAATAACTCTAAACTGAAAAAAGAGTCAAGGTCCAGATGAATTCACAACAAAATTCTACCAGACTTTTAAAGAACTTAAACCAACGTTTTTCCAATTATTCTATGAAATACAAAAGGAAGGGATATTTCTAAACTTTTTCTAGGAACCCAGTACTACTCTGACACTAAAATCAGATAAAGACACACACAAAAAAATTATAGAGCTATCTCCCTGGTGAACAAACATGCAAAAATTCTCAATAAAACACATGCAACCAAATTCAAGAACACATCAAACACTAGGTAATGGAAAGACATCCCATAAATGGGTTGGAAGAGGCAATATTTTGAAAATGACTATCCTACCAAAAGAAATCTATAGATTTAATGCAATTCCCATCAAAAAGCCAGTGATATTCTTCACTGAAATAATAAAAAAAAAGCAATCCTAAAATTCATTTGAAAGCACAAAAAAAGCACAGTTAGCCAAAGCAATCCTGAGCAACAAAAATACAGCTGGTGGCATCACCATACCTGATTTCACAGTCTATTACAGAGCCATAGCAAACAAAACAGCATGGTACTGGCACCAAAACAGGTATGTATATCAGTGGAACAGAATAGAGGACCCAGATATAAATCTAGGCAGCTACAGCCATGTATTTTTTGACAAAAATGTCAAAGATCAGGCTGGAGAGATACCTTAGAGGTTAAGGCACTTGCCGGAAAAGCCTAAGGACCCATGTTTGACTCTCCATATCCCACATAAGCCACATGCACAAAGGTGAGGCCAGCGCAAGGCTGCACATGCCCACTAGGTGGCGTAAAAGTCTGGAGTTCAATTGCAGTGGCTGAGGCCCTGATGTGCCAATTCTGTCTCTTTCTCTCTCTCAAAAAAAGGAAAAAAAAAAAAGCCAAAAATTTTACTGGAGAGAAGATAACCTCTTTAACAAATGGTGCCAGGAAACCTGGACATCTATATGTAGAAGGATGAAAACAGGTCCTTATTTCTCTCCATGCCCAAGGCTCAACTCCAACTGGATCAAAGACCTTAACATCTCCTGAACCTCTGAAACTGCTAGAGGAAAAAAGCAGTAGAAACTCTTCAACATATTGGCATTGGCAAAAACTTTCTGAATAGAACCCTGGTTGTTTAGGAACTAAGACCACTAATCAACCATTGGGACCTCATATAACTAAAAAGCTTTGTAGGGGTGGAGATGGCTAAATGGTTAGAGGCACTGGCTTGCAAAGCCTGTTTTATTCCTTAGTACTCACATAATGCCAGATGCACAAAGTGGAACATGTATCTGAAGTTCATTTGTAGTGGCAAGAGGCCTTGCTACACCCCATTCTCTCTCTCTCTCTCTCTCTCTCTCTCTCTCTGTCTCTCTCTCTCTCTCCTTACAAATAACTTTTAAAAATATTTTATTTATTTATTTATTTGATAGAAAAAGAGGGAGAGAGAGAGAATGGGCAAGCCAGGGCCTCCAGCCACTGCAAACAAACTCCAAACGCATGCATCCCCATGTGTATCTGGCTAACGTTGGTCCTGGGGAATCAAACGTGGGTCCTTTGGCTTTCCTGGCAAATGCTTTACCCACTAACCCATCCCTCCAGCCCCATTTTTTTTTAAAAGAAGCTTTTATACAGTACAGGAAACAGTCAAGTAAACTGACAGGGAGAAAATCTTTGCCAGCTATACATTTTACAGATGATTAATATCCAGGATATAAAAAGAACTCACTTTAAACAATAAGAATCCAACAATCCAATAAAATGGGCCATGGAACTGAATAGAGAGTTCTCAAAAGAAGAAATACAACATCTAATAATATTTGTTAAAGTGTTAAACATGTTTGGCTATCAAGAAAATGCAAATTAAAGCTACTGTGAGATTCCACTTCACTCTGGTAAGTATGGCTAGCATCAAAAATAAAAATAAGAGCTGGGCATGGTGGTGCACACATTTAATCCCAGCAATTGGAAGGCAAAGGTAGGAGGATTGCCAAGTTCGAGGCCACCCTGAGACTCCATAATGAATTCCAGGTCAGCTTGGGCTAGAGCAAGACCCTACCTCGAAAAACAGAAAAGCAAAACAAAATAAAAACAAGGACAACAAATGCTGGCAAGGATGTGGGGATAAGAAGAATCCTTATTCGCTATTGGTAGGGATGGAACATGATATAGCCATTTTGGAAATTAATGTGGGGGTTTCTCAAAAAACTAGAACTAAGAACTTCCTTATGACTGTGCTACATCACTCCTGGCCACATACCCTGAAGACTCTACACTCTACTTCAGATAGACTTTCTCACCCATATTAATTGTTGCTCTATTCACTTCAGCTAAGAAAATGGAATCTGCCTAGATGCCCATCTAACGATGAATGGTGTATGATGATCTGATGTGCAATGGAGTTTTATTCAGCTTTAAAGAAAAATGAGCCAGGCGTGGTGGCGCACGCCTTTAATCCCAGCACTCGGGAGGCAGAGGTAGGAGGATCGCCGTGAGTTCAAGGCCACCCTGAGACTCCATAGTGAATTCCAGGTCAGCTTGGGCTGGAGTGAGACCCTACCTTGAAAAACCAAAAAAAAAAAAGAAAAAAAAAGAAAAGAAAAATGAAATCATGAAAATTGCAGGAAAATGGATAGAACTGGAAAAGATCATACTGAGGGAACTCTCTCCCTCTCTCTCTCTCTCCCTCCTTGCTAATAAATAAAATATTGGGGCTGGAGAGATGGCTTAGTGGTTAAGCACATGCCTGTGAAGCCTAAGAACCCCAGTTCAAGGCTTGATTCCCCAGGACCCACGTAAGCCAGATGCACAAGGTGGCGCATGCATCTGGAGTTTGTTTGCAGTGGCTGGAGGCCCTGATGTGTCTCCTCTCTCTCTCTCTCTCTCTCTCTCTCTCTCTCTCTCTCTCTCTCTCTCTCTCTGTCACTAATAAATAAAATAAAAAACAAAAATAAAAATATTTTTTGAGGCAAGCCCAACAGACTGGCCTTCTTATGATAGATAGCAAGAACAAGAGAGGAAGAGAGAATTGACACACCAGGACCTCCAGCCACTGCAATCAAATGCCAGATGAATGTGCCACATTGTGCACATGTGCGACCTTGCACATGCATCACTTTGTGCATCTGTCTTATGTGGGATCTGGAGAGTCAAAAATAATATATATATATATATATATATATATATATATATACATACATTTTTTTAGAAAAAGGTTAGAGAGATAGCTCAGAGGTTAAGGCACTTGCCCGCAAAGCCTAATGACCTGTGTTCAATTCCCTAGTACCCTCAAAAGTCTGTACAAAGTGGCATATGCATCTGGAGTTTGTTTGCAAAGGATAGAGGCCCTGGTGTGTCCATTCTCTCTCTCTCTCTCTCTTTCTCTCTCTCTCTTTCTCATAAATAAATAAAAATATTTTTAAATAATAAATATTTTAGAAAAAGAAATAGACATGATTTGCTTAGTTCAAGGTATACAATTAGCATGATGTTGGTGGAGATTTGGAAATTAAAGCCTCCTGGAGGGAGTGTATTGTTGGGGGCAGGCTTATGGGTGTTATAGCCAGTTTCCCCTTACCAGTGTTTGGCACACTCTCTTGTTGTTATTGTCCACCTTATGTTGGCCAGGGGGTGATGCCCACCCTCTGCTCATGCCATCATTTCCCCTGCCATCGTGGAGCTTCCCCCTCAAGCCTGTAAGCCAAAATAAACCTCTTTTTACCCACAAGCTGCTCTTGGTTGGGTGATTTCTACCAGCAATGTGAACCTGACTGCAACAATGAAGTGGTAACAAGGAGTGGGATTGCTGCTAGACACCTGACTGTGTGGCTTTGACCTTTTGGAGCTGATTTTCCAGAGGCATGTGAATGATGTGAAACCTTGGCCTAAGAGACACCTTGCAGTGCTATAAGTACAGCTTGATGGACTATTCTAGTCAGAGTTGAAAGACCTGAATGCAGTAAGAACTATGGACTGTGAGGTTTGGCTTATGAGGGTGAGGGAGAGCTTTGCTTGGACTGGGCTAGCAGTTTGTGTGAGAAGCTTGCTGTTATGCCCATGTCCTGAGAAGTTGTGCAGGGTTTCATTGTGTAGAAATGGATTGGTGTGAGCAGAGGGATATGGCACAGAAAAAGTGAAATCTTTGGGCCTAAACTGCTGCCTGTTTACCTGCAAAGTGTGTGAGATATTACAACTTTTGAGACTGGGCCAGCTGACCTGCACTGGGGCAATAGGAAGAATGTAGACTCTTTTGGAGGGGCCTGAGTTCTCAAAGAGTGTCCTGTTCTTCAAAGTCTGCTTTATTCCCCACTGGATTAACAAATTGGCACCCCACCTGATATTGTGGAGTATAAGAAATGCAGGAAAGAGAGGGTCATTCAGTTTGCATCACGGTCTTGTGTTTTGGAAATGGCCATGGGCAGTGTGAAGCAGGTTTGCTGGATGCCTGCATGGAGACCCCATGGGGCCATGAGGATGAACCGTGGATTGCAGTGGAGACCCAGTAGAGATGCTGGGACCACGAGATGGCTGCTAAGGAAACCTGCCGGCCCCAATGAAGTTTTCCAGAACTGTGAGTAGCCTAGCTGGAGGGGCGGAGTTGGAATGCAATGTGAATGTTTATTCTGTGCCATTATGGGTTTGGGGGGGGATTTTTTCTTTTTTTTTGGTACTATGGTTCAGTTAAAAGATCTTGGACTATGGGGATGTATGAACATCATTGGAATTGATTAAAAAAAGACTATGGGGAATTTTAAAGTTGGATGAATGCATTTCATTTTATATCATGTATGGTTATCAGTTTATGGGAGCCGGGGTGGAGTGTGGTGGTTTGATTCAGATGTCTTCCATAAACTTAGATGTTCTGAATGCTAGGTTCCCAGCTGATGGAGATTTGGGAATTAACACCTCCTGGAGAGGGTGTATTGTTGGGGGTGAGCTTATGGGTATTACAGCCAGTTTCCCCTTGCCAGGGTTGGGCACATTCTCCTGTTGCTATTGTCCACCTTATATTGGCCCGAGGGTGATGTCCACCCTCTGCCCATGCCATCCTTTTCCCCTGCCATCGTGGAGCTTCCCCCTCGAGCCTGTAAGCCAAAATAAACCTCTTTTTTCCCACAAGCTGCTCTTGCTTGGGTGATTTCTACCAGCAATGCGAACCTGACTGCAACGCTACGAAAGAAAAATTTCTTCTAAAGGATGTGGATTTTTGAGTTCAACATAGGAGTAAGAAATAAACAGTTGCCTTGATAAACCTCCTAGTGGGGAGGTCATACCAGCTTTTGAGAGCCTCTTGGTGAAACTACAATGAGGCAGTTGAAAATTACAAGTATTAAAAAGTAAACTACCAAGCTGGAGGGATGACTTAGCAGTTAAGGCATTTGCCTGCAAAGCCAAAAGACCTAGGTTCGATTCCCCAGGACCCACGTTAGCCAAATGCACAAGGGGGTGCACGTGTCTGGAGTTTGTTTGCAGTGGCTGGAGGCCCTAGCATACCCATTCTCTCTCTCTCTCTCTCTCTCTCTCTCTCTCCTTCTTTCTCTGTCAAATGAATAAATAAATAAAATATTTTTTTTAAAAGTAAACTATGGCTGGGCATGGTGGCCCATGCCTTTAATCTCAGCACTCGGGAAGCAGAGATAGGACGATCCCCATGAGTTCAAGGCCAACCTTAAACTACATAGTGAATTCCAGGTCAGCCTGGGCCAGAGCAAGACCCTACCTCAAAAAGCCAAAATAAATAAATAAAAATTTTAAAAGCAAGCTATGTAAATCTGCAGTGAAATAAAAATAAAAGCATGAAATACTGAAAACTTAACAACTCCTTTTTTTTAACTATTTCTTTTAGTAATTTTGTAAGTATATTCAATACTATTGGGATGGTCTGTGCAGTTACACTTTCCAGGTAGAAACTCCAGCCAGTGGCACTGAACATCCCCCCATTCTCTGCACGCCATGATGTCGCATGGCAGTAGATTGGCCTTGGTGGAATGTTCACAGCACAGGAATGGGCAAGTGTTACAAGCCAGTCCTTTTTTTTTTTTTTTTTTTTTTTGCCAGACGTGCAAGCCGCGAGCTAGTTGTTAAACATTCACTACCACACCCATGCCACCAGCACTGATAACCAGACCAAGCACATCTTTGCTCTGCAGGCAATCATGGCCTCTGAGATGGAAACTTTGAGGGCTAGTTTATTTCCTTACTGTGACAGTTTGCATCTTTGTCTCAACCATGGCAAGGCTTAACTGTTAAATCTATTAATATATATATTTCTTTTTCTTTTTTTGGTTTTGCGAGCTAGGGTCTCACTCTAGCCCAGGCTGACCTAGAATTCACTATGTAGTCTCAGGCTGGCCTCGAACTCACAGCGATCCTCCTACCTCTGCCTCCCGAGTGCTGGGATTAAAGGTGTGCGCCACCACACCCGGCTCTATTAATACTTTTGTACTAAATCAGGTTTTTCCTTTCTTGACATTTACTATGCAAAATTTCGAACATCCAGCAAATTTGGAATTTAGATAGAACACCTGGATTCCCAATAGTCAGCTTCTACCATTAAACTTGGCATAATCACAACATCTTCTATCTGTCACTCATATAGAGATTTCAAAATTACTTACATAATCTGTTATTATTGCTATTACTGTTTAGAGAATGTGGGATATTAGAGTATCCAATAGATTAGTAATTGTGGTTCCAATATATCAGTAAGCATTATTTTCTTCCACACTTCAACCTGAAAAGTCCTAAATCCTTTAAAGAGCCCAGGCAACCTCCAGCCTCTCACCTCTCCAGAGGTGCTCATGCCCAACCTGTGTCTTGCTGGGACTACTTCACTGCACGGAAACACTCAATGTCACCTCTTGCAAGGAGACAAGGAGCTGGAACCTGCATGGTGAGGGGCATCGAGCCACTGGGGAGATGGGGACAGTGTTCTAGGCACAGTGACCAGGAAGAGCAGCAGCTAAGACCAGGGCTGGAAGACCGACTTCCCTTGGGATTTCACATCCCACCCTAGTAGTAGAAGAAGCCCATCTACTCTCTGACCTGGGGTATGTCTTTGACTTCTGCCAAGAACATTCTTGTTCTCATCATTCTCATGGCCAATGCTTTCCAACCTTCAGGCTCAACTCGGGCAGCCTTCCCTGCCCCCAGTCAGTATCAGTGTCCCCTCTCCTGTGACCCTAGGAATCCAGTAGTTAACATCCTTCCTCCATGTTCCACAAGACTCTAAGCTCCTTAATATCAGTATATATATATATAGATATAGATATAGATATAGATATCGGTCACTGTTTATTCCTTGTGTTTGGTACACAGCCCTAGGCATGGCTGTTTAAAAGAAAGATGTGGCCCTTGACCTCTGTCTAATCCCCATCACCTCTTCCTCCTGTCTCCCTTGTTCCTTCTTTGCACTTGACCTTGAAGGAAAGCAGGCAGGATTTGAAAGAGCAAGTAGCTTAGGAAGAGAGCAGGAGTCCAACAAGAAAAGCTGTGCCCAAGAGGTTTGAAGACTCGAATCCTGGAAGAAGAACGCATGGGTCAGGCGTGATGGTGCATGCGCATAACCTCATCAGTCTGGAGGCTGAGGCAAGAGGTTCACAAGTTTGAGGCCAGGCTGGACTACAAAGTGAGGTGCTGTCAAGCAGGACAAGGGAGGAGAGGACAATAAGGACAAGAGGAGAAAATGCTTGGAGAGAAGTCTGGGGGATGTGTTCATTCATACCACATTTGCTGAGCTGCCAGGGGCTTACTGAGCAGTTACTTCTCTGGGTCCTGGGTCCTCGGTCCTGGTGATAGCACATAGACTCCTATTTAGAGCAGGCTAACTCCATGCCAGAATTTCTTCTAAGAAATTTATGTCTCTTGACTGTTTGAAGCCACACAATGATCCCATGCAGCAAATATGATCCCCATGGGAGAGGCCAGGAAGCAGAGGCACAGAGAGGGGAAATAACTTACACCTAGTTCACAGCCAAGAAGTCTGGATACATGGCCAGACTATCTGACCCTAGAACTCATGCTGTGCTGTCTTGCCTCAGAGACACACACAAGTCCCCACTACCACTGGAGCTACATCTCGGAGAGCAAGGCTGGGTAATGCGACAGATGCAATAAAGAAAATCAACCAGGAGTATGGTAGACAATGAGCACAGACCACTTTGGATTAGGTGGCCATGAAAGATTGTACCTTCAAAGAGACAGCTGAATTGAAGCCTGGCTAATGTAGAGCTGTTGGGGGAGGTATTCCAGACACAGCACACAGCAAATACAAATGCTAGGAAAATTCTAGAAGTACTCCATTATGATTTCATATTCACCTTATAAAGCAGGCTGCTGTGAGGGCTGTCTTACATCCTGGTCCAGCTGAGGACAGATAAGCTGTGGAAGGCCTTTTGTGTGATCCCCTAAAACTTGTTTGTCTCTGGGGTGCCCTGGAGAGGAGGGTGGTTCCTCCCTAAGTACCTTATCACCAAGCCGGGCAGACTCACGTTTTGTTTGAAGCTGTGGTTCTCGGAGCATTCAGAGTCATCTTGCCAAATATCTGTGGCGTTCTCTAGCGTCTGCCAAGTCCCCCGCGCCAAGCAGTATCTGTAGGCCCTTCCTGAGCTCTCTGCAAGTAAACAAAGCTCTGGAGGAAAGGTCAGATCACACAGCCTATTCCCTGAGCGCACTGAAGGTCCTCACCCTGGCTACAAAGCTGTGGAAAATTCCAGAGAAAAGGGGCTTTCGTTTCTCCATTTGGGGGTCTCATTAGCATTCCAGCTGTTTATTTAGAATGGAAAGGAAAACTCGGAAGCCTCGAGGTTTCATAACAAACCATGATCCGCTAATGGATGCTGTGTTTATGCTTGACTCTGGAGTTAGAACAGTCCCCAGTGACTCAGAGATGTTATAATCCTGTAAGGTACAGCCCAGCTGGACGCCGCCAACCCGGTCTCCTGTGCTGGTTCAGTGGGGCACCTCTTCCTGATGCATCAGAGGCGGTGCCATGGAGAAGAGGAAGCAATGGGCACCAGGCAGCTGCTCCCGCTGAGATGTGATGCGGCACCTACGTGTGAGCTGGTGTCCTGGGCCCACCCTCCCACTCCCCAAGCCTGTTGCCTTCTGCCTGTGAAACCTGAGACAATGCTGGCACCTGCCCTCTGTGACTTGAGGGAGGAGTAAATGAGAGAATGTGTGTATAGACAAGGGTACATCACTGTCCACCCAGAGGGCTGTTGTGAGTCACCCCTGTCCCAGATGCCCCTATCCCAATGTCCTCTGAGTAGGAGGACTTGGTAGGATATGCAAATGAGAAGTGGAAATTTACTGGAGCTTCCCGGTCTAGACTTTTCTGCACTTCATACACCAACTGTATGCTACTGGCTGAATTTACTGATGAGTACCCACCCTCCGTAATAAGCACCTCCACCTGCCCAGACAACAGCTTCGCTGGAGTGTCTAAATGACTTCTAAACGAAAATGGCCCAAACCAAGCTCTTCACTTTCTCCAAATGTTCTCCACCCGCATATGTCCGCCCTCAGTGGATGACCAGACCAGCCTGCAGTCCTCTGGCCCCAAACCTTGCAGCCATCTGTGCCTTTCTCTCTGTCTCTCATAGCCCCTATCTGGTCCGTGATGTTTACTCTCACACGCACCCCAAATCTAGACCCTGCTTTCACCTCCTGTTTCCTTCCTGATTAGAACCCACATCTCTGCCCTGGATTGTGTGGCAAACTCCTCTGATGGTCTTGCCCTCACCCAGCCGTCAATCAGCTGAACAAAATATTAGTTGCATTGTGTCATGTTTCTGCTCAAAGTCCTCCCAGAGCTTTCGGAGGATAAGTGAGAGTCCGTCCGTGGCCTCCTCCCTCAAAGTCTTGTGAGACTTGGCCCCTAAATCTCTGTGCTCAACTCCTATCGCTTGTCTTCTCTCTTAGCTCTATTCACAGTTGCCTCCTCCCCTTCTCAGGCATGCTCTCAACTGAAGGCCATGGGACTGGTCAGTGTGCCTTCTCATCTGAACATACCTCATCTGTTGGGAGAAATCCTGGGCCTCATTGGGTCTTCACCGGAACATCAGCATGTCACTGAAGCTCTCCCCCAACTACCCAGTTTATAACCACCACTCACTGCCTCCACCCCAACTTCCCATCCCTCCCTTGGCTTTGTTTTGTTTAAATTATATCACATCTATACTTACAAGTGATGTTTATGATTATCGTGTCTTTCTTGCTAGAATGTGAGCCCCAGAGGGACAGGCGTTTTATTCTATTTTAGTCACTAATAGATCCCAAGCGCTTAAAAATAATGCCTGGCACAGAGTTGCTGCTTAGTAAATATTAGCTGGGTGAGTGAATGACAATAATGCCACGTGACCCTGTGTCGATCATGCTAGTTGTAATACTGTATGCGGAGGGCACAGCTCAAAGCCCAGCTGGGCGAGCGCACATGAAAGTGCTGTAAACTGTTACAAATGCTAAGGCAGAGACTGCACAGATATAGAGGAGGGCTCAGAAAAGCAGAGGCCCGTTGTATTCTGGGGAGAAGCTGAAAGATTTTCTAGAAGACTGGAAAGTTTGGGATGAGAATTGAAGTTGGGCTTGTAGATAGAACTCTGAAGAGACATCCTGGACAGAAAAGGGAACAGAGGCATGGCATGGGAACAGCGTAGCCGTTATTGGGTGGGGACGGTATAGCCAGATCTCATGCTGAGAATAAACTGGCGTCCTCGTGGGGCAGAAAGAGAGCTGAAGCCCCTCACTTCTGTTGTCAGATTATTACCTTTTTACCACTTGCAAAATTGGTGTGTTTAACAGACATGCAAGGAGTCCAAGCTTGAAGCTGGTCTTCAAAGAAAAACACAAAAGGCTTCTGCCCTCTATCCTTCAAAGGGGTTAGACCTACGGACAAAGGACTCTGCCAGGCTGAAAGTGGGGGAATCTCATATCCATCATCCCATAAAAACCCATGAGACTATTTTCTTTCAGAATATGGAGTATTTTGAGTTGTAAGACAGAATGTACACCCCACTTTCCTCAGGTCTGCGACTAAGTAAAAAAAAATATTGTCTCTGTAACTGAGAACAAAGACAGTGGAAGCAACTTGGAGCCAAATCACCCTCTTCCTAGAAAAGGATGCTAACCTGTCTCAGCTAAATGGGCATATCATCTGGCCTTTGTCTCATGATTGTCTGTAAATTTTAAGTTGGTGTTAGATTGTATGGATGTGTTCTCGTTCTCTCTCTCTCTCTCTCTCTCTCTCTCTCTCTTTCCTTTTTCTTCTCCATGACCAAGACTGACACCCTTGGACTCAATGTTTTCACTAGTCAGTTCAGTGGACTTAGAGAGCGACTGTATACACAGAACAGCTAGGAGTCTAAGAATTACAGGAAGATGGAGCTGGAGAGATGGCTTAGCAGTTAAGGTGTTTGCCTGCAAAGCCAAAGGACCCAGTTTCAATTCCCCAGGACCCACGTTAGCCAGAGGCACAAGGGGGCGCACGCATCTGGAGTTCCTTTGCAGTGGCTGGAGGCCCTGGTGCACTCATTCATTGTTTCTCTCTCTCTCTCTCCCTCTTTCTCTGTCAAATAAATAAATAGAAATTAATTTTAAAAAAAAAAAAAAGGAAAAAGAATTACAGGAAGATGAGAAGAAGGGGGATGGAGATACAGCTCAGTGGTAGAACCCTTGCCTGATAGCTTAATAGATCTTTGTTGAGGAAGAGGACTTGGGAAGCACTCTTGGTTAGAAAGCCCTCCCTAACTATAAGCCTACCAGAAGGAAAGGTCCTTGAGAGGAAATGAGTGTTAGATATTGGTAGGATAAGACTTATTTATTACCTTCACTCCACCAAGGTAAGTATGAAGGGCAGGGAACAGAGACATTTCCAGGAAAAGAATGAGGCCAGCAGATATACTGATCGAATGTTCCATTACAAAACACACCTGTGGGTAGAAGAAGGCCCACAATAAACACCAGTGCTTGCATACAGGGTGCTCTGATAGGAGGCTCAGGACTCAGGAACTTGGAGGCTACCTTGCCGCCATTGGAAGCTAGTATGAACTTGGCAGGAGCCAACATGGATATCCTTCTCTCTAAATGGGACAAGGAGCATGGTGGGGAAGCACAGGAATCCTGAGACTAGTCCCAAACATGGTGACTTTGTCTCCCCAACTTGACCTCCAGTCAGCGAATGCAATGTACATATTATGCTGATAGTGCTCTGTTATATGTGATCTGAACACTCACAGAAGGTCAAGGTCAGGAGGAGGATGTCTGGAGATCCAGTCGGTGCCTTGAGTTCTCTAACTAACTGAATAATTGTCAACCCTCCACTAATTTGAGTCTAGAGGACATTTCTTATGTAATGTGGAAGGTGGCCAGTGGATCTAAGGGGAACTGTGTAATATCTCTCCATTCTCATTTCAAGCTCAGGGGATGGCTTATATCCCAGGGTTTAGTAAGGAAATGCAACTCAGCCTGATAGGCCTCCTGAAATGAAATGGAGATGCTCTTAGGAGGCAAGGTCTCAAAGTTCCAAATCACAGTTCCTGGATTCTAGAAGCCAAGCATCATTGTCTATGCATCTGCTCCTAATGAAGCTGGAATACGGGGTCTGTTCATGGCGAGTAGCCAGCTTCTGGCACTAGAACCCTACGGGCACACATCTGCTGGCTTATGGGCTGCCCTGGGACTCTCTGCTGACCTGACTGCCTGGTGTCAGCATCTGGTCTTTGCAAGGCTCTGCCCACCTGGCAGGATCCAAAGAAAACATGCCTGCCCTACTTTGACCTCTGAAGCAGTATTCCCCAAAGTGAGGAGTGGTCCTTGTGACCTGTGCCAAAGGGGTCTTACAGTGGAACTGGGGATAGCTTCAAAGGCTTTGAATCAAGAAAAATAAGGGGAAAAAAAACGACAGCTTCTGTCACCTCCAGATAGCTGAAAGAGATGATCCAAAAGTTGCCAGGATAAGGAGGGGCCAGCCTTTGCCTTCCTACCCAGAAGCAATGAGTCAAAGTACTTTGTTTTTTCTTCTTAGGGTAGATGTAGTGTTCACCCAACATGTCAGTAGGTGAGCAGGTGAGGGTGCAGACTGACCAAACTATTGCACATTTGCTAGAATGCTCTAAATCTGGAGGAAACACAATGAGAGAAGTGTTACTCCTCAGCTCTGGCTAACAGCCTGACAGATGGAGAACCCCACTCAATAGCTTCCCAGGACCGCCTTCAAGTTGCTCGTGTCAGGTAATGAGGCATAGTGCTATAGTGCTATGGCAGCTAGCCTTTGTCAGAGGTGGCTTCGCCCATATGTCTTATCTTACACTGTCTTCCAATGAGAAGTAGAGCTCTGTGTTCCCCTCCATTGAGCCTGGATACCTTTATAACTGTCTCATCCAATTGAACACAGCAGAGGTGACATGTGACTGCCAAGACCAGGTCACAAGAGGCAAAATGGCCTTGGTCAGGATAACCCTTAAGAAGCCAGACACATGCTGGGAGGAAGCCCAGTCCATACGGAGAGGCCAGGTGGAGGAGTGGTGGCCACCAGTGAGCCCTTCACATCCACCGAGAACTAGCATCAACGAGCAGACATGGCGTGCAAACGCCTGGAACAGCTTGCAACCTTTGAGTCTCCTGGCTGAGCCCCAGGCATTGTAGAGTGGAAACATGCCACACCCAGAGTAGCCTAAAGTCCTAAGCCAAAGGAGATGGGAGAGAGGCTAATAACTGTCACTACTTCAAGCCAGTAAGCTTGGGGACAACATTTACACAGATACAGATCACTAAGGTATGTGCTTACCTGAAGGTTTAGTGAGTAAGTCTCTCAGACACTTCTCCTTGTACTGAGCCCACTTTTGAGTCGTCTCTTTAAGGAGAGATCCAGTAACCTAAGCAGAGAAAAAAAAAAAACATGTCACCACCAGGTATGTCCTGAACACCTGCAATCCCAGCTCTCAGGAGGATCAGCAGGAATTCACTGGTTCTAGACCAACCTGAGCTACATGGTAAGACTGTCTCAGAAACAAAACAAAACAACAAAAATACATGGTCACATCCAAGATAGCTGTAAGCTCAAATGTAGCTTTCTCACCCTCTGATCCTCAGGATTCCTTCTAACGTGCTGATACCAAGAAATGGAATTTCTTTGGCATCTTGGGGCTGGAGAGATGGCTCAGGGTTAAAGGCACTTGTGTATAAGCCTAACATCCAGGGTTTGATTCCCCGTACCTACATAAAGCCAGATGCACAGAGGCATATGCATCTGGAGTTAGTTTGCAGTGGCAGGAGGCCCTGGTGCACCCCTACTCATACACACACACCCTCTCTCCAAATTAATTAGTTCATCAATAAAAATATTTTTAAAAAGGAATTTCTTTGGCACCCTAAATTTTATCTTAAAATTACATGTGAGGGCTGGGAAGATGGTTCGGCAGTTAAAGGCACTTGCTTTCAAACCCTGCTGACCTGGGTTTGAGTCCCCAGTACCCACGTAAAGCCAGACACACAAAGTGGCGCATGCATCTGCAATTCATTTGCAGTGCCAAAAGGTCCTGGCACACCCATACTCTCTCACTCTCTCAAAAAAAATTAATAAAAATAGAAATATGTGAATTTTACTACTCCATAATCTAATCACTTTGGTTTTGATAAAAAATTTCAAAATCTTTCAAGTTGACATTTCAAGGGGATGCAATACATGTGTCCTGAACTTTCATACCCTCACCAAGAATGGTTGCTTGTTCCTGAGAACATGCAGATCCCAAAGAAGAAAACGCCACACAAAAGAGGCCTGAGAGTATACCTAAGAGAGGCCCAACACTGTCTAGGTACTGTGTATCAGCCAAAAACCACTGAGTAGGGCTGGAGACATGGCTCGGCCATTAAGGGGCTTGCCTGCAAAGCCTAACGACCAGAGTTCAATTCCCCAGTACCAAGAGAGCCAGATTCACAAAGTGGCATCTGGAGTTCATTTGTAGTGGCTGGAGAACCTGACACACCCATTCTCTCTATCATTTTATATATATATTACACATACATCCATCTATATACCATATATATGATATATATACTTCATATAAATATAGTATATATATGGAGAGAGAGGAGAGAGACACATGCCACTGTACTGAGACCTTGGAACATTTTTCTTTCTGACATTGACTGTCCTCTCCCATAGAACCTTAGAAATACAACTCATGCTTTTGTTTTGGGGATTTTTTTTTTCTAGATAATTGAATTGTCTACCAACTTCTCACTGTGCACTTGTATTACTTCTTTTGTTTTTGGAAGGGCCTTTCTCTTCCACTGTTCGATTGAGGCATCTTCCTGGTACAAACATGGTGTGCTTGGAGGAACTGAAGGGGAGCAACGACAAGCAGCATGTCTCCACTGAAAGAGGACTTAGGTCTGCTCCAGGTGAACAATGACACACGAGCCAGCCTGCAAGCCGAGCGGCTCCTGTGGCTCCTTTCCTGTGCCTTTGCCCTTGGCTTTGAGGGCTCATTTTTTCTGTCAGGGATCAGCAAACCCAAATGCTGTCTTGGGCCAGGTAGAAAACCCAGAAGAATGTGGAAAGGCAGGTATAACAATAAGGAATGAAATAGCCTATAAAAAGCTGGTGAAATGTTCCCTTTAAAGGAATTCAATTTTACTTAAACATGAACAATCAGTCCCTGCCCCTCAAAATAATCACCCCTATCTAGAGCCAATGGGTGGCATGATTTTGCATCCTGAGTAATTAGTCCAATCTACCTCCCCTTCCTCTGCCTAGTATGCCCCTCTCCCAATTCCACACCAGTCAATATGGCCTGGTTTTTTTGTTGTTGTTGTTGTTGTTTTTGGCATCTGTCTCAGAGAATCAGAGTGACTTTTTGAAGAAGAGCTTGTGTGGTCTTTATGAGTCCAGTGGTTCCCAACATTTCTCAATTCACCATAATCTTACGATCTCAGTAGTTTTCCAAGGTACTCTTAGACCAAAAGGATATATTTAAAGTCCTATTTATTAAGTAAATAAGTCCAAACAGTTCATAAATATTTATATCTTAACAACTTAATGTCTATGGGGCATTGCACAACTTCTCAAACTTTAGAATCAGGTTGAACACCACCACCTTCATTTCCTCATTCTGTTCAGCACTTGCTTTTTATTATGGTAGCTGCAGACCACCCGGTTTTACATGATCTAACATTAAAACCATGAATTTAGGGCTGGAGAGATGGCTTAGCAGTACAGGCATTTGCCTGCAAAGCCAAAGAATCCCAGTTCAATTCTCCAGGACCCACGTAAGCCAGATGCACAAGGGGGCGCATGCATCTGGAGTTTGTTTGCAATGGCTGGAGGCCCTGGCACGCCTATTCTCTCCCTCTCTCTCTCTCTTTCTCTCTCTCAAATAAATAAATATAAATAAAAACCATGAATTCAGGGCTAGAGAGACGACTTAGCAGTTAAGGTGCTTGCCTGCGAAGCCTAAGGACCCAAGTTCAATTCTTCAGATCCCACATAAGCCAGATGCACAAGGTGACACAAGCACAGAAGGCCACACATGCACACAAGGTGGCACAGGCATCTGGAGTTCAATTACAGTGGCTGGAGGTCCTGGCACACCAATTCTCTCTCTCTCTCTCTCTCTCTCTCTCTCTCTCTCTCTCTCATTAAAAAAAGGGCAGTCTGTTGGGCTTGCCTCAAAAAGAAAAAAAAAAAGAAAGAAAGAGAGAGAGAGAAAACATGAATTCAAGCCAAATGTGACATGGTGGTGCATACTTACACCCTAGCACTTGGGACGTAGGCAGAAGTATCAGGAGTTCAACTACCTTGACTATGTAGCGAGTTCTAGGCCAGCCTGGGCTACATGAAACCCTGTCAAAAAAATAAAAATAAAATGGGCTAAAGACCTAAACAAAAGGGCTGGAAAGATAACTCTATGGCTAAAGGTGCTTGCTTGAAAAGCCTGAAGACCTGGGTTCGATTCCCTAGTACCTATGCAAATCCAGATGCACAAAGTGGCACATGTGTCTAGAGCTCATCTGCAGTGGCAGGAGGCCCTGGCACATCCATGCTTTCTCTGTGTGCCTCTCTCAAACAAATCAAAATATAAAAAAGCCTACGAAAGGGGAACAATGCGGCTTCAAAGGAGAAGGGTAGGGAAGGTAGCAGCTCTTAAAACTTCTGACAGCTGAAGGAGGAATGCTGAGGATGGAAGGGTGGAAGCACAGTAGGAAGATAGAGGAGGGTTGATAAAAACTAAGTACATGTTTTGTATTAGTCAGGGTTCTCTAGAGGAACAGAACTGCTAGAATGAATTATTTTAAAGGGGGATTTATTGGATCAGCTTACAGTAGTCCAATAGCAGTTGCAGGCCCGAGAATCACCGAACCTGGTAGTTGCTCAGTCCTCGTGGCCAGATGCCTCAGCAGTCCCGACCCGGCACTGCAGATGGTGCAGGAAAGCCTGGAGGCTTCCTGAGGAGCCGCTGGGCTTCAATCCACGGGGGTCTTCAGTTGATGCTGGTCTTTCGTCCGCACTGGTCTTCAATCCACGCTGGAAGGTAGCAAGCAGCTCCGGCAGCCAAAATGGACGGGGGGCAGGAAGGAAGGAAGGGACTCTTTTTTCCCAGAGCTCCCTTGTATCAAGTCCCCCTCTGGGCGGGACCGCCCATTCTGGGGGAAGGGCTCAACCTTGGGGAAAGACTTCCTCCTCTAATTGATCCTTCCTAGAAGCAACCTATGGATTACTAAACAGATCAAGTTGACAACACCTTAACTATCACAAGTCCACCCCTTGTCAACTTGGCATCAAATCATGTCTCCTTACATCATACTTAATTTTCAAATGAAAACAGTAACAAGCTCATAATTCCGCCTAACATGGCATAACTATCCCACGTACAACCGGAACCGCAAAATCTTCCCCCCAACACAAAACTTAGTCTCTAGTATAATGGGTCTAATATAAATTCAACAGTTAGCTAATGATATAATCGTAATATTGGTGTAGATACATACAAACACTCTGTTATCAAGGCAGGACAGAAACATTGCAATCACAGTCCTCGTTTCTGTAACTGGTCACGTGGCCTTAGCTGGTATTTGTAACTGCCTTCTTCTACTACCCATTCTGTATTTCCTCCACCTTCAGCAAGCACCTCACCAGGTCTTGGTTCTTTACCTGGAGGGGTAACCCATACCTTCATTCCTGAAGGATCTGGGCCATTTATCACACTACTTCTATTGGGTTGTTGCAGTCGTCCATTGACTTTGACAACAGGACATGGTAACACTAGCAGACGCCCTAAAGGATCTCCTGCACTCCAGGCATACTCTTCCTTACCTCCATTGTGGAGAAGCAGTCCAATTTCCCCCTGGTAATCTGGATCAATCACCCCTGCTATCACTGTAACTCCTTTCTCAGACTGTTCACTCAAGGGCATTAGGAGCCCAAAGTGACCAGGGGGAAGTCTTAGCTTCCAGTTCAATGGAATGTTCTTTGTGTCTCCTGGCAAAAGCACTCCTCCCTCTGGGACCAAGACTTGTAGTCCAGCAGAGCATAAGGTTGCGGGAACAGGAAGCAAAAATCTAGCTAATGGGTCACTTGGAGTGATGGTAAGTGGGACTATTCCCATTTCCACCCCTTGATTCCTGGACCCGTGAATCCGGGCTATAGGAGAAACAGTACCATATATAGGACGCTGATTCAGAGCATACACAGCCTGCTGGAGGACACTCCCCCAGCCCTCCAAGCTATTGCCACCTAGTTGGCGCTGTAGCTGTTTCTTCAAAAGGCCATTCCACCGTTCTATCAAGCCAGCTGCTTCAGGATGGTGGGGCACATGGTAAGACCAGTGAATTCCATGATCATGAGCCCACTGCCGTACTTCCTTGGCAGTGAAGTGAGTTCCTTGGTCAGAAGCAATGCTGTGTGGAATGCCATGACGGTGAATAAGGCATTCTGTAAGCCCACGGATGGTAGTCTTGGCAGAAGCACTACGTGCAGGAAAGGCAAATGCATACCCAGAATAAGTGTCTATTCCAGTAAGGACAAAACGCTGCCCTTTCCATGATGGAAGTGGTCCAATGTAGTCAACCTGCCACCAGGTTGCTGGCTGGTCACCCCGAGGAATACTACCATATCGGGGGCTCAGAGTTGGTCTCTGCTGTTGGCAAATTTGGCACTCAGCAGTAGCCGTAGCCAGGTCAGCCTTAGTTAGTGGAAGTCCATGTTGTTGGGCCCATGCATAGCCTGCATCTCTGCCACCATGGCCACTTTGTTCATGGGCCCATTGGGCAATGACAGGGGTGGCTGAGGAAAAAGGTTGACCACTATCCACAGTACGGGTCAGCTTATCTACTTGATTATTAAAGTCATCCTCCAACGAGGTCACCTTCTGATGAGCATTAACATGGGACACAAGTATCTTTATATCCTTTGCCCATTCAGAGAGTTCTATCCACATACACCTTCCCCAAATGTCCTTTTCACCGATTTTCCAATTGTGCTCCTTCCAAGTCCCAGACCATCCAGCCAAACCATTGGCCACAGCCCATGAATCAGTGTATAAGCGCACATCTGGCCATTTTTCTTTCCAAGCAAATTGCACAACCATATGCACTGCCCGAAGTTCTGCCCATTGTGAAGACTTCCCTTCACCACAGTCCTTCAGAGTTGTCCCAGAAAGGGGCTGTAATGCTGCAGCTGTCCACTTTTGGGCGGTGCCCGCATAACGTGCTGAACCATCTGTAAACCATGCCCTAGACCTCTCCTCCTCAGTCAATTGATCATAGGGCACACCCCATGATGCCATAGGTGCATGCTTGGGGACAGAAGGCATTGCAACAGGAGTAGCAACCATAGGCATTTGGGCAATTTCCTCATGTAACTTACTCGTACCTTCAGGGCCTGCTCTAGCCCGATCACGTATATACCACTTCCACTTAATGATGGACTGTTGCTGTGCACGTCCAACTTTATGGCCTGGTGGGTCAGATAACACCCAGCTCATGATGGGCAGCTCAGGTCGCATAGTAACTTGATGGCCCATTGTCAAACGTTCAGTTTCCACTAAGGCCCAATAGCAGGCCAAAAGCTGTCTCTCAAATGGAGAATAATTGTCTGCAGACGATGGCAGGGCCTTGCTCCAAAATCCCAATGGCCTCCGCTGTGATTCACCTATGGGGGCCTGCCAAAGGCTCCAAACAGCATCCCTGTCTGCCACTGAAACCTCAAGTACCATCGGATCTGCTGGATCATATGGCCCAAGGGGCAGAGCAGCCTGCACAGCAGCCTGGACCTGTTGAAGGGCCTTCTCTTGTTCTGGGCCCCACTGAAAACTAGTAGCTTTCCGAGTCACTTGGTATATGGGACGGAGTAAGACACCCAAGTGAGGAATGTGCTGTCTCCAAAATCCAAATAGGCCCACTAGACGTTGTGCTTCTTTCTTAGTGGTAGGAGGGGCCAAATGCAACAACTTGTCCTTCACCTTAGAAGGAATATCCCTACATGCCCCACACCACTGAACTCCTAGAAATTTCACTGAGGTGGAAGGTCCTTGAATTTTGGATGGATTTATTTCCCATCCCCTGATGCGCATATGCTGTACCAGCAACTCCAGAGTGGATGCCACCTCCTGCTCATTTGATCCAATTAGCATTATGTCATCAATATAATGGACCAAAGTGACACCCTGTGGAAGGGACAAGCGATCAAGGTCCCTGCGAACTAAGCTATGACACAGGGCTGGAGAGTTAATATAACCTTGAGGTAAAACAGTAAATGTGTACTGCTGACCTTGCCAGCTGAAGGCAAATTGCTTCTGGTGGTCCTTATGGACAGGTATGGAGAAGAAAGCATTTGCAAGATCAATAGCCGCATACCAGGTACCAGGAGATGTGTTAATCTGCTCAAGTAAAGAAACCACATCTGGTACAGCAGCTGCAATTGGAGTCACCACCTGATTAAGTTTCCGATAATCCACTGTCATTCTCCAGGATCCATCTGTCTTCTGAACAGGCCAAATAGGAGAGTTAAAGGGAGATGTGGTGGGAACCACCACCCCTGCATCCTTCAAGTCTTTTATAGTGGCATTAATTTCTGAAATCCCTCCAGGGATGCGATACTGTTTCTGATTCACTATTTTCCCTGGTGGTGGGAGCCTCAGTGGCTTCCATTTTGCCTTTCCAACCATAATAGTCCTCACTCCACAAGTCAGGGAACCAATGTGAGGGTTCTGCCAACTCCTAAGTATATCTATCCCAATTATGCATTCTGGCACTGGGGAAATAACCACAGGGTGAGTTCGGGGACCCACTGGACCCACTGTCAGTCTAACATTTGCCAAAACTCCATTGATCACCTGACCTCCATAAGCACCTACTTTAACTGGAGGGCCATGGTGCTTTTTGGGGTCTCCTGGAATCAATGTCAATTCAGAGCCAGTGTCCAGTAGGCCCCGAAAGGTCTGATTATTTCCTTTCCCCCAGTGTACAGTTACCCTAGCAAAAGGCCGCAGGTCCCTCTGAGGAAGGATAGGTGTAAGTTTAATATTGAAACTTTTGGCAGTTGCAGCAGGGTCCTTCCTCAAGGGGACCCGGCCACCCCTTCAATCAAGGGGCTCAGGGTCTGTAAACTGGCTCAAATCTGGAAACTGATTAAGAGGTCTTGATTCTCTGTCGCTATAATTCAAAGTGGCTTTATGTTCCCTTGCTCTGGAATTTTTCTGCTTATACAGATCAAGAAGAAATTCAGTAGGCTTCTTATCTATTTGACTTCTGGGAACACCATGATTAATCAGCCAATTCCAAAGGTCCATACGAGTCATACCTTTATGTGCATAATTTTGCCTACGCTGTCTATTATGAAAAACACGTTCACCCTGCCTTTGGCGATTCAGTGCTGCCACCTGGCCCTTGTTACCCCGAGATCCAGTTATGCCCATTGCATCTAAATCACCTAATGCAGCAACTGCAGCTCCCACTGTGAGGTCTTCTTTACATAAAAGAGCAATGATGGAAGACTTTAAGTATGCTGGTGCTCCCCTCACAAATCTGTTTCTTATAGTCTTAGTGAAGGGCACATCTTCTGGACGCTCCCATTGTGGGGGCAAAGATGAGTTTACATGGCAAATCCACTCCAGCATTCCAAGTTCTCTGAGCTTTTTAATCCCTTCATCGACATTAAGCCAAGGGATATCAGGCAGCTCGAGCTCACTCACAGTAGGCCATCTTTGGATCCATACTTCAGCCAACCAATCAAATAAACTCTTGGCACCCTTTCCAACTGCACGAGCTGCATTGTTAAATCTAAAATCTCTGCTCAATGGGCCTATTTCAGTAAATTCAGCCTGATCTAATCTTATGTTCCTTCCTCCATCATCCCACACCCTTAAGATCCATTCCCACACATATTCCCCATGCTTCTGCCTGTACAAGTTAGAAAACTCCTGAAGTTCTTTAGGGGTGTACCTCACTTCCTCCTGTGTCACACTTTCTATCTCACCTTTAGGGGCCTGCCTAGCCTTCCGTCTGGTTATAGGCCTAGAGGCAAAAACGGGTGGGAACTGAGAAGCACCAGCACTTCCTGCTGATTCCCCAGACAAAGAGGGATGAATTCCCTCAGGCAAGGGTGGGGAGGATAATACCTCAGGGTGTGGGGGTGGGGATACAACTGCTGCTAAGGGAGGGCAGGCCATATTTTCATCCAAAACATCTTCTTCAGAATCTAACACTTCGATGTCCCCAGGTTCTTCAGGGTCTTCCCACACATCACCATCCCAAGTCACAGGATCCCACTCTTTTCCAATCAGTGCCCTCACTTTAACTTCTGATAGTTGGTGAGGCTGGGATTTGAATTTACGTTGCAAATTAGCCAATCTCACAATGAGAGCTTGGGTTTGGTTTTCTGCAATCCGAGCCCTGTTCTGGCTAGAGAGGAGACTCTCCTCCAGGGCACCCTTAGAAACCTTGAGATCATGTATGTGGGTCTTAAGCTTAGAATTTTCCTTTTTGAGCTTCTGCTGTTCCCTCACTAGTTTGTCCAGAGATGCCAAAAGCAACCAACCAGCCTCATCATTGGTCTTACTTTTCCACAAATACTCAAATGTTTTAAATACAGAGTTACTAAATTCCTCGCTCTTCACAAGACATGACTCAGGGTCATCAAATACATCTATCTCACGTAGTTCTTGAAATAGTGCACACCATGGATTATCAGTGCCCCCCTTATTTCCAGGAAAAGCGCTCTCCTTATCATCAGTGGGGCCTTTAGCAGCATCAAAATTGGAGAGCCAACCCCAGATAGCACTAAGCCCACTAGAGAAACCCATTCTTACAATTCTGTTTCTCTAGAACCACTTCTGGTACCAAATTCTGTATTAGTCAGGGTTCTCTAGAGGAACAGAACTGCTAGAATGAATTATTTTAAAGGGGGATTTATTGGATCAGCTTACAGTAGTCCAATAGCAGTTGCAGGCCCGAGAATCACCGAACCTGGTAGTTGCTCAGTCCTCGTGGCCAGATGCCTCAGCAGTCCCGACCCGGCACTGCAGATGGTGCAGGAAAGCCTGGAGGCTTCCTGAGGAGCCGCTGGGCTTCAATCCACGGGGGTCTTCAGTTGATGCTGGTCTTTCGTCCGCACTGGTCTTCAATCCACGCTGGAAGGTAGCAAGCAGCTCCGGCAGCCAAAATGGACGGGGGGCAGGAAGGAAGGAAGGGACTCTTTTTTCCCAGAGCTCCCTTGTATCAAGTCCCCCTCTGGGCGGGACCGCCCATTCTGGGGGAAGGGCTCAACCTTGGGGAAAGACTTCCTCCTCTAATTGATCCTTCCTAGAAGCAACCTATGGATTACTAAACAGATCAAGTTGACAACACCTTAACTATCACATGTTTCAATACAGAAAGTAAAAATTTCTAAATTACCCATAATGGTATATTATACAATCACCAAAAAGAACACAGTTGCCATGTGATACAACATGGATGACCCTTGTAAACATCATGCTAAATGAAAAAGCAAGGGCTAGGGAGATGCATTAGCTGTTTCAAGCAGTGGCTTGCAAAGCCTGCAGGCCAGGGTTTGGTTCCCTAGTGCCCATGTAAAACCAGACGTACAACGTGGCTGGCATGTGCATCTGGAGTTTGTTTGCAGCAGCAAGAGGCCCTGGCATACCCACCCTCTCTCCCTCTCTCAAATAAATAAATAAGAATAAAAATAAAGGTTCTTTTAGAAAAGGAAAAGGCAACCACAAAAGACTACATTGTATGATTTCTTACATAAAACATTCATAGTAGACAAAGCAAAAACAAAAAAACATGAATTTGGGGCTGGGAATATAGCCCAGTGGTCAAGCGCTTGCCCAGCATGTGCAAGGTCTTGGGTTCTGTCCTTAGCACCACAAAACTGGAAAGGAAAATAATGTCTTGATCTTGAGTTAGCATTTGCATGGTATCTTGAAAACACCAGGTATAAATCACTGTGTCTTCAAGAAATTAAAATAGTTCCCACTTCCTGCTAAGTTCGCAGCAATGCCTCCGGCACCTTTGCACACAATTTGTGTGAGCCACGGGATGAGAGAATGGGAAACAATGATGATATAATAATTGGCAGTTATCCCTTAGTTTCACTTTGTAATGAGCTTTAAATCTCTGAAAATAATCTCTCTCACTGAGTTAGGGCCTAAGAGGCAAGTACTAAGTTTATTAACACTGTTTAATGAAATAAACATTGTAATGGGACCATAACTGATTTGTATGAGTTGTTTTTTGTAAGAATATTCAGAGGCTGGGGAGATGGCTCAACAGCTAGAGACACTTGCAAGCACCCAACACCACAGAAAGCCAGGCACAAAGTGGTGCATGCATGTGACGGCTATGGAAGGTGAAGTCAGAAGACTCTGGAAGCTTGAGGCCAGCTAGACTGGCACAAATGCAGCAGCAAAGACAAGGGAAGGCTGGAGAGATGGCTTAGCGGTTAAGGCGCTTGCCTGCAAAGCCAAAGGACCTCAGTTCAATTCCCCAGGACCCACATAAGCCAGGTGGTGCATGCATCTGGAGTTCATTTGGAATGGCTGGAGGCCCTGGGGTACCTGTTCTCTCTCTCTCAAATAAATAAATAAAAATAAAATAAGATACAAAAAAGGAGAGAGAGAGACCCCATCTCTAGCAAGGCGGGTGAGGTTAGCAAACATCTGCAGTTTGTCCTTTGCTCTCCACAGAGAACCATGAGAAACATGGTCCCGTGCATGCACGTGTGTACACACACACACACACACGCACACGCACACACACACACACACACACAAAGAAGAAAACTCAGCAGATGAATTAATAACCAAACATCAAGTTTCCAGAACCCTCTGCATTAGGGTAAGACCCTCCCTTGCATAAAGTGCTTCTTACGTCCCCGGGACCTGCCTAAAGACAGTGAAATTGGTTTCTGAACTAGCATTCCCTGTTCCCCTTGCCCTTTGCCACGGTAAACAGTCATGGTCAAAGGCAGCAAAACAAACTAGAGCTGAAAACTCCTTCCTAACTTCGGCCAGCCTTGGGAAGGTGGGCAAACTGAGGCTGTCTTCCCCAGGTGCTTGTCCAAAAGACATCATCCAAACTACAGAAGTCGGCACCTAGATTCAGTCACAGCCAAACAAGCCGTGGAACAGGGAAAGAAGCTTGAATGTTTTCTTCTAAGCGGAGAACTCAAGCTTGACCTTGATTCCTCTTTCTCCCACATAGGAACCAGAAGCCATGACCAACTGGCTGAGAAGGAAATAGGAAAGGGGGCAGAAATCCATTGACTCTACTTACATGGATATTACTTTGTGAGGGAATGAGTACAATTCACTGCAGGAAAAGACAGAGGTCACAGATAGCCAAAAGCAGGATAAAGGGAATTGCAATCTTACTATTCAGAAATCACCGTTAACTTCCACATATGCATCATCTTACCTCTTTTTCTTTGTGGTTTAAAGGTTTTGTGGGTGTGCATGTGCACGTTTGTGTGAGTATGGACACACGTGTTCCGTGGTGTGTGCGTGGAGGTCAGAGAACACCTTTTGGGTTGGTGTTCCCTGTCCAGGGTCCTCTCTGGCTTCTTGCTCAGCTGTTCTTTGTGCGCTCACCACGAACTTCATCTCTGCCTCCCATCCACGGATCATCAGTGTGCTGGGATTCTAGAATCTGCCACAGCTTCTGGCTTCCTAGCTAGGTTCTGGGTGTTGAACTCAATTACTCCAGCTTGAGTAGTGAGTGCTTTATCCTCAGCATCATTTTCAAAGCTTTTTGATAATGTATTGCCTGACGGTCCCCGCCAATTGTTTTTTAATTTAAAGCTATGCAGCTTTTTATGCTCCAACCAGCAATATATAAACTCTACTTCCAGAACCTTGAATAGTTTATGTTTGCAATGCCAAAATCCTGCTTAAATAGTGCAAATGAGTGAGTGGGTGTATGTGAGCTAGCACTAGAAACCAAACTACTCCTGAGAATTTCTCATTAAGTGGATGTTGTAAGGACTTCCCACCAGCAAACACGCCAGGGTCATTTACGCGCCCCGCAGGGAAAGTGTGTGCGCACAAACCGCGCGAACGTCTGCGCTAAGCCTCGGAAATAAACATCTGGGCAAAGTCTCAGGCTGCGGAATCAGACAGAGGACAGACATCTGACTCTGTCACACACCACAGGACAGACTGTTGCTGCCAAGAGCTCTGCACACACAGAGCAGGTGACTGGGACAAGAAGACCCCACCACCACCATCACCACTGTCAGCAGCAGCAGCAGCACCATCATCAAGCAGGTTCATTATTCATTGTGAAAACACCAAAGCGTTCGCTCTGAGGCCGAGGTGTGGCCTTGTCGGCATCATTAGCCTGCCTGAGGTACTGCAGATGCCGCTGTTATTACATATAAATAGTCAAATGTCAACAGCTCCCAAGAGTGCTAGAGAAGACAGAACCCAGGGTGTCAGCGCACGGGGCAGACACGATGGCTCCCAGCTCACAGGCTACGTGATGGAAGGCAGTCGTTGTACTCTTCTAGAGCATCTATCTTTCCCTTCCTTCTATGAAATGGGTTCAGTAGTAATGCTCTCCCATCGCGCTGACTATAAGCATTACGGAAGCTGATGTGTGAGGAAGCACTTAATAACAGGAAGACCAGGGCTGTGGTCGTTCTTGATGTGTGACAGGCAGCCTGAACATGTGTAAATAGAAGGTGAAAAAAAATGAGGCAATCAGTCAGACCCATTTGGTTTTCATCAATGTACACAGAGACTGGAAGAAAGCATAAGTATTTCATCAGTTCTCAACAGTGGACATCCTTGGGCCAGAGCCAGTGCCACCTGTCTCTGGGGTTGTTCTGGTTGCCCAGTGAGAGTCGGCCACCATGTTATGAATTCTTTAAAACCACACTGGACTCACATTTGCTATCCACGAGGGAGGAAAGCGGACTGGGGGAGAACTGGGATAAAGAGAATTGGCAGGGGTTTTGCTTGCCTAACCCAGGCAGAAAGCCTGGTAAAGGGGACTTTTATGAGGTCTGGTACCTCAACCCTCCCTGGATGGGATCAGGCATGTGTGAATTCTGAGACTATAAATGAGGACCAACGAGCAAAGGTGGGAGGGCCATTTCATAGGGTACAGTCTATATTCAGACAAGTGGCACTGGGGTCCCTTCCTGTCACAGATCTGTATGAAACTGGGACCTTAGATAGGAAAGGAGTGGGCAAAGGGCTAATCTCCTTGGATAAGAGTCAGGCAACTGAAGACTGCATATACTTGGGCTGCAAGATCACTGAGAAATCCTGCTGGAGCTGAGCTGAAAACTTCCTCCATGAGACCAGCTGACAGAAAGCTGGAAGAAGCCTTCTGCATGCAGTTCAATAGGAGAGAGAGAAATCACCAGTGAAGATACTTCACAGTGGACACTGCAAGCCTTATATTTGGCCAAAAAGGACAAATGAGCCAATGGGTGCAATAGTGGCACGTCTGTCATGGTGGAGACCAACTGCCCTCTAATTGGACTGGAGGCCTGCTCCGTGGGAGGGAATACATCCCTGATACTGAAAACCTACAACAGGGGTAGTCGTGAGCCCTAGGGATGAGACTGGCTAAATGCATATACTATGCTCATCAAACTGCCCAGTAAGCACTTCTCTTAATGTTCATACCCATATATTACTGCTACTCTCACTTTTTCATTAGAGAACTTTCTCTTTTCAGATGGCAGTGACCTTGGGATGACTCAAAAGGCACCACAGTGCTGAGAAGAAGTGACAGAGGAGTGCTCAGCAGTGTAATATCTCTATCACACCTTCCAAGGCTCAGGGTCCATTGCGGAAGAGGTGGCAGAAAGAATGTAAGAGCCAAAGGAAGGGAAGGACTCCTTACAATATGCTCCTCCAGACACAAAACGGCGTGCATACCCATGACCTCACAGTGCCTGATACAACCTACACAAGACCATTATAATAGGAGGAAAAGATGATGACATCAAAATAAAAGAGAGACTAATTGAGGGGGGAGAGGATATGATGGAGAGTGGAGTATCAAAGGGGAAAGTGGGGGGAGGGAGGGAATTACCATGAGATATTGTTTACAATCATGGAAGTTGTTAATTATAAAAAAATTAAAAATTAAAAAAAAGAATCAGGCAAGCCGCCAGGCACGGTGGCGCACGCCTTTAATCCCAGCACTCGGGAGGCAGAGGTAGGAGGATCGCCGTGAGTTCAAAGCCACCCTGAGACCCTGAGACTACATAGTGAATTCCAGGTCAGCCTGAGCTAAAGTGAGACCCTATCTTAAAAAAAAAAAAAATCAGGCATGCCAACAGAAAGCCCAACGAAAGGGAGCAGTAACATCCATTCTGACAGATCCAGAGAGCCCTTCAGTATCTGCCAAGGGTCTATACTGATGGATACAGGATGGTTTTGCCTGCCCTCCCCAGGCTCAATGTCCTCCCTGTAAAATGGGGTTAGTGAGAGAACCTCCTCCACAGGGTTGCTGTAAACATAAAGTGAGCTAATCGAAGTGGAGGACACCTAGTGTCAAACCCAATGCCAACTGTGATGAGTGAATTTGTGTTATCTGTGTGCTTGGTCATTAAAATCGGGTTACAAATCAATGCTGATTGTATGAAAATGTATTGTCTTAAATGAAATGTAAATGAAAGGGGGAAATTTTTCTGGAAGCATAGCCCCCAAATGTGAATCATGAAGACATGATGTCTGTCAGGTGAGATCACTGTGATTTGGAGCTTATATAGATAATTCTTTAGATTTGATGCATCTTTTTAATGTTGCAGAATACAGAATAGAACATGGAAAAAAATTATCTATTTTTACAGTTGGAAGGAAGGAGGGAAGGAAGAAATGGAGGGAGGGAAAGGGATAGAAACTTCATTTGGTGAAGTCACTCAAAGCTGAGAGAATGCTAGCAGCATACCAGATGCAAGCAGTGATTTTTAAAGGCTAAATAGAGTTTCTACCAATATGAGAAAATGCTTATAATAGGATGTGAAGGGAAAAATCAGGATATCCAATGCATTATGCTTCATCGTGTCAGCTGTGTAAAATAATGCATTTAAAAGGATTTTTAAAAAATATGCCAAAATATGAAGCAGTCACCTCTGGACACCAGGGTTGTAGTTGATCACTGCGTTAATACCATTTTCCCCATTGCCCGAGGAGGGCCTAAATTGCTTCTGTAATCAGAAAATATGCACAACTGATATATTAACAAGAAGAAGAATAAGGAATAGAAAGCTGCTCTTACTTGCTTGATGGAAACCACCAGCACCAGGGCGAGGAAAGGCCTGCCAGGGGCCCAGAGCAGGCGCATCCTGTGGGAGGGGAAAGGGGTGGTCCCCAGAGCCTCAGGGGTACCCACCAGCCGAGCCTGCACCCCGAGCAGAGGCCCCTCACTGCTTCTCCTGGGCACCGCTGGGCTCGATGGGAGTCTCATCCTCCTGGCGCCCCTTCACAAGTGCCGGCACATCCCTCCAGCAGTCCAAGATGTACCGCAGGCGGCCTCCTGCATTCCTCCTTGTCCAGAGAGGGAGTGTTTGCACAACCCCCCTGCACTTCGCGCGGAGTGTCTGGGCCACTCTAGAGCCTTCCACTGAATCTCCAAGTTTCTCTTCCCCCGTCTGCCCCTCCCAAAATCTAGGAACTTTTTCCCAGATCTTCCCCAAGCTGCCTGCGCTCCCTGGAACTTCTTTAGCAGGCCCAGGAGAGGAAAGAAAGGCATGGTTTTCCACCTCGAGAATCCTGCTTGCTACATAGTTGGCTGGAAAGGACAGGACTGAAGCTAACTGCCAGGTGGTCTTCTCGTAAGCACGTATTTCTTCCTAAGGCTTTAAGCTTGTCTGGGCTGAGCTGGGCTGGACTGGAGCCAGCCACAAAGACAGGGCCATCTCTGAGCCTTGATTATGCCAATAGAACAGAAGGGACAGTTGCCCGTCTCAGAGACAGCATCTTCTGACCCAAGGCCTGCAGCGAAAACCCAATCAGTAACTGAGGTTAGATCTATACAGCAGCAGAACAATGTGTGGGACAATGTTCCCTGCTCTTGAATGCCCACTTGTTCCGAGCAGGTATTATGTTCTGAACACAATGTTGCTCAGCTCACCTGGGCAGATCCATTTATGGAATTCACAACCCATTACTTACTAGCCAGCATAGCCCTGCCTTCTCACTCTAATTCACATTTGCAAAACCTCTTCATCTGCCGTCTATTTCATCTGTCCTCGTTAGAACCCCCTGAGGCTACCATTACTTTATTTGTTGGCTGAGAAATATTGAGGTTCAGAGGGGTAACGTTTCTTTCCCAAGACCACAAAAGCAAGTAAATGGTAAAGCCAGGACAGCAGGTCTTCAAACCCTAGCTACCTAGCTACTATTCCCTGCCTCTCCCCTCTGGGTGCAAGCTCCTATTCTCTAACAGGCTCATTTCTGTGCCTCTGCTTACACACACGCGCGCACACACACACACACACACACACACACACACACACACACAACCTGTCTCTGGCCTGGCCCCAGGATCCTCTTCCAACTTTTCCCAGCCTCCAAAACTGGAGGCCCAGATGGAAGGTGTCCTGATGGGATGAAATATCAGGCCCAAAGAGGCAAGAAAAACGTGCTTCCATTTAATTGCTTTCTCTCCTACCCTTCCTTCCTGCATCCTTCCCTCTCTCTCTTCTTCCCTGTTTTCACATGTAAGTCAACCCATAGCTCATCTTGGTTAACTTACAAAATGGAGTGAATTCTGAACATTTGGGGAAAGGGAGTGAACACTACTTAATAGAAAATATATATACATATTTTTTTGTTATTTTTATTAATTTATTTGAGAGCGACAGACAGAGAGAAAGAGGCAGCTAGAGAGAGGGAGAGAGAATGGGCACGCCAGGGCCTCCAGCCACAGCAAACGAACTCCAGATGCGTGCGCCCCCTTGTGCATCTGGCTAACGTGGGTCCTGGGGAGTCGAGCCTCGAACCGGGGTCCTTAGGCTTCACAGGCAAGTGCTTAACCGCTAAGCCATCTCTCCAGCCCGAAAATATATATTTTTAAAACCCCACATTTTTAAAGGTTTAAATTTTCCAACGTTAGTAGTAAAATGTTCAATCATTCAAAGAGCTCCCAAGTACATTTTGAGGGCGATGTGATCTCTGGAATTGAGGTGGTCATCGCTTTGGGGTGACAAGGATGGTGAGTGGAAAGTCCCCATGTGGTGGGCTGTGACCTGCTGGATACAGCTGCAAAGCTACGCTGTAACTTGCGCATTGAAGGTGGGTCTCCAGGTTGCATTCTGGAAAAGAAAAATGCCTGCTTTATAAGAATATTATATCTTACTGCTTTGAATGTTTTTCAAAAATATTTTGTTTTTCTGAAGGGCCATGTGTTGGTCTGCACATGACTTCCGGAACCATTGGATGGATGCCATCTAGTGACAAAATAGGGTAAAGCCTCTTTCCCTGAGAGCAGCCAATATGCCAGAGAAGCATGTGACCCCCACGGCTATTGGAATACAGAACACAGGCCCTCAGTTTACCCAGCAGGAATGTGCAGATGGAGTGAAATGAACCAAAATGATGTGGCTGCCCTGTGATGTCTGGGGGGGGGGAGGGGGCTTTGGAGCTGTCCAACATGTAATCAAGAGCCACACCTAAGTCTTCCGTCCTCCGTTCTTTCCTGACCTCAGGCCTATTACGTTTCTTGTATAACTTTTTACTTTTCATGGAGTTTCCAATCACCTTTTTTTCCCCATAGTCATGGTGTTTTTTTTTTTTTGTTTTTTTTTTTTTGCTGTTTTATTCCTGAGTTCTAAGTAAAAAAGCAGCAAGTTTCTCTGTGAACCTCCATACCCTCTGAACCATGTCCCAAGTGTGTCCCAACAAGGGACAGTGCCCAACCTTACCCCCACACACACATCCAGGGAACTCCTTAAGGACCTTCAACACACTGCTCTTGCCAGTGACCCCATCAGTGAGGGCATGAGTGTTGGGGTGGCACCGAGAGCTCTGTCTGCTGTCTTTTGTGTCCCCAAGATGGTGCTGCTTTCGGTACCTAATTGTTGCACATGTCCCAGTCCGTTCTGAACAACCCACAGGCCCTGAGGCACACGACCTGTGGCTTGAGGCCCTGACAGTACCAGCACCAAACATCTCTCCTCTGTAGCCTCTCTTTCCTAAGCCTGGGCAAGAAACATACCTACACAGGGTTCATGTTTCTGGAATCCAACAGTGAGGACCCTACCTAATGCCAAAGGCAAGAGTGAGCCAGGCTCAGCCAGGCACACTGCTAAATAGCCCCCGGCCTTTCGTCAAAACCAATGCCCTCTACAATAGTCAAACAGGAAACAATGCACGTGCCCAGCATGAAATAGATAAACAAAATGTGATATAATAAACACAATGGAATATTATTCTGTCTTTAAAAGTTTTGACACATGCTATAACATGATGAGGTGTGAGGACGTTATGTGTAAAAAGCCAGACATGAAAGGACAAATGCTGTATGGTTGCACTTTCTCAAGACCTTTTGTAGAAATTCAGAGAGAAAGCCAGTCACAGTGACATGCACCTTTAATCCCAGAACTTGGGAGGCAGAGGTAGGAGGCTTGCCATGAGTTCGAGGCTGCCCTGAGACTACATAGTGAATGCTAGGTCAGCCTGGGCTAGAGTGAAACCCTACCTCAAAAAAGAAAAGAAAACAAAAGAAAAGAAAAGAAAAGAAATTCAGAGAGAGACAGGAGGGAGAATGGTGGATGCCAGGACCTGGAAGAATACGGAATGGGAGTTGTGGAAGGCCGATGGAGGATCATTTTTTCAAAATGATCTCAAAAGGAAAGGAGTTGTGGAGATGGATGGTGGAAATGGTAAAAAATGGTGTGATTGTATGCAACGCCACCAAACTGTACACTTGATGGTTAAGATGCTAATTTTTATGTTATCCATATTTTACCAAATTTAGAAAACATACGGACGCCCCCTGCGCATATCCTGCACAGCTCCATGCCTCGTGACATGCGAACAGGACTCGCTCAGATACCAAGTGCTGGAGCTCACTCAGAGTCCCCAGGGGACACGAGAAGCTGGGTCAGGATGCCAGATGGCGAGGCTCGGAAGTGGGCACGGCGATACAGCAGGGGAGAGAGGGCCCCTGGCTCGTGCTGCCGCAGCGCCTCACTCCGCTATGGACAGGGCCAGGTGGCAGCAGGCGCTGACCCTCCTCTCCATCTGCCTGGCCCTCGCCTTCGCCCTCGCCGCTGTAGGCAGCAGCCACTGGTGTGAAGGGACCCGGCGGATGACCAAACCTCTGTGCCAGGACCCCCTGGGCGGGCTGAACTGCATTCACTTCAGCCGAGCCAGCGGCAGCAGTGACAGACAGCGCGACGACAGCCAGGCCGTCCAGTACATTTGGGAGACTGGGGACGACAAGTTCATCCAGCGCAGGTTCCACGCAGGGCTCTGGCTGTCCTGTGAAGAAAACCTCAACAGCACAGGTGAGTGCAGCCCGCCACCAGTGCCAGGGGGACAGGTACAAGATGGTGGACCCGAGCAGGAGCTCTGGAACCAAACTGCCCGGGTTTGAATCCTAGCTCTGCCACAGGCTGTCCACATCTTCTAGAGCAAATCCTTCTCCTCTGTTCCTCAGTTTCTTCATCTCTAAGGTGGGAGCCATAGACGTGCCTATCTCCAGGAGTTAGTGTACACATTGTTAGACTAGGTTCACTTAATATCTTCACCAGTGACTGACCTGTGTTTTTTGACATTTCCACTTACTGTTGGTCACTGTCACCAAATCCCTGAGGAATCAGAGGTGGCCCCATCAACTCTAAACTACATCCACTATTTCTCTTGCACTTTTAAGGACTTGTGAAACAGAAGGTTCTCTTTAAAAACACACTATATTGGGCTGGAGAGATGGCTTAGTGGTTAAGGTGCTCGCCTGCAAAGCCTAAGGACCTAGGTTCGATTCTCTCTCTCTGCGAAAGCCAGATGCACAAGGTGGCACATGCGTCTGGCGTTCATTTGCAGTGGCTAGAGGCCCTGGCATGTCCATTCTCTCTCTCTCTCTCTCTGTCTGTCTCTAATAAATAAATAATAAAATAAAATATTTTAAAAACACTATATTATCATTAGATCACCTGCCATATATGTCACAAGGATGACCCTGGACAAGTTAGCTCTTATATGAAGCAATCCCTGAAACACCTTACAAAGTAGATAACACTCCCTTAGCCCGTAAGCATAGATGCCAATGCTCGGTGAGCTTCAACTCGCATGGCATCTAAGCCTGTTCCCTTTCTCACTGACCATTCAGCCCCAGTTCATCAACATCTCCTCTACTTCTTTTGATTGACATGCAGGGAGTTGAGAAACAAATGGCGAAGGAAGAAGACAGAAAAGACAGAAAGGGGTAATATTTGGTGCGCATTTTCCAGCAAAGAGCCTTTTTTACCTCATAGGGAACTGAAGAGGGAGCATAAGCCCTCAATATTAGTAGACAGTCCGTAAGTCCGAGCTCAGGGTCAGGCTATGTTCTCCTTGCTTTCAAAGCAAATCCCCCAAAGGGGTGGGTGATCCGAAAGATCACTCCACAGAAATGTCTTTTCAAATGCATTCTGTAGAAAATAAGCAAAAAAGTTTTGATACTCAGACAAATTTGAAAACTGTTGCACATTACATTTTCATCTTGGAACTCACAATGCACATTAGCATATAAAAAGTCTCTAGGAAGTCCCATAATAAAAAAACCTGACTGATTTGATGAGTCCTAGTGCTCCCGAAATTCATTAACCATAAAAGAGATAGATGATAGGTACATAGATAATATATGGATAGATAGAAAATTTAGTTATAGTGGTGCAGGAAACGCATGCCCTGTTGAAGATTGCATAGATAGATATTGATGAAGCTGAATGTGGATCTTGAATATCTGAACTGTTCACCTTGACCTTTCCTTGTCCCCACAGTGCACATAACTTGACTGGAGAGCAGCCACTCTAATAGATGTCGATGAAATTTTTGCCCATCCATCTACAAGTCTGCTCACATTTTACATAATTCTTCGTATAATGTGGGGGTATTTAAATATCATCACATTACTATCGTTTTATTAAGATGGAAGGAAGACATCTTCCCCAGCACACCTTCCCATCCCAAAGAACAAGTACCACCTCCCAGTGTTGCAGAATGTACCTGAAGCAAAAACTTTAGAATTGAATTTTGCCTAATAGGAATGAATTGATCCAAAACATACTAGAAGATAAATAAAAGCTATCACTCAGATGTTACAGACTTGGGCTGGAGAGATGGTTCAGCAGCTAAAGGTACTTGCTTGCAAAGCCTGACTGCCCAGGTTAAATTTCCCAGTACTCACGTAAACCCAAGTGCACAGAGAGGCACATGTGTCTAGAGTTTGTTTGCAGTAGTAGGAGGCCCTGGTATGCCCATTTTCCCTCTCTCTCTCTCTCTCTCTCTCTCTCTCTTTCTCTCTCCTCTCCCTTTTTCTTTCTGTCTCTCTCTGAAATAAATAAATAAATAATATTTTTAAACAGCTGGGTGTAATGATGCACACATTTAATCCCAGCACTAAGGAGGCAGAGGTAGAAAGATTGCTGAGTTGCTTTTTACTCCAGCCTGGGACTACAGAGTGAATTCCAGGTCAACCTAGGCTAGAGGAAGACCCTACCTTGAAAAAAACCAATGTGTGTGTGTGAGTGTGTGTGTGAAGTTACAAACGGAAATGGCTCGTAGGAGGTGGTGGTAACAAAGGTGAGTGAAACAGCTGGGATTGGCGTGAACCTGAGCTCCATGCTTGGGCTGGAAGCGTCATCCCTTAGCGCTCAACTCAGCTTTGTGGTCATGTTCTCGTGGAACCCAATATAATCAGATCCTCTGCCTTTACAAAGAAAGTAAGATATTTGGATTTAATCTATTAGTAAAATCTCCCAACTAAAAATCTCTTTAGAGGGCTGGAGAGATGGCTTAGCGGTTAAGCGCTTGCCTGTGAAGCCTAAGGACCCTGGTTCGAGGCTCGACTCCCCAGGACCCACGTTAGCCAGATGCACAAGGGGGCGCACGCGTCTGGAATTCGTTTGCAGTGGCTGGAGGCCCTGGCGCGCCCATTCTCTCTCCCTCTCTCTATCTGCCTCTTTCTCTCGCTGTCTGTCACTCTCAAATAAATAAATAAATAAATTTAAAAAAAAATCTCTTTAGAATTTTATATGCCCCCCCCCAAACATCATATTTGCAACAGAGTGGAAAACTCTCCATGCAAACTTCTAACTTATCACAAGTGCTTAAGAGGTTTGAGGTACAAGAAAGAAAGGGTTAGGACCAGAAATAGGGGGAAATGGGTGAAAACAGACGTAGAGAGGTCAGGAGTGACAGGGTGGGCTTGGTGGAGCTAGCAGTAAGGAGTCTGGTCCAGGCAGGATGTTCCTACCCAAGTCCTGAGAAGGGGTCTGTGGATGTCCCAACTCCTACTCCACGGGACCTCACTGAGCAACCATTTCCCTTTGAAGCCTCATCTGCCTACACGTTGACCCTCCCTGGAAGCCCTTACCTAGGGCTATTTCACGACACCTTCCAGCAGTGGTTCTGCTCTTCCTCTCTAAACCCTAAAGTGCCTTTAAAGAGAGGCCACATCTTTCCTCCCCCATTCAAAAATCAAGGTTTGACATGAAAATTCCTGGTAGACGCAATGCTCAGATGCTCTTTTCCTTAGGTGAATGCATGATTCAATGGAAACGTGTTGATTGCAAATCTGACGCTGTTCTGCTACACTCAGTCAGTTAAGAGTGACTGGGGACAACGGGTAGGATGGCAGAGTCAAGCACCAAGGGCTTGGATGCATTCTCTTAGGCCTGGCTTGCTGTGCCACTTGGCCTCCGAAGCCCTGCCAAGCTATGTAACACCCGCCTCTCTGGCTTCATGGGATTTGTAAAGATTTTTCCCCTTAATCCTGCTGGCTTTATTCAAAAGGAACACAATTTCCGAGGATTCACATTAATCAAGGGGTCACTATGGTCTGACTCTCTGAGCCCAAGCTAAACTTGCCTTCTAAGCTGTTGCAAATTCTCTTAAACAGCTCTGCCAGCCTCCATGCCCCACGCCTGGCTCTATTCCTGCCTTCTCCTTTATTCCTGCTGGAAAAGGCAGCTCTCTTCAGAAGATGGAGACCTGCACTCCTTGTTGTGATTAGATGTGGTTTGAGGGTGTCCTCCAGAGCTTCACATGCTGGAAAGCTGGGCCTAGTGTGGTGGTGTTGAGGCAGTAGAACTGTTAAGAGGTAGGGCCCAGTGAAGGACAGTTTAGGGCATTGGTTGCATGTCATTATCTTGGGACCCTTGTTGGCTTCTGAGAGAGTGAACCTCCTCCTGTTTCACCATGTGACTGCTCTCTACCTCTTGATACTGTTCCCACCACGATGCCATCTGTCTCGTGTGATGGGGCCAAGCAAAGCAACCCTGAGACTACATAGTGAATTCCAGGTCAGCCTGGACTAGAGCAAGTATCTACCTTGTTAAAAAAAAAAAAAAAAAAAAAAAGCTCCAGAATTATGAAGTACATAAACCTCTTTTCTTTATGCAACATCCAATCTCTGGCATTTTGTTATGGTAAAACAAAAAGTCAGACTAATATACTCCTCCAAGCATTAGGCAGAGATAACAGGTGGTGATGTGGGAAAAGGTACTTAGTCTGAGACAGGAAACCTTGTCTTTCCTTCCTTCCTTTCTTCTTTCCTTTTATCTTCCTTTCTTTTTCAGTATTGGGGATCAAGCCAAGGGCCCTGTAAGTGCTAGGCAAGCATTCACAGTATCCCAACAGAGTCCAGGCAGGATGCTCCTACCCAAGTATAAAAAGTATCCCAGGGATGAAGAGATGGCTTAGCATTTAAGGCGCTTGTCTGCGAAGCCTAAGGACCCATGTTTGACTCCAGATCCCATGTAAGCCAGACACACAAAGGTGAGGCAAGCGCTAGGTCGCACATGCCCACTAGGTGGCACAAGCGTCTGGCGTTTGATTGCAGTGGCTGAGACCCTGGAGCACCAATCTCTCCCTCTCTGTCACTCTCTCTCTCACCCACACACTCTCTCTAAAATAAAAAATAAAGGGCTGGAGAGATGGCTTAGCGATTAAGCGCTTGCCTGTGAAGCCTAAGGACCTCAGTTCAAGGCTCAATTCTCCAGGACCCACGTTAGCCAGATGCACAAGGGGGCACATGCATCTGGTGTTCGTTTGCAGTGGCTGGAGGCCCTGGCATGCCCATTCTCTCTCTCTCTCTCTCTCCCTGTCTGTCTTTCTCTCTCTGTCTGTCACTCTCAAATAAATAAATAAATATTTTTTTTAAGTATCCCAACAGAGCTACCTCTTCCTATTGCTTGTCAGAGGACTAATGCAGAAGTGGGAAAGAATGAGACTCAAGGGTAACTGAGGCTTTATTAGAATAACATGGCACATCTTAAGGTTTATAGCCATCAGATATGTAGCATGAAAAGTATGTGCCAGCTCAGAAAAAGTACCTTTCCCATACATTATGGGAAAGTCATTATGTGAACTTGCCATCCTGATATGACAGTGTTGAAGGTGGAGTCTCAGATGGTATGAATGGGATTAGTGGCCTTACAAAAACATGTCAAAGAGATAGCCACTTCTTTGTGCTATGTAATGAAGACAGCCCTCACCAGAACATGAACATATGTAATGATTCATACCAACAGCATGTAAAAAGGCCCTAAGGCAACTCATCCTATCCCAGCAAGGTTAACTGCAAGGCAGTTTTGCCATGCGCTACCTCAGCAGATGCTCAATGCAAGGTGAATGTAGGGAGCACCAACTTCTCTTAGGGATGAGAAAGCCATTCTCATGGAGAGTAAGTATTATATGTCTTGAAGTTTTGTAGTTTGAGCTCTGTTCTAAATCAGACCAGAGCAGCTTCCTGGGTGCCAGGCACCTTCCTTGTCCCCAGTTTGAATGAGCTGGAATGTAGCTGGATAACCTTGGCCAGGCTTCTGCACATCTGGGTTTTGTTGTTAAAACTACCTCTACTGTGTTGTTCTGTGCAATAATTTTCAATCAGACCCTCACCCTCAATCCAGAATTTGGTTCATCTGTACACGGTGTGGACATCCATGGACGTTGGCCTTTCTAGGGAACCTGAACATCTAAGTCAGTGACTCAAGCTCTCCCATCCAAATGTGCAACATGGCTACACAGCCCCAACCCTGGAGCACATCACTGAGTCCTTGGTGAACTCTGCTCACATCTTCTCACTGTACACATCATAACTGACTTTTCTTCCATGTCTGAAAACCAGGATGGACCACAAGAGACAGAGTCACTAGCATGCTGAGGTTTGTAATAGCAGAGATGGTTACTGATCTCAAATTTTCAGAAAATTAAAAAATAAGTCATTTCAAATTTTAAAGCTTTCTCTTTAAGTGAAGCAATTTTTGGAGACTCATATAATCACTACTATTTCACAAGCTAAAAATTCTTAGCCTAAAGCTCATAAGATCGGTCTGCATAAGCAACATTGCAATAACAAATAGCCCCTCAGAATTCCGGTTGTTTAAATTACATTCTTTCTAGTTCATTCTGTACTTTTTTTCAGACAAGCAAGGGGTCTCTCTTCATTGTAGCTATTCAGGGATGCAGCTTGATGGAGATACCATCTTGACATGTTCTTCTGTGATCACAGAGGCAAGAAAATGGGAAGTGGATGAACATACACGTGCTGGCTCTTAAAGCTCTATAGAGAAGTGACCCACCTCATTTCTGTTCCCAGTTCATTGCCATAGAAGCTTATAGGACATATGTATTGTGCTCCACAGAGAACACTGCACATCTGTGAACATACTCCTCACTCATAGTGAACTGCAGTACAGTTAAGGGATGGGAAGTGCCACCTGCCACCTAAGTGTCAAAGTTAACCCTCTTGGGCTGCGTTCTCTTTCTCTTTTAGGTGAACAATGTAGGAGTTTCCTGAGTATAATACCAGCGGAAGAACAAGGTAAATATACACCCTTCTCTTGCTCTGCCCACCAGGATTTCTCATAACTTGACCAATTTTATTATTTGATTAGCAGTAAGGGGGAAATATGAGATGATTATATAACATAGAAAGCCCTGACTGGTGGATCCTGCAGTTCGCCATGCTGTAAATGATTCATATGGCCCCATTTCAAGCCACCTGTGTAGGGTGACAGCAGAACTGGGAAGAGATGAGCTCTGGAATACCGCTGGCTACAGAGCATCTTTTTCTCTGTATCACTCATTAAACTGATACTTGCTTTCTTAATATTTATTCTCCCCACTGGGAAAAGAGAGGGTTTATGAAGGTGTAAAATCTATTAAACAAGTCACATTCATTGCTCCGTCTCATTACCTAACTGGTCTGATAGTGGAACTTTGACCCATTGAAGCTTCTTCTTCTTCTTTTTTTTTTTTGTCCCTTTGCCCATTACATTCATTACTTTTCTCATTACTACAACAAAATACCTGACCAAAAGGAACTTAAGTGAGGAGAGGTTTATGTTGGCTCCCAGTATGCAGAAATTTACTGTATGTTGGTGGCAGGAGCTTGAGGCAGCTGGTCACAGCGCCTCTGCAGTCGGGAAGCAGAGTGATGGATGCTGCTGCTCAGCTTGCCTTCTCCTTTTTATTCAGTGGAGGGCCCCATGCACCGAGTGGGACCATTCACAGTAGGGTGGGTCTTCCCAGCTCAAGTAAGCTAATCTAGAAACTCCCTCACAGACGTGCCAGAGAGTTTTCACCTTGGGGATTCTATATCCTGTCAAGCTGACGATATTAGTGATCACATCCATTCTCCCGCACTCCACATCATGAGCAGCTTGGTTTTGGTACAGCTAAGGCTGAGACAAGACTCTTCAACTCTCAAGTTCTTTTGCCTTCATAGGCAGTTTGTATATCATCTTATTTTTTTAAAGGCAGGTGCAGTGTTTTCTGTTGAAATCAAAATGACACACTAATTTCACACCGAGAGGTGGGGGTCCCTGGGCTCTCTCACATTCTCACACCATGGTTTTGCTCAGTTTTGCCTTCTAACCATAAAGAATCTTCACACACACCTCCTTTGAGGCCAGAGAAGCCCCTTGATCTGCCAACTTTCCAAACCTCTACAAGGCAACAAAGGTCTGCACTGAACGATGTGTGTCACTAGTCAGTATGGTTTGGATATGCTGAGTTTGTCCATGGACAGATCATGAGCTGGAAGTTTGGTCCCCAAAGAAGAGAAGCTAAGAGGTGAAAAGGAACCTTTAGTGATAGGGATTTGTAGAGGTATGAAGGTCATCAGGGTGCTGCCCTCAAAGAAATGAGTCAGTTCCTGTGAGAGTGTTAGAAAAGAGCAAACCTAGCTTTTCCCCATCTTCCTCTGGCTTCTTTTCTCACCATGTCATCTCTCCTCATATGTACTTCCACCATGATGCCATCGCCAAGAAGTAACATAGTCAAAGAGGCTTTCACAAGAGCCAGGGCCATGATTTTGGACTTTTCAGCATTCAAAACTATGAGCTGAGTAGATATTTATTTATTTATAAGATATTCAGCTTCCAGCCAGCGCATGGTGGTGCACGCCTTTAATCCCAGCGCTCAGGAGGCAGAGGTAGGAGGATTGCCATAGGTTCAAGGCTACTCTGAGACTACATAGTGAATTCCAGGTCAGCCTGGCCTAGAGTGAGACCTTACCTCAAAACAAACAAACAAACAAATATATATATATGGCTTCCAGTGCTTTATTTTAGTGATAGAGAATGGGTTCACACAGAGTGGATGAAGTATTGATGTTGAACATTCCTCTCCTCTCTCATCTGCAGGTGTTTTGTGGCTCTCCATTGGGGCCGAGGTCTTGGACGTCTTTCTGATACTGACAAGTGCCATTCTCGTGGGCTCCAGAGTGACTTTCCACAGCTCTCGGTGCAACTGGCTCAAGGTGGATGCCTCTGTGGCCCTCCTTATGGTGCTTGCAGGTATTTTCCAGCATCACCATCAGAAGAGGTTCCTTCACCTGCCCCGAAGGGGACACAATCAGTAGGCCGCTGGCCAGTTCAGTAGGGCAGCTGGTCCTCTGGATAAGCCACTGAATTGATCCCACTGGGTGGAAGTGATGTTGCTTTGGGTGACTGGTGAAAAAAAGAAGAGGACAGACCTAGGTAGAGAGCAAAATTTACCAGCACATCTATGTCATAAGTCAGGAAAGTGTCACACTGGTTCTGAGAACAGCAATGACCCCACTTAGTGCAGTGGCTAAGCTCGGGTCCCTGGATGAATCCTGCCAAGTCCTGATCTCTGCTGCTTAACAGCTGTGTGGTCCCAGGCCAGTTAGTGAACTTCTCTAAGTTTAATATCACAGCTGGGCCTCAGCAATGAATAAATATGAGTATGCCTAGTATATAATGAATGCTCAGTAAGTTTCAGTGCTTTAAAAAGCATTACCCGAGTTTAATGTAAATATTCCATATCATATTCCAGTTTTTACTTCTGCCTCTGTTCTCTGAGCAACTTTCATTTTTTAAATATTTTATGTATTTATTTATTTGACACAGAGAGAAAGAGGCAGAGAAAGAGAGAGAGAGACAGAGACAGAGAGAATGAGCACACCAGAGCATCCAGCCACTGCAAATGAACTCCAGATTCATGTGCCACGTGCATTTGGCTTACGTGAATTCTGGGGAATTGAACTTGGATCCTTTGGCTTTGCAGACAAGTGCTTCAGATGCTAAGCCATCTCTCCAGCCCTTCAAGAAACTTTTAAAGCAACTTACCTTGTCTCCTAAGATCCTTAAATGAGTGTTTCCTCCAAGAAAAAAAAAAAAAAAAACCCTGAACACATGACTTCCTTCAGTGCTCCAGCTAGGCTCACAAAGCTCTGTGAAGTTCATTTATCAGCTCATTTTACACAACAATACATCCATGTTTGATAAGCACAGAACATATAACCCAAGTCAACATCAGTGAATAGGAGGAAAAACCATCCAATTTCCATGTTGTCATAGCCAAGAACCAGGCCATGGACACATGGAAACTTCGACCCAGGTCCCGGCATCACATAATCCATTGTGATTAGCCCTCTTTCTGGATACTTCCCTGGGGTTCAACTGCAGTAACAAGTTACTGGAGGAGGGGCATTTCAGGATGCATAAGTTCAGATAAGGATCCCAAGGGACCCTGTGGGTACTAGAGCCCTCCTAACTCCCAAGACATGCGGGGTAGAGAGGCTCATCCACTATGGTGTGTGCTTAGCTCACAAAGCTTTTCTTGTGCAGGGCTCCTAGGCATGGTGGCCCATATGATGTATACAACTATTTTTCAAATCACTGTGAACCTTGGACCAGAGGATTGGAGGCCTCAGACATGGGACTATGGCTGGTCCTATTGGTAAGTTGCTTAGTCATCGTGCTCAAGTCCTGGAGGATGAACAGAGATGGACATAGTTTTTGTAGGACAGTCAGAGTTGGTCACAGTGCTGATACTTGCTACTCTTGTGACCTTAGGTTATTTTTGGAACTTTTCTATAGCCTGGTTTCCTCCTGTTTAAAGTGATGTTAACTGTCTCAATGTTTCTACAGGGATTTAAAGAGGTTATATTTACAAAATACTTGGCAGATGGTAAACTCTTCAAGAAATGGAGACATTGTGGTCATTGTGTTCTTAAACACAGATTGGGGAAACTGTCCTGAGCTAGACTTCTTAACAAATTCTTGGAGGAGGGGAGACCCTGCACCTATTTTTATTGGAAAAATAAGGCCATGCCGTACCAGTTCTGTCTCTAACAGAAAGATAGCCATGTCACACAAGACCTCAAGGGTTCTCTTGGTAACTTCTGCTCTGCTTGAGATCAAACCAAGGGCTCACTTACGCTAGGCAAGTGCCCTACCACCGAGCTGTAGCACCAGCACAGGGCTTCTCTTTGACATGGACCTCCAAAGTATACTGTACTTAAAAACAGATATACAGAGCCGGGCATGGTGGCGCACGCCTTTAATCCCAGCACTTGGAAGGCAGAGGTAGGAGGATCGCCATGAGTTCGAGGCCACCTTGAGATTTCTCACAGAGTGAGACCCTACCTTGAAAAACAAAACAAAAAACAAAAAACAAAAAACAAAAAAGCAGATATACAGGACAAGGGAGATGGCTAGTGGCCAAAGGTGCTTGCCTACAAAGCTTGCCAGACTGGGTTCAGTTTCCCAGCACCCATGTAAAGCCACACACACAAAATGCGGCACATGTGTCTGATATTCCTTTGAAGTATTGGGAGACCCTGGCATGCCCATACACATGTGCGAGTGCACACGTGCACACACACACATATAAATAAATAATAAACTGGAAAACTAGATGTACATGCACACACATTTTTTCCTTCCATAATAACTCCTTCTGTCATGTGAAGGTTGTCAGAGTCAAAATGGAGTCATTCGTGTCAAACACTGGCAAAGTGGGGCCAAACAAAGCCTTGAAGGGAGAGATTTCATTCATAATTTGCCTGATGACTGGAACTATCAAAGTAAAGCTTCTGGGGCTGGGAAGATGATTAGAGACACTTGTTTGCAAGGCCAGGCGGCCTAGGATTTAATTCCTCAGTCACCCATGCACGCTAGACACAAAAAGTGGCACAAGCATCTGGTGTTTGTTTGCAGTGGTAAGAAACTCTAGCACACACACACGCACATGCACGCACACGCAAATAAACACATAATTAAAAAAAGAAACCTGGGCGTGGTGTCACACGCCTTTAATCCCTGCACTCGGGAGGCAGAGGTAGGAGGAGCTCCAAGAGTTCGAGGCCACCCTGAGACTACATAGTGAATTTCAAGTCAGCCTGGCCTAGAGTGAGACCCTACCTTGAAAAATCAAAAAACAAAAAAGAAAGAAAGAAAGAAAGAAAGAAAGAAAAGAAAAAGAGAGAGAGAGAAGAAGGAAGGAAGGAAGGGAGGGAGGGAGGGAGGAAGGAAGGCAGGAAGGAAGGAAGGAAGGCAGGAAGGAAGGAAGGAAGGCAGGAAGGAAGGAAGGAAGGAAGGCAGGCAGGCAGGCAGGAAGGAAGGCAGGCAGGCAGGCAGGCAGGCAGGCAGGCAGGAAGGAAGGAAGGAAGGCAGGCAGGCAGGCAGGCAGGCAGGCAGGCAGGAAGGCAGGAAGGAAGGAAGGAAGGAAGGAAGGAAGGAAGGAAGGAAGGAAGGGAGAAAGGAAGGAAGGGAGAAAGGAAGAAATAAAAAAGTTTCCAGACAGCAGTTTACTAAAAGTGACACCAGGACAACTAGAAACGCAACACTAGCTAGCCATGTAAACAAGAAGCCTTGCTGGACACACTGTCTCACAAGCTTGATCCAAAACCAAAGCAGTCAAACTGTAACTTCAAGATTACAAATCTTACCTAGCAACTACTGGCTGTAGCTAATCACAGCTCACCAGTTCCTGACAGACACAGCCAGCACCAATAAACTTGCTTCAGAGCAATTTACTACTTTTTTTTCTTTTCTTTTCTCATTAAAACCCCAACCAACCTTTTCTTTTGTTCTTCAGACACCAAAGGCCAACAGTCTGCGCACGTGTCCCACACTGCAGTCTCCTACTTTATCCCAAATAAAACCCTCTGCTTAGAGATTTGCCTTTCTTATTTTCATTTGGCACGGACAGTTCCTTTCCCGTTTGTAAATCCCAAGCACTGCCAGCTCTCTCCCTTATCTGCAAGTTCATCTTAGAGCTTGCAGAACATGTCCATGCCTCTGTGACCCTTATGCTGCAGGATTTACTAGATTTTAAACTCTTCTTAGTCTTGGTACCCCCATATGAAGATGTTTAGTTTTCCAGTGGCTTCTCTGTCCACCCTCCCTCCGCCTGGCAGTCACCTAGGTGGCTTCCCTCTGGCCCCGTGTCCTTGGTGCTGAGGAGGCATCTCTAGTACTGTGCATGGTTGAAGATCAGCTGAGAGAGAGCAACTATTTTACTCGTTGTGTATGCGGACAGGTCCTAGATAAATGTTCTATACTTGATCGCTTGGCAGAGTGCAGAAGTCTACTGGAAATCCTTTGTCCTTGGACTTTCTGTTTTCCTCTAGCTTGTATTGTTATTATCAAGGGGGTAACCGCATTCTGATTCATGTGTCCTTGGGGATGGACTATTGCTATCTTTTGAGATGTCAGAATGATGTTTCTTGGTGGAGAATTTCTTCCTATCAAATTCATTCTTCTTTCATGTGCTTGCTAAGCCCCTTAATCTGAATATTTGCCCTGGAATTCTGGGAATTTTCTTGTGTTGTTTCTTTGATTATTTCCTCTGCTCAGCTTTTTGTTCTCTTAGAAATCTTAGTAGCTAGGTATGAGGCCCCCTGGGTTAATTACCCAGAGGTTTCATTGCTGTCCTCATCTTTTCTTCCTGCTTGTATGTATATATATATATATATATATATATATATATATATATATATATATCTTCTGAAAAATTGCCCTATGTTTGTTTTCCAACCTGCTTCTTTTGGATCTTGTTTTAATTCCCAAGAGCTCATCTTAGTCTGTAGTTTTTCCCTCTTCAGAGCAGCCTGGTCTTGTTTATGGGTGCAGCATCTTCTATAGCCTCTGGGTTTCCTCTTGGTGCTGTTTTCTTAGTTCTTTAGTCATCCCTCTCCTTTTTCTCTGCTTATTATCTGAACTGTCCCCTGGATTTTGGTGTGCTTGATGGTTAAGTCCTATTTAAGGATAGCTGAAAGCTCTTTTTTTTTTTTTTTAACCATTTCCTGGCTGTTTATTCAGCAAACTTTCAATTATTCCTGCCAGGTTTCTTTTTTTATTTTTCTTATTATTTTTCTTATCAACAACATGTTTCATATGGATACTTCATGTGTTGGTACCCTCTTTTCCTTCATCCCTGCCCCCATTCCGCTGGGCACCCTCCTCAGTGGGGTTGCAGGTATTCCCCACGGGGTTGTGGTTTATGCATTATGGGAGCAGCAGCCAGTTATTCTTGGCGGGGAGGGAATGCCTCTGAGCATGATGTCTCAACCTGTGGCTCTTACAATCTTTCTGCCCCCTTTTCCCAAAAATTCCCTGAACTGTGGTGGGTGAGTTTTAAGTCTACTTCAGTGATGAGCTCTTAGGAGCCTCTGGGTCTCTGCTTTGGTAAGTGTTGAGTATCTTCAGGGTCTGTTTCCTTCACCCAGGCACAGGTTGTCAGGCTCACCATGGAAGTAACACCCTTGCTTATCTCCCTAGTTCCTCTGTGGTTTCAGCAGGGCCTTGGTTGAAGTGCGGGGGGTTGGGTCAGTATTTCCCCTGCTCTTGCTACCTTCTGAAAAAGAAAAACAGATTCTCCAATCTGGAGAGTGAAGTCAGCATAGTTTAAATGGGATAAGCATTAGTAATTTAGGGAGAATTTGATGTATATATCCCCTCTTTTAGCCAAAGACTAGTGAGAGCTTGACACTGGAGAACATAATCTTTGTCTCCATAGGATTCTGATCTGGTTCCCAATTCCAGATATGGGTTCCTTTACTCTGAGCAGATCTCTTAGCCAATCTGAGAGCTATTGGTTACCCACTGAGGCTGTGTGCCACTATTGCACTGGCGTGTACATCCTGTCAGGGTGTTTGCTTCTGAGTAGCTTAGACCTCTGTTGCTCGGACCATTGTTGGCCACTTTCCCACAGTAGCTCATCTAGTGCTTTCTAGCACTAGACAGGCTAACTGTATGGGGACTGGCTGTCTTCTGGATTCCAGCCACGTCTCTCCAGGCTCTGGGTCAGCATATGGTGTCTTCAGCAATAGGGTCTTACCTTTTGCCTCAGGCAGGTAATCAAGTTGAAAGCTCTTTTGAAGGATTAAAGTTAATTTACTGGTGGGCCCTTTTACCATCTATTTTATCTTGGAATTTTATGCCATAAACTCACACACACACACACACACACACACACGTAGAGGTTCTTGTCCTTCAACCACTCAGTGTCTTCAAGGTTGAATCACCCAATAGCTGCAGGAAGTGGAATGATTTTGTATGCTTACAGATGATTTCTTAGGTGAGTTAGGTATGAGAAAAGGTCAGGACAGTTCGCCACTCCCTGTTTTCAGACCAGCTTTTTCCTGTGTCTTCCACGTGTTCTTCTAACTCTAAACATGGACCTTTGTGCCTGAGCATCCAGAGAGAATAAACTTATGTTCTCCTACATTCAGGGCAGAGTGTTTGTGTTGTAGAGGACATGTGACAGCCAGTCACCCACATACAGACATGTATCCAGTTTCCTAAGCTTTTGGTGGTGAATTTGTATCTTTCAAGGAGCCAGTGGGGCTAATCCAACAGACTCTTTCTTGTCTTCTCAGGGCCCTGCTCCATAATCACTTTGCATGGCATATCTGCACCCCAAGAATTAATTCATCCCTCTCCCAACTGCTTGCCATCCCATGCCCCTCTCCATTTCTCTTTATCTTGGTGTTCACATGCATGTTCCAATACTCTCACCTCCCTGCAATGAGCTCCTGAGGTCATGTTCCCCAGAAGTCTCTGTCCTTTGCCATTTTTCATCATGTGCAGAATTATATCAGATTTGGGGGCTCAATAGCAAATTTGTTTCACATTAGCACAAAACAAAATTCTCTTCCTCTTATCCTAAATTGTACCTAACAGCACAAAACACACTGTTCCCCATGGATAATAGGAAGTTCCTCCCCCGGTAATATATTCCCATCAGGATTTGCCTTCAACCATGTCTTTTTCCTGCCCCCATTAAATGATAATAATAATAATGTAAACCTACCAAGAAAGGTCAGTCCTTACCCAGAGCCCTGAGTGGCATCCCTGGTTAACAAGTCCTCAGCATCAGAGGGCAGTGAAAGAACCAGTACAGGTTATGGGGTCAGGATGACCCAAGTGCTGACTGTAGACAAGATGGTTCACTGCGCCTCCCCATCTGTGAGGTGGAGAGGCTACTGTGAGGCTCCACTAGGGAACCTGGCATTCATCACAGCATGTGGCATGGAGTAAGTTATTATTGTCCACCAGAAGTAAGCCTGTGGAGCTCTGCATGTTGGTTGTCTCCTCTAAGATTCGCTAAGAAACCTCTTGTCCATCACACAGCCCTTCTATCATATAATAATGTGAACATTAGACAACCATTGGCACTAATCAGACACTAAGGACCATAGCCCCACACAGTGCTGAGTTCTATGAAAGATGAAAATGGACCATCATTTCAGAAGACAACCAGCTTCCAACCTGGAAGGGAATATAAAAACATCCAAGTTCAATGCCAGTCTCCAGGGTTAGAGCCAGTAGTGCCAATAAGGACATTTAGACCTAGCAGGTACTATGCCAAGTTTTCCACACACATTAGTGCATCCAATTCCTCAAATTCCTTGAAACAGCCTGGTGTGACAGAGCTGATGTTATTCCAGTCTTGCAAACAAGGAAGCTGATGCAAACAGGTGAAGGAATCAGCTGCAGGAAGCAGAGACAACAAGAGGAGAGCCTTGGTGCAAACCCAGCACCATGGCTCCACACTCAGTTCTTCTAAGCACTGGCTAAATCACACTGACTGTCTCTGGGACTTGCGATGGGAAGTGCAAGTCCACATTAGGGGATCAAGCAGATGATTTTCATAAGACTGATCCCACCAGGAAGCCCTGGAATCAGCCCCTAGGCCTCGCCTAACTGTGACTTTCGTTAGCAGCTTTGCCTGGGGATCTTTCGCTCTCTGCATGGCTGTGTCAGTCATGACCACGAGCAGATACACAGCAGCCCACGTGAAGTGCCCAGAGAAGCAGAGAGCGCAGACAGACAGTGGGAACCCTACGTACAATGCCTCCCGACCTGAAGCTTCCCAGTGTGCTTGGCAAATAGGAGCTACACCCAGTACTGCTGGCCATGACCTTGTGAATGTTTCTGGACACCCTCCACCAGGTGCCACAGGCAAAATGTCGGTGTGCTAGCCAGTGGCCTGTGGCTGCCAGAGCTGCATATGCAGATAAGACAGGAGCTTGGAACCACAAAGGATATTTCTGAGGTGGAATACAGACGACCACGGTGTTGGAAACCTTCCACTACCCATCTCAACCTTCACCAGACATCTTTGGCTTCAGCCTCACATTCCTCTTAAAATATTAGGGTCTGGGGCTGGAGAGATGGCTTAGTGGTTAAGGAGTTTTCCTGCAAAGCCAAAGGATCCTGGCTCAATTCTCCAGGACCCATGTAAGCCAGATGCACAAGGGGGCACATCCATCTGGAGTTAGTTTGCAATGGCTAGATGCCCTGCCCATTCTCTCTCTCTCTCTCTCTCTCTTTCTCTCTCTTTCTCTCTCTCAAATGAATAAATAATAAAATATATTTTTAAAATGTTAGGATTTAAGTGAGATAGCTCTACTGACACTCTAGTATAAATGAGCTTTTTCTGCTCTCCTAATGGTGGAAAAAAGAAAGAAGGAAAGAGGAAAACATGGTGAAATTAGTAAAGGAAAGAGAAGATGGAGAATGAGTCTAGCCAGTCTTTATAATGGGTGCAAAATGTGCTGCCCACACAGATTTATTGACAGACAAGCCCAGAGCGTTTTTTTTCTTTTTCTCTAACTGACACAGAAAAGAAAGCTTTGGTAGCTATCTCATCCTCTCTTTTTAATTTTCATTAAGAAAATGTACATTTTAAAATACATTTTACTTAAAATATTTTTCTCTGAAATTTCATATCGACTTACATTTTTAAAAAAAAGTTTCAGAGGATGGTGAAATGCTAGAACTGAAAACACAGTTAAACGGAATGACATCTTATCACAGTTAAGTGGAACAAATGTTTAGATTGCCCTGCTTAAATTTAATCGCCAGGCTTTTTTTTTTCTTCTAAAAATAAACTGCAGAGCATGGAGGCCTATCTGAGGCAGCCGTGCTGTGGCTTCCTGCCATCAACTTTATGTCATGTTGTAAGCTCACATGTGATGTGGCGTGCTTCTGGTTGCTACAGTGCCTGCATCTATCTTGTATTGTAAATTCATATGTGATCGAGGCCACAGCTTGTCAGACACAGAGGTTTATGTTTTCTTAATATTTTATTTATTTGCGAGAGAGGACGAGCACACCAGGGCCTCCAGCTACTGCAAACAAACTCCAGACACATGTGCCACCTTGTGCATCTGGCTCATGTGGGTCCTGGGGAATTGAACCAAGGTCTTTTGGCTTTGCAGGAACTGCTAAGCCATCTCTTCAGCCCAGACACAGAGGTTTTTGAAAAAGGTTGTCAAACACTACCATGTCCTAGGGCAGGTTCATTTTCAAAAACTGTACTGGTGTGCTTAATTGAACATATTTCTCAGAGTGGGGGGGAACCTGTATATTTCCAATAAAACAATCATTTGTGCTGAAATTAATTTCTCATTAAAGAACAAAGGGGAAATGTTCTTAATGTTTGAGACTCAAGTATCTGTCCAACAAATCGTTGGTCCTATGGAAGTGTGTATTTCACCATATGACACTTGCTTGAAAAGATATCTAGTGGCTTGTACTGAAATGAGCCCCATCTCAGAGAATATGTATCAGGATTCCCTGCTTTTGCTTTGCTCTCTCCTAGAGCAGAAGGGCTGATTCCCAGCAATCATTTCCCTTTGCAGTGTATGACTCTTTCACAGTGTCCATCAATCACCCTGCCTATGTGTGTAGATAGGTCCTATGTGACTCTCCACAGCATCAAAATGATCTCATCCTAAAAAAGGAAATCCCCAGAAATGTCCCCAAAGAGACACTTCTCCCTTGGGGAAATATATATATACATGGGGAGACTGAAGCTGAAGGAACCCAGGAAGAAATCAAGCATCTGGAGCCACATGCTCAGAGATGGCCTCATTAAATGAAGAAAGGAACCAGTGGCTGGAGTAGATAGACATCAGGGCAGAAGGCCACCGGTCTTCAAGGCTCAAGTCAAGGGTGATTCTTGAGTTCTAAAGTCATTTTGCTTTCTTTAAAACAAATGTGAACTGTCAGCTGTGCATCATCGTGCATGGTGGACACCTGTAAGTTTAGGTGGGAGGATCGCTGTGAGACTGAGGCCAGTCTAGAAGCACAAAGTGAGTTCCAGGTCATCCTGGGCTATAGTGAAACCCCGCCAGGACAAAACCACAAGAAAAGAAAGTGGGGATGGTTATAGGACGTAGATCACAAGGAGAATGATCTTGAATGGTGTATCCTACTCCTGGTGCCTTCCTGTCTCTCAGTTCATGTTTCCTGGCTGCCATGAAGCCAGCAACTTCCCCTACCATACCCCTCCTCCACAGCATTCCGCCTCCACACCACTCAGAAACAGTGGAACCAGCCAACCACAAAAAAGCCAAAATCCGTCCCTCACCCCTTCAGTGGTTTTGATCAGGTATTTTATCAGCAACAACAACAACAACTGGCTCCTCACTTTGACCTGGTGTAAGTAACTTAATTTTTCTATGTCTCACCTTCCTTACCTAGAAAATGAAAACAATAATCCTACCTATTTGAAAGACTGTGAGGACCAAGTGTATTAGTACTCAGAGAAAGGTTTGGCACTTGTTAAATACAAAAAAAGGATTAACTGTTTGTATCTGTCAAGGCAAATGCCCACTGTGGGCATACAAGGACACACTGGAGGCTGGTCCCTTGAAGACACGTTGGTGGTAGTGAGAAGTCCGTTGACCCTGCCCCAAGGACATCCACGCTCAAGGACGAACATGCAGCAACAATTTAGTCTGAGGTTCTTGGTTCATCAGTGAATTTTATCAGGTGTCTGTAGGGTCCTAGTCACAATACCATTTCTCCTGAATGAAAGAAGTTAGTCTTAGCAAAATGCCTGTTGGGCATATCCAGTATCTACTTATTACACCGGATAAGCTGGTGCCCAGGGTGTCAACTGTTGTGCATAATGACCCCATCATTCCTCCAAACCAGCTCTGGCTCACAGTGGCCTTCCCCCTGGCAGGCCAAGGAATTCAGGAGAAAGAGTCCTGTGTCCTTCATGCCCAGGTGGCAAAGAATGACAGGTGTCATAACATGGTTGGTCAAGAATGAACAAGGCTCACAGATGAAAAACTGGGAATTAGGAACCAACCATTTTTCTAGAACTGGTGAATTCAGCCCTAAAGTCACTCAGCCAGCTCTGATCCATGTTTCCAGAGGAACCATCCGCTATGCTGCAGGTGAGCTCCCCGGGGGAACCACAGTGGGAAGTTCTCCTGAGAGGGACTTCAGAGCCAGAGTAAGGCTAGCAGGACTGGACAATGCGGGTGGAACCGGGTTGCTCAGGTAAGCATTCGTGCCTCACTTAACACCATATTTGAGCTAAGCCCTGGGTGGGACACAGAAGTGTCTGAGAGCTGCCTGCCTCCGGGACAACTACAGAAACGTGGCAGCGTGGCGTGCAGTGTGGAGGAAAGGGCACATTGGAAAATCACTCCGTTTTATGAAGATTAAAGGACAATTGAGTCACTTAAAGTTGACCAAAAATAGTTTCCACTCATGGTAACAGCATTGTCTCAGCGAGATAGGCTGTTCGTAAGTTGTCACACAAAGCAGAAAGAGTGACGCCTTCCACCCCATGGGAACAGGAGAATTTGAGAGGACAGATAAGGGAGTAACGATATCAGATAGAATCCATCTGATTCTTTCTCATCAGCTGGACTGTTTTGTTTCTCTTTTCAATTAGAAAATTTTGATATAAATAAAATAAGTGGGACAGACAATCATGTGCCCACCACTCAGAATAAACAGAAGAAAAGGTTTTGTCATGGTTGCCACTGACCTCCCTTTTTGGAAAAAAAATAAAAATAAGAGAAATAAAATGTAAGATATACAATGCCCCTCTCTCTCGCACCTCTTTCTTGTGCTTTCCCAGGAACTAAGAAGCACCTAGGGACAATGGGTATTACTCTACACATTTACCACCTGTAGATGTTTCCGTAACTATATAGGAAATTGTCTTGCATGGTGTGGTAGTTTGAGTGGATGGCCCCCAAATAGTCAGGAGTTTATTAAAGTTTGTAATTTAGATCTGTAACCACCTGGCTGGAGGAGGTGTCATTGGGTGGTTTCTTAGGGTCCAGCCCTAAGATGTGGATTTGGAACTCCAGTCTAAAGATATGCAAAGTGGCTGAATTCTGCCTGCTGTTTTGGTAGTAGGCTTGCTTGCTTTTTGGTGATGGCTTTTCTCTCTCTCTCTGCTTGGGCCAGTGAAAGCAGACCAGCTTCTTCTGCCATTATGGAATTTCCCCTCTATCTTCACTGAATCCCTTCCTTCATAACTGTGCCTGTTCTGGAAGTTCATCTCAGTGACCCGAAGCTGTCTGCCACATAGGTTTTAAATTTCATAAGTTTCCTACCACCTTATACTTGTATTATCTCTCAAAGAAAGTCAAACCATTCTCTCCACTTTTTAAATTTTATTTTTAAATATTTTCATTTATGTATTTGCAAACAGAGAGAGAGAAAGAAAGAAAGAAAGAGAGTACACCAGGGCCTCTTTCCACTGCAAACAAATTGCAGGCTGACCTGGAATTCACTATGTAGCCTCAGGCTGTCCTGGAACTCACAGCCATCCTCCTCGCTCTGCTTCCCAAGTTCAGGGATGGATTAAAAGCATGCACCACCATGCTCAGCTTCTGCATTCTTTTCAAACAAGGTTTTTCTCATTGCTTTGCCACTGTTGCTTGCAAGCTCCTGCATTCTCCTGGCTCTGCCTGCCACGGTGGCAGACACACTGGGATTACACTCTGTGTCCCGTGCTAAAGAGTATCCAGCTTGGGCCAGCAGGCTTGCTTGCCTCCTCAGCCCCACCTTATCATAATTTTACACGACATTTTAACTCATTTTATGCATGGAACAGAGCTTCCTATTATGGACTTTTCTATTCGTGGACTCAGGCCAACACACACAAAAAGTTTTGAGTGGGCTCATTTTAGGCGTCAAATCTTTGGATTAGGACTGCTCAACCTGTGTTAGCTTCTCCATCCCAGATGAAGCCCTTGAAATTCAGAAATTCAAAGGGTGACGTGTGTGCCAAGGGCCCTACATTCCTGCCCTTCTTCTTACCACCAGGGCTACATGGAAAAATTAAAGGGGCCCAGTGTCACTCAACCATTTGATAATGACTTTGCAGGCCAGTAGATCCAACCATCTTTTAGGCTTGCAGCAGCTTCCTTCCAAATATCAAGGAAGACTGCTTTCAAAGTATAAAGCCTAGAGCATTTTGGTTCAGGGACCACGTTCCAGGGCTGATACACTACAGAACCACTGACAGTAGGTCTACGGGAGAGCTGAAAAGGCAAAGCACTCTCCATCACTTAAGCCATGGCCCTTCTTCAGACTTGATCAAACAGCAGCATCAAGCATATTGATGGTCAGAAAGGCAGAACTCCAGACAAATAAAGCTTAACAGAGTTTATTTGAGTGGAGAATAATTTAAGAATTAGAAAGAATCAGAACTAAGCTCTTTTCCAGTTATGTGAGCAACAAGCTTTTATAGGTGCCTGTGGTGGTTCAATTCAGGTCTCCCCCATAAACTTAGGTATTCTGAATGTTAGTCTTCCCAGCTGATGACAGTTGGAAATTAAAGCCTCCTGGAGGCAGTTTATTGTTGGGGGCAGGCTTATGGGTGTTATAGACAGTGTCCCCTTGCCAATGTTTGGTGTCCCTTGTTCCTGCTGTCCCCCTTATATTGGCCAGGGGGTGATGTCCACCCTCTGCTCATGCCATCATTTCCCCCTGCCATTGTTGAGCTTTCCCTTGAGTCTGTAAGCTAAAATCTTTTTTTCCCACAAGTTGCTCTTGGTTGGGTGATTTCTACCAGCAATGTGAACCTGATTGCAACAGTGCCCATGGAAGTCACAGAGGGAAATCATCTAATTAGCTTCAGCTGAGAGGGCCTCCTTTGGGCATGGTCTGATCAATTGACTGCCCGAAATTAGCTGAAGCTTGGTTGTGATTGGCTGAAACGTGTGTGTAGAAAGTAGCAGATATATAATTATACATTACAGATCTATCTATATCGTGATATAGATATAGATATGTCTATATTCGATTCTGCTTTGTTACTTAGAAACTCGAGCTATGAAGACAGTCTCATACCACTGGCCTCCTGATTATTTAATTTAACAATCTCTCCAAGACTCTTTTCATTTGCTGATGAGACACGGGCTCCTGGGTCTCCTTCAGCAAACACACACATCAAAACAGTGCCAGCTTTGTAAATCTATTGAAATAAACACACACAAATAAAACAAATATATGCATTTAGAAGCTGGAAGACAGCTCCCCATCCGGCCTAGAAAGAGACATGACAAGAGTGTATATGTTGTCAGAGCTGTGCATGTCAGTCTGGGTGCTGGTCATCTAAATGTGTTCACTTATAATTTATCAAGCTCCACACTGGTAAGAGATGCAATTTTTAATACATTAAAAGTCAACGAAAGACAGGTTTTTTAACGCTCTTGGTTATTCCTAGTTTCCAGGGAAGAAATGTAGTTTCCTTCACCTGCACCCTCACACGCTGTTATTTCCCCACTTCTGGTCAGCTCCATGGTCTTTACAGCCCAAAATGGGATGCTCTTGTGATGGGTCTTCTGGTTTGAGCACTTGAATTGGATGTATGCATCTCCATTTTTAACCATACAAAGTTCCTTTTTATAATTGAAATGGTTAACATTTGGGATACAAACTTAGTATATTTAATCGTAAAGGATATTTTGACTTCCAAGAGACCTTCAGAATAAGGCTATTATTCTGACTTTACAGATGATTAAGGCTCAGCACACGAAGAAAGACTCCCCGAAATGTGCTGTTCTCATTATTTCATGTCACACCTCCAAGAAATTCATTCCATCCTGTTGACCAGGTTTGCTCTGTTTTTCATCCCCAGTCAGGGAGGGAAGGTCAGATGGCTCCCTGCTGTGTGAGTCTGCATAACCTATAAAGCATCTGATACAGAAGAGAAGGCAAGGATGTTTCTGCTGAAAATCCCAAGGACTGATCCCTAATGCTCAGCCCAAACTGCAGAGGAAACTCTAATCATCCTACAAGCCAGCAGAGCTTTAAAAGTTCTGGCCAGAGCTCTGAAACCAGACCCGGCCAGCATGTGTCCCCGAGTATCAGAATAGACACTATATTTACCCTGAAAAGCCCTTTAGTGCAACTGAGAGCTATAAATAACCATTAAGGTCCAAGCAAGTGGCCTTAACAGACGGCATTTCGTTCCAACAATGCAGACCCATTTTAATTACATTTGTAATTAACCTTAGGCGAGGGCAGGCCCCCTGGACTCAATTTGCTTTCGGAGACACCGTGAGTAATTTCCTATTTGTTGAACATTTGGGGATTGCTCGCTGTTCAGAGTTCAACCTCCCTGGGAGCTTGCATAGAGCCAGGCTCCTTGGAAAAGAGGCTCTTGGCTTGGAGGGAACGTATCCTGCAGTCTAGGCGTTCCCCTACCCTGGGTGCCACAATCAGAGTGCCTGAAAAGCCAATCTTTTGTCCTCCTGTTGACCCCCACCCCAGAGCAAGATGGGGATCATGGCTGTGCTGATACTGCCCCTGCTGCTGCTGGGAATCAGCGGCCTCCTTTTCATCTACCAGGAGGTGTCCAGGCTGTGGTCCAAGTCCACCGTGCAGAACAAAGTGGTGGTCATCACTGATGCCATCTCGGGACTGGGCAGGGGTAAGCTGATTTCGCCCTGATGCGTGCCCCCATCTGGGTCCTGAGGGGCCAGTGGAGGCAGGGTGGCACCGAGGAGGGGTCAATCGTGTATTCTCTCTTAGCTTCAGCTCCTGCCAGATGAATGACAGCACTGAGGGTCTGGGGTTGCAAACTTGGTTATTTCTAGAAATGCAGAGCCCTTAGCTGGGGCTGCATACTGGTTGTGAGTCCCCACTAGTGAGTGGGCTCAGTTCCTGGCTCTGGCACATACTAGCTGAGAACTTCACGTGCATGCCTTGGATTTGTTGTTGTAGAGAGAGGGTGAGAGCAGCCAGGTCTAGAATGTAGTTGTGAACAATAAATGAATTCATACATGGGTGTGTAAGGTCGGATTCAAGAGGAGGCACTGAGGTGAACTGTGACTTGAGGCCATGAGATTCCTTGTCTTGCCAAGCAGAGGGTGAATTTAAGATCCAAAGAGAGACTTGGACTGCCCAGAAGGAGAAAAGATGTCCATTTGAAGATGTCCCTTCTGTGGGGGAGCAAGGTACCCTGATAATGCGTCACCTGCAAGGAGCAGGAGATGGGAGAGTCATGGGGAAGCTGAGCACACAGAGCCCAGGCTTCCATGGGGCAGTCACCCTGTCTCTGAGGAGGGGTTATGGGTTTATTGATGTATATCCCTGTGATGGGTCACCTGTAGCCCCTAGTTTCTTAAGGTCTGGTTATTTGGGGAGCCTGATAACCTCTTTTGGACAAGCGAGAATTACAGAATCCCAGTGGGATGCTAGTCAATTTCCTGTAACCGTGAGGATTACAGAGTAAAGGACAAAGCCCGCCTCTGGCGATAGAGAGACGCTGGTGTACCTTGCCTGTGATCTAACAGTGTAGCACGTGGAAAAGCACCTGGAAGTCTAACCGTGTATGCCACTCAAGGGTCACTAGTGATAATGGCCTAAACTAATTCAGACAGATCATGGCAACTTCTGTGTACCCACCACCCCTGTGTGCCACATCCAGCTGCTTCTGCCAGTCTTAAAGGCAATTTCACTCACAACCCCTCAGAGGCCCTTCTGAGGTGGCTTGTGTAATATGAATGCCCCTTGGTTTTGTAAGGTTTTTTGTTGTTGTTGTTGGGTTTTTGTTGTTGTTGTTGTTTTGTTTTGTTTGTCAAGGTAGGGTCTCACTCTGATCCAAGCTGACCTGGAATTCACTATGTAGTCTCAAGGTGGCCTCAAACTCATGGTGATCCTCCTACCTCTGCCTCCCAAGTTCAGGGATTAAAGGCGTGTACCACCACGCCCAGCCACCATGAGAACTTTTGTAGCTTCCTCTTAGGTTTCTCTCAGAACCTGCTGTTCAATCTCTTGGCTGTGCCCGAGGGGACCAACCTCCACGCCATGAGAATTCCAGTGGGCAGTCACCACATAAAGCAGGCCTCTAGGAGATACACCTTGCAACGGGGTTTATGGGAGTTCAAACTCCAAACCCTGAGCTCCCGTCTGTTTTACCAAATAATTCGGATAAAACATGACCAAGGAGGGTAAGTTATGAACTGTTACAGTTTTATTCAGGAATACATGAGGGAGTGGAAGGGTCCGTGAACCGGGAAGGGAAATGGATACACCCACATGCCCCGAGAGCCAGTGTGGAAAGTGAGCACGGCAGCTGGAGAGATGGTTTAGCAGTTAAGCGCTTGCCTGTGAAGCCTAAGGACCCTGGATCGAGGCTTGATTCCCCAGGACCCACGTTAGCCACATGCACAAGGGGGCGCACGCATCTGGAGTTCGTTTGCAGTGGCTGGAGGCCCTGGCGCGCCCATTCTCTCTCTATATCTGCCTCTTTCTCCCTCTGTCTGTCGCTCTCAAATAAATAAATAAAAAATGAACAAAAAAAAGAAAGAAAGAAAGAAAGAAAAGAAAGAAAGAAAGAAAGAAAGAAAGAAAGAAAGAAAGAAAGAAAGAAAGAAAGAAAGAAAGAAAGTGAGCACGGGCCTGAAACACGAAAAGGGATTTCGAGAGGAAAGAGAAGAAAGTGCAGAGAGCTCCTGCCGTGGGGAAGGCAAGAGGGGGAAGAGAGCCCGTGTGGGAGTAGGGGATCCCCCCTCCTCTCAACCCAGCAGGGCTGAGACAAGGGGAGGCTTACCAGGACAGGAACCTAGAAGCCCGGGGGAGAGGAACAGCCACCCAAAAGAGGGCTTGCCCACCTGCTGAGGCTCTATATATAATCTTATTGAGGTGGGCTTCACCCTCAGATGCCAGAGGGTCTGTGAGAGGGCTGATTGGTCTGGGCTCCGGGGCAGGAGGGGGTGCTGGATCAGGAGGAGATCAGCACACCTGAGCAGGAGGTGAGAGAGCTGGTTGGATGAGATTGGATCAGACACTGGATTCTGGTACCGCTGCAGCGGACGGCAGGCCTGTGTGACATAAGGACTCACTTGTGTGCCAGGCGGTCAGCAGAAATCCATTTAAGATTTCTCTTCTGAGCCCTTTTCTAACTATCTACCTAATAATTAACTAACTAGTTCCTTCTTTACCTCAGAGGCAGGATGGCAGTCGGTCACGCCTGTGGTCAGTATTGTTTTTTACTGTTTCATTTATACCCCAGCCCCGACCCCCACTCCCAGCTAGAAATGCAAAGCTAAAAGGAATGAAGTCTCGGTGTTCAGAAGTAACTTGAGAAACCGTGTGTGTGTGTGTGTGTGTGTGTGTGTGTGTGTGTCCTTAGGAAACGCCTTTCCTGATGTGCTACTGGTGATAGCGGTTCCAGTTCCAACTGCTTCATTTCAAGCTCTAGACAAGAAGAACGTAAGGGGCATGGAGTGTATGACTTGGGCTACACATGACCCATAGTGCACCGTAGAACAGGAATGAACCCTGTGGGTAACCCTGAGCTGTACAAGCAGCCAGCTCCACTTCGTATGCTTGAGAAATCAAACACACAGACCAAGCCAGGTCCCAAACCCTTCAAGCTGGCCAAGTGTGGCATTGTGTTACCTTGTACCCTCTTTGCCTATCATAAAAATTACAATCAAAATCTCTCACCACTGTACATGATCAAGGAGAACAAACCAAACATCAGCGCTGCCTTGTTCTGACAACTCCTAAGATGAAAAGTCCTCTCCTTTAAACGCTGCTGAAATCAGGCCGCCTTTCAGTCAAGAGCCTCTTACAATCCCTCCAGGCGATCCTGTCTCACTTGGCTATCTCTGAAATTAGGAAGCAACTTACATACTCCCTGGCAGCTTAGGTTTGATGAAATATGAAAGGAAGGACTCAATGTATGTTTATTAGTTGAAAAAGACAAGGCCAGTGTCAAAGTTTTTGACAAGAGATAAATGTTGAGCTGAGCTCATAAACGCATAGGAAAAATAAAGCCAACATAGAGGTACCTGCCTGTAATCTCCATACCCGGGAGACGGAAGCAGGGCAGTAAGGAGTCAACCACCCTTAACTACACAGCTCGTTTAAGGCCGTGTTGGGCCTTGACTAAAAAAGAAAGAAAGAAAGAAAGAAAGAAAGAAAGAAAGAAAGAAAGAAAGAAAGAAAGAAAAGTAAGAGACAGAACTTTTTCTGTTTGTTTGTTTTTGAGGTAGGGTCTCCTCACTCTAGCACAAGGCTGACCTGGAATTCACTCTGTATTCTCAGGGAGGCCTCAAACTCACGACAATCCTCCTACCTCTGTCTCCTGAGCAAGGGCTGGGTTTTAAAGGCATGCGCCACCAAGCCAGGCTCAACATATTACTTTTGCTGTGACACAATACCTGACAGAAAGAATTTAAAGGGGTAAGGATTTATTTAGGCTCATTGTCACAGAAGGTTTGGTCCATTGTGACAGGGAAGGCGTGATGGAGCAGCTCAGTTCACATCCTGGCAGAGAGAAGCAAAGAGACAAGGAATCCTGGCGCTCGGCTGGCCTTCTTCTTTTTCCCTTCTATTATACCCAGGACCCCGCCCATGGTATAGTGCCACCTACATTCAATATTCACGGCGGAGATCCTCCCACTGTTGATCCTCATTAAAATGCCCTCACAGACACACCAAGAGTTTGCCTCAGTCTCAGATCTAGTCAGACTGACGAAGAAGAGGAGATATCACCCGGCAGTCCCAGCACTCAGGTAGCTGACGCAGGAAGATAACTGAGTTGAAGGACAATCAAGGCTACATAGTGAAACCCTGTGTCAAGAATAATAATAATAATAATAATTAAAACAACAATAAAACTAATCACACCAGGCTGAGCCTTGTCATCTAAGCCTGTAACACCTGGTACTCATGAGGCTGAGGCAGGAGGACTTCAGGTTCAAAGCCAACTTAGTGAGACCTTGGAGATATGTGCCATCGTTATAAGAGGTAGTATGTGAATGAGTGGGGGGCAGTGGGCTCTGACATGCTCCCTCTCGGTAGTATGGATTGGCCAAGAGAGCCTAGTATAGAGAGCAATTCCCCCCAAAATGGAGGCTCCTTGGCTCATGTCCTGGTTTCCCCACTTACCTGCTCTGGAAGCTCAGTTCCACTCTTCCAACTTCACTGCACTGACGTGTAAGATGCAGCCATCATGACCACCTCATGCCACACAGCACCACAGCTGAAATCCCGAAGGCCAGGCCTTATCCTTCCACACTAAGCATCCTCAGGAATTCCACTGTTACAAAGGCCATGAATTAAAAAAAAAAAAAAAAAAAAAAAGACTTTTTTTTTTTTTTTTTTAAGCATAGATCTGGTGCACACCTTTAATTCCAGCACCCGGGAGACAAAGGTAAGAGGATCGCTGTGAGTCGGAAGCCAGCCTGGAACTACAGAATGAGTTCCAGGTCAGCCTGGTCTAGAGCGAGACCCTATTGGTTCAGAAAAATCTGGGTTCAAGTCAACGAGAAATCGCATCGCTCGGAGAGGTCGAGAATTCATTTACTTACACCAGTGGGCTGAAGTAAGCCCCATGCTCTCAAACGTCTCCTACCCGCCAATAAGATAAACCCATGTCTTTTTTTTTTTTTAATTTTATTTATTTGAGAGCAACAGACAGAGAGAAAAGGAGGCAGATAGAGAGAGAGAATGGGTGTGCCAGGGCTTCCAGCCACTGCAAACGAAATCCAGATGCGTGCGCCCCCTTGTGCATCTGGCTAACGTGGGTCCTGGGGAATGGAGCCTCGAACCAGGGTCCTTAGGCTTCACAGGCAAGCGTTTTACCGCTAAGCCATCTCTCCAGCCCAGCCCATGTCTTTTATAGGCTCTTTGGCAGGCAGTTTGACATCACCTTGGGTCTTTTACATTGTTCGTGGGCTATGAGTTTCTAAGGCAACGTAAAGGAGAAGTTAGGACTGTCCCTGATTATTTATTTATAGTTCCTAGGAGTAGGGATGTTCTTCAATCTCCTTGACTGCCAATCGTTTATTTCCCCGGCTGCTCAGCACTCCAGGGAGAGGGTCTTAGAGAAGCTGTTTTGATTGAGGCTCCCTCCCCTCTACATTACCTCAGGGCGGTGGGGCAGGCATAGGACCCCACTTACTCAGGGACACCATGGGCAAATGCTACATTCTGTCCCTTTCTGCTCCTTTATGATGTTGGTGGCACAAGCAGTCCTGTGGGACAGGAATCAAGGGTGCTGTGGAACAGGTCACCTCAACTTCATGCAAATTCATCCTGAGGGTGAAACTCTTCCTGCAGCCGGAAGAATTAAAAAAGGGGGGAAAAAACAGGCAACCACATGACTTTCTGATTACATACATTACTCAAAATCTTTCAGTCATGGTAGGTCCCAAAGAATAGCTCAGATTCAGAAATTGAGGTCTTAGTCTAGTACATAACAAATGTGTCCATTTTCATTGATTTCTTTTCCTATGCCTGCTCTCCTCAGTCAAAGCAAGTTGCGGTCCATCCTCCTGCCAATTCTGACCTCTCTAGGGGCAGAGGGGCAGGAAGAAAGACAGAGGGGGAAGCAAGAGACATGCTTACCTGATGGACACACCATAAGATGGCTCCAAGCTATGGGCCAGGAATGTTTAAAACTGAATGTGGCTGAGGGTGTGACTCGGTGATAAAGCTCTTGTCTAGCCTAGCACAAAGGAAGCACTGGGTTGTCCAACCCTGGAACTGGGGGGAAAAAATACACCTCTGTGAGTCCCTCAGAGGCCTCCACGGAAATACCCATCCAGTGCCGGGCATGGTGGCACATGCCTTTAATCCCAGCACTCAGGAGGCAGAGGTAGGAGGATCGCTGAGAGTTTGAGGCCACCCTGAGACTACATAGTGAATTCCAGGTCAGCCTGAGCCAGAGTGAGACTCTCCCTCAAAAAAAAAAAAAAGAAGAAGAAGAAGAAGAAATACCATGCATATTTTCTTTCCTAGTTCAACCCCCTGGGCCCCTGGCTTAGGAACAGACAAGTGCACAGAGGCTCACTTTTGGAGTTCCACCACCTTTCTAAGAGGAACTCTTGGGCACCTGAAAAGAGCTGCCAATCAAAACACGGCCTACCTCTGGTCCACTGTGATGTGAGCTCTTTCACGCTGTGGGCTGACCTCAGGAAGCAGCCCCGGCTCCCTTTGCCTCTGCCCCCGGCTGTTGCTTGCTGGATTTCTCAGGTGTGACTCAAACATCCGCAAGCTGGGCAAGTGGTCCCATGGGTACACTCCTCACTACGGTGGAGGGGATGGGAAGAACAAATCTCAACCTTGGCCCATGGGCAGAAACTCACGTATGGCTCTCCCCTGAGAAGCCCTCTTCCCAAGTGCTGCCTTCTCCTCCTCGTCCTCCTTGATCCATTTGTGTCCTATTGTAGGACAAAGGAACTTGAACTTTAGAAAACAATGATTTCCTTTGAAAATCTGCATCTTGGATTAGCACCTGACTTTGAAGTTTTATGTCATTTGATCTCAGTGACTCTGTTAAACTTCCAATTCAACATCTTGCTATGAATAGATGTGCACAACTTACCCTATTTTACACACAAACACACATACATTCTCACTGTGTGAAGTTTTGACACACTATTTTTTGAAGGTTTTTTTAATGAAAATTACTTTACCATGAATTTCCTTTCATGTCATTAGATCCATTTCTCCAAAAGGGTACTCTTAAGGGTTTGAAAATATGGTAAGCCTAGGGGCTGGGGGTGGGGGGACGGAGCAGCAGATGAAGTGCTTGCTGTAGAAGCATGAAAGATGGAGTCTCAATCCCCGTTACTCACATACATGCCAGACAGACCTGTCAGGAGGAGATCGGTCCCCAGGGCAACCTGGCTAGCGAGACTAGCCAAATTGGCAAGCCCCAGATTTAAGCAAGAGACCTTGCCTCAGTAAATAAGATAGAGAGAAATTGAGAAAGACACCCAACATTAACCTTTGGCCTCCACACACACCTCGTATGTGCACTCATACCCATTTGAACACACACACCACACATAGACATGCAAAAAAATTTCTTTTCAAATAATTTTTTGGGGGGTTTTCAAGGTAGAGTCTCATTCTAGCTCAGGCTGACCTGGAATTCATGTCTCAGGCTAGCCTCGAACTCACTGCGATCCTCCTACCTTTGCCTCCTGAGTGCTGGGATTAAAGGTGTGTGCCACCCCGCCCGGCTTCAAATAAAATTTCTTTAAAAAATACATCCCATATCTAGATGTACTACAATTGACTTAACTGGCCCCCTATTATATCCAATGTTTGCTAATATCTCCAACTCTTTTTTTTAAGGAACATGCTATTTTATTTTAATTTTATTTTTATTGATAACCTTCATATATGTCCACAAGGTACCTTCATCGTAATCCTCTCCCACCACTCTCCTCTGTCCCCCTTCCTGCATCACCCTTCTACTCACCCCCCTCTTCTTTCCAATGGTACTGAGATCAGCAATTTTACGGCTATTTCTATGCAGACATTCTTAGTGATCTCTTTAGGAGAAAGGACCCAAAACTGTAATTGTTGATCCAAAGCCCTCATTTTCCTTGAAGGATACAGTTATGTTTTTCCTCAAGAGACTGTAGTAATTTTTACTGCTACCAGAGAGAGCATGACACAAGTCCTTTTCCTCACTTCTTTTTTTTTCTGACTTTTAAAAAAAAGCAAAAAAGGTTTTATTCATGTTTCCTTATAGCATGGTTTGTTGAGGGTAAGGATATCTTTAATTTCAAGTATTTTTATTCAAATATAAGCACAAACTGTGACTTAGAAACCCTTTGGTTTGTGTCACTTCTTGCAAGCTCAGTCTTGTCTCTATTGTCTGACAGATCAAAAGTAATGCTGTATTCTAATTTGCATCTCTTTATCATGGTCACCGATGCTTAATCTTCTGTACATTAACTCTGGGTAATTTTTGAAAAACTGTTTTCTTATCTCTTAGTCAATTTCTTTAGGAGGCTTCATCTTCCCTTCTTATTTATTTGTTTTTGTTTGTTATTGTTGTTTTGAGGTAGGGTCTCACTCTAGCTCAGGCTGACTTGGAATTTACTATGTAGTCTCAGGCTGGCCTCAAATTCACGGCCATCTTCCTACCTCTGCCTCCTGAGTGCTGGGATTAAAGGTGTGTGCCAATACACCCGGCTTCCCTTCTCAGTTATAAAATCTCTTTGTGCATCAAATAAATTAGTAGTTTGCTGACATGGATTATAAATATGTTTTCTTAGTTTGTCTTGCTCCTTGGTTATATTTTTGAAGCAAAGTTTTTAAAATATTTTATTTATTTATTTGAGAGAGAGAAAGAGGCAGAGAGAGGAGGCGGGGAGAGAGAAAGGGCCCACCAAGGCCTCTAGCCACTGCAAATCAACTCCAGACACCTGTGCCACCTTGTGCATCTGGCTTATGTGGGTACTGGAATCAAACCTGGGTCCTTAGGCTTCGCAGGCAAGCACCTTAACCACTCAGCATCTCTCCAGCCCTGAAGTAAAGTTTTAATCTATAAATAATTTCTGTGATTTTTTTTTTCCTGTAAGTCATGCTCAGAAGGCCTTTTCCTGCTGTAAGGGAACTGATTCAATTCTGATTTCTTCTAGTTTGCTGGTGGCTCTCTTTTTATATTTAACTACTTAGTATATTATAGCACAGTGCACCTAGCTCCTTCTCCCTCCCAGATACCACTGTGTAAGTAGTATGTTTTCCCACTGGTTTAATACACTTACTTTACACTCATCAATCCCTGGCTCTATCGTTTCAATCTTTTTATCTGTGTGGGAACTGTTAACACTCTGCTCTGATTTCTGTGGCTCTGCGGTTGCTTTTTCTGTTTGTTTTTCAAAATCATTTGCTTTTCTTCATATTCGTTATTCTGATTAAGGTATGCCAATTCTTCCACATAAAGATTAGAATCATTTTATCATTTTCCAAAACCTACTGGGATCTTGGTTTTCTGCACCAAATTAGCATGGAGATGAACTGACATCTCTATTGAATGTTGCCATCCATAACCACTGTGAACACCTTTCTCAGTACAGCTCTTGCACCTGGGAGAAGCCTTTCCCTGAAGGCCTAACAGCTCAGGGTGACATTGCTACACAGCACTCGGTTCAGGTTTCCCTCATCCAGTAGCCCACCACGGCTTCCTTCTTCCTTCTCCTGCAATTACATCTGGTACCCCTGTTGTTAGTTATTTCTCATTTTGCAGAGCTGAGGGCCTCCTGCATAGTAGGCAAGTGTTCTGTCACACCTCCAGGCCTGTACACCCGTTCTAGACCCCACTAAGATCCCCTCCACACAGCCATCTCCTTCTCTTCCCCACAGTCCTTTGTCGCTTCGCTTCTGCTCTTACCACTTACTATTACTTCAGCAGAAGAGTGTGTAGCTTTTTAAAATAATTTTTTTTTTTTTTTTTTTTTTTGTTTTTGTTTTTCGAGGTAGGGTCTCACTCTAGCCCAGGCTGACCTGGAATTCACTATGTAGTCTCAGGGTGGCCTCGAACTCACGGGGATCCTCCTACCTCTGCCTCCCGAGTGCTGGGATTAAAGGTGTGTGCCACCACGCCTGGCTTAAAATAATTTATTTTTTAATAAAGTTTTAATTTTTAATTTTTATTTAGTTATTTATTTGACAGAGAAAGAGGGAGGGAGAGAGAGAGAGAGACAATGGGCACGCCAGGGCCTCCAGCCACTGCAAACGAACTCCAGATGTATGCGCCCCCTTGTGCATCTGGCTAACATGGGTCCTGGGGAATTGAACCTGGGTCCTTTGGCTTTGCAGGCAAGTGCCTCAACCACTAAGCCATCTCTCCAGCTCTAAAGTATTTCATTTTTATTTATTTATTTGAGAGAGAGAATGAGGCAGAGGAAGAGAGTGAGAGAGAGAGAGAGAGAGAGAGAGTGAAAGAACAAGCACACCAGGGCCTCCAGCCACTGCAAACCAACTCCAAATGCATGAACCACCTTGTACATCTGGCTTACGTGGGTCCTGGGGAATCAAACCGAGGTCCTTGCTTTGCAGGCAAGTGCCTCGACCACTAAGCCATCTCTCCAGCCTGGGTGTGTAGCTTTTGAAAAAGTTCTGGCAAGCAAGCAGAACAGCATGGGGTCTGCTGCCATTTTTATATTTCCTAGTGCAGGTAGGATCCTGGTGTTACTCGGAGTCAGAGTTTGGCCTCACAATATCACGTGATTGGCTAAAATATAAAAACAACAGTTTCTAGGGCAAAGGAAGGGAAGATTTAAGAACCGTTTACCAGATGCAGAAACAGAAGCACTGCTTCCAAGGAGTGTTTGGGCTCTCTCGCTCTGCACGATGGCTGGCTCAGGACTGCCCCCAGAATACTGTCCTTCCAGAGTTGGGTTTCTCTATCTTGTTAACCCTTTGGCAGAAAAGGCAGCATGTCTCTCTGTTTCTAACAATATGAATAGTGTGTACCTACCAGCTATTGCCCATTTGAGAAAGTCCTATTTTAAGTGTTTCAGAAATTAGGCCAAAATATATGAAGTGTTAGAACCTAGCCAAGGTGCCTCTTTCTCCCTCTCTGCATCTTACTGTGACTCCATCTGTAACTCTGTCATCCCCACTAGGAAACTGATTAGCATGCTACTGTGTGTCTATAATTCTCACTGACTCCAAGGGGTTTAGCAGGCTAGCCAGGTACTCAACCCTAAGCGGTCAAAGGTCACATAAGCCTGAGCCATGTGTGTTCAGCAGCTGCCCTGTTCCTCAGAGCTCCTGCATTCCCTGAGTCACACAATTAAAAGGCCTTCCTCACAGTGCAAGAATTCCTTCCCTCCACAGAAGCCTTTAAAAAACATCACCCCTCTCTTTCTGGGCTGTACAAAGCTTATTTCTTCTATCCTTGGATCCCCCCATTTTCTCTCCTGACATTAAACAAAGCTTGTGACCTCAAGGAACAAGCCACCTCAGTGTCCTCTTGTTTCTTTCTTTTTTTAGAGAAAGCAAGAGAGAGAGAGAGAGTTGGTGCACCAGGGCCTCAGCCACTGAAATCAAACTCCAGACACTTACACCCCGTAGTGGGCATGTGCAACCTTGCATTTGCCTCACCATTGTGCATCTGGCTTATGTGGGATCTAGAGGCTCGAACATGTGTCCTTAGGCTTCACAGGCAAACGCCTTAACCGCTAAACCATCTCTCCATCCCTCAGTGTCCTCTTGAATCCAACCTTACAATAAATAAAAAGGAAAATCATTTAAAAATAAAAAGACCTGGTGGAGATATCTATTCACAGAGAAAATGTGGAGGAAAGGTGGGGGGGCATTTATAATTTTAAACAAAGAATTGGATAAGGACTGGAGAGATGGCTTAGCAGTCAAGGCACTTGCCTGCAAAGCCAAGGGACCCAGGTTTGATTCCCAAGGACCCACGCAAACCAGATACACATGGTGGCGCTTGCATCTGGAGTTCATTTGCAGCAGCTGAAGGCCCCAGGCATGATCATTTTCTCACTCTCTCTCAAATATAATAAAATTAAGTTTTTGGGCCGGGCATGGTGGCGCATGCCTTTAATCCCAGCTCTTGGGGGGGCAGAGGTAGGTGGATCACCATAAGTTCGAGGCCACCCTGAGACTACATAGTGAGTTCTAGGTCAGCCTGAGCTAGAGTAAGATCCTACTTCAAAAAAAAAAATTTAAGTTTTTAAAAAAGCATTGGATAAAAAAGGCCAAGAAGGATAATTATTACATTACTATATTTATTGAGGGACATACAGAGCCATGGAAAGGCACCCACATGGCTAGAGATCCCACATGGAGGGCCTAGGAGAACCATGGAAAGAAAAAAGAGAAAAGAAAGTTCAAGGAGCTCCTGCTATGTCGGGAGCTGGAGGAGATAAAGAACCTGTGTGGAGAGTAAGGGCTAGGGGGGCCCTCCCCTCTGCTTAACCTGGCTGGGCCGAAGCCAAGGGGAAAACTTACCGAAAGACGGAAGTTGCCAGGTGATCAGACAACTCAGAAAGCATGCCCTCCCCTTGCAAAGGGATTTACAACCTTACAGTGTTGGGTTGTTTTCCAGCTCAGGTGAACCCAAGGGACAGCTGGTTGGTTAGGGCTAGGGACTGTCTCAGGAAGAGGCTAGCCCTGACACCAAGTTCCAGGGTCTGAACTTGACCAACCACAATGTTTAAATTCTATGAAAGCCCTCCCTCCCAGGAGGGGTCCTGGTTGTTTGTAGAAAAACAGGTCTAGGAAACCAGGCAAGGGATAAGAAGTCAGATTGTCTTGATTTCCAGCAAGTGTAGAGTTTCCTGCCTGTTTTGTTTCCAGGGATCCAGTCACCTTAACCGTACTCCCTCTCAGTTTGGACAAACATGGTAGCTTTGTCATTATCTTTCTGTGGAGGTGTCTCTGGGCTGTGGTCCTAAAGGCTAAATGGACAGGGTTGGCTGTCTTTCAACTCAATAGAAGGAAGTATTTCTGGCCTCAGACCCATCCAGCCAAGGATAGTGATCCAGCTACCCCACTATGAGCGGCCCTTCACAAGAAGAAACCAAGCTGAGGCTGGACACAGCAAAAACTCAAACAAACAAACAGAAAACGTAGCCAGTGGGCAGGGGTTGTTCAGTGCCAGAGTACTTGCTTAACATGCACAAGGCTTCAGGTTCAATCCTTAGCACCCCAGGAAGTTCTACCTCGGGGAGTCAGGTTGAATGAAATGACCACTGGAAAGGACCTCACTGTGGTAAGACTTCTGAATTCTTTGAGTTCATGAGTTCCCAAGAGGGGGTTCTCCCTGCCGGTGGCTCTGTCACACGGAAGACCCTGCCCTCCTCCCCTCTTCTCTTCTCTACAGAGTGCGCTCGGGTGTTCCATGCAGGCGGGGCGAGACTGGTGCTGTGCGGGAAGAACTGGGAGAGGCTGGAGAGCCTGTACAATGCCTTGACCAGTGTGGCTGACCCCAGCAAGGTAAGGCACTCAGGAGCTACAGAGGTAACCTCCGGATACGCCCAGCCTCCACTGGTTACAAAGGAGCAGCTCTAGGAGAATGTAGCAACAGCTTTGGGGAAATGCGAGAATGGGAGGTGATGGTCCCACTGACCCCCCACAGAGACCTGCCCGCCCGTCCTAAGGGGATGACTTACTTGGTCACTCACCTTGACAAAGCTTTGGTACTGACTCCCTGACTATGTAAGTCAGACTGAGCAAGAATGCAGAGGGTAGGGGATGTCCCTGTTTTGAGTTGTTATTATAAATAGCTGATTTTAAGACAACAAGACCCTGAAGTGTTATCTCCATCAAAGAAATCAGGGACATAAGTCCCCTCCCCCCCTAAACAGTCATCCTGGCATGAATGCTTACTGTCAACGTGACTGCAGCTTTCTCAGCTCTTCAGGAAAATGGTTTAAGAAACTCTTCAGGATTTCAGTCTTCTCTTGAGCTTTGAGTTAGTGGTTGGAAACACCAAAAGGGATTCAGAGCTCAGTCTAGCATTTGAGGAGATGAATTAGCTAGGACAACACAGAATTCCCCCAAAGTGTGTTTTGTGGGATGCTATCAGGTCTGGGGTTAAAAACAGGGTTGTGTGGTCAATCGCGTGAAAAAATATTGACTTTAGCCAAGTTTGCCTGGTTTCTTCCCATCAGGATTTTTCAGAACCTTGGTATCCTGGTGTGTATTAGGTATCTCCAAAAAGAACTCAGAGAACAATATGCCCTTCCCAAACAAGTTTGGCTCATAATAGGAACCTTCTTTTAAAGGACATACATCAGAAGTAGTATTTTGCCCAAAACTACAATTGTATTGACTCTGATTTGGGGGTTGGAGAGATGGCTCAGTGATTAAGGCACTGGCCTGCAAAGCCTAAGGAGCCCAGTTTGATTCCACACTACTCACATAAAGCCATACATACAAGGTGGCACAAATGTTTGGAGTTTGTCTTCAGTAGCTAGAGGCCCTGGTGCACCCATTCTCTCCCTCTCTCTCTCTCTCTCTCTCTCTCTCTCTGTGTGTGTGTGTGTGTGTGTGTGTGTGTGTCTGCCTCTCTCTCAAATAAATAAATATATTTTTAAAAATTTATAATAAAGGGCTGGAGAGATGGCTTAGCAGTTAAGGAGCTTGCCTGCAAAGCTAAAGGACCTCGGTTCAATTCCCCAGGACCCATGTAAGCCAGATGCATGAAGTGGCGCACACATCTGGAGTTTGTTGGCAGTGGCTGGAAGCTCTGGATCACCCATTCTCTCTCTCTCTCTCTCTCTCTCTCTCTCTCTCTCTCTCTCTCTCTATCTATCTATCTATCTTTCCCTCTATCAAATAAATAAGTAAAAAAATACTTTTAAAAATTTATAATAAAAATAACTAAATACTAATTTTGGTTCAATCAAAAATGCAGTCACTGACTGCTGTACCCACTGGAATTTTTGATAGCTGGTAAACAAATTTGGGAAGCAATTTCTACAAAGGGCTGTGGTGTCACCACCAGAACAGAGCATGGCCTCCAGAGGGAACCACTGGCTGTCCAAGATGATAATTGCCTGTTGTAGAAGTCTGCCCTCAAGTTCAGATGTATTGCTGCACATTCTTATTTCTATTTACTGTTGCCCTTGTCTTCGAGAACAGATTCTCCAGAAACCTCCCTCACCCCGGGGTCATTCCTACATCTTCCTTTTTGTCTCATTTTGTTCTTATAGTCATTTATAAGCTCTGAATGATAAACTCTGAACATTTAGAGCGATGGCTATGAGATAGAGGCCCCCAAGGTCTACTGTGTCCTGACTCTCTTCCTTGATTCAGCAGACATTCACCCCGAAGCTGGTCCTCCTGGATCTTGCTGACATCAGCTGTGTCCAAGATGTGGCCAAAGAGGTCCTGGATTGCTATGGCTGTGTGGACATCCTCATCAACAATGCCAGCGTGAAGGTGAAGGGGCCTGCCCATAAGATTTCTCTGGAGCTCGACAAAAAGATTATGGATGCCAATTACTTCGGACCCATCACCTTGACCAAAGGTCTCATGAGTTGCATTTTCCCCTGGGTCTCTGGGCCATTAGATGCTAGGGAGGGATCTGTGGTACAGCCAGGCAGCCATCTAATTCTGGACAGGGCTCTGAACTGTATTAAAAACTCTCTAGATAGCGAAAGCTTTCAATGCTCCCGCTGTAAACGCTGGTCACAAAAATGGCATTTTAGGGCTGGAAAGATGGCTAGTGGTTAAGGCACTTGCCTGAAAAGCCTAAGGACCCATGTTCAACTCTCCAGACCCCACATAAGCCAGATGCACAAGGTAACACAAGCATGCAAGGTCGCACGTGCACACAAGACGGTGCAGCATCTGGAGATCGATTGCAGTGACTGGAGGCCCTGGTGCACCTATTCTCTCTCTCTCTCTCATAAAATAAAAATACAAAAAAAAAAAAGAAATAGCATTTTAGAAGTGTTACTTGCATATTCTCACCTCTCTTTGAAATCCCCCACCCATGCTGTGTCCAATACTCCTGTCTTTAAACCTGCATCCATCACTTCCCTCCAATTCAACCTCGTTGGAACACTCACTTCATGTATTTGTCCTGTTTTGTTACATCAACCCTATAGTTGACCTGTTCCTAACCAGGACAATTGGTCAAAGTGTTACCGACACTCTCTCTTTCTAGATGTTTCCAGGTTTTGGGTGTTATATCAGACAGATTCGGGTTCTCTGAGACGAACTTCCAGACCAGGCACAGTTATGGAGGAAGGGATATTTATTGAAGCTTATAGATCCAGGGAAAGTTCCATAATGGCAGAAGAAGCTGGCCTGCCTTCACAGGCCCAAGCAGACAGAGAGAAGCACAAGCCTAAAGCCAAAAGCCACAGCACACTTCAGGAACTCCAGCTAGGCACACTTTGCATATCTTTAGATTGAAATCTCAAACCCACCACCACACCTTAAGATCCACACAATGGTATTGACTCCAGCCAGGTGGCTGCAGATGCAAACTACAAACAAACAACTGAATATATTGGGGGCCATCTATTCTATTCAAACCACCACAGGTGTCTTACTCAAATAATTGAAGAAAGGCACACACAAGTAGTTAAGCAGCAAAGAGCTTTATTAAGAGTAAAGTGGGGGGCTGGAGAAATGGTTTAGCGGTTAAGCGCTTGCCTGTGAAGCCTAAGGACCCCGGTTCGAGGCTCGATTCCCCAGGACCCACGTTAGCCAGATGCACAAGAGGGCACATGCATCTGGAGTTCATTTGCAGTGGCTGGAGGCCCTGGCGTGCCCATTCTCTCTCTCTCTCTCTCTCTCTCTCTCTCTCTCTATCTGCCTCTTTCTCTCTCTGTCTGTTGCTCTCAAATAAATAAATAAATAAATAATTTTAAAAAAAAGAGTAAAGTGGGGCTGGGGAAATGGCTTAGCAGTGAAGGCATTTGCTTGCAAAGCCTAGGGACCGGATTCGATTCCCCAGGACCCACATAAACCAGATGCACAAGGGGGCACATGCATCTGGAGTTCACTTGCAGTAGCTAGAGGCCCTGGTGTGCCCATTCTCTCTATCTGCCTCTTCCTCCCTCTCTCTCTCTCTTTCCATGCCTCTCTCTCAAATAATTAAAAAGGAAGGAAGAGAGGGAGAGAGGTAAGGAGGGATGGAGGAAGGAGAAAGGGAGGGAGGGAGGAAGAAGAGAGGGAAAAAAGCAAGCAAGCTTACCTACCTACTATTGAATTCTCTGTCATTTAGCTAGTGTACACTGTGGGTCATTTCAAATCACCCAGCAATGTAGCAGTTGGAAACAGAGTCAGTGACTGCCAGGACCCCTCCACCTCTGCCCCTGCAGTCGAATTGCCTTGGAGATAGCAGAAGCGAGTGATGATAAAGGGGCCGTGGGGAAGGGTCCACATCTGCTACCTGCCTCTCTCAGATTTCTTGGGATCCTTGTGTTTTTCAGTCTTGCTTCCCAACATGATCTCCCGGAGGACAGGCCAGATCGTGTTAGTGAACAACATCCAAGCAAAGTTTGGGATTCCGTTCCGCACAGCTTGTAAGTTGCCAAGAACAAAAAGACAAAAGAAGAACAGGAGTGTTTCCTGTCTCCTGTTGACATCGTATGTATGTGTTAAGATGAGCACTGTTAGGTCTACACTGGGCACATGGCGCACGGGTGGGGCATGTGGCGTGTCTCCTACAGAGATGAGGTCGGTCTGATGGGTTTTTCTTTCATGCCTCGGTTCCCATCTTTTGAGCACCTGCAGCCTACTTGTCCCCTGGGGAGATGCTGGGGGAGATGTTGAGATAGAACAGATAAGGTTCCTCAACATGACACTGCCAAAGGAAGGTCACACTCCTACACAAGTGCATGGCCCTGACTGAAATGCCCCTGCCTCTGTGAAGTTGCCCCTTGGAGGACAGGAAAGGTTAGAATTGGGAACAGGAAGGATGCGGACACATCACAAAATGGAATCATGGAGATGCTCTGAGGAAGGAAGCCGGAGAAGAGCAAAGGGGAAGGATCCCAGGAGATGGGAGGCTCCAGAGGTGAGATGTGTGGGGAGGAGATTCCAAGCGTTTGTTCCCAGGATCTGTTGGGAAATTTCTCACCTCTCAAGAGGGCAGAAAAAATACCACTTCCATTTCTCTATGTCCCTGTTGTGTTAATCTTTCCTGGGAAACATGAATAATTGTTTGTTCACCTTAAATAGGGCGCCAATAACAGACCAAAGAAATAATTCCACTCAAGTCTAGTTTGGTGAACCAATGAGTTTAATTGGAGCTACTTACAGGAAGTTGGATAAGAAGGTACTTTCAGGGCTGGAGGGATGGCTCAGCAGTTAAGCGTTTGCCTGCGAAGCCAAAGGACCCAGTTTCAATTCCCCAGGACCCACGTTAGCCAGATGCACAAGGGGGCGGTGTCTGGAGTTCGTTTGCAGTGCCTAGATGCCCTTGTGGGCCCATTCTCTCTCTCTCTCTCTCTCTCTCTCTCTCTCCTTGTCTCTCTGTCAAATAAATAAAGAAATAAATAAAAATAAAATATTTAAAAAAAGAAGTTACTTTGAGAAGCATGAGCAATGTGTGAATGGTTACACCACTAAAGGAAATCCATGCACACACCCCCCCCCCAGCAGCCATTTGTATGTCCTTGGAGAGAGGAGAGAAAGAAAGAGCGAGAGGGAGAGAATGGGCACACCAGGGCCTCTAGCTACTGCAAATGGATTCCAGATGCATGTACCACTTTGTGTATCTGGATTTACATGGGTCCTGGGAAATCAAACCTGGGTCCTTAGGCTTTGCAGGCAACTACCTTAACCACTAAGTCAGCTCTCCAGCCCATGGATTTTGTTTTACTTAGCACAGTGTTACACATGTGTCACCTTCTCTCCTTCATGTGGATACACCATATTATATTTATCAATTCACCAGTTGGTGGACATCTGTGTTGTTTCTACTTTTTGGCTACTTTTTTTTTTTTCCAGGTAGGGTCTCACTTTGGTCCAGGCTGACCTAGAATTTACTATGTAGTCTCAGGGTGGCCTCGAACTCTCGGCAATCCTCCTACCTCTGCCTTCCGAGTGCTGGGATTAAAGGCATGCACCACCATGCCCGACAACTTTTTGGCTACTTTAAATAATGTTTCTGTGGTCATGCGTGTAGTTCCTATAAGGACAGGATTGTTGAGTCACCTATTGGGTTATATTGACTTATTTGAGACTTCCCAGCTAGTTCCAAAGCAGCCATGCCATCTTACAGTCCCCCTAGCAGTGCCTGGGGGTCCTAATTTCTCTACTCCTTTCCAGCACTTGTGGTTCTCCATCTTGATTTTAGTGCTCTTAGTGGTGTGAAGAAGTAGCTTGTGGTAGTGCTGGTTTGCACTTCCATAATGACTACGATAACTAATTTTACTCAAGCAGGATTGAGTTCAGAGGGAGCCCAAGAGTGGTATAAATGGGACACAGGAGACAGGAAGCTGCAGTTCTAGTCCTCGCTCTTCTACCTTTGGCTGTGGAACCTGGTGACCTGGTACCATTCACATGATCTCTCAGCTCCTTCACACGTCACAAAGTTGGCATAATGGCTCCTCTCCCTCTTCACTCAGTGTCCTTCCGTCTCTCAGTACACACAGGGAGACTGGTTCTAGAACCTCCACAGATACCAAAATCAAAGGAGACTCAAGTTCCTACATACAACATAGTATCTGCCTGGAATCGATGCGTAGCTTCTCATGTATTTTTAAATCATCTCTTAATTACTTACAGTACCTAGTACAATGTAAATGCTAAGTAAACACAATGTAAAATCTAAGTTAAAAGGTGTCAATATTGTACTGTTAGAGAATGATGGCAAGGAAAAGGTCTGCATGTATGTCTCCTGAATACCCCATAGTTGGTAAATCCTTGGCTCTAGAGGACCATTAAGGAGACAAGTGGAACACAGGGACAGACTCAAATGGGATGGTGTGTGTCACTTAATCGTAGCTGTGTAAACCAGGGGGTTTGCGGGTCCTGTCCAGCTCTGAGCATGGACAGATACGCATGCCTGCCTTCTGGTCCCAAGTGGAACCCTGAGATGCAGGGTCAGGTCCTTCCTACACCCACCTTTGGCGGGTCTTTCCTCCAGATGCGGCCTCCAAGCACGCTGCCCTGGGCTTCTTTGATTGCCTCAGAGCTGAGGTTGAGGAATACGACGTCGTGGTCAGCACAGTGAGCCCGACTTTCATCCGCTCCTATCACCTTTATCCAGAGCAAGGAAACTGGGAAGCCTCCATTTGGAAATGTAAGACTTCAGAGGGGATCTGAAGGCTTTGAGGGTGGGGGCAGGGATGAGGAGGCCTGTGGTTTCATTGGTCCCAAGGCTATTCCTGAAGTATGAGTCTGGAAGAAGTAGGACCAAAGCTTTAGGCACCAGGCATAGAGGTACCCAAGCTGCAGCCTGCAGACACTCACCCTGCTGTGAGGCTTTGCCAGCCTCTGCACCTCTGGGCCCATTTCCCATGCAGAGGAGTCAGGACTTGGTCTTTTAAAGGCCACCCTCCTCCCACCTTCCGAGGAGGCAGGCCAGAGGAAGGGAAGCTTCTCCTGGCAGCTCATCTGCACGGCGAGCTTGTCTCTGCCCAGACCAGAAGCAGATCCCCTTACTGCTCTGTGCCTCAGTTTCTCCTTTAGAAAATGAGGGGTAAAAGAGTTTCAGAGAGGACTTAAAGTTCTGGCTCGGCAGCCCACAGTGAATGAATGCATGTTATTATCCTAGAATAGACCAACTGTGGCAAGGTCTACACTGAGGGGCCAACAGGAGCCAAGGTGGGGGATGGAGCAAGTGGCTCCAGGATGCTCACGTGGGCACAGCTTCACCACTGCAAATGGCAGTCCCTTCATTCACTCTGCCTAAGCTCCTCCCGCCCCTCCTACTGCCAATACCAAGGCAGGACCAAGGCAGATAAAGATGCAGGCCTGGAGGGTGATGCGCCCTCCTCAGGGTCAAGGCCAGCTCAGTGTCCTGGAAACCCTGACGTCAGGGACGCTTGCGCCTGTGGGTGACGTTGCATTGGACCACCTGCTCCTTGCCCAGACCATAACCCTCTCCTGGGCTCTCAGTCCTTTTCAGGAAGCTGACCTATGGCGTGCACCCGGCGGAGGTGGCGGAGGAGGTGATGCGCACTGTGCGGCGGAAGAAGCAAGAGGTGTTTATGGCCAACCCCATCCCCAAGGCGGCCGTGTTCATCCGTACCTTCTTCCCCGAGTTCTTTTTCGCTGTGGTGGCCTGCGGGGTGAAGGAGAAGCTTAATGTCCCAGAAGAGGGTTGACCACCCGAGGCCAAAGGGGTCAACGAATGGGAATAAAAGCTTTCCTAGAAGGTTCCTGGTTGTCTGTCCTTTCTGTCCACTGACGTCCCTCACAAGCCAGTCCCTAACCCACCCCTCCCCTGTGCAAGGCTCTCACTTGCCATCCAGCTGCGGGACCTCTCCGTGTCTCCCACACAACATCCCCAGGGCCCACTTCCAGAAGATTCTCTATTCTGTAAGGCAACAACTGAGCAGAGACACAGGAGCTTCAGTGTATCAAAGCTAGCTACACATTATATCCACATGCTGTGGCTGCTGGTCTGCCCAGAAAAACCTCCTTCACCTCCTCCAGTGGGGATGCCCACACCAGCCTCCAACAGCCAGACAGCACCCCAAGACCCAGGGCAGAACTGCCCAATGAACCTATAGGACTAGAAATATACTACATCTAGATCATACAATATGATAGCCATCAACAGCATGTGGCCACCCAGCCCTTGAGAAAACAAATTCTGTAGTTTTTTAGTATTTATTTATTTATTTATTTAAGAGAGAGAAAAAGACAGAGAGAGGGAGAGAATGGGCATGCCAGGGCCTTCAACTGCGATAAATGAAATCTAGACACATGCACCACCTTGTGCATCTGGCTTACATGGGTCCTTGGGAATAGAACCTGGGTCTTTTGGCTTCGCAGGTAAATGACTTAACTGCTAGGCCATCTCTCCAACCCCAAATTCTACATTTTATTTGTGATTTATTAAAATTTTAATTGTTATTTAAGCATGATATTATGGTCATTGTCATATACTGATTATTAATATTAACCATATAACCTCAGTTTATATTAATATTGTATATGTTATGTGAATAAATATACCACATAAAATATATAAATTACAGAAACATAATCATATAAACTAAATTATGCCAATAATACATCAGTGATAAATATTAATGTAACTAATGAATATTAATGTATCATAATATTGTATCTTATGATGTGATATATAGTAATTGCATGGTAAGACAGATATTACATATACTAGGAACATAAATGCTTATATACAAATATTATAAGCATATATTCCATAATACACTTACATGTATAATACTACATAGTAATATGCTTCTTATTAGTATTGTTTGGCTAAGAAATTATTAAGTAATAGCACCCCTCATGGTAGCACATTGGGCCACACCCCAGGGAGGCACACAGGCACAAACAGCTGGTTTTTAGAGTCCCACTGTGTAGCAGCTTCTCAGATCTCTTCCCTAGGGACCTAGGGTGTGCCCCATCATCCCAGACTTTCTCAAAACAAAACTCTTGTGGAACTGCTGCCATGATTCTTAGCTTTGCTTAGGGAAGTCGTTCTTATACAAACAATAAATGATTTCTGGACTCTTGGGAAGTGTGGGGAATGTATTTTCTTTGCACGAATATTCTAACTGCTAAATCAAACTTTTCTACTATTTATTATTTATCAAATGAGGGCAGTACTGTATTGTCTGAACCTAAAGCTGCACAGATGCATGTATGTATTTAAGAAGTAAATGGGGCTGAGGAGATAGCTCAGCAGTTAAAGGCCCTTCTTGCAAAGCCTGCAGACCCAGGTTCAATTACCCCAGTACCCAGATACACAAAGTGGCACATGTGTTTGGAGTTCATTTGTAGCAGGAAAAGGCCCTGGCATGCCCATGCTGTGGTGGTTTGATTCAGGTGTCCCCCATAAATTTAGATGCTCTGAATGCTAGAGTCCCAGCTGATGGAGATTTAGGAATTAATGCCTCCTGGAGGGAGTATATTGTTGGGGGCGGGCTTATGGGTGTTATAGCCAGTTTCCCCATGCCAGTGTTTGGCAGGTGTCCCCCATAAATTTAGATGCTCTGAATGCTAGAGTCCCAGCTGATGGAGATTTAGGAATTAATGCCTCCTGGAGGGAGTATATTGTTGGGGGCGGGCTTATGGGTGTTATAGCCAGTTTCCCCATGCCAGTGTTTGGCAGGTGTCCCCCATAAATTTAGATGCTCTGAATGCTAGAGTCCCAGCTGATGGAGATTTAGGAATTAATGCCTCCTGGAGGGAGTATATTGTTGGGGGCGGGCTTATGGGTGTTATAGCCAGTTTCCCCATGCCAGTGTTTGGCACACTCTCCTGTTGCTATTGTCCACCTTATGTTGGCCAGGAGGTGATGTCCACCCTCTGCTCATGCCATCGTTTTCCCCTGCCATCGTGGAGCTTCCCCTCAAGGCTGTAAGCCAAAATAAACCTCTTTTTCCCAGAAGCTGCTCTTGGTTGGGTGATTTCTACCTGCAATGCGAACCTAACTGCAACACATACTTTCTCTCTTTCTTTCACTCTCTTTATCTCTCACACACACACCACAAGTAAATAATATTTTTAATTTTTAATAAATTTTAATAAAAATTTAATTTTTAATAAAAAAGATATTTTTAATGGCTAGAAAGATGGCTTAGTGTTTAAGGCACTTGCCTGCAAAGCCAAAGAACCCAGGTTTGATTCCCCAGGACCCACATAAGCCAGATGCACAAGGTGGTGCATACATCTGGAGTTCCTTTGCAGCAGCTGAAGGCCCTGACTCGCCCATTTTCTCTATCTGCCTCTCTCTCAAATAAATAAACTTTTAAAAATTAAAATAAATTTCAAAATTTTAAAAAGATTTTTTTTTTTTTTTTTTTTTGGTTTTTTGAGGTAGTGTCTCACTCTGGCCCAGACTGACCTGGAATTCACTATGGAGTCTCAGGGTGGCCTCGAACTCATGGCGATCCTCCTACCTCTGCTTCCTGAGTGCTGGGATTAAAGGCGTGCACCACCACGCCCCGCTTCAAAAGATTTTTTATAAAGCAAAATGAAAGATAGACATGATGGTTCAGACTCAGGAGGCTGAGTTAGGAGCATTTCCATGAGTTCAAAGCTAGCCTGGGCTACTAGTGAGTTCTAGGTCAGCAAGGGTTAGAGTGAGACCCTGATCTAAAAACAATGAAAGTGTCCACGTTGTAATGATCACTCAGGAACCCAGGTCCTATAGCCACAGGAGGAAAGTGTGGGGTCAGAATGAAGGAGGGTGTCTGCAAGGCAACTTTCTTTGGAAAGAATTGATTGTTGAGGTGATGGGGTGCAGAGGAGGTATGCTGGTGTGCATACAGGCCCACAGTGGGCCACGGAGGCTCTGGGGACACAACAGGCCAAAACCTGGGTAGTGGCCAGAGTGTGAGGATGGCAGCTTTGGGACAGGAGGGATGGGAGCCAGGGTTACAAGCAGTCTGCCCAGGGGACTCACTTCAAGCTTGGCCACCAACAGACCCAGGATGTGGGGTCTGCCTGATTGCAGGAGTTTCCGGACCAAGAGTGTGTCATTAGGCAAAGCCTAGCTTCACAAGTCCCTCCAGACCTAGTAAGACTGATGGGTTCACACCATAAGTGACCACAGTCAAATTCCATGTCCATCATGATTTTCCTCAGAATGCTCCCTGTTGCTTTCAGATGTCCCTGTGTCTATTGAGGCCCGGCCACCCTGTCAGAGTGGGGTAACTTACCAGCCTGGTAAATGAAAACCCCCCAGCCTTTATATCCGAAACATAAAGTAAAAAAAAAAAAAAAAAAAAACTGGGCTGGAGACATGGCTTAGCAGTTAAGGCACTTGTTTGCAAAGCCTAAGGACCCAGGTTCAATTCCCCAGTACCCATGTAAGTCAGATGCACAAGGTGGTGCATGTGTTTGGAGTTCATTTTCAGTGGCTAGAGGCCCTGGCATGCCCATTCTCTCTCTCTCTCTCTCTCTCTGTCTCTCTCTCTTTCTCTCAAATAAATAAACTTTTATAAAAAGAAGAAAAGGGCTGGAGAGATTGCTCAGCAGTTAAAGCCCTTGCCTGAAAAGACTAACAACAGGTTTTGATTCCCCAATACCTACATTAAGCCAGATGCACAAAGTGGCACATGTGTCTGGAGTTCGTTTACAGTGGCTGGAGGCCCTGGTGCACCCATTCTCTCTGCCTCTTCCTCTGTCTCTCTCTCTCTCAAATAAATAAATTAAATATTTTTAAAAGGAAAAAATTCAGTCTTTTACCAAGACCCGTCAACATAGGCCACGTTCCCACTAACACCATGAAGAAAGCTTCCTGGGTGGTCATTGAGAAGTACTGTGCACACCTGGACAATGACGTCCACGCCAACAAGTTCATGCTGGAGGAGATCGCTATTATTCCTAGCAAGAAGCCCTGTAACCACATAGCAGACGTTGTCTCACACGTGATGAAGCAGATTCAGAGAGGTCCTGTGAGGGGGGTCTCCATCAAGCTGCAGGAGGAGGAGAGAGAGGAGAGACCGTTACGTTCCTGAGGTCTCAGCCCTTTGGGAGTTTGGGTGGTCTCTCCAACCTTGCAGGCCACTCAGCCTACAGGTGGGATGGATTTTCAAACACTATGTGGATTGTTTTGATTTTTTTCTGTTTTTCTGTAATATTTTCGATAAATCTGGGAATAACACACACACACAAAAATTAAGTGTGTTAGTGGGGCAGAAACAGGGCAGGGCTGGGTGGACATGTTATGCAATATGAGGAATGACCACCAGGTGACACTGTCGCTCCAAACCAATTTTATAGGGAAAGGTTCGCTCTATAGAAACCTTGCAGAGGATAGTAGTCAGGACCCCACACATACTCACAATCTCCCTTTCAAGATCTTATTTTCGCCGGGCGTGGTGGCGCACGCCTTTAATCCCAGCACTCGGGAGGCAGAGGTAGGAGAATCGCCATGAGTTCGAGGCCACCCTGAGACTCCATAGTGAATTCCAGGGCAGCCTGGGCTAGAGTGAGACCCTACCTCGAAAAAACCAAAAAAAAAAAAAAAAAAGATCTTATTTTCAAGATCAAAGTGTGTATATATAAGTATGTGAAAGTCTAATAATAAAATCCATTAGCTACAATTCATATATGCTAATAAGTAATTACGAATTGAAAAGAGATCCCTTGTATCCGCCTCAATGCACTGAAAGACTGACAGTCCATGCCACAGATGAGAAAACCGAGGGTGGTCATTCTCTACTTGCTACTACTGCTCTGGGCAGAACAAGGGCAACCTGGAGGTGCTTATCTCCAGACACATAGAAGGATTGGACTCCATAAGGGGACCAGAAGCCACTGGCTACCCCAGACCATGGAGCATTGAGGCTAAGACACTGCAGAGCTTGGAGCAACCTTCAACTCCATTCTGGGAAAGATGGAGGTGATTTTCTTGTCATCATCCCTCACTACCAAAAAAAAAAGTAAAAAAGGTATAAAGTCTTTAAAAAATGCATTAAGTAGGAAGGAATAAACCAATAAAAATCAAACACATTCCCCATCTACTCCTGGGCCCTTCTCTGAGAAGGTCAGAATTATATATATATAACTTTTTTTTTTTTTTTTTTTTTTTTTTTTTTTTTTTGGTTTTTCAAGGTAGGGTCTCACTTTGGTTCAGGCTGACCTGGAATTCACTATGCAGTCTCAGGGTGGCCTCGAACTCTTGGTGATCCTCCTACCTCTGCCTCCCGAGTGCTGGGATTAAAGGCATGCGCCACCACGCCCGGCTTATATATAACTTTTAATTTATTTATTTATTACAGATAAAGAAGGAAAGAGAGAAAATGGGAGAATGGGCACACCTGGGCCTTTAACCACTGAAGGTGAATTCCAGACGCATGTGCCACACATGCATCTGGCTTATGTGGGTACTGGGAAGTTGAGCCTGGGTCCTTAGGCTTTGCAGGAAAGTGCCTGAACTGCTAAGCCAGCTCTTCAGCCTGAAGTACAGGTGATTATACAGTTGCAGACAACTTGGCTGTGAGGGCAGAGCTCATGGGACAGGAGAGTTTTCTGCAGAGAAGGTCAGAAGTTCTAAGAGAAAACTTTAAAGGAGGATGGTCCAAACAGTGGGCCAGGCCTGTGCACGAGGATGGACTCCGCGTACTTGGCACCAACAGCAAGGAGTGCAATGCTCCGCTAAGAAAGGCTGCCCATTGCGAACCCTGCCTTGGGCTACTCTCAGGATTCCTCACAACCGTGCGTCAACAGGCTGTTGAAGGCACACATGAACCAGTCCGAGTGGACCATGAGGCACCCTGGTTGTCGTTGGCCTCTCACACTCACTTGTCATTTCACAACCTGGGGCGACCTTTGTCATATGTATACTTGGAGGACAGGCAAGCACATATTTATTTACCCTAAGGGGAAAGTATTATTCCAGGCAAAGTTACATCCAGCTTACCAAATGCTGCATCTTTCTCCCCCAGTGGCAATAATCTCTCAGTAGCATATCCCACTGTGATGACGTCACCCACTGCAGCTCTCCCCAATGTCAGGATATCAATGGCTCAACCATCGTGTCCTATCTGTTTAGAAGCCAATTATAAAAGAGACTCTCTTTCTTAGCAGTTCAAGAAACTAAAGCACCAACACCCATAGGGTAGGTGGCCAACTTGTAACAGGCCACCTGTGTCTGGCTGTCTAAACCCGGGCCATATACCCACTCTAGGGCAGGAGATGTGGGACAGCTCTACTTGAACAAGAGCAGAGAGGAGGAAAGTATATTTTCCCAAGAGAAAGCTACCTGCTGTCTCACCCATCATTCAGCTTCAGCTACGGTGGAAGACTGAGCGTGCCAACTGCGTTCTAGCTCACCACTTCTGTCCAGGGTATCCAATAAAGCATGAGTCTCTTCATCTTGCAGTATCTTGTATCCAGAATTGCAACAGAATTTATGCCACGGGGGAGGGGGGGTTGTCCAACAAAACACCAGGAATTGGTGGCAGGGTCCCAACGTCACCCGCTTGGGAGATATGTTCTATATGACTTCTCACGGGTCTGCAACATGATTGAGCCTGGCTCAATAGCACACCTGGTTGGCTTCTCTATGCCAATGTCTCATTCTACTGCCTCCCTGGCTCCTGCTTCCCGGGGCCCACCTGTATCGCTACCTGTTCAAGTCCTTGTCTCGGGGTCTGCTTTCAAGTAAACCCCAATGAAGACTCGAGACTTTTTAGGGGTGGCATAATCTAAGGTGGACCAACAGCATGTTAGGGATTAGTAATGGAAGGTTGGTTCAGAGTCATTCATGGAAGAAGGGAGAATAAATTCAAAGCATTTAAGACTCAGAAATAAATAAATTGAATCAAAGCTCTGTTTAGGCATAAGCATGTATGTGAGGAACGCTAAAGAGAAGCACGCAATCAGGAGAGTGGCTGGGAGTGGGGACATGACGGGGAGAGGCACTGTGGCTTCAGAGGGCTGGTAGCTTGGTTCTTCCTAAGCCTGTGATCAGTTAACAAGAGCATTTGTCATTCTCTTTAGACCATTTGCATGCATGATTTACTGTCAGGCACAGGCAGGGCCCAGGGTTAAAGCAAGCCTAAGGTATCAGACAGGGCTAGGGCCCCAGGCTACAAAGAGGTCACAGCAGTCTGAACCACCCGGACTGACAGGAAGGCTCCTCTTTCCAATTCTTGGGGGTCGCAGAGAGCCTGGACCCCCAGAAAAATCTCCAGCAGAGATCAGCAGGAAGTAGGGCCTCTCCCTCCTCCCAAGCCCCGGGGTGCCTGGACATCCTGATAAGACTTAGCCTTCTCTCATAGCCCTGTGACCTTTGGCCAGTTGCCTAGGAAACTCCTTATGTGGTATCAGCCAGCAGCCTTCACACAGCCCATCCCCCTGTGACCCATATACCATACCTCGTCCTGCCACTACATACATCACCTGACTCTCTCCCTACATGCTGGAATGAACGTCCCTATATGCCAACTATGCATTGGCAAGCAACCTTTGAACCCTCCAATCCCCCCTTAGGACCCTCTTTCTGCTCTCTTTCTCAACTGCTTATAAAAACTCAGTCCCCTGACAAATAAACGAGCTGTTCTCTGAAGCTGTGTCCCAGGTGTTTCTTCCTGTGGCACTCACGGCCACTCAAGACCCTGTTCCACAATTGCCTGGATGCCTCCGGGGAGGCAGTGCACAACAGCCTCCTGAGGAGCCAGGGACCCACAATTCACACAATATTTTTAAAATATTTCATTTATCTATTTATGAGGAAGACAGAAAGAGGGAGAAAGAGAGACAGAGAGAGAGAATGGGCATTCCAGGGCCTCCAGTCATTGCAAACAAACTCTAGACACATGCACCACCTTGTGCATTTGGCTTTACATGGGTACTGGGGAATCAAACCCCGGTCCTTAGGCTTCGCAGGCAAGTACCTTAACCACTAAGTCATATCTCCAGCCCATGATTTACACTCTTATGTTTATGACCCATTCCTTAATTTTTACAAGTTGAAGAATATAACATCCTTATTTACAGTATGTGAATTCATAGCTATTGTGTTCACACCACTCAGTGTGTGATAGGTGTACTTCCTTGGGCAAGGAGGACCCCTGAGAAGACAGACTGTAGAGCGCTTTGATAGGATGGAATCTAAGAGAGGTTGAAATTCAGCTCAAGACTACAATATATGATTCTGTTGTAAACTATAAAGGTTTGTAGGGTAGTGGTCAGAACTGCAAAGAACTGTACCTCTACAACTGAGTGGAATATTCTTTAAATGGGGCCAAAGCAGGTATTTATTTTGCAGCATTGTTTTGGGGATAAATGAAATGCATTGTTCCTTCAAAGATAAAGGGTACTCATGATAAGAGCTCAGCTCCCAAGCTTTCAGCATCTGCCAGTCTGTTAGCATCCTGCAAGTGGGAAGCCTTTCCTGGAGGAGGCTGTGCAGATAAAGATCAGAAAGAGCTCTGAGCAAACAGACCACTGACTGGAGGGGTGCCATCAACACCCCACTGACCTGCAATCCCTGGCTCTGCTGTCTTGTTAAATCTGCTTCTGAGGGAAATGAAGCACAATGGATTAGTGAAAAAGAAAAACCTACAGGAAAATAGAGAGCAATGAGTCAAAACAACAACATCAGCTTGAAACTTTTCTAAACATAACTTTACCATTTTATTTTGAGTATCAGTGATCCAAAGATATCCCAAAGAGAACAACTGTCTTCACATTGCTCTAAATGACTATGTGAGTGTGTCTATTTATTTTACATTATAACCAACATTCCCTTTTGTGTACACATGGTATGAGTGCATGTGTGTATATGCATGTTTGTATGTGTGAGCACACATGTGTGTGCATGCACATGGAAGCCCGAGACTGGCATCAGGTGTCTTCCTCTGCTGCTTTCTACTTGCTCTCTTGAGACAAGGTCTCTCCCAGAACCAGCACTTACCCATTTGGCTAGACAAGCTAACCAGCAAGCCCTGGGGAATTCCTCTGTCTCTACCTTCCCAGCTCTGGGATTACAGGCAAGCACTTCCCTGCCTGGCATCTCACATGGGTACTGAGGACCTGAACTTGAAAACATGAAGATGTTTTCACATCAAGTTGTTTCTCCACTAAGCCATATCCTCAACCTTCTATTTCGTTATTGTTCCTTATAGTTGTCAAAATCATGTTTTATTGGCTTGGGTTTGGGTTTTTGTTTTGTGGTTGTTGTTGCTGTTTTGTTTCATTTGGTTTTGGACTCATTTTATGTGGCTCAGGCTAGCCTGAAACTCACAATTCTCCTGCCTCGGGCTCTTGAGAGCTGAGATTACAGGGGTGGTTTATATCTATATGTATTCATCATTGAAAGGCCCATACAGGAAAAGATGATTCTCTGTTGCAGTTACCTTCTCATTGCCAGGACAAAACACCCAACTAGAAGCAGTTTATGGGAGGAAAGGGTTTATTTTGGGTTTACACATTCCAGGGGAAGCTTCATCATGGCAGAAGAAGTTGGCTCACTTCATCAAACATCCATAGCAGAGAGAGTGAGAACAGCTAGAGCTCCAGCTAGCTCTCACACACTGAGTGGGGCTGGACTAAAGGTAAGAGGAAGCTTCATCAAAAACACCCGAGGGGACTTCCGGTTAAGATGGCAGCTTAGGAACCACACCAAAGCAGCCTAGGGGAGAAAAAGCCAAAGAATACCCAGCAAAATACACACTTTTACTAAAAAGTGAGGTATATAAGGAATTAAAATGGCAGCAGAGAAGTAGGAGAGATCTAGAGCCCACACAGGCAGGCCTAAGTGGCTCCAGCAGCAGTGGCTTTGGCTCCAGCAGTGGCTGCTCTGGCAGCAGCAGTGGAAGCAGCGGCTCCGGCTCTGGGTCCAGCATTGGCAGCACCAGCTCCAGCAGCAGTAGCAGCAGCAGCAGCAGCAGCGGATCCAGCAGCAGCAGTGGATCCAGCAGCGGCAGCGGGGGCTCCAGCAGCAGCAGCGGATCCAGCAGCGGCAGCGGGGGCTCCAGCAGCAGCAGCTCCAGCAGCGGCAGTGCCAGGTCTGTGGGTCCACAGCTTCCAGGCTCGGCTTGCCCCACAGGAAAAGCCGGTGCCTAGCTCCAGAAAACAGAACAGCAGTCCAGCAATCCAGCCAGCCTACTTGAACCCACAGGGCACCAAAGAGGGATGCAAGCAGAGCGCAGCATAACTGAGACCAAGATCATACAAAAAGGTAACTGGGATTGCACCAGGGAAGGGTCTCACTTGGTCTCAAGCTGACTTGGAACCCTCAACAGACCAGAAATCTTAACCTCTTTGTTGATAAAGGACCTGGTTGTTATAATGCCTACTCTTGCATAAATACTCAGTGCTGTTTTTCATTGAATGTGTACATTGTTCAGTTAAATTTTAGAAACTATCTGTATTTTGTTCCAGTCAGCCTACTTGAATACTCTCATAGCAGGCAAACCCAACCCCTAGGGAACACCTTTGTAGATACTCTGTAGCCACACCTAACACCTTAAGCTCCTTGCCTGAAGATATATAACATCAGATCAATTGATACAGCTAAGAATACCCAGCTAACTAGAAAAATCCAAGCATTAACTTGATCCAAGATGCAAAAATATATACGTTATAACACAAGAAACACTAAAACTCAAGACAATATAAATCCACCAAAAAGTATTAATGCATCAGAAATGACCTCCAGTGAGAATGAGTTAAAGGAAATGCCTGAGAAAGATTTCAAAAGAATGTTTGTAAATGTGTTCAAAGAAGTCAAAGAAGAAATCAAATGAATCAAAGAGTAAATTAAAGGAATCAAGGAAGACACAGGACAGCAATTTAATGAAATAAAGAAGTCAATACAAGACATAAATAAGGAAATAGAAATAATAAAGAAAAACCAGTCAGAATTACTAGCAATGAAGAACACAGCTAATGAAATAAAAAACTCTGTAGAAAATCTCACCAGTAGAATGGATGAAGGAGAGGACAGAATATCTAAGCTAGAAGACCAGGTGGCAGATCTAATACAATCCAACAAAGAGAAAGACAAACTAATACAAAAGTATGAATGGGAATTTCAAGATATTCAGGACACTATGAAAAGATCAAACATAAGAATTCAGGGCATAGTAGAAGGAGAAGAATTTCACTCCAAAGGCATAGTAGGCGTCTTCAACAAAATCATAGAAGAAAACTTCCCCCAAATTGGGAAAGAGGTGTCAATGCAGATACAGGAAGCCTTTAGAACCCCAGCCAGACAAAACCTGGAAAGAACCTCTCCTAGCCATATTATAATCAAACTACCGAACACACAATCCAAAGAAAAAATATTGAAAGTAGTTAGAGAGAAAAATCAAGTTACCTACAAAAGCAAGCCTATCAGGATTACAGCAGATTACTCAACACAAACTTTAAAAGCCAGAAGGGCTTGGAGTGATGTATTCCAAGTTCTGAAAGATAACAACTGTCAACCAAGGTTACTTTATCCTGCAAAGCTATCCATTCAAATAAACAGAGAAATAAGGATATTCCACAACAAAAGCAGGCTAAAGGAGTATTTGAAGACAAAACCAGCTCTACAGAAAATACTTGAAAGAATCCTCCATGCCGAAGAGAAGGAAAATCACACATATAAGGAGCCTGGAAAAAACAAACAATACTCAAATACTAGTTAACACAAGAGAGCAAAGGTAGAACTGGAACACACACACACACACAAAATGGCAAACATAAATACACACCTTTCAATAATATCTCTTAATATCAACGGACTCAATGCCCCAACCAAAAGACATAGGTTTGCAGACTGGGTTAAAAAGCAGGACCCTACAATTTGTTGTCTCCAAGAAACTCACCTTTTTACAAAGGATGGACATTTTCTTACGGTGAAAGGTTTGAAAACGGTATTTCAAGAAAATGGGCCTAGAAAACAAGCAGGGGTTGCTATCCTAATATCTGACAAGGTAGACTTCAGTCCAATGTTAGTCAAGAAAGACAAAGAAGGTCACTTTATATTGATTAAAGGCACACTCCAACAGGAGGACATTACAATCCTAAACATATATGCACCTAACATGGGGGCTCACAAATTCATCAAACAAGCACTACTTGTTACAGATAACACCAAACACAGTGGCAGTGGGGGACTTCAACACCCCACTCTCATCAATTGACAGGTCATCCTGGAAAAAAATAAACAGAGAGGCATCTGGACTAAATGAGGTCATAGAAGGAATGGACCTAACAGATATCTACAGGACATTTCATCCAAATGCTGCAGAATATACATTCTTTACAGCAGCACATGGAACATTCTCTAAAATAGACCATATATTAGGACACAAACCAAATCTTAACAAATACAGGAAAATTGAAATAATTCCTTGCATTCTATCTGACCACAATGGAATAAAACTACAAATCAATAGCAAGAAAAGCTATAGATCCTACACAAAATCATGGAAACTAAACAATACACTACTAAATGATGAGTGGATCAATGAAGAAATCAAGAAGGAAATCAAAAAATTCATAGAGTCAAATGATAATGAGAACACAACATACCAAAATCTCTGGGACACAATGAAGGCAGTTCTAAGAGGTAAATTTATAGCTTTAAGTGCCTATATTAAGAAATTAGAGGGCTGGAGAGATGGCTTAGTGGTTAAGCACTTGCCTGTGAAGCCGAAGGACCCTGGTTCGAGGCTCAATTCCCCAGGACCCACGTTACCCAGATGCACATGGGGGCGCACGCATCTGGAGTTCATTTACAGTGGCTGGAGGCCCTGGCACACCCAATCTCTCTCTTTCTCTGCCTCTTTCTCTCTCTGTCTGTCACTCTCAAATAAATAAACAAAAAAAAATTAAAGGTCGCAAGTAAATGACCTAATGCTTCACCTTAAAGCCTTGGAAAAAGAAGAACAAAGCATACCAAAAATCAGTAGATGGGAAGAAATAATAAAGATTAGGGCAGAAATTAATGAAATAGAAACAAAAATAAAACAATCCAAAGAATCAATGAAACAAAGAGTTGGTTCTTTGAAAGGATAAACAAGATTGATAAACCCTTAGCAAATCTGACCAAAAGAAAGAGAGAAGAGACACAAATTAATAAAATTAGAGATGAAAAAGGCAACATCACAACAGATACCAGAGAAATTCAAAAAATCATAGGGACATATTATAAAAACATATATTCCACTAAGTATGAAAATCTGAAAGAAATGGATGATTTCCTAGATGTATATGACCTACCTAAATTAAATCAAGATGAGATTAATAACTTAAATAGACCTATAACAAGTATGGAGATCCGAGCAGTTATCAAAAATCTCCCAAATCAAAAAAGTCCAGGCCCAGATGGATTCACTGCTGAATTTTACCAGATCTTCATGGAAGAACTAACACTAATGCTTCTTAAACTTTTCCATAAAATGTAAAAGGAAAGAATCATATCAAACTCCTTCTACGAAGCCAGTATTACTCTGATACCAAAGCCAGACAAAGATAGAACAAAAAATGAAATTTACATACTAATCTCCCTCATGAATATGGTTGCAAACATTCTCAACAAAATATTGGCAAACAGAATACAAGAATATATCAGAAAGATCATTCACCCCAACCACGTAGGCTTTATACCATAGATGCAGGGATGGTTCAACATATGCAAATCAATAAATGTAATACATTATATAAATGGACTGAAGGACAAAAATCACATGATCATCTTATTAGATGCAGAAAAAGCATTTGACAAAATCCAACATCCCTTCATGATAAATGTCCTACAGACACTGGGAATAGAAGGAACATATCTCAACATAGTAAAAGCTATTTATGACAAACCTACAGCTAACATAATACTAAATGGGGAAAAACTTGAAGCTTTTCCACTAAAATCAGGAACAAGACAAAGAAAAAGAAGGAATCCTACCAAATTCCTTCTACAAAGCCAGCATCACCCTGATACCAAAACCAGGCAAAGATAGAACAAAAAAAGAAAATTACATACTAATCTCCCTCATGAACATAGATGCAAAAATTCTTAACAAAATATTGGCAAACAGAATACAAGAATACATCAGAAAGATCATTCACCCGGACCAAGTAGGCTTTATACCATAGATGCTGGGATGGTTCAACATATGCAAATCAATAAATATAATACATTATATAAATGGACTGAACGACAAAAATCATATGATCATCTCATTAGATGCAGAAAAAGCATTTGACAAAGTCCAACATCCCTTCATGATAAAAGTCCTACAGAGACTAGGAATAGAAGGATCATATCTCAATATAATAAAGGCTATTTATGACAAGCCTACAGCCAACATATTACTACATGGGGAAAAACTGGAAGCTTTTCCACTAAAATCAGGAATAAGACAAGGGTGTCCACTGTCCCCACTTTTATTTAATATAGTACTGGAAGTCTTAGCCACAGCAATAAAGCAAGAGACATACATAAAAGGGGTATAAATTGGAAAGGAAGAGATCAAGTTATCATTAGTTGCAGATGACATGATTCTATATATAAAGAACCCTAAAGACTCTACCAGCAAACTGTTAGAGCTAAACACCTACAGCCACGTAGTGGGATACAAAATAAATACACAGAAATCAGTAGCATTCCTATATGCTAACAACAAACACACAGAGAATGAAATCAGAGAATCACTCCCATTCACAATTGCATCAAAGAAAATAAAGTACCTTGGAATAAACCTAACCAAGGAAGTAAAGGATCTCTACAATGAAAACTATAAAACACTCAAGCGAGAAATCGCAGAGGACACTAGGAAATGGAAAAACATCCCTTGTTCCTGGATCGGAAGAATCAATATTGTGCAAATGGCAATCTTACCAGAAGCAATCTACACATTTAATGCAATCCCCATGAAAATTCCAATGGCATTCTTCACGGAAATAGAAAAAAACAATCCAAAAATTCATTTGGAATCACAAAAAAACTCGAATATCTAAAATAATACTGAGCAACAAAAATGAGGCTGGTGGTATCACTATACCTGATTTTAACCTATACTACAGAGCCATAGTAACAAAAACAGCATGGTACTGGCACAAAAGTAGACATGTAGATCAATGGAACAGAATAGAGGACCCAGATGTAAGTCCAGGTAGATATAGCCACCTTACATTCAATAAAAATGCCAGAAATACTCATTGGAGAAAAGACAGCCTCTTCAGCAAATGGTGCTGGGAAAACTGGATATATATCTGTAGAAAGATGAAAATAGATTCTTCTCTCTCCATGCACAGGAATTAAATCCAAATGCTCTGAAACTGCTAGAGGAAAAAGTACGGAAACCCTTCAACATATTGGTCTTGGCAAAGACTTTCTGAATATAACCCCAATTGCTCAGGCAATAAAGCCACAGATTGACTGCTGGGACCTCATGAAATTACAAAGATTATGTACAGCAAAGGAAACTGTGAATAAAGCAAAGAGGCAACCTACAGAATGGGAAAAAATCTTTGCCAGCTATACATTTGATAGAGGATTAGTATCTAGGATATACAAAGAACTCAAAAAATTAAATAATAAGAAATCAAACAAGCCAATTAAAAAATGGGCTATGGAACTAAATAGAGAGTTCTCAAAAGAAGAAATATGAATGGCGTATAAGCATCTAAAAAAATGTTCTACATCCCTAGTCATCAGGGAAATGCAGATTAAAACTACGTTGAGATTCCATCTCATTCCTATCAGATTGGCTACCATCATGAAAACAAATGACCATAAATGCTGGCGAGGATGTGGAAAAAGAGGAACCCTTCTACACTGTTGGTGGGAATGCAATCTGGTCCAGCCATTGTGGAAATCAGTGTGGAGGTTCCTAAGACAGCTAAAAATTGATCTACCATATGACCCAGCTTTAGCACTCCCAGGCATATATCCTAAGGACTCATCTCATTTCCTTAGAAGTACATGCTCTACCATGTTTTTTCCTGCTCAATTCACAATAGCTGGGAAATGGAACCAGCCTAGATGTCCCTCAACTGATGAATGGATAATGAAGATATGGCACATTTATACAATGGAGTTCTACTCAGTGGTAAAGAAAAATGAAGTTATGAAATTTGCAGAAAAATGGATGGATCTGGAAAGGATTATACTAAGTGAGGTAACCCAGGCCCAGAAAGCCAAGTGTCACATGTTCTCTCTCATATGTGGATCCTAGCTACAGATGACTGGGCTTCTGTGTGAGAAGGAAAAAACTCAGTAGCAGAGGCCAGTAAGCTAGAAAAGAGATAGAAAGGGAAGAGAAAGAAAGGGAGGGGGTACTTAATAGGATGGTATTGTATATATGTAAGTAGAAGAATAGATTAGTGGGGTTGAAAAGGCCCAAAATGAGGTCTGGGGAAGAGATTGAGTAAAGGAAAGGTGGAGGGACAGCTAATCAAAATCTAAGAGGATATAAATAAAACATATGTAATCCTACTTTTTTGGACAATGGAACACTCAGGAGCCATAGATTGTTGCTAGAAAATTTTCAGTGCCAGGGTTGGGATATCTTTCAGTGAGTTGTTGGCCAGGGAGGTCCCTGATGCCCCCAAAACATTATAGGCCATTGCTGAGGCTCTTGGTTTCCCACCAGGAATAGATGGTAAGACCCCATTGCTGAAGACTCCATATACTTTCGCTGCAAGGCCACTGAGAAATCTTGCTGGATCTGAGCTGATAACCTCCTCCATGTAGACCAGCTGACGGAAAGCTGGAAGAAGCCATTTTGCATGCAGTTCAATGGGAGAAAGAGAAATCACCAGTGAAGATACTCATCAGTGGACACTGCAAGCCTTATAATTGGCCAGCCAGGCCAAATGAGCCAACGGGTGCAATAGTGGCACATCTGTTATGGGGAAAACCAACTGCCCTCTAATTGGACTGGAGGCCTGCTCCATGGGAAGGGAATGCAGCCCTGATACTGAAAACTTAAAACAGGGTTAGTCATGAGCCCTAGGGGTGTAACATCTGCTGTTGTCTGGCCAAATGTATATACTATGCTTATCAAACTGCCCCGTAAGCACTTCTGTTAATGTTCATACCCTTATATTAATGCTACTCTCACTTTTGGATGAGAATCTTCTCTTTTCAGATGGCAGTGACCTTGGGACAACTCAGAAGGTATCATTGTGATGTAAAGAAATGACCACAGTGCTCAGTAGTGCAATATCTGTATCACACCTTCCAAGGCTCAGGGTCTAATGCAGAAGAGGTGGTGGAAAGAATGTAAGAGCCAGAAAAAAAAAAAAGAAAAAAAAAAAGAAAATGAAGAGAAAAAAAAAATATATATATATATATATATAAAAGAAAAGAAAAAAAAACAGAAAAAAAAAAAAAAGAATGTAAGAGCCAAAGGAAGGGCAGGACTCCATACAACATGCTCCCTCCAGACACAAAATGGCCTGGATATCCATGACCTCACAGTGCCTGACACTACCTGCATAAGACCATCATAAGAGGAGGAAAAGATCAAGACATCAAAAGTAAAAGAGAGACTGATTGAGATGGGGAGGGGGTATGATGGAGAGTGGAGTTTCAAAGGGGTAAGTGGGGGGAGGGAGGGTATTACGATGGGGCATTTTTTATAATCATGGAAGTCGTTAATAAAAAAAAGAAAGAAAATACCCGAGGCTATGGGGCAGTTAACATCCAGACCACCACAATTTTGAAGACAAAATTCCAACTCCCCACCAACATTCCTTAGGGATACCACTAAGATTTTTTAAAATGTTGTCAAATCAGTTGGTATGTGACTTTCCAATCTTTCCTTTTATAAGCAGCATACTATGCCAGAGTGCTTTATGACTAATTTCTCCTCTGAGGAATATTTTTGAGTATCTTGATCATGCATACACATAAAAGTCCACTTTTTGTTATACTTGATCTATTGAAAAAATCCCTTGAAATATTTTATGAAGGCAAGACATCAAAACATGGAGGGAAAAATCACAAAAAGAGGAAGTTAAAAAGTGAGTGGACAATTCTCCATCTAATCTCTCAGTTCACAATCACCAATCACAGCCCCTAGAGGAATCTACAATTTTTGGTAAATGTTTTACTTCAAACATAGATACATATAAATAAAAGTGCACAAATCTAAACAGAAGATCAATGGGCTTTCACTAAAGGAAAATGTTCTGTAATCAGACCAATGATCCCAGCTCCCACAAACTGTTCATTTATATTATGTTTACATAAAACATTACTGTTTGTACTACTGTGTGTTTGTGTGTGTGTGTGTGTGTGTGTGTGTGTGTGCATGTATGTCATGCATGTGGAGGGCAACCTTGAGATGTTGGCCCTCTTCTTCACCTTGTTTGAAACAAGACCTATCTTTTTGTTTTTGCAGTTTGGAAATGCCAATCTAGATGACCCCCAAGCTCTGAGATACTCCTGACTCTGCCTCCCATTACTATAGCCACATTAGGATTAAAGAGTGTGTGCACCAATGTAAAGCCTGATTTATATGAGTACTGGGGAATCTGAGCACTGGTTGGCAGGCTTCCAGAGCAAAAATCTTTAACTGCTGAGCCTTCTCCCCAGCCCTACATGATTTGTTTAATATTTATTTCCTTATTTATTTGAGAGACAGAGAGAACACAGGTTCACCAGGGCTGTAAACAAACTTCAGATACATACACCACCTTGTGTCTCTATCTTTATGTGGTACTGAGTAACTGAACCATGGACAGCAGAATTTGCAAGCATGTGCCTTTAACCACTGAGACATCTCCTCAGCCCTATTTATTTTTAAATAATAAAAACTGTTATTAAATGTTTCCAAGTAAAACTGAGCATAAAAAGTCAGTATCAGGCTGAAGAGATGGCTTAGTGATTAAGGCACTTGCCTGCAAAGCCTGATGTCCCTGGTTCAATTCCCCGATGCCCAAAAAAAGTCAAGAACAGTTTGTGGGAGAAAAGGGTTTATTTTGGCTTACAGGCTCAAGGGGAAGCTCCATGATGGCAGGAGAAAATAATGGCATGAACAGAGGACAGAAATCACCTCCTGGCCAACATTAGGTAGACAACAGCAGCAGAAGAGTGTGCCAAACACTGGCAAGAGGAAGCTGGATATAACACCCTTAGGTCCACCCCGAGCTTTATGGAAGACATCTGAATCAAACCACCACACCCACATAAAGCCACATGCAAAAAGTGGCACATGCATCTCTCTATCTCTCTGTCTGTCTCTTCTCTCTCTCTCTCCTTGCAAATTAATACATAAATAAATAAAATAATAAAAATAAAAAGTATCACTAACTCAAGGTCTGAACAGCGCCCTTGCTACTCTTCTGATTGTCATGTCACAGCTCGCTCTGGACTCTTGGAAGTTTCATTAGAACTTTGATTTTCAGCATGCATACCCAGCCCACATCCACATTTCCCATCACATTGGATATGCCAAATGCCATTAATAGAACAATACTGGCTTAAAGCCAAAGTGAGTCACCTATTGTCATTAAGACCGTGTTCAATTAGTGAAAGGTAGAGACAAATGCAAGAATAGAACAGCATAGACTCCAAAAATAGGCCTTGGGGAAAATTCATTTTTAAAAAGGTATAAAAATAATTCAATGGTAGAAAGGAGTGGTCTTTATTATAAATGTTACTGGAATATTTGAGCTCCATATGCAAAAAAGAATCTCAACCTAAATATTGTGCTATTCAAAATTAGTTCAAAAGGGACCATCGATCTAAATGTAGATGTAAGAAACTTTAAAATGTTCAGTTAGAAGAAAACATACAAGGAAGCCTGTGGGACTTCCTAGAATTAGTCAGCAAATTTTAAATATACCCAAAGAGCCATATAATGGAGGAAAATGGTAACTTAGCCTTCCAAGTTAAAAAACATTTTCTCTCTGCCGGGATGGTGGCGCACGCCTTTAATCTCAGCACTCGGGAGGCAGAGGTAGGACGATCGCCATGAGTTCGAGGCAGCCCTGAGACTACATAGTGAATTCCAGGTCAGCCTGGGCTACAGTGAGACCCTACCTCAAAAAAACAAAAACAAAAAAAATTTTTTTTTCTCTCTGAAGAACATGTTTAAGAAAGTAAAACGAAACTACAGCCTGGGCAAAATTATTTGCAAATCACATGTCCCACAAAATAGTAGAACATGGGCTGGAGAGATGGCTTAGCAGCTAAGGCACTTGCCTGCAAAGCTTAAGGACCCAGGTCTGATTCCCCAGTGCCCAGTAAGCCAGATGCACAAGGTGGCACCTGTGTCTAGAGTTCATTTGCAATGGCTAGAGGCCCTGGTGTGTCCATTTTCTCTATATATACCTACTTCTTTTTCTCTTTTTCAATTAAATAAATAAATAAAATATTTTTTTAAGTAGTAGAAGATTAAAAATGTGTGGAGGTGCACACCTTTGAAAATGCTAAGTGCAGAGAGAATTGTATTTGGAGATTTTGCTTATGAGCTTTCTAAGGAGAAGGAAAGACCACAGAAAACTTTGTTGAAACTGGACTACTGGCATAATGACTGATTGTACTCTGCTGTCCACGCCCAGAGAGTTTGATCAAAGTTAAATTTGTAATGGACTAATGTGCTTGGCTAAAGATATGGAACTGAGAAAGTTAAAATTTTAAGTTGGAAAAACTCAAGCAGATTGAAAATTGCAGGCACAGAGACTGGTTGCTGAAGCTGCCACTGGCAAATACATTAGCATTTGGAAGGAAGATAGCCCAAGTACTTTACACAGGAACAATGGAAAGGATGCCAGAAGAAAGACTGAATGGTAGAAATGCAAACTCGTTTGAAAGGAGTTTAAGGAAAGGAAGAAACCTGCTCTTCAAGGTCATGGTTTATTTTGTCCATGAGTTAAGAACATGGCTGTGTCCTGCACACTTGGTATTAGTTTGGGAAGCATGAAGAATACCTGGGATGGGACATGCAGTGCATATGGTTCCAGAATCTGCTGCTGAGACACAGCAAGTGAGATAGGGCATGATTCCCCTGATAGGCCAGTGAAGCTATTGGAAGATGGACCATGGTTTGCAGTAGAGACCCAAGGATGTTTAGATATGCCAGGAATGCGACAGGGCTATCATGGAGCACTGTTGGCTTGGGATAGAAGTTTTCCCTGGTTATTCAGCCAAGTTTGAGGGGCAAAATTGGAAAATCCAGAAATTGTCAGTCACTGGTCATGATATTAACTTTAATTGCAGATGTTTGATGTTTACTTGATGGTTATTGAGTTTGCAATGGTCCACTCTCCTTGTTATGCCTTATAGAATTTGGAGATGTTTACTTTGTGCCTGTATTGGTTAAAAGTATATAACTTGTTTTGATTTTATGGGACTCACAGCTAAATCACAATCTTAAATCTCAGATGAGACTTGGGACTTTGGAACTATTTTAAGTTGGTAAAGACTATGGAGACCTTTGAAGCTGGACTGAATACAATTTACAGTGTGAGATGGTTATGAATCTAATGGGGGTCACGGATGAAATGTGGTAGTTTGAATGGGTGTCCCCAATAGATTCAAGGGTTTATTAAAACATTATATCTCTAGCTACCTGGCTGGAGGAAGTGTCACTGTGAGCAGATCCTAGGGTACAGCCCTAAGATGTGTTTGGGAGTGGATGTGGAATTCCATTCTAAAGGTATGCAGAGTGCTTGAGCTCTGCCTGAGGTTCTTGGACTGTACTGCTTGTGGTGCTGATGGCTCTCTCTCTCTCTCTCTCTCTCTCTCCATGGACCTATAAAAGGGGGCCAGCTTCTTCCATCATTATGGAACTTCCCCTGGATCTGTAAGCTTCAGTAAATTCCCTTCCTCCCATATCTGTCTGGTCTGGAGGTTCATCCCAGCAACATGAAGCTGACTACTTCAGGCTTGGTATCACATTGTAAAGAGAGCAAAATGCTGTGTTTCTCTGCATTTCCTTATACCTAGCCTAGAGAAAAATAGAAGTCACTTCCTTGTAGGAGCTCATAAAAGAATGGAATGAAACACTGTTTAAGCAGATGGGGATGGTAGATAAACAGGAGGCTCTGCATTACCCACCGCCTGCATTGTTGAGCAAACTCTTTAAGGGCAGATAAGCTGGACATTGGGAGACTCCCTGGTCTCAAGCCTACCTCAAACCTCCAGGTGCTTCCTGTAACTGACCAACAGTTCACTCCCAGTACTTTGTGAGTCAGTGGTCTTGTTTGTGCAACACCCGACCCCACTATAGTATCTTGCCATAGCAATTGGGAGAAAGAAGCAAGAATGAGCTGATCTCTGGCAAGGGGACAGCTGGGCTATAACACCCCAGAGTCCTCTCCCAGAAACTCACCACCTCCAGCAAAGCTCCACCTTCCAAATTGCCACCAACTGGGGACCAGTCATTCAAAACACATGAAGCAGGTTGGAGGGATGGCTTAGAGGCTAAAGCATTTGCCTGCAAAGCCAAAGGACCCAGGTTCAATTCTCCAGGACCCACGTTGGCCAGATGCACAAGGGGGCACAGCATCTGGAGTTCATTTGCAGTGTCTGGAGGCCCGGGCTCACCTCTTCTCCTTCTCCCTCTCCCTCCTCCTCCCCCTTCCAGAGGGTTTTTTCCTCCTCTTGATTTTGGTATAATCAGAGGCAACTCAGAAGAAATGGAACCCTCTGCAGCATGGTGTCCTTTCAGTGTGTAGACACTGTGATTTTCAGTTCTTGTCTCTGTTTAGCAGGCTTCATTTAAAGTTCCCAACTTCTTACCCTTTCCCTGTACAGCATGACTTCTACCTCACCTTTTGGATATGGCAACTAGTTGCTAATGTCCCAACTTTGAAAATATAACCTAAATTGAAATGATCAGAAGTCAAACTATTTTGTGGATTATGCTCAAAGAGATGACCTACTGTAATGCAAGGAACATTGAGCCTGGATTAAGGGATCCTTCTGTAAGCTGCCGTGGGTGTCCTGTGCACTGTAGGATGGTTAGCAACATACTTCACCTATCTAACCACTAGAGGCAAATACTACCATTCTCCTGGCCCTGCCTCCCCAAGTTTAGACCATCAACAATGTCTCAGGATATTGCCAAGTGTCCATGAGGAAGCAAATTCCCATCCCACCACTGCTGAATAACTTTTACATGAAAGCATGTAGAACTGGGCTTTGAAGCACTGAAAGACATCTCACTCTTCTGGCATGAGCTTCCCTAGAAACACATCTTGAGAAAAAGAAAGCATGGACACTAGAGTCATTTGCACTTTTAAGAGAATGAACAGGAAGCTGGAGTGAAACCATGGCTGATCTGACTCTCCCTTCCTCCCTCTAAGCCCAACCAGATGCCATCTGCCTCCCAAAGCTTCCCTTAAGCCTGCCTTCTGCTCCAGTACCCCAGAACTGAAAGGTATCACAAATGTTAGAGAGGAAGAGGCTTCCAGAAAGAACTGGTGAGCTCCACTGTGAAATGCTATGGAGCGGAAGAGCAGGGTGAGATAAAAGGGGAGCTGGTACACTTGGCACAAGAATCCAATGGATGTACCCCTGAGGACATCACTGTCAGCAAGGGTAGCCCCACAGTCCAGAACAGATGGTTCACCGCCGTAGGTTAAAGCAAAAGAAAGATGAGGGAAGAGGAAAGACATCCAAGGGAAATGACCAGGTCAAAATTATAGCTTTCAATGTATTCGCCTCACCCTACTGGCACTGGTACCCACTAGGGTCCTGGGTCCAAAGCTGACCATGTTGTGAGTGAGAGCTTGTCTGTCCTCCTGTCAGAAACAGCAATATTGTGGGGTAACATGCCATTGAGCCTCAGAGTGTGTCTGTACGCTCCGTCTGGAGGCAGATAAGAACCTGGAGTCTTTTCCTGTCTTAACCAAACATAGGTTTAATAAATACTCATTGATTTATGTATGGTCTCTGAAGCTCTAAAGAGCTGTAAAGTAAATTCCATCTCAGCTCTCCTCCTCTGGAATTCCACACGCTTCTTTATCTGGAGGGTTTCCTTCCTGTATACTTCTCCAGGAAGACTTTGCACACAAACATCTCTGTTTCTTGAATAAGCACAATAAATCCTGTTTGCCCACTTCAATTTACCCAATCAAACAAAAGTCTCATAAAGAGAACCAACACAAATATTTACTACAGAAGAAATTATATGAGGAAAAAAAAATTACTGGGAAAAGAAGGTCTATAGTGAAAGGAGCTTGATCTAGAACCCATAGAAACTGCTAATCAACTCCCAGTTGTTTTTGAATGTTCATCTGTTGAAGGGACCAAGCTGATGCCATGACAGGCTTCAGTAAAGCGCCACTCTAACTAGGCCTAAGTTTCAGTTTCCCAGAAAGGCAGACAGGACTTCTGGAAAGGGCCTGCCCTGACAAGTGGTGGGGAAGATAGCTGCCCAGAGGCTAAGTCAGTTCCTGGACATGCCCAGACATGTCCCTTTCATGCCTTCTGCCCCAACCAATCAGAGATGCACAATTGTAACTGCTGCTTGCCTAGTCAATCATTTTAAAAATTACCTAGCCCGCCTGAAATTCCCCTAGACCTAGCCAGCCAAAACCTTAGGACCAATCAAAAGAATACAAGTACAGTTACTGTTCAAATTAGCCAATCATGTTAGAAAAGACTAAGCCCGCCAAAATTCCACTGTTGTGCCAAGACCCCTGACCAGGAGCCAAGACCCCCAGTCACCCAGAGAACCGCCACAGAAGCTGAGACACTCGAATATAAAAGCAGCAGGTTTCTTTATTGCAAGCCTAGGCCTGGGCTCCGTCCATACAGTCCGGCACAGCGGTAGTGAGGGAGAGAGCCCAGACCCTCAGAGGGAAGGGGTTTATAAAGGGAAGGTTACATCATATTGCAACTTTTAAAATGATTGGTTGTAAGAGGTTGCGCACGGGAATTTCAGAGAGGGTGTGCATGGGAACTCCAGCCTACTTATCTTAGGTCAGTAACTTGTTTGCAGAACCTATCTTTTGCAAGAGCTGTTTGCAGAACTTACCTTTTTGCAAGAGGCCGGGGCCTCCGTGGCTAGGTATCTCTGGAATGTTCTTGGGTGGAGGCTTCCCAGGAAACGAGAGTGGGGGGGCTATAACTAAGCAAGCATGGATACAGAAGCAAAAATAGCACATTAGTCAGCTAGTTCCTCATCTGAGCTGGGCCTGGGCTCTTTATTTACTCAAAATGGCTGTCTGATTTTAAATGGCAGCACCACTGTCCAGCCATGAAGCGAGGTCACAGAAGCCAGATGCAGCACATTACTTCTCCTTGGTCTCTCACCACTAGCTGTGCTTAAAAGGCGCCTGCGAGCTCCCCTCAGGGTCGCCATTTTGCATAAATGGTTGACCCCCACATGCTGGCTGATTCTGCAGAATAAACGCTCTTTGCTTTTACATACTATTTGAGTCTGCGGTCTTTCTTCAGCGATTCTCAGACCCTTACGCTGTCATGGTTTCTTCCTAACATGCCACTATGAGAAGATGTTTACTTGTTTTGTTTGTTATCTGTCTCCCCAACCAGAAATGTAGGCTTCGTGAGAGAAAGCGCTGACCAGCAGAATACCCCAAACCCTACAACAGTGTGTGGTACACGGTACATAGTAAATGTTGATTGAGTAGTAGGTTGGTAGGTAGGATTGGGTTGGTGGATAGCTGAAACAGTAGATGGATTTATAGTTTAGCCAATCTTTTGATACCTCTCTGAGTGTACAACCTTACCCAAATACAGGCCCAACAAGGCTCTGGTTATAACTGAATTCCATCCTATTTAAGCTGCAAATGAACTCCAAATGTACATGTCACCTTATACATCTGGCTTTACATGGGTACTGGGAAATCAAACTCTGGTCCTTAGGCTTTGCATGCAAGCGCCTTAACCACTGAGCCATCTCTCCAGCCCAAAAGTACTTTATTAATGGGCCCAATGGGACTGTGATATAGCTTTAAGAAAGGAGTGGGGAATAGAGAGGGAGCCTGCCATGCAGGTGTGCAATGCCAGCCCAGTGGGACCACAGGCACCTGGGGGAGTCTACATGTGCAGTGAGATGTTCATGGCTGGCCCAAAAGGTGCAGTTGCAGAGATCAGGCTGGCAGGACACAGACGTACCTCCCAGGACCCTCTCAGCAGAGCAGGAAGTGGCTGAGTCCAGGACTGCTGGATAGAGAAGAGAAAGAAAAGGGAAAGAAAAGAGACAGGTGGGGAAGGGGAGGGGAGGAGAACAAGGAAAAGGAAGAGAAGAAGAGGGAGAGGGGGGAGAGGGAGGGAGATGGGAATATAGACCATCAGCTACATAGAGCTCATTGATAATTTGGACTAAATAAAATTTTTTAGAATTGAATTTTGAGTTTACCAGCGACTGTTCAAGCACCCGAGAGCCACATGTAGTTACACGATACCATGTTGAAGCATAGACAGAGACACTGCTATCCTCACAGAAAGTTCTAGTTGACAGTTCTGTGCTAAGATGAAGGGAAGACAAAACTAAATAAATATTACTGTAGCAGCCTGTGCAATAGACTAGGGTCGGTTAGCTAACTTAGTCTGCCAAAATTTAGCCTCTTTGCAATTTGCAGCAGTGACTTACTGTGAAAATATAAACTTTTTGTTAGGAAAAAACACAAACTTTTATTATGTATTATGTGGCTCTGTACAGAAAAAATATGAGAAAATTTAAATGTTTAAGAAAAAAATAAATTACACTAGCCTACCTACCCATCTTTAACTTTTTTTTTTTTTTTTTTTTTTTTTTGTCTTTGAGGCAGGGTCTCACTCTAGCCCCAGCTGACCTGGAATTCACTATGTAGTCTCAGATTAGCCTTGAACTCATGGCGATCCTCCTACCTCTGCCTCCCAAGTGCTGGGATTAAAGGCAGGTGACACCATGCCCACCTTATCTTTACCCTTTTTAAAAGCTTTTTTTTTTTTTTCCAAGGTAGGGTCTCATTCTAGCTCAGGCTAACTTGGAATTCACTATGTAGTCTCAGGGTGGCCTAGAACTCATGGCAATCCTCCTACCTCTGCCTCCCAAGTGCTGGGATTACAGGTGTGTTTCAGCACACCCCACTCATCTTTAATTTTTTAAAAAACATTTTTTACTGACAACTTCCATAATTAGAGACAATAAACCATGATAATTCCCTCCCCCACTTTTCCCTTCAAAAACCACTCTCCATCATATCCCTCTTTCTCTCAATTATTCTCTCTTTTATTTTGATGACATCATCCTTTCCTCTTATTATGAGGGTCTTGTGAAGGTAGTGCTAGGCATGGTGAGGTCATGGATATGGAGGCCAATTTATGTCTGAATGATTATATTGTAAACAGTCCTACCCTTCCTTTGGCTCTTACATTCTTTTCACCACTTCTTCTGCAATGGACCCTGAGGTGTGATAGAGATGTTTCAGTGCTGAATACTCCTCTCTCATGTCTTCTCAGCCCTATGGGGCCTTTGGGTCATCCCAGTGGTCACTGCCATCTGAAAAGAGAAGCTTCTCTAACCAAAAGTGGAAATACCATTAATATATGGGTATGAACTGTTGGGCCTTGAGAGGCCTGGATGTGAGGCCTAGTGGAACTTCCTGAGCCTAGCTGAAGTTTGGCAACCTGTCTCTGGCCAGCTATGACTCAGCAGGGTGCCAAATTGCCTCTGGCCTGCTACTTCCTCGTAGGAAGTTAAGAGTTCCCACGCGCGCTTAGAATCATTCCCGCGCGTGCACTTAGAACCAATCATTTCAAAAGTCATGGTATGCTATTGGCCCTTACACCTCAGCCCATCTTGAGATCCCCACCCTTGTTCTCAATGCTATATAAACGCCTGCCTGTTACAATAAAGTGAGATCCTGCTTCGACAAGTCTCCCAACTCAGTGTGGTTTCTCTCCGGTGCCTAGGAGAGGGTCTGGGTTGTTGACACTCACTAACCTGCTCAGCCCCAGGGAGAGACTGGCAGGACCGGCTCTCCCATAGCCCTACCTGCTGGAGAGCCTGGCATGAACATTAAGAAAAGTGCTTGCTTACAGGGCAGTTTGGTGAGCATAATATTTGCCTCTAGCCAAACAAGAGCAGGTATTACACTCCTAAGGCCCATGACCTCCCCCGCCATAGGCTTTTGACTAGGTTTTCAGTACCAGGTCTGTATTCCTTCCCATGCAGCAGGCCTCCAGTCTAATTAGAGAGCAGTTGGTTCCCCATAATAAAATACCACTATTGCACCTGTTCAGTCATTTATTCTGTCTGGCCAAACTTAAGGCTTGCAGTGTCCACTGTTGTTTATCATTGCTGATGACCTCTCTCTCCCATAGGGCTATATGCAGCATAGCTTTTTCCAGCTTTCTGTAAGCAGGTCTACAGGGAGGAGGTTTTCAGCTCAGCCCCAGCTTGATTTCTCAGTGACCTTGTAGCCACAGCATGTGGAGTCTTCAGCAATATGGTCTTGCCAGCTCTTTTTGGTGGGAAACCAGAGCCTTGGCCATGGCCTATGATGTTTTGAGGGCATCAAGGAGCTCCTTGGCCAATAACTCACTGGAATGTATCCCATCCCTGACACTGAAATTTTTCTAGTAACAGTCTATGGCTTCTGGGTACACCATTATCCAAAAAAACATAGGTTTCCACATGGTTTATTCATAATATCTTTAACTTTGATTAGCCCTCCCACCAGCCTTCTTTTACTCAATCTCTTCCTATGACCACATGTGGGGCATTGCATCCCCAATAATCTGTTCATCTAAATATATGGAATACCATCTCCTTGAATCCTCTCTTCTTCTCCCTCCCTTATAGCCCCTTTCTAGCTTACTGGCCTCTGCTACCAAATTTTATTATGATGCATGTAAAAGTCTAAATATTTGTAGCTAGGGTCCACACATGAGAGAGAGAGAATATATAGCATTTGGCTTTCTGGGCCTGGGTTACCTCACTTAGTATAATCCTTTCCAGATCCATCCAGTTCCCTGAAGATTTCTTAATTTCATTTTTCTTTACTGCTGATTAGAACTCCATTGTGTAAATGTACCATATCTTCATTATCCACTCATCACTTAAGAGACTTCTAGGCTGATTCCATTTTCTAGCTATTGTGAATAGAGCAGCAGTAAACATGGTTGTGCAAGTATCTCCAAGGTAGTGGGAAGAGTCCTTAGGATAGTAAATCTATTTTTAGCTGTCACAGGAACCTCCACACTGATTTCCACAACAGCTATACCAGTTCCTCTTTTTCCACATCCTCACCAGCATTTATTGTGATTTGTTTTTTTAATGACAACCATTCTGACCAGCATGAGATGGAATCTCAAAGTAGTTTTATTTTGCATTTCCCTAATTGCTAAGGGCATTTGTAACTTTTTTTTTTTTTTTTGGTTTTTCGAGGTAGGGTCTCACTCCAGCTCAGGCTGACCTGGAATTCACTATGGAGTCTCAGGGTGGCCTCGAACTCATGGCGATCCTCCTACCTTTGCCTCCCCAGTGCTGGGATTAAAGGCGTATGCCACCACGCCCAGCTCATTTTTAACTTTTTAACTAAGTCCTTTCAATATGGTCTTCAAAATAATTCTATTTTAATAATACTAGAAATCATAGTATATATACACTATTTTGTAGCCTACTTCTATTCATCAGAAAGTATGTCATAAACATTTGCATAATCATAGCTCATCTCTGTCCTACATAAATTCCTGGAAGTATAAATTCTAAGCCATGAACATTTTAAAACCTTTCATCATGTAGGTAATGTTATTTTATAGAAAGTTTCATCAATTTTCACTCCTACCATAAATGTATGGGAATAAAACAGTCCTAACCCACATTTTCCCATTAGGCAACTTATTTTCTTTTAATCATTATGGGTTTGAAGTGTATTGCTTGTTTAAAATTGTTTATTGACCAATTATATTTCTTTTATGAATTTTCTGCTCATGACCTTGACTTTGCCCACTTTACTGTTTGTCTATTACCTGCATGATTCTACCTCACATGCCAACCAATTATTAGCTACATGTGTTACACATTTTTCTTAACTTGCTTCTGATGTAGAGATCCTTTAAAATTTACATAAATCAAATATTTGTCTTTTTCTATTGTGAGTCTTCCTTTGTTCTGTTTAAAAGACTTTACCAGGTATCAGTTATTATCTTTTTTCCAGTCCCTTTAGGAATTCAATTTTGAAAAGTAGTGTCTCAATGTAAGTTTCTGCTCTAATCATCTTAGCATGCTTTTATGATGAATTGATTTGTGAAAAATCACATGAAAACATCATTTGTCCAAACCATCTTGGAATACTGATACACATGCAAATAAAGGTGCTTGGAATTTGTGGCTGTAGATTGGCAATAGTCTACTGACTAAGGATTCAAAGATATTAAAAGAAGAAAAAAGGGGGCTGGTGATGTAGCTCAGCTATCACATCTCTATCACACCCTACAAGGCTCAAGGAACACTGTGGAAGAAGTGGAGAGAAGAATGTATAAGAGCCAGAGGATGGGGAGGAATGCTTTGGAATGCCATCTTCTGGACACCAACTGCAAGCAAGTGCCTATAACTGCTGAGCCATCTTTCTCTAGCCCCAATTTGTTTTTAATTTTAACTATCATGTGACCACAAAAAAATTGTTAATTAGTACATAGGAGGAAAACAGATCCCTTAACTTTTTATTATTAAATATTTCAAGGGCTAGAGGGATGGCTTAGTGGTTAAGGTACTTGCCTGCAAAGCCAAAGGACCCAGGTTCAATTCTACAGGACCCACGGAAGCCAGATACACAAGGTGGCACATGCATCTGGTGTTCGTTTGCAGTGCCTGGAAGCCCTGGTGTGCCCATTCTCTCTGTCTTGGTTGCTCTCTCTCTCTCTCTCTCTCTCTCTCTCTCTCTCTGTGTGTGACTTTGCCTCTCCCAAATAAATAAATATAAAAATAATATTTAAAAACATTTCAAACATTTTGGAAAAGTTGAAAGATTAAATGATGCCATGAATAAGATATAACAAACACCCCCATATTCATCAGCTGATAACATTACAACGATGCTTTATATCTATCTATCCCCAGAATGAATTAAATGAAGGGTCCTAGATGAATGAACAAAAGTAAGAGATATTTGTAAGAAAAGCACAGATGACCAATATTGACAAGCAGTGTTCAGAGATGCTGAGTTTAAGTTATGCTCTTTGAGCAATTTCCTTAGTGACCTGGTTGGACTCTTAACCAGAACAAGCATGCATCCATCAGAAGAGTTGAACACAGTGTTGAAGACAACAATGTCAGTAACTAAGTAACTACCGCAGATCTGCTGAAGACAACCAGTGGGCTTAATGTGATTACATTTGTGAATGTATGGGTGTTTTGGATTAGCACAGCCTAATAGGTCATACCCTTAAATCTCTTCGTTTAAGAAATGTTTAAGGATTATCCAAAGTCAGAAGGTCCTTTCCCTTTGCTCATGCAATGTTCTACTTGCTCACATATTGCTGGATTTTTTGACTATTCAATAAAAATACCAATGAGTGTCTATATGTTGAAAGCTATAGCCACAGTAACAACATCACAGTGGTGACAGCAGATGCAACAGGTTTGCTCTCTGGCTCAAACTTCAAGGGCCAGTGTTTTGTTCCTCAGGATGCTGCTAGAGGCAGATAGCCCACCCAGGTAACTTCAAGGGCTAGTTCTCTTATTTCTCAGGCTCTGCTCCTAGAAGAATTTGCTCACTCTTAGCTAAAACTCCAAGGGTTAGTTTCTATCACTTCAGAGCTGTGCTCCCCAATAGGGCATGTTCAGATCCTAGCTTTGAATTTTTTTTTTTAGATTTGTATGTTTAACTTGGAGTTTCCATACAGGCCAGGAAGCTAGAAGGGTGGGAAAAAGAAGGCTTAAAAGGGAGGGATAGTAGAACACATGTGATATCAAAGAAGAGGGGGAGTACCTGTGATGGAAAGGATTAAGTGGAGTTGGTGGAAAGGAGGGCATGAGGGAGGCTGACTAAACTAAGATATATGAAAAAGTCATATAAAAACCTGCCACTTTATAAGCTAATTAAAAAAATATATATTTTTAAAAAGAGTTTAAATGGAGTTACCCTGCATAGATGTATAATGCTACTCCCAGAAGCCATAGGAGTTATTAAGGGAAAATCCCAGTGCCAGGTATGGGTTACTTCCTTATAAGTCAAGGAAGTCACACAGGCCCCCAAACAATATAGGCTGTTACCATTGCTTTTGTCTGTCCAACAGAACTCGATGGTAAGACTCTATTGCTAAAGACAGCAAACATTTTGGCTACATAACATAGAAAAATCAAACTGGAACTGAGCTGGAAGTTTCCTCCCCACTGGTTAAATTTTATAGTCCCAGAAGGTATGAGGCAGGCTGCTGGAGAGAAAAGACATCAGTGGTCTTACTCAGCTGTGGACCCCTCATTCAACAATATTCATCTGCTGGGCAAGGTGTGCCCATTGGTGCCATAGTGACATGTCTGCTATTGGGATAACCAACTACTTTCTGATTAGATTTGAGGCCAACTACACAAGAGGGAATGCATGCCTGGTACTAAAAACCTGGCCAAAAGCCCATGGGTAGAAAGATCAAGATGGCAGTGACCTTGGGAAGACTCAGAAGGTATCATGGTGATGGAAAGAAGTGACTGGAGTACTGAGTAACACCTTGATCACACCTTCCAAGGCTCAGGGTCTAATGCGGAAGAGGTGGTGGAAAGAATATAAGAGCCAAAGGAAGGGTAGGACTCCTTACAACGTGCTCCCTCCAGACATAAAATGGCCTGGATATCCATGACCTCATAGTGCCTGACTCTACCTACACAAGACCATCATAAGAGGAGGAAAAGATCATGACATCAAAATAAAAGAGAGACTGATTGAGATGGGGAGGAGGTATGATGGAGAATGGAATTTCAAAGGGGAAAGTGGGGGAGGGAGGGTATTACCATGGGATGTTTTTTATAATCATGGAAAATGTTAATAAAAATTGAGAAAAAAAGAAAATAAAGGTTTCATCAGGTTAAAAAAAAAAAAAAGAAAGAAAGAAAGATCATAGACCCTACCTGGTGGGAACCTATTACTGTTGTTTTACTGAATGGATATGCTATCAATATGCCTTCTGAATACTTACACGTACACCCATAGAGTAGAGCTGCTCTCAGCCTTGGTCGGAGAAGCTTCTTTAAGCAGAGTCTCATAACTGGTCAAAGTGCTGAGAACAAGCAACTGTTGAGTGCTTAGCCCTAAATGGGACATCTGTATCACACACTCCAAGGTTCAGGGAACATCACAGAAGAGGGAGTAGAAAGTATATAAGAACCAGAAAGTAGGGCAGGGTACTGTGAAGTACTGTTCTCTGGACTGGCATGACTGTTGCACCCATGAACACGTAACAGCTACGGTTACCTGAACAAGATTGGGCCCATCAACATTCCATCACGAATGGGGAGGAGCTCATCAGGCCCTTATCCTCTCTGAGGAGTTATTGGCAGTTAATGTTTGATGGGGGAGATGGAGTCGTGTTCCTCAGTGGAGTCGCCCCTGGTAGGTTGTCCTTGCTCCAGTAAGTAACCTCCATCCATGCTCATGCCAGCAATCCTAATTTAACTCATCGGGCTTCACACATTGCACACATGTACACACACATGTACACACACACACACACACACACCAAAACATGAAAATAGGAAGAGAACTTACTAGGAATAATGGTTTAGCAAGAGTGAGACATGCATGAGAGGGCAGTGGGAGTAGATATGATCAAAATACAGTATATGCACTTATAAAGTTGCCAAACAGTAAATACTTTTTTAACTTTTAAAATATTGAATTTGTATTTAAAAACTTTTCTACAGGGCTGGAGAGATGGCTTAGCAGTTAAGGCACTTGCACTTGCCTGAGAAACCTAAGGACCCATGTTCAATTCCCCAGTAGCCATTTAAGCCAGGTGCACATGGTAGCACATGTGTCTGGAGTTTGTTTGCAGTGGTCAGAGGCCCTAGTGTAGCCACTCTCTCTCTCTCACTCTCTCTCTCTCTCCCCTCTACTCTCCTCTCCTTAATAAATAAAAAGAAACAAAAAAACTTTCCTACAAAGAAAACTCCAGGCCCAGATTCTACCAAACATTCATGACACATAATCCTAATTCTATACAAATTCTTCTATGAAACTGAGGAGAATATTTTACTACTCATTCCATGAAGGTACAACACCCTAATAATAAAACCAGCCAGACATTGCAAGCAAGGAAGAAGACTAATAGCTTTCATGAGTTTAGATGCAAAAATAAAATATTCTAAATGAAAATTTAGAGACTCAAATCCAACAATATAAAAAGAAACAGTGTACCATGGCCAAATGGAGTTTATTCCAGGAATGTGAGGCTAGTTCAATACTCAAAAATAAACCCTTATAACTCACTAGAATAACAAGCTAAAAAAGAAAAGTTATGATAATCTCAAAAGATGTAGAAAAAAATCTGCCCAAATCCAAATCCATTACTAGTTTAAAAAAGAATAAAGCTCTTGGGGTACAGAGCAGACAGCTTCAGGCTGCTGAGATGAACTTCCAAACCAGGCACACTTAGGGAGGAAGGGATTTATTAAAAAATAAGTTTAAGGATGTTTGACAAAATATGTGGAACAATGCATACTGAAAATCTTAAAACCACCTAGATAAAGACCTACCTACATAAAGACACACACTTTGTCCAGTTTCCCCCGTGTCTTATATACTTAATGGAGTCCCAAATAAAATCTACGGAAGTTTTTGTTGCTGTTGAAATTGAAGCAGATTCTACATTTTAAGTAAAAATGCAAAGAACCTAAAATGACCAAAACAACTTTGAAAAAGAACAATAAGATTGCACAACTTACACTACCTGCCTTCAAGGCTTTTGTAAAGCAAAAATGAAATCAAAGGTTCCAAGGGAATCCAATGAAGCTAAGGACCCAGGTTCTATTCCCCAAGACCCACATAAGCACAAGGTGGTGCATGCATCTGGAGTTCATTTGCAGTGGCTGGAGGCCCTGGCATGCCCATTCTATCTGCCTTTCTCTCTCTCTCTCTCTCTCTCCAATAAATAAATAAATTAATAAATTAATAAAAAATATTATTTTAAAAAATGAGACATGAGCCATCAGAATCAACAAATTTCTAGCTGATCAATACAAGTTAGTCTTTCTGAAAAAAAAATGAATTAAGACCTAAGTATGAAAAAAAAGAGAGAGAGAAAAGAAACAGATCCAAAAGACACAAAGAAAAAAATGGGAAACAGCCAGAGATTTCAGCACACAGGGAGACATGACCTACATAACACTTTACACATCATCAGCCTTTCAGAGTTGCCATGAACGAAAGGTGAGTGAGATAAGCAACAGGGTCTTTAAAAATAAACTTTATTGACAATTTTCATATATGTACATAATGTATTTTGATCACAATGCCTTTCAAAAACTTTTGTTTCCCCTCCCTCATCTCCCTTCCACTAAACCTCCTGTTCTTTCTAGCCCCTCTTCTATAATTTGATGCCTTCCACCCCCACCCCATCATCCACGGCAGAGTGTTGATGAGCCCAATATTGCACAGGTCATATGCAGGTAATGATAGCTGCTGTGAGCTCATGAATTCAATGGCCATTTCATGTCCAGAACACAGTGCTCCAAAGCACTCCTCCCCATTCTCTGTCTTACATCCTTTTCACACCTTCTGCAATTACAGCTTGGCACTGCAGATGTGAAATCGGTGGGAAAGCTACTCCACTGTGTTTACTTCAAATCCCCAAAAATTCTTGGGGAGGGAAAAATAAAAACCTGATTAGCATTGTGGAGTCTTGACTTTTTATTTTAGTTCCTTTAAATGACAGGATGATGTCTGGCATAGAAGCACACTCCTGTAATCCCAGCCTCTGGTGGTGGTGGGGGGCGGGGAGTGGAGGCAGGAGGATCAGGAGTTCATCATGTTCAAATACATAAAAAGTTCAAGGTTAGCCTGAGCTACATGAGACCTTGTCTCAAAAGAAATTACTACGTAAATACATACATACGTAAATGATAAAATGGCTGGGAACCATTGTATTCATTCACATTTGCTGCATAAACTCTCCCAGCCATTCCCAAAAGAAGCTGTGGCCACTTGCCTAAGCTGATACATGCAGGCATATAGAACCCACCAGGAGCTGCTGTCTGAGTGGGACTTGCAGTAACCAGGTTGTTGATGGGACATTGGGAATTCAGGAACAGGGTCCTTGAACTCCAAACCCTGAGTTTGTGTTTGTATTTAACCAAAGAATTGGGCAGACCAAACTGAGAAGGATAGTTATTAAATTATTATATTTATTTAGGGAAGTATAAAACCATGGGAAGGGAAAGGAAATTGATGCTCCATGTGGTCTGACAGCCCATGTGATGGGCCTGGAAGAAACATGGAGAGAGATTTAGAGGGGAAAGTGCAGAGAGCTCCTGCCACATGGAGGACAGGACAGGATAGAGAGGGGTCAGGGGAGACTTTCCAGAACCTGGAGGTTCAGGAGCCAGCCAAGAGAGCCCTTGCCCCTGGTAAGGGTCTGTTTATAACCTTACTGTAGTGGGCCTCACCTTTAGGCTTGGGTGATCCTCAGAGATGGGTGATTGGTCTGGGCTATGGGCTAGCTCAGGAATAGGCCAGCCATGACACCAACTTCTGGGGACTGAACTTGACCAACCATAGTGTCAGGATTAGACTTAAATACTAGGAAAAGAGAAACTCCCTCCCATGAGGGGCTCAGGATGTTTGTGGAAAAACAGATCTAGGGAACTCCTTCCATGAAGAAGAGATAAGGAGAGGAGAGATCCTTTACTGATCTCTAATAAAGTGGAGATTGCAGGAACAGACTTAAGGACATTCCTGCCTTTACTTTTGGGGGCCCACTCACCCTAACTGCCTCAAGATGACAGGTGGAGGTCTGGCCACATGTGCTTTTCGACTGCCTGGGTGGGAATTGAGTCTCTGCTGAGGATATTTCAGTATTCTGAGTGCTTCACTGGCTAGCCTTAGCAAGTGCCAGAATATTGCCTTGGTTCTCCTTGTCCACGACCCATGGGACCCACATACTTATACTACTTGAAATTTATTTGAACTTAATTGCCTAAAATTACCTTAGTTAATATCACTACTTCACTGGTCTCCACCAGCTACAGTGTAAGTTGCTTAAGCTTAGGCAAGAATTGTCTGTTTTGTTACAGCATTATTACATTGATAGAGCCTGGAATAACATTAAATATCTGGTGGACCCTCAAATGTTTAGAGTCAGTTATATGGCACTCAGGCCAAGGCCCCTGAATGAATCCCTCACAAAAAATAAGGTGGGTCAAAACCAAAACTGGTTGATCATGGTGGTTCACGCCTTAAGCTCCAGCACTTACTTGGGAGGCTGAGGAAGGAGGAGCCCTGTGAGTTTGAGACCAGCCTGAGACTACATAGTAAATTCCAGGTTAGCCTGGGCTACAGCGAGACCCTACCTCAAAAAAAAAAAAAAAAGCAAAGCTGTATCTCTGAAGAACCAACCAGAAGTCAAGGCCACAGAGACATAGAGTCAACCTACTGTGTGCTAACAATTCCTGTCACATCTCCACTCTGCCCTCCCACCCCCCCAGTTTGGTACATAAAGTTAATGGGATTTGGAGGGAAACTTCATTCATCAAGACTTCATGAAGTCTTAACCCAGGACAAGGACTTCCCCACACGTAGTCTTCTTGCTGGGATAAATAAGAGCTGACACATGGGAATGAGTATTGATCTAGCTAGTGCACTGGTCTCCATTTTGATGAATAGGAAATACCAGAAACAGTTTGGAACTGACAAGGTTAGTTCGGAGGGCAACACTGCTATTTCCAGTCATCGTTCATTATTTATTTATTTATTTATTTACGGGGGAAATGGAGAATGGGCATGCCAGGGCATCTAGCCACTGCAAATGAACTCCAGACACATGCGTCACCATGTGCATCTGGCTTATGTGGGCTCTGGGCAGTCAATCCTGGGTCCTTAGACTTTGCTAGCAAGTGCCTTAACCACTAAGCCATCTCTCCAGCCTAGCAGTGCTATTCCTAATGACTCAGAGAAGGAGCCCCAGAACCAGGATGACCTGGGTTCAAATCCAGACTCTGCTACTTACTGGCTGTGTTACCTTAAACAAACAACTTACCTCTATGCCTTACCTTCCGCCTCTGTAAAACAGAGATAATGGTACTTACTGCCTCAAAGGATCTTGATGAATTAAATGAGTTAGCCACTAGTGGAAGGATAAAGGAGGTACCCAAACCTAGGGACCACCTCAGGAGTAAGGGTGAGCTACCAAACAGCAAGGCTAGACCCAGGCAGAGAATATGGGACTTCCACGGGGAGACGGGGAGGCCTCTCTGCAGTGTGAACTATACTTCTACCTATGCTCCTATCTGCTTACTAGCTTACCAACTTACAAATTCTCAGGGGTACTGTGAGTATAGTAATTTTTTTTTAAAGGCACCCAGGGTGTTTGGCTGTGTTTCCTAGTCAAGCTAAGCTTGACCAGATGCCTGTCGCCCATTCGATGGCAAGGCTGGGATGAGGTCCTACTGTTCCAATCTGGGCAGAAATTATACTTGGCTATTCCGTGGGATGTCTGCTCATACAAACTCCCCCATTCCCCAGCTTCTTCTAGAAGTCTCAGGGAAGGGCATACAAAGGAACCTCAGGCATCCTTGTCAAAGGACCTGTCAGAGTCCATGATCGCTACCTTTCTAAACTTCCAAAAAGGAGCTTGGAGTAGATGGTTCAATGTGTGTGCATCAGACAGCACTACTAACAACTGGGGCCTTCTCATGATCCAGAGACCGAGTGCTTAGACAAGAGAAGCCTGGAGTGCAGGCCTGAGCTATGGCCCTTAAGAGAATGAAGGAAGTAAGCCTGAGTTCAGAGGCCGGAAATACACTAACTGCCCTGGAGCCCAACCGAGGAGAAAAGTAGGTATAGCTGGAAAACCCCTAAACTATCACCCAGGCACAAGTGAATAACCACGCCCTCCCTGCCCATCGCCCCAGAGCAGTGTGCATGCCCTTTGGAATGTAAACACAGGGCCTGCTGGTATGCATACCACACTCCGGGGGTCACCTGGCTGGGTCTTCTGGCTTTCACAGTTCTTTCTGCCAATGGTTGCTCAGATCACAAGTAACTTGTCTTTCTCACTGGGGTAAAGAAGGGATCCTATTTTGCTTAAGGGGAAAAAAAAAGTTGCAAGAGACATGTAACATGTCATGCTGTGTGTCTGAGGGAAGACAGTTCCTGGCATCAGGTATGGCAAATCAAACAGGAAGGGAGAAAATGTTTACATGCACAGCTGTGACCACCCCGCCTCCCATAACCCCTGGGGCCAGGCTTCCCAGCTACTTAACAGACTCTGAAGCACACACCAAGCCTCAGGAAACTTGCAGTCCACTGAGGCAGGCTCAGACTCTCAGCTCTGCAAAGAAGAAAAGAGGCCAGAGACCTCTTTAGAACTAATAAAAAGAGCCAGGCGTGATGGCACATGCCTTTAATCCCAGGGGAGGCAAAAGTAGGAGGATTGCTGTGAGTTCGAGGCCATCCTGAGACTTTGTAGAGACTACACAGTGAATTCCAGGTCAGCCTGGGCTAGAGCAAGATCCTACCTTGAAAAACAAACAAACAAAAAAAGCTAATAGAAAGCCAGGTGTGGGGTATGGCAGCTCATACTTGCAAACCCAGATTTTGGGAGGCTGAACTGAAAGGACTGTCAAGTTTGAGACCAGCTTGGGATATAGTATGAGACCCTGGGAAGGGCAAGAGGCTGTATCAAAGCACCCAACAACACAGTGGGGAAGGGGAGAGAGAGAAGGGGGAGCAGCACTTCATTTTATTTAGCAGCACTTTTAAATTTCAGAGAAAAAAAAAATAAGCAACTACTTTCTCATAGACAACAATGAGCCACACTTATATAACAGGAATGAAACAAGGTCATTTATCAAACTTCAGTAATTCAGACAGCCATTTGCATGTTATACTTACACAAGTTTCTTAAAATTGTACATAGATCTCATACTTACATTTGAAAAAAAAATTTCCTTTATTCTGGTAGCAAAATAGTTAGTTATCTTTTTAAAATACCCTGAAAAACTTTAATACAATTATTTTGTTATATATTAAATACTCTCCTAAAATATCAATCATTTCTCTTCCATCTCTCGTAGAATCTTACCACCACTACTTTTTCTTTTCTCTTAGCATGTTTGACACATCCCAGATATGCACGAAAAAGAAGATTTTCTTATAAGTCCATTATTTAAAAAAAAAAAAAGTTAAAAAAAAGGCTGAAGGGAAAAAAAGAAGGAAGGAAGAGAAGAAGGGCGGGAGGAGGAGCCAATGACAATATTTGGCATGACACTGTAGATTGTTTTTAGTACGGTACACAGGCACTGGAATTATATAAACCAGTTCTTATTTGAAACTATGTTGGCCCAGTAGCACTCTCTAGTGGCCACACTATATCAAAGCACCCAACAATAAATAGTGGGGCATTTGGAAAGTTAAATGTGGGAAATTCAGTTGTTTTTTTTTTTCCCCCCCCGGGGTCACAAGTCAACCAGCTTCTAGAAAATCGACTTCTGGATACAGGTTGCCTGCAAGTGCTCAGTTCACAGCCCCGTGAATGCCAGCTTCACATAATACTGAAACGTTCCTTCAAAAGCTAGACTCGGGTAAGGTTTTCTTCCGTCCTAGGGAAAGAGTGTGGTATTTCACTCTTTGCAAGGTGCCATAGGAAGTCTGGTCCCCAGGAATGCTCCTTTGGGAGATGGCACTGGCCCTGGGGGGCCTGCTGGCTTTCCGAGGGAGGTGGAGAGAGCTGGGCGCAGATCGGACGTCCCTCTCCATGTGGCTGCCCAGGGCCCTGGCTGGGCTCTCTCGACTCCTGAGGGCAGGAGATGAGCCTCGGGCCTGCTTGTCCACGGTGGGGCTCAGCCTGCCACTCACAAGGGAGACTGGGGGTGTCGGTGGGGAGTCCTCAGTTCTCACAGCTCTCCTGTGCTCTTTCTTCCAAAACACTGACCTCAGAAGAGTGAATGTGCCCTGTCCCCTGTCCTTCTCAGGGGCCCTCACCTCTGCAGCAGCCCTCATCTTAGGTAAGGTCCCTCGGCCGCTGTCCTTGCTGGTTCTGAACAAGGCCTCAGATGGAGAGGGAGGGCTGCTCTGGCTTCCCACCTGGTCACTTCCCTTCCAGGTGGCTGCCTTCTGGCCCTCAGGGCGGAGTGGTCTCTCAGCCCTCACAGAGGGCATCACAGTGAGAGGCAGGTCAAACCTTTTGGGGAGCCTGATATCCTGACTTGAGTTTCCTGTTCGTGGCCTGGCTATGTTCAGACTATCTAAGGACCCAGGGGCCAGATGGTGGTTGGGGTGGCCTGAGGGACAGGACATCCCAGCTGGTCCTTGCCTGCTGACTTGACCACCGTCTTCGCCCGTAGCAGGAAGAGTGACATCTGACCTTGGCGATGCTGACTTCTCATCCCCACCAGCAGCACCAGTCAGCAGTGGCACGATGGACTGGCTGGTGGAGCGAGGTCTTCTCCTGGACTCCAGGTACTCCACCAGCTCAACAGATGCTTCGGGTCGTTTCTCCCTGAGTCCAAAGGACCACCGGAGGGGCATGGTCTTGAAGGGGCCGTGCCCAGATCGAGAAGCGGTGGGAGCCTTCATGCTGATGCTTCGGCCACCAATGCCCCGGACCAAAGGCCTGGACTCCACCCCTCCTGAAAGAAACACCAAAACCATGAGCACTGGACAGGGGTCCATGCAATGTCAGATACTGAGCAGCAACGTGCTAGGTGCTGGGCTAAGCAGGTTCATTCCTTTAATTAAAAAATTATTTTATTTTATTTTTACTTATTTGAGAGAGAGAGAGAGAGAGAGAGAGACAGACAGAGAGAATGGGTACGCCAGGGCCTCCAGCCGCTGCAAATGAACTCCAGACGCACACACTACCTTTTGCATCTGGCTTAAGTAGGTCCTGGGGAATGGAACCTGGGTCCTTTGGCTTTCCAGGCCAGTGCCTTAACCCTTAAGCCACCCCTTCAGCCTGGGAAGTTCATTCTTTTTTTTTTTAATTTTTTTTGTTTATTTATTTATTTGAGAGCGACAGAGAGAAGGAGGCAGAGAGAGAGAGAGAGAGAGAGAATGGGCGCACCAGAGCTTCCAGCCTCTGCAAACGAACTCCAGATGCATGCGCCCCCTTGTGCATCTGGCTAACGTGGGTCCTGGGGAATTGAGCCTCGAACCGGGGTCCTTAGGCTTCACAGGCAAGCGCTTAACCGCTAAGCCATCTCTCCAACCCGGGAAGTTCATTCTTAGAGTAAGCTGGCCCAGCATTTAACATCAATGTCACCCATCTTTCACTACATCCGTGAACAGAATGCTCAGCAAGTCTCTCCTCTTCCATGTCAAATTGGATATTAACACCCTGTTTCAAATACAAGAATGTCAAACGCAGGCTGGGGAGATGGCTCATCTGCTGAAGTTATTGCCTTGCAAGCATGAAGACCTGAGTTAAGTGACAAACACAATCTAAATAAAAAGGCATCATGACCCAACTTACACAACAGACACACATGTGCATGTATGTGCATGCATGTGAAGACAAACCAGGATGGAGAAATGGAAACCCAGAATGACAAGATATTGGGGGGGGGGACTGTGAGGTGTTATGCATGGCTGTCACTGAGAAGGAAGTCATCAACAGAGAGACACTGCCCACATGGTACCAGGATAGTCACGTGTCTTTGGAGGAAGGCCGCCAGTCAGCTATACAAGCACGGCACCCACAGCTGGCTGTTGAGAACATTCTACTCTAACGCGGAGTATATTACGGACTGAAGGTTTACACGCCCTCAGATTCATATGTTGACTTGCCAAGGTGAAGATGCAAGAAGGAGGTGGGGGCATTGAAATAGTGCCCTTATTGTAAGACAGAAGAAAGAGCTAGCTAGGGTCTTTCTGCCTCTACACCATGGAAGAGGCCTGAGGTGGTTTGATTCAGGTGTCCCCCACAAACTTAGGTGTTCTGAATGCTAGGTTCCCAGCTGATGGAGATTTGGGGATTAACGTCACTTGGAGGCAGTGTATTGTTGGGGCAGGCTTATGGGTGTTATAGCCAGTGTCCCCTTGCCAGTGTTTGGCACACTCTACTGTTGCTATTGTCCACCTTATGTTGGCCAGCGGGTGATGTCCACCCTCTGCTTATGCCATCATTTCCCCTGGCCATTATGGAGCTTCCCCTCAAGTCTACAAACCAAAATAACCGCCCCCCCCCCCAAAATGCTCTTGGTCAGGTGATTTTTGCCAGTAATGAGAACCTGACTGCAACAAGGCCCTTCTAACAACCTGGCATCTGGCACCTGATTCCAGACATTTATCCTGCAGAACTGTGAGGAAGGAACTTGTGGTGTTGAGCCCCCAGTCTATAGTATTCTGTTACAGTAACCCTGATGGACTACAACAGAGCTATTCAAAAGTGAGCAAGGGTCACTGCCACAAAATGCCCCATCAGCTGCTCAACCAACTTGACGGGGCAGGTAGGGAAAGGACCCGAGATTTTCAAATACGAGATCAGGGAGAGCAAAAGGTTATGGGGCACACTGATGGAAGAATCAAACTGCACGTGAGCCAAGCAAGCGACAGAAAGGACCACGGGAGAAGAGGCAGAGCGCTCATGACCAGCCACGGGGGGAGGCAGGAGCATCTCAGGTTCTGCAGGGATTTTGCATGTCAGGTTTTTCACAGGTAATTTCTAATATCTTTTTCTTTAGCACATTTCTTTTAGACTGGCCAGAAATAGACACAATTTCACCCAAAATACTTTGTCACTTCAGCTCGTATTGACCCTATGGCTCCACCGTTCAATTCCCCACACCTGGGGAAAGATAAAACGCGGCTCTGGAGTGTGTCGTGCATGTGAAGTTGCCTTTCTTCTTTTTCCACGGCCCTGGGAAGGGCAACGAGAGAGGAGCTTTATATTAGGACAAAGCTATGACTTTGAGCCTTTCGCAGGTGGAGTGGCCTGGAGCCCTGGCAGGTGGCTAGAGGACTTGGCTGCTGCCCTAAATAGTCATCACCCCTTGTTCCTGGTAAGAATGGGCCCCGGGCCAGGGATAACATCAACACCCACACTACATTGTGTGGGATGCATAGGCACCCACAGGCCCCCTTCAGTTCTCCTCTTTCTTGAGAAAAAAAAAAAAAAACACCCTTTCTTTATCTTCTTTAACCATTTACTGTCCTCTGATAACGCAACCTGAGAGGAGGAAGAAGCACCTTAGATAATTATGAAGTCAACAGCATCAGGAAGGAAGAAAATGAGCAGCACACATAACCTGCTCATAGCTACCAAGCATCCCACCTCTTTCCAGGAGGATGGAAATCCTAAAGTCCTTTGTGTGGGAGGTGGCCCCTCTGAGACACTAGAAAGAGGGTACGATTCAGAAAGACCTGAGGACTAACTCTGACTGACCCTACCCCATCTCCAGAGGGTTCTAGACCCTTCCTTATTCAGCAGGTCTGCCTAAGAACCAGCAAGGACCCAGAATCTGAAGATAAAAAGACTGAGGTGCAATCTTCCTGGAGGGTGTATAGCCCCACGGCAGACATAATGAGCTCGCAGGTGCCAGCAGCACCCTCTGATGGGCACATCTCCGACCAACATGGAAGCTCTGGAGCTGGCAGATAATGGTGAGACATCACCTCTATTCATGTTGAAGTGTGGCTACCTTGACTCCTAAGCGACTTCGATCCTCGGCCAGTGAAGGGAGGCATCACCCTGACTCAAACTGCGCTGTGAGGGATGGGCCGCTTCTTCCGTCATGAGCTGTCTGCAGTAGCTCAAGACCTTCCAGTCTCCATGGACTTCCACTGAGCTTCATCACCTAGCCCGCGATTCATCCAGAAAACATTTAATGAACCTACTGGGTGCCAAGGACTACTTTCAGAGCTCGGGAAAAGGCATGTGAGACAAAAAGCTACACATATGCAGTAAGTGCTAACGTGAAGGACCAGGCAGGGTAAGGGGCCCAAGCTCAGCGAGTGAGTGATGAGAAACATTTGAAAAGAGACCTAAACGAGGGAGGTGAGATGAAGAGGGAGGCACGCGAGGCTTTGAGGAAAACAAACTCGAGGAAGTGACAGCAGCGAGTGCAAAGGCCCCAAGGAAGGAGGACCTCAGCGGGGCAACACGCAGCAGAGACAACCGCGCTGGAACAGAGGCAGAGGGCGCACTAGCCTTCTCGCCGCCGGGCCTCTCTGTATCTGGAGACAGCTCTGTCTTTGACCTCCCACATTAAAACAATTATAGCACCTCTCTGTCTCTGAGCATGCTATGTTTTGTTTTGTTTTTTTTTTTTTTTGAAGCCTCTTTGGTGTGTACAATTTCTTCCCAGCCTGGTAACCGTTCTGCATGGAAGGCAGAGGCAACCCAGGGGCAAGCCTGACCCCAAACACCCCCACGTCCCCAGATGAGGTGAAGCTATGCAGAGAAGCGGAGGCTTCTCTTCCTCTGAGACTGGCCAGCAGGATGAGGCTGGGGAAGAGAAAGGCTGTCACACCACCAGCTCCTGGGAACCCACACCACTTTCTCCCTCGCCTTCATTCCAGAGACAGTGGGGCGGAGCTCTCTAGGCAGAAGCCGAGAGAAAACTGCAAAACAAGAGGGTCCAGCTAGGTGTCCTAGCCAACACTTGGGAGGCTAAAGCAAGAGGATTAAGAATTTCAGGCCAACCAGAGCTCCATAGCAAGACCCTGTCCCCAAATAATGGTAATAGTAAAATTATGATAATAATAATGATAATGACAACATCAGCACAGACAGCCTAGCAGTAGAGTTTGGAAAACCAGGATGAGAGCAACTGTTAACGAAACAAGCACCCAGAGGAAACCGATATCAATGTAATCAAGAAACTTGAGTCTCTAGGAGATGCAAATAGCACATCAGGGACTGAAAACTGTGATCTGTGGAAATTAAAGTTCAATAAATTAATTGGAGGCATGTAGGATCTCTCACATGATGCACACGAATAAGGATAAGGAGAAAGAAATATCTCACATCCTAGAACAAAACGGCCAGTGGTAACCACAAGGTAGAAAAGCAAGAAGACAGATCCAGACCACTATGGGAATCTGAAAGCAAGAGAGACAATACCTCAGTGAGAAGACCATTTTCCCAAAGAAAGCTTAAATTTGCAGAAGGAAGGCACATGGGGGCTGGGCAGGCTGAATCGCAAGTGCACACACCCAGCAGCATGCTGGTAAAATTTCTGAACTCCAAAGTCAAAGAGAATCCTGAAAGCTTCCAGCCAGAAAGAACAAATGACACTCATGTGAAAAGGAACATTCCAGGCTTCTCACCTTCCACCCTGGGGCCAAGGAAAGCATGGGAAAATGGGGGGGGGGGGAGGGAAGATGCCTGAAAGCAAGACTGCAGCTGAAGAGCTGGGGCCAGCCAGGCTCCACCCACCCCTGGGTGAAAGTGAATGTGTGCTGCTAAGCAAGCGAAAGGGGTTCTGATTAGCACCGCCAAGCAGAACGGAGCTCTCAAGGCAGGGGTAGTGACGAGAAGAGAACCTCGCTGCACCCCTCCATGCTGCAGCTGGGCCCCTGCATTCCGCGAGCTGTCCCTCCTGCGTGGGGAAGACCAGAAGGTTCCCTCAAGACAAGTCAGGGTACTCAGGAAAGGAGTTCTAACCATAGTCTGGAAAGGGTAAAATCTAAGAGTGGGGGTAGGGAGGTAATGCGGGCAGTGTTTCCCAAAGCAGACCAGAGACAGCAAGCGAAAAGCACTTCGATTCTCCCATCTGAGCGGATGGCAGGGAGAGCATGACAATGGAAGTGAATGCCTCACTTTACTAGGAGTGAAGAGAGACGATGATGACATGGAGTGCCTTGCAGGAAAGCATGATTTATTATAAATACTGAGAAAGAGGACACAGACAGTAATCAGATGAAAAAAGGGGGACTAGGTAGTTGGCTTAGTAGTTAAGGCACTTGTCTGCAAAGCCTTACGACCAGGGTTCAATCCCCCAGTACCCACGTAAAGCACAGATGCACAGTGGCGCATGCATCTAGAGTTTGTTTGCAGCAGCTGGAGGACCTGGTGTGCCCATTCTCTCTCTGTCCTGTCTCTCTTCTTTCTATATCTCACTACTTGCAAATAAATAAATAAATAAAAAGGAAGGCAGAGATTCCAAACTGATGAGGAGAAATGGGAACAAACAGCAACATGACCAAGTCAACAAAAAGAAGAGAAGGGGAAAAGAAACAAAACAACATGAAAAGCTTCAAGTGAAATCAAATTGTGCAATTGCTGCGTTAAGTCCCAAAGAACTGACTTCTCTAACAATGCTCCAAGGCCAGGGATAAGGCTCAGTGATGCAGCATATGCCTTGTTTGTAGGCCTGAGACCCCAGCTTCCATCGCTAGTACTGGAAGAGTGCAGGAGTGGGAGATGGGCCCTGAATTTTTGACATGGAAAAAAAAGAAAGGTCTGGAGAGATGGCTTAGTGATTAGGGTGCTTGCCTGCGAAGCCTAAGGACCCAGGTTCGATTCCTCAGTACCCACGTAAACCAGATGCACAAGGTACACATGAGCCTGGAGTTTGTTTGCAATGGCTAGAGGCCATGGCATGCCCATTTTCTGTCTTTCCCTATCTTCTTTCTTTTCTTTTCTTTTCTTTTCTTTTCTTTTCTTTTCTTTTCTTTTCTTTTCTTTCTTTCTTTCTTTCTTTCTTTCTCTTTCTCTCTCTCTCTCTCTCTCTCAAATAAATAAGAATAAATTGAAAATATTTTTAAAAAATCAAAACCTAGCAAGGTGTGTTGGCGCACGCCTTTAATCCCAGCACTCGGCAGGCAGAGATAGGAGGATCACCGTGAATTCGAGGCCATCCTGAGGCTACATGGTGAATTCCAGGTCAACCTGGACTAGAGTGAAACCCTACCTCAAAAAAAAAAAAAAAAAATCAAAACCTAGTATTTCCAGAAACCACTTAAATAGAAAGCCAGAGAAAGGGATTAAAAAAAAAAAAAAAGCAAAATGACACCAGGCAAGTGCAAACAGAAAGAAGGATGAAGAATTATTAGTAAGAATAAAATAGAATTTAAGCTTTGTTGCAGTCAGGATCACATCGCTGACAGAAAATATCTGACTAAGAGCAGCTTGTGGGACAAATAGGGTTTATTTTGGCTTACAGACTCGAGGGGAAGCTCCATGATGGCATGGAAAAACAACAGCATGAGCAGAGAATGGACATCACCTCCTGGCCAACATCAGATGGACAACGGCAACAGGAGAGTGCGCCAAACACTGGCAAGGGGACATGGGCTATAATACTCATAAGCCTGCCCCAACAATACACTGTCTCCAGGAGGCTTTAATTCCCAAATTGCCACTAGCTGGGAACCTAGCATTCAGAATACTTAAGTTTATGAGGGACACCTGAATCAAACCACCACAAGCTTAGAAAAATAAAGCAAGATAAAGAGAACCACTAAAGTGATAGAAGGCACAGAAAAAGACCCAACAATCCCAAACTTTCAGACTCCTATTAACAAAGCAACTTACAATATAAGTGAAAATTATTAAAATACACGAAGCACCAGGGACCATTGTGGAAGAGAGGTGGCAGAAAGAATGTAAGAGCCAAAGGAAGTGAAGGAGTGCTTTGGAATACTCTTTTCCAGATACACAGTGCCATGGCATGACCTATACAAGACATGAATAATAGGAGGGGAAAAAAGTGATGACAGCAGAATATACTAGTTGGGAAGAAGGGATTCAGTGGGGGAGGCATAGCGAAGGGGGGAACACAGGAGGGTGGTCTGAAGGGCTTATAATCATGGTATATTGTGAATATGTATGGAAGTTGTCAAATACAACATGTTTAAAAATGCATGAAGCACATGGTTAAAATGTGATTTCATGGGAAGGTTTCAATGTATCTAGTCAGGAAGTCAGAAAAAGTCTAATTCAGAGCCAGGCTCAAAAGTACACACCTATAATCCTAGCACTTGGGTTATAGGCAGGAGGTAGGCAGATCATCAGTTCATGGTCATTCTTGGCTACACAGCAAGTTCAAGGCCAGCTTGGGACACAAGAGACCCTGTTTCAAAAAAGTAAATGACAGTGTGTGTGTGCGCGCACACACACACACACACACACACACACACACAGAGAGAGAGAGAGAGAGAGAGAGAGAGAGAAAGGGAGAGAGAGAAACTAAGGACATAGAACTGAATAAAAACACTACCTAATCTACTTTTATAGCTATGATAAAAACATCTAAAGCTCACAGAACCTCAGATTCTACATTGTTTTATGTGTATAGGGACCATTTGTAAAATAATGATCATAGGCTTCACTTCAACAGGATAGCTTGTGAAACTCACATGCTTGGATCATAATTCACCCAGTAGAAATCAAGAATAAAAAGGCAAACAAGCTTGAATACTTGAAACTCCCAGATAACATCTAGATCAAAAAGGAAACATAAACTGAAGTGAAATACTATCTGGAAAGCACCGAAAAGGAAAATAAAATAAAACCTTTGATGCCCAGTAGAAAAGCTACAGAGGCAATTTATCAGCAGAAGCACCAGTCCTGGCAGGTTGAGGACACCTAAGTCCCAGAGCCTTTACTGACAGGGAATTCTGGAAGGAAAACCATGTAAGTTTTCACATGGTCAACTTTTCCTACAGTTGCAAAACTAAGGTGCTTTTATATTCTTTTCTGCCTTTATAGCATACCTATCTCCTTTGCACTGCAGACATTTGGCATACTTACCTCTGGAAAATAAAGGCTAGGACTCACCTCACTTAATTCTGACAATAAAAAAAGCTCTCCAATATAATTCTAACCCTACAAGGGGTTGGATCCCTCGAAAAACCTTTGTGCCAGATTTTGATCTTGTCCAGATGTAACAATACGACTAGCTTGCAACCATCTCAGAACTTCTAACAGGAGTTAGATCTGTCTCTTTTTTATTCGGACTCTGACAGGGAAGGCTCCCTGAGAAAGCAAGGCTCTTACAACAACCAAACAGAAGAACCTGGAGGGTGAACCCAGCAGCTAAGATCCCCAGAGGACACTTAGTTGGAGGAGCCTAAAGGACAGCTGTCACTTCTGCCTCAGCCCTGTTTGTCTCTGTGGAGTCTTTCCAGGGCTGTGTCTGACACTCCTCTGAAGACCATGTTTAAAAGCTAGGCCATTCTTTGAGGCTGTCTGCTCAGGGGAGGGTGTCCTTGAGAGAAATGACAAGTGCCTGTGGTAGGATAGCTTTAGACAGAGCAGGGACGAGTTTATGACTTTACCACTGGCAGCACGGATAGGGATGAACAAGCCTAAAGAGGACACTCCTAGAGTGTAACCACGCAAATGGGAGGGAAAAGCAATGGCAGGCAGGGCGAGTCAGAACGCACCACATTTCACTCCGCTCCGCAGAGATGCGTTCTAAGAACGTACTCCTGTCGGCATTAGGTCTCAGTGAAATGGTGGCGGCCAAAATGCTGAACACTAGACAGCAATTAACTGAACTACGATGCAGGAACCACTACAAACCAGAAAGTTGACTCACGGGTCATCTAAACACTGTCTCTATTATCACGCCCATGCGCTCACAAAGATGTATGTACCAAGATTCCGGTACAGGCTAGGAATTGTGCCACACGATAGTGACAATGCAGTGCAATGCAAGGAAACAGCCAGCGGGGCATGAACATATACAGCATGCCCCAGCAATCCCACTCCTCGGCACATGTCCAACAGAAGCACAGGCATATGGACACCAGAAGACATACAGAAAATGTTACAACAGCTCAGGTTGGTACCCTCTAGCCAAATGATTGAGACTAGAAGTATGTAAGGCTTCAGATTTCTTCAGATTTTGGGTTAAGTTTTTTTTTTTAATATGTTTGTTTATTTGAGAGAGAGAGAGAGAGAGAGAGAGTTAGTACGGGCACACTAGGGCTTCCAGCCTTGACAAACAAACTCAAGACACATGCACCACTTTGTGCATCTATCTTTACGTGGCTACTGGGGAATTAAAACCAGACCATTAGGCTTTTCAAGCAAGCGCCTTTAAATGCTGAGCCATCTCTCCAGCCTATTTTGTTTTTGAGGCAAGGTCAACTCTAGCCCAGGCTTACCTAGAAATCATTCTGTAGCCCTAACTGGCCTCAAACTCACAGCGACCCTCCTACCTCAGTCTCCCAAGTGCTGGGATTGCGGACATGAGCCTAGCTTTAGATTTTGAAATATATGGAATCATGTGATATCTTAGAAATGAGGTCCAAATCTAAACATGAAATTCTTTTATGAATCATGTATACCTTAGCCTGAAGGTAATTTTATATGATGTTTGCAACTATTTTGTACATGAAATAAAATTTCATAGTGAAACATTTTCTACTTTTGGTGGTATCATATTGATAAGAAATTTCAGATGCTGGGGCATTTGAAATTTTTATGTTTTATGTATAACCTGTAGTGCATGTAATAAACTCCAAACTGGAAACAGCCTGCAAGTCTAATCACAACCACATAAATACAGTGTGAACTGTTCTCACAATGTGAGAAATACTTAAGAGGAAAATGGCATAGTCAGGCAAGCAGAGACACTGTCAAAGCTGACCCATCGTGGGGCTCCACGCAGAAACTGCACCCATTTTCAGAGAATCCACCAGTATTTCAGAAGTCTGTACATCTGTATTAACCCAAGGTGCTTCCTTTGGTGAGCAGACCTCTAGGGTAGACCACCATGCCAGGCTCTGCTGCAGTGGCTTCGAGCTCATCCTTAATGCATGGAAAGCAGAAGTTCCCTCACCTTACCTTTCACACTCATTTCCAAACCCTGTCTTTGCTTTTATGCCAGTTGTCAGCAAACAACTGTATTTTTTCTTTCTCTCTCTCTCTCATATACAAGTTAACTTCTGTGCACAGAACTATACATCCCTAGTTGGTTTGCTTACAAACATATGCACCTCACAAATACAATGGTAAACAGAAGAAGCTGAACATAAAAGGTTGCATGCCATATGGCTCTACAGGTAAAATTTAATCTATGTAAACATACTGGAAACATATAAACCCGATCAACTACTGCCCTGCTCTACCCTCCCCAACAGCTACTCAGTGTGCTTGGACCAAAGTCCAAGAGGCATGTCATGATCCGCCCTGTGCTCCTTGTTTGACTTAACACGGGTAGGACTCATCGATGGTGTTGAAGTCCATGAAAGTGGGAAGCAAATGAGTGAGGCAGGATTCCAGAACTAACTGGCTTTCCTTCCTTCCCCTTCCCTTCCTTCCTTTTGCAGTGCTGGGGGTTGAACCCAGGGTCTTGTGCATGCTAGAGAAGTGCTCTACCTCTGAGCTACACCCCAGCCAAGAACTCTCTATTTCTGAGATCAGACAAGATCGGGCGTGTCCAGGGTGGTATGGCTGTAGACAAGAACTCTTGATTTCTTAATCTGGACATGAATATGTGCATTTTAAGATAATTCATCAGATGTATACTTGCGGTTAATACATTTCACTGCATATAAGTACAGCAGAAATACTTGTATATTTTTGCATATGATATAGCATATTCATAACTACAATCTATCTATATACAATGTGCAGTAAAGTGCATCACAAGTATACATTTTAAAAATATTTTTATTTATTTATTTTCAAGGAGAGGGAGAGAGAATGAGGGAGATTGGGCCTGCCAGGGTCTCTTGCTGCTACAAATGAACTCAGACACAGGCTCCACTTTGTGCATCTGAATTTACATGGGTACCGGGTAACTGAACCCAGGGCCATCAGGCTTTGCAAGCAAGTGCCTATAACTGTTAAGCCATCTCTCCAGCCCATCAGTATACATTTTGATTTGCACACGCGCAGACAGGATTCTTGTCTCTAAGATCAATCCCTTGCTGCTCTATATGACCTCAATCCTTCCAGACCAGGTCATCTGGATGCTGCCATGCCCTATCATTTCTCTTTCAGGAAGGGAATAGGAACGACCATGAGACCCCCTTCCTGTGCCTGTGCCTTTGACCACACTGCATGGTGTCATGTGCATGCACCATCACTTCTTGTACGCAAAGTTCTTCTCCACCTGTTGCAGTCAGGTTTCCATTCCCTCCAAGCCACAGCAGATACTCCTGGCAAATCGCTGGTGGCCCTCTAGCCTCATGGCACTTACCCATCACCCTGTTACTCGGACCCCCTGAAGCACTGATAGCCTTCTTTCTGACAAGACACTTTATGATACCTGGAAATAACCCTTGCCTGGCTTGCTCTAGGTCTCCCTGGTTGCTTCTCTCAGCTTTTTCTTGGCCTCTCCACCTTTGCTCAATCCCTAGACATTACAGAATCCCCAGGCTTGGTCTTTGCTGTTCACTCTTCTATCTTTATAATCTTCCAGGAGGGCTCAGCCAGCCTATGGCTTTCAGTTCCATCTGTGTGCTAATGGCTCTCAAGTATCCATCTCTACTTCCTCCTCATCACACCGACATGGGTATCTTACAGAAATCTCAAAATCACCATGGTAAACTTTCTTACTTCCTCCCAAACCCGACATTGTTCCTACCCAATGGTTCCCCATCGTGTGGACTGCACAACCGTCCACCTTGTTAGCTAGATCTTAAGCAGGGAGACATGGATGGTGATTTTCCTTCTTTCATATCCTCATCTAACACAGCAACTCCTTCTAGATCTATCTTCAAAATACATCCACAATTGTCCATCTCTTCCCTAACACACACACCAAAGCCATCGTGTTCCACCTCCCTACATATCACCAAAAGAGGGCCTTTAACGACCACTCAGGACCACCTTCTCCCTCCTCATAATGGATTCGTTATGTAGCAAAGGAGATTTTAAAAATATAAACCAGGGCTGGATAGATGGCTTAGTGGTTAAGGTGCTTGCCTGCGAAGCCTAAGGACCCAGGTTTGATTCCCCAGAACCCACATAAGCCAGATGCACAAGGTGACACATGCATCTGGAGGTCATTTGCAGTGGCTGGAGGCTCTGGCTTGCCCACTGTCTCCCTCTATCTGCCTCTTCCGCCCTCTCGCTCCAATAAATAAATAAAATATTTTATTTTATTTATTTGACAGAGAGAGAGGGACAGAGAGAGAAGGGCACGCCAGGGCCACCAACCACTGCAAATGAACTCCAGGCACATGTGCCATCTTGTGCATCTGGCTAACGTGGGTCCTGGGGAATCAAACCTGGGTCCTTTGGCTTTGTAGGCAAAAGCCTTAACTGCTAAGCCATCCCCTCAGCCCCCCCAAAATTTTTTAAAATAAACATAAAGCAAACCCTCCACTCACTATAGCCCCCATCCACCTCCCACTACCCTAACTCCTCGCTCACTCTGCTGTCACCACACCTCTGGCTTCTTCTGCTCCTCACACCAATATCCCCTGCTCACCTTTGAGAGCTTCTGTTCTGAACACACTCTCCAGCCTTCCACATACGTTCCCTTCTCCCTCACTCATGTCTCTGCTCATGGTCACCTCGCCCATCCTACTAAATAGTTCTCAGTATCTCCCTCTCTCTCTCTGCACTTTCTTCCCTGATTAGTTCCCTCTTTGCCCTTTTCTCTGACTTAAACCACATTTCTGCCTCAGTTTACTTGTCTACCCCCATGAGATAGGAAGCTCCAGGGAAACACAGGAAGAATGTAGGGACATCCCTGGCAAGCCATGGGGCATTGGCTCCAGGACCCCATGCAGAGGCTGAACTCCAGGGAAGTTCAAGTCCCTTATATAAAATAGCACAGCATTTGCATGTAGCCCACGCACATCCTCCTACATCTTTAAATCATCTCTAGATTACCTACAATGCCTAATGCAATGGAAAAGCTGTGTAAGCAGTGGTTAGGAATAGCAAGAAAAAGCCTTCATCAGCTTATACAAATGCAACTTTTTCCAAGATTTTTCATCCATGGCTAGTTGAATCTACCATGCAACTCATGGATATGGAGGGTCCGCTGTGCCTGTGGATGGAAGACTATGGGAGGGTGGAGGGGCAGGTGAGGGCAGGTCATGAAGAGAAATGAACAAACCTCTTGTCAGGAGTGGTTCTTTATATCAAGGCTGTGAACAGCCAATGCTCACCTAAACAGGAGGAGCAGCAATCGTCATGCAAAAAGGAAAGAAAACCAGCAAATTGAACCAACATACCCTTTTCCTGGTGGCAGAAGCTGTTGGTGAGGACTGGAGAGTCGGGCACCCTGGGCCAGGGAAGGGCAGGGGGCGGAGCTCCAGGACAACAGGCTGCCCCTCGTGCTGTTGCCATTGTGGCTCCCAAGCCTCATGAGCCAGTGATCAGACAAGGAGGAGCTGGTGGAGCCTGCAGAGGGAGCAAAGGAGAGGCCTGGACCCAACCCAGCCCTGAGGGTTCCGGAGGAGAGTCCGACTGCCAGGTTCCCATGCCCACCCCAACCTCTAAGCCCCGGAGCTGTAGAATGAGAAACAAAAAAGGATGCCAAGAAGAGACATCTGCCATGGTGTACCACACTTACAAATATAGTGAGTGACACTGGGGCACTGAAAAGACAGTGACCTAACCAGTATTAAAATGCTTTCCGTGAAATTACTTGTAACCAACTCTGGCTTCCTAAATATGGTTTTGGATTATCTTTCCAAGGGCACAGGACTTTAGTGACCATAACAAGAGCCACCGTTAGAGTAATGATTATGGTTTAGCCCCAGTGAGCAATGTGATAGGAGCACATTCCAAGTTTGGCAAAGCCAAGTCTTTTTTTTTTTTTTTGGTTTTTCGAGGTAGGGTCTCACTCTAGCCCAGGCTGACTTGGAATTCACTATGGAGTCTCAGGGTGGCCTCGAACTCACGGCGATCCTCCTACCTCTGCCTCCCGAGTGCTGGGATTAAAGGCATGCGCCACCACGCCCGGCTCTAAAGCCAAGTCTTTATAATGGGCATGAAGGATCTGTACCCTTTGGCAATAAGAAAATCTGTCCTCTAACATGGTATGTGGTTTGCTACTGTTCTTTGCCTTCTCTGCTCATTTGTTGTTTGAGATGGTCTTCCTGTGTAGCCTAGGCTGACTTAGAACGCATGGTCTTCCTGCCTCAGCCTCCTGGGTGCTGAGATTACAGGTAGGTGCTCCAGTGCCTGGTCCTAAGTATTTTATTATTCTTCTATTGTCTACCTTCTATAAATGGAAGCCAGGCTTAAGTTAGGCATGACTTAGATCTGCTGAGGACTGTTAGTTTTATTTGGCATTTCTCAACAGTGGTTAGAAATTGTAATTAATATTTCTCTTGGGCTTTTGAGGTAGGGTCTCGCTCTAGCTCAGGCTGACCTGGAATTCACTCAGTAGTCTCAGGGTGGCCTTGTCAAGGTGATCACCCTACCTCAGTCTCCCAAATGGTGGGATTAAAGGCATGCACCAACACACCTGACTTACAGTTAATTTTTTAAATGCTCTTTTGTCCCAAAGATAAAGGATAACTGCTTTGCAATGTGGAATGAGCCACATGAAAGGGTAACACTTTTTTTTTTTTTTAGCCCTAGACTTCTAAGCAAATTGGAGTCACATAAACAAATTGCTGGGGTGCCATTTTCTTGAAAGGCCCTGTGCCCTTCATACCAACCTCTCTTTCGTCACCTGATATGTGCATGCACATGTGGAGGTCAAAGGAGAACTTCAGGTGTCAGTCTCTGGCTCCCACCTTGTTTGTGCACCTTCTGTGTGAACCAGGCTAAGTGGCCCATGAGTTTTGGGGAGATTCTTCTGTCTTTCCCTCCCTTCTTGCCACAGGCACCCTGGGACTGCAGATACTCACACATTTCAGCACCCAGCTTTACGTGGGAACTGGGGATCCGAACCCCGGCAAGCAAGCTTGACTGGGAAGCACTTTAACCACTAAGCCACCTTCTCAGCCCCTGGCTCACCCTTTCTTTTTATAAAATTTTATTCGCTTATTTGTGTGTGTACACACACACACACACACACACACACACACACACACACACACCAGGCTCTCTTGCCATAGCAAACAAATATCCATCTGGTTTTACATGGGTAGCTGGCAAATTAACCAGGCCAGCAGGCTTTGAAGCAAGTGCCTTTAACCACTGAGCTATTTCCCCAGCCCTGCCACTCCCACACCCGTCTCTCCCTTTCTAACAGTACTAACATAGGCTTACATGGTCCATGCTTAGTCATATCTGACTCAATCTGAGTGATACTGGGGAAAGAGAATTTCATACCACACATTAGCTGCCCCAGACACACACACACAAAAATTACCCTTTTCCTATTTCTTGAAGTATAGCCTACACATCTCCAATTCTGACAGATGGGCTGTCTGACTGGCTGCCGTTCTGACAGACTGGCTGGGTGAGGGAGCGGAAGGCAGCACTTATATTTTTACAGCAGCAGCCAGGGCTTCCTCTTTTTGATCCTGAATGTTCACCTTCCTGAATGTTCAATGGCGCACGGTCCCCATCCTTAATGTTACTTCCAAGCCCGCATTCCTCGTGAGCGGTAGCACCCACCTCTCATGGAGCTGCTGGCCGACCAGGGCGGAATGCTGTTCCGCTTCTGATAGAACAGGATGTACGCCCCCCTGGTGCTGACCTCGTCTTCCTGAAGAGGCTCCACAGTGCTGTCGTCGTAGCTGTACCACTGGCCATCCAGGGAGTTCCGGCAATAAGCTGGGAAGGTACAAACCCCAAGTTCAACACTTTAGAGCCCCACAGGTAAGAGGACATTTCCCTCTTGCAGAGCTTAAAAACGGACATGCTATGCACAGATGAGAAAAAGGTCCATTTTAAATCAGGGCTGAATGCTGTGTAATCAGAAAAGGTCAATTGTTTAAGAATCAATAGGATGGTAAAAGCCGGGCATGGTGGCGCACGCCTTTAATCCCAGCACTCGGGAGGCAGAGGTAGGAGGATCGCCGTGAGTTCGAGGCTACCCTGAGACTCCATAGTGAATTCCAGGTCAGCCTGGGCTAGAGTGAGACCCTACCTCGAAAAACCAAAAAAAAAAAAAAAAAAAAAAAAAATCAATAGGATGGAATGTGGTTACTCTAAACTGAATCCTTATGCTATGGTCCTTAATCAGGCAAAATCTCCTCATGTTATTCAACCAGACAGTCATATATTGTTCATCCATTTCTCCTGAGGTGTGTCAAACTGCACATCTCTTAGTAAGCATGCAAAAAAATGTGACATGAGGATCACAGTTAGGACTTGGGGTTACTTCTTCCTACCTTAGAACTGGAGTTCTTGTTACCTCCCAAACACCTATGACCATGTATGCTTCTCTTGGTCCCCCAATCTCAGTGAGCAATACCAAAACACACTGACCTGGAAGTTGGCAAATTCTGTGGTGGACCAGTCAGCAAATAACACAGGCTTTTCAGGTTACACATGGCCACATATACTTCCTGCCTGCTTCTTTTTGCCATCTTCAAAATGTTGTAAAAACTCATGGGCTTCACAAATACAAGCTCTGGACTAGACTAGATGAGGTCAACAATGGGGGCCCTAGTTGGCTGCCCATGCACTAATCCTAGCCCACCACCCAGGAGTTCTGTTTTACTCTTCTTTTCCCTCTCACACAATCCATCTAAAGGCTGTTCTAAGGCCCAGAAACATCCTTCTGCTACTACTTATTCTCCACAGGATGCCTATTTCGAAATGTACACCGTAAGTCCGGTGTGGTGGCACACACCTTTAATCTCAGCACTCGGGAGGCAGAAGTAGGAGGATCGCTGTGAGTTTGAGGCCAGCTTGAGACTACATAATGAATTCCAGGTCAGCCCGGATTAGAGTGAGACCCTACCTCAAAGAACCCAAAATATAAATAAATAAATAAATAAATAAATAAATAAAGATAGATATCAGGTAATGTCTTCACTCCTTCCCTTACAAGTGTAAATGGTTACCATGATATTGTAAAATATGTTTGCTAAAATCTTAAGATCTTCAAAGAAACAGCATCATTTTCTGTGCTCATGAGCCGGGTGGTGGCTGACAGCTTAGGAAGCTTCAGGGTGGAGCCAGTCACCAGAAAACCCAAGACCAAATTCATAGGTTGGTACTTTCAGCCAATGAGACAAAAAAAAAAAAAAAGTCCAGATATAGACTCAAACCAAAAAACTGAAGTATCTGATATACACTATCACATGGAATTCTCCATTAGTGGTGGTCATCTTGGGGTAAACTGATATGTTCTGGGGAAAAAGAAATTGGACACTCTTAGGAGCATTAAGAAACTCCAAATCAGCCGGGCGTGGTGGCACACGCCTTTAACCCAGCACTTAGGAGGCAGAGGTAGGAGGATCACTGTGAGTTCAAGGGCAGCCTGAGACTACATGGTGAATTCCAGGTCAGCTTGGACTAGAGTGAAACTTTAAAAAATAAAAATAAAAAAAGGAAGGAAGGAAAGAAACTCCAAATCACAGACTCAAGTGTAAAACTCTACACATCAAAAGTGCTAGTAGAAAACATAGGAGGCCAGGCATGGTGGCACATGCCTTTAACCTCAGCACTCGGGAGGCAGAGGTAAGAGGTTCACTGCGAGTTCAAGGCTAGCTTGGGACTACAGAGTGAGTTCCAGGTCAGCCCGACCTAGAGTGAGACCCTACTTACCTCGAAACAAACAAACAAAACATAGGAAAAATACTTCTCAGTCTCGGAGTGAAAAGGTTTTCTAATCATGCCTCAAAATCTAGAAGTCACAGAAGAAATGACTGACACTTTGCTACCTGAAATAAAAATGAAAGCCTTCTGTACAACCAGTGAGCTCAGGAACAGTCAGACAGATGTTGCAGCAACTGTTACAACAGCCTTGCACAGAACAGTCAAAGGCCATGGACAGGAAGTTCACAGGCTAGTACCACCATTCATTTAAGCACAAAAAGAGGCTCAAACTGAGATGCCATTGACCCCTGGCAAAAATTCACACATTTCCTGGCAGACTCTACACTGAGCTCTGCCATAGGTACCCTCTTACTACCAGTAAGAATGCACACTCTACAACCCTTTTGTTCAGGGCAAGTGGATGGTTATTTGTCAAAATGCAGGTTCAGGGCTGGGAATATCACTCAGTGGCAAAGGGCTTGCGGACTATGCCTTGACTCCGGTAAGAAAGAAAGAAAGACACACACACACACACACACACACACACACCAAGTTATTCCAATTCTGAGAACTCAACTCACCCTACCCATACATGTAGGAGATAACATTATAAATGGTTATGGCAGCAATATTTTAAAAAAAATTTTTTTGTTTGTTTATTTTTATTTATTTGAGAGAGAAAGAGGCAGAGAGCAAGAGAGAGAATGGGTGTGCAAGGGCTTCCAACCACTGCAAACGAACTCCAGACGCATGCACCCCCTTGTGCATCTGGCTAACGTGGGTCCTGGGGAATCAAGCCTCGAACCAGGGTCCTTAGGCTTCACAGGCAAGCGCTTAACCGCTAAGCCATCTCTCCAGCCCTTTTTAAAAAATTTTTTGTTGTTTGTTTATTTTTATTTACTTGAGAGAGCGAGTGAGCAATATTTTTAATAGCAGAAGAATGAAGGAACCCAAAACCTATTTATTGGGCACTTATTTAATAAGCTGATATATCTACTCAGTGTATCTCTAGAAGAGGAAGGTTTCTATAAGTCTATAGAGGAAATATACCAAATTGAATAATTATGTATGAAAATATGTTCATAATTGCTTCTATGTGCCTAAACACGGTATGGAAGAAAAGACAAGAAACTATTCAAAGTGGTTGTGGCCAGGCGTGGTGGTCCATGCCTGTGCTCGGGAGGGAGAGGCAGGAAGATTGCTGCAAGTTTGAGGCGATACATATATACATCTATGAAATTGTCAAAAAGTAAATAAATAAAATTCTGGGGTGCTGTTGCATAGTAAGGTAGCCACAGACAATAATGACTTATTGCATTTTGAAAAATGCAGATTTGAAGAAGGGATTTTTGAATGTTTTAATCATTTAAAAAAATGATGTGAGGATAGGCGTGGTGGCACACGTCTTTAATCCCAGCACTCTGGGAGGCAGAAGTAGGAGCATCACCGTGAGTTCGAGGCCACCCTGAGACTACGTAGTGAATTCTCGGTTAACCTGAGCTAGAATGAAACTCTGTGTCAAAAAGCCAAAAATAAATAAACAAAGGTGTTTGAGGGGATGAATATGCTTAGACTGATTGAACATTATACAATATATTATTTTTTAAAAATAAACACAAGGTAATTTCCCGACCTGAAAAGCAATCACAGGGCCTCTTGAGTCCTGGCTTAGACAAAGGCACATCTTGTAAAATTCCAGAGCACCAGTGATAAAGAACTTCAAAAAGAAAAACAGGTCCCTGACAAAGAAAGAAAAATAAAATTGGCCTGACCTATCTCAAATGCTAGAGCCTATTCCTGACTCTCGTTCTTCACAGATCCCGGTCCAAAGTCTGAGTGACATGCCCATCAATCTAGAATTCCATGTCCAAACAGGCTGACAGTCAAGGGTGGAAATAAAGGCATGTTAGCACATGCAAACTCAGAATGTCTATCGCCCTTTCTCAGGAAACTACAAGATGTGCTTCCCTGAATGAAGAAGTCAGGGCTCGCTGGATGTGGTGGCGCACACCTTTAATCCCAGCACTCAGGAGGCAGAGGTAGGAGAATCGCCGTGAGTTCGAGGCCACCCTGAGACTCCATAGTGAATTCCAGGTCAGCCTGGGCTAGAGTGAGACCCTACCTCAAAAAAAAAAAAAAAAAAAAAAACCACAAAAAAGGGCTGGAGAGATGGCTTAGCAGTTAAGTGCTTGCCTGTGAAGCCTAAGGACCCTGGTTCGAGGCTTGATTCCCCAGGACCCACATTAGCCAGATGTACAAGGGGGCGCACGCATCTGGAGTTCGTTTGCAGTGGCTGGAGGCCCTGGTGCGCCCATTCTCTCTTCTCTCTCTCTCTCTTCCTCTCTCCCTTTTTCTCTGCCTGTCTCTCTCAAATAAATAAATAAAAATATTTTTAAAAAAAAGAAGTCAGTGCTCATCTATAACAGCACCCTATGTGGTCTGGGGACTTATTCATGCCAGGTGTCATTCACCTCTGCAAGACAAAAGCTGGCCATCCTGAAGCCTAATGGCTCAATGGCTGACTCTGTCCACGTGCCCAGCAGTACAGGGATGTGGCGGCGCCTGGCCCAGACCTCACCGGGGAGGACTGCCCTGGCTGCAGATACTGTCCTTCCACCCACCAGTCTCCTCCTGCAACTCTTTTCACTTTGGTGTTTCAAGCAGACCTTTCACAGGCAGGTGGAGGCACAGAGTCGGAAAACACAGACCTTGGGAACTCTGCAGCAAGGGCACACTCTTCTCTTTAATGCCCGCCCCTCACAGGGTCACGGAGTTGATAAGGTGGGGCTGACAGTGCACACACACCCCAACCCTCCCTGTGCTAGACTACTGCTAAGACTCCTAGGATTTTATACCAGTGTTCTTAATTTACACTGGGGCTACCTCATGAGTCTACACAGTGGTGACAAGTCCCAAGTTCCAGTTGTCCTTATTTCCATCATTGATGTGTGCACAGGGTCTAAATCAGCTACAGTGCTCTTCATTAAAACATTTCAGGTTAATATAGCAAGGGAGATATCTCCCAAGTTATACACTTGAGGGATTTCTGCTAAGTTATTTTTAGCCCAGAGAAAGAAGGCCGGGGGAGTGGCTGCACAGAATAGTCCTTGAGGCTATGAAGCCGGCAGCCCACTCATCCAGAACAGGATAGCGACGGAACAAGAGGCACGGCAGACGAGTACAAGAGTATCCTGGAGTCTATCACAGTAATCCTCAGTGTGATGGGACTGGCCCTGTTCCCCAAACCCCGCAGCCTAAACCTGAAGCTCATGGCGATCAGGCTCCACAACTCTCCAGACACTAAACTGCTGTGGCCAGCAGCTCTCTGCAGGCTCTACGCTCACTGACATGTCCTGACGGGACAGAAGCAAGAAATGACATAATCAAAAAGTGACCATATGCCACTGAGACGGCTGCCCGGCAATTTGCCTCTGCCTGTCTATTCGTCTAATGCTTCTAAATTCCCCAGGTAGAGAGAAATTAAAAACATCTCATAGACTAAAAAGAAGGTAAGCAAGATGCCCTGTGTTGACTGAAAACCAAAGACACACACCACGCTCTTGGTTCCAGCAGTTGCCCTCCTATATTTGACATGCTAAAAATTGTAACAACTTTATACTCCAAGCAGCAACCTAAGTGCACAACAGCTTGACAGAAGGAACAGGCCCTTTCCCCCTTTCTCTACGTGAACAGGATCTTGCCGCAGTCAAGACACATGGTCCTGGCTGCTGTGCAGAGAGGTGTGGCAAGGCTCACCTGTGTAATGCCCACCTTGCAGACTGCCGTGGTGGTTGCAGACAGCATACAAGTCATAAAGGAAGTCCAGCGGGTAAGTAGTGGGCAGGCAGGTTGGTGGCTTCCAGGAGGGCCAGGGGCCCGGCCCGGCCTTGGAGCTGGTGCTCCTCTGGGCCACGTGGGGGGCCATGTTGAGTCCAGAGAGCGGGAACTTCACCAGGGTGGAGAGCTTGTTCCTCCTCTCCCCCACCTGACAGAACCGCTTCAGGTGGATGATGAGGATGTCGGGCAGGGTCCACAGACTCAGCTTCACCACACCCTGCTGGAGGACCTGGCAGTGAGGGCACCTCCACGCATCGTCTTGGGCCAGCTGCAAAGGAAGCCACGGCACTGTGAGGCCACCCACACCACACAACCAACCCAGCCCGGCCCCCTGCCCAGCCGCAGAGGGGACCCCAGGGCAGGACCTGCTCCTCCTTGGTGTAGGACTGAAAACATTCGTCCAGGGTACAGCTGGGCTGCTGATGTGCCTGCTGCTGCCTCCACACGCTGTCTGCATCCTCGACCCGCTCTTCCTGGAGGCTCCCGAACAGACTGAGTGCAGAGAGAGGACACAGAGTCATTCAGGACTCTTCCCTCCCAGAGGGGTCCCACCTGTCTCCTCGTACCATATCTGGTCAGGGCATGGGTAGGCAAAGCTACTATACCCTTCCTATGGATTCCAGAGAACCCCCTGCACCCCTGACTTCACACTCACTCTTCAAGTGTCACCTTCCTTCCCTACCAGCTCCACCAGGGACCAAGTCCTGGGCTGACTCATGTTAGTTTGCCCACCACCAGACCTAGTGGCTGGTGACAAAAATATAAGTGCCCCTGGATTGAAACGTGTCCTTTGACAAAGCAAGAGCAGCCAAGTAAGAACGGTGAGCCTAGACTTGAGTCCAAAGGCCCGGGTTCAAATCCCAGCTCCGCATGCACAGGATGTGGGACTTAATCAGTTGTTTCTGTATCTCAGCTTCCATCTCTGGAGAATGGCAGTGCCAACCTCATATTTCTCACACATAAGAGTGTGTGTGAGATGATTAAACCAATTGCTCATAGCAAATAAAGTGTTCTGAGCAGTAACTGGCCCAGGGTGGAGGTTACATAAGCATTTGTGTCTCCTAACTGCCCACCCCCACCTGTCACAATGACCGGGCTCATCATGGTTATCTACACACAGCTCTCCCTACTGTCTCTCACAATGCAGTCCAGCATATGAAGGATATGCCACACTAGAGGAAACTGGGTCCTTCGTGGGAGGCAAATTCCATTAACTCACCGCTCCTTGACAGAGCTATCCCACTCCACCGCCAGCTTGACATGAGCAGGGCCTCCAGGCCTCCTGAGGTGCAAAGCCCTAAGGAACGAATGAGGAAGACATCAGGAAACGAGCCTCAGAAAACACAGCACTGCAGGGCTTAGCAACTGACTCCCATCACCAACCCCAGGGATGCTGCAAACAGAAACCCCCAAACTGACCAGAAACTGAACCAGGTTCTAAGTCAGCTGAAGGAGTAATCTCCCCCCGCCCCACTTCTTAACGCTTTCTCCTCCATTCCCTGGAAGGTGGGACCCCTACGGCTTTTTGGTTCCTATAAGGATGGAAATCAAAGGTACCACTGCAGTCCTAACTACCTCTTCAGTGTCCATAGGGAAGTTACATAGTCATGGCTTAAAAATGAAGTGTTCCCCTCCAGACCTATGCCCCCAGCTGGTAATCCTATTTTAGGAAGTTCTGGAAACTTCAGGAGGTAGAGCTTAGCTAGAGAAAGTAGGTCTCTGGGGGCAGGTCCTTGGGACATCCTGTCTTTCTCTCTGACCCCTCCCTCTGCGCTCCCTGTCCAGCATTAGGTACAGAGGCCCATCTAACACTTGATCCGGCTGCTGGGGTGCTCTACCTCACTGCAGGTCCAGAAACAACAGAGCTGCCACAACGGACTGAAGCCTCTAAAACCATGAGCCCAAATCAATCTTCCCTCCCCTTATGTTGTTTCTGTCAGGTATTTGATCCTAAGTCAGGCTGACGGAACGAGTAACCCATGCAAACAACCACTGCTGATGAAGTCCTAGGAGATCCAACTTCTCCCTACCCCAGTGCGGATGGAGCACCCACAAGCCTGCCACACAACCTACACTTCTAAACCTCAACATGTGGGACTACCCCCTTCAGAAAAGGATGGTGTTGCAGTCACCTTCTCATTGCTGGAACACATCCAACCAAGAGCAGCTTGTGGAAGGAAAGGGTTTACTCTGGCTTACAGACGTGACAGGAAGCCATGATGGCAGGGGAAAACGATGGCATGAGCAGAGGCTGGACATCACATCCTGGCCAATGTAAAGTGGACCACAGCGGCAAGAGAGTGCGCCAAACACTGGCAAGGGGAAGCTGGTTATAACACCCAAAAGCCTGCCCCCCAAAACATACCTTCATCAAGGCTCCAATTCCCAAATTATCGTTAGCTGGGGACCTATCATTCAGAACACATGACTTTATGGGGGACACCTAATTCAAACCACCATAGTTGGTCAGCCATAAGGCAGCAGGAAGAGACAAGAAGGAGATAGAGGCAGGTTTTACTGTGAATCAGTAAGGGCTAAAGGAAGTGTTGGCCATGTCCACACACACCCACACCCACACCCACACCCACACAACACACACACACAATTAGTATTTGTGGGCTGGGTCAACAGAGTCCCAAACTGTCACGAAAGTGATTTAATAGGAGGTTCGGCGGTCACAAAAAGCACAAAGTCCTTCGGACTGACATTGGTGAGGCTGGGGTGACTTGTAGCCTCTTTCTGCATGACTGAGAACCAGGGAAGCCAGGATCGAAGCCAGGATCAAAGCCAGAGATTCTCCCAGCTCAGTGAACCACACTGATTTGGGACAGAAACTGATCATCCATCCATGTCGCTCTATAAACGGGGGGGGGGGGGGGGGGAGGAAGCAAGCTATGCTCACATGTTGCTTCCTCTTGCTCCCCCTCAGTCCTCCCCAAAGAGAAGCCCCTTTTCGAGTCGGTGGGATTCAGCGAAGCTGGCCACTGGCCCCAATGACCCTCTCTCTGTTCCTCTGCTCCCTGTCCTAAGCATCAGCAGGCTGGCAGCTTCTCTTCCTCGTGCCTTGAGCTCCCTGGAAGCAGCTCTGCCTCTGTAGGTAAAACTGAGTTATGGGATGAATATTCAATGCAGAGGAGACACTCAGAGAGCTCCACATCTATGCTTTCTTTAAGACCATCAACTTCTCATTTCCACCGTGATGGGGGTCCACAACTGGGAAGCTCTGTCTTGAAGAGGCAGGAAGGAAATCTAGAGGGATATACTAGAAAACCCAAGTTGTATTCATACGTAAGCCACAAGCTTTTACTGTCTTACCAACACTCCTAAAACTTTGATTCCTTCCTCATCAATCTACTTGTCAAATGGACTCTAAACCTGGGTCAGCAGAGGAGAACAGAGGCATGTGTGCCCCCTGCAGCTTCGTTGCACAAAGCTTCCCAGCAAAGGGATAGCCGAAGACCAAAACATTTGTTCTTTACATGGCAATAATCATTGGCCAGGTGGTGTAACCATGTCTTCTCACAGTCAAGAATGAGATAAGAAAGGGAAAATTATTTGATAATGGGGAGAGATGGTGTGTCCTAAGCACTGCAGACATTTCTACCACTAGGGAGCTCAGAGTCTAACACAGGAGGCATACAAAAATCATAATGGGAGAGCTGGAGAAATGGCTCAACAGTCAAGGTGCTTTCCTGTAAAGCCTAACAACCCTGGTTCAATTCCCCAGTACCCATGTAAAGACGGATGCACAGTGGTGCATGTGTCTGGAGTTCATTTGCAGCAATTGGAGGTCCTGGCACGCCCATATTCTCTCTCTCTCTCTCTCTCTTTCTGTCTCTCTCTCTCTCCTTACAAATAAATAAGAATATAAAATATAATAAAATAGAAAGGAAATCCTAATGGGCTGGGCATGGTGTCAGACACCTTTAATCCCAAGCAATTGGGAGGCAGACGTAGGAGGACTGCTGTGAGTTTGAGGCCAGCCTAGGACTACTTGATTGAATTAAATCAAGTGAGCAGCCTTGGACTATAATGTGAATTCCAGGTCAGCCTGAGCTAGAGTGAGACACAACCTAGAAAAGAAACCAAACAAACACGAAACAGGATTGTAATGTACCCAGCCTCTCGAGGGCAGGTTTGTCAAGTACATGGAGAGGGAAAAGGATGATATTGGTAGAGGGCTTACCAAGAACAAGGCATGTGGGCTGGAGATATATCTTAGTGGTTAAAGGCACATTCTTGTAAAGCTTGACAACCCAGATTTAACTCCCCAGTACCCATGTAAAGCCAGATGCACAGAGTGGCACATGTGTCTGGAGTTTGTGTGGCTAGAGGCCCTGGTGCGCTCATTCTCTCTCCCTTCTACCCCCCTCTCTCTCTGCTTACAAATAAAAAAAAATATTTTAAAAATTAAAAAAAGAACAAGATAGCTGGACTGATGGTACATGCCTTTGATCCCATCACCCAGGAGGCAGAGGTACTAGATTTTTTTGAGTTTGAGGCCAGCCTGGGACTACAGAGTAAGTTCCAGGTCAGCCTCTGCTTGCAAATAAACAAACAAGTAAATAAAAATCTATTTTTTAAAAAATGCAATTTCAGAGTGAGAGCACATATAAAAGTGCAAGTTCTTTCTGAAAAAGATTTTTATAATCAATAGATTTTTCTATCACTCACCTATTGTTTTCACATTCCTAGGGGCTACCTCTCAAATTCTTGTCATAAGCCTGTGACAATCGGCCTGTAGGCTGGCATCAGCCTGGGAAGAGCACTTTGAAGAATGTGGCTGTAGTCTTCAGGACTGGGGCCCTTCTCCTCCAGTGCTTCCTTTCCCCATCAGACCTAAGCAGGCCCTGCCTTTCAGGGCTCCTTCCTCCCTACCTCTGCAGAACTCTGGCGAACCTTCTAGATGCCTCCTATCTATCTTAGTTCCAGTCTCTTTGCAAAGGGAGAGGCCCACCTCTACATTATGAACTGAATCAGCTCTGGATGACCAAGTCAGGAAATCAGAGAACCTTATTAAAAACCATGGGTTGAGCTGGAGAGATGCCTTAGCAGTTAAGGCACTTGCTTGCAAAGCCAAAGGACCCAGAGATTCAATACCCCAGGACCCACATAAGCCAGATGCACAAGGAGGTGCATGCTTCTGGAGTTCATTTGCAGTGGCTGGAGGCCCTGGTGTATCCACTCGCTGTCTATCTGTGTCCCCCCCTTTAAGTAAATAAATAAAATATTTAAAAAAAAACCATGGGTCCATGGGACCAGACAACGAATGCATGCTGCGTAATCACCTGAGACGTCATGCGAGCCCTGTGGAAGGCTGCGTGAGGCTGCACATGTGCCAGGCGACAAAGCAGGCGTGTGAAGCATCAGGAAGCAGGCACAGGAGGCTCAGCCATGCTGGCTTTCATAATCCACAAGCTTTTATAGTCTGGGCGCAACAATTCAGTAGAGGCAGTCTCACCCACCCCAGAGAGAAATTCACTCCAGGTGTATTCTACAGCATGACTCCACTGGATACCTGCGGGCATGTTAGATCAATCTGTGTTCAAACTTTGGGCCTGATCATTAACTAGCTCTCAGTGGCTCCTCATCTTTGAAGTGGTCACGAGGAAACCTCTCTAGGCACAAGGGCTAAAAAGAGCAGTGCACATCTATGGCTGGCCCTGGAGAGGAAAGGGAGAAAGGACAGCTTGTCCTGCGAGCAATTTTACTGACAAAGAGCCTAGTTTGGTAAGTCCAGTCCAGTAAGAGCACATACACTCTCTTCCCTTACCTGTCCACTGCCCAGTGACAGAGGGGCCGGCTGTCCTGTGGGGATAAGTAGCTGCAGGCCAGGGAAAGCCCCACAACCCGGATGGAGAATAGAGACGCTAAATTCTGCCAAGACAAAACCGGAGGAAATGGTAAGTGCACAGTCCCTGTGCTGACTTAGCTTGACTCGCAGGGCTGGGGAAGATCGGTCATTTGTTACAGCACCTGGCTAGCACACACAAGACCATCAGCTCAATCCCCAGCACCGCTTAAACCGAGAGTGGCGGCACATGCCTGCAGATACCTGTAATCCGGCACTTGCGAGGTAAAGGCGGGAGGATCAAAAGTATAAGGTCATCCTCAACTACATAAAGAGACTTTTCCCCTAATTCCCCCCAACAAAAAAAATGATAATTAAACTGAAAATATAAAATATATAAATGGATTCTTAAATGGCACATGAATTAATCAAAAATGCAGTTGTTGGGCTGGAGAGATGGCTTAGCAGTTAAGCGCTTGCTGGTGAAGCCTAAGGACCCTGGTTCGAGGCTTGATTCCCCAAGACCCACGTTAGCCAGATGTACAAGGGAGCGCATGCAGTCTGGAGTTCGTTTGCAGTGGCTGGAAGCCCTGGTGTGCCCATTCTCTCTCTCTCTCTCTCTCTCTCTCTCTCTGTCACTTTCAAATAAATAAATAAATAAAAATGAACTAAAAAATGCAATTGTTTTCTATAGTATTTTCAGCATTCCTTTAGTAACTGGTATTTTAAAAAGCAAGCAATACAAAGGCTTCATTTTTAAGATTCACATTCTTTTATAATAGCAATCTAATACTACATTTGATAGAATGAATCTGCTCCCTCACTGAGAAATGAGCAACAGTATATTTAAAAGTAAGTATTTAACTAGAACAGATGCCGGTATAGTAAATGGAAAATAAAATCAACTACTTATCAGTTATTGACAGGTAGCTTAGCCTACTTAGGATAATTTTCATCACAATAATTAGGCAGTTCTACAAAAACAAGTTCATGCATTCAGATATTATCACATTCTACCATATCTGAAATTGGAGTGAGTCTTAAAATCAGAGATCTGTTTAAACTGAAGGTGCCTCAAAAAAATTCAGTGAGGGCTGGAGAGATGGCTTAACGGTTAAGCGCTTGCCTGTGAAGCCTAAGGACCCCGGTTCAAGGCTCGATTCCCCAGGACCCACGTTAGCCAGATGCACAAGGGGGCGCACACATCTGGAGTTTGTTTGCAATGGCTAGAAGCCCTGGCATGCCCACTCTTCTCTCTCTCTCTCTCTCTCTCTCTCTCTCTGCCTCTTTCTCTCTCTGTCTGTCGCTCTCAAATAAATAAATAAAAATAAACAACAAAAATATTTTTAAAAAATTCAGTGAAACAAATGGCACAGTTAAAAAAATGATCAGAGGACTTCAATATGTACTTCAAAGATATATAGACCAAGGCTGGAGACATGGCTCAGAGGTTAAGGCACTTGCCCGCAAACCCCAATGACCCAGGTTTGATTCTCCACTACCCACTTAAGCCAGACACACTAAGTAGCTTGTGTGTCTGGAGTTCGTTTGCAGTGGCAGGAAGCCCTGGAGTGCCCCTACTCATTCTCTCTGTCAGCCTCTTTCTCCGTCACTCTCTCTCAGATGAATGATGAATAAACGTACAAAAGGAAACGTCTAAGAGAAAAAAGATATGCAGACCAGCAAGAAGCACATGAAAAGATGGTCAGTTCCACTTATACTTGGAAAATGTAAATCAAGGCCACAGCGAAGTGCTACTCCCTACTAAGACTATAATCTTAAAAAGATAGTTTACTTTGAAAAAGGAAAGGAAGTATTAGCTTCCTTTCCTTTTTAAATGAAGAAAACCGGAACCCTGTGCACTGCTGGCAGGAATGTAAAATGGTAGTGTGGGAAAAAATTTGCAGTTTCTCAAAGGGTTACACCTACAACTACCATATCACCCATTGATTTTACTCCTCAGTCTACACCCAAAGGCACTGTGAGCAGCAACTCGGGGAGATACTTGTACACAATGTTCACAGCAGCACTTGCTACAGTCAAAAGACAAGGACAATCAAGATATCCACCAACAGATAAATAGATAAAATGTGGCACATACATGCAAGAGAATGGTTATTAAATGTTAGATATGTCTTACTAAAAACATCAATGAAGTCTTCATTCAAAAAAAAGGAAATATAGCCGCGTGTGGTGGCGCACGCCTTTAATCCCAGCACTTGGGAGGCAGAGGTAGGAGGATCACCATGAGTTTGAGGCCACCCTGAGACTACATAGTGAATTCCAGGTCAGCCTGGGCTATAGCAAGACCCTACCTCAAAAAAAAAAATAAGAATGAAAAATAAAATAAAGGAAATATAGATCTTAAAGTTGCCACTTGTAGACTCAGCTATAAACAGAATAAAACTAAAATTTTCTTCTAACTTAAAATTAATGGCAGATATCTTTACATAACAAAACACTGGTGAGTGCTAGGGAGATGGCTCAATGGTTAAAGGTGCTTGCTTACAAAGCTTGCTAACCAAGGTTCAAGCTTCTTCAGCATTCATGTAAAAGCTGGACACAAAGTGGCACATATGTGTGTGTGTGATCACAACATGCCTAGGACAATAGGAGGTGGGGCCAAGAGACCCTGTTTCAGAGACAGTGAAAGAAGAGCACAGACATTCATCACAGACACCTCAATGTTCTCTGGCATCCACACAAGTATGAGGTATGTGAGCAGAGCAGAGCCATCACATCATATATACCATGCACACACACAGAATAAAAAGCATACACAAGAAAAACAGTGATAGGGCTGGAGAGATGGCTTAGCAGTTAAGGCGTTTGCCTGCAAATCCAAAGGATTCCGGTTCAATTCTCCAGGGCCCACGTAAGCCAGATGCACAAGGTGGTGCATGTGTCTGGAGTTCATTTACAGCAGCTGATGGCCCTGGCAATGCCATTCTCTCTCTCGCTCTTTTTCTCTCTCTCCTCCCTCTTTCTCTCTCAGATAAACAAACAAATAAATAAATAAATAAAATATTAAAAAACAGTGACATACAGATTGAATTATGGCAAGGGAAGAAGAGACAAACATTAGAAGTCCAAGAAAGGGGGACAGCCAGCACTAAGGAAGACAGATGATTCAAGGCAGATTCAGGAAGTTGTGAGGAGTCCCTTTGGCGTGGCAGCTGACATGTGCGGGGAGTAGCAGGAGATGAGGTCAGTAGGTAAGTCAGGTCCTGTTGTAGTAGATGTTGCTCTGTTTCAGTGTCATGTCTTCAAAGGATCCACTGTAACTGAAGGCTTGGTCCACAGGGTGGCACTATTAGGAGGTGGGGCCTTGTGGAGGCCTTTAGGTTACTGAAGCGTTCCTCCCACGGGACTATGGAACCTCAACCTGCCTTCTCTCTCTTTTTGCTCCACTTGGAGATGCAATGGTTTTGCTCCATACACATTCCCATCACAATATGCCACCATCTTCCACCCACATCAGAAATGAGTCCATGAAGGTGTCACGTGAACCTTTAAAACTGTGAGCTAAATGAGCCCTTCCTCCTCATAAGCCCATTTTCTCGGGCATAGCATTATAACGATATGATGCTAACTGGTATGCGGGCCTGGAGGGTGAAGTTCAGAGAGTATATACACTTCTACCTGGATTATAATAACATCCTTGACTATGGTCAAAAGATAGGAATAACCATGTATCCATCACCAGACAATGGATAAACAAAATGTGGCTGATCTGTGGCTTTGACACATAGCAAATGAATGGCCAGATGCCAGCTGACCTCAGAGTTGAATGGATGACAAGTTTTCACTCAGGGTTGGCCACAGAAGGGTGTCTTTCCTAAGAAGAATGCTAATCTAATCTGGAAGCGAAGACACTTTCCTCTGCCACTCCTATTTGAGCATTTCTGTTGCTATGGCAAGGCGCCCCCCCCCCGCCCCCCGATCAACAAGAGCCCAAGGCTGCATGGAGGCGGCTGACCCTGCCTACACACAAAGAAACAGTGCTGGCCTCGCATGCCCAGGTTTAAATGGTGACCATAAATGTTTCTGCAGTGATGGTTTTTCTTCATAATTCATGCAAATGAATTCTCCCCAGCAAACGGTTCTTTTTTGTAAGAGATATTTTCCTGTCCTCTATTCCTGGCTATGCAGATTCACTTTAGAACCTCAGTGTGTGTTCACCATGCTTAATCTCTTTGGTTCAGTATTGAGAATTCTGACTGTATTCTTCTCAACTTACCACCATGTGAAGCCCATCTTTGATTTAGCATTAAAATGATTACGGATCAAGTAGGTGGGCTAACCTGAGAGCTTCAAAACCATCTAGAACATTTAGAACATTGTGGCCAACCCCACATTTAACAAAGAATCTGGGGGAAAGACTCAAGGGCCAAACTGGGGGTGTCTTGTATTTGAATACTTCTAGCCCCACCAATGGCTTGATCAGTTCCTAAACCTGAAATGACTCCAGAGCTACAGTAGCAAAAGTAGATGTATGTGACCAGTAAAGAGCAAGGACAGTTGAGGAAGGAAGGGATCTTGAGAAGGAAGGGACAGCTGAGATAAATTGTCCACATGAAAGTGGTTTCATCTCCTTTCAACAATCACTAGCACGCAGTGTGGGAGATGCTAACGCTATTACTGGATAGCCTGACCTACTTGGAGAGAAGCTAGCTTCTAATTCGGGCACTGTGGCAGATCTGCTCTACGGTACAATGAACAAAATCCTTTAGAGATAAAGGTTGGTACAAATGTAGTGAAGGTCTTTAACACAGTGGTATTTGGCATAAACCCTAAATCAAATGTATGCTTCTTTTTCTGAATAGGAAGAAACATCAATTATAAGAAATTATCTCTGAAGTAAGTTTGGTTTATCTCTCAAATGAAAGGCTCTTACTCAGAGAATAGTTTGGGAGAAACGAGATCTGAGGTGGCTGACCTAAAAATTCAACACTTTCTGTGCCAGGCAGTCAATACCAGAATGGTTTCTGATATAGGAGCTAAAAACCATTGGGTTTATAGGTACTAAAAGCCAATGACTTTTAATTTTTCTTTTTTAGTTTGGGAACGATCAGTTTGAGAATAAATAAGGCAAGAAGGTATCCTTGAGTTTTTAATGTTTTCCAAAAAAATAAGTTATTTTAATATCTGGGCTCTCACTTGTAGATATTATCAATCATCAATTTTCCACAGAAATTGTATCTTGAGCTGGGTGTGGCTCATGCCTGTAATCCTAGCACTTGGGAGGCTGAGGCAGGAGGATGGCTACAATTCTGAGGCCAGTCTAGGCTACAGATACAGACCCAGTTTTTTTGTGGGGGGGATAAAAGGAAAGAAAATAAGGAAAAAGAGAGGAAAGAAAAATTGTCTCAAGTCTCTGAAAAAAATTTTTTAATTTTTTTGATCATTTATTTTATTTATTTGTTAGATCCAGAGGGACAGAGGGAGAGAGAGAGAAAAAAAATGGGCAAGCCAGGGCCTCTAGCCACTGCAAATGAACTCCAGATGCATGTGCCACCATGTGCATCTGGCTAACCTGGGACCTGGAGAATTGAACCTGGGTCCTTAAGCTTCGCAGGCAAGTGCCTTAACTGCTAAGCCATCTCTCCAGCCTGTCCCTGAAAAATTTGATCTAAATGTATAACTTATTTGTCATCCTCTAGATAAAAATATGGAAAGTCATGAAAACACAAACTTGAGAAATGTGAATACTGTTCTTTATTTCAATGATGTTCAGAAAGATTTACCAGAAAAAGCTCCTTCCACAAAAGCTGTCTTATAGTATCATGAAGAAGAAAACATCACAAGCCATAAAAATGGCTGCTTTCTTGCAGAGAAATGAAATCACTGTTGCTTAACAAAGTAATGTGAGCACTCATTACAGTGAATTCTTCTCTCCTAAGCTGCCCCCAGATTCTGAATTCTACCCACCCTCTTCTCAGCTCTCTCTCTTACACACACACACACACACACACACACACACACTGACCTGTGCAGGGACCTCACTCCTCATGAGACAGCGGACTTTACTGAGAACACTTTGCTGGAGCTGGGCCCAGGAAATTGTTCTGTCTTCCTGTATCAGGAATGGTGGCCCAAACCTGAAAATCCAAGGAGACAACATTATTTCAGCAAAGGAAAATCCAGTCTTGAGTGTTTGCTCTACTCAGCCTCTTCTCCATCACGGGTAAGTGAAAAGTTAAGAGCCAAGCATGACACAAAATTGCCCCAAAACTTCATTACCTAAGAGAATAGTGCCACGCAGACAGCACAGAGGCTAAGGCAGGGACTCCTTGCAACACAGACCTCCCCAGCCATGAGCTCACGCAGCAGAGAGGAAGGTAGGGGTCAGTCCAGATCGCATACTGTCAATTCATATATCAGGATATTCTCATTACTGGAATGTTTTCCACGACCTGAACTCCTGAGCTCACAGCAGTGACCTTGTCGTACAAAGTCTGTTGGCCCCAGCACTGCCCTGGGCACCACTTAGTAACGTGAAACTGTCCAGTGAGCCTTGCTAAACCACGTGAGGCCATATGTCTGGGTGGGGAAGGGCCCTTTACTCCCAGCGAATAGACAGATCAGTTTATTTCACTAATCCTGTATTGTTAAGCATACAAGTTGCTTCCAATGTTTCAATGCTGCTTATAGCAGGAACTACATAGTTCTTGGACAGAAACCTTTGGCTACACATGACCAGTTGTTCCTTTGGGGTAAAAGTTCCAGAAATAGAAAGGCTATTTATCCACAAACTGCTTCACAGAATAGCCACATCAGCGTGCCAGGGAGGCAAGTGCCCAATTCCCTGGGAAAAAAAAAAAAAAAAGAGCATATTTGGCCTTGCCCTAAACAAGCCATCCTGATTTCCTTAGAAATCTGAAAGGCTGAGAACAGTAACTTACTGTGCTGAACGCTTCTCTCACTAGTAACTCTGCGAACGCGTTCCCCTCGGCAGCAGCTCTGGGGCTGGCTCGTCCCACACACTCCTCTCCCTGTACTGAGGGAGCTGGGGTCCTTTACCTCTCACATGACAGGAATACTTTTCCTCATTCCTTCTTTGCCTTTTAAGTTTGGCTTTAGTTGAAAATGTTGAATCTATTTAAAAAATAAGTTTCCTCCTTTGTAGCCCCTGCTTTTAAGTGTTAAAATAGCTTCCTTTACCCAGAGACACGTATCCCCCATCGTCGTCATCGTCGTTTGAGACAGGGTCTCAAGCTACAGCCCTACCACCCAGGCTGGCCTGGAACTTGCTATGTAGCCTAGGCAGGTCCCAAACTAGAATTTTCCTGCCCATTGCTGGGATACAGCTGTGTGCCACCATGTCCCACCTATATTGACTATAAGATATTTGATGTCTTTAAGATATTTTGTGGGTTTCCTTTTCTACAGGTACTTTTTGTTCCATCTTCCCAGCCCCCCTTTTTCAGTTATTGAGTAACAGTGTAACAGGGACTCTGAAAAAAAAAAAAAAAGGATCCTAGAGAATTCAAAGTTCCCTTTATAATTAATCTGAGATTTACAGACAGAATTTATAGCAGAAATAAAAAAGAATAAAAAAGGAATAATTAGCATCACTGAATAATTCATTCACACCTAGTAATATGAAATAGATGCTATTTTGTCATAAATACTTAAGATAGTATATCTATTTGGGTCTGTTGATTTGCTTATATATTCTTTTGCCTGTATCACAGTATTTTAATAATTAAAACCTTATTCTGAACTGTAAGTGACAACGCATACCTGTAATCCCAGCAGCTTAGAGGCTGAGGCAGGAAAACTACGAGTTTCAAGTTTCAAGTCAGCCTGGGCTATATAAGGAGTTCCAGGCCAACCTGGGCTAGAGAGTAAGGCTCTTGCCTCAAAAAAAATTAATTTACACTGACATATATATATCAATCATAATTTATCTTCCTCCTTTCCTCCTCTCCCAATATCTTCTGGCAATTCTTAGCATCTTATTGTTACAGATGATAAGTTTTAGAAATACTATCAATGGGAGCGTCTCTTCCTGAATTCTGCCATGTTTTGCTTTGCTCTGCTTTTTTCGGGCTGGGGATTGAAGCCGGGGCTTCGTGCATGCTGAGCACATATTCTACCTCTGTTTAATTTCCAGAATTCTTTTAGAGGCTTTATTTTCATTTTTAAAGTTTGCCTTCCCTTGTAGTTGCAATATAATATATAACTATCCATATCTACATGATGTTTTAATTCCTGTAATCAGCAAGGACTGATCAAACCAGGTGTGGTGGTTTGATTCAGGTGTCCCCCATAAACTTAGGTGTTCTGAATGCTAGGTTTCCGGCTGATGGAGATTTGGGAATTAATGCCTCCTGGAGGGAATGTATTGTTGGGGGCAGGCTTATGGGTATTATAGCCAGCGTCCCCTTGCCAGTGTTTGGCACAGTCTCCTGTTCCTGTTGTCCACCTTATGTGGGCCAGGGGATGATGTCCACCCTCTGCTCATGCCGTGGAGCTTCCCCTTGAGCCTGTAAGCCAAAATAACCGTCTTTTCCCCACAGCTGCTCTTGGTTGGATGATTTCTACCAGCAGTGTGAACCTGACTGCAACACCAGGGTAATGGCCATCACTCTTACTGCTCCAAGTTTCTTTATGAATATTCTATTGGGAAAGCATCAGAAAGCTCACTGCTTTTGCATATTTGTAATTTTCCTGAGCCCTTTAATTAGTTCTAATCACGTTCCAGTTTGTTTCTTGTAGTATGACAGGCTATCATATCACAAATGGTAGTTTCATTTCCTTCCTTTTTCTCCCTACCCCTACCTACTTTTTCCAGTAATGGATCTTACTATGCAGTCCATGCTAGCCTGGAACTCGCTATGTAGTTCAGGCTGGCCTCATGATCCTCCTGCTTCAGCCTCCCCACTACCTGGTTGTGCAGACATGCATCACCATGCCTGGCTTGGTTCTTCTAGTCATTTCTTGCACCGGGCTCCTCTGCACTCCTGGTCCTCCCAACAATATAAAATAACAGTGGTGAGAGCAATAATTGTTGTTTCTGCAATTAATAGGAAAGTTCTGATGTTTAATTAAGGATGATGCTAGCCATCTGCTCAAGACAATTATATCTAAATCTCTTGCTCATTAAGTACTCTATTCCCTTCTCCTACATTATTAACCTTGGGAATAGATATTTAATTTTACAAGTTAAAATTATTCTAGATAGAATCCCAAGTACAAAGCCAGGCAAGGGGGAAAATGCTTGTAACCTGAGCACTTGGGAGGTACAGGCAGGAGGACCTGAAGTTCAAAGCCAGCCTTGGCTACATAGTGAGATTAAGGCCCGCCTAGGTTACATAAGACCCCATCTCAAAATAACAAGAAAATCCCAAGTACAAAGGCACTAATTTAAGCCATCATGTGAAAAAAAGGATGAAGATAAACATACCTGCTGGCCTTCTGCCCTGATCCCACTAGGTTACAGAAGAGGATGGGAACCCTGCTCTCACTGTAGAGAGGCAGGGAGATTCGCTGGCTCTCACGGGCTGCCAAGCGTGGGGACATAGACAGACCTGGTGGATGAGCTGGAGGACAGAAAATAACACTCATAGCATTGATTCATCACCACTGAGAAGACACCATGGGGCTTTGGTGGGAGATGGTGAGGTTTCTGGCACTAATGCCATCTTGAACCTGGCATATAAGGTTCATAAGCATGGTAGCAAATTTGTAGTTGTGTTTAGCCAATAATTTTACAAGAAGGACCTGAGTTTAATTAGCAATTTCCACAGCAATCTTCAAAATATGCCAGAATGATTTGGGTTTCTTTTGTGCCTTTATCCAAGAACTTTCAGAGCACTGACTGTCTCGGAAAGCCAGCATAAGAAGTACACTGAGGAAGGAGGGGGATCTGACTAAACTCCAGTTCCAAAAGTTGAGAAACATTGATTTTCAAGGGAAATATGTGTCACCTGTGATTGATTTATTTCACTAGGTTATAGCACAGTCAAGTTCAGCCAATGTTTTATTTCAGATTCCTACACCTAGAGTCCTTCTGTTTGTTGAGTAGGAGAACATCAAACACTAGGTTCCACAGCTCATGATCTAGTCTGCCTAAGGGTGCAAGGTTAGAGCATAGGATTCACCCAAGGTTCAGCAGTCACCACTTCTCAGGGAACACATTCCAAAATGGTCCACAGATGCTTTAAAAAATCACCAATCTTACATAGACTATGATTTTTCCTATAGGCCTGTACCTACGAAAAATTTTAACTTATAGTTTTAGGCACAATAAGAGATTAACAATGATAAATAATAAAATAATTACAATACTATGGTTTAATAAGTTATTTAAAACTACTTAATTGTGGGGTTGGGGGCATAGCTCAAGGGCAGAGTGTTTGACTAGCATTCAAGGGGCCTTGGGTTGAATCCCCAGCAGCACAAATGAAAAACACCTTCTGAATTGTTGTTTCTGAAATTTGTTTTATTTTATTTATTTATTTATTTGCAAGCAGAGAGAGATAGAGAGAGAGACTGATAGAAGAGAGGCAGACAGAGAAAGAATGAGCACATCAGGGCCTCTAGCCACTGCAAACAAACTCTAGATGCATTTGCCCCTTGTGCATCTGGCTTACATGGGTCCTAGACAATCAAACCTGGGTCCTTTGGCTTCTCAGGCAAATGCCTTAACCACTAAGCCATTTCTCCAGCCCGTTTCTGAAACTTTTGATTCAATATTTTTAGAGCGTGGTTGGACATGGCGACAGAAACTGCCAAGGGGAAGCTGCAGGGAAGTGGGGGCTGATGAATCTGCAACACAACCTTGAGATCCTTTCATACAGCCTTCCAAAAGTGGCCAGTTGAGCCCAAATGTACTCTGAAGTACAATGAAAGTCAGAAAACTACCGCAGGAGCCAGTCAGAGGTTTAGGAGAAACAAGCATCAGGAAGTAGAACTATTATCTACAGCAAAAATTTGTACAAGCCAGGCCGTGGTGGCGCACGCCTTTAATCCCAGCACTCGGGAGGCAGAAGTAGGAGGATCGCTGTGAGTGCGAGGCCACCCTAAGAATACAGAGTGAATTCCAGGTCAGCATGGAGTACAGTGAAACCCTACCTTGAGAAAAAAAAAAAAAACCAAAAAAATTGTACAAATTTTACTTCCAGTATGGACCATAAATAGTAACAGTCCTCAAAACATAGGTGATACAGATGCCTCCACTAAACAGTGACTTGCAGAGTGTGGGGCCTGGACCAGCATCAGCAGCATCTCCTGAATCACACAGTCCTGAGGAGGGGCCCAGAAATTTGCCTTAAGAAGCCCTCCAGGTAATTCAGTAATTCACTGAATTTTTTTTTTTTAGAACTCTGATATTAGCTAAATAAATAATTCTTTAATATCAACTGTCTGTAGATCAAATTACAGAGAAGATACACTGGGCAGTTCCAAGTATTAAAGCTAAATGCTTTATACTTTAGCACCCAAAGAAAAAGCTCTCAAAACCGTTAACTCATAACCCAAATAAAACTACGTAAAGAAAAGCTGTACCTGAGAGTATTCCCTGACTGGGTACGGAAGGGGCTTGGAAAGCATATATGTTATCTCCTTCTGCAATGGTATTCAGGTCCTCTTCATCAAAGAAGGACCGCTGGAATCCATTGGGATACAATTCAACTAGGATCACCTGAAATGAGAAGGATCATTTTCTCAAAGAGAATCTAGTAGATAAGGAATGAAAATGTGACTTAGTGGGTTTGGGAGATAGCTCAGCAGGTAAGAGTGTTTGCTGTGCAATTAGAAAAACCTGAATTCAATTCCCAGTTCCTACATAAAAAGCTGGACATGGCTACACATGCCTGTAACGCCAGCACTGAAAGGGGTGGAGACAGGAAGATCACTGGAGCTACCCAGCCAGCCAGCCTAACTGAAAAATGAGAAGTTCCAGGTTCAGTGAAAGAGACTGTCTCATGAAAGCAAGGTGGACGAGAGATAGAGTACACCCAACATCTTCCTCTAGTTTCCACATGGATATAGACAGGGTAAATGCATCTATAAACACACATGAATACACTACACACACCACTCATACTACACACATAGACACACACTGAGAGTCCTAAAACTACCCTTCTCTGCCTTATAAGTGGCTAGACATTTTAAGTCATAAAATAACATACATAATAATTGGCCAGACATTTCAATCAAAAATATGTTCACCAAGGGGCTAGAGAGATGGCTTAGCAGTTAAGCAGCTTGCCTGTGAAGCCTAAGGACCCCGGTTCAAGACTCAATTCCCCAGGACCCACATAAGCCAGATGCACAAAGTGGCACATGCATCTGGAGTTCGTTTGCAGTGGCTGGAGGCCCTGGTGCGCCCATTCTCGCTCGCTCGCTCGCTCGCTCTCTCTTTGTCTCTCTCTCTGTCACTCTCAAGTAAATAAATAAAAATAAACAAATTTTTTTTAAAAAAGTAGATGTTCACCAAACACAGTAAGTTGAAAAAGATAGTTTTGTACTGGAGGAAAAAGTCCTGGATACCCTATAATCCAACTCAATTTCTCAACACACATTTCTCATATCAAGGCACTATCTGGAAAGTTCTCTGTTTTTGTTTGTTTGATTTTTGTTTTTTCAAGGTAGATTTTCACTCTATCCCAGGCTGACCTAGAATTTACTATGTAGTCTCAGGGTTCTCAAACTCACTGTAATCCTCCTACCTCTGCCTCCTAAGTGTTGAGATTAAAGGTATGAGCCACCACACCTGGCTCTGGAAAGTTGTCTTTTGAAAATTTTTTGTTTATTTTATTTATTTATTTATTTGAGAGTGACAGACAGAGCGAGAAAGAGGCAGAGAGAGAAAGACACAGAGAGAATGGGCGCGCCAGGGCCTCCAGCCACTGCAAACGAACTCCAGACGCATGCGCCCCCTTGTGCATCTGGCTAATGTGGGTCCTGGGGAGTTGAGCCTCGAACTGGGGTCCTTAGGCTTCACAGGCAAGCTCTTAACCGCTAAGCCATCTCTCCAGCCCAAAAGTTGTCTTTTAAAAGACAGATTTCAGGGTTAAAAGAGTTGTAAAGAGAAATATATCAAAGAAAATGGTACATAACAGCAAACGTTAATTAATTATATGTGTAACTACAAGTGGAGAGGGGAGGATTTAGAGTATATAGTAATTTACTAGATAGCAACAATAATTGCTATCTGTAATAAGTTTTTTTTGTGGTTTTTTTGAGGTAGGATTTCATCCTAGCCCAGGATGACCTGAAATTCACTATGTAATCTCAGACTGGCCTCAAACTCACAGTGATCCTCCTACCTCTGCCTCCCAAGTGCTGGGATTAAAGGCAGTGCACTACCACGTCTGGCAAGTTTTTGTTGTTTTCTGAGACAGGCTCTGACTATGTAGTGCTGGCTAGCCTGGCCTAGAACTCACAGCAATCCTCCTGCCTTAGCCTCCAAAGTGATGGGACAAGTTTATGCCATAATGCTTAGCTATTATCTATATTAATATCTAAATCAAAAAAGTATGATTGGGCTAGAGAGATGGAACAATGGTAAAGTCACTTGCCTCAAAGCCTAATAACCCTGGGTTCAATTCCCCAGTACCTATGTAAAAAGCCAGATGCACCAAGTAGTACATGTGTCTGGAATTCATTTGCAGTAGCTGGAGGCCCTGGTGCACCCATTCTCTCTGTGTCTCTCTCTCTTCTCTCTCTCTCTCTCTGATTGCAAATAAATTTTTTAAAAACTATAATGGAGCCAGGAGTGGTAGTGCATGCCTTTAATCCCAGCACTCAGGAAGCAGAGGTAGGAGGATCGCCGTGAGTTCAAGGCCACCCTGAGACTACATTGTTAATTCCAGGTCAGCCTGGACCAAAATGAGACCCTACCTTGAAAAACCAAAAAAAAGGGCTGGAGAGATGGCTTAGCGGTTAAGCGCTTGCCTGTGAAGCCTAAGGACTCCGGTTCGAGGCTCGATTCCCCAGGACCCACGTTAGCCAGATGCACAAGGGGGCGCACACATCTGGAGTTCGTTTACAGAGGCTGGAAGCTCTGGCGCACCCATTCTCTCTCTCTCTCTCTCTCTCTCTCTCTGCCTCCTTCTCTCTGTCACTCACAAACAAACAAATTTAAAAAAATTAAAAAAAAAGAAAAACCAAAAAAAAAGTATAATGGAAACTGAAACATATCAAAACATATCAAAATCTTTGTACTGTTTGAGAAGATTTAGCATTAGACATTGTTAATTGTTCTTATTGACTTTTAATACTAAAATAAGTAAATATATATGTTACATATCAGAAGACATATAATAAATACATCGAAAATATTTCCATGGCCATAGACAACATAAATATGTTCATTAAAGAAAACAAAACATCAAGAAAGATTTTAAAAAATATTTTTGTTTGGGCGCTGAAGAGATGGCTTAGTGGTTAAGGCACTTGCCTGCAAAGCCTATGGACCTAGGTTGGATTCCCCAGGACCCACTTAAACCAGATGCATAAGTGGCACATGTGTTTGGCATTCACTTGCAGTGGCTAAAGGCACTAGCATGCCTCACCTCTTGCCTCCTCGCCTCCCCTCCCCTCTGTTCGCCTCCCCTCTGCCTCTCAGTCTCTCTCAAATAAATAAATATAAAAAAAAATTTTTTTTAAGTTTGCAGAGAGACAGAGGAGAGAGAATGAGCATGCCAGGACTTCAGCCCCTGCAAATAAGCTCCACATGCATGTGCCATCCTGTGCATCTGGCTTCACATGGGTACTAGGGAATTCAACCTGGGTCATTAGGCTTTGCAGGCAAATGCCTTAACCACTGACTCTCCATCCCCCATGAAAGATTTTAAGTTCCAGTCAGACTGTTCATCCTGTGTAACATCAAGTGATTTCCATCTCCCTGACCAAAACATATCATTTTCATTTCTTTAAATATATTTTATTTCTTTATTTGAGAGAGAGAAAGAGGCAGAGGGAAGAGAGAAGAGAGGGAGAAAGAATGAGCATGCCAGCCACTGCGAACGAACTCCAGATGCATGCACCCCCTTGTGCATCTGGCCTACGTGGTCCTGGAGAGTCGAACCTGGGATCCTTTGGCTTTGCAGGCAAATGCCTTAACTGCTAAGCCATCTCTCCAGCCCTGTTTTTTTTTTTTTTTTTTTTTTGGTTTTTCGAGGTAGGTCATTCCCTGCCTCTGTCAGATTTCCCCCTCTTGATTTTTTTTTTTAATTTTGCTTATTTTTTATTTGAGAGCAACAGGCAGAGAAAGAGGCAGATAGAGAGAGAGAGAGAGAATGGGCACACCAGGGCCTCCAGCCACTACAAACGAACTCCAGAGGCATGTCACACCTTGTGTATCTGACTTATGTGGGTAATGGGGAATCGAACCTCGAACCGGGATCTTTAGGCTTCACAGGCAAGTGCTTAACCGCTAAGCCATCTCTTCAGCCCCATACTTGATCTTTTATTACTGCCATTTCCCTCCTGTGTTTGTCCTCCTTCCCTCCCTCCCCCTTTACACACACACACACACACACAGAGGTCCCCTACAGTACTATCAAGTTTACAAAGCAAAAGGCACATTACTTTTTCCCCCTGTGGTGGTTTGATTCAGGTGTCCCCCATAAACATAGGTGTTGTGAATGCTAGGTTCCTAGCTGATGGAGATTTGGGAATTAATGCCTCCTGGAGAGAGTGTATTGTTGGGGGCGGGCTTATGGGTATTATAGCCAGTTTCCCCTTGCCAGTGTTTGGCACACCCTCCTGTTGCTATGGTCCACCTTATGTTGGCCAGGGGGTGATGTCCACCCTCTGCTCATGCCATCATTTTCCCCTGCCATCGTGGAGCTTCCCCTCAAGCCTGCAAGCCAAAATAAACCTCTTTTTCCCACAAGCTGCTCTTAGTTGGGTGATTTCTATCAGCAAAGCAAACCGGACTGCAACACCCCTCCTAGGTGAGATCCTCATAAAAAGCCTATCGGCAGAGACAGAGGTCCCAGGGATGGCTCAGGTGGGGGTAGAAAGGAGCTACTGGGTAACCACAGCTTGGTAACCAGAGTGGTTTTACAAATGTAAATACTTGTCTATTGCCTTAAGATATATGTACTTTGGGAACTAAGGCAATGGTTCAGTTGGTAAAGTGCTTGACCACAAAGAACTGAATTGGAGCCCAAGCACCCATGTAAACAGCCAGGTGCATGCAGTGGAACGCCCCTGTGATCCCCTCCTCCTCCAGGAAGGCAGAGATGGGGCGGGGGTCCCAGGGCTTGATGGTCAGCTAGTCTCACCAATTGGTGAGTTCCAGATCCAATGAGAGACCCTGTCTCAAAAATAAGGTAGAAGCCAGGCATGGTAGTACACGTCTTTAGTCCCAGCACTTCGGAGGCAGAGGTAGGAGGATCGCCGTGAGTTCAAGACCACCCTGAGACTACGTAGTGAATTCTAGGTCATCCTGGGCTAGAGTGAGTCCCTACCTCAAAGACAAAAATAAGGTGGAGAATGATTGACGAAGACACTCAGCAGCCCTCTGTCCTCCACATACATGCATACACATGTACACACACACCCCCAAACAAATATCCATATACACCACATACATACAAACATCTAAATACAACACACACATCCATATGCACTATACACACCCACACACACATACAAACATCCATATACACCAGGCATATCCATATATACCATACACACCCACACACATACAAACGTCTATATATACCACACACATCCACATACACCACACACATCCAATCATCTATATACACCATACACATCCATATACACCACACACATCTATATATACCACACACACATACAGTCATCCATATACACCACACACATCCACATACACCACACACACATACAATCATCCATATATACCACACACATACATAGACACAAATATGTACACTTTTACAACTTGACATAAAGGTGGAAAAAATACATATATATATTGGTTTTTCGAGGTAGGGTCTCACTCTAGCCCAGGCTGACCTGGAATCCACTATGTAGTCTCAAGGTAGTCACAAACTCATGGTGATCCTCCTACCTCTGCCTCCCGCATGCTGGGATTAAAGGCGTGCGCCACCACGCCCAGCCTGGAAAATATTTTTTATTTAAAAGTTTCCACCAGGTTGTAAATACACCATTTTCATCTTATAGTATAAAGTATAAAATATCCATCTTACAGTTAAAGAAACATAGGGTCAATCAATCACTTGCATGGTCCCAGTCAGAGAACTGCAGAATAACTGAATCACAGTTAGAATCCCATTCAAAGCCCATGTGTGATGGTGAATCACAATGGACAACTCCTTAGATTTAGAATCACCGTGGAAATACCTCTGGGTATGTCTGTGAGGGTGTTTATAGAAGAGGTTCACTGGAGAAGGAAGACCCACCTTGAATGGAGTGACACTATTCTAGGAGAAAACAAGTGAAGCACCAGCATTCGTCTCTCTCTACTTCCTGACTGCAGGCACGTGACCAGCCACTGCACACTACATCACCACCCCTTCTCTTCCGTAGTGGGCTATATCCCATAAGGCTATCCAAAATAAGCCCACTCGTCCCTGAGTTGCTTCCTGTGAGGTACTTGGTCACAACCATGAAAAAGCAACGAATACACCCCTCTCACCCTGTCGTGCTGTTTGTCACCATGTCACCTTCATCCCACCATGCCACAGAGGGTTCCTTTTAGTCCTTCACCAAGACTCTTTAAAAAAAAAAAATGGGGCTGGAGGGATGGCTTAGCGGTTAAGGCATTTGCCTGCAAAGCCAAAGGACCCAGATTCGGTTCCCCAGGACCCACATTAGCCAGATGCACAAGGAGGCGCACACGTCTGGAGTTCATTTGCAATGGCTGGAGACCCTGGCGTACACCCATTCTCTTTTTCTCTCCCTCTTTCGCTGTCAAATAATAATAAAAAAAAAATGTCTGGTGTGAATGAGGTTGTATTCAGCTGTAAAAAAAAAAAAAAAAAAATGAAGCTGGAGAGATGGCTTAGTGGTTAAGGCACTTGCCTGCAAAGCCAAAGAACCTAGGTTCAATTCTCCAGGACGCATGTAAACCAGATGCACAAGATGGCACATGCATCGCAAGTTTCTTTGCAGCTGGAGGCCCTGGTGCACCCATTCTCTCTCCTTCTCTCTCTGCCTCTTTCTCTCTCGAATTTTAAAAAATGAAATTCACAGAAAAATGTATGGATGTAAAAAATATGCTAAGTGAGGCTGGAGAGATGGCTTAGCAGTTAAGGCATTTGTCTGCAAAGCCAAAGGACCCAGGTTCGATAACCCCAGAGCCCACATAAGCCCAGATGCACAAGGGAGTGCACACGTCTGGAGTTTGTTTGCAGTGGCTGGAGCCCTGGTGTGCCCATTCTCTCCCTCTCTCTGCCTTTCTCTCTGTCAAATAAATACATTAAAAAATACACTAAGTGAAGTAACCCAGGTGCAGAAAGACAAACACCACATGTGCTCACTCATATGTGGATCCTAGTTTGAAATTCTTAGATTTGTATATAATTTGGGGTAAGAGTCGGTATAGGCCAGGAAGCTAGAAAGGAGGCATGAGGGGGGACAAGTGGGAAGGGCTTCAGGACACAAGTGGGATCATGGGTTGGGGATGCAGGAGAGGAGGAAGTGGGATGGAGGGCTAACTAATACTAGATGTTAAGAAAAAGCCATATGGAAATCCTACTTCTTTGTTAGCTAATTGAGATATGTAATTTAAAAAGAGAATAAAAAATAATACATAGAAAAGTATCTTGGGCTGGAGAGATGGCTTAGCAGTTAAAGCACTTGCCTGTAAAGCCTAAGGACCCATGTAAGCCAGATGTGCAAGGCAGCACATGCATCTGGAATCTGTTTGTACAAGCTGAAGGCCTTGGCACTCTTATTCTCTCCCTCCTCTCTCTCTCTCTCTCTCTCTCTCTCTCTCTCTCAAATAAATAAATTAAGAAAGAAAGGGAAGGAAGGAAGGAAGGAAGGAAGGAAGGAAGGAAGGAAGGAAGGAAAGAAGAGTCTGGGCCTGCAGGAATGGATAATGCTGTGCCCAGAAGCCATAGGTTATTACAAGAAATTCCCAGTGCCAGGAGTGGGAACCTCCCAGTGAGTTGTTGGTGAAGGAAGCCCCAGAGGCCCCCAAAACAATACGGGCTATTGCTAGTGTTCTTGGTTGTACACTAGAACTAGAATGTAAGCCCTTATTCCTAAAGACACTGCAGGCTTCAGTTGTAGGACACTGAGAAATTTCTGCTGGGGGACAAGAGCTATTCATAGTCTTAATTAGCAGTGAACCCTGCAAGCTGCACAACTGGCCAGTGCAGTAAAACGTGCCCACTGGTAAAACAGTGATTGGATTTGAGACCCACTCCACAGGAGGGAATTCATGCCAGATACTGAAAACCTAGTCATAAACCTTAGGGATTAAGCTACTACTCTGTTGCTCGGCTAAATGGATATGTTATGCCCACCAAATTACCCTCTAAATATTTATGTTTATGTCCATATATTAATGCTACTCTCACTCTTGATGAGAAAAACTTTTCAGATTCAAAATTCAAACTTGTCAAAGTGGTGAGACGTGACAGCTGAGTATTCAGCACCAAATGAGGCATCCTTATCGCACCCTCTGAGGTGCTACTGAATATGTCAACAGTTATCACTGAGACATAGACAGCACAGGATCGCAGAGCAGATGGAGAGGAAAACGCCAGGAAAGGCTTGATGGCCACTGCCAGAGAGGTGGCAGAAAGAACGTAAGAGCCAAAAGGTGGGCAGGAGTGCTTTGGAATGCTGTCTTCTAGACACAAAGTGGCAATTGCTTTTATGACCTCACAGCAACTGTTGTTTCCGGTACAAGACGTGCATGATATTGGACCCATCAACACATTCTCAAGGAGGATGGAGAAGGGGTGAAAATAACATTAAAATAGCAGGGGCGGGGGGGAGGCTGGAGAGATGGCTTAGCGCTTTGCCCGTGAAGCCTTAGGACCCACGTTCTACTCTCCAGATCCCACATTAGCCAGACGCACAAAGGTGAGGCAGTGGCATAGGCGTCTGGAGTTCAATTACAGTGGCTGAGGTCCTGGGAACCAATTCTCTCTCTCAAATAAATAAATAACACAGGGACAAGCTGGAAAGCACACGTTCAGTGGAGAGGTACTTTGTGTATATGTATGAAGGTTATCAATAATTTTTTGTTTGTTTTGTTTTGTTTTTCAAACTCTTACTCTAGCCCAGGCTGACCTGAAATTCACTCAGTAGTCTCAGGGTGGCCTTGAACTTACACAATCCTTCTACCTCTGCCTCCCAAGTGTTGGGATTAAAGGTGTGTGCCACCACGGCCAGCATTTAATTTTTTGTTGTTGTTGTTTTGTTTTTGTTTTGTTTTGTTTTGTTTGTTTGTTTCAAGGTAGAGTCTCACTCTAGCCCAGGCTGACCTGGAATTCACTATGTAGTCTCAGGGTGGCCTCAAACTCATGGTGATCCTCCTACCTCTGCCTCCCCAGTGCTGGGATTAAAGGCATATGCTACCACGCCTAGCTCTTTTTTTTTTTTTTTTTAATCCCGTTATGGTGGCTCACATCTATAATCCTAGCACTCAGAAGGCTAAGGCACAGGGACTGCCATGAGTTTTAGGCCAGCCTGGGCTACAGAGTGAGGCTCTGTCTTAACAGCCATTTTTTGAAAAGCAAGATGTGATGGCACATGCCTTGTAATCCCAGTATTCTGGAGGATAAGGTGGGTAGACAAGGAGGTTAAGGCCTGAACTATACAGGAAGACACTCTACCAAACATGCAAACAACACACAGCCACCCACAGCTCCCATTCTCCTTTCATGTCACACATCTCAAGTTCCCCTAGCATCTCCTTATTCCACTGACCATCCCTTCCATACCTGGCAGATATTTCCAGAAATGGAAATACAGGAACAGTAGTTCTGACATCAAACAAGCTACATTCACATCCCTTCTCAGCCATGTCCTTGGCATGTGACCTTGGGCAATTCACCTAACCCCGTAAGACTTCTTTCTGACTAGCTGTCAAAATGAGGATCACTGTAATATCTACTTTACAGTGTGGTTCTGATTAAACCGGTTCTGGGGACAAATGAATGAGTCCATAAGATAATGCAGGTATGGTAGTGCCTTCCTGTAATCCCTGCACATGGTATACTGAGGCAGGGGGAGTGCCATGAGTTCAAGGCCACTGTGAGCTACATAGCAAGTAGCAGGCCAACCAGGGATATAGAAGGAGACCCTATCTCAGAAAATAAAGAGAGAAACAGAGAAAGAAGAGGAAGGAAACAGGGTAGTGGCTGTCAGTAAGCATGACTACAGTTAGCTACTGTTGGATCACAATCACCACCACCTTCTTGAAAGGCCAAGCGTCCTTTTTAAAAAAATAGTTTTTAGGACTGGAGAGATGGCTTAGCAGTTAAGGCATTTGCCTGCAAAGCCTAAGGACCCAAGTTTGATTCCCCAGGACCCACGTAAGCCAGATGCGCAAAGTGGTACATGCGTCTGGGGTTTGTTTGCAGTGGCTGGAGGCCCTGGTGCGTCCATATTCATTATCTCTCCACTAAATAAATAATACTTGAAAGAGTATGGACACACCAGGGAGTTCCAAAGAACTCCAGGCACATGCACCACTTTGTGCATCTGGCTTTATGTGGGTACTGGAGAATTGAACCTGGGCTGGCAGGCTTTGTAAACAAGTGTATTCAACGGTTGAGCCATCTCCCCAGCCTTCAAAGTGTCCTTCTGTGGTCACCCTGTGTAATGCAGGGAGCAGTCAAAGCCCAGTTATGGCAGACACCAGGGACTACTAACCAAACAGAAGCCAATGAGTCACACTGGAGTCACTTGGGAACCACACATCACATTAGCCCAGCCAGCCAGCCCCACTCAGCATTCTGTCAGCCAGTGACGAGGTGCCGGCAATTACATCATACCTCATCTGCCAGGACGCCTCCTTCCTCTGCAACCATTTTCCTGAGGGCAGCCACTGTACTGAGGATGGGCACGGCCAAGCCAATCCGCAGGAACCGCTGGCTCTTAGAGGGGAAGACCAAGGTGACGCTCAGGAATCTGGAAAACAGGAAGGGAGCTACATCCTTAAAGGAATGACAAGAATGGCAACCCAGCAGCAAGGACAATGGGTCAAGCTTAGTGCTTAAATCACTGTTTCCGGGTTGGGTCCCTGCACGTCAGGTACATTGACACCAGGTGGCAGTGAAGAGCCAAATCTCCTGAACCATTTTTCCAGAGGTTTGAAAATGTGGCTTCACCATAGACACTCTGCTCTCAAGGCTCTAATTCCTAAATAAATAATTTTAAACAAAAATGAAAAATACCCTAAGATTTGAAAACTGAGCCAGCCAAGCTGTTATTTCTCATACAAATCAATCTTATTCATGATTTTTTTTCCTTTTATTTTTTATTTTTATTTTTTGTTTTTTTTCCAGGTAGGGTCTCACTCTAGCCCAGGCTGACCTGGAATTAACTGTGTAGTCTCAGGGTGGCCTCGAACTCATGGCAATCCACCTACCTCTGCCTCCTGAGTGCTGGGATTAAAAGCATGTACCACCACACCCGGCTTTCCTTTTATTTTTTTAAAAATATTTATTTATTTGAGAGAGAGAGTACACACCAGGGCCTTCTAGCCATTGCAAATGAGCTCCAGATGCATGGACCACTTTGTGTATCTGGCTTTGCCTGGGTGCTGGGGAGTCAAACCCAGGCCATCATGCTTTGCAAGCAAGTACCTTTAACCATTCAGCCATCTACCCAGCCCCATTTTTCTCCTTTTCTTAATCAAATTTTCCCTCGCAAATCTCAACTTCCACTTCCCATTTCCACTAGTAGCCCCCCAGCCCACTCTTAGAGGAGACTGTTGATTCTCTTGTTAAGCACTTATTGTAATCACAGGACTAACGGGCAGTCTGTCTCAGTCTTTCATCTTTTTTAATACATTTTCTCATATCTATTTATTTGAGAGAGAGAGAGAGGAAGAGGCAGATAGAGAAAGAGAGAATGGGAACGCCGGGGCCTCCAGCCACTGCAAACAAACTCCAGATGCTTGCATCATCTTGTGCATCTGGCTTATGTGGGTACTGGGGAATCGAACCTGGGTCCTTAGGCTTCTCAGGCAAGTGCCTTAACTGCTAAAGCCATCCCTCTGAGTCTTTCTTGAGCAGTGTTATCAAGAGTCTCAGTAGTCTCATCTGTGTTACTGAACAAGCCAACAGTTAGATTTGACATCGACAGCACAGGACTCCAGAGCAGAGAATTTGACAGGAAAGACTTTATGAGGATGTCTTCTCTGCATCCTAAGGATGCAGATGTCAGCAAGTAGGGGAGAGGAGAGATGGGACTTACGGAGGTGGAGCACACAATGAGGAAACACCCCAGCTCCACGCCAGTGATGACTCCCCACACTGGAGCTCACTAATGTTCTATGACAGACATCAGGCAGCTGCCTTAATGGCCACAGCCACCATGGGTGTCTGGGAAGTGGGCTGTACTATCTGCTTCTGCTGTTAAAATATTTTGCGGTTTGTTTTTGCGTGTTCATATATGGTGTGTATGTGATGTGGGGGGGGGACAGAACACATGTGGAGGTCAGAGGGTAGTCTTGGGGTGCTTTTCCTCTCCTTCTACCTTCTTCCGAGATAGGATTCCTCTCTTGCTTACTGCTTCTTGCGAGCTTCCAGACTCTTCTGGCTCCACTTCCCAGTGCTGTAGGCACATTGGAATCACAGTCGCATGTGCTATTTTGCATGTGGCTTTATGTGAGCATTGAAAAGGGTCAGACTCAGGTGGGAAGGCTTTCAAGCAAAGAGCCTTTAACCACTGAGCTGTCTTCCCAGGCCTGCTTCTCACTTTCAAACAGCACAGCCCACTGCTTTTGTCGTCACCTCCAATACCACTTTTCTTCCATCGGCCTCAAACAAGCCTTGTCCTCTGTCTTTACTCCTCCAGGAATCATTTCCCTACAGCCAGGAATGTTCGCTCATGCCCTATAGTGCAGCACTTGGGAGGCAGAAGCAGAAGGATCACCATGAGTTCAAGGCCAGCACGGACTACAGAATGTTCTCCAAAAAATCTAATAAGTACAAAAGGCGGAGGGGGGGGGAGAGAAAATCATTGTTCTACACCTTCACAAAGAAGAAAGGGGATTTTGAAGTGTGGTGGTGGCAGCGGGGCTAAAGAGATAGCTCACTCACTTGTGAAGCTTGGAACCCATGTAAGGCCAGATGCACAACGTGGAGCATGTATGTGTAGTAGTTGGTTTACAGTTCCACTCATACACTCTTTTTCTCTCTCTCAAAATAAGTTGAAATTTTTTTCTTAAAAAAAAAAAAAGTGGGACTGGAAAGATGGCCTGGCAGTTGAGGCACTTCCTATGAAGCCTAAGGACCCAAGCTCATTCTCCAGGTCCCATATAAGTCAGATGCACATGGTGGCATATGTGTCTGGTGTTCATTTGCAGTGGCTAGAGGCCATAGCACTCCCATTCTCTCTCTCTCTCTCCCTCCCTCCCTCCCTCTCTCTGTCTCTAATAGATAAAATAAAAATAAAGAGGGCTGGAGGGATGGCTTAGTGGTGAAGGTGGTTTCTTGCAAAGCCAAAGGACCCAGGTTTGATTTCCCAGGACCTACGTAAGCCAGATGCACAAGGTGTCACATATGTCTGAAGTTTGTTTGCAGTGGCTGGAGGCCCTGGTGCACCCATTCTCTCTCTCTCTCTCTCTCTCTCTCTCTCTCTCTCTCTCTCCCTCTCCCTCTCCCTCTCCCTCTCCCTCCCTCCCTCTTTCTCTCTGTCAAATAAATAAATAAAAATAAAATAAAGAAAGAAATGTGACAGGGAAAAGCAGTGGCAGTAATGTGTTCTGGACTGTCCCATCTGATTCAACAGGATCCTGTGCCAAGTCCTGAACAGGCCAGAGACCCAAGCCTGGCCACAGTGGGGACACAACAGGGTGTTCCGTTCATGTTCCTTCCTCAGCTAAAGAAGGGGCAGGGTTCCTTTCACTTTAACTGTCCATTCTATTACTGAGTGTCACCTGCTGCAGAGTGGTTTCTGGAGAAATACGAAGTGAAAAACAAAAAAGAAGGAAAACTCAGCTGCAGGGCCACAGGGTCCCCAGGAAAGAGGAGGCAGGGGAGTTAGGGATACTGCGACACTCACGTACCTCGTCTGGCGCAAGGGGATGGGAAGGGACACACACAGGAAAGGATCAAAGGTGTTGCTTTGTTTCAGGCAGTGGGGACAAGTCAGGGAAGATCTGTGAGGACAAAGAACAGAGGTGAACGTGTAATCACACTTAAATAGTTTGATACTGCCTCGAAAGGCTAAAATAGAATTACCCTTGCATTTCTATTCCACTCAGAAGAACTGAAAATGGGTTTTCAACTGACACTTATGCACAAATGTTCCCAGCAGCCCTGTTCATAAGAGCCAAAAGGGAGAAATGATTCGACTGTCCATCAACAGGAAAGTGGGTAAACAAAACATGACACATCCACGTGGCGGAATAGACCTCCTCAGTAAAAATGAACGGAGTGCTCATGCAGTGGGGATGAACCTCAAAAGACACAAAAGGCCACCTATTCTATTGTTCTACTTTGAGAAGTCTCTAGAATAAAGAAGGCCAAAGAGGCAGGACACCAACCAGTGGCTTCCAAAGGCTGGAGGAAGGATGTATGGAGTGTGACTGCTGACTGGGTAACTTTCTGGGCAATAAAAATGCTTAGGAACCAGAGAGAACTGGTGGCTGCTCAGCACTGTGAACATGCATACCACCAAAGTACATTTTTAGTGTGTCACTTTAGCTGGATACAAACCTGCTAGTGGCACAAACCTGTAGTCCCAGCCACTGAGGCAGAAGAAATACTGAGTCCCCAAGCCTGAGACCAGCCTGGAAACATAGCAAAACCTCACCCCCCCCCCAAAAAAAATAAAATAGGGTTGGAGAGATGGTGCAGTGGTTAGGATGCTTGCCTATAAAGCCTAACAACCTGGGTTTGATTCCCCAGGACCCAAGTAAAATAGAAGCACAAGGTACACGCATCTGGAGTTCCTTTGCACTGGCTAGAGGCCCTAGCATGCCCATACACACTCTCTCACTCTCTCTCTCTCTCTCTCTCTCTCTCTCTCCTCTCTTTGTATCTCTCTGCTTGCAAATAAATAAATAAATATTAAAATAAAATAGGCCCGACATGGGGGTGTATGCCTTTAATCCCAGTACTTAGGATGCAGAAGTAAGAGGATCACTGTGAGTTCCACGTCAGCCTTAGCTAGGGTGACACCCTACCTTGAAAAAACAAATAACAACAACAAAATAGTAGGTAGGGAGATGTTTTAGCAGGTAAGAGTGTTTGCTTTGCAAGCACGAGGCCTTGAGCTCAATTCTCAGCATCCTCACAAAAAGTTGGGTGTGACCACACATGCCCATAACCCCAATGCTGAAGAGGACATAGACAAGAAAATCACTGGGGCTCTCTGGTCAGCCAGTGTGACAGGAAAGCCGTGAGCTCCAGGTTCAGGGCAAGATCATATCTTAAAATAAATGGGATTTTAAAAAATCAAAATTGATAGAGAAAGACACTTGATGTTCTCCTCTGGCCTCTATATGTGTGGGCACTTGGCAAGTCCACACCACACACACACACACACACACACAGCAAACAATAACAAAATAAAATGGTTAACTTTACATTAGAGTATTTCACCTTTGGATGGGGTGGAAAGAGGAAAGTTCGTGTCAGATCTCCATGCACTGAAGAAACACAGCACCCCACAATGTTTAACCTAAAGGAGTCTCAGGACCTCTGTTCTCTGGTTCTTGGCCTCTCTGCGCCCCAGAAAGGATGGGGAGTATACCTGTTCCTATGAAGATGATGAGGAGGACATCTGCTCTCAGAAGGTGAGAAACGACGACAGCCTGAATGTGACCAATAGGTCCAAAAAAGAGGACAGAGAGGCTCTGGGTTGAATCCTCAGACCCTCAGAAGAGAAAAGGAGCTGAAGGGCTGAAGGGAAGCAGAAGAGGGAGAGCCTCAGTGTGCAGAGGCCTATAAATTAACTCCTAATTACACATGGTCCCCAGTCATAAAGAAGGCTGATACCATCCCAGGGGAGCCCGCCCCCATGGAAGTGGACAGGGATAGCAAGTCCCATTACTCAGTGACCCCAGCTTGGAGCCATCCCTCATACCCACCACTATAGAAAATCATTTCTCAGACCTTGGAAGCCCTTACCTCCATGGGATCCCTAGCAAAACGATCTCTGTACTATATGATCCCTGGCACAATGTGGGTATTTTTTTAACTGTCACCAGTCCGTTTTTAATGAACACCTTATCTCTTATCATTTATTGTTATCTCTAGGAGAAACCTACTGGACGGGCACTTAAAATCCTTAAAACTTAATGAGCTCAAACATGAGTTTCTGAGAAACACCTCCAGCCAACCCAACTCACCTCTCACCAAGTCAGGCACTTATTACCATGACTTCATGTCAACTCCAGTCCAAACCCACCCCACACCCACAGCTCTCACCAGTAATGCTTACAAAAAAGCCCTCCATGGTCACCCTAGATTCCTAACTCCCTCCACCTCACACCTCCAAACCCTCCAGCAAGTCTTGGTGACACTCATCCAAAACATACTCCAAATTTGTCATTTCCCCCCATCTCCATTATTCTGGCCAACATCATTCCCTACTACAATGATTCCTGCTTCCTCTCCTGTCTCCCTCCACCACCTACAACCACCAGTGTTCTCTGTGTTAAATTGGTGAACCTGACTGCACCTTCCTTTAAGCCCAGCAGCAGCTTCCTGTACTCTTTCCACTGGAACTGTGCTGGACCTGACCACCACCCCAGCCCCACCTCTTGCCTCTCACCACCTGGCAGCCACCTTGGCCTTTCTGTTCCTTTGTTTTGCTTCAGTCTGATTTGTTTTGTTTTCCAGACAGGGTCTTGTTCCTTAGCTAAGGCTAGCCTGGTACTAGCTATATAGCTGGGGCTAGCCTTGAACTTGTGGTATTCCTCCTCCATACCTCATTCTCCCAAATTTGAGGATTATAGGCTTGTGTCTCCATGCCCACCTCTTTCTGTTCTTTGAACTTGGCTTTTCCATTCCATGAACTTGTCATGATCATGCCTACCTCAGGCACTTTGATTTGGCTATCTCCTCTGCCTGAAATATTGGGTCCCCAGTACTTTGAGTGATGGACTCCCCTCTTGGCTCAAATGTCCATCTGAGAATGTCCATCGGTCTTCCTGCCACCTTATCAAATGTCCTCTCACCATCCTTCTCACCATTCCCTGAGCACTGACTGGGTGTTGTCTGACATGCCCCACCCCAACAGAATGTGAATCCCATGAAAACTGGGGTGTGACGCTACTCACAACATCTAGAAGAGAACACAGTACACAGTAGAGGATGAATGAAATACACAGACAACAAATGAGGAGACTCCTCCCACAGTAGCCTCAGACACTGGCAGACACCAAAATCCTAAAATGCTCAAAATCCTCATAGGAAAATGGAGCCATATGCGCAGACAGCCTCCACATACCCTCTGGCATGCCTTAGAGCATCTCCACATTACTTATAATACTCAATGCCATGACAATCCTATAAGAGCTATTATACTATATTATCCAGACAACAAGAAGAAGAGTCTATGTGCTCGGCACAGATGTGATGTTTCCTAATATTTTCCATGTGTGGCTGGTTGAATAGACAGATGCACAGCCAGTGACTACAGAGGGCTGGTTGTATATCTACTAGTAATTCTCTCTTATGGACAAGGTGTTATGTTCCTAGTGGTAGCCACTAGGCCACCCACACTAGTAGCCACTTAAATACCTGAAATAAGGAAAATAGAACGGATGACTATGACCTCTCCCGGCTAATAAGCCCTCCCCTTTGATCCTCTTTCCCTCTTCCAAGTTCATCCTCTAGTCTTTGTTCCTCCTCACCTGTGTTGCTGGCAGCCTCTGCTTCCATACCTGAGGATAACAGGTGTCTGGCAAGTAGCAGGCTTGGCTAGTAGCTTCGAGGTCAGTAGATGAGAAGTCTAACTGGCCTCTCCGGCAGGGGAGGGGCAGTAAGAAGCAGTGAGGAGACTCCTGGGCTGCACCCCTATGCCAGTGGAAAGTAGCTTCAGACACTGCCTGGCCCTCCTAACACGTTGTCACGCCCAGAGACGGTGATCCCTACCCTGTGCATTTCGTCAGTGATTGCTGAGTGTCAAGGCTCTTTTTACTTGAAAGAGAGGGAGAGAGCATTGGTGCACCAGGGCCTTTGGCCACTGCAAATGAACTCCAGACGCATGCGTCCTCTTATGCACATGTGCGACATTGTGCCCTTGCGTCACTGTGCGGCTGGCTTATGTGGGACCTGGAGATTCGAACATAAGTTCTTAGGCTTCACAAGCAAGCGCCTTAACCGCTAAGCCATCTCTCCAGCCAGGGCAGTTTTAAGTGGCCTCCAACTACTCCAAGAATAAAAGTCCCCAGAAAGTATGAAAGCATAAAAGAACACGGATGGAGGTTTGGGGATTCTAGAAGACATTCAGTCTTAATGCCCTTCATTACTTGAAGAGAAGTAAACAAGAAAAGAAGACCACCAGGAAACCTTAAAGGCCAGGGAGTGCTATCCCGAAGACTGGAGAAGCAATACTCCAAAGGGATTTACCTCAACTCCAGGAGAAAAACTGTATCCACAAAAGACGGCAAGACAGCCTGGTCTCTGTGCAACTGAAAATCACAACGAACCAACGGAAGAATCACAAAGAAAGAAAAGACAAGGATCAAATTTGAGAGAACTTACAGAGGACAGAGGCTGCATCTGCCACTTACCATGGGTCCTTGCAAAAAGCCCCCACCCAGACTGCTGCTCTCGCCTCCTGGACTCTTATAAGAAATAATACTGACAAGATATACTTTGTGCATATATAATCATACTTACATAAATGTAGTTAGGGGTGTTGCTCAATTATAAAGCACTTGTCTACCATGTGTGACACCATGTGGTTCAATTCTCAACATTTCAAAATAAGTAATAAATAAATTATGTAAATTTAACATATATTATTTAATATATTTATATATTCTAAATGTGCACTTTTTAATATTTTATTTTTATTTATTTATTTGACAGAGAAAAAAGGGGGACAGGGGGAGAGAAGGGAGAGAGGGAAAATGGGTGCACCAGGGCTGCCAGCCACTGCAAATGAACTCCAGAAGTGTGTGCACCCTTGTGCATCTGGCTAACGTGGGTCCTGGGGAATCGAACCTGGGTCCTTTGGCTTTGCAGGCAAATGCCTTAACCACTAAGGCATCTCTCCAACCCTAAATGTGCACTTTTTTTGGGGGGGTGGGTTTCAAGGTAGGGTTTCACTCTAGCCCAGGCTGACCTGGAATTCACTCTATTCTCAGTGTGGCCTCGAACTCATGGCGATCCTCCTACCTCTGCCTCCCAAGTGCTGGGGTTAAAGGTGTGTGCCACCACACCTGGCTAAAATGTGCACTCTTATTGCTACATAATATATTGTAAAAATATATTTCATATAAACATATAAACAAGTATTTTGTATTTACTACATAAAGTGCTTGTTTAAAATTATATGTAAATAAATACACATGGAATCTAACAAATCTGATTTCACAGAAGTTGAGAACAGAATAGAAAAATAAAGAAGTTGAGAGAAGAATGGCAGTGACCAGAGTATTAGGAGAGGCAGCAGATAGGGAAAACTTCATCAATGAGCACTAAGCCACAGACAGGAGAAAGAAGTTCTGTGTTCAGTTGTACATGACTACAGATAATAATGTACTACATATATTAAAACTATAAAAGGGATCGCCATGAGTTCGAGGCCACTATGAGAATACAGAGTGAATTCCAGGTCAGCCTAGGCTAAATTGAGACCCTACCTCGAAAAAAAAAAGAAAGAAAGAAAGAAAGAAAGAAAGAAAGAAAGAAAGAAAGAAAGAAAGAAAGACCCTACAAAAATGTATTTTGAAAGATTTACTCAAGGTAACGATAAATGCTTGAGGAGACATTGCACAATGTTAGACATTAGATACATGTATCAAAACATCACATGGGACCCTGTGAATATATACAACTTTTATGCTTTTGTTCTAGCTACAAAAGAAAAAAGTTGAAAACGTTTAAACATGGATGTTCAAAATACACATGCCAGCATCTCACCTGGGGCAAGATTTTAAGTTCCCAATGGTTTCCCCCTAGTGCTCACTCCCACCTTCAGCTTATATTCATCCTTGTTGAATATGTCCCCACCTACTGGATTCTATTCCGCTTTCAGAGCCATCAGAAGACACACCTTGGGGCTGGGAAGATGGCTCAGCAGTTAAAGGCAGTTGTTTGCAAAGACTGAGGGCCAGAATTCAATTCCCAAGCAACCATGTAAACCAATGCAAAAAGTGCTGCAAGCATTTGGTGACGAGAGGCCTTAGTGCATCCAAGCCCCCCCCCCCACACATGCACACATGCAGATAAATTAATATTAAAAAAAACAGACACATCTCATTCAAAAGCCTGTGACCTCTCCAGCCTCTTGTGACTGTCAGCACTTTCCTTCACAAAACATTAGAGTTCTTCAAACATTTTGCCTTGTATGTCTCTGTAACTTCATACCGAAACATGCAAAGAGGCTGGCAAGATGGCCCAGTGGATAAAGCGCTTGCCATACGTGCATGAGGACCTGATCCACAGAACCACATAGAGCCAGTAGCAGAAGTGTCTGTAACCCCAGTGTAGCTACAGAAAGCCAGGAAGGACAGAAAGGAGAATCCCCAGCAGCTTTCGGGCCAGCTGGTCTGGTGAATAAGAGACCCTGCCTCAAATAAGGCCGAAAGTGAGGACCGACACTTGAGGTTGTCCTCTGACCTCTGACATGCACCACGGAACTTACGTGCCTGCATTCACACACACCACCACCTGCATGTGCAACACACACACCCACACACACACACAAATAAAAAAAGGAATGCCCAAAGAGAGCACAGGCTTCCTGAAGTCAAAGCCTACATAATGATTTCTATATCCTCCACGAGATTTGAACTCAGGAAGACCTGTTCAGCTGGGCTTTCTGGCCATACAGAGCCAAGAAGAAGTTTCCACATCCATGTGGTACAGAACAACACTCTATCAGTCCTTCAAGGAGAAGCTGAAGACCCAGAAGCCAAGAAGAAAAACTATCCAGGTCAAAGACATCAGCAATGAGTGATTAGCTGGAATTCATGACGAAAGAGAGAGCACGGGTTTTTTTGTTGTTTCGTTATCTCAGGGTCAAGGGCAACAGGAGACGGTTGACTGGGCAATCCAGTACGAAGCACCCTTGGGAGCTTCATTCTCAGTCGTGCTTCCTTCTTACCTGTACTGTGCTTGGAAGTGGCTCTGCACAAAGCTCTGGCCTCCAGAAAGCGGAGCTGCTGATGACAGGAGGCTCTCGGAGGCCTTGCCAGCTTCTGGGGGCAGCTGCAAAGAAACAGAAAAGGAAGCGGCTGACATCCCGTCCACATTACCTCCTGTCACACAGCTGCTTCCAGACCAAGGAGCACATCTTAAGCCCCCGTCATCACTTCCTGAGCCTCGGTGGAGCAAGGGTCTTCAAAATACTCCCTTTACCTTCACTCAATGCTCTCTCATTCTCCTATCTCCCAGAATCCCCGAGAGAATGCTGGAAGAGCAAAACTGAAGGGTGAACCTTGGTGAGTCCTCCCATAGCCTCAGCCTGGACTCCCTCCATGTTCTTATTTGGTTTTTTTTGGGGGGGTGGGGGGTGTTCAAGGTAGGGTCTCACTCTAGCCCAAACTGGCCTGGAATTTACTATGTAGTCTCAGGCTAGCCTCAAACTCAAAGTGTTCCTCCTACCTCTGTCTCCCAAGTGCTGGAACTAAAGGAGTGTGCCACCATGCCCAGCTCCCCCTGTTCTTAACATATGTCCTGCTGGGGCCTCAGGGACAAGATGCTTCTGGTACATGGCACGTGAGTGGGCATCTAGCAGCTCAAACAAGTCACACCAAATCTCTCCACGTCCACCTGCCAACCCTCCCGTCCCTGTTTCCCAGGGGCCGCTTTCATGGTAACAAGCACCTGCTGCCGCGGACCGAGCAGAGCATAAATGATACACCCTAAGCTTCCTTCATTCTGAACATGCCAGTCCTCCTGCACGCCTCTTCGCATTCTCTCGTGTATTCATGTCCTGTGGCCACTGTAGCAAATTATCAAAACTTGATGGCTTTAAGCTGGCCACTGTGGTACAATCCCAGCACATGGGAGGTGGATGAAGGAGGATCAGGAGTTTAAGGTCGTCCTCACCTGCATTCCTCTCAATGCTGGGATTACAGGTGCGCTACCAGAAAAGGTGAGTAATTTATAAAGAACTGAGGAAAGCTTGTTTAGGTCATAGGACTGCGGGTTCGGAGTCCAACAGTGTGATACCGGGCATCTTCCCAGCACTTAGAGCGGGCCTTCTGGTTGTACCACAACAGGGTGGCAGACATCTTGTCCTCTTTATAAAGCTAATGATGTCTTCATGGAGGCCCCACTTCATGAGCTCACATAATTCTATTGCCTTCCAAAGGCCCTACTTCCAAATACTACTAACAAGGCTGAGGCTATAGCTCAGTGGTAGAGAGCTTGCCTAGCAAGTGTGAGGAGGCCTGGGTTCAATTCCCAGTACTGCCAAATACCATGAATATGTGACTCTGTGAAGCACATTTCTAACACATGAATTTGGACATCATTCAAATCATAGCAGTTTTCCAACTCCAGTAAGGTGCTCATGATAGTTCCTATTTGATAGGCATGGCCGGAGGGGCTACTGCGAGATACACTTATCTTGGTGAGCTGTGTATAGATGAGAGGTGTCCAACCTTTTGACACCATGACACAATTTTGTCACTTTCAAATGTGCTGGGCTGCATTCATTGCTATCCTGGGATGCATACGGCTCATGGGCCATAGGCTGGACATGCCGAAAATACGTGGTGGTTGTTACACAAAAGGGGGGGGGGCTTGTATCTGAAAGATTTTTTAAAAACTTATTTTGTTTATTTTTATTTATTTATTTGAGAGTGACAGAGAGAGAAAGAGGCAGATAGAGAGAGAGGGAGAAAGAATGGGTGCGCCAGGGCCTCCAGCCACTGCAAACGAACTCCAGATGCATGCGCCCCCTTGTGCATCTGGATAACGTGGGTCCTGGGGAATTGAGCCTTGAACCGGGGTCCTTAGGCTTCACAGGCAAGTGCTTAACCACTAAGCCATCTCTCCAGCCCAAATAATTTTTACTCTTTTTTTGTTTATTCTGACAGATTTTTAACCATGGCAATAACTCCACACTCAAGGAAATGCTGGGACTTGAGCTATTCCCAGGTGGATAAGGATAAGTCTTGAGGGTTCAGGCAACAACTAGGTGACTTAGAAAAGCAGCCAGAAAGATACAAAGGGATGGATTCAAGACACCTTGTCTAAATAGCTCCTAACTCAGCCACTGGACAGGAGAAGGGAGGAGACAGCTCCTCAGCTCCGATCCAATGCGACTGGAAGAGTCAAAGGAGAGGGGGCGGTGGGAAAACCATATTGAGTTCAAGGGTAAGTCAAGGGCCAGGCAGAGAGGTCAAATGGCAAACAGTTGTGGTGGCGTGGCAGCATGAACACTGGGATATTTTGGCGATGCAGGACTCAACCTTCTTGGGACCCCGAATCCAGCCCCTGTGTGGAGAGGTGCTGTAAGGAGCACTATCCTGTGAGCGAAACACACAGCAGATGTCTCTTCGTAGGAGACAGTAGGAGGGAGTCATGAGATTACAGCCACTCTCTTCTTACCTCCTACCAGCTGTAAGTGATTCCGCCCCCCACTAGCAAGTGTGCCCATCATGTAGCCAAGGATGGCTATGAATGGGGCCCAACACAAAATTATAAACATACTTCAAACATAACGGTCTCTTTTTTAACTCGATTGTGCAAATCTTGAGCTGAACTTTGTGGGTGATAATACCATGCCACAATGTCAAAAAGTTGGGCACACTTATTAGGATATATAAAAGCTGGAAGGTTAACTGAAGTAGGGAGTCCATCTATATAGCTTTAGGGAGGTACTTTCAGAGTGGTACTTTTCGGTGATATGGCTGTTTGGGGGTCAACCACACTCCTATAAGTAAACCCTCATCTATGCTGCTATAAGTAAACCCAGTACACATGTTGGTTTGCCCACTTGGATGGATTTGTTCCTTTAGTCTGTTATCAATGCCCTATCTGGGGTAAGTAGATATTCACTCACATCTCCCCAGTCGGGCTCTTAGAGTGATGCCCAGCCCTACCAAGGAGCAGGTCCGTAAACTCATGCTTACTGAGGAGACATCCCTATTCAGGAAGTGAGTCATGAGCAGAGTGACTGGAGGCTGAAAACACTGATTCTAGCAGTCATGTCCAGGTAAGACGCCTGAGCAGACCCTCTCCTTCCAGAGCTTCTGGTTCCAGACTGGTTCAAGCCTGTCCTCCAGGCTTTCCCTCACTCCTGTGGGCTCCTCCCTGGCCTCCAACACTCCCCTCCAAGGTTAGCACAACTTGCTTGCATTGCTTGCAATCAAAGAACTCACAGTGGATTCCTCTACATGGAAGTGATAAGGTAAGACACAGAGTAGCTGGGGATGAGGTCACCCAGGAATGGGGTATGGGGGGAAAAAAAAGTCCTTAAGTAAGGCAGGGTGAGAGCAAAAAAGTCATTCACGAAGCGTAGACTATGAGGTCAGCAGACTGTGACTCCAGTCTGCTAGCCAAGTGACCTTGGGTACCTCTCAAAGCTTGCTACTATGCTTAACAGAACAGCACCCCTCAGCATGGGGCTGTGGTGAAAATCACAAGACGAGGCATGCGTCAGGACATATGGAGGCTCGTATCTGTAAAACCAGCACTGAGGAGGCTGAGGCAGGAAGATCTTTGCAAGCTCAGAGCCAGCCTAGGGGTGTGTGGAGGGTGTGTGTTTTAGAGAGGGAGGGAGGGAGGGAGAGAGAGAAGATATGAATGATGCTCTTGTTTGCCTCTTGCCTAGCACACAATAGGTATTTAATACATGTTAAGCTGCTGGTCCTCTCTCCAACCTCATTCCCCTCCCTGACTCTGCAAAAGTGGCATTTTTCTGAAAAAACAAACTGTCGAAAAAATTGTTTATGTGTTGGTGTTTATAGGGAAGTAAAAATATAGCCTTTTGCAGGATGGAAACATTTGAGAATTGTTAAAGTAATGGAAAAGAAAGTGGTCCTTATGTTTTCTATTCCAGTTACAAATAAATCTAGCTATATGGCTTTCCTCTGTCCTTCAGACAGAAATAACTTCAAAAGGAAAAAAATCATTCAGTGACACAGCGGACAGGAGCTTTCTTTGTTGGAAGGGGAAAATCAAGTTTCCTCCTAAATAATCCCAAGGGCTCTGCCTCCTGTCTTCAAGTGCACACGGCCAGGCCTTCGTGGGCATCCTGAACTTCTGAGGAAGCTTCAGGAGAAGCTTTGACCTGCACTAGGACAGAGAAAAGGACGTTTTCCTCATTTCCTCAGGTCAAAGTAAAGGCTAAGTTAAGCTCCTTGTCCTGGCCAACAGCCACTTCCTGGCCTGACCTGGAGATACCCTGCTCCAGACATGGCTGGCCCGCTAAGGGACAGAAAGCAGCTGGCTTGGCCAAGGGACAGCAAGAAAGCGTGGTGTGGGGTCTGAAGCAGGCTGAGTGGTTGGCAGGCCCAGGTGGGCAGGAACTTGCCAGCCATTAGGAGTCTAGGTTTGGTTCTAGTACAATAGGAAACCACTGGAGTAAAGCAAGCAGATGATGTCATCACATCCCATTCTGAGCATTATAGAGGCAAATACTAGAAGCTGGGGACCAGGTGTAGAGCTCAGAGCAGATGCAGAGAGACCTGGGTTGATAAAGTACTTGCCTTGAAAGCATGAGGACTTGAGTTCAATCCTCAGAACCCACCAAAAAAAAAAAAAAAAAAAAAAGCTAGGCATGGTGTTATGTTCCTAAAATGCCAGCACTGGGGAGGTAGAGACAGGCAGACTCACTGGCCAGGCAGTCTAGCCAAACTGGTGAGTTCTAGGCCAATGAAAGACACTCACAAAAACAAGGTGGACAAGCACCACTAAGAAATGATGCTCTCAGAGGTTTTCCTCTGGTTTCCAAACCAACGGGTACACATGTGTACCCAAAGACATGAGAGAGGTATGGGGGGGCGGGGAGGGAGAGAGAATGGGGGGAGAGAGAGCACCAATTATGACAGCTTTTTTTTTAGTCTAGAAGTTATGGAAAAGAATGATTGTCAGGTCCTCTTGGCTTCAGCAAATCAACATTATCTCAAAGAAAGGTCTGGAAGTAGCACACACTCATCAAGGACAAAGTTTCTAGAACAGGGCTTCTCAACTCGAGAGTGATTTTTTTTCCGTCCTGGGAACATTTGCCAATGTCTGCACACACTTTTGGTTAACAAAACAGAGAACCTTCCCTGATACCTAGAAGGACAGTACAAATGCTGCTACTAGCAATAAGGTGGCCATGCCCAGAAAAGAATCATCCGTCCCCAAATGTCAAAAGTGCGAAAGTTACCCGGGAAGAGCACGGTGGTGCACACCATTAATCCCAGCGTTTAGGAGGCCAAGGTAGGAGGATTGCTGTGAGTTTGAGACCAGCCTGAGACTACTTAGTGAATTCCAGGTCAACCAGGGCTAGAGAGAGACTCTACCTCAAAAAAAAAAAAACAAAAGAAAAAAGCGCTAAAGTTAAGAAACCTTGGCACACAGAGGTCTGGGGAAATGGCTTAATGACTAAATGCACTTGCTTGCAAAACCTGCCAACCCTAGTTCAATTCCCCAACCACTCCTGAGAAGACAGGCAGACATTTATTTGCAATGGCAATAAAGACACTGGTGTGTGTGTGTGTATATACACACAAATAATAATAAATATTTAAAAAGGAAAGAAAGCTTGATATAGAGTGGCACTTTCTAGATTTGGGGTCTGTCTGGCTCTCCCACTTACTAGCTGTGTGACATGAGCAAATGACTTACCCTATCTATGACCTTAAACCAAATAACCAAATAACTTTTCCATCTACCAAGGGAAAGGAAAAGAAAAATGAAAGGCAACTTGGAAGATATTGCTATAGTTTGGATCTGAAATGTTTTCCAAAGGATCATATGTTAAGGCTTGGTCCCTAGCCTGTCACCATTAGGAAGTGAAATGTGGTGATTTGAATAGATGGCCTCCAATATATTCAGTGTTTTATTAGTTTGTAGTTTGCATCTGCAGCCACCTGGCTGGAGGAGGTGTCACTGGGTGGATCTTAGGGTCCAGCCCTAAGGTGTAGTGGTGGATTTACAATTTCAATCTAAAGATATGCAGGTGACTGGCTCCTCCTGGGGTTCCTGAAGTGTGCTGTGTGGTTTTTGGCTTGGTGCTTCTCTCCCTGTGTTTGGTCCTGTGAAGGCAGGCCAGCTTCTTCTGCCATTATGGAACTTCCTCTGGATCTGTAAGCTTCAATACATATTTCTTCCTCTATAACTGTGCATGGTCTGGAAGTTCATCTCAGCAGACCTGAAGCTGTCTGCTACATGGGACTTTAAAAGGTGGAACTACTCCTAAGGCTTAAGTCTCAGGAAGCATGCCTGCAAGGGGACTGTAGGAGTCCAGCCCCTTCCCATATTTCTTTTTTGTGTGAGTAGTATGTGTGCAAGTGTGTATATTTATGTGTGGGCACACACATTTGTGTGTGGTCACATGTGGGAGTGTGTAAGCAGATAAGTGTGCATGCCTATGGAGGCCAGAGGTCAACTTTGCTCTCTTCTGTCATTCTCCACCTTATTTTCTGAAAGAAGATCTCTCACTGAACCTGAAGTTCACTGGATAGAGCTTGCCCCGGGGATCCACCTGTCTCAGCTAGGACTACAGGCACACGCCACCATTCCTGACTGTCACATGGGTGCTAGGGACCTAACTCAGGTTCTCACGCTGGTGCAAGCACTTACCTGAGCCATGCCTCCCAACCCCTCATCATTCTTCGGCTTCTAGTGCCATGGGATGAGCAGCTTGTTCACATGCTCCTGCAGTGATAGGCTGCCTCCCCACAAGCCCGAGGGCAATAGCTCCACCTGCACTGCAATTCCCAAGCCAGGAGTCAAACCTGCCCTCTCTGTAAGTTCTTTGGGAAATGTTGCTACATAGCAGGTAACTAACACAGCTGCCTACCCCATCTGCTCTCCAGGTAGGAAGAACTCCTTGGCATACAAGGGAAGTGGGATGGAAAACAGGATACAAGGCCTTTCCTATGCAGCAGCAGGAAGTGGGACCACCAAGCCTCTCTCCCGGTGGGTAACTGAGAAGACACGAGAACCCAGTAAGAAAGGTCCAGCACACTGGATTTGGAACACATGGGTCCAAACTCAATTCTATTTCCACCAAGTAAGAAGATGGGTGCCCCTTGCTGGGCACGGTGAAGCACGCCTGTAATCCCAACAGTTGGGAGGTGGAAGTAGGAGAGGTGGGTCAGGAGTTCAAGGCCTTTGGATCCACAGTGAGCTCAAGGATAGCCTCTACTTTATTATGAGACCCTGTGGGCTAGGGAGATGATACAGTGGTAAAAGGTACTTGCTCCACAAACATGTCGGCCAGAGTTCAGATCCCCAGCCCCCAAGTAGAGATGAACCCAAAGTGATGCTTGTGTCTGTCATCCCAAAGCACCTACGGCAATGGGGAGTGAGGTCAGGAACATTCCAAAGCTTGCAGGCCAGCTACTCACCTTCCCAGTGGCAAAACAAGGCGGAAAGAGAGAATCAACACCCTAAGTTGCTTTCTGACCTCCATACATGCAGTGGCACACACACATAAACTTTTTAAAAAGTCACCCTGGGTGGGAGAGATGGCTCAGCAGTTAAGGCGCTTGCCCGGAAAGCCAAACAACCTGAGTTCAATTCCCTAATACCCATGTAAAGCCAGATGCACAGATGCATGCATCTGGAGTTGATTTGCAGTGGCTGGAAGCACCAGTGCACCCATATACTTACTCACTTTTTCTTTCTTTCTTCCTTCCTTTCTTTCTCTCCCTCTCTTTCTGCAGGATGTGATGGCACACACCTTTAATCACAGCACTCGGGAGGCTGAGGTAGGAGGAATGCTCAGGCTAGCCTGAGACTAAATTTCAGGTCAGCCTGGGCAAGAATAAGATCCTGCCTCAAAAAAACAAAAAACAAAAACCAAAAACAGTCGTCCTGGCTGGGCGTGGTGGCGCACACCTTTAATCCCAGCACTCGGGAGGCAGAGGTAGGAGGATCGCCATGAGTTGGAGGACACCCGAGACTCTATAGTAAATTCCAGGTCAGCCTAAGCTAGAGTGAGACCCTACCTCGAAAAACCAAAAGTCACCCTGAAGCTATATCTCTATTTACTACTGGCACAGGACATTCAATAAACACCTTTTATGTGTAAACATTTTAAATTTCAAAATGTGTTCACTTAGAGAAGACACAGTAGAGTAGACATACATTATTTATCTGCTCAGTGTTGTATTCTTCGGGTCAACAAACGGTTCTGACTCTATGAAAGCCTTCTTAGCCTATGTGCAACCCCAAAGGCATGTGAGCCACGGGTTTCCAGTCAGATGATTCTATTCTGCTGTCCACAGACCCCGAATGAACATACAAGCCACGCTGGAATAATCGGGCTCCCTGGAATGGCTCTAACATCTCAGGCTTCAGTGAGTCAAAGAACATTAGACGGTTCTCTTACTATCACACGGGCAGAGCCAGAGTAAGAATTAAGCCAGAGATGGAGACAGAGTCAAAGACCTGATGACATTGTCTGGGGCCTCCGATGCAACCCTACCCAGAGCTGGCCAACCCTTGTAATTGCAGGTTTTAAAAACCAACAAATGTCCTCTCTGTAAGTTAGACCTGGCTAAATTTCTGTCACTTGCAACTAAAAGTATCTTAAAAAGACCAATTAAAAAAGAAAGAAAGAAAGGAAGGAAGGAAGGAAGGAAGGAAGGAAGGAAGGAAGGAAGGAAGGAAGGAAGGAAATGCCTGGGCATGGTGGCACACGCCTTTAATACCAGCACTTGGAAGGCAGAGGTAGGAGGAGTGCTGTGAGTTCAAAGCCAGCCTGAGACTACAGAATGAATTCCAGGTCAGTTTCACCTAGAATGAGACCCTTCCTTGAAGAAGGAAGAAAAAAACCACACTATATATAAAAGAACAATCAGCCATAAAACCCCAACCCGGGGGAACCACTGCCATCTTGTAATGGGTGATCCTCCTAGATTTTGTTGGAGTGAACATTGGTTTGTTTCATTTGTGTCCTTTGGTGGCTATAAGGTTGATGATTATTTTTAAATAATTTGAGAGAGAGACAGCTAGTGAATATGGGTATACCAGGACCTCCTGCCACTGTAAATGAACTCCAAATACACGTGCCACTTTGTGCATGTGGCTTTACAAGAGTACTGGATAATTGAACCCAGGCCATCAGGTTTTTCAAACAAGCATCAGGGTGATTTAAAAAGTAAGAAAGAAAGAAAGAAGAAAGAGAGAGAGGGGGGGGTGGGAGAGAGGGAGGGAGGGAGGGAGGGAGGGAGGGAGGGAGGAAGGAAGGAAGGAAGGAAGGAAGGAAGGAAGGAAGGAAGGAAATAAATAGGCTTTGAAGCCAGAGCTCCTAAGCTAGAATCCTAACTCTGACCCTTCTTTAGCTGTGTGGCTTTGGGAAAGTTACCCAACCTCTGATATATGGTCACAGTCTCTTGATCTTGAAGTTGTACGGTGGCATTTTAAAAGAGAAAGAGCAGTTGTGTATGTCGACAAGCTTTAAACAGAATAAAGGCTAGAGCTTCTTAAGACAGTCATTCTTTATTGCTCTGAATGTTAGGCTTCAAGCAAACCATGAAGGGCTGGGAAAATAATGAATCAAAAACACAGAAAAATGTTTCAAAGGTTCCCCACCCTGCTGGGGTTGTTTGTTTTGATTTTTCAGACAGTCTTACTATGTAGCTCAACCTCCAACTCACATGTATCTTAGGCTGGTCTTGAACCCATGATCCTACTGCCTCAGTCTCCCAAGTGCTGGGATTATAGGCATGTACCACCAAGCTTAGCTTTCCAAGGGTTCTTTTTTTTTCTTAGTGAATTTATGAGAGGAATAGGAATCAAGTGTTTCAACTGAAAGCAAAGTGAGAGGGGCGCAGATTGCATGTTAGCATAGCACTACCTGGCAGGCCCAGTGCCCTAGGTTCATCCCCAGTACTGCAAGGAGGAAAAAAAAAAAGTAAAATCAAAAAGATGACAAACAGTTCTGGTATCTATGGCTGGAACAGCTGTGAGCTGCACTAAAATGACTATTACTGATGAGTTTACAGGGCTCTGGAAATACTGTTGTGGTTTGAATGTGAAACGTCATCCATAGACTCCTGATTGAACACTTGGTCGCAACTGGAGGTTACGAAACCTTTAGGAAGTGGAGTCTTGCTGGAGGAAGTGGGTCACTGGAGGCAGGGCCTGAGGTTTTGTAGCCCAACCCCACATTGTGTTCCTTCTCAGCTTCCTGCCTCTGGCTGTGACGTAAGGAGCAGAGCCTTACTGCTATGCCTTCTGATGGACTACATCCCCTCGAAACAAACAAGCTACAATAAACCCTTTACTTCCTTAAGTTGCTTCTGGCTAGGTATTTGTTCACAGCAATGAGAAAGTAACTCCTCCTATTTCTGGATAGTTACAGTAACTTGCTCACTCATGATGTTACCTCATTCATTTTTATTTCCATCCAACACAAAGGGATTACAATACAGCACAGGCCCTTATTGATCCTTATTTAGCCAACTCCAGAAAGAACACAGTGTTATGTCCACTAACTGGGACTATTACAAAGCATTGTCATGTGAATGGGTACAGTGGCACACACCTGTCATCCCAGCACTTAAGGGATGCTGAGGGTTGGAGCTTAAGTTTGAGGTCAGCTTAGGATATATGACAAGATCTTGTCTCAAAAAAAGAAAAAAAAAGGCAGTGAGATGGCACACACACTCTAATCGCAGCAGTCAGAAGCTGCAGCTGGAGGGTTGCCCTAAGTTCTGGGCAAGCCTTGGCTACATGGCAAGATTTTGCCTCAATCAATGTAAATGTTAAAAAAAAATGCTCTCCTTGTCCCAAAAGTCTGAAGTTTCATCAAAACCAGAAATGCTCAACATGCACGCATGTTTAAGTTATCCAGCAGGGCTGGAGGGATGGCTCAGTGGTTAAGGCATTTGCCTGCAAAGCCAAAGGACCCAGGTTCGATTCCCCAGGACCCATATGCACAAGGGGGCACACACATCTGAAGTTCGTTTGCAGTGGCTGGAGGTCCTGGCACCCCCATTCATATTCCCTCTCTCTCTCTTTCTCTGTCAAATAAATAAAATGAAGTAAAATATTAAATTATCCAGCCTATGTTCTGAAAACTGGGACAAGTGAGGAATTGCTGTTTTGTGAGACACATTAACTGAGAAAGCAATGGCAGAGCTGAACTGAAACTGTCCCAAAACAATATGGAATTACTCTCATGATTTCAGATGGCCAAACTAGCGCATATAATATACAGAACAAAATTTTAAAGAAAAGGATTTTCAAACTATGGGCCATAATGAAACCCTATTCACTGTATCACTGGGATTAGAGAGGACAAGAGTTACTGCAATAGAAGGAAACACTTTGTTTAAACAAACAAAAGCTGAAAGAAGGGAGTGAGACCAGCGCTGTGTATAAGGTAGCCAGAATATAAAGGGATCTAAGAAGTTGAGTAAATATTCACAGAGAAAAAAGGAAAGAGACAGTCCAACGCAGCGTACTGTTTGGAGTGACTAACCTTCTCAGACAGCAGCCCCCGGGCCGAGCCCTCCAAGTCCTCATGGACACGGTCCAGCAGCCAGAGCAGGAATTCCAGGGCATCGTGCTGGGAATTGCCTTGGAACTGAGAGCCGTACTTAGAAACAGCATTCTGAAAGGAAATAAAAGCAGAGATTACTTTGCGCTTTGATACGAATGAATAAAGGTGATATCAGCAACAAGCTACCATGTGGTTGTCATTCAGCCTGACCCGGGACGATAATGAGCAAATCTTGTGTAGAAGAAATGTCCTTTCCTGGGGCCTGGGGAGATGGCTCACCAGCTAAAGGTGGTTGCTTGCAAAGTCTGCCAAGCAGAGTTCAATCCTTCCCAGCACCACATGAAGCTGGACATAGAGGGGTGCATACACCTGTGATCCAAGGCCCTATGACAATGAGAGGTGAAGCCCAGAGAACCTAAAACTCATAGTCTTGTGTTCGTTTGCAGCAGCAAAAAACAATCTGGTCTCACTGGGCATGGTGGCCCATGCCTTTAATCCCAGCATTTGGGAGGCAGAGGTAGGAGGATCGCTGTGAGTTTGAGGCCACCCTGAGACTACACAGTGAATTCCTGGTCAGCCTGGGCTAGAGTGAGACCCTACCTTGAAAAACCAAAAATAAATAAATAAATAAAACTTGGTCTCAAAGAAGGTAGAAGACATAGACATTCTCCTCTAACCACCACATGCACACCATGGCACACATTCCCATAAATACACACACACACACACACACACACACACACACGCAAATAAATCAATATATTTTTAATGTAATTTATTTTTATTTGAGAGAGAGACAAAGAAGGGGAGAGAGAGAGAGAGAGAATGGGCATGCCAGGTCATCCAGCCACAGCAAACGAATTCCAGACGCATGTAGCCCCTTGTGCATCTGGCTTAAGTGGCTTCTGGAGAATCGAACCAGGATCCTTTGGCTTTGCAGGCAAACACCTTAACCACTAAGCCATCTCTCCAGCCCCATAAATAAATATTTAATAAAATAAATTGAAAAGAAATGTCTTTTTTGGGCTGGAGAGATGGCTTAGCGGTTAAGTGCTTGCCTGAGAAGCCTAAGGACCCTGGTTCGAGGCTCGATTCCCCAGGACCCACATTAGCCAGATGCACAAGGGGGCGCACGCGTCTGGAGTTCGTTTGCAGTGGCTGGAAGCCCTGGCGTGCCCATTCTCTATCTATCTGCCTCTCTCTCTCTCTGTCTGTCACTCTCAAATAAATAAATAAATAAATAAATAATTAGAAAAAAAAGAAACGTCTTTTTCTGCTGACATCTGCCACCAACCTGACACCTACTCCCAGTATATATGAGGGTCCTGTGAATAGAAGGTCCCTTTTTTCAGAGCGAGCACAAACACACTCTGTCACTTGAAAACCCACAGTTGTGTCTGCTCAATGGTTTCTTTAAAATATTTTTTCATTTATCTGCAAGAAAGAGAGGGGGAGAGGGAGAAGGAAAGGGAGGAGAAGAAAGGGAAGAAAGAGTTTGGGGTCTGCCAGGACCTTTCTCCTCTGCAAATGAACTCCAGATGCATAAGCCATTTGTGCGTCTGGCTTTTATGAGGACTGGGGAAACAAACCTGAGCCAACAGGTTGTGCAAGCAAGCACCTCTGAGCACTCAGCAATCTCCCAGCCCTGAATGGGTTATTTTCATTTGTATTTATTTTCGTGTATGTAGTGGGCGGGGAAGCGTCTTGCTGCTGAAAATGAACACCAGATGCTTGCACTACTTTTTACATCTGGCTTACTTGGGTGGCTTGGGAACTAAATGCAAGCCAGCAAGCAGGCTTTGAAAGAAAGCACCTTGAATTGCTAAGCTATCTTACCAGCCCCTTCTGCTGAATTTTTTTAAGTATCTTTTTATTTATTGGAAAATGACAGACAGAGAGAGAGAGAGAAAGAGAGAGGGAGGGACAGAGAATGGGCGCAACAGGGCTTCCAACCACTGCAAACAAACTTCAGATGCATGCAGCACCTTATGCATCTGGATTACGTGGGTCCTGGGGAATATGAACCTCGAACCAGGGTCCTTAGGCTTCACAGGCAAGCGCTTAACCACTAAGCCATCTCTCCAGCCCCTGCTGAATGTTTTGATAGTGTCGCCTATCTGTCCTTTCCTGGAGCCACGGTCCTTAACTGCTGGGATCCCACACCCCATGGCCTTCCCTCCATGTGTCACCACACAGGTGAACAGTCATCTCACCCTGCTCCCCTCCTACCCGAATGCATCGTTCCCATGGCCTCCACTCTCTTCTTTGAGAATGGCCACACTGGCAGCAAAGCTGACTTCCTAAAATATGATGTCGCAGCTCCTTCCCTTCATTGAAATGCTGGATCTGGTTCTTTATTGTGAGCACTTTATTTTGCAGTCTTCCCTAAGCTTCCTTGCACATGGACCCCTGTATAGGGATTAATTGCTTAACAGAAGACATATGGATGGACTGAGGAGTGTGGCCCAGTGGTGGGGCAACTTGCTTAACACTCAGTGGTAGAGGACTTGCACTAGGTTCAATTTTCAAAATTCACACACACACACACACACACACACACGTGAAAGAGAGAGCAGATACCCAGCTCAATTTAAATTTCAAATAGGTAATAAGAAATTGTTTCAGTAGAAATATATCCCATATGATATTTGGAGAATATATATATATATATATATGTGTGTGTGTATATATATATATAATTTACACTAAAAAGTTATTGTCTATCTGCATTTAAAATTAACCAGGTGCCCTATATTTTACCTGACAAATTTACCCCATGCCACCCTCAAATCTTCCTCCTAATAGTACTTTTTTTCCCCGCTGTGCAGCCAGCCCCTCCAGTGCAGAATCTCTAACAGCAGCCCTTTCTCTTCTCTCAGATTCTCCTCCTGTCAGCAGCTGCTAAGTCAGCATCAAGCGGTCAGGATTCTCCCCTCCCCCTACAACAGATTGCCATTCCCACTGACTGGTGAGTTCTGACTACCACTCACCCAGATGAGGAGCCCTGCAGAAGTCTAAGTAGGGGCCACACTCCACGCATCTCCCCTGCCAGCCCGTTAGACACATAGTGGACCAGGCCAATTTCCTTAACAGCCCAACAGGAGGTTCTAAAACTCTTTCCTTACTCTTCTACTCCTCACCTCATAGTCCAAGCTCCTCTGGTCTGTCCCTAGTTTACATCTCCCACTAGTCTCTGCCCTGTTGCTTGGATTTTATTTTTAAGACAGAATTTCATGTAGCCTAGGCTGGCCTCACACTATGTAGCCATGGATAAGAATGAACTCCTGATCCTCCTGTCTCCACCTCCCGTTTCCAGATTATAGGTACTCACCACCACAACTCAGGTGCCTCAAACCTGCTTTCTACAATCTACACTTTGTTTTGCCTTCCAAGTGAGATCCACTCTTTCAGCTCATTGTTGGTCCTATAAGACTGATTCTCTTCCTCTTGGCCTGACTCATCACCATCAATCAACCTCTGAGAAAGAACCTGAAAACTTCAAGGCAGACAGGGCAGGACCTTGAAAACTGCCTGTCTGTGTAAACATTGTCATTCCATTCTGGGGGACTTAGTTTAAGGAAATGAGAGTCATAAACAAGGATAACTCTATGAATCAAGATTATCTAGAAAGACAGCTATCTGTGGTGGTACACACCTATAATTCCAAAACTGGAAAGGCTGAGGCAGGAGGATCTTACATTCCAGCCTAGCCGAGGCTACACAGCAAACCCTGACTCAAGAAATCAAGGGCTGAACATGTAGCTCAGTGGTAGAGAGCTTGCCTAGCCTGCTGGGTTCCACCCCCAGCACCGGAAAAACAAACAACAAAACTTCCATTGCCGGGAAAGGAAATTAACATCCTGCAACAGTGTGGCTGTGCGTGTGCACGTGTGTGCATGCCCTCAAACGCTAATGATTTTCAATATATTTCTTATTATCCCTAGTTATTTAATGGTTTTGGTTTATTTTATTTTATTTTTTATTTTTTTGGTTTTACAATGTAGGGTCTCACTCTAGCCCAGGCTGACCCAGAATTCACTATGGAGTCTCAGGGTGGCCTTGAACTTGCAGTGATCCTCCTACCTCTGCAAACCAAGTGCCGGGATTAAAGGCATGCGCCCACCAGGCCTGGCTGGTTTTGGTTGCTTTAAAATAATGAAATCTAATGTTAATATATTCTAAGTCGTTACTGCTTTTGACTTTCTGTCTTGCATCTGACCTCATGAATGACAGCAAGAATTCTAAAATATGGATTTCTAGAACCATTTAGCAAGTTTCGTTCTGTCTGACAGTTTGTACTCAATCTCCATTTTATGTCTTACTGTTTTGTCAAGAACTTCCAAAACAAAAGTGTGATGGAGAAGCTGAAGATATGGAGACTTGGTATGGCACTTGCCTAGCATGTGCAAGGACCTGGGTTCGATCCTCAGTATGGAGAGAGAGAGAGAGACAGAGACAGAGAAAAAAGAGGAAAAGTTATAAAGAAATCCTTATTTATTTATTTATTTATTTTTATTTACTTACTTGAGAGAGAGCAGAGAGCATGGGCATACCACAGGCTCTTGTCACTGCAAACAATCTCCAGATACATGTGCTACATGGGTACCGAAGGATCGAACGTGGGTCCGCAGGCTTTGCAAGCAAGCATTTAACTGCTGAGCCATCTCCCCAGACTAGAATCCTTACTTTTTAAAAGCTTCTGCAGGACAATCAAGGCCATGCTTAGCTACATAGCAAATTGGAGGCCAGCCCGGGCTACATGAAACCTTGTCTCCAAAATAAGTAAATAAAATAAATAACAGAAAAATTAAAAGGTAAAAATAAGTGGTAGTGCTTCTAGTACATCAGTGTAGATCTAAATTTGACTTTAAGCACATAAGCTAAGAGATATTCCAGATGGCTGAAATCCTTATTATAACTACAAAAAAGTAGAAAGTACATAAAATAAAATATATATCACAAAAAATGATATAGCTGAGTGTAGTGGTGCATACTTGTAATCCCAATACTCAAAAGACTGAAGCAAAAGGACTAAGTTCTAGGCTAGCCTGGGTTGGACAGTAAGACACTATGTTTAAAAATATATAAATAGCTGGGTAAGGTGGTGCACATACATTTGATCCCAGCACTGAGGAGGCAGAGGTAGGAGGAGCGCTGGGACTACAGAGTGAGTTTCAGGGTAGCCTGGGTTAGAGTGAAATCTTACCTTAGTAGTAAATAAATTAATTAATTAAAACAAATAAATAATTTAAAACCCCACCTTTAATCCCAGCACTTGGAATTCACACTTAGAATTCAGCCTAGGATAGAGTGACCCTGTTTCAAAACAAAAGGAAAAAAAAAAAAAAGTGTGTGTGTGTGTGAGAGAGAGAGAGAGAGAGAGAGAGAACAATCAAATCTAAAGCCTGTAGCATTGGGGTAAGAGGAAGAATGAGATAATCTGGGTAAAATATTTGTAGCAAATATGATAAAGGTTGAGAAACAAAAGGAACTTTAAGACCAGAGCAGAATGAATACAGAAAGAGACAATCCCAAGGGCAGACAGATAAGGAACATGGGAATCACTTCCATCTCACTCCTAATCAAAGAAATGAAAAGAAAAACAAGATGTTTTTTTTTCTTTTTACCCCTCAAGTAAATGTCATAGAGATCTATTACAAAGAATGTAATACTAGAACAAATAATAAAGTATATATACTTGGAAACTGCAAAGAAAATATATCTTAAATGTTCTCACTATCAAAAAATGTTAAGTATGTGCACTGATGGATATGCTACTTATTTTGAATTAATCACTTCATCATGTGCACACGTATCCAGATGCCATGCTATATACCACAAATATATACAGTTCTTACTTGTCAATTATAAGCTTCATAAAGCTGGAGGGATTAATCACAGAAAATATATCTGAAATCTGACATAATTATTTAGAAAGAAATTTATCAATATGGATGGGAAAATAATAAACCCAATGAAGTTAATTTAAAAAGAAAAAGTGAGTAGACATTTAAAATGGATCAATATTACAGAGGTACATGCATTTGTTCAAACACTAAATTCTACACTTAAAATGGGTGTACTTGCCAGATGTGGTGGCGCATGCCTTTAATCCCAGCACTTAGAAGGCTGAGGTAGGAGGATTGCTGTGAGTTCCAGGCCACCCTGAGACTACATAGTGAATTCCAAGTCAGCCTGGGCTAGAGTGAAACCCTACTTTAAAAAACAAAAAAATAAAAAAATAAAAATAAAATGGGTGTACTTCACTACATATAATTTATACCTCAAAGATTTTTTTTATTTTTTTGTTTATTTTTATTCATTTATTTGAGAGCAACAGACAGAGAGAGAAAGAAGCAGAGAGAGAGAGAGAAAGAGAGAGAGAGAGAGAGAGGATGGGCGCACCAGGGCCTCCAGCCACTGCAAATGAACTCCAGATGTGTGCGCCCCCTTGTGCATCTGGCTAACGTGGATCCTGGGGAACCAAGCCTCGAACCAGGGTCCTTAGGCTTCACAGGCAAGCGCTTAACCACTAAGTCATCTCTCCAGCCTCTCAAAGATTTTTTTATTTAAAAAAAAATTTTAAAGCAAAAGGATATTAAAAGTTATTCCTTTTCTTTAGATATATGATTCTACTTATAGGAATTAAATGGATAGAAATGATGAAAGAGGAGGAAAATGACTTAAATAAAGGACTCGTAATATGGTGTGCTCAGTGGACACCTGGATAGTTCAGTAGTGTTTCCATGGAAGACTGGTTCTTTTGATAACATATACAATCATTAAACGTTTTGTTGATTATTTTAATGATCAGAAAGTCATATGATAATACTTACATGATTTTAAAAGCCAGAATACAGAATCAGAACTTCCAATTGTTGGCATCTACTTTCAGACACTCTAGTAAATTTAAGATGGTTATCTCTAGGGGTGGAGTTACAGATCTTCCTTATATACATTCCAATTATTTGAAATACACATATTCAACTACATCAATAGAAAAGTAAAGAATTATAGATAACAATATGGGGATTCCTAAAGTGTATTGAATTTGTTTTTGTGAAAACAAAAATACTGGCCCTACTATGTGTGGGAAGTTGAAGTGACTGTGGGTTCAAGAAAGGGAACACCCATTCCATCCCATTTGTAGGATTGGAGTAATGCCCACTATGACGGCCCCTTCATGGGGAGGAGGCTAACAATCTATCTGAAAGCACAATTTCCTTAACAACAACCTTACGTGGCTCATCCCCAACCAATGTTTCACCCTCTCGGCCCTAGAGACATAAACTTTCAGCCGGGAGTGGTGGCGCACACCTTTAATCCCAGCCCTTGGGAGGCAGAGGTAGGAGGATTGTCATGAGTTCAAGGCCACCGTGAGACTACATGGTGAGTTCCAGGTCAGCCTGGGCTACAGTGAGACCCTACCTCGGAAAAAACAAAAACAAATAAGCAAAAAACAAAAACAGACACATAAGCTTTCATGGATGCATATGGTTGATCTCTCAGCCTCGGCCCCACCCCCTCCACGGCAGTCATTTTCACTTCCTAGGCCAGGAATGCACTTTCTTTCCCCCCCCTTCCATGTCCTTATTTGACATCTCAGCCTTCAAATCCCAACTCAGTGCTCAGACCCTCTCCAAGGCAGCCCGCCCTGCTCCACCCCCAAATCACATCCTCTGACCACAACTGTCAGAACACCTTGTACTTTTTCCTTTCCAGCTCGTCACTAGTTCTAATTTGCCTGTGTCACCACCATACTGACACCATTTCTCCACTAGGCAGTGAACTTCCACAGAGCAGCCCCGAGATCTGGGATGGGACTTGTCAGTCATCACGTAGCCCATGTTTCCAACAGTGTCTCCACATTCAATATGTGTTAGGTAAATGAAAGTTTTTCATCATCCATTAAAAAGAAAGAGGATCCCCCAAGATTTCAATCCCTAACGTTTAACATTCAGGAGTCTGGAATCCTCTGCACTGTCCTCCAAGGTTGATTGCCTGAAAGTCCCAGGAAACCCCCAGACCATATCTCCCCCATTAACAACTTAATTGTTCAGATTCTTCAAGGCACACAGGAGCTCCCAGGCCCTGGGGATTTGAGAGCAGAGAAAGATAGGAAACCCTGGTGAGTCATTGACAGTGATTATAAATTTGAGTGGTTTGTCCAAACTACTCATCTCTCTCGTTGTGCTGTAGTAACTGGGAGTGAATGCATCGGGCTAAAGAAAACTTACTCAAAGATCACCTCCCTTCCTCCTCTAGGTCTTTACAGATGAGGTGTAATTCTAGAATAACGAACACTTCCCTGGAGCCAGACACCATCCTCAGCACTCTTACATGTCACTGAGTTAATACAACCTTTTAATAAAGGAGTTGTCATCATGGTCCAATTGTACAAATGAGAAGAACTGAGGCACAGAAGATTAGCTTGTTCAAAGTCACAGAGCCCCCAGCGACCTTGCTCTTAATCGCTATACTACACTGCCTCTCAGATTTGAAAGGCTAATGTTGCCCAAAAAAAGTGTTTCTTCAGGAATAGAGGTAGGAGAGGAAGACAAAGGTTGGTCTCCTTGAAGGTGACATAGCAAAGACAGCTTTCTCAGGCTGAAACTCAAGAACATTGATGCTTGCGGAATGAAGAATGACAGGCCTCCCACCCAACCAGCCCCCACCCCGGCTTAAAAAAAAAAAAAAGCTAGTACTAATCACTAGTGTGGCAGAACTTTAGCTCTCTGCCCAGCAGAGCTGTGGTGTTGAAGCAAGAAGCAAGCCTTTGTGTATCAATGTTCAGGAGCATTTTCATCCCACTGGGACCCCATGTTAACCCAGAATGAAGGGGTGCACACAATTTAGTCTCATGACCTCATGGTACTCTCCACAAGGAGATGATAAAAGCCAACCTCATGCTCACAGGCTGTGGGAATTGAATCTGAATCAAGGATGCCATCTCCAAAAGTAGTACACCCACTGACTCCCCCGCCCCCCCCCCCCCCCCCCCCCGTTCATCACAGCACCTGGCCCACTGGTTCTCAGCAGTCACTGGGGTGAGAATAATCCATAGCCTTTTTCCGCTGCTTCCATGCTTCCAAGGTCACACATGACCTGGTGGCCCGGGTCTGTCTCCAGAACTCCAGCAATACTACTTCGATTCCGTCTCCAATACACATCTCCTTTAGGCCTAGGCCCTTGGTATCTAATGATCCCTCTGCCTGCCTGATTCCTAGATGTGGGTATGGCTGTGGTCTCTCTCACCCTTCAGATCTCCACGCAAGCACCCCACCACCTTACACTGAGCCGGGCCCTTCAAAGACCACTTCCAGTTGTGGACGGTTCCAGAAGGGAGGCTCTAACTCGCCCTGGCCTTGGCAATGCTGGCCAGTAAGCCTCCTCCGACACTTCAACAAATGTTTGTTGAATGCAAAACTGCTGCGTCCCCTAAAGACCGCCAGCGCTCGCTCGCTCTCTCTCTCTCTCTCTCTCTCTCTCTCTCTCTCTCTTTCACTCTCTCCACCCCCGCTCAAAATACCTGGGAGAAATTAATTCATAAAGAAAACACATATATGCAAGCCGTAGCGTAACACATCGCCTCGAAACAAAGGCGGTAACCGGAGGCTGGACTGGTTAAGTGACATCTACAGAGGCCCCGCGAAAATCCTTTCCCGGTGGTGGTTCACGAGCTTTTCTGGAAGCCAAATCGGAAGGGTCCGGAGGAGGGTGCCGCGGGCTGCCGGGGGTGGCTGCGGGGCGCTGCCTACCTTGAACTCGGCGGAAAGTTGGGGCGTGTATTCGCGCGTCCAGAGCGCGCGCACCAGCGCCGCCAGCTGCTCGGTGACCTCGGCGCGGCCCGGCGCCGCCCGGTAGCGCCCGAGCGCCAGGAACTCGGCCAGCAGGTCGGTGTTGCTGAGACACTGCACCACGGCGTTCATGAAACAGGTGTTGCCGTGGTTCTTCAAGCCCTGCGCGCCGGGCGGCCGCGCCCCGTCGCCGGCGGGGAGTTGGGGTTGGGGTCCCGGAGGAGGAGGAGGGCGCTCCGGTCCGGGGCTCCCGGAGATGGATGGACCCGGGCCCGGGACGCAGGCAAAACCCCCCTCGCCATCGTCCGGCCCAGGCTGGGGTGGGGGTCGAGGTCGGGGCGGTGACTCTCCCGGCCGGGAGCGGCTGCCCAGCGCCAGCAGGAAGCGGCTGAACAGGCGGCGCAGGGAGCGGCGGCGGCGGGGCCGGGGCGCGGGCGGTACCTCTGCGGCCGCGTCCTCCGGGCCCGGGTCCATGGTTCCCGCCCGACAGAGAGCGCAGCCTCCGGGCCCGGGGCGGACCAGCAGCTCGCCTGTCTAGGCAGCCTCCCGATGGACGGACGGGCACGGGCTACCTGCCCGCCAGGTGTGCGGGCACGGAGCGGAGGCGGAGCCGAGGGCGGGGCCGCCCCGCCCGGCGCGGGAATCCGGCTGCAGGGCCGGCCCCGGGGCTGTGCCCCGTCACCCTGGCGGCTCCTGGGCCCGCCCCCTCCCCTCCTCCCCGAGGCCTCGGCGGGGAATGAAAGCCCTCGGAGCTCCCCACCCTTCCTTCCCCAGAGAACCAACAGTCCTGCGCTTCACCTCTGCTCGCCTTCCACGCCCATCCCACAGGCTGTGAGGATCACAGAGGGCTGGAAAATTCGAAAACGCCTAGGAAATGTCAAAGCCGTGGCCGTTGCTGAGTTTTCCTGTCATTGCTGAAGGAGAGCGTCTCCCTAGGACAGTCGCAGGTGGAGCGATGGGGTGCGGTGCGCTTTTGTGCAGGCTCAGGTGTGTGCGGTCAGGTGGCGCCACCCTTAGGGGCAGCCACAGCCTTTTGCCTGCACCCTTCACCCCAGGATCTGAACTGGGAGGCGAAGGTTATCCAGTGAAGAAACACCCAGAGGTTTGTGGTTGATTGGGTGTTTGGGTTTTGTTCGTTTCTTTTTAATTACAGACTAAGATTATAGTCAAATTCAAAAAAAAAAATGTGTGAACTTGTGAGATTTGATCGTTCTGATTTTAATTGGTGGAGAAGTGGAGACGGACTTAACACAGAAATCAGAGCTCGACCGTGTTCCGTGCCCTGGTCGAGCTCAGGCCCTTTGCAATCTCAGAATTTACTAGCAGGAAGTTTTCCGGCTCTCAGGGGCGCCCCCTACGTGGTTGCCAGTTCGCTCCTTTACGCAAAATCCTAGCAGAATTATTCCCCAATCAGAATTAGTTTGGCTTTGCCCCGCCCTTGATTCCCTGTGTGACTTTAGGGGCGTCTGCTCGCTTTATCCCATAACCGTCAGGTTTATAGCTAATCAGGCAAGTTCTTGCAAAATGAATTTCTCATCAGTTTCTAGCTCAAAAAGAGATTAACAGCGTTCAGGAGTCAGTATTACATCAGTAACCTGAAATGTTATTTGCTGTTTAATAAATAAGTGGTCATCATTTACTAAAAACCCTCCTTGATCCTTTAAACAGGATTGTAGCAGCTACCTGGTGCCAAAAAGCAGCCTAGATTAAGGATAAAAAATATGCTTAGCGGGCTGGAGAGATGGCTCAGCTGTTAAGAGCCAGTACTCAAGTAAAACCAGATGTACGAAGTGGCACATGTGTCTGGAGTTCATTTTCAGTGGCAGTAGGCCCTGGTGCACTCATACTCTGTTTGTCTGCCTCTTTCAAATTAATTAATAATAAATATTAAAGAATATGCCCAGTTGCGTTTGATTCCCCAGTACCCACGTAAAGGCAGATGCACAAAGTAGCCCGGGCGTCTAGAGTTCATTTAATGGCTAGAGGTCCTGGTGTGCCGATTCATTCTCTCCCTCCCTCCCTCCATCTTTCTCTCTCTCTCTTCCCGCTCCCTCACTCCCTCCCCCTTCCCCTCCAGCATGATAGTTCATGCATTTAATACAGGCACTCAGCTGAGGTAGGAGTAATGCTGTGAGTTCCAGGTCAGCCTGGGCTAGAGTGAGACTGTACTTCAAAAAACCATAAGATCACACCGTGACCTGGAGACCTAAAGTTATTTCTGGAAAATACCATTATTTATCATATCTGTAAAAAGGTACCTGGTTGGATGATTAATTCATCAGGTCCATTCCATTACCTTTCTGAGTGAAAAGTACTGGAAAAAGATTTTGTGACCACTCCCAGAAAACATCTCTGAAATTTCACCTTGAAGTCACCTCAAGATCCCAAATAAAATGCAGGGCTTTGTTTGTTTGTTTTGGTTGGTTTTGGTGGGCTTTTGGTGTGTGGGGAGGAGGGTGTAAAGACAGGGTCTCACTGTGCAGCCCAGCTGGCCTAAAACTCTGGATCCTTCCACCTCAGTCTCCTGCTTGCTGGAACACAGGTGTGTGCACGCGCTAGCTAACAGTGGAAGCAGTTCACTCTGCCTTGGCAATTCTGCCGGTGCTCTGCCACATTACTTCACACAAGTTTCGCAATGATCTTCTGAGCAGGAAGTTATTTTCACTTGACAAAGGAGAAAACTAAGGTTGAGCGTGTTCAGAAAGCCTGCTGTGAAGCTTAACTTTAATTAAGAATAACCTAGGAGGGACTGGGGTGATGGCTCAGCCTTGAACAGTACCTGCTGGCAAAGCCTGTCAGCCCAGGTTTAATTCCCCAGAACCCATCTAAAGCCAGACACAAAAGTGGCATATATGTCTGGAATGCATTCACAGTGGCAAGAGACCCTGGTGTGCACATGCATGCCCCCCCCCACAAACATAAATAAAAAGAATAGGTGATTGAGGTATGCCTCTAGGTGAGTCTATGGGGACATTTCCAGAGAAGGTTAATTAAGATGGGAAAGACCCACCCTAAATATGGGTGACTCCATCACATGGATGAGGGGCATGAATGAAGTAAGAGGGAATAAAGGGAGCATTCCAGCATTCCTCCCTCTCTACTTCCAGTCTGCAGTGATCTGAATAGCTGTCCACCACAGGCCGATAGGATCCTCTGCTCACATGCATGAGCCTAAGCCACCATCTAAAACTGAACCACAAGAAAGCATTCCTCCTCAAGTTGTTTCTCTTAGCGATTTGGTGACAGCTACACAAAATTAACTAATACCCCTGTCCAAATGCTGGGTTCAAACCTAACTTCCCATTTAGTTTGACCAATGAACTTAAGGCAGCCAAGCATAGGGAAAAGTTTATCCACCTGGGACCCTGCCTGGCTTTCCTAAACAATGCACCTAGCAACCTATTGGGAACCTGAGACACCTCCCCCCACCCATACCAAGCTATACATACATCCTGCACACCCTGCTCCAAACTGAACTAGCTTTCTCCTCCCCTTGGCAGCCATTATTAATGATCAGCCCCTATCCAAATATGTTCTTAGATAAATCTAGTTTTGGAACAGCAGGGGCTATCCAGCCTCAACTGGTTTGGGGTGAAAAAAACTAAGGCAAACTGTCCTGTACTTTTAGGGAGAAACCCCTACTTATCATCTTATGCCTGTCTATAACTGGAGATATATATATGTGTGTGTGTGTGTGTAAAGTTAGATACATCATGGGTAGGGCATGCTCAGTAGAGGAAAAAGTTATATAATACAAATTGGTCAATCAAACCAGAGCACCACCCAAATGATGCCCCTAGCAACTGACCCTTCCTTCTTGTGGACTACTTAAAAAACTCTGGGCAAGGGCTGCAAAGCCAAAGTCGGAGGTTTGATTTCCCGGCCAGATGCACAAGAGGGTGCACATGTCTGGAGTTCGTTGGCAGTGGCTGGAGGCCCTGGCATGCTCATTCTCTCACTCTCCCTCTTTCTCTGTCAAATAAATAAATAAAAATAAAAATAAACAACCCCAGACAATAATCAGGATCTTAGAATATTTTCAACTCAGTTGGCCCTCCAACCCCCTTGGCAGTGAATTCAAGCCTTCGCACTATCACTTTGTTCTTAATAAAGTCTCCTGCTGCTTCACTGCCCTATGCACCTTTGTTCAGTTCTTTGAGTAAGACACCAAGAACCCAGTAAGCCCAGATAGAGACCACCAGTAACAAACCTATGTTTAAAAAGGTATATTTGGGGCTGAAGAGATGGCTTAGTGGTTAAGTACTTGTCTATGAAGCATAAGGACCCCAGTTCGGGGCTTGATTCCCCAGGACCCACGTTAGCCAGATGCACAAGGGGGCTCACACATCTGGAGTTCATTGGCAGTGGCTGGAGGCCCTGGAGCGCCCATTCTCTCTCTCTCTCTCTCTCTGTGCCTCTTCCTCTCTGTCGCTCTCAAATAAATAAAAATAAACAAACAATTTTTTTAAAAAGGTATATTTGGCTAAGGATGTAGTTCAGTAGCACAGTACCAGCCTATATGTGCAAGGCACTGGATTCCATCCCCAGCATCACACACACAGGAAATAGATTCACCTCACCTTGTTGCTAGAAGAAAATAGCAGTGCTATCTGTGGACAGAGCATGAGGAATGTCTGTGGCTTAAGAAGAGTCACAAAAAAATAAATAAATAAAAGATTATGACCAGAAAACAGGAACTGAGAATTTATTAATAAAAAGTCAAAAAATTTCACTCAGGAAAAATTATTTTTCTTTCAATTTTAATGTACAATTTAAGAATGTAATATATATTCTATAAAAGAAAGAAAAAAAAAACCTTGAGGTAAAATATTTTTAGCAAAGAAGAAAACAAGAAATGAAGACTCCTGTTGGAGTTATCCAGCGTGGACTCGCACAGGATGGTTCTGTGGGGGCTCGCGAGGTCCCGCTTGTTTCAGGAGGTAAATGGGTACTTCCACCGCAAAATGGCTCCGTCCGCACTCACGCTGATGATGTACTGATTTCCAGGACTTATCCTGATGCGCATGATGTTGCCGCTGTGCCCCACCCCAACGTGAGTCACTTCACCCTCATTATAATCCCAAACTTTGACCAGATGGTCATGTCCACCTGAAAAACAGTTACATGACTTTTCTGTCATTATGTAGAAAGAAACTGTCTGCTTTCACATCTTTCCCAACACATTGTCCATGTACCAACTTGAAGAAAAATCCATATTTTTAATGCTTTCTCTTTTTTTGTGTGTGGTTTTTCGAGGTAGGGTCTTGCTCTAGCACAGGCTGACCTGGAATTCACTATGTAGTCTCAGGCTAGCCTCGAACTCACAGTGATCCTCCTACCTCTGTCTCCCAAATGCTGGGATTAGAGGAGTGTGCAACCACTTTTACTTGACCATAAAAATGTGTGTTGTAAGTTTGAACAATGTAGGGATCTAGGGAAAAATCATCATCCCAACCCAGAAATAACTACTAAAGGCAATGTAGTTCCTCCCAGTCTTTAAACAGGTACACAGGTATACACATGCATGATTGGAGACAGCTTCCTTTAAGTCAAAATATTTGTAGGACATTTTTGTTTTTGCAAGTCAGGGCTCACTCTAACTCAGACTAACCTGAAACTCACTCTGTACCCCTAGGCTGGCTTCAACTGCATGCTGCTCTTCCTACCTCACCCTCCTGAGTGCCCAGACTAAAGACATACACCACCAAGCCCAGCTTATTTGTGGAACTTTAATTCATGTACTTTTTAAAATATCCCAGAGAATCAAAGAGCCTTGCCAGAAATTATATTGAGGTTTCATTCATTATGTTGTTTGGTAAATGCTCTCACAAAATATCGATTAAGGGCTAGAGAGATGGCTTAGTGGTTAAGGCACTTGCCTGAAAAGCTAAAGGACCCAAGTTCAATTCCCCATGACCCACATAAGTCAGATGCACAAGGTTGTGCATGCATCTGGAGTTCGTTTGCAGTGGATGAAGGCCCTGTCATGCCCATTCTCCCTTTCTGTCTTTTTCTTTCTCTCTCTCTCTCTCTCTCAAATAAATAAAATAAAAAATAAAATATTTTTTAAAATACTAATTCATTTGTGGGGTAGGAGGAGGGTGAGACATCACATCATTCAACTGAAAAAAAAAAAAAAAGAAAGAAAAAACTACCATTTAGGACTGGAGTGTAAAATAGCAGAGGAGCTGGAGTGGTGGCCCCTCTGTATTCTTAGCACTCAGGTGACTGAGGCAGAAAGATAACAAGTTCAGGGCAACCTAAGCTACATAACAAGACCTTATCTCAAAATAAGACAAACAAGCAAAAGAAAAAATGCAAAGCTGGATATGCGTATACCTGTGCACCTATGGACTGAGAGGAATTACACTGTCTCTAGTGGTTGTTTCTGGGGTGGAATGGTCATTTTTCTTTACATTGCTCCCCCCTTCAAATTTACAACATACATAATTTTTATTGTCAAGTAAAAGTGGTGGCACACGCCTTTAATCCCAGCACTGGGGAGGCAGAAGTAGGTGGATCACCATGAGTTTGAGGCCACCCTGAGACTACATAGTGAATTCCAGGTGAATCTGGGCTAGAGAGCAAGATCCCACCTTGGGAAAGAAAAAAAAAAGATTGCAGAAGAAAGTAACTAGAAGGCCTAAGACATTTAAAGGCTCATTTCTATCTTTGGTGCTCACTCCATTTTCTAGCAATATAAATTCTAGCTTTCATTAAAGCTTTTTAAGGCTTCTGGACAAACCTTTCCTATCATTGAAATGTTATTTTTGGGCTGTTATAGCCATGCAAGTTGTGTTCAGGGCTGAATCTAATCAAGGTGTCCTTAAGACCTTTTTACCAGCTCCTCTACTTACTTCCCCCCTAAGAGTTCTATGTTCCCCTAGTAATGAACCAACTTTGGTTTTCTTTTCTTATCCCAGGACCAACCTGTGACAAAGTGCACTCCTTCCTCTGTGATATCCATACCATTTATTGACCCAGACAAGGAACCTTCCAGTTCTCTGATGACTGTCCCATCAAATACTTCCCAGTAAGCAATCTGGAATTCAGGAGAGGGGCGTTAGGCAAGATTCATTTCAATAGAATCACCCATAATCATGCTAACAAAAGATGTTTCCCCTTTATAGAGATGGCAGCAAAAATACACCACCACAGGAGGGTATTGGCTGGAATTATAAATAGGCCATGGCAGGGGGTGGAGAAACCATTTTAATATTTTTAGTATTGGTTTTTAAATCTGCATGCTATTTAAGGAACTGTTGATGTGCTGATAAGCCTGCATTGTGACAGAAAGAGCTTTTGGTAAGTCTAAGCAGACTGAGTGTGTAGAAAATGTGAAATAAGAGAAGACAACAGCCTTTGATGTGCTTAGAGGAGGAGAGCAAAGCAGTGGCCAGGGGTGGGGAGTGAGGAGCAAATGGCCCTGCCAGCCAGTTCTGGAGACCACGCTGTGCGCAGACACCGCCCAGGTCTCTCTTCTTCACCTCACCCCTATCCACCCCTCCCCAACATACCTACATGCTTGCCTTTCTGGTGCAAAGCAACAACATATTCCAAAGGGTAGGATTTAAAGGCAAACTGATAATCATGGTCCCCTCTTGGAAGAAATGAGGGACAGGTGCTGAAAAGGGAAGACTCTTCTCTATACTGTCACTGTAGTCCCTGGGTGCCATCCATGAGGACTGGTTCCAAGACACCCCTTTCCCTATGGGTATCAAAACTCAAGGATGCTCAAGTCCCTTCTAAAAAATGGCATAGTAAGCTTCTCTTTTCAGATGGCAGTAACCACTGGGATGACCCAAAAGGTAACATAGTGCTGAGAAGAAGGGACAGAGGAGGAGTGTCCAGCACTGAAACATGTCTATCACACCCTCCAAGGCTCAGTGTCCATTGTGGAAGAGGTGGCAGAAAGAATGTAAGAGCCAAAGGAAGGGTACCACTCCTTACAATGCAAATGTCCAAACAGAAATTGGCCTCAATATCCATGACCTCGAAGTGCCTAGCAGCACGTACACAAGACCATCATAATAGGAGAAAAAGATGATGACATTAAATTAAAAGAGAGACTAACGGAGAAAGCTAGTGTGGTGGTGCACACCTTTAATCCCAGCACTCGGGAGGCAGAGGTAGGAGGATCGCCTTGAGTTCGAGGCCACCCTGAGACTACATAGTTAATTCCAGATCAGCCTGGCTAGAGTGAGACCCTACCTTGAAAAACCAAGAAAAAAAAAAGAGAGAGAGAGAGAGATTAATGGAGAGAGGAAGGGGATATGATGGAGAGCAGAGTTGTGAAGGGGAAGGTGGGGGAAGGGAGGGAAATATTATGGTTTATTGTCTGTAAGTATAGAAGTTGTCAATAAAAAATTAAAATTAAAAAATGGCATAGTATTTGCATATAGCCTATTTATATCCTCCCATGTGCCTTAAATCATTATTTGTTATACCAAACATAACATAAATGCGATATGAAGAGTTGTTATACTCTGTTGTTTGGGAAACAGTGACGAGGAAACAGTCTGTACATGTTCAGTACAGAAACAATTTTCCCCAAACCTGTGCAGTCGTTCACAGCTGATTGACTCTGTAGACATGGAGCTCTGGGATGTGGAAGGCCAACTGTGCTCACCTTTCTATCTGTGCCACTGGTGATGATCTGGAATTCCTCGGGGTGATAACAAACACACTGGAACAGGGTGTTGGCCAGGATCATCTGATTCCTCCTGAGACGCCTAGAAAGTAGATTGAAACGCTTTCTTGCCTGGAAAATGGATTTAGGATGCAATCCACACTTGGTGAAAGCCTGAGTAGGGCTAGTTTATTTATCCCAGACTTCTCACAGTGCTCAGCACTCTACAACGTGAATTTCTTCAAAACGGACTTCTGGCTTACTCCACTCCTCTACTCCTGTGTCCTCCTACCTCATCTGCCAGCAGCAGTCAGAAGACATGGGCAGATTGTGGAGCCCCCTTTTAAAGACAGACCATTAAAGTTAAGAATTTTAAGTTCCAGTGAGAAGGAAGTAGGAGAAGCTGACCTCAGAACCAACCTTCAGCCTCCCACACAATGTATTTGATTCTCAAGGCTTCCATTTAGAGCCAAATATCACTCTCTATAAACTAAATGGAAAAGTATAGGGAAGAATTTTTTTAATGGATGCTACTCACCACCCAAAAAAAAAAAAAAAATCTGGATTCAGAAGGTTTAGATGAAGCCCAAAGATCTGCATTTGAATCCAGCCTTCCAGCAGAGTGTTGTGTGCAAGAGTTTGAGAGTTTCTGTCTTAGATACCACAGACAGGCTGAGTATCCCTTTGCCAAAATTCTTGTGCCTAGAAGACTTTTAAGATTTCAGAGTTTGGGAAGTTTAAAAATATAATATAGCCTAAGTAAGTATTTCTAATCTAAAAATCTGAAATGCTCTAAAATGTGAAACTTTCTGAGTGTTAACATGATGCTAAAAATAAATAAATAAAACAAAAAACAACTTGTAGCTAGGTGTGGTAGTGCACTCAGGAAGCAGAGGTAGGAGGATTACTGTGAGTTCAATGCCAGCCTGAGACAACAGAGTGAGTTCCAGATCAGCCAGGACTAGAGTGAGACCCTGCCTCGAAAAAAATAAAATAAAAAAATAAAAATTTCAGATTTTATAGAATTTGGGATTTTTAGTTTAGGGACATTGAACCTGGGCCAAAAAATATGTCTATATAACATCTAATATAGATGATGTGCTGATCCTCATAGAGGCCAGATTCCTGACTAAAAACTGCAATCTCTTCTCATAATAGAAGCTTTCAAACATGGTATCTGAGCTGAGAACTTTTGAAGATTTTGGGCACAAGTTAAACATTCCAGCTACACAACAGAAGGGCATTAAAGCTTTGAGTCAGTCACAAACCATCCATTGAAATAAGTTTAGATACCTCTTCTAAGCGTTACGCATGATCTCTATGGGAAGGCCATGCATAGACAAATCCCTTCTACAGGCATGTGCCTTGGACCAGAGCATAGTTTGTGAGCATGTTAGAAATGGAGAAACATGGCTGGAGAGATGTCTCAGTGGTTAAAGGCATTTGCTTACAAAGGCTGCTGGCCCCACTTCAATTCCCTAATGTCCATATAAAGCCAGATACACAAACATTCTAAAGTGAAGCATGCATGTGGAGTTTGTTTGCAGTGGCCAGAGGCCTTAGTGTACCCATACATTCCCCCCCCCAATAAATATAATTTAAAAAATAAATATTTTTTAAAAAAATTAAAAAGAAATACAGAAACATAGATGCTTCTTTAAACCTGCTGGACTGAAGTCTACATTTGATCTCCAGGGTCCTGATGTCCAAGTTGGCGACAGGCTGAGCTGGACACCAGGAGCTTGCTTTGTCTTTGCTTTAACATATGAAATAAAGAAATGTTCTTCCATTGCCTTCAGTCCTCATTCCCTTCCCATACCTGTATCCTAGCTATGGGAGGCTGACAGTGGACTGTGGGAGTCCACAAGTTCAAGACTAGCCTAAGCTACATAGTGATACCCCATCTCAAAGGAAAAAAGTGGGCTGGGGAGACTGTTCAGTGGTTAGAGGCACTTGCTTACAAAGCCTGGTGTCCTGGGTTTAGTTCTCCAGTACCCATGTAAGGCCAGATGCACAAAGTGGCACCTGTGTCTGGAGTTCATTTGCAGATACATCCATTCCCTTTCTTTCATATTCTCTCTCTCTCCTCTCCTTGCAAATAAATAATTTTTTAAAGTCATGTTCTTTGGCCAAGCATAGCTACCTTTGTCCCATCTTTGTACTTATTCTAGCCTCTCTTAGACAGTTATACGGTGGTGGAGGGGTGATACATGGAAGGAAAGGCTAAGGTCTGATTCCACAATAAAAACACAGCTTATAAACTGGAAGAAAAATCACCTTTGAAAATTCATTGAATTACTCCCACAATGATATTCACAGTTACTCTTTGGTCTACATAGTTTGGTATTGATCTATGGGGCTGTGATATGCCACAGGGTAACAGGTCCCTGGGGATGTTGCCAACCAGAAGGACATATTTGTGCCCTTCCCATTCATTTCTCCCATGGCAGGCTCATCCATGGCTGAACAGGATGATGTGAGGAGCTACCGGCATTATCTATTTTCATTGCCCCTTTTAATTTGTGACATTTAAGTTGTGTTGGTGTGCATTAAGTCACTTTCAGTGCACACATTCAGAAAACTCTCCCCTTGTCCGGATGATACTCACCTCTTACTGGAAACTATCCCTTTCTCACAGTCATCTGTAAACCCTGGACAGCCAGTGCAGCCAAGGATTGCCAAGGAGCATCATCTTATTGTTGCCTTAAGTAGGTTTTCCACCCTTGATTGCCAATTTGAACAGGATTTAGAATCATCTAGAAGTTCAACCTCATGCCTGAGAGGGCATTTCCAGAGAGGTTGAACTGAGAAGGGAAGACCCACCCTGAATGTGGCTGGAGTTGCAGACTGAGTAAAAACAGGGGAAAAGAAGGATTCATCTCTGCTTCCTGACTAATCGCAATGTGACCAGATGGCTCACACTTTTGCCACCATGCCCCCTTCCCTGCTGCCATGCCTTCCTCCTGCCATGCCTCCTGCCCCATGGCCCCACCACGTCTCCCTCTGCCAATGCCTACCCCCTAATCCTCACACCACACCACCCCCGAAGCCATAATGGACTGTTTCTCCTCAAAGTGTGAGCCCAAAAGAAACCCTCCCCTTCTTAAGCTGCTTTGGCCAGGTTTTCATCACAGCAGTGAGAAAAGTAACAAATCCAACCCTTCCTGGTGATCTCTGCTCATGTTCAATAAAATTCTGGCCTGGCTCATTATTTATCCAAGTGTCCTGCCATCCTCAAGAAACATTCCAGGTACCTACAGAAGGTCCCAAATGATGCATGTCCCATCGGTGCTGGCAGTGACAAACTCCTCGTTGTTCTTCTTCACCCTGATGCAGGACACTGACGACTTGTGCTCCTTCAGGGCCTCCTCCAGCTTCTGGGTCTGGCAGCCTATCTGCCAGACCCTCACCTGCAGGCCCCAAAGCAATGCAAGCTTGGGACTTGGGAGGGGTCAAGAGAGACCCCACCTCTGCTGAGTAGGACTTGTTTGATTGGGTGTCCTCATCTCAACTGGGTGAGGTAGAGTGAGGGACAGGGACATGTACAAGCTGGGATCAAGATGCCACCAATGATCTCGTGCCGGCCTCGACATTCAGGCTGAAAATATGATCAGACACCCACTATAAGAATTGGCACTGCCAGGGCCTCTGCTAAAATGAGCGGAAAACCTGAGTCCTCATTTCTGCTGAGCACTGCTCTCAAATTTCTCATGCCATCAGGAAGTTTCTTGGGTACCCAGAGCCATATTTAAACTTTCACATCAGCTGTTCAGTTTTAACTATTTGAAAGCAATGGTTTATATCCTCACAGAACTCAATACTGATTTCTTCCTCTCTATCTGTTTCTCTCCCTCTCTCTCTCTCTCTCTTTCCCCTGTTTTGAAACAAGATCTCACTAGATAGCCCAGACTGTCCTTGAACTTGTGGTAATCCTCTTATCTCTGCTTCCTGAGTGCTAGGAATCACAAATACATGCCACCACACCTGGCCCAATACCCATTTTCTATGGCAAATTTTTTCTAATTCCTGTTTATTTTCCTGAAATTAAATTCATAGGTAATACAGCTACCTACAAACAGAATTCAAAATGTGCTCAGTGTGATGCTCTATTATAGTAAAAGAAAAAGATAAAAGGAGAGTTAGTTACTATGATATGACCTTTCATGGATGAAGGCTGAGTTTCAGACACGCCAGAAGACATAGTAATGTGATCAGATGCTTCCGATGAATAAGTTAGGTTTGTGATCAACAAAAAAAGCAAAAACTATTGTATACAAGTGTTCTAGGACCATGATGGATCTGTGACCCAATGCCAAGATTAAAAACTAGAGTTAGGGGGCTGGAGAGATTGCTCAGTAGTTAAAGCACTTTCTTTCCAAGCCCAATGGCTCAGTGCCCACATAAAGCCAGTTGCACAAAGGGGTACATGTGTCTGGAGTTCATATGCAATGGCAGGAAGCCCTGGCACACCCATTCTTTTTCTCTGTCACACAAATAAATAAATAGATAGAGTTAGGGTAAATAACAATAGGCTGAACTCATTTGTACCTGTTAAGAGGGACATAACCTCAGAGAAGAGAATTCTAAGACTCTTTCTACATCATTAAATAAGCAAAGCAGCATGAGGGCACCCCAAATCATTTCTATGCTATCAAGATAATTCCCTTTATTATGAGATTGGCCAGGATAATGGTTAGTTTCAAGGGTCTTGCACTAAGTTATGACCCCAACCAACTCTATCCTGATATCCCTATCCCCACTCAGTGTAGATGTTTGCATTTAGTCACTGGCAAAGGTGGTTTTCAAAATCTGTAAAGCCAGTGCACGACTTTAATCCCAGCACTGGGAGGCAGAGGAAGGAGGATCACTGTGAGTTTGAGGCCACCCTGAGACTCCATAGTGAATTCCAGGTCAGCCTGAGCTACAGTGAGACCCTACCTCGAAAAACAAAAACAAGCAAAAAAAAAAATCTTTAACAAGCATGAGTGGGTGTTCAACAGACAGTCCCAGGATCGGAACCAGGATCTGGGAAGCACTTTGGTTATGGTGGGCACTAATCCTTTAGTTGTGGGATTGTAAGGTATTTGGGGTACACTTAGCAGGAGGGAGTAGAGTTGTAGGGCTTGGGGTTTCTCAGACGATGGAAATTCCTGAGGATTTTAGCAACTACTGCATTTATTTTAGTGCACACCTGCTCAGTGCAACTCGGGGCTCTAAGACCTGGAAGACTGACCGTCTCTAGGAGGGAGATGGCTGTGATTGCTGAGTGGGGAAGAAAGGAGGAGGAGTCGAGGAGGGTTTGCTAGAAAGATTGCCAAGCAGGCAAAGAGCAATGCAGGTGTGGAATGTGATTTCTTTCTGCCAAAGTGTGACAAGAGGCCTAGAATTCATATTATCTGGTCCAGGCCAAGCTTGGGCATCAGTAAGACAGATGTCCCTGAAGTACGAGGGAGTGAGCAGAGATACTACAGTGCACGACAGGAGTGTGGCAGAAGTGATGGGGAACCCGAGTAAGAACATGAGGGCAATGATAAAGAGAGAGCAGAGACACACGGCCAAGCGCTGGTTGTGGCTGGTCAGATGGAGAGGACCCTTGGAAGTTAAATGCACGCATGGATTTGAAAGATTCAGTACAAATAAAGAGTATAAAATGTGGGGGCTGGAGAGATGGCTTAGTGGTTAAGTGCTTGCCTATGAAGCCTAAGGACCCCAGTTCAAGGCTCAATTCCCCAGGACCCACGTAAGCCAGATGTACAAGGTAGCACATGCATCTGAAGTTCATCTGCAGTGGCTGGAGGCCCTGGTGTGCTGTGCCCGTTCTCTCTCTGCCTATTGCTGTCAAATAAATAAGAAAAATAAAACAAAAAATAAGTTTAAAGCATATAAAATGTGTCTGTCATTCCTTGAGACCTCAGGAAGCTGAAGCCCGCAGAGGTGAGCATGTGTTGCAGGTCATAAGGGAAACACCGTTCCAGGCATGACCTGGGTTGTCTGAACTCATGATGCTGGGCCATTCCTGTCCCTGACAAGTCATTCCAATGATAACAGAGAAACAAGAAGACAAGAAAGTGCCCTGTGTAGACATAAACAAGGCTTTGGGATTAAAAAATAAAAATAAAAAAGTAGGGCTGGAGAAATGGCTTAGCGGTTAAGCGCTTGCCTGTGAAGCCTAAGGACCCTGGTTCGAGGCTCAATTCTCCAGGATCCACGTTAGCCAGATGCACAAGGGGGCACACGCATCTGGAGTTCGTTTGCAGTGGCCGGAGGCCCTGGCGTGCTCATTCTCTCTCTCTCTCTGTCCGTCTCTTTCAAATAAATAAAAAAATAAACAAAAAAAATTAAAAAAATAAATAAAAAAGTAAAAAAAAAAAAACAAAATTGGAGTAGGGAGTGAAAATTGTTTCAGGCATTTCAAAATGATGAAAGGAGAAGGTTGAATGTAACAGCATTAAAGGCCCAAACATCTGATGTATTAAAGAATTCATTCTGCCCACACGCCTTTGATCCCAGCATTCAGGAGGCGGAGGCAGGAGGATTGTCGTGAGTTCGAGGCCATCCTGAGACTATAGAGTGAATTCCAGGTCAGCCTGGGCTAGGTTGAGACCCTACCTCTAAAAACCAAAAATAAATATAAATAATTAATAAAAATATTTTTAAAAAATCATTCTAAAAGTATCATCTGGCTGGACATTGTGGTGCAGGCCTTTAATCCTAGTACTTGGGAGGCTGAGGTAGGAGGATTGCCCTCAGTCTGAGGCCAGCCTGGGCTACAGAGGGACTTTCAGGTCACGGTGGGCTAGGGTAAGACTCTGCTTTAACAACAACAACAAAAGTATCATCTGCTTTACAAGATAAGATAAAGACAATTGGTACAGCTATGGTCCTTGGAGGAAAAGAAAAGGCATGTCAAAACTCTGGCAAAATGCCAACTTGTACTCATAGCTTGATTCCAGACAAGGCGTTTTCATGTCTGTACCCTAAAAGTCCTCCATGTGAACATATAGATTTACATGTCTATTTATAGCATTAGAGCATTAATTCATGATGTACTTTAGGGTTTCATCAAAATGTTAACTTGAGGACTGGAGGGATGGCTTAGCAATTAAGGCACTTGCCTGTGAAGCCTAAGGACTCAGGTTCAATTCCCCAGAACCCATGTAAGCCAGATGTAGGAGGCGCATGCATCTGGAGTTCATTTGCAGTGGCTGAAGGCCCTGGCACACCCATTCATTCTCTCTCTCTCTCTCTCTCTCTCTCTCTCTCTCTCTTTCTCTTTGCTTGCAAATAAAGAAATAAAAATATTTTTAAAAAATCTTAATTTGACCCTGCCTGAACCCTAGTATTTAAAAATGAAATGTTAGTTGTTCTAAATCAAAGAGGTTTTTTTGTTTTGTTTTGTTTTGTTCTTTAAGTTCTGCTTCAAGAGCCATACCTCCCCTTCCCCGCCACCACTGATGATCCTTTTGCAGTCACTGGTGGTGGCAATGGCGGTCACTCCAATCCTGTGAGCACTGTTGATGACATACATCAGTCGGCCTGTCTCAGGGGCGAAGGCTCGAATTTTGCCGTCATTCCACGCTGGCAAGAGACAAACGGCAGGCAGCAGTGTCAGTATACTCTTCCCAGTCTACAGACTGATGCTCTCCTAAGCCCCAAGTAAGTGTGAGGTCTGGGAGAGGTGGAGGTGATAGTCGTGGAAGAGAGAGGCCAGCCCCAGCAGCAACCAGTATTCATGTGCCCTCTGCCCTGGCCACCCCAAGTTGGTCACACCTGGAAATGGGAAAGGCAGGAACTTGTCTTGGGTGACGCTGTCACAGGTACATCTATCTCATGGCAGGTGAAGGAGACCAGCTCCCACCACGAGCTGCAGACCTGCACTCTCACCTAGTGGTTGACGTCATACAACGATGCATCGTCTAACAATTCCAAATAACCACTGGCCTCTCACCCATCCTCCTTGTGTTGTCTTATTGTTGGTTTGTTTTCTTTGGGTCTGTGTAGCCCAGAAAAGCCTCAGACTCTCGATCTTCCTGCCACAGCCTCCGGATGCTGGGCTTATGGGCATTGCCACCACGCTCAGCTTATCCATGCCTTTAAGTCTGATTCTTCTTCCCCCGTTCTCACTATCTTTCCTATCTCTGTTTTTTTTTTTTGTTGTTGTTGTTGTTGTTGTTTTTTGTTTTTTTGGTTTTTTGAGGTAGGGTTTCACTCTAGCCCAGGCTGACCTGAAATTCACTATGGAGTCTCAGGGTGGCCTCGAACTCACGGCGATCCTCCTACCTCTGCCTCCCGAGTGCTGGGATTAAAGGCGTGCGCCACCACGCCCGGCTATCTTTCCTATCTCTGTAAAAGTTGCCACCATCCCTTCAGTAGCTTAAGCCAAGGACTTGAGAGTCAGACTCAATTCCTCTGTATTCCACACATGAATCCCAATCTGACATGCAATCTGTCAGCAAGTCCCATCAGCTCCGTTGTTTAAAATACCCAGAATCTGGGCTGGAGACATGGCTTAGTAGTTAAGGCATTTGCCTGAAAAGCCTAAGGACCCAAGTTTGATTCTCCAGTACCCACATAAAGCCAGACGTACAAAGTGGCACATGTGTCTCGAGTTTGTTTGCATGCCCATTCTATCTGTCTATCATGTACCTGCCCCCCGCCAAATAAATAAATAAAGTATTTCTAAAACTCTCCAGAATCTGACCACTGGCACCACTCTATCCAAGCCACAGCCTCTTCTCTCCTAGGTCATCAGTTCCTTCCCGGGTCTTCCATGCTTACAGTCATCTATACAGGGGTTGGAATGACCTTTCTAAAACCAAATTGCCTTCCTGATCAAGACCTCTCCAAAGGTTTTCCAACTGTTTTAGAATTAAAATCCAACTGCTGGTTCTGCATAGTAACTAGCACCCGCACCTTACCCACCTCTGCAGCCTCCCCTACCATCACTCTCCCTCAATTCCCACCCCACCCGTCAGCACTAAGCTGCAGACACGATGACCCTCTTGCTATTCTTTAAATATACCAAGTGATTTCCACCTTTTGGCCATGGCACTTGCTAGTCCCCCTGGCTGGAAAGCTTGACCTCTAGGTCTTAGCATGGCTGGCATCTTCAGTGTTACCTCTTAGGAGTCTGAGACAGATGCCACTTCAGCAAAGAACTGAGGAAGTAGAAGAGAATGAAGGGGCAAGCCATGGAGGTGCTAGGGGAAGAACACACCAGGCAGATCAAACAGACAAAAACTAAAGCCCTTTGCCTCATGTGTTTGAGAAGTAGCAAAGAAACAAGCATGGCAGAAGGGGTGAGCGGGAAGAGGAGTCTGAGTGAGAAGGAAGAGATAGGGAGAGAAGCCACACAGGGCCTGGTAGGTGATTGCTGGGACTTTATCTTTTGGATGGTAAGGGATGTTTCAGTGCTGTCAATGTTGTAACATGACTTAAAATTTTACAATAGATTTCTGGCTGCTGGGTGGAGAAAAGAAAAAAAAGAATGATGAGCAAGAATAGCTGACAGTCATGGTAGGAATATACTGGAGTGACCTGACAATGGCCAGGACCAAGGTGCAGATGATGACCAGTGACAGGTCTTTGACTGTCCTTCAACATGACAGCCATTTGAGCATGCCGGGGGATAAGAGAAACATAATAATAATAATAATAATAATAATAATAATAATAAACATAATGCTAAGATTTACCCCTTAAGCTCCATCAGCAATATGTGTTACGTAAGGTCTCTGGAGAAGACATGCCTGGGGAAGAGGTGGAGACCATGAAGAGGAAACAGTCAAGAAAAGAGGATGGGGTGGACTTTTGATGTCATCATTTTTTTTTTGTTGTTTTGCTTATTTGAGAATGACAGACTGAGAGAGAAAGAGAGAAAGATAGAGAGAGAGAGAGAGAGAATGGGCATGCTGGGGCCTCTAGCCACTGCAAACTTTGTTTGTCAGGAAGGCCCATGAGGTCCCCAAAATAATGCAGGCTATTACCATAACACTTGGCTACCCACCAAAACTAGATGATATTTATTTTAGACAGAGGGAGAGAGAGACAGAGGCAAATAGAGAATAGGCATGCCAGGACCTCTAGCCACTGCAAACAAACTCCAGACACATGTGCCACCTTGTGCCTCTGGCTTATGTGGGTACTGGGGGATTGAACCTGGATCCCTAGACTTCACAGGCAACCACCTTAACTGCTAAGCCATCTCTCCAGCCCCTGAAGCAATTGTTTAAAATATTTATGTATTTGCATGTGTGTATGTAGACACACACACCAGGGTTTCTTAAACCCATGGATACATCTTGCCTGGCTTGTTGATTTTGTAGCTTGCAGAACACCTGCCTGGCTTTACATAGGTTACTGGGGAATTGAACCTGTGCCAGCAAGCTCTGTAAGCAAGCACCTCTAACTGCTAAGCCATTGCCCCAGCCCTGAAATGAATATTTTTGCTGTTGTTTTTTTTATTCGTTTGAAATTTTTGTGTGTGTGTATTTATCTGTAAACACACATGGGCATGCATATATAACGGTCTCTTACCATTGTGAATAAGTGTCAGACAATGGACCACATCTCATGTTTGGCTTACATAGGCAACTTGGGAATCAAACCAGGGCCAGTGGGCCTTGCAAGCAAGTGCCTTTAACCACTGAATCAGCCATCTTTCCAGTTTTAAATGAAGCAAGTTGTTAGATGTAGGTCTTCCTACCTCAGAACATTTCCCAGTAGAACAGATCGCTAAGGGGAGGCTAGATCAGAAGGAAAGGAGGTACGAGGTTTGAGGCTGTCATCTACATGTAGGTGTCACTAGAAAACGAGGGTAGCAAGGAGCAAAACCACAGCCAGAGCCTGGGGCCAAACCTCCACCAGCAGCCATCACCTGATTTCTTTGCTTGTTGTTTGCTGTTGTTGTTATTGTTGACACAGAGTACCATTTGACTCAGATTGGTCTCAGACTCATTACATAGGCCAGGATGGCCTTGAACTCCTGATGCTCCCAAGTGTTGGGGGTATAAGCATGTGCCACTACACCCAGCTCCTGTTACCTGAGATGATGCTCTTGCCATCTCTCATGAAGTCGATGCCATGGCAGGTCATGTTGGGCACGGTGATGCGCAGCAGCTCACGGCTGGACATCGTGTGCCACACCCGGATGTCTTTCTTGGCACATGTGGCAAATAGCTCAGCAGTGCCACTGCAAAGAAAAGACTGAGGGATAAGACATGCAATCATAACAGATGCACAGGGCTAGATGCAAATGTGAAACCAAATGCATTTCATCCGGACATGGGGACAGTGCCTTTTAGATACTGATTACCTGAAGGTTTGATCTGGAGATGTCTTGGATGAAGTGGCACTTGGTGCTTCCAAATCTCTGTGGTAAATTTCTTATAATCGTTTTTTTTTTGTTGTTGTTTTTCGAGGTACTCTGGCCCAGGCTGACCTGGAATTCACTATGTAGTCTCAGGGTGGCCTCGAACTCGTGATCCTCCTACCTCTGCCTCCCGAGTGCTGGGATTAAAGGCATGTGCCACCACACCTGGCTTTCTTATAATCTTTTGCTTTAGGAAGAGTTGGGAGAAACTTGCTCATAAAGAAAAAGTCAATTTGAAATCTAAGTATTGGTAAACTGGAAGGATAATCACATGATGTTATTTTATTTTATTTATTTGAGAGAGAGATAGAAAGGGGCGAGGAGAGAGAAAGAGATTGAATAGGTGCACCAGAGCCTCAGCCACTGTAAACAAACTCCTGATGCATGTGCCACCTTGTGCATATGACTTACATGGGTCCTGAGGAATCGAACTTGGGTCTTTTGGCTTCACAGGAAAATGCTTTGACCACTAAGCAATCTCTGTAGCCGACATTTTGTAATTTTAAGATCTCTTGCATGTGTCTTTATGCCTGAATGTGCATATGCATTTGTATGTTTGTAAGTGCTTGTGTGTGTATATGGAGGCCAGAGGTTGACCCTGGATGTCTTCCTCAGTTGCTCTCCACCTTACTTTTTGAGACAAGGTCTCTTACTGAACCAAGAGCTCATGGGTTAGGGTGGACTAACTTGCCAGCAAGCAGCAAGCAGCAAGGTTCCCCTGTCTCTAGCTCCCCTGTGCTGGGATGTCCAGCATGCGCCACCACACCTGGCTTTTACATGGGTGCTCAGGATCTGAACTCAAGTCCTCCTGCTTAAGCAGCAAGCACTTTACCCACTTGGCCATCCTTCCAGCCCTAAACCACTTTTTTAAAGGTATGATTATCACCAAAAATTCTACATGTGAGGTATGTAGCTAGCTAAGCCTAGAGACCAGCATGCAATTGGTAAAGTAGAATTCTTGAGGTAAATGCATCCATGAAATTATTAGAAAAGGAAACTAGATGGAGCACAATTTCAATTCGAATGACATTTCTCATACAGGTGGGGAAAAGAATTCAGTGGGCTAACTAGATGGCTCAGCTGTTAAGAGTGCTTACTACTTAAGCGTGAGGGCCTCTTGGACCATAAACCTACATTTAAAAAAAAAAAAAGCTAGGTATGGCCATGAATGACTGCAGGCCCCAGTAAGAGGGTGGGGAACAGGGGTCTGTAGAATCCCTGGAGATCACCAACCGACAGCAGCTCCAGGTTGAGCCCATCTCAAGGAAATATGCATATGAGCAATAAGAGAAGGACACCAATCTCATGAGCATCTACACACACACACACACTCACACACACACACAGTACATCACACTCCATAGCACACAATACTCTACACACATATGCAAAAGAAAATAAAACAATACAAGACTGTTAGGGAAATATGAAAGGCCACGAATAGCCATAGCCATCCTAAAGAGAAAGAACACATCTGGAGGCATCACAATACCTGATCTCAAATGATTCTACAGGAGAGTTACAAAGACATCCTAGGACTGCCACAAAAACAGACATACAGACCCCTGGGAAAGAAAAGAGAACCCAGAAATAAACAGCTTTAGCCACCTATTTAAAAAAAAATTAACAAAAAAAATTTAAGATGGCTTAGCGGTTAAGGTTAATTTTTTAAAAAGATTTATTTACTTGAGAGAGTGGCAGATATATATATATATATATATATATATATATATATATATGCATGCCAGGGCCTTTAGCCACTACAAACAACTCTACTTTAGCCACTACAAACTCCAGATGCATGCACCACCTTGTGCATCTGGCTTACATGGTCCTGGGGAATCAAGGCTTCACGGGAAGCACCTTAAGGGCTAAGCCATCTCTCCAGCCCAGCTACCTAAATTTCTCCCTCCCTCCCTCCCTCCCTCTCTCCCTCCCTTCCTTCCTTCTTTCCTTCCTTCCTGCCTCTCTCTCTCCCCCTTTTTCCTTGCAAAGAAATAAAATATTTTTTTAAAAATAAGTGCATCTTTCAATTAATTTCTTAAAAAGAGGAGTTGGATAACCAAAAATCAATTCAAAGTGGATCAAAGTAGATCAGAAATTTAATTTAAAACCTGAAATGCTGAAACTGCTAGAGCAAAACACAGATACTACACTTCAATAGACATAGGAAAGATCTTTTTGAACAGGAAACAGCCCCAAGAATTAACAAATGGAACTACACGAATTTAAAAAGTTTCTGCACAGCAAAGGAAACTCTCAGCAAAGCAAACAGCCGTCAGAATGAGAGAAAATCCTTGCCAGCTATACTTCAGACAGGGAAATCTGCAAAAATTAAACATAAAAATCCAGTCACTTGCCAAATGGGCTAATGAAATGAGCAGACAGTTCTCAAAGGAAGAAACACAAATGGCCAATGAGTATTTTAAAGATGTTCAACATCTCTAGCCATCCGGGAAATGCAAATTAAAACTACTTTGATATACGAACTTCACCCTAGTTCAAGTGGCTATCAAGAAAACTGACAACAGAAGCTGGCCAGGGTGTGGGGAAAGAGGAACCCTTGCTTACTCTGGTGGAAGTATAAAACTAGAATGGCCATTATGGAAATCAATATAGATATTTCTAAAACATAATAGAAATAGAACTGCCATATGAACTAGCTATATATTCCTCTTGGCATGTACTCAAAGGAGTTCATATCCTACTATAGAGGTATTTGCACAACCACGTTCATTGCTGCTTTACTCACAATAGCCAGAAATCCCAGCTTAGATGTGCATTGACAGGTGAATGGATGATGGAAATATGATACATGATGGAATTTTTCTCTGAAATCATAAAATTGAAATTATGAAATTTGCAGAAAGACAAATGAATCTGGAAAAGATGATATTACAGTGACATAAACTCAGAAAGACCCGAACTGCATGTTCTCTCTCACGTATGGATCAGAGCTTGCGATATTTATATGAATATATGTGTATAAATGAGAACAAACATGGGTTAAGCCTAAAAAGCTAGAAAGGAGACCAAGAGAGGGTATAAAGAGATGCTGGGGTATTATACTGTCTATAATTATATATAATATATATATATATATATTATATTGTCTATAATTATGGAAGTTGTCAATAAAAAAGTTAAAAGAAAGCAAATTGTGTTTGTGAATGCCAATGATGATACCTAATGTGTTATATGCTAATTTTAAAAATATATAAGTAAAAGAGATTTAAAGAGGAAACTACTATAAAGTAGAGACTCATAAAATATCAAGGAAAATGACAACAGTGGTAGAATTCATGTTTGCAGAGAGTCTGATACCCTCATTTTGCTGATCCCTGAATAATTGATCTGTCAGTCTGCGAGGGGGTAGGGGATGAGGAAGACAACTTGTACACAGAATATAAATTGCTGATATGTCAAATAATAACTAATTACTCCAGTTCTGACAAGAAAAGGGAATAGTGCTAAGGTAATATGGATCATCTGGTATATCAGTAAACTTCTGCTTAGCCTGAGAAGACTAAAACTAACCTTTAAGTACTTCTCAAGCAACTTCCCCATTTCCTCATGAATATATTTTTAAAAATATTTTGGGTATTTATTTGAGAAAAAGAGAGGGAGGAAAGAGAGAGAGAGAAAATGCACAAAAGAGAGTATGGGTGTCCCAGGGCCTTTTGCCACTGCAATTGAGCCTGATGCATGCACCATGTGGCTTTTCATGGGTACTGGGAAAGGAACCTGGCTCCTTTAACTGCTAAGCCATCTCCCCAGCCAGTTTTGTAGAAAAGAGGAAGATGTTTCTTCCATTTTAAGATCTAAAACACTTAACAAACTCCAAGCAGGATAAATACAAAAAGGAAGAAACTTCATAGACTTATAAAAGACAACTGTAGAGGTAATCTTGAAAGTAGACAAAAATGACAGATTACAAAGAATAATAGAAGGAACCCAGAAGACAGTGGAATGATATATTTGAACCAATAAATGGATAAAAAACTACCAGAAGAAAAACTACTAGCAGAACTATAAAACTATAAACTATTCTTCAAAAATGAAGGCTAAAAACAATATTGGTTAGCCAAGTTCTTGCCTGAAAACACTGCTGCCCCAGATTTGATTCCATGGCACCCACATAAAGCCAGATGCACAAAGTGACACATGCACCTGGAGTTCATGTGCAGGGGCAAGAGGCCCTGGCACACCCTTACTGCAACTCTTTTTTTTTTTTTTTTTTTTTTTTTTTTTTTTTTTTTTTTTGGTTTTTCGAGGTAGGGTTTCACTCTAGCCCAGGATGACCTGGAATTCACTATGGAGTCTCAGGGTGGCCTCGAACTCACGGCGATCCTCCTACCTCTGCCTCCCGAGTGCTGGGATTAAAGGCATGCGCCACCATGCCCGGCTCCTTACTGCAACTCTAATAAATAAGTAAAAATAATTTAAAAGAAGAAATCCTCAAATGTGTAGGTAAGCACAATAGTTTCAAATTTTCTTTTTGATTTCTTAAAAAGATTTTGATTATTTAAAGGAAACACTAAGGGCTGAGGAGAGAGCTCTGTCAGTAAAGTGCTTGCCTTGCAAGAATACAGACCTGAGTTGGATCCTCAGTATCTATGTGAAGATGCCAGACATGGTGTGTGCATCTGGAATCCCATTGTTGGGGCAGCAGAGACAGGAGAATCCTAGGGGCTCTCTAGCCAATCAATCTTACCTATTTGACGAGCCAATGAGAGATCTTGTCTCAAAAGAAAAATAATACCGGGTAGATGACATTCCTGAGAATGACACTCTGTCCTCAACATGCACCCTCCACACACATGCGCACAAAACAATAAACATGACGATATTGTACTGACAGGCCTGCAACATGAACATGCACGTATGAGAACAATAACACTAAGGATGTGGGGAGGACATGAAGGAAATATGCTACTACAAATTCTTGCCCTGTAATTTATGTGAAACAATTAAATATTAACTAAGTAGGCCAATGCATTAAAGATGCATATTGCCATCTCTAGAGTAACCATTAAAAATTAATGCAAAGATACATAACTAGAAAACCAATAAAGTAAGTAAAATGCTGAAAATAATTGAATAGAACAAGAGGAAGCAGCAAAGAAGTAACATAAGAACAATGAACAGATAAAGAAAAAAACAAATTAGGGTTGGGGAGAGGGCTCAGCAGTTAAAGGCACTTGCCTGCAAAGCCTGCTGGCCTGGGTTCAACTCCCCGGTAACCCACGTAATGCCAGCAGCACACGTGTCTGGGATTCATCTGCAGCTGCATCGGACCCTGGCATGCTCATACTCCACTTCTTTTTCTTTTTGTGAGGTAGAGTTTTACTCTTTCCCAGGCTTATCTGAACTCATTCTGTAGTCCCAGACTAGCCTCAAACTCACAGCAACCCTCTTACCTTTTCCTCCCAAGTGCTGGGATTAAAGGCACGTGTCACTATGCCCAGCTTTATTTCTTGAAATAAAAAAAAAAAATTAAAGAGGCAGAGGTGGAGGGTCTCCATGAGTTCAAGGCCAGCCTGAGACTACATAGTGAATTCTAGATCAGCCTGGGCTAAAGTAAAACCCTACCTTAAAAAGCCAAAAAAAAAAAAAAGTTTCTAAAGAAAAAACTAATTACATTATACATAAATGGACTAAATATTTCAAGTGAAAATCAGAGATTTTTCTGGTTGGAGAAATGACTCAATGTTAAAGGCTCTTGCCTACAAAGCCTGGCAGTTTGAGTTTGATGCCCAGTACCCACATAAAGTCAGGCACATGGAGCAGCAGATACACTGGAGTTTGTCTGCAGTGCCAAGAGGCCCTGGCTTGCCCATCCTCACAATTTCTCTCTCTCAGATAAATAAATAAATATTTCTTAAAAAGAAATCAGAGGGCTGGAGAGATGGCTTAGCAGTTAAGGCACATTCCTGCAAAGCCAAAGGACCCAGGTTCGATTCCCTAAGACCCACATAAGCCGGATGTACAAGGCGGCACATGCATCTGGAGTTTGTTTGCAGTGACTGGATGCCCTGGTGCACCCACTCTTTCCTTCTCTCTCTCTCTCCCCCTCTTTCTCTGTCAAATAAAAAAATAAATAAATATTTTTTTTAAAAAATCAGAGATTTTCTGACTGACTGAATATAATAGCAAGAATCAATTATATGTTGATATATGAGATTTACATGTCAAAATGAAAGGATAAATATGAAAGAGCCAGCATAAGAAATTTGAAGTTCATGTCATGTAAAAGACACTCAAAAATCAAAGGAAATGTATAAAAATGAAAAGGACTACAATAGTGGTAAAGATGTCAAGATAGGAGGAGGGTATAACAAACAATAGCAGTTAACAGAGCTTCAAGAGATATGAAACAAAAACAGAAAAAAATGGGAGAAAATCTACATTCATTTCTTGAGCTGTGAGCTCTTCTCTCAGTGACTCATGACACACACTGACTTTATATACTATCAACACTGATCATTTCCAAGGAGAAAATAAAAAGGACCACCAAAGCATGTATGGAATTATCCAATCTACATGAAGTTCAAAAGTAGAAAAATCTAATGTAAGGGAATCTAATCTCAGGTGAGGGTAATGATGAGAAGAAGTGTTTGGAGATGATAAAAATGTTTTATCACTGAGTCATATAGGTATGATAACTCAGTGAGATGCACGTCATTTAGTATCTATTCACTTTCTACATATGTTATACTTCAAATTTTATTAGACTTCTTTTTATACCTTGACAAACTAACATGAGGTTCTGGTGGTTTAAAAAAAAAAAAAAGACTTTCAGATAAGGACCAAATTTTCTTTACAAAGACCTTCTGAAATTTTAAAAAGAAGAAGAGCCCAAGAATTGGTGCATGGAAACATGAGCTAAATTTAAGACAGCTGAGCTAGCAAGTAAAGGAAAAATGCATTCTCCCACAAGATGCTCATTTATTCTATTTTTAAATTTTTTTTAAATTTTTATTTATTTGAGAGCAAGAGAGAGAGAGAGAGAGAGAATGGGCATGCCAGGGCCTCCAGCAACTGCAAACAAACTCCAGATGTGTGTGCCCTCTTGTGCATCTGGCTTATGTGGGTCCTGCGGAATTGAGCCTTGAACCGGGGTCCTTAGGCTTCACAGGCAAGTGCTTAACCGCTAAGCTGTCTCTCCAGCCCACATTTATTCTATTTTTCTTCTTAGTTCATCTTCTTCACAACTCAGCAACAGCTTCAACACTTTTTTAGGGGGGGGCGGTTCGAGGTAGGGGGTCTCACTCTAGTTCAGGCTGACCTGGAATTCACTATGTAGTCTCAGGCTGGCCTCGAACCTACAGTGATCCTTCTACCTCTGCCTCCCAAGTGTTGAGATTAAAGGCGTGCACCACCATACCCAGTCCTAGAGTTCTTAATTCTTTTTATAAAAGTGATCTTTAGAAAAGTGTGTGTGCACATGCACCAGTGTCCCTTGCCACTGCAAACAGACTAGACACTACCACTTTGCTTCCAGCTTTCTATGTGTGGCTGAGGAATTGAACCTAGGCCAGGAGACTTTGCAAGCAAGCACTTTTAATTGCTGAGCCATCTCCCAGCTTCTACTCTCACTTTAAAAAGGTCAACAGAATAACAGAACCAGATGTGGTAATCCCAACACCCAGGAGGCTGAGGCAGGAGGATCACAAGTATGACCTAGCCTGAGCTACACATAGAGACCCTGGCTCAAAAAGAAAAGAAGGAAGGAAGACAGGGAGGCCTCGAGGGCAGAGAGAAATAATTGGAGAACAGAAGAAGAAAAGAAAAGAAAAGAAAAGAAAAGAAAAGAAGAGAAAATATCAGTAGTGCTCCCTTAAGGAGCTGGGATTACAAATGCACATGGCCACGCCAGCTGTTTATGTGGGTCCTAAGGATTGAGTTCAAGCTGTCTCTCAGGCCTCCTTTGGCCCTCATGTTTGCACAGAGTGCTCTTAACTGTAAAGTCATCTTTCCAACCTTCAGTAAAGCTTTTGTGAATATTCTTCATTTATTTCTTTCTGGTTTTTCCAGAAGGTCTTCTCCTCCTTACTCTACCTCCCAAGAGCCAGGATTACAGGCATGTTTCACCATGCCCCATTTATGGGGTAATTGGGATCAAACCCAAGGTATCACGCATGCTTGGCAAGTACTCTACCAACTGAGCTACATCCCCCAGCCCCCAATAAGGCTTAAATTTTAAAAAGGAGGCAAGTCGGGTGTGGTGGCGCATGCCTTTAACCCCAGCACTTGGGAGGCAGAGGTAGGAGGATCGTTGTGAGTTTAAGGCCACCCTGAGACTACAGAGTGAATTCCAAGTCAGCCTGGGCTAGTGAGAAACCCTACCTTGCAAAACCAAAAATAAATAAATAAATGTTAAAAGAAAAACAGAAAAGAAGCCCTAAAAATTCTGGATAAATTGACAACCATATAAAATTTTGAAAAGATAATTTAAAAAATATGCACTAGTAAAAAAAAAAAAAAACACTAGGACCAAAAAATTTATTGACTGATTCTACCAAGTTCCAAGGAAAAAAAGAAAAAAAAACTGAGACAAAAGGGAATAACCTACTTTCAAAAAAAAAAATTACTTCATTGAGAAGCACTGGCTTGTTCTCACTAGACATATTTGGAAAAAGCAAATCCGAAGGACTCGGGAACCATAGCTGCACCTCATTGTCTCAGGGACTGTGTTCTGAACTCACATCTTACATCTGTAACACAATGATACTGGGTCTTTGAAGTTTAAGCTAGCCACTGAGGAAGTTCAGAGAATCAAATTGACTAACCTCAAGGAACAGATCTTACCAAAGACAAAAGTGTATGAAGTAGCACACAACAACCTAAGCTGATTGTATAATATCAAAACTACTGATAGGTTCTTGTACTTGTCTGGCGTGGGCTTCACCAAGAAAAGCTGCCATTGGGTCCAAAAGACCCCCTTGTCTACAACCAAAAATGTCTGCCATATCTGCAAGACCCCACAGCTACCAAAAAACGTCTAGAAAGAAGTTTTGGGGAGGAGGGGAACGAAAAACAAAACAACAACAACAGAATAAAACAAGAGTTGCTCAATATAGTAGTATATGTCTGTAACTCCAGCACTTAGGCAGCAGTCAGGAGGATCAGGAATTCAAGCGTTGACACCAGCCTGGGTTACATAAGGTCCTGTCTCAAAAAAAAAAAAAATTGTAAAAAGGGCTGAGTGTAACGGGCGTGGTGGCACAAAACTTTAATCCCAGCACTTGGGAGGCAGAGGTAGGAGGATCACTGAGTTCAAGGCTAGCCTGAGACTACATAGTGAATTCCAGGTCAGCCTAGGCTAGAGCTAGACCCTACCTTGAAAAAGCAAAAAAAAAAAAAAAAAAAAAAAAAAAAAGTGTGGGGGGGGGAAGAGTGCTGTGTGGTGGCACACACCTTTAATCACAGCACTTGGGAGGATCACTATGAGTTCAAAGCCAGCCTGGAACTACTGAGTGAGTTCCAGGTCAGCCTGGGCTAGAGTAAGACCCTACCTGAGGAAAAAAACAAAAAAAGAAAAAGAACAAAGGTATTACTATGCTTCCATCAGCTGGCTTTGGGCAAGCATAGGCAACTCTGCCAGGTATAGGCCCTTCACATGATGGCTTTACTTTAAAAAGTCAGTATTTTGGGGCTGGTCGTGGTGGCACACACCTTTAATCCCAGCAGAGGTAGGAGGATCGCCATGAGTTTGTGGCCCCCTGAGATTACATAGTGAAATCTAGGTCAGCCTGAGCTAGAGTGAGATCCTACCTCAAAAAAAAAAAAAAAAGAGAGAGAGAGAGCGAGAGAGGTGGAGAAACTGGAGGTGGAGAAACCAATGTGGCTGCACAGGAAAGGCAACATAAAATCTCTTTAAAAATACTTCAGCAAACTGGGCTGTGGTGGTGCACGCCTTTAATCTCAGCATTTGGGAGGCAGAAGTAGGAGGATTGTGGAGAGTTCGAGGCCACCCTGAGACTACATAGTGAATTCCAGGTCAGCCTGGCCTACAGCGAGACCTTACCTCAAAAAACAAAAACAAACAAACAAAAATCTTTAGCACATAGAAAGCTTTTAGGAGGAAAACAATGATTTTTCTATTAATGGATTTTAAAAGTATGTGGATAAAATTAAATTCCCTTGCACACAGTATCCAATCTCTAACTCTAACATTCTCTACTTACAATGGAAAGACAATGTCCTGGACAGCTTCAAAGTGACAGGTTGCAATGAGTGTCTCTTTAAAATCTGTGAAGTTGACACGATAGATGTGTGATTCTTCTGTTCCTACAAAAAACTGGTGTCCTTCTCCTCGAAGCGTGATAGAAGTGATGCCACCTTGTAACTGAATTTTCCTTGAGGGAGAGGACAAAGGTAAAGCAGAGTCACTCAGGTGTTAAGCATTAATCGCCCAGGCAAAGCATTACAGAGGACACAAAGCAGGCTTGTGATCTGGGACAGCTCTCAAGGAAGTGACACAGTTGGGAAGGTATGAGTTATTCACAATATGTCTACACATGACTAGTAAGGGAGTGGTCACAGGAGGTTAAAACAGTCAGGGAATGGGGCTGGAGAGATGGCTTAGTGGTTAAGCGCTTGCCTGTGATGCCTAATGACCCCGGTTCCAGGCTCGATTTCCCAAGACCCACGTTAGCCAGATGCACAAGGGGGCACACGTGTCTGGAGTTTGTTTGCAGTGGCTGGAAGCCGCACCCATTCTCTCTCTTTCTCTCTCTCTGTCGCTCTCAAATAAATAAATAAAACAGTCAGGAAGATGGGGTCTGAAATGGGTTGTACAAGGCAGGCAGGATTTAGATAGTGAGTATATTCCAAGCAGGCTTGTGAGTATAAATATTTAGGGCAATCATTTATAAATTCTATTTCTGAAAGATAACCCCAAAATCGGGGGAGGTCCTTTATGATAAAGGATGCTATTATAACCTTATCTAAAGAGTTAAAAGTGGGAAATGTATTTTTGTGTATTTATTTATTTGAGAGCGACAGATAGAGAGAGAAAGAGGCACAGAAAGAGAGAGAGAGAATGGGCGCACCAGGGCCTCCAGCCAAGCAAGTGAACTCCAGATGCATGTGCCTCCTTGTGCATCTGGCTAACATGGGTTCTGAGTAATTGAGCCTCGAACTGGGGTCCTCAGGCTTCACAGGCAAACGCTTAGGCCACTAAGCCATCTCTCCAGCCTTGAATATGAATTTTTTTGTTTATTTTTATTTATTTATTTGAGAGCAACAGACAGAGAAAGAGGCAGATAGATAGAGAGAGAATGAGTGCGCCAGGGCCTCTGGCCACTGCAAACGAATTCCAGACACATGCGCCCCCTTGTGCATCTGGATAACACGGGTCCTGGGGAATCGAGCCTCGAACCGGGGTCCTTAGGCTTCACAGGCAAGTGCTTAACCACTAAGCCATCTCTCCAGCCCCCAAATATAATTTTTAAAAGCATATATAAATTAATGATGTCTATGATCCCATCATTGTTCTATAAGTAATTTATAGTTATAGACAATAAAAATTCAATAAGGGTTTTCTTTCTTTCTTTCTTTCTTTCTTTCTTTCTTTCTTTTTTAAAGGCAGGGTCTCACTCTAGCCAAAACTGACCTGGAAACTCACTCTGTAGACTAAGCTGGCCTCAAACTTACAGTGGTACTCCCATCTCAGCCTCCTGAGGGCTGGGACCAAAGGTGTGGCACCACCAAGCCCAGATTTCAATGGAGATTCTTGTGCAAAGAGCAAGCATGAGAAATGCAATATTCTAGAACGATCCATGTGTTAGTGGGACACAGACTGCTAGTGCAGAAAGGAAAATCATAAGTCATATCCCAGCTTCTTCACAAACTAGAGGCCAGTTTCTTTGACCATGGAATCATTCCTCCTTTCCAGGGCTATGGAGAAAATCAGAGGTGGTGGGTGCTAGCCCTCGGACGGCAGCCAAGGAATGCTGGCTGTGGGCATCTGCCATCCCCAAAAGGCAAGTCCAGGCGTGAAGGGGAAGGCCAGAGATCTACCTTCAGCAGTCTACGTGGACCTTACAACTTTGCTTTCTAGTTTTTGTGACTTTTCATGTGAGTAGCTCTATCTATCTACTAAACCCTGAAAAGGCAGAAAATATTGCATCCAAATTGAGCCTCCATGATCACACAGGAAACATTTCGTGCATTGCGTTGAATCAAATTATCTTCATTCAATGGAAACAGTTGCATATTAAAAATGAGGGGCTAGACTGACAGCTCACACTGCAATCCCAGCACTCAGGAGGTTGAGGCAGAAGATCTTGAGTTTGAAGCCAACCTGAGCTACATATCAGGCAAACCAGGGCTATATACCAAGACCCTATCTCAAAAGAGGGGATGGGTTAAAAAAAAAAAACAACTAGGGGGTTAAGGGCTGGGGACTTAGCCTAATGGTAGTTGCCTAAGTGCAAGGCTCTGATTCTGTCCCGACAGTGAGGGTAGGCATGTGGATGACAACACTGTGGCTAGATGACATCGGTTGGTTCATTTCCTATATTTACTCTATGTATCCAGAATTATCTGACATTGATAAATTGCCTCCCTCCCTTACTCTTTTTCATACACACAAACATAATACTTGTCGATCCTAATGAGACCTATTTTGACCTCTGAATTTAATATTGCAACCTATTCCTTCCCTCCTTCAATACCTAATTCTCCTTACTTCTATATCCCACTTTCTTTTTCTCCATTATAATGTCACCCTTTAATATTACCATAGTTATTCCTTATCCTGAGTGGTTTGTTATTCATGGTCAACTGCAGCCTAAGAACAAATCTTTATCCATGAAATTGTAAAGAAGGAAAAAGAAACATGCTAGTTTTGCTGTTAATTTATCTCTTCCTGGGTCTAGTTTACAAATTAAATTTTATCATAAATGTGTTTATAGGAAAACATAGTATATATAGGGTTCAATTTATCTGTGGCTTCAGGCATCCATTGGGGTCTTGAAAGCAGAGCCCTCAGTGATAAGAAGGGAATATTGTATGCTCTTTATTTACTAGTTACTGTCCTTTCTCTCCTGCTACAATGTAAGGTCCAAGAGAGCAGGGATATTTTTTTTTCCCTTCTCTTTTGTTGCTTTATTCATTGAGATATCCACAGCATGTAGAATAACGCCTGGCACGTAGTATGTGTTCCATACAGACTCATTCCAATGAAGACAGCTGATGATCACTGCCGCAGCACGCATGCACGTTCTCCCAGGGAGCTAGCGGAGGCCATCTGGAGCATGATGGGTTATGTTTGGCTTTTGTTGAAGCTGAGTTCAAGTTTGACATCCAGCCCTCTGTCAAGTGTCTTCTCTATTCTCCCCATCCTGTAAAGTTATTCTCTTCTCTGATCTTCTCCAAATATCCCAAGATATATTCTACCTTACCTGGACCATGAGGTTTGTGTTTATATGTTGTCTTGTCACATAGTGACTTTTCCCACAAATGTGTATGTATATGTGGGTATATGTATATATGTGTATCATATACATCATAGATATGATTTTATACATATGTATTCCTCAAACAGGGCTGTAAATTCTGGGAGGACAAGACCATCTGATTTTTCTTTATTTTTTAATATGACCTATCACACTGGTTTGCATGGAGAAGGTACTGGATAAGTAGTCATTCATGACAATATAATTTTTTTGTATTTATTTTAATTAAATGAGCTACACTCTGGTTTCTCTCCAGATTGTATAAATCTTGGGTCTTTCAATTAGATAAGACCTAAAAAGTATATCACACAGTATATGGCACATAAAAATAGCTGGTGAAGGCTGGCTACCTAAATTAACCTTTTTTTTTTTTTTTTTTTGGTTTTTCGAAGTATGGTTTTACTCTAGGCCAGGCTGACCTGGAATTCACTGTGTAGTCTCAGGGTGGCCGCAAACTCACAGAAATTCTCCTATCTCTGAGGGCTAGGGTTGTAAGGCATGTGCCTTATTTCAGATGCATTAACTATTAGTATTGTTCCCTGAACAAGACAGGAACTATTGTATACTAAATTCCATTGAATAGCCAATTTTGAAAGTTTAAATTTTGAGGGGTCAGAAAATATGTCATCCTATTTCCCTTGCAGTGTCTCAATGTGTCAAGCAAAACCGCATGTACTTATTAAAAGGTAGTGTCCTTTTGGGTCATAGTGGACTTCTTTGGTTTGATATAACATAAGCTTTTTTTTTTTTTCTAACTGGCAAAGAAAGTACTATCTCCTATTGCTACTTTAATAGTAAAATCATATTATAATTTTTTGTTTTTCAAAGTGGGGTCTCACCCTGGCCCAGGTGACCTGGAATTCACCATGTAGTGTCAGAGTGACCTCAAACTCATGATGATCTCTTATCTCTGCCTCCTGGGTGCTGGGATTAAAGTTGTGTGCCACCACACCTGGTTGAGATGACATTCTTTAACCAAATATGATTCTGCAATATCACTTAGTTGCTGGCTTTAGATTAACTTCCCCCTCTAGTGGGTCTCCACCTACTCCAACTCTGTGGGGCCCAGAACTTACTTGATGGGTTTGTAGCTGGGGCTTTTACAGAAGACCAGCAATCCTACTCCAGAGCCCACCAACAAACCCCCCATCTTCAGGCACTTGATAGCTGACACTCCCTAGGGAGAGAAACAGAGCTGTGACAAAGCCAAAGGGTCTGATCGTTAGGAGATGATGCAGTAACCGACAAAGGGGAACGTGGCCAAGGCCACATGAGTATCACATGTACATTGCTTGGTGAAGTTCATAAAGGTACTGCCCACAATGTACCTCAAGGTTAGATAATAACACTCAGTGTCAGGAACAAGTTCATGTCATAGGAAGTCACCCTTTGGTCCTACACGAAGCAGGCAGGCTTCACCCGTCCCTCCTCTCCGACAATACCTGTGAGTTCTGAACATACTACGGGTATTTGCATGTCCACCTGTGTTCAGTCTCAGGAGGACACATACACACAGCTGCAGAAAGGCTAGTCCTTCAGCTGCCGCCATTTCCAACAGAACCTAATTCTTATTAATGCAGAGCCCGGGTTTGACATCCAAAGACAGCACAGAAAACTTCTTACTGTTTGATAGATATGTTTTCTGAACAAAAGCCTGTGGTACATAATCTTACCAGTAGTTGGAAACACAATTAACATCCTAAACAATCCTCAAAGATTGCTGCTCAATGGTGGCAGGTTCAGAATATCTACTATGATTTAAATGTTTGTGGCTGCCACGGTTTGAATGCATCTGGCTTATGTGAGTCCTGGGGAAATCAAACCTGGGTCCTTTGGCTTTGCAGGCAAGCACCTTAACCGATAAGCCATTTCTCCAGCCCAAACTTCTATTGTTTATAAACTATGTAGCCTCCAGTATTCTGCTATAGCTACACAAAACAGACTGAGACAATGACCAAGATTTGATTTTAAAATATTCAATAATAATATAGCTAATGACATCATAGGCTTGTGTCTTAATGAGTTTGAGGGCTGGGGATGTAGTTCAATGATGGAGTGCTTGCCTAATGAGCACAAGACCGTGGGTTTTATCCACAGCACCACAACAAAAACAAAGCCCACAAAATCTGAACATTTAAAAACAAATGTATCCTTTCAAGTTACTTAAAACTCAATTTTGCTTGTTCTCACTTAAAAGGCTTTCCTTATGTCTGAGAAAAGAAACTAAGGCTTAAGATAGAAATATCAAATTGGTCCAGTGCCTTTTGCAGAACTCAATTTCATTTTGAAGAGGCCCTGTTTATGAATTCTTTCATGGACTATGTGTTGGGTGTTATGTTTAAAACATCAGCACTAGGGCTGCGGTGATAGGTCAGTCAGTAATATAGCTGCTTCACAAACATGAGGATCTGAGTCTAATCCCTAGGACCCATCTAAAATGTGGGGCATGGTGGTGCACCCCTGTAATCCCAGCTCTGGGGTAGTAGAAACAAGAAGATGCCTGAGGCTTGCTGCTCAGCCAGCCTAACCTCATTGGTGAGTTCCAGACTAAAGAGACTCTGTCTCAAGGATGATAGTATTTTCGAGATGATGCCTGATATTTTCCTGTGGCCTTCTCATGCATGTGAACACATGCACATACAACTGCACACACAACTGCATCTGTACAAACACTCATGGACACACATAAAAAACATCACCAAGTAGCCATGCACAGTGGTGCATTCTTTTAATCCCAGCACTTGAGAGGCAGAGGTAGGAGGATCGCTGTGAGTTTGAGGCCAGCCTAGGACTACAGAATGAGTTCCAGGTTAGCCTTGGCTAGAGTGAGACTCTACCTTGAAAAAAAAAAAGGTAAAACAAAAAAAAAAGTCACAATTAAACTTTGGGTTACATATATTTTCTCCCATTTTATCTTCTGGGGGTGTTTTATGTTTAGACTTGTGATCTACTGTGAGTTCTTTTTTTTTCCTCCTTGTTTTTTTGAGGTAGGGTCTCACTCTGGCCCAGGCTGACCTGGAATTCACTATGCAGTGTCAGGGTGGCCTTGAACTCACAGCAATCCTCCTACCTCTGCCTCCCGAGTGCTGGGATTAAAGGCATGCACCATCACGCCCGGCTCTACTGTGAATTCATTTTTATGAAGGGTTTAAGGTCTGTGTCTAGATTCTTTGGTGGTTTTTGTTTTGTTTTTGGCCATATGTATGTGTGTTTGCATGTGTGTGTTTTGGATGTATGGTGTCCGTTCATTATACTAGCATCATTTGCTGAAAAAAATCTGTCTTTTCTCCATTGCAATACCTTTGGCCCTGTGTCAAAGCATACTCCAGAATATTCATGCAGGTATGTTTGGGGTTATTTTGTTCTATTTGTCTGTTTTCTCAACCAAACCACACTGTCTTGATTACTGTATAATAATGGTTTGAAGGGCCAATGACAGCCAGCATCTGCTCTTGAGGGACTCTTGTTGTTGGGCAGCCACAAAACAAAAATCCCCAAGCAGATCAGTAGATTTCAAGCAGTGAGTTGGGTGCTCTTTGGAGGTCTGTTGGGAGGAGGAAATGTCAAGGCCCTAGGCTTCATCTTCCTCCCATCAGATCTGCTTTGCTTTCACCTTCTCACTCTAAGAATCCATTGCCCCAAATCATTGGAAAAACACTGATCTAGGCCACAGTGAATAACTCCTGCAGAATTATTTCTAAATGTTGCTCTATCCAAATCATGGGTTCTTCTCACTTTTATGGTTTTTCTTAAAAACATGAATATTAAATGATTATATGATTAAGGAAATTGACATTTTCCCAAGAACTGTGCAATATTTCAAGGTTTCTTGAGAATGTCTGCTGAATAGAAAAGTGTCTATACTTAGTGAGGACCATCTGCTGTGCTATCAGAAATGAGACAGGCAGGTGCAGTATAAACTTTCAAAGTTTAGTAGAAACCAGCCCTAGGAACTTTTGGGGGTTCTGGAAATAATGGCAACTTACATAAAAATTACCATTTGATGGTGGGTCTTTTATTTGGGTTTAAATATCAATGTTGTTTACTAGACTTTTAATCAGAATTGTTAGGAATTCTACAACTATGAACTGTCAACTATTTCTTAGTCTCATGAATGACTTACAACATCAGCTGAAGCTAAAACCCAAGACCTACTTAGTAGATTTGTTTAAAAAAAAAAAAAAAGAGAGAGAGAAAGATGTGCACACACATTCTTTTGTTTTATTTTGTTTTTGAGCAGGGTTTCCACTCAGGCACAAGCTTCCCTTGAACTCATGGTGATCTGCCAACCTCAGCCTCCTGAGTTCTGGGAGTAAAGGCATGTACTACCACAACCAACTTTTAAACACATTCTTGTTTTTAAAACATGTTTATTTATTTATTTGTGAGTAGAGAGTATGGGTGTGCCATGGCCTCTTGTCACTGTAAACAAATTTCAGATGCATGAGCCATTTTGTGTGTCTAGTTTTACCTGGGTACTGGGGAATTCAACTAGGGCTGGCAGGCTTTGAAAGCACATGCCTTTAACCATAAGCCATCTCCCCAGCCCACACGTTCTTAGAGATTGAAAAGCGTATGTCTCTTATGAATGGCAACTGGACTGAGGCCAATGTGCTTCCAGTCTTAAAGCAGCAGGTCTTGTGCTTTAAGGAGCTGGAAGGGCAAGTGCCACTGACTCCTTGAGGAGATGTGAAGGAATGCCTTTGCCGTGAAAAGAGCAGCAGTTGGAGACTTAGAGAACTAGCAGTGCCCTTTGCAGATCTGGGCTTTGGGTACATCAGTGGTGTAGCATTCCCCTCCCCACTTACAGATTCTTCCTTAGTGGAAGTCTGGGTGGCAATGAAGGAAGGAAAAGCAGCTCAGAGCCGGTCAGACTGTGACGATCTCTACTCACCAAGCTGTACTTGTCCTTCACAGGCCCATTGTCTGTCAGCAGCTTGGTCCTGGGGTTCATTTTCAGAATATCCCCGCTTGTGGTGCCAAGGTAGAAAAAGCTGTCATCGTCAGCCATCTAGAAGGACAGAAGCAGGAACCCAAAGACCTAGGTTTCTTCAGTGGGCCATGAGGCCCTGAGTAGAGAGGGGATGAAACCTTGTGATGATTTACAAAGATGCTCATGGCCACACCTATTTCCCCAGACTCCAAGATGGGTGGGCACAGCTCCAAAAGGAACAGAATCAGGGCACACCGGCCTGGAGGAAGTGTTAGACTGCAAATGGTCTGTGTATTTCCCTTAAGGAAATACTACGTGGGTCTGATGTTAACATGCATAGTTTGGTGGTTTGATTCAGGTGTCCCCCATAAACTTATGTGCTCTGAATGCTTGATTCCAAGCTGATGGCAATTTGGGAATTGGAGCCTTGCTGGAGGAAGTGTGTGGTTGGGGATGGGCTTATGGGTATTATAGCCAGCTTCCCCTTGCCATTTTTGGCACACTTCCTGCTTCTGTTGTCCACCTGATTTTGGCCAGGAGGTGATATCCAGCCTGTGCTCATGCCATTGTTTCCTACGGATCATGGAGCTTCCCTTATCATGGAGTCAGTAAGCCCAAGTCAACCTTTTCCTCCCGTAAGCTGCTTGTGATCAATGCTTTGTGCCAGCAATGTGAAGGTAACTGCAACATGTAGCCAGGGTCAGTTGCTGAGACCCCAACTAAGATGAAGGTGTGCTTCTTCTAAGAGGTTATGCACTGGCTTATCTCACAGCTTCCGAAAGCTATAGTCATAAAAGGGCTATGCCGTTAGCCAGGAGAAATAGGTCAGTAGAGGGTGGGGGTCCCATGTACGAATTATGAATCCACTTTCAAGGCATAGCAAGTTCTCTTTGTGGAAGAGCCTGCATGTCAACAGTGACTTGTACTATCAGAGACTTTATTTCTAGTGAGAGAAATAACACTGGTGGTGGAGGGAGGTGCTGTGCGTTGTGTGTGTCACCTGACTAGACTGCTTCCTTCTAGCCTTGAGTGTCTGATGATAACTGTTCCCAGTTAAAATGGGACTACCCAAGGGTACAGCATGTGGTTCCTAAGAGAGACCCATAAATGACATTCCCTCTCACCTGTCTCTTCTTACCGACATTTCACACACCCATATTTCCTACCCCAGCTCAGTGTACACATACCCCTTGGTCAGGACTTAGCAGCAACTTGTGCTAATAGATGTTTAAAGCAATAGTTGAAGTAACACTTACTGCAGTACTCATGACTATTCGTTTTGTCTGTCCTGTCTGGCACTCAGTTGGCCAGATCTTTCTATTTCGAAGATCCAGTTCCCATACTCGGATCGTCCCACTATAAAGAAAAATCACAACCAAATAGATATCCATTTGATATTCTTTCACATCTTCTTTTGTGTCCTCTTGAAGAAGAAATGGAAAGGGAGATGATTCAACACTTTTGAGGTTTTGTTTTAATGGACTAGTGCTGTATTTGAGAATTTTCAACTCAATCTTCATCACAACCCTAAGAGGTAGATGTTATGATCACCAAGGTTTATGACCTCCCAGTAAGATGCCTCAGAACTTGTGCACTGCACAGCAGGATTCACACCCAGCTCTCACACTGTGAAGTGTGTACTCTGCCTATTGTGATAAAAGAAACCTTCACAGAAACAAATATATGCAGAATAAGCCAAGGCTCTTTGTCTTCCTTCTTCCCCTCTTGCTTACTAGTGACAAGTAAAAATTACATATACTTACAGTATACAACATGAGATTTTGATACATGTACACATTGCAGAATGACTACATCAAACTACTAAACATATTATTCCATATACTTTTTGTTGGTGAGAACCCTTTAAAACTACTCTTGGAAATTTTCAATATATTTATTTATATGTATTGTGTATATAGTATATATGTTGTTATTGACTGTAGTCATCATATTGTATATAAACTGAGTGTCCATGAATAGGTGATTGGGTAAAGAAAACATACACAGATGCAAAGGATAACTATTCAGCCTTAAGAAAGAAGGAAATCCTGGGTAAACCCAGAGGATGTCATGCTTAGTGAAATTAGCTCAGCACAGAAAGACAAAAAATACTGCATGATCTCACTCCTATGGAATTTAAATGATGTGTATGTACCAGAGGCTGGGGGAAAGAGGATGGGAGTTGTTTGTTTGGGTCATCAAATTTCAGGCAGGAGGGCTAAGTCAAAGTATTATGTTATGTGGAAAAATTTAAAGGGAGCTGCTATTTTTTTCTTCCTTATTCTTTTCTTATTTTCCTACCTTTCTTTGTCTCTCTCTCTCCTCTCCCTCTTCCTTCTTTCTCTTCTCTTCTCCTCTCTTCTCTGTCTTCCTCTTCCTCCTCCTTTTCTTGTGCACTCCCTCTCTCTCTCATTGTCTTTCTTTATTATATAGCATCTCATGAAGTACAAGTTTCAAATTCACTGTGTAACTGAGTCTGGCCTTAACCTCCAGATCCTCCTGCCTCCACCTACCATGACAGTTATATGACACCACACTTAGCTTAATGGGAGACACTTTAGGATGAAGTCTTATCTTCAAGGGAGAAGAAACGAAACCAAGCAACTAAAAGTTTTAAGTTAGTACCTGGTATAGTACTTGACATATGGTTGGTAGTCATCACATATGTTAAGTTCATCTGAATAGCAATTGTATAAAAATATCAAGAGAGGGCTGGAGAAATGGCTTAGTGGTTACGGCGCTTGCCTGTGAAGCCTGAGCCATGTTCTACTCTCCAAATCCCACAAAAGTCAGATACACAAAGGTGAGGCAAGCACAAGGTTGCACATGCCAGTAGGTGGCACAAGCATTTGGATTCGATTGTAGTGGCTGAGGCTCTGGCACACCAATTTTCTCTCTCTGTCTCTCTCTCTCTCTTGCTCTCTTTAAAAAAAAATAATCAAGAGAATGCCACAGAGTTCATCCTGCTGTTTCCTAAGGCAGAAAACTATGATTTAGAATATATAAAGTTTAGTTTTTATTTTTAACCCCCAGAATTATAAACAAAGAACATGCTCAATAAATATTTTAAGTGGGGACCAGGCATGGTGGTGCATGCCTTTAATCCCTGCACTTGGAAGGCAGAGGTAGTAGGATCACCATGAGTTTGAGGCCACCCTGAGCCTACATAGTGAATTCCGGGTCAGCCTGGGATAGAGTGATACCCTACCTCAAAAAACCAATATGCACATATATTTTAAGTAAGGCTGGAAACTGGAGAGATAGTTTAGTGGGTAAGGTGCTTACCTGTGAAGACTAAGGATTCAGGCTCAATTCCCCAGTGCCCATGTAAGCCAGATGCACATGTTGGCACATGTGTCTGGAGTTTGTCTGCAGTAGCTAGAGGCCCTGGCATACCCATTCTCTTTCTCTCTCTCAAATAAAGTATCTGCTTCTTACTCTTTCTCACCCTCTCTCTCTAAAATAAAATAAACAAACAAATTTTAAAAATATTTTAAGTATATTTTTAAAATTACATAAAGAACTTTTCTATGGCCTTAATGGTATATGTCATACAGATGCTGAAATGCTAGGATTTATAGGGCATCTCATGGGGACCATACATACAATGGATTACATGCAATTGGACTTGTGATAGAAAAACCAGGTTATTCAGGTACTATAATAGAAACCTTAGTTAAGAATGTTCAAAAAATGGAGGGGGGGTGGAGAGATGGCTTAGTGGTTAAGGACTCGTGTTCGACTCTCCAGGTCCCACATAAGCCAGACTCACAGTGACACAAGTGCACAAGGTTGCACATGTGCATAAGGGGGTGCACACATCTGGAGTTTGATCATAGTGGCTGGAGGCCCTGAAGCGTCAATTCTCTCTCTCTCTCTCTCTCTCTCTCTCTTTCTCTGTGTGTGTGTGTGTGTGTGTGTGTCTCATAAAAAAGGCAGTCTGTTGGGCTTCCCTCAAAAAACAAAACAACAGAAAAAACATTAACTCCTAATTTTAGTGTCACATGAAATTGAAGTAGACTTGGAATGTAGATAGCCCTAAAAGAATTGTTTTGGGTATAAAATTTCACTCCACAGACATTAGATGCCTTCAGCCCCAGCAGCTGCTAAGGAACAAAGACCCATGTGAAACAGCAGCTTCGTGGAGCCACTCCACAGTCCTGAAAGGTCTTCAGCCTTGGCACACAAAGCAAAGCAGAGCAAGATCCTAACATGCTTGGCCTGACAGAGGCTGGCTTTCATGGCTACCAAGGACTTTCACAGCCTCTTAATGAATCCGTCCTCATACCCGGCCATGGAATAAATGTGTCTATGTCACAAGGTGCAGGTGGGAAATACACAATACATTCTTTACTCTGGCCAAGAAAGGAATGAACAGTATGGACCTTTCACAGGTGCAAGATGACAGAGGAATTGGAAAGACAGTCCCATTCAATATGTCTTTCTGCCTTACCTCTTCAGATTTCTTACTTTTAAGCTTGGTGTGCCATGTGAGAAAAAGAATGTCTTTATGCATGCTTAACCTTTCCTTCAAACTCCAACCAGGGCTCTGATTGCCAATCTATAAATTAATTTATTCTGTGAGACAGATAAAGGCCTCTGTTCAGACATTCAGCTTACTGGCTATTGCCCAACGAAGTTGACCCTACCAGAAATTATGTCCTATGGCTAATAGCTTGAACATTTAAAACTTCCTGGCAGAGTTCATTTGAGAAATATCATCTCAGGAGACCTAATTCAATGGCAGGTGGTTAGAAATATCAGCCAGTAAGTGGATCTGTGCCATTGTGGGGATTATTTGGTGAGCACAGATTGAAAATTGTGTCCTTTCCATAACAAAAAAAAAAAAAAAGGAAAGGATAGGAATCTAAACTGCATTGAGCATGTCAGCTTAATTTTTCCAGCAGGAAGCGCAGTGCTTTCAAAGAAACATATGCAAAATACTTTCAGCTGAAAGGATTTCCAGTGACTACAGATCTGTTGTAAAGTGTTGGTCCATGTTCCCAAGGTAGGTTTGGCCATGTGCTCTGCATGGGATGTGGTGATAGGTGAGGGCACACACTCTCACAGCAGTCACTTACTTCCCAGCGGTGACAAACATCTCATCCTGGCACCTGGAGAAGACCACGGTGGTGGCGTTGCCCACATTGAGACCTGCGGCAGGGCTGCCACATATAGCATCCCTCTTGGCTATGCTCCATACCACCACACTGCCAGGCAGGGCAAAAAGAACAATAGGGAAATAGGCTTTCAGAATAGCAGACAACTATTTTAGTGCTCTAGGAATAAAAACAAAACAAAGCAGCTTGCTAACAAGGGAACAACAACAACAAAAAGAATTGTACTGGTCCCTAACCAACCCCGAGACACCTCCTCAATCACACCAGTTACTAGAAGACAAATGTGTGACATTTTAAAAGCTGTGAGGGAAATGATTCTGAGGCTAGAAGCCAGGGAGCCCATCAATCAAGCCTGCTGCTCAAATAAAGACATTTTCCAGACATGTAGCATTAACATGTACCATCCATTCATATATTAAAATTTTCCTGGAGGAAGTGATCGAGCAAAAAAAATGTTTTTAAAGATGACTGCAATTAAACTTGAACATATATCAGGACCAGGATCAATTATTAACACAGATAACCATCCCGATCTGATCAGTAAACTGTTTACATATATCAAATTATCGCACTGTACCTAATAAATTTATATTATTTTTAAAATGATTTTTAAATGATTTTATTTATTTATTTATTAGATACATAGGGAGAGAGAGAGAGGGAGAGAATGGGCATGCCAGGGCCTCTAGCCACTGCAAATGAACTCTAGACACATGTGCCATGATGTGCATCTGGCTAACGTGGGACCAGGAGAATTGAACCTGGGTCTTTAGGCTTCGTAGGCAAGTGCCTTAACCACTAAGCCATCTCTCCAGCCCAAATTTATACTATTAAAATAATAACTAGGGCTGGAGTGATGGTTCAGCCATTGAGGTACTTGCTTATAAAATTTGATGGCCTAAGTTTGATTCCCCAGTACCCACATAAAGCCAGATGCACAAAGTGGCACATGCATCTGAGGTTTGCTTATAGTGACAAGAGGCCCTGATGTGCCCATTCTCTCTCTTTCCCCCTTTTCCCTGACTCTCTCCTTGCAAATATAAAGATATTTCAAAACATTTAAAAATAATAACTAATTTTAAAAAGAATTATTAACCCAAGAGGGTGGCCCAAGATTTTACATTCCTCACATCTCCCAGGTGATATGGCCACTGCTGTTCTGTGAAACACATTTGAGAAGTAATTCTTTAGAGTGACATTTACCTTCCTGGGTACAATCATACAAATTAGTCCTAAATTGAACAGTATTTAGATAAGAATACCAAGACTGTCCAGGAAGGAGAGTTATGTCAAGTCTTTGAATCAAAACATTTAAAGAAAAAAAAAAGCAAATGTCACAAACTTTCTTGATGTAAAAACACACCTACCTATATACCCTACGTTTTGCACATAGAATATATTATTTCATGTAATTTAAAATCAAGGTATAATCAAGATAATGAGGAATGAGGAAGGGGTATAAATTCTTTCCTCACAGGGGAAACTGATAGATAGCATGTTACATGGAAATTTTGAGACGTAAGTCACTTTAAAGATTAAGATAAGATTCAGATGATGAACCAAACAATGAAGACTGCTCAAGACAAAGTGCCCCCACTAGTGATGCCAGCACTGCTAGGTGGAAGCCGGCAAGGTCATGCTTTGGGGCTGCAGAGACTGCCCAGTTGGTAAGGACTTGTCATGCGAGCATGAGGGGCTAAATTTGGATCCCTAGCACCCAGTTAAAAGTTGGGCCTTGCAGTGTGTGTGTGCAATCCTAGCGCTGAGGAGGCGTAGACAAGAGGGGGGTCTGCTGGCTGGCTAATCTAGCTGAATCAATGAGTTTCAGGTTCAGTGAGAGACCCTGTCTCAAAAAAAAAAAAAAAAAAAAAGAACCAAAAATCCAGAAAGGGATTAAGGGAAACACTCAGTGTTGGCCTCTACATGCACACACACCTACACACATATAAACACACCTACACACATGCATGCATCATACAGATGCAAAAACATAAAGGGAATCTTTAGCTACATAGAGAGCTTGAGGCCAGTCTCCTCAGCACAATGACCAATCAAGGATGAGCATAACACACTTTCTTGACAGAACAAAGTTTATGCTCTTTCCATTGGTTTATGAAACATTCACCAATTTTCTGCAAGCAAATTTTAAATAGCCTGAAGTCAAACTTAAAATAACAAAGATTAATAGTTTTTTTTTTCACATTGACTATTGTCAAGGGGGCATTTTGTTCCCCAAGATCTAGTCCAGAGGGGCAGAAGGTGGAGGGAGAGTTCCCTAATGGCCAAGCTCCAATACTCTCCATAGCAGAACCCAAGACAGGCACCAGAATTAAAAAAAATCTCTCCAGGTGATTCCAAGGCTAAGGAAACTGCTTTATATTGGGGTAAGAATATTAATGGAAATTTCTGGGTATATCCTTCATGAAAAATAGTCAAATGAGGTATGACCCAGGGATCATAGGAAGCCTTACAAATGTCTTCTAAACAAGTACAAATTATGGAAATTTTGTTGACTGTATATTAGGAGAACTGTAAGCATATAACCACACATAATTGTAGATTTTCTTTGCAACAGGCCTGTGAGGCTCAAACAAGAAAAATATTATGTATGCAAAAGTGTTAACAGAGTGTTACATCCTTTATGAATCAGGTGGGTTTATTTTTTACCTACGACTATACATTCTATATTTAAAAAGGAATGTGTACTTTATTGATTGTTCTTCCTAATGCTATCTTTTATTTTATTACTTTATTTATATATAGGGTTTGCCTATATATCCTAGGCTGACATGGAAATAATGTATTCAAATCTTCATATACTTTTTCCCCCAATTTCATTTGTATATATTCCCTGCTTGCCAAACTTGGTTAAGTCTATCAAAGAAAGATCATGCCTTATAAAGCAAGGTAAAAATGCATCTCATAGATACTTTCCTCATAGACTTATCACACATAGTGCACTCAAATATAGGCAAGCCATTAGAGGACCTGGGTGGGGGTGGGGGAAACAAGATACTTGACAATTGGAAACAAGTGAGTAGGTGCCCTAGGTTGAGTCATTACCTTCCATCATCTGGGCCTCCTAACGATACCAGGTACAAATCATTTGGAGAAAAGGCCAGAGCTTCAATTTTGCCCTTGTGCAGTGACAGCCGAGCAATCAGCTTCCTTTTGTAATAATCCCATAGAATGATATCTGCCTGTGGGCAAGAATACATGGTCAGGCTGCAGACAGACTTTGCCAGAGCTCACCTCTTGGTGAGAAATGATCTGTAAAGTCACTTTCCCAGATTTAGGCCATGTGCTATAAACACGGCAGAAACAAAATCAAAGCAGTTGAAGCAGGGATTTTTGTCCCTGAGCAGTATCAGTCACAAGCTGTGAAGACATCAGGGTCCTCCACATTTGGCTTGACAGAATGAAAATGGGCCTAGCAGAGGCCCTGGCAGCTGAGAGCTAACCAAGGGCCTGAAGGGGGGGGGGGCAGCTTTTCTAAATAAACAAATTTACAGCAAATTCCTTTCACTCCGCTCACCTTGAACCCCATGAATGTGACTTGTCCAGAGGCGAGGTAATCTCCCTTCTTGGAGATGGACAAACAGGAGACATTGTTAGTGTGGCCATGCAGGAAATTTTGCTCATTGGTATTTATTGCCTGAATGAGGACTGTGCAACCCAGGGGATAGATCAGATGCTCCTGGTCAGGATGGCATCTGAGACCACTGGGAACGTGTCCTAAAAGACAGAGATTAAAAACAGTTATAACCAGGGCTGGAAAGAGATGGCTTAGTGATTAAGGTGTTTGCTTGCAAACATAAAGGACCCAGGTTCAATTCCTCAGGACCAATGTAAGCCAGATGCACAAGGTGGTGCATGTGTCTGGAGTTTGTTTACAGTGGCTAGAGGCCCTGGTACACCCATTCTTTCTCTCTCCCTCTCTCTCCATATCACTCTCAAATAAATAAATAAAAAAATTTTAAAGGTTTTACCAAATTCTGATGTGGAGGGTAATTTTTTTAAAAATACAAAAGACAACATTTTTGAAATAAGCCTTAGTTCAGTTAAAACAAATAAGGGGTAGTAGATAATTTTATTCCATGGATAAGAAAATTGGTGTAGTAAATCCCTTCTTAAACTTTGATGTGCATGAAATTCCCTAGGGAGCTTATTAAAATGTAAATTCTTATTTCAGGGCTGGGGTGGGCTGCAATTCTACATTTCCAACTAGCTCCCAAGGGCTGCTGCTGCTGCTCCAGAAACCTCACTTTGGACAGCAAGGTCCTTGGGCCAGTTTTCATAATCACAGGAAGGATGGGTACATGGAGAATGGGCAGCTTGCCTTGTGGACAGAATAGGCAAAAGGAGAATGTGAATCCTATAACTCAACAGAGATCTATTGAAGACCAAAATTTCTCTTATTTCAAGTAGCATAAAGTCCTCCAGGCTCATTTATGTTTTTGCAAATGGCGTGATATCCTTCTTTCTTTAAAGTGGAAAAACTATAGTATGTCTATGGATGTCATATATTTTCCTTATGGGTTCATCTGTTGATGGCACTTAGGCTGTTCCCACATCTTGGCTCTCACGAGTAACCCTGCAACTGGCGTGGTGGTACAGGTATTGCTTCAAATGTTATTTCCTCTAAATATTTATCCAGCAGTAGAACTGCTAGATCATATGGCAGTTCTAGTTCCGCTTTTGATTTTTTGTTTTATTTATTTATTTTTATTTGAGAACAAGAGAAAGGGAGAACTGGCATGTCACAGTTTCTAACCACTGAAAGTAAACTCCAGATGCATGCACCACCTTGTGCATCTGGCTAACGTGGGATCTGTAGAAGCGAACCTGGGTCCTTAGGCTTTGCAGGCAAATGCCTTACCTGCTGAGCCATCTCTCCAGTCCCTGCTTTTGGTTTTTTGAGGACCTGTCATACTGTTTTTCATAACGTCTGGGCCAGTTTACATTCATGCAACAGTGTGCAGAGGTTCTTTTTTCTTCACATTCTTGCCAGTATTTGACATATTTTGTCTTTTTTTACAGTGGCCATTTGTAACAGACAGCTTCAGGTTCGCTGACATGAAATTCCAGACCAAGCACAGTTATGGAGGAAGGGATTTATTGAAGCTTACAGATCCAGGAGAAGTTCCATAATGGCAGAAGAAGCTGGCCTGCTTCCACAGGCCCAAGCAGACAGAGAGAGAGAGAGAGAGAGAGAGAGAGAGAGAGAGAACGAGAGAAAGAAAAGCACAGGCCTAAAAGCCAAAAGCCACACAGCATAGCACACTTCAGGAACTCCAGCTAGGCACACTTTGCATATCTTTAGATTGCAATCTGAAACCCACCACCACACCTTAAGATTTGCCCAGTGACACTGCCTACAGCCAGGTGGCTGCAGATGCAAACCACAAAGTAATAAAACACAGAATATATTGGGGGCCATCTATTAAAACTACCACACCATTTTACCAGATGTGAAGTAGAAACTCACTGTGGCTTTTATTTACATTTCCCTGATAAGTAGTGATGTTAATTACCTTATTATATACCTATCCATCTGTATGTCTTTTGGGGAATGTCTGTTCAGATCCCTAGCTTATGGGTTTTTATGTTGGTATATTGTTTGTTTTGTTTTTTCAAGATAGAGTCTCACTGTAGTTCAGGCTGACTTGGCATTCACTCTGTAGTCTCAGACTGGCCTTGAACTCACAGCAATCATCCTACCTCTGCCTCCTGAGTGTTGGGTGTGTGCTACTATGCCTGGCTCTTAACCTATGTTTTGATGACAGTAGAGAACATTTTGCTAAGTAAAATAAGTCTAACAGAAAGACAAATATGAAATAACCTCACTCACATATGAGACCTAAAAAACCTGAATTCATAGAAGCCAACATTATAGATGATTGACTAAGAGGGTTGATCTTCAGTGTTCTCAGCACATACAAAAAATGTTAACTACATAAGGTGGATATGCTAATTAGCTTGATTCTGGGAATCATTTCACAATGTACACATACATCAGAATGTCAGCCCGATGTGGTGGCGCACGTCTTTAATCCCAGCACTCAGTAGGCAGAGGTAGGAGGACTGCTGTGAATCTGAGGCCAGCCTGAGACTACATGGTGAAATTCCAGGTCAGCCTGGGCTAGAGCAAGACCCTACCTCAAAAAACCAAAAGAAAAGAAAACATCAAATTGTTGGGTTGACGAGATGGTTTAGCAGTTAAAGGAGCTTGTTTGGAAAGCCTGCCAGTCCAGGTTTGATTCTCCCCAGTACCCATGTAAATGTGGTAGAACGCACCTGGAGTTTGTCCGCAGCAGCAAGAGGCATGGAGTACCAGTACCCAGTTTTTTCTGTTTGTCTGTCTATGTCTCTCTCTCTCTCTTAAATAAATAAAATACTTTTAAGAACCATCACATTGTATGTACATCTTAAAGTTACATAACTTTCGCTAGTCAAGTATATTTATGAAAACTAAAAAAAAAGATTGATACTGTTTCCATTCTATGTGATGCCATGCGCCTGAAGATGCTAGGATCTTCCACAGTGAGACCTCCTTTTCCAGGCAGCACCTCCTTCCAAATACTTGCCAAGAATTCACTCAACAATGAAAAAAAATTAGATACATTTTAATAGGAAATAGACATAAGTCCTCTGTAGTTACTTATTCTACATGAGAAATTTTGTTAACTCCTTTTTTTTTTTTCAGTTCAGTGCTAGTGATCAAACCCAGGGTCTTTCACATGTGAAGCAAGTGAGCCTACCACTGAGCTACACCCCAGCCTTGGCTTCTCTTGATACCTACAATATAAACTTTAAAGGCAGCTTGACTAGTTAAAAATTGTCATTATAGGGAAAAGATTGTTTAGTGGTTAAGGCATTTGCCTGCAAAGCCTAACAACCTAGGTTTTATTCCCCAGTACCCACGTAAAGCCAGATACACAAAGTGGCACATGCATCCAGAGTTTGTTTGCAGCAGCTGGAGGCCTTGGTGTGCCCATTCTCTCTGTCTCTCTTCTCTTTATCTCTCTCTGCTTGCAAATAAATAAAAATATTTTAAAATCATGATTATAATTGTAGTGACAAGTTATTAAATGTACAGAGTAATTTAAGGAAAATAATTTTTGCAATACTATATTATACCACCTTTCTAAAATCAGGGTATCTCTCTCCTTGAAATCTTTTTTTTTTTAAGTTCATTACTAGTATTTTCAATATTTCTTCATACAGATCCCAATTATTTCTCATTACATTTATTACCAAGGATTTAAAATCTTTTTTTTTTTGGTTGTGATGTCCTTCCTTATTAAAAAAAATAAAAGCATATATTTGTTAGTATAGTTTTTTGGGTCTTAGCAAATCTTTGACATGGAGCAATTGTAAGGATTTATGGGATCTTTCAGTATATGTACAGAACACATAATTATCAGCTTAGAGTAAGTGGCATATGTATTATCTCAGAGGCACATCACTGCTTTGTGGTGTAAACATTCATACCAGCCATCATGAATCATTCAATCAACTGTTGCCTACCATAGCTATCCTCCTGTGCTATAGAACATTAGAAGATATTTCTCCTACTCAACTCCACCCTGTACCCATTACAAATCCCTCTCTTCTCCACATCCTCCCTAAACTCTGTTAACCACTATTCTAGTCTCTGCTTCAAAATCAACCTTTTGGTTTCCACATATGTGAGAACATGTGGTATTTATCTTTCTGTGCCTGATTTATTTCACTTGACATAATGTCCTCCAGCATTCTGTTTGGAAAATTATTTCTCCTTTCATATTTAATTCCCTCTGGAATTCATTTTGGTACATTATGTGATTCCCATATCTAAAAAGTTTTTTTTTTTTTTCAAATGTACTTTTGAAATAAGGAATCCTTGCATTCCTTATTTGGGCAATCCTTACTTATGAAGTAAGTTCTTCTAAAACTCAGGTTTATGCCTTTCAGGGTAATCTATTCCTACTGAAACCTTTTTGTATTTTTATAATTGCAGGATCCTTATAAATAATCATATGGCTATTCATATGGAAAAAGTAAAATAAGATTTTTACTTCACACACACACAAATAACACCTTCCAGTGGATCAAATACCTAAATGTGCAAAACAAAACTTAATGTTTACACAGATATAGGACATTACTTTTTGAACTAAATTTTTTTTGAGGCAAGCCCAACAGAGGCCTTTTTTCTTTTAAGAGAGGGAAAATGAGCACGAGAGAGAGAGAATTGGTACATTGGTACACCAGGGCCCCCAGTCACTGTAATTGAATTCCAAATGTGTGTGCCACCTTGTGTGAATATGTATCATCTTGTGTGTCTGACTTATGTGGATCTAGGGAGTTGAACATGGGTCTTTAGGCTTTGCAGTCAAGCACCTTAAGCACTAAGCTATCTCTACAGCCCCAGGAAATGACTTTTTAATCATGTACAAAAAAGCAAAGGCTGATTATTTACCCAGTTTTTAAAAACTTTTAACTTTCTAGTTATAAAAGACAAAATGAAATACCCAAATTAGAAGATATTTGCATTGTACACAGTAGACAAAAGATTATTACCTACTATAATAAGAACTTCTACAACAGTAATAAACAATAAACTTCCCATCAGAAAAGTGAGCAAAGACTTTGAATAGACAATTATAAAAAAGAAAATTAAAAATCCAGTAAACATATGAAAAGATATTTAACTTCAGCAGTAACCAGGGATGTATAAATTTCGTCCAAAATATGTCATATCTACCATAATGGCTACAGTCCGAAAGGACAATTCTGGGCACTGGTGACAGTGTGGAATAAAAAAGAGGTGCTCATACACTGCTTGGTGGAAGGATACATTGGTTGGACCACTTTGCAAAGCAGTGTGCCTCAAGTGATGACGATTGAATATGCGGCCTGCTCAGATATGACCTTCTGAACTACAGTGGTGCTTGTTTTCAGAGTTATATCTTTTTAGGTTTAATAGCTATGATTCTTTCTTGATTGTAAACAAGAAGAGTCAACTCTGGATCAATGTAGCACAAAATAATTCATGGATCAAACACTGATGACTCACAAAATTGATAGGAAATGTAAAACAAATCACACTTACACAGTGGGCAGGGGTAATAAGAAGGGAAGACCAAACCACACAAACTAAGAAAGGGATCCCATGAGTTTCATGAGAATTGGCGTGCCAGGGCCTCAGCAATGAACTCCAGACGCTTGCGCCACCTAGTGGGCATGGGCAACCTTGCACTTGCTTCACCTTTGTGCATCTGGCTTATGTGGGATCTAGAGAGTCGAATATGGGTCCTTAGGCTTTGCAGGCAAGCGCCTCAACTGCTAAGCCATCTCTCCAGCCCCACATCACTCTCTTAAGAGCAGTTCTGAGTGGGGGCATTTGATTGGTTGAGCCTACCAAACACACACCGAGGGCAAAAGTACTGGCTGCTACCTATCTTGAAATTCTCCTCACATAGGAGAATGTTCAGATACTAAATAAGCAAAAGTACACATCCTGCAATGAATATGTTATATTCTCTTCTCCACATATAGTCCTTCACACTGTTCTCCTGCCAATGGCCTCATATCATACACAGTTTGGAAATTTTCATTTCATACTTAACATATGTCTTGAAAATTGCCTTGTTATTCCTTATAGATCTTATTTTTCTCAAGTACTTAATTAAATATTATGATTAAAATCCATGGGATGAATTTTGCCTAATATGAAAGTAATCATTAACTCTGAGCAATGTCATGATGTTAGCATGTGTTCAATGTTGCATAGAGGCCACCTTTATCTGGTTCCAAAGCATTTCTGTATTATGCTGTTTTAAATTTATTTATTTGCACATATAAAAAAACTTGAAAAAGTAATTCAAATTCTTAAAAGATTGGAGATTATCTTCATTAAAAATTGTAATAAAATGGGGCTGGAGAGGTTTCTTAACAGTTAAGGTGCTTGCCTGCAAAGCTTAAGGATCCAGGTTCAATTTCCCAATGCCCACATAAGCCAGATGCCCAAGATGGTACATGTGTCTGGAGTTCCTTTGCAGTGTCTAGAGGCCCTTGTGTACCCAATTCACTCTGTACCTGCCTCTCTCTCTCTCTTTCTCATAAATAAATAAATAAATTAATTAAAAAAAACAGTAGGGCTGGAGGGATGGCTTAGCAATTAAGGTGCTAACCTGCAAAGCCAAAGGACCCAGGTTCAACTCCCCAGGACCCATGTAATCCAGATGCACAAGGTGGTGCATGCTTCTGGAGTTTGTTTGCAGTGGCTGAAGGTCCTGGCATGCCCATTTTGTTTCTCTCTATTTGCTTCTTTCTCCCTCAACTACAAAAAAAAAAACAAACAAACAAAAAAAAACAACCAGTAATAAAAGCCAGGCATGGGACTGGGGAAATGGCTTAGTGGTTAAGGACCCTGGTTTGATTCCTCAGGACCCACATAAGCCAGATGCATAAGGAGGTGCATGCATCTGGAGTTCCTTTGCAGTGGCTGGAGGCCCTGGTGTGCCGATTCTCTCTTTCTCTCTACCACTTCCTCTCTCTCTCAAATAAATAAATTAAAAAAAATAAAAAAGCCAGGCATGGTGGTGCATGCCTTAACCCCCAGCACTTGGAGGCTAAGGCAGGAAGATCACTGTGATTTTAAGGCCAGCTTGGTGTTACAGAGTTAATTCCAAGTCATCTTGGGCTAGAGTAAGACCATGCCTCAAACAAACAAAAAAACAAACAAACGATTTATAATAAAGCACTTCAGAGGCTGAGGTGGGAGGATTGCTATGAATTCCAGGTTAGCCTGGGTTAGTATGAGACCTTGTTTCCAAAGGGAAAAAATATGTAAAAGATAATTTGAAACTATCTTGGCAGGGCAATTTGAGACAGAGTTTCACTTTGTAGACTCACTGTGTGGCCCAGGCTGGCCTTGAATTTGCAGAAGTCTTCCTGCATCAGAATCCCTATTGCTGGCATTGCAGTCATAAGCCATCACATCCTCGAAAACTGTCCTTCTTAAAGGTTATAAGGTTTGTACTCCTAGCAATCATAGTTTATTTCATAGTTCTAGCAATCATAGAATTACTTATTCTCACATTACCACATATTTAGCCTTTGCCAACTTGAAAAGTAAAAACTAATACTATTGCTTTAATAATATAACTTTTTGAGCAAATAGCCAGATATTTTTTATTTATATTTCTTTGCCCATTATCTTTTATTTGGACATAGTCGTTTTTTTCTAAAAGCTAAAATAGCACATATTTTAGACTCTTGGGACGTATGGTTTCTGTTGGAGCAATCATCTCAGCTAGTATAGTGTAAAAACAGCCATAGACAACATCTAAGCAAGAGTACATGGCTGGGTCCAATAAAAGCTTATTTGGCTTCCTGATTCTAATGAGATGTGCCATGATCTTCTGGCTCTGGGCTCCAATGCCTTTCCTGTCATAATGAAACTTCCCCTAGAAACTGTCAAATCCAAACACATCCTGAAAGTGTTTTCTGTGGCACAGTCAAGAATCCTGGCTTTGTCATCTCTGGGAATGCTACATAAATTTATAGCAGCCTGATTCCTCCAGAAACCTTGTCCCCTTCACCACAAGGTACCCAGGACCTGCCTTCTTCTCTGGGATAGTGTACATCAGCTGCAGAAGCCAGAACCCTCTAGCAACCCCCACCCTTTCACCCCACAGAAAGACCTTACCAAAGGGCCATCTCTGGAGGGTGAAGCCTCAACATAGCATGAAAAACCAAGACAACATATCTCATCCAAGAAATACCCAGCCCATAGCAGAGGTCACACATGAGAGCTGCCAAGGGAAAGCTCCAGACAATGATCTCAAAAGAATGATTATAAATATGTACAAAGAATTCAAGGAAGATACAGATAAATGCATGAATGAAATGCTGAATGAGTTCAAAGAGGATGCCAACAGCTAGAGGGAATGAGGAAGTCTAGCCAGGATATAAAAGTGGAACTCAATAAAGAGATAAAAATCCTGAAGAAAAACGAAGCTGAAATAAAGCTGTAGATGGAAAGTAGATGAATGGAAAGCTTCACCAAGAGAGTGATCAAGTTGAAGACAGAATATCAAGCCTTGAGGACAAAGAAGAGGAATTGAATTAGTCAAATCCAATTTGAGAAGTTCAAAAAAAAAAAAACCATATGAACAGAACATGAAAGAAATGTACATCTTGAAAAGACCAAATGTCTAAATTATGGATACAAAAGAAGTAAAAGAACTTCAGGCCAATGGCCAAGAAAATATTTTTAATAATATGAAGAAACTTCCCCAAATATAGGGAAAGAGGTGTCCATTCAGGTACAAGAGGCATTAAAGAACACCAAACAGACTGGACTAGAATGAAAATTGCCCACAGCATATTATGGTCAAAACACTAAATATGCAGAACAAAGAAAGGATACTGAAAATTGCAAGACAAAAACACTGCATCACATACAAAGGCATGCTCAACAGAGTAAGAGCTGACTTTTCAATGGAAACATTAAAAGCCAGAAGGTTACGAAATAATATCTTTCAAGTTTTGAAACAGCACAGCTGCCAACCAAAATTACTATACCCAGTAAAAATATTTCTCATCATGGAAGCAGAAAGTAAAACATTTCAGGATAAAACAAGGAAGTTATGAGTACGAAGACAGCCCTACAGAGGATACTAAATGGAATACTACATACTGAAGAGAAGAATAAACATAGTCAAGAAGCTATAAGAGGAAAACACAATAATCAAAGCTAAAGCACTTGCTAGACAAATGAGAACCCAAGGAAATACCAAACTCCACAAAATCATCAATGTAACAGGAACTAAAACATACTTTTCAATAACTCTAAATATTAACAGTCTCATCCCTTCAATCCAAAGACCTAGACTAACAATCTGGATCAGAAAACAGGATCCATTATTTTGCTGTCTTCAAGAAACTCACCTGACAGTCAAAGAATAATACTACCTTAGGGTCAGAGGATGGAAAAAAGATATTCCAAGAAAATGGAAATAGGAAACAATCAGGTGTGGTTGTTCTAATATCTGACAAAATAGACTTCAAATCAAAATTAATCAGAAGAGATGAAAAACGTAACTTCATACTGTACTGATCGTAGGAACAATTCACCAAGAAGACATTACAATTCTAAACACATGTGTACCAGACACAGGTGTTACTAGTTTTATCAAACAAAATTCACTAAATACAAAGTCAGAGATGAATCCCAACATAATAATGGTGGGTGACTTCAATACCCCACTATCACAAATAGGCCATCTAGACAGAAAATAGAGAAACAAGGGAATTAAAGGAGATTGTAGGATAAATAGACCTAGCAGAAATTAACAGAACATTCCATCCAAACATTACAGCATTCACATTTTTCTCAGTAGCACAAAATACAGTGGCACATGTGTCTGGAGTTTATTTGCTGTGATGGAGGTCCTGGTGTGCCTATTCTCTCGCTCTCTCCTTTATCTAACTCTGCTTGCAAATAAATAAAATATTTAAAGACCACTTAAATTTCAAGAGGTCATTTCTTCTTTAACTCCTTTTAAGCCTACAATAAACCCTTTCTCCAAAGTTTTATCAATTCGTTTTTTCTGAGAACTAGTATGTGAGTCTGTTTTATGTTGCTATAACAAAATATTCTGGTATGGGTAATTTACAGAGCTAACAAGTTTATTTAAGTCATGATTTTGAAAGTTGAAATTCTAACATCATATAACAGGTGAGCCAGGATGCCAGAGAGATTTATAGGCTAAATTTGCTTTTTTATAATAACCTGTGCTAGTAGGTACTAAGTAGGCCCCTATGATAACTATATCAATCTCTTCCAAAGACATTTTCTCCAATGACCTATTAGACTCCACCACTTAAAGGTTTAACCAGCTTAACACTACCCTTGGGACCAAGCTTCCAGCATATGAGCCTTTGGTGAGCACACTCAAATTCCAGAAGCTAGCATAGCTCTTTTTTTTTTTTTTTTTTCTTTTTTTGAGGTAGGGTCTTGCTGTAGCCCAGGCTGACCTGGAATTCACTATGTAATCTCATTCACTATGTAGTCTCATTCACTATGTAGTCTCAGGGTGGCCTCAAACTAATGGCAATCCTCCTACTTATGCCTCCTGAGTGCTGGGATTAAAGGTGTGTGCCACCACACCTGGCTAGCATAGCTTATTTGAGTAAACATTTTTCCATTGAAGAAAACATACAGAAAACTTGATAGCTTTTTGCCAAGTAAACACATCCACTTAACTATGGCCCAGACTATCAATTGGAACATGATAACATGCTAGATTTACAAGGCATACTATGAAGTGGGAAAATTAAGGTTTTAAGGGAATAAACACAACATGAATATCAGCCTTCATGTAAAAGATATTTAAGGGCTTCAGAGATAGCTCAGCAGTTAAGGCATTTTTCTGCAAAGCCTAATGACCCAGGTTCGATTCCCCAGTGCCCAAGTAAAGCCAGATACACAAAATGGTGCATGTGTCTGGAGTTTGTAGTGGCAAGAGACTGTGGCATGCACATACTCTCTGTCTATTTCTCTGCTTGCAAATAAATTAAATATAAAAATATTTAAGCCAAGCATGATGGCACATGCCTTTAATCCCAGCTTGGGAGGCAGAGGTAAGAGGATCACCCTGAGTTCAAAGTCAGCCTGAGACTACATAGTGAATTCCAGGCCAGCTTAGGCTAGAGCAAGGCCCTACCTTAAAAAACCAAAAAAGAAAGAAAGAAAAGAAAAAACTTAAATGTAAGTATATATTTAAAAGACTGACAGAAATATCTTTGGGACATTAATGATATTAATGATGGCTGAGTTTTCTTTCAATTGCACTACATTTTTCCAGTTTTCTAAATTCTTCTTAAGCGAGGCTGTGCTTAGCCACGTATTATCAGCTCAAAGCATACCATTTGCCAAGCTGTGCTTCTAAATAGGTGTATGTTTGAGTATTCATCTACATGGAGCATCTGGAAGGCAAAGATCCTTAGTAATCACTAGAGAAGACATGAGCTATAATTTACATGTATTTGCTTTTGGAGCTCCACAACACAGCATGAATTGAGTGAGGTCTGTGTGGCTCTGCACAGGATACCAGTCTTTGAACATACTGGAGGGCACTCCAATCCTTCACCAGTGGTCCTGTAGAGTTTCTAAAGATGAAGTGCCCATTTCTTTCTGCAACATGAAGATACGAGAACTAAGTCTAAGCAGGGGTGCCTGTCCTTTTGACATTCCCACTTGATGTTATCATCTACAAAAGTGTTGGGCTGAATTCACAGCTGTCCTGGGATACACGTGGCCCATGGACTGCAGTTGAAGCCACCTGTTTGCATGTGCATATGGCTTTAGCCAGTGATTGTTTTCCATCACATAATTTTTTGAGGCAGGGTCTCATTCTAGTCCAGGTTGACCTAGAAGTCATTCTGTAGCCCAGGTTAGCCTCAAACTCATAGCAATCCCCCTACCTCAGCCTCTCAAGAGCAGGTATTAAAAGAGTGCACCACCACACCTAGCTGCATCATGTTAAAAAAATCATTTATTTGCACACACGCAGGTGCTCACATGTGTGCATATGTGTGCACACACCTGCCACTGCCTCTTGGCCCTGCACATGAACTCCAGACACTTGAGCCACCTGTTGTATCTTGCTTGGGAATTGAACCCAGACCACAAGGCTTTACAAGCAAATGTGTTTGTGCATCGTATTCTTAGAACTTTAAAATTTTCAGGCATCACAACATGTTTTTAATAATTAATTTATTACTGAGAGGGAGGGAGGGAAAGAGAGAGAGAGAGAGAGAGAGAGAGAGAAAGAATGGTCATGGCAGAACCTCTAGCCACTGCAAATGAATTCCAGATGCATATGCCACCATGTGCATCTGACTTATGTGGGTTCTGGGGTATTGAACCTAGGTCCTTAGGCTTCACAGGCAAGTGCCTTAACTGCTAAGCCATCTCTCCAGCCCCACAACATTTTTTTAAAATTTTAAACATTTTATTTCTATTTATTTATTAGAGAGAGAGAGAGATACAGAAATAGAAATAGGCAGGTACAGAGAGCAGGGAGAGAATGGGCGCACCAGGGCCTCTAGCCCCTGCAAATGAACTCCAGATGCGTGTGCCCCCTTGTGCATCTGGCTAACATGGGTTCTGAAGAATTAAACCTAAGTCCTTTGGCTTTGCAGGCAAACACCTTAACCGCTAAGCCATCTCTCCAGCCGCACAACATGTTTTTTAGAAGAAAGATTATTTTTTTTCTAAAATTTAATTCACTGCTTTTTCTCATCAAAAATCCCGTTTCTCTCCTCCCCTTTCCTTTTCTTTCCCCTCCCTCTTGTTTCTTTGCAGCAGGGTCTCACTCTATCCCCACCCATATTAACCTGGAACTCACTTTGCATCCCAGGCTGGCCTCGAACTCATGACATTTCTGGCGTTTCTCCTATAGAAGAGCGTCCAGCCCTCCCTCCCCCACCCCCGCAACCAAAGACTCCTTTTTCCCTGCCCCTTCTCCCAGCACTATCTTGGCTAACATCTTCACCTTTTAGATTCCTTTCTTTGGGCTAGAGGACCCAGAACATCCTCTGCAGCGGTAGAGGGAACACGGTTTCCCTTCGGGTTCTTTCTCAACCTCACCTCAGCTAGGGGTTTGGAAAGGTGTCCAGGAGCGGACACAGCAAGTACCTGAGTTCCGAGGTGTACGTGGCGCTCAGAACCAAGGACAGCTTGTGTGTGTGTGTGTTTGGCGGGGGGGGGGGGGGGGGGGGGATATCTGCTGTCTAAGTGTCTAATACCCTTTACTCATCAGTCCTGCCCTTTTCTCTTAAAATCACCCCACTTCCTGAAGCTTGGAAAGAAGCCGATTCTCCAAGACCCTAGGAGGGGCTCAGTCTCTGTCCCCACTGCCTTCCAGGAGGCCGTCGGGTCGGTGTCTCCTTAGGCTAGCTTAACCCATGGGCGCTCGAGGCCTCACCATTGAAACCGATCACCGCCTCAAGCTCCAGCTCCGCCACCTCAGTCTCGGTTGAAATTGGCTTTTCCATCCCGAGAGCTCATTCTCCAATCTGCTCCAGCGTGCAGCGTCTCCTTGTCGTTATGGAAACGGGATCACGCATGCGCATTAAGTCCACGCCCCGCATTTAAACCCGGGTCTGCGGAGTTTAAGTTAGATATACTTTCTTGGCGCTGTAGGGAAGGCTTCCTTATTATTATTTTTTCTTGCATTTCTCTAGAAACTCAGGGAGTTTCTAAATGCACAGACATAATTTCCTTCTCCCATGCGTCAAGTCTGTGGTTTTTAAGCACTTAGTGGCCTTTAAAAAATATAGTTGGACATAGACAATTGCCTCTGATGGGTATGCTGCTCTAAAACAGTATGCAATTGATATCACGTGAATTCCTTGTTTGAAGTAGGGTAAAACGATTTTTAAAAAAGGCTTGTTAAGGTCTAACTTCTAGTTCATAAAATTTACTTATAACATGAGATTTAGAAAACTATACAAAGACCTATATGCAAACCAGCTTTGTTTCGTCACTGAAAGAGGATTTAAAAAAAATTAGGATTAAATTTTAAGGAACACGAGATCAGTGTTGGAGCGCTTACGACCCTAGGAAAATGTTTTGATTTTGTCCATGAACAATTTTACTTGCGCCCAGCAGCTCTTGTGTCTCCGTAGGAACCGACTGTTGCAGCCTACGGTCACCAGAGGGGCGCTTTGGGGCTGGGCCTTGGGGTCTCGGTTCTGAAATCCCAGCCTGTGCCTTCACCTCGCAAGCTCCAGGCTTCGGTCGCGCATCGGCCGAACCACGGGGATTGAGCTGCGCGGGCCGCCGTAGTCAGCTGCTGTAAGCAGGAAGTGTCCGAGCAGCCGGCGGAGACTGCACCATGGCCCCGGACCCCTGGTGAGCCTAGGATCCTAGAGGGTGGCCGGGCTGCAGGGGACTCTCCAGGACCCTACACAGTTGCTTAGCATCGAGGCTTGAGGGCTTTCGGGGTGAGGAAAACGGCAGCGGGGACCCTCCCCCTGCTGTAGAGAACTCAGCCTCATCCTGGGTCCTAACCTAGGGATAGAGACCGGTGGACTTCCGGGAAGCCGAGGACTTGAATGGGATTGCTCAGTGTTCCTCCTGCCTTGTGCGGGACATCTCGCCGCGGGGACTTCCCGCCCATCCTGGGTGTGGGGCTGGCTGGTGTAGTCGTCTTGGTCCTGTAAAAGTGAGGTAGAAATAACATTTTATTTTATTAATTTGAAAGAGAGAGAGAGAGAGAGAAAATGGGCACGCCAGAGCCTCCAGCCACTGCAAAGGAACTCCAGACCATCTGCCCGCTTGTGCATCTATCTGGCTTACTTGGGGTCCTAGGGAATTGAACCTGAGTCCTTTGGCTTTGTAGGCAAGTGCCTTAACTACTAAGCCATTTCTCCAGCCCATTTCCCATCTAATTTTGACAACTGTATACACACACCTCTGGTAGAAGTTCAGGGAATACTGAATATTTTCAGGGAAGAAAATAGTACTTTTACCTTTGAAAGTAGCTTTAAAATTTTTTAAAATAATAAATGTGTCCTAATCTATATACTGTTTGTTTTACAAAACAGGGAGCTGTCTCCATGTCATTAAATATTCTTGAGAAACATGATTTTTGTTGTGTATATCATCTGAATGATCATAATTTATTTTAGGTTTTAGCTCAGTGGGAGAGTGCTTGTTCCAAAACTCTGGATTTGCTTCCCAGCACTACAAGAAAACTTCAGCTGTCAAATGAGAAAACCACCTAGTCAAACAAGTTCTAATGCTTCAGGCTTTCCCACAAACTCTCCAGGGCCTCTCTGTATAAAAGTGTCCCCTTTGGCTCTAAAATTCTCAAGTAAATCTAGTCTGATTAGACTGCCTTACCAGGCTCTCCAGAAACTTTTACTGCTCCCTCCCATTTAAATGTCACCCTACCAGGGCCACCACCTTGCGGAACCTGCCAGGAATGTTTTCTCCATTTAATTTTTGCTTGTGTCAAAGCCTATCATGGTGTTTAAAATCTGCTTTTCTTTCCCATCTGAATAAGAGCTCTTCTTTAATCTCAAAGTAGGCTGAAGATGTCCCTTTGTGGCTCAGCCTATCTTAGTGCTTTGGTCAACAGTGATTTCTTCAGCCCCTAACTCCTGAAAACACTTGCTTTAGGTCTCATATCTGACATAATTTTGTTATAAATTTTTATGTTTGGTCTGGGACCATAGACTGAAGCTTCTGTCTTCATAGATGACAGTGTCAAAGAAAACAGGTAAAATGTGGAGTTCAAACCCAGAGTCTTGCACATACTAGACAGGTGTCTCCCACTGAGTCACAATCCTACCTTAAGTTAGAAGATTTTATTTAATTTTTAATTTTTTTGTGTGTGTGCACATGTGTGCGTGCACAGGGGATCGAACCCAGGGACTTGGCAAGTTCTTTACTACTGACCTACATCTTTAGCCTTTTTTATTTATTATTATTTTATCTGTTTGTTTATTTTTTATTTCTCAAAGTAGGGTCTCACACTAGCCCAGGCTGACCTGGAATTCACTATGTAGTCTCAGGCTGACCTCTAACTCACAGTGATTCTCCTACCTCAGTCTCCCGAGTGCTGGAATTAAAGGTGTGTGCAACCATGCCCTGGTCCTTTTTAAATTTTACTTTGAGTCTTGTTGAGTTACCCATGCTGTCTTGAACTTGGTGGTGTAGCAAAGACTGGCCCTGAAATTGCAATCCTCCTACTTAAGCCTCACAGGTAGTGGGGATTGTAGGCATGTCCCCACCATGCTCTGACACTGGAAGATGTTTAAGAAGTAGATTGAGCTGGTCGTGCAGAGCCCAGCCTGATGTTGCACACCTATAAATCCCAACACTTAGGATGCTAAAGCAGGAAAATCATGAGTTCAAGACAGCCTGGATAATATTGCAGGTTCTATGTAAGCCTGGACTGTGTAGCGAGATACTGTCTCAAAAACATGCAACAAACTCAAGGAATGAATGCTAATTCTTTTTTTTTTTTTTTGGTTTTTCGAGGTAGGGTCTCACTCTGGTCCAGGCTGACCTGGAATTCACTATGTAGTCTCAGGGTGGCCTTGAACTCATGGCGATCCTCCTACCTCTGCCTCCCGAGTGCTGGGATTAAAGGCGTGTACCACCACGCCCGGCTTAAATGCTAATTCTTTATCATCTGAACTATAGCAGGTAATTAAGAGCACACGCTTGGGCCAGACAGCCTTGGTTTGCAGTTGGCTGTCCCCTTTGAGCATGTGAGTTGTGCCTAGACAGGTTTCCTCCTGTCTGTATGGGAGTGATAATGGTAGCCAGCCCATATTGTTCTTGTGTGGATTGCGTGAGTTGTTACAAGTGAAGCATTCACATTGGTGCCTGGAACAGTAAGCACTGTTCAGTACATATCACAGGCCCAGTTTAGTGCCCTTCTCTCACTGGACTTGTGACTAGAATTAAAAACTCAACTTGGGGGCTGGAGGGATGTCTTAGCACTTAAGGCACTTGCCTGCAAAAAAAAAAAAAGGACCGAGGTTCAATTCCCCAGGACCCACGTAAGCCAGATACACAGGGTGGCACATGCGTCTGGAGTTCATTTGCAGCGGCTGCGCTCTGGCGCACCCATTCTCTCTCTGTCTCTCTCTCTCTTTCTTTATGCCAAATAAATAAATAAAATATTTTAAAAAACTCAGTCAGTGTGGAATTTGTTTTAAAAGAGCCTTAAGCTTTTTTTTTTTCCTGGTATGACTTGGACGCAGGTTCTCCACATATGATTCTACTTGTCAAATTGCCCAGGAAATTGCTGAGAAAATTCAACAACGAAATCAGTATGAAAGAAGAGGCGAAAACACATCCAAGGTAACACCAAGAAAGAATTACTACTTTAAATGAGTTGTTTGAGCTGTGAGGTCTGAAAACCTTTCTATATCTGAGGCTGTGTATGTGTGCATATTTTTGAATTACTTAAATTAAGGTTTATTTTGGCATGTTATAGGCATCTGTCACAGGAAACTTTTCCCCTGGGGAGATACATGTTTTCACTTTAGATAGTGCTCAGATGGCAGACACAAGTACGACTGCACCAATACCTGGTGAACCAGTGAGTGTTGGGGTTACTTACAGAGCAAGGTGAGGGTTTATTTATGGACTGTGGAGCCTCCAAAGCAGCTGCAGCACCTGGAGGTGTCATCCCACCCTGGATGATGACCGCATCACGATCACTTCAAGAAACTCCCCATGTCGAGTTTACCTCCTTGCTTGCTCCTGCCTCATTCTCAGGGTGCGGGCTTACTTACAGAGCATGGGCCCCATGCTGCACCACCTGGAAGTCTTATCCCATCCTGGATGTTGACCTCCCCATAGCTGCTTAGGTGAACCTCATTACTTCAGGATTACTGCTTCAGATGCTCTTCCCTCAGTCTAGGATGAGGGCTTACTTACAGAGCATGGGAACCCCGGCAGCACATCGATGAGGCTCCCTTTGTCAGTGTTATCCCCCCGATGCTTCTCCCTCAATTTTGGGGTGAGGCTTACTTATAGAGCATGGAGACCCCAAAGCAGCTACTTTATTTTTTGTTTGTTTTTGTTTTTTTTTCGAGGTAGGGTCTCGCTCTAGCCAGGCTGACCTGGAATTCACTATGTAGTCTCTGGGTGGCCTCGAACTCACGGCGATCCTCCTACCTCTGCCTCCCGAGTGCTGGGATTAAAGGCATGCACCACCGCGCCTGGCCAAAGCAGCTATTTTAATGGGCTCATTGTCCCTTGATCTTTTACCCTCTCCCCCTGAGGCCATGAGACCTCATGACCCATTGCATACAGCTGCCACAGAGAGTGCCAGAGATTTTGGGTGGGGGTCTGATGACCATCTCCATGAACTTTTTTTTTTTTTTTTCCTGTTTTGGTTTTTTGAGGTGGGTGTCGCTCTACCCCAGGCTAACCTGGAACTCACTATGTAGTCTCAGGCTGGCCTCAAACTCACATTGATCCTCCTACCTCTGCCTCCCGAGTGCTGGGATTAAAGACATATACCGCTCCTGGTTTCCCACGCCCTTATCTTGTGAGTTGAACTGCTGCTTTTGATAAAGCTGGCAATAGTTACTTATTGCTTTGAATGTGGAGGAATTTTCCATCCAACAATATCTTACTTTTCCCCATTTACTAAATTACAAATATCCCCAAGATATGAAATGTTCACTGGATTTTCAAACAATACAGTGGTGGTTTCCCACTGTTCTGTAGCTCTGTGGACACTGTTGGTAACTGTGAGCATCAGACTCTTGTAGTTTTTTTAAAATATTTTCTTCCTTCCCTCCTTTCCTTCCTTCCTTTCTTTATTTGGAAGAGAGTGAGAGAAGGAGGCAGATAGAGTAAATGGACATGACAAGGCCTCTAGCAACTGCACATGAACTACAGACACGTGCACCACCCTATACATCTGGTTTTATGTGGATACTGGGGGTGTGAACTAGGGTCCTTAGGCTTTGCAGGCAAGCGCCTTTACTGCTTAGCCATGTCTCCAGCCCACCCTTTTTATAATAACATTATATCCAGTTGGTTTAGGCCTCTTTTATTACACATTTTTCTTTATTCTTTTCAGAGTAAATTTTTATTTTTTTTTTTAAATTTTATTTATGAGAGAGAGAAGAAAGAAAGATAGATAGAAGGAGTCACAGAGAGTGTGAGTATGGACTTGCCAGGACTTCCTACCACTGCAAATGAACTCCAAAGGCATGCACCACTTAGTGTATCTGGCTTTACATGGGTACTGGGGAATCGAACTCTGGTCCTTAGACTTTGCTGGCAAGCCCCTTAACTGCTGAGTCATCTCTCCAGCTGTGTGTGTGTGTGTGTGTGTGTGTGTGTGTCTTCAGTTAGGTCTTGCTATGAAGCCCTGACTGGAACTTGCAGTGTAGTCCAGGCTGGTCTTGAACCCATGATCCTCTAGCTCATCTAAGTGTTGGAATTACAGGTATTTGCCACCATACCTGGAATTTCAAAGTAACTGTGGAACATCATCACGTTTTTTTGTTCTGTGCCTCAATTATCACTGCCTCGCTAATAAATGGATTCTGAGTGGGACTTTGCATAGATGTGCAGTGTGTTTATATTTTGAATTTGGAGAAATTTACATTTTTATAGTGTGTCTGGTTTCCTTTTTTCATTCAGCAGTATTTACTGCAGTTACTGTGTGCCAGGACCTAAGGCCACACATTTTAAAAATTTTGTTGATGTCATCATTATTACTTTTTTGCTTTTTAAATATATATTTGAAATATTTTTATTTATTTATTTTCAAGGTATGAGCAAGAGAGAATGGGTGTGCCAGGGCTTCTTGTCACTGCAAACAAACTCCAGCTGCATGCATCACTTTGAGTACCTGGCTTTATGTGGGAACTGGGAAATCAAGCCCAGGCCTTCTGGCTTGGCAAGCAAAACTGCTGAGGCATTTCCCCAGTCCTGAAGATATTTTTATTTATTTATTTGTGTTGGGGGGCGGTGAGGAAGGGAGGGAAAGAGAATGGATGTGTCAGGGCTTCCTGCCTTTGCAAACAAACTCCAGACACATGCACCACTTAGTGCATCTGGCTTTACATGGGTACTTGGGGAATTTAACCTGGGCCATCAGGCTTTGCAAACAAGTGACTTTAACCACTGAGTCATCTCCCCTGCCTTTCCTCTTTTTTTTTTTTTTATTTTAATTTTTGGAAAAAGGGTCTCAGGGAGCTCAGGCTGGTCTCAAACTCACTGTATATTTCAGAATGACTATGAACTCCTGATCTTCCTGCTTCTACCTCCCAAGTGCTGAGATTACGATATGTACCACCCCTCCAAGATGGTATATTGTTAAATGAAAATTAAAAATTATAATGTAGGGCCGAGGAAGTGGATCACCAGAACCCACATAAAGCCGGATACAGTAGAGCCAATGACTGCAATACCAAAGTGCCTACAGTGAGATGGGAGGTGGTGACAGGTGAATTCCTAAAAGCTCCTAGGACCAACTAGCCTGGCATATGCAGTGGTGAATAACAAGAGACCCTGCCTCAAACAAGATGGAAGGCAAAGTCTTGACACCTGAGGTTGTCCCCTGACCTCCATACATGTGCCCTGGTATGCATGTATCCACACTCACACACCCAATGTAATATTAATAATAATTTTAAATCCTTTCTAGCTGTTAAAATTAGGAATGATCTTAATGTTTTCATTTTAAGCTTGATTACTGTGCTCTTTCCTCTTTCACGTAATCTTTTGGTTGATTTCTCTTCTCTGCCATGTAGATTATCCTCAGTCTGCAAATAATAAATTCATTTCCTTGCTAGTCCTTAAGTATTTCTTCAGTTGGTCTTATTCTTTTAGTTAGAACATATATATATATATATATATATATATATATGTATATGTATATATATACACACACATATATATCATATATATTATAATAATATAATATTATATATATTATGTATATAATATATATTTATTATATTTCTCTATATATTTATTGTATTTATTTATTTATTGGTTTTTCGAGGTAGGGTTTCGCTCTAGTCTAGGCTGACCTGGAATTCACTATGTAGTCTCAGGGTGGCCTCAAATTCGTGGCAGTCCTCTTACTTCTGCTTCCTGAATTCTGGGATTAAAGTCCTGAGCTACCATGCCCAGCATAGTTAGAACTTCTTGCAGAAAGTTACCTCATCCTACAGTTTAGGTGGTAATGTCCTATTCTTAGTTTTTCTTTCTTTGTTTTGTTTTTAATTTTCCCTATACTGTATTAATTATGTTTAGTCTATTTTTGATCATTAACACCATGAGCATTATTTTTAGGCTTTGTAGCATCAAACTGTTCTTAAACAGCTAGAGGAAATTCTGCTTGGTGGTGGCATACTGTCTTTTTAAATGTAATTCTGAAGTTCCTAATTTTTCGAAAGTGTTTTACCTTTATAATCCCCCCCCCCCCCCCGCCCCCAAGGTAGGGTTTCACTGCAGCTCAGGTTCACCTGGAATTCACTATATAGTCTCAGGGTAGCCAGCAAACTCACAGTGATCCTCTTACCCCTGCCTCCCAAGTGCGCCACCATGCCTGGTTCTTTATAATCCTTAAATGGGATGCTATGTGGTTTGCTTTTCTTCATTTATCTCAGCTAGTACTTAAGACTACTTTAATGCTATTTAACTGCAGTGTGAATTATGTTCTCCATCTTTTTCTGAGCTCTGGAAGCTTCTGTTTAAATTATGGTAATAGGACTTTTTTGATTATAGAAAATGATTTTCTTATAAAATATTAAGAAATCTTACTACTTAGAAATAATCACCGTTGGCATTTTAGTATATTTTAGTCCCTAGACTATTTTTTCTTCATTTGGGTAAAATATTATTTTTATGACTTAAAAAAAGTAGGGCTCTTTCTCTGCTAACAAATTGAATTCTGAGTAATATTCCCTGCCCCCATTTTTTGTTTCGGGCAGGGTCTTGCTCTCACCCAGGCTGACCTACCTGGAGTTCACTATATAGTCACAGGGTAGCTTTGAACTCATGGCGATCCTCTTAGCTCTGCCTCCTGAGTGTGCCACCACGCCTGCCTTGAGTAACACTTTTTTTTTTTTTTTGAGGTAGGGTCTCATTGTAGCCCAGGCTGACCTGGAATTCACTATGTAGTCTCAGGATGGCCTCGAACTCACAGCAATCCTCCTACCTCTGCCTCCTGGGTACTGGGATTAAAGGCGTATGCCACCTTGCCCGGCTTATACTTTGATTTCTTCAATGCTTTGGTGTTTAATTTCTTTCTTTCTTTTTTTTTTTTTTGGTTTTTTGAGGTAGGGTCTCACTCTAGCTCAGGCTGACCTAGAATTCACTATGTAGTCTTAGGGTGGCCTTGAACTCATGGCTATCCTCCTACCTCTGCCTCCCGAGTGCTGGGATTAAAGGTGTGCACTGCCACGCCCAGTATGGTGTTTAATTTCTTAAACTCTTCATAGGCCTGTGTGTTTGTGTGTGTGGTGCTTTTTTTGCATATGTCTGTGTGATGTGTGTTGTATATGTATGTGTATATATGTGTCTGTGGAGACCAGAGGTTGATATCCTTCTACCTTGTTTTTGAGGCATGGTCTCTCACTGAACCCAGAGCTTACCAATTCAGCTAGGTAAGGTAGCCAGCAAGTGCTGGGGATCCTACTATCTCCATCTCCACAGTGCTGGGATCACAGGCTTTAGCCATAACACTCAGCCTTTTATGTGGATGTCTTGAGTATTCAAATTTTGGTTCTCATGCTTGCAAAGCAGGCACTCTACTGACTGAACCATCAATCAGCCCTATTTTATTTTATTTTATTTTATTTTTGTACTATAGACGGGGTCTTGCTATGTTGTCCAGGCTAGCCTTGAGTTCTTGGGCACAAGCGATCCTCCTGTCTCAACTTCCTGAGTAGGACACTCAGCCTGTGCTTATTCTGTTTCTAGTTTTTGAATGCATGGAGACTTGCTTCCCTTTGGCTCCCCATCAGCCCCGTGATTGGCTGTCCTTTGCTTTCCAGAGCTGTTAGAACAAAGTTAGGCTTTTCTTGGCAGCTGACCTTTTGGACAATTGCTTAATACATGTGACCCTGCTCATGAAAGGAGAGGCCCCTGTTTCCACGTAAATTATATAACTGCTACTTTTAACAAGGCAGCAATGAAACCTGTGGTATTCTACCTTCTTAATATACCTCTGATTTCTTGTACTGTTGAATATGTTTTCATTTAAGTGAGAATTTTTATTCACATTTCCAAATTCCAGAAAGGGTTTCGTCCCACCCATTCTCTTTAGAATCACAAACAGACATATTTCCTCTGGGTTTTTTAAATGGTTGAAGAAAATTCACACAGTCCTGGAGAAATGTCATGTGTGGTTATATAAGACCTCAAATGTTCACATGAGTTATAAATAAAGTAGAGTGTTTAGAGACTGGTTGGGATGTTAATGGGACTTGACGCCTTGTCATTTGAAGCACAGTTGAGGGAACCATGGGGTTTTGCTATTGAATGAAGGACTGGGGACACAATTTCCTGCAAGGCTTCAGGGTAGATAAATAACATCAATGGCTAGAAGCTCAGGGGACAGAATCCAGCCCAGTATGAGGGTAAACTGACTTTTTTGTTGTTGTTAAATATATACATGTATGTATATATTTAATTTATTCAGAGAGAGAGAGAGAAGAATGAAGAATGAGATTGAGTACTCCAGAGCCTGTTGCTGCTACAAACAAACTCCAGATGCATGCATTTAGCTTTATGCATCTAGCTTTATGTGGATACTGGGGAATTGAACCAGGGTGGGAGGCTTTGCAAGCAAGCACCTTTAACTGCTGAGCCATCTCCCTAGCACCCAAACTGACAGTTTCTAATCAATGTCTGTGTTCTGGTGTGGACCAGATTCCTATGGGCAGGTGTAGTACAGGGACAGGCTCTAGGTGGGTGGCTGGACCACAAGACCCTTGAGAATCTTACAACTCCTTGTTGCCATGGGGAGGCCAAGCCTCTCTTCTGGCCTTGCTTGGTCAGATCATAGTCTAGAAAGCCACAGTTATAATGGTTTAATTTCGTATTCTACACTCCTGGACTAGCATACTTAGGATTTGTTCTTTTCTTTTCAGCTTACGGTGACAATCAGAACTTTGTTGCAGAATCTGAAGGAAAAGATCGCCCTTTTGAAGGACTTATTGCTAAGATCTGTGTCAACACATCAGATGTATCCATGTAAACATTTCCACCTCTTTCTAGAGTGGGAGGAAAAGCAGTAATATTTTAAGAAAGGAAGGAATCTGGGCCACCCAGATCTTTCCACAGCTTGAGGACTTGGTTTCCACACTATTGCCTATAATTTTGGTTTCTATTTTAAGTGTCTGTTACATGTTTTACAGTGAATCTGCTGGCAAGGCAAGACCTACCAAAGGAATTAACTTGTTTGGGTGTAACCTTTGCAGGGCAGGAAGCTAATGCTGTATTTATATAGCTTCACATTTCTGCCCGTCTCCTACCTTGAGGATGGTCAGCCACTGTTAACACCAGTGCAGCTTCCAGGATATTCCTGAGCAGTGATTCCACTTGGGGACTTTACAGGCTTGTAGGGATCTTTTTGTTTCTGGAGAGGGCCAGTACCAGTAGAAGCTATATATCTTTTTTAAAAAAGTTTCTCTAGAGTATTGAGATGTGCCTTGCTGGACTTACTTGAAGCAAGCTAGGCAATTATCTTAACCTCCTGACACTTTTCAAGTATTGAAGCATTTTTAAGCTAGATGTGGTGGCACACACCTATAATCCAAGCACTCACAGGCTGATGCAGAAGTGTCCAGTGTTAAGGTCACCCTGGACTACATAGGAAAATCTATTGAGATAGGGTTTTGGGGTTCAAGAGGGGTCTCCTAGAATTTATGAACCGTAAGTTTTGGGTTCTGTCCTACCTTTAATAAAGAATAAAGACAGACTCAAGAAGGATAAATTATGAATTATTAAGTTTATTTTGGGGGAAATCACAAATTATGGGGTTTATTTAAGGGAGATTTGGATTTAAGAGAAATTGAGGCTTTTAAAGAGAGATTAGAATAAAGCCACAAACATGTGGAGGGTAAGAGGATCTGAGGTGTAGAGAGTAGAGTAAAGCTGCAGGCACATGGAAAGTTCATGAAGAGGAACTGAGGTCTTTAAAGAGAGACTAAAGATACGAGCATGTGGAAGATAGAACTTAGGTGTGTATGTAGGGAGACTTAGAAGGAACACACATGGCATCTGCTCTGTGCTTTCCTATGGAGGGAAGTTAAGAGAGCAAACAGTGAGGTTCAAGGAAGAATAAGAGGGAAAATATTAAAGCAGAGACCAAGAAATTCAGAGGAGAAATGATTAATGAAGAGAGTTACACTCATGGTTACACCGAGGTTAAGAAAATCACACAAGTAGGGCTGGAATTAGTGAGAGCACCCACATGGAATAACTAGAGTGTTAGGGAAATGTGCACATGGTAGATGAAGAGACCAGAGGAAAATCATGCATATAATCAAAGTGAGAAGTTACCCCTAAACTATAAAGCAGAGGCAAACAGAAGAGTTGCCCCAGACCAAGAAATAATGTCATGCTCTCTCATGTGTATCCAAGCAGAGATGAGGTAGAATCGAGAGAGAGCTCTGCAAAGAGGAAAAAGGCCAAGACAGGAAGAAGACGGGAGCCTTTATATGCAAGGGGAAGACCCAGTTGGTTTGTAGACTTGGAGGGGGTCCCCAGAGTCAGCCCACCTGGGCCAGCCCAGCTAGGGGTGCTGTAGATCAATCTCAATCAGACACAAGTTCCATTTCTGCCAAGAGTTCCATTCTTGTGCCAGGGCAAGGTGGCATGTGGGGTGGCATCTCCTGCTTCTCACTGGGCCTCAGTTTCTAAGTGAAACTGCTTAAAAGAACCTAGCTTTCTCCTATTCTCTTTCACTATCTCAAAAGAAAAGCCATGCAGGAAGTTCACAGTTTGATCAAAGTAGGGAAATTCATGTGACTGTTACCCAAACAACCCTAAACCTGTATTTATATTGGTTTGAAAGCCGGGCATGGTGGTGCATGCCTTTAATCCCAGCACTTGGGAGGCAGAGGTAGGTGGATCCTCGTAAGTTCGAGGCCACCCTGAGATTACATAGTGAATTCCAGGTCAGCCTGGGCTAGAGTGAGACACTACCTCGAAAAAACAAAAAAACAAAGCAATATATATGTGTGTGTGTGTATTTGTTTGAAAATTGGCCTCAAACAGTCTTATTTCTCTTAACTTGCCAATTATTCATGCCAAAGACCCAGCTTTTACTATCAGAGGAAATGGTTATATTCAAGCTTTAGATATGGGAAAATGTAGAAATACAGCTTTTTAGATAAAACAATTGAAGGTGTTTTGTGTTTTTTTTTTTTTTTCCGAGGTAGGGTCTCACTGTAACCCAGGCTAATCTGGAACTCACTCTGTAGTTCTAAGCTGGCCTCAAACTCAGCTGTCCTCCTACCTTTGTCCCCCAAGTATTGGGATTAAAACACCTGCTTTGATGGTATTTTAAGAACTATTTTCTCCCAAGTAAAATCCTAAATTACTGTAACGTTGGCATAGATTCATTGCATGATCTTCCAAATGTTCAATTATTAATCCACTAAGGCTTCAAATAAAAGTTTAATTTTAGCAAATGATTGAGCCTTCTTTTCAGCACAATTAGAATATTCTGGTACACTTTACTCTCTATTAGATATAATTTGTTACTGGCCCAGTAGTCTGTTGTAAAGAGCTATTATTTTGCCCAAATCTACAAGTCTTAATGCATAGATCTCACATAGTTTCAATGGGTAGCTAGGTTCCTCTTAGGAGTAAGTGCTGGAAGTTTGTGTGAGGTCAAGGTGTACAAACTCTGTCGCAGTGAATACATTAGAGAGGAGCTAAATATAGTTTCATGGTCTAATATTAGTACTATCTATTTACTAACTTCCTTTGAGATAACTGATTCTACTTCATTGTTTCTATATGCTAAGCTATAGGCAAGAGGAACATAAATCATAAACTCTTTGTTTTTTAAGAGAGAGAAAAAATGCAGACAAACTCCAGACACACACTACTTTGTGCATCTGTTTATACATGGGTACTTGGGAATCAAACCTGGACCATCAGTCTTTGCAAGTAAACACCTTTAACTGCTGAGCCATCTTTACAGCCCATGAACTTTTTCCTGTTAATTATTTCTTCTAGTAATTAAAGAGAGAATACTATGTCACAGTCATAATTGACTTTGTTCTTCTAAACACTTATAGTCTGACCATCTGTTAAAATCTTCTGGAGCCAGGCGAGGTGGCATATGCCTTTAATCCCAGCACTCAGGATGCAGAGGTAGGAGGACTGCCTGAGATTACATAGTGAATTCCTGGTCAGCCTGGGCTAGAGCAAGACCCTATCATGAAAAATTTAAAAAAAAAAAATCTTCTGGAATTTTGGTTTTGTAGCGATTTCAGAATTACTTTACAAATTACTGAATTAAGCACTAAGTCTTTAATACACTGAACAAAGTTATTCAAAACATTACAGAATATTTAAGGATAGTTCAGAATTTTCTAGGAGAAATTGAAGAAAAAACCTCAACTGGATTGTAATAACTTAAAAAAAATCCCATTTATGTCTTTTTTTCTTTCTTTTTTTTTTTAATTATGGACATACTTAGTATGGATACATCATGTGTTGGTACCATCCTTTCCCTTGTCCCTGCCCCCATTCTGCCCGGGGCCCTCCTTTGTGGGGTTGCAGGTTTTCTCCATGGTGTTGTGCCTTGTGAGAGCAGCAGTCAGTTACTGCAGGGGGTGGGGGCTGGTAATGCCTCTGGGCATGAAGTCCTACCTGTGGCTCTTACAATCTTCCCACCCCCTCTTCCGCAAAATTCCCTGAGCCGTGATGGGTTTGTTTTAAATCATGTTTTTCAAATAATTGATTTACACTGGGAGAGGTGGCATGCAGATGATTCACCACATGAGGGCACTCTAAACGTTGTTTTCAGGGCGGTCATTTTCTCTTGATAGAATAAGATGATGATAGCTTCCATAATATGATAACGTCGTTTGGTGCTGGGAATTGAGCCCAGGACCTTGGACATGCTAAGCACTTGCTTTATCACTAAATTCCACCTTCAAACTAGACAGCCTCTTTTTAATTCTTCTATCCCCCATCTTTCCTTTCTCTGTCCTCCTTCCTTTTCCCAAGCTTTTTTTCTTCCCTCCCTCCCTTCCTCCCTCCTTCTCTCCCTCCCTCCCTCCCTCCCTCCCTCCCTCTCTCTCTCTCTCTTTCTTTCTTTCTTTCTTTCTTTCTCACATTTTTGCCCCAGCTGACCTGGAACTTGCTCTGGAGCTAAGGTGGTTGAGGCTAGTTTTATCTTGTGGCGATCTACATACTATACCAGATAGAAACTTGTTGTTTTATTTATTTATTTACTTATTTTAATGTGAGTGTGTGTGTGAGACAGAGAGAGAAAGAGAGAGGGAGAAAGAAAGGGGGGAAGTGAGAGAGAATGGGTGTGCTAGGATCTCTTGTAGCTGTAAATGAATTTCAGATGTACGTGATACTTTGGGTCCAGCTTTATGTGGGATCTGGGGAATTGAACCCAGACCAGCAGGCTTTTTATGCAAGCACGTTTAACTGCTGAGCCATCTCCCCAGCCCCAGCATATTATTGGTCTTGGTGTTTCTTCTTTTTTTTTTTTTTTTTCCTTTACAAAGAAGGGAGCTAGGCCAGGTCAAACTTTGTCCCTTAGTCACTAATATAATTGGAAAGAAGACTCAAATTCTAGCAGAGTCTTTCACACTGTAGAGAATGATCATTGAGAACTTTATTAACTCATCCAGCACTCGGCGGCTGGGAGTAGAAGAGTCAAATTCAAACATAGGACTGCCTGGCCCCCAAGTCAGTTGTTCAAAGCAGCATTCTGCATTGGTAGAAATAATAGTCAGCCGTCACTGGCATGTCTTCAGTTAGGATGCTCTGTTAACTGGCTTGTTGCTGTAGTGCCAAGACAAAGCCTGTTTGTAATTCAGGTCTTCAAGAACCTTATTAGTTATCAGAAAGATTAAGAAATTTTCACTGTGGCTTATTAGAGCTTATAATGTTGTAATTTTTAGAAAATATTTTGGCCATACATCATCAATACAATTTTTAATCCTGGTTTAGAGGAATAATAAATGTTGGGTGACTTTCTTAGTTGTGAATATTTCAATACCACATTTCCTTAGTGTACTAGGTAATTGAGTATTTGTGGTACTTAACACATTAGTACCTTTCTGTATTCATGGAGTTTCCTTAAGAATATTGGGAGGTTCAAGAAAGGTAATGCCTGTAAAAATGCTTTCTAAGCAGTTAAATTAAGGAAATTGAGGCATGATGTTATGCTCTTCCCTGAAAAACTATTTTTCTTTTTTGAAATTCTTATTTATTTACTTGCAAGCAGAGAGAGAAGGAGAGAGAGAGAGAGTAAGAATGAATGGGCGTGCCTCTTGCCATTGCAGACGAACTCCAGATGCATGCATCACTTTGTGCATCTAGCTTTATGTGGCTATCAGGGAATTGAACCCAGGCCAGTAGGTCTTGCAAGCAAGCATCTTTAATTGCTGGGCCGTCTCCTGGCCAGGAAAGTTATTTTTCTCCTGGCCAAGAATGAATGTGAAATAAAAATGAAAGTTTTATACTTTTAAATCCATTCATTTGCAATTAATAAGCTGAAGCCCTGTAACTTGAGTGTTAAAATTACTGGAAAACATTATTTGTTGACTTATCTATTTATTTATTTATTTTTGGTTTTGAGACAAGTTCTGTCTCTATAGTCTAGGCAGGCTTGGAACTCATTATAATATCTTCCAAGCTGGCCTACTTAGAACTACTGATAATCCTCCTGCTTCAGTCTCCTTAGCACTAGGATTCTAGGCTTGAGCCATCATGCCTAGCAAAACATTCACTTCTTTTCACAGCTTTCTTTTGTTTGCTGTTGTTATATTTTTATATGTTTGCACATGTGTACGTATGGGTATGCCAGAGTCTCACTTGCCTGCAAGTGAATGCCAGACATACATGCCAGTTTTTTCATGTGTTCTTATGTGGGTGTTGGGGAATCAAACCCAGGTCAGCAGGCCTTGCAAGTGTCTTGAACCACTAAGCCAGCTCCCCAGGCCTTTCACAGGTTTCTTGAGATAGGAATTATAATTGCCATGCTGGTTGAAAATTGTGTGCTACATGTAGAATTTCAGGTAGCACTAAGAATATTTTCAGAACTGGCTTTATGTGAAGCTTGCTGTGTATTAGCTCTTCAAAGTCAGCGCCTTTACCTGTTTCAAGAGAGAGAAAACAATCTCCTTCCAAGGGTGTTCCTTCAATAGCAAAAGATATTTTGGTGACTTGGGAAAAGGCCTATACAAATAATTTTTTAAAATCTGTTAATGGGCTGGGGAGATGGATCAGTGAATAAAGTGCTTGCCACGTAAGTGTGAGGATCTGGGGTTGGATCCCCAGCACCCACAGAAATGCTACTGGGCATGGCAACGTGCCAGTAACCCCTGTGCTGGTTGGGGTGGGGGAGACAGAGACAAGATCCCCAGGCAAGCTGGTTAGTCAGACTTGCTGAATTGACAAGCTCCAGGTTCAAGTGAGAGATCTTGCTTCAGTACATAAAGTCGAGAGTGATCAAGGAAGACACCGACATCAACCTCTGGACTCCACGTGTGTGCGCACGTGTGCCTGCATGTATGTGAATATACATGTATGTGAATATACATGCATGCCACACAGATGCACACAAAAATAACTTTTTAAAAATCTATTAACATTTCTTGAGAGGATCAATAGGTAGCTAGATATGGTAATCACTGAATGTAGAGGCTGAGTAGATTCTAGAAGGAGGAGGCTGGGTGGAGGTGAAGTGGTTGGTCTCACTGAGCCCAGCTGTGGCAGAGTTTACAGTGTCATCTAGGAGCATGAGAAGAATAAGATGGCATTTATTTAAATCCAGTGAAATTTTCTGATTTATAATTGTCATGTCATTCTTGGTATTAAAATTTTTCCTCACCATGATAGTAGATAGGTTTGTGTAGTGCAAATTTTATTTTAATTTAGTCCTGATTTTATTTGAATATCCAATCCATACCTGGCAAATTGTATACTTTTTAGTTTTATTTATTTTTATAATTATTTTCTTTATTTATTTATGAAAGAGAGAGAGAGAATGGGTACCCCAGGACCTCTAGCCATTGCAGACAAACTCCAGACATATGTGTCACCTTGTGCATCTGGCTTTATGTGGGTACTGGGGAATTGAACCTTTAGGCTTTGCAGGCAAGTGCTTTAACTGCTGAGCCATCTCTCTAGCCACCCCCCAATGTACAATTTTTAATTCAAAATAACTACTTCCCTGTTCCTAACTTGCTTAAGGATATTACTGGCCCAAAGACTCTGGACATCTGGCATCATTGGTGGGAATGACACTGGCTTTGGAAGTACACAAAACTGAGATTCTAGACCAACTGTGCCACCTACTTGAGGCCAAATGGCAGTTCAGTCTTCTTGGGCATTTGTTTGATTATCTTTAAAGTGGGACTAACTCTGCTTTGTGATATTTTTAAAGCACCTTTCAGGATTAGCATTCTGTCTTGTTGGGTGTTGAATAAAAGGTCATTATGCTACTCACTAACCGAGCACCCTGAACTACCTCCTGCTTTTCTGTATTTGTTAACTAAATTTAATAGAATTAAGGCAGGAAAAGCTTCTGGCTTCCTCTGCTTAATCTGTCTCCTAGCAGCTCTTCTGTTAAGGTATGGTGAAGTAGTTATCTGCATGCTTCTTCTACAGCTCAGTTTATTCACAAAGTAAAGACTAAATTCTTTTGAAAATTAATTTGTGTGTGTGTGTGTGTGTGTGTGTGTGTGTGTGTGTGTGTGTCTGTCTGTCTGTCTGTCTCTGTATCTCTGTATGTGTATGGTCACAATAGGGCCTCTTGCTACTGCAAATGAACACCAGATACTTGCATCACTTTTTGCATCTGGCTTATGTGGGTAGCTTGGGAATTGAACCTGGGCCAGTAGGCTATGCAAACAAGCACCTTTAACTGCTGAGCCATCTTCCCAGCCCCAAGACTAAATTCTTCAGCCCTTTACCAAGTAAGGAGAAAACCTAGGAGTTGGAGCAGGGCTGGGTGTCCTACATATGCAGCAGTATACCCACTTCACTATCTGCATTCATTGCGGTTACCAGTGAATATTAGCAATTTCTAGAAAGATAAGTTCTAAAAAAGACCACTTCTTTTTGCCTCTTTGTTCTCTGACTTTCTCTGGTCAGAAAACAAGTAGTGAGTAGAAGATGAACTTCCCAGTGCCAGCCACCAGCTGTGGGCCCTATTTCCTATTTATCCTTCTTAGCCTCAGGCATAGCCTGTCCACTGTCACACACATATCCACATGTATGCTGTATGGGTCATTGACTGGAAGGCTTTTGGACTTATCAGCAACCTGTATGTTGTCAGTATCTTATGCAGATGGCATGTTAATTCACTCTCCTTCTACCTCCCCTCTTCCCATCTCCTTGAGTTCAGTTCTCTCAGTATATTAAAATGTAAAACAAAGAGAATGTTCCTAATAGAGTAGTTTTCAGTTTTCCCAGATTTATAGGGAGGCTCTGGAGATACTCTGAATTAGTCTTACAGGCTGAGTGTCCCTTATTGAAAATGCATGGGACCAGAAGTGTTTCCAATTTTGTAATATTTCCATATACATGATGACATATCTTGGGATGAGATTTAATTCCAAGCATAAAATCTGTATTTCTTTTCTGCATAGCATGAAGGTAATTTTGCAGACTATTTTAAATAATTATATGCATAAAACAAAGTTTCACACTATGAAATTCGCTTATGGCATCATGAAAGTGTAAAAAAAGTTAGAAATTTCGGAGCACCTTAGGTTTCTGGTTGAGGATGGTCACCTTGTACCAGTATTGCTTTAGCAGGATCCCAAAAAGGCACCATGCAGAGAGCAGTGCTGGCAGCCCCAGGGCGGAGAAAGAAAGCCTTGGATGTTTGCTGGGTAAACCCAGCTGAGACTAGAAAGAGCTCAGCTAGTCTTGCTTTTCACCAGCAGAGCAACTCAGGCATGCCAAGTCTCAATTTCCTGTCAGAAAAGTGAGACCTGGATTAGGGGATCCCTAAAGCCTCTTCTAGCATCAAATGTTGGATGACTGCTCTTCATTTACTAATCTACTGCGTGGAATCACCAAGTTTCATGCCTTTCAAAGTGATCTTTTGTTGGTTCATTCTTAACATTTGTTTAAATCTGTAACTAGCATTTGCTGAATTTTCAAAACATCTCTCTTTATTAAAAAAATACTTTTCACCAATACGTTTTTTAGTTTTTGACCAAGGACCCTTCTCTCTTATACAACCTCATCCTGTCCCATCTCATTCTTAGTAAACTTATTGATGGTTAGTGCTTTTCAATCCAGACTTTTCTAGACAGGAAATATGTATACATAAATATGAAATTCTAGGAGTTGGGGGTATGGCTCAGTTTTTGAAGTTCTTGCAGCATAAGTGTGAAGATCTGCAATGAGATTCCCAGTACCCATGTAAAATTCTGGGTAGGTATGGTGGCCCTTGTAATCACAGTGCTCACACAGTGGAGGAGGAATCCCCAGGGCAAGCTGGTTAGCTGAATCAGCGAGTTCTGGGTTCAGTAAGAGACTCTGTCTCAATAAATAAGGTGGAGAGCAATTGAGGAAAATAACCCGCATCAACCTCTAGCTTTTGCATGCCATGCACACACATGTACACCCACACATGTGTTTTTGCATACTACCAACTCATGCTATAATACCATTCTAAAATAAATATAAAATTCTTGTTTGGGCAAAAGAATCATTCTATAATATGGTTCTGGAACTTTTGTTTCTTTTTATCATATGGGAGAATTAAACAATACAAAGCAATACTTTGATGCCTCATACCCTGAATCATCAGTTCCCCTTCCTTAGAGGCAGATATTTGTACAGACTTCCAGAAATTTTCTGTGTGTATAAAAATCTGCATCTGTCTGATCATTGAACACTGTGGGAGCACACTGTTCACCCTTCATTGGTTAGCAGCTTGCTGCTGCTGCTCAGTTCCTCTCTGTGTGGTTTAACAGTGCATTGTAGAGCTAAGTACCTAGAGATGTAAATTACCATTGTCATTAATACAAAAGCCACTTTCCTATTCCTTTTTCAGTCTGCCAAACACCCCCTTGCATGCATGCATTAGCTCCTTATTGATGGGTATTTAGGATGCTTCCTGACTGCAGTGAACATCTTTTTTTTTTCTTTTTTTTTTTTTGCTTATTTTTATTTATTTATTTTTTGAGAGTGACAGACAAAGAGGCAGAGAGAGAGAGAGAGAATGGGCATGCCAGGGCTTCCAGCCACTGCAAACAAACTCCAGATGTGTGTGCCCCCTTATGCATCTGGCTAACATGGGTCCTGGGGAATCGAGCCTCAAACCAGCGTCCTTAGGCTTCACAGGCAAGCGCTTAACCACTAAGCCATCTCTCCAGCCCTGCAGTAAACATCTTGCTCCAAAGTCCTTGTAGGATGTATCTGCAGGAGAAATTCCTGCTAAGAGAATGCCCCCTTTAAATTTTATTAGATATATAGAAGGTGTTGGTTGAATCTGTTTACATCCCACCAGGAATGTAGAAGAGTGCCAGGTGCTTCAACTCTTTCCAGGCTGTGGAAGTTGTGTCTTATTTTAATTTACATTTTAAAAGTAAAAACTAACATGAAACTGAATGTCTTTTCATTTGATTAGCGTTATTAGTGTTCCTTTTTTCTTTGCTCTGTTATGACCTCACTTACTTTTTATTTGTCACCATTTTATTTTGCAGATCATTAAAGTTTTATATAATCACAGCATCTAGGTTTCTTTTCAACATTTGTATATTTTAAGTTTTTCCTGGGAAGATTTTTCCTACTCAGACTTTTAAAAAAAGTTTTTTTTATATGTCCTTCTAAATGCTTTTATAATTTTATTTTTTAATGTTTAAATTCCAGAAATGTTTGAACCTATGGTTAGTTCTAATATTAGATTTTAGTTTAGCATGTTTTTAAAATTTTTTTAAAATATTTTATTTTTATTTATTTATTTGAGAGAGAGATAGATACAGAAATAGGGGGGGAGAGAGAGAGAGAGAGAGAGATGAGAATGGGTGCGCCAGGGCCACCCTGTAAACAAACTTCAGATGCATGTGCCTCCTTGTGCATCTGGCTTGCGTGGATTCTGGGGAATCGAACTGAGGTCCTTTGGCTTTGCAGTCAAGTGCCTTAACTGCTAAGCCATCACTCCAGCCCCATAGTTTAGCATATGTTTGCTTGAGTGATTAGATACTGAAATCTCGACAAAAGCAATGGTTGCCAGGATAGATTGAGCATAGCATATAAGACAAGGCTAGCTAATATTAGGACATAACTAATATGTTGCATATATTAGTTGTATAATTGAAAACTTTCACTTCTTGTCACAGTTTCTGGGTTTTCTGAGGAGCTTTTTAAAGACTGAATACAAGACTTCTGCTTTATTGACAATTTATCATTAATTTGGAAGATAAATATTTATTCTTGATTTGTATTGATCAAAAGGATTTGGCCTATTACTGCAGAGGAATATGTGAGGTCGCTGTTTCTTGGTTACAATTGCTACTTCGTGGTTTTCCAGATGGGGCACTTACTGACTCATCAGCAGGAAATGAAAGAGTAACAGTAGTGATTTCATTCAAGAAAGTATGACATTCTGGAATGTTGAGAGAATTTATTTATTGTTAACATTTTTAATATGTAAAGTAACCAACATTGCTCAAAGATAGTATTTGGGAGATTTATAGTTTTTCTAATAACTCAGTTCCTGGGGGAATTTTGTTGCTTGGAATTGTTTGCTATTTTACTAGCTAACCAGCTCTTTTTCTGTATAAAATTAGCAGCAAAAGTTATAGATTCCCTGAGCTATAGATTTCCCATTCAGGCCAGGCCATAGTGCTGCTATCGTTGGTTCTGCCAATTTCTCAGAAGCTTTTTGAGCTTGCATACAATGTTTTTAACCTCTGTTAAAAAGGACAAGTATCTATAAATCCATAGCAGTCAACACTAATCCTGCACTATTATCACTAGGACCAGGCACTGGTGGCTGGTTTACTTCATGCTGCCAGCCCTTGAGTAGAATAAAACAAAGGTCCTTTGATTAAAGACAAGTCAAAGCCAGATAAAACTGATTTGAGCTGGTTTATTTTCTGTTTAGGTTTTGTGCCTGATACATCCTTTCAAAAGTGTTTATTAGCTTCCTTTCTCCACTTTCTCCATGGTGGAAGTTTCTTCTTCAATATTTCCGTTACTCTTTTTAAACACCCCACCACACACACACATTAAATTCAGCGTAGCATAGTTTGTTTCAAGAAAGCTAGTACGTAAAACTTGGCTGCTCATAGTCCCACCTGCCTGTAATCCCAGCACTCACAAAGCTGATTTGTAGTTTGAGGCCAGCCTGGGCTATATATAGCAAAATTCTTGTTTTAGGAAAACAAGCAAACAAAAAATATACTGGATTGAGGGGCTGGGAGTGTAACTCAGCAGTGATCTCATGGCCTTGGAGTCAGTTCCTAGTACCAAACAACAGTGACCACAACCTTTTGGATTAGATTCTGATTTACTTTTTTAACGATTATTTTGAAATGTGCTAGAAACAGTATAAAGGGTGGTCTGGTGTCACAGATAAAGAAACTGTCACCTGCAAAGGTGAAGCCTCTGGTTCAAGATAGTAGATAACAGACAAAATAGGACTAACACTCTGTCCTTGGACCTCCTGGTCCATCACATTTACTAGAACAGCATATTAAAATGTGACTATTTCTTTGCAATTTTCTATAAAGATCTTGAGGTACATTTAAACTGAATTGATGGTAATAGCAGACATAAAGCAGTACTGTACAAAGTTTGTGTGAGGTTTATTAATAGGTATTAAACATGGAAGGCAGCAGCAATGTAGAGAAGTTCCCGTGCCCACTTTTCCAAAATGGTACCTTAGGACTTTTTGTTTGGGGAGGGATTGTTTTTGTTTGACAGTAATCAAACTCAGGCCTTACAATACACTACACAAGCCATTTCCTCAGCCCTGTCTTAGGGTATTAACGTACGTGAAAACACTCTTGAATGCCTGACACCTACCTGTAACTTAAGCCTAAGGAATCATGGAGCCAGATTGCCCCATTGTCTGCTCCCTGGCAAGAAAATATTACTTACCTCGTATATTTTTCAGTGAAAAGATTTATATAATGATCTATGTCATGTATCCTTTAGTTGTATAGCCAAGGTCACTTAACCACAGGATTAGTGAACTTGAAGGTGAGCAGGAAAAGCTGAAGAACAGCTCTGAATTCTGGGTAATTGTGATTAGAGTCTGTAAGAGCTGCAAAAGACTTGGATAGTTAAATTACAAAAATAATGGGTAAAGTGAAGTGATCCACCCATCACTGGACCTTAACAACTGTCTACAGAACACAACTGGAAGGGGATCGAAGACAGAACCTGCTGGATGATCTTGTAACTCGAGAGAGACTACTTCTGGCCTCCTTTAAGAATGAGGGCGCAGAGCCAGATCTAATCAGGTATGATGTTTTCACTTACAAGGATCACCTGGCCTGAGAGGCGTTCCTTGTAGTTATTACAGCTGTTTCCTGCATGGTCTCCATTCCTTATTAATCTGGTCATTTATAGTGTTTGACTATAATTTCCCATTCAGCTTAGTTTTTATTAATGTCCTAGATTTAGTAATCCTGCTGTGTGCAGCTGAAGTCCACCACAGGTCTAGTGTACTTAATAAGAATACAGAACCAGCAACTTTCTTTGACATCTTTTTTGTTTTATATTTTGTTTTTGTTTTTGTTTTTGGAGGTAGGGGTCTTACTCTAGCTCAGGCTGACCTAGAATTCACTGTGTAGTCTCAGGATGGCCTTGAACCATGATGATCCTCCTGCCTCTGTCTCCCGAGTGCTGGGATTAAAGGTGTGCACCACCATACCCAACCCCCATTTTTTATTTTATAGATATATTTTTATTTATTTATTTATTTATTAGAGACAGAGAGAGAGAGAGAGAGAATGGACATGCCAGAGCCTCTAGCCACTGCAGATGAACTCCAGACCCATGTACCACCATAGATCTGGCTTATGTTGGGACCTGGAGAATCGAACCTGGGTCCTTAGGCTTCGCAGGCATGTGCCTTAACTGCTAAGACATCTCTCCAGTCCCCCCTCCCTTTTTTATTTGTGAGGGGAGAGAGTGTGTGCATGAGTAAGCATGATGTCTCTTGCTATTGCAAACAAACTCCAGAAACATGCACTACTTTGTGTATCTGGCTTTATGTGGGTACTGGGGAATCTAACCTCGTCCAGCAGGCTTTGCAAGCAAGAGCCTTTAATTGCTGATCCACCTCCCCAGCCATTTTTGGTATTTTTAAGTTGAGTTTGCTAGATTGTGTGCTGCCTCACACACTTTGTGGGGAAAAGTGAGTTTTAATTGACTTGTTACAAACTGTCCTAATAAGACTAGTGCAGGGTTCACTGAGAGGAGTTTAGAAACTGGAATCTTCTGGTTCTTTGCCAGCAAGTGACAGCTGCCCTGAACTCGGCCCTGGAGAAGGGATCCAGCTGTCTGCCGCTGAAGCTAATGCCCCAACTTCTAGAACTCTCTTAAGTTGCTGGTGGGAGCCACCCCAGAAGGAAATGAGCTTACCAGGGATGCGCTGCTGCTCTGCTAGGAATGGTGGAATGCATTCATGGTGGAGTTGCCTTCCCAAGGGCAGTGAATGTTGACTCAGCTGAGCACTACCAGACTCCCCTCAGATTGTACAGTCCCAGTAGGGTACGCTTCATGTGATCCTCATAAGCACCCAGGATTGCAAGATGCTATCCTGAGATGAACTGGAGAGGATGCAACAGTTTCATTCCTGTTGGTACCAGTCCTCTCAGGAGCAGGTAACACAAGGTCTTCAGAATTACAAGAAGCTGGATAAAATAATATGTTATTTTTGTGAAGAAAATTGGAGTTAGGAAGGGAAGAATCATGATCCCTTTCAGTAATGTCCTAGACAGAGATTTTTTTCCTTATTTTATTATCAACTTCCATAAATATAAGCAATGTACCATGATCATAATTCCCTCCCACCACCCTCCCCTTTCCTCCTCCCAAGTTCCTCCTCTAAATCCCTTCTCTTTCCAACTAGTCTCTTTTCTATTTTGACAGCATCATATTTTTTTCCTTCTACTATGCAGGTCTTTTGTTAGTAGCATCAGCCCCTGTGAGATCATGAATGTCAAGGCCACTTTGTGTCTGGTAAACAGTATTATAACCATTCCTTGACTTCCTTTCACTCTTACATTTTTTCTGCTCCCTCTTGCACGATGTCCCTGAGCCTTGGAGAGTGTAATACAAATATCTCAGTGCTTCTTCTCAGCTCTTTGGTGAGTTTTGAGTCACCCCAGTGGTCACTACCATCTGAAAAGAGAAGCTTCTCTAACCAAAAGCGAGAGAAGCATTAATATATGGGCATAAATATAAGTAATTAGAGGGCAGTTTGGTTGGCATAATATGTCAATTTAGCCAGACAGTAGTAGTAGTTTAACCCCCTGGGGCTTATGACCTCTTTAGACATAGGTTTCTTCATAAGGTTTTTAGTACCAGACAGGAATTCTGTCCTGTGGAGTGGGCCTTAATTCCAGTCAGAAAGTAGTTGGCTTCCTCCATAATAAATGTGCCGCCATTGCACCAGTTGGTACATTTGGCCTGGCTGGCCAGGCATAAAGGATCCACTTCTGGTTAAAGTGGACTTTTCACCTCACCTATATAGCTCTTTCCAGCATCCTGATAGCTAGTCACCAGGGTGGAGGCTTCCAATTCAGCTCCAGCTTGATTTCTCAGTGTCTGCAGCCCAAGCATGTAGAATCTTCAGCCACAGGGTCTTACCATCTAGTTCTGGGGCCAACAAAAAACCTTGGCAATGTCTTGTAATGTTTTGGGGGCATCAGGGGTCTCCCTGGCCAACAACTTACTGGAAGGTATGCCACCCCTGGCACTGAAATTTTTCTAATAACAATCTGGCTTCTGGATATAACATTATCTACTACCACAAGATACTTCTGCCCAAACTTTCTCTGTTTTAGCATATAAATTATTAGCTAGCAAAGAAGTAGATTTCCATATGGCTTGTTTATAATGCCTTAAATTTTGATTAATCCTCCTCTCTCCCATCTCCTCTTCTGACCCTACTTAGACCATTTTACCCCCAGTATTCTGCCTCTCTACTTACATATCTACTATATTCTCTCCCGAAGTCATCCCTCTCTTCCCTCCCTTATAGCTTCTTTCTACCTTTTTGGCCTCTACTACTGACTTTTTACTCCAACTCACATACAATCTAAATATTTGGAGCTAGGACATATGAGAGAGAACATGTAGTGTTTGACTTTCTGAGCCTGGGTTACCTCATTTAGTGTAATCTTTCTAGAGCCATCTATTTCTCTAGGCAAAGTTTTTAAATGCAGGCAGAAGCCTATGGTGGTGCTGACTTACTGTTACTGCTCATAGCTCCCTGGCAGTATATCTGTTTTCCGTGTGTCAGGCACTGGGCTAAGCTCCGGAGCTGTTTACAGTATTTCCTTAGAAGAGTGACAGGTTCTAAAGTCAGTTTCAGAGGTTGCATTTTAGATAAAAATCTTACCTGGTACACAATACAAAGAGCTAGACCAGTCTTTCGAAGGACTTAGTGCTGTAGCTCACTAGTCCTTCAACCATCTGGTTTCAAAATCATTAACCTTAAACTGAGGTTTGTGTTCCACCCAGTTTTCATTGTTAGGACCAGATGAGGGTTTTGTAAACACTGACACCTCTATCGAAGAGGATTTAATTTTTATTTTATTTCACTTTATTTGAGAGAGAGGTTGGGGGGGGGGAGGGAGGGAGGGAGGGAGAATGGGCATGCCAGGGCCTTCAGCCATTGTAAATGGACTCCAGATGCATGCACCACCTTGTGCATTTGGCTTACGTGGGTCTTGCAGAATTGAACCTGGGTCCTTTGGTTTCACAGGCAAGCACCTTAACTGCTGAGCTATCTCTCCAGCCCCACTGACACCTTTATAAATACAAGATTCTGTCACTGGAGCCTGTTGTCTCCACCAGGCCAGAGGGATCTCATGTTACCTCCTGGCTTTGGAGGGCTTCTGTTCTGCCTGTCATACCCTCTGCTTCTCTAGCGGGACCTGGCTTCCTAGGCCAGTCTGTTCCGTATCCCGCACCTGGTCCTTTACTCTCCCTCTCTCCCTTTCTAGATCTGTTTGTTCCTTGTCCTCTTTCCTCAGCACCCAATGTGCTGCAGAGTCTCTAGTAGATGGTTCTAAGTTCATTCTAGATTTGGAGTGCCTAGTAGTGACTTGTCTTCTGGAAAAATATTAACCAAAGTTTTCATGAATCTTAGAACTGAAACCAAATTAGATTAATTGATGAGAGAATTTCAGAGAGATGATCAGGTTAGAAGCATAAGTGAGTTTTGATTTTGGTTGGAGGCCGGAGGACCTCTTAAGTTCTGCCCTAAGACTGTGTCCTTCTGCCTGTGCTAAAGGCTGAGAGTGGAAGTTGTTATTTGAAAGTGAATGGTTGAGGTGGCTTGGGGGCAGAGAGACGATTGAGGTGAGCCTCTGACTCTTCCTAGAGCCCCCTGCCTCAGTTTTCTTCTTTCCTGTTTACTTTGTACAACCTCCTGTTCCTCCCCAGCCTCCTTCACAGGAATCCTCCTAGGCTACCCTTCCTCTTTTTCTGTTCTCAGTGTGGCCTTATTAAGGAGAGAAGAGTATCGTCAAATGTCAGTTTGGATTAGCATTTCCCTTAAGCAGACATTAATGTGCCGATCACATAATTGAATGTGTAGCTGTCATGTGACATAATCTTCGTTTTACCCTTGTGGATTAACCATCATTATTTAGCCTGGGTCTAAATAAGCAATGGTTGGCTAATTTAGGGCATTTGGAAACTTGTTAAAGAAGTCTGTGTGCAACAGTGTCTCTTGGAAGAAGATCAGCCCTCACTATAGAGCCATGACACAGCTGATTAAAAGCCTGCTGTCCTTTATACTTGTGAGCATTGCTGAGTCTTGCAATTAGCTAAATCTTTGTCTGTAAAGAGAAAGAAAAATCACTGCATACTCCACTGCCCTGTGAGTCTCAAAGATTATGTGATTAACTCAGCTATAGTGGGTGGCTAATTGGCTAAGCTTTAATCTTCACACCGCCAACTATATGGAGGATTATAGGGAACAGGAAGTTATTTGGAATTTGTGATGGTAGTTACATGTCAGGAAGGATATGCTAACAAGGTGACTAGCTGCCAAAATCAAGATGATAATGTCCTGCATTTTGTTATAGTACAAATTCTTTCATTTTAGACAAATACTTTTCCTTTGAGCTATTAAAAAGAAGTTTGATATATCCAGTGTCTATTTTGTATCACTATATCGGTAGCCCACATAGGCAAAAGTAAAGGTTACATTAAATCTTACATTAAAGCTACCCACTCTCTCATTTTAAACCATTGAATATTTTATTTCAGTTTAGCACTTAGTTTGTAAGAAGGCCCATTTTCACTGCATAGTACTTAAGTTTCCAAGAGAACCACTGGCTTATCCTTGATGTTACTGAAAGGTCTTAATGCATGACCCACAAGCTTTTCTAAAAGCAGGATGTTGCTAAGGAATATACGCTCAACTCATTAACCAGCTCCTGCCGGGCTGCGGGAAAGTAGTGAATATTTATCCTTTTCATTTATGCCCCAGAAATACGGTAACCCCTGAGCTTTCCTAGTAGGATGTGCTGAAATCAGTGAGGTTTTACTTTCCACTACATTTTAGGATAGTTGAGACAAGGAAGTACTAAAGGCAGCCAAGAATATTAAATTACCTGCCAACATAATAAAGGGTAGGTAAGAATGCAAGAATGTTATAATAAAGCAAACCTTATTTTATTAAATAGGTGCTTGATGAGTGTCTGCTGTCATGCTCTGGTTCTAGGAATGTGGTGGCAAAAAGCCAAAACTGACAGAAAAATATACACTTATTTTTTGTAGCTCAACCGAGTTTGAATGTTTAGCAGATACATTTTTAACTCAGCAACTTTCTGTTAATTAGAAAGCTGATTCAGGATATGATAGGCTGTGCTTTGGTAATAAACGAGCTGGAAGTATCCAGCATTTCACACATGGAAGCTTCTTTCCTGAGAGACGTCAAATTTGGTCCTGTTGTATTGTTTCCCTCAGATGGCAGCAGGTTCAGCCTGTCTACATCATGGGGCTGTGACATACCACAGGCTTCCATGTGTCCCATAAATGGAGTAGAGAGGGAGTGTGGAGTTTACACCCTCTTAGAATGCTTGCACATTTTTTACTGGTATGCCCATTGGCTGCAGCCAGTCACATGCCTGTAACATAACTGTGAGAGAGGCTGGGGATTTCAATCTCTTTGTACTCAAGAAGATGCTAAAATGGGACTGGGGGAAGTATACAACTTTTGTTTCTGCCTCACTGATTATTTTGAGTAATGTCATAGAAAGATAGGTAACTGGTATACAGTCTTGCTGCTTTCTTAGTCAACAAAAAGTAGAATCCGAAATTGATAGAGATGTTCTACAGACCTCAGATTAGACTACAGAGCCATAGTAACAAAAACTGCATAGTACCAGCACAGAAATGGACACATAGACCAATAGAATAGAATAAAGGACCCAGAAGTAAATGCACACAGCTACAGCCATCCAGTATTCCACAGAGTTGCCAAACACACGTGTTGGAGAAAAGACAACCTATTTGGCAAATAGTGCCAGGAAAACTGGATATCTACATGTTGAAAATTGAAATTAGATCCCTATCTCTTACTCGGTATAGAAATCAATTCAAAACTGTATCAAAGATATTAGTGTAAGATATAAAACTCTGAACCTGCTAGAAGAAGGTACCATAGCACATGTGTGGAAGTCAAAAGATAAACTCAGGCACATTCCTCACCTTCCACTTTGTTTGAGGTAGGGTCTGTTGTTTGCCTCTGTGTATGCCAAGTTAGCTGGCCCATATGCTTCTGGGGGTTCTTCTGTCTATTTCCCATCTTTCTGTATGCGTGCTCAGATTACAGATATGAGCTACCATGTAGGGCTTCCCATGTGTTCTGAGTACCTGTGCTCTGGCGTTCACACTGTGCAGCAAGCGCTTTAACCTACTGAACCATTTCTCCAGCTCTATATGTATGAATTTTAAAGCAATATGTTATGTGTCAAGGAGGCAAATTCTGTACAGAAATGTTACCAATGTGAGGCTATCACTCCAAGTATGTAATTTCCCATTTCTCTCCTTATGGTAGTCACTGTTTAAAAAATAGTTATTTTTGGGCTGGAGAGATGGCTTAGTGGTTAAGCACTTGCCTGTGAAGCCTAAGGACCCCAGTTCGAGGCTCGATTCCCCAGGACCCACGTTAGCCAGATGCACAAGGGGAGCACACGTGTCTAGAGTTTGTTTGCAGTGGCTGGAGGCCCTGGCGCGCCCATTCCCCCTCTCTCTCTCGCTGTCTCTTTCTGTCTTTGTTGCTCTCAAATAAATAAATAAAAATTAACAAAATAAAATAAAAAATGGTTATTTTTGAGGGGGGAGAGAGAGAAAAAGAGAGAGAGAGAGAGATTGATTGAATGAGAATGGGCGTGCCAGAGCCTCATAACTTTGTAAAACTCTAGATTTGTGTATCTAGCTTTATGTGGATACTGGGGAATAAAACCTGGGTCTTTAGGCTTTGCAAGCCAGTGCTTTTAACCACTGAACCATTTCTTCAGCCCCAAGGCAGCCACTTTTAGTAATGGTTTGTATGTCTTTCGCGAGAAATTCTACATATGTAAAGGGACACATACACACACTTCTTTGTTCTCATCATCTCTTCTTTACATGAATAGTGGTGTGATAGGTACTCTTTACTGTGCATTATTTTTCTTAGTAGTATATGTGGAGATTATGAAGTAGAAACATCCAAGTAGTTAAGTATCTTACAGCTCTGTCAGAGAGCTTGGCCGAATAGCAATCTGAAGTTTCTAGGTGGTGCATGCACTTCTGAGACTAGATGCATGAAGGCATCTCTAGAGCCACTGGACTGGATTATTTTTTTCTCACAGAATAGAAGGGAGCTTTATTAGCAGGCTGATTGCCAAATAGAGAGTAACTGTAAGGAGACCTTATCTGTTTGGAGGATTGAGCAAGCAATGAAACCAAAGACCTTGAGCTCTGGACAACTATTAGTTGTGCAACTCCAGGTCATGTGTGAAGTGTCCTATTATCACCATAGGAGATGTAAGCAAGCCATCTGTCTGCAGGTGGTGAGGTGCAGCGACCTAGGGCTTTCTTTTAGAAGTTTGTAAAAACTAGGCAACAATAGCAAAAATACTCAAAGGAAAATTTTTTTAAATACTATTTATGATTGTAAAATAACATAAGCTAGAGTTGTAGTTTGATGGTAGAATCCTCTTTTAAAATTGAAGAAAATATATGCTTTTTTATCTCCTTGTCTCTGCCTCCATTTTCCTGGGGCCCTCATCAGTGTGACTATGGTATTCACTGTGGGTTCAGGTAGCCCCTGTGGGGTAATGGTGGGGTGGATCATGCCTCAGGGTATTCCTATGCACTCTGTGGCTCCTACAATCTTTTTGTCCTCTCTTTCTTAATGTTCCCTGAGCCATGACAGGCCTGTTGGCAGTCTGATTTAGTGTTAGGTTCTCTGTAACCTCTGGGTTTCTTCTTTGATGGGTTTTGATTGCTTACTGTGTCTGTCACCATTTCCCTGGAGCTGGTTTCCAGGCTAGCTCTAAGAGCAGTATTCATGCCACTGCTTCCTCTGCGATTTCTCCTGGCCCCTAGCAGATGTGGTAGAGTTGGCACATCTTGTGATGGGCAGTCAACTATCTACTTGTCTTATCGATAAATCTTGGTTCTCTATTTCTCTGCTAAAGTTGAGTTGTACTTATAACTTTTCTTCTAGTTGGATTAAATAGATATGAAAGTACCAAAATGTATACATACACACTTATTTACATACTACGGCATTTTTGTACAGATAAGTGTTTGTATAATAGGTATGTAACTATGTATAAATACATGCATACATATACCTGCTCTAAGAGCTACGTCCCAAACTGACCACAAGGTGGGGATGTAAGTCAATAGAAGAGAAAACTTACTCAACTTCCCATTTGCAAAATTTGGAAAAGTTAGTTTTTTTTCCTTCATTTAAGTTTGGTTTTCGTTTTGTGTGTATATGTGCTCATGTATGTAAGTGTGGGTACGCATGTGCAGGATATGGGAGAGCTATTTCCTAACATGTTAGCTTTCTGTGGGTGTCACATAAGCTGGTGGGTTTTGTTTATCTATGGGTAAAAGTAATAATGTGTTTTAAATTGTAGTCTTTGGTGTAGTACTGGTGTAGTGGTGATGTTGGGTATGGAAAAAAAGTTCTCAGGAAAGCACCATAAATGTTCTCTGCTCCTACATGTATTCATTTTAGATTATTAAAGTCATTTGGGGTTTGAGAAGGAAGAAAATTGCAACTTATTAACAAGCAGAAAGAAGAGGAGTTACCTATTTTCACAGTACTTTATTTCATTATGTTGACTTTAAAAAAAAGCTTTATTTTTATTTATTTACTTGAGAGAAAGAGGCAGAGAGAGGGAGGGAGAGAATGGGCACGCCAGGGCCTCCAGCCACTGCAAATGAACTCCAGACACATGTGCCCCCTTGTGTATCTGGCTTAGGTGGGTTCTAGGGAATTGAACTGAGGTCCTTCGGCTTTGCAGGCAAATGCCTTAACTGCTAAGCCATCTCTCCAGCCCCCATTATGTTGACTTTTTTTTTTTAAAAAAAATTACATTTAAAGTTTTCCATGTGGCATTTTTTTTTTATAAATAAAAATTAAGACATAGGGGCTGGAGAGAGATGGCTTAGCGGTTAAGTGCTTGCCTGTGAAGGCTAAGGACTTCGGTTCGAGGCTCGATTCCCAGGACCCACATTAGCCAGATGCACAAGGGGGCGCACGCGTCTGGAGTTCGTTTGCATTGGCTGGAAGCCCTGGCGTGCCCATTCTCTATCTATCTGCCTCTCTCTCTCTCTCTCTCACTGTCTGTCACTCTCAAATAAACAAATAAAAAAATGAACCAAAAAAATTTTTAAAAAATTAAGACATTTTCTTGTTTTCCATAAAAGTTTTATATTTCTCATTACCTTTCCTTTCTATTTTGTGCGTGTGTGTGTGTGTGTGTGTGTGTCTGAGTGATTTCATTTTACCTTCTTAATCTCCGCAGGTAAGCAGAAAGAGGATTACTTTTTTGGATTTTGGGTAAGGATACTGATTCTTAGGTCATCTTGTTAAGTAGAATCAGTGGCCAAGAGAGATCTAGTATTCAAGTCTATTCATCCTGTACCTTAGATTTCATCTCTTTGATTTTGACTTATTTCCATGGTTTCCTGTGGGTGAGCTCTATCATGGCCCTTGCTGGCTCTGAGAACTTCACACTTTTTTCTGTTCTTTGCACCCATTGACAGTAGAATGCCCCACCAGCTGTTCAAGTAGCATATTGCTAACTTTGCATTATATGAGTTAGTGGAAGGAACAAAGGATTTAGTCTCAGAAAACTTGGGTTTGAATTTTGACTCCATTTCATTTTCTATGAAATAAAGATAACCATGGCTCTTTAAACTTTGAAACAAAAATGAGAGGAATATACGTGAAGTCCCTTTGTAACTGGAAAGTGCTCTGTAAATGGAATGAGTGCTTGCTCTCACTGACTTGAGCAGAAGGGAAGACAGTTTGCGTGCCATTTGAAGAGGTCTTTCTGTCTTTCACAAACCTATGACAGGATAATGCATGATAGTAAATAATGAAGTGAAAAATTGTATGGCATGGGCCATAAAACAGGCTATGAGATTTAAAAAGGGAGAGATCAGTTTGTGGGGAAGGAGGTTGAAGAAACCTTAGAAGAAGTGAGACTTGAGAAGCCCATGGAGTTAGTTGGATTTGTATGCCATAAACCTCTTTTTCTCACTAGTATGCTTCTTATTTAATTGCTTTGTGTTTTAAAAAAATATTATTTATTTATTTATTTGACAGAGAAAGAGGGAGATTGAGAGAGAGAAAGAAAGAATGGGCGCGTTAGGGCCTCCAGCCACTGCAGACGACCTCCAGATGTGTGTGCCCCCTTGTGCATCTGGCTAACATGGGTCTTGGGGAATTGAACCTGGGTCATTCAGCTTTGCAGGCAAGTAAGCACCTTAACTGCTAAGCCATCCCTCCAGCCCAATTGCTTTGCTTTTAGTCAGAATTTCACTCTGTAGTCCTGGGTTGCCTGGTACTCACTGTGTAGTCCAAGATGGTCTTGAACTTGAGGCAGTCCTCTTGCCGTAGTTCCCAAGTGCTGGGCTTATATGTGTGAACCACCACATCTGGCTCTACTTTGTCCGTTTCTTGAATCCTGCTTGTCCTAGAGCAGTAGCTTGTATTCCAGTCTGCAGATGGCTATCCAACTAGTTGCATTAAAGTCATCTGAGGGAAGTTCCATATTCCTAGGTCCTGTCCCTAAAGCTCACCATGGTTAAAAATGCGAATCTCTGGCTGGAGAGATGGCTTAGCGGTTACGGTGCTTGCCTGCAAAACCAAAGGATCTGTGTTCGATTATCCAGTACCCATGTGAGTCAGATGCACAAAGTGGTACATGCGTCTGGAGTTTGTTTGCAGTGGCTGGAGGTTCTGGTGCATCCATTCTCTCTCTCTCTCTCTAATAAATAAAAATATAAAATAAAAAAATTTAAAAATACGTGGATGTCTGTCTCAGCAATTTGGGTGTTTAGATATGGCTTGGATGAGTAATAAAATCAAGGTACTGAGGTGAAATGATGGCTGTCTAGGTGGTCCTTAGCTTTCTGCATCTTAAATAGATACATGTTATTCAGTGACACCTTAAATGGTATTTAGTGCCAAACTTGGAGTTTTTATATATTATTTGTCAAGCACACTCTTTACCACTTTTGTCTGCCTGTCAGGCAGTATATTTTGTTTGCATCTTTCTCTGTAGATCAGAACTAATCTGCACAATTAATCATTACTTTTTTAAAGCAATGGAGTGGAAACAAACAGACCAAATTTAGAAAAACAAAACAAAACAAAAACAAGTGTTGAGACAAAGCTGGCAATTATTAGACATGCCAAATACCTCAATACAAAATCTGTACTGTTCACCTCGAAGGACCCTTCCTAGGTCTGCTTGCTTGTGAAGAACCAGTGGAAGAAGAGCTGAGTTGTCACTGAGCAGTGTCCAGAGGTCTACCTCCAGGGCCACACTCCCTCACAATGCATGAGCACGTTGGTGAGCATTGCATACTCTGTTGCTAAGTGTGTTTGCAAGCATGGGTTCTGTAATGATGTATGGAGATGCTTAAGATAAATGCTGGCCACTAGGCTGGTGTAGTCAACTGGTGCCAGCAGAGGGTGCTCAGTCACCATCACACTGGCCATGCAGTCAGTTCTACACACATGCGGCGTGCCTAGGCTTTGTGTATTACCTTTTCTGACCCTCTTCTACTTTTAAGGTACCCAAGACGATCAAACACTTAGGTAAAGAACACTTCCTTTGGGTTTTACTTGATTTTAAATCACCGAGACAACTCTTCCTTAGAAGCAGTACTCTGGGATTTCTGAAATTTGGGTTGGAGGCCAAAATAATTCTCTCTGATGGCCTTTTCAACACTCTACATATCTCTTCCTCTGTGAACTGTTTTGTTAAGATTGTAGTCAATATTAAAACTTTTTATTAACATTAAACAGACAGATGGATAGGATTTAAAAAAAGAAAGAATTGGGTGGACTCTGGGCTAAAAGAAGCTGCCAGTCTAGCAAATATGACTACCAGCATCCACACATCCCTAGAGTATGATCTTGAAGAAACAGTTATCAGCTATTATTACTGAGTTTGAAAACTAATGAAAAAAAATCCCTTTTGTCTAAATTGTGTCAGTTTCCTCAAGTCATTCAAGCAAAATTGTTTAGCAATGCATAGGGGAGAAATGGGATTGATTTAAAATGAGAAACGTAGCTAGGGGACATAGCACACTGGTAGAAGGCTTGTCTAGCACTCTTAAAGCCCTGGGTTTGAGCTCTAGCATTGTACCAAAAGAAATCAAAACTTAGGGCTGGGGAGATGGCATAGCAGTTAAGGTGCTTGCCTACAAAACGAAAGGACCAAGGTTCAAGGAACCACATAAGCCAGATGAACATGGTGGCACATGTGTCTGGAATTCATTTGCAGTGGCTGGAGGCCCTGGCATGCCTATTTTCTTCCTCTATCTGCCTTTTTCTCTTTCTCAAATAAATAAATAAATATTTAAAAAAATCAAAACTTAGCCAGGCGTGGTGGCGCATGCCTTTAATCCCAGCACTCAGGAGGCAGAGGTAGGAGGATTGCCAAGAGTTCGAGGCCACCCTGAGACTACATAGTGAATTCCAGGTCAGCCTGAGCCAGAGTAGACCCTACCTCGAAAAAATATTTGATTACAGTTAGAAAAAATATTTGATTACAGTAGGTTTGAAGATACTGTGGTAAGAAAGAATTTTCCATGTCTGAGTTCTTTGTTTTTTGTTCTTTACTAATATTTAATGGGGATTATTTATTCAAATCAACAATGAAAGTATTTTATTTATTTATTTATTTTGGCTGGCATTTGAAACAGTGTCAGGTATTCTTTGCCCCCAAAGCACCAGCTTTGTAAGATTAGGTATTTCTATCTTTTGTTTATTTCCCAGGCCCTTGATTTGTCCTTGGTACACAGGACCTCTTCAGTATGTATTGGATGGATGGGAAAAAGGATAGATTAATGGATGATGGAAGGATAGATGAGATACAAAAAGAAGATAGAATGGAGTATTGGATTAAAAGGAGTTTACAGTCTATAAATAAGGCTCTAGGTATATTCATATATATGATAGGTGTTCTTATCATGGATGATCATCAAAATCTTATCAATATTGTCATAAGTGATAATCTTGGATGAGTGCTGGTACTTTGGGTTATTATTAGAAATGATATTGATGTTCAAATGCAAATGAAAAATTTCCCTTTTTCTAAGCTATGTCATTCCCCCAACCCAACCAGGTTTGGAAATTTTGATTCCTTATATCCAGCCTAATCACCCATACTTTAGAATTTCTCTTAATCAGTGTGTTAATTGTTTCTTTTTCCTTGCCATTTTTCTCATCCCCTGATTCTTCACCCCCCTCCATACCACCCACCTCAATTACTGCCCTAGCCTTTTGGCCTGCCTCCCTCCCACAGCCTCTTTTCAGTGTGATCCAGTCTACATATTGTTGCCAGACTTCGTCTCTAAAGAATTTATGTCAGAGAATCTATTTTTGATTGAAATATGAACCTCTGTTCATCTTTCTATCCACAGAACCAAACTATACAAAAGTTCTGAAAAAAAGGAATTACTCTTTCATACCATAGCAATGTTTTTTTATAAGTCCAGTTATGAAATAGCTTCCCTGGTCCTAACTGCAAGCCTCTGTATGGTCTGTGGATACTCAGACACTGATATTTTTATGAAATAGCTTCCCTGGTCCTAACTGCAAGCCTCCCTATGGTCTGTGGATACTCACAGACACTGATATTTTTATGAAATAGCTTCCCTGGTCCTAACTGCAAGCCTCCCTATGGTCTGTGGATACTCAGACACTGATATTTTTATGAAATAGCTTTCCTGGTCCTAACTGCAAGCCTCCCTATGGTCTGTGGATACTCAGACACTGATATTTTTATGAAATAGCTTCCCTGGTCCTAACTGCAAGCCACCCTATGGTCTGTGGGTACTTAAACACTGATATTTTTCCCAGACAAAACAAACATTTTCTATAGTCACTTTGACATCTTTTTGAAATGCTAAAAAAAGCTACTTCTTAGAATTCACTGCCTTTTCAATTCTCTGTTCAGTTGATAAGAATGCCCTCCCTATGAACTCCAACAAGCTCCAACTTCATTTGTCAGCAGAAAGATGGATTATCTGTGCCCCTTTCATATTATTATATTTCAGTAATGTACACTGTTTTCTTTGGAGGCTGAAAATGAAATAATTTTATACCTGTAGAGGTGACTCGGAAACCTTTTGAAAAAAGTCCTAGATACCAACATATTAATACAGCACATATTATTTGATAAATTCTAGTTATTTGGTAAGTTCTGTTTTCAAAGGATATGGACAAAAATTGCTGATTTATTTAGAATACTATATGAGCCAGCCACTGGGGATGCTGAGGCAGAAGGATTGTTTGAGTCTAGGAATTCAAGATAGCTTGGCAATATAGGCAGACCCTCTCTCAACTTGAAATAAAAAAAGAGGGTATATATGCTATAGTTATAGCTATAGTTCAGTTCAGTGGTAGAATAATTGACTAACATATGCTCAACCCTGGGTTTGATCACAGCATGATTTAAAAAATTAAGTCTATTCTAAACTCAAGAGCATAGTAATTAGCATTTTCTTTAACTTACTTTGCAAAGGAGACATGCTCCTTATTTGTTATTCCAAAAGTGAGGTTGAACGAGGTGTTTTGCTAACAGGATTCCCTTTCACAGCAATTCTTTCTATCTGCTTGCACAATATCAGCCTTTGCTGCTCAATTTTCAAGGCAGGTAGCAGTTGATTAAGTTATTTATTTTTAAGCTCTCAAGATAACAATGTTAAATTCTTCTCCCATTGTGTCTCTTTGTGGTTTCAAAACCCTCAGTGGTTTTCCAAGTGTTATTTCACAAACATTTACTGAATGCTGCTAATGCTGCTTCTCTAACATATTCTGAAGGTCTGCTTTTTTTTTGGGGGGGGTTACTGGAGATATAAACATGACTGTCATGTGGCCTCTTTCCTCACAGAGCTCATAATTTAGGAAGGGAAGACAGATGAGTAAATAACTAGCTACAATCCTGCTTGATAAATGCCACATTGGAGGTTGTGAACAAAGTGCCATGGGAGCACCAGTGAGTGATTGATTTGAAGAAAGGGGGATGGGATGGGGATCAGGAAGGACTAAGCAGCAGAAGTGACATTTGAGTTAGGCCTTAGGGGATGAATAGAATTTTGCCAGATGGACAAAAGGGTGGGGGTGGGAACACTCCAGACTCATGCAAAAACATGAGAGTGTGAAAGTTTGTGCCTTTGTCTGAGTGGTAGTGAGCAGTATGTAGAGCTGAGAAATGGGGTGTGGAAGCAGGATATGTTGGGAAATGATATTGCAGAGCTCATGGGCCATCTTATAAGACCTATGGCTTCGGGGAAGTTAGAGAAGTTTTCAAATAGGGAATGATTCTGTTTTAGAAAGATAACATAAGATGATTTGGGTGAGGGTAACTGGGAACAAGGAGACCACTGAGAAGGCCATGACCCTCTTGTGATCCACAGGAGAGATGAGGAGGGTCTGAACCAGGGCTACACCAAAAGGGATAGAAATAAGGACAGGGTCCATCTTTGAGGGAGGCCTTGTTTACTGATGAGCTGTGGAAGACAGGGACAACAACAGCAACAGCAAAATGCCTTGGATGACTTGCTAATCGCAATAGCTTAGGAGAAGAAAAGCTTGTGGGCTGAAAGTAATAAATTTGACTTTGCATATATTGAGTTGAGAGGAATAGCAATTGGAGATTCTTAATTGACAAGGGCACCAATGCAAACAGGTCACCTGGAGGAAAATGCCATGGGAAGAAATAAGTTGGAAAGTCTTTAACAGTGACTTCCAGTCAATGTTAGGGAAGGGAAGATAGGCCTTGCTGGATTTTTTTATTTGTAGGGTTTCTTTTTAACTATTCATGTGTCATTTTCCCTCTACCTCCAGATTCTCGTATGTCCTGCTAAGGGCCACTGGAGTACTGAGTAGGTATCACCCAAATGTTAAGTGGATCATAAAAGCTAATGAAAAGGAAAACCAAGGGATATAGCTTAGTACACTATTTCCCTAGCATGCATGAAGCCCTGGGTTGGATCCCCAGCACCACATAAACCAGGCATGATGGTGCACACCTGTAATTTTAGCACTTTAGAGGTGAAGGCAGGAAGTTCAAGTTAGCTACATTCACTTTCGAGGCCAACCTGAGGTAAGAACCTGTCTCAAAAAACAGAGAAAGAAAGTCTAGTCTTCTGCATATAAGAATACCCACAATTGCGCTGGAGAGATGGCTTAGTGGTTAAGGTGGTTGCCTGCAAAGCCAGAGGATCCTGGTTTGATTCTCCAAGGACCCATGTAAGCCAGATGCACAAGGGGGCGCATGTGTCTGGAGTTCATTTGCAGTGGCTGGATGCCCTGGTGTGTCATTCTCTCTCCCCCCCCTCTCTCAAATAAGTAAATTAAATATTAAAAAATAATTATAAGAAAGAATACCCACAATTATAGTACAGTACCTACATGCTCTTATTTTGTAATAATGAAGGCACATTCCTGGTAGGTTTGGGACATCAGCAAAATAGAAATACCAAGCAGAGATGGGAGGGGAGATTGTGGGAATTGGATCATCCTTGAGAATCTTTCTGTCATGTCTTGTGGTGAAGTGTACTTATATTAATATTAGGTTGTTCCCAACTTTTTACTTGTATTCTCTACAAGGTGTTTAAAGCACAGCACACACATGCATGCATGTGCACACGCATGCACACACACACAGTAGCCTTAATTTGACATTTTTAGGTTGCTAAAAAGTTTTATCTGTTGTTTTTCATCATTCAATACGTGTGTATGTGTGTGTGTGTGTAGGGTTGAACCCACACCCTCACTCATGCTGAGCACACACTCTACCATTGAACTCCACATCCAGCTCTTGATTTTAAAAGCATGTCATGGGTGTTGCAGATCCAGGAATGAGACATTCCAACATTAACTTTAGAGGAGCAAAGTCAACCCCTTGCAGTGTACTCCTTTGAATGACTGCTCAGAGCTGGTCACAGGTGCACTTTTGGTTTTGAGGTGATTGGTAAGCTTCTGGCCCACGCTTGTACAGTAAGCCATGCACAGCATCATGTGTGATTCTTATTCTGACACTTATAAGGTGGCTTAGTGGAAGTTAAGGGGTATGTTTTGATTGCAAATTTTCTTCTTTCCTTCCTTTTTTCCTTGCTTTCTTCCCTGTCTTCAAAGCTAGGTGACAGTGAATGATTAATATATGGAATAAATCTGAAATCTGACATCTTGAGTTCTTGGGGCCAATCACGTAAGTAAGGCCTTAAAGAACATGTCTGTTTTTTGATAGAGGAGAAAGTATATACTTCTCTGGCATGGTAATTGGTACATTTGAATAAGAGTCCAGATCTGTGTGTAAAATCTTAGTCCAAAGAATCAAATGTTTTCTTCTAAGCCGGGCGTGGTGGCGCATGCCTTTAATACCAGCACTGGGAGGCAGAGGAAGGAGGATCACTGCCAGTTTGAGGCCACCCTGAGACTCCATAGTGAATTCCAGGTCAGCCTGGGCTAGAGTGAGACCCTACCTCGAAAAACCAAAAAAAAAAAAAAAAAAAGTTTTCTTCTAGTTTAGTATGGTTTTTTTCTCCCCTCAAAATGTATTCTTTTTCAAATAACCTTAAACAAGAAATGAATTAGTATAGCTCTTTGAGATATACTTATTTAAAATAATTTTAGTGTCTCCTGTGTGTTTGATGAAAATAGTTCATTTAGCAGATGATTATTATTTTTCCAAGCACATGTTTTCCAAGCCTGTGTTTCATTAGGGCAGATATTTGGTCTGTTTTGTGTATAGTTTCTTTTTCTTTAACCCTGTTGATTAAAAATCACCTACCACTTAATAAGTACTGAGTTCATTTTTGATGAATTACTCTCTTTAATCCTTGCTGTATACTCCTAAAGTAGATATTACTGCCCATATAGTGCCAGCAGGGGATGGGCGGATAATTTTCACTTCCTCCCTTCTGTAGTGGACACAAGGCTTATCTATATCACAGGCAAAACAATAGCTCAGAAGTTATTTCTAGACAATACAAGAGATGCTGTCAGGGCTTGCAGCATATAAATAATGGAGAAATAAATGAATACATGGAAACTCCCTGGCACTATGCTTGTACATAACAGTTACTTACTCTGTTTTAACAGTTACTGTTGTGCTGCTATGACATCATTGTTGCTGTCATTCCTTCCCTCTGAATCCTATGAGAGCTCTAATGTGACCATCATCTCTAGGCTGGAGTAGTCAAAGAGGTTTTCCTGGACAAGATGACCCTCACAGCTTTGAAAGGATGTGGGCAGGAAAAGAGTAACCCTAGATAAAGGAGGCAGAGGTAGAAATTGTGTGTTTGCCATCCCTTAGACAGTGAGACCACCATGTCTTGTGAAGAGCTGCGTGTGGGTGACTAGATGGAATGCAATCACAGTGGGTAATTCAGAATGTGGTGGCTGAAATCGCTACCACATATTCATAACATTGCATTTGAAATCACATGTGTTTCTCTAAGCAGCCAACCCTTTAATGGGAAGCTATACTATCCTTTCTCAGGATATAATTTGTAACCACAGCATTGTATTTGCTTGAGAAATAATATCTGTACCTTTTGTGTCACATAGCTTGTCAAACTTTGTTCTACTAAGAAAGGCACTTCCAATTGACTTTGTATTTTTGAAAGTTAGGAACCCCATGTCAATGGTTTTTGAGTTAACTGTGTCTGGATTACTAGAGTGTAATGTCCTTCCATCATCTTGTCAACATGCTGTAATTCCCTAGGATCAGTGTTTGTGCTTTGTTCTTTCTGATATCTCTTACAACACGAACAGGGTTCCTGGTATAAACTGAGGACACAAGAAATTGTTCAAATTGAATTTTCAAAGCTTGCTGGGCTGACCACCTCTGTACTTGTGGAAGTAATTTGTAGCTGAGCTGTAGTTTTTGAGAAATGTAATGTATTTACTCTTGTTCTTAGGTCCAGCCTGATGAGCGAAGAAGCTAAGCGAGGAGCACCCAACCCTTGGCTCTTTGAGGAGCCGGAGGAGACCAGAGGTTTGGGTTTTGATGCCATCCGGCAGCAGCAGCAGAAGATCATCCAAGGTACAGAATGCCCAGGGAGTATGAGCTTGGAAACCTTGCCAGACTGTGACTCTTGTCTTGAATCTGCCTTATCCCAGTTAAGGTGATAGTGAGAACTGTTGGTCCTTTAAAGATCTTGACAGTTTTGTGCCACAGGATACCCGAGGAATACACGGTTGCTGTCACTTGTCTTGGTAACTCAAAAGTAGTGACCAGTTTGGCTTTTTGTCTTCAAGTTCATCTTGCCTTAGCTTTTTGCTTTACTTTTCTGTTTTGTAGGTTTTTCTTTTTTTGCTTTTAAACCTTTGTAACTTTTTTTTTTTTTTTGGTTCAGTTTTATTCATTTATTTGAGAGTGACAGAGAGGGAAAGAGGCAGATAGAGAGAGACAGAGAGATAGAGAGACAGAGAGAGAGAATGGGCGCACCAGGGCCTCCAGCCACTGCAAACAAACTTCAGATGCGTGTGCCCCTTGTGCATCTGGCTAACGTGGGTCCTGCGGAATCAAGCCTCGAACCGGGATCCTTAGGTTTCACAGGCAAGTGCTTAACTGCTAAGCCATCTCTCCAGCCCACTCTCTCAGGTTTTAAATGTCAAAAGTAATACCTGCTTGCTGTGTAGATTTCAAGTGATATTAGGGACAGATAAGGTGGAAGATTCTCTATGTAACTTCTCCAGTATACTTTTGGTTTAAATGCATATATTTTACATGAATGGGATCATGGGCTAGATAGCTATCTCACTATGTATTTTTCATTCCACAGGGGTTTTTGTACTTAATATTACATTTTTTTATGCCAGTATGCATGCTTTTCTTATTCCGTTTTCTGAAGGCAGCTTTGTTGAGGTATAATTGGCATTATCAGCAGCAGCCCATATTTGACATGTATGATTTGATAAGCTTTGGCATATACAGTGCGCTTGTGAAGTCATCACTGAAATCAGCATGATGAATATAAATTAGAAGTCTGTGTGTCTCTCAGTAATCTTCCTCTTGTCCCTCCCCATGCCTAGACAACTGATGCTCTGCTTTCTATCACTATAAGTGAGTTTCTAGTTCTATAATTTTACACAAGTAGATTCCTACAGTATTTATTCTTTTGGGGGACATGGAAATCTGGATTTTTTTCTCTAAGCATAATTTAAAAATGCACCCATGTTATCAAGTACATCAGTATTTCATTCATTTATGTTGTACAATAGTATTCTGTTGTTTGAATTTACTCAATCTGTGTGTCCACTCACTTATTGATGGATATTTGGGTTTTGGGGACTGCTATCCATTCATGTATAACTTTCTGTACGGACATAGGTTTCTATTTTTCTTAGGTACTTACAATTATAATAACTGAGTTTTATAGTAGATGTTTATTTTCTTTTTCTTCTTTCCTTTCTTTCTTCCTTCCTTCCTTTCTTTGGATCAAGTTCAGGGCCTGGAAAAAAAATTGACAAAAATTAAAAGTGTAGCATGGTGGCACATGCCTTTAATGCCAGCACTCAGGAGCTTGAGGCCAGCCGGGGACTATAGAGTAAGTAGTTCCAGGTCAGTCTGGGCTAGAGTAAGACCCTAACTCAAACCCCCACCAACTGACAAAACATATATATTTATTGTATACAATATGATGTTTTAAAATGTATGGCTAAAGCAGGCTAACATATGCATTATGTCACATATTTTGGTGAGAATATTTAATCTGTTTAGCAGTTTTCAATAATATTATAGGTGTGTCTAGTAGAGCACTTAAAGTCACCCTTTGGACCAGACTGAAACTTTGATCCTTTGTATCTGTGCACCTCCCCCTCATGCAGGCCTTGGTGACCACTTTCTTTACTTCTGTGAGTTTGGTTTTTTTAGATTTCACATGAGATCGTGTTGTATTTGCTTTCAGTGCCTGGCTTATTTCACATAATATGATGTCCTAGGCTTATCCATGTTGTTGCACGACAGAATTTCCTTCTTTTTATGACTACATATATTTTCTTTATCCATTCTTCCACTGATAGACACTTACGTTGCTTTGTCTTGGCTATGGGAGTAGTGTTGTATCTCTTTGAAATAGAATCTTATTTCCTTTGGATATATGCCTAGTAGTGGATTGCTAGATCATATAGTACTTGTTATTAAGTGTGTATGTGTGTGTGTGTGGTGTTTTAGTATATATGTGTTTGTGTGTGTGTAGGTGTATGTGCATGTGTCTTATGGAGACCAGAGGTTGACATTGAGTATCTTTCTCAGTTGCTCTCTACCTTAGTTTTTTAAATATTTATTTATTTGCAAGCAGAGAGAAATAGGAGACAGACAGACAGAATAGGCACACCATAGCCTCTACCTGCTGAAAACGAACTCCAGACACATGCACCACTTTGTGCATCTGGCTGTATGTGGGTACTAGGGAATAGAACCTGGGTCATTAGGTTTTGCAGTCAGGTACCTTAACTGCTGAGTCATCCTGCCAGCCCTCTACTTTATTATTATTTTTTTCTGAAAAGTACTTTCTAGTATTTAATGAACTGCCTTGTGTGGCTTCAAGCCATCATGACACAGGCGCCCCCAACACCCTTTATCTTCTCCTTAGCTCTTCTGCTGAAAATTTTGGCCTTCACAGTGATGGGCTGCTTAGGGAGCTTTCCTTTCCCCAGAACTTTGTTGTAATCTTAGAAGAAAAAAAGAATCTACGACATTCCACAGCCTGGGTAAAGAGGCCCACCAACCCAAACTAGGATCTAGGTAGGGGCATGTTTCTGGTCTGGGCACTAAGAGGGACACTGACTGCCCCTAGCAGCAGATTATCTCTCAGAAGTCGAGCACACCAGGACAAGTGCCATGTCAGGATGTGACTCTAGTCTCGGCTCCACCTTGTTTCTTGAGACAGGTTCTTTCACTGAACCTGGAGCTCACCAGTTTGGCTGGACTGGCTGGACTAGCTGGCCAACAAGGCGTAGATACTGTGCTGGCGCCACCTTCCCAATGATGAGATTAGAGGTGCACACTGGCATGCCCAGCTTTCTCTTCCTCTCCTGATCCTCCTCTCCCTTCTTCCCTCTCCCCTCCTCTCTGTTTCTTACTTCTCCTCTTCCCTCTTATCTCTCCTTCCCTATCCTCTCCTCTCTCCTATTTCCTCTCTCTTCTTCCTTCTTCTCTATTGCTCCCCCTCTCTTCATCTCCCCTTCCTCTCCTCCCTTCCCCTCCCTTCTCCTCTCCTGCCCTCTCCTCTCTCTTCTCTTTCCCTTTTTCTTCAGTCCCATCCCCTCTTCTCCTGCCTTGTTTTTGGTCTCACTAAGGGAAACATTTACTTGAATATGAATTATTATGCTTTTTTTCTTCAGTACTGGACATGTTTTATTTTTTAGACATATTGTGAGTTGTTGTAGGATGCAGTTGTTATTTGGCCCTAGCTTTCTAAGACAGATTAAAGGGGTGTATTTGAGAGCATGAATCAGCAAAGCATTATCTAGGAACCAAATCTGGCCTAATATCTTATTTTTATATGGTGTGCAAATTAAAATGGTTTTGAAATATTTTAAATGGTGAAAAATAATCAAAAGTAGAATATTTTGTGACTTGTAAAAATTATATGAGATTTAAAGTTTAAGACTCATAAATAGAGTTTTCTGGGAACACAGCCATGCTCATTCATTTATACATTATCCATAGATGCTTTTCTACTTGCTATGGCAGAGTTGAGTAATTACTTTAGGGACCATAAGAACCACAAAGCCTAAAACACTTCCTATGTGGCCCTTTACAAAAAAACGTTTGTGACTCCAGACTGTCAGTAATTTATTGCACCACTGAGCCAAAACCATTCTGAGTACTCCACATGACAGTCCGTGAGTAACACGGTGACCTGGTTTCTGAGAATGGGTACTATGTCCGACCCTGGTTCAGCATAGGCCATCACTTCTTCTGTCCTTTGACGTGGTTTTCCCCCAACCTTGGGTCCTTCCTGACTACTCCTGTGAGCTCTGAACAGCACCCAGCGAAGACCCTATGCAGATGCCTTGCAGGTCTCCAGCGCACTTTCTGGGCATCTCTCCTCTCTCCAGCACTGTGACGGCATGCTATAGCTATCTGGACCTATGTGGACTCGTATACTGAGCTCCCCCTGGTTCTCCAGCACCTCACTGGATTCTTGCAAGGCAGCAATCTGTGTAGACACTGTGCTCACCTCCTTTAGTTCTGCTCTTTTAGAGATAATTGTCTTGGTTCTTGATACATGCTTCTTAAAACAGTGGTTTTGAAGATTTTGCTTATTTTGTTCCAGGCCAGAAGGGAATCTGGTCCCTGCCATTCCATCTTGACCAGAAACAGGAGTCAGATTCTATTTTGAACAGTCTTTTCACAATGAAATAATCTGACTGTAAATGAGACCCTGACTCTGTCTCTTTTTCTTGTTTGTATGTGTGTATGTATGTAATGTGGTGTGTGGTGTATTCATGTGGATGTGCCCTATGGGCTTTGCAGTGCCCCTTGCCTGTGGGACAGTGCTGGGAGGAGTTTGGGACTTGCATGCGGTGGCTGAGAACATTAGGTTTCCTGCCCGCTTCATTGCTCTTCCATTCGTTCTTATTTTGGGCTCCAATCTCTCAGTGACACCTGAGCTTTCTGTTTGTTGTGAGCCTGGGCGATTACCTGGTCTTTCTTACTTTTGTGGGACTGGGGTTCCAGGTGCATATAGGCATGCCATCTGTTTTATGTGGATTCTGGAGATTTGATACTTGTGTGTTGTGGTAGTTTGAATGTGTGGCCCTACACATTCACTTGGGTGTTTTATTAAAGTTGAGCTTGCAACGTGAGCTCCTAACAGGCAGATTCTTGCTATGGGGGGAGTTGTGGATCTTGGCGTCTAGCCCTAAAGTGTGTTTTGGGGATGGATCTTAAGTCCAACCCTAAGGTATGCTGGAGAACAGTTTGGAGCTCTGGCTGTTCCTACTTGTTGGTGTGTGGCTGCCTGTTGGTGCTTGGATGTATAGACATGAGCCAGTTTCTTCTGCCATTGATGGTATTCCCCTGGAACTTGTAAGCCTGAAACAAACCCTTTCCTCCCATATAAGCTGCTTCTGGTTGGATGTTTGTCCCAGCAATGAAAACCTAACTGGAACATGCAGGAAGCACACTTTACTGCCGAGCCATCTCTCCAGCCCTATGTCTATAATTGTATAACCTCACCAATTTACTCTTTGAGGGCAAGTGAAAAAGCAACTTAGCCTGACATATAGTGCAGTGACTCACATGCAGTGCTTTGTTCTGTAAGGGTGTTAGTTCTACAGCACTAGTACGAGTGACGGTTTCTGGCATTGTTGCTCTTGCCAAAGAAAGCTGTTTTCAGCCAGGAAAAGTATTTTCTGTCCCTGAGAAGGGGCTCTCCTCTGGGATTGCTACAGGTTGGGTGTGAGAGCGTTCCCTGCTCATTTCTGACATGGTATCTCCAAATCAGCATCCATATTGAGATTTTCACACTTGACAAGCCTGTTGCCTTTGGGCTGGGTAAGGGGTTGGGGGTCATGAAGGACTTAGGGAGTGGAAAAGTTCATCTTGCTGGTCACTTTGTTTCCCTGCTCTTACCTTTATGTTACAAAATGTTAGGGTCCTTTACTTGCTTTGCTAGCAAGCTGTTTTATAAGAATAAACACAAACATGGAAACAATCTTTATTTATTTGAGTGTGCACTTGCCAGCATGCATGTGCCAAGGTCTGTGGCCACTGCAAGTGAAGTGCCACCTTGCATCTGGCTTTACATGGATGCTGGAGAATTGAACCCAGTCCAGCAGGCTTTGCACGCAAACACCTTTACCAGTGAGCCATGTCCCCAGCCCTGGAAGCAGTCTTTTCCCCACGCACTGACTGGATTTTTCTCTGTTGTGGCGTCTGTGGTGTGCTGAGCTTGCTGTGGGCTCTGTGTTGTTGCTGCATTCTGTGCTACTTAAAAATGGACAGGAAAGGAGATTTCTAGCTTCTTTTTTTGCCCATGGAATCTGTCAACCATTCTGTACTTGGGTAGACTCTTAGAAACACTTTGGAAATCCTCCAAGACTAACAAATTTATCAGTAGAACTTGGACTTGAGGGTAGTGAGTACCTTCCTTCCCTAACCTAGAACCATGTCACAGTTAGCCAAAGCCAGCTTCTGGGCCCCTAAAGCAGTAGGTTGGGCCAGGGGCAGAAGATGACTGTGGTAATGCTTAGTACCTCAAAATGCCAGAGATGGAGCTAAGGAAGGAGACTGGTTAGTGCAAACTCTTGTCCCAGAGTTGGAAGCAGATCCCGGAGATGTGTGGAGTTCTCCACTTTATTCATGAGGTCTCTGTTGATGAGGTTTCTAAATTAGTGCACATCCAGTCTTCTCCTTATTTTCTAGATGCTATTTGTAAATTTGAGCAGAGAGTTGTGCATTGACTTGAGATCTTCAGGTCTCTAAATATTTTCCTATGAAATGTGGGTGGGGAAGGCTGCTAGCCAGGCTCCTTGTTACAATGAGAACTCTGAGGGTAATCTTTGAATCCTTGTAACCACCGACAGTCTTGACAACTTTCTTGGAGGATACCCTTTCCTGTAGCTGTCACATACACTATGAGGATTCCTTCCCTAAAATCTTAAGGCTGAATAACAATAAAAATGTCTGTTTTTGTAATTTCCTGTAAGGAGCTTTAATTTCTTCGTTTAGCTTGACTTAGTCTTTCCTCAGTCTTCTAACTTTTCCTTCTCCAGGGAGAGCCCTGCCATACATCAAGTATGAGAAATTTATTGCCTCTCTGTGCATTGGACATCACAACATCAACCGCTGTTTCTGCTTCCTAAATTTAGAGGGTCATCTAGTGTTGGCCAGTGCCTTTCCATCTGGTAGAGACTATCTTTCTTCCTTCTAAAAATCTGAGGTCATTTGTTGGTGTAAAATAGCAAGAGCTGCATTTGTAAGGTCTTGGCTAACATGGTGGTGCTCTGGACCACGAGCTTGGCTCCCGTTTGGGCAAGGATAGGAAAAGAAGACACCTTCCCAGCCCTTAGGGTCCTTGTTATGTGCTGTGACAGGCCTTGAGTTCTAGAGACTGTCCCTCACCCCCCGTGTGTGGTGCTGCGGCTTTGTACATGTTAGGCAAGTGCTCTATCACTGAGCCATGTCTCTAGCTGCTTCTGTTTTATTTACTTGTTAAAATGTTGATTACTTTTTTGCTGTGGAAAAATTTCAAAGACATAAAAGTAGAGCAAGGTATAACTCAATTTCTCCCCCATCCTGCTTCAATAATCATCTCTCCCCATAGCCACTCTGGTTTCATCTGTATGTCCATCTGCCTACCTGTCCCTGAGGTTACTTTTGAAGTGAATCCCAGATATTGTGCCATTTCATTGGTGAATATGTCAGAATATCCCTTTATTATATAGAAAAAAGCCACAATGTGATTACCACCTCTATTTAATTAACAGTAATTCCATAATCAAACATACAGTCAACATTCTAATGTTCTTGATTTTTCTGTTTTCTTTTAGACTATCCAGTTCAGGGTCTGAATATAGGCCATGCATTGTGACTTATGTATCTTAACAAAATATGAGATCCTTTTCAAATGCTTTTTTTTTTCTCTCTCTCTGTAGTTTCTTGGCTAAAGAAACAGGATCATTTACCCTATAATTTCCCATTATCTAGCTCTTGTAACTTGCAGCCTTATATGTAGTTTAGCATATTCTTTGGTTCCAGATATTTTCTTTAAATTGTTAGTTAGATTTCGTGTCTTGATCAGAATCAGGTTTGTTATTTTTTTGTATAATACATTCTTATGACTGCCCTTTGTTTTTTTCTCTATAGCCATCAGACTGTCCTCCCACAATTGAGTGATATTTATTTAACATATGGTTTTCTTAAATGTCTAAATATAGGAAGTGTCTACTCACCTAATTGTTCCAAAGGGATTTTCAAAAACGGATTACATTAGTGCTGCCTTAATAAATTAGTACACACTTAGCGACTTAAAACACGTATTATGTACAGTTCTCTTGGGAGCTCAGATCAAGGTGTCAGCTATCTGTCTTCCTTTCTGGAGGCCTAGGACAGAATCAGTTCTCTTGCCTTGTCTGCTTCTAGAAGCTACCTATACCCCTTGGCTCCAGTCCTTTAATCCTCCTTCATGTCTCTCTCTGACAGCAGCTGGACTGGTTCCCTGCTTCTCATGACTCCTAAAATTCTGTGGGTCCAACTTGTGCTCCCTTGTGCATGTGGCTAACGTGGGTCCTGGGGAATCGAGCCTCGAATCAGGGTCCTTAGGCTTCACAGGCAAGCGCGTGACCGCTAAGCCATCTCTCCAGCCCATCTCTCTCAAATTTCTTAACCTTAACCACATCTGCGGAATCCCTTTTGCCATAGAAGGTAATATATTCACAGGCTCCAGCCATTAGGACATGGATATTTTTCGGGGCTGGGGTATATTATTCTTCACAGTGACCATCCATGTTAAAATCCATGTCACTGGCTGGAGAGATGGCTTAGTGGTTAAGGCATTTGCCTGCAAAGCCAAAGGACCCAGGTTTGATTCCCCAGGACCCACGTAAAGCTAGATGCACAAGGTGACACATGCGCCTGGAGTTTGTTTGTGGTGGTTAGAGGCTTTAGCATGCCCATTCTCTGTCTCTCTGTCTGCCTCTTTCTCTTAAATAATGAATAATTTTTTTAAAAAATGCACACCATTATAAAGGTGAAGGATGGTTCAGTATGTGATAGATTGCAAATCATCTATTGTGATACTATGCCTTGGGTTCTGTGATAGAATAAAGCAGATTGTGGAAAGTGAACTGACATTGTGCCATCCGAGGTATGCAGCTTACAATGGATTGTGTGCAGTGAGTCTTGATTGCTGATGTTTTTATAGATAGCTGTATTATAGGTTGATAATTATTAAGTGGCCAAGCCATCTCCCCTTAGAAGTAGTGTTTTAGAACTCACAGAAGCTCAGATCATTGATGTGATCATTTTTGCCTACTCAGCTTCTAGGTAATTAGCATCTTCTTTGGATTAAGGGATGAAAATTTTATGCAACAGTGACACATGCTGAGGATATGCTGTGGTTGTAGGGAAATGGACTGAGTGAAGTGGAATTTCTAGTCTTCTTTCTGTTGTGCTGTAAGGAGTCAACCTCTAGGTAGCTAAGCCAGTCACATTTGAGACAAGTGTTTTCCATTGACAGCCTGTGTCCTTACTAGATAAAACAACCACTGACTTCAGTGACTTTTTTCCTTATGGAAAACTGTAGAGGAAGCTCTTTTACTTCACACAGACACTGACCCTCAGTCCATCTCTGGATTATTTTTCGGATGCATTTAGATTGACTGTCTGTAACATAGGCACCCTTCAGTAGTGCTAGCTTGATGATAGATTTATCTTGGAGGCCATCCAGGAGCCTGTTACTAAGGACCTAAAGGACCTCATTATAAAGTGATTTTGCTATAAAATGGTCCCTTGGAATGGTCCCTGGTGACAACAGGTCATTTATATTTTTAAGAAGTACATAGTGTCAGAAAGTGTCACTAAGGGGGTTCTACCTCACACCTTTTAGTTTAAATAAATTCCAGATGAATCAAAGAAGTGTAATGGTTTAATTCCATAAAATTACTTGGATAAAATATAAGTAGATGTTAGTGTGATCCTGAGTAAAAAGACCTTTGTGGTTTTTGCTTTCATAGATAAGCCCTTATGTGGAATAGCCATTAAAAACCCATAAAGAAATGAAGGTGCAACTGGCATGTTACTGCCTTTAGCTGGAATATTGCTTAGGTGAAAAGCCAATAGACTATGCCTCACAGTCTCTTTTTAGTGTACCTGAAGGCAAAGGAACAAAGCTCTTACAAAGACATCACTGAGGCTGTCTTATTTTAAGAAATATATGTCAAAGTTTAAAGAAAGGACCTTGAGAAGCCAGGTGTGGTAGCATACCCTTTAATCCCAGCACTTGAGAGGCTAAGGTAGGAGGAGTGCTGTGAGTTCAAGGCCAGCTTCGGGCTACAGAGTGAGTTTCAGACCAGTCTTGGCTATAGTGAGACCCTGCCTTGAAAAAATAAAACAAATAGCACTTTAAATAAGTTTATCTCATTTTTCAAAAATGAAAAATTAAACTATTTAAAATTAAAAGTTTTAAAACAAAGATACCATTTTACTGTTACCTTGTTTTGTATCTTGCTTTTTAATAGCACATGGATCTTTAATATTAAAATATATATGAACAATATGATTTTTCATGGTTATGTGGACATGCTACAAATTTTAAGCAAATCCTTGTGTTTGGGCATTTTGGTAGTTTCTGAAATTTAGCACTCTGGGTCCAGTCAGTAGAGAGAAATGTCACAGGCAGAGTTTTGTGTATGAACTGTAATGGGGTTAGTTGTAAGGGAATAGCCAACAGTAAGTTAGGAGAACTGGGATGAAGACAGAAACAGCAGGTGTGAGGTACATTCCCAACTCCCAGGCTGAGACCAAGTGTCAGTGGAAAGCCTCGACCCAAGTGTTGAGCCTGGGAAGTCACAGACTGTTACGGTGAAGCTACTCACTGTTTCTTCTTATGAAGCACCCACGGGGGGCTCATGTAGGGTGCCACTGTGCTCTGAAGAAGCTGTAAATACTGAAGGAATCTCTTAGGAGGGAGGGTTGGCATACAGTGCAGTGGTAAAATGCTTACTTAGTTTAGCATTCCAAGCTCTGGGTTTAATCCCCAGGACCTGCACCAAAAAAAGAAAAGAAAAGAAAAGAAAGAAAAAGGGAAAAGAGAAGTGTGAAGGGGAGAGAGGAGGAGAGACAAGTGAACTAGAGTCAGGAAGCAGAGCTGTGGTTGAGGAAAAAAAATAAGGGGTCCAGAAAAAGTCTCAGAGTAGTCAGAAGGTAGACCTGCAGCTGAGAGGCAGTAAGTTGATACCCAGCACAAAAAACAAAAAAACAAACAAAATACAAATGCACACACACACAGAGCTTCAGGGAGAAACCATGTAAAAGCATTTTTGGATATGATCTGAAGTTTCTTTCTTTTCTTTTCCTTTTGTTTTTTGTTTTTTTGAGGTAGGGTCTTGCTCTAGACCAGGCTGATCTGGAATTCACTATGTAACCCAGGGTGGCCTTGAACTCATAGCAATCCTCCTACCTCTGCCTCCCAAGTAGTGGGATTAAAGGCATGCACCACCACACCCAGCTGAAGTTTCTTATATCCATCCCTAGACTTAGAATGGAGAGATTAAGGAGGACACAATTTGCTGTGGAGAAAGACTTATGTGAATTTGTTGAACTTCTTTCTCTATTACATAGTACTTGGGAACTACAAGTTCTTCACACTACACTTATGTATCATTGCTCTTTTTAATATTTAAAAATCTGGTAAGCCCCCTAAATTTCATTATTGCTCTTTATTTGCATTTTTTTGTTTGTTTGTTTTCATTTTATTGAGGTAGGGTCTCACTCTAGCCCAGGCTGACCTGAAATTCATTATGTAGTCTCAGGGTGGCCTCGAACTCATGGTGATCCTCCTACCTCTGTCTCCTGAGTGCTGGGATTAAAGGCCTGCACTACCATTCCTGGATTTATTTGCATTTTTTAATTAATAGTGTTAAAGCTATTATGTGTTTATTTTCCCTTGGGATATGAGCCTGGGGATATAGCTCAGTTGGTGAAGTGCTTGACTCACAAGCATGAGGACTTGAGTTCAGTTCCTAATATGCATGTAAAATTCTGGCCTGTAACCCCAGCTCTGGGGAGGTAGAGACAGAAGGATTCCCTGGGTCTTATTGGCTAGCCAATGTAGACTAATTGGTGAGCTCTAGGGCAATGAGAGATCTTGTCTCAAAATCAGGCTGATAGCATACCTGACGAACGACACCTGAGGTGGTCCTCTGACCTCCACATTATACATCATACACAAATGTACCTGCACACATGTGTGCCACTCCCACCCCCGATGCTTTGGTACATTTTCTTTCTCTATTTTTTTAAAAAAATATTTTATTTTATTATTTATTTATTAGAGACAGGCATAAGGAGAGAAAGAGAGGGAAAGGGCAAGCCAGGGCCTATAGCTACTGCAAACAAACTTCAGATGCATGTGCCACCATGTGCATCTGGCTTACATGGGACCTGAAGAATTTAACCTGGGTCCTTATGCTTCACAGGCAAGTGCCTTAACTACGAAACTATCTCTCTAGCCCTCTTTCTCTATTCTTTATCCATTTTACAACTTGAGACATTGCCCTTTGATTATTAATTTATAGGTGTTATTTATGTATTATATACCAGAAAACTTAAATGTTTGTGTAGCCAAATCTCATTTCATTTTTCCTATTTAAAAATTCTTCAGGAAATGATTTTACTGTGAGGTGTAAGATTGGTATTTTAGTTTTTGTTACAGTAATGTTAACTATTCTGTCTCTTGTGTCATATATTGAATTGCATTACTTGCCCATGTGTATGTGTTCTATCTGTATAGATATGGATAACTACATATAGTTTTTCTTTTTTTCTTTCAGAACAGGATGCAGGCCTTGATGCCCTTTCCTCTATTATCAGTCGCCAAAAACAAATGGGGCAGGAAATTGGGAATGAACTGGATGAACAAAATGGTAAGGACAAATCCAAAACTGATCAGATTTTCCATTTATTATAAAAACTACAGGCTCAAATATTTGTTGGATAATTGTAATATTATATGTATGGCATGTGACATGGTTTGATATCAGTAGACTGTGATTTTTTTTAAAGGATTTTATTTGTCAGAGTAGAGATAATATGGATGTGATGCCAAGGCCTCTTTCAGAGGCCACTACAAATGAGCTCTAGACACACGTGCCACTTTGTATGTCTAGCTATATGTGGGTACTAGGGAATTAAACCTGGGCCTGTAGGCTCTGCAAGCAAGAGCCTTTAACTGCTGAGTTATTAATGTACTTGATGGTGGTTTGTGGCCAACTTAGACTGTAGTTATCAAATATTGCATAAATAAATGTGACTAAAAGATTTCCAGTTCTCAGTGGTTTCTTAAATTTAACTAATTATATTTGGCTTTCTTGAGAGAGGGCTTCACTATGTATCCTTGTCCAGCCTAGATCTCTTTCTTTCTGTCTACACACACACACACACACACACACACACACACGTACGTACGTATGTACGTACGTACATACATACATACATACATACACACATACCAGGCTGGCCTTAAACTTGGAGCAATCTTCTGTCTGCCTCCCAAGTAATGATATTACAGGTGTGTGCCACTACTCTTGGCCTGACTGCTTTTAAAAATACTTTGGGTCTGAGAGATAGCCCCATAAACCTGCAGGCGAGAGTTCAAATCACCAGCACCCAGTAAATCTGGATGCAAAAATGGCACATGCACCTGTAATCCCTACACACCTGTGGCAGTGAGAGATGGAATCAGGAGTAGCCAAACAACAAGAGAGACCCTTTCTCAAACAAGGTCGAGATTAAGAGCAACATCCTGAGGTTGTCCCCTGACCTCTGCACACATGGTGTGGCATGTATGTGCTCACACAGTCACACACACTCATAGGTCTACATGCACACAAACAAATGAAACAAGTACCTTGTGTATGAATTGTTTATCTTCAGAGCTTTTCTTTTGTGTTGGTGTGAAATTTCTCAATGCTTTGTATCCATATCTATTGTCCATATAGATATGGCATCCAGAGCTATATAGATAGCTGTCTCTCTCTCACTCATACACATTGGTACAAAACATAATGAGGGGAGTTTTCTCTCTTTCCATCCTAAATCGCAGGCTGCAGGACAAAAAACTGTTTGAAGATGTTTGTGTGGGGCGTGATGTGACAAGCGTGGTTTGAGACAGATAAACCTGCACACCACCGCAGTCTGGAACTTTGAGAAGAGGCTCCCTGAAAGGCTCTTGTGCATGAGTGTGGGTTGGGGGTAAGAGCTTGGATAAGAATCGTAGCAGTAGAAATAGAGAAGAATCAGGATGTATTCAGGAGACTGCCAGTGCTGGGACATGTCAGGCAAATTGAGAGGAGTTACTGGTTTCTGAGCAGAGCCTAAGTCCAGATTAGACATATCCAGTCAGAGGCGCCAATGAGATATGGTACCAGAGGCTGGTGAGACAGGACAAGGAGAGATTGGAGAAGCCTCTGCATGGAGGTGGTACATGAAAACCCCTGACAGGTGGGTTCCACCAAGCTAGCATTTATGGGGGTGCCTGCTGCTTGTTCAGCGCTGTCAGCTACTTTGTCTCATCACAAGATTGTAGAGGCCGCGTTGTCCTCATTTTTAGAGACAAAGCTCAGAGCAGCTGTGAGACCTCCAAGTGCCTTGTCTTTTATAGGAGACAAGGCTGCTTTTTCTATTATGCCATCACTTTTGCTGAGGAAGACAACAGAGGGAGAGGAAAGTGCAAAGCAAAGGTTTTGAGGTTTTACTTTGGTGACAGTTTTTTATTTTTATTTTTATTTTTTTGAGATAGAGTTTTGTATCCCACACTGGCCTCAAACTCACTCTGTAGCCTGAGAATGAACTTAAGCTTCTGATTCTCCTGTCTGTACCTCTCAAGTGCTGGACTTACCCGTGTGTGACAAAGTGCCTGGTGTAGGTGGTGCTGGGGGTTAAACCCAGGGTGTTGTCCATGTGACAGAAGCACTCTACCAACTAAGCCACATCCCCAGCTAGGATGGCTTTTGAGAAAAGTTAGCCTCACATGTGAGCAAGCAGGGGAGTCCTGGTCGTGGCTAAGGGCTCTCTGTGCAGGGAGGGTGCATTAACCAAAGTCGTACAGCATGCACTTCTTTTCTGGATCCCAAGGAGGAGTGTGCTAATTTGTTCCCATGGTTTTATTCCATTTGCCTCTCATAAATAAATAAATCCAGCTGTTGATCATCTATCACACATGGATTCCTGAGCCAGTGGAGAAACCCCGCCTCGGTAGTCTTACTGGCGGCTTTCACTAGCGTCAGCACAGGGAGGGCCACGTCCCTGCTTTTCCCAGTGGTTAACATGAACAGGCCAGCTCATACATTTGCATATAGTTGGTCAGGTATTGTGACCAATTATGGATGTTGGTCAGTTTCTTCTTTGTAAGACAGTATTAGTATGAAAACAAACTTTATGGGAAAATCCGCCTATTTGGTATCTAGCTGTTCTTTATCGTAGGGAAATTAAGCCTAGTTAGTGGACTTGGCCTCAAACTGGTGAACATGTCCTATGATGTGTATGGTCACAGTATCTGTGGGTAGATAGCCAAGTATTGAAGATGTATAATGTATTTGGCAATTACCTTTCCAGGTGAAATCACCATGTATTTTCCAAGCATAAGTAAACACACCAGCTTGTCTTGTCTCTGGTTTATTGGTTATTGAACTTGGCTGCAAATTAGAATTTCCTGTGGAGCTTGTATCACCCACCCTTGCCCCCCATCCCAGACAGAATTCCTAAGCTGTATTTGTGTTGATTTTTTTATGGCTGCCATAACACTAGTATGAAAGTCGTGGCTTAGAGCAATGCAAACTTTCACAGTTTGGTAGGGTAAAGGCCTGACAGGCCTTGCTGGGTGAAAACCGAGATGTCAGCAGCAAGGATGCAGTCCTTTCTGGAGTGAGCACTAGGGATGAGTTGGTTTGGTTTCCCTGCCTTTTCCAAGCTCTAGTGGCTACCCTCATTACTTAGCTTAGGGTCCCTGCCTTTGGCTTGGGCCCACACTGGTAGATGGAGGCCTTTGATATCATGTTGCTTCTCTTTGAATCTCCCAGGGGTCACTTTGCATCCATCCACAGAATCCAGGAAAATCTCTTTCTTTTAAGGTGTGGTGGTTTAAATATAAAATGCCCTCCATACCCTTATGTGTTTCAATACTTAATCACCAGATGATGGAGCTTTCTGAGAGTTGTGGAACCCTTAGGAGATAGAGCCTTTCTGGAGGAAGTGTGTCACTAGGGGGTTTACCTTGAGGTGTCAGAGCTGAGCCCCACAAACTGTTTTCTCTGCTTCTTTTCTGCCTACATAACAGTATGACAAGTTGGTGCCTTCCTTGCCCTGAACTATAAGCCAAATTAAAACCTTTCCTTCCCTAAGTTTCTTCTGTTCAGGTATTTTGTGCTGGCAATGTGAAAGTAACTTATACATAAGGCCAGCTAGGAACTAGAAACTTTCACCTCACTTGCAACCTTGCATCTTGACAGAGTCCAAGGACTAAAACTTTGTATCTTTATAGCCATTACTCTGTCTACCATCGAACTTTAGCTTGCCACCAGCAACTTAGTGCCCAAGCACTGACTGTATTGAGAGAAAGTAGTTACCTTCACATTGCTTCTCACGAGTTCATGTGACACATGCAGACCCCACACGTACACAGAATATTACATAGCTGTACACAGTTACATAGAGCTCATGGTTACAGGCAGAACATTTTGTTCTCATCACATATTTTCCCAATCTTTTTGCATCTTCCCACCACATCTCTTCAGTCTTCATCTGCAACCCAGACCCTGATTGATATGTGTGTATGTAGACAACTACAGGGTATTTTTCTGTGAGCTGCCAACATAAACTGGGTTTCTCTGTGGTAGCCTCCCAGGGAGGTAGCAATTGTTAAGTGGTTTTCTGATGTGCATGTTTTCTCCTCAGAGATAGGGCAGATTTGTCCATTTTCTACACAAGAACTGAAAGAGAGAGTCTGAGGATTAAAAAAAAAAACAAAAACAAAACAAAACAGAAAAACAAAAAACCTTATCCCTGACAGTACTACAACCAGCTTCCATTCCTTTCATTGAAGTGAACCAGGAATAGTATCTGTAGGGGGGTCTTTATTGTGATATGCATGTGTCATGAGAAATGGGGAGCACTGTCAGTGAGTTACTGAGCTACTGAATTAATCTTTTGGTTTTCATTAAAGAAACAATAAACTAGAATAATGGCCAGCCACACCATTTAGAAAGCAAGTCTTTAACCACTGAGCCAGCCAGACCATTTTTGAATATGTGTCAAACCTTGCAAAACTCACTGTGCTAGAACCTAACCACATAGCTGAAGGGTCTGATTATTGTCAATCATTCAGCTTTAGTCTCCTCACAGAGAGCTAAGCGTCCAAAAAGCACCACACTAGTTACTAGTTCATGTGCTAGTAACTAGGCCTAGAAGGAGAAAGAGAAGTAGTAAAGAGGAAATTCCAGTGGTCGGAGCCTGCTTGTTGCTGCTTTGTTAGGGATGGGTGTGGGGGAACCATTGAGTCGGCTCATCAGGTGAATTGAGTGGATACGAAGGGCTTGTATCCAAAGGCTGTTCCAAAACCACTTATGACACCAATTTATTGAAAAATTCCTTACAGTTCATGTTCAATAAGATAGCCTTTAAAAAAAAAACACTGTAACAGAAAATGAATGGGGTTGTCTTGACATGATACATGTAGATACTCGGAGGACAAGCCTTAACAGCAGCAGAGGCACATGAGAGTAAAGCTGTGCTGGTATGTGTGACCTTCACCTTCCCACTGAGGGAGGCGTGTGTGTGACCTTCACCTTCTCACGGAGGGTGGGACGTGTGTGACCTTCACCTTCTCACGGAGGGTGGGATGTGTGTGACCTTCACCTTCTCACGGAGGGTGGGATGTGTGTGACCTTCACCTTCTCACGGAGGGTGGGATGTGTGTGACCTTCACCTCAGTGAGGGTGGGATGTGTGTGACCTTCACCTTCTCACTAAGGGAGGCGTGTGTGTGACCTTCACCTTCTCACTGAGGGAGGCGTGTGTGTGACTTCACCTTTCAAGGACTTGACTCACCTTGAGGGTGGGACGTGCGTGACCTTCATGCTTCTCACTGAGGGCGGGACGTGCGTGACCTTCATCCTTCTCACTGAGGGTGGGACGTGTGTGACCTTCACCTTCTCACTGAGGGTGGGACGTGTGTGACCTTCACCTTCTCACTGAGGGCGGGACGTGCGTGACCTTCATCCTTCTCACTGAGGGCGGGACGTGGTGACCTTCATCCTTCTCACTGAGGGGGGACTGTGCGTGACCTTCATCCTTCTCACTGAGGGCGGGACGTGCGTGACCTTCATGCTTCTCACGAGGGCGGGACGTGCGTGACCTTCATCCTTCTCACTGAGGGGGACGTGCGTGACCTTCATCCTTCTCACTGAGGGCGGGATGTGCGTGACCTTCATCCTTCTCACTGAGGGCGGGACGTGCGTGACCTTCATGCTTCTCACTGAGGGCGGGACGTGCGTGACCTTCATCCTTCTCACTGAGGGCGGGACGTGCGTGACCTTCATCCTTCTCACTGAGGGTGGGACGTGAGTGACCTTTACCTTCTCACTGAGGGTGGGACGTGTGTGACCTTCACCTTTCACTGAGGGCGGGACGTGCGTGACCTTCATCCTTCTCACTGAGGGCGGGACGTGCGTGACCTTCATCCTTCTCACTGAGGGCGGGACGTGCGTGACCTTCATGCTTCTCACTGAGGGCGGGACGTGCGTGACCTTCATCCTTCTCACTGAGGGCGGGACGTGCGTGACCTTCATCCTTCTCACTGAGGGTGGGACGTGTGTGACCTTTACCTTCTCACTGAGGGTGGGACGTGTGTGACCTTCACCTTCTCTGGAGGGCGGGAGTGTGCGTGACCTTCAATCCTCTCACTGAGGGCGGGACGTGCGTGACCTTCATCCTTCTCACTGAGGGTGGGACGTGTGTGACCTTCATCCTTCTCACTGAGGGCGGGACGTGTGTGACCTTCATCCTTCTCACTGAGGGCGGGACGTGTGTGACCTTCATCCTTCTCACTGAGGGCGGGACGTGTGTGACCTTCACCTTTCACTGAGGGCGGGATGTGCGTGACCTTCATCTTCTCACTGAGGGCGGGTACGTGCCTTCATCCTCTCATGAGGCGGACTTCTCACTGAGGGGGGGACGTGTGTGACCTTCATCCTTCTCACTGAGGGCGGGACGTGTGTGACCTTCACCTTCTCACTGAGGGTGGGACGTGTGTGACCTTCATCCTTCTCACTGAGGGTGGGACGTGTGTGACCTTCATCCTTCTCACTGAGGGCGGGACGTGTGTGACCTTCATCCTTCTCACTGAGGGCGGGACGTGCGTGACCTTCATCCTTCTCACTGAGGGCGGGACGTGTGTGACCTTCACCTTCTCACTGAGGGCGGGACGTGCGTGACCTTCATCCTTCTCACTGAGGGCGGGACGTGCGTGACCTTCATCCTTCTCACTGAGGGCGGGACGTGCGTGACCTTCACCTTCTCACTGAGGGCGGGACGTGTGTGACCTTCAGCCTTCTCACTGAGGGGGGACGTGTGTGACCTTCATCCTTCTCACTGAGGGCGGGACGTGTGTGACCTTCACCTTCTCACTGAGGGCGGGACGTGTGTGACCTTCATCCTTCTCACTGAGGGCGGGACGTGTGTGACCTTCACCTTCTCACTGAGGGCGGGACGTGTGTGACCTTCATCCTTCTCACTGAGGGCGGGACGTGTGTGACCTTCATCCTTCTCACTGAGGGCGGGACGTGTGTGACCTTCATCCTTCTCACTGAGGGCGGGACGTGTGTGACCTTCACCTTCTCACTGAGGGTGGGATGTGCGTGACCTTCATCCTTCTCACTGAGGCGGGACGTGGTGTGACCTTCATCCTTCTCACTGAGGGTGGGACGTGTGTGACCTTCACCTTCTCACTGAGGGTGGGACGTGTGTGACCTTCACCTTCTCACTGAGGGGCGGGCATGTGTGTGACCTTCATCCTTCTCACTGAGGGGGGACGTGTTGACCTTCATCCTTCTCACTGAGGGCGGGAAGTGTGTGACCTTCATCCTTCTCACTGAGGGTGGGACTGTTGTGACCTTCACCTTCTCACTGAGGGTGGGCATGTGTGACCTCACCTTCTCACTGAGGGCGGGGACGGTGTGACCTTCACCTTCTCACTGAGGGCTGGAGGTGAGTGACCTTCATCCTTCTCACTGAGGGCGGGAACGTGTGTGACCTTCATCCTTCTTCACTGAGGGCGGGACGTGTGTGACCTTCATCCTTCTCACTGAGGGCGGGATGTGCGTGACCTTCATCCTTCTCACTGAGGGCGGGATGTGTGTGACCTTCATCCTTCACACTGAGGGTGGGACGTGTGTGACCTTCACCTTCTCACTGAGGGTGGGACGTGTGTGACCTTCTCCTTCTCACTGAGGGCGGCATGTGCTGTGAACATGCACCTTCTCACTGTGGGCGGGACTGTGTACTTCTCCTTCACACTGAGGGTGGGATGTGTGTGACCTTCATCCTTCTCACTGAGGGCGGGATGTGTGTGACCTTCACCTTCTCACTGAGGGCGGCATGTGTGTGACCTTCACCTTCTCACTGAGGGCGGGATGTGTGTAACATTCACCTTCTCACTGAGGGCGGGATGTGTGTGACCTTCACCTTCTCACTGAGGGTGGGACGTGTGTGACCTTTACCTTCTCACTGAGGGTGGGATGTGTGTGACCTTCATCCTTCACACTGAGGGTGGGACGTGTGTGACCTTCACCTTCTCACGGAGGGTGGGACGTGTGTGACCTTCACCTTCTCACTGAGGGAGGCGTGTGTGTGACCTTCACCTTCTCACGGAGGGCGGGATGTGTGTGACCTTCACCTTCTCACTGAGGGAGGCGTGTGTGTGACCTTCACCTTCTCACTGAGGGCGGGATGTGTGTGACCTTCATCCTTCTCACTGAGGGTGGGACGTGTGTGACCTTCACCTTCTCACTGAGGGTGGGATGTATGTGACCTTTATCCTTCTCACTGAGGGTGGGACGTGTGTGACCTTCATCCTCACTGAGGGTGGGACGTGTGTGATCTTCATCCTTCTCACTGAGGATGGGATGTGTGTGACCTTCATCCTTCTCACTGAGGGTGGGATGTGCGTGACCTTCATCCTTCTCACTGAGGGTGGGACGTGTGTGACCTTCACCTTCTCACTGAGGGTGGGATGTGTGTGACCTTCATCCTTCTCACTGAGGGTGGGATGTGTGTGACCTTCATCCTTCACACTGAGGGCGGCATTTTTGTGAACTTCACCTTCTCACTGAGGGCGGGACGTGTGTGACCTTCATCCTTCTCACTGAGGGTGGGATGTGTGTGACCTTCATCCTTCTCACTGAGGGCGGGATGTGTGTGACCTTCATCCTTCCTGCTAAGGATGGGATGCCCTCAGTTAGGCAGGCCTTCTGTTGTTTGTCCGTGTGTGAACACTTTTTTACTTTCTTCTTAGAATAAGATTTTTAAGGCTCATCCTTTTCATAGATTCCATAGTGTCCAAATCTTGTGTTTCTTAAAGCCCCCTTGTTCCTTTTGCTGGGGAATGATGTGTAGAAACCACAATCTCAGTGCAGACTATGCTCATTGCCACTGGGTGTCACTGCTTTGACACCTTTCTTCTTTTTATCATTATGATTTTGCTTTTATACCTTTCATGATTCTTGGTCCTTTACTGGTAACCTGCTTTTCTTTAGGATTTTTTTTTTTTTATTAACTGCTGATGTCTTGAAATTTTATCCACACACCTTGATATAGTATATATTTTTATTCATTGTGTTGAGTGTGTGCTTGAGGTGCCTTATAATTTAGTTACTTCGCTTTTGGAAAATTCTCTTGTAATTTTCTTCTTCCTGTTTTTCCTCATTGTCTTCTGTAACTCTTACTGGTCAGATTTGGATTGCCTGAATCATTCCTGTAAGTCTTTTGTTTTTCCTCTCTGGGTTACTATCTGTCCTACTGTTTGTTGTACTTTCTGATTGTAATAGCAAAGGACCACACACATGTTTTTTAACTGTTGACAATTATCTCTGTGACTAACTTATTTTTCTTTCTTGTGGTGCTAGGGATTGAACTCAGGGCCGGGCACATGCTAGTCAAGTGCTTTACTGCCCCTGTGGTTAACTTTTTATTTATTTATGAGACAGAATATGTGCATTAATTTAGGCCTTGTACTCTCTTTTCCATGAATGCTGTCTCCATCTTCCCAGTTAAACTCCCTCCTCTTTCATTTGATGAATCACCAAATCCCTGTTTGTAAAATCCCTATGTCCTAAAGATCACAAGCATATATCTACTTCTGTCCATCAGCACCACCTGGGCCACTGCCACCTTTTGCCTGAATTACTGCAAGAGTCTTACCTCATGTCTTATTTCCTTCTCAGCTTTCCTTCACTTTATATTAAGAGCATATTTTTAGAACACAGACATGATCACATTACCAGCATTGAGTGGTTCTCTCATTGCTTTCCTGAAAGAGTCCATACTTGTTCACCATGATCTAGCCGTCACATTCCCTGTCATGATCACAATATACCCTAACCACAGTGACCCACCCAAGCTGAGTCTGGCCCCTCCTACTATGGTGACTCTTTTCCCATTGTTTAGAATTGTTATGTTCCCTGCCCCCTCCTACCCCGTTGTGCGCACACACGCGCGCACGTGCACACACACACACACACACAGCCTTCCCTTTTGTTGTTGCCCCCCTCCCAATAATACACATCATGCTGACTCATTCAGTTTCAACATAGGTTGGAATGTCATTTTCTCTGGGGAGTCTTCCTTTTGTGCATGCCCCCTCTGAACTGTATTTTCCTGGCCATAGCTTTTACCATTCCCTGATGGTTATGTGTGTATATTCAGACTGCTCTGGAGCCTCCAGGAGGGCAGGTGCTCTCTTTTGAGCATGCAGATCATTGGTAGAGCACTCCTGTAGCTTGTTCAAGGTCTTAAGCTTCACCTCTAACACTGCTAAAATTAAAAAAAAAAAAGGCGGGGTTGAGAGACGTGGAGGGTTTGACAGAGAAGAAGGTGGTGCAGTGACTGTCAGGTGCTTTCCTCAGGCTTTGAAGAGAGGTGGTGAAGGGGCTACCGACCAGGGGGAGCAGAGAGGAAGGGAAGGTATGCAAGGCAAGGAAAGGCAGAAAATGGATCCCCCTTTAGTGTCTCTGAAGGAACACCTTGATTTCATTCCAATGAAACTGATCTTAGACTTCTTTCTCTAGTACTGTGAAGGAATAAATAAAGGAATGTTGTTTTAAGCTACTATAGCTATTGCTGTAGAGGAATATTACTTTAAGCTACTAGGTATATGGTAATTTATTAGAACAGCAACAGAAAACTAATATGAGTAATTACTGTGTCATTTTTTCAGTTGCTAGAGAATTCAGATACCTGCCTTTATGCTAAAAAATGTGCCTTATATATGTGTCCATAACTCTTTTAACTCTTGAAGTGATTTCCTTAAAGCATAGTTCCTAGGAGGAAACATCTGTTGATGGTGCCCATATCAGCTACATGAGGTCTCCTGAGCTGTCTGTTTGGCTCTTTGAGGACAGAACTAGTCTCACTATAAAACACAAGAAGAGAGGGAAACTTTTTCTGTATTTCCAGTACCAGAATTTCTCAAAGTGTGTTAGACAAACTTATTTTTTTGTCAAATATAGAGCAATGACTTATATTTGAGTAGTTGTATACTTTATTATGTTAGAGATAAAACGTGATTAGCATTTGAAACCTGTGACTTCATAGCAGTGAAGAAGTTCCTGATTATGTTAACTTAAAGAGCTAGTCCAAGAAGAGCAACTTTATATAAAGACAAAGATCTGTATATACAGCTCAAGTGAAATGTGAATACGACAGAAACAGATTATGTACAGCTAAGGAGAAATAGAAACATGACATAAACTTCTGAAGGAGATATTAGATGTGCTGAGTTTTGGGAAACACAGCTATAGGAAGATTCACTTTGTTAAAGCCCAAGTTGCTATAAAGCACTTAGCTTGGTTTTAGCCTTGTCAGTGTGAGGCCACATGATTTAATTATTGCACCTCTCCACTTGACCTTCCTACTGCTATGATCACACATTAGATGGGTGGAGGAGTTGGAGGATCTGCTGCCATAGTACCTTCCAACCCTAGTGCTTACACGTATTTGCTGAGTTGAATTTGAAAATATATATGTGTGTGTGTAAGGAGGTAGTCCCAACAGGAGTCATGGTTTCTAATACTGCACTCTCAGAGCTTAAACACACTTAACTCTGGAAGGAAGGAAGACAGGTAGAAATGGCTTTGCATGCAAAGAGATGTACATGGATTTGAAGTGAGGGGGTTCTTGTTGCTGCTTGGCAGATGGGATGTGAGCAGGGGGGGTCCATTACCTGTAGCTTTAACCTAAAGAGAGCGATGATGAGCTTAGCATCCCTCTATGGGATTAGGCAGATTAAAATTCAAGGACACTTTTATGAATTCAACACAGGAACCTAGCAGTCTCCCCACCCATCCACTCAACCAAATTTGGTATGTAAGCAAACATCATTGTCAGGAGGGAAGGAAAGGGTTTTCTCTAATAGGCCATGCTGGTCTGACTTACGATTTCCTTTTCCATTCAGTGGATGTTAGCTTGTTCCAGGCATTAGTGGGGTAGCTTCTCAAGCCTGCCTTTTATTTATAAACACATTTGCTACTTTCTTAATCTCTGAGAATCTTGGGCTGGGAAGGAGATTATGGGATCATCCTTTTGTCCTACCCCTGCCATCTTCCAGAAGAACGTCCATCTAGTCATCTCTGAGCAGAGTCAACTGTTCTTTCTTCTGCAATATTCCCAGAAGGTATTATACAGTGGCAGTTTACCTTCCTCCATTTGAACATTTTTCTTGAAGGGTTCCATGTGTAGCTGTTGTTTTAGAATTAATAAACTTTTTCTAGTGAGGTCCTTTTTTCTAGATCCAAAGTTATATTTTCATTTCTTATTATGCCTTCTAAATTGTGTACTTATCAAGCATATATGGAGTGCCTGCCATGTGCTAAGCATGGGACTAGAATCCACATCTATAACTATGGCAAAAAACCTGGCTCCTACCCTCACAGAGCTCTGATTCTTCTGGTGGTTGGGAGATGGCTACTGCACACATACACCATGGTGGCAGGACCTGGGAAGTACTAGATTCTATTAGGTCATGTCCCACAAGAATCTTGCATGGTTAGAAGGCGAGGAAAACCTTCTGTGCTGGTTTGAGTGTAAAATGTCCCCCATAGCCTCAACTGTTTGTAATTAAGTTGCCTACTTAGTCCAGCTGGTGGAGCTTTTGGGAGGTGGGGCCATAATGGAGGAGGTGTGTTGCTAGGGGCAGACTTGGGGTTGATTAGTCCAGCCTTACTGTGTGTTGAGAACTTGCTCACTCAGATGACTTCCTTCCTGCCATGTGTTGGAGACGTGATGACCCTCTGCCATGTGGAAACTTCCCCTCAAAACTGTAAGCTTGAATTAAATCCTTTCTTTCTATAATCTGCTTCTGGTGTTTTGTCCCAGCAAAACGTAACTGCTATACCTTCCTTGAGGAAATAATGTTCCAGTGGATATTAAAGGGATAATTGGTAGAAGAGAGCATGTACTTAGCATGCACAAAGAATGGGTTTAGTCCCCAGCACCCCAGTATAAATAAGCAAATAAAGAAATGGAGAAGCAGGACTTAGTTGTTTAAAAAGCAAAAGGGAGATCACTTCAAACAGAGGGAATAGCATATGCAAAGGCCGTTTGTCTGCAAAGGAGCCAATGTGATTGAGAAGCTTGGAAGAGGTCCCTTCAGTGTTCCCAGAGTCCAGAGAACAGGGGAGGAGCTGGGAAAGAAGAGAGGGCTGAGAAGAGAAGCAGGGTTCAGTGCACATGTGATCATCAGCTTGGAGCTAGTAGCTTGTGTAAAAGTGCTCAGTTTGCTACTAGTTAATTTGTGATTTCTGTCTATGTAACTTTCTTAAAATAAGTGAGACAAATAATTCTCCATACATTTAATATATATATATATGTATATATGTACACATATATATAGCTATATGAATACATATGTTAAATATGTATTTCATTATGTTTATTAAATATGATATCTTTTTTTTAAATTGTCCCATATCAGTTAGCACATCTAAGCTAAGAATTTAGCCATTTTGAGGGAGAAGAAATAACCATGTTGGACAGGACACATTCAATTGAGAAGTATTTACTGAGTTGTTCATGTGTCTGGCTCTCAATATAGTGAAAAACAGAATAACGACAACAACAACAAAAGGTGTTTCTTTTAATGCTCTTACAATCTAGGTGAGTAAGATAGATGTTAAGCAGATTCATCCCAAAACAAAAATATTTTATGAAATTGTTCTAAGTGCTGTCAAGGAAGAGGGAGTATGGGAGGGGATGACAGGGAGTCTAATTTTGAGTGGCAGGAGGAGGCTGAGGCTTCAGGAATGGGTCAGCATTGGTCAATGCAGAGGTGCTGGCATAGCGGTCCAGGGAGAGGAGACCTCTCACAATGAGTGTGGGGACCTAAAGAGAACCATGTAAGTTGCAGACACCAAAAGGCTCTGTATCTGGAAGGTGGTAAGCAATGAGACAACGAAAACATGGTTGTAGAGGCCTGCTTCAGGGCGTGGAGGGCTATGCAGTTGTGAAAGCCTTGTGGGCTCTGAAAACTGCAGAGCATTTATAGTTTCCTGGGAAGGACTTTGGGTTTTTTTTTTTTTTTTTTTTTTTTTTTTTTTTTTGCCACAATCAACAGCCTCAGTCAGAAAACAGCTACATTAGCCGTAATACTGAGCAGAAATAATACATCCTCCTTCAAATAGAGCTTCTACCCTCCATAAACATTGTTATTTAGTGATTTTGATATAAGTCCTTTAGGGTTTATAATTGCCACTGGTTTTTCTTTTTACCCATTGTTTCTAAATCTAAACATGCATTGCTAAACGATCTGTTAGTTAGCTTATGGTGACTATCACAAAATACCCACCTGTTGTAGTCAGGTTCGCATTGCTGACAGAAATCACCCAACAAAGAGAAGCTTGTGGGGGGAAAAAAGTTTATTTTGTCTTACGGACTCAAGGGGGAAGTTCCATAATGGCAGGGAAAACAATGGCATGAACATAGGGTGGACATCACATCCTGGCCAATATCAGGCAGACAATAGCAACAGGAGAGTGTGCCAAACACTGGCAAGGGGAAACTGTTATAATAAGCCCACCCCCAACAATACACTACCTCCAGGAGGCTTTAATTCCCAAATTGCCATCAGCTGGGCACCTAGCATTCAGAACACCTAAGTTTATGGGGGACACCTGAATCAAACCACCACATTCTGCTCCTGGTCCCCATAAACTGATAACCATATATATATAAAATATAATGCATTCAGTCCAACTTTAAAAGTCCCCATAGTTTTATCAATCTCAATGATGTTCAAACATTCCCATAAGCCAAGGTCTTTTAACTGAGTCTTAATACCAAAAAAATCCCCTCAAAACACATAATGGCACAGAATAAACATTCACACTGCAAAATATGGCATTGGGAATAGCAAAGAAATATTCAACCAATACAAAATTTAAACAGGGCAAACATCAAACTCTGTAGCTCCAAGTCCAACAACTCTAGTCAGTGACAAGTCTCCAAGTCTGATAATTCTAAGCAGCAGCAAGTCTCTGGAGTTCCAGTTCTGCACCTCCAGTTAGGCTACTCACAGTCCTTGAAAACTTCATCGGGGCCAGCAGCTCTCCTTAGCAGCCATTTCGTGATCCCGGCATCTCCACTGCAACCCATGGTCCATCCTCATGGCTCCATTGGGTCTCCATGCAGGCAATCCTGCTTCATACTGCCCATGGCCATTTCCACAACACAAGACCATGTTGCAAACTCAATGACCCTCTCTTTCCTGCATTTTTTTATACTCTACAATACCAGATAGGATGCCAATTTGTTAATCCTGGGGGGAATAAAGCAGACTTTGAAGAACAGGGTACTCCTTGAGCACTCAGACCCCTTCAAAAGATTGCATTCTTTCTGTTATCCCAATGTAGGTCAGCTGGTCCAGTCTCAAAGGTTGTAATCTCTCATACAATTGCAGTTGAACAGGTAGCAGTTTCAGCCCAAAGATTTCAGTTTTTTTTTTCTGTACCATATCCCTCTACTCCACCAACCCATTTCTATGCAATGCAGCCCTGCACAAATTCTCAGGACATGGGCATAACAGCCTGACACACAAACTGCTTCTAGCCCAGTCCAGACAAAGCTCCTTTTTATCCTCATAAGCCAAACCTCACAGTCCATAGTTCTTACTGCATTCAAGTCTTCCACGCTGACCAGAATAATCCATCAAGCTGTACTTACAGCACTGCAAGATGTCTCTTAAGCCAAAATTTCAAATTCATCTGCATCCTTATTGAAAATCAGCTCTGAAAGGCCAAAGCCACACAGTCAGGTGCCAGCAGCAATCCCACTCCTCAGTACTAACTTTACTGTTGCAGTCAGGTTCGCATTGCTGGCAGAAATCACCCAACCAAGAACAGCTTGTGGGGAAAAAGGTTTGCTTTGGCTTGCAGACTAGAGGGGAAGCTCCATGATGGCAGGGAAAATGATGGCATGAGCAGACGGTGGACATCACCTCCTGGGCAACATCAGGTAGACAATAGCAACAAAAGAGTGTGCCAAACACTGGCAAGGGGAAACTGGCTATAATACCCATAAACCTGCCTCCAACAGTGCAATGCCTCCAAGAGGCTTTAATTTCCCAATTGCCATCAGCTGGGGACCTAGCATTCAGAACATCTAAGTTTATGGGGACACCTGAATCAAACCACCACACTACCTTATAGAAGGAAAATGTTATTTTGGTTCACAGTTCTAGAGGTATCAGTTTATGATCAATTGGCCCCATTGCTTTAGGCCTATAGTGGGGCAATATGTTCTAGTTGGAGTGTCCAAGCAGCAAAGCCACTCACTTCACAATGTGGAAGGAAGAGAACACACCTCAGTGACCTCCCAGTAGATCCCACCTCTTAAGGGCTCCACCATCTTCCAAAAGCCCCATCCAAAAGGAATCAGAGGACTTTGAGGGGCATTCAAGAACCAAACCATAGTGCCAACTTTTTATTGTTTTCTCATTGAGTTGCAAAGGGATCAGAGAATTGTTCTATGCTTGTGATGCCTGTTCTTCAGAACTTAAGGTCTCTTCTGAAGCTTTGTAACAACTAATTTGTAACTGCTGCATCTGTGGCCGGAGAGGGTATGTATCCCTAGTTTGGGGGAGACAAAATTTTATTTACATTGATTTGATCAAGTTTCTTAATTATTCACATTTTGCATGTCTTTATAAAATGGGTTTCTTCTTTCTCAGAAAGAGATGTGGTAACATATCCTTCAGTGTTTGTGAGCATCGTGATTGCCCATGTGACTGGATCAATTTTTATTTTATGAAGTTTAAGGAAAAATGATCAGATATGTATGTATGATTTAGTTTTTATTAGTTATATTTCTGTGATAGAAATATCTGTCTCTAGTACATTTAAGTCTTAGGTCTATTCAGCTAATAATATCACTGCATAGACTGACTTTTGGATACTTTTACCTGGTATACAGTTCTCAGAATTTTTGGTCTAGGACCTTTATTGTCCTTCAAAGTTACGAAAAAGCCCTAAAAACTGATGGATTATATCTGTCAAAGATGCATTTGAAAATAGAAGAGACAAGTAAACGAATTATTTATTAAATAGTTTAAAAATAATAACCTATTATATGTTAATATAAATTTATGAAAGATCCCTTTTTTCAAAAAATTAGAGGAATCACATTGTTTTGCTATTTCATAGACATCATTTGTGTTTGACTTAATAATGAAAGCTGGATTCTGGTGTCTGTTTCTATATTCAATGGGTTGTAATATGTCATCTTGGCTGATGTAGATAAAATGTATGACATACAGATATGTAGGTGAAAAATGAAGTATTTTAATAACTTTTCCAGGTAATGTAGCTTTTCTTTTTTGACATCACACCAAACTTAATGAGTATTTTCTTAACGGTTAGTTGCAATATGGAACTTGAAATTTTATCACTTCAATTTCATACTGTGTTCACTGTGAACACCTACCATTTAAACATTACTGGACACTTTGCTATAAAAGAAAGGTCTAGGGTTTTTCCCTGTGATTACATGCCGTGGCCCAGAAGTGACAAGTCAATTTGTTTCTTACCTACCACTAATTAGGTGTTCCTTCCAACCACCTGCATATGTGTAATGGGGAAATTGGAGTTCTGGGGTGCTTCCTAGAATCCCAAACCCTGAGTTCATATCTGCAAACTAACCAAAGAATTGGCAATACCAGATTCAAGAGAATGATTTTTAAAATACCACGTTTTACTAAAGATTTTACAAAGGAGTGCAGAAAGGGGAAGGCTGAGAAGTAAGGGGAGATAAAGTGGGGAGAAGAGAAGTACACAATGTGGAGCCCAAAAGCCCATGTGGGCCACGTGCAGCTCAGGAATCCATGTGACCAGATACAAATCTTATGGAACTTAGAATAAAATGTAAGGGGGAATTTTAAAAACAAAGTGAGCTTTCAAGAAGGACCAAAAGTGAAGATAGTAATAAAAGAAAAAAGGTATCTCTTCCCGTCCCGGCATGGCTGCCAGGGTGGGAAAGATCAGAAAAATGCTGCTGCCAGCTCCAGAGAGAGGAAAGAAATGGGCCCCTCTCTCCGTGGGCTCAGGTGGTATAGGTTTTGTGTCATCCCACCTGTACACACCAAACCAGGTGTCCCAGCCAGTCGGCCTGAGCTTAAAAGGAGAAGTCCACCCATACCTGGGCAGGGTGTGCACTTGAGAGGGATCTAATTGGGTGGGATGGATAAACACTAAATCCCAGGATTGGCATAGGTGGGGCAGGCTGAGATAGGTGTGGGGTCCTAAGGCCCCACCCTTTAAGGGCTGTCCTAAACCTGCCTAATTAATCTAAGTGCCTATTTTGCCATCCTCCACCCCCATGTAATCCTGCCAATACATTTGGTTGGTGAGCATGTTTGTTGAATGGTGAGAATGAATATCACAGGGGTGATATTTCATGATTGTGAGCCTCTGATGCCTACTAGCATGTGGCCTTGAGAAGTTAACCAATCCTTCTATATTCTTTCAGGTTTATCATATAGGGATTCATAAAACCTATTTCATGGTGTTAGGAACTTGAAAGAAGCTAATGTGTGGCACCCATTGTAAGCAGTCTGAAAGTGTCCTCTTTACTCGCTCTAATACATATGTGTGTATATACACTCTATTCTCTATCATTCATCTATCTATCTATCTATCTATCTATCTATCTGTCTGTCTATCTGTCTGTCTACCTACCTATCTTTTTATAAAAATGGTAGCCTGAACCAATGGGTGAGCCTATCCACTTTCTTTTCTAAATATTTGTCAAGATAGAATCACAAATTAAAGTTCTAAATTAGCTTTAATTAATGATTCTATAGTCAGGTTAACCAGAACTGGGACTAACATGGGGCCAGACAGCACTTATGGATAGAAAACAGAGAGAGAGAGAGACAGACAGACAGACAGACAGAGGGGCAGACAGACAGGAGTGAGGTATAAGAATTTACTTGATTTACTTTATTTGATGTAAGTGGCTGCCTAGGAGTGAATAAAACTCAGTTGCTGTAACTAACCAACATTTGTTACTGTGTTTATTCCTTGGTTTCATTTAGCATGAATGACTTCATGTTTGTTTGGTGTGTTGGGCCCTGTAGGAGCCTGGTCCAAATCAGTGCCATCCTACAAATTGTATTTAACACATAGAAAGAAATGTTAGATAAAATATTTCTGGAAGCTGCTTCCAATTCTTAGCTAGGGAAGGACAGAGGACAGAGGACCTTTTTCAGGTGCCAGAGGTGAAGATGCTAACCCATGCCCATGAATGGATGGAAGCTTTGTTCGTGGCCCTGAGATACTGGATCCAGACCACAGACTTTAGGGCCTGGTGTGCGTGCACCCATGTGGGGGTGAGGAGTGAGTTGTGAGCAGCTGAGAGTGGGCTTTCTAGATAGTCTGGAAGCTGGAAATGGCAGGTTTATGGGAAAGCGATTCCTCCCATCCCTACACAAGAGTGGGATACTCACTCAGGCCACCCACCTTGGGCCACAACATTTTAACATGCATACCTAACTTTATATTTTTCTGAAAAAACGTCTAAAGCAAATAAGTATCTCTGAATAAATCAAGTTTAGAATTCTTAAACTTCCTTTTAAACTCATCTTTCATGTTACTTTAAATGGAAGCCCTTTTTTTTTCCCTAGTCTGTGTTTTACTCAGATTTACCAACACTTTACTGACTTCTGCTGCAATTGTTCTATTCCTCAGCTCCTGATTTTCTTTTAATTTGGGGAATTGTAGTTTAAACATCAAGAAGCTTTAATACTCATGATTGCTTTTTTTCCACAGAAGTATGCTTTTTATAGTTATGGGATCTTTTAGACCTTTGAATGGTACTAATTAGAACCTTAACATTTTTCTTCTGCTGCTTGTATTACTTCTGCTTTCTTTTGGCACGTTTTGGTGTGCTCATCTTCGTCTTTCTCTTCTATGCTGCTATGGGCTGAATAACACCTCCTTCCCCAATTCATATGCTCTACTCCTTATGCACCCCTCTCACCACCACTAGTACTTCAGAATGTGACTGTGTGTGAAGAGTCTTTACAGAGTATTTAACTTTATTAAGTTAAAATGAGGTTGTTAGGGTGGGCCCTAATCCAATAGGAGGAAATTCCCTTATAAGAAGAAGAAATCAGAAGACATGGGGAAGACCAGCCAAGGAGAAGGGTCTAGGAAGAAATCAGCCCTGCTGACATCTTAATCTTGGACTTCTAGTGTCTGGAATTATGAGGAAATGAAGGTTTTTTTAGCCACCCAGTCTGTGGTATTTTTCCATGGCAGCCATTGCAAACCCTATATTCCTGCAGTGCCTGCTAATCTTCTATTGACTTTTTATTGCCAGACACCCTGTTGATTAGCATAGATAACTAAGATAGTAGATTTGTTGCAGCAGGGGTTTTTTTGTTTGTTGTTTTATCCAAAAGCCTTCTTTCTTGCCTGTGAGGACTCACCATGCACCTGTAAGTGGACAGGATATATGGTATGTAGGTTTCTATTCAGAGGGTGTGCTTAGGAAATAAAAAAGGGCACAAGAAGATTCAAGACCCTTTGCTGTAACTCTCACCACAAAATTAACAAAGTTAAGAGAGTTTTGTAACTGGGGGACGACATGACTTCTTTGATATATTGGACTTCTTCTTCCCCTGTGGTTATGCTGGAGACTGACTCATTTCCTACCCTGGACACCCACTCCATAGGTCTCCTTTGGCAGTCCTTCCTCTCCAGGGAGAGATGTCCAAGAAGTCCAGCTGGAATCAAACCCTGCAGGCTACAGCCCACACAGGGCAGGGCTCAGGGCAGTTGGGCCCAGCTGCTCCATAGACAACTCTCTGCTCAGAGGCCCCGAGTCCGCTTTACAGCCACTTCTTTGTAGACCCTTCAGTGGCTGCCAGTAGTCATTGACTCCAAGCTTGGCACCTCTCCAGGGCTCCATCAGGAAGAAAGAGCTCCTCTCTGTTGCCACATGTATTTCAAGATGCACTTTCCCCCCAGTTGTGGTTTGTTAGTACAGTCCCAGGTCTCTTCTTTAAGCAAGTGTTTCCTAAATGACTTATTCACTGATAGTACTCCTTCATGTTTTCATTGGCACCATGGAGTCATTCTTATAAACAATATCCACTGCTATGTCATCGTGCTCGCAGGAAGGAAGGAGGCAACCATGCATGCTTAACTCTACTTTCTTGAGCTCAAAGTAATTTTTTATGAGGTCACACTAGCTGTAGAAAGAGATTGTTTTACTGAAACAGCTGGTTTTCTAGAGGCTTCACTAAAATAATTGTTTCATATAGTGTCTGTGGAAGTTGTTGCCTAGGGTCTCTGAATTGTACACCAAGTTATCACCTGATGTGTTGATAGATGAATTTCCCTAAATTGAGGATACCGTTGGAGATATGGAAGAACTAATTCTTTTCCTTGCACTTGTGGTATGAAGTACTTGAGGGTGTATAATCAGTTCTTTATCAGAACACACATACATTTGTCAATAGGAAGAGGCTGGTTTGTAATGATGAATGGCACCTACTGGATGTCTAGCAATTTCTGACACTACCTAGAGCTAGCACCAAGCTCCATAGGTCTACAGGCTCAGTCCCACAAGATGGTCCCACTTTAGATTCCAGCCATTAAGTCCTTTCACTTCTGTCAGAATTTGGTAATTTTGGGGACTGTTCAGAGAATCCAGGGAAGTACTCTACTTATGATTACAGTTTTATTGTAATAGAACTCCAGGAGAGGGCTGGAGAGATGGCTTAAGAGTTAAGGCACTTGCCTGCAAAGCCTAAGGACCGAGGTTCGATGCCCCAGAACCCACATAAGCCAGATACAAGATGCCCAAGGTGCCCTCTCTCTCTCTTTCTCCCTCTCTCTTAAGTAAATAAATGAATAAAATATTTGGAAAAAAAACCAGGAGAGCAAATGGAGCAATGCATAGAGCAAGGGTGGGGATAGAGAGGCACAGAGTCTCCATGCCCTTCGTGTGTGCCATCTCACAGTAAATCCATGCGTTGCCTGACCCAAAGCTCCCTGAACCTTGCTGATTGCTTCTATGGAGGCTTCATTACATAAGCATGATTAAGCACATCCGTAGGCCCATGTGTTGGCCTAGTCTCCAGTCTCTATACTCTCCATGGAGGGTAGAGTTAGTCCCAAAATTTTCAATCATTTGTAGGGCCAGGACTCCTCTCAAAATTATTTAAGGGTCTATGAAGAATTACCTCTTTATCACAAATCTAAAAGGACTCATTACAGATATCAAAAGACATTCCTGTCAGGAAATTCCAAGGGTTTTTGAAGCTCTTGCCAGAAACCAAGGATAAAGACAAAATCTGTCTCTTTTTATTATACCCAAGCAAGGAACCCAGAGTTTGTGAATGTGTAGACTATGCAAAAGCAATTCTCAGACACACGCACAGTGCTTGTCGTATGGCTTTAGCACTAGATTTAGCTCTGATGAACAACTGGGCTTCGTCTCCTTTGAGTTATAAAGACTTCTGCCTTTTCTGGGCTAATGCTTTGTTTACTTCCTCTAGGCACACGTGTTGGTCTTGATCCTGGCACTGTAGCCAGTGTGAGAGGCAGTCTAATTACAGAGGAAAGGGTTTTGCTAAGGCAAAGCTATGGGAATACTTGTCGAGGAAAAGGACATTTATACTCAAGCCCTAGGACAGCTGGGGTGGGTGACTCATCAGGCTTCCTTTCTCCAGGGCTTCACCACAGTTTCTGTTTGGCCTCCAAGAGGGAGGTGACCACAGACCTGTCCACTTGTAGCAGCTGAATTGAAAAATGCACCTCAGAGAGAATCTTAGAGGATCACCTAAAGTGACCACAGATGCAAACAACAAGTCACCCTGACAGCCCAGCTTCTGCTACTCTGGCACAATAGTATCCTCCCTCCCCTCTGTGCCTCTGCAGGAAGAGGATCTTGAAGATTTCTTGCAGGCTGTAGTGAGGATCCCCAAAGCCACCCCCAGGTTTGGTCACTCGCAGAGAGGACTCACAGAAGTCTGTGTGTGTCTATTCAATTTCTAAAATGCATTTACAACTCCCAAATTAGATATATGGTACATTTGCAATTCATAGATATGTATAAGGAGACAAAAATTTGAATCACCATGCAAGCACAGTCCAAGCTGAGGTCAGACAAGGTGTTGCTCTGTGTGTCTGTTTCAGCTGTCTACAGAGATGACTGGAGGATGAAGGCTCTGGCCCTAGAGACAGTTGGATAGGTTTGAATCCTAGCCTAGGTTTTTCTTGATTGGCCAGACTTTGGCAAGTCATATGACATTTCAGAACCTTTGTTTTTTGTTTTGAAATACAAATAGAATAGAATCTGTTGGCGTGAATTGCTTTTAGGATGTAAGACTATGATCTGTGTGAGATACGAGTATACTTGACATATATATGCTTCCTTTAGCAGCAGTGGTTCAGTATTTACTAATGTAGGGTGTGTGGTGACTTTGTAGAACACAACTATGACAAATGAGAACAGAGTGGCTATACTTATGGGTATGAGTTATTACAGCAAAAGGATACTAAACAGTCAGTGGGCTGGAGAGATGGCTTAGTGGTTGAGGCGCTCGTCTGTGAAGCCTAAGGACCCATGTTCTACTCTCCAGATCCCATGTTAGCCAGACGCACAAAGGTGAGACAAGCACAAGGTCACACATGCCCACTAGGTGGCACATGTATCAGAAGTTCAATTGCAGTGGCTGAGTCTCTGGTGTGCTAATTATTTCTCTCTCTCTCTCTAAAACAAACAAACAAACAAACAAAGTCAGCAAAGGGAAAGGCTCCTCATGGCTGAATGCCATAGGCAACCAGATATAGCCTTCCAAGGGTCCTGCCCCAGCAAATCACACAGGTTGTGTGTAATACCTCCCAAAATGAGTTATGACAACATGTGCTAAATGTTGCCAAGCAGGGGATCTCACTAGATTTTGAAGGTACTGGTCACATAGGTGCGTTACCACCTCCCTAGCAGATTCCCAAATTCCAGACATCCAGAAGGAAAGCAGATGTGCAGCATAAGCCACTGTGTTTATGTAGCTCAGGCATCATGAGTCATACTTATCAGTTAGTGAGACCTCCCCATATCCAAGATCCCAGACTGCCATGGGGCAGCCTTGGCACAGCGCATAGGCATGCAGGCATCATGGCACGCAGTGCAGACTTCTGCGTGGAGGCCCAAGCCACATGTGATTTTCTTTTGTCTGTAGTAAGGGAGGATCTACAAATGAGGATGCCTTTTCCTGAGGAAGGTGGAAGTGTGCTCTTCAGAAGGCGATAACTGCTGAAGATGAATTGTGGCCCTTCACAGTCTCATGTAGAATACCTGAAAAGGCCATTTCCATTATTAAAATGATGGCCTTTGGTCGAGCTTGGCTTCTCTGTATGGTTCTCAGAGAATGTGCTTCTAAAAGTACATTTAGCATATGGGGTGGTGAAAAGGACTGAAGAACTTGGGCAATAAAAAGCAAAGCAGCAGGAAGGAAGCGGTCTGATTAGAACCAAGTGCTTAAGCTGGGAAAGACGGCCTAAGGAGGGACTAAAGCTGCAGAGGAGTCGTTTCAATCGACTCGCAATCCTTAAGGGAGCTTGAGCCTGGAGGTAACGCTGTGGTCTTGGCAGTTAGCTTCAGACAGGACTAAGACAATGTTCTCTTCCATCTGGACAGTCCTGCCTGGAGAATGAAATCTTAGCAGAAATCGTGTGAATGTAGTGATAAAGACTCTTTGTTTTGTTATTTTAACTATTTCAAACAGTAGTTTGGGAACTGGATTGACATCACAGCCGAATAGTCCTGTCAACTATTTTTTTTGTTAGGAAATATAAAAACATAACTTTTTATTTTTTTATGTGTGCTTGTCCATGTGTTTGTGGGTATATGAGCACATGTGTATGAGTGTATGTATACACATGTGCATGTGGAGACCAGAGGATAACCTCAGGGGTCAGTTCCTCGGGAACACTAACCATCTTTTTTTTTGAGACATGTTTCTATCATTGGCCTGCCTGGAGCTTGTCCACTAGGCTAGACTAGCCAGCAAGCCCCAGGGATCTTCCAGTCTCTGCCTCCCCAGTGTTAGGATTACAAGCACATGCCACTGTGGTTGGCATTGTTAAAAATAATATTTATTTGAGATAGAGAGAAAGGGGAGTGGGGATGGGTGTGACACTGCAAACTGACTCCAGATGTTTACACCACTTTGCATCTGGATGGGTACTAGAGAATCAAACCCAGCCATCACGCTTTGCAAGCAAGTACCTTTAACCACTAAGCTCTCTAGCCTGTATAGTCAGCATTTTAATGTGAGTTCTGGGAATCAAACTCAGGTACTCATGTTTGTGAGGCAAGTACTTTACTAACTAAGCTATCTCCCCAGCTCGATAAACACAACTTTTTAGAATGTTTATTATATACTAAAGAGTCAAAACTAGTGATTTAGTATTTGTGCATGATATGCTGCTGTGATGTGTTGCATGATTAGCATTAAGTGATCTCACGGGGGTCCCACTGTGTTTCTGTGCCCCTTGAAGTCATTTGGATAGGATAAGTTGAGGAGAGAGAAGTAATTCTCATTTGTGCTTCTGGCCTCATTCCTAATTCACATAGGGTTTGTGCTGCTAAATTCCTTGTAAATGTAGCATCTCTGCGGGTGGAAAGGGGTTCATACCTTACCATTTATGTTGGTCATCTAATCAAAGAGCCTAAGAGTAAACATTTTTGTTTTGTTTTTATTTAAAATAAGACTTTAAAAAAATAAAAAATAAGACTTTCTCTGATACTTTTCTTGCCAGAAATGGGCAAATCATATGATAATAGGTAATACTGTTTATGTAATAGTAAGTTTTGTTTGTGGGAGATTTTAGGATGGAACCATGGAGAGTGAAGAATTGAAGTAATGGTTTGGGATAGAAATGCAGGTGGCAACCCCGTCTTTCTCATCTTATATCGCTTATGTACATGTAGCCTCATACCAGTAAACAGTTATGGGCCTCGGTCTTCCATGTGAAGGATGAGAGAGAGAGAGACATGAGACATCTTCGAGAGTGGACAGGAGTGGTGGTAGGGGAGACAGACAGGTGTGGATTTGACTTGGATTTAAATGTCTGATCCCATTGGAGTTCATAATACATTAACAGAATTTGCCATACTCAGGGAGGACTGAGGGCTGATAAGGTATCTCAGCTTGCCTTATGGAGTTCTCTTGTGTCTCTTTATATGATTGGAAGAATGCACCAGACCAATCCAGGCTGCACTGCTCAACCTTCTCCTAGGCTGAATTTTAAAGATTACTGGAGTATAGATTGTATGGGAAGGAAAGGTAGCAATGAAGTGGAACAGGCTTCTACTTCATAGGGATAAGAGACAGATTCTGGAGCTTATCTTAATTCAGATGTTATAAAAATAAAAGTATGTCTCTTCCCTCCCTTGTTGACAATGTATGGAATGTGCCTTTCCTCATCTTGCTCTTATCTTAAGGACAGAAATCTGTCAGGTGTAGGGTCATGCCGTAATATGTCCAAAAAGTGAACTGGCCAGTGATCTGTATCTTACATGGGAAAAAGCTTCTTCCAACACGAGGAAGAGGCTTCGTTTAAAACGCCATCCTCATGAGTAATGGGCAGTTATCAGGCCCAGAACCACTCTAGCAGCCCTATGGAGAAAAACATGTTCCTTCCTTTATCTGAAGGTGTACTGATCTCAGCTTCTAAGGATCTCTCTGTCTTTTTCTGTCTGTATGTCTCTCCTCACTGTATTCTCTCTCTGCTGTTATCCACAAACCTTCCTTACATTTCTTCTCCCTCATCGTCCCAGCCTTCTTAAGGAAAATGAAAAAACAAACTGCCAACACAGCTCTGCCTGAGAATTTGTCCTTTCTCCATCTCAGTGCTTTTAAAAAACATATTTAGGCCTGGAAAGATGGCTTAGCAGTTAAGGCACTTACCTGTAAAGCCTAAGGACTCATGTTCGACTCTCCAGGTCCCATGTAAGCCAGATGCACAGTGACACAAGTGTGCAAGGTTGCACATGTGCACTAGGAGGCGCACATATCTAGATTTCGATTGCAGTGGCTGGAAGCCCTGGAATGCCAACTCTTTCTCTACCCCTCTCCTCATTCTCACATAAAAAAGGCAGTTTGTTGGGCTTGCCTAAAAAAAATTTTTTTAAATTTATTTGTAAGGAGAGAGAGAATGAGAGTTGAAGAGAGGAGAGAGAGAGAATGGGTGAGGCAGGGCCTCTTGCCACTGCAAATGAGCTCCATATGTATGCACTACTTTGCACATCTTGCTTTATGTAGGTACTGGGGAATCAATCCCAGGTTGTCAGGCTTTGCAAGTAAGTGTATTATTAACCACAGCCATCTCCTCAGCCCTTGGTTTTTACTTCTATTAGTATGGGCAGAGAAGTCCCTCATAACTTGTATTCTGAGAGCTTGTTGTTCAGCTACTTTGCTAGCTTGCACTGTTTACTTTGAAACTTGCCTTTCCTGTGCTTATCCATGGAGACATCAAGTCTCTGGTTGGGTTCCTGTGGGGCCAACTCTGGAGGGACTCAAGTGTTCTAATGTTGTGTGGGAGTCAATACCTTTGGAAGGGAAGTAAGGCATCAGGGTCTGAGGAAGAATCTGACCTTGAGGACAGGCTCCTCTAACCCCATGGGCATTTGGGAACCACAATGGCCAGCCAGAGTCACCTTCTGTTGAATTCATGTGGCTAGGTCTTTGTAGACCACCTTGAAAGTCATTGAACATGAAATGCCTGGAAGGCATGACCTTTGTGTCCTTGAGAATGTCCTTAAAGGTTGATAGTTGGAGGTTCTCCACTAACAGAGCAGCACTCCCAGTAGCTGGTACCAGCAGGCCTTCCCCTGAAGGAAGGACTGGGTAGCACTCCTCCATACTTAGCACATGTGAGATAATGATCTGCCCATTTAAAATAATTATTTATTTATTTTTGTTTAGGGGGGAGAGAATATGAATGAGTGAATGAATGAATGAGTGTGCCAGAGCCTCTAGCCACTGCAAACAAACTCCAGATACATGAGCCACCTTGTGCACCTGGCTCACCATCCCATCAGCCAGACAGAAAAGGTTCTCTGCAGGAACTTGGGAAGTAAGATTTCAAAGCCCAGCCTAGGCAAAATGATTATTGCTGTATTTGCCATGATTTAACATTCTGACCAATACCTTTAGCATCTCAGCCCTGTAACTAAAAACCAGGGGCTGGAGATATGGCTCAGTGGATAAGGTGCTTGTTGAGCAAGCATGGATACCTGGGTTCAGGTCCCTAGCACCCACTTAAAGCTGGACTGAATAGCACAAGTGTCTGCAGTCCTAGTGGACCTATGGCAAGATGGGAAGCAGAGGTAGGGGATTCCCTAGAAGCTTGTGGGCCAGCTAGCCTGGCCAATTCAGTGCTGAGCAGTATATGAAAGACCTCGCTCCACACACGGTGGAAGGTGAGGACTAGCAACACTCAAGATTGTCCTGTGATCTGTGTGTTGTGCCACACACGTGCCCATACTCATACACATGAACACACATACACACTCACACGTTTATAAAGAAGGATGAAAGAGAGAAAGTTCTTACTCTTCCAGTGTTATTTTGTTTCATTTGTTAAGGTGCTGGTGAGTGAACAGAGGGCTTTGTGCATGCTAAGTGGTACTCTGCCACTGCCTTACACCCCCAAACTCCAGGCTTTATATAGTTTTATTGTATCAAAAATATTACCCCTCAGGCTGGAGGGATGGCTTAGCGCTTAAGACGTTTGCCTGCAAAGCCAAAGGACCCAGGTTCGATTCCCCAGGACCCATGTTAGCCAGATGCACAAGGGGGTGCACGGATCTGGACTTCGTTTGCAGTGGCTAGAGGCCCCGGCACACTCATTTTTTCTCTCTCTCCCCCTCTCCCTCTTTCTCTGTAAAATAAATTAAAAAATTACCCCTCATTAATAATTCTTACCACTAATTAATTTAAAGATAAGATGGGTGGATTTTAAATTAGAGTCTGGTGCACTTGCCCACAAGAAAGCTCTTAAAAAGCCTAATTCTCTGAGTTTAGTTAGAAATAAGATGGTTTCTGTTAGAGGCTGGCTTGTCTGTTCTATTTACCTCTTACGTATCTATGAGTATGTTTGTGCATGTGTGCATGCATGTGCTTGCCTGGGCCATGGAGTGTATACGGAAGTCGGAGGGCAGTTTGGGTGTTGGTGCTGGCTTTTACCTTGTCTTCATCAGGGTTTCTCATTGTTCTTCAGCACTGTCGCATGAGCTTCTAGGAGATTCTTTTGTCTCTACCTTCCTTCTCACTGCAGGTGCGTTGGGGTTGTTGACACCTGCCACAATGTATGGATTTTACGTGGGGTCTGGGGATCCAAATTCGGGTACTTACACTTGTAAGCAGCAAGCGCTTTATCCACGGAGCCATCTCCATATCCACAGCCCCTCTTTACCTTTGAAAATTAACAAATATCTCCTTCCCAAAAGCATTTTCCTGTATCTTCCATGACCCCAGTATCCATTCTATATTCACCTTTGTTAAAATAATAAGGGATAGCAATCACTGTATTGGATAAAGGACCTTTGATATGACCAGAATGATTCACAAGGTCAGAACAAGTGCCCCTGGCCTCTGTTTCCATTCCCCTGTATTCCTATGCCCAGAGGCACTCTGGAGGAAGAGTGTGTCCATCTGCGGGGACAGTGATGTCCCTAAGTTTTAGGGAAACAGGAGTACATGAAGCCATGGTTGGATCAAGTTCCCATTGTCCTTTCCTTCTTCCTTTTCCAGAGAGAGCCCTTCCCTGGGAAGCTCTTTTCTCCCCTCCACTAGCCAAACATACTTCCCTCATCTTAAGGGGCTAGGAAAGCTCTTCCTTGCTGAGTTACTCAGGGTGTGGTATGGGAGAGAGTGAATGGATATTTGCTCTGCTTCTTAGCCAGTAGAGTAGGATCTCAGTTTCTCTTGCAGATTTCTGTAGCTAGGCCCTGATTTCACTCCAGAATACCTTGCAGCAAACCATAGGGAGTAAGAGCAAGGACTCTGGAAGCTTCTGGATTCAAGCAAACTACCTAATTTCTGACTTCTGTGGTTCAGCTCATTTAAACAGTAGGGAAAATAGATCAGTAGTAGAACACTTGCCAAGCAAGGTTAAGGCCTGTGGTTCAATCCTCAGAACTGCCAAAAACAAAGAAAGAAAAAGTAGGTATAACAGTACTTAGCTCTGAGGATTCACTGTGAAGATGAATGAGGTGATGCTTTGGAACTGCCTGCACTTAGCATTTAACAAGTATTCCCTGTGATTGGCATCATGACACCTCATGTTTCAGAGGTGTTTGGTGAAGTTGAGATTATTCTCCTAGAGCCCTGGGCCACACTGCTATTCTGGTTAGCCATCAGGCCCAGGTAGTTCTAGATAAAGGCCTTTGTCACTTTCATTATTGGAAACCATGTAGGAGATTTAATATCAGTATACATTTGAGGATGAAACTGGAAATTGTAATACCTTTCTTTTTCTTTTTTGCCATGTGTGTATGGTTATGGGCATGGTGTTCTGTGTGTATGTATAGTATATATAGGACATGTGTATGCAGATGCTTACACCCTGTGCCCACATGTGCAGAGGCCAGAGGAGAATGTCAGCAGGACTCTTTTGCTCTTCTGCATTGTTTCCTTGAGGCAGAGTCACTGGACTTGGAGCTGCTGTTTTCAGTCACATTAGCTGACCAGTGTTTTTTGTGTCTCCAAACTTAACAGGACTGGGGTTACAGGTATGCATGGCCATGCCCAGCTTTTTATGTAGGTGTTGGGATTTAATTCAGGCTCTCTTGGGTCTTCATACTTGTGAGGCATGTGCTTTTAACCATGAGTTGTCTGTCAGCCATCTGATACCTTTCTTGAGCTTGAGGAAGAGTTAGTAGTCTCTTCAATGTTTTTTCCTATGTCTTATGTTGACATTTTATATCCAGAATTGTCCTTTGTCTGTAAAGTCTGGGTTGACTATCCCTTACTTGAAATGCCTAGAATTTTGGGGAAGAAGAGGGACATTTGTATATAGATAATGAAACATCTTGGAGATACAAACCAAGTATAAACAAAAAATTTATATATTTCATGAATACTTTATAGGTATAGCCTGAGAATGATTTTATGGAATGTTTTTAATGCACTCATGTTTTGACTGTGACCTGTCACATATGGACAGGTATGAAATTTTCCACTGAAAAAGTCAATACTTTTGAGTTTGGGGGTATTTTGAATTTTAGATTTTCAGATTAGGACTGTCCAAACTGGAGTACTTAATTTACCTTCCAGTGTGACCAATGAATTCATCCACCTTTTATTTTTATTTATTTATTTATTTTTGTTTGTTTTGTTTTGTTGTTTTTGTTTGTTTTTTCATCCACCTTTTAGAAACAAGTGCCTCCATGTTTTTCAGCGTCATCTGCACAGCCAGGATTTCTTCATGTTTGAATGTTTCTTACCTGATTTTCTCAGTTTTCACCTTTGTCATGAATACCAGTATTATAGTTACCTTTTTGTTGCTGGGATAAAGCACCTGACCAAAATAGCTAATGGGAGAAAAGTTTTTTTTTAATATTATATTGTTTAATGGGAGAGAAAGACAAAGGAGAGCGAGAGGGAGAGCGAGAGGGAGAGGGAGAGGGAGAGAGAATGGGCACACCAGGGCCTTCAGCCACTGCAAATGAACTCTAGATGCATGTGCTACCTTGTGCATTTGGCTTACATGGGTCCTGGAGAATCGAACCGAGGTCCTTTAGCTTTGCAGGCAAACGCCTTAACCACTAAGCCATCTCTCCAGCCCAGAGAAAAGTTTTTTATTCTAGCCTACAGTCTGAAGGGGAAGTTTTATGATAACAGAGGAAAGCAAGGCATGAGCAGAGGCTAGACCTCACCTCTGCCACAGCAAGTGGAAAACAACAGCAGGAAAGAGAGCTGAGTTTTGGCAAGGGGGAGGTGGTTGTAACACTCCTAAGCCCACCCTAGAAATACACTTCCTCCAACAAGGCTCCACCTCCCAAGTTGCCATTAGCTAGAGTCCAACCATTCAAAATACTTGAGTTTAATGGAGGACATCTAATTCAAACCACCACATTAAACTGATGACTATCTGTTATGTAGTGCATTCAGTCCAGCTTTACAGTGCCCATAGTTTTTATCAATCCCAACACTATTCAGACATCCCGATATATCAGTGAGTCTGTAAAACCAAAAATACATGATGGCACAGAGTATTTAAATATACATACTGCAAAAGATGGCATGGGTTGAACCAATGCAAGATCTAAAACAAGCAGAGGAAACATCAAATCCATCAGTTCCAAGTCCATCTGGACCCACAGTGGAGTCTCTTGGGTTCTAATTCCACTCTTTCAGCCAGACAGCCCATGCCTAGGTATAACTCCATCCCGAGCCAGCAGCTCTCCTTAGTGTCTGTTCTATAGTCCTGGTAATTCCAGAAATCCTGGTGTCTCCACTGCAATCTGTGGTTCATCCTCATGGATCCATGAAGACTCAGGGACTCTAACAACTCCGCCTCACGTTGCCTAGTGGCCATGCCCAAATAAACTATTGCAAATCCAATGACCACCTCTTTCCTGCATGTATTATACTCCCATAGTACTAGGTAGGCTACCAAATTTGTTAATCCATGGGGAAATAAAGCTGATTTGAAGAGCAAGAGCATTCTTCCTGTTGTCCCAATATAAAAGAGCTGGTCCAGTCTCAATGGTGTATTCTCTCAAACAACTGTACCTGAAGTGGGGCTGCTATCTCCTCCCTAAAACTTTCATTTCTTTCTGTGCCATGTCCTTCTGCTCACACCAGTCCATTCTTCTAAACTCAATCTTGCCTGAGTTCCTAGAACATGGGCGGAACACAAGGAAACCTCTTATACAAAGTGCTTCTTCTAGCCTAGTCCTGATAAAGCTCTTTATTTCCCTTATAAACCAAGTCTCAGAGTCCACATTTCTTACTGCTTTTAGGTCTTTCAACTGATCAGAATGGCCCATCAAACTCTGCTTACAGCACTGCAAGGTGTCTCTTAGGCCAAGACTTCAAATCCTTGGCTTTGTTTTAGTCTTCCCCTAGATGGGAGGGCCAGGGAGGATGGGTGTAGGGGAATTCTTCTTCCTCCTCTCTCTTCTCCCAGGGGCGTGTAGGGATAGAACTGAAGGAACTGGACTTTGTTGGAGACAGCTGTGGCTGGTGGGAAGGACAGGAACACTGTGAGAGTGGAAGTACTGGGGAGGTGGAATGGTCATCCGCCACAACAGGGCACCCTTTTTCTGAGGAGAAGTGGCCCCCCCACACCCCGACCAGAAGTTGGAGTATTAAGGGCAGAACTGTGATGGGAAACCTCAAAAAAGGGCAAAAAAAGACTTGAGTGTAACAGTTTCCCTCCTCCTAACAGCAGCAGTCTCAGAGAGCATGGGTGGGTGATCTGACCTGAAGGTGGAAGTTGCTTCAGCTCATCTGGGCTCTCGGAGTAGGAATGAGGTGTTGGAGACAGGGAAGGAGATAAGGACTGGGACCAAGTTGCAGAGGCTGGATCTTTGGAGAAGTTAGTTCAGCTGTGCCTCCTACTCCTACAAACTGTTAGGTCAGCCCCTGATCTACCTGTCCTGTGTGGCTTTATTTTACTGTTGCTTGTTCTGTTTACATTTTGAGACAGGGTTTCACTATGTAACAAAGATTGGCATGAAACTGGCATTATAGCTTTTTTTTCTGTTTATTTATTTATTAGAGAATGGACATGCCAGGGCCTCCAGCCACTGCAAATGAACTCCAGACGCACGCTGTACTTTGTGCATCTGGCTTATGTGGGTCCTGGGGAATTAAAAAAAAAAAAGATTTCAAATCTTTCCTTATTCCTCCACAAATCAGTTCCAAAAAGCCAAAAACCACACAGGTTTCAAGCAGCATCAATCATACTCCACTGGTACCAATTTTCTTTTTTTTGAATTTTTTTTGTTTATTTTTATTCATTTATTTGAGAGCTACAGACAGAGAGAGAAAGAGACAGAGAGAGAGAGAGAGAGAGAGAGAGAGAGAGAGAATGGGCACACCAGGGCCTCCAGCCACTGCAAAGGAACTGCAGATTCATGTGCCCCTTGTGTATCTTATGTGGGTCCTGGGGAATCGAGCCTTGAACTGGGATCCTTAGGCTTCACAGGCAAGCACTTAACCGCTAAGCCATCTCTCCAGCCCCCCAATTTTCTATTATTTTTACCTTTTCATTGCTTGGATAAAGCACTTGGCCAACATTCGTAGGTGATGGGAGGAGTTTTTGTTTTGGCTTACAGTCTTGAGGGGTAGCTTCATGATGACAAGGGAAAGCATGGTATGAGCAAAGGCTGGGCATCACCTCTGCCACAGCAAGTAGAAAACAGCAACAGGAGAGTTAGTTGAGTGTTGGCAAGAGGGAGGTAGCTATAACACTTCTAAGCCCACCCCAGGAAGACACCTTTTTCAGCAAGGTTCCACCTCACAAGTTGCCATTAGCTAGGGCCCAATCATTCAAAATGCATGAGTTTATGGGAGACATCTGATATTAACCACCACAGCCAGGGTATGTTAAATTTGGAAGAATGTCACGTATACAGTGGTAAAAGCAAGGTTTTGGAATCAGAGAAACCTACCTCCTGTTTTCTAGCCAAATGGCTAAGAGCAAAATACTTAATTTATCCAAGCCGTGTTCCCTTTCTGTAGAATGGGGAAGGTAATCCTGACCCTTATGTGCTGAGAGGATTAAATTAAATACACTAGTCGAGATGTAGGCTTGGTGTGCAACTGCCCAGGTCCAGTCTGGGAGTTCCTTAAGTAGCTGCCATTGCTGCTGTTAGAGGAATCAGATATGGCCCAGCACTGTCGGGCACTCCGACTCTTATGATGACAGGCATGCTGCTGCAAGAAATGTTTGAACTGGCCTTTGTTGAAGTTTACTCCCTCCAGGTGATCCTGCACACCTGTGACATGCTGATCTTGGGGTATAAATTTCCCTAGCACACAACATTTCCTTTTTACCATGCACAGTTCATTCCTATTAGTCATTGAACTTGGAACCTTCTGGTTTTGATTGGCCAGCCAGGGTTCACTGAGGCAAATTCTTTCCTGGGGTTGCTCCATATGTTCAGGAGAGGGAATGTTTGTGAGCTGCACCGGCAGCACTGTGGACCCAAGGCCAGAGACAGCCGAGTGCTGCCGTTTTCAGTGACTCCCAGGGGGCAGCCGGGCAGGATGGTTAATATTTTAGCGTCTTTGTTCTTTCTGCTTAGTTACAGCACTGTAGCTGTTTAAGTCATGTTGAAAATAACATGCCTGACATTTCTCCAGTTTTTACAAAAACACACAAAGAAACTCAAGTCACAATCCTCTGCCTATTACCATGGAAGTGTTTTTGGTGAGGAAAGAGGAACATAGGCATTACTTGTGGAGAAGGAAAATTCTAGATAACTTCATGGTGGAGAATACATTAAAACATGAAAAGCTCCAAGACATGTCTGATGTGTGTACATAAGAGGATGAGAGGGCACTTATGCTCTGTAGCTTGTCCTGGCTTTGGTTCCAGCATTTGTTTTGAACATTTATTATGTGCCCACTTCTGACACTCTTCATTTAAGATACATACTTAAGATTTTTTCCACTCATAATAGCCCTCTAGGAACCTTAGTGTGTAAGTATGACTTAGTAGCAGCCAAGGACCAGAGATCATGGCTTGATTTCATATTTAATTACTTTCCTGTACTTCTTGTACTATTTTAAGCCCCAAATTGTTCAACAGTGATTTATTCAGCCTACTCTGTATGAGGCATGGAGCTAAGACCTCAAAGATTGGTCCTTACAGTAGATTTATAGTATGTATGTAAACGTTTGTCTTGGGTTCTCACTTTATTCCTAATGTAACTGCATGTCATAATTGAAAAGCCATACTCTGAATCCAGCACACTCTTTTCTTTAGGCTGCCTGAGGAATCTTTTTCTAAGGTAACTGTCCTTTGAATACACTTCTGCAGTTGTCTTGGTGGCAGTCTCTTCCCCTCTAAGTAAAGGAGCAGTTCACTACCTGTAGGGTCCAAGTAGAGTGGATGTTTTCTGTTTGGACTTCACAGGGCTGTGTTCCCATCTTCTGCTACATGGTAAGGATGGCCAGACTCTAAGCTGGTACATACTTCTGGAGGACGCTCTGATCATCTCAGCTCCTCCTGCTCCCATGAACATGGGAATCCAGAACATGTCTCCAGCAGGCCCTGTCTGTACAGATTCATGCTATTAAAATGAACTCTTTTCCCAAGTGATTGTTATATGTAATTTTACTAGATATTTTACTCCTTTGTGTGTGTTTTTTTTTTCTGATGGGAATTCTTAAAAGGGAAAAGGACTTGGGTTGAAATGGGGTTTTGTTCTTAGTTTAATTGCAGACTGTCTCCCTTGATGTGATAGGCAACTTTCTATAACTACAACAAAATACCCAGGGTGAGGGAGATATCACAGTGGCTCAAAACACTAGCTCAATAAGCCTGATGACCAGAGTTTGTGTCCCCAGCACCCATACCAAGCTGGCTTTATATGAATCTGTAATCCCAATATGCATATAGCAGTGGGAGGTAAAGTCAGAATCCCAAACCTTGTGGGTCAGCTAATCTAGCCTCCAGTGGCAAAACAACATGAGATACTCTATCCAAACAAGGTGGAGGGAAAGGACCAATACCTTGAGATTGTCATCCTGCCATCACACATGTAGTATGGCAACACACACACACACACACACACACACACACACACACGAGAGTATCAGTTTATGAAGAGAAAAGGTTTGTTTTGGCTCTCAGTTTTTAGAGGTTCCAGACCATGTAGGATTGAGCTTTGTTGTTTTGGGTCTGTGGCAAGGAAGCACATCATAGTAGGAGCACATTTGAGATCAAACCAGTCACCTGATAAGACAAGGAGCAGTGAGGATGAAAGAGAAAAGCAACTGGGGTCCTACAATTCCCTTTGAAGGCATGTCACCATTGATCTCAAGACTTCCCTCTAGGCTTCACTTTGTAAAGGCTGCACCACTTTCCATCAATACCATCCTGGGGACCAAGCCTTTCACATATAGAACTGGGGGAATCTTATCCAAACCACATCACTTAGTGAATTTAAGACTTTCTACACTGCCACACTGGTTTGTCTTCACTGTCTCGCTCTTCCTGCCTTCTCTCTATAGCAGGTTTCTTTATATGAAGGCTTTGCTTGTTGGTTGTGTATAACTAAGCCAGAGACCTCCTTGATGCATTTTCTCTGGTACAACCAGCCACTATGATATTTGTTCTCCTGGGTTCGGTAGCCCATGTGGCACAGGCCTGGGTTTCCTACAGATTTACATTTTCTCCTTGTACTTGAGCTCATATAGCTCAGCTTCCCTTTGGGCTTGTTGTGAATCCAGACTTCTGGGGGAAGCAAGGCTTTCTTTTTGACATTAACTTGGTTTCTCTGTCCCTCCAAAGGAACTTGTGGGTCAATGCCTGCCCAAGGCACCTCAGCCAGAGCCCAAGGGTGGTGCCACATGGAGAGTGAAAGGTGCCCTAGGACAAGGCTTCAGGTACTTGGGGTACACATGACCCCCACCCTGCTCACCACTGGAAGCACCTTTCTCCTCAGTACCCTCCATCTCCTTCAGCTTGGGTTGAGGTCATTGTTTCAGTCTGTCAGGGAAGATAGAGTATTTTTCAGGAGTTGTGTCTGTGCCAAAATACCTGCTGTGTTTGGAGGGCTTATTTGAAGGTTCTAGCAGGGGAGTGCAACTACTTGCATACCCTTGACCAAAGACTGGTCCTCCTTTATGTGGTGAAAACCATCCTCTTTGACTGAGATCCTGGCTTCAGGAGGAACAGCATGGTGTGGTGAGAGAGAAAGCAGACACTCGCCCTACCCAGCCAGATCAGCCAAATCAGCCCTGGCGATCAGTGGGTGTCAGGTGTCGCAGCCAGATCACCCTCACATCCCTATTGTATTTTGAAGTGCCTCAAGTTTAGTTGGGAAGATGATTACTCATAAGAACTAATTATAATATATTGAGATAGTGATGTCATTAAGGTGGGAATGCTAGGGATAAATGACATTTTTCTTAAAAGCAGAGATGGGAAGTATTTATCTTTATTAGGCTGTTGAGTCACAGACAATGACAAACCACATTTGGTGGCTAACAATGATTTTATAATGGCAAATTAAGCTTCTCATTGATTGACCTAAAGAAGTTAGTACGATCGTTATCCACATGTAATAGCCAGGGAGAGTGAGGCTGAAGACAGTTAAGTAACTCAGCTACTAAGTGTTAGAACTCATATTTGAACCCACATTTGCCCTTGAACTCACTATGTAGCCAAGGATGACCTTCAACTCCTGATTCTTCTGCCTCTGTGTGTGTGTGTGTTTTATATTTCTAGCCCAAGCAGACCTGGAACTCACTCTGTCTCAGGATGGGCTCAAGCTCTCAGCAATCTTCCTACCTCTGTCTCCCAAGTGCTGGGATTAAAGGCATATACCACCACACCTGGCTAACATATTTGATAAACAAATATAACTATATTTTCATCCACTCCACCACCACATAACAAATGAGTCTAGGAATTAGTGATGATTATTGTGATTGTAGGTAGGAGGATCACTGTGAGTTTGAGGCCACCCTGAAACTATATAGTGCATTCCAGGTCATCTTGGGCTAGAGCAAGACCCTACCTCAAAAAACAAAATGAGAAAGTGCACTCTGTAGCCTGTGTGTGTGTGTGGATGGACTACTGATCTGAAAGGAGGCTGTACCACTGGCCTTCCATGATAGCGGCCTGTGCATCTTTGCTTAAGCCATTGTATCTCTACTCCAAATCTACCCTTCTCTGTCCCCTTTGTGATGCCAGAGCAGGCTGCAGGTCTGCACTGCTTACATTAAGTTCAGCTAGTAGGGACTAGTAGACCAAGGGGATGCCGTGTAGGTAGAGGACAGAGGAGCGCTGTGTACCTGCCCTGGCTTCCCTAGGCTTCCTGTGTGCATCTCAGCAGTGCACTTTCACCTGTAGGAGCAGCTCTTTCGTGATGCAGCAGTTGAGTTCAGTTTCCTTAACAGAATCAGCCCTTCATGCTTCTGGAGGCCTCCCAGTGGGAAGCATCTCCTTCTCAGAAGCTTCCCAGGAGCCTCCTTCAGGCTCCTAATTTTGATAATCCTAAACCCTCCTTTTGTCTTTCAAACCTTTACTGCTCCCATGATATGTGGGAATTCTGTTTTTACCCTCTCAGTTACCTAGTTAACAACTTCTATATTTTGTAAACAATTCTCTATATTAAATTCTCTCTTAAAGAACGGGTGTGATTTCTGCCTCCTGATTGGACCCCGGCTGGAGCAGCTGTAACTTCAGACTTCTGATGCTTTGCCTCAGCTTCATCGTCAGCGTCTCATCTCAGAAAGCTGCTCCTCTAGCAGCCTAATAGGCTGGACAGCATTGGGAATTCTGGCCTTCTGACAATCCTCAAGGACAATCTCAACCTTATGACCTCCACTGTGTTTTCTGAAAAACATGGGGTGGGCTTCCCAAAGTTTTGTTTACATCTTATAGCACTGTCATAGTATTGGAGAATCTTCTTTTAATAGAGACAATGGATTTCAATTCAGCTCTCTTGCCCTCAGGAGCTGCCACATCTCCATCTCCATATATAGCAATCCAGTCATCCATCTTTCAGTGGCCATGAGGAATTGGCTCCAAGAGTCCCACAGATATGGAAATCTGGAAATGCTCAAGTCCCTTATATTAAATGGTGGAGCATTTATGTATGGCCTATACATATCCTCCTGTATATTTTAAATGGTTTTTAGACTACTTAAAACACCTAGTACAATATAAAGGCTATAAGATTTACACATTTTTTTCTGATTTTTTTAAACCTGAGATTGGTTGAATCCATGAATAACAACCTAAAGATACTAAGGGCTGACTAATAATATATACAGAAACATTGATAAGTGGAATGTATAGTAAGATTCCAGCTAAGCCTTTGTTTTCTTGATAAAGTTGGGTTAGTACCTCCCTCTCAGCATTGCTGTGAGATTGAGGTGACATGTAAGAATACAGCGTAGTCCTGGACCTTTCATAGTGAGTAGCCTGTGCACAGTGTCTGTCTTTTCTTCATGCTATTTGTTGCTCTGTAGTGGATAGAGAGGCTGTCACTCTGATGATCATTCCAAATTATTAGTTTATTCCAATCATAGTGACCTAACAGTAAAAAACTAGATTTGTTAAAGGCACTGACCCATCTCAAATGATAGAAATCAGTTTTAGACCTCTAGTCTCGTTCTTTTTTTTTTTTTTTCTTGCTTTTGTTTTGCAAGGTAGGGTCTCACTCTAGCCCAGGCTGACCTGGAGTTCACCATATAGTCTCAAACTCATGGCGATACTCCCACCTCTGCCTCCCAAGTGCTGGGTTTAAAGGTGTGCCCCACCATGGCTGGCTGGTTTTCTTTTTTCTATGATAGAGATGTAGGAGTTGATTTACTCTTAGGTTCTTCTGGTAGATATGTCTACATGAGCAAAAAGCTAAATGGACCAGAATTAACCATCCTGAGGGCAACGCCCTCGCTCATTGAGGCTGAGGGAGCTCAGAGATGATGGCAGACAGAATTATGCCTTCAAAGATATCCGTGTCCTTAGCCCTGGAACCTGTGAATATGCTGTTTCAGAAGGCAAAAGAAGCTTTTTATCCAGCTGTGGCATAGTGTGCCTATAATGTCAGGACTTGGGAGGCTGAAGTAGGAGGATGGTGAGTTGAAGGCCCAGTCTACATAGACTATCTCAAAAACTAGAAAGAGAAGAAGGGAGAGAGGGAGGGAGGGAAGGAAGGAAGGAAGGAGAGAAGGATGGAAGAAGGGAGGAAGGAAGAGAAGGGCTCTGCATGTGGGACTGAGTGTAGGTCTTGAGGTGGGATGTTATGTTGGGTTATTCAGTGGCCCAGTATTGCCCCAGCAGTCCTCAAAAGTGGAACCAGGCATGCCAGTGTCAGTGTGACGTACGAGAGAGTGATCCAGCCATTGGCTTGAGATGAAGGGCCACAGGAACCAGGCTATGCAAGTGGCTTCTAGCGCTGGCACAGACAAGGTGATAGCTTGTCTCTTAGAACATGCAGAAAGCAGTAGGGCCTGACTAACCCACCAATGCTCACCCAGTGTGACCACATCATACTTCTGACCTCCAGATCCGTGACATGATAAATATGCATGCCTTTAAGGCACTGAGTCAGTGGTAATTTGTTGCCACAGGAGGAGGAACTGAATGGAGATGAAGAGACCCTCACCCTCTGAATTGGCCATCCCTGGAGCTGCCCCTGTGCTTCTGACCATGTGAGACATTTGCCACGTTGTCCAGTTTTAGTCAGATTTTCATCTACCTCAGCCTAAGTTGCGCTAACACATGATCTCCGTGTGCTTAGCAGAGTTCTGTGTATTTGGTAGATTCTAAGTGAGTATTTGTTGAGTAGTGAAACAGAGGTTGGTGGAAAAAAGTTCCCAGAATCCACATCTAAAGAAACGGAGCTGTTTTCTTCTTCAGACTAAGTGTAATAACTCAGAACTTTTTTTTAATAAAAGACACGAAAGATGTTTGGAAGGATGGATGAATTATTTGAATGCTGAGATGGCTGGAATTTCAGCAGGTGCACTTTCGAATTGCCAGATTCATTTCCTATTGTGACCTCCAGGCTTCCAAATTCTCTATTCCGAAATAACATTTCAGCAGACTCTGTGAACATGCCAAGAAGTGATTATTTTTACAAATCCAGATGATTTCCTAATTTAGGATTGCTCAGGCAAAAGTAGAAATAAAGGAAGCTTAGAGTGTTTTTCCATGTCCACAGAGTAGGAACAGCCTAGTACTGGCTTTAAACAAATGTTGCTGACAGCCCCAAACTTGGTTATCATCGGACAGCTGTGCAATGGCCTCTGTGAACTCAGCTGGAGGCCAGCCCAGCTTAAGATCAGAGAGGACAGAGGGCAAATGCTATTTCAGTTGGTTTCCAAGGCTTTCCTCCACCGCTTTTTGGGTTCAAATTAATTTTTGTGGTTTCTGTTCCAAAAACCATCTTGAGACTCATAGCCACCTTTCTGCACTTACCCTATCCGCCACTCCCAGACGCACGTACTCATTCTTGCCTCCTTCCTCTCCTCCCCTTCACTGAGGATCTGTCTGTCTAAAGTGGAGTTCATGTCCATAGAAAAGCTGCTGGTGCCTGTCTCTGACCCTCCGTGAGGGTCTTCTCTGGTGGCCTCCTGTATAAATGCTTTTCAGCCTTGATCGGGAGTATGCCCCTTAGTGTCTGAATCTGGTATGCTGCATGGTTGCAATGCTAGGGTCATGGGGAGCAAAGATGGGAATAGTAGACTATGCCCACTTTCCAGATGGGAGATGACTACAGCCCACTGGTGAGTTGATCTGGGGTTTTTCATGAGAAATGGGTAAAACCTTATTTTGAGGTTGCATTTTTTTCTTCTAATAGTAAGTTAGAAATTTCTATAAATTATATTGAAAGAGACATGGATGGAAGACTGTGTATGTAGTCAGTCCACTCTGTGAATAATGCTGTTGCATATTGTTAGCCTTCATTTACAAAGCATGTTACTTTATAGCTGGTGTTGCTGTATCCCTTCATGTATTTGAAGTACCACCTTCTTTCTTCTCTTTCCTTCCCAGTGCCATAGTCAGAATCCTAATAGATTTTAGTCAACTGCTCTGTTAATTACCTATGATAGTGTAGTCTTTTCATTGTAGTGCTTTTGTTCTTTGCACTGTCTAGCCAAAAACTTATAATAATGTACACCTGGGGGCTCTTGGCAGTAGAGTGAAGTCCTTGGTTTGCTCCCTAGCTCCACATAAAAAAAAAAACTGTACCCCCTCCCCTGCCTGCTCACATACCTGGATATGTGTCTGAGTATAAGATATACAACTCTTCCCTCCCCCCCAAATATTTTCTTTTCTAGGGCTACACCTGAGATAATCAGAGAGCCGAGGTCAGTGATAATCAGTAATGGACCATAAGGTCCTTAGTTTAATACCCAGCACTAAAGAAAAACAGGAGAAAATAAAAGAAATAATTAAGATGGTTGGTGGGGCAAGCCTATAATCTCAGCATTTGGAAGTCTGAGGTAACAGGATCCTGAGTTCATGGCCAACCTGGGCTACAATAGTAAGTTCCAGGCCAGCTTGGGCTATATAATGAGACTTTGCTTAGTTGTAACATTCAACTTATTTAATGATTGTATATTTAAAATGACTTTAAAAACATATTTAGAATTATATCTTTATGTTGATTAGTTTCTCAATGCTTGACTAAATAACCTGACACAAGCAACTGGAGGGGAGGAAGATTTATTTTGGATCATGGTTTCAGTCTATCTCAGTCCTTTTCCACGTTACCTCATGAAATGACTCTTTTCAGGTATCTCCTTTGTATCAGTGTTTCTGTCACTGAACATTAGACTGGAGCAGTGTCCCACAGGCTGCTTTCCCTCTTCCCAGTTATAACCCATGAGTCCCTATAACCACTCAGTAGGACCAAAGGCTGTTACAGTAGCTCATCAAAGGAAGTCCTCTTGGGAAAACAAGAGTTTTACAACATACTTGATTGATTCAACAGTTATGTATCCAATATCCTCTTGTTTCACTGTGCTAAGGGCAAAGATGTTTTCCTGGCCTTACCTCTGATCCCAAAGGAATGTACACATTAATGGAAAATATCATTGTGGACAGATAATTATAGTAGTTCACAAAAGAAACAAGTAACAGGAGATGTAAAGTGTTCTTTGGAGGTCTACCCAGTTTCTGTCTTCCTGTTCAATGCAGATCTGAGCGTATATACTTTTTACAATGCCTAGAAATTAGGGCATAGTATTTTCTTCATGGAGTCAACTGCTGATGGTAACATTACTAAAGCAGTGTCAACTACGTGGTTAATAAAGGGATATCTTAGTTTTCCTGGAGTTTAACAATTAATTGGGTGAACCTGCCTGTTGCGTAGGTTCACATTGCTGCCAGAAATCACCCGACCAAGAGCAGCTTTTGGGCAAAAAGGGTTTATTTTATTTTGGCTTATAGACTTGAGGGGAAGCTCTACAATGGCAGGGGAAAACGATGGCATGAGCAGAGGGTGGATATCACCCCCTGACTAACATAAGGTGGACAATAGGAACACAAGAGTGTACCAAACACTGGCAAGGGAAGACTGGCTATAACACCCATAAGCCCGCCCCCAACAATATACTGCCTCCAGGAGGTGAGAATTCCGAATCTCCATCAGCTGGGAGCCTAGCATTCAGAACACATAAGTTTATGGGGAATGCCTAAATCAAACCACCACATTGCCCTATGAGCCAGAAGCAGTGAGCCTCAGGCCCTAGTAGGAAATTAAACTTTTGGATCCCCACACTGATTTCTAGTCATGTTGGGCCTTCCAAATGTGAAAGGGCTGCAAGAAGACACAATTCAAGCCCATCCTGCTGGGACATGTAGTTAACTGGAGTTCCCAGATGGATACTGACCTTGAAGCCTTTAGCTGATATGGAGATTCAGTTGCTGAACATTCTCCTTGTATAACTGAACCTCTTGCATCTTTTATGTGCTCACCTGTGTCCACGACCTCCCTGTTCTGCTACTGTCACGGGAGGCCATTGGTTCATGTGGTCATTCCTTTGCTTCCACTGCACGAGGCTTCGCATCAGCCCCCAATCAGTCACTCCCTATCACTCATCTGAACTTTTCAGAGCTGCAATTAGTTTTAACAGACAAATTCCTTTTTGGAATATGTCACTATTGAGTAATTCAGAACTAATGTTTAGACATAGGAACACACTTATATTTAATTTCTAATTGAGCAAATATTTGTTTTTTATATTTATTAACTAAATTTTATTGAAGATAGGGTTCCTCCCTCCCACCTTTTTGTGGCATCAGTTTTCTTTTCTACAGATGTTCTTGTGTTTAAAAATTGGAAAAATAGAGCTACTTTGGGTGCTTATAGATAAGACTCCACCCCAAAGTGCTCATGTACTAGGAGTATCCTGAGTGAAAAATGAGATTGGAGTAAAATGTCAAGGAACATATCATATCAAAGTTGTAATTACTAACCTGAAGCAAGTCACATACTAGCATAATCATAAGATGATCAAACTTCCATTGGAACATAGCTTATAGTTGCACATTACTATTGGACCCCATAGGACAATTCATGCAGTTAATATTAAGATAAGTTACAATAAATATGTCTACATGTTAAGTGTAGATGACCAAAGTACAAAAATTAAATTGGCTTAAGAGAAAACATAAAGCCAAATACTGTTTAAATTAAGAAAAAAAGAACCAAAATAAAAAGGCCAAATTTGCTAAGTGATGAAACTTTTGCTTAGTTTTCTAAGAATCCTGCATCAGTCAGTTGATTGGGCCTGTCTGTCTCTATTTTCTTGCATTTGTCTGTCTCCCCTTTTCTTTTTCCTCCTTCTTTCATATGTATGTATACATATACATACATGTAAACACATATACACACATATATAGCTATGTATATTAGATTTATACATGTTTCTTTGAAGCACTGAAAAATACCACTTTTTCGAAAAATAGTGCTTTAGATCTTTTTTCCATTTTTCCTTAAATGCACATTTTTTGTGGAAAGGAAAACTTAGAGATGTGCTTATTTATAAAGTTATAAAAATAATTTGGGCACATGTATATTATTGCTCTTGGAATAATGTATGCTAGTTTTTCATTATTGTAACAAGATACTTAGTTATCGATAAAAAGGAAGAAAGGTGAATTTTATTTGTGGCTTTAGAGGTTTCAGGTGGCAGCATTTGCTTTTGGCCTATAGCAAGGCAGTCATGGTAGAAGTGTGTGGCAGAGGGAGGACACTGCTTAACTAATGGTAACTGGGAGGAAAAGAGAGGGGCAGGAAGGAGCCAGGCTCCCAACATCTCCAAGGGCACAAACCCAATGACTTAACTCCAATCAGGTCCCACGGCTTAAGGGTCCCACCACCCCCAGTCGTGTTATGGATATATAGGCCTTTGGGGAGATTTCAGATCCAAACCATAGTACAGGAATTATAGGGACTTTTACTGGATGCAGAGTACATTGTAAGTCATGGGACACCAAGCTCTGTCTGGCAGGAAGCATATCTATGTCAGAGGTACCGTTTCCCTTAGAAAAACTATGAAATGTACCTGATAGGTTGCTCTGGTGTCACATTGTACTTGGAAATGATTCCTTGTGTAGTTTCCAGGTGAAAATGAGTTTTCTTTGTACATCACACACTAAGTGACAAAGTGTGAGATAAAAAGACATTGGCTAGTGTCACCCTGTGTTTTCACTACAGTGGAATAGTGGGACCAAGCTACACTACTCTGAGCCAAGGGTAAAGAAGTCAATTCAGAAGACAAGTGCTAAAAGGGAGGGATGGTCTGAACAAGGGAGGATTTTAAATATAACACATGGCAGAGCTTTTGGGGATTGAGTTTGCTTGGGTGCCATTGCTTAAAGACTGAGTGTGGACTGATTTTAAGCCAGGCAGTCTTATTCCTCATGTATTCCTGGTGCTGAGCACAGGGCTGGGTAAATGCTCCATGCTGCTCACTTGTTTGTTAGGTGATTGGTAGAGGGCAGGAGGAGGTAGCTTCTCTCATGGAAGAAGGCCACAAAAGAGGCCTTGTTTGTTAGGTGGACTTCTATCATTGGAGAGTTAGAAAATATGTCGACAAAGACTGACAATACCACCAAGAAGTTGCTTCATGAGAAGAGCCGTTACACAGATGGAAAGAAGAAGATTCTAATTGAGTCAGTAGGTTCTACCTTGCCTTATCATCATGCTGGGCTTGAATGAGAAAACAAACCAAAATTTCAGAAATAAAAGGAAATCATCAATTTATGTGTTATCTAAATAAAAAGTACCTGTGAGCGTTAGTACTCAATGGACATTATGAAAGTGGGTATATTATTAAAACAATATATACTTTTATCAGTTTTCATGTTAGGTCTGTTGCATTATAATTTATAGGAAACAAATTTCTTCCTTTTATGAACAGTTTCATGTGCTTGATAAACATGTCATCAAGACATAGAACAACTCTGCGCACCTAGGAAGTGTGTTTGTAGTCACACCCTGTCCCATCTCCAGTTCCTGGGTATCACTGATTTCTTTTGTAATGCACATGCATGTGGTGTACAGGTGTACATAAATGTGGTATGTGTTTGTGTGTGTGCACATGCATGTGTAGGCCAGATAGCCTCAGGTGTCATCCTCAGGAATGCCAGACCCTGTCATTGGCCCAGGCTCACTAATTAGTAACCTTGGTGGCCAGTGAGCCCCGAGACTCCTCCTTCCTCTGTCTCCCTAGTGCTGGGTTTGCAGGGCTGCGGCAGCCTGCCCAGCACTTTCATATAGGTTCTGGAGAAGGAAGGGAGGTCCTCAAGCTTTCAAGGCAAGCATCTTACTGACTGTGTTGTCTCCCCAACTGCCACTGGTTTGTTTTCTGTCCTTACAGTTTTGCCTTTTCTAAGATGGAATATGAATAAAGTTGTGAAATTTATAGCTTTTAGCATCTAGTTGCTTTCTCTAAACATAGTGCGTTCTAGATCCTTCCATGTTGTCGCTTATATCAATCATTTGTTCCTTTTTATGTGCAAGGAATATTGCCATGGCATAGTCATGCCACAGCTTGTTTCCTCATCCACCATTGAAGTGACAGTAGGTTGTAGCTAGTATGGGCAGTTTTCGCTGAAGCCATTACAAATTTGTGTTGGAGTTTTCTTGCTACTTTTTCTAAAATGTCTCTTGGATAAATAACTAGGAGTAGAGATTTTTTTTATGGGAAGCACAGGTGCAGTCTGAGGAGGTCGGAGACTTTTCTAATGCTGTGGGCCAGCATACCTGCCCACACTGTGTTTCAGTTGCACTTGCTATTTTTGTTTGTTTTTATCCATTCTTCATGTATCTTCAAAAATTGGTTGCATTAATATATTTTATAATATGAAAAGGGTGTTCTTCCCTTTTAATGCAAAATCTTTCCACGTAGTAAAAATCTGGATTGTGATCATTTTGGAAAAAAAGTTCTTATGTGTGGTCTTGTGTTTTATAAAGCCTCAGGACCACTCAGTTAGTGAATACTGTTCCATTGTTCTTTGGGAAAATGAACAATTAGGTTCATAGAGCTCACGTTCTGCTCTAGCAACCCCTATGTAACCTAGCTGTCTCTGCGTTTTGCCTAAAGATGCCTTGTCGGGGTAGAGTAAGGACATAGTGTTTAGTATATAATGCTTACTCATTGACAGTGGACTTATGCTTAGCAACAAAGACAGCACTTTACCACTGTACCTGCGGGCCACTTTTGACAAGCACAATCACCAACAAGAAGCACAGGATTATGAAACATGACAATAAATAGAACACCAAAGGGCATTTGTTCACAGTATAAGACCTGGAACCACAAGAGTGAGCCTTACTTTGTGACACGTTTGTTGGGAACTGAGGATTGGTTGACTCGAAACTTTTTACAGCTTTCTATAGCACCTTAAAGGGAGGATGAAAGTGCCTGCTGTAGTATTTGGGAATTAGAAAAAATTCTCAGCGAGTAGGCAAAGTTCATGACCACGGAATCCATGAATAAGGACCAACTGCATTTTTATATTTTAGAAACTACGTAAGTGTATTCCATTTTAAGTGAACAGTAGTGATTTGGCTTAATGTCAAACATAAATATTTTTTCCATTAAATTAGCTTGCCAAATTAAGACCATTCACTGTGAAGGATGCTTTCAAAGTACCTACCTCACATCCTTCCTTAGATTTTTCTCCCCATGCTTGTGCAAATCTGCACTTTTGCTTTCATGTTAGATCTTGTGTACCAGCAAGGCACATCATTGAGCACATACTAAATTCTTGGAAAGTAATTCAAATGCTGAACTCTGGATTTTGTAGAACTCCGGCTGCAATGTATGTGCTTAATATTCAGAGACAGATTCATGCACTTACCAAACCTCCATTGCCTGAGTAATGATAAGTTTTCTAGATTGACTGCCAATATGATATAGGCCCCAAAGAAAAATCCCTCTTTACTGAGACAGGACAATAAATTGGTTTTCCTGAATATAGTGGGTAAAGAATCCAAGTTCTTGACCTTAAATATTTCACTGGTAGTGTTCTGTGCAGTGGGGAACAATCAGGATGACACTCGTTGAAATGTCTGAGATTTATAACATAATAGCTTGAGCATATGTGCCAAAAAATAAAAATCTTAAACCCTATTAAATCAAGATTAATTGCCTATTAAAATGCTAACACATAGTATAGTACAGGTGTGTAATAAGCCTTCTCTTTTTCATATATTGTTACAAAACAAACTAGTTTGGCTGCCACGTGAAACACCATGTATCTTCTATCTCACTCTCAGTGGGAAAAGTGGAAAAAAAATTGCTACTCAGTCATTCTTGGTGTGGATTTTGGCATTTCATTAGGAAGTGCTATCTCAAACCTTTTTACTGAAAAGTACATACAACTCTCTGGAAACTGCTAAATTTCCTGGCTTTGTACTACTGCCAAAAACCTGTTGCTTCTCTCCATCATTAACTACTACATATTTATTCCCTTCTATCTTGGTGGACAATAACCCACATAGCACTCCCATGAAAAGGAAAACAGTGGTTTGCTTCCTCCCCCTCACTAGCCTTGAAGCAATTAATCCCAAGGGCTTCTTGCTATTCCGTTTTCCTTTATGTTAATCGCTTCAGTGGCTGACCAGGTGGCAATAGCAGAAATGATGCAGCTGATTATGTTCTTTCATTAAGATGACTTCTAAATTTGTGGAGAAATTGCTGATGAAATTTTATTATTAAGCCCTCTAGTAGGCTAGAAAATAAGTCATGGTGTTGCTAAGTTGGCTTCCAGTAAATAGATTAGTCAGTCAGCAAATATTTAGTGAGAATCTATTATGTGCCAAACTTTCTTCCAGGCTTAGTGACACTAGGAATGGTATATAATATTATCCCTGACCCCATATAATTATTCTGTTTTCATATGCTAAATGGCTTTGGTGTAAATGTCCTATATTGAAACTTGATAGAAAATAAATGTTAAAACAATTATTGAGAACAAGGCATGGTGGTGTATGATTCAATTCTAGCACTTGGGAGGCTGAAGTAGGAGGATTACCATGGATTACCAAGGCCAGCCTGGGGCTGCAGAGTAAGTTTTAGGTCAGCCTCGGCTAGAGTGAGATCCTGCCTTCAAACAAACAAACAAACAAACAAATATCCCAACTACTGAGAGAGCAGTATACTTATAATATCTTCATTGCTTTAAAAGTAGGTAATTGGTTTGGAAGGACATTTTGTTTTTTTAAGGACATCATTTTGAACATTTAATAATTCAACTTATACAGAATAAAACTTATTAACTAGTTTTTCAAATGTATAATTTGCATGCCAGTTTCCCCAAACAAGTGACTATGCCTTGTTTGCTTGCATGGTGTGCAGAACTCTTCATTCTGTGGGTCTTCGCCCTGCTCTGTATTCTGAAAGAAGCCCAGCAACACAGCGTCCTCTTTTGAGAGCCAGGACCATCTAGCTACGAGTAACAAGCTGTACCTCTTCTTTTGTTTCTACAAAACAAACTCTGTAGCAGTGACATGAAATATCATGTCTCTTCTTTCTCACTCGCAGTGGGAAAAGAAAAAGAAAATGTTTCTTGGTCATTCTGTGTGTGGATTTTGGCTTTCATTGGAAAGTGCCAATAAGTATCCATTTTTTATGTTGTTCTGGAAGCTGTATGTACCCTTCCTAGTCACAAAACAAATTCAGCCCCTAACGGTTCTCCAAGTGCAGGTCAGAAAGGTGGGAAGCTTTATTTTTTTAGGCAGAGTGTGCATGAATAATACACTTACAACCTGTTTAGCTTCCCCAAGTTCTCTTCTTGGGCCAGCTTCTCTGCTCAGAGAACTCCACATCAATCTGTCACTGATGGTCAGCAGTGCAGCAGAGAGCCAATGTTATTGTGAACCTACAGTGGAATGACTTGCTTCCCAGCTGGTGATCAATCTGTGTTAGACAGCAACATGTTTGCCTCTACAAATGAGCTGGACCCCTCTGCCACATATCTCTGCCAAATTTTGAAAGAAAGAGTCTGTTTCAATTCTTTTTGGGGTAAAGACAAAAGATCTGTCTCGCTCTGTACAACCAGCTATTGAACAATCTTTGCAAAGATTCACAGCCAGTATCTGAAGAAAGTTGTTTTCAAGAAGTCTATAAGTTACATAAGGAAAGAAGAAGAAAATAACTTATGCAGTATTTATTTATGCACATGTACTCATACAAAGTAAATATCTATTGTTTTTCTTTAATAAAGGTAACATACTTATGATACTAGACATACCATCTCTGGAAACTTCTCACATAAGTAAAGAGATTCTTGGATTTGGGATGTTGACTTCTCCAAGCTCTAGGTAAAGCCAGAATTATAATACTGCTGTGAAAAATGCTATGAAACCTTACTCATGTTTTATATGGATATAGATTGTAGAATGACTAGGTATATGCTAGAATTAATGTCATTGAGTCAGTGCTAATAGAACACACACACACATATACATCATCTTCAAACTTTGAAGAGTGATCTTTCTTAAGGATCATCATGTCAGAACAGGGCCAGTATAGTCTAGCAAGCATGGTTTAGTAGACAGACTTGGATTTGGTAGCGCTGAAGGAGTAAGAGAAGAATGTGGAAAAGGTTATGTTAATAAAGAACAGAGCTAGGACTCATGGATGGAAAGCAGACGTGCAAGGAGGTTTCCTGTGTCTGACAAGCAATGGTCCAGTACTGGGGACCTTCGGGGAGGTATGAATGAATGGCAATAGAAAAGGAGAGATTATTCATGGGTAGGGGGAGGCAAAGTGGAAAAGTTTGAAAAAGCATCAAAAAAGAAGGGTGTATATTTGATGGAAATTTAGTAACAACTGTTGGTCCTTCTTGTGATCATGGTAGCCCACTGGCTAGCAGGTCTGTTTAGCTGTGATTTAGTAGAGAAGTATAAAGAAACAATGTAATTTTTGCCTCCTAGTATCGAGAGTAGGGATATCCAGACCCATGAAGGAGCCAGTGGATATAACACAGGTAAAGTGGAAAGCAGGAAATTATTTTGGCCTCAAATTGCTGCCCAGCTGGACCATTCCTCTTGAGCCATGGGAGGAATTTCTAGGCTAGTAAGCACTTCCATTAGATGAGCTTGATGATACCGTCCAAGATCATACACCAGGGAACACTGCTGAGTTTAAAGTTCCTTTGGGACGGGGACTGGATAGATGGCAATCCATTTTTCTACATACTAAACAAACAGTAGATTGTGGACAGATGAATCAAGTTCTGTTTTGGCAAAGAGAAAAGGACAGCCCCAAACATGGATAGTTCCAATGCAAGAATCCTGATGTTGCTCTCTTGGGTTAGACACAAAACTTTCCTGCTATGCAAGCCCAACTCTGAAAGTGATAAGCTGAGAGGACACAATACAGAAGGGCACACTTATCTTCTTTGACATTAACTGCTACAATTACTAGTATCTCCCCAAGCCTCTGAACAAGTCTGCATAGCCTCTGGTACCTTTTTTACCTATGAAATTATTTCAATCTCTAGCCAGAAAGACTCCAAATGAATTCTTATTAGCATTAATGTTCAAGGAGGTTAGATCACCGTCAGAATCTGCATCTCTTGTGATTACCATTTTGGAATGTGTTACTGGGTTCTAAGAGAATATCTCACATCTTTAGGAGTCTGAACTGCTAGTAATCTACTGCTGTTCCCCTTCCACCATGGAGGACAGTACATCCACTGTGACTGTTTACTAATGCATTCATCTTTTTGTTTCAAGATGGCAAGGCCCTGGGTTTGGTTCCCCCCCACACACACAAAGTGTTAATAAAACAGAGTTTTCTGAAGCATAAATAGGCTTTCTCTACTTTATTCTGAAGGTTAGGATAGAAAACAATAGCTTTTGTTGTGTGTGTGTGTGTGTGTGTGCGTGCGCGCGCATGTGCATGGGGAGGCCAGAGAACAGCCCAGGGGTGTCATTCCTCAGTCATAATCCACCTTTTTTTAAATTGAGATAAGAACTGGAGCTTGCCAATTAGGCCATACTAGCAGGCCAGTAAGCACCAGGGGTCTGCCTATCTCTGCCTCTGCTCAGTGCTGGGATTACTATCGACTAGGCACTATAGACTAGGTTCAGCATGTTTACGTAGGTTGTGGACATCAACCTCAGGTCTTCATACTTGCAAGACAAGCACTTTACTGACTCAGCTATCTGTCAGTGAGATTATTGAGAGCAGAATTTAAGCTGGGAGACATTAGAGAGAGAACATTCTTCCATTGGAGAAGTGGTTAGACTAGTAGCTGTGGTTTCTTTTCTTTTTTCTTTTTTGAGACAGTCTTGTTATATAGCTCATGCTGGCCTCAAACTTGACCTTCTACTTCAGTCTCCTCACAGCTAGGGTTAGGTACATGACACCATGCCCTGCCATCTTAGTTTCTTTGGTTGACAATGAGAAGGCACAGAGAATGTGTGATGGGAAAACAGATATTGAATAGCACAGAGGCAGGAGACCTAGTCTATCAGGTATTATTTTAATCCATTTGTCTCTCTTAAGTGGCATAACAGTTGGCTTATTTTTATTACAGTAATAATAAGCTTTTGAGACCAACATTAAATAAATTCATAAAGAATAAATGTTCAAGACTGGAGAGATGGCTTAGTAGTTAAGGTGCTTGCCTGTAAACCCTAAGGACCCAGGTTCAATTCTCCAGGTCCCACGTAAGCCAGATGCACATAGTCGCACATATGTGTGGAGTTCATTTGCAGTGATTAGAGGCCCTGGTGTGCCATTCATTCATTCTCTGTCTCTCTCTTTCCCTCTCTTTCTCTAATAAATAATAAAAAGGAATAAATGTTCAGCTGTGAATTTTTTAAACTTTTTATTGATAGTTCATAAATATAAACAATATATCATGATCATAATTCTCTCCTACCACTCCCTCATTTCTTCCTCTTAAATCCCATCTCACTGAATGCCTTCTTTCCAATTAGTCTCTCTTCTATTTTGATGTCATCTTTTATTTTCCTCCTATTATGCAGGTCTTGTGTAGGTAGCATCAGCCACCATGAGATCATGAATGTCAAGGCCATTTAGTGTCTGAAGGACAGCATTGTAAGCATTCCTCCCCTTTCTTTGGCTCTTAAATTTTTTTTTTTCCACCACCTCTTCTGCAATGGTCCCTGAGCCTTGGAAGATGTGATAGAGATGTGTAATTTATTGCTGAACACTTCACTGTCCCTTCTCAGCATTTTGGTGAGTTTTGAGTCACCCCACTGGTTACGTCCATCTGAAAAGAGGAGCTTCGCTAACCAAAAATGAGAGTAGCATTAATATATGGGCATAAACATAAGTACTTCGAGGACAGTTTGGTGGGTATAATATATGCATTTAGCCAAACAACAGTAGTAGTTTCCTCCCCTGGGACTTATGACTTCCCTAGCCATAGTCTTTTAACTAGGTTTTCAATATCAGGCAGGAATTCTCCACCTGTGGATCTGGCCTCAAGTCCAACTAGAGAGCAGTTGGTTTCCCCCATAACAAACATGCCACCATTGCACCTGTTGGCACATTTGATCTGGCTGATCAGCCATAAAGCTTGCAGGGTCCACTGCTGATTAAGACTGTTGAGGACTTTTCTCCCCCAACAGGCTACATAGGTCTTTCCAGCATCCTGACAGCTAGTCAACAGGGTGAATGCTTCCAGCTCAGCTCCAGCTTGATTTCTCAAGTGACCTGCATCCCAGGCATGTAGAGTCTTCAGCAATAGGGTCTTACCATCTAGTAGCAATAAGGTCTTACCATCTAGTTGTGGTGGACAACCAAGAGCCTTGGCCATAGCCTGTAATGTTTTGGGGGCATCAGAGGCCTCCTTGACCAACAACTCACTTAAAGGTTTCCCACCGCTGACACTGCAGTTTTTCTGATAACAATCTATGGCTTCTGAGCACATTATCTGCCTCCACAAGATACTTCTGCCTAAGCTTTCCCCTCTATGCCCACGCCTTAGACCATTCCCTCCCCCCAGTATTCTGCTCTTTTACTTACATATCTACTACACCTTCCCCATAAGCCCCCCATAGATCCTTTCTAGCTTCCTGCTCTCTTCTATTGACTTCTACTCCAGCTCACATACAAATCTAAACATTGGAAGCTAGGATCCACATATGACAGAGAACATGTGGGGTTTAACTTTTAGCCTGGGTTACCTCACTGAGTTTAATCTTTTTTCCAGATCCATCCATTTCTCTGTAAAGTTCATAATTTAAATTTTCTTTACAGCAGCTGTGAATTTTTAATTCAACTTGTATTTATTATTACTGTTGTACATTGAAAAAGCTGTAATTGTCAAACTTACAGAACTTCATTGTTCACTACAGACCAGTAAAAGATAATCCCTGCCCTTGTTTTTTCTCCCTTGGCTTTCTTTCTCTGGCATACCTTCCCTGAAATCTGAATAGATGTACGTTTGTAGTCGGATCTCCCAGCTGCAAGTCATTTCAGGCCCTGACGAGTGAATCCTCTGGTTGATAGCTCCTTTAAGAAGTACTTTGGGGTGGGGGGACTAGAAGGAGGAAAGAAACTGACCATCTTGAGCAAACTGATGAATGTTGGAGGCTATAACACATTTAGACAAATGAGTGAGTCATCAGGATTTAAACAACCTGATATTTAGCCATTGATGAATTTCTAAACCATAAAACTCATTAAGTCAATAGCACAGCTATCTGCTCATAATCCGGCGAGTGTTGTAGCAGTGGTCTCATTGTATGTTTCTGCTTTGAACTCTTTTCATTTCAGCTTGTCAGGGGCCTTTAAAGACATGATTTATGCTTCTTAATACCCCCGGGAAGTTAAGTATTTTCATATTTATTGCACGAGAGAGCATTCTGTGATTGCTTGCCTGCCCTAAAATCAGTTTGGCTAGAAAAGGACATGTGAATTCTGACCTCAGCTTTATATCCAAAGCAGGAGTCAGCACTTAAAAAATGTGAATCCATATCTAACACAGAAAATTTGTTTCATTCTACCCACTCTGGGGAAGAACAGATGGTAGGAGGCAGCATACAAACAATGCTGCTTTTTCTTTTGTAAATCAGCCTGGGTCCCTCTATCCCAGCGCTCAGCCTGGTGACTCAGCCAAGTATCTTTCAGCTCCTTCAGACTTTTGAGACAGTTCTTCAATATCCACCCTATCATGTTGGTCATTATCCTAACTACAGGCCTGGCTTGAAAACCTGAGCAGTTCTGAGTCTGGGTTCTGTCCTAAACATGTTAGTAATTTTACTTTCAACCATTTAAAAAAAAAATATTTTATTTATTCATTAGAGAGTCAGAGGCAGAGAGAGAGAGTGTGTGTGTGAGAGAGAATGGGTGTGCCAGGGCCTCCTAGCTACTGCAAATGAACTCCAGATGCATGTGCCACCTTGTGCATCTGGCTTTATATGGGCACTGGGGAATCAAACCTGTATCCTTCAGCCCTCAACCATTTTTTTTATGTGTGTATTGACAATTTTCAAAATCTTTATCATTTTAAATGCCAAGGTATCATTGTCTGCTCTTCTCAGTACACCTCTCATTGACCTTTCTTGCAGTTCATGGACTATCATATCACACTTGACTGTCTTTTGATAAGTCAAAGAGGGTATACTGTAAGAAAAACATCTCCTGGGGCTGGAGAGATGACTTAATGGTTAAGGCACTTGCCTGTGAAGCCTAAGGACTCATGTTTGACTCTCCAAGTCCCATGTAGGCCAGACTCACAAGGTGATGCAAGTATATAAAGTTACATATGTACACAAGGTAGTGCACACATCTGGAGTTGATTACAGTGACTGGAGACCCTGGTACATCAATTCTCTCTCTCTCGCTCACTCTCTCAAGTTAAAAAAAAAAAAGGTCAGTCTGTTGGGCTTCAAAAAAATCATAATCTTCCTTTAGTAATAATGTATCACAGAGGTCAGGATGTGTGTAGTTCAATGGTAGAATGCTTGTCTGTTATAAGTGAGGTACTTAGTTCAGTCCTTCACCCTGTGAAATAGTAACAGTAGTATGTCACGTAGTTCAAAGTAGCTAAAAGAGAACTAAATGCCAAAGGTCTAGGTGATGGATATGTTAATTTCCTTGACTTGATTCCTAACCAATGTTTACAAGAATCAGAGCATCACATTGTACCCCACAAGTATGTACAAATATTATGTGTCAATCAAAAAATTAGTGTTTCACCTTTAAGTAAAACAGTTTAGTATCCATGCCATTCCCTTATCTACATGAATTTTATTCTCTGGTTTGGCTAGTCCCAAGGCTAAAAATTTGATTCCCACAGTTCACTTGTAATGGTTCCTTCCTTACAGAATCTTCCTTACAAATATTATTTTTGTTCTTGCATTTGTTTATTTATTTATGTTTCCTTTAAATCCAACCCTAATTTTCTTAAGCTTTTAATTCAGTTCCACATGTGTCATTTTCATACCTATCTCTGGTGTGCTGTAAGCAGTGGTGTAAAAAACAGGTAACACTGACAACAATCCATTCCATAGCTCTTCATCCTTGTGTAGATTTGTGTTGGGGAAACAGGTGTGCTTTCACAATGCAGACAGGTGGCCACTCAAGGCAGTATGCGGTCCATTGAGTGTACCTTGATTCAGAAGGGTATGCATCTTCACATGTGGTCTCTGTGGGATGCTGTTCCTGGCTTTCTCTTACTCCATTTGATCTCATTGGGGTTCTCTCCTATGGCTATTGTATAGCACATATCCTAAGCCATTCCTGAGGCTACAGCCTTATGTAAGTAGTAATGATGTTTCAAGCTATGTTTTTCACAATCCCAGATCTGCATTTCCACCTGTACTCAGCAACTTTACCTAGAGACCCTAAGTGCAATGTGTGTAAAATGCAGTTTGTCGTCTTTCCTCACAACCTGTTGCATGTCTATTCTGGATCTCGGTTATTGCTTCAAGGTTAGGCATCTACAGATCCCCTACTCTGGAGTTGATGTCTCTGAAACTCTCACATGTTCCCTGTTTCTGAACTTTGATCTGAGACCCCTTTTCTCTTCTTGGAGACCTAGCTGCTTTTCCTGCCACCAATCATTTAGTGTTCCAGTCTGTCTCCCTCCTTTCCATACAAAATTAGCTTCATAATAGTGTTACTGTACATTGACTGTATTATTTTTCATGCTAAAAACCTCTAGTGGGTTTTTCTCATGTGTAGCACAACATGGCAACATTTAAAGGCTGACATCCTACAGTCCATCTCATGCCCTGGAAGCCCCATGTACTATGTAGCCAAACTGATGGCATCTGCCCACTTTGCCCTCTTGTAAACTAGTCCCTCTGCTGACCACATTCTTCTTGCATTTTCTAAAAGACACCACCATAGTCTAGATGTCATCCTCTCCATGAACTCTTACACACCTTCCCAAGAAGAGTTGGCTCCTCCCTTGATTACCCATGATGCAGCAATGAAAGCATCCGCTATATTGGATGACCCTGTTTTAATATCCAGGAACCCCAGAAGCACTTTGCATGTTCCTCAGGAGAAGGGATTAGATTTTTTAAAATTATTTATTCTTTTTTCATATACAAAAAGCTGAACAAATTTGGTACATACATTCAGTTTGGAGATAATTATCCACCTTTGAAACCATCACCACCATCTAGTAAAGAGAAACTAAATTGATTCATCTTTTTTTTTTTTAATCTCCATTAGAGCTAATATGGTTTTTATAGGACTGAATGAATGTTTACCAAGTGACATTATGGTTTGAAGATGCTGAGGGAGGCTTAGTGATTGAGGATTTTTGCGTATGTGTTTGTGCTGCAGGACTGCATCCAAGGCCTTGTGCATGCTAAGCAAGCACTCTGCTACTGCTCTGTCTCCCCAGCCACAAGAGAATCCTTGACTTCATCTGAAACTACTTACCAAGCATCTGTTCAATGCAAATGCTTACAATAAGGCTGCAGGGGTGGACTCTATGACTCTAGTTAAAGTGTTCATGTGAGTTTACATGGCCAGTAAGCGGAGTCATGTTTGAATCCAGTTTGGTCTGAAGTCCAAGCTCATGCCTTTTTCTCCAAGTCAAAATGCCCATGCCAGGTAATCTATTCTCAGAGTTCCTTGGGAGGACAGTGCTGTGGTGATTGCAAGGCACTTGGGAAGTCACAAAAGAAACCTGTGGTTTTGTAGAAAATGAGAGCTATTTTCATAACTGGTTTTCTTAATACATCCGTATCTGTGTGGCCTTGACATTGTTTTATTCAGAAAGGAGAGCTGTTGATCTGGAGTGAACTAGTTCAACTTTCTCCTCCTCAATCTCAAGAGCATTCCGTGGAGGAACATGTTTTATACCACACCTGAGCTATAAACAATTTACTCTGAAGGTAACAGTGTTAGCATTGCAGTGTGTAAACCTTTAGCTAATAAAAATCAAAGTAGCCTAATTTGGAAAGTACACAGAAGGTTAGAGGGAAAGCTTGTAAATGTTTTCAAAGACTCTGTATTTAATTCTATCACCAGCTAGCAAAATAAATAGTCCAGCTGCTAGCTCCGAAGCAGACACGTGTTGGAAACGAAATGTTAATAGTTTAAATGTATGGGTCATTAGGAATCAAAAGGAACGTGAAGTACACTTTCTAGTTTATGAGAAACAAGGTGAAAGTTCCCAAAACACATTTATGGTAACTACATTCAAAATTGCTTCCTCGGCTTTTTATTTTAGTAGCTAATAGCATGGTATGTGTGTGACTATGGGGGCTTTTTTAAAAACCCATTTAAATGTAAAGTTTGGAAATGAGTAGAGTGCAAATCAGGAGATGTTAAATTTCACTTCCATGTGTCTCACTGTTTGTAGTAGACTACAAGCTGCATGCCAGACTTTTTCTGAGGAATGGGAGGTTACTTTCAATAATGTGCTAAGATTGACCTGAACTATTTAGCCAGCACATCTGCTTGCAAGCACTGGCCTTATGTGAGGAAGCTCTACTGGAATTAATTAACTCTGTTTGGTACTCTGAAGTGTTTGCTCCATGTCTTATTTTACCATAATAAAACTTAAAATGAATTGGAACTTCTCTATTTTTCTTTGCAAACTTAAGAAAGGCTAAGTGAAGAAGGGAGAATCTGCACAGTTTTCTAGCTTGAAAGAGGCCTCGAGAATAGTAAGCATTAGGGTTAGAATTTATTCCTTCAATTGTATCTTGTTAACTTAACATTATGATAAAGTTGCATATATTTTATCCATTATGGAAGTACCATTTTAAAAACATTTAGCGTAATTGTTGGAAAATGAAGAGTACAGAGAGGCATACTGTGTGCTAAGGTATTTAGAGCATTACAGAATGTTTTGTGAACCTAACTGTTATCCTGGGAACACTCCCACTTTAGAAACGAGAAGAAAAGGAGCTTTGGGAAAAACTTGGGCAAACATTGTATGTTAGTTGGTTTTCCCATTGCTGTTAAAAAATAACTTACAAGAAGCAACTCAAGGAAGGGTTTGTATGAGTTCACAGCTTTGAGGGGATGCAGTCCAGCAGGTGAAGGTATGGTTGTGGACCATGAGGCAGCTGGTTACATTGTTTCTGCAGTCAGCAACAGAGTGATAAATACCCATGCTCCTCTTGCTTTCTCCTTTTTTCATTTTCATTCAGTTCAGATGTGCTCCCTCCTCCCCATTCAGGATGAGTCTTCCCTCCTCAGTTAAATCTCTCTGGAACACCCTTACTGATATGCCCAGAAGTGTGTGTCCTAAACACACTCAAGTTGACAATGGAGAGTCATTATCATACATGGCCTCAACTAGTCTCTGGAGAAAGTTTAGCACTCATGGTCCCACAGCTGTGGGTTAATGCCAAATCAGTTGGGACACTGTATTGTGTGGACTTGTTAAGTCAACTGTATTGCTTTTCTTAGCTAATAGAATTCAGAGTAGCCTACCTTCTAGGATTCTGCCACAGTGTCAACATCATGTTTATTTTCTCCCTGCCTTCAAACCTGCCATCCTCTGAAATGCCAAACAACTTATTATTTATTAAAATAAACAAAAGTCATGCAGTCCAAATATCCACTTACAGATAAATATGTGAACAAAATGTGATATGTACATACAATAAATAATATTGAGCTGTAAAAAGGAATACAGTTCTAATACATGCTATAATGGAGCTCAACCTTGAAGACATTAACTGAAATAAAGCCGGTCACAAAATGGCATGCATGTATGATTACATTCATATGGAATATGTAGGAGAGTCATATTTATAAAGTACATTAGTGGTTACTAGAAGCTAGGATCAGGAGTATATAAAAAATTAGAAAGGAAACAGTTGGAGTTTCTGTTTTAGGGGATGGAAAGTTTTAGAAAGATAGTGGTTGGTGGTCATGTAACAACATGAATTTAATTAATGCCACTAAAATTTTTACTTAAAAATGGGTAAAATGGCAAATTTTGTTATATATATTATCACAATTAAAAGAATTAATTATTTAATAACATACTAAAGCCATTCAGTTGTATACTTGAGTTAAACTGTACCATGTGAATTATATCTCAATACACATGTATGTAAAAAAGTACACTGAGTATAGTTAGGGAGTAGTATTCTGGCTAACTTAATGTTCTGGATAATTAAGGATTAATAGGTTTGCACTGAACCAAGTCAAAGGTAAAATCTCATGAAAGTAAGATTATGAATGCATTTCTGTTCGGCATTAGACTGCTTATTCTGAGGCATATGTCTTTGGTTTATGCCACTTGGTCGTCTGCAGAACCTCTGTCATAGCTGTGCTCTACACAAGCCATTGGCCATTCCTGCTAGTGAGTACCTGAAATGTGCTAGCCTGAACTGGGATGTGATATAAATACACAATGAAGGCTTGGTATAAAAATAAAATGATTCATAATTTATAGTTTCCCTCTTGACAGATATAGCTCAATAGTAGAGTTCCACTTAGTATGTACAAGACATGGATTTAGATTCAATACTGATTAAATGTTCTTTCATGGATTTGTTATTGGATTTTTATTTGTATGTATATATATTTGTGTGTGTGTATGTGTGTTTGTGTGTGGGGTCATGTGTGTATGGGCACATATGTGTATGCAGGTGTATGCATGGAGGACAGAAGTGGATATCAGGTGTCTCCCTCTATTGCTCTCCACATTATTTTTTTGCAACAAGGTCTCCCAGAGCCCAGAGTTCACTAATTTGGCTAGTCTAACTGGCCAACTTTTCCCTGGGATCTGCCTGACTTCATCTCCTGAGCTCTGGGATTATAGATGTACACCACCATGCCTGGCATTCATGTTGGTGCTAAGAAGCTGAGCACAGGTTCTTATGCATATGCAGCAAGCACTTTTCTGACTGAGCCATCATCCTAGCTTGGTTACATGTTGAAACAATAATGTTTTAGCATTGCATGTGGTAGTTCATGCCTTTAATCCCAGCACTTGGGAGGCAGAGGTAGGAGGATTTCTATGAGTTTGAGGCCACCCTGAGACAACATAGTGAATTCCAGGTTATCCTGAGCCAGAGTGAGATCCTAACTTGAAAAAAATATTTTAGATATATATTGGGTCAAAGAAAGTATGCTACTAAAAATGTATGGTGGTTTGAATCAGAACACATAAACTCATGTGTTCTGAATGCTTGATCCCCAAATGGTGGCAATTTGGGAGGTAGAGCCTTGCTAGAGGAGGTGTGTTGTTGTGGGTGAAATTTGGTGTCTTATAGTCAGCTCCCCCTTGCCAGAACTTGGCTCAGTCTCCTGCTCCTGTTGTCCACTTGATGTTGGCAAGAAAGTGCTGTCTAGTTTCTGCTCTGCCATCTCTTTTCTGCCATCATGAAACTTCCCTTTGAGATTGTAAGCCTGTGCCAGTCAGCTTTACATGGCTGGGATGAACTTCCAAGCCAGGCACAAATTATATGAGGATGCAGGGGAAGTTCCATAATGATGGAAGAAGCTGGCCCCCTTTTACAGGTCCATGCAGAGAGAGAGAGTGAGAGAGGGAGGGAGACAGACAGAGAGAGAGAGAGAGAGAGAGACAGACAGACCACCATCAGCACCACAAACAAGTACAGTCCAAGAACCCCAGGCAGAACTCAGGTACTTTGCATACCTTTAGACTGGAATTCTAGATCCACCCTAACTACCACATTCCATCCCTGGCCCCCAGTAGATTCATAGCCATCTCACATTGTATATTGCTTTCAGTCCAAACTCAAAGGTCCCATAGTCTTTACCAACTTAAAATAGTTCCAAAGTCCCAAGTCTCATCTGAGATTTAAGATGGTCTCTTAGCTGTGAGTCCTATAAAATAATGACAAGTTATATGCTGTCAACATATACAGGAACCACATAACCATTTACAACTGCTATAAGACAAAAATAAAGAGGGAAAGTGGACCATGGTAAACTCAGTAACCATCAAACATCTGCAGTTCAAGTTCAATATCATAACTAGTGACTGACAATCTCTGGATTTTGCAATTCAGCTGGCCTGAATAGCCAAGGAAAACTTCCATCCTGAGCCAAGAGCACTCCATGGTAGCCCTTGCACAGTCTTGATATATCCAAAAACATCTTTGGGTATCCATGGAAACCATCTTCCATCTTCCCATGGTTCCGCTGGCCTATCAGGGTCATCATGCCCTGCCTCATCCTGTGTCTCAGCAATGGCTCCTGGAACTGTGTGCACGTCTTTACTTACTCCATGCATTTTTCATGCTTCTGAAACCCATACCAGGTGTGCAGGACATAGGCATATTCCTAATTCAGGGATGAAATAAATTATGATCTTGAGGAGCAAGTTCCTTCCTTTCAGTCAACTCCTACCATTTAGTCTTTGTGGAGTAGAATCATCTCAGGCATTCTCTCCAGTGTTTTAATGAAAGCATTGGGCCATCTTCCGTAAGGTTGCTAATGTTTGACAACAGCAGCTTCAGCAACCTAAAACCAGTCTCTGTGCCAGTAAATTTTAAACTTGGGTTTTTCCAACTTTAAATCTTGAATTTCTCCATTACAAATTAACCTTAATCAAACTCTCTGGACATTGGCAGCAGAATGCAGCAAGCCCTTATGCCAGTAGCTCAGTTCCAACAAAGTTCTCTGCAGTCTTTCCTTCCCTTGAGAAAGTTCATAAGCAAGCCTCCGAATACAATTCTCTCTGTACCTAGCATTTTCAACTCTCATCAGAATAGTCCATAATACTTGGCTTACTGCTTTGGAAGGCATCTTCAGTTGCAAGCACCAAGTCCATGCTCATTCATCCAAAACAAAAGTTCCTAAAGACCAAAATTCACATGGTCAGATGCATCTCAGCAACTCTACTTCACTCCTCAGTTTCAATTCTGCTCCAGTCAGATTCATGTTGCTGAGATGGACTTCCAAACCAGGCACAAGTTATGGGAAGAGGGGATTTATTGTTGCTTACAGATGCAGGGGAAGTTCCATAATGGCAGAAAAACTGTCCCCCTTTGACAGGTCTACACACAGAGAGAAAAACAACCACCACCACAAAAACCCTAGGCAAGGAACCCTAGGCAGAACTCAGTCACTTTGCATACCTTTAGACTGGAATTCCAGGTCTGCCCCCACACCTTAGGGGTGGACCCGAGGATCTGCCCACAGTGATACCAAGTTACAAGCTTGAATAAACCTCCTGAATCTATTGGGGGACATCCATTCAAACTACCACAAAGCCAAAATAAACTTTCCTATCAAATTGGTTTTGGTCAGCTGCTTGGTCCCAGCAATGAGACGGTAACTAAGGCAATACGGCCACACACTTTTTTTTTTCTGTTCCATATATACCTTACATTACTGCTATTGGAGTGGTTTCATCTAGAACTCAGACCCATTACCAAAGTTGACACACTTGGACAGAGGTGAGAAATGGTTTCTAATGACTAAATAGGTCACAAGGGATTCCCTGGGTTGATGTGGATGTTGAGAAAGTTACTTCCCTGAGGATGACTGCCCTTCTCTAACTCAGAGTTCTTTGATAAGGCAAGCTTAACAAAAGGCCTGCTGTAGTGGGTAGACAGCTCCAAGGAGTCTGCAAACCACTGTCTCCAGATAACCTTGTGATCTACCACTTGGTACTGTAACACAAGTTAAAGTTGGCTCAATTATGAAGCAGGGTGAGGGTAGGTGATATCAGTTATCTCTGGGCGGCTTGATGGAGTCAGGGATATGATATCAGTAATCTTCAGGAGGCTTGATTAGTGCAGAGGAGAAAAAATGCACTCAAGGCTTTAGCAAGGAAGGACAGAGCCTTCACAGCTGCACAACCCTTTCAACTCCATCTTAAGGAAATAAAAAAATAGGCCCAGAGTATGAACCTTCTCCTACTCTGGTATCCTGGCAGTGGTCCCCCTTGTATATCTACTTTAATGCCAGCCCTCTATCTTGGAACTTCACTGTGTCTGCAAGCCACTATTGTCACTCTGTTATCGTTTCCATGTTTAATATCCATTGCGGCAGCCTCCATCAAGCTGCTTGCCCGGGATGTCCAAGTCATCTATCTGCCTGGGTATGAATTATCCTTTGGTTAGCATTCTGTTTACAAAATTACAGGAAGCTTGAGCAGTCTACCCAGTGATGTTTTCTACCAGGAACTCTGTTATTTTCAGAGTGTAATTTTATAAGATATAAGATTCTTCAAGTAGTGTATATATCATGTTATAACAGAAATGCCAGGTGAACTTTGTCCTGATCTCAGGCTGCCCAAGATGACTATCTGGCACACTAGGATGTGTTCCCAGCATGATGCAGTACATGGTGTACATGCTGATAAGGTTTGGGGAGTTGAATTGTTACTGTTAAAATGTGATGTAACAGTCCTGGTGGGGAACTGGGCTGCCATATACACCAGTCCTCCATGTCCACAGGTTCTGTTTCTGTAGATGCAACCTACTACGGATTCCACTAACCTTAGATTGAAAATAATTAGACAGATGGTTTGAATATTGGCTGAACATGTTAATGGACTTTTCTCTCTTCCCATGCTTCCCTAAAGAATATATTGTAGCAACTCCTGATGTGGTGTTTACATTGTGCTGGGATTATAAGTAATCCAAAGATGACTTAAAGTATAAAGGAGGCAATGCATAGGCTACATGCAAGTGCATCATTTTTATAAGGGACTTGCGTGCCCTTGAATTTTGTTATGGGGAGTTCCCCCACAGATAGCATGGGTGAGTACAATGTTATTTCTTCAGGAAAATGAATTTAGCATTTTGTTGTTGTAAACTACTCACTAATCCACTTTGGTAATTCATTCTGTTTTGGACATTGGTGAATGTCTATAAATCTTAGATAATTCTGTTACCTCCACTACCAGATAGTAAAGTGAACTGGGCATGTGAACTTTGAAATGCTGAAAGTAGTTACATACATCAGAAAATAAAAGATAATTAGAACTGGGGAGATGGCTTAGCCTGACTGCTTAAGCATGAAGACCTAGGAGAGTCTTAAACTTCTCTAAAACCCACATTAAAAAAAAAAAAAGGTAGAAATGGCTGTGCGCATCTGTAGCCCCATCTGTAGGGAGCTGGGCAGAGACCTGAGAATCTCTGGGGCTCACTGACTGAAAATGGCAGCTCTGAGTTGAGGGATAGACCCCATCTAAGGAAACACACAGATGCACAATAGAGAAGGGCACCTGAAGTTCTGCTGTGCCCTCAGCATGCACACGCATTATGTATGCACATCTGCATACTCACATGCATACATACACCACACATAATATAGCACACCACATATAGTCTAGACACACACACACACTAAATAAACAAAGGTAATTAGTGGTAAAATAGGATTTCTAGGCTACCTCTTTTCCTCCTGTAAATATATGTATAAGTTATAAAAATATAAACTGTAAATTCTCAATAAAAATAAAATTGAAATGCTGTCAGTGGTCAGATGATGACTCTCTAAAATTTTTTTTTCTTTGCCCTGTGTTAGATGATACAGGCAGTGTTGTGTTTCAGATGGAAAGCCAACTCATTAGAAGGAGCATATTAACAAGATTTCAGATTTGCTCATTATTTAATAATTAAGATTTGAAATATATACTTTCTCCTACTGAGAAGCTGCAACCTGCATCCCACTCCTTAGAAATCTTGATCATTCATCAGTGTTAGTCACAGATGCTGTACCCTTCATGAGTCTTTTCCTGTGAGACCCCAGTTGGAGATGCTGTTTTACACTCTGAGCCCCTCTTATGGCATCTGCTATCCATTCTTTGGGGGATTTAGTTATTTTTGAATTCGTTTTTTTTCTCAACTAAATTCCAGATCCCTTACTGGAAGAGGACTGGGATATTGTTGCACCCTTAAACCACATACACAGTGTTTTGAGTATAAAGACCAAAAAAAAAAAAAAAAAAGATTATTTCAATTTTGGCTTGGTTCCCCAGTTTATTTGTAACTTTGAATATGCCCATATCTACCTCAGACCTCAGTGACCTGTTGAGAAAGCTGACACTGTTCCTAGGTGCTTGATCTATGATGGACTGGGCCTGACGTAGAGGAAGGGGAGGAAGGATCTGGAAACAGAGTTGCATGCTGGGATAACGCAGGATTTGGGGCCTAGAGAGTCTAAATACAGACAAAAGAAAGAAGCCAGGCACTCCACAGCATTGAGAGAGACCCACAGAGCAGGGACACCACAGTGTATGGGCATCTGCTTTAAGTTTATAGCCAGTCTGGCTTTGGATGGGAAGTTGTAGCAATAAGTTATAGGAACCCAGAGAGCAGAGTTCAGGGACATATTGGTTGAGAAAGTCATCAGGGCCTAATCTTGCACGGATCCAGAACAAAGCAGAAACTTAAGTTCCTAGGCTACAAGGGGATAGTTCCATTCTTGGCAATGGAATACAAAGAGTGAGGCCTAAGCAGGAGTGAAAATGTCTTGCCACTTAGCTGCCCTTCTGTTGTCCAGGTGCAGGTCTGGCAACCAACTCAGGGCACCAAACTTCAGAATGCAAATAGCCACCCAGCCAGCATCTTGCTAGAGTTGAGGAGTTAGAGAAGTCCATTCACAGCCTGTGGGTGTCTTATGAAGTCAACACATCTGGAAAACATTTGCAAGACCATCAGGATGCATAGATAAACCCTGTAGACCAACCTGCTACGGCTGACTTGTGTGCTGAGGCCTAAGTCACTGGTGTACTGAGCTCTGTGGCAGATTTGCAGCGTCCTGTGGCTGACAGGTACGGTATGCTTTTCAATAATAATCAAAGGAAAGCCAGAGCAGAAACCCAGCCCAGGATGCACATGGACAAGCATCTCAAAAGGCCATTGGGTGCAGTGTCTATTTTGGCAGAGGAAACTTTAACCTGAGGTAGGGTTGGAGAAATCGCTCAGTGATTAAGGTTTTACTATTGTTTTTCTTTGCCATTTTCACAATATTAGTTCTACCTATGTAGGAGCATGGGAGATGTTTGCATCTGCTCAAGTCCTCCTCAGTTTCCTTCTTGAGTGTTTTTATGTTTTCATTGTATAGGTCTTTCACATCCTTGGTTAGTGTTATTGCAAGGTATTTAAATTTTTTTGTTGCTGTTGAAAATGGAACAGCCTTGCTGATTTCTTTCTCTGTATATTTGTCCTTTGCATATAGAAAGGCTACTGATTTTTATGTGTTGATTTTGTATCCTGCCACTTTACTGAAGGAATTGATTGCCTTTAGAAGTTTTGAGACTTTCAGGTCACTTATGTATAGGATCATGTCATCTGTAAATAGGGATAACATGACTTCTTCCTTTCCAATTTGTTTCCCTTTTATCTCTTTTCTTGTCTTATTGGTTAAGCTAGGACTTCTAGTACTATGTTGAAGAGCAATGGTGAGAGTGGGCACCCCTGTCTTGTTCCTGATCTCAATGGGAACTCCTTGAGTCTTTCCCCATTAAGTATTATTTGGGCTTTGGGTGCTTTATATCTAGCCTTAATTGTGTTGAGATATAAATGCTCCATGCCTGTTCACTTCAGGATTTTGATTGTGAAATGGTATTATATTTTGTCAAAGGCCTTCTCTGCATCAATTGAGATGATCATGTGGTTCTTGTGATTAAGTTTACTTATGTGGTGTATTACATTGATTTCCATATGTTGAAACATCCCTGCATCCCTGGGATGAAGCCAGCTTGATTAAGGTGAATAGTGCTTTTAATATGTTGTTGAATTTGGTTTGCAAGGATTTTGTTCATGATCTTTGCATCTAAATTCATCAAGGACCTACCTAGACCTATAGTTTTCTTGTTGTATCTCTGTCTGGTTTTGATATTAGAGTGATGCTAGCTTAATAAAAGGAATTGGAGAGGATTCCTTGCTCTCCAACTACGTGAAACAGTTTGAGGAAAATTGGTTTCAGTTCTTCAATGAAGGTTTGATAGAATTAAGCTAAGAAGCCATCTGGTTCTGGACTTTTCTTTTGGGGGAGGTTTGTGATTACCTTTTCAATCTCCATGGATGTGATAGCTTTGTTTAGGAAACTAATCTGCTCTGAGTTTAGTTATGGTAGGTGGTATGTGGCTAGGAATTCATCCATTTCTTCTATATTATCCAGTTTTGTGGAGCAGATATTTTGGAAGTATTTCCAGATGATTCTCCCAATTTCAATGATGTCTTTTGTGACCTCTCCGTTTTCATTTCTGATTTTGTTAATTTGAGACTTCTCTGGGGTTTTTGTTGTTGTTGTTTGTTTTGTTTTGTGTTTTTGCTAGATCAAGTTGGCCAGAGGTTTATCTATCTTGTTTATTTTTTCAAAGAACCAGCTCTTCAGTTCATCAAATTTTTACTTTTTAAAAATTATTTTTATTTTGAGTTAGAGTTTCACTAAATTGATTGCTTTCAACTCACTGTGTGTCCCAGGCAGGCCTTGAACTCATAATTCTCAGCTTCCCAAGTAACTGGGATTAGAATCCTGTGTTGCCATGCCCAGCTTTGTTTCCAGTTTTTTAATTAATTAATTTATTCATAAGCACAGAGAGACAGACAGACACACGCATGCACACACACACACACACACAGAGAGAGAGAGAGAGAGAGAGGGAGAGAGAGAGATAGAAAGGGATAGGGAGAAAGACAGGGAGAGAAGGAGAGTAGGCATATCTGGGCCTCCAGCTGCTGCAGATGAACTCCAGATACACATGCCCCTGTTGTGCATCTGGTTTTACGTGGGTACTGGGGAATTGAACTCTGGTCATTAGGTTTTGAAGGCAAGCACCATAAAAGCTGAGCCATCTCTCTAGCCCCTCATCAATTTTTAAAATTGTTTTCTAAGTTTCCAAATCATTAATTTCTGCTCTGATCTTGATTATTTCTTTCTGTCTGGAGCTCTTAGGGTTGGATTCTTGTTTTTCCAGTGCCTTTAGGAAGACAGTTAGGTTATTGATTTGAGATTTCTCTATCTTTGTTATGAAGGCATTTAGCACTATGAATTTTCTCCTTATGACTGCCTTCATTGTGTCCCATAAGTTTTGGTAAGTTGTGTTTTCATTATCATTCAATTCTAGGAATTTTGCATTTTATTTTTTGATTTCTTCCACAATACATTCATTGTTTAAAAGTGTGTTATTCAGTCTCCAGGAGCTGGTAGAGTTCCTGATGTGTCTGTTGTTAATTTCTAGGTTTAAAGCATTGTGATCTGATATGATGGGGGAAGTTAGTTCAATTTTCCTGAATTTCTGGAGGCTTGCTTTATGCCCTAATATATGGTCAATTTTGGAGAAGGTTCCATGGGCTGCTGAGAAGAACATGTATTCTGTAGAACTGGGGTGGAAAGTTTGGTAGATGTCCATTAGGTGTAGTTGATCTGTGGTGTTGTTGAGCTCTATTATTTCCCTGTTGATTTTCTGCTTGGATGATCTATATATTGATCATAGTGGTGGAGTATTGAAGTCCTCAACTATGATGGTGTTGGTGTTTATTTCTGTATTGTTGTCAAGTAGGTTTTGTTTTATAAACTGTGGTGCACCTATGTTTGGGACATATAGATTTATGATTGTGATGTCCTCATGTTGGACCATTCTCTTGATGAGTAAGAAGTGGCATTCTTTGTCCTTTTTGATTACTTTGGGTTTGAAGTCTATTTTATCAGATATTAATATAGCAACACCTGCTTGATTCTCATTTCCATTTGCTTGGAATATCATTTTCCATCCTTTCACCGTAAGGAGGTGTCTGTCTTTAGTGGTGAGGTAGGTTTCTTGAAGATAGCAGAAGGGTCCATTTTTCTGATCCACCTTGTTAACTTGTGTATTTTGATGGGTGAGTTAAGACCATTATTGTTTAAGATTATAACTGTGAGGTTCAATTTAATCTCTGCCATTATGGATGCCTTATGGGGCTTGATGCTTTCTTGAACTTTGTAATTTTTTGAACCTTATCTACTTTTGGTTATTGTGATCTTCTTCTTGTTGGCTCTTGAGATTGGTTGTTTGACTCTTCTGTGTGAAGTATTCCATGAAGTATGTTCTGAAGGTTTGGCTTTGTGTTCTTATGATCACAGAGTTGACTTTTTTTTATGGAAAGTGTTCCTTTCACCATCTATTATAAGGGATACTTTCACTGGGCACAGAAGCTTGGGTTGGAAGCCAAGATTTTAGGCTTGGAAGTATTCCATTCCAGGCCCTTCTGGCTTTCAGGATTTCCGTTGAGAAATCTGAGATAATTCTGATGGCATTGCCTTTGTATGTATAAAGTGTTGTTTCTCTCTTGCTGCTTTTAGCACTGTCTCTTTGTTTTCCTTCTTAAGAGTTTTCACTATGATGTGCCTTGGAGAGTTTCTACTTTGGTCTTGTCTGTTTGGTGTTCTATGATCTTCTTGTATTTGGTTGGGCCTCTCTTTTGAGAGATTGGGAAAATTTTCTTTAATAATTTTGTTGAATATGTTCCTCTGGCCTAGATTTCCTCTCCTTCTGGTACACCCATGATCCAGATGTTTGGTCATTTTAGGGTATCCCACAATTTCCTTGTATTCTGTTCACATGATTGTTTTAATTTAGCAAAGTTTTGGTGCTCCCGATCAATTTCTTCTGACTTATCTTCTAGCTTAGAGGTTCTCTCCTCCACATGAGTGACTCTGTTAGTGAGGGGTTCTAGAGAGGTTTTAAAAAACTCTGTTTGATTTTTGTTTTATGTTATGTTATTTTGCATCATGTCCATCACTTTTTAGGTACAATTTCAGTCTGAGGTCTGATTTTCTTGATGCTTCCTGGAACTCCTTCCTGCATTTGATCAAATCTTCAGCAAGCTTAATCAGCTGGTTATTGAGATCTTCCATTTGTTAACTCACATTCAATTCATGTATATCTCTTTTGAGGCTTCTATGGTTTTTTTCAATTAAGTTAAGCCTACTGATGAAAGCTGAGTGCTCTCAGAGATGATTCTACTCAATTTCATTTATGTGATTGTAGGTTTTTTGATGGTTTATGTCCAATTCAGCAATTCTTTTGATCAGAGTCACATAGCTTATTGTGTTTTCATTTTGGGATTCTATTTCTGTTGATTTTTCTATGATTTCTTTGGAGTCATCCATTGTGGGAGTAGGCATCCTTGGTGGAGAGGTCTACTCATCTTGGGGAAACATTTTGTTTTATTGAAGGGGAAACAAGTATTTGTCCTTGGAGGATCTTTGGTGTCTGTTTTAAATGTGAGCCAAATTGGTGTATGATGGGGTTACAACTGCAGATGTGCAGATTGTGGAGATTGCAGGTACATCAAAGGTACCTGGGGAACTTGGATATGGGAAACTGGGAACTTTGGCCTACTCACTGCACTTGCATGCACTCATCAGCACATGGCGATCAGGGGATGGGGAAGCTGGAGCCAGGAAGCTAGAGAGCCAGGGGCAAGAGGCCAGCTCCTACACCCTCTGGCTCAGGGGAATAGGGATTTGGGTATCTAGGGGCCAGTCATTCCGGAAACCCAAGCAAAAGGCATGCTTCTACAACCCACATGGAGAGACCAGGCTGTCCTAAGCCAGTAGCGGGGGTACCAGGACCAGGGAACTAGGAGGTGGGGAATGAACTAGGAGCTCTGGCCTACTCACTCTGTACGACCATCCTCTGGAGCAGGGGATCTGGGAGTTGGGGAACCAGGGGCCATGCAATCAGGAAGGTGGAGCAAGTGGCCTGCTTGTGCAACAAGCTCCCAGGGTCCAGGCAACCCCCAAGCCAGCAGCAGGGGAACCAGGACTTCCAATGACTACTTCAAAAAATATTTTTATTTATGAGAGAGACATAGAGAAAATGGGCACACCAGGGCTTCCTGCCACTGCAAATGACCTCCAGACATATGCACCAGTTTGTGCATCTGACTTTACATGGGTACTGGGGGAATTGAACCTAGGCCATCAGGCTTTACAAGTAAGTGTCTTTAACCACAGAGATATCTCTCCAGCCCCCAGTGACTTTTTAATTTGAGAGAGAGAGAGATAGAGGATAAGAAAGCGAGTAAGAATGAATGGGTAGACCAGGGCCTCTTGCCACTGTAAAAAACACCAGATGCATGTGCTACTTTGTGCATCTGCCTTTATGTGGGTACTGGTGATTTGAACATGGGCTGTCAGGCTTGCAAGTAAGTGCCTTAACTACTAAGCCATCTCTCCAGCCCCCAAGGACTTTTAATACAAGCTGAGTCTCAAAACCATTACTTGTGAAGATACGGTTGTAGTACAGTCCAGGGGCCAGCAAACTTTTTTAGCAAAAGGTCAAATAGTGGACAGTCTAGGCTGTGTGATTTCTGGCTCAACTGTTCACCATTGCAGTTATAACAACAAAGCAAGGTTATATAAGCAGAGTGCTGTCACCTCATACAATGAAATATGCTACAGGTAGGAGTCATAGCATAGTGAACATGAGAACATGGTGTCAAGTAGAAGAATTATAGAATTCCATTTATTTGAAATATATAGATTAGGTAAATGCAAAAATGTAAAATTCAGATTGGTAATGGTTGGGGACTGGAATGAGGAACAACTGCTTAGTGGATAAAGGTTTCTCTGGGGAAGGAGGAAAATGAGACTAGATGGAGGTGTGATTATTGAGCCAAGTGAATATACTAAGTGCTAGGTTCCATGCCCCATGTCCTCACATCGACTTACTCCTTACCCTTCCTAATCCAGCATAACAGTCACTGGACTCTTCTCTGCTCCCTTCAAGCTTACTTTTATATGTGTCCTTAAATTTAGCCTCTACAATGGCAGTGCACAATTCCAAGTGAAGAAACTCTTTCTTTAGAGTAGGAGCTCAAGTTCACGGGAGAATAGCAGTGAGGAAGAAGGGCGTCTAGGGTTCTGAGACATGTATAATACTGTAGGAAAGTCAAGTGAATGAAGATTGAATACAAGACACTGGGCTTGTCAGTTAGGCTATCATTTACCTCACCTGGAGCAGTACCACCCAAAAAGTGGCATCTCGTGTAGTTATAATCATTTGAGAGTGAAAGAGCAGTCAATTTGTAGACACAGAACTGTAGACTAATCTCTTAAAAGAGATGGCATTGGAGGAAAGATGGAAGCTTAAAACATGTGGTTAAGCACTAGTTTTTAGTAGGAAGAGAAAGATTTAAGTATGTTTATAAAACAAGTTACCTGTCAGGAGTTAGTCCTAAGGGACAGTGCCTGCCTTGTGGCATTATGTACTATAAAAAGCCTATTGTTACCTTCTCCTTGCTGGGACAAAGCAACTGACCATAAGCAGCTCATGGGAGGAAAGTTGTTTATTTTGGCTTGCAGTCTCAAGGGGAAGCTCCATAACTGCAAGGGAAACCAGGCATGAGCAGAAGCTGGACATCATCTCTGCCACAGCAGGTGGACAACAGTAGCAGGAGAATGAGTCCAACACTGGCAAGAGGAAGTTGGCTATAACACACCCATAAGCCTGCTCCCCCCAAACTCACCTCCTCCAGCAAGGCTGCAAATCCCAAATTGCCACTAGCTAGTAAATAACCATTCAGAACACATGAATTTATGGGGAACACAAAATTCAAACGACCACAAAGACCTTGGAATTTTCATCTTCTCAATCCTCTTCACACAGCATGGCTTTTGAAACAGATTGTCCACCTACCTTATCTTTTAAACTTTCTTAAAAATCCCATGGAAGATACTAACCTGTTTCTGTCTTATCCCCTCTACCTCCCTCTACCTTCTATGCCACCCCCTCTTCTGCCTTTGTTTCCCTGAGCCCTTGTCTGTGGCCTCTCCTGTGTGTAACAGTAATAAGTCCTCCCACATTTCATGGCAACTTTATAGTGTCCCCCAATACACAACTGCAGACAGTCCTTCCTTTTGAGTTGTATGTCTCCAGATATCTCGAGAATCCTGTCAGTGGGAAGGTTTGATGCTCATTTTATTTGTGCTCCTCAGCCCTGAGTGTGCCTCGGCTTTATGCTCAGAAACTCTGACTTGGAAGGACTGCGCATGGGTCTGAAACCTTGTGTGTGTGTGTGTGTGTGGGGGGGGTATTCTAAGCATTTGAAACCAATGCCTAAGAATAATCTTACTCAACTTGACTGTACATTGGAATGACCAAGGAAGCTTTAAAAATATGGCTGTCTATGTTCTGCTCCCAGAATTCTGGTTTAGTTGTTGTGCTATAATAAAATCTACTTTTTGATTTTGCTCTAGCACAGAGGTCTTTAACTTTGAGAATCATCTTTACTATAAAAGGGTCTTTATTTCTATCAATTCCCTTTAACCATACCTCAGTTTAAGTTAGTGACCCCTGGGTACCCTGAACATAGCTTCAGATGGGTACAAGCTCCACCCATGTGATAGAGAGTTGGAACTTTAGAGAGGAGAAGTGAGCGGAAGATTCAATTGAATCATGACAGGCCAGTGATCTGATAAACCATGCCTAAATAATGGAGCTGCCATGAAAGATATAAAAGCACTTGCTTGCAAAGCCTAATGACCTGGGTTCAATTCCTTAGTACCCATGTTCAGCCGAATGCACAAAGTGGCACATGCGTCTGGAGTTCATTTGCACTGGCTAGAGGCCCTGGTATGCTTTCTCTCTCTCAAATAAATAAAAAGTTTTTAAAAGAGCTCAAAACCCTGAGCTCTTGCTGTGGAATTACACTTTGATGCTCTGGAACCTTCTTTCTAGATGTGTGGACACCTGGCTTTGGACAGCACCTACTAGTTCTTGTGCAGTGACTACATAGAGGGTTGCACTGCCAGTTTCTGCCTCACATAGGAAGATTACTTATTACTAAACAGTTTGCTTGTGAGCAAAGAATGTTCTGTTCTGACACACTAGGTGAAATCTGCTTTATTAGTTACTTTTCTCATCACTGTGACCAAGTACCTGACACAAAGCAACTTAAGGGGAGAAGGAGTTATTTTGGTCTGCTGATGCTCAACTGGATCCCCCCCCCTTTTCCCTTTTTTATTCAGTTGGGGACTATATTCATGGGATTGTACCACCAACATTCAGTGGGGCTTTCTTCCCTAGTTAACACTCTGTGGAAAAGCCCTCACAGCTGTACCCAAAGATGTGCTTCATTAAATGTCCTGGGTGCGTCTTTTTATTTATTTTATTTGTTTTTATTATTTGCGAGAGGGAAGAAAGAATGAGAATGAAAATGACCCTCCAGGGCCTCTTGCTGCTGTACATGAACTGCAGGCGTATGTACCACTGGTGTCCTGGGTTCCCGGGAGTCAAACCTGGTCCAGCGGCTTTGCAGGTACCTTTAACTGCTGAGCCACATCTCCAGCCCGAGGAGCTTCTCAATCCAATCAGGTTGCCATCTGTTTTCCCAGTCCTTCTGTCAAACTAGACAAGTTTAGATCCTTGTTCCCTATCAATACCATCACACAGCTCCTCCCTGGAGTATTTTCTGTAGTATAGACAGTAAGCTTCTTGGGAATAGAGGTTTTGTCTACATTAGTCAACCCCCCCCCCCCCCCCCCCAGTTTTTAGAGGTAGGATTTCACTCTAGCCCAGCCTGATCTGAAACTCACTATGTAGTCTCAGGGTGGTCTGGAACTCACGGCAATCCTCTTACCTCTACCTCACGAGTACTGGGATTAAAGGCGTGCACCACCATGCCCAGCCCTTGTGTTAATCACTCTTGTATACCTATTTGACCCAGTATCTGACACATAGGCTCCTTTGTCCTAGTGCCATTTTCTTTTTAAAGCAGACATCTAACCATGTTCTCAAAATCTATATTTTTCCTTTGGTTATGTTCTTTCTCCACTTCATCCTCAATCCTTTATCTTTTGTTGAGCTGTTCTCGACCAAATTTTATCATCTAGTAGAACTCAAAACTTTACACACAAAGAGCATGTATTCTGACAGAAGTTCTCAAAATTCTGCAGAGAGAAGAAGCTCTGGGGTGATTCTTGGTTGCCCCTTTTAAGAGTGAGTTTATCAGTTCTAGTGATTTGTGGCATGGAAGAGAGATTGGATGTGCTGTTGTAGGGGTGACATCCACTCTGCTTTAATAGAAGTAGTTTTCAAACTCTGTTGCTATTACTAGTCACAAACCATTCCTAAGTGTTATTTCGTGTAATTTTAGATTCATAGAAAATTTTCGAAAATAGAAAATCTCGTATATCTTTCCCCACATTCTTTAGTAGTAACATCTTGCCACTGTATTCCTTAGGCTGTATGTCTGGGCCTTTTACAACCCTCCTCAACTCAAGTTGTCTAACCATTGTTGAAATAAGAACTCTAATGTTTTCTTGAGTAATGACAAAGATGCTTAACTTTTAGACTTTGGTGTGTGTGTGTGTGTGTTCTTTCATAGATAACCTTCACCACTTAATACTGTGGCCTCCAATTTTTCTTCTTCTTCTTCTATCCCCACCCTGCTCCCCCAACTCTCTTGTGCTGAGGATAGAACTCTGAGCCTTGCAAATGCTAGACAAGCATGCAGCATTAAGCTACATCTCTAGATTTTTTTTTTCCGAGAAAAATTTAAATCATGCATCCCGTTAGTAAAAGTTTTGAGCTGTGGCTGGGGATATAGCAGCTCAGTGACAGAGTACTTACTTAGTATAGGCCCTGACTTCAGCTTTCATCACTAAAAAAGCAAAAACAGAAATGCTATGAGCAAACTTCTAGAACATTTTTATAATTGCTTGTATAAAATTATATATACTACTGACCTATTATTATGTGGCTTCTAAAAGTAGAAATTAGAAGAGGTTGAGATTAAGATGTCAAAACAGCATGTCAGTAAAAATGCTAGTATTTTCTTTCTACATTTCAGTGAATCATCCTGAACATCTTCTTGGTTTAAATTTCTCCCTCTTTTCCCAGCAAAAGCAGATCCTAGTGAGGAAATGGTGCTGTGTCATGTGTATTGTTTTAATAGTGTAATGTAGAATTTTATGATGTGTGATGTGGAAACAGCTGAACTGATTCTGATATTCTCACAAACCAAAGTGACTTGAAAACTTAGTAATTAGTAAGGTAAAACTGTTTCTCTTCAGAAAAAGCTATGGATTAGGTTTTTCTTGGGGTTAAAAGAAAATTGGTCTTATAACCTGGGACTTTGCTATCTTTATAATGGAATCAGTGCTTTTTTCAGATGTAATCTCAGTCTGAAAAATCTCTGTGCAAGGTGCTTGGGAAAAATCTAAGTAGCTCCCAAGTGGGGAGTGGGGAGGCCTTTATTCTGGAGGAAGATGCCTAAACTCAAGGTTAATGAGGAGATTAGGAACATCATTCACAGGCACTATAGGTCAGAGAGAAAAGTTCGACCACTGTACCCTCCCATGTGTTCCTTTCCACAGCGATACATTTTTAAGCATCTGTACAGTGCAAGTCTGCAGGGTAGATTTACTGGAGCAAAAGTTCCTCATCCATGTCATAAAGGTATGCATTTATTTGCTTTGAAATGCAGAGAGCCAACAACGAAGGACTTTATGGTAGCTGTTGCTTGCCAAGGGTTCAGCTTCATGCCTGACACTCCACCGGCCATAGTGTCAGTGTTTATTGGTTGCTTATTGCTGAGTGAATTTAGATTTATTTATTTTGGTTTTTTTTCAGGGTAGGGTCTCACTCTGGTCCAGGCTGATCTGGAATTAACTATGTAGTCTCAGGGTGGCCTCGAACTCACTGTGATCCTCTTACCTCTGCCTCCCGAGTGCTGGGATTAAAGGCGTGTACAACCATGCCCAGCTTGAATTTAGATTTTTATGGCCAATTGGTTTTGTGTCACAAATTGGGCAACCACGTGAAGATTACACAGGTTTTGCTTTGTAACTATTTGTTAAGCTACTCATAGAAATCTTTTGCTTTTCTCTTTGATTTCTTGATAAAAATATAAGTATTTTAAGGGGAGTATAATGAAGTAAATTCTAACATGGATCTTGTTCCACTAGAGTTTTAAGAGTAAGATGGCTAAATTTCTTTTATCAAATTGAATCACAAACATGGAATTTGGTAATTAATTTATATTTTGAAAACCTGTTCCAATTTTGAGCATTTTAGGCAACAAGATTTCTGAGTGTATCTTGCTAACAACCAAGAACCACTGTGGTAGGCATAGTTTTTCAGATGGCTTCCCTGACTTCTGTGAGAATAGACAGTGTCAGTCAGTGAGTGTGCCTGATTGTGTGGCATGCTGCAGCGTTTGATGATATATGGGGCTGGGGTTTCCCTTGCAGAGCAGTGTGCTGGCCTCTATAAAAATACTTATTTGACTTTAATTCTGGTTTTGTTCAATAATAAATGGTAAGGACAAAACCCCCAGTGTTAGCAAAAAGTGTGCAGTATATTATGTGAGATTATATATATATATACATACATGTATATGCACTAAAGTTCAAGAATCAAAAGGAGATTCCTCTTTAATGGATTTAATTTGGAATGTGACTTACAAAATCAGTGATAAGTTAAGATGACTTTCCTGGCAGTTGTGTGATGACCATTATCTGTTAAAAATAAAAGGAAACTTTAGAATCTGTGCCACTCATACAAGCATGAAACACAATTGAAGATACTGGGGTGGTGGGGGAGGGGTCACACCTGCACACCCCTCACTTTTGTCTGTTCTCTTGCCAGAGTGGGTTTGGATCTCTCACTTGCATTCCATTTCTCCCTGCCTCCACCAGTCCTTCTTACTTAGGATTTGTAGGAAAAGACAAGATCAGTCTTTCACAAATCAGCCAGTTAATTAGAGGTTACCACGAGGCAGATTCTAAGTTTATCAATGTTCCGATGATTAACTGTGGCCAAGATTTCTCCTATTCTTGTACTGACTGTCTTAGTTTTCATTAATAAATGTATTCCCAAGGAAGAACCACTGGCCTGACTACCCCTCCCCCATGCTTCCAATTAGGAATCTATTATCTCATCCCAGGTAATTGGAAAAGGATATCCAAAATACTGCTTCATGTAAATATGATTTTTGCCTGCATTATATTACTAGTAGTTCTGAAAACATCTGGAGTGAAGGCAGCCCTGGGGACATGAAAGCACGCTGTTTTGGTTGGCACAGTGACATTATAGTATATGCCAATTTGTAATGGCTTTTGGAAACAGTCAGTTTTAAACTCTCCCTGAACTATTCCCCTGAGAAATTATTCAATTAAGTTCAACTAAAATTAATGTTTGGCATTATTTTGTTTAACTAAAATAGGCAGCTATGGAGGGAAGTCCTGATGTGTGCTGTGTTCCATCTTTCTTTAGAAGTGAGCTCCTAGGAAGTAACTAGCTCCTCTGGAATCAGTGCATTTTCTAGAAGATACGTAGCTGCCAGACTCTGCTTAGCGCTTTCACAGGACATAAATGACTCAGTTGCTGTCTAGGCAGCTTTGAATGGCTGGCGCTCAAGTAGTTTCTACACCTGCAGAGAATAGGGGCTGGGGTGCAAAATCTGAAACTACTTCTGTCTCTGTCTCCTAAGTTAGTGATTCTCTAACTTTAATGGGCATAGGAATCACCTGGGATCTTATTAAAATGAAGGTTCTGATTCATTAGATTGGAGGTGGAGCCTGAGATTCTGCATGTCTAACAAGCTCCCAGGGGCTGCTGCTCCTGCTGGCCAAGAACTTTTGGAGGAGGGAGGTTCTAAGCAGTGGGATGAAGGGAAGTGGGGAGGGGCTGATCAACTTTGATTTCCAGTTTGTGGCTTGGCTCTTAGTGCACTTGGGTATGTACATCTTACTTCTTTCCCTAGTGCATGTCCTCACTTATTTCTTGGAATCACTGATTCTTTTGGATCGTCATAGGTACCTCTGGAGGATGACGCATTTTTGGTTGATCACAGGAAATAGCAGCATCCTTCTTTGTCAACATGCTTTCCTAAAATTTAGATATGTGGTCTGCCTCAATTTCTCATACCCATTTTTATTAAAAAAATACTTTATTTATGTATTTGTTTATTTGAGAGGGAAGGAGAGAGAGAAAGAGAGAGAGAGGTAGACAGAGAATAGGTGCACCAGGGCCCCCAGCTACTGCAAAGAAACTCCAGATGCACATACCATATTGTGCATCTAGGTTATGTGGGTACTGGGGGATTGAACCTGAGACCTTAGGGTCCGTAGGCAAGTGCCTTAACCACTAAGCCATCTCCCCAGCCCTTATATCCACTTTTTTGTAGCCATGTTATAAAGAATGAAAAATTTAACATGATATTCCTTCTTTTGTTTCATATAAAACACCAACCAGAGCCCTGGTGAGTGGATAGATAGATGCATGGTTAAGTGTGGCTTTGTGGCTATTAGCCAAGCCTCAGTACTTCCAAGGTTTAGCTGCTGAACTTTTAGGTCCAGGACTTTGATGGTCAGTTTATTTGAGGGTGGTCTAACTGAAACATGGTTAAAATTCACACTTGACCAAAAAAAAATGCCTTAAAAGACTTGATTCGTAACCCATACGGTTCTTTATCAACATTGGAGAGGATGTTCCACAAGGAAATGTACAGTGTTTCCATCTGCTGACTGGTTGTCTCCTACCTCATACTGAAAACTGATTGATAGTTGGAGAATTACTGCCTGTATGCACTCACTGCTTCTGATGTTCCCATCACAAATGGAGTCCAGGGCTGGGTGTGTAGGTCAGTGGTCGAGCACTTGCATAGCAAGCTCTAGTGTCTGGGTTCCTTCATCAACCTTGAACACTAAAACAAATAGCCCAGAGTGCTCTTTATGTAATTCATTATGGTATTTGCTAGAAAGTTCCAGATTTCTTTCCTGTTTTTTTTTTTTTTTTTTTTTTTTTTTTGCGGGGGGGCCTTCAAGCTCTCTCTCTTTCAGTCTATTTTATTGGGTGATGGTGTATGATGTATGTGTGTGTACATGTTCATGTGTGTACAGATGTGCATGTCTGTGTGTACAGTCCAGAGGGTGACATTGGGAGTCTTCGTCAATTGCTTTTCACCTTCTTTTTTGAGACAAGGTCTGTCACTGAACATGGAGCTCACTCATTAGTCTAGACTAGCTAGCTAGGAATGTTTCTAGCCTTACCTCGCCAGTGCTAGAATTTCAGGCATGTCCTGCCATGTCCAGCTCTTCATGTAGGTGCCGAGGATCTGAACTCACTTTACCTACTGAGTCATCTCCCTAACCCCCATCATTTGTTTTTTTTTTATATACCTAAATAATATTTTCCATAATGTTGCTCTGATTTTATCATTACTTGCTGAAACTCTCTAGGGGTTCTTCATTGTCTGAGCAGTACTTCTAAGATCTTCACGATTTTCATATTGACCAATAGAATCACTCATTTAATGTTCTTTGGACTTAATCTTTCAAATTTTAATTTTTATTTTTATCAAAATAGTGTCTCTTCATAGTTTGAAAAACAGATTTAGACATCTTAAGAGAAACAGAAATTTGTTCCATCAGCCCTCCTTGACTCAAAGTCCTAGTGTCTGGAAACAATGCTTTTAATATTTTTCATCTTAGATATGCTGACTTCTTAAGGAAGATGTTAATGTAACTTACAGTAAGCTAGTACACACACGTCCCTTTTCTCCATCCTACACATGCTTGTATTAAACCAGTGTTCATTCTATTATGACTATGGAAATGTTGTTTGTGGCTGCACTGTGATTATATTTGTATTTCATTAGTTCATCTTTTCCCTCTAAGGTCAGTAATTACCTCTTATTTTTAAATTTTCTTAGTTATCTGTGTTGACATTCATCAACAGCCCCATCCTTAAGCAAGGGTTATAGGATCCTTGCTATGTGGAGACAGTATTTGTGAGCTGCATCTTTTGATTAGAGACTCCACTTTTCCCTGGGTCCATCAATCCACTCATGTAGTCTGGACAGACTAGTCAGGTTCCTGCCTGACTGTTCTGGAACTTTCCTTTACCATACAGTGCTCTGTGACTCTTTTTTTTAACTTGTATGTATGTGTATAATATGCTGTGTGGGGGGTATGTGCACATGTATGTGTCCTTGTGGCCCCCGTGGACTTGCCTGCAGCAGGTGGGTGCTGAGATCCATTGTCCCTCTACCAGTTCTTACTTGAGCTGGATTCTCTTACTGATCCCAGCTTGCTCAAGGTGATTGTTTTGTGTTATCCCATTAGCTCTGCTCAAATGATTCTAGGTCTCTGTTCTCCCATTTGGGACTGAGAGACAAGACAGGGGTTACAGGCGCATGTAGCCATGCCCAGTTGTTTAACATGGATTCTGGAGATTTCCAATTCAGTGGTCTCAGGTACCCTCTTGCTTGTGCAGAAAGTGCACTTAAACTCTGATCCAACTCTCCAGCCCCATTTGAGTTTATTTATTTATTTATTTGTTTGTTTGTTTGTTTGTTTGTTTTGAGGTAGGGTCTCACTCTAGCCCAGGCTGACCTGGAATACACTACGTAGTCTCAGGCTGGCCTCAAACTCATGGCGATCCTCCTACCTTTGCCTCCCGAGTGCTGGGATTAAAGGAGTTTTTTTTTTTTTTTTTTTAATGTCCATTCACTATTTTCTGGATCTTAAATTTTCTCTTATTCATCCTATTTCTGCTTTTGGTAGAACCTATTCTCTAGAAGCTTCTGAGGAAAGGATATGTTGAAGATAAACATTTTAAGACTTTATGTTTGAAATCACCATATTCTCCTGTCATGCTTGATTAAAAGAATGATCACATTCTAGGTTGGAAGTTTTGGTGTGTGGTTGGTTGGTTTTTGTTTGTTTTGTCAGAATTGTGAAGGCATTGCTGTTATCTTCCAGGTTTCCATGTGGCTTTCAAAAGTTTGCAGTTGGGATCTCCACTGTATGGGAGCCATTCCCCCCGCTTCTCTCTGAAAGCTTTGAAATCTTCCATTCTCTGAAATTCAACTTTCAAGTGCCTCACTTTAAAATGTCAGTTTGGGGGGCTAGAGAGATGGCTTAGCAGTTATGGGATTTGCCTATAAAGCCTAAGGATCCAGGTTCAATTCCCCAGTACCCATGTAAGCCAGATATACAAGGCACGTGTGTCTGGAGTTTGTTTGCAGTGGCTGGAGGCCCTGGTGCGCCCATTCATTCTCTCTCCTTCCCTCCCCTCTTTCTCTCTCAAATAAATAAATAAAATAAAAAGTGTAAAAAATGTTAGCATTTGGCTACAAATCAACAGATACCTTAGAAAATTTACTAACACTAAATCTAGAGGCAGTAGAGAGGGGAGAAACTTAAGAGGAAAAAGCTAGCACAGGCAAACAAAAGAAACATGCACATCTCAGAGACACTGAGGACAACACATCACAAGATTATAATAGAAGGGCATGAAAAGGAACTAAAAGGAACTTTTAGGAAACCAGAGAAGAGTCCTTAGAAAGTTTTTTTTAAAGAATATTTTTCTGACTGGCAGATGCTTTGGTGCAGAATCCTAGGGCTTACCCAACTACCTGAGCTTCTTTGAAATCTGTGAGGAAAGGAAATGTGGAAAAACTAAGGTGATGTTTCTAAGGAATGGGAAAAATTCAGACTATGTTTAGTCTGGAGCTAGACATGGACTGAAATTTGAGACATGCACAGCATGATTTCCTGAGCAAAGCACTTGTATTGAAACCCAGAGACCCCATCTTCTCATATCTTACCACATATTAGTGATGTAATGTGGACAGGTCACATATTTTGTATGGGCCTGTTTCAACATCTGTAAAATATACCAATGACTTCCCTATCTACTTTTCAGCATGGGCATGAGGTCCAGATGAGGTAATGCAAAGTTACAATGCTTTAAACCTCTGGGAGCAACATTGTGTATTTTAAAAGCTCCTTATTTATTCATATAAGTTAAATGAAAATAGGAAGTATAAAGCTAACTTAGAAGTAATGCAGTTTTATGAATTTCATGAAAAGGTAGTGTTTTTAATGGAGATCTAAAGAACCCAGAAATAATGTTCAAGATGTTCTCAATCTCTAATGTTATCTTTGGGGCTTGCCATATTTTGTTCCAACCATGTTGTAAAGATATGATCCTTCTATAAATACTCAGTAGCAAGGGTAGATACAGAAATGGGTAGTGTGGCTAAGTCCCAGAGGGAGGGAATCTCTCCAGGAGACAGATACTATTGGATTTGAAGTATAGGCTCCTTGTTGAAGGGAACACAACTCTCATAGTTTGAGTCTTGGTGAGAAACACTCCAGAAGCTTAAGTGATAAAATGTAGAGGTATAAAAAGTGTCCAGGAAATGTTAGCAAATAACCTAAGCTCACAGTTAGGTATGTTTTCTCACTCAAGGCTTGATGTCCAATTCTTGTAATTATGACTGATAAGAACACAACACAATAAAGTAATATTTGTGCATTTTAGAACAATTAATATTGTCATTCTGCATTCATAGCATGAAGTAATTCTGCTGGCTATGTAAAAGTCACCAAGTTACTATAAAATATATACACAGCATGTAGAGACACTCAACTGCATCATATATTTGATCTAGTAAGCTAAAATGTTCATTTAGTAAAAACAAGTATTTCCTAATCAAAGACCTTTATAGGAGAAACTTAAATGATTTCATCTTTCAAACCAAAGAAAACAAACCAGAACAAACAAGGCAACTTCAGAATGTATGATCTGATAATCTGTTTTTCTTTCTGCCTATTATGCAAAAGCACGTAGACTCAAGGAGCCCCTGCTTTGCCATTTAACCAGCTGTGTAGCTTTAGGCAGATCACTTAACCATCCAGGATAGCATATTGTATTATATTGCCATGACTCCTTGGGTCCCTCCTACCTGTGACAGTTTCTCAGACTCTCCTTGGTTTTCTGATAGTGGTAGTTTTGTGGTATCCTTTATGGGATATTACAAAGCTAGAATTTCGCTGATGTTCCTTATAATACTGGGCTAGGAGTTACTGGGAAGAGAACCTCAGAGAAATAGCCATTTTTAGCTTATATCAAAGCTGGTTGCCTCTATCAAAGTGATTTATGCTTGATTTTGACATTGACCACATGGCCAAAGTCGTGTTTTTCAGACTTCTCTACTGTAAAGTCACTAGCATTCATTTCCCCATTCCTTGCCTTCTAACTGTATTTGTAAAAGGCAGTCACTCCATGCGGCCACACCTGAGTGGGAAGTTATGCTTCCCTTCTGCAAGAGCAATGTCTGTGTAAACTGTCTGGAATTCCACATGAGAGAGTTGTGTTCAGTCATCTGTTTATATCAGGATGGGCTCTTGGATATTTATTTTCTTCTTTGGGGTTTAATCCCAAACTACTGGCTGTGTTATTTGGAGTCCTCTACCTTTGACTATTGTGGATCCTGCAGTTGGCATTTATGCTCTTTCATTAGGCTTTTTGAGCACTTCCTGTCCTATGTATTTTCTGCCTAAATCTTAGAACCAATCGTTGGTTCCTTTTACTGGAGTATGGCCATCAGAAACCATGACTGGCTGTTAGGTATGCTTGTTATTGTGGGGAAGATGGGTTTTCTTAAGCATTCTCAGTAGACAATGCAGAATGATATGTGCATTTTCTAACTTGTTTGTAGGGATGTATCCATACATAATATCTATATTAAGCTAAGCATGGGCTCATACTAATGTCTGTCATCTAATCTATTGTCACATGTATTGTTCTGGCTTCATCCCTGACCATCCATTGCTGACCTATAAACTTCCACCCTGCCAATGATAATTGAGTTTCCAACATCAGCCATCCATTTGGGTAGTGATTCAGTTCCAGTGGGAGTACTAGCCCATCCCCGAAGGGGAACTGACTGTTATCACCTGGAGTTTGGGGCTTCTATGCAGTTCATTTCACCTTTCATCTTACAAACATCGTGCTTTTCCAAAGCTGTGCAGATCAGCACATTCTATCCATACCTTTTCAGTGATGTGTTTCATACTTTTGTAAGACACCAGTTAGAAGCTTTTCTTTTTTCTTTTGAGACATGGCTTCATAGAGCCCAAGTTGGCCTCAAACTTGCTATCTAGCTGAGGATGACCTTGAATATCCACCTCCCTCCCCAGTGCTGAATTGTGTGCTACCACCTGCTTTTATGCAGTGATGGGGATTGAACCCAGGACTGTGTGCGTGCACTCCATCAACTGAGCTGCATTCCTAGCTCTTTTAACTGTGCATTGTTTGCTCAAAGCCCCAGCCCCCCAGCCACCTAAATGCATTTTTAAAGACAGTATACATTAAAGTTCACTTTGCAATGTAATGTTCTGTGAGTTTTGACAAATACCTAATACCACCTCTTCACCGTCACAATTGCATGCAAAAGATTTCCACTGGCCGGAAAAATTCCTGTATGTCACATCTTCAACCCTCTTCTTAAACTCCTGGCAGCCATAAGTCTTTTTACTCTGATTTTGTCTTCTCTGAGATGTCATATAATAGGAATCATACAGTATATCATAGCTATTTATGCATGCACGTTGCTAAGAAACACATGTTGGTTATCTGTAAATCATTCCAGTCAGAGCTGAGTATATTATAATCAGGATTCCAGTCTTCTCGAATAATGGAAGGTGGTTTTTTGTTTGCTTTGGTTTTGGTTTTTGCATGCCTTATTTAGCAAAGATTCTGATGTGATTATATTTTTTAAAGTAAACTTTTCACTGAAGGGCTGGAAAACTGGCGAAGTCTACTTCATGAATCTGACCTGAGACTTTTTATGCCTAGACAACTCATGTGATGCTTTTAGCACTGTGTCTTCAAACGGGGGGGGGGGGGAGGGGCTAACACTGTCATCTCTGAGCTCTACCTATGATTTTTTAAAAATAGTTTTATTTATTTATTTATTAGATACAGAGGGAATGAGGGAGAGACACAGAGAGAATGGGCGTGCCAGGGCCTCTAGATGCTGAAAACGAACTCCAGATGCATGTGCCACAAGGTGCATCTGGCTAACGTGGGACCTAGAGAATCAAACCTGGGTCCTCAGGCTTCTCAGTCAAGTACCTTAACTGCTAAGCCATCTCTCCAGCCTGATTTTTTTTTTTTAATGAATGTTTAAAAAATAGGTGTTTCTCCACTGGTCTATTCAAAAATCAAGAGAAGAAAAATATATAAATAAAAATTAAGAGAATATTCTGGACCATCTGTATTGTATCTTGCTGTACAGTTCTGGCCCATAGTGGTATTTATGTGTGTAACTATCTTGGCTGATAAGGGAAGAAGGTATATTTAATATATAATCATTTTCTTCCAAGAGACGACCAAAACCTATCACTAAGCAGTGTGGAAAGGATGTTTCCACAGTTGGAATCAAGATTAGGACAGACTCAGAGGACTAATACTATGCCCTATACCATATTCATGTTCTAAGCAGAATTTAGTATCCACCAAACAGGCTTGATCTGTCAGCAGTAATTATTGTTAAGCAAAAATTTTATCTTTTTGTTTATTGACAGTGTTGAAGATTAAGCCAAGGGTCTCATACATGTTCTGCAAGCACTCTGCTACTGAGCTGTACCCCCAAACCTATAGTTTTTTTACTACTCTAAAGACCAATGCACATAAGTAATACACACATATTTACTTTTCATTTTATATCTAATTAGAAAAATTAAACATGATGTCATCAATAGTGTAGTGTGTAGAAGAGTATCTTTAAACTTCATAACTAACTATATACTTCAAGATTGGGATACTATGCCTTAGCTCATGGCAAGTTTTCAGTAAATATTAGTAGTTGTTGTTATGGTTTTAAATACTATGAGCTTTTAGTAATGCACTAGTCGGGTCTGGCTGTCATCCCTTCCCCACATTTTGGCCTGCACTCAGTGCTGCAAGTTAGCACGTTGCTGCCTCCCTCCCTTCTGTATCTCCCCACCCCCTCAGCTCTCAGCATGGTTGAGCTGCCTGGGGCCAGTCCAGTGGGCATACTCTGCACACTTGAGTCTCTTGTGTACTTAGGGAGTTGTTTTGTTTTGCCTCCTTCCTTGCTTCTCTTGTTTTGGTGTTCTCTGGAACTGTATTCATCCTTCCCTAAGGTCATTTTAAAATTTTTTTAATTTTTAAATTAATATACAATAAGATTGACTCTGCGTGTACAGTTCAGAGAAGTTTTACACATTTGTATTTGTGTAACCACTGCTACAACAGGACCCATAGCAATTCCATTTTGCCCAAAACTTCCTTGTGTTATTCCTTTGTGCATCTGACATTACATGGGTACTGGGGAGTTGAACACAGGTTGTTAGGCTTTGCAGGCAAGCACCTTAATTAACCCAGGTCATTAGGCTTTGTAGGCAAGCTATCTCTCCAGCTTTGGCTGCTCTAATTTCTGTCTTTGAATCTTTGTTCTCCTTACATGAAATGTCCTTTTGTTGTTGTTGTTGTTTTCAAGATTTTTTTTTTTTTACTTTGTCTTTCATGTTCCCTATTTTAGTTATGCCTGGGCAAGAACTTACTTTGGTCTGGTCTGGGCTTTGCTGGGCTTCTACTATGGTTAAATTCCAACAGACATGTATAAGGGTTGTAGATATACTTGTTCCCATCAATCTTTCATCCAGTGCTTTTAATATCAGTTGATTCATCCCTTAATTATTGCTTAATTGATTATAAAATAACTTGAGTTGTTTGCTTTTTATGGGTGTCAAAACTGTGCAAAAAGCATGTAAGTGATTTTTAAAAGTCACAATGGTAGCAACTTTGCTGGGAAAAAGACAAGGTAGTAATTAAAGTGGGATATGATGAGTGTGATGGTATTAAAGTTTTTCCAGTCTCTTTTTCTTGACCTAAGTAGTAGGTGGAATGGGCAGTCACTTTACAATAACTGGGGCTGGGTGTGTACCTCAGTGGTAGAACACTTGCCTAACATGCGCTAGGTCCTAGGTCCAGTCCTCAGCGCCACACACACAAAAAGTATAAACAGTTTGTGATAATTAACTGTGGGTACGTTTTTTGTTTTAACTTTTCTATATGTGAATTATATTTCACAACAAAAACTTTCACATTAAATTTCATATAGTATCATATTTATGTTGCTATTGTAAGGTTCAGGACTGACTAAGAACACGGAGACCACTCTGAGGCAAAGATGGAAGCTTTTATTTGGGAAAAACAGGAGCTGCCAGGACTGACTGTCAAGAGTGGAACACAGTCCACTTTGAGATCACAGATAGTGGGCTGTGCAGAATTCTTCAGTTGGGGGAAGGTGAGGAAGGGAAATAGCTAGGGTGTGAGACCAGGTAGGAGATAAAAAACCTAGACCTGGAGCATTGTTAGGCAAGGAAGAGATAATGGCAGGGCGGTTCCTTGAGGAATATGGATGACCCACTTCCTTATGTCTCTGTAACCCTCCTGCTGTCCTCCGTGACTCCATTTTGTCCTGACCTAACAGCTATCTTATGGGTTCATTGATTATGATTTATAGTTTATATTATTACAATCTTAATTTCCTACTTTTGTTCTAATTTCTTCATCATCTGAAAATATTTTTTGTTTTTGTTTTTGAGATAGCATCTCATCATGTGTATCCAAGTGTATCCAAGGCTGGCCTGGAACTTACTCTGTAGTCCAGGCTGGCCTCCAACTTATGGTAATCCTGTCTCAGCCTTCCAAGCGCTGGTATTATAGGTGTGAGCCACTATACCTGACTGAAAATACTTCTTAGTTTTTTTTTTCAAGACTGGCTTTTGAGTGGCATAGACATATATTTCTTTTTTGGGGGGGTGGGATTATATTAGCTCTCTCAAGTATATATGTATCTGTGTATGTCAGAAAAAATACAAGTGTACCTACTTCTAACATATAAAGTAGTTGTATAGATATATAGAGAGAGAAACATAAAGTATTTGAATATATGTACACAACATAACAGTTCATTTTGCATAGTGTTCACTTATGTCTGTGTCTTCATGCTTACACACATGAATCTCAGCTAGCAGATCTCATCCTCGGGCAGTGGGTAGTAGTGCAGCATGGGGCAAATGCTCTCAGCCATTCAGCTCTGCTAAACCGCATGTGTTTAGCACGTTTTATTTATTCTGTATGGTCTTTCTACCACTTATTTTGTGTTCTGACTGTTTGGACCTCTAACGACTGACGAAAGGGTACATGTGGTACTGCTATATCTGTGACAGGGTGATTTTGTTCTAGTTTAAAAATGCTTATTTTGTGACTGCTTCAGGTAATTTTTTTTAACTTTTCTATGTGTGAATTATGTTTCACAATGTGGGAATTAAAGGTGGGAAGGCAGTCATGAATTTGGATAACCCCTTGGTACTGTGAAGGACGTCATAAAGCTCTTTGCATCATGAGCAAACCAAGAAGTGACTGAATGGTGGCTAAGGGGACTGTGGTCGACAGCTGCCTACCATGGCCACAGAAAGAGATGGCAATGATTGCTGTTCTGTAATGCTCTAAGCACTTTAACAAACTTATATAGCTTGATCTCACATGGTGCTGTTTCCGTGACCTCATTCCCTACATTCCTGAGATGGGTGAGTATTCTGATTCTTAAGTTAAAACTTTTTTGTGTGTGTCTGTGAACATATTCCATAGCCTGGCTAGATCTTTCTTTGCATATGTGTGTGTGTGTGGTATGTAGGCATGTGATATATGCACATGTACATGTCCTATACCTCTTGTTTCCCTGAGACAATCTCTCTCTGAACCTGGGGTTCCCCACTTGTCCTTTAGACTTGCTGACCAGGGAGCTTCTGTCTTCTAGGAACCTTCTTTCTCTGCCCCCTGTTCAGTCCTAAGGTTACAGGCATGAGAGACCAGGCTCAGCTTTTAATGTGGGTGGTGGTGATCCACCTCAGGCCCGCGTGCCTGAGTAGCAAGTGCTCTTGCCAGCTGAGCCATCTCCCTAGCCCAGATATTTGGTTTGCATTTTCTTTTTAAATGCAGATTCTGACTAGGTTGCCCAGACTGACTTCCAGCTCTGGGGTCTCCCAGGTAAGTGGGACTGTCAAGTCACCTCAGCAGCTGGACTTGAGTCATAGTTTTGTACTCGCGCCTCTGCTGTCACATCGTTTCTTGGGAGTTACTCATTTTCTGTCTGTTAGCTTAATCCTCTTCCTTTGTGGGAGAGCTTCCTCCCCTGCCTGCCATTTGAATGCTTGCTCAGTTTATTTCATTCTGAAGTTTAGAAATTGCGCGAGAAATCATCTAAATACTTCATTAATGTGGCACAGAACTTAGGTTATTCTTGTAGACTCAATTGTTTTATCAACACACAGAAAATTTCTTATTTTTTCATTTTGTTATTATTTCTCCTGCTGTTTTCCTGGATCTTTAACCTACCTCTCAGATTTTCTTCTGTATTTTGTCCTCTAAACTGTCTTCCTGTCTTCCGGAACATATTTTCTAAAAGCTTATTTTCTGTCTTCCCTAGTTGACAGTTGTTTAACTGCCTTCATTATGATGTTTCCTTAAACAATTATGCTTCTGTCTTAGTGTTCATAATCTAAAATTATTCCCTTATTGGGGCTCTCTGTTCTTGTTGAAGTGATTTAGTGTCCTTGAATCTTGTTTTGAAAATGAAGCCAGACAGACAGCTTTTCAAAGCTGCATCTTTTCAGAAGGAATTTTATTTCCCAGAGCCAAAGGAGATGAGAACATTCTTTTGAATACTCCTCAGATGGTCCTTTTGAGCTCTTTATTGCACCTGCTTGCTATCTTTGCACACAGAAGTCCAAATCTGTCTGTTTAGAAGTTGGAAAGGATGCTGTCTTTTAGCATAGACCTCTGTTACACATTTCAGTCCTCTATAAATAGCTTTGGATTAAGGGCAGTGGGAAATAAGAGGGAAGATTGTGCTTTCTACCTAGCCCTAGCCTACCCTCCTGGCCTTGTGTAAGGTTCAAGCAGATGTGGCCATGGGGAGTTTCTCCTAGGCAAGGGAGCATCCTCTATGGAAGACTGGTGGGCTCCTGGAGTCTTGACCAGGGTCTGTGAGAGTTCCACCCAGCTGCCCTGCCATAGGGAGGGACAGGTGGGAAATGGAGAGAGTGAAGCTAATGCCCTTAAGGAGAGCTCGTTTCTCCCTTTCTTTTTTAAACTTGTCTTCAACTATTATTAGCAGTCTTAAAGAAAGACATAATAACATAATGACTTTACAACTTCAGGAGTTCATGAGGGCTGTAAAAGGCCTCAAATTCATCTGAAAATATTAGTACATGCTCGGCCATTATGTAGAATTTAATACGGTTGTAACTGAGACTAGAAGAAAGTAGAATGTATTTGGGTCTGATAGTTGATACCATCCAGTGTTTCTTACTGGTTTGGGTTGTTGTGCTACCTTTACATAGTTCATTTTTCCTCTCAGTACTGGAATGGCACTTGGGACTGCAAATCAGCATGTGATAGAAATGCAAGCTCCTTCTTGGAACCAAATGCAAATACTGACCTGGATCAGTTTCTCTTTGGAGGTTCAACCATCAGGAATTTGAAATAATCAGCTGGTTGTTTCCCAACCTGTACTCTGAAACCTGTATTTAATTTGCTTTTAATAGACTGTGGTTAGGGGAATTCCCACCTTTGGAGCTGTGGTCTGCAGGGTAGGAATTGCCCTAGGCTCCCTGGCCCAGGAAATCTTCTGAGGTCATTGTAACTGACAAGTAGAATCAATTCTATCAAACCAACCAACATTGGCAATATAACCCTTTAAAAACATAATTTGGTGGGCTGTTTCAAAGTCCATAAAGCAGTTATAATCACACTTTGTTAAGAAAATGATACAGAAGAATGACATTGATATTTATGGAGGAAAAATTCATTGACTAATGATTTAGAAATAGAGAAGCATTCTAAATACTCATCAATGGGCTACTATTTAATGAGTGGTTACTTAGTGGAATGCATGTTTTGTAGCCATTAGAAATTATCACTGTGAGCCAGATGTTTTGGAGCATGCCCGAACCCAGCACTTGGAGGCTTAGACATGAGAATCCAAGTTTGAGGGAAAGGAAAGAGAGGAGTGAAAAGAGAAGAAAGAGAAAGTGTTGACTCAAAACAGCTCTGTTCTCAAAGGGAATAATAAATAGCTTCTGCTTGAACCAAATGTGAAGTGACCACGGCCCAGAAACTCACAGATTTCTCCAAATAACATGTTGCAATGTGGAAATGTTTCTATTAAGTTTTCATAGATATAGAACAAAAGAAAGTCAAGGCACTTTTGAAATGCGTTGATGGGAATGCCAGGTAAGGCAGGTTACAGCAAAGCAGGAAGTCTCTGCTGTCAAGTTTAGAGACTACATCGTGACGTTCTTGGCTTTCTGTTAGTAGAAGCCAGTGGCTTGTTAATACACTCCAGAAAGTTTCACTGGGTAGTCACAAGGATGTGGTCAGACTCAGAGGTGGGCAGTGAATGGCTACTTAAAGATAGCTTAAGATAATGTAACTCTAGATCTACAGTATTCCAATTCTGCACAAAGTTCTAATCAGCCAGTCAGCCTTGTAGAATCTTTAACAGAAGTGTGGTCTTCTTTAACAGAAGTGTGGTCTTTTTCTGAGAACTTCAGCTCACAATTTCCCCTTAGCCAAGAATCACATGTTGTGCATATGAAGGCCAAATGTTATTTTTATGTCCCACTGTGCTAGGAAGGCTCATTCCTAAGATCTGATAAAGATGAGACTGAATCAGCAGGAGAATAGTTTTCAAGGGGGAGAAACAATTGGGAAATCTATTTAAAAATACATACCTGAATCATACCAACTTTACTAGCCATTATGATTTGGATCTGATTTTTTCCTGTCCTCTGTATCTGATATAACATTAACATGTGACATACGCTAGGACTGTTATACTCAAAGTTAAAATAATGAAGAACACAGTGTAACCTGAAGAAGAAAGGTAACCGATGAGAAAAACATATTTTGACCAATCAAAATTCATATTTTTAACCAATTTGATTATGTTGCCCCTGTATTTCTATAGCCATTTGTACTCAGTGTGATTTTATTTGATATTTTGAGTATTTGAAATAATTATTATCTTCTAATTACCTATGACTTTTCATACCTTTCTTTTTTCTTTTTCTTTTCCCAGGTAGGGTCTCATTGTAACCAAGGCTGACCTAAAATTTACTCTGTAGTCTCAGCCTGACCTGGACCTCACAGTGATCCTCCTACCTCTGTTTCCCAAGTGCTGAGATTAAATGTGTTCACCACCATGCCCATCCATACCTATTCTTTATAATTACTGTGAATGATAACTTTTATTTTTCCTGTTATGTGGGTAGTTACATTACAGAGAAAATGAAATAGCGAGACAGTATTATGTTGAATTTCTTCCCAATAGAACCATCCTTTCTCTGTGTATCAAATATTATTAGTGACAGGAACAGAAAAAAGAGGCAAGACTTCTGAGGTGTCAGAAGTAGACAGCTTTTTGTGGGTATGGCTAAATCTCATTTATTATTTCATAATCAAAGAGGGAAATGAGACTCCAATTGGAGCCATTTTATAATATTGCCTGTTTATTTCTCACTGGAAAAATATGAATATTTTCATTGTTTTTTAAAGACTTAAGAAATTATTTATTTATTTGTTTATTTATTTATTTATTTATTTATTTGCAAGGAGAGAGAGGACAGAAGGGAGGGAGGGAGTGGGTGCACCAGGGCCTCTTGAACTACATATATACTACTTTGTACATCTAGCTTTATGTGTGCACTGGGAAATTTAACCCAGACTGTCAGGTTTTGCAAGCAAATGCCTTATTTGCTAAGCCATTTCTCCAGCCCTTCATTGTTTTTTGTTTTTGTTTTTTAAATCCCACATAACTCTACTATGGGATACCTTGATGACTGATTGCATCTGAAACATGCATGAATGTTTCATGAAACATGAAAAAGCCATGAATAATGTGTTTTTGGAATGCTGATTTTTTTTTCTTTTTTGTATAATTTGGATAAGAGCCCACCCAAACTCTTGGGTATCCCTAGTAAGAATCAGCCAGGCCAATGCTACTGGAAGATGGTCAGAATCTAAATCTGAGTGT